>JAWNPJ010000079.1:0-4800000 GCA_035047585.1 Drosophila monieri | reverse complement strand
GGAACTACCAAGCGGAACTGACTAAGTTTTCGCTAACTGCCCCTTTAGGATGAAGTTGAAGGACAGGCCTCAACTGGGGGGGGAATGTCGGGTCAGGCAGCAGCCACAGCTATCACTAATATACAACTAATACAACAATTATAGTTTCTCAGTTATATTTGTCCTATTTATCTGATCGCTATTGTTGGTCGCAAGCCGACTCTTCTCGGCCGCTTTATCTTTAGCATTAAGTTAATGAGCTTTCGCTCTGCCTATGTTCTAAGGCGGGCTCACTCATACTTTTTATATCAGTGCATACGCATCATTATAATCGGAGCTTTCTCACTCCCTGCCATACATATGCGAATAAACAAAATCTTATAACGTTGTGAAAATAAACAATTTCCCCCTTTTGTATTATTTTGAAAAAAGGGGAAAAGTCATTAAAAAGGCTTAATGACCAAACACTCAGTGTAATAATTTTTTTTGTTCCTGCATCTAGAACTGGGGGAAATTGCTTTGCACAATCGAAACGCACGAAATGACAATATAAATCGAGGGGCGGAACTAATTTTGGCAAAAGACTCGAAATAGGCCGGGCACGACCACAAAACCCGAAATGATGATACTTCAAGGGATGGGGAGGATGGGCTTGCCAAAAGTTCTGGAGGATGGTGGTAGATGGGGGAGCTGCGGCAGTGGGGTGAGCAATTTCAGCTGGTGCCCCCTTGGCCCGAACCGAAGGTCTGAATTGGCCAAAATTAACGCAACGAGTAGAAAACTTTTTGTATACGGAAATTGCGTAACAACGCATTAATGAAGAAAAATTGCAGCACTACACAGGGGGTAGACCATTGAGAACAGTCAGAAACTAACTGGGAAAACTTTCGGAAATTGGACGACACTTTAGGCCATAAAGGAGCTCTGATTTATGCCAATCGAAGCTCGTCCAGGTAAACTGCCACATAATGAACTGAAAGCCTGAAATGAATCTCCCCTGTTAGGGGGTGATTATGGAATCTAGTAGTGCCGAGGGTGCGTGTATGGGATTAGCAGACTGCTTTGATCATCACCGTCGTCTAATCATTTATTATTCGCAGACTAGGACCAAGTCGGTGGGTAATTCTTTTATGGCCAGTCATTAAATCCCATGCCGGACAAATGGAGACATCTTCCAATTATGGCCTAGCAGCCTGCTGGCCGGTAAACTACAGTCGTCGTTTATAATCTGGTGGCTAATTAATTGTAAAGTTTTTCTCCCAACTTTGAAGTCTTTGGCGCCCATTAATATTGTCACAGATGTCATAATTGCCGGCACAACAGTGCGGATGATTAATACATCAAAGTTTTGCAATTGTATTTGCGAAAAGGATCTCCTTCCTTTCCTTCAACTATTCTTCCCCAAAAGTCTTTAACGAATTTTCGGTTTGAGTAACGATTTCAATTTATAAAATTAGTTTTAATAACATTTAATAATATCATCACTTGGCAGCGGGCGGAATACTTTCCGGGATTGGCTCAGACTCCCACGCCATAAGCCGGCTTTGGCTCTGGCCCTCGACTTTGGCTCTGACTTGGCTTTAGCATTTTGGGTCATAGTTCAACGCGTACAAGGAATTTGCACAAAGGCGCCAAGGCAACCATGGCCCCGGCTTCCCCGCACCCCAATTTTGAGTTCCATCATCACCAGCACCCCCGCCCGGATGGGGCTTATGCTCATTGTTTGCACTGTTGCCAGTGCCAACCATGAAGAACATTATGCAAAAGGCTCCCGGGCTAAGATCTGGCCACAAGTTATAAAACTGCCTGGTACTGCCTGGCCCACGTCCCATCATCTCCTGGCATCTCCGCCCACCTCCTATCTGACAAATTTCTCTCGCTTTTGTTTAAATTTTGCGCTCCGGAAATTTGCTTATCGCCGCGTTTCAGTTGCGGCTCTCGATTCCAGCTGCGGCCGAGTACAAATGTGGCAAGGGGGCGGCAGGCATGGGCTGGCCATGTTTTTAGAGGGGCAGCAAAGTCAATAGGGAGATTAGTGCGGCGGGCATTGAGCCGGCACAGAGCTGTGCTAATTGAGCGACGGGTCATGGCAACAGCTTAAATCAATAGGACCACCCCGGGCTCATTCCACATGCAACCGAAATGAAAGAGAAACTTTCCCCGGGTTCATGCGACATCTGAATAAATAATTAAGTTTGCCCTAAATCAAGCACTTTTTTAAACTATTCGTTTCTTTATTAAAATATCTTCTTAAAAATCATTAAAATTCAATGTAAGATCCTCATAAAATCCCCAAGCCGAGCCCACCAGGCCTCTTGCCTCTTCCAGGACTACCTCCAGCCGAACCCCCTCCACCGCCTCCTCCCACAAGGCCGCCCAAGCCCAAAGAGTTACCCAATCCGCCCACAGTCTGACCCAATCCACCGCCCAGCTGGCCCAGGATGTTGCCCAATCCCTCACAGGTCGTGGAGCTCAAAGGCGAGAGGGAGGCACCCAAAACGGACAGTTCGCAGAAACGGAAGTCGTCAGAGGTCTCCAGCTTGGTGTCGATCTTTATGAAAGGAGTGGCCTTTCCCGTGACACTCTGGAAAAGGGATGACCCGCCCTTGTTGTCCTTATCCTTGCCTCTGTTGGCAAACTGAACCAGCAGATCAATGAGGTTGTGGCGTACTTTGAGATCCTCAGAGCTGGTCAGGCGAGTCCCCTCCAGGGGAACGCCAAAGATATCGTTGGCATCGAACATATAACCGATTTCGTCGCCATGGGCCACTGTCTCCGGCTTGTCTTTCGCTGATTCCGAAACAATTGGCAGACCCCGGAGGAAGTTGATGCCCTTGGACTTGGTGCCATTGTACTCGAAGCTGTACATGAAGGCTGGAGCCAGTTTGGACCAAACCTGGGTGGTCAGGACTGCGGGCAAGTTGAAAAGGACATCCGTCGTGGACTCTATCACTTTCGAGAGAACCTGATCCACATTGAGGGTTTGTGGCACCTTCCAAACATCTTTCAGGGTGGGTGTCAGGACACTGGTCAGTCCCGGAAGCTGGGGCTTGGCTATTTCACCAGTTAACTTGTCTATTTTCAGGAAACCGGTCAACTGGTTGAGGGAATCGCTGAGGGAGCCCAGAAACTGCTCCGCCGAACCAAAGACTTTGTCGATTGTTTCCACCGTCACCGAATTGGCCGTCTCGTGTTTCGTGACTCCTGTCAGCAGAGGAATCCCTTCGAAGTTAGAGTTATTGAGCTGTTGCTCTGGCTCTCCAATAATTATACTGGGGAGTCCGCGACCATCGTCCTCCGACTCCACATGCGGCTGGAAGCCCACGTTTCCGGTGAGTCCTTTGACGAGAGCCCGGCCTGCCAAGCGTTCGGTTTGGACTTTGTCATCATTTTGAATGATTTCCACGGCACTTTTCTGGAAAGGAGAAGGGTTAGCGGCCCTCTTCGTGTATTATACACAAACATACCCCTCTCATGCACTTGACAATCTCCAGCTCATTGCCACTGGGACATCCATTGATCTTGGCCACCTCCTGGACACTCTGGACCGGCTCCTTGTCCATGGCATACTGGGAGAGAGCCGTTCCCGACATGGCCACCACGCCGTGGACATCGCCGCCGCTCTTGGCCGTCTTGGACATGGACAGGTACATGGCACTGGCCGCTCCCGAGCCATGGCCTATGGCCTGGACCTGCTTGGGGTTGCCGCCGAAGTAGCTGATGTAGTCGGTGACCCAGCGGAGGGCAGCTGCCAGGTCGAACATGGCCAGGTTTCCGTCGAACTGCTTGGTGCCATCGCCCATAATTCCCAGAGATCCCAGCCGGTACTGGGGAGCCACCACAATGGCGCCCCTCTGGGCCATGGGCGTGGCATCGTACTGAGCGGCGGAGCCGTGGCGGTAGCCTCCCGGATGGATCCATACGAAGACGGGCAGACCCGTGCCCTCGTCAGGCATCTGGGGAGTGTAAATATTGAGGAGCAAGCAGTCCTCATCTCCGATGATTCTCTGAGGCTGCTGGGGATGCGGTTGAATGCACGGAGGACCGTGACGCGTGGCATTCATATCTCCAGCGAGTCGCTTGAAAACCGGACGGGAATACCGCAGCTGGCCCACCGGGGGCTCGGCGTAGTGGATGCCCAAGAAACTGTATACACCCGTAGTGGGATTCCGGAAACCCTCCACCCGGGCATCGCGATTGAAGAGTCGAGCAAAAACCACCGGATCATCGACGGGCGGAGGTTTCGACTGCTTGCCGCCCACAATTCGCTTCACTCGCACGTGGGAATCCTCACTTGAGTCACACCTGGCCAAGGTCACCGCTGCCACTGCCACTAGCAGTAGCGATATCCCAAAGTTCCGCTCCAGCAGCTTTAGCATTTCGCTTCGTTCGATTGTCAACTGGAAACTGAAAAGCAAAAGCAGAAGCTATAATCCAAGCTTAAAACTGAACAGCGAGGCCGGCTACTTTTGCTCAGCTTGGCGATAAACAACAGCGAGAAATAAAATAATAAAAAACAAAAACAAAAAATAAATAAAAAAATAGCAAATGATAAAAAACGAGATGCGGCATGCTTGCGTGCTTCTCCAGCTGGATAAGACCATGTTTGGGGGCATGAGAGACTCCTTCATTCTAATCACGTACTTTACGCCAGTTATAGTTCACTGAGTCACTCTGGAATCGTGAATTAGCTGGGTG
Source organism: Drosophila monieri (assembly GCA_035047585.1). Taxonomy (NCBI): domain Eukaryota; kingdom Metazoa; phylum Arthropoda; class Insecta; order Diptera; family Drosophilidae; genus Drosophila; species Drosophila monieri. Next base: position 4,795,323 of record JAWNPJ010000079.1, on the reverse strand, counting down.
GGATATTTGAATAACTTTTTAGTGAATAAAATATTAAGAAAACTTAACAAAACTCAACAAAACTCACCACAATAAGCCTCAAGTCAAGCCTAGACTGGACCCAAAAACCTGTTCATGCAATTCACAGACCGATTAAGCCTCAAGATTGATGTCTCTGCTCATCTTTTGATTTGAATGAAAGGCAATTAAATCGGAGACAATTTGCTATATTACCTTATTAATTTGTTCCCAACGTGCCATGTATTTACCCCCTCTGGCCTTACCCCCTGTAAACTGGTCTGTTTGGTTTTTCCCATCAGTCCTATTGTTTTTGCTTCCGATGTTGCAGTTCGCAGAAATTCGATTGCATGAGCAAAATTATAATGAGACTTAAAGACGACATCGGACATTGTCTGAGAATTGGCTGAAAAGTTCAAAACACTCAGTGCCATATTTTACAGCAGTGCGGCACTATCTTTTGCCCAGATGAGTTATATTCTTCAGCATATTTACAGCCAACAGAGGAGGGCTAAACTAAGGCAAAAAGGCATCCCGGAATCGGAAACGGAAGCTGGAAAATATCATGAGGCAAACGCATGTTGAGATTTAGAGTCAGTGGGGGTACAGAATAGAGATAGGGGGTACTCTGTCCAGGGACTTGGTCCGGAGCACGCGTTACTGGCCAGCCTGACTCTGCGGCATGAATCTCAATGTTGCTGGGCAGTCTGACCAAGACTCACTTCTTTCTCACTCCATTTCCATAAATTTACTCATTAAAACACTTTAAAAATAATATATATACTATGTATTATAAATCATTTAAACTTAGAACTATGACATAGTTTCAAAATCATGAACAAAATAGTCTTTTTATATAAAAGTAAAAGAGCAGACCTTCCAAATATAAACTCCACAACTTCTTTCAGTGTAATACTTCTCTCATGTGTCGCAGACAATGGCCAAATGACATTTAAAGTTACGGCAATATAATTAAGTATACAGCTGGGAGTTGACGCCATCAGAAGCCGGATTGGCAGTCAGGACAGAAAGCTCAGAGCAGGCACAGAGGCACTTGCCCTGGCCAAGGAATCATTATATATGTATGAGAAGGGGCGACTCCAGCCTCCCCCCATCCTTCTCCGAGAGGCATGCAACACGCAAAGTTCGTCCAGATGCAGCAAGTGGAGCCAGAGACCAATGTCAGACCCATTTCCGGGCCTTCCAACTGCCCGGCACGCCTCAGCATTTAACGAGATTAATCTTTTTTGCCCTGACTATCTGCTGCCATCCTTCTAGGATCTGTCCCTGTCAGAGAGAAGTCCTTAAAAAGTTATTAATCTTAGGGCTATCGAGTAAATATTTTTCATTTAATTGAGTTTGAATAAGCCATCAAAGTGATTTGCATAAAAGTTGACAGTGTTTCTAGAATGGGGGCTGTTCTCCAAAAATAGATTGTCCTTTTGCGAGAATCGAACGTTTATCCAGACGCATCAGAAGCGATTACAAAGTTTAATTTAATTTTTAGCTAGACAAAGTATTTAGTTTTTACAAACACAATAAAGTCAAGGAATTGACTCTATTGAAAATGTTAAAGAATGCATGTGAGGGACAATGTGGCCCCCAGCGATGGCTGAATCTTCTCCAATTTCAGTCAGATTCTGAAGCGGAATACCTTAAACGATTTGTGTATCGATTCCCCACCATTGTACATCAATATCAGAAAACAAAATATTTTTTAGATTTGTTCTCAAATTTCCTGGGGGATCCCCTTCAAAATGTTTAAAAATGCATGGAGGCATATTATGGCCCCCCGCGATGGCTATATCTTTGCCAATAATTGTCCGATTCTCGAGCGGAATACCTTAAAAAATTTGTACATCGATTCCCTTCCATTCTGCATCACAATCTAGAAACAAATTATTTTATAGATTTTTTCTCAAATTTCCTGGGGGATCCCCTTCAAAATGTTGAAAAATGCATGGAGGCACAATATGGCCCCCAGCGATGGCTATATCTTTGCCAATATTCATCCGATTCTAGAGCGGAATACCTTAAACGATTTGTACATCGATTCCCTTCCATTCTGCATCAAAATCTAGGAACAAATTATTTTTTCGATTTTTTCTCAAATTTCCTGGGGGATCCCCTTCAAAATGTTGAAAAATGCATGGAGGCACAATATGGCCCCCAGCGATGGCTATATCTTTGCCAATATTCATCCGATTCTAGAGCGGAATACCTTAAACGATTTGTACATCGATTCCCTTCCATTCTGCATCAAAATCTAGGAACAAATTATTTTTTCGATTTTTTCTCAAATTTTATGGGGGATCCCCTTCAAAATGTTGAAAAATGCATGGAGGCACAATATGGCCCCCAGCGATGGCTATATCTTTGCCAATATTCATCCGATTCTAGAGCGGAATACCTTAAACGATTTGTACATCGATTCCCTACCATTCTGCATCAAAATCTAGGAACAAATTATTTTTGAGATTTTTTCTCAAATTTCCTGGGGGATCCCCTTCAAAATGTTGAAAAATGCATGGGGGCACAATATGGCCCCCAGCGATGGCTATATCTTTGCCAATAATCATCCGATTCTCGAGCGGTATACCTTAAACGATTTGTACATCGATTCCCTTCCATTCTGCATCAAAATCTAGGAAAAAATTATTTTTTAGATTTTTTCTCAATTTTCCTGGGGGATCCCCTACAAAATGTTGAAAAATGCATGGGGGCACAATATGGCCCCCAGCGATGGCTATATCTTTGCCAATAATCATCCGATTCTCGAGCGGTATACCTTAAACGATTTGTACATCGATTCCCTTCCATTCTGCATCAAAATCTAGGAACAAATTATTTTTTCGATTTTTTCTCAATTTTCCTGGGGGATCCCCTACAAAATGTTGAAAAATGCATGGAGGCACAATATGGCCCCCAGCGATGGCTATATCTTTGCCAATAATCATCCGATTCTCGAGCGGTATACCTTAAACGATTTGTACATCGATTCCCTTCCATTCTGCATCAAAATCTAGGAACAAATTATTTTTTCGATTTTTTCTCAATTTTCCTGGGGGATCCCCTACAAAATGTTGAAAAATGCATGGAGGCACAATATGGCCCCCAGCGATGGCTATATCTTTGCCAATATTCATCCGATTCTAGAGCGGAATACCTTAAACGATTTGTACATCGATTCCCTACCATTCTGCATCAAAATCTAGGAACAAATTATTTTTGAGATTTTTTCTCAAATTTCCTGGGGGATCCCCTTCAAAATGTTGAAAAATGCATGGGGGCACAATATGGCCCCCAGCGATGGCTATATCTTTGCCAATAATCATCCGATTCTCGAGCGGTATACCTTAAACGATTTGTACATCGATTCCCTTCCATTCTGCATCAAAATCTAGGAAAAAATTATTTTTTAGATTTTTTCTCAATTTTCCTGGGGGATCCCCTACAAAATGTTGAAAAATGCATGGGGGCACAATATGGCCCCCAGCGATGGCTATATCTTTGCCAATATTCATCCGATTCTAGAGCGGAATATCTTAAACGATTTGTACATCGATTCCCTTCCATTCTGCATCAAAATCTAGAAAAAAATTATTTTTTCGATTTTTTCTCAAATTTTATGGGGGATCCCCTTCAAAGTGTTGAAAAATGCATGGAGGCACAATATGGCCCCCAGCGATGGCTATATCTTTGCCAATATTCATCCGATTCTAGAGCGGAATATCTTAAACGATTTGTACATCGATTCCCTTCCATTCTGCATCAAAATGTAGAAAAAAATTATTTTTTCGATTTTTTCTCAAATTTTATGGGGGATCCCCTTCAAAGTGTTGAAAAATGCATGGAGGCACAATATGGCCCCCAGCGATGGCTATATCTTTGCCAATATTCATCCGATTCTAGAGCGGAATATCTTAAACGATTTGTACATCGATTCCCTTCCATTCTGCATCAAAATCTAGGAACAAATTATTTTTTCGATATTTTCTCAAATTTCCTGGGGGATCCCCTTCAAAATATTGAAAAATGCATAGAGGCACAATATGGCCCCCAGCGATGGCTATATCTTTGCCAATATTCATCCGATTCTAGAGCGGAATACCTTAAACGATTTGTACATCGATTCCCTTCCATTCTGCATCTTAATCTAGAAAAAAATTATTTTTTCGATTTTTTCTCAAATTTCCTGGGGGATCCCCTTCAAAATGTTGAAAAATGCACGGGGGCACAATATGGCCACCCAGCGCTGGCTATATCTTTGCCAATAATTGTCCGATTATCGAGCGGAATACCTTAAACGATTTGTACATCGATTTCCTTCCATTCTGCATCAAAATCTAGGAACAAATTCATTTTTAGATTTTTTCTCAAATTTCCTGGGGGATCCCCTTCAAAATGTTGAAAAATGCATGGAGGCACAATATGGCCCCCAGCGATAGCTATATCTTTGCCAATAATCATCCGATTCTAGATAGGAATACCTTGAACGATTTGTTGATCGATTCTCTTTTAATCTGCTTCAAAACCCAGAGGCACAATATGGCCCCCAACGATAGCTATATCTTTGCCAATAATCATCCGATTCTAGAGAGGAATACCTTGAACGATTTGTTGATCGATTCTCTTTTAATCTGCTTCAAAACCCACAAACCAATTATTTTTTAGATTTTTTGTTGATTTTGCTGGTGGGTCCATCCAAATATACACTTTCCATAGTCTCACATTTTGCCTTTCTCTTGTTTTGTTCATCTCCTTTTATCCTTGTATTTCTTATTTATTTACAAGAAACATTTAATTTGATCATCAGTCTTGTTGCCCTCGAAGTCCTTATTAATTATCCTGCTTATCATTTATCCAACTAACACATTTTGCTGCCTAATTTGTCTTTATTTTTTCGCTGCTGCGTATTGTGTGCCACACGCAAGTCTCTATGATTTTCCAGCTGCCCCCACTCGATAGAATTTTCCTCATTTTCCCTGCCAGATACTGAGACTTGCGTGTGCCACACCCATAAGTCGACGAACGCCTCCGTGGAAATTAGTGGCAGCTTCCCAGCTGCTGCTGATGCGATTTTGATGTGCAAAATATTAATTATAAAACAATAATTGAATTGTGCTCTTGTTCGTGGCAGCTGAAAGGTGAGTTTCTTCGACTTGCCCCAGAAATCCGCCACACACGCCAAAAGTTCATTATGCTGAAGCTATTTTTCTTCAGCCCCGACCCAGGCAGATGTTGGTATTTGTTTTGGGAAAACAAATTAGTTTTCCATGATTGCTGTTTAATGGGATAAATCAGATTCTCATATTCAGGTGGGCAGGTCTCATCTCGTGGATGTATTCCATTAATATTTATTTGGCAACCTTTTACGCTTCGCCCAGAACCAGCATAATTTCCATTCGCAGTCAACTACAAAAACGCACAAAAGCGTAAGTAATACAAAAATAAAATTGTATATATGATAAAAAATATGGCCAAAGGAAACAATATACAACATGGGGATTCGCAGGACCAACACAACAACAAAAAAGAAAGAGGAAAATGGAAAACAAAACAAAGTTAAACCCAATACATTAATGGTATTTGCATTTGTACTGATTTTATTTGGTTTTTATTGAATTGATAAAATCACAACGAACGAGCAGGAACAAACAGGAGTTGAGGGCTGGTTCGATGGTTGGTTGGTTGGTCTTCGTCCTTGTTCTCCTCCTGTTCCACCTTCTCGTCCCCCAACTGCCAATTTGATATTCCGATTGCAATTTATGTCCTCCCGCCAAAACACACGCATACACTCACTTACACATAAGCTGCTTGTCAGTGTGTGTTCGTGTGTATCTGTTCCATGTACTTGTGTGTGTGGGAGAGAATCTCTGTGATTTTTTGCCCCCGGCCCCCTGTCGGAGGCTTTGGGTTTAAACATCTGCAATATGCTGCGTGTTCCGGGTAGCTGGAAACTCTGGACTGGGTCGAAAACGTTTTGGGATCTCACTGCAGTCAGTGCCAGGGAGTGAGTCCTGGCAATGTCCTGCGGGTAGTCAGTATGGCTGCTACGTGACACGAACCCTCTCCAAGCTAATCAAAAATATTAAAAAAAAATAAAACTAAAAGTTACTTTCGAAATAAATTGTTTGACTTTAGTTAAGAATTTTTGAGGTTTCTTGCAAATGTCCTTTAAGGACTCACGCTATCATCTCCAGCTGGCTTGGGCGCGTGTTTATTTGGCACCACAAATGCGTTTCCTCTTCTGCGGATCGGAGTGGGTTAAGGGTGGTTGCGTTTGGTGTCCTTTCGTGGGACTTTCGGGTGGGTTTGGTTCGGTTTGGTTGGGTTTTCTCTGTGGCAGCGACGTCAGCGGCGTTGTGGTTGTCGCTTAATGGAATTCCGTTCTTGCATTAAATGTGACACACAGAGGGAAGCTGCCAATTGGAATGCCACACACTCGCACACCACACTCTCACACACATACATATATATATAACACACAACCAGAGGAAACCCCAATAGACAGTGACAGTTGCCGTTAGCAGGAAAAGTTAACTGTTACGAGTTGTCCTGCGGTTTGGCTTGTTTAAGTGTTAAATTAACGTTTTAACAGTTTCGATTATTCCACCAGTTAATTTTTAATGTTTCCCCTCGCAGGCGAAACAAAAAATATGCCATGTCCTGCGGCTGATCCTGGCGACCATATCCTTGGGCCTGTACATTTTCATTAGTTTAATTAAAATTTTATTCGCCCGCACGCGTCGCCTTGATATTTCCTTCTGCAGTTTCCTTTTCAAATTGAACCGCAAAAGTTTCTGGACAAAGGATTATTTCTTTGGTCGTCCTGCGAGCTGCACTCGAAATTTGCTGTCCTTGCTGGCCGCAAAACTTTTGCCACACGCATTCATATCAATTTGCCTTTCTTTTGTCCTTCCCCCGCCTCCGGCCATGTCCTTGCTGCATGTCCGGCCGGCCATTGACATAGCTTCCTTTTAGCCTGCCAGGCTGCCTGCTCGACTGCCCTCCTGCCACCCTTTACATATCCTTTTGTGGCTAGTTTGGTGAAGAGGAACTAAAAATAAATGTTGCCCGAACGCATGGCCACAGAAATTATTGCGGTTTCCATCGAACATCGACTGCTAGTTCGGAACAAAGTCCTTGCTTGGCAAGTTAAAGGACATTAAGCATTGATGTGAACTTTCGGTGAGTTGCAGGCCAAGCCTTGAAAGCAGGAGTAAGGGGGCTTATCGCATTAGAACTTGTGGTGGTCACCATTAAGCCGCTTAAAATATTGATAAATCTGGTCTAACAAAGAAGTTGAATTAGGAGTCCAGTTAAAACAAGTATAGTAGACCAAAAACCACATGTTTTCTAACTAAATTTATGAGTTTTAAGCCCAAGCATTTCTCATCAAAATCTGTTCTTTATCCATCTCCTAAGGACATCACGGCCGAGGAGACAAATGGTCCAGTTGATAAAGTCGGAATGTGCTCACCTACCCGCATCAGTAGCCTAATTAACTCATTAGACAATGTCATCTGGATAAAAAGGAATAAAGTCCTGTGATCGCAAACAAAAAAATGTTAAATGAGCAACATTTACACACTCGTTTGGAAAGTCCACCCCAATTTGTTGACAAACAAATTACAAGACGGATTTACTGCAAATTACGCCCAATTTTTCTACACTTTTTCTTTCAAATCCGGCCAAACAAAAGGATGCCCCGCAAGAGATCCATTCGAGTTGATCCCCGGGAACTGGTCGAGAATACTTCGGGATGTGTACATATGTCCCGTGAAATTTAATTTAATCAAAGGCCAAACAAGGGCGCAGCCATCAAAGGGGGTCCCGAAAAACCGACGCAAATCAATCTCGGCGATGCAGGCAAGAAATCCCCAAAAGGGAGACTCTTCTTCCGCCAAAAAAAAAAGGCAAAAAGGACTGAGTGAGGGCGTGCCCCAACAGGAATTGATTAAAGCGAAAAGGGGCTGATGGGCCGAACGCACAATGCAGGCCAGTGTCCTGCCGTCCGGCGAGTCCTTTTTTACGTTCCTGATTGTCTGACCGTAACTTGTTTGCTCGCCTTTAATTTCATTTGCGCGGAGCATCTACCAAAGTCCTTAGCCGTCTTCGATTCCCGTCGACACTGTCCTGCCACAGGACCTCCCCTTTTTTGTGCCATTTCTGGTACTGCTTTCATTTACATGCTCGAATTGTCATTGTAGCGTTTAGCAATTTTATTGTCCTTGTGGGTGGGATTCTGTCTGGCCTTCCTTGGCCTTCTGATTTTTTTTGGTCTTCGGCTTCTGCTGCTCTCCCCTTCAGCATTGTCCTGTGATTTATGCGCATATGCTAAGCGAGATGGTGGGGGACTCGCCTTCATCTCTTTACCCCCCAGCGAACTTTGACCCTGGGCCAAGGGTTGCTCCGATAAGAAGAACTGCGTCTTTTCTTTTATTCCCTTTGATTTGGCAAGGGTTTGTCGCCTTGGCGAAAAGAGAAATGGAACTTTAATTTGCCGCTGCCGATTGAATTAGGCAAGGATGGCAAGGATGGGAAAAGGGGAACTTTAATGCATTTAGGAAACCCATTAGGTGGCCGTAAATTATTAAATCTGTATTTAAAAGCGAAATATGTTATGTTTTAGGTTAAGTTCTTAAATTCTTTAAAGTTTTAAAATACAATTTACATTATTATGTTTCCCCTACCTAGAACATCTAAATCCTGCGGTTTAGTCTCCCTAAACACTCCCCAGAGCAGGACAATCAAGCGGAACTGCAAATCCCCCAGACTGGAGGAATGGGTGGATCCGGGCCACAAGGATGCACATGCATAGATAGCTCTGCGGCTCGAACACTCCACACACATTAACCATATCCATTAACGGGGGTGTGGGGCAGTGACAGGCGACAATGGGCGACCCTTCAGACAGCGGATAATAAATGGCGTCGCGACAGTTTCCTTTCCAAGCAGCAACAAAAAGAGAAATACTGGAAGAACTTACCGTATCCGGAGCTAAGAAAGGTTCGTGTCTAGTACTTGGGGGCGTGTCGAAAAATAGTGGGGGTCCTCGGAGGGGAGAGTACAACACCTGGGTCCAGTCTCAAAGCGGGCACGCCACATAAATTCCAATGGTTCGCTTGCTCTCGGGCTTACAAGTTTGGCAAATTTGTGAAAATTACTTTTTGTTTATTGTCCTGAAAGCAGACAAGGCGGGGGAGATGGCTAAGCTCGGAGCTAAGGCCAAGGCAATGGAGAGTCCTGCCCAAGGAATCGTAGCCACCATAGTAAATTGCCACGCCCACCTCCCTTAAGCTCGGCCGTTAACATTGAGTTGTTCTCGTTGAGGTTTTTCTGTTTATCCTGCACAGTAAAAATATTATTTTATGAAAAGAAACAATAGGAATATTGGGACATCTTTATAAATATTATTTTCCTCAGTGTAATCCTGTTGTTGTTTTAATAATTTGTTCCCCAAGTCTCCACCTACACATGGCTCGTAAATATTCCGGGAACTGTGTGCGTTGTCCTTTTTTTTTTGCGTTGGATGGGAAACAATTGTTGTTTTCACACCATAATCATAAAAGGTACAAGCATAATTATTATTTTTATGTCCTTGGCACTTATTGTAAAGCAGCAAATTGTCTGACCACACATAAAATGAGAACCCCGACTGGATCCTACGTGGGAGTCGTCCTTTACGATGAGGCAAGGCAAGGCAGACTCTTCCAGAGAATCTCAATTGTCTGGGAACTAGCCCGGGAAAATTGTAATTTTGGTCCTGTCCTCGCTGGCTAACTAATGTCCTCGCCCGGCACATCCTGCTCTTAGTTAGTGAATATTTATGATTGCCGGCCAGAGAGGAAACGGAAAGGAATACAAGAGCAGTCTCTAAACTCTTTTATTTTTCATTTTCTTGCAGTTTTATATTTTTTCGGAGCTCTTGGTTCTCCAAAAGAGGTTTATGGCACAACTAAATTATGAAAGATATGAACAGAAAGTCTATTAAATGGAAGAAAAGATTTAAAGCCATTTAAAAAGCTACTTTTAGCATCAAATTTAAGACATTCCCCTTGAGAAATGAAAGCAACCACTCCAAGACCCCACCTACCCACTTCAATAATATTACTTAAAATTCTTTTTGCACTCCAAAAATAAATAAACTGCGCACCCATCACAGCTTTTATATCGCCCGCCCACTCTGGGGCTTAGAAAATCATTCAATTGTGCAGGTAAATGGACTGCAAGCGACAGTCCAAGACCTCCCGTACCCAGTCAGACCCATAAAAAAGGGTTAAAAGTCCTGAAACGATTCACATACAATTGCACAAACATCACCGAACGAAAAAAATCCCTCCAATGAAGAGTGAGCGCAAAAAAAAAACACAAACCGAAAAGGACCAACCAAAAAAAAAAAGGTTTCCACGTCGTGGTCAGACTTAATCACTCTTATCCGGACGGGCCTTCGATGAGTCGTAATCCTTTTAAATGCCCCTCTCGGGTAGATTTATTAGCTGCACGTGATAGTGCCCTCCTTTCCAATTCAGCCCCACAAAAAATCGCTAAAAAAATCATCAAAATCCACGCCCCGATCCCGTTTAATGCTAATTTATGAACGGGGCTGAGTTCGCATGAGGAGAGCAACTTATTCATGAGCTGCTTGAAATATGGTTCCGAATAAATGTGTATATATATTTCCTTTCAGTGCATTTGCAAATCGTTGGGGGAATTATAAACTTTCGGCGAGGGAATGCCGCAGTGGCAGAGTCAGTGGCAGCGTCAGCGGAAAAACCATTTTAATTAGTAATCCCCTCCAACCAACACTGCGTATACGTAATATTTATTTTGGTATGGTCGAGCATTTGATGAAAAATTTTGGGTGTGGAAAAGGAAATTAAAACGAAAAGGTGAATTATATTCTTTTATTTTAGCTAGTTAGTCAAATTAAGTCTAATAAGTGGTTTCTGATGGAAAAATATCATTTTCGTAATTGCCAAAAGTTTAAAATATTTTTATTAATAATTTTAAAACCTCAAAAAATCGTCTTTCTTTAAATTTTCATTATTTCAAAGCCCTTTTGTTTAGGTAGATATGAAAAATAAAAGAGTAACGTGAAAAAATTTGGCAAAATTATGGCTAAACTTTTCAACAGTTTCGAACAATAAAAAGCAAATGGCGCTGGTTAGAACTTGCCACCAGGATGACACACCCACCTCCAGAGCCGTCCACGGTAGGTGACTCCAACTCAGCCCCCTGGTCTCTGATATTTTGTGTATGAAGGGAACCGCACATTAGTAGTTAGTGCAAGCAGGCGGTGTTCTAACTTTTGAATAAATACAATAAGAGGCGGCGGGGCAGAGGTTCTCCCTGGGCGCCACTTTAGACAATGAAGCGTATAATGCTAAATATCGCTCTGGTAACCGCATCCAGCTGTCGTATGCCAGCACCACCCACGCTTTACGCCCACGCCCCACTTCCCACTCCCCATCCTTGGCCATTTATGGTGTCTCTTCCAACAACTATGCTGAATAATTTTGTACGCTGCGCGGTTTGGCAACAATTGCTTTCATTATGGAACATTTTTTGTTCGACTGGAGATGCTGGGCATGGTGGTGGGCAGGAGGAGGCTATTCGATACATTGGGGTAACGAGGGGATGGGGGGCGGGCAAGACGGGGGGTGAAGCAAAGTGGTTAGCTCCACCTTGGGAAACCCCTTGATGTTGTTACATCTGCTCCTGCTGCTGCGGTTGTTTGTGTTTGTGCTTGTATTTTGTATCCTGCGGCCGCAGATACATTATCCGAAATTTGCATAAAATAAATAAATTAAATATGCCAGACATGCGGTGCGCCGTTGGTCGCCAGGAACAACCGAAGTTGGCCAGGCCAAGACCACTTGGGGAAAAATAGTTACAATAGAGTCTGGGACTTTTCAGGACAATGGCTACGATTTAGAGTCTATCCTGGAAGAAACCTCCTCTTCTTGAAGCTTATTCTTTTATTCTCTTAAGAATCTTTGCCAATGATAGTAGCGTTTCTCTCAGTGTCGTCAATCTTTCTTCATTCCTTCACTTGGACGTTCAAAGTTTTCATTTTATTATCACGCTGAACTAGAGAGCGGGTGGCAGAAATAGTAGAATAGCCCGGATAGCCTGGGATATCCCAGGAGCTTCGAGTGGAGGTTGGTGGATGTTGTGCCCATTGAACAGATGCAGCAATTTTGAAGTTGTCCAGGAGTCCAGGAGTCTCTGCAAAAAGGATACTCCGCTCTGAGGCTGGAAACGTGGCAAAAAGGCAGCCAGGATGCGCTACGTTGCGTTTGCTTGTCATGCTCTGTTGCGTGATTTTTGTCCACCACCCTGTTCCGGGTCCAGGATCCTGCCGTCGCTACTCCCCCGCCACTCATAGCTTCATGCACGAGTTGTTGGCCTGGCTGCTTTCTGGCATCCGCTGCCTCATAGAGCACATGGCCATAGTCTGCGGCATTAACTTCATGCCGCTTCATTTTGTTTTCCACTTTTTGTTTTCTATTTTTTTTTTTTTTGTATATTTTGGAGCTCCCTGACTCCCTGAAATGGCCGCTACAAAATTGGTTCGTTTGGTCGCCGAAGGCACTTAAATTTTCCCTCCAGCGGCAATTCGGGATGCCTGATCCTGAACCTGATGTTGATGAGGATGGTGGCGATGGCGGTGGGTTTGTTGTAGTTCAATTTGTGCGCTGCGGTTTAATGAAATTTAGTTGTTAGTTGCTGCACGTTTAGCTTTGCATAGATGTGCCAGCCCCCCACACCAATGACCCCCCGAAAAAAAGGCACCAACCAGTTCAAACGAATGGGCGGTGCTCGGTGGCGTATACGTGATGTGGAATTTGTGTACGTTAAAGGGTAATTGTTGTGGGAAATGGGTCTACAATACAGATATGGAGTAGCCGGGGGCAGTGTTCTTTTCGAGCTGATTGAAAGGATTGTGATATATGAGCTTAGAGCCTTGTTTCGACGTGATCTGAAAGTAAATATGAAACTAGAACTTTTATGCTTCATTAATAAAACAGAACTTTAATTAACCAACTTGCCAAATAATGTTAATTACAAAGAAACCCCTAAAACTGCTTTTAAACCTATAGCCCCTGAATCATTTCAATTGGATTATCAGAACATTTGAAATTTAATTAAACTTCCATATGCGCAGGAGTAATTAAAACAAGTTTAGCTGACAAAGTTGCGCAGCTAAACCGCAAAAACAGTTCCGAACCCGTGTAATAGTGACTCTGTTAATCCTGGCTCTGCAAATCCCTCGGAATACATTTAACTCTTGCCTCGCACTAAGTACATTGTAACACTCACACAATCCCAAAAAGGCCAGAGACACAGGACAACGCTGGAGTGTATGCATGGGACGGAGGGGGAAGTGGGGTGGTAGTTAGGGGGTGGCGGGCAAATTTCGACACATGTTGCCGCAATAAAAATGTCAACACACACATAAAACATCTTCTAAAATGGCATTTGCAGAAGGCAGCAAATTCCGAGCAACCAACGAAAAAAACTGGGAATATTTTTGAAGCATAATAAATGGAGCTCTGTCTGGTGGGTGGATTGGGGGATGGGGGGTAACTCCAAGGATATCCCCATCCTCACGTGCTTAAAGCTGCTCCCGCACTCACACACGTGCACAATGCCGGCCATTAAACACGCATTCTTTGGCCATAGAAATTTATAGACCAGAAAGGCAAAGACGACGGAGAAAGTGTGAGAGCGAGCGAAAGAAGGGAAAGCGTGGCGAGAAAGTATGTACGTGTAAGTGTGTGGGTATGGGCGGGCGGGCAAGGGGGAGGTGGTAGTGGTAGTGCGAAATGTGTCGCGCATGGAGTCGCGAGTTTTACTTTCACTTTTGGCAGAACTTTCATTCAAGGACATGGAGCAGACGACACCACGTCAGCCATTAATGGCTATACCCGGAAACTAAAGGATACTTTTTGGATAAATACTCTAACTAGGGGTATATCTTGCGGAGCATAAGTGCTATTAAATATTACCAACTCCTTCAATGTCCTTTTATTACATTTCTTATAAAGCCTCCCTTTTAATTTTTAAGGGCAAGGAAGTGTATTTATTCTACCTCCTTTGTCCTTGAATTATTTTCCTTAGCTGCCAACATATTTTTAGTTTGTCAGATGAACTGATCTCTCCCACCATTAATCCATCCATCCATCCCGCCCTCCAACATTTCTGTGAGCTGAATTTAAAAAAGTGGCCCAAGGAAAAAAGTCTGGCCAAGGAGGGCAGTTCGCCTTTAATGAGATAATCTGCGCTTCTCGTCGTTATTTTACGTAATTGAAGGTTCACTTGCAGACAAGCCCCATTCTTGATTACCAAGTTTGGGGGCTCGGGGATGGCAACTGGCCGTAATGATAGTGGTGGGCCTGCAGCCTGTACGTGCGTGTAACTCCGAGGGGGAGGTGGTTGGAAAGGACTCCTTCCTTAGTCCACCCCCTCCACCGACTCGGTTGTCTGCATTTTTCGGTGGAGCTCCCTGGGATGGTAATCTGCAATAAATGAGGCATGTTGGAAGATTTATTTGATTGCTTTATTTAATATTTTAGAAAAGGCAGATGTTCCGCCCAGCTCTCGGCAGGAGAAGGCACTCTGGAGTCCTGGAGTGAGTCGACTTTAGAGTTGGCGTTGAGTGGCTGACTATGAATTATGAGTGATATAATGAACAATATACGCATCTGGGGGTGAAGGTGCCAAGGTGAGCATAGAAAAGGTGAAAGGCAATTGGGCTTTGCGTTGAAAGGGAGTGATATACGATTGGGATGTGCATGTTCCAAGGACGATAAGTTATGGCACATATGTCTGAGTGTTCTCCCATTTTGAAGTAATATTTGAAATTTATACGAGTTAAGCTCTAAATAGGAATTAATACTTATTTTTCTTTTATTGTCTTTTGCCTGAGACTTTCAACATAATTGAATATTTTAAGCCTAGTCTTAGCATTTTATATCCTACCTTTAACAAATTTCCATTCATCAATTCTGATTAATCCCAGGCTAGGACGAGTAGACCCAATTTGCCAGGTGGCCCCCGAAGGACAATCCACAATTAAATGCTCCGCTCATGGCGGCATCGTTTATCACTTCGCGGACTTCTCAGTCTGGGACTCTCTAGGCTCTGTGTCCACCATTATGGTTGCTTCATTACCAGCGATTAATTTTGATTGTTTCGACCAAGAGACGAGCAAGAAAAAGCTCCCAACGAAGCACTACAAACTCGAAATCTTTACAGTGCTTCGCTGTTAATATTTTTTTCGGTTTTATCCTCCCGTGTGGCGGAGGCAAAAAGAGGACCATATTTCACCCAACAGGAGACAGAGTGGCAGGATGCGGAGTGGGAACAGTGACCGAAATTAAGCACACAGGACACAACTACACGAAAACGTAATAAAATCATAATCGTCGGATCAACACAGTCATCAGCGGTGTCACAACAGGCCACCAGGAGATGATGACAACAAACACACACCCGCCAACCGCCTTCGGAGGACTCCGAAGGATGCCACAAGGCGACCCAAGCAGCCCCAGCCGTCGTGGCAGAAGCAATTGCCAGGCGAAACTCAACGGTAATTACAGTAATAATTCAAAAGAGATTTGCCCCCACCTCCTCCTCGTCCTCCGCATCGTCCTCCAAAAAAATAGAAAAAACAAGAGCCACGCTAAAGGGAAAAACTGAACAGGAACAGAAAGCTGAGAGACAATGAAGGCGACGTTGCAAGGACTAAAAGTGGCAATTGCCAGGGCGAGGACAGAGACAGAGGACAGTGGTAGAAACTACAGTTTTTTTGGTAGTTTTTTTGGTTGAAAATAATTCTATAGAAATCAAAAACTAGGAGCTAAAATATTTAATTTATGAAACTGCTATAATAATTATTCCTGGTACTGGTACATGGTACCTTGAAGGGTAAATAGTACCTGCTATCATATAGTCTCAAAAACTTATTTTTTTCACAAACTATAGACCAAAACTCACTGTATCCCCTCGAAGGACCTCAGCCGCCCACGCACATGAAGCGCTGATGTGCAGCTTCCGGTCCTAAGCGACGCACAGGTGCAGGCTAACGGTAAAGATATAGCCAAAGCAGGGAATGAAAGAGAAGGACCAAGGGCTCCACTGCCAACCGAATCCAGCCAAGCACGGCGAGCCATAAAAACTTTGGACTGGGAGTTGGTTGGGCAACTGGAGGTGATGATGAAAAATGCGACAATGAAAATAATGCCCGGCACACGCATCTCCAACTCCATCTCCATCTCCGTCTCCGTCTCCGTTGAGATCTCCTTCCATATCCTTGACTCTACGGCCACGACTACGTTCTCATCCAATCCGGATACCAAATGAGGGCTGAGCCACCGCCGACGTCCAGCGGCGATGTGGAGCTATATAGAAGCCATTCGAGGCACTTAAAGACTCGGCGGCGGGTCGATGCCATTTTTGGTGTCTGGGTGTGAAAAAGTTTAAGTGGCAACAAGGACAAAATCCCTGGATTTACTTTTATGCACTCTCACACTCCGACTCCCACTCACTCGCTTTCTGAGTGCAATCTGAGAGGTGAATGTCGAACAGTGTAAGCTTCCCAAAAAAGCAAAAAAAAATAAAAATGAAAAAGCGGAAAAGTGGAAACTTTGACTCCACTCCCTTTATGACTTTTTGGCGGCGTTGAAAGTCGTTGAAAGTGTCAATATTGCGTTATAGCATCACGTGGCAAGCACTGCACCTTTAGTTACACTGAGAGAAATGATTTTGAATGATTAATATTAATAGTAAGCCTCTCTAATAATAATACTTATTACTGCAAGTATCGAGTTACTGCTCAAACCTTCCTGTATTCTGTAGTTGACATTAATTTTCCCAAGTGCACAATCCACCTGTACCATTGTAGCCAATCCCAGCTGTGTGTTGATGATGATGGCTGTTGGCTGTCTAGGATTAGCTATGCGTGTGCCAGTCCCCGGTGGAAGGGGCTAACCACTTTAGCTACTTATTCCCGCCTTGTGCACTTTCAAAAAAACGCAACACGAAACTTTTTTAACCCGGCACGCTGCACTCCGTGGGGGTGTACTGCCCCCACCCAGCTATACACTCTCGGATCTGCTCTGAAAGTTTGGGCGCAAATGATACCAATAAACAAATCCCATTATACACGGTGTATCAGCTTTACGTTGGCTGCTCGTCCGCTACGTGAGATGACTTTCAACAAAAATGTAATACAAAAGATGCCAACCCCTAAAATTTTCATCAGGCTATTGTTTCACTTTTTTTCCGTCTATGAGTTTTGCTTTCTACTTTCCCGGAAGGCGTGAACATTTCAGATTTCAACAAAGAACGCCTGCACACGAATGCCACTTCAGATAAGAATAGAATATAATTTTCAAGTAAATATTCTTAAAAATAGTTGCCCAGATTAGACCCAAAAAGCTTTTGATTTTTATTCCCTTTCGAAGGCATAAAGTGAAATGGAAACTACTTTGAGGAAAGCCAATTTTCGAGTCCATTATGGGCCAGGACCGGACAGCTCCTAGCTAATAACATAATCCCAACACTTAAGCCACTTTGCATCTGGCCTCGCTCGCAAATCCCTAGTTGAAAGCGATAAATGTTTTAAGATTCCAGCCGACTCAAACGAAAGTTGCCTTTTAATGAACTCGGTGCATTAAAAATATGTGCCCAACTAAGAGCATTCATTAAAAAAGTTTTTCCTTTAAATGCGAGCGCTGAAAAAAGGACCTAAACTAAAAGGGGGCGGAAGAGAGGGCGTGGCTGCCACAGCCGTTACAGGCAGAGGAGCCGTAAATCCCCAAGAAAAGCTGCAGAAAGTTTGCGACTTTCCCCATTCATCTTACAAGTAATTTCTGACTGGACTCACGCACTCTGGACGCAGGATTCGACTGGACTGGACTGGAGAGGGACAGGACATTCCAGCCGGGGCAGTAGTCCTTTGGCTTTGCCACTTAAGTGCTTAAATATTTTTCTTTGCTATTCGACCAAAAAACACTTCAGTTAGTGGCCATCTCCGCTTTACGCTTGCCTAAATATTATTTAAGCAAAATATAACTTTTGATTGTGTGCCTTCTCTAATCACATTTCCATGAAGTCTCCGGCTCTCCAGCTCCCTCTGGTCAACTTGGCCAACTTTCTGCTGATTAAATGTTGGCCAAGTCCACTCCAAGCTGATAGCACACACTCGAAAGGCGAGCGAGACAGATTTTCTGGCCGAAACTTTAAAGTTGGCCAAAGCCTTTATCTAATTGCTTTGAAAAAGTTTTCGGGCGACTCGATGCAAAAGTCACTTTTGGCTTGTGGCCTAAACTTTGGCGCTGGAACGAGGATAAATGAAGGGATTCTGGCCAAGCCAAGATGCTGGCCAAGCCGAAAGTATCCGTTCGGCAGGTGGGCCTATCCACATAAGTATGCTATGGAATTGTGTGTCGGTATGCATGAAATGATCCTGGCATGTCATCATCATCATCTCTTCACCCGAAACGAAAAGAAAGGCCGGGACTTAACCCGACCTCATCCATGACAGGCCAAATATAATTTCAATTAAAATGCTTGCCATGGTAACTGGAGCAGGGTCGAGTGTCAAAGGGCAGGGAGAGCCACTGAAAGAAATGATTGCCAGTTGCCGGAAAGTGCATGGAAATTGATGAAAGGCTGCTCACAAAGGAAAGATAATACCGGAATACTAAAGCCCAGCAGGTTGTGCCAAAATATGCTGAACAATAACTTATGTGTGCAACAAAAGGGATAAGGAAGAAAAAATGCCACTCGGGGGTATCCTGAAGCCTTCCCATCCCGATCGCCCGCTGGGATCTTTGTGCCCCGCGGCTTCCATTGATTAAACTTGAAGTTTTCGGCCACCCGCCGTTCGCTCTTTTGGAAGTTTCTTAATTTTCTTGTAATTTCCCCGACACTGCTGGAATTTCTATCTGCGAATTTATGAGCAACAGCGTAAACTATTTTTATTAGATTAAAAACACACAAACCAAAGAGAAAGCAGGAGAAAATGCTATCCGAGTTTCCTGCGAATTGTGAGTTCTGTCCGCCTGGCTGGCCTGGCTTTGCTTTCTCCCATAATTTGCTCTAACAATTTTAATCGCATTTACGCGAGTCGAGAAGGGAAAATATTAACAACAATGTTGGAATAGCGCCCAGTAGAACCCGGTAGAAGAGACCAGGCAGAGCCCAGTAGCTCAGTGGGCGAAGCTTTTCATTACGGAATTGTTCGTGCGTAAGAATGTTGCAGGCGGCATTTTCAATTTTCCCCTCAGCCAGTGTTCATTTATTATGAATTTAGCAATTCGTGTGCAAAAATGTACTTCATTCTCAACAAAGGCCCCCAATACTGGCACAACAAAAATAAACGAAACAAAGAAAATGTCAATCGAACCTTTGCATAGCAAGCCTTTGTTTTTTCAGGCCTGGGAGGAATGAAAATAAATGATTTATTTCATATTGAAGGGTAATTTGGTTATGCCATGTAGCCTCAATATTAAATTATACAAATATTAACAAAAAATCAATATAGCCAAGCCACGATGAATAGAGTCCTTTCGTTCTATGATTATATATCCTGTTCGGAAAGGCAGCTATCCATCAGGGTCCTGAATTAAGGCCTCTCCGTCTGGTCATGGCCGTCACTCGTGCAGAATTTTTATTGCTTGATTTAATTATTAATGCGACTTGCAGATGTCACGAACAAAAGTCCTCCATCCTCCGCAAAAAGGATCCCATCTAGTCCACCTCAGCTTAACCCTTCCGTGCCACAACGCATTTTGATGCGTAAAAACAAAAAAAATGGAGCCATATTTTGGAGGCAAAGGGTTCATTGAAGCGGCAACGGATTGCATTTTTTATTATTTATTTCGGCCAAAGGCTCGGAGGCGGCTAGGCCAAATGACGGCTAGATACCAAGAAATTCATAATGAAATATTTATGGTCATAAAGCAATGCGGAAGGCAAATGGTGGCCCCGGCTGCTCCCGTCCTCCTGTAGCTCCAATTTTTGCTCCTCCATCACCATCATCGACAGAAAGGGTCGCCGGGATTGGATTGCTTCTGGAGTGGGATCTGAAATAAAAGAAGCGGAGATGGATGTGGGGGCAGTCTGGAAAAATCGTTGATGGGCGATCTGTGCGGTGAACGGAAGTCAGCGCAGCTGCCTGGAAATGATTATGATAAGAACCCCGCTGAACATTGTCCTTCGTCCCATGTCCTTTTGTTGACTCGCATTTCTGGCGGTAGTTTATACAACGCCGGTTTATGGAGGTAGTTCTGCGGACGTTTTTATGGCAAATAAATTGCTTAGGTACCGGGTTATGGACAACCGGGGAGCTCATAAATATCACAGCAGCCGAAAATCACGAAATTGAATACGAGAGGTAGGGATTCATGGAAAATAGTGAGTATTTTACATTCATAGAGGCTATACATTTTATGGCCATACTTGAGACTTGAAATGAGATTACATGCTAATACTTAACAAAATAAGATAAAAAATTAAATAGAATAGCCTTTAAAATGTCTTGAAAACAAAAAGTCCAAGGCTTAACCTTCAGAATCCCAAGGTGGCAAGTCCTTAACATTTCATCCTCGCGCTCTCGGCGGGGGAAAAAAAGGAAGAAAACATAAATAATGAACAGTTTACATAGGGCATTAAAATGGCTGTCTGGAATGGCCACAATAAATATGCAACTAAATCAAGCTTAAATGTGCTTAACAATTTTGAACAATAATGTCCAGACCACAAGTGCGAAACCTGCCCCTAACGAGGACCTCTAACAGTTGGGAAAACTCCAGTAACCGTAGTGCCATACACCTTCCCCATGTTTATTCCTCCGAAGCCCATCCATACATGTGTCAAGGTAGAGAAATATTACGCAGCCGGCGGAGAGCTCATTAGGAAAGGGCGGACGGACTTTGCGGATGTCGGGATGTCGGGATGCTTGGTACGGAAAAGGTTTCGTAGAAATAAATTTGCACCTTAACGCCTTTAAATGAGCAACACACCCGTACAACCGTACACCCTCACACACTTACAACTGAGAACATGGTGTTGCCAATTACCCGGAAGTATGCGAAAAGCTTATGCGATAAATTCGGTAAAAGTGCCAAAAAGGTATGCATCGAGGAGTCTGCTGTATGTTTCCAGACGAAGGTAAAACCGAAAAATTCCCAACCCCAAGGCCCGCTTCCAAAGTCTGAGGTTCAGTCTGGTTCGGGTCTGGTCCGGACTCCGGTGCTGTGCTTTTGTGGCTTCTCCAAGTCGTCTTTGGCGTCTTTGTTGCCTTTCCACGCCGGCCACGTAGCCAACACCTGCGTCCAACCAAAACCCAAAGCCCCCAACCACCGTGGTCCATAACAAAAACTCGAGTGGGTGTTGCCGCAGAGTCAGAGCCAGGGGGTAAAGTTTATGTTGTGCCACCATATTGAAGGTTAAGTTGAGGCTTTAATAAAATATCATGAGAACTTTCGCAGCTGTCCGGGGATTGGCCAAATCATATAGACTTGGCCAAAAGCATACGCAGGCTAAAAGCATATATCAGTGTAAAGTTGTATTTACGATCCCCACGCTCACACTCCACTTTAAACATATTTCATTAAAATGTAGGCTCGATTGCAGGGCTTCTGTTTTTCGCGGCTTTCAGGTAATTCCCCGGCTTTTGCTTTATGGCTCAGATATAAAATTTTATATGCCTGCTTTTGGCCAGGTCTTGTTGCGTTGTCTGTTTGGATGAAGCAAAGCGTGAAATATGATTGTGATGCCCTACAGATGAATTGAGGGGCTTCTTGGTTGGGTAAAATTGTTTTTTATAAATTATTATATATCATGATTATAGTTTACACTTTTCTGGAAAGTATAAAATATTTTCTTAAAATTTATTTTTTACATATAAAAATATTATTAAAGAGCATCTTTAGACCTTAAAGGACAGCTAATATATCCTCGCTTTATTACCTGGGCATCATTTCATGCTAACGTAAGCGCGAATTTTGTACCTAAGCTCCCCCAGACACACACCCACACACACTTGCCACACCCCCACAACAGAGGGAGGAAAATGCCTCAAGTAGGAAAACAAGTGTAGCTTCCAAAAAATGGGCAATCAACTCCAAAATGGCCCACCTGTCCTCCATCCTCCCCCTCCGAACTTGTTACTTTTTAATACTTTTTACGATTATAACAATGTGTAAGTGTCTGCTTAGCGAGACAAGGGAAAGCTCAGTCAGTGCAAAATAACTTCAGTTTTCGGTGGAAGAACAACCCTCCTTAATGAAAGTCTAAAGGACCTCCCCGACCACCACGTGAATGTTTATCCCTTTTGCCACTTATGTTTGGTTGTTTTCTTAAGTTTACACTAAACAACCACCCAAACAAAACGCCGATGAAAAAAGAGGACACACAGCAACAAAAATCAACAACAAGCAAATATCATAACAACCCTTGGGGAGTGGAATTATTTATTTTATTAAGTATACGCAACGTATTAGCCCGACAAAGCCGCCTCACAACCACTTTCACATTCTGATAGTCTTTTCGTGTAACTCCGTTTGTCGTTTGCCGGCTCCGTTTAATTGTTAACATTTCATTTAAGCCAACAAAGTGGCAAGTGAGGGATAAGGGAAGCGGAGAGAGCGGAGGTCCTGGGCAAAAATTCATTTATCAAAACGCTGCCCGCATTTCCGCGATGAAACCCCTCAGGATAAACTGACTGGCGCCAGCAGAAATGGCAGCCGAGGTTGAACCCAAAATCTAAATCGTTGTATGCAGAAGCACACATGCAAAGCGGGGGGAGGTGGGGCTTCAGGGAGGGGGCTCCCACCCAGGCACAGTGCTTTGAGGTCAACAGAAAGTGTGAGATATTAAATGGACAATTTCTGTCGCCTACTTTGCAGGGCATGAAGGAAAGTGTCCTGTTTTCTGATTTCAAAGATCTCTTAAATATATTTTTCTTTAAAACTAAACCCAATGACTTGTTAAATATTTTTTAGAAAATATATAAAAATCTATAAAAAATCGTAAAACCCAAAAAATAGTTTTTGAAACCACTGTGTGTGTCTCCTTCCTTGCCATGACGTTTGCGTATGTCAAAGTTATCTAAATGAAAAATTGACTTTCATACAGAGCACAGAGCATGAAGAGGTGGGGGGGCGTGGGCGCAGAACTTGTGGGCGGGGCGAATCATCAACGATTCGTTTGCGCATCGCTTTCGGTCGAGCTTCCGTTCTGTAGGATTTCGGATTTACGCATTTCCTATTTTAGATGATATTTCATACTTTTTTGCTGACAGCAGCAGCGGTCGCGGCAGTGGCGGGGGAAAGTGGCAAAGGAAAGAAAGTGGGGCGCTTCAAATGCACGGAGGTGGGAGGAGAGTAGAGGGGCGGGATCAAACCGCTGCCGCCGTTGATGATGATGATGTGCGTTTATTATTGTTGCTTTATGGCTTTGCATAGATAGATGCCAGTGAGTGTGTTTCTGCATGTATGTGTGTGCCACTGACATATCACTGCCCCACTCCCCCCGGCAGCTTTTTGCCATTTGTGTATTTGCCTTTGGGATTATCAACTCATTGTGTCAGCGGATGCAAGGATATATAAATTTTCTCATAGGGATTTCCCCCATGGATCCTCGAACCCTGGTCAGCTTGACTTCTGGCATTTGCCAATTTGGATGGCCAGTCAGGACTCTATTTTAATTCTATTTATAGATAGATCGGGTCTATAAATAAATAGATATCTTATCAGAGTCTAGGCATCCCAACTGCCATCTCAAGCCTTTGGTTTAACTTCTAAACAATTCTGCAAACACCCATCTTTAAAAGTGATTTAGCCACTTAAGCTTAACGGCTCCTACGTGTCTACTTAAGTGCCGCCCCAATGGCTAGCCCAGAAATTATGCTGCAAATTGTTGCAACATCAATCATATCTCGCCGCTCCCATCTGGCCATGGCCAAGACAAACAGAAAGGGCCAACTGTAACACTCGCCCGGCAGCACCCACGCAGAACGTGCCAATAAATTGCAGAGGAAAAATAAAATAAATTGAAAAACACTTTGATGCCATCAATAAACGCTGACAAAGCCAATGCCAGTCGACCAGCTGAGGCCAAGAAAAGTTCACGACATTACCGTGAACTAATGTTGATACTGGGCATGACCCCTCGCCCTAGAATCTACAACTTCAACGACGCAAACAACTCAAACAGACATAAAATATAAAAATCATTTTGGGGCAACTGCATTCTGGCAACCATTTCAAAAAAGGGACACTTGGGAAAATAATTTATTAAATGTGAAAAAATATTTAGACTAAAAGTGTCAATGCTTTTTGAATTGAAACTAAATCAAATGAAGTATCTAATATATTTTTCCACACTTTTATTTAAGTTTTATTCCTTTGTTAAGTATTTTTTATCACTGTAACTTTCTAGCCTTTTTCCTTTGACTTTTTTTTTATATTTCTCTTGGCAGCTGTTCCCTTTGTCTCAACTGTCTGTTGTTTTTTTGGCCTCTGACTGCTTTTCTATATACGGCTTTAAATTAGAACACATTTCTATGATTGCTATTAGGAGAGCGGAAGGAAAGGCAGGAGTGGCAGGACAGTGCAGGCCCGTCATAAAGTGCGACAGGCGCCACTTTGTTCAATAGTTTTGTCCTTTTTTACCCTGTTTTTGTTGGCAAGTCGGCAATATGCCAAACTGGCAACAGCTGCGACTTTTCAGGCCTACCAGTCCGACCACGCCGACCAGTTTTCTTCTTGGCCATTTCTGCTGGCCAAGCTTCTGTTGCCATTGTTTTTTGTTTGCTGTTGGCATATTAGGTTGAGCCCTTTTTGCCGTTTGGCCTACTATCGGGCCTTAGTCCTGGCAGCAAATGTCATAGGGATATGTGAGTGGGTTAAGCTTCAAGCTGACTTTGGCTTTTGTCTTCCTACATTTTGCTGCGATTTACTAAAAAATCCCTTCCTTTGTGACCTTTTTTGTCATCCGCCCCCCAGCAAGTGTATGCAATGGGGTATCCTTTTTTGCTTATGACACATTTACATTGAAAAACTTTGCCCTAGGCAGGCCAAATCGATGGCAAAGAAAACATCATAAATTTCGGGGAAATATGGCTTGCATATATGGGTCACGGATTAGGAGATTAAAATACTTCAAGTTAATAATTCAAGGCTCAAGTATTAACTCTTCTAAGATTTGAAAAGTATCGGAAACTAGTCCTAGCAGTCCTTTTGATAAAACAATCCCTTTAACCCTTGACTAGTTCAAACAATTTCCCTTTCCCCCAGACACAGTTAGTCCCAACACAGCTTCTGTTTTAGCCAAAGTGAACTTTGCACTCTTATTGGTATTAAATATTTACGACAATGTTCTGCTGGCAGCGAATTTTCCAGAACAAAACCAAGAAAAAGTGAAAAATACAAAAGTGAAGTGAGCCTGGAAGAATCAGGCTCTCTGGCAAAGTGAAATCCAAGCTAAATGGAATTCACTTAGCCATGGCAGATGATGATGACGGGGAGGATGAGGATAAAGATGAGTCAGTTCGAGGCTCTGAAGCTGAAATCTGGATGCTGGATTCTTGAATCTGCCAAGTAGCCGCCTTTGGAAGTGGCTATTTTTTGCTTCACCGACGCGGTTGCCACGAATCGTTCTGTTTGAGTATCTCCTGCAGGCGTCGTCTTTCCTTGGCGGTGAGTACCTGGACGGAGATATCCTTTAGCCTGGGCATACACCTGAGATTTAAGCACTGTCTCACCTGTTCGAGGGTCTCCAGAGTCGAGTTTATCTCCCGCTTCGAGTGCAATGGTAGCCACAGTGTTGTTATAGCGAAAGTTCTACATGAAAGTGTTGAGAAAATTAAACATTATTGAATATTAGGTATCCCGAAATATTGATTTTCCCAGGACTCACCTGTGCACCCTCATGGCATCGATAGCACATCGCTGCATCTCCTCGTGCTTGGCCATTTCCCGGCGGAAACGTTCGTTATATCGCCGGAAGGAGGCCGCGTAACGCTTACGACAAATATCGGAGCTATTCAGGTGGATCCGGGAGGAGATAGGGAAATTGTAGAATGTATTAAATCAATGGGAAATTGCAATTTTCACACAATTTGATTTGAACGGAGCGCCAACTTACTAGGTTACCTCCTTCTCATCCGGCGGCGGGCGTTGCCCGAAACCCACTCTCCTGGCCAGGAGGACGCGATACCACTGCTTCTGCAGGGCATTCATTGGCCGCTTGAAGGGATTCTCTCCGCCGGCATTGTTGGCTCTCAGCTTATCCATCCCGAATGGTAACAAGTTTTTCCCGTGTTTCCCGTTTTCCGTTTTCCCGTTTTATGCCGAGCCCTTAGTCAGAGATTTTCCACAGAGCTGCTACCAGGCTTCCCAACTCCACGGAACTGAGCCCTCGACCCAAGGGGCAGGAACCGAGCACTAGTAGGTGCAGCTGGGACTGGGATTTGTTTGGCTGTTGGCAGGGAGCTGAGTTTATCGAACCAACAAGAAGCCAAGTCAACAATGGCTCGAATGATAGGACACGAGACGCCAAGTGGGTAGACATCAGCAACTGTTGCATATGGGAATAGATGTCACTACACTTGGAAATCAATATTTATAAAAAGGAAACTATTCAAATGGATAAATCTTTATCCTATTAATTTTAGAAAGAACTTGTAAAAATATTATATTTTTCTATGTTTATATAAACTATGTAAACCTGTATCCTATACTTCTTTAAAGTGTATTCCCCCAGTGCATCACCCACTTTCCTATGAGCATTCGAAATGAAGTCGTCTAGCTGTGATTTGTCAGGAAGTAAGCTGCGAATGTGGGTTAAATAAGAGAATAGATTGCCAGGCAATCGCATTCGATGGGTTTGTTTCCACTTTCCAGCTCCATATCGAATGCACAAAGTGTGCATTTAGTTGATTAAACGAGATACGAGAGTGCATATTTGAAATTGAGATCGCAACTGTCATTCGCATTTTTCTAAGAAGTGGGGAACACAGATTAAGGAACTCTTGACTTTTGACTCTTGGCTCCATCACCCCGAAACCTTTAAAAAATTAACCCATAAATATGAAATGTGAAAAGCCCAACCTAAGCATATGCGGAATACATAATGGCACTTCCAAGACAAATGTCTTTCAAATTTAAACCCGCCTGCTGCTGCCGATGGCCTCATTATTAACCCACATTCCTGCAAGCCAAATGCAAAAACCACACCCGCAAATCCACAGAAGCCCCGGCCCGGGCAATTTCTCATGCCAACCCAGATACGACAATGTCTATACATCATAGAACAGCCCCACTCCCGGGTAAAACCTGGGCCACCCCTCTCCGGGAGCGGAAAGGAAAACATCTTGCCGTAATGCGCGACGCTGAGAAAGTAGTTTCCATTTCCCGCCCCCATCCCCAGCTCCGGAAATCTCTAGAGGGCGGAGAGCGCAAAAAAAATTGGATTATATTAATTTGAATTAATAACATATTTTCCGTTGTGGGGCCTTCCGTGGAATGTTGTTGCTATGCCTCGGTGCCTAGATGAGTTTTCCTCAATGGAAATTATTAACTCGGACTGGGGGCGGCCAGAATAAATATAGTACGCCCACTCGCTACTCGGGGCATTTGATCTTTAATGAGCTTTTAATTTGAGTAAATTTGCAGTGGAATTTGGTTTGTTTGGGACGTGGGGGCTCGATGGAATTTCCAATCGGAATTTTGCTTTCAAATGCCTTTGGACATTATTTAATCAAGTGCTCGGATGACCATCGGGCGGGAATTGAGTTAACTTGGCCCTTTTCTGAGGCAACTAGGCCCAAAACCCGTGGTTTCCAGAGGGCACCTGTAGTTTTGAAAGCCAAAGCACTTCCTTTATTCGGTAATACAGTTGTGGAGATATTAAGAGTTTACTAAAATCACATTCCAATCACTATTTATCCTACGGCTTGTGTAAGTCCCCGTCTTTTGGGAAACCCCTTTTTTCTATTCTTTCCCGCCGCCTCTGCCGTCCTAAGCAGCCAAACGCCGCCGCAATTTATCGAGTGTATTGAGTCGGTCTACGTGCTGCACATAAACCGCACTTATCTGGCTGACTGACTAACTGACTGACTGACTGAAGGATGTGGAGTGCCCGTCCGTGTATCCTTCACCCCTTCCCGGGATTCTGCTTCCTGCCAGTGAAAGGCGATAGCCAAGGGAGCGAGCCGGCAAAGAAAAATTGCATGCGGTTAGAGGAGCGAGCAGTAAAATTAATGTGTCTGTACCGGCTAAAGTTGCCTCCAGCTCCAGCTCCAGATTCCGGGAGCACGGAGTCAGGACCTTGTCCACATCCACGGACAACCCCCATCGACTGGGGCATCCATCCTTAAGCAAATATACGGACGGAACGTGTCCGGGACCATATCAAAATGATGCATGTGTGTTAGATTTGTTATAAATTTTATTTGCTGTTTGCTTGATTTCATCCCGCACTCTCCACCGCATCTATTGGAAATCAGCCTCAGATGCACTCAATTATTAAACGCCTGAGTGATTGCGTACTACTTTTTTTAAAAATACATTTCCATAGACTCGTAGCTTTTTTATGGACTTGTTAGTGCCTCCCCCATGGGGACTGTCATAACTACCATAACATAGTTTAATCACAGACTGAGTAATGCCCGACAAGGCCTATGAACAAATGCGTATGAACCTTTCCCGATAAGATAAGATTTTCAGATTGCAGAACCTTAACGATAGGAACAAATACAAACCCCTGTTTACAACTAATCTTGACGAATGATTAGTAATACTCGTACTTTTAAAAGTATAAATAGCTAATATATCCCTGATATGTTTATGAAATATTTATAAGCCATTTTGGTTACCGGACAATGCCAAGTAATCAATAAAAATTTCTGTTAAGCAAACATGACATTCGTCTAATGCGATAAACTATTTATCAGCAACAAATCGGATGATTGATTGATGGTCCTGATAGCTTAGGATAGCCAAAAAATGTACTATGTGGAAGATTTGATGAATTTATTAGCTTCAGTATTATATTTTCAAACATAAAGACTTACAATATATTCCAAAAATAGTTAAAGTTACGAAGAGTTATTCCCCAACGAGTATGACACCTCATTCGGGTGGGAGTGGCACTGCAATCTTTATGGTGTCCTATTGGGAATTCCGAAACACCTTATCGGGTGAGCCGATAAGCTTTGGGTTGTACTCGAAATAATATTATTTTCCTTATAAATGGTAAGCCCAAAGTGGGTAGGTTCAGTACTTGATTGTGGTTTAACCAGTAAAGATGCCGCCTCCACCACCGCACCACCACCACCACCCGCCCGGACCTCCGCACCATGGTCCCCCACACCATGGACCTCCACACCATGGCCCTCCGCACCACGGACCTCCGCACCACGGACCTCCACACCATGGACCGCCGCACCACCATGACCACCACCACCATGGACCTTCGCACCACCATGACCCTCACCATCATGGACCTCCAATGCATCCCCGCTAAGGATTAGGAGCTGAACAAAAAGCCTGAAAAGGAAATTAGATTACGACTGTGTGTAACTTTTAGTGATTTAAATTATGTTTGACTGAGACTGCCGCTAAAAAAGCCAACAAAAATATAACAAAACCATGAAAACCACATTGAAAATATTCTTCAATTCCAAGTACATCTAAGGAGCATCCAATATCCCTTGCTGATCAAAATAAATCAGACTTCTCTTGATCCTCTGACGCACCTCTTCGTCGGCGTACATGAGGCGACGTTTCTCCAACATTTCTTCGGGATTCAGGAAACTCACAGACGGCGGAAAAATATCCGTAATACAAACAGCGATGCATCTCATCCTGAAGTTGGCCAAAAGTGGGGAGCTGGCCTTTAAAGTCACAAGCTTTGAGGGTATCTGTGAAGTTGCGGAAATAAAAGTCCAGGAGTTCGTCTTATCGGTGGAAGAGGTCCTCCGATCGCAAACTTGTATCATTGGACCTGAAAGTCCAACTATAAAAAGCATAACTTTAATTTAATTTTAATTAAACTTTATTTATTGAACTCACCAGGACAGCCTTTTCTTCATTCCTGTTCAGCATTATATTATTCAACCAGGTATCTCCGTGGGTTATTGTATTCAAGGTGGACAGCTTAGGATCAACCACTTTCTGCATTGAATTCGAGTAGATTTCAGGTATTTGGGTTTTCATTTTCCCGGATATCCCCGGGAGTTCTTCGGCAAATAAATCCGCAACAAATTTGGTGCCATCTAGCAATATAGCCCTAGTAACCGGATCTGAGATGCCATTTATTTAGTGAGAAGGTGAAAGTTTGGCCACCAAATCGGGCTGCTCCTGGCACAGGACCTTAGATGCTCCATGAAATTGGGCAATCTTTTTGAGGCACACCTTGGCTTCTTCTGTAGTCAGGCCTTGGAAGCGATTCAAAGAGGTGTACCCCAAGGCTTCCAGATCTTCAAGAATGTATAGCTCCTTGCCAGGAGCTACATCTGCAAAAAAGCAACTGCAATGGCAGTCTTTTTTCTCTTTATACCACTACTGATCTTTATTAGTTCTCTTAAATAAACATATTACCTAATACTACTCTTTACTATTCTCTTAATTAAAAAAATTCATAAATAAACTCTTGGTTGTAAAAATATATCTCATGAGAAACTCACTTTGCGTTCAGTTTGTGTTCGCCGAGATGAGCTTTTTGGAGAATGGATGCCATTTCTGGGAGTATTTTCTCAAACATGTATTGTTCTTTGGATCCCAACTCTGCTGCAACCGGGAGTAGGTCTTTGATTGTATACTTTCCCGACTCCAAAGGAGAACCAGAAGACCCGCGAAACTTCAAAGCCACTCTATAAATAATACTGCAAAAGTTAGCCCCACTGGGCGCCACTACATTGATGGAGAATTCCTCGATGCTCAGATTGGGGCAGCTGTTGGTTTTTGATAAAGAATTCAGCATCGTAGCTCTTCCGCTCCATATTGAAGACGAGTCTGCACTCTTCAACAGCCCGCCACGTACTGATTAGAATCGAGAAGTCTACATTAGAATCTCTTTAATTGGTTTACAAGCTATAGCTTTGCCAGTTATCTAATTGAAATAATTAATTCTCAAGGAGGTCAACATAGATTCAATAGGAATGTCACTTTTTTATTATAAATATTTTTTATTTATAATTTTGCCAACTTATAATTCACCTTTAAATTTAAACTAAAAATACTTTATATCTTATCGAGGATGCATTGGAGGTCCTGGGGCCACATAGCCTGGTGGATGTTGGGGACCGTGCGGAGGAGGTGGGTTGTAACCTGGTCCGCCTTCTGGCCCGTGTCCTGGCTCGTAATAAATAGGATGCACGGGGGTCTGGAACGGAGGATGTGGTCCCGGGTGGCCAGGAGGATTGTGGTGGTGCGGTGGTGGTGGCGGCATTGTGTCTTCTCTTACTACCTTTTCGTACTGGAAACTACTGGGCTTGGCTATTTATTTAAAAATATTTGAAGTACGCAAAAATCTAATCAGCTGGCCAGATAAGGTAAAGGGGTATAGCTCATAAAAGTATTGGACTTCCCAACCAAAATCGATAATGCCAAGTTTGTTTACCGATTCATATTTTTGTTTGTTGGACTAACTTATGCACTTAAAAAAAAATCAGAATTTATAAATTTTAAATTCCATTTATATAATTAAATTTAATTTCTTTGGCATTTTGTTTATGGAAAGTAGTAACTCCATGAGGGTCCTTGATTTTGGTTTCCATCGAAATAATCTAATGATGCGGCTTCGGTGGTCCGTGAGGTGGGTGCGGCTGCGGGTGGTGATCGCCAGGACCATGATGGCCAGGACCTTGATGACCAGGACCCTTGGGGGGGCTGTGAGGATGTTGTGGTGGTGGCGGCATCTTTTAGGTTTCAAGTATAGCTCTCGACTGAACTAATGCTTTGATTGCTGCCCTATATATACCACAGCTGAGTCCTTATTGGTTTTGCCATAAAAACATTTTATCAACTTGCGAAACGATAAGGTTTTGGTTTCATATCGGATTTTCCCAGTGACACACGGTTGGGAAATCATAGAAATCAAGTTGGCTGTTTTTGTTATGATACACTTTTCGGATTTTCTCAGTAAAGGAAGGGATAAGTTTCAGACGGTGTATATTTTTCTATAATTTTGATTAAAATTGTTTGTTCAAAATGTATAAAAACTGTGTTTGGGAAACGTTGCAGGCTGTCGAACAGGTCGAGGTGTCTTTCAAGAAAACGCTAAAAAACATTAAAAACATTAACAATCGGTACAAAATGGTATCCGCCCTCAAAAGGAAGGCCCAGAAGCGTCAGGATGCGTTCGAAGCTGAAATCCAGGCGGCCATTACCCAACCGAGTCATTCAAAGGCTTCAAAAGTGTCCAAGAAGGCTTCCAAGAAGAAGAAGCACAAGGGTATTAGCAAAGCGAAGCGAAACTCCACAACCAAGATTTTCCATGGTATGGATTACATTGAGAGTCCCTTCCTCTTGCCACCCACCTCGTCCGAAGAGAGTATCTCGAAGATGGACGCACCGTTTTTGTGCGTTCAAACCAACTGTGTGTATGAGATTCATAATACCGTCACCACCACCCAGTTGGTCGCTCGGAAACCCTATCAGACTTTCATCCGGCGGCTTTATCGGGCGGCGCGACAGAAGTCCCAGAAGGACTCCAGGATGCGGGAGCAGGATCAGGCGGTGCGCCCGGATTGTTCCATCTCCTGCTCCTGCTCTTGCTCCTCCAGCTGCTCCGTGGCAACGTAAATTGCTAGTACGAAGTATGCATGTGAGCTTTTATTTTCTGCCGCATAGACTTGTTGCATACTTTTTGGCTAAACATCGCAAATTTTTCATTAAAAATTGTGTATGATTTTAATAAATTACTATCCAATGAAGTGTTTCTTTAGATCTGAATTTAATTTAGATATCTCTACTAAGAATGAACTGAGAACCCATGAAAAGGAATATGAACTGAAGAAACCCGAAGAATCCAAATACGAGTCCTTGGAAAGTCTACAACTTGGCCAACTTTTATCCGATTCTTGAGCAATACACCTTAAAAGATTTGTAAATCGGTTCTCTATTAGCATACAGCAAAACCTAGGAACCAAATATTTTTTACATTTTTCATCAATTTTTTTCGATAGGAAGGACGCATAGGAAGGACGCATATGGCCCACTGGGGTGGCTATATCTCGGCCAACTTACATCCGATTCTTAAGCGGAATACCTTAAAAGATTTGTAGATCGATTCTCTTTCAATCTGCGTCAAAACCTAGAAACAAAATATTTTTTAGTTTTTTTGTTTATTTTTCCGATGGGACCCCTGCAAAAGTTGGGGAAAGAATGGGAAGGACACATATGGCCCGTTGGGGTGGCTATATCTCGGCCAACTTACATCCTATTCTTGAGCGGAATACCTTAAAAGATTTGTAGATCGATTCTCTTTCAATCTGCATCGAAACCTAGGAACAAAATATTTTTTAGTTTTTTTGTTCATTTTTCCGATGGGACCCCTGCAAAAGTTGGGGAAAGCATGGGAAGGACACATATGGCCCACTGGGGTGGCTATATCTCGGCCAACTTACATCCGATTCTTGAGCGGAATACCTTAAAAGATTTGTAGATCGATTCTCTTTCAATCTGCATCGAAACCTAGGAACAAAATATTTTTTAGTTTTTTTGTTCATTTTTCCGATGGGACCCCTGCAAAAGTTGGGGAAAGCATGGGAAGGACACATATGGCCCGTTGGGGTGGCTATATCTCGGCCAACTTACATCCGATTCTTGAGCGGAATACCTTAAAAGATTTGTAGATCGATTCTCTTTCAATCTGCATCGAAACCTAGGAACAAAATATTTTTTAGTTTTTTTGTTCATTTTTCCGATGGGACCCCTGCAAAAGTTGGGGAAAGCATGGGAAGGACACATATGGCCCACTGGGGTGGCTATATATCGGCCAACTTACATCCGATTCTTGAAAGGAAACCTTAAAAGAATTCTCCATTAATCTACGTTTAAACATTGAATACAATTTATCGGTGGATATTTAACTCAATCGTTTTGTTAAATTTTATTGAATTCCCTCTCATTCCCACAATAATTTTTCAATAACTGGCCACAGCATCGATTACAAATTGCAATGACAACAACAAGGACTAACGTACCAAAAAAATGAAAAAAAAAAAGGAAAGAAGCCAGAACAAAGGAGCTGCGACGCTTGCTTATTTACGAGTCGTATTTTGTATGGGCAACTTAAACGCTAATGGCATAAACATCCGAGACGTGATCGAAATGCTTAAAAGCCGCTTCAAACAAACAGGACAACGAGACGGAAACTGAGGTTAGCGACTGTAATGTGGTCGCCGCCCAAATCAAATCTCAAATCATGCACGTTGCCCGTCGAAAATGAGGGGAGGGAGAGCGGAATTGTAAAGCGCCAGGAACAGAAACTGAAACCAGGACCCAAGTGGCTCTAAGCCCGAGTACAGTGACAAGGACGAGGATGGCAACTGCACTCTCGAAAGTATGGGGGAAAAATTGTTTGAAAATTCAATTCACACATTTGCCAGTCGTCGATGATTTTCTGTGATTTTGACTTGGCCCCCTCGGATTCCGCCCCGCAATGGTAATGGCATTGGCATTTTCTTGCTGGCTCATCCGCAGCCTCAGTTACGGCCTACGGTTTTGAGGTTTTCCCTCGAGTTCGGGGTTTTCTCTTAAACACTGAAAGAAATTAATTATTTTGAAGTTCTTTTATAAAAAAAAACATGTCGAAGATGAGTATCCATAAATTTAAGTTACTTGGAAAAGCCCCTTCATGTCTCAAAAGTTAGTTTTACTTTTTTTTACTTATTTTTTAAGTGTCGAGTTTTTACTTCTTTTTATTTGGTTTTTCAGCAAATAAGTGGAAAATCGCAACGAATTGTTACAGAGTCAGTGGCAGAGGTCTGTGGAGTGTTCCAGGCACGTGCAGATCGAACACTCGACTCTCGTATCCATGGCGCAGAGCTCATCCTGGTCGCTGCTGATGATGCTTCTCCAGCTCCAGCTCCAGCTCCTTTCAGCGTCCTGGGGCATGTGTTTGAAATCGGAGAAAGCGCTTGAATCTTCTTTTTTTGTTGGCCAAGCATTCCTTCTTACTGTTTTGTATGCAAAGAGTTGTTCAAAATTTAATTTATTTACTTTGCCCTCCAGTAGCTGTTGTTGTTGTTGGTAAAACAGGATGACTGTTTATTGTCTGAAAATGAAATGCGTCTATGTCTATGTCCTGTCTTTCTTTTTAAACGAATTACCATTTGCCAGCTTTGATGTTGTGGCTCTGGTTCTCCATTCTTCAGCCGACTTTCTTTCCACCAAAAAAAAATAAAAAATGTTTTTCCAGTTCTCCTTCTTTATTTTTTGGGTTAGTTCTGCTTTGAGGGAAACTTTGCAGACCATAAAGTTTTGACTTCATGCAATTTTAATGACTTAACGAGCAGCATTCCGTTTGACATGGGAGTCCTTTTTTTGGGTGCGAGGGCGTCTGACTGGAAACGGCAGCTAATTAGCCAAACGCTTTGCGATTACCAAACGAAAATTTCACTTTTCCCCAGGACTTTGTACTTTTATTTGTTGGGGAACACTTTGACAATTTATAAACATGACTCTGCAGTTGATAAATACTTCCAATACCCATACTCCCAAATAACAATCCATTAACTCTAGCTGGATATTTTGTTTCTCTTCCACAAGTATTTTGTTCTGTGTTTGTGTGTAAATTTATTAAATGTATCTTTAATTTAGACAAATAAATTAAGAATTAATGATATAATAACTATGGTCAACATAACATACATGTTCGTGGCGCAGATGAGCAAAGCCGATGGGTTAGAAAATAGATCCTGTATAAATGGGCAATTGTTTTCTTTTTTTTTTCTCTGAACACAAAAACAAGCAAAGTGTGAGGAAGACCTGGATGCGATGTTAGGACCATGGATAGAAGAACATAGAGAGAAATATGGGTGCTGTTTTAGTGATATGACTGACTATATCCGGTGTTAGCCGGACTTTGTTTTGTGGATGCGTGTGGTGAGTCTGAGTCGGTGCTGGTGGCGGTGTTGCTTTTGAATTCCTCATAACATATCCCTGAGCACTTCCTTTTGAGCGGCAGTCAGTTTCTCCGGGAACTGGATGTCGAAGGCCACCAGGAGATCGCCCTTGCGCGACGTGTCCTTGGGGAAGGGCAGACCATAGCCCTGGATTCGTTTCACCGTGTTCGGCTTGATGATCTCCTGCATGGTGCTGATGCGTAGCTTATCGCCGGACATGGTAGGAACTTGGAAGACAACGCCGCAGAGAGCCTGAAAATATACAATTTAGAAATAAATTTTACTTTAAGACAAAAGCTTTTCTATCCTTATCCTTCTTACTATCCTTTGTATTTATTTTAGTTCCTGCCTTATCAATCAAAATTCTCTGCAAATACCCCAGAAAAGAACTCAATTTTCTTTTTGCCGAAACCGAAATGAACAAACACAGCACATGAGTCCTACTGTCGAGTGGGATCAATCAATCTTTTTTTTCGGTTAATCCTGTTTATGTCCACCCTCCCCATACTACTGGACTTTTTGTCCCAGCTCCTTCAAGCTCTCACTTTGGCTGCCTTAGTCCTGTGTTTGCCTTCGAATCGAACATAACATTTGTAAATCCTTTTTTATGTTGCCTAATTCGTGTTTAAACATGTTGTTGACACGCCTCGATGTCCTCCAATTGATTCCTTTGTTTGCTCTTCTTTCCACTGAGTCCTGACCCGATACTTCGTCCGCTTCGATTCCTTCGTTTGACATACGATTTGTTTAATTGGCCCACTAAGAGATGGACATCAATCAGGTTCTGTCCGAGCTCTGAAGACCAGACACTGATGTGGCTTACTCAA
The DNA here is from genome assembly GCA_035047585.1 of Drosophila monieri. Taxonomy (NCBI): domain Eukaryota; kingdom Metazoa; phylum Arthropoda; class Insecta; order Diptera; family Drosophilidae; genus Drosophila; species Drosophila monieri. Next base: position 4,758,342 of record JAWNPJ010000079.1, on the reverse strand, counting down.
TTAATACGACCTGGCCACGGATTTGGCCAAAACTTGGTCCGAATCAATAGATGCTGGCCCTTGGGAATATCTTTTTGATAGGTTAAAGATGATTTAATTAAATCACGGCAAATGGGAAAAGTTTTGTGGATATTATTTGGCCTTTTGGATTATTATGGATGAACAGAAAGCAAAGTATTGAAATATCTTTTGCGATATTTTCTGAGAATTTATGATTTTATTTTGACTCGACTTGTTAGCTCGTCCTAAGAAATGCCAAGAGTGACAGATTATCTTGGGTAATCCTTTTTGGGATCGAATTCCAAACCTTCATTTTTCAAGCAATAACTGGATTGTCAAACCCATCCCCGAATATGATTTATTATAGGCAAGAAAACGGCTTCATCCAGTTCCGGAAACGAGCCAATCCCAAAAAGATTTCCATCAGCGAGTGATATAATATTTTTCGTTATCCCATAACTTGTCACAAGTGATTTGTAACCAAAGAACTTGGCCGGACACGTGTTAAATAGTTGTCACAAGTGTTCTGGGCCTCACCCAATAAAATACAAATAAGATATTAATACAAAAAACGAGAGAAATAAAAATCATTGCGACAAGACCAAAGTGCACACCTTGTGAATATTTAAATACATATATATTGAATGTGTGGGGTATATGTAAGTACATTTATATCGCGGATCGGACATTGGCGAATTTAAAGCGATGACAACATAAACTGATGACGACAGACCCAGAAACAACAACTACTATGTACATTCTGCGATAGCAACCTGTCCCACCGATGACGACGACAATGTGGTCGGACGGTCGACCAGCATCAATATTTTTTTTTAATGGAAATGTTGAAAATGTTGTCGCAGCCAAAAAAAAAAAACGCTGTAACGCTTAAATACTTGGCTACCTTTTACGGAAACTGAGGCATATAAAAAAAACAGCTCCCCGCCCCTTGAATCCAAAATAAAGGGAATAAAAATGCGATACGGCGCTTCGATAAAATTTTGCGAGCATCGCATCGGTATCTGGACCGAAAAAAAACTCGTTTTCAAAGCTCGGATTTGGGCATTAACTATGAGATTTTGCCGGCCAGATGATAAATTTGAATGCCAGCTCCGGCTAAAGGGAAAATGCCAGGCCGTGAATATAAATTCTACTTTTATATTTTCGCCCCCCGATAAAAAAAAAATAGAATCTGAGCAATTACTCTCGTCGGAAGAAGCGATAACTTTGGTGGGGAAAAAACAAATCAACAACATTCAATCGCATGTCATAAAGCATTATTCTTTTGAGTCTTATTTTTTCCCTGGCCCAACTCACTCCATCTGACAACTGTCATCAAAATGCAAACGAAGTTTTCGACTAACCAACGCTTTTGTATGGAGCTTCCTAGAGTCCCCCTTTTCCTAAACTAAAAAATAAAAAAAAAATGGGGAGAGTCCTGCTACCAAATCATTTTGCCGTAGACCCGGACTACCAATCGAATGACAATACCAGTGGGCAGACATTGACAACTGAAAGTACAACAACGTCTGGCCATCAGTTACAACCAGTCGTCCTATGTCCTGCGTTCTGTGTCCTAGCCATGCTTGTACATCCTTGAATTGTTCATCAATTTTAGTTTGCCGCATTTGCGAGAATTGTGACGCAGGCACTTGAAAACAAAACCATTGTCAAATTTGATATCCAACCCACCGCATCCCAGACGGGTAAAAGTGAAATTTAAATTTCAAATAAATTGCACACTTTGAGTTAAGTTCATACATCACCAGAATAATGTAACGCCAAAAACGTAAACTCGAAAAATTAATTCGAAAATCATTGACTTTTATTTTTATCGTAAACGATGATGTAATTTATGGGTCGCATTAAATTTATGACTGAAAAAATTGTAATTTTTGTTCGCAATTATGTGTATGGACATATATGGAGCTTCAATTGCCTGATGGCGGCTTTATTGCGGCGAACAAAGTGATACGAACGAGTATGTGTGAATTAAAATTAAGATTTATTGCCATTCCCAAAACATACTCAGACTCATCAAGTTCTATAAAGTCCCTACAAAAACACGCAGAGCCAGAGGCCACAAAAAATGCATCCTTGTCAGGACTATCAGGTTGCTAAAATATTTCAATTAAATCAATTCCCAGCGTCGACAACATAGCCAAATAACCGTGTCAAATATTTCTATATAGAAAGAACAACATGACACTTTTAGCTCACAACCAAAATGGAATTCATAAATTCAAAACAGAGGCAGACACCAGCTATTTGGCCAACTATGCCATACGCGGCCAGGGGACCGAGAGAGAAGACCAAAAATATTTACTAAATTTGTCGCACTAACAAGCAATAAAATGTTAAAAATCCCCAAACGAGCCAAGTCAACTATTTAATCTACTTAATGCAATTAACAATTTTAACATGACTGCCAACTCAGTGGCGTGTCATTTCAGTTTGTTCGTCTGTTAGTTTTGAGTATTTCAAAATTTTCTAATATTTTTTTTTTGCTTTTGCAGTTTTTTTTAGTTTTTGTTTGGTTCGAACCATATCCGAAGTTTGTTAATAAAACAAAAAATAAAGAACGAAATTTTGTGCGAAGTTTTGCGCGCTGGAAACTGTGTAAAAATTTAACACCTCAGTGCTGGCCAGAAAACTCAATCGCCGAGCTCTGTCTTTGTTAATTGAAACTTGACCATGTTGACCAATTTGGCTGGTCGATGGCTTGGCGGGTCATCGCGTATATGGTAAATTTGCCATAACCATAATGCCCGCCTGATTTCATTACAATTTGATTTAGGCACTGGCTGCGCCACTAATTGGGCGCCATACGGTGAGAACCCAGCCCGCAGGTAGAGCAGGTGACTATCAAGTTTTGGCAACGATAGCTTTAGATCAAGTTTTAAGAGTTAGAAAGGGTTATAGCTATAAATAATCATAAGCTTATATCATAGCTTATATGTCTCCCACTAGCCAGATTCTTTTCCTATTAACTTTTTATCCATTCTAAATAAATCCTCACCTGCTTTAGCGTTAATCTCGCCGTGTATCGCAAATCGCTGCCCTCGCGCTTGAACATGGCATGCGGCTTGTCCCGAATAATGAACACTATGTCGGCTGGGATTTTTCCTGGCCCCTGATCACCCTCCTTCTGGAAGGTGACCTTCGTCCCGGACTTCCAGCCAGGCTTGATGGATATCTGAAGGGTCTTGTCCTCTTTGCGGGAGCTGCCATCTGGCTGGACGATGCGTCGGGAGATTTTCATTTTCTTAACACAGCCGTGGTAGATCTCCTCGAGCGTCACATAGAGATCGTGTTCGATGGGCGGATCCTGTTTCTGCTCCTTCTTGAACGGCGTGTGCACATTGAAGGAGTGTGATCTGAAAGAGGGCCTGCGAAAGATTAACAAAGGACTAATCGTCATTCAATAAGGACCAACCTGAACGCACTGCCAAGACCATGCCGTGAGCCTATGCCGCCAAAGGGCGAAGAAAAGAAGTCAGGTTCCGTGTCCAGGTCGAAGACGTTCTTGTCGAACAGGTTGTCGCCCATGTCGAAGAACGAGGCGAACGGATTGCTGTTTCCAAAGAACTGGGCAAATGTGGCACGCGGATCTCCATGGAACTGATATGTGAAAGTGTTGCTCGAAGGACCGCCATTTCGAGTGCCTTGAAAGGATAATATCATTACAATAGTATTCATAGTATGAAATAGTATAAGACGTACCTCCACTTTTCAGGCCATCCTCGCCGTATTTGTCGTACACCTCTCTCTTGCTCTTGTCTGACAGGACCTCGTAGGCCTCGGCGACCTCTTTGAATTTCTCCTCCGCATTGGCGGCTTTGTTTTTATCAGGATGATAGCGCAGAGCCAGTTTTCTATAGGCCTTCTTGATCTCATCATCGGTGGCAGTTTTTGGCAGCCCTAAGGTTTTGTAGTAGTCCTTAGCCATTGTGTGTGTGTAAGCGGGTTCTATATATGTAGGTAAAGTTAACTCTTGAAATCAACGTGCTCTAAGATCTGAAACGTCAAGACAACAATAGTTGAGACTAAATAAACAAATAATGGACAAAGTATACTTACAATAAGTGTGGTATATACATATATCAATATCTTCTTAGTGGCTATGATACTGCTCCTAAAGTTTGTTCCCGATTTCCTCTATAATGGCACATGCATCTTGTCCTTCTGCCTCATTCATTTGCTTCCTCGATTATCAGCGAAGATCTGCAAAAATCAAATAACAATTTTTATATGTATTTATTTAGCTGTTTCGACTGATTTGGCAGTGAGTATATAGTAGAAAGTTCCATTCGGGTTGGGACCATAAGACGCGTCACAGACCCTGGTCATGTTCAATGCTGAACTGCCCACGCCTTTCACTAAATTTAGCACTTTGCCTCGCTAGAAATATTTTTTTGGTCTTTCCGGAACATTGGAAATTTCTATGCGCACTTCTCACCCTTTCCAAATTCGACGAGTTTGCCCGCCCGTCCATTCTCATTGATGGACACTTTCAAATTAAGTATTCGCCAGACTTTAAAACCTCGCACATACTCGTACGAGATCAATTAATTCCCTATGTGTTTATCCAATTTTTTCATATTCCCAAGCAAACATCAATGAACAAGAGAAGTCCCATAAATATCTAAAAACATACATATATATATTTTAAAAATGAAAATTGTTCTCGAGCCAATTTGCATTGACCTTAACATTTCTGAGAGATCTGAAGATCGGGGTGCCCAATTGAGTTTAACATGAGCCACATGAATTAGAATTGACGATGACATTTATGAATATTTCTGTGACAGCCCCCTTCGAGTTCGGGATCACTGGGGGTTGGAATACCCCCAGCCAGTCCCATTGGGATGGCGACAAGTCGATTAGAACTTGATTAGTTGACATGTCTATCAAGAGGCGTTGGGATGTAATTCAAAACGGTTCCTGGTTGGGCCAGGAGTGCGGTTTTCCGAACAATCAGGCCGCAAACTATAGACCAGACCTTTTATCATGAAAAGTTAATCAAGTCGGGAATATTATGGGAATATTATGAGAGGTTCTAGCCACAACAAACGGACCGCATTGATCAAATATATGCATTGGATTATAGCTTACGAGGGCGTAGAAAGTTTGCTTTATCAAATGAATATTTATTTTTCGCACATTGTTTTGAAATATCATCTAACATGCCATAAGCCATAAAAACATGATTATCGTTGAGACCCCTAATTGCACCGAAGGTCTGTCACGGATCAAGTTCAAGATCGCATCCCGAAAAATCATTAACATTCAAGATGTCAACACTCGGGCCGGCAATCCACTCTCAAAACAGTTTCCAGCCTTGGAACTAACTGATTTCATCTTGGAATATTATTTCAAACATATAGACTTGTTGCTTTGGGTAAAAAAAAAATGATTTGTCGCCAAATTGCCGCAAAATGTCTGCCTTGAATTGCGATTTGGGGAATGTCATGAAGAGGGGCGGGTCTACTGAGGGGGAGTATTGACAGGAGACGATTGATGCGATCAGCGATCGGCGTTCAGCGCCATTCCAGACATTAGTCAGCTGCAGTTTGCATATAATTCGCGGATCGTGATATCTATTCCGGATCGGTTCATCGATTTCGTGCCAAATCTGTGCCACATTGAGCGCGTCGACAGAGATTTTTTTATTTTTTTTTTCATTTTCAAGGGGGAGTGGAAGCAAGGTTATTCGAAAAAATAAAATACATATTCGCTCAAATAGAAATGTGCGAATTTTTTGAACATTTTCTCTCGCACGAAGAAAGTTTTTCTCTTTCCCCAAAAATGAAATAAAACAAGAAGAAAAACAAATAATTATTTCCATTGAAAATAAAGATAAATAAAATATGATATATGTGTGTTACGCAAGGCGATTATGTTATGTTTTTTATACGATTTCTACATTCCAGCGATTGAATTGAATATTTTTGTTGCCGAGATTTTCGCACGCGCTTTCATAATTCTTTTTATGGTTCTTTATTGAATTATTGACAATATATTGCATTTTATCGTGCAAAATTACGAGCTTAAGGAAGGTGAAAAATAAATTCATGCTGAAATCGAAATTATTGCCTTCAATGTGCGACCATATAGGGACGATTTTTTTATGACACCGCCCCAATTGACAGTTACAGCATGTTTTCCTGTTGTTTTCGAATAAGTGGGCGGGCCTCTGAACGTTTGGGCTGGACTTCCGCATAAATAATTCACCAGACACCGGCGGCGGGCGAGCTCATTTATTGATTACAGAATAACATTTGTTTAACAATTTATTGGAAACTCGCATATTGTGCATTATTAGTGGATTGCTTTTTCAATGTTTTCATTGTCGTACTTATTCCAAAATTTGCATTTCAATTTCTTTCTATTTCTGCGAAACATTATAAATTGTCGTAGGTTATGAGGGGCCAACTGAACGGTGGTTGGGGCTCTGGGGCCCTGGGGTTGGGGAAATGAAATTGTTTGTGTCGTCCCCGGATTGCACTAATTGAATTGAACTTGATTTATTAATGCCTCGACTGGGCAACTTTAATTCCCATATATGCTTGCGTAGAGATACAATTTTCATGTGAAACAAAAAGAAACAAATTTAATAATAAACAAATACCAAGATGATTTATGTTGGGGCTATTTGAATGGGTTATTTATAGCCAAGAGATCAAAGCCAAACGTCTGGAGGCTGGAAATTGCTGATAAAATCGGTTGCTAACTCGACAGACAGTATCTGTGTCAATGGATAATGTTTTTTTTATTTTTATTAAAAACTCTAATCTCTCTTTTTTTCTAATCATTTTTTGTTTGAGTCAACTTCCACTCTATTCATTAGCTTTTAGTTTTTCAAGGTTGATCGGCTGACTCTCGTTCAACTTCAACTACTTATTGACAAAGTCCAACCATTCACTCTCGCTCTCAAAGATTCAAAGCCCAAACCCATGAATCGTTTATTTTGTTTCTCTTTTTCAAAGTCAACAGCCAACATGTCATTCATTGTCAACCCAATCGTTGCTTTTTTATGGTTCCTATTCGAAATCAGCCAACAAACTGATCAGGCACCATGAAGTTTATTCACCCACACTTGACAAAAAGCTGCCGAAAAATGGCAAGAAAAATAAATAAATATGGAGAATAACGAGTACAGCAAGAATCATAAAGTTAACCCTGATCGTTTAGGCAAATCAACATTAGATGACCAAAAAAACCATCAAGAGGTAGGTGTTTCTAAGCCGAAAATCTGTTGCAAAAATAGGTCCAATGACTAAGCGTCTTTGCCGCAGTACAGTAAAAACTCCCACACAACAGCCCCAGCAATTTGGATTTTGGAGAAATTACGTTTCATAAATGATTCATCAATGATTTGCATTGGATTGGGTAATACCTTTTTTTTCGCAGATGACCCACGATTTAGTCTGGAATTTTATACAAATTTTGTGAAGAGCATTGATTTCAGAGAATGAAAATATGTTTGCAAATATTTCATTTCCGAATACAAAAAACACAAACAACGATTTGCATAGAATAACTATTAAAACAGCCGTAGTGATGCGAAGATTTTTGAATTTGAATTTTAGTCTCAGCGAAATTTGCATACGACGATGAAAATGAAAAACTTGTTTTAGTCAGATGGTTTAGAATAAATTTTGTTTTCGTTGATGGTATGATTTTGGGCGGAAATTGTTGTTTATTTTGTTTGGACGATTGATTAAAATGTTGTCGAAAATGAAATTTAATTAAAAGGATAAATGCAAATAAAGAGCATTTAGGCAGATGCCTTGGGGATTATGGTTTAAAATATTTAAACGGGTTCAAAAATCTGAAAATTTGAGTGCCCAATTCTTAATTGGTTGAGTCGCTCTGCTTCCGGTCGTATTCGTATCAAAATTATTCATTAATTTAATTAAAACGGTTTTGTTTTTAGCTTCACGGACAGTGAAAAATGAAATTAATCAATTGTAAAAACAAAGGCGCGAAAGTGTATTTCCTTGTGTTTTCTTTCTTCCCCCATAATTACTTTGCTTAATTGCCTTGGCTCTCGCTCTCTTCTGCCAAATGACGAATTTTGCATGTGTTTGCGGTGGTTGGTTGCTGCTCACAGGCCATGCCCCCTCGTCTTCCGCCCACCGAGCAGCTGTTCGCGTTGAAGAGTTGGGCCCCACTCCCCGAGAAGAATTGAGAAACGTGAGAGGAGCGCCTCTCTGCGGCTCTCGAATGTGTCATAATTTATAAATACAAATAAAGAAATAAATAGAAAATCCGAAGAAACGCTGGTGGAAGCAGAAGACTCTTCTGAGCAGAAGACCAAAGTCTTCTAACGGTAAAAACAGACATGTTTCTATCGGACCAAGTGTGACTATGATTAGCAGCAATCATTAAAGTTTTCTTTTATTTTCGTACATTTTTTTTGGCCATTATTTGGTGGTAATTTGTTGCCATTTGGCTTTCTTGCTCTCCCATTTTGGGTATTGGCCATTTGTCGGAGACTTTGCATTTGGAGGCCAAAAATCAAACTTTGAAAACAGTTTTTTTTTTGTCTTATTCGGCTATATGCCTTCAATCATAATCGGCTGCCTTGGGTGTTTACTATTTATTTATGAATTGTGGCCAGCAAAAGTTGAGTGTTTGAAAAATGAGGCAATTCACGAAAAAGATACAAGAAAAAATGGTCATAAAAAGCAGACATGACCCCAAGAATTATAAAAGAAACAGACGAAGACTTTTTTTTTCGGTTAGTCTCACGCCCTGATGAGTTAATGATTCCTTAAATCACGTTAACAATTTTTGAATTTAATTAAACCGGAAAGGAGGAAACTATGGAAAATCCCCAAAAGATTTCTTGGCTGCAGTGAAGTATCTTCTACTCAGGTCCAACATTTATGCACCTTTTCTCCTAACCGAAAATTAAACACAAATCTTTTCACACTTTTCTCACACGTTGTGTGTACACAAAGTGGAGCCCATGATTGTTCCAAAGAATCGGCATGAAAATTTCGAAAAATAATCGGCCAAACGCTGGGCAACAGCAAAATTGGTGAGAAGGAAAAAAAAACATATACACAAAAATAACTAAAAATGCTAAAAATAAAACTTATTTAAAGAAATGAAACCATGAAATTTCAAAAACACACAGGCCAAAGCCAAAAACGATGGCAAATACAAAAATATAAATAATAAAGACGACGAGGGCAGGCAGGCGAATGTGAAAAACCGTGAACGAAAAAGCGGAAAGTCGCTTTTGGACTTTGCTGATATACTTGGCGTATACTTTATATAAGGGTCAAGAGGTATTCCAATGCGATCCTGAGGGCAGACAAAGGCGACAAACTTCAAAAACCAATAAAAGCACTTTAAAACGCACAATTGTTTATGGCCTATGTGTATGGGTGTATGTTTATATATATATAAAAAATATATATATATTTTGTTATTTGGCTTTGACCACATTTGGCAACGATATGCGACTATCACACACACACTCCAGTAGCCCCACACACACACATACACTGAAAAGCACTGCAAGTCCGTAATTAATAAGCCAATAAATCGGGGGACTCCTTACAATTAACTGGCGGATCGGGGGCGTATACTCAATATGGATTTCCGATCCTCTGATTAAGGTTTTTTCGTTCTCTTTGATTAATTGAAAAAAGTGTGTATTATTAGCGCGGACTCCTTGCTGTCAATTAGCTGCCAGATGCGGTGCAGCAATACCGTTAGACAACAAGCAACAAAAATTAAAACCGACAACCGATGACGGCGAAATATCCACAGAAACACCGACAGAAATCAGCGACACTCGGGAACTCACTAAATTCGCACCACCTCACTGAATTCGCACCACCCGACTGGGCACCGCTGGCTCTACGAGCACCGGGTACACCAGTTGCCCCACTTGCCCCACTCGTTCTCACTCTCCGACGATCTCTCCCGAGAGGCCCCCTCCCCGAAATATCAGTTTAACAAAAAAAAAAGAGCGTTCCGAGAGATCCGAAAATTAAAAGTGAGAGGGGGTCTTGGAGATCGCTTTTGTTTTTATTTTATTTATTTGTATATTTTTTTTTATTCTCCGAGACCGCCGCCACATGGGTGCCCTAAGTACTCGGGCAATCGAAAAAGAAGCGAGGAAAAATACGAAAAAGAAGTACAAATCAGAAACTGACTGGCTGGCTCGGTTGTTCCACGCAAAATCCACGATCGCTACCTTGCGCGTATGCGTCATACCGGCCGTATAGCTTTTTCCCATAGGTGAGAATCAGAGCTTTACGCGGGGGACAAAAACTTGGGCAAAACAGAATCACAAACCAGTATTTTTTGTACCTCGCGGTGGAGGTATATTGGGCAAGTACATTCTTAGGGGTCGGAAAATAATATTTCTATTACAAATATTAACAAATATATATTTTTTTAAGTTTATGATTTATACATTTTTCTTAAAATTAAAGTTTTAGGTGTCCTATTTTCTTATAACTATATTTTCTGCGCTTACAAGTTTTTTTTAAATCTTTGAATGTCAATTTTCAAGTAAAATAAATGAAAGCCTAGCTAGCCTCTTTCTCTTGCTTCTTTTCTGGTCTTGATAGCACTTCTTGCTCCGTTTTGTCCTGCACAGGATCGGCTGGCAGTTCGATCCTTACTGCCATTAATGACTCCCTTATCCAGGCGGGAATAGGTTCCGATTTGAAATGCCTTGCCATAAAGTCTCGCACAAATTGGGGGAATTCGTCCCGCTGGATGGCCTCCCGCATGCTCCGCATCAACCGAAGCTGGTAGGCCACGTTGTGGATACTTAGCAGAGAGCAGGACACACTCTCATTTGTGGCAATGTGGTGCAGATAGGAGCGAGTGTACCGCTTGCAGGTGGTGCACTCACAGGCTTTGTCAATCGGCTCCATGTCCATTTTGTACTTGGGCTGCTTCAGGTTCAGTTGACCACTATCCACCAGGGCACAGCCGAAGCGAGCCGTCCGCGTGGGAAACACACAGTCGAACATATCGATGCCGAGCGCCACACAGACCACCAGGTCCGCCGCAAATCCCACCCCCATCAGATAACGAGGCTTCTCCTTGGGCAAGTGATCCGTACACACATCCACCATCCGCCAAAAGTCATGTTTGCTTTCCCCGCCACTCAATCCTCCGACAGCAAATCCTCGGACCTGTCGCTCCATCAGGGCGGATACGCAACGTTCTCTCAGAGGCACGTCCAATCCTCCCTGAACTATCGGAAACAGCGACTGATCATCATCGCGAGCATGTGCCTCAATGCAGCGATCCACCCAGCGAATGGTTCGCTCCATAGCCTCCTCTACTCGCGGACCCGTTGTCGTGGTTTTCACCACATCGTCCAACTGCATCATAATGTCGGCTCCAATGGCATTTTGGATCTGTATCGAGTGCTCCGGCGTCAGCATGCACTGGCTATTGTCGAATGGTGAACGAAAATTGACGCCGTTCTCATCGATCTCGGCCAGCTGCAACAGGGAGACCATCTGAAAGCCACCGGAATCCGTCAGGATGGCTCTAGGCCATCCCATGAACTTGTGTAGACCCCCGGCCTTCTTCAGCGTTTCGATTCCCGGTCGCAAACCCAAGTGATACGTGTTGCCCAGCAGGATTTGGCAGTTCAGCTCGATCAACTGATCAGGCAGGATCCCCTTCAGGGTTCCCTGAGTCCCCACGGGCATGAATACTGGAGTGTTTACCTCACTATGCCTGCGGAAAGGGGTATTATGAAGTGAATAGTTTTTCATGGAACACTAACACAATTCTTACCTTAAAGTCATCAGTCCGGCCCTGGCTTTGGAGACGGAGCACTCTGCCACGACCTTGTAGGTCAGAGGGGGTATTTTGGTGGGACTCATGAATAAGAGTGTTATTTAAAATAAATAAATAGATGACCAATGTTTACGCAAAATAAGCCGGTGCACGTTTTTTAATCGCAAGCAATGTGACCAGATTCCGATAGACACAACATACTAAAGAATACTTACTACCCGCGATTTTTAAAAATTGTAGCTTACTTTTTATTAAATAAATTGAAACCTAATATAAATTTGTGACATTCTTTATTAAATATTTACATGTTAACTTCAAAAGACATTCTAAAATGAGCTAAATGGTGAGGTAACCAATGCCTATATAACCAATTCTATATCTAAGCAAATTAAAATAAGCCACTAAATTAAAAGGCCTAAGCATTATCATAGCGCTGCTTCATCATTTTCTTTATGTAGGATTTGTAGTCATTGCCAGGCGGCATTTTGCCCGACTGGTTTCCCAGGCCGACATTGGTGCTACGCCCCTCAGCCTGAAAATATTTGAAGTTAACTCAAGAAACTTTCTATAATCGACTCTGGTACAGTACCTCTATTATTTGAGTACGTCCCTGGTTCTTTCTGCCCAAGCCCTGACCCTCGGACCAGCCCATTTTCTGCATCAGACGACTACCCACGTTGCTCGAGCTGATTGGCAAGGCTGCAGTGGGCGCAGAAGTGGTGGACTGGAGGGTCTTTATCTGCTGCTCGAAGTGCTCCCTACTGCGGTTTGGAGGCGGAGGATCACTCTCCCCATACTTCAACCTCCGTTCCTTGGCACGATCGCGGTAACTGCAAATTAATCGTTAAAATGGTTAAATATATTTTCATTTCAAGCTTACGAGAAGCCCCCGTTGTCGTTGTTAGCTCCTCCTTGGGATTGCTGAAGCTTCGCCAGATTCTCCTTGTGAAGATTGGACATTTTCAAGTGTTTCTGAAGTATATCCTGCGATTGAAAGGCACGCTTGCAAAGCAGACAAGTAAGTTTTTGAAAATCAACGTAGTCCGCCTCTTCGGCACCACCTCCTCCGGCTACCGGCAAAGATTGCGAACTCTGAATAGCTCCTCTACTGTCCTCCTCCGAATCCGACACTCCCCCATAGGCATTCACCAGCTTACTTATTACAGGAGTTAGCGGGAGTGGTGCAGCCTCAGGGCCCTTGGGCCGTTCCTTCTTCTCGAGTATGGAAAATCCCACATCAGCATACACCCCTGCTGTCGATCGCGAGGTGCTGGGACATTCGCTTCCTTCTAGTATGGGTTGCGGTGCGACCACCGGCGTATAGTCTTTTTTCTGATTTAGTTGCTTGGCCCACTTCTCCATGTCCTTGACGATCTTCTTGGCTACCTTGACTTTGTCTTGCTTGCCACCCTCCTTGTCTTTCTCCTTCTCTTTGGCCTTCCTGGCCTCCTCCTCCTTAGCCTCCGCCTCAGCGATAACCTCTTGCAGGGCCGCCTGCGTAGAGGCTGGCGTAGCCAGAACGTAGGTTCTCCTCCTCTGATCCCAGTAGAGATAGGCTCCCGTCTCATTATTGTAATAGTACTGAGAGTGGGCGTCGTAATAAAGACCAGTAGTGGCATCATAATAGTAGCCGGAGGTCTCATCATACTGGTACTTGGACACATCGGGCGTAGCTGCGTGCGAGGAGAATTATACAAACACTCCGGGATTGTAGGACAAAATCACTCACGGTATACTTTTCCATCATTGCCACGGGGCGCAACGATCGCTTCGGCCTTCGGCACAGCTGGAGCCGAGGTCACGGACTCAAAGTTTCTCTTACGGTTGCGCTGCATGGCGGAGAGAGCAACCGCTGCTCCAGAGTTGGCCTCCGTCAAGTTGGCGTCTCCACTGCTCTTTTTGATTTCTGCGGTATAGTAATCGGTATAGTACTGGAAGAAGTACGTGTGCTCCGCTGGGTTAGTGGCATAAAGAGAAGCACTATACTCCGCTAGCCGTGGAACATCTGCCATGGTGTAGTTGCCTGTGCTGCCAGAAGGAAGCACGGCTGCAGTGGGTCCAAAGGACTTGTAGGCATTGGAATTTGGATCAGTGGGAATTGGTCGTGTATTTTCGGTATCAATACAATACGAAATGACAACTGGAAGAAAATAAAATAAAATAATTGTACAGAAAATGTGGTCCGGCATAGGTACCCGCTCTGTCATCCAGTTCCAGAGGCGGGTCCAACGCAGTCAACCCATTATACACCTCCATCGAGTCGACGAGTGTGTCAAAGTGCAAATAGCAGATCCCCCTAGATGCCTGGGTCAGTGTGTCCCGACTGATCAGCACCTTGCTGACTGTCTTGGCCAGTTTGGGCAAGTGCTGTTGGAGGGCAGTGAGCACACCCTCCTCATTTGTTAGCGCGTCCAGGTTGCGCAGCATTATCTCTGCATTGGAAAGCGTGGCAGATTAGTGGGTTATTAGCTGATTAGCTGGGGGAAACGGCATGGAAAGAGATTGCTCTTGGTGGATATACTTTTTGTGAGGATGCGGCTGATTTCGTCGATGCCCTCGCCGGCTCCGGAGAAAGAGCCCTCGCTCTCAGAACGTGACGAGCTGCACACAAAGCACTGAAAACGTCTCTTGAAGTTGCTAGCACCACACTACGAAGTCGGAAATCCATATTAAAAATGTAATATTAATTAAAAATAACAAACCTTAATGCACGTCCAATCCGAGATTCGAGTGTGGCTATACTGCATGGCTACGCGATGATCGCCCAACTGGAGCACGCCCTGACCGGGAGAGACGGAAGAGAAGGGGAATAACATAAATTAGAGGCAATATTCGAGGAAGTAAAAACTATCAAAAGTTCCACAAACTACACAGTCACCACAGGTTGCTTCTGTGTTTCGGAAACGCGCAGATGTTGCTGATGCAGTTGATTCGAAGGCTCTCCTTAGTCTGTGGTCAGGATTACCATTAAGTTTAGTTCTTGCCATGGACTATTGAAAGAGCAGCTATTGGCTGTAAGTGTGATGTCAAAAATGGAATATCAAGGACCATTAAAGAACTGAACTTAAGGCCCTCTAAGTTAGTAACTGACGCGCGAAGCCAAGTTAAGGTATGAATATCCTTTTTTTCTAATGGCCGATTCACACTTCTGGAGGGTTGGTGGGCTACCTGAGTTATATCCATCCATTGTTTCGCCTCCTCAACGGTTTTAAACTCGACAAATGCAAAACAGCGTGAGGCACCTAAATTTTAGATAGAAGCAGATACGAAAATGTTTTTGTCAAAAAATGTTGGTTGTTTCAATAGCATTGTAACGTTGTTTGGGGAATAGTATTTTTTGTCTATATATTTTATATATATTTTGTGGAATTTCTTTTTTTTTTGCTGATGTCGTATAAGCCAAGTATTGTATGATAATCTTTTAAAATCCTTTCCGAACATTTTTCTGGGCACACAATACTCACGCTGCGCTTTGTTTTTAAAAGCATTTATTTCGAAAAATTCACAGTTTTGTAACCCACCTGTTGGTTTCTTCCTCATGACCCGTATGGAGGCAGGTTCCAGGTTAACCTTGATGAGTTCGCCCATTATCTTTTGGAATTTAAAATTTCATTTTAATTTGATTTATTTTTTTATAGAATTTAAAGTCTTACGTCTGCTTCCGTGATGTGTTTCTTCAGACCGAAAATGATTATATTATTAAGAGCCTCGGTGCTATGGCCATTGTGCGGCCAGCTCCGGTTTGGTGTTTCGTCAGTGGCCTCACTGTCGTCCGAGGAGTAATGGACTTGGGCCATTTCCCTCTCCTGTGCTCTGTTGCTCTGGCTGCCACTCCGACCCCTGTGACTGAGAATATTATTTTTTAAATTCATTAAACCATTGTATGACACGTTCCAGAGTACTAGATTAGAGTTCTACTTTAAAACCAAAAATAAACTTGTTCCTTTTTATCTTTTAGTTACATTTAAGTCACACCTAAGCTTCCCGAATCAATTAAAGCGTATCCAGCCCCCCCCTTCTCACCTGCTGCGTTCAGACTCTTTCTCGTAATCTTCATAGTTCTGGTGCCTAGAATCTCCATCATGATCCCATTGCATGTCACGCCTCTTGTCGTGGTTCCGGTGGTCCTGGTTATCCTCGTTATGATGCTGCCTCTCAAAAGATTTCCGGAAGGGACGCTCGTCATCTTTGTAGTCCTCGTTGATGAGATCGCGGTAGAGGTCGCGATCTGGGCTCTGGCCGTGTCTGTGATGCGAAAACCTCTCCCGGCTGCGGGACCGGGAAGTTCGCCGCCTGTAAGCTCCGCGCTCCCGGCTCCTTTCCCCAAAAATCAATACCGTCAGGAAGTTAATTAAACTGATGCCATTAGGCCAGACAGCCACTTACCGAGATCGGGATCGAGAGCGACTGTATGCCCGGTATCTGGAATCGTTCCCATTTCCCCCTCGACCGCGCCGAGAATCCATTCTGCGCCTATCTAATGCAAATCGATGTTAATTATCTACCATTTTCAGATTTTAGGACACGCTGGCCCATTTAATAGCCCTTCGCCTAGAAGAGCTAGGCTACACATCTTACTTGGGTACCGCTTCCAATATGAAATCCCAGCTCGAATAGATGACAATTGAGAAACAAATGAGCTTCCCGTCCGAAGGTGGCAGCAAAAAAATATTCGGCCTCCTTTGTCATTCACCGAGAAGCAGGTATCGATAACTATTTCAATTCCGGTGTTGGAAAGTGTCAGATAGGTGCCTGTTTTGGGGGAAAGCACCGAAAACACTATTACCTCAAAATGTAACGGTTAATATTACACCAAGATTTAATTTTTGTAAATCAAATGGATGGAGTTTTTATAAATAAAACTGCTACTGCAACTGGAAATCTGCAAACATCCCCAAAATTAGACATTCGTGGTATTTATAATTTGTACAAAATAATGAGAGTATGCATTTTACTAATCATAACTCAAACTATAACCTATTACATTATTATCTTAAAATGTGTAAATGGAGAACTGCCTGTTGGCCCTAGGCGTTTTCATAGCGCTGCTTCATCATCTTCTTGATGTACGATTTGTAGTCATTGCCAGGCGCCATTTTTCCAGACTGGTTTCCCAGGCCAACATTGTTAGTACGGCCTTCAGCCTGCAATGAAAGAGGTTTAGTTTAATAATAAAGGTGGTTGTACATACGACTAACCTCTATGATTTGGGTACGGCCTTGGTTTTTCCTGCCCAGCCCCTGTCCTTCTGACCAGCCCATCTTCTGGAGAAGTCGGCTGCCCACGTTACTGGAGCTAATAGGCATGGCTGGCGCCGCAGAACCGTCCTTTTGCCTGGACTGCAAGGTCTTGATCTCCTGTTCGAAGCGTTCCCTGCTGCGATTCGGAGGAGGGGGATCGCTCTCCCCATACTTTAGCCTTCGCTCCTTGGCTCGATCACGATAGCTAATGGAAAACAAATTAGAGAATCTCGGAAATGGCCCAATGCTGTGCTACTCACGATAGCCCTCCATCTCCGGTGGAAGCTGCTCCCGGGTTTTGATTGAGCTTGGCCAGATTCTCTTTGTGCAGGTTGGACATCTTCAAGTGCTTCTGCAGTATGTCAAGTGATTGGAAGGCCCGCTTGCAGAGCAAACAGGTAAGCTTCTGGAAATCCACGTAGTCCAATTCGCTGGAACCACCACCACCGCTACCAGCTCCGGCGGAAGTTGAGGTATTCTGGAAGTTTGGAGCACTTTCCTCTTCCGAGTCCGATGCACCACCGTAGGCATTGACCAACTTGTTCATTCCGGGAGGAGCTGTCGGCGCTATGTAGTCCGTAAGCTTGGCGCGTTCTTTTTTCTCGAGGATTGAAAAGCCCACATCGGCATAGGCCCCCTGGGCGGGCCGTGATGTGCTAGGACCTTCATTTCCTGCCAGTATGGGTTGCGGAGTGGCCACAGCCGTGTAGTCCTTCTTTTGGTTGAGCTGCTTGGCCCACTTCTCCATGTCCTTAACGATCTTCTTGGCCACTTTGACCTTGTCGGGCTTGCCTCCCTCTTTCTCCTTCTCCTTTTCCTTGGCCCTTTTGGCTTCCTCCTCTTTCTGTTCCGCCTCCGAAATGACTTCTTGCAGAGCTGCCTGCGTGGAGGCTGGCGTGGCCAAGACATACGTGCTTCTTCGCTGATCCCAGTAGAGATAGGCCCCCGTTTCGTTGTTGTAGTAGTACTGCGAGTGAGCGTCGTAGTAGAGACCAGTGGAGGGGTCATAATAGTAGCCAGAAGTCTCATCGTACTGGTACTTGGACACATCAGGAGCAGCTGCAGAGAGGAAATACATGCAGGATAGCTTAAAAGCGAACATTTTCTTCAGAAAACTACTTACGGTAGACCTTCCCGTCGTTGCCCCTTGGAGCAGTTACGTTCTTGGCGGCAAAGGCAGCCTTTACCTCAGCAGCTGCTTGAGCGGCCGCTGCTGCAGCTGCTGTGATCGTGGTCTCGATGCTGCTCATCTTCTTCTGCTTGCGTTGGATCGCCGAGAGAGCCACGGCGGCACCAGAGTTGGCTTCCGTCACCTGAGTGTCTCCTTTCTTCTTCTTTATCTCACTGGTGTAGTAATCTGTATAGTACTGAACGTAATGGGCGTGTTCAGCAGGATTCGAGGCGTACAGCGAGGCACTGTACTCAGCTAAGCGCGGTACGTCAGCTATGGTGTAGTTCTCGCTGATTCCGGAAGGGGACATTGGTTGGGGAGCTCCACTTGGATTGTCTCTGTCCCCTGTCGCATTCGAGTCCTGCGGCAGCTTTGGACGATCCTCCGAGTCAATGCAATATGTAATGGCAACTAACATACGAATTAATGAAAGGGAGAACTGTAATTTTGGGAAATGAAGCTACCATTTCTGTCATCCAATACTAGTGGCGGCTGCAGCGCCGTCAGGGCATTGTACGTGTTCATCGAGTCCACCAGAGTGTCAAAGTTGAGGTAGCAAATGCCTCTCGATGCCTGAGTGAGGGTATCCCGACTAATCAGCACCTTGCTGACGGTCTTGGCCAGGTCCGGAATATGCTGCTGGAGGGCAGTCAGCACGCTCTCCTCATTCGCCAAAGCGTCCAGGTTGCGCAGCATAATTTCTACACGAAATGAATCAGTCATTTTTAATTTAAAATGAAGAGATTTTCCAGTTTACTTTTGGTAAGGATGCTGCTGACTTCGTCTATGCCCTCGCTGCCCCCAGAAAACACAGCCTCGCCCTCCTCTCGAGAGGTTTTGCAAACAAAACAATAAAATCTAAACTTGAAGTTGCAAACACCACACTAAAACAGAAAGAAAAAGCTTTAATTTAGACATCAAGTGCTTCTTTTCAATATCAACCTTGTTGCAGTTCCAATCCTGAATGCGTTTATGGCTGTACTGCATAGTGAGTCTCTGATCTCCGAGAGAAATAACGCCCTGCGGCAGCAGACATGGAAAAAAGAGAGAAAGTTTCAAGATCAGTATGGCATCGAAAAATGCTTCGATTTTTTTTCACACTCTACACAGTCACCGGATTGCTTCTGTGCTTTCGTAACGCGGATGGTGTTGCTGCTGATGCTCTTCTCCATGCCACTTTCCGTGGCAGTTATTGGGAAATGATAGATTTCTTGTAAAGTTCCTAATCTTGTGATGAGTTCTCTGATTGTGAAGTAGCTACTTATTTTGTGCTATAGCTTAGTAACCGTACTGAGATATCCCCAATTTCCCAATAACTGCCACGGGAAGATCCTTAGCTGTTGATGTTCAAAGGATCAAAAGTTGATTGCGCTGATACCTGAGTTAAATCCATCCATTGCTTTGCCTCCTCAACGGTGTTAAACTCGACAAACGCTATACCGCGTGATGAATCTAAATTTTCGGATAGAAGCAGATACAAAATGTTTTCGTCAAAAAATGTTGAATGTTTCGATAGGTTTGTAACATTGTTGTGGGAAATTGTACGAGTATTCTTTTCGATTCTTTTTGTGGCCGGGTAATAACATATTCGTTTGGTATACTTGTTTCCATTAGAAGTTGTACTGATTATCGTACACACACACTTTGTCCGCCTAGCTCTCGCCTGGGCTGTAAGGGCATTTTCAAAGATTTCTTAACCCACCTGCGCCATGTTTCCTGATGATCCGAATGCAAGCTGGCTCCATGTTCACCTTAATAAGTTCACTCATGATCTACAACAGACGATTATACATTTTTTTATGAAGATTACACTTTTTTTTTAAGAATCTTACATCTGCCTTTGTTATTTGCTTTGAGAGTCCAAAGATTATAATTATATTGAGCGCTTCGGTGACAAGTCTACTTTGATTCCGCCGCATCTGGCCCTCATCACTGTCCTCCTCCGAGGAGCCTCTCCGGTCGCGCTCTCTGTCCCACTCGCGATCTCGCTCCCGGTCCCGGTCCCGATCTCGGCTGCCCATGCGCCCATTATTCCCACCGCCGTTGTGTGACCGATTATCTCGGGAACGCCTGAAAAAGATAAATAATATTATTTAATAATATCAGTAGTAAGAGCTTCCTTACATGTTCCTCTCGTTGCTCCTTCCTCTGTCGTCGTGCTCGTAGTTCCTGTTCCAGGGACGGGTTTGCTCCCTCTCTGGAAACCTCTCCATGGGGCTTCTTTCGCGGGAATCTGCCTCCCGCCAGCGATGTTCGCTCTCAAAATTGTTCTGGCCCCTCTCCCTGTCCCTGTTCCGATGCTCGAAGTTCTCCTCGCGCCGGAATGGCCGATGCTCGAAGTTGTTTCGGGAGTTGAAGTTGCGCTGGTCATCCCGATAATCATCGTGGATCAAGTTCTGATACAAATCAGGGTCCCCGCCACCTCCACCTCTTCCACCACGTTGGTCGTGCCGGTAGTTCGGTGATCGATCCCGACTCCGTGACCGGGAATTTCGGTGCCTGGTTCCAGCATACCCGCGATTCCTTTCTCTATAAATACACATTTAGATTGAATACACATTTAGATATAATTAAAGAATTACCGTGAACGGGAACGGGATCTGCTGTAGCGCGACCGGGACCTCTGGTAGTTGCCCCTTCCCCCACAATCACTCCCACCACCCGACGAAAAGCCTCGATTACGCGAGTCCATCAATCCGGATATGGGGAATTTGTTGTTTCTCCAACAGAACGGAAGTCATTCAATGCAGGCGCCGTTATCTGTGGCTCGCCAGTTTCCTATAAATTATCTAATTAACACTTAAGCCCCGGTGCCCTAATCCGTGCGTATCTTTTTTTCCGAAAAATTCTTGCCATTCTCCACGGGATTTGTGTTATCGATAACCGCATAAATCGCAGAACAAGACACCTTTAAAAATTGTTTTTGTTATTTGGGTCAATAAATATTATTAAATATATTATGCATTCTTAACGTATATTGTAATTAATTTAATTTAAATGCATATAATTTTTATTAAAAAAAAAAAAAAGCTCTCCGATTATTACATTTTTGGGCCACCATCTCTAAAAACAGTGCTGGAAAGGACCAACAACTGATAGCTTGCAACACCGTGTGCCATTCCACGCTGCGTGTTTGGGGAAAAACCAAGTTACATTTTTTGAGATCAACATAAACAGAGACTTCCCCCGAAATTGTTGACAAACAGTGGCATTGTATCGAGTCACTTCCTGGATTAGCCGAGCAGTATAAAAGAGCGTTCGAACGATGAAGAAGGTTTTGTTAACGAAATCGCAAAAGGTTGAGCGGATCGCATCCGGAGGGGAAATATTACCCAAGAACCCCCAAACGCCCCCACTACCAATCCGGGTCATTGCCATGACCAGTTCTGCCCCCGTCAGCAGCAACACCTACATCCAGCGAAAATCGTTCAAGCCCTTTTTTGAGGACATTTTCAAGTCCCTAATGTGCATACCCGATAAGGCCCTCCAGCAACGCGTGATCAGCGCGATCAATGGCCACAACAATAACACCTCCGATAAGGACACTATCTCGCATCAAGGTAAACAATGTTCATGCGGAGCCCCGAAGGTAGACGCCTCCACGCAAACACACTGGGAATCGGATGGCGGGCTGAAGATATCGCAGGGACAACATATGCCCCCAAAATCCGAGGAAAACCCAGCGATAAAAAATGAATCAGCCGAACTAATCAAGAACCCTAGCCCCACGGATTCGAATCACAGTTTCACGCCCATTACGTCAACAGGAGGGCCGGTAAAAGTGCCTAAAAAGCGCGGAAGGAAGCGGAATACATGTGTGCCGCAGGTGGTGAAGCGATCGGCGGCCCAAATGGCGCTGCAGGAGCGCGAGGACAAGCAGTTGACACCGGTGGTCACCAAAAAGAAAAAGCTCGAGGCTACGGTGAGAAAACATTTATATATAGAGTCGGTATTCGAGCGAAGACCGTTCCTTCCAGTTCTTATCTGAGAGATAAAAAGAATGGGGATCATTATGATTATAAATTTTTGCATCAAGACAAGAAAAACGATTTAATTTGTTGATTATACTTGATAAGTAATGGTACTTTTTTTTCTGGAGGTATTTGATGGAAAAAGTAAAGCCTCTCCGCGACAAAGAAAATGCATTATAGATTCGGTTTCGTTCTTTTACAGATAAGTATTTCGGTTTCGGTTGCGCTTACGGTTTTCAAAATAATTATATTTTATACGCTTATGGCTAATGGTAAATATATCCACCACTAAACCTAAAAACAAATAATAAATTAATGCATTAACTCGAACTAATCCCAGAGGAACGCTCTTGGAACTCTATTTTAAATTTTTGATTTAACTTTATTTTCAGAACATGGCTGAAACTCAGAGCAATATTCATTTCAAGACTCCAGAACGACGAAACTCAAGCATGTCTGATATATCCTTCAGTCTGGAGGACATAAGCCGAGTAGAGGGCTACATAGACGGGACAAGTACGGACCTAATACACAATGTGATGGCACAGGAATTTGTGAAAGCCAAAGTCAAGTCCGAGGAGGGACTGTTGTAAGTATAATACTATCCATTTTGATGATTTTTTTGACTCATTTCCTTCCCTTCTAGTCCCATCCATGATTACATATTGCGGGGCGATGTGTTCGGAGTGAAACGACAGGTGTTTGTCTTTCCCCACGTCAAGGCGGACATCAACGCTCTGCTTAGCTCCGATGGCGAGGACTGCCTGCAATTGGCGTTAACCAACAACGTTGATGCGGAGATCGTGTCCATTATTATCTCGGCGGGATGCTTTCTGGATCACTTCTACGAGAACTCCAACACAGTCGTTCATCTGGCGGTGATCAACAACATAAATCTCGAATCCGTTAGAGTTCTGATGAAGCACATCGACTTAAATCTTCTATTGGAGCCCAACGATGATGGGTACACGGCTCTGCATCTTGCTGTGCGCTACAACCAGTTCCACATGGCAGAAGTCATTCTGGACTGCATAGACGAGCGGGATTTGGGCGAGCCGATCTACAGGAGAACAGCTGAAACTCCCAATACTGACGGGCGGGATGAGAAGGCCTTCTCAAAGTACTACGACCGTGCTTGCGACAACCTGGAGCACACTAAACTGAAGCTAAAGACCCGCAGAATGAAGCTGGAGGTGATTAATGCCTCCGAGACGAGGGCGGGGAACACGCCTCTATTCTACGCCATAGAGGGAGAGCTGGGTGCGTTCTAAAATTATGCTTATTTGTAGGGAATCCCCCGATTATTGACCTAAATTTCCAATCTTTGTACTGTTTCTTTATCGTAAAGTAAATTATTGACCAGTTCTCGTATCTTATCGTATTGCAGAACACTTTTGCTATTTCCTGCTAGCCCACCTCGCCGACCCCGACCAGGAGAACTTTATCGGGCATTCCCCGAAGTCCTACCACTACGACTATGCGCGCAACCTGCGCATTAGCTTGAAAGTATCAAGAGTTATGGACAAAGTAATTGGATTATTGAATTCTTAATATTTATTGTAAATAAGTGTAGTTTAAATAAACTATTTTACACAGGGCAGCT
The DNA here is from genome assembly GCA_035047585.1 of Drosophila monieri. Classification (NCBI taxonomy): domain Eukaryota; kingdom Metazoa; phylum Arthropoda; class Insecta; order Diptera; family Drosophilidae; genus Drosophila; species Drosophila monieri. The sequence continues at coordinate 4,734,564 of JAWNPJ010000079.1, read as the reverse complement.
ATTAGCCCCAGTTTAGTTCAAAATTTGTTTTCCTAAGGAGGGCCAGGTTAAGGGGTTGCAGTGACGGAGGCAGTCCTGTTTGGGACAGTGTCTTCCATGGCCACTTTCTGGGCTTTCTCTTTTTGCAGGACTCTCTTCTGTTTTGGCGTAAAACTGAGAATTGTTAAATAAAACAATAAGTTAATGTTAAGTTAAAAGTGATTTAAAATCAAACATTACCCAATTTTTCCAACTTCTCCAACTGCCTTTTATTGAAATGACTGTTTTTGCAAAACATCTCGAACTTGCAGTAGCCACTAAAGTAGCGCAAACAAGGCTGCTTAAGGCGTTCCTCCATCAACACAGTTCTTGGATCTAAAATTAAACTCATTTTAGGGGGCAGTCTTTGAGTATTTTCCGGGGAAGTCCCTACCTTTCAAGCGCAGCAAATAATTGGTTTTGCAAATTGTGTGGGCGATGCCACTATTGTGCAGTTTGCGCACATTTATATCGTTTTTCATGAAACAACAACAATAGTCGCAAAAATAGCTCTTTCCACCCATTTCCGCCAATTGTTTTAATAAAATCTAAACAATAATTATTATATTAGAGATGGTACAAGCAACTATCGGTATATATAGTTAAGTTGGTGTCGATTTTTTTTTTTCAAATACAAAATAATTTGTTTGTCTCATTTATTTGATTAAAAAATTAATTTAGCAGTTGTCCTGTGGTTTTTTGAAATGCAATTGATTGACCTTGAATCCCTCATCCCTACCTGAGTCTGCAAATTTTTTGCACACTGTCGTTCGCTGTGAATGGCAAATGATTATAGTTAGTGGCATTTTTTGACAGCCGGCGAGCTAAAACAAAGTAAAACTTTAGTCTGAATCAAAGAGTAAACAACAGACAGACATGGAGCCATCGCTGGATAATTTCAAGCTGAGCTGTGAGTTGCTGGGCCACAGCATGGACGTGCGCGCGGTAGCAGCTGGAGGAGTGTCTCCCGAAGGAGGTCAGGTCATTCTCTCTGGATCCCGAGACAAAAGCACGAAGTTGTGGCGACCCAGTGGGTTAGTTATGAGTCCTTTTGTTAGCATGTAACCTATTAACCTTCTCATCACCCACAGGAACGAGTACATCGAGAGTGTGACCCTGCAGGATCACAAGAACTTCATATCTTACATCTACTATCTGGAGTCTGAGAAATGGATATGTACCGCCAGCAATGATTCAACCATCTGCATTTATAACCAAGACGGATTTGTTCCTCTAATCACCCTGAAGGGTCATGGGTCGACGGTGTGCGCCCTCGCTGGCGGATTAAAGCCCCGCAGCCTTGTCAGTGGCAGCTGGGACAAGACTGCCCGAGTGTGGTCCATCAGTGAAACGGGCGATGTTGCGTTCATAGCGCTGGAGGGCCACGAGGCGGCGGTCTGGGCTGTTGCCACACTGCAAGAGCAGCAAAAATACGTTACTGGGGGAGCGGATAAATGCATCTACTACTGGAACGAGAAGGGCGAAAAGTTGCGACTCCTCAAGGGCCACACGGACTGTGTTCGTGGCCTGATTGCCCTGGAGGCGAATACCCTACTCTCGTGCGGCAACGACGCCATACTACGCTTTTGGAACGAGGACGGCGAGTGCGTCCGGGAGCTGAGCGGGCATTCCAACTACATCTATGCGATGGCCAGAAACAAGGCTCTGGGGGACCAGGTTGTGGTCTCCTGCGGCGAAGACAGTACCCTGCGTATGTGGAATGTGATAACAGGCGACCAGCTGGGTGCTCCTATTCTGCATCCGGCCATTTCGGTGTGGTCCGTGACGTGTTTACAAAACGGAGACATAGTAACCGGCAGCAGCGACGGCGTAGTTCGGGTCTTCAGTCACGAACCGGCGCGCCAAGCCAGCGAGGGGATTAGGAACGCCTTCGACCTGGCAGTGTCCACCAGGAAATCGCAGATGAACGAGGAGATTGGGGGTGTGAAGAAAAATGAGTAAGTCGAATTATTTTCCAAATTCGATTTAATTTTCAAAAATCATTTCCTTTGCAGACTTCCCGGCCCCGAGGCACTGTTGTCCAATGGAACTCGCGAGGGTCAAACTAAGATGGTGCGCCATCCTGACGGCTCGGTTAAGTGCTACTCCTGGGAGATGGGCAACTGGAACCTGGTCGGTGACGTCACGGGAGGCACTGGGGGAACACAAGCCAGCTCCGGCAAGAAGATGCACGAGGGTAAGGAGTACGATTTTGTGTTCAGCGTGGACATCTCGGATACGGAGCCACCCATCAAGCTCCCCTACAATCGCGGCGAAGATCCCTGGCAGGCAGCTCAGGCTTTCATTCACCGGAACAACCTGCCGCAGGCTTACCTCGACCAGGTCGCCAACTTCATAGTGAAGAACTCGGAGAGTGCGCCTGTGGTGAGCCAGGCACCCACCGGCTATCAGGATCCGTTTACGGGCGGCTCCCGATACGTCCCCGGAACGAGTAACACAAATGTGCGCAGCGGCGGCAATGTGGATCCATTTACAGGAGCATCGAGCTACTCAACCGGAAGCAGCGCCAACCAGTCGCGTGTGGATGTGAATTTCGTAAAGTCCGGCGACAAGCACTTCCCAATTAGTAGCTACCGCACCTTCGACACCTGCGATGCCAGCAAGGTGCTGGAAAAGCTAAAGTTTGTATAATTTTCACCAAAAATCAAATCAAAGATTGAGATCATCCGTGTTTTCAGGGAGTTCAACAACAAGATATCCACCAGCGATGGAAAAGTGGGAGAAGAGCTGCTGCTGGCTGTCATCAAACTCACAGAGCCTTCACCAGAGCTGGACCTGACCTCGCTGGAAGCCCTGATCATTCTGTTGAAGTGGCCTGCGGGCATGCTCTTCCCCGTCCTAGACATTCTGCGTCTGGCCGTGAGAAACGAAGCTATCTTCAGTGTTCTGAACAACACCCACAACTTCCTTAGCATTGTGATCCCCCACCTGGCCGGTTCAGCAGCAAACCAATTGATGGTGATACGATGTTTGGCCAATAGTTTGGGCCACACCACCGGCCGGCTGCATATCGAAAAGCAACTGCCGGAGATTATTGATTTAGTGGCCGGGATTAAGGCGGGAAGTGCCAATCTGCAGATTGCCGTCGCCACATTCTATCTGAACGTGACCATTTCACAGATCCTCGGCGTGGCCAAGGGGGAGGTGTGTCATGTTGTTACCTCGGGTGTTGTTGAGCTTCTCAAATGGGCCAAGGATCTGGAGGCCTGCTACCGCTCCATGCAGGCCATCGGTAACCTGACCACCACTCCCTGCGGCCAAGAGACCATCGCTCAGGTGATTTCCGTTGACTATGTGATGGACAAGCTGCGGGAGCTGACCAACACCCCGCAGGTTGAAAACTTTAGCAAAGTGAACTCAGTCGGCCAGGCCCTTTTGGCCGCCTTTTAGGATGCACTCTTTGTATCGCGGTTTCTAGGATCTGTCTAAATTATATATATTGGAAAATGCTTTTTTAAAATAAACTTTCAAGTCTAATCTATGTGAGCCTTAGAATACTGCGGTTTTTCTGCTGCCGACGAATCCTGTCCTGGTGGACGCTGGCGGTTGTTTATTCGGTCGAGCAGCTCAAGCTTCCAACGCTCCTCGGGAACTCCTTTGGCCCAATCCGGCACGGTGATGTTGGGCAAGGTAATGGTGGACATGGCCTTAAGGATCTGTAATGGCATGCAGTTATTTCACCCACTTTGGATTGGGTCTCCCTTGTTCTCACTTGCTCGGTTCGCGTTTTATCCAGCTCTAGTTGTAACTCCTTTGGCCTGGGTTCGTTCCAAACCTGACGTTCGATTTCCACATCTGCTGCCTCGATAGGCGGCATATTGGGGTCGCCATGTGTCACTGGTGCGTTGAGTAAATCAATATCCCCGTCCGCAGTCCCATCCTCGGCTTCTGGTGCCTGCACCCTTGGCTCCTCGGCTGCTATTCCCTCGTTCCCCTCGTCCATGGCCAGTGGTTGATAGCCCTCATACGCATCCGGATCGTCGCTGTCCTCACTCTCCGCTCCCACCCGTGGATGGTCAACGGCTGGTGTTGGGAATACCTCATGACCAGGATCTGTGGGTAGTTCTGGGCCTCCCATTGTTTTATTTTCTTTGCAAACACAAAATATTATCTTCGATAACGATAGACGGGTGTTCAGTGTTGGAAAGTGACATAAAAGGCTTATGCTTATTCAAAAAGATACAGATGTATCTTCAGAGCGCGGATTATAAAAAACTAATTATCTTTCTGGGAAGCTATTCATTTTTTAAATACCGATTTAAAATAAAAATTAGTTTATTTAATACATATATCCGGGGCCAGGGGCGCTTGCCGCCTCGGGTGCTCCCTTCTGTAAAGGAACAATCGTGGACTTAATGTCTCTATTAGAAGTCTTCCGAAGCTCTGTGGCAGCGTGTTGCAGCTGTAAGGTGCACTCACTGCTAGCCCCATTCATGGTGAGATGCGCACACTCCTTCTCCAGGAGCATGGCCAGTGCTTCCAGCAATTCGACGAATCCCAGGGCGAGTGCAGCTCGCCTGATTCGATTCAGCTCCTTGTAGAAGTGCTGTGTTTTGTCGGGCATCTTCTTGGCGTGTCGTAGAACCTTCTGAACATCCGACTGCAGGCTAGCTTGTCGGATCCAAACGACACTACTCTGGGAATAGGATCGCCGATCGGCGCGCACTGGAAAGCTGGCCGTTTCTCCTGGCGCTAGATCCTCGGCGAATCCGAGCAGTTCCAGATCTCCAATCCACGGTATGACATTTGTGCCGGGTGGAAGCACGTTCAGCATAAGATTGGACTTCTTTTTGTTGTCAGTATAGGCATAGATGAATCCATACCACTTTTCCCCCACCTGCACCAACGCGGCCATGTTTTCCAGTTTCAGAGCCCCATGGAGCAAGACGCAGATGTTTTCCTTTTGCTGCTCTGTCGGCGGACCAGAAGAATGTTTCATTACAATGGTGACATCAGCGTCATCGCCACTTTCTTCCGTGTCCTTTGGATCCTTGGCGTAAAAGTCCCGTATATCGTTTTCCAACTTTTCCAGCTCAAAGTTGGGATTGTTTGCGTCCAAAGCTAGCTTTGGTGGCTTGGCTGGGGCACCTCCGCCTCCAGACCGACGACTTGCGCTCTTTTCGCGCTCCACCTTCGGCAAGACCCAATGCCGACTGAATGTGGCTGGAGACCCAATGTCAGAGAGAGCCAGAAATCCGCGTACCTCAATCTTTTGGTCGACGTGACGAATTGTGGGATCTCGGCCAAAAATAGGCGAGGGTTGTTCATATGGAGACGTGGGTGGCCAGAGCAGCACTGGCGCCTCCATACGGAAATAGCTGCCGCACTTGAGAACCACCTCCGTGGACTTGTAGCTGGCTTCGCACAAGCGTTCAACTAACTCGAAGACAACGGTTCGTCCCAGTTCGCTTTTGTGGCTGGAGTTCGAAATGGGATTGGATGTTCCGTCAGTGGTATCACCTGATTTCGTCGGTTTCGGCATGAACAACTGACCTAAAATAGAACAAAATCAGAAAATAATCCACTGAAACTGTATAACCCTACCCTTCAAACCCGCCTTGTCCAACAGCTGCTGGTACACCGCTAATCCCCTGGTAAAGTAGTGATCTCCGTGCAGACCGAGACAAATAAAGTTCAGATTATAGTTGGCCAAGGTTGTCAGCCAGGCAAACTCCGGCTCCTCCTCCTTGTCGGCATAGGTGGTGTCCAGGAAACTAGATATCGAGGTGCTCCCAAACCCGAGGCCGCAGTCAGTGAACACCACCAGCTGGAGAATGTTTGGTGCTCCGCCCCAAGTGGACATTATGGAAACTGAGGACTTAAGCATGGTGAGCAGACAAGCTTTGTCCACTGGCTCCACCTTCTTGACAGCCTGCCGGATCTGATCGTAGTCCCTGGTGAAGTCCACCTTTAGCTCCGTTGTGGTTGTGTACGAAAGCAAGGCAAGGTGCTCCAGTTTCCCGGCGGCTGTGAGATTGTCCAGCAAGTGCTGGATTCCCTTGATGGCCAGCGATAGGTAGGTGTGATCATTTCTTCCTGGAACTGGACGCAGCATCGACAGTGATGCATCCAGGGCTATAAGCGTGGGCATCTTGATTTCTGTAATAAAACGGATTGAAGATTTATTTTGTTTTCCGGATGGTTTTCTTTTGTTTACAAATCTTCTTCTTGCATTCCAGGTGAAGTGGCAGTCACCCCGAAACGTTGCATTTGGTTTGGCGCCAAACCAATATTTAAAAATCTGTAACAGCGTAACTTCGCAAAACGAAATAAAATTATAAACATTTATATTTGTTAGCAAACAAAAATAATGTGAAAGTAAAATTCATTGAAGGCGTTTTCATACTAGAAACTTTTAATATTTTTCTTCCCTGATTGAAAAATGTATATTCCTGAAATCGGCGCCCAGATAAATTCAATTGAATGGTGATTCTATCTTTATTCAATCGTTTTGAGAAACAACATATTTGCTTTTATTTCAACCGCAGAGGATCATAAAGTTCGCCATTCGTATCATTTGTTTGCATTGCAATAAATGATTTTGTATTAGAATAAATTGAATTTTAATTCCCGCATGCAGACCGGGAAGTCGTCTTTTCTCTTTTTTTAATTACATTTTATTAAAAACATATGAGAGGCGCCGAGCCACTGAGACAACGTCATTATCGGGGCTGTCCAGATCCACTCCGGAATAGAACAGGCAGCATCACTCCGAGTTCTCTGCTCGAGCAGTGAAGACGTCAACTTGCTCCGATTTGAAAAAAAAAAAAATAAGTTTTTAAAGTGTCGTCTAGTGTTTGAAAGACTTTTTACGGCTGGAAATTAAAACTATTCCTAGCCAAAGTGAGTACATGTTTCGCCTGATTAAGTATTTCGCTTAACGATGAGAAAATTTAATTAGCTAGCTACTTGGTAACTATATACAGCTCAATTTATCAACCTTTAACCCAGCCAGTGTCCTTATCATCAAACAATAACATTTTATGTATATACATACCTAGACTTTTTTTTTGTTGATATTTTTTTAATCATTAAAAGTGTCGTTGTTTATGGCCGTTAATTTCACTCGCATATTTCTGACCCAATTTCCCAGATGCATCGCATCCTCTCCCTTTCCGAAGGAGAATCTGGCACATGCAGTCCATTGGATATTTTTGCGTCATTTGTTTATCGCCGCAAGAACAATATCGCTCTATATATTTATTTTTTTTCATCGAGGTCTAGCCGCTCAGCGGACAAGGAACCAATTTGCTTTGTTTCCAATTGTTTCAGCTGCCAATCGGTGGCTGCGAAAATTCTTTATCATTTGTTTGCACTTCCATAAATCTGGTCATTAATTTGACTCGACTTGTTTATCCTGTTGAAAGTTATTATAAACAATTCTGATGTAATCTTTTAGATTTTACCTTAAAACTAAGAATTGTTGGCACAATTGCAGCCTGCAATATTCGTTCATTTATTCGATTTCCGTTCGACTTTCCCCACAGACTCGACAGAGATCAAATCGGATCAGAACCGCACCATGGCCGGAGGAAGTCGGACACTCCAATTAGTATTCCTGGCTCTAATTGCCATCGCTCAATGGCAGCCAATTGCAGCTGGACCCGTCTCGTAAGTATTCATTTATCATTTTCCAGTTTATTCTAGTAATTAAGTATTCAGAACCCTATAGTTAAAAAAAAGGGGAAATTTTTGGGAATTTTTTTAACAGAAATATATAAAAGATATTGAAATTTGGTAAAAAGATTATTTTTATAGAACTCTTGAATAATGTTAAAGAATTTTTTTAGAGCTTTTCAAAACAAAATGGCGGCTTGGCTGTAGATTTCCATAGGCGTCCTTTTCTGATAGCCCTCCATGGTCGGTAAGGTTTCTCCTTCAATTTTAAAGTTTGGGTCATGAAATATAAAATTTTTGGGCCAATATTGGGCCAGTGTAACTCCTTTAATCTTCATAAAGCTCTCTTATAACATTTACTCTTCTTATCAGTGTCTTACTCTTGTGGGAACTATTTTGGAAACTTAAGATTCTGTGCTTTGTTTATGATATCCACTTCAAAATCATAAAATTGTTTAAGATAACATCTTGAAAACCATTAGTATTTCAATGTTTTAAGTATCCAATAACTCCAAATAGAAAGGGAGCAGTAATTGAATGCTCAAACTTTCGAAAACCCCCCTCATACATTGCATTTATATTCAAAGGAACCATCTTTCTAGTTTCTCCCTGTTTTATGACTTTGACACATGTCACACATTCGTTCGCACTTCCTCCCATCTCATCCCATCCAATTCGATCCGATCCGATCCACTGGGAGTTTTTAGCGAAATGTGCGAGATCTCAAGCTGTGAGCAGTTGTCGGCGCCTGGCGGCCAGGCACCGCCTCATTCACATCTAGACCCACTAATGACTAATGCCTTCGAAGGGAAGCCAAGACGTTGGCTGTTCTGCTTAGTTGTTTGTTTATTTTGGGATAAGAGATGCAAATGGCAGGAGGGTGACTTCAACTCGGAGTGGGAGTACGAGTCGGCGGAGTCGGAGTAGGAATGTTAGGCATGGGGCAGCATGTGGTGTGTCTCCCCTGTTTCCATAGTTCATCCATTAACATCAATGCATTTCACACAACAAACTTATTTCGAATGGGAATAGGGTTCCTGACCCTGACAGAGGGCCCATTATCCCTCTACGATCGTGATCGCGCCCCTCAATATTTATAGATGCACATGAAGCACTCATGGCGGTGGTCCCACCAATTCGACACCACCACCCCCACACTCCGATGATTAATGGTCCACAGCGAGGCTAATTTTAAGTAATCTTTCGATCATACATTTTTTTTTCAGAAACGAGGAGCTGCTCGGTACCATCAAGTCCCTGATCTATTCCTACAACCAGCTGGACAATAAGCTGGAGAGGCATGAGCACCGCGAAAGGGCTTTGGGGGAGCTCTTGAAGAAGGCGCTGCAGTCCCTGCAGAAGGGCCAGAAGAGCTTGGAGCCAATCAATGGAATATTTGCTCGTTTGGACGACAGGGTCAGCCAGATAGAAACCATGCTGATAACGGTACGTTTTTTTATATTTTTTATGAATTTTTAAAATATTTTTAATTAACTAAAAAAATATTACCGAAATCACCAAAGCAACTTCTACAATCAAGGCTTGTAGAACCTCCACATAGAATCCAGATTATGCCAAATTTTATCCTTTAAAGATTTCTATTTCGATTCCCCATTCTTAGCAAGAGGAGAAGTACAACCTTCAGTCCGATCGCTACAATCAGGCCACGGAGCACATGTTCAAGTGGATGAGGGAGAACGACGAGTGCTTCAAGCGCCCACCGACTAGCGGCAATCTGCTGGCACCGCCACCGGCTCCTGCTCCCCCTGCAATTCCTGAGAAGTTCCTGGAAGAACAACAGCGCGTGAATAAGCAGCTCTTGGAGGAGATCCAGAAGCTAACAGCTAGCGTGGCGGCGTTGAAGGAGAGCAGCCAGAAGGCGGCGGACCAGACCCAGAAAGACATCCAGAGTCTGCCCAAGGGCAAGGAGCTGATCGGGCAGATCGAAGCCAAACTGCAGGAGCACTCCGCCAGCGTGACCACCGTCGCTCCGCCCAAGAACAATGAGTTTGAGGTGCAGGTCGTGGGCCTTCTTAGCTCCCTGGGTGGACAAGTTACCCAGCTAAGCGAAAACGTCCAGCGTCCTGCTCCTCCAGTTGGCCTCAACGAAAAGGATCGCGCTTACATCCAGGAACTGAACAACGAAACTCTCAGTGCTTTGGCTCAGCTCAAGAGCGAGTCCTCGGCGGTGCAGAAGTCCGGTAGGTGCCACATACATTCCTCCATATTTTAAAAACTAATTAAATTTTTTGTGAGCAGCATTGTCTGAGACCACGGAACGACTGCAGCAAACGGAGGCCAATATCCAGGCGGATGTCCGGCAGCTATCAGCGGATGTTGGCATCCTCAACAAGTACTTTGCCTCGGCCAACGAGAGCACCGCCAAGCTGCACCAGGGGCTGGAGGCTCTGGACAAGTTCAACAACATAACGATGACCAATTCGGAGGTGGTCCTGGAGACCCAGCGGAAGGTTGAGTTCGGAACACTGAGCATGGTGCAGCGGGTGGGCATATTGGTGGGCGAGCAGGTGGCTCAACTGGTGGCACTGCTCAAGGAGCGCTTCTCAGCTCTGGATACATCCATGGTGAAGACCCAGCAGGAGGCTAGCAAGAACATAACAGGGCTGCTGGATACAGAAATGGGCCAGGTGTGGCATCGCATCGAAATCATGGCCAATGAGATCAGCCAGAATCGGGAAATTCTGAGTGTGATCCAAGCCGGATCGGATGGCTATATCAACAGCACTCTGGCCACCATGATGGGACTGGGCAGCAAGGTGGAGGACACCAAGAAGCACATGATCGACATGGACGGCAACCTGAACTTCTTGCTGGGCAAACTGTCGCTCATGTCCGGCGAGTTTGCAAAGATCAAGATCGGTCTTGCCGATTCCCTTGAGAATCTGCGCAACGCCTTCCACGATCTTCACGAGCGTATGCCGACGGGTCCTGGGCCCCACAATATCGACCGAACTAAGTACGAGACCGACGTGAATTTGCTCTCCAAGCGCCACGCCGAAACACAGTAGATGGTAGCCTAGGATGGCCCTGAAAATAAGAAATTACAATACTCCTAACCGTAGAGCATAAGATTCCCACTTACTTACCTGTAATCCTTCAATCCTTAACTTGCGTTCCAAGTGCCATTACTCGCGACGCATTTCTGCAATATTTATACACAATGATCTTAGAACCCAGCCTTGAATAAACCTATTTTATGAACAATACACTTTCGCAGTTTATTCTTACTCGCTAAAGGAATTCCTGGCCATAATTTACATAAAATTAAGGTAACTAGTTAAGATAGGGTCTTCTTTTTGGGGTCTCCTAAGTGCCCCAGCGCTGTTCGCATCGCGAGTACTTGCACAGGATGTTGGCAAATGTCTCCACGTTGAAGTAACGTCCACTTGGATGCGTATGGAACTCCGTGAAGCGCACATGCCACGGCAGCACACCGTATGTGCATGTCTGTCGTGCAAAAATGATTCCCAAATCCGGTTCGGGTGCAACATAGCCCAACCGCTTTGTCAGCATTGAGTTAATCTGCTCGGTGAGCGCTTCGCGCTTCTGGCTGAGCAGATTCTGCACCCCTTCCGAATTCCTTTCCTCATACAACTCCCGACAGACATCAGCGATGAGGGCATGGCCGTCGGCGGCGCCTATTTGATAGAGCTGTTGGAACGGAAAAGCCAAAAACCCAATGAGTGGTTGATAAGACAAAGATTAGTTCCGGGAATTGCTTGAATTCTCTAAAAAACATTTCCTTCTTATCAGTTCCCGCCACTCACCTGCAATTGATTAGAACATGAACTGCCTTCGGCTGCACCATTGACATAACCATTGGTTTTTTGTCCATTTATGGTCGCACTCTCAGACTTCTTGGGCTTCGCTGGCCATTTAAAGTGGCTGCCGTGTTCCTCCTCACTGGATGGCTGACACAGCTCGGCCAGCTCCACATAGCCACCCCCCTTAGGTCGCCTGTCGTATACGCTGACATGCTGGACGCCAACCTCCAAGGCAAAGCCAAAGATGCGTCTCAGCAGCACCGAGTCCACGTAATGGTCGCTGGGCGAGATGACCAGCACTAGGTGCTGGGGCGTCTTTGTTAGCTGGGAACGGCACTCAGTGAGCACGCGCCGCTCGTGAAGCTCACGTGCCGCGGCGCTGCGCCAGAGGTCATATGACCAGTTAACAAATGCATTCAGTCGCTCGCGGAGTAGCCAGAGCAGCTCATAGCCTCCTATCAGGAGCAGCAGCAAGCGGCTCAGCAGAAGGCACAGCACTTCTATCATACTGTGGTCACGGGGCGGTGGAATGTGCGTTTTTTTGGGCTTGGAATCCGCTCCTGTTGCTTCTTCGAGTCCCCTTCGCAGTGTACACAAGCTAACATAACCTGCAATGCCCGAAAAGGGAGGTGGATAGTGGGTCAACAGTATTTAAAGGAGCCGGTGGTCTACCTACTGCGTCCTAGTGTCAGTTTGCTATCCGCTTAGTCACTTGGGAGGCGGGATCACCATGTTTTTCAAGCTTATTCCTTTTTGACCAAAGCCCTCTAAGAACTAGAGGTACGTGTTCTTGTACGGTGGGACCAAAGCTTTCAAAAATGTTCCGTGACGTGAACGATTCTGAGTCACGAGTCACTGTTTAAGCGTTACGTTTTCGTTACATTCATATCGATAAAATTTCCTCTTAGGTGTGCGCGTCATTTAAAAGATATACAAATAATGTTATAAACACAAAGAGTGATTTAAATTATTAAATATTATTATATTATGCTTCTTTATTACTCGCGGTAAAAATATGAAATATTTTTAAAATATCGTAAAATATAAAACTATCGTATTTTCGATATGTAGGATAACGATAAGACTTATCAATTTCATAGAAAAATATCGATATATTGATACAACAAAACCCTACCTACTTGACCACTTGCCGGTTTCTGCTAATTTTTGTCGTCTCGTCAGGAAGTTCTTGTGGAGTGAAATCTTCGATCACCAGCAACAATTCTGGTGAGTAATGCACTTCTCGATCGCCGCTCTCTGTTGTGAAAGGGTATTGGCTTAATTGTGTTTATTTATTGTATAAATCGCCGGCCAGTGGCTGTCTGGCGAATTTGTGGACGCGGGGGACACCTCTGCTGCATCTCTCTGTGTGTGTGTGTGCATGTTGTGGGTGGTAGTGGTGGGACATGTAGCAAAGCGAAAAGACGAGAGACAGCTGTGGATTTTAGATACTCGGATGGCTATTTTTGTGTGATTCATCTTGTTTGTAAAATTAAATTCCCACAGCCCACCACCCATACAGTCGCATCGGTGGATATATGTTCTCCCCCCATCTATTTGGGTGTATTTTGGACGATGATTTCATATCCGATTCCATCCAACGAGACAGCAATAAATGGCCAGCAAGTGTATGCAAATTAACCCCGCCTTGCCAGCAAGGAGCTGCTCTTAACCCATGATAACAATTACTAACGCTCAGTACACTCAGCTGTTGTGGTCATCTCTTGTTTTTGTTTGCTGACTCACACACACACACAATCGGAAGACCCAGCCTAGTTGTGTGCGTGTGTGTGTGTGAGCTTGGTGACTCAAATAGTTGGCCAAAATGCGCTATCAGCAAGTATAAAAATAATAAGCACGCCCGGAGAGATTACAATGTACGTTCGATCGATGTGGAAGAGTATTTGGCCTTAAAAGGCAGCCCAACTCCTAATATTCCGCCACCAGTAATTCGAGCCAGCCACCAACACAATCACAAACACACACTAGTGCGTGTAAGATAACGGGGTCTCAGCTGCAGACATTTAATCTTCTTGCATTCTAGTTTTTTTTCGTTTTTTTTTTTTTCCATGTTCCTAGCACGCATCTGCCTCCGAAGAAAGTTGAATCTCAGCTTAGCTTCCCTGCCCCCCATTTCCCACTCTAATTGCGAGCCATTTGTTTTAAGCTACTTAAGACGCGAAGGCACTTGCCCGGTGCAATAAACTCATTGCATTGCAACAAAAAAATAAAAAAAAAAATGAAAACATTGCAACTCTGTTGTGCGCAGTGTTTCCTCTCAGAGAGTTTTCCTCGAATCTTGAAGCTTTCTCCGCTGCACAATGTCCAAGATTTGAAGCTTGCATTAAATCCTGGCCAAAAGCGAGCATCAATGAAAAGCCATTTTCATTGTCACTCGATAACTGGCCCGAAATGGTCAAAAGCGTCGCTTGGCCAAAAAAGGAGGCAGACTTAACAGACACTTAACAGACATTTAACAGACACATAACAGGCACTTAACAGACACTTAACAGAGCAACTTTTCGAATGGCTTTTGTTTTAAAAAAAATTAAAAAAAAAATACAAAACATAAAAAATAATAAAAAAAATCTATAACATTGAAATGAAAAAATATCTGAACACCTGAAGGGTTAATCTTAACAGAGGTAAACAAAATCGTAACTCCGAAATTCGACTCAGAATCCGAACGAACCCCAATCGGCCGACGGAGTGTGTGGGCGTGCGCCTCGTTCAGGGTGTGTTCTGGTGTCCTTTCGAGTGTACACGGGTGCGGGTGTGCGTGCGTGCCTTTAAATCGCATTTCTGTGTCATTCAGAGGTCCTGCTTTGGCAGTCACTTGACCCAGTTGGTGGTCCGGACCCCGGACCAGTTCGTGGACCCAACTTCCTTTCGATGTTCGGGGGCGAGGTGCGAGGGAAGTGTCGAGCAGCAATCCCACATACATAAAAATACCTAAATGAGCAAGGAGTGGCCTCCAGTTCCTGTTTCTGAGACTTTGCGGCTTTTGCTAACCAAAACCATTTGTATGGCTGCTGCTGCTGCTGGTGCTGCTTCTGCTGGTGCTGCTCCTGTGATGCCAGTGTTGTGATTGTAAGAGAAGAAAAAAAAAAAAGCAACTGTGGACATAATTACATAATGTGCTTGGTTCGTATTTAAAGTGTTGAGCGTCCTCCATCCACAACAACATCTTGAAAATGTTCTCCTGCTGCCGAGCGACGCCCAGGGCCGGAAAGAAGGAAAAGAAGGGCAGCGAGGAGGCCGAGAAGATTGAGGAGCCACCGACAGACGAGAAAAAGGAGCCCCAGCTGAATGGGAAACAGGAGCTATTGGCCAAGGAGTCGGATAATCCGCCGGACACTGGTATTGTCACACTCCTCCCCCCCCTTTACACACTCACAGCTCTATGTATCTCTCCGGGCCACCACCACCTCTCCGGCCGTCAAGCTCAACAGCTGTGTGGAGCGCACTCGGCTTTTGAGGTCTCTCCGGGACGAAAGGCGACCCGGATTCCGGCCGGTTCCTCATAGCTGCACTGCACTGACCGGCCCGAAAGCCAAGTGCTGCTTCGAGTTCGTTGCTCAGTTCACTTTTAAGTTGTTTTTCCTGAACTTTCTCTTGGCTCTAATCATGCTTCTACTTTAAAAAGGAGCGATGTCAAGGAAAAGCGCCGCTGCCGAGTTGATTAATGAGATTTTTTCACTTAATTTTAACAAAAATAATCAGCCAAACCCATCCATCAAGATGATTAATTAATAAGAGATAAGAAATTAATTTTTTTTGTATTAATTTAAGACAAAAATATTTATTTTATTTTGCGATTCACTGGCCATGACATCAGAGACAACATTGAAATAATAATTTAATGCAATAATAGATTTTAAATCATTAAAAAAAATAAAATAATAATAGGAAGTGCCATTAAGACTAAAGTGAGACAATCAACTCGAGTATCGGCGCTTTCCTTCATAATCGCTGCTGCAATTTAAGCTTCTTCGTAGAGTAATCTTAAGCCACACTTCCACAGCCAAACCGACTCAGGCTGAAGCACCAACTCCACCACCAGCAATAGCACCTCTACCACTACCAGTACCAGTCCCAGAAGCTGGCAAAGAAACTGAAATCGAAACGGTAGCCCGATCGACGCACTCTTCCACTTCCACTGCACCGCCCATCTCGATGACCAGCGCCGTGGCCGAGGAGGAGGAGGAGGAGGGGCACGATGTGGCAGTGGCTGAAATAAATCCAACAACACCAACCACCCAGCCACCACCCACCAAGAGCTGCCTCTCCCGACACAACTCCACCCATCAGTCAATTAAGAAGAAGGTGAACATCAGCAACCGGGCGGAGATAATCGAACCGGATCCCCTGCCCCTGCTGGTATTGGCCAGCCAGAATCAGGGCTCCCTGCTGGACGACGACGAGGTGTTCTCGGACTCGCTGCCTCCGCCGAAGCGGGAGAGCATGTGTGCGCCATATATCGAGGGGGATCTAGTCTCGGAGACGGTGGCGTTCGTCCACGGATTGCCGGCTTGGTTCGACGATGAGCGCCTGAATGAGATGTACGATGTTTGTCCAATCCGGAGCCTGATCTGGTTTTCCCTCAGAATCTCCAATCTCTTTAAAGCAACCAGATCAGGCCCCTGCGATAGTAACTCTCCCCTGTTGACCACCTGAGTACTGACCACTGACCTCTGACCTCGTTCCATGTGCAGCGGCTGTATCGAACCGCCGGTCACGCCGGTCGGACGCGACGAACTGGAGCTGAAGCGCCAGCGCCTCTACACGGAGCTCCTGCGAGCAGCCCACGCAGCCGTGGAGCACAGCGTGGCGGTGCGGGGTATGACAGCTTCGATAGCCACCGATGGTCAGATCGGTGGATTCTTATCCATCCAGATTCTTATTAGTTTGTTGGACATTTTTAGTATCTGTGGGTGTGGGGCCTCTCTCTGGGCCTCTCTCGAGTTTATTTGTTGAGTTTTGTGACGCGTTCGCATGTTTATGTTCCTCTCAGTCTGCCTTCCTTCCTGGGCAGCCCACCTTTGGTTACTCTTTGTTAGTTAGTCTCTTGGAGCACCAGTCCATGAACTTTCCACTTTCTTCTTTTTTTTTGGTTAATTATGCTTCCAGTCCACTAGCAGGGGAGTCACTCGCCCACTCATTATTTTAATACTTTTTCAGAATTATTTTGATTTTGTTTTTTGAATAAAAAAGTTAATCCCTTAACTGCCACTCGAGCAATCTTTTTTTTTAACAATTTCTTGTCGTTTCCCTTTCGCGTTCAGATAACGTGCCGGAAGCCAAGCCCACCACCGAGCACTTGGAAAGCATTTGCGAACGTCTCGAGAACCTCGTCGACCGCTTGGAACGGACTCTAGCAGCGCCGCATCAGCAGCCACTTGAACTGCCACCCACACCCATTCTCCCGCCCCCGCCATTCGAAGCAGAAGACGTTCTTCCACCAACAGCTGAAGCAGAAACGCCACCACCTCCTCCACCACCACCAAGCAGCAGCATGAGTGTCGCCGGGTTCGAGGATATTGTGGCGGGTCCACTGAGCCAGTATCTGGCGCTCTCCGCCAAGATTGGCGGCGATGTGGCCCAGCACGCCGAGCTCGTGAAGAGCGCCTTCGGGTGAGTCATCCAGCATGAGTCATCCACCAAAGTATCCAACTGATATATTCGCTTTCCGCCTTCGACAGCTCCCAGCTGCAGTATGTGACGCTGGCCACCCAAATCGCCCAGCCGGCCCAGCCCAAGCAGGCGGAGCTGCTGAAGCCAACCTCCACGCAGATCAGCGCCATCCAGGACTTCCGCGAGAAGCATCGCTCCTCGCCCTTCTTCAACCACCTGTCCGCCATCAGCGAGAGCATTCCCGCTCTGGGATGGGTGTGCGTGGAGAAGACCCCTGGGCCGTATGTCAAGGAGATGAATGACGCCGGCCAGTTCTACACGAACCGTGTCCTCAAGGAGTGGAAGGAGAAGGACGCCAAGCATGTGGAGTGGGCTCGCTCCTGGATCCAGACCCTGACCGAGCTGCAGGCCTACATCCGCCAGTACCACACCACTGGCCTGGTGTGGTCCGGCAAGGGTGCTGCCCCAGCAGGAGGCGCCCCGCCACCACCACCGCCCGGTGGTCTGCCCCCACCGCCGCCACCGCTGGATCTGAATGCCCTTAAGCTGGACAGCGCCGGGGACGATCGCAGTGCTCTGTTCGCCCAAATAAACCAGGGTGCCGACATCACCAAGAGTAAGTAGCAACCTCTCTAAGGAAGCTTCATGAAATAATTCCAATCCCTCATCTGGACAGACTTGAAGAAGGTAACTGGGGACATGCAGACCCACAAGAATCCGTCTTTGCGCTCCGGCCCAGCTCCCTTCAAGGCACCAGCTCAGTATGGCGGCCAGGCCACGGCTGCTCCAGTCGCCAAGGAGCCAGTGTTCACCCGCGACGGCAAGAAGTGGATTATCGAGTACCAGAAGAACAACACTGGCCTGCTGGTCGAGAATGCCGAGATGAACAACGTGGTGTACGTGTTCCGGTGCGAGGGCTCAACGCTGACGGTTAAGGGCAAGGTGAACAACATCGTGCTGGACTCGTGCAAGAAGTGTTCTCTCCTTTTTGATTCGGTGGTGGCCTCCGTGGAGTTCGTGAACTGCCAGAGCGTTCAGATGCAAGTGCTCGGCTCAGTGCCGACTGTCTCCATTGACAAGACCGACGGCTGCCAGATGTATCTCTCCAAGGACTCGCTGGGCGTTGAGATTGTCAACTCCAAGTCCTCCGAGATGAACATCCTCTTGCCCCAGGACAATGGCGACTATGTAAGCATGTGGAGCTCTAAATGATGTACTTCTTCCCCATTAATGCCTTTGCTTTGCAGACCGAGTTGGCTTTACCGGAGCAGTATAAGACCACCATTGCTGGCAAGACCCTCAAGACTGTGTGCGTGGACAGCCTCGGCTAAGGTGGTTCCCCTGGCCTGGGATAGGATCTATTGCTTTTCCAACTATCATTAACATCTGTAGCAGCATTAGCCAGAGTCAGCCAGTCGGTCAGCAATCGTAATTGTATTTAGGCTTAAGCGCAAAGTTTTCGTAATTCAGATATTTTTTAGAGATCAAACTTTTCGTACCCGATTGTAGCGATTGTAATGAGGATGCTGCCAAGTCCTGGCTGCTATCCTGGCTAGTGGAAAGTATTTATATAATTTATTTCGATGGAAAAGCGATGAAATCAAAACAAAACTGAACCCAATGTATTTATATCGAGAGTGTGTATTGAACCTGAGCACGAAATTCGAAACTCCTCTTCACTCGATCATCAGAAGCAACCAACTCTTTTTATATTCTATTTAAATAAAAATTTAAACATTTTTTATCAGATTCATGTTGGGATAAACTGTTGGAATGTTGGGGAAGTACAAATCCTTCATCGGTCATTAGTTTATTTTCTATTTTAATACAATTTCAGCACTTTTTATCAGATAAAAAAATGAGAACGACTTTAATTGCTACGTAAATTTACAATTTCTTGAATAAAGCCCGGCTCAGAGTGAGGAGGAATACTAGGCCTAGATCTTCTTGTACTCGATCCGCTCCACTTTCACCTCGTCACCGATCAGTTGGTAGACGTATGTCACCACCGTGGTGCTTTGGATGTCCATGAGAACAAACGACGGCACCACATTCGTGTCCAACGGGTTAAAGGCACCCGTGGCCGATCCCGGATTGATGTAGAACTTATTACCATGCTCGTACGCCTCGAACTTGTACGTGTGACCAGTGATTAGGATGTCGACGTCCAGTTGTCGCTGGATAAGGGCCAACGCCTCGGGATCACCGCGGGGCACCACCTGATGGCCGTGGCACAGACCGATCCGGAACTGGCCCACCGTCACCACCTTCTGTTCCGGGTAGCTTAGGTTCTCATCGAAGTCGCCACGCACTATGTGCACGTCGGTGGCCAGGGATTTGAGATAATCGTAGGATTCCTTGGTGCAAATATTGCCGGTGGCCAGGATGTGGTGAATGCGACCGGGCACCAGCAGCTTCTTGAACTTGGCCGGCAGGCTGCTGCAGCGGTGCGGAATGTGCAGGTCCCCGAGTACCAGAACGAGCATTGTGTCCTTTGTGGTGCTTTGTTTTGTTTTTTTTCAAAAAACTATGAAACGCCCTGCAAATCCCTATGCCTAGTGGTGACACTGCATTGGTGTCAAATCGGTATCGATATTATGGTTTCCATTTTACTCTTTTCATAAAAAAAAAACCTTTTTCAACGTACAATTAAAATAAGCGTTTTATATTAAATAAAAAGCAATCATAGCTACTATAGATTTTTTTAATCTAAAATAAAAGCGTCATTGGTTTCCTGCACTTATCGAAAGGGTTGCATCTCTGCCGATAACAATGTCGATAAGCTGCCGGCGAATATGGAAGCAGAAACATCAAGCAAAGAAGGTATTTAAATTGTTATTAAAAATCCACAATTTAACACAACATTCAACATCTTTATAGCCGAGTCAAGCATCGACTTGCTGGTCATCGTGCTGGACACGAATCCATCGCAGCATATAGTTCGCCAGAACCCACAGAACCTGACTCAAATCCTGGAGGCAGTGATTGCATTCGGGAATGCACATCTCATGCAAAAGGCGCAGAATAAGCTGGCTGTTTTGTCCTGTTCCCACCATGCCACGTAATAGTCCATTTTTTTTAGTGCTAATAAATATATATTAAAGTGAATCGTTGGCAGAAATTTCCTGTATCCTTTGCCGAGGCGTCAGGTAGAACTCCGTCAAGTCGATGGGCAGTATGAAGCCTTCAGTCTCGTGGAGAAGACAGTGAAACAGCAGCTGGGCAGCATTCTGATGAACGCCCCACGTCTAAATGGTCCTAGCGAGAGTCTCCTGGCTGGCAGCATGTCCATGGCCCTTTGTTATATCTCCAGAGTGGGTTGAAATGTTTGAACTCAAAAATACACTTACCAAGAATTTCGATTTTGCAGCTCCAGCGCAACGTCACCTCGGGCGTAAAGATGCATTCCCGGATCCTGGTTTTGACCGGCAGTAACGAGTGTGCTGCACAATATATGACATTCATGAATGTATTTTTTACCGCCCAAAAATTGGGTATTGTGATCGACACCTGCGCTCTGGACAAGACCCTAAGCTTGCTCCAGCAGGGCTGTGATATTACCTCCGGCCAGTTCCTCAAAGTCACTCAGCTGGAGGGCCTGCTACAGTATCTACTCTGGGTATTTCTACCCGCACCTCAGATGCGTCATAAGCTGGTCCTGCCACCGCCTCCTAAGGTGGACTACAGAGCCTCCTGCTTCTGTCATCGTGAGCTGATTGACATTGGATATGTCTGCTCGGTTTGCCTATCCGTGTTCTGCAAATACAGTCCTATTTGCACCACTTGCCAGTATGTATGGTCATTTTTCTCTAAAGAATCCATCCTACCGTTTTTATGATTGCAGCACAATATTCAAGACTCCGGGACCATTGCCTGTTAAAGGAAAGAAGAAAAAGAAAACCGATAAGCAGTAGAGATACAAAAATTGTTAACTTTTCATCTTTATTGAAAAACAGCAAACAAATCAGTCAACAAATTTTCAAGCATTTCTCGTTATTTTACTGAAGTACATGGGGCCGAAGTTGGCTGGGAGAAAGGGGACTACCATCTGTCCGTATTTCAGTCCTTTGGGATGCTCGAACTTAAAAACATCGCTGAAGAGCGCCGTTTGCTGGCTTAGATCCTTGATAGTTGCCGTGATGTTATGCTCCGCAAAAGCCTTTTGCAGAGCCATGTGCACCACACCATCGTTCTGAATGGGCGAAAGCGAACAGGTGGAGTAGACTAAGCTGCCACCAGGTCGAAGAAGGCGCAAGCAATTGGTTAGGATGCCGGCTTGCAGTTCGGGGATGCGCAGGCGTTCCTTGATTCGCGTGGGCTTAAAAATATTGTTGTCTTGCTCGTTGAGAACGTGGCGATCCGTCGTGCAAGGCACATCCACCAGGATCTTGTCAAAGCCGTCGTAATCGCCAAGGTTCCGAGCATCGCTCTGGCTGAAGATGAGACGCTTGCCCGCCCAGCGTTCCTTGAAATCAAACAAGTACTCTTGCATCACCTTGCGCAGTTTGTTCAGTCGCGACTCTTGGATGTCGTTACAAACCAACTGATCGACGTGTAAGGTCTGCAGCATGACTAGAGATTTGCCACCAGGAGAGGCACAGGCATCCAGAACTCGTTCGCCGGGTTGTACCTGCAGGAAGAGTGGAGGCAACGTGGACGCTCCGTCCATCATGAAGTGGGAGAGCACGCCGGTGAGACACTTTTTGGGTGCCTTGAAGTCGGAGCAGTTGCCCATCTCATACGTATAAAGGGATAGGTGCTCTGGGTACTGAAAAGAAGATTCCTGCTCAATTTTTAGAGGAAAATCCGTACTGGTTTGGTAATATTTGTAGTGCTCCGATTCGGCCACCCAGTCCTCCATTCCCTTTATGCTGTGAGCGGGCATGTACTCGTATAGGCCGCCAGTGCCGAACTGGGGATCTACTAAACGGTTTTCATCTAGCCGGACATCCTCCTCCAGAGCCTTGGTTAGGCTCTGCTCGAAAGGTAACCTTTCCTGAAGATCATCCTTCTGCTTTTGCTCCAAGTTATCAAACTTTAGTTGCTGTGGCAATGTCCCAGGGAGACCATCATCTCCGAGACTTGGATAAATTGAGGAGACCTCTCGCTCCTGTTGCTTTCGCAGCAACGTATCTAGTTTTCCTTCAATCTCATGGCGAGATTGCCCCTGAGCCGGCATGGGTGCGTTACTGGTTTCCTTCAGGCGTTCCTGGGCCAAATTAATCAGTGACTTCATATTGATAGCTCCGTCCATTTCCAGCATGCTGCAGGTCTGCTCCGTGTCTCCAAAGTTGTTTACCAAAGCGATGTACTTGTGCCGGGTAAGTAAGGCTGCCCGCATGTTTTTCCACCTGCTGCCGTACACGGATCCGTAAAAGTCATCAAAGTTCTCCAGCGCCCTGTCGCAATTGTTTTTCTTGTTCTGCAGGACATTCCAACGCTTTTTGGCCCCGCTCTTGCATCTTCTTTGCAGCAGGACTATACTGCGAACCTTCAACATTTTAATTTTCTAAACTGTTTTGCAACTGACTTCAATGTTTATCGAGGTTCGGGTTATCGAGCCTCGACTGTTGTGGCGGCATGGTTATCGGAATTCAAAAATTGATAAGAAATGATTTTAGTTGTTCATTGGTAAGTGCCGAACTAGAAATCGATGCAGTTACTCGATATTCCAAAATCTGTGGATCGTTTTACCTTTGATTTCACAATATATTATGAAAAGAAAATATTGAAAACTAAAAAAATATATTTTTATTAGATTTCAGTTTTTTATTAAGGTAATAGTCTCTTTAAAAAGTACTTTCTTTGAACTAATAGTAACTTTTTTAAGGGCACATTCTTTGAATTATAACTTACATTGGTTACATTTAAAACGTAAAATATACATTATATTTGTTGGAATTCAATCAACAAATTTATCAAAACTCGAATTTCGATTTGTTGTTTCCTTTAGCGGGATCTGTTCAACTTCGTCTTCTTCTGTTACCTTATTCCAGGACTGTTCTTTTGCAGAACCGAAAATAATAAAGACCAAGAACTCAATAGCGAACACTACTATGGTAACTCCGAAAATGATACGCCAGAATCCCATATTTTCCTGTAATTATTAAACAAAGAATCCATAGACGATGGCCATGCCAATGGATGCCAACTTTTTTGGGGGTCATTTATTTTCAGTTTAACTTTATGAGATTATTTAATAAAATAAGGGGAATCCCACAATTATGGCTTAGTTTTTATGTTTTATTCCCTAATCTGTTTTAGATCATCTTTAATACTTTTCTGACTGTTATTCCATTAAAATTTAATTTATTATTTAAAACCTCTAATAGTGTACACAACGGATTTGCAATTGAATGGTTTCGAGTCACGGATTTATCGAGTAGCTTTAATCGATGAAAATTATAAAGACGAATTTGAAATTATTTTACCGCGCATACAACTTTTTAATACTGCATTATGAGTAATAATTTATGACCATTTATTATAGCCCTTTGTCAATGAGTTAATAGACTTTGTAGTATTTTTATCATCACTAATAGTGATCACTAATAGTATCCTTAATTTGGAACTTATACTCGATTCCTTTTAAGGTATCCCAAGTGTATCCTTTTAAGTTATCCGAAGTCTGTTGACAAAAATGTGTCAATCATAATTAAAGTTTAAAATAAAAACGAACGTAGAATATAACAGATAGAAATATATATCTGCAATCAACCTATTCCTTCAACCCAGAAATTAAGTTAAAAAAAACTCCACTACGACATCGGTTTATTTTTAGACATGAATCAAGAGTGTTAAGTACATTGATCGGGCGCTGAGTTTTTGATCCGTAGAATAGTCTGCGATTACCTAGGCCGATGTCGGAGGTCTCTCATAGCTCCGCTTATCGCTTTCACTCCCACATCTGCCTTAGGGTTTTAGGAAAACTAAAAAATTACATTTTGTAGTTGGTATATACAGTCTAGTGATGACCTCTCTATTAGATGTAAGCTGTATCCAAAAGGCTTCCAAATAAGCAGCACTTCTTCGAAATAATATTGATGAGTGATCGAAACTAGGTTTTTAGCTTGGTTATGTTCTTTAGCGGGGTCTTTTCGTCCTTATTTTCCTCTGATGTCTTGTTCCAGGACTGTTCCTGTCCTGAACCGAAAATAACAAAGACCAGGAACTCAATAGCGAACAATACTATGGTGACTCCGAAAATGATACGCCAGGCTCCAATATTTTGCTGGAAATACAAGAAAAATGTGAATTAAGGATGTTAAAAGGCAGACAGATGTTTCTCTTACGTTTCCTTTGGTCACATATCCCACAAATAGGGGTACCACAATGCCAGGAAGAGTAGCCGCAGTGTTGGTCAGCGCCACCAAGGTTCCGGCGAAATTGGGGGCAATGTCAATGTGGTTAGACAGGAAACCCGAGAACATGGCTCCCATGGCCACAATTCCCACTGACATGACGGTCACGGCCTCGTAGTGGCGGCATCCAATATAGCAAAGGACGATCAGGCAAGCTCCAGGAATTAATGTGCAAATAGAAGTTGCGGTTTTGCGGGCAAATGTGGTGCTGATCTTGCCCTTGGCTTGGAGACTGTCAAGCAGTTTTCCGAGGCAAATACTGAAGATAATCATGGGGAAGTAGGGCATAGCACTAAGGGTAGCATTACTGGCCACGTTGAACTTAAGAACCTGCTTCATGTAGAACGGAATCTCGATGAGGAACATGTACCAGCCAAAGTTGCTGCAAGTGTGAGCAATCAGGATGGCCCAGAACGGAATGGACTTGAAGACCTTCTTCCATGGCACCGCCGGGTGGTGGTCTTCCTTTACTTCCGTGCCAAGAGAGCTGTTGATCATTTGGCGCTCCTCGGGACTGATGAATCGCTGCTTATTGGGATTATCCTGAACGAGAATAATCCAGAGAACCATCCAAATGCAGCTGAGAGCACCCATCACGTAGAAGACTGATTCCCAGCCCCACTGCGAGGAAAGAACACCGGCCATCAGAATGGAGAGAGCAGTGCCGGCGGAAGTGCCCACGTAGATGATGGTGGACATGACCATGCGTTCGGTGGGTGGTGCCCAGGAGGCAATCATGACGTGCATAGCCGGGAACGAGGCTCCTCCGCCGATTCCCTCCAGAACTCGCATCAGTATAAGCCCGCCGAAATGCAGATTGGTGAGCACCGGAGTCAGCAGGGTGCAGACCACATTGATTGCCACGGAGAACAGCATCACCCACTTGGCCGAGAAGTTCTCGGCGACATGGGCCAGCGGAATCTGTGAGACCAGATAGCCCCAGAAGTAGCAACTCAACAGGGTGCCTTGCAGGGGTTCGCTCCAGACAAAAGGACCATCTTGCGCGGCAGGTGCTCCGCTAGACTCTCCTGGCGCGGAGCAAACCTCATATTCATCCGAGCTGGTTGTGTTACTGTGAGTTTTATTTGACGCGATACTGTGGACAGCTGTATGGTTTACCATAGCCACCATTGCCACGCTGAGATTCACCTTCAGGCCGTAGACGATGGCCATGCCAATGGACCCCATTATGGCCAGGACGTAGCGGGAGGGCACACATTCTGGAAGGAAGTATGGGTTGATTAGTTGACGATCAAACAGAGTATTGTTTTGCAAAACTGTGAAGCCAACTCAATTTGATTAATTCCGCGATATTGATTGGCCAGTTGAATTGATGTGGAATGCTAATGAATTCCATTTAAGAAAATTAAGGAATTAGGTTCCTGGTGGCTTCGACCCTCCACACTTTTCGAAGTGTAAAAATAACTATTGAAAGATGTCCAACGAGCAATTACCATAAAAGTCACACGGGAGCTGGTAGAGACATGACACATTTAGGGACTGGCCGTGGCACGAGTTCCACCCAAAGTTTGGCCACTGATTAGTGGCAGTTGGGAAGGGTCAGTATATCAGGCCACAGCACGCGCATCGATACCACACCGATTGTAATCCACCCTCCTATTTGAACAGTGGAGACGCGGGGGCAGCACGTCTGGCAATTATATGCCCACGTTGCGATAACAAGTCCTATAAATTCGTGGTCTTTATTTTCAATTTCACTTTCCCGGCTGTCAAGAGGGGCCTTCGGAGCTGCGACACGATTATTTATGTTTTCTAATTGCTCCATCGAAGGTGTTTGCCTTAAGGATACCCTAACAGTGCAGACAAGTCCTTCTTTTCTTCAGGCCATTAATCAAGTTAAGACTTTAATAGAAAACAATTCAAAGAATTCAACGAAAAGTAGTCACATAGGGCATCCCTGCTTCGTCTATACCTCATATTTCAAGCCTAATCTTTATTTACCTTGGCCTATTGGAAATTGTTAATAGCTATTCATATTTCTACGCTTCCAGACTTATTTGCTTTTTTCATTAGGTGGGTTTCGATAGCAAAGATCAAGTGCTTGAGCTAATCTCTCGAGGGTTTCTATAAGAACCACTGATCCTGGATAATTTCTTCTTATTTGTTCTGGCTAGAAACTTGAACTTAACAAATGTGGTATGTGAAATGATTCACAAGGGCTTGTAAATTGAACAGACAATCATAATATATACATTGACTAATTTGATAAGGAAGTTAAAGAACCATAAATGCTTGTAATGCGTTTGAACACCTATATATTTCTAAGCAAACCAATACTTTTGGATATTTGTTTACAGTCACCACATGGCATTTATTTGTGTTTTTATGTACAGTAAACTTTATTATTTAAACATTCAAAAAGCTTGGCAAGCGGGTTCTATTTTTGTTAGGATAGGCCACGAGAGATTCGTGACGTTTACAATCTAGAATCTCTAGAACACCACGCCGGTATATCTTCGCATTTGTTTCAGAATGAATATACTCAAATATTGTTTAGATATATTTGACCTTGTCCGGACAGCGGGCCCTGGACATAAAACATGCCAAAAACAAATCAAATATCAGGCAGCAGCCTGGCGTGGGCGACAGTCTAAAAAAAGCCACAGCTACCCAAAAGCATAAAGGATATACTCCAAACACAAACGCACAGCACACAAGCACACACACTTTTATTTCGTCAAAGGAATACTTCTGGGTCTCACGCATACGAACGACCTTTGAGCCGGCTCTGAGGTCAAAGTCTTAATTTGTCCTTGATTTTTTCCAAAATTTGTCACACTTGCCAACAATTTTCGTCACGCGCCCATCCACCCCCACTTGTTGCACGTATGCACTCTCGCATGATGCATCTGTCGGATGCAATCTTGAAATAGTACCAGATGGAAAGATACAATTCCAATTTTTTTTTGCGCCGGCAATACTCACTGCCCAAAATGCTGCCTTTGGCGGCAACTTCCTCCGGCATCTTTGAGATACTTTGTGATTGCGCTTTGGAATTGGTCAAATGTTTAGTTAAAAAACTTAAAAAATCATCCACGAAGTTCGTCACACAAAATCCAAGAACCGAACTGATAAACCGATTCCAACGCGTGCGTCGCCACAGAAGGTTGTTCGCCAACTGAAACGGCTTGCAGGAACCCTCGCTTTTTGTGCGTCGCTCCCCAAAAAAATTCCCCATGAGTTTGCTTGGAGAACTGGCTGCCTGGCTGTATCTGTATCTATGAGTTTCGGGTCGTTCGGGTGGTGGGTCTAGGTTTTTGGGATCTTGTTCTCTGGCTTGCCTGTCGGTCGGCGCGTAGTTAGATTCCATGGCTTCGTGTCTCGACATACTCGGAATTTGTTCGTTTCACAAGCCCGGTATCTTTGAAATGCTTTCCATACCGGTAGTGGCCCAGTCGCGTGCCCCCCAGCCCGCCGCACTGAATAAATTTCATTTGGCTTTCCCTCGATTGCGTTGACTTGACCTGGGCGTGGTTTGGATCTTGGTTGACAAGGTAGGTGTCCCAGCTACACGAACTTTTTACATTTCATGGATTAATAGGTCCTACTATTTTTGACCCACTTGTCACACCGCCCACGCACTCTATGAGCATACCAATGCGCCAATTTCAAAACAATTCATGAATGGATAAGACAAAACAATTTGGGCTTTAATTTATGCTTTTTGCATATCAAACTATAATATTGTTAGGTCTGATTCCAAAGTCAAAAAATAATCCCAAACCAAAATAAAAACAGAAAGAAAGCGACGGCCATTGTCGTAAATACGAAGCTTATCTATATATATACTATATATATAGTTATATAGTTATACACATCTCGAGATAATAATTTCGAGAGAAAAAATTCTTAATTATTCATCAAAATTCCATATCGTTTTAAATATAAATTAAAAATTCAAAACGCGTGCATAAAATTAGTATAATTTTCTTTATTCCATTCTAGTTTATTTTGATATTTAAGACAAGTGATTTCGGGCATTTACTAATACAAATTAATTTCTTATTTGGGATGTTAATTATCATTAAGCTTACAATTTTTTTCGCAGGCTCCGATCTCATGATAAGAGGTGCGAAATCGTGCTGCCCGTGGGGGGAATATCTAAAACAAATGCTTCCCATTGGAAATTAATCACGAGAGTTTATCCCGAGTGCTCGAGAATGAAATGGAAAGTTGTATGGAATTTATTTTCATTTATCACAAAAATGTATATAAAATTTTTCTTTATCTAGCTGGCGTTTTCCTCTCTGGTCATTGCTCATTTGCTGATGAAATATGCAAATTCCATTCAAGCCCGTATCCGTATCCCTCACTTTGCAGCTTCAGGCTCCAGTGCCTCTGCACTCGTTATCCATCCATACATATTAATGGCCGCTTTTTTGCCACTTTCTTTGTTGTTTGTACTTACTTAGTTTTCCCTGGCCATATGGCAAATTAGGGCTACAAAGGGCCAAATGGTAAGAATGCAACAGAGGTCTAAAAAATCCAAAAACCAATGGTATGTAGATACACAAATCCAAGTATTTTCTTTAATTCACGATGAAAATGTTAAAGCATTTTAGATGGAACGAATAAAGGGTACCTTGCAGTCAGTTACAAATGCAGTTAAGTAAGTCAATGTGTTTTGTTTATTTGCTGTACTGTTTATGGTATTGTTTATTGCTGGCAAGGGTCTGGAGCTGTACCCCCTGCCAGCGTCCGGGACAGAAGTTTTTGTTTTCAATTTTCCAGCAGATAGCCGCTTTTTCCTGGCCACAATGGGAGACTTCATGGCTGCTTGGACATGCACCGGTGTCATTGGGCTTGCCATGGAACATTAAAGAAAAGTACTATAAAGAACAAATGCTCTCCAGTCCAGAACATGGCACATCATAGTGATGATGAAACCCGGTTGAATTTCATTCGATGTCAACGCGTGTGGGGAGGCCAATTGGTTTTTATTAAATTTTCGGCACACACTTCGATGGCTGTTGTCTCTTTATTCTTTCACTTGGTGTGTTTTTAGTTGTTAATTGGCTTTCATTGAATTGTCTCCCAATTTTCAATTATTCAACTTTTCCCGGATTCGCTTGACAACCGCCACTGGAGGAGGAATAATATATTTTATGAGTTTTTCATTGAGAAGCTGTTGCTGCGCCATTTCTAGCACTTCTTAGGCCCCCAAATAAAGCCACTAATTGTTACTTCAGACTGTTACTGTTCTTGTAAGCCGAATTGACACATTTCATTGAAGGGAAACCTAATTGTACTGATTCCCCCATTCAAATGCCTGTTCAAATTTCAAGTTTCCAGGTCAATGTCCTCTCCAATGGACTTGACTCTTCCCCCAAATATTAAATAGTGCTTCGATTGGTTTCCAAACCAAAAACATATTTATTTAATGGTAAATCAGTTGTTGGTAAACAAATATATTGTATTTCAAGTTTCAAATTAAGCTCGCGGAGAACCTAAGGCGTAAAATGAAAGGCCAAAAGTGTAAGGGAAATGATTCTTGTAAAATTACTTGAGTGTTTAAATATATTTCATATTGTATTGTATACACACACACATAATAATGCATTTTAAATACTTCTCAATTAGGTTTATCTCCGTATAAGTAATATAATTTATTTTATCCATAGTACATATGTATGTATATTTGATTATTACCAAAAACAGTCAGACAATGTCATTCAAATTAAATGTATGCCTCCCTCTGCATCAAATATTTTAAATATTTACGCTGTGTACCACTTATTAAATTTTATCGATCAATACTCTGCATATTGTATACATATAGTTATATATATTATTACCAATAGTTTAGCTGCGGATATTCAGTATTTCTGTATAGTTATATACGATTAAAATCCTCATCAAATGTCCATTTGATCGTCTTGTCCCCAAGTCGGCGTGTTGTCCTTATAAAATGATTACCTCATGTAGCACAGAATAGGTGGAAAGTAGCGCGATGTCCTGGCGCCGATGTCCTTTCCAAACGTGTTTAGAAAAATATCTGGTTTAACTAAAGCGGATTAAGCGGACAATTGTCGCATATGAGCTCGATTAAAGTTGGCCAATTCTGGCCACATATATAGTTTCCATATCCTTTTTTTTGTACTAGTCGGGAAGCCTCTAGTTCGATTAGTATTACACAAGTACATACTGATAGTTTCGGGTTCGTTTGGGTTTTCGTAATTGTACATTTAGTTTCCATAGATAGATAAGTTAGCTTAGGTTTCGTGGGACAAAATTGTTGCCTAAAAACATTGATTTGATTATGTTCGCGACGTACATTATAATGTTCATATGCATATTACATTAGTTTAATTCTTGTTAGCTGTTTAAAATTGAAATTCTACACAAAAATTGCACACGAGTTGACATTGACTCTATCGCATTACTATAATTGAAATGGAAATTTCGGATATTTGTCTCTCCCTATTTAATTCATTTAATTGGATTATGTTCAATGTTCAAAGAAAACGTTGATTATTCCCCGGGGCTTTCTGGGTATCTCGCCATTAACTACTACAAAATATCGATAACTATCGATATCTAGTAATATTTCTCGCCATTATAGCTGGAGCCACGATCGCCCACTGGCTCGTTCAAGAACTGGCTCTGATTGACCGAACGCTTCTTTTTGGCCACCATGTATCGCTGTTTCGAGGACCCAAATCCTGAGGATAATA
This sequence comes from Drosophila monieri, assembly GCA_035047585.1. Taxonomy (NCBI): domain Eukaryota; kingdom Metazoa; phylum Arthropoda; class Insecta; order Diptera; family Drosophilidae; genus Drosophila; species Drosophila monieri. Next base: position 4,703,433 of record JAWNPJ010000079.1, on the reverse strand, counting down.
GTAGACAAGATTCTTACATATATTCTAGCTGAGGAGCATGATTAAACTTACGGCTGTTGACTCCGCTGTACTTGTGCTGGCGTGGCACATACTCGTATTTAGGAATCACTTGGTTCTGGGCTTCCAGGGGCATTCCGTAGTAATCCACCATCGAGGGCTGGGCCTGCATGGGTGCATCTAGCCATGTTCCCTGAGGCATGTATTCCAGGTCATCGGAGGCAATCATGGGCACTGGTCCGGAGCTCTCCACGTCGCTCTCCTTGCGCGCTCGTTCTCCGGCCTCCACCAGAGCAACTAGGGCCAGCATATCGGCAGGATTCAGCTTGGTGGTGTCTCGTTTCAGGCTAAAATGATGAATAAAATTCTTCATTGAAGGATTTCCCAATACTACATCACTCATACGCAACGTTGGCCATGAAGGGTTTACTTATTTTTAAAAAATTGTTCTGAATTTGTATACTTCTTACTTCCCAAACATCTTTATTCATTTTTTATCATTAAATAAATTAATTTCTGGCTATAATGGGGAATAAAAGTCTTCATTGGAGGATTTCCCACCACTATATTACTCATACGCAACGTTGGCCATGAAGAGTTTACTTATTTTAAAAAAATTGTTCAGAACTTCTATCCTTCTTACTTCCCAAACATCTTTATTCCTTTTTTATCATTAAATAAATAATTTCTTTCTTCAAAAATTCCACTCAATCGCCCTTAAACATTTTTTAATATTAGCCTTTAACCCAAAACACTCACCGCATATCGTTAAAGCGTCGGTATTTGCTCAGATTAATATTTTCGTTATTGTAGCCACTGCCACTGCTAGAACCACTTCCGGCAGAGTTGCCCAGGTTGTAGTAGATTCCGCGCTTGTTCCGGTCATCCAAGTTATAGTTTCGGTTGGCATAGGCCAGAGGAACTGAGAGGGGAATGCTCTCGAGGTAGGCCTCGGCATTCAGAAGATTTTGCAGATTATCGTAGGCCTTGTTTCGACCAGTAGAGCCACTTACTGTATTACATAATATAAATATAATGATGACTTTTTTTAATAATCTTAGAACAAACCTCTTCGGTCTGGCACATAGTCATCGATCTCCTGGAGATCTCGCTCCCCGTAGCTGACAGGAACCGCAGTCTCGTAGTCGTCGGACCAAACGCCGCTGGGCACATCACTGCCGTAGTCCGAGACAGTGCTGGCGGGCAGGTACGGGTTGTACTCATAGTTGATGCCCCGCTTGCGCATCGTGGTGCTGGCCACGGCCTCCTCCAGGGCAGTGGGCTCCTCCTGCAACTGCTGCTGGCTATTCTGAGCGGCGGCAGCGACAGCGGCAAGGATCTCTTCATTGCTGGGCAACGCATAGACTCCGGCGGGCACCTGTTGCGACGGGCTGGCACTGTTGCTGCTGGTCCTGGCTGCGGGAGCGTTGCTAAAGGATGCGGGCACAATTTCCGGACTTGACTTCTTGTTAGCCGATGGCACGGAGGTTGTCTCTTCGGCTGAGCGTTTCACTAGAAAGTCACAAAGGTGGAAGAACACAAATTGAAATTGAAATTTTCCTTTGCCTACTTTCGGGCACTCTAATTTCCCTTTTTCCCATTTCCCGGGGCTGATTCAATAAATTTGCAAGCGCCAAGTACCCAGTGACCGCAAAACCAATTAGCCGCCGTCCACCAAACGAGTTCCATAATTGTTTTATACACTCGAACATATTTCTCGGCGGGCGCTAATTGCTTTTAGCGTTCTGACAGCCGGCTTTATGTTTATGTAATCCCCATCGGAGCGGCCACCCACCGGCAGCTGTGTCCTTATCCTTATCCCTGTCCTGTCCCGACCTGCTTTGCCATTGCCTTGCGGCCTGCCGGTCCCCACTGGCATGACCTTATTAATTCTAATCATATTTGCCACAGAAGCCAATCGAAAGGGGTGCTCTTTACGCAACAGCTGGCCTGCTAATTGGTTCGAGCTTAATTCCTCAGATTAGTCTTATGATGTTCCAGTTTGAGCCGGAATTGAATTGGGCTCAAGCTCTGCCAGCTGCTGGCAATTAAGTCTTGGTTAACACTTGACATGAGTCTTCCACATGATGGGCTAGGCCAAGTCTCAGTTGCAGGCATCTTCGGCGTGACAGAAGTTTTGGGAAGCCCCCAGCAAACGGATTTCATATTTCTCTTCATATCATATCATATATGGGCTATCTATTTAGGGGTAGAGGCCCTTTAGATAATCGTTTATTGGGAAGAGAGATATCGGGCTGATAGCCAAATGGTTATGATTTATACAATCGCAATGATTAGTGTGTTATTAACTTGCCCCATCAGGTGGTAATAGAACTGGAGCAATTAGGAAATGATGACTAACACAAAATTTATTTCGTTATGGTATACGATTTTATGTAACTATTACAAGGAATAAGTAAACACTGTTTCCATGAAACCACCATAGTTTCCAGAATTCAAAACCCATAACCCGTAATAACAAAAACCTTATCAGTACGAAAGCTCCAAGGGAGATAACTAATTTTAGCCTCATTATCTGATTGACAAAACAGACTAAAAAAAAACAATTTATGAAATAATAAGTCCCACTCTTGACCATTTATGTTTTTAGAAACCATCAGAAATAATTATTCCCCAGCAATCTACAGAATTGAGTCTCAAAATGCCAAGTGCTGACTCATTATGGCACACATCTGGGACATATTTGTCTTGTGACTGAAGTTACTTCCAAGAACCAAGGTCCTGGCGCACTCTATGTTGAAACTCTAGTTGTGTTGCAAAGTGTGCTGCTTTAATGTGACACCATTTGTGGATTACCCGTAACCCAGTCAGCAAGTCAGCAATGCCCCAGAGTCCTTGGGGCCAACTAGCCGGTCCTGCTACTCTTTGGCTAAATGATTCCAAGAACCAGCAGTTATTTTATAGCGACCAAGCCAAGTTTCTGCTAAATGTGTTTATACGAGTCCTGCTCTCTGATGTCCATCAAAATGTCAGGGAGCGGAGGTGCTAAGGGGGTGTGCTGCCATAAATAAATAAAAGAAACAAAAACCAGTCAAGAAAATTCCATGCTCTGACGTCGGCCTTGTCGTTATTGTTTTTTTTTATTTGAGGTATAAATTTTCTTCCGAGCCGACATGAGAGTGTTCACTGAACTGTAAAAGTATCAACAAGTTGTTTGCTCTCCGCACACACACACTCACACACACACATGCGCAGAGATTAAGCCTTAGGCTTGGGGGAGGTGGGTGGATGTAAGTGGGTGTTGGCCGGGTCGGTGCTGAGTCCTTGGAGTCCCCCGAGCCAGCAGCTGTTCAAAAAGCCGATTCGAGACAACGCGACATGAACATGAACACAATTAACGCCACGGCCAAATGAAATACTCCCTGGCAACCTTGGGCTCCCTGCTCCCTGCTCCTTTCTCTTTGGTCCTTGCAGGCTCCTTCTTCCTTTCAACAAATAACTTAATAACAACAGCATATGGAAAAATTGTTGGGTTTTTTGTTTGTCGGCTTGGGCGAGATTAATGGCAAGAGCCTGCGGTTGTGGTCCAGGGACTTGAATTGGAATTAGGATTCGGATCCAGGATTGCATTCCTGGAACTCTACCAGTTACATGGCCAAAGGATCGGGACCTTTTTCTGAATATTTTATGGCCTGTCGATGAGTGACAGGCCGGGGCCAGCGCCATTGCTTTTATAAATATTTAATGTGCACACTTGACTGCCGCCGCTGCTGGTGCGTAAATGAAATGCCTGCCACTCCGGGGTGGACCCTGTTCCCCCTCGGCTTTTGCATTCTAAAGAGTGTCAAGAGTCTCGCTGATGGGATGAGGCTGTTTGCCTTAGTCCTTAAGCTGCCATATGTAACTCAATCAACAGCCACAGGACGACCACCACGGCACTTAATCCGCCGCCTTAATAAATCTATTTATGGCTAGCTGTAGGATATCATTTAGCAGCTTCCGTTTCCCCAGAGATTTAGAAATTAGGGCTAAGTATGTGTCTCTAAGTATGAAGGAATTTCGGAGAGAGGACTTAAGACACTTATGGACTACATTCCTTTTATAAATCTGCTTTTTTTCCCATCTCCTCCTGTATACACAACTGAATAATAAAATTACAATAATTGCATTTCCTTCATAGCGCTAAGGACTAAACAGTCTATTAGTGAATAACAAAAAAAGGACGATTTTTAAAAGCAGACTTTGCAACCATATGTTCTCTCCATTCACAAATTAATTGGATTAAAGCCAATGCCTGCCAGCCAACTGTCCACCCTAAACTCAATTTATTAATTTTTCCCGAAGGTCCTGCATTTGACATTTTGATGTGGCCGCCGTTCGCTTTGGGCGATTGACATTTGAGCCGAGAGCCTGTTTGGTTTTTGGCCTTTTGTTTCTGCGGTCTTCTGGCCGCTAACGAACGTGTTGCACGGCGAAATACAGAAGAACGAAAAGCTCACGAAATATTGGTAATGGCGGGGCTTAATAGATTCAGCCAGCTTTCAACTTAAAGGCTCCAAAATCCTGCGGTATTGTATATTTTTGGCTTGGTTTTGAATCAGGGTCGGGCTGGCGCTTGGGAGGTGGGTGGGATGGTGGCTCAACTTGGCCTAAGATGTGGTGAAAGGCGCTGCTGGGCGAGCAGGAAAGGGGGGGTTAAAAACTTTTGCTTAACTCGCTGTCTAAAAATAGAAATGAAATCGCGCGCACGTACGCACACTTTGCCAGCATGGAGGGCCAAAACACACACACACATAGCACAAGTCCACACGTACGCTCTGTTGTGGCCAAGTGTGTGTGCACAAAGGAGGCTGGCCGCCATTTTGTGAGGCGAACGCCTACGCGATGTTTAACTGCGATATATCCCCGTGTATGTGTGTCTGTATCTTTGGTGCGCTTTTAGCTGCACATGTATGTGTAGAATTTTATGCACAAGGAGAAAAAATCAAGTCTATTTCATTTTAAAGATATTGGATAATACTACCCAGCATATGTCTGTGTTTATTTCAAGTTTTTCTTAATGTAATATAATAATTATATATGTAAAATATTGTTTCTTTCATTCTTCTATCTTCTATGTGATTTTCATTTGTTTATCTTATTTTTTTACAGTGTTTAGACAGTAATGATTCACTAAGCCAGTGTAAAAACAACAACCACAGGATGGAAATTTGTGAAAACATGCAGAAAGAGGGACAAAGGGCACCCTCCACTTCCAAGCTGGGGCAGCGAGTGAGCGAGAAAAGACAGCGACAGCTGTCGTCCTGGCGCAAAACACCTACGCAATTTCCTGCCAAACGGCTAAGGACGAGCGGTGAAAGAGGCGACGGGAAATGGGAAATGGAAAATGCTAAATGAGATGAGCCCCAAGATGGAGCCACTCAAGCGGATGGACCCGAAATTGAGGCGAAAGAGCTCCAGCAAAAAAAATGATAATCCTTAAATTGATAAATATGGATAAGGATTTTAAATCTATCACAAAATTACATCACTTTTTGATTTTCTTCACCTCTAAAACATAGCAACACCTTACATATGATTTTTCCATATTTTTATTATTTTTCCTCTTACATCAGAGGGAAAACCTATTTTTTCAGTGTAGCCAAATCACCCACGCATCCTCATCCGGAGAACAAGAGGTAACAAAACATAACATGAACACATTTTTGCCTGAGGGTGGCACATTGGGTGTATTTTTTTTTAAAACTTGAAATTTCTCAATGACCTTTAACATTAACTGCGTCGAGTGTGGGCGGAGCTCGCACGCCCACGCCATAGGTCCTGAACTTTCCCACCTTGACTTCACTTACCTGCTGCCGGCTGTTGCTGCTGCTGTTGCTCCTGTAGCTTCTCCAGTTGTTGCTGCTGCTGGTGCTTGTTGTTGGCGCTGGTGGAGAGCTCCGTGTTCTGGGCCAGCACGGAAGCGGGCACAGCCCGGATCTCGACCAGAAACAGCTGGCTGAGGCACAAGATCAGTGCCAGCTGCACCACCGGATTGCTGTTGTGTCGCATATTGCTCTTAACTGGTTAGGCGACTGTGTCCCAAATAGGATTCTTGACTGGGAGGTCAACTCCTTGCGGCTCCTGGCGGTTTGCTTCTTAGAGGTTCGCGCCCTTCGACTGTTCTGAATGAACTGACGTCCTACTGCCGCAGTGCAACAGTTTTTAACGTTCTGGCCCCGATTCCGTGCCGTGCTTTGCCTCGTTTGCAGACCCAGTCCCGGTCTGCCCAGTCCCCCCCCCCCCCTGTCCGATCCCGTAGCCCCATCCCCCGGATGTCTGCACACAATCTACGTCACTGTCATTGATAAGAATTGCGGCCCTCAGCAGAGCCTGCTTACGTATTTCCATCGGGCGGCCAATGTACTCCTCCAGTGGGCATGCGCCGGGTCTGCACAGAGCTTGACTGCGCCACTACTCGGCCATGTCTCGGTGTCTGTGGGTTATGCCCGTGTGACACTAGTCCGCCACTATATTATTACGTAAAAATATTGAATATAAACTAGTCGTAAGATAGGACAGATTTGAGTAATTATACTTAAGCTTGCTAAACTCTTAATGATTTAATTATTATTTTATATATTATTATATTATTTTATATTATTATTATAATATATTATAATATAATATTATTATATTATTATATATTTTATTACTTAAAATAAAAACTAAAGTACTCATGTAAATATTATTTATTTGGTTAAATTCCATATTGCTTCAAAAGGCAAAAGCAATTCAACATAATGCTGGCACAGCAAAAGTAATTCGAGGAAATTGCTGAAAAAATCCAAAATACATAATTATTTTATATTGCTGCCAATGCCTGTATTCAGTTAACCACTGGACTCTGAATCGGACAAAAGCTCCAAAATGTCATTCCCCAAGTGGAGTTATTTTTTCATCGCCGTCTTCATCGAATTATCCCATCAACAAGTTATTAATTATGAAAAGGACGACAGGCCAATGAATTTTAAAGGATTCAACAACGCCCTTGGAGCTTTGGTAGAATATGCAGGTAGGGCAGCTTTGGCCATGGAGGACTGGACTATCATCGCATCATTTGATTTAAGTAGGCACCTTGAGGCGATCGAATGGCTTGCAATGCACAGGGAATACGCTGGTCCCAAGAACGAATTTCCGGATTTGGATAAATTCAAGGAGGCCACTCTTCTCAATGGTTTCATTCAAAACATGGATACTTTGGACTTTCCGCTATCACCCTCACCAAAGCAAATCGCTAATTTGTACAAGAATAGCACATCGGTGATCAGTAGCACAACCAATATACTACAGGGTTCGAGCTTCCAATCAATAATAGATGAACTCGAACTCGGCATTGACTGGGTTAATAATGATAATAGGGGCTCATCTAATCTGCCAGAAGGTGCATCCCTTGAGTTTAGTTCTATGGCGGATCATATAAGACTTTCAGAGGCCGCCATTCAGGAAGCATTAATGTCCGCCCATCAAGGGCAACTGAGTCCCAGGGTCCTCACCGTTCAGCAATTTGAAAAGGAAATCCTAAATATTCAGGCCCATCTTCCGAGTCGCCGGCGACTTTTCTTTGAGCATTTCACGATGTCCGACATTTACCGAACTCTGAAGATTTCCACTCATCGGATAGACAACCACATAGTGTTCAAAATCTCGGTGCCCCTCGTGGACGTGGAGCTGTTTAATCTCTACCGCTTAACGCCCATCCCGCGAGTGCTTGAAAATGAAAAGATCGAAGTGGTGGACATGGAAGTACCCTATTTAGGGATTAACGATCACCTGGACAGGCATTTTCCGCTTCATGACTTGAGTGACTGCACCGAAATGATGCCAGAATCCTTCATCTGTCGACGAATTCAAATTACATATGGGAAGGATGATGCTAGAATTCCCTGTTCTCTAGCTGCCATTCGGAATGACACAAACGGCGACTGCGAAACAAGGCAGATGGATGGGAGGTCCCTTTGGACACCGCTCCTTGCAGCCAACTCGTGGATGGTGGCCCCCTTCCAGGAGCTAGCACTAATGGGTGTCTGTTCCGACGATCGGCAGGAGCTAAAAATAAATGGTAGTGGAATCCTTCAAATCCGGAGTGACTGCATCGTTAAGAGTCAAGTTTTAACAGTGCAGGGGAATTCCCTTAAAGGACATCCCTCACAGGCCAGCTACGCATATGTATTCTTGCAAAGAAATAAAAGTGTTCCAATCGATCCATATGATAACTTTTATAAACTTCGAGACATAATCAACCACTTCAAAATTCAACAGGATAATCTAAACACGAACGAAGGAGTGAAAGTAGCTATAATCGCAGTGTGTCCACTGGTGGTGCTGATTGTCCTGTTAATTTCCTTGGCCTGGTTCTACCGATCTTACCGCAAAAAACTAAACACACAGAAAGCAACTCGAGTGGAAGATCCGCGTCAAGGGAACAAAAACGAAACACAAACCACCAACCTTCCCCTTCTGGAGAAGGAATCTGATCAATAATTTCATGTTTTCTCATCTATCAACTCAATAAAACATTTTTAAAAATTATTATAATTATATGATTATTGGTATGACAGAAAAGAAATCAATATAATCCATATAAGAATAATCTGGATTTTACAAGGAGCTCCATCAGGAAAGTAGGAAAAAAAATAGTTGTTAAATTTCAATCTTATTTTTTAATGCAGATTGAAGGAGGATCGAAATACATATCGTTTGAGGTATTCCGCTCGAGAATCGGATAAAGATTGACCAAGATATGGACATGGCTGAAGGCCATATACGGAAAACAAGGTTTTTTCAAGGGGTCCCATTAGAAAAAAGTGGAAAGATATGGATCAACAATTTCAATCCCAGGTTTTAATACAGATTTAAGGAGAATCGAAATACAAATCGTTTGAGGTGTTCCGCTCAAGAATCGGACGAATATTGGCCAAGATATGGACATGGTTGGGGGCCATATACGGAAAACAAGGATTTTTTAAGAGGTCCCATTAGAAAAAAGGGGAAAATATGGATCAACAATTTCAATCCCAGGTTTTAATACAGATTTAAGGAGAATCGAAATACAAATCGTTTGAGGTGTTCCGCTCAAGAATCGGACGAATATTGGCCAAGATATGGACATGGTTGGGGGCCATATACGGAAAACAAGGATTTTTTAAGAGGTCCCATTAGAAAAAAGGGGAAATATGGATCAAAAATTTCAATCCCAGGTTTTAATACAGATTTAAGGAGAATCGAAATACAAATCGTTTGAGGTATTCCGCTCAAGAATCGGACGAAAATTGGCCAAAATATGGACATGGTTGGGGGCCGTATATGGAAAACAAGGATTTTTCAAGGGGTCCCATTAGAAAAAAGGGGAAATATGGATCAAAAATTTCAATCCCAGGTTTTAATACAGATTTAAGGAGAATCGAAATACAAATCGTTTGAGGTATTCCGCTCAAGAATCGGACGAATATTGGCCAAGATATGGACATAGTTGGGGGCCATATATGGAAAACAAGGATTTTTTAAGAGGTCCTATTAGAAAAAGGGGAAAATATGGATCAAAAATTTCAATCCCAGGTTTTAATACAGATTTAAGGAGAATCGAAATACAAAGCGTTTGAGGTATTCCGCTCAAGAATCGGATGGATATTGGCCAAGATATGGACATGGCTGTGGGCCATAAACGGAAAACAAGGATTTTTCAAGGGGTCCCATTAGAAAAAAGGGGAAATATGGATCAAAAATTTCAATCCCAGGTTTTAATACAGATTTAAGGAGAATCGAAATGCAAATCGTTTGAGGTATTCCGCTCAAGAATCGGATGGATATTGGCCAAGATATGGACATGGCTGTGGGCCATATACGGAAAACAAGGATTTTTCAAGGGGTCCCATTAGAAAAAAGGGGAAATATGGATCAAAAATTTCAATCCCAGGTTTTAATACAGATTTAAGGAGAATCGAAATACAAATCGTTTGAGGTATTCCGCTCAAGAATCGGACGAATATTGGCCAAAATATGGACATGGTTGGGGGCCGTATATGGAAAACAAGGATTTTTTAAGAGGTCCTATTAGAAAAAGGGGAAAATATGGATCAAAAATTTCAATCCCAGGTTTTAATACAGATTTAAGGAGAATCGAAATACAAAGCGTTTGAGGTATTCCGCTCGAGAATCGGACGAATATTGGCCAAGATATGGACATGGTTGGGGGCCATATATGGAAAACAAGGATTTTTTAAGAGGTCCCATTAGAAAAAATGGGAAATATGGATCAAAAATTTCAATCCCAGGTTTTAATACAGATTTAAGGAGAATCGAAATACAAATCGTTTGAGGTATTCCGCTCAAGAATCGGATAAAGATTGACCAAGATACAGGTGAGGCTTGGGGCCACATATGGAAAACCAGGATCTTACAAGAGAATCAGAAAACTTTTCGATTATAATACAGGTTTATTGATTTGGTTTTAATTGCAATAAATATTAGTTACTCTCTTCATGTACACGTTGTAAGTCTCAAGGCGTCATTTAAGGTTTCCTTTTCTTTGCACTTAGAATTTTAGAAAATCTGGGCCGAGGGCAGGGTTTGCTAGCAGTTTGTTTCGGGACACTCACATTCTTTCCATTGGATTTCGGACATTGCACCGAGTGCTCTATTTTACAATTGCATTGTGGCTTCTGTTTTTAATAAGAACTACAATTTGTCATCTACTACAAGGAAAACATTGCCAATTAAAAACTAGTTACAGGGCTCTCGCCGTCGCATTGCACTTTTCTTTTAAAGTTTTTTGCTTCGTATTTGTGAATCAATTAAAGCTTTATGCGGGGCGGGAAACACGAAAAGCATATCGGAGATGGGCAGAAACATCTACTTGGCGTTGTCCAGCACCTGCACTATGTGCTTCGATACCAGCGCCGTTGCCTCGGCGGCGTTTGGTATGAGAAAGCGGTCCATATCGGTAATGAGCAGGCCATCGCCGTCGGGAAAGCCATACTTAAAGGTGATCAGGTCGCGATGTCGCTTCTTCGCCGTGATTTTAACGATGCTGGCCAATGGGCGACGCACCATTATCTGCGCCTGGCCGCGTCCCAGTTCCCGGAGCACCACTAGCTGGCCGGGAGTGATGATCAGGTGACTGTCGTACATATAGCCGCTCATGTGGACTTCCTGGCACTTAAACGCATTAATTATGTCCGCCGTTTTGAAGTAGTGGTTCAGATTAACGATCTCCTTGCCGTCGCCAGCCAATTGTGGGGCATCCTGTTCCGCTGGACCATCGAAAGCATCCTCGTTCTCGTCGTCGATGCTAAAAACAGGGGCGACGTTGCGGTATCGTTTTCCGTTTCTTTCTTTGGCACTGACATGACGCTCCTGAGACAATGTCGCCTGTGCGCCGTTGCTGTTGGAATTGGATCCGCTTGGTGCAGCACCACCGTTTGCACTTGGATTCACAATAATGTCCAGTAGTTTACCCTTCACCTCCGCTGACTTGGACTTCATGGCGGCGGAGAATTTGCTGAACAAGTCGGAGGAAGACGGCCCGCTTGCGGCCTTTAGCACCGCGGATTTAGTCTGGAAAAGAAACTCAGCTTAGAGGGAATCCCGGGATACAGTCCATCTACTTACCTGCTGGACATTGTGCTGCTGACAGACGAGGCACTTGCGCACATTGTGATCCTCGAGGCAGTCGGCCATGTGGTCACCGAAGTAGTCGTGGATGGATGCGTAACCGCCGGTCAGCAGTGAGACGTAGTGTGTGTTCTTCTGCAGGAACGAAGCCACCACCATGTGCGTGTACTGATCCTCCTCGACACGGCCGCTGCCCATAAAGCAGAGATGCTCGCCTCCAGCATTCGAATTGGCCTCGATGGCCTGTCGCTGGGCCGTGAGCAGGCCCTGGACGGCTGTAGCGAAGGCGATTGGCTCCTGGAGCATTAGGTTGCAGTCCAGGTGGAATGCCGTCGAGAGATGACCGGCGTTGTACTGCTCCGCCGGTCGGCAGTCGACAAGGAAAAAGCGGACTGCATCCGGCACTGGGAATTCGGTGGCGGAGTTTTCGACCAATTCGTAAACGGAAACGGGCAGACACAGGGCCTGCGACACCTTGCTGGCCTCCTCCTGACTCCGCGGCGAATCATTCTGTTTGCCGTAGAGCGCTTTAAGATAATCCGTTTTGAAAGAAGTCGGCGTCTTAAGGGCGTAGTACTGGGCCAGGGAGCAAAAGTCCGGCACATCGTCAACCTCCAGAGCAACAGGCATGTTGCTTAGAAACTTGACAATCTCGTCTTTCGACGAGCTGCGCATCTGCAGGATCTGCTCCCTGCCGTTGATCAGAATTATCAGCGCAAGGAAGAAGACCATGAAGGGATCGGCGTTCTGAAAGTACAAGTCCCACATGGCAATGATCACCGAGAGGCTGCTGCAGGAGGCGAACAGTGATTGGAACCATGTCAGCGAGTACATATCCGGTGTGATTTTCTTAGTATCCAGCAGGGTGCATAGCTCGGGATCGTGATAGAGCAACAGCAGACGGAATACATGGAAGACGTTGCCTTTGGGTCGACAGCCCTTGGGTATATAAGTGTCTCGAATCGATTCGAAAAGGTTGAAGGTATCCGATCTGTTCAGTTTTAAGGCAAAAAGGGGAAGTAGTAGTTCGATCCATCCATTTTCGGGCTCGTACTGCAGATTCCGGTTCTTGCAATAAAAAGTTATTATGGACTCCAGATCGGACACGACCGACACCTTGTCCTCTTCGTCGTTCCCCATACGGTCGACATGCCGCTGGCAGTCCTCGCGCAGCTGGCTTTGGAAGGGCAGGTCGTAGATTTCGTTGAAGAGCGACATCTGATCGGATTTGTGGCGCACGTCCAGGCACACTTGCCACACATCCGGCCGCAGTGCCTCCGGCAGTGCCTTGCCCTGGCAAATGCCATAGATGTCGTTAACGTTGCAGTCATCCAGCAGCGCCGACTCCAGCTCTATGATCCTGTCCAGATAACAAATAGGAATGTATTACTATCAGCGGGCTTACATGGGGAATGGGTCCGTGTCAACGTGTCTGGTTAACAAGCAGCTGTTTGTCAGCTTCGCTGATAAGGGGAGCTCCCACCTTGGCAGCTCCACCCCGCTGAGCCCCACCAATTAGCCTGCTGACTCAATCAGTGGCACAAACACTGGCCACTCTTTGGGAAAACTATGCATCTGACTCAGATCCAGTTCTCCGTCTGGCCATCTAGTGGCTAGCCCTAATTGTTGACGTAGCCCCCCCAATCACCCACAATGTTTACTATTTACCACATATTCTCTTCCATTTTGTCGCTTTGGATTGTCGCTTCGCTGGCACTTTGCTTAGCTTTCCGATTCCAAATGCTTCCCTTAATGCACTCTTTTTAGCTGCAGTTGGACTGGCAAATGCATTTTCCTATATTTCAGCAGGGCGAATAAATTTTTATGATATTCCAAAATTATTTTGATCGAATTTTTTTTGTGTTTAACACTGCGAATGTATGCAACGAGGGATGGCGAATCCTAGGTGTGGGATTGGCGCGTGATTTGTTTATTTCCCTCAAAGTGGCAACTAATTTAAAAGTTTGGAGAACAATTAACTGGTTCTGCTTAGGTCCAACAAGATTTAATTGGTGTTGAATTCTTATTATTATGAGTAGTGTTTTGGAGGAAAAACTTTATCACGACTTCTGTTAACTAACAGAGTCTGTTATCGAACATAACTTTTACCAGGGAGGTGTCGTTACTTTAGCATCTCCAGTTACTAATATAAAAATATTTAAATAAATGCAAACCAGAAACTTGTATAAATAATGTATGAAAAGCTATTAAATTTTTAAGATTAAGCATTAAACTAAAAAAAAAAATGTAAATATTAGGATAAACTTATCGATTAGTGTTGCCAACTGCTTGCAACAACACTCTTCCATCTCTAGTTGCCAGCAATTTGCATGCAAAGTTTTGTTTTAATTAAAAATTCATTAATTACAGCGGCTGGCGCCTAGATTTGCAATAGAACTGTGTTCGAGTGTCCTCCGAGTGGCTGGCAGCAATAAAAGTAAGTGAATACCATGCCACATGCTGATTTCCGCCAATCCGCTCAGGGGCCAAACAAAAAACGGGCAAAAACAAAAATAGAAACAACAAAAACAACAACCTCAACGGAATGCAACTGCACACACACAGACACACGAATCTCTGTGGGCAGCCTTCACCCAAATAAATTGCATCTTGCATCTATTGATTTTGCATATTGCACACACCCAAGGTGTTGCAAGGTGTGCACTCGTGCACTGGTATGTGCGCGCTGGCAGCAACAGCTGGCCAACCCGCCAATCCCCCTGCCCCCACCAATGCCTGCCCACCCCTTTTTATCGCCACTCTGCCAGCAGGCCAAAGCCAAGACTATGCACTTCGAGCCACGTGTGAGGTTTGCGATTTGCATAGCATCACGTACGCGCATTGCCCAACCTTCTTCTCTAATTGCGACTGTCTTTTTGTCTCCAAAAACAGATGAAAACTGGCAACGGCAGCAACATCACCACCATCCCCGGAAGCAACAACAACATACTGACTGCACCTTTGACCCAAGCTCGATCCTCGACTGTCTCCGTTGCCGCTGCCGCCTCGCACATCGTCACCGAGTGGGAGGACGGAATCATCTTCGATGTGGATGATCCAGACTTTTGTAATCTCGCCGCCGACAAGCTGAACTTCATAGGTGAATACTTGCGGGTATAATTAGCCGCCAACCACTGTATTTATAGTCTAGACATCAAACTAATCTATGTTATTTACGATTAGCCGAAGGCGGCCTGCAATCGGGGGAAACTTTTCTCCCCTTGTGTTGAGGAATATTTTCGCACCTTTGCACCAGTTGCAGTTGGAGGGGCTTATCGAGCGACGCCGGTTTTCCCGGCTGGTCAGTTGACACACTTGTGGGTGGTTGCTCCACTCGAATGCCCGGCTGTTGTCTGATCGGGCGGAAACTGCCATACACTTTTATTAATGGCAATTGCGGGCCATATTCGGCTTTATCATCGAGTGCCGCTGATAATGGGCGTGCATATAACGCTCCAAACACAATGGCCATCAATTATACAAGTGTTCGAGTGGAATACATTCTGGAATTGGAGCACTCCGTCTTCCCCGATCGATGCCCCAACAAAATTAGACCAGTTTTGCGCTGTTTTTAGAACGTGCATCCCGCGGAAAGCTTGCAAAATTGGGCGATCCATCAATTACCCGCCAAAAACAGTGGGTGTGCTGGGTTAGCTAATTGCTATGTCGCCGTCTCAGTTATCTGCGATCTGATTAGGCGTGCTTGCAAGTCGTGCGACTAGCCTATTCACACGATCCTCTTGCCACCGGCAGCCTCAGCTCACGCGTCGGTCATGTGACTCCAAATCTTCGCCCAATCATCTTAGCCGAAAAGTTTGGTGCCAAAAAGGCGTGCAAATATCATCTGTCATTCAAATCGAGTGGAATATTCCCCCAATTATTCCCAACAATAGCTGTCGTCGTAGTTTATGGCTAGCGTGAGCTGTTTTTTTGCATGCATACTGTTTAAGCTGCCCGGCACGTGTCGCTCGTTAAAGGCTTTTGGGGAAGTTTAACTACATAGCCGAGGCCTGGCCCATGGATATTGCGTGAGAACTAAGCATGAGTGAAGGAAATTATGTCACAAATCCGGTCCTAAGTGAGTTAGTTGGTCAAAAAGGGTTCTTACGAGAAGCGGTTTGCTACTTTCCCCGAAATGGAGTTGCAAGTTTACCTCATCAAGCCATTATCGACACTCGTGGGTAAATAACCCCTTGAATACTATTCAGCTTCGTCTACATATTTGCGATCGATTAGCATATTGCATCAGACTGTTTGCAATCAGCTTCGTCTGCTAGAGTTACGCGTTCCATTTCCCGCTGGATGTTGTAAGTGCTCCAGTGAATCAGAGACAGTTTCGAGTCAATTAACAGAGTTGAGAATGATTTATCTGGGCTATATATAGGCTATAGATATAACTATAGGTTGGCCTTATCGGGCTTATCTGACTCACCCTAACCAGATAGAATCTTTCTCCCGAAGTCCCCTCCACTTATCATGATGGATGTCGTGGAATTTTATTATCTCAACTGATCGCTCTTGTGGTTATCTTATGCGGTGGCTTGAGTCATCCTTATAGAACATTAATTATATTTTTAATCGTCCCGCCATCCCGCCATGCCGTCGTCCCGCCGTCCGGTGGGAAAGCACTTGGGGTTGATGTAGAATTCACTTGTGGCTCCCATGCCCAGACATAGTGCTTGCATAAGCTATTCGCTTGCATAAACCGCTTATTAAAACGACCAACGTAATGACAATTTTTAAAAATAAAACCGTTTTCGATTTCGCAATCCCTCTCTGGCCTCCCCGTGTGCGGTTCGTGGCTTATGTTCCCATGCTCATTATTTTGTAGAACCACAAACGACACGCGCAGGCCGTTCGCTGGCGCTGTTTTCGGTCAATTTGTCAAGTCGACCAGCACTGGCTCGTCTCGTCTAGCTCGTCTCTCTAGCTGATAAGTTTAGCCTCCGGTGCCTCGAATTGCGCATCAGTCCCTCTGCTCCGGCACTCGCCGGATCACCCAGTCTCCCCGCCGTAAGTGTGGTTCTGGTGTTTCACAGAAAACCGATAACCCGCAATGGAGTGGAAGTGTGCTGGTCGGCACAGGTACGGAACATATGTCTTGCTGGCTGGCAGTGGCGTGATGGAAAATGCCCAAATGCAATCCGATCGGGGATTTGAGATCTGGCTTTTGCTTTGGGGCTTGGCTTGGCTTGGCTTGGCTTGGACGGCGGTTAGCGGCGGCTTCAGTTGACCGCCAACCGATTGGTTTCGGTCCTAACCAGTTGAAGGTGACTCCATCACGTTTTCTGGTTAAGACGACACATGGAGAAAATATTTCAACCAATATACATATATTATTATCATTGATGTTACTTGTGGAATTTCCCAAAGGGACTTGACTGATTAGTTGAATTATTGTTTGCTGACAACAGGAGGAATCGCTGTGTTACATTTTTCTGGCTAATCCGTAACCCCTCCAGTGCAGCACCACTCGACTGTGAGAGGCCTGGCACCCAATCGATAGCTGGGTGTGTCCGTGTCTCGAGGATTGATTTCAATTCGAATTCCGCTCGTTCATTCATTGATTGTGTTGGCTTCGTTCTTTTTATTAATTTACAATTTGAACGCACACCACTGCCTGTACGGACTGTGCGGATCGTATCCCTTGCCGGCCACTAGGCACTACGGCAGTCGTAATCGGTTCAAACCGGTACCGGTTGTGCTGGTGTGTTTACACTGAACCGAGTGTTCTGTGCGACGCAAATCTAACAATGATGTCGACACTGCTGCTACTGGGGCTGCCATTGATGATACTATAGTTGCCATATAGTATTCCCTCAACGATGCTGATGACGACGTTGTCAAGTCTTGGGACGACGTCAGTTAGTCGCTCGCGCCACTTTATTGACTAAATTCCTGCCCCCTTATCCCCCAGAAGCGCAGAAGCTTGTAAATTCCAGGCCATTAGCATAGCAAACAGTAGTTGCCGCAAAGGTAGATACCCTCAAAGGGTTGAGAACAGGTTCCTCGGAATTTACCCGCAGAATTTCAATTATTTTTGCTTCTTTTTAGCCTTATTAGGTAAATGGAATTCTAGGTGGCTTTGAAATCCCCGGAACATCAGACTAATCCATTATCTTCATGGGAAAAATGGTAATCAGATCAGTTCCAGGTAAAGCGCTTTAAGCTGATAATTTTGTTTTATATTTTTGCAGCATTTATTTATCAAGAAGTCTGACAAAAAACAGAAGTCTAAGCTCTCTAAGCCCATTTTTCCAGCTAATTTGTAAACAAATTTGTTAATTAATGGACAGTCTCTGGGGCCGGCTTTTCCGGAAAAGTGGATCACCCGGACCAGATAGAACTAAACTTTTCTTCGAGCAATTCATGGATCTGCAGAACCTTTTGGAACCCGTTTGATTGTTAGCCAGGCATATGCTAAAAATTAATTAAATATTGGCCAAGGCAAAAACCTAAAACTCAAACTTTATAAATTCATTGAGCAAATTGAGTCCAGAAACCAGAAACCAGATTGAACTGAAATTCATTTTCGAGTTGGACGCGAAAACCACAACATGTAGGGCCCTCCTCGCCCTGCCACCCAGTAGCCGCCCGTGTGGAAATCTCTCGTGTCACGTGTAATTAACAAACTGTTGCATTATGCAAATTGCTAATTAAGCGTTCTCCAGACTTCCACAAGTGTTAATTGTCTCCCGGCAGCCCCCCAAGAGCTCCATTATAATGCTCCTGCTCCGGTGTGTTCTAGTTTTTCGATTGGGGCGGATTGCGCACTTTGTCTGCGGTTGGGAATTACTTTTTTTGATTCAAACCTTGGACTAGTGTTCAATGAGTCGCGCTTTGCTTTGCACTCTAATCCCATAAGGGGGAACTCGTCGATCAATGTTCCTGGCATTTTATTACGCCCCATAGATTAGCAATAGAGCTATGGAGCTATAGAGTACTGGGAACGAATCGTAAACAATGAATAAGTACTCTGGCGGTTCCATTACAATTCCCACTAACTGCACCTGATATAAGGAAGTTGTGATTGTGGGCTCTCAGATATAAACAGATATTTCAAATTAGTTCCATTTCACTTCCCACTAATTTCGGCGAACATTAGGTTTTTTGATCCGACTTTGTTTATAAATTAAGGGAAGTTTTTATTGCGCGGAAATTTTTAATGCACAAAAGTTCAAAGTATAAGGAAGCTTGATGGAATTCCTTAGCTTTATGATATTATCTTAATAGGAAGCATTCATCCGCATTTATGATAACCTTTGCGAAAGTTTTTATTATATAGTTTTGAGATTTTTTTAGAGATTTACTTGGAAATGACAACAGAGACTATCTTTTCTTAGACTTTTTAAGACGTATTAATGTTAAATCTGATCTATGTTTAGGGGCTTATATCGCCCAGCATTGCAATCAACTTTGGCAAAGGCTAACAATTTGTTGAACAATTTTTGCAATTTGGTAGAGTCCCCAAATTAGTAACTATCGCTTCTATAATTTATTGGCTTAACGACTTAATAGCCTCCTTTATGACAAACAATAATTGTCAGCCCATAACTCATCGTGCTAGTTATCGAGCAATGCAGCTCCCATGACATTAAGAGAATTACAAAATCCTAAGGCTAAGGTCGACTACCCAAGATCGCAATGTGGCCCACCACCTGGCGCAACCTTCTTCTGCGCGGGGGTATGCAGTCATGGGCGGGGACGTGACTTTGCCACCGAGTATCAGTCATAGCTCGGAACCCTGATCTAGAGCAACCCAGGGCCAGGTCTATGGGGTGTATGGTGCGAGATAAGCTGTCATCAACCCATTTAGGGCCTCTTCCCAGAGCGCATTGAGAATATCAGTTTATCGTTCACGGCATGCAAATTCATTATGCGGAACTCTTACAAAACAGAGAGGGGGCCAAAGGTCAGGGTCAGGCGGCGGCCAGCTAGCTATCTAGCTTACCCAAACCGAGACAGATTTTTGCGCCATTCTAATTGCCCTTGTCAACGGCTAGAGAAGGGGGAGCTCGTAAATCTTTCCATGTAGAGCTAGATGGGGGCTCCCTAAGTGCACTATAGAACTTATACGTCTCGGGCTTAATGGCCACTTTCATTGACTGGCGATGATCGGACAGCGACACGCCCTGTTTTGGCAGTTTACCCAGATTTCCGAATGGGTACTTTTCCCCCATTAATTAAGTAAACCGCAAACGGTTTCCATAGTACAGGCACTAGTACAGCCGCAGGTTAAAATTCCGAATTCGAATTCGGTTTGTTTGCACTCGAAGTCTCGAACTCGGGGCGGTCGAGGAAATCCCGTGGAACAAGTTTGTCGCGTTCAAGCGAAGTCATTAGCATCACCATGTGATGATGGAAGCCCCAATCCGAAGCCGATGGAGTATCTAATCGTGTGGCGCTGAGGCGGCAGAGTCTGGCCAAAGATTTGTAGATTCCCCGTAACAAGTATGAATGATTCAGCCGCCCACCACACCACCTCATGATCGATATTAAAATCATAAAAAAAAAAAACAAAGCCAAGCTTGGGAATTAAAAATTGGTTTATTCTTTTTATTTTTGGGCTCGGTTCCTGACTTTGTTGGGGAATTGACGTCAAAAGGCGGTGGTGGGCGCCTTTGTTTTTGCATTTGACTGTGTGACGGATCCATCCACATGTGCGCTGCTGTATTTACACACCAGCCACAACATCCATCCACCACACCACACAACAATTAACAGACACTTTGAGGAGCAGCTTTGTTTGCGTAGCTGCGCGGAGCAAGCCATTCACAACAGAGACCTGAAACCGAAGCTCTCTGGCCGGGCCAAATCGAAAAGAGGAAGCGCATGTCTTCGAGTGGCTTATTGTAGTGTATTTATTTGTGCATAATTCCAGGCAGTTATCTTGGCAAACAGCGACTAGCTGGCAGTGGCCTAAGCGAACCTCCAATACCCTGATGCCAGACCAAGCTGGGTAAATAAATTGCATTTCCAACTGAAACAATGCATTGCCACTTTTCCTGCTTCATGATTTCTTCCACTTTTGTTTATCAAATAGAAATAATAAATAATTAATTAGTGGCTAAAGTCATGATCCACATATTAGTGGAAATGTGCGTATTTATCTCCTCAAAGTTAATTAATTAATTTCCTAAAACACGGAATTAATGGGAAGTGTTAGCACGTCATTGTTTTCAAATCACTTCAAAAATATGTAATAAAATACCAAAAGCTATAAACAAAAATTAGAAACTAAAAATAATAAACACTACAGCTAGGATGTTGCTTTGATTTATGTCTATAAATCTCAAGTTTAAATATTTAGTTATGGTTGTAAAATATAGAAAACTTATTTCATCTCCAGCTCGCTTATTACATTTGATTGGCTTTAAAAAATGGATCAAAAATAAGCATAATCTTATGAATTCCAAGACTTGATCCAATAAAAATGTTTCTCGATTAAATATTTTTATAAAAACCATCCATAAAAAATGTATTTATTATATTCAATGGATTGCAAAGCTGTGGGATACTTGTAGTTTTTAGCTGCCTTATAAATCAATCGATAAGATAAGATAGCCAACTAACATTTGTGGTCTTTTGTTCCAGTAGATCATCCGGTTGCGAAATAATTTTTATTCGTATATAGTACAATCGAGAGGTATAACTCGATATCTGGACAGACGATTGGGATATATATTTAGCCGGAAATCTTTGATTGGCTCGGGGGGTAGAGTATAAAAATATACACAAAAGCCAGGTCGGGGCGGCAGTACTTAATAAGTTTTTAAAAGGTTTGCAAAATATTGTTTAAATATTGTTATTTTCGGACTAATATCCTCACGTTGTCTGACGCAATTTCCGCTGAGGTGGAACTGTCCCTTGTCTTCTTCAGTTCGCACTGTTTTTGTGTGAATTTCTCAGGCCGGCCGTTCAATTGCCGTGCGACCTTCTCAGATGACAATGGTCCCTCGATTCGATTCCACACACACTGGAAATCAAACTGAAGCCATCTGACCCCCCTATTATGCAATTTTCCAATATTAATCAATTTAATATTTAAATTATAGCAGACGATTATGTAATATATTTGCATTTCTCGTGGAAAAATGGTCGGTCTCAAAGGTAATTTGATCAGAGTTCTACACTTTAAACTATGACCACATCCCACTCGAAAAATCTGATGTAATTAGCCAATTGAATTAAAGAATAGTACCCACATTTCCCCCCAGTGTACTTCATGGGCGAAACTGCGCCTCGACACAAAAGTTGAATGCCAGGGAAAAGCGTGCCCGGATCGCGAGGGTTCTGTTCTTGCTTTCTAAATAAACATTAATTGTTTATAATATATGTATGTGTGTTGGGTGTGATTGCTGTCCGAGAATATACATATATTCATATTCGCCGCTTGTGGCAGTTAAGTTGACCGTCGTTTCGGACGCTGAATTGCATTAATTTGGCGAGGGTCGTTCGGGGTTTTGGCTTTGAATAGCCCCCGCGGGCTTTGATTTTTTTTCTGGCCGGTCGTGTCGGGGTGTGTGCTCCCTTTTCGTTGGGCTGGCGAAATTCGAAACGCCTTTTAAACGACGCGCGCCTTCACAGCTCGCTTTATATAAATAAGTTTAGTCGACTCGAGTCAGAGTCTCGTCTAGCTGCACTTTGGAAACCTTTTTCCTATTAACATGCCTACGCTAGCAAAAATTTCCATTCTGTGTTGGGAATGGGTTGGTGGGACACTCCGGGACTTACCCAGACTTTGTAATATGCAAACCAAATGTTTTCTACCGTTACACTTTTTTATAAAAAAAATAAAAAGAGGGGACGCGCGCATGGCTTGCAAAAAAAAAAAAAACACATGTAGCACAAAAAAAGGGGAGGGAGGCTTTGCTGATAAGATTAGCGATCGATTGATAAGCGAGAAAGGTATGCGGGCTTATGTACCGTCTTTTCCCTCCTATACTTATGGCAAAACAAAAAGGTTCTAAAACCTTAATAAATATTTTCCATTTTAGAACTTTGTGCTTTCTCTTTTAAAAACATGTTTTTTTTATAAGATGGAATTTTTTAATAATTAGAATGGAATTTTCCATTTGGAATTCCAGGGAATAAGGAAGGTGTTGTTACCTGTTGAGGATCCCTTTTCAGGATCACACCTTATCCCTACCACCCTCTGCTATCTGCCCTTGGCCATTCACTCTTGTTTTCCACCTGCCACCTTGTGTTCACGGACTCTTGCCCGAACCCGAATCCGCACTATCCACGTCCCTGTCCCTGTCCCTGTCCTTGCCTGGCGCTCGCCGCTACCTGTCAAAGCGAGAAATGATTTGTTATTCAAATGAAATGCGTCCGTCGATGGTGGTGACGACGACGGTTGCCAAGTCGCATCTTGTTGTTGTCTTCTTGGACATGCGTCAATAACCCTCCTGACGATTACACCTAGTGTCCGTCCGGTCAATGTGTCGTATACGTACTGCAGCTGTGCAGATAGGGTGTGAGTGTAGGGGAAGTGCCGTCCGCTGTGCTTGACCGTTAAATGAGCAGCCTCTCCGCCCCACTACCTGCCCGCCCCGCCAGAGACCACTCACACTAGGGAAGTCCCCAGATACTCTAAATGTGACAGGGTATAAATCTTTTATTAATTTGTTTATTAATAGAAATCTAAATAAATCTTCCAAGTTCTATATTTTTTTGAACAAAAACTAAAAGAAAAGTATCTTTATCTTATCTGTCGAGATACAAAAGTATCTGAACCTCGTACCGGGTATCTCCCATTCGTTATCACTTCTCTTTCTTTCTGGTTTTGTTTTGATTTGTTATCACTGCTTTTGTCTCTTTCTCGCTCCAGCCGAGAGAGCCGCTCTCCAGCCTGTTGGCAACTACCGCTAATTTGGTCAGCATCTGACTTTGTTTTGGCTTTTGACTTGCCCCCACTCCCCACGCCCCCTATTGATGATTATGGCAAGCTTCGCACGACTGTATGTGTGTGCGTGTGCGTGTTGGGGATCGGGCAAGTTCGTTAGCTTCGCTTTGTCATGCACGGCGAGCAATATCACTCTCTGGCTCTCCCTCTCTCCCCAACTCTCGCCTGCCCACCCCACCGCCCGCCGCCCTCCTCCCACTCCCACTCGTGCACTCTCAGCTGGCCTGGCCTGGCCCGGCCCGGGGCCTATAAAAGCGGGCCGCACTCGGCGAGCGGCGTTCATTTGAGTTTCGCGGTTTGTCGTGCCTGCCACTTGGTCTTTCGGCTCTGGTGAAAATATATATCCGTATCTGGAGAAAATCAATTCCCAAGCCCAACTATAAAAGTGCGCTGTTGCCTCTGTCAAATCGAACAACCTGGATACATGTTCTAAAAACTGACTATATCTAAAAAAGTGCATACACGAGCTGTGCTGGAGATATTGCATTTTTCATGAGCTAACTGTCTCGCATCGCGTGTGAAAAGTTACTTGCTGACTCTACAGATACTAGATACATTTGCCAACGGTTAATGCTAATTACAAAACAATTATAGAAAAGTTATTTTATTGTCTGGCTTACGCAAGGCCAACTACAAAAGCCATAACAACCAATCACATCCAACACAAATCCCAATTTGGATTTATTAATAGCGCAGAATTATTTTTTATTAAAAAAAAAAATAAAAAACAACGTTGCTGTAAATAAAAAACAACAAATGTAAGTATTTCCGTGACCGAAATAACCCAACAGAAATAAAACAGAAAACAAGCCGTCGCGCCTGTCTGTGTCGCTGGTGTCTCTGATGCTGTATGCGAGGCTGTATGAGTGCCCTTCTATAAATAAATAAAATCAAATTAAATGCAACTAGTTGTGTGCGGGGCACACAGTATGTCTGTCTACTGCCTCCTGCCTCCCTGCCTCTCGGATAAATTACAGCAATTTCGTATTTGCGCCGCGGCCGTTGCAATTGCGGCCAGCGAGTACCCGAACCGGACTGCAGTTCTAGCCAAGTTGCGAACCATCGTCTGGCCATAAGCCCCCTCCCAGCCTCATACGATCCAAGTTAAATATAGAACGTTGAAGCGGATGGTCGCATAACAACGCAGAGATACATACATACTTGTATCTATGATTTTATTTATTATGATGCCAAAAAGCAGTCTAGCAGTCATGTGCTCTTTGTGGCATCACAAAAATATATATTTTTGCAATCTTGCCAAAAATCGTGCCGACAATGTAGACAGGTCGTCTAAAACACACTATACATTATGCTATATATGAGATGTCGGAGTGTGGAGGAGGATGGGGCAGTATTCCCCCAAGGAGATACAGGCCCGCGGGGCAATTAACGTTTCGCTTCCAATTCCAAATAATTCGCACATACTCGTCGAATACGTTTTTTAATTGCCATTCCAAAAAACAATTGAAACTACCCAGAGATGACGCACTGATCATCTGAAGCGGCCTCGCTTCGCCATAACTTTATGGTTGTTTCAACCGGATTTTAGCAGTTTGGCAGAGCCTCCCTCCCCCTTCGCTCCAACTATGCCTCTCAAATAGTTGTTAATTTTAGCCAAGAATGTCGTCCGTGTAGCTGTAGATTGTATCTCTACATCGATCCCATTTAAATGATCGTGATCTGTGGTGTACCCTGTACTGTCTACCCTCGCATGCTGACACGCACCTGCACAACAAGCTCGTTTACCTTCGCCAGCCAACACTTGGCTGGCTGTCCAGCATTGAACTCACTCGGCTTGCCGTGCACTCGATGAACTTTAACTGATTTTTGGTTTCCCCTTTTCTTGTTTTTAATTGCAGTGCCATCCACAGCAGCCAATATGTCGATCGCCAGCGTTCACGGTCCCCAAATCGCCGACATCTGCAGTCCCCTGTCGTAAGTATTCAGATTTAGATCGGCCATCGCCGGCGCCACCATCGCTCGCCGCCATCATGATTCACTTTAGCTGGAAATGCTCTGGCTGAGCTGTGTGGCGTTTCCGTTTTCGAATCCCAATTCGCAAATTTCAATGTAAACAATGTCAGGGTGATTTAGTCGCTGGCGTCGCGGAGGAATCGATCGGGAAAGGGTTGTGGAGCTCATTCATGATTTTTTGTTTCTTTTTTTTTTTTGCAATCTTATCGGTGGGGACACAGTCGGGGGCAGAGTACAGCGCAACCACAATAAAATAGAGAATCCAACGCGAAAGCCACACCTGCGATTCGGCCACGACTTTGGCCCATTAATGAAAGGGGCCAGCACCGTCAGCTCAGCAGCAGTGTTCGGTCGTCAGTCTGTGTTTGTTTAAGTATTCCCAGTCGCCGTCGTCGTCGCCGCAGTCGTATCATTATCATTTCGCATTTTGGGGCCGCATAAAAAATAAACAACAACAAAGCCACCGTCGCCGTCGCCATCACCATCGCGATTGCTCACATGATCGGGCGAAAGTCTCACGCCGCAGTAGCGTCGTCGGGTACAGTTTGCCAATCATTTCTCCGCCTCCACCTCCTCCTCCTCTCACCCCCATGCCCATCTCCACTCATTATCATAATCACGCCAGCGCATGCCGCCACCCACTTGGCAAGGTCACGGCTGTCAGTCCTCCCCGATTACTAATCATGATTTCCCTCCTCCTTTTCGCTATTTCCAGGCACCACAATCTGGGTCTGTCCGCCTCCCTGCCGGACCTGGTGGGCAGCCCTCTGGAGATCAGCATGGACAACGTGCTGACCATCGAGGAGCTGCGCCAGCACATGGGCTCCTGCTTCACCTGCGGCGTCTCCTGGACGGACGATCATGTGTCCCTCGACTGCAGCGAGTGCGGTGGCTACAGCCTGGAGCGTCCCTGCCCCCTGTGCGACGGCCAGTGCGGTGTCCAGTGGAAGCGTGACTTTGCCATGGTGAGTTCGCCTCCCAATCCCCCCAAACAGCAGCTCATCAGTCACTCAACAGGAATCTCTGTGTCGCAAAAAATAATTCGCTTAGATACTAATTGTTAGCGAGTACATTAAGTAATTTGATAAAAAGTGACGGCCGTTAATATGCAAAGTACATTGGGTTGACACCTCCGCGCTTTTTCGATAAACGAAAGCAAATAAGCCACTCTGGTGGTGCCAGTCGGCTTGGAAATTAGCATTGAAGTTTTCCAGCCCCGCTGTTTGATCAAATGTTTAAATTTTTGGACTTCTTTGTCTGTTTTATCAAAAAGTAGTTTTTGCGCCACAACTCCATTCCGGAAACTAAAGAAACACCTTTTTCTTGAGTGGCTAGAAAAGTTGAAACTAATAGAACTTTTTGTTGTTTTCTTTCCAGTCCCATGCCTGCAGTCAAGCCCGTTGGGTGGGCGTGTGCATCAGCTATCCGGAGGCCGTGGCCGGTGTCCAGTTGCCCGTCGGAGGAGCCGCTGGAGCTGCCACCTCGTGTGCCGCCGCCGCTGCGAATCAATTGCGCCTGGCCCAGGAGCTGTGCTCCCGCCTGGAACAACTGTCCACGTCGACGGCGAGCAAAAGCGGACGCATCTAGAGCGCACCGGACGCATAACAGTTCCTTTCGACAGCCAGACTGCAAACCACGCCTCCACATCAGCCCCCACATAAGCCCCTCATCCGGATAGCAGAAAAAGCTACACCACCACCACCGCCTGAACACCACGTCCCACAGTCTCTCACCCGTAATTTAGGGCCTAATTGCTAAGCTTTTTAGTTGTTAGTTTTTATTGTTGTGTCGCGTTTTAGTCTTTTAATGTGTGTGTGTGTGCCTTTTTTGCACAAATTTCCATTTATGATTTCACTCGTATTCGGTTTGGTTCGCAGTGTGACTAGCCAAGTTAGTTCCTTTGTTTACCTTCTAATAGCACCACTTTGTTTGCACACATGACCGACCTGTTCTATCCAGGAAAAGACTTCTTTCTGCTTAGACTTAAGCCGAGTTTAGGCATTGCAGTGATAACGGTGATATTAGCCAGAAAGAATCGTGAACAAATAGTGAATTTATAATGTTGTAGCGAATGTCTAACGATAGCTCTACGAGATACTAGCGTACATTTTTGTATCAAACACACTCTACACACTAAACAGACCGTGTAGTCGTCGTCTAGGGATTGTTGTTAGCAATTAAGTTAGTTGTTGTTGCTTAATGCCTTGTGTCAAAGCTGAGGCACAGATCTTAGCCGAGTTAAGGTCTGGATGGTGCCAACGCAGCTCAGTGAGCTCAGCAGCGTAACAAAGAATCTTCCGAAATGCAAAATGCTCAACAAAGTAACTACAGGATTGAAACAAGTCTCTAATGTGGAAAAGCGCGAGAAACAACAAAAAAAGGATTAAAGGATAGAAACGGAATTAGAAGAGCGCACAAGGAAACAATTAAAAAGCATTACTCAAAAGTGTTAAGATTTTCTGTGAAAATCCATATGACATGTAGAAGTTTATACCTAATATATACACCTATATACTATATACCATTTAAATCTGCATACAATATACATAAATCTATATATACATATACATATATTTTTAATGTAGAGATGTGTTTTGTAAAAGACAAAGGCATATTTTTAAAATTAAATATCTAAACTATAAAAAATCAAAAAAAAAAAAGACTTCTTGAATGACTTTGCGGGAGGAATCTGTGTGTTGCCAAGTGCTTCGCTCTTGGCGAACGGGAGGCATGCGGCGTAATCCGGATTCCGGAATCTAATCAACTTTTTACGGCCACCTGGTGGGCGCCGCTCCACTGCCAAAGCCACTGCCCATCACCTGCTCCGCTAAGTGCCTGACTAAATGGCGAGTAAACAAGGTTTACGCTTTTGGGATTCTCTCTCCCTGGTGGAAATATGACATCTTTCCTACACGTCATAAAGTGGAATTTCACCTGCTTTCCGTGAATTTATCGCCCTTTGTCCATGTAAGGAGTAAACACTTTGGATTTCATCATTCTCGAGTCGCGAAATCCAACTCTCGATTTGTATTTTTGGCTTAATGGCCTTTGTGCTCTTTGATGTCCTACATTGCCGATTTTAGTTTGTTTTTTTTTTTGCCTTTATCATCATTTCTGGGAATAAAATTTTATCGTCTTGGAAAGGTGCTCGGTTATCATTGAAGCAATTACATTCGATGACTCTTTTATGGATTTGAAATCAAAGTTTCCCACTAACTAGTGCTTTATCGGGTACAGGTTTCCACTTCCTGCACATAGATACCAATGAACTGGTGATTCTGGGAACTATTTCTTGGGAGGTATTTTATTACCAATTTTTAATCTCAATATGTTTTGGCTCCGTTGTTGGCCAAACAGCAGCACAGGCTGCGACTGCGGCTCTTGCAGCTCTTCCTCCGCTGACGGGCATACCAGGCCGGGGTGTTCAACGAAATCTGGCTACTTTCCGCTGAAAGATGTCCAAAACTAGTTACTTTCCAGGCACTATGAGACGGGAAGAACTTACATTTCTGGGCCTGATCCCATTCGGAGTCGGGAGAAGCCTCCGGCAGGGGCATGTGCAATTGCAGCTCTTCGAGAAGCTCGCCCAGCTCCTGGGAGTCCTTGACTATGCTGCACAGCTCTTCCTGCTGGAAGTCGGGATTTATCTGCTTGCACAGCAGAATCTGACTAATGACATTGCCCAGATTGGAGGGGGCAGTGCGGGAGGGAGCTGTGGGGATTCATTAATGGCTACCATTAAGCTTTAAGTGAGAAAGGGATGCAGTCTCACCATAGTACTCTGTCATATCCAGAGGCACGAGTTGGATCAGGCGATAGCTCTTGATCAGTTCGTTTTGAAACTGCTGGGTGAGATGGAAGAGAAGGGTCAGGTGCATCCTTTCGCTGGGACTGCCCAGGCAGTGGCGCGGCTGAGGGGTGATCAGGTGGGCCGTGTGCTTACAGGAGTCCACACAGCTGCGCCGCAGCTTCCTGATCTTCTCACGCAACTCCGGGGAGTCACGGGACTGACCAATGAAGATGAGCAGCTCCCGGAAATGGGCCACATGGCAGTTGATTTCGGTGATGAGCTGAAAACCATTTAGGAGAACACTTCTTCTGGTTGGAGCTCTTTGGAAAAGGACTACTTTACCTTCTGAGGGTCACGCGAGGGCAGGAGAAGCTGGGGCAGATATATGGAGAGGCGATGGGCGATTATGGTCGAGTTCCGAATGGCCAAGGCTGTGCTGCTGGCCACACTTGCCGCTGGCTTCTCGCCCAGCACGGCTGACGAGCAGATGCCATCACCAGGACCGACGTGGGCCATATTTGGATGCAGACTGCAGCGCCATTTTTAGCTGGCTGGCATCCTCGAGAGTATGCTACATAAAGGGGCAAGCTGGCAAGCTGGCAGGCTGGCAGGCAGGACATGGCAAGGAAACTGCCATGTGCAACTTGTGTGTGGTATCCGTCTTATGTAAGCAAATTGCGGCTGTCCTGTCTCATTACCTTGTGTCAACAAGTCACGCCAGCTAACCAGCAACAAATGAGCCAAGGAGGGCGACCGCCATAGCAGCCACCCCCACCCACGACATTTACCCTTGCTGCCCCAGATGAAGCTATTATGAGAACACCAGAGATGGCCCATTTTAGCCACACGGAATGTTGGATTTTATAGACTCGCAATCACCGCACTCGAAAAACACTCACAAAAAAATATACACAATCAATTGATGCTTCCCGTCTCCTCGATAAAGTCCTCCGCCGCCTGACAGGGAATGTCAATAAACAAATCGATGGTGTCCACGTTGATGGCGTCCAACTCCGTAAAGATCATTTCATCATCAATGCTGCGATCCGGCTCCTTTCAAAGAATAAAAAATGAATCAAAATTAAAGTTAAAATTTAGTATCTTATGGATACTTACTATCTTGGCGTACTTCCAGCACTCTATGGCCTTGTAGTTCTGCCCCATTCTCAGGTTAAGCAAGGCCAGAAACCCCCAGACATTCGGCACATGGGTCTCCGCCCTGGTGCACTTGGCAAAGCAATGCAGAGCCACCTCCAGATGGTCCCTCCTGTAGTAGGACTTGCCCATCAGGTAGTCCGCAACCAGGGTGGTCATTTTGCCAGAGAAGGGATTGTTCAGAGCCTCGATGCACTTGTAGTTGTCTCCCATTTCGTAGGAGATGTATCCCAGCCGCAGTTTGCTGAGCTCGAAGCAGTCGCGCTCATTCTCGTCGGGTGGCGGCAATGTGAGGCACACCTGGTAATAAAGGGCGGCATCCTGCTTTCTACCACGATAGTACTCCACATTGCCATTGACCTGGGCATTCATGGCGGCCTGAAATATAAATTTTCGCTTAAAACACAAACAGAGCCATTTAATCCCGACACTAACAGCCCTATCAGCCTCGACTCCCTCACCAAAGTCATAGGATGCCAGCTCAAAGTCGTCGCCCAGTTGGCTAAGAAAAATGGCCAGCTGGGTCTTGACCATGTACTTGTCGGACTCGGCACAGACGTTCTCGATGGCTCCAAACACCACCTGAGCGAACTCGTACAACCCCAACCGAACAAACATCTTGAAGACCTCGAAGAAGAGTTGGCCGCGCTTCGAGGGGATATTCGGGTTGATGGCGAGGAACAGGCCCCACAGGCTGTGCGGGGCCGTCGGGGAGCTGGGTCGGTTGTGACCCTGGTTGTCCTCGAACCGCCACCGGGCATAGGCACATCCCGGCTCGTACCTGAACAGCTTGTAGTAGCAGTAGAGCAGGATCCAGGCGTCCGGCTGGCGGAGATACCGCTCCGCAAAGATCGTAATGCTCCGCAAAAGACACTCCGTGCAGTCGGGCGCTGTTTCCGGATTGGCACGTGTGTCATAGTAGTTGAGGTACAACTTAATCCAGTTCCTGTGGTATCAGTCCATTGACATGGTATCTATTTAGGTGCGGAGTGACGACTAGATATATCAATGGGCCGGTGCTTACGTATAGTACTCGTAATGGTTGGCCAGGTGACTCTGTCCGTAGTATTCCTTGGCCAAGTCGTAGTTCCCGAACTCCATGTGCAAGATAAGCATATAGAAGTTGAAACGTTCGTCGCTCGGATTTTCGGTCTTCGCCTGTTGGGTGAAAAGATTGATTAGCCAAGAGATGCCATCGCTTTTCCGCATTGTTTTCGACTCAATTCGGTTAATTATAAATTTCATTCGCAGTTCGCAACCAGTAATACTTCATTGAAGAGTTAATCAATTAGAGATATTAGGTCCAACACACTCATAATGAATAATGCTACCGAGAAAGGGAGGAGTAATTTTTTTAACATTATTTACGATTCATTCAAAATCTAATCAAATTAGCAAGCCATCTGAATCACTGTCGGGTTTCTGATTAACTCCTTCCTTCCGGTAATTCATTTCTTTTTTTTTGTGGTAAAATATTGATAAAAAGGGGAAGCTCAAAACATTCGAATATGAGTAAACTTTCTAGTAAACCATTAGTCCTAGTTGAGTAACTTTTATCAATGAATCACTCCGCCAGCGATTAGATTTCTGACCTTGTCGAGAAACAGAGCCGCGGTGCGAGTATCGCCTACTGCTCGGAGCATCTTGATGGTGTTCAGGTAGTCCATGATGCGATCCGACTGCTCCACCCGACCACCTCCGAAGGTCTCGAAGCCATCGTTCTCCGCCTGCTCCACCAATCCGTGCACCCGAGGCTCCAGATCATTGTAGGCCACGGCACAGAGATTCTGAAAAGCGAAATAAAAGCTAAAAAGTTGACACAATGACCATCTTACCGAGAAGTCCACGTTGGTGGAGGTGGGGGTACGGGTGTTGTAGACACTGCCAATCACTTTCATCAGGATGTTGGCCAGGTTCTGGACAGCACAGCAAAAGTGCTGTTTGCGATCCTCGATCTTGTGGACGCGCTTATCAATGATGAAGATAATGCAGTCCCGGATGAACTTATCGAAGCGGGCAAACGAATCCGCTTGGATCTCCTCCAGGGGTATCCCGACTGGCGGGACTAAAGGATTATCGCAGAACAGGAGACGATTTTGCCGGACGAAGCTGTCGCGGAACACCTGCAGCTCCTTGTAGATCTCCCCAATGGGTGCCAGGAGACACAGCTTGATGATGGCGAATGTTGGCTGTCGGCTGATAATGCTTTCGGTCCTCTGGCTGCTGGCGATGATCACGGTTCCTTGCCTCTTCGCTGCCGGCTTCAACTTTCCCATATAATCCAGCTGGACGGCAAACCTCATGTTTTGCACTGCAAGGGGACACTTTAAGTGGCACGAAAGCTCCATAAAATCATTTTCACTTACCTCCCGGATAAGCCATTATGGATGGGTCGAGAATACCCTGGAATACCTTCTGGGGCTTGGTGTAGCCTATTGTTTGGAAGACCTCCACGGCCAGGACATACTGCTGGCAGGTGATGGCATACGATAGGATGTCGGCCATTTTCTGGGTGAGGATGAAGCGATGGAAGGAGTTGCACACCAAGGCATCATCCATACCCTGATCAATGTCCGAGAAATTCACAGTCATGCCATCGGTGCAGAGGAGTTCATCAAACAGACGGTACGTCTCCACCTCCATGGTGGACTTCAGCCCAGTGGCGTTCGACGGCTGGACGGCCCGGCGAAAGGACTCGAAAACATGATGCAGCGGTTGCTGGGCAATGCACACCTGCTCCAAGTATTCAAAGTCACAAAGTGGGACGTTCAGCAAGTCATTGCGATCACCGGGTATCCTAGAGCGGAAGCTAATCACCACACGCATGCTGGACGCTTCCAGGATGTACTCCTCCTTAAGGTTATAAATGCTCTCAAATGTCACAAAGGACATATTGGTGAAGGTCAATTGTTTGGCGATGGGCAGCAGGGTGTATAGGTGCCATTCCGTGTGGACAGTGGAGCGCAGCGACTCCTCCACATCGGGCATCGGATAAAGGTAGAGCGTCTCCCGGACCATGCTGCGGGAGTGGCCAAACAGCTTGATCACATCCAGGTAGCCCACGCAGAGCAGGACCAACTTGGCCGTAATCCGGGACGAATACTGTTCCGGACCCAAAGTGTCATGATTTCGGTCGATTTGTTTAATGATTACCTGGAGGATGGGAGGATGGTAATAATACAGCAATATGGTGGAAATCTCCATCCAAGCCAACTTACCTCCACTGGGTTACTTGAACTGGAACTAATACCCATTTTGTCATCATCCTCCTCCTCAGCCTCTTCCTCATACGCCCCACCATCATCGCCATAAATCGGACTTAATGGGCTGACCCGCATGAAGAGCTCGACTAGCAGTGGATTGTCCGCCGCATGGTTAATCCTGTCCACATTGTCCTGCTGGAATATTAGCGTGAAGGTGGGCCTCGAATTAAACTCCCATTGCTGGATAATTCCCTCAGTGTCGTAGTGCTCTGTGCATTTCACTAACAGGCTGCCGCCCTGGCTGATGTGGAGCTCCACTGGGTGTCTCGTCGCCGGCAGGCGACTGATGCCAGCCAGTTGGATGTAGAGGAATACATTCGGCGGCTGGGGGCCTATTTTTGGGGGCTCTTCTTCCTTGCCCTTCTTGCCCTTTTTTGGCGGCATTTTTCATAAGTGTTATTTTTTCGATTTGAATTGTAACAGTTAAGTCGGAGCAAGCAGTGCCTTCGACGAGAACTTTCGAAGTAGAAAACAGTGTTCGAAAATACCGTCTGTGGTCTTCCAAGCAGTTTTTAAACTGCTTGCACGTGAAACAGCTGATTTTACTACAGTGTTACCATAGTCTTTTAAGGAGTACCAACGGCCCCCACATCCCCCCTGCTCCATACCATCCACACGTGAAGCGGAATCAAAACAACAAATTGGACAGGGTCGGGTATTGTGTATTATGCAAGCAATTCCTGTGTGAAAACTGGCGAAAACTTCGATAACTCGAGGCGATTTGCAGGGATACGAGTCAACAGCATTGACATGTACCGTTTGCTGACCGCCAATCGAGCGGGCGCCGTCCGCAGGGCCTTCCGAGCGCCACCCACTGCCCACCCAACAACAACGCAAAATCCGGTGTGCTGCGACTGCGGCGGTTTTGCGCCTCAGAATTTCGTGAATTATCAGCAGTATTATCAAATGTTGTACCGCCAAACGCCGGCCGGTAAGCTGCGGGAGTAGGGAAGGGTGCTCCAAGATGTTTAGTTACCCAGCCATGTGCTTTCTGTTTGCAGTCACTTCAGCTGCTACAACCACAACTACCACGGTGCGTCCACAGACAACAACACCCACCCAAACAGATGCCCTGGAACAGGCCAAAAAGAAGAGAATGCGCAAGCCACGGTATGCCAAATACGTGGAGCTCCTGGAGGGTAAGAGATTGGCTAGAGTCATCCTTTTTTATGGAATAATTTCCTTGAACTTCATCTCCAGTCACCGAGCAGGCCATCAGTGAGCGCCGGTCGCGAGTGAAACGATTAAAGTCGAAAAAGCTAGCCGAGTTTATACAGAAAACCCAGCAGCAAATCCTGGAGAGACGTGCCCGGGAGGACAGGAAGGATAAGAAACCTAAGACCGCCATGGAGCTGCCACAAAGACAACCTGTTGAGTACCAAAAGATCGATATAGACACGCTGGACGGATCTCTCCTGGAGTCCGGAATTTATGATGACCGACCCATGCTGTTCTTCGGCAAGGACAAGTACACCAAGCAGGTTATAGCCAATCCGGATGAGGTGCAAAATATCCTCAAGAGCTTCCACAACTTTCGGGA
Organism: Drosophila monieri; assembly: GCA_035047585.1. Lineage (NCBI taxonomy): Eukaryota > Metazoa > Arthropoda > Insecta > Diptera > Drosophilidae > Drosophila > Drosophila monieri. The sequence continues at coordinate 4,668,196 of JAWNPJ010000079.1, read as the reverse complement.
CATAATCGAGAGCATGGGAAATGAACAAATGGAGGCGGATTTTGGGTGGGTTCTAATGGAATATTAAAGGTTTCTTTAATAATTTGTAATATTTTGTTTCAGATTAACGAATTCGAAAGCTTTGGCGGAGGAAGCAGAGGCGCACGATCCTTTCGAGGCCATTGAACCCTACATTAATCCCCTGGACAAAAGCAAACCCTCTTCCGTAACGGCGGTGGCTATGCCAAACGCCAACTCAGTGACAGCCAAGTCGAAAAAGCGGTAAGTTCTCATTAATATTTAATTAGAGCAATTAACAAGCCCCTTCTTGCAGTTTCAAGAGCAAGGTGCATGTCAACGAGGAGCAGGAGCGCCTGGCCAAGCAGCGAGCCCTACACATGAACCTAAACACTTACCTGAGTGTCTGCGTTTCCGCGAATATGTTGAGCCGGGCACTGTCCACCGTAATTGCCTACCGAGGGCGGGTGAGAAAGAGTTCCTTGCCCCATTTCTCCGAGGGCGTCATCACCATCGATCTCTACAACATCCTGCTGCATGGGTATGCGGGCAAGGGATACTTTGAGCGTTGCCAGGAGCTCTTTGGCCTGATCGAGGAAGACGGCCTGTCGTTCAATGAGCAGACCTATGCAGCCATTTTCGAGTGCCTGGGTCGGGTGGAATCAGATGAGCAGAACCTGCAGCACATAACTGATTACATAAATCAAGCGGAGGCGGCAGGAATCAGCTTAAATCAAATCATGGATCGTTCCAAGTTTGTTGCCGATCAGCGGGATATAGCTCTGGATGCCATTCGTCGACTGCGTCCCGAGTTCACACCCGTTTATGAGCCACCGCAGCTCGGTTACGATAACGAGCTGCTGAACCACCTCAACGAGCACCTAACTTCGAAAAAGGACCCTGACTACGCTATAATGAACTCCAAGAGTGGCTACACCAAAAAACAGTTGGAGCAGCTTGCTCGAGACCAGCTCCAGGTGGAGCTGGACGGCAGCATCACCATCAAGTCAATTGAGAAATCGAAGGAGTTTGCGAATACCAAGTTATGCGTAAGGATACTATTTAAGATTTATTTATTTCTTTAAAATAACTAATTTAAAAAACTTCCAGAGAGAGAAGCTCAACGATCTGGAGCAGACGTGGCGCAAGCAAATATCCGCTGCCATCGTCAGAGACCTCAATACCCTTCGTGTTCAGGTTCGCTTCAAGCCACACGGCTACATGAACTACTACACCTACCTGAAGACCATGGACACCTCGCACTTCGTGGATATTCTCATTAAGGAGCTGTACAAGTTGGCTGCTGGCTCGGAGACATTCAGTCCGACGGTGGGGCAGCTGTACAAGGAGCTGGGACAAAAAGTTCAGCAACGCTACCAGATCGAACAGAAGAAACAAAACGGGACGCTGGAAAAGATTGGCGAGATCTACAGTTCCTACTGCGATATCTGGGACAGCGGAAAGACGCAAGACAACACCCGGCAGGTATGGCAGCGTTTGGTGCACGAGCAGCGAACAAGTGGCCCCAGTATGGATCAGCCGGAGGTACCATGGCCATCCAATGTCCTCACCGGAGTGGGTCGATTCCTGTACAACATCCTGATGCGCGACATTAAGATTGATTCTCACTTGATGCGCACCAAGAGTAAATCCAAGACAGCGTCACAGCCTCAGAACTTGTTGCCCGCCTTCTACACTCTCTTCCGGAATCAGGGACGCCTGGTCAAGGAGGAAGTTAAGCCACATCCGGTCCTAGCCAGATTGCTACGCGCCTCGCGACAACAGACGCTGACCTTTGACTCGAATCTGGTGCCTATGATGTGTCCCCCGCAACCGTGGAGTACCCCGCATAACGGTGGCTACCTGCTGAACAAGTCAGAGCTGATTCGTCTGCCCCACCAGGCGATTCAGCAGTGGGAACGTATCCGTGCCTCCAATCCCCAGCAGCTATACCCCGCTCTGGACTCCCTCAACCAGTTGGCCAGCGTCCCATGGCGCGTTAACACTCAGCTGTTAGATGTCATCATCAAGGTCTTCCAGAATGGAGGCGATGCCAAGCTGGATGTACCCCAGCCGCCCAGTTCCCTGCCTCCACTGCCCAGTTTGCCGCCCAAGAATGCCGAGGGTAGCGATGTTTCCAACGCAGATCGTGCGAAGCAGTTCCGGGACAAGATGGTGCACCGCAGGAAGCAGGCGGAGATGTACAGCTTATGGTGCGATGCCCTCTATCGGTTGTCCTTGGCGCAGCATGTAAGAAATATTGTTTTAAAATTAAGAAATCAATTGTTAAAATTATTTTTTTTAGTTTCGGGATAAAGTCTTCTGGCTGCCGCACAACATGGACTTCCGTGGTCGGGTGTATCCTGTGCCACCGCACCTCAACCACCTTGGATCTGATCTGGCGCGCTCCATGCTCATCTTCGACCAGGCTCAGCCCTTGGGTGTAGATGGTTTCAGTTGGCTAAAGTTGCACTGCATCAATCTGACTGGCCTGAAGAAGCGAGATTCCGTCAGAGAGCGTTTGCTCTATGCGGAGGAGATCATGCCGGATATTCTGGACTCTGCCGACAATCCCCTCACAGGTCGGATGTGGTGGGCCAAATCGGATGAGCCGTGGCAAACCCTAGCCTGCTGCATGGAAATCGCCAATGTGCACCGCTCCCCGGATCCAGCTGCATATCTCAGTCGTTTTCCGATCCACCAGGACGGCTCCTGCAATGGTCTCCAGCATTATGCGGCGTTGGGAAGGGATCAGGCGGGTGCTTGCAGTGTCAACCTGGCGCCATCGGCTATACCGCAGGATGTGTACAGCGCAGTAGCCGCTCTGGTGGAGAAAAGTCGCAAAGTAGATGCTCAAAATGGCCTGCACGTGGCAGAGGCTCTGGCGGGATTCGTGCGCCGTAAGGTTATCAAGCAGACAGTGATGACGACGGTGTATGGCGTTACCCGTTACGGTGCTCGTCTCCAGATAGCCCGTCAGCTGAAAGACATCGACGAGTTTCCCAAGGATTGGGTGTGGCCAGCGTCCACCTACTTGACCACCAAAACCTTCGAGAGCCTGCGCGAAATGTTCACCTCGACCCGTGAAATCCAAGATTGGTTTACGGAGTGCGCGCGTCTGATTTCTGGCGTTTGCAGCCAGAACGTGGAGTGGGTCACCCCCCTGGGTCTGCCGGTAGTTCAGCCGTACAATCGCCAGGATGTCAAGCACACCGCTCGCACCGGAATGAAAGTGACTGCCAACTTGTCGATGGACATGTACGAGCGGCCCAACATCCTCAAGCAGAAGAACGCCTTTCCGCCAAACTTCATTCACTCCCTGGACTCCTCGCACATGATGCTCACCTCGCTCCACTGTGAGCGGCATGGCATCACCTTTGTGTCCGTCCATGATTGTTTCTGGACGCATGCCAATACAGTGCCGGACTTGAATCGGATGTGCCGGGAGCAGTTTGTGGCCCTCCACGGGCAGCCCATCCTGGAACAGCTATCCGAGTTCATGCGAGACACCTACAGCTTTAAGGAAAAGTGAGTCAAAACCAAGCAAACTTAGCTAACTACTTTTAATATTTATTTCGATCTTGTAGCGACTTTACAAACGATGGTTCCGTGGAAGACTTGTCCAAGCGCCAGCTGAACCGCACCCTGAAACAAATGCCCCAAAAGGGTGACTTCGACCTGCGCAACGTACTCGACTCCGTGTACTTCTTCAGCTAAAGCGACGTCTCAAACAACACGAACAGTGCCTATTTTTAATCTTAGTCATTAGTGTAACTTATCATAGCTGTTATAATTGTTGAACGAAGCTGCTTTTAAAACCAAAAAGAATTGAGAAAACCCTTAAAAGGCGAAATGCCAATTGTGATTTTGTAACCATTTACTGCAGAAAATTGGTAATAAAAATGATTATTAAAATGTTTCGAAAAGTACAATTTTTATTATTCAGGTGGGTCATACGGCTTTTTAATTCGAGAATCAGAAATATTTTATTCCGGGCGGATTCTCGATCAACAGTCTCTTTCAGACTTTAAGCCTGAAAATAATTTCAAGTAAACCCCCAGAACAAAAGAAACAAAATATCCTTTTAAAAACATGCTTTTATATTTATTTATTCTTTTCTTTACAGGATGAGGAGACGCCTCCTGGATTGGTGGGCATGCCCCTGACACCGACGCATAGTTGCAGATCCCTAAGGAAACTAGGCTTGCGAGCGACGATAAGGCAGCGATTAGATCGTGCGGCTGCTTTAAAGTTTTACACCAAGTTATGTCCAGGATGATGGAGGACATCCTCGCCTGCAGTCCTGGGTGTACAAATGAAGCCGGTTTCCGAAGACCACCTGGCGATTGGCATGTAGCAGTGAAATTCGCCCACTACAGATTAGAGGCAGTTAGAACGCTGATTTGTGAATGGTATTACTTTCTTAAATACGATTCGAAATGGCTTAAATATAGGCTAAGATGTTTAGCAAAAGTTCACATTTAAGCCATCCTATCTTGACTTGGTCAACAGGGCTCTGCGTGACCATTTACTTCAGGAAAATAGCCATATTTTGGCCAATAATTACCGGAGAAGAGAATGTTATACCTTCCCGATCTTGGATCTTTGAGTACTTTAATTCTGAATCAAAATCTGACCATCTAAAATCTGAACCGATTTTCTCAAATTTTCAAAGGGGTAACATCATGATTTTGGCCAAAAAATCGATCCGAAATTTTACTTCTCTATTTGTATGATATTTTATTGCAGATTGGATGCAATTGGAACCCTGATTCATAAATGGCATTCCTTTCTCAAATACGATACGAAATGGTTTAAATATTGACTGAAATGTGTCACAAATGTTCCCATCTTAGCCACCCCATCTAAACTTGGTCGAGGAGGCTCTCGGCATCCAGTAATTTCGGGAAAATGGCCATATTATTGCCAATAATTATCGGATAATCGAAGGTCATCCCTTCCCAAGCTTGGAGAACCGAGTACCATAATTCTGCATCAAAACCTGGCCAACTGAAATCTGAGCCGATTTTCGAAAATTTTTGGCCAAATGGTCATCATGATTTTGGCCAAAAATCGATCCAAATCTGTTCCCTCCCATATTTCTCTTTTTTTGATGAAGTTCGAGGGAGATTGAAGCCCTGATTCATAAATGGTATTCTCTTTCGAAATCGGATGGAAAACAGCTGAAATATTGCATAAAAAGGGTCCTAATTCCTTCACTTCGCTAAAATGATAATGCCCTCAGTAAGGGTAAAAAGAGACCACTCCCGGATTGGCCCGGTTCTGACCACTTTCGGCCACTTTCGTTTTCACTCAATGGCTTGCCTATGAGTGCTTTTTGAGAGGAGCCAGCACACCTACACTGTGGGATTCCCACCTCCCCCCATTACATGCTGGCTCGTGGTGCCTCTGCTACTGCTACTGCTTCTGCTACCGGCGACCGGCGACGTCGTCGTCATCGTCATCCGTCGGCTTTCTTTGGCCACTCAGCTGTGCTCTCATTTCGTGGCTCGGCTGGCGATTCGCTTCCGACGTGCCGCTCAGTCTGAAAAGTGGCGCGTCGAGAACGCATCGTATTCCGTATTCCGTGTTCCGAATACCGAGCTGAAAATCAAGCGTGCTCCGAGGGAATTCCTCTAGAATCAGCATCAACATCGGCATCTGCAACTGCTGCACCACTTGCACCTGTCCAGGCCGCACAGGTGGATCGCTCAGGTAACGAGAGTTGCTGCGGTTGCAGCAGCAACAAAGGCCACTGGCTCTATTAGCATTTTATCGCACCTCTTCAGCATAATGGGTAACTGATCCGCGATGCAGGGAGCCAAGTGCTGGCAAGGGCGTGATGCATTTTGTTTTTTATTCCGACCGCAAAAGTGCAGTGAAAATTAAATCGGGCAAGAGTCGTATTTTGCTAAAAGAAGACACTAAGCAGCCCCCACGCCAAATACTTTTCTGTTTGCTCCGCAATTCGTGCTCTTTGTTTTTCAATGTTTTTGTATTACTCAGGCCTTTTCTGAATTTGTTCCTCCTCATGATGTTCCTCGGGAGATATTGTATCTTTTGGATACGCTCGTGTGGTGCCTCTTGTTTGGGTAATTGCAAGTGAATTGTCCGAGCTGCAATTGATAAACGAGCGCTCATAAACGGATAAAGGAGCTATCTGGGTGTCGGTCTTATCGCGCCAGAATATCGGATTAAAACTAATTCAATTACAGGGAGAGTGTGTGTGCTGTGCAGTGGGTGTGTGGGTGGGTGTCTGCCTGGGCATGCAAATTAGAAGGCATAATAACAACACCAGGCCAGAGAAGAGCATCAACAAAATGAGGAGCAGTAGCAGTCGCAGTAGCCGAGCATGTACACTGTACACATACATATATATAGATAAAAAACAGTTTGTAATTGGGCCAAAGTTTCGCAACGCAGCAAGGGGGTGCTGGGACAAAGTTGGAACTCAGTTTTCTGTTCGTGATAATGCCATAATTGACAGCCTGTGGACGGGTTTGATTGAATTTACATCGGCAAATTGAGTTGCAAATGAGTTTTGTCAGCCAGTGACGGAATTGCTAAATAGTCTATGATAAAACCTGATAAGAGCCCCACACCACTGCTGTTCAACAAAACGGCTAGTAATTGATTGAAGTGATTTGTTTCTGCAACAAAGAGAACAAAGCGCGAACACCCGTGCGTATACGTAATATTCAAGATTCGCCAGAGCAGAAGACACACAAATGATTCCTGTCAGCAAGTAATAACTTTTGATAAAGACCCAACAGCACGATTTCAATTAAAAACAGTTAACAATCGCCACAGAATAGGGAAATGTGTTTTATGGGCCAACCGTGCGTATGCGTAACCCGAATGTGTGCCAGCGCCATAAGTTACGGCCGTAAAAGTGTTCAAGTCCCGCCTCATATAATTCCGACCCGGACACTTCCCATTTCCGATTTCCCTGCCATGTGGTAAGCGGCCACGCCTACCGCCCCCTACCATCTTTAACCATTTAGGCCCATATTTTTCCGGTGTGCGAGCATCGAGCGTTGTATTCGGTTTAATGGAAAAAGTGTGTCCATGCCTCAGATGGGTTATTAACCATTTTGCCACACTGGAAATGGCCATTTAAATTTATAGTCCGTGCGGCCATGTGGCGTGCAGCACGATGTTGCAAGGCTAAGGATGGAGTGGTTAAGTCATCATGATTGTGCTGCACACGTTGCTGTTATGTGACCACATTGGGTGTTAACTGTAGGTGTAGTTTTAAATTATTTGTGTAGCTTTAGAGGCCTACCGTAAAAAGAGATAATGTCTGAGATAAATCCAGTGCCTGGATGCTCTTATTTTTCCAGTTTCTGTTCTTGAAGCATTTCTGTAAACATCTCGGAATTCCTACAAAATATTTACGAAAACAAATAAGTTTATGGCCTGGAATAGTTTTTGGGAAAAATGCACAGAAGCGGACAAGTTATGGATCAATAATTTAGGCCATGTCAGAGCTGTCAATGCCAGTGCACTTCTCTCCATCACCACCATTTATCATAACCTCCACAAGCTCTAGTCATTTATAATCCCGATCCCGAGTGGAACAAAAAAGATGCCGTGACTCAGCAGTGCTCTGAATTCGCTATGCGAACACATTATTATTTATTGCATATTTAGTTGGTATGCTCTGTATTCCCGATAATTTCCAATTCAATGTCGGAAAAAGAGTGAAAGGAAGGATTTTCCCGGGTTGACACAGCCCTGGGGCAGGAGATAAGAAGTCAGTCAACTACAAGCCCGCCAGCTGTCAAAGCCACCTACCGCTTGCTCTCTCCTCCCGTTTGCAGCCCACCCACCAGCCTTGCGTGAGGCGGGGGCATTATCGGGCAGGGAATGCGACAGCAAGTCAAGTGCGAGTGCAGGCAGAGATTATGCTGTTTTGGTAGCTCACTTTTGGCCAGAACTATGTACAGGGGACACTGGAAATTTGTACTCTATTTACTTTGTCACTAAATTAATAATCAAAAAATAAAAAAATATATTTGCAAAACTTACAAATAGCTTCCTTAATGTCTTATTAGTTGATGCATTTGTAATTTTTCATAAAAGTATCTTTGGAATACTTATTTATAGAATGCTTTTTCTTTCTCTGTAATTACCACTCAGTAATTCCCCCATTCATCATTCGGTAGCCCAACGTGAGTAATTAGTAAAAATGCAAACAAAAAAAACTAATCAGAAAATCTGAATCAAGAAAGCCTATTGCTCCCCCCTTGTCTTAGTTTTTTGGCCCTATTCCTGCACTCCATTTTGGGCTGCATTGATTTCCACTTTGCCAGGTGGCTGGCTCTATTTCTTTTTCGTTACTGTTATTTATGAATTCGAATTAATGTACCGTTAGCATGCACAACAACACTTTCAGCCAGGAACTGGGGACATGGACTTGGCCAATGCCAATGCCACTACCAGCACCACCGCCTCACTTTGTTTGGCTAAATGCGGCGTTGTCGTCCATTTTGGGTGCCATTATTACGACCGTTTCCGTTTGGAGATTTCCGGTGATTATTTCCATGCTGGCTGCCACGGAAAGTGAAAGTGAATGGGAAAGTGAAAGTGGCTCCTAGGAGGGCTAGGATGGCTAGGAATCCAGAGAGGGCCACGTTGGTGGCTTGATTGAATTAAGCCCGAAACGATCCCGGCCAGCAGTGCATAATGACACGCAGCTTAATTATGCTCCGCACAGCTTGTGGCCCAAACACCTGCCCCACTTACCCTAATTGAAATTGATTGCGATGGAATACCAGGCTCTGGAGGTGCTCGCTCTGGGTCTGTAGTTCCTCCACAATCATAATACCGCTTCCGAGACTCAGAATTCAACATGACAGCCAAACAATCAATGGCCCCGGAATGCACTTGTTATTGCCGCTGATGTTTCCAATCGATTGGAAGTAACACAGTGCCAAAAATTTATATTCCCAGCCCCCCGGGCCAGAAGTGGCAGGCGGGAGGAGGCAGTCTGTTTTTATCGTTTTCTGAAATATTAAAGGCATGTCAAAACAATGCGCCAAAGGCGGCTCAATAAATGATACGACAAGTTTCAGAGGGCAGGGTGGAAGGTGGGATAGCCACGACCCGCACGAACATATGACAGAGCACAGGAATGAGATACCTCCGAACTCGGAGGCAGAAGCTACTAATGCAAAGCCACAGAGAAGCCAACTGGCGGAAATACTAGTAGAAAACAAATAAAAGCAGAAACCAGAACAGGAAAGAAGACAAATTAAACTGTGACAATGCGAATGGCTAATACACTTGACAGATCAAGAAAGTAAGACTTACTTTCAAGATTTTTTAAAAGAAATTAAACCTACAATTTATCATAATCATAAATATTTTGTATCTCACGAATTGTCTTCAACAAAAGATTTTCTAAAACTTGATACAATTTTTATTAATTATAAATAAATAATTTGAAAACCTTTTCATTTAACTTCTTATAAAGTTATATTTGAGTTTCCAGAACCCTTCTATTATAACTCATGTACCTTTTCTATATTTCAGAGTTTCAAAAGAATTTTCCAAGCTAATAACCGCAGAAACTTTCCTAAAAACTCATACAAGTTATTATGGCTTGGCGGAATATTTGCATTTTATCTTTTATTTCCCCGCCCAGTACCATCTGCATGTTGACACTTTGCAACTTTCTTTCACGGCCAATGGAACAAGCTCTTACAGCCATGTTAACATGGTCACTCGCTCCCATCTCCCCTCAGCCAAGGTCGGCCAGAGGTTGAAGCTTATGAATATGCAGATATAGCGATACCGCTCCGATACAAATCTGCGAACATATCTTCAATCTTCAATCGGCAAGTCAAGCAACTTTTTTAGGGTATGACTGACATATGAAAAAATAGAAAAAAAAAAACAACGGAGGAGGAAAATAAAAATTGTAACAAGTTGAACGTGCTGCTGAGCTGGGCATTAATAGGTTTTTGACTTGCCATAAAAACCCCGGCACACATCCCCTTCCCTCAATGCCCCAACATAGTCGTCTATTCTATTTTCTGGGGCATGATAGCCAAGAAAATCCGCTCCAGACTACATAGAGCTTAAATTGCTCGTTGGCCTTTAAAAAATGATTTGGCCAAAACAAAAAAAAAAATCATAGAAGCAGAAATACAAACACAGACGTAGATGTTCACGTAACTCGATTCAGTTCAAGTTGAACATTTTTTGGCAGGTCTTGGGCCTTGATTAGGTTCACCAGCGCCATAGCCATCGCCATCGCCATTGCCATCGCCCAGCCGGCCCATTGAGGGCCCATTGAAGTTGCTCTTGTAATTGGCCTGTTGCGGGTCTGTGGCTAATAGCATTTGGCCCGTAATTGGCCGGCGATGGGTTGGTTGGGAAATTAATGCGATTCTCCTGCACCGCGAGCGGACGTTGCCATGCCACTTAATAATTATCATGGGATTTCATCTACCCGAAAATAAAAAATAAAAATAAAATGAGACTTGGCGCAATTAGGTTTGTTCACATCGTTTTTCAAACATTTTGGAGACAATATTTGCTGGGGGCTGCTTTTGGGGAAGTTACGAAAAAGGTGAAACTCTCTAAACCAACTCTTTTGTTTTGCTTCCGCTCGAGCTTTTAATGGGAATGGAATATTTATGAAAAAATTAAAAGTCAATCAGAAGTAGTTGTAGCTCGCAAAAAACACTTTAATTGAAGTGTGAATTAATTAATTGATTTTAATTGAACCAAACCACAAACAAGAACCGCAAACTCTTTTTCAAAGAGCTCCATTAATTGTGATTAATATATGGTAGAATAAATTCAATTTCTCATTTTGTTTATGAATATACATTTAATTTCCGCTTTATGCTTGATATGTCCTTGGATCCTTGGCTCTACCTGTTACATGTCCCCCGAGTTTTGCTGTCATCCTTGAACTCTGAGGGGTAAACAAATTTGTTATCAGTTTACATTTTTCTATTTCTTGGGACATTTGCGTATTTCCATTCAAGTCTATTCATTTGTTCATCAGATACTGCGATGTACACTCTATTGAGAATCCATTTACATTCCTTCGGCGAGCAATCAATTTTCTGTGCTTTCTCGTCCTTCACTTATCTATTCAATCAGAAAGTCGACCTCAGTCACAAGTCCCTCATCCTCAACCCATCCCGTCTTCAATTTTCTATTTTTTTCTTCCCCGAATTGAACATTTTCAGCTTACGGTGACTCCTTCAACTTGTTTACCCGTTCGTAGCCCCGTCTCCCAAAAAAAAACAGCAAAGCATACGAACTTTTTTCAAAAATTCATTTTTCTCAGCATTTTTCTATTTGCTCAACTGCCTGGTACTGCCGCTGGTACTGGCACTTGGGGGGGAAGTGCAGTCTGTTTATTTTTTGGACTTGTGGCTATTTGCATTGCTACTCGTAGTTTCCCTGCTTTTCATTTCCATGGGTTTTCCATGGAATTTTCTTGTTGCTCTTCCCCCAATCACTCTATCTGGCCGGCTCTATCTCCCACAAGCGTTCACTTCTCCACCGTCCGTTTGCTATTTTATTTGCTGATTTAATCGCGTCTTGAAGCTTCCTTCCTGTGACTGATTCCGGAGCGGGTTGGGGCTCAGGCGGGATGGGACTGAGGATGGCGGAGCCATGTTTATAGGCTAGTGGCATTTTGTGAGGCGTAGTTGCCGACACGCGCACACAGTCTCATAATCAAATGTCGGGTAATGTGCTGTGAGGCAATCTATAACCACGGGCCATGCAACAGCTTGCCCCGGAACGTGGCAAGTGGCAGCGGGCAGGGGGCTGGGGGCAGAGGGCAAGGGGACACAGCAAATGGCAAGTGAAAGATGAGAAAATGATTACGAAACTCAAGTGGCGAAAAATATGAAGATGTTTCGAGAACAATATTGTGTACACAAGTATCTTATCGATATTGCACGGGGATTCTGGGAATTCATAGTTCATTTCGATAAAAGGAATCCATGAATATTGAGAGGTATTGATAACACGACGACACTTTTAATGAAGACCTGAATTCCCAGAAGAAACGTCTGAATAGAGACACTGCCATAAATTACTCGAGGCGTGTTTGATTCTTATCAAGGGTTTAAGACTCTGTATTCCCTAGACCGCCTCGCGATTAGCCATTACGTCATAATCACACTACTTGGCAAACATTTTAAGGCTGAAACCCACTTAATCAAATGATGTAATTATCGCATCAGTTGTCCAACTGAGAAAGTTTGCTTCCGTATGCCAAGTTTTTCCGATTCTCCTTGAGCAACTCATTAATCCAATTAAACAGATCAATAAAGCAAAGGGGCAAACTGGCGAACCAAACTATCCACAGGCCATGGGACAGAGTAATGCCACAGTAAGAACGTCTTGGACCTGCAACCCGCAAGTGTTGCAAATTGAGTAAGCCGCACTCATGAGGCATTGACCATTTCTGTGGCAGACAGCACAAGTCTTTGACTCGATCTCCTCCTCGGACGTGGGCTTGTTTATTTGCTTTCACTTTTCACGTTTTTCACTTTTCTATTTGCTTGTCTGTCCGAACAGAAGCAGTATCGAATACATATGCCGGCGACTGTGTTTGCTCAATAAGTCAGCCCATGAGGGCGTCGACGGGGCGTATACTTGATGTTCTAGTTGAGTGAGACGTATACGCCCCGTGTGCGCATGGATATGTCAGGGTGTGCGCCACGCGAACAGACAACGAGTCAGTGGAATGTGTCGAAACTGTAATAATCAGCTTCAAGGCGAAATGAGTTGACAATTCTGGCTTACATCCTCGCTTTCGGGCAACAAGAAATGGAGCACGTTAAGGTACAGGAAAATAAAAGGATCTGACTTCATCCCATATCTCTTGCGTATGTGTTTTATTCTCACAGCTTCCATTGCCAGCGGCAGGCGCCATTAAACAAACATTATACGTAAAGTTTTCGGTGCATCGAGTTTTTCCCAGCAGCTGACAAGGGTTAAGGGTACGACACTAAGCCTCAAGGAGATGCCTTCGAGGCCAGTACACAGTCCCAGTCCCAGTCCCAGTCAGTCTCATCCGTAGCCTCAACGTCAGACCCCTTGTCGCTGTCTTGCTGCTCGAAGCGTCTTATCAACCGAATTGAGCTCTCATTCGCACGCAGAAAATGAATTTCATGGAAAAATACAAACAAATCCGAAGGGAAAAGTACACTCTAAATAATAATAGAACAACAATGGACTGTTTTCCTACTAAATATTGATGGTCTGGACACTTTGAAGTCTGTCCCTTGAACTGTAACAGCTTAGTGTTCCGTCCCGACACCTGGAATAACAAGAATACCAATTGACAGATGCCCGCATCCCGAAATAGAAACAAAAACATGGCCAAGCGAGATTGATACGCTTTTTGTAGGCAGCCTGAAACAAAGGTAGCCTGACAAATGTGTGCGAAAACGATACAGATAAGCTAGTGCTAAAAGCATTGGCAAACATTTATTCTCCAGGCTTATTGAACCTATACCCCCGATAGAGTAATGTACAGCAGCTATAGCAAATATTTGTAGTACTCATGTAGTGCAAAAGATTACCGAGAGGAGGGAGTCTAGGGAGGTAGGGAGACTGCACTTAATGAAGTCTTCCCTGCACCCGTGCCCGTACCAGTTACGTCTAAATTGACTTTATTGTTGTGCAAATAGGCGAGCCTCCTCCCCGCCAGCCTGTCGCACTTCTAGTTAAGTACGTATTATAATAATATATTTACATACTCCCCTTGGGAGGGGCCCGACCGGAGGCCTACACAAACATTCATTGCCAGTGCGTGCGTCTGCTCATTGAAGTACTTAAACGATATAAATAAATAAAGCACGGCCAACGCTTTCCTCGCACACTGTAAACGCTCCATAAATATTTCATGGGCTCCCCCCCTAGTCGAAGGCACTGCCGCTGTCATTTAAATAAATAATTTTCAATAAGGTTTAAATAAATTAAGTGGAAATTGAATTACATTTTTCGCATGCAACCCTCCATGCCAAACGTAATTATTTGCTTTTCAATGTCTCTTTTCCCTATTTTACCCAAAGGGTGAAAAATATTCTGTGGTTTTCACAAAAATTTTACAAATAAATCGTGCTGATGGTTATGGCCATTTTTAATATAAACATTTTCAGAATAAATATAACGCTAACCACTCTCCCAGTTAGTTGAGGTTTTTTTATGGGCAATTTTTATAGAAAAGTTCAATAATTCTTTGAAAGTGCATAAAAAAGTGTGAAAAAATATTCAAACATAACAATATTTTTCCTGTCAAAAGCGGGAAATGTATGGAAAAGAATAGCATTAAAATAATATAAAAGTAATGTAAATATTATTAAAATATGTAAACAAAGGATTGTAATGAGAGAAAATGTAATTAAAGATAAATATGACCCAACTAATCACTCATGCCAGATGGAATTCTTATTTTGGCATTTTTTTGTCAACCATATAGACATTCCGCCGACGCATATCTGATAAGCCACGTTTACGAGCCGCCTATCTAAACATAATAAATTATATGGAAGCGCGATTTGTGAATGAACTTTTTCGCAAAAGCAAAATAATAAACATGGGAGCACTTACTCCATCAATGATAGCCATTCATTACCCTGAATACGGCCAATAAAAACAACAATCGGATATTGAGTTTATTTTTATTAGATTGAAGTCTCATGACAGGCAAAATGACTGAATTTCCGAGGAAGCTAAATAGAAATTGAATATTATTAAATCGTCAAAGATAAACATAAATTTGTTCAGTTGTTAAAGGGGAAAAGAAAGATGTATTTATCCTCCCAGATGATTAATTTTGTGCTAACCAGCAACCAATTTGAAATGTTTGATTAAACAGCAAAGCATAAATCCAGTTTTATTAGGATTACAATGAATCCTGACGCAGGGATACAGGGAAAAAGGTTGGTCGCCTTCACGCTCATGACCGGTCATTAATCTTCAGCATTTGAACAGAATTTTCACGCATTTGCACCCAGATACCAGAACCCAAAACCCACATCACATCCGTAATCCAGGCGTGTGCGAATTTCAGCTACTCTACCCCTTTCCCTGCAGTCTTCCAGTTCCAAGCAAACACTTTGCGAATTGCTGAAATGACTGTAAGAGCCACGAGCGCGTTTAATTAATATTAATTTGCATGCCATGACTCTGACACTGACTGTGACTCTGACTGTGACTGTGACTGTGACGACACTGGAACTCACATGTGTATGTGATTCTGTTGGTCCACCGAATCCATTGCCGAAGGTTGCCAGTTGGGGCAACAAAGTGATCAATGGACCCAATCAAAAGCTCTGACACGTCAGCAGAGCGAATTATATGGTTAGCTCCAAGGTCTTTGGATGACTCTTTCTTTTGGGGGAATACTCCTCATGAACAATTCTTTTATTCTTTTAGCAAAAAACCTTAAAAACTCAATACCCTTTTAAAATATTTCTCAACAAAAATGGATGGATGGTAATGGTACGGATGATGGGTAGACGGGTGTGCGCCTGTTAATCGCCTCAATAGATTTGACATTCAGTTAACAGAAGCGTCGCAACGACCCAAAAGAACAATACAATTCACAGTATTTCGCTTTTCGTTTGGGGGATTAAATAAAATAGACACTGGAATGGACGGCACTTGATGGCGCTTAGCGGTGCGTGGCTCATAATTTAACTTTTCAGCGGAAATTCCCACAAGGTGTTCTCTGGCTCCCCTCCATATGTCCAGAACTGGAACTCAGGTGAAACAACCTGGGCACAAATTGCACACACGAGGCAGCAAGAAGACAACAGCACCCAAAAAAAAAAAAAAGGAAAATAAAAGCAATTTAAAATTTACGACATTCCACACTCATTACACTTAAGGGTTTTTTTCTTTTCTCGTACCTATGCTATATATTTGTTCGGTTTTGGCCATTCGGAGTATCTGGGGTCTGGTGTTGCGGTGGGCCACGCCCCCTGCGTCCAAGTGCGCCCATGCGAAATTTCGCGTACAACTTCCGCGCGACTTTTTGGGTTTTTGTATGCAAATTTCCGTTTCTTGCTCTTTGTTTTTGTGCTGGGAAATTTTGTGCTGTTGTCGACGTTTATTCTTGACTTGAGTTGACTTGACTTGGGCTTGGCTTACAGCTGTCCGTGAAGAAAAACATAAAAAAAAAGAAACAGGCGGAGAACGTAGAACGGAGAACAAAACAAAACAATAGAGGTTGAAGCAGAAATTTTCCTGCCTTATCGAAATGTTTGTATAAAAGTGGCCAAGCGGTATGTTCTGGCCATTTCACCCCCGCATTCCATTCCCATTACCCGCCGGCCGTTCTTCGAGGTCCAAGTATTTGCATTATTCCTATACCCTGGCTCTGGCATCGGGGAATTACCTATAATGACGGTCACTTTGGTCGCCGACTGATGGATGGCTTCCTGCGAGTGAGAACTTCACGATCATTAGGCAGCAAACTTCGCCTTAAATTGCAAAATTAAACTTGACATTTCCAGAAACGTAAGAAGCATCAAAATGAATGCCTGCCTCATTTCATTTCCAAAGAAATCATTAAAATGAATAAACATTACTGTCTCTGGCTTCTTGGGCAACTTTGAAAACTTTTTCAACTCAAGTCTTGGAATAATTTCTATGAAAGAAGGCTTTTAAAGTTCCTAGAAATCTCCCTAACAAATGACTCTTAAATTAAAATAATTAGTCTTTAATTTGCAGTTTCATTTTGATTTAAAAAGAACTTGAGTTACCCGACTGGGTAACTTCCAGTCACTATTTTCTCGGTGCACTGGGTACTCTTGTTCTCATTGTCCTTGTTATTTGTTGTTGGTCTTGTAAGTGGCTCAAATAAAGGAAATGGAAGGGGGGGTCTGTAACGACATCGTTCAAGTTGAAGGACATAACTGAATTTTGGTTGTTGTAGCAGGAGTACTCTATGAAAGTTCTTTATGAATTTCAAATTGTAAATGCGAATGGAGAGTGGAGAATGGAGAATGGAGAAAGGAGGAGGAAAAACAGCAAAGGAATCCGTAATGACTCCCCGACTTTATGTTTCACGTAGAAACTAATTAATTACACGAGGAAATTGCCATAAATTCCCCCTTTTCCAGCACTCCCTTCTTTCTAATTATTCCCTTTTATTGCAATTGGGTTTTCCATAATTCCATTTACTTATGGGACTCTTACAATGTAGAAGCCATTTTCCTCATGCAGATTTTCATCGATTTCTTGGTGGGTGAGGGTGGGTGTTTATGATGATGTTGCACTGGTGACCACAACAAGTGTCCTTGCACTAGTTTTCCGTCTCATTTTGGAGCATTTTCTATTTTTATTCATTGGCCTCTGGCGGTCACAGCTGGCCAACAGCCTCCTCGTTTTTTTTTTGCTGCCACTCCCCCACATTATAAGCAAATTGCATTATGCGCTGTTTTGTTATTTTTAATCACAACATCCACGCACGATGGGCGATGTCTAATTTTGAATTGCATTCAAGCAACAGTCTGAGAGATATTTTTATCCAAAGGGGCTTTTAAGATCAAGACAAATCTCTCTATTTTTTCGTCTCATCCCGTGGCATTTGAACTTGAGAAGCCAAACAAGTGCCAAGTCCTTATAATTAGTGCCTGCAGTTGAGCTTGACCCCAAAAATAGAAGGAGAATAATATTCAGAGGCTGCCAGAAGATGCCAGAGGATGCTCTTATCCTTTAAGAATGTGGGGGAGGCATCGGACTTGCCAAGGACTAGCCAAGCCTTATATTGTGAAACTCTAAACCGTTTGTCTGTCTGATTTATGGGACGAGAAGTGTGGCCCAAATGGGTCAATTGGAATCTCTTGAAAATATTACTGAAATTTATGAGCTTCAAGAGTGGCTTCTACTCGAAGTCATAAATAATTCTGGCTATTTGTTATTAAATTTAAATAGATTCCCTCAATGGATGTGGTGTGGCTTGTAAGTGCATCTTCATTGAATATATTAATGCAAATATTTGTCCAATTAATTAAAGCAAGTGTGTAAGCAGATAATGGTAATTGCTGTGATGGCTTAATGGAAATCAATGCGCTGGTATGTTTATTCAAATTAGAGTCCATAATGGGCATAATGGAATGTTTAAATATGAACACATCGTGTGATTGAAATTGGTATGCAGGAGAGCCTTGTTGATTTTATGATTTCCTCGAAATCGGAAGTACACATCTCGTAATTGGAGTACCCAGGAATCGATTTCCTTGAAAATTAAATTGCTAATTCTCGGTTCTTTGGTTTCTAACCATAGCTTATACAACTTGATGGATTTTGTGGGAAATAGCCTGTTTTCTGCCAACGATTTGGCCCAGTTATGTGATTCCTTTCAGTTTTCCAGCCGAGCAGACCGTGTAGGGCTCTTTATTTTCCACTTTTGGCCGCCTCTATCTACTGCCATCACTCAAATGGCAACAAAGTCTCCAGAACTGAGTCGCTTCTGCTTTCGTTTGATATCAAATGCATTTATGTTTAGTTTTGTAATTAAAACTGTAATGCCACACACAGAGAGACACAGGGAATGGGGCGTGGGGCTAGGGTTCTCATTAGCATGCAAATGTATGCGTGAAGGGGAGGCCAAGGTAACCCCAACTCCAAGCCCAATACTACTCCCCCCAGCCACCGACCACACCCACCACAGAGTCTGTTTCTGTTTGATAAGTGGGAGAGTGTAACAATTTCGTTGCATACTTGCGAGCGTCGAAATGAAATTGCGGCTCCTGCGGCAGCTGTGACAGCTGGCACGAAATATAACGTATACGTCATACGTACTGTGTGCGAATGTAAATGTGAATTTAATTGTGCTCCCCATACAGCCATGGCAAAAATAATATGAGCGAGTTTCCAAATATTTATTTTTCATTAAAAACATACAAGTTACTTTATGTTACATCCATAATAGCTTCAAATTAGGGATGCTTAGGGTGGTACTTTAACAATAGTTGAAAATGAAAGGAAAACTATTAAATCGCCTGCCACTGTTCCTGCACGCTCAACCGCAATCCACATCCTCAGCATGTTAAAACCACTCGGGCGAGTTTCGGCCGTCAGTCAATCAGAGAGATGGCGTCGCCTGTCGCCGGCTTGCCCCAAAAGTTGGGCAGGTCCTGCGGCTTTTATAATAATTTCAAGTGTTTATAGTTGGAATATATATACATGAACAATGTGTGTATGCATGGCATGGCAGAACACTTTGAAATGTATACATTTTATATGCGGGCACTAGGAAACATATCTCAGTGAACGGCTTGTCGCCTGCCCGGCTGAGTTCGAGCTTAGTCGCTGCCTTCTGCCGTTTGCTTCCTTCCTGGCCGACTTCCTGTCACGCTTTTTGGGGGCGACATGAGCCCGGCCCTCGGCCTGGCCCGGCCGATTGCTACATAAACATTGCCCCGATCCCTGGATCCTCCTCCGTTCTTGCCATTTCTGTGTTTTATTTGAGACGACGTGCAGGAAATTTGAGCAACGCAGGCAAGAAGCAAAAAAAAAAAGCAAGGAAAAGAAGGAAAATCCATTTACGTAATTACTTCGAGTTAACTTTTGCCGCTCCAAAAGGATGCGCGCCAAGCGAGCCCTTTTCCTTATTGAATTATTGAAGAATTGCTTATTCGCTTATTGGAAATCTGTTCGCCTTCGCGTCCAGGACCTGCCACTAGTTGAGTTACAGCCAGTGCTGTAATTGGATGAAACAGGGTCAGATACTTGGCTAGTATTGATTACGTTACGGCCAAAAGTTTTTGCCATTTCCCTAGTCCTCGTTAATTATATTCTGCCAGCTCACACTTTTCCAGCAACGTTTCGTTACATTTAATTATCATAATTCATGGTTTATTATCCGAGTTGGTAATAATACGAGTCCAGAATCTATATTTACCTGCCTTTGGTTTAGTTTTTTTGGGTGAAAATTGAAAATGAATTGCCTGACACGCCAGTTGCTTGAACCAAAACTCATTAGGGATCATTTATTATATTCATGCGAACCCAATTGCCAAAAGAAAAGAATTTATCATAATTATTACCCCAGGCGAGTAATTTTTTTATATTATTATTATTTACGGCCCTGACTTACGTGCCAGCAATTTATGAGATTTTTTTTATGGAGTATGTATGTCCTGCAGAGTTAAGTTGAAGAAAACTCAAGGCTCTTGTAACTATTGGAACTTGCAAAGGCAATTGACCGCAGACATTCGAAGGAACACAATCCTCTTACATATCGAGTTGTGCTGTAACACTATTTAATTGAATAAGAAGCTTACTGGCCAACTAAAATCAACTGGGCTTAACTCTTCCTTTGTAGTTACCAACTTTCCTCCGTCTTTTGTATTTGCAGGCGTGGCAATTTGCGAAGCGAGTGCGCAGACAAGGCATTTAATAATGTAAGACGGCCCCGTCTCTGTCCTGGAACTAAAACTTGCCGTTCTGTAATTACACACGAGTTGGGGAGCCAGGACCCAGAGCCAGGAACCAGGCCACAAGTCAAGTGTCAGCAGTCAGGGGCCACGAGCCAGGACGAAAGGACCAACAAGTTGCCAACCCAACCCGATTCCATTCAATTCTCGACTGCCCGGCACTCCGGCAGCCCGGACGTGAAAAGCAACAAAACGGCAGCCGTGGATTCGAACACGCGGCGCAGCTCAGCCACTGTGAAAGCGACGTCGGCGCCCCCACAGCCGCCCACCACGTCGCTGACAATTTGCCAACCGCCCCCGCCCACCCCGCCCTACCAGCGGCTAACCAAAGCGCTGCAATGCGATCCGCGCTGCGGCCACGAGGTAAGTGCAAATTGAAATGCTTTTGGGAGGCAAACGTGGCGGGCGAATCGGGGCGGTGTTTGATTGAAGGGCTATCGAATTTTCCCTTTCCAGAAAATTTAACTGTTCTTTGAGTTGAGGCAATGGTATTGGCTATTTTTAGGTGTTTATACAAAAAAAAACACGATTTGGAGTTAAATACACTTGTAGAATCACTTTTTACTTAGCTCACAGTGGGGCAACAGTGCGTATGAGGAATTCGCAGACCCGGGATTTTTGGTACTTGCAACCCCAAGCCATATCTTTGTCAATATGCGCCAGATTTCAAAGATAAATACCTCAAACGATTTGTATTTCGATTCTTCTTAAGTCTTTATTAAAACCTGGGATTGAAATTTTTGATCGATATTTTGTCCCAATTTTCTGATGGGACCTCTTAAAAAATCCTTGTTTTCCATATATGGCCCACAACCATAGCCATATCTTTGTCAATATCCATGCGATTTTTGAGCGGAATACCTCAAACGATTTGTATTTCGATTCTCCACCAATCTGAATCAAAACCTAGGATTGAAATTTTCGATCCATATTTTTCATATTTTTCTGATGGGACCCCTTGTAAAATCCAGGTTTTCCATATATGGCCCGAAACCATGTCCATATCTTGGTCAATCTTTATCCGATTCTCGAGCGGAATACCTCAAACGATTTGTAATTCGATTCTCCACCAATCTGCATCAAAACCTAGGATTGACATTTTCGATCCATATTTTTCATATTTTTCTGATGGGACCCCTTGTAAAATCCAGGTTTTCCATATATGGCCCGAAACCATGTCCATATCTTGGTCAATCTTTATCCGATTCTCGAGCGGAATACCTCAAACGATTTGTATTTCGATTCTCCACCAATCTGCATCAAAACCTAGGATTGAAATTTTCGATCCATATTTTTCATATTTTTCTGATGGGACCCCTTGTAAAATCCAGGTTTTTCATATATGGCCCGAAACCATGTCCATATCTTGGTCAATCTTTATCCGATTCTCGAGCGGAATACCTCAAACGATTTGTATTTCGATTCTCCACCAATCTGCATAAAACCCTGGGATTGAAATTTTCGATCCATATTTTTCATATTTTTCTGATGGGACCCCTTGTAAAATCCTTGGTTTCCATATATGGCCCCCAACCATGTCCATATCTTGGTCAATCTTTATCCGATTCTCGAGCGGAATACCTCAAACGATTTGTATTTCGATTCTCCTTAAATCTGTATTAAAATCTGGGATTGAAATTTTCGATCCATATTTTTCATATTTTTCTAATGGGACCCCTTGTAAAATCCAGGTTTTTCATATATGGCCCGAAACCATGTCCATATCTTGGTCAATCTTTATCCGATTCTCGAGCGGAATACCTCAAACGATTTGTATTTCGATTCTCCACCAATCTGCATCAAAACCTAGGATTGAAATTTTCGATCCATATTTTTCATATTTTTCTGATGGGACCCCTTGGAAAATCCAGGTTTTCCATATATGGCCCGAAACCATGTCCATATCTTGGTCAATCTTTATCCGATTCTCGAGTGGAATACCTCAAACGATTTGTATTTCGATTCTCCACCAATCTGCATCAAAACCTAGGATTGAAATTTTCGATCCATATTTTTCATATTTTTCCGATGGGACCCCTTGTAAAATCCAGGTTTTCCATATATGGCCCGAAACCATGTCCATATCTTGGTCAATCTTTATCCGATTCTCGAGCGGAATACCTCAAACGATTTGTATTTCGATTCTCCACCAATCTGCATCAAAACCTAGGATTGAAATTTTCGATCCATATTTTTCATATTTTTCTGATGGGACCCCTTGTAAAATCCTTGGTTTCCATATATGGCCCCCAACCATGTCCATATCATGGTCAATATCCGTACTTCTCTTGAGTGGAATACCTCAATGAATTGGATTCTACTTCAATCTTAAAGTTTCCAAAGGGTATAACTTTTCTAAAAAATACCTCCGATCCCTAAGCGTAAGAATTTTAATGACCCGTACAGACAAAATGCAATCTTTAAGGTAAACGGGTCAAACCGCCGACATGGAGAGTCTCTCCTAAACGAATCTGAAACAAATTTCCTGTTTGCGCAAGGAAACTACCTCCTATAACTATGCAAATTTCCTGGAGCTCCACCCACTTGGTGTCATATCGGCGAAGGTTGCAAATTGTTATGTTTGAATTTATCTCCGGCAGTGTCATGAACTCATTGTGCCAGATTTGCGTGTCCTTGCGGATGATGAATTGCATCTCGTGTCGGTTTCAGTGCAACCTGTTTGGCAGGCGGCAACAAACTAACAGTGTCTGCCACCAAGGCTCTGACGTCACGGTGAAAGCCAACGCCAAAGCGGAAAGCCAACGCCAGGCCGAGCTATTGTCGCTTGTTGCCGTTGTCTCGGATTATGTATGGATGGGTGTGACAGCGTGGGTGTGCGTGTGTGTTAGCTAATACACAAACCCTCTGATGCAGCGCTGCAATTATGTCGGGGTTCAAGGCTAATTTTCTTGTGCACCACTGGCGTTGCGGTGGGGGTGGTGACAGGCTGGGATTGCTTTTGTGTTTGTTTTTGTGGCGCTCATTCACCGCTTGTTTGGGGCTAACGTTGCAAAATGCGCGTGTGACCGAATGCGAGGCATCCGCATTACGTATACGCCGCGTTGCACCTACCTCGCTTTCATTTCGTTCATTCCTTAATTAACGCTCGCTCGATAGCTGAAAAGGTGGATTAAGAACAAAACGAAAAGGAAGGTGAACAGGTGAACAGGCGAAGGAGCAACAAGCAACCACGTCAAGTGCAGCTGAAAGGGAAACAGCGGCACAGTTCAAATTACATTAACAAAAATGCACGGCACTTGACCTTGGCTAATTGCAAGACCGCCCACGGGGGGGCAGGCGAGGGCATAAATTACAGGCAACCAGCCGGAGTGGTGGCCGGAATGGGCGCAGTCAATGTTAATGGTTAGAACATGTGTACATTGGAGTATCAAATAATCGCTGCATAGGACTGCCCTCTTACTTCAGGGGCGCGTCATGTCCCTGAGGGAAGTATTAGCGTGAGTTCCATAAACATATAAGCCAAAAATATATCAAAAGGTGGTTATTTTGTGATTGTTAAGATAAGGCTACAGATTAAACATTTATTTTAGGTAACCATCGGCCGACGCATCGGTCTCTACAGATTTTGTGGCGACATCGGACGCGGCAACTTCTCGAAAGTCAAGCTCGCCGTCCACCAACTCACGCGTGGTAAGATAATCAGAAGCTATAGCTTTCCTCGGACTATATAGAAACCATGCTGAATTTCAGACAAAGTGGCCATTAAGGTGGTGGACTTGGATCGGGCCGGCCTGGATGCCAAGGCACTTCGCATGCTGTCCAGTGAAATAGCCACTCTCGAGTGTGTTCATCATCCAAATATACTGAGGTAGGTCCAGATATCCTTTGAATTTAGTAAGGCATTTAAATTTCATAATTTATTGTTAGGCTTTTTGAGGTGGTTGAGACTTTGGGGAGGGTCTATCTGGTCACCGAGTGGATACGCGGAGGGGAGCTGTATAATCACATTACCCAAGGAGGACCTCTGAGGGAGATTCATGCGGCTCCTTTGTTTAAACAGCTACTCCTGGCCGTTAAACATATGGTAAGTGTATCGAGGAAATAAATGTTACAAGGATATACAAGCAAAGTTTATGGTGATTCTCTCCTACAGCACAGTCTGGGCTATGTCCACCGGGACATTAAGGCCGAAAATGTGCTACTCCTCTCAGAAGATCGCCTGAAGCTAGCCGATTTCGGTTTCAGTACACAACTTATCAATGGTGCGTTGAAAAAAAAAAAGAAAAGTCCTTCCGTCGCCATTCCACTTCCTTCACCGTAAGCTAATCAATTTCATCCTGACTGACAGGTGCCAATCAGAAGCTCGACACTTTTTGCGGCTCGCCTCCGTACGCCGCGCCGGAACTCTTCTCCGATGACCATTACATTGGAGCGCCGGTGGATGTATGGGCCCTGGGCATTTTGCTGTATTTCATGGTGGTTGGAAACATGCCGTTCCGAGCCCCCACCATTCCCGGCCTCAAAGCAGCCATTCTCAAGGGCGACTACCTGCTGCCCGGCCAGCTCAGCTTGCCCTGCATAAGACTTATACGTAAGTTTTTGGTTCAGTTTTAGATTAACTTATATAATACCTTTATTTTTTCGCCTTTTTAGAACGCATCTTGATTCACATACCCGCCCAGAGGCCCACCATCGACGACATGCTAAACAGCCAGTTCGTGACCTGCCCCAAGCTGAGCGCCGACCTGATGCAGTGGGAGATCAACCAGCACAGCAAGCCCGCCAAGCGCACCATCTTCTGGGTGCGGAGCAAGTCGCATCGCCTGAGGAAGACCGCCTCGCTGAGGGACCGGTACGCCGAGGTGGTGAAGAAGCCAGCCATAAGCATGAACACTCGCCAACAGGACGAGATGTTTGTCCAGAATTTCCTCCAACCAATCGAGTTAAATCACGAGCTTATGCTCCAGGGATCCGGTCAGTTGAAGGACACAGCCCAACAGTCAGCGGAGCAGGCCAAGCGTCCCACCAGACGCTATTTGCTGTGCGGGAGTCTCAAGAAGAAGGTCACTCCCATGGAAACGGAGCCGGAGAAGCAGCTGCCCAACGGTGGGTCGGCCAAGATCAATCCGTGGAACGTGGAGGTGGCCGACGACTGTCCTCTCTTCAAGAACTATGACGCGGAGACGGGCAGCTGCATCATGTTGCCCACGAACACGGAGGATCTCAGTCAGCTGGGCGCCTTGGAATTCGAGGCGCGGCAAATTTTGTCAGATTTCGGTCTCACATCCGAAATGCTGATCAACTCGCGGCAGAGTGGACCCCGTTCCGACATCATTGGCGCCTATCGGATTGTGGTCAACCGACTGCAGAAGCAATCCTGGCTGGCACGCAAGCACGTAGAGATGGCCCTGCACATGGAGCCCAAGGCGGAGAAGCGAGTGGAACGCTCGTGTTGCATACTTTAAGCGAATTAGTCTTTCAGGATCCGGTTCCAAGTCCGCGGATAGTTGTTGAATGTTTATATTACTCACCTGATTCTAGCGGGTCCTAGGATATTCCTTGAAGAGGAAAGGCAAACTTTGGTTTCTGGAAGCGCCTAAAGAAGTCAGGGTCTCGAGATTATAATAGAAAACCAATAAAGAAGTTGAAATGCATAAAAAATAACTAAGTAGATGATCCAAAAACAAGGACATCCAAGCATTGTTAGCCAAGTTTGCCTTTCCGAAGGGATCAAGCCAGGACACCGCAGGATAAACCCAATTAGTGTCAATTTGCCAACTGCATAGGCGCGAGTTTGCTGTTAACGTAGTTTCCAAAACATTTCTCCTTGGTTACTCGCTCGAGAAGTTCCTTATTTTGTGTGTATTGAGTTTGTCCAACTGTTGAGTCCAGATACGGATATCGAAGATAATATATATACATATATATATATAGAGATATATACATATAGTCCAAGTATTATGTATTTAGTTGTTGGTCCATTTTTGAACATATACAGACGAATATACGAAATCGAATATGAAACATGAATACATATACACACTTGGCAACAAAGCGATCGATCATGTTCGAATTCGAACTCGAATTCGGATTAGAGTGCGAGTTTTAAATGTATAACGTTGCATAAAAATGTTTAATTGATCATCAAAAAGCTTGTGTGTCTGTCTCGTCGTCTTGTGTGTGTGTTTCTGCCCAATTGTCTCCCGTGGAGTCAATCGCGTACAATAAAGCAGCATTATGAATCGCAATTGCATTCGTACAAATCGTAAACATTCTACAAACTAAATCTCAACCACTCGTCTAATTATGCACTTTAGCCTTAGTTTATTGCATTCGCAGCATCCGCAGAGGCGACTCCTTCCCTTCTCCTCCTCATTGCGTCCTCCCTCACACCCCTACACGGACCACGGATGCTCCACTTTTGCCTGGTCCGGTGACATCGGTTGTTGTTACTGTTGCTGTTGCTGTTGCTGGTGCGGCGCAGGCGTTGCGAGAGGAGCACTCTGCCCTATTCTGCTGCCGGTGACCCTCTCAAACGGCGGTTCTCTCACTGGGATTTTTGTTGCAGCCGGCGTCGCCGCTCTCTTCTGTTGAGTGAAGGGAATTGATAAGAAACGGGGTTTGAGTGACAATGGAGTGGAAATGACATGAAAGCATCTATTGACCTTATGCACGCCTTAATTTTATTAAAACACAATATTCAAGTCGTATCAGGCATAATATTTAAATAATTCTTTTACACAACAAGAATTTTGATGTCCCATTCCCATAATCTCACTTACCCACAAAGGCAAACGAATCGGAGTCCGATGTACCCGCCGGCCAGTCAATATCCGGCATAGTGGGCCACTCAATGTCTTCCGCCGTATCCCAATCGACAGCCCGTGTCTGGCTAATTTCAAAAAGCGCAGGGGAGCACAAGCAGAGCACTTCCTGACGGAACTTTGTCAGGAGGGACTCAAAGCTATCACTGGTCTTGCACAAAAAACAAACAGCCAGGGAGGGATCCATGGCAGAGAAGTTGAGACGGGCAGCGTGCTTTTGATGATAGGTTTCGTCGTATTCCTGTTCACCAACGCCGGTCTTCTGACCCACCGTGCCGGTTCGTTGTGTTGTGTGTGGATCCAGATATAGAACTTCGTCGTCCACATAACCTAAGAAGTACAGAGCCTGATTGGGCCGACCGCCAATCATTCCGCAACTACTATCGAGTTCAAGGCATCGCTTTAAGGCTGGCACATACATCGGGTTGATGTCGGTGATTCCCAAACGCAGTGGTATGACTAGCAGTAGTGGCTTCCATGAATCGCCCTCGCGACAAAGAGAATCTAAAGAAGGGTCGTTTATGTTTAAAACTATTTGGGCTATGTTTTCTCCGCCACTTACATATATCGTCGAGGACCACTGTGCTGTCCATGGCAACATGTACCGCCAGGGAGCACCAGTCATCAAAGCGCACAAGTTTTCTGGAAAAACAAAGAAATTATTTCAGTCTAAAATATGGGTTGGCTATCTTGGTTCTTACTTGAGGATCTGGGCTACTGTATTTGGTCCAAGCCACTCGCCTACGGCTTTGTTTTGAGACTCCCCCATTAAGGCTATTTGGTGTATGGAATAGCAACTGTTCTTGACGTCCTCGAACCGATTAACAATCTTGAGGTAGGTAGCATCCCGACACTCCGGCGTCCAAAACCAGTCACGACCCAGGTGAAGGTCAATCAAGGCCTGGGCGAGGACCATTTGGCCACAACGTAGCATGCAGCCCCATCCCTTGTCGGTGGTGAGCTGCACTTCTCCAAGTGGCGAGAATCCACATCGGTAGGTGCACCATAGACGGGACTGAATATCGCGGCGGATGAGCTCGAGTTCTAAGAAAATAAAAGAACATTAACCTCAGTATTCCTAGCCAGCAACCACATGAGTCATCTTGTTCGAGATATGGTAATCGCTTGGCATAGATTATAATAGTACACCAACTGGTTTTGAATAGTTTCCTCACCCTGTATCGCATTGTAACGCTTTCCCAGTACCCAGACATCCGTGTTCCGTCTGGGTATATCCTCCGACTCGCCTCCGCCAACCGCCTGGCCAACGGCACTGGCGAGGACACTGTCAGGACCCAGATAAGCCTCGAATACGCTCTCCATAATCCGCGAAAGCTGATCGCTGAGCCCAACCAGCATCTACGGTGGTAAGGGGGAGTGGGGAATGGGAGACCAGCAACGCCTCCGCCTTCCGTTAATTGGCTGCCAATGACGTTTTGCGTTTCCGCTGGTGCGGGTGCCTTTGTTTTGGCCTTTGTTTCTATTTAGCTGGCAGTGCCTGCTCCTGCTCCGCCCCGAGGTCACAGCTTATACATTTGTTGTTGGTAGTTGGCAGTGTCTGGTGCCGATTACAAACTAAGCGAAAACGTTGAATCGGTCTGCAGTGCTGATAGTTTGTTTTATTTTCTTTTATTTGTTGATTACAACGATAACAGAAAATGACGTCGAACAACGCTTTGGGCAGTGCTGCCAGACCATCGGATATTATATTGACGGGTTTGGTTGTTTTTTTCTGTTTAAGACTGAACGCTTTGAAACATTTATTAGGAAGGATATTTCTTTATATGCATATTGAAAATCGAAAAACACGTTTAAACTTTAGAAAATCCCTTAATTTTTACGACCCTAAAAACTATGAGAAGTATGGCATCCTTGCTTTTAAAACTAAGCAGTTTGGTATTTTTTTGAATGTTAAATTTACTGCTAACAGGAAACCGTTATTTGAAATAAATTAGAATTAAACATTTTTTATTTTTAAAAATAATATAAAAGCAATAAAATTGTTTTTCATTTGTTATAATTTATTTTAAAAAAACTCAATATTTGCTTTCTTTTAACAGTTTTCAACTTTATAACTAGTTTAAAAAATTTTAAAAATAATTTTCTCATCAATAAAAATTATTGCACTTCTTCTTAAGCAACTTTCAGACCACAGAACTTGTTGTTCAAATCTAAAAATTCCTCATCTGGCTCAGCAGTCTTTACCAACTCAGCGTTGGGATCTCCAACCTCCTTCGATTCCGCTTTTCTAGCTGCCTGACGCTCTTTTTTTAACTTCTTTTTTTGATGGGCTTTAATGGCCGACTGATCGACTTCCGTGGCCTTCCAGTATGGAATGAACTCCACACACCAGTCGTACAGGTAACAATAGAAGTCGAACATTAGCTTGGAATCGGGCAGCAGGAAATGCTCCACATGATAGCGAACGTCCGCACGGTTCTTGAGGAGATCGTACATATTGTAGACGAAAGCGCCGCAAAACAGTTGATTCATCCTAGGATTCAAGAGAGGGAAGTCCAGAAGGGCGTTCAACCCACTAAGCTGATACACAACCGCCTGAAACTCAGCAAAGCTATGGATAACCGTTGAAGAATACAGATCGAATTTCTTCTTAAAAATCTCCTGCATGTGAAAGTGGGGTAACAGGCGTTCCTGAGTTAAATAGCAGTCCGATTTCGGAACGTGAGGCATTCTATCGGGTATGGGAAACTCCAAGAGGGATGTTTTAATTCCACGCTTGACTCCTTCGGCAGCTTCCCTATCTCTCACGGATCGTTCCATTTTCAGGATCTTTCCAAATCTTTTCATAAACGATTTCACCTCTCTTTCGGCAGGAATGGTGACATCAATGGTTCGGAGGACTACCAGACTCAGGAGCAAGGAGTGAAGATGCAATTGATCACAGTGCTCCGATCGATGTATCCAATAGATGATAGATAGAAAGTATAGCCTCAGATCCTCAGGCAGCTCTTCCAGCTTCTTGAAGAGCTTGTCCGTATCGGCATGCGGCACAAATGATTTGAAGACATGCCTCAAATGCCTGGGATCAGGTGAAGATGGGTTGAATGGATAGGGAGGTTCCTTTTCAATGGGCATTTTGTAATACCGCACATTGGTCACCCGAAGAGCTCTTGTGAGGTAGGTAAACTCGATGGGTAGAGGTGATCCCTCTTCGTCCAATGCGGGCTCTGTCTTCTCCCCCTCAACGTTGTTGAGTAGGGAGAAAACGTAATTGAGGATGGGCAGAGCCAGCTCGTTGGAGTCATTATAGGGAAAGTGCTCCATTTGTGGGTTGTTGATGTACTTTCTCAGGTGGACAAGATCCACAAAGAAGCGTGACAGGTGCGCTGGGTAAAGCTTTTTTAAAAACCATGGCGGAAAAAGTAGTGTCTTATCTTCCACTTCGAATTCTTCTTGTACCTCCTCGTCCTCATCATCGTCTTCTTCGGGATCTTCTTCTTGCATATTTTCTTGTGCCTCTTGATCTTCGTCCTGATCCTCTTCTGCTACCTCATCTTCATCACCTTCGGATATATGTTCTCCAGTGTCTCCTTCCTCCTCGTCGCTGAGTTCATCTTCGCTTACGGGTTCTACGTAAGGAAAAGCATTCTCATACTGTTCTTCAAAGAAATCGTAGGCATGGCACAGCTCATTCGAGTAACCACAAATGGCGGCATTGACTTGAGAGGCAAGAGATTCTCGTTGAGACTGCAACAAATCAATTATCACTACAAATTAGTGAGGAAAAAGTCAACCCACTTACCTTTTTCAGCCTTGAAAGTACTTTGGCCAACGCCGTCTCGGCGGTCTCTTCCTTAAGCCATTTGAGAGTAGCCTGTATGCGTCTTTGTTGTTGTTTCAATTTGCGACTCCTGCCCGCTTTTCCCATACCGCTAGCAAAGAAGTTTCGGAAGGCACTTCGGGCAATGTAATCGTTACCCAGGAGGGCAGCAAACAGGGGCAACTTTTCGGGGCTGAGAGTGCCACGACCGCAGAGGTGTTCCACTCGGTAGATGCAGCAATCAAGGTATTTGTAGGTCTTTACATTTGGTTTCGGAGGTGTCGCTTTTGATGGGGTTTGTATGCCATTCAAAATCTTGTTTGCCTTAGTACGCTTCTCCACGTTTTTGGCCTCATTTCGCCGCAGATCACGAGACTTTGTTTGATGGCCCTTGTCCTTAACTTGCTTGGTAAGAACCTAAGAGCGAAATAAGAGGCTCAACAATGTAAAGGAATAATGAATTGTCACCTACCTTCACAGTCAAAGTTATAAGCGGGATGTACTTCACATTGTGGATGTAGAAATCCGAATCGTACGAGAGCACCGGACAATTCAATTTCCTAGCTAAGGCCGCCAGCTCGTCGTCTGCCTCAAAGACGCATCGCATCACTGGAACTCCGCAATCCCTCACAGCATCCACAAAAACCTCTTTGAGGTGCAAGGGAAACAAAGTAATGGAGGCATTGGGGTTGATCTTCTTAATAACGCTTATTTTCCCCCTTAACCGCGTGCTAACCGTCCGGAGCTTTTTCTCCTCATATCCTCCGTCCATCAGGACATAGGGACGGATATTACACTCGGCCAAAACTTGGAAAAACTGCACCACAGCCCGGTAGAAGTCATCGTAATCCCCTCCAAAAGCCGAGTAGTTCCCAGACACATCTTTGTACAAGTTGCACGATAAATTGTCACCATCGATGACCAGCGCTGTGGAGTGCAGCTCGTAGGGCTTGAGGTAGATCTCGGCGCGTTGGGCAATGTAGCTCGTAAGGCCACGGACTCCCATTTTATTATTCCGGCACTTGTGGCTCCTGATTTGTTTATTTTTTGCAGCTAGCGCGTGTTGTCTGCCAGTGTTGAAAAGTTTCGTAAAATTAATTGAAATAAGTATTAAAAAAAAAAAATGTTTTTTTAAATATAAAGTAAAGTATATATTAAAGACATACACACACAAATTTTTAAATAATATAGGAATTCTGATTCAGGAAAGGTTATTCATAAGTAGAGTTTCCAAATACATCAAACTTGTGCTGCCAGATAGTTATTCACCGATAGACCAAAATCGATAAATAAAGAGAGACTTGTTCCACCTCTAACACAAGTCGCCCACTCTTTCTCTTCTTCGAGACCACGTGGTGAAAGGTATTGCGATCCGTTTGGATCAGGGAATATTCCGAATTTCATGAACTGTTAGTAACGAAATGTCGGAAACTTCAGAAGACGATCAGGACCTGCTGCAACCCAGCGACGAGGAGGAGGAATTGAGTGGCAGTGGAGAGGAAGAAGATGACGGAGACGACGACGAAGCGGCGGAAGAAGGTTCGGACGCTGAAGTCGATGATGAGCAAAATGGAGACGACGATGGTAGCTCCGAAGTTGAAAACGAGGACCAGGCTGAGGATGAAAAGCTAACCTGGAAGGATCTCGTATGTTAAACGCACTAGTTTCACTGGGAAACGTTCATAATTTGGCTAATCTCTCCACCAGGGTCTCAACGACACGTTGTGTCAGGCCTGCGACGAGCTAAAGTGGAAGGCGCCCTCGAAGATCCAGCGGGAAGCTATTCCGGTAGCCCTGCAGGGCAAGGATGTGATCGGCCTGGCGGAAACTGGTTCTGGCAAGACCGGTGCCTTCGCCCTTCCCATCCTGCACGCGCTCCTCGAGAATCCGCAGAGGTACTTCGCTCTGGTGTTGACCCCAACACGTGAGCTGGCCTTCCAAATCGGCGAGCAGTTCGAGGCTCTTGGTGAGTCCCTACAGTTCATTGCATCCAACCCATGTCCCCCTCAATGATGTTAACCCTGTTTTGATTTTGTTTTTCAACGAAAACATGAAATTATAATATCTTATTCGTCACTACCTCTGAGTTTCGTCCGTAATCCTCCTCAATTTGCTTAAAAACATGCCTCGTACTGATTGAAGTTGCTATTTTTTTGCATACCCTAGGCAGCAGCATTGGAATCAAGTGCTGTGTCGTGGTCGGCGGCATGGACATGGTGGCCCAGGGACTCCAGCTGGCCAAGAAGCCGCACATCATCATAGCCACACCCGGCCGCCTGGTGGACCACTTGGAGAACATGAAGGGCTTCAACTTGAAGGCCATCAAGTATCTGGTGATGGACGAAGCGGATCGCATCCTCAACATGGACTTTGAGGTGGAGCTGGATAAGATATTGAAGGTGTTGCCACGAGAGCGACGCACTTTTCTGTTCAGCGCCACCATGACCAAAAAGGTGAAGAAGCTGCAGCGCGCCTCCCTCAAAGATCCGGTGAAGGTGGAAGTGTCCAACAAGTACCAGACAGTGGAGCAACTGCAGCAATACTACCTGTTCATTCCGGTGAAGTACAAGGACGTGTACCTGGTGCACATTCTCAACGAACTGGCCGGCAACAGCTTCATGATATTCTGCAGCACCTGCAACAACACTGTGAAGACGGCGCTGATGCTCCGGGCGCTGGGACTGGCTGCCATTCCCCTCCATGGCCAAATGTCGCAGAACAAGCGTCTGGCGGCCCTCAACAAGTTCAAGGCCAAGGATCGTTCCATTCTCATATCCACCGACGTGGCTTCCCGCGGCCTGGACATCCCGCACGTGGACGTGGTGCTGAACTTCGATATACCCACGCACAGCAAGGACTACATCCACCGGGTGGGCAGGACGGCGCGAGCAGGTCGCTCTGGCAAAGCCATCACCCTAGTTAGCCAATACGACATCGAACTCTACCAGCGCATCGAACACCTGCTGGGGAAGCAACTGCCCCTCTACAAGTGCGAGGAGGACGAAGTCATGGCCCTGCAGGAGCGGGTGGCTGAGGCACAGCGCACGGCTAAGCTGGAGCTGAAGGATCTGGAGGACACCAAGGGCGGCCGGGGACACAAGAGGGGCGGGGACAACCACGATGACTCCGAGCACTTCACCGGTGCCCGCAAGCGCATGAAGCCGATGGGCGGAGGAGGTGGTGGTGGCCCCAAAGGAGGCGGCAAGAAGGGCGGCTTTGGCCAAAAGAGCTGGAACAAGGGGGGCAAGGGCAAAAAAAGATAGTATAGACAAGTTTTGTAATTAGTTTACTATATTTTTATTTTATACGATATTAGAATAAAATTAATCCAAGAATAAAGTATTTCCTTTAATTTTTAAAAATAAATGTGCTTGGGAGGCCATCTATTGGCGCGATAACTGTTTAAATGGCGCTAGGAACCTGGCTTCGATCCTGTTGAAACCATGTTAAAAGCTGAAGTCCGTCCCACGTTGGAACCTGGAGCCTGACCTATGTTGGTGGCTGGAGGCGGAGCCATGTTAGTGCCTGTAACCAGTCGGAGGTGGACCCACATGAGAACCTTTAAACTGAGCAATATTGGCAGCTGGAGGCGGAACCGAGTAACAGCCCGGAGCCTGACCCATGCTTGGAGATGGCGGCGGAACCGAGTAAGAGCCTGGAGCCTGACCCATTCTTGGAACTGGTGGCGGAACCGCAAAAGAGCCTGGAGCCTGACTCATGCTTGATGCTGGAGGCGGAACCGCGAAAGAGCTTGGACCCTGCCACATGCTTCGAGCTGGAGGCGGAACCGCGAAAGATCCTGG
This sequence comes from Drosophila monieri, assembly GCA_035047585.1. Classification (NCBI taxonomy): domain Eukaryota; kingdom Metazoa; phylum Arthropoda; class Insecta; order Diptera; family Drosophilidae; genus Drosophila; species Drosophila monieri. The sequence continues at coordinate 4,633,392 of JAWNPJ010000079.1, read as the reverse complement.
AGCCTGACCTATGCTTGGAGATGGAGGCGGAACCGCGTAAGAGCCTGGAGCCCGACCCATGCTTGGTGCTGGAGGCGGAACCGCGAAAGAGCCTGGAGCCTGACCCATGTTAGCAGCAGGAGGCGGAACCGTGTAAGAGCCTGGAGCCCGACCCATGCATGGAGTTGGAGGCGGAACCGCGTAAGAGCCTGGAGCCTGACCTATGCTTGGAGATGGAGGCGGAACCGCGTAAGAGCCTGGAGCCTGACGCAAGCTTGGAGATGGAGGCGGAACCGCGTAAGAGCCTTGAGCCACACATTGGCTAGAACCTGGAACAAGACCTTGGTTAGGACCAGAAATTGGACTTGGATTCGGACCCGCGCTGGCGCGTGCATCTGGTAAGCTTGGGAGATTGGGGCATGAGGGACTGCTTTCGCCTAACACCTGGAGAAGTTCAATGGCTTTCGGATTCTGAAGCTCCGCCAGAGGTCTCTTAAGCATCAACAGCATGCCGGGTTGGGCCAGATCTGGGTGCCTTTCCTTAGCTTCTTCTAAAATAAGGTATACTAGTTCGATGGGTATGCAGAACTTATAGTCGTTTCCTAGCTCAAGGATCTGATCCATATAATCCATCCAGTTTGCTTTCGACAGGATGTCAAGAATTGTTATGGTCAAGGGGTGGAACTTGTGCGCCTGGCTCGGCAACCAGAGATCGGTCATGAGCACACACGTCATCTCTTTCTCCATGCCGCACTGCTGCAGGATCCCAAAGATGTGGGCTACCAGGGGCGCGGCTATATGCTTATAGAAACGGCAATCGGATACCATTTGCAGGAGCTGGTGACTGTAGTTGCGTCGCACGAATATCTCGGCGAACGAAACGAAGTAGTTCGTGAAGATCACAATGCTGCGCAATGACAGGCAATAGGTTTTCTTTAAGGTCGAGTCGTCCATTTTCATGAGGCGCCTCTGGACTTCGCCCACGCTGCTCATCTCATGACAGCAACCTACAGCCACACACCTGTCGTCTAAAAATGGCAGACACTTGACACCAAACACATCTGTCATCCAATTGTTGGTGGGAATGCTCTGTTGCATTCTCGGTGGGATCTTTTGGGACGGCGCAGCGGGACCTTGCAACTCGGCGGGGGGAGTTTGGTACAGTGCTCCAAAAACTGGGGTCTTCACCTTACCGTGGCGCGCAGCTGTGGCTTCCTCCCGCTGCCGCTTCACAGCTTTCGAAGTCGTCGGCGTCTGAGGCTGCGCGGGTTCTGGCTTGCGAGTCTTCTTCCTCTTCTCTTTCTCCTGCTGATCATATAGCATCTTCATGACGGAGGGCTGCGCATCTAGCTGGCTCTGGTTGACCTTGCGAATGCGAAATGGTGCCTTCGGATTATCCGCAGTAGTTCCAGATATAGCTCCCTGATCCTTGTCGTCTTTTGGTGGCGCTGATGTCTCCGCCATAGAGGGAGCTGATGTCTCTTTTCTCCCATTGGGCTTCAGCTCCACTGCTGATATCTGCGGCTCTAAAAGTGGTATAGCTGTTTCAATCTTCATAGTTTCCGGATTGGCAGACTTACGTGTATGCGACTGCGAGGATCTTGGTGCTGTTTCAACGCCAGTGGCTTCTTGGTTCTCATCGGGCTTCGGTTGGGAAACCTCTACAGTTTCTGCTTTGTCATTGGACTTTGTTTTATCCTTAATAGGCTGCTGCTTTTGGAACAGTTCGTCGTCCTCCAGATCCCACGAGGCTGCCACCGATAGAACATCATCGAACTCTTCGTAGTCGAGCTCCTCCGGCTCGTCGGCGATCGAGCGAACCAAGTGAGACTTATCCACCACGACGGTTGAGAGAACCGGCAGATTGTCGAAAAAGTCGGCTGTAGCAGCCATCTCCTGATCAATCTCGATGGGTGTCTTGCTATCTCCCAGCTCTCCCACAACAACGGGATGAACCAGGTCCATATCGACTAGCTCCACATCGTTGACCACGTTTTCTGCTGGGAGTTTGAACTCTTCAATGATGGGGAGGCTTGGAGCTCCACCGGGCGGATCAGCCTTCACCACGGAATCGTCCAGCAATAGGTCCACGATCTTTAAATCCGAGGTAACCATGCCGTTGCCATCCAAGTCATAGTTGTGGACGTTGAGAAGGCTGCTGAACAACGAAGACTGAGACTCCCTTCTATCGGGAATCTGTTTGGTCAAGTTCAGGTTTTGGGCGACACATTCGTCCTTTTGCTCCAGCTTCTGCTTCTCCTCTTTCTGCTGCTCGCTGTTGGGCTGGCATACCAAGTTGAGGGGGGTCGGGGGCATGTGGGCTGGCATCGGCGAGCTCTCCTCGCTTATCTGTGGCAACAAATAGGGGTCGTTAACTAATGAAATTTCCAGACTGCTTACTACCATTACTAAGCCACTTGCTTGCGTCCGTTTCTTGGCTAGCGGCGAACTCCTGGCGAACTCATCAGCTCTTTGGGTGGCCGCCCTCTGGCTACGAGTCGGTTGCATCGGAGACTCTTCTATAATTTTCAGAGTCTTGTGCTGCTGCTGCGATGGTGTAGCCATCAGATGCGACGGTGTAGCCTTCAGTTGCGACGGTGTACCCCTCTGCTGCGACGGTGTACCCCTCTGCTGCGACGGTGTAGCCGGCTGCAATCGCGGAGTTTTCGGAGATTTTCGATACTGCTGCTCAATGGCTTTCAAGTGTTTTTGGGACGCTCTGATCAACGGATTATGGTAAACTTTCTCTTTCTTCTTTGGTCTTTCCTCAGAAGTTTCACGCTTCAACAAGCTCGGATGCTTGGAAGAGCTTGTCAGCTCTTGAGCTTTGAATTCAGCCTGTAGCTGCTGCATCTGAGCCTTGGCGGCCAGCGAGGGACGACCTCTCTTGCGTTTTATGGGCGGCAGAACGGCCGCTACGGGTTCATCTTTTTTATCCCTCTGGACACGCTTCTGCCACTCAGCTAGGGGCAACAATTCATCAAGCTCGTCGCCAGACTCATCTGATGAAATGGTCTGTGACTTGATCAAAGAAGAAATCTTGCCGCGACTGGGCGTAAGGGGCTCTCGGTGCTTAGAAAGTTTCGACCCAGATGCCTTAATGGAATCATCTTCAGAATCATAGCTAGCCGAGGTGAGTGTTGCAATAGTTTCTCGGCTCTTCTGGATGATTTGAGGATTTTTGGCTGCCTGAGGGGTCATAGGCGAATCAGCACTGGCTACCGAGGAGGTAGGAGCATCATTTAAAGAACAACTGGAAGGAGCAGTGTACACGCCGATGGGCCTTTGGTGCATATGGTTTCGGAGTGGCATAAGATCAGTCTGCCAATGGAGAACAGTCACTGGTCAATGGAAGTGGTAAGGAGGAAAATATTTAACTTACTCTGCTGTGCCGAATGTAATAGGTCCGACTCCAGCAACTCATATATTCCTTATATACATGAGCCCACTCCTCCTCCTCCATTGCATCGATCCCCATAGTATCTAAAATCTGTTGCCAGCATCGTTTCTTATCTCGTTCACGCATATTTTCAGTTTTCTCAATGAAAACGCAGTCTTTTTCTGAAAATCGCACGCGGAGCTTATTAGCGGGTTTTTACAAACTCACGCCAAGTGCCGTTACTTCAAAGGTGCAACCTAGCATTCCGATAAAATCTTCGATAGGCGGAACAATTGGAAGTGGAACAGGGCGGGGGAATCTCGAAAAAGCTGTCGCTGTTATTACCAGAATGATTAATCGAAAATGATAATACTATCCTTTTTAGCTTGTCATCCACCCCATTATTGACCGCTCGATTATCTTTGTAATTTAAAAATATTTTTCTTTCCAATCTTTTAGCTTAAATATGGACATTTATATATGCTTAAACTTTAGAATCTTAAGTTTAGATAATTAAGTATTTTTTTATACAAAATTGGACACATTCTTTAGTTACTTGACTTCATCTGTCATGATCTTTATATTAGTCTTTCGAAAGACAAGTGCCCTTAGTAGAACATAAATATCTTATAATCAAAAAAGTCCATATTTGAATAAATAAAAAATTATTTTTTTATTGGTAAAAATATAAGTGTGTGCCTTTCGACCCAAGAGCACTTATAGCTTATGAATTTATTGTTATTTTCTGTAAGAATGCCAAAATTACATTGAATTAAACTAATTAAAACGTCTACATGGTATAAAGATGTTAAAGGTCAAAATTGTACTAATCATAAATATTTGCACAACGCACGCGGCCAGCTTAAATACAATTCGTTATTTGTAAGTCCCGTCCCGCAGTTATGAGCATTGTACGTCAAACAGTTCGCAGATTCCTTCATCGCTTTTTAAAACAAAATTAAAATCATCATGGGGTGGATTTAGCTGAACCAATGGAGGGTTTTCTAAAAAAAAAGGAGGAGAAATATGAATAAAAGAAAAATTTACCAATAGTCATTAGTTAACCTACCTAAATTAGGGTCGTCGGGATAGAATCGCCGCAGCGAGTGCCCCGACAGATAATTCTGAAAGATAATCTTCGCGGTCAGTTCATTTTCCAGCAGTTTCATCTCGTCCTTCATTTCGGGATTGCAAGAGTACGTGTGTTCGTCGGTTATGACGTTACCCGAACCTGCTGGCCCAGAAGTATGGCCATCCTCGCTGGAGTGTGACGACGTCGAGGGTGAGGGCGTGTCGAGTCGGCGGTAGTCGAAGAACCCTCCGGCGTCGTGCGGATTGGTTGTGCTTTTGCCTTGATTTGTCACCAGGCGAACGTCGATCGTGCTGCCATTGTCCAGGGAGACACGCAACTCACTCTGCAAAAAAAAGGGGTAAAAATTGTATGTTTATTAGAACATTTTTCAATTTATAAAAATAATTTAAAGTAGGACATCTTACATCGTTGCGTTGTATCTCAACCTCCTCATCATAGTTGGGTATAGTGAAAACAGAATCATCGCCATAGACCCCCAACAGATCGTCACGTGTTAGATACGCATAGGATCTATTCGAAGGGTCCTGCATCACATAGCCTAAGTTACGTTGAGCATACTCCAGTTGTTTGTCCAGATCGTCCTCCAACAGTTTTAAGTGGTTGGTGCGACCGCGGGCTAAGTCGTAATCCTCTTGGTCCTTGGCGTTGTTGAAGCCCCCACCTCTGTAAAAAGTGAAAAAGTTGGCAAGGTTATTAAAAAGTGGGGATTTTATATAAATATACATCTTTAGACGCATTATCGGAAAATAAATCTATCTAAATAAGTATATGGGCGACAAAAACCTTCCATTTGCTTCTAATTAGTGTTCATTTTCGTAAAACTTAACCAGAGAATCGAGTTTTACATTTAAACCCTTATAATGCAAATGAGCACCTACCGCCACCGCACTAGGGCGCTGTGTCTGCCTTTATCAATCAGGCCAATGCCCTCCAGCACATTGGTGATATCGTATATACGCCGCTTCTGAACATCCAGGATTTTGGTGGCCTGAACAAACACAGTAATATTATTAGAATGAGGAAAAAACAGACATTTTAAGAGTCCTACCGCTTTGAGATCTATAGAGCCGCCGTTGGACTTCATGAGCTCCACGAATTTTTGGGTGAGCGAGACCAGTGAGCCCACGGAACGTTGCTGGCTAGGCACAATGTGAGATTGCGAATGCGAGGGGGACTTAAGCGGTGTGGGCGGATCCAGAGATATTTCCATATGGGCGTCATCCATATCCACATCCAAGTCGGCGGTGTTGTTTCCACTGCTGGCGCTCATCGTGGTGGTGGACTGGCCTGCACCGGAGGTACTGTCCCTTTTCACAATACTCGTCGATTTGCGTTTGTACATCGCCGGCAGTCGATTGGTCCTCTCAGCTTTGGTTTTGATGACACTTCGAATATCTGCAATACCTCAACACTTGAAGCTAATGTATGGTTGGTGCGAAAAATCCAAATTAAATACAAATGTTGGCGCTTGAGGTTTCCGCCATTTATGTCACTTTTTTCATTCTCCCTCTATTCCGACTTCAGTTCAGTGTGGTAAAGTGACGCTGCCGCTGTGCGATATTTATCGATCTATCGATATATCTTCTCTTTGTAGCACTGCCTCTAAAATTCAAACTTTCATTTTAAACTATGTGAGGCTTTGCCGAGACTAAGATGGATTAACAATACTAGTCTAAATTAAAACTCTGTGTATCAGTTTGCATCAGTCAGATTACTTTATTTGGGTTGAGTATTTATAGGCTGCTTGTATTTGAGTCATCAGCATTTGTCCCCTCGTTGTCCCGCAATAAACGCAATTGTTTTAGTTGTGTGTCCCGCAGGACATCAAGGATTTTCCACTTGGCCTCGAAAAACAATTCTTCACTGAACTGCTCCAAGTCTATCCTTATCACCTAAAGGGAGAATTAATGCTATTAAAGGAGATTGCTTTGAACGATAAACAGGAGTTATTTACCTCACACAGATTGGCAATATGCTGGGCTTTATTATTACCTATTTTATACTCTGATAAAAAACTATGATCCTGCTCCTGGTTTTCAGTTAAGACCAATATTTTAGATTCAGAATTTGTTTTATCACTGCCAGATCCCATGCGTTCCTCTTCTCCATTGCTGTCATCCGTTAAAAACCCGAAATCCGGAAAATTCAGCATTTTGGGCAGCGAAGATTCCTTTAATGCTTCCCATTTATTCCTTAGAACTTGCACCTTCCGCTTCACCTCAACCACTGGCATGTCCACATCTATTGCCATGGCAATATTGCGCCAGACTTGCTCCTGATACTCAGCGCTCTTATAATCCGGACAATTTGGGTTCCATAGGCACTCGTTCTGGCGATAAAGGTCGATCAATTGAGCCACCACTTCCCTTTGTGCGAGCAGGGAGGGAAACTTGAGCCTTCGATTCAACTTCACATTGAATGCATTGGGTCTCTGATGGATTCTCTCAGAGTCGGAATTGGATTTAGAGAATATGTGGATCAGACTGTTATAACTCTTCTTCATGCTGCCCATGAAACTAGAGTCGGACATTGCTTTACATAATTAATTTTGACAGGATATACTTTGCCAACCAGTCAACGAGCTTCATAAATTCGAAGCCCAGTTCCAGTTGGCAAATTTTTTCGAAGGTTTAGGATCTATCAGATCCGGTTCGACAAAGACACGATCAACTCCCCCCTTTGACCTTTGCATTATCAGAAGGATCTCCTTTTGGGTATGCAAACGAACACTTGACGGAAGTTGAGAAAGTTCTTCGCTTAGTCTATTGCAAAATACCGTTAAGTCATCCTGGTCCTGTGTCTTGTTTTTGGCATGGAGATTATTCTCTGCCGTACTTTGAGTTGAGAGTCCCCCGTTTTTCTGCAGAAAACATCCTAAAGAGCTCTTCTTCGACTGAAACAAGAGAATCATAAATAATGGATGCTTTAAGTTTATATTTTTCTTATTTTATGTACCTGGGAATTTGGCATGAGGAACCAGAATTCATTCAGGAGCTCAAAGTTAGATTTTCCGGGCAATCCTTTCTCCTGACAGCTGTATATCTTTTTCAGTTCCTGCAAAGCTTTTTTGTGTAGAAATTTTGCCTCATATTCCACCTGTTGCCTTGTCACTTTTCCGCCAAATTGCCGAGCCATCCATTCCCAAAGAGCTTCTTTCTTTTCTTGATTAGAGAAGTCTGCGCTCTCACGATTCCACAAGCATTCGTGTCCTGCATAGAAGCGAATCAATGTAACTGCATTTCCTTTTTTGGCAAATATATGGTATGGATTGGTTCTATGTCTGTGGCTAGAAGGATAAAGAGATTTCGCTCCTCGGATAGGTTGATGATTGTTAAAACGCATTGATTTTCCCATCTTGAGGACAATTTTTTTTATTTTCATAAAGGGCCAAAAATGGAAAACGGAAAAACAAAGCTTGCTTTTGTTGTTGTAAAATGTATTGAATGAATATTTTTCAATATTTATAAGATTATTTTAAGAATTTAATTTTAAAAAATAATAAACATTTTTTTTAATTTTAAAATTTACATTAAGATTCTTTTAAGATAACTAAAAAAATATGATTATGGTTGTGAGCTGAATCATCTTCAATTAAATATAATTCTCCCCTGGGAGTTTCGGGTCTTTAAAACATTTTTTAAATATTTATTTTGAACATCCACGTGGCGCCACGTTTTCTTCCCCCACCACCGTCACTTTCCAACACTTTTTTGTGTTTGTTTTGTTCCCATTTTCTGTTTTTACGAAAAACAACGTGCCTGGAGCCGATTGTTAGTGGAAAATAATTCATCTAAGAGTTCATAAGTGACAATTAAAATGCCTTCCAAATCTAAGCCGAAACTTTCCCGCGGAGTGCTGGACATGAAGTTCATGCAGCGCACCAAGGCGAAAGTGGACAAAGAGACGGCCGATGAGCAGAGTCGGGCACTGTACTCCAATGAAATCAACGAAAAGATGCTGAACTCCAGCTCAAATTATATCGTGGAGCCGAGTTACTCTATCTGCGCTGGTCTCATCGACGGCCGTCTGAGTTTTCGTGGCATGAATCCCGAAATTGAACAGCTCATGGAGCAGGAGCAGACGGAGAAGGAGAGGCTTAAGAAACCGGAGCAACCCAAAGAGGTTTCGGACCAGGACATGGCCAAGACGTACTACGCCAACAAGGCGCCTGCCCTAACCAGTACCATGGGCAAGAAGTTCAGCACTAAGAAGGACCTCAAGAGGAAGCAGAACAGCGACTCCGACAACCATCCCCATAAAAATCACCACAAGGCACAATTCAGAAAACCTCGTCCGGAAGACGATTAACTTATGTACTTCCTATTTACTCTGTTATTCTGATCTAGCACTAGTTAAAGTTAACTAAAGTATATTTGATTTTAATTACAATCGCTTAGCGGCTGCTTCACCGCATGAAGGGCGTAGCACATCTGGGTGGTGTTTATCCAGCGCCAGGTGTTGCTCCAAAAGTCGTAGGTGCTGCCATTGACCAGAATAGTCTGGCAGTTCACTGGGGGTTGGTTTAGAACAAGTTCAATAAATCTTGAGGATAAAATCTTAATAAGCTTACTTGTATCCAAGATGCGCTGCACATCCAGGGGCGAAATCATCTTGTCCCAGTGATGAGTTCCCTTTGGCACCAAATTGAGCACATACTCGCTAAGAATAACGCCGCCAAACCAACTGGGAAGGGTTTTGTTCAAGGTTGTTATAAAAATTGAGCCACCCGGCTTCAGGGTGCGTACGCTGGCCTCCAGCAGAGCCACCTTGTCGTCCACATGCTCCAGCACCTCGGACACAATCACAGCATCATAGCACTCGCAATTGGTCTTGGCATGCTGGTCAACCGGCTCTATTATGTAGTCCACATTCTTGGTCAGTTCGGGACTGGAGCACTTGAGGTGGTTGCGAGCCGCTTCAATGAGTTTCTCTCCAAGATCTATACCCGTAACCTGAGCTCCAAGGCGCGCCAGTTGTTCTGTTAGCAAGCCGCCACCGCAGCCCACCTCTAGAATTCGCTGCCCGTTCAGAACTCTTGTGGTGTTTACGTAACCAGGTTTCACTGTCCCGCGCGCCACCATGCCATCGCGTATGAAGGGAACTCTTCAAGGAATTTTATGGTTAGCACTCTGAAGGCTCTGGATTGTTTGGCTTACCAACCGTATCTCGTTGAGAGCATGCAGAGCACCCATAGTTCCATTTTGGTTCCACCAATCTGAAGCATGATTCTCGTGATGGCGCACCTCTTTTTGGGTGCCGGCGTCGATTGGCGGCGTCGCTGTACTGCTGCTTCTTCTGGCGGTGTTTGTTGCCAGAATACTGGACAGCGAATGTCTCAGCCTGCTGGAATGCCAAAGCTGTAATTTGATAGTTATATTAATTATTATTATTTACCCATTGGCGAACAGCGAGCTTCGCAGCATTTTGAACAAAACAAAAGTGCTCGATGAAAAACAGCTGACTTTTGTTTTGTTGCAACTGTAAACACAAGAGGCGTAGTCAGAGGCTTTAAAAAGGGTATTCACTTAAATATTTAAATATTGTTACGATTTTAGTTAGGAGTTCCTAGGAGATAACACCATTTTTTATTATTATTTTTTACTTATCAAGTATAAATCAAGTTTCTTCAAGATCTATATACTATTTTTCTTTTTTACATAGGGAATTGGTTATAATATTAGCCTAATAGTATGTGCTTTTTTTTAGGTTTAGTCTAATGTTAAATAAAATATCAAATCCTATGGATACCTAAGTAGCCATAGCTATAGTAGTCATATCAATTCGAAGCTCCACTTTCTAGTCGATCATCGTAACCCTTTACTACCTGCGCCTCTGAACTGAACTGTACATACATACATGCGTCGAGAGAGTGGATGGACTCCGCTCTCCAAAGTTTCTGAATGCGGAGCTGCTCCGATCGCCGGTTCTTTGTCATTATTCATTTTGCGGTTATTTAAGTGCGAACTACCAGCTTATCACCCATCATATCGATAAAGATAACCCAGGAAAATTTACAATAATCGCGGATCATACGAATTGACGGAATGGTGCAGTACAAGACCCTGGAGAACCAGGAATCAGATGTGGAGAATGCCGTCTCAACCCCCAAGGACCCTGAGGAGGCAGAACGGCCGGCACCCGCCAACGCCAATCACCAACAGGCGGCACAGATGATGATGGTGACCATGTTTTTGCTTCTATTCCTCGGATCCTCATTCTTTCAGCCACGTCCGCGACTTCATCAATATCGTGGCGGCAGGGGACATGGATTGGGCCAAAAGTTCGACTGTGATATCCAGCTGGTAGAAACCATTCCCATCGGACTGACCTATCCTGCCAACAGTCCGCGATTCCTCAGCACCTATGAAGCCTGGCAGCAGTTGCTGGGAAATGCTAAAAATTCCCTTGACATTGCTTCCTTTTATTGGACCATGACAGGCGCTGACACGCCCGGGGAGACGGACAACAGTTCCCAGCCGGGCGAAGACATATTTTCCAAACTGATGGCTAACGGTAATGGAGGAAACCAAACGCCAAGGCTCCAAATTCGCATAGCACAGAGCGAACCATCCAGCGTGTCCCCCGACTCGAATACGAAAATGCTGGCCAGTAATGGAGCTGCTGAGGTGGCGACCCTCTCCTTTCCCAAGTATTTCGGCAGCGGGGTTCTTCACACCAAGTTATGGGTCGTAGATGACCAGCACTTTTATTTGGGAAGTGCCAATATGGACTGGCGGGCATTAACCCAGGTGAAGGAGATGGGTGTGCTTGTCCAGAACTGTCCGGCATTGACCCGCGACGTGGCTAAAATCTTTAAAGCCTACTGGTACTTGGGTACCCACGAGGGCTCAGATATACCCCGGTGGGACGGCAGCTATTACACCGGTTTTAATGTGAAGAGTCCCATGTCGATTAATGTAAACAGGAATACCAGTATGGAGGGGTATTTATCTAGTTCCCCACCACCTCTTTCGGCGGAGGGACGCACCAATGACCTGGACGCCATTCTGAACACCATCAACACGGCCATAACATACATAAACATAGCTGTGATGGACTACTATCCGCTGATTATCTACGAGAAGAACCACCACTACTGGCCGTTCATAGATGATGCCTTGCGTCGGGCGGCAGTGGAGCGTGGAGTCGCTGTCAAGCTGCTAATCTCATGGTGGAAACACTCTAATCCTAGCGAAGATCGCTACCTCAAGTCCTTACTGGATATTGCCTCTAAGAAGGACAACATTGATATACAAATAGTAAGTCTCTCGCAACATTTTATCCAAACATAAATTTAAAAAGAGTATTTTTTTTTTAGCGACGCTTTATTGTGAATGGGACTGAAAACCAGGAGAAGATTCCATACGGCCGTGTCAACCACAACAAGTACATGGTAACAGATCGCGTCGCCTATATTGGCACCTCCAACTGGAGCGGCGACTACTTCACGGACACAGCTGGCATTGGATTCGTGTTGAGCGAGACGCACGATACGGAAAGCACAAAAACTCTGAGGAGCGATCTTCGGGATGTATTCGAGCGGGATTGGAGCAGTCCCTATGCCCATCCTTTTGAATAAACACCTGTTATTATACTCTTAAATTGTTATTATTCATTGAATTCGCCAATCGCCAATCAAGTCCTTCAAATTCTATAACTTTATCCATTGCTTTTATTAACTTTTGATTATGCGTTAAATAAAAAATTCGTTTTACGATTGCAACAGAAAATACAATTCAATTGGTGTACTCTGAAGTGGAATATTGTAAGTTTAAATACTATTTACAGAAAATAAGTTTTTTTTCTTCACTTTTTAAAATAAAATACGTTATCCATGGATCGGTTAATAATTTGTACCAGCCATTACCGATTAAGCTGCCTTGGTAATCACTACATTCCGATTTCAAGTTGAATACTTTTTGCGGAGAATACGTCCCATCCGCTACGTGAGAGTCCAGGTGTAAGATTATTTTACGTTGGCGCCTCGCTTGAGAAAGTTGTTGGTAGCGATGCTCTTCTCGATCACCTTGTTCAGCATGGGGATGCGGGCTTGCAGTGTGTTGAAGATTAGAAACAAGCACCGGGCGTCAATGGCTGTCAAAATAGTTTTAATATAAAGATAAAGTGGACAGAGGTCAAGGTTAGAGGTACTCACCCGCATAGATTATCTGTTCACGGCGCAGGGGTCGATTTGTCCAGTTGGAGCACTGGTTGGATTTGTTCAGTTTTTTGCCGAGACACAGAAACGAAAGATCCGAAAGTGCATCACCGGCCCGGTTTATATTGCCGAAGGGCAGCTCCACGCCGGTATGCTGCTTCTTAAGCTGCAGCCAGAGGCTGCGCAGGTCCAAGTAGTGATGCGGAGTGTGCAGGCGCAGTTGTAGCGGAAGGGATCGCTGCAACACGCTCAGATCGCAGGCCATGGAGAAGCCCACCTTAAGGATATTCACATTGTTGAATACATTAGCTCCCAATTGGCGCCATTGCTCGTGTTGGATGCTCTCGCGAGCCAAACAATCAATGAGATAAACGAAGTGGTCGGTGGCGATCTGCAGCACGCACAGTTGGCTCTCCCCGCATATGTTCTGCAGCCACTCCGAGTCCAGATATATGGTCTGCTGGCGCTGAAGCTCGTTCAGCATCCGGTCGAACTTCACCGCCGTATCGACGATGATGAGGGACTCGTCCGGCAAGTCAATGGTCAGGTACACTTCACAGCTGCTGCCTTCCGTTCCGTTCGAAGGTGCATTTGCGACGTGGTGGGCACCACCTCTTCCAATATTCGAGATGTGGGCTTTTATATCCGGAGGGCAGTCGCTCGGATGCAGTTTGAACTCTTTGTACCAATAGATTGCCTCATTGCGCGCCTGGGCCGCTGCCACGTACCACACAAAGTCCTTGCGCAGAGCATAGTTGTACGCGTGGACGTTCACCAGCTCCCGGAAGCTGGGTTGATTGATTCGATCCTTTTCATAATCTCGGTATAGAAAGTGCAGGTAGCCACAAGTCTTGGTGAACTTGTAATTGGGGGTCACTGAATCGTCGAAGCCGTACTTCTTCGCCAATCGGGCCACAACTTTGGCAATCGGCCGGTAGGTAAGCACGTGATGGGAGATCTTTATGTTCTTATATCGGCTGAAAAATGGAGGACTTTTAAGATTAGTTTGAGGTTAACTGAGTTTAGGACTAGTTTATTACTCACTCTAGCAAATGCTCGCACATTTGGATGACTGGCTTGTCCTTGTGCAGAAGCGAGTCGAGAAACTTGACAAACGGCTGGCGCTGCTGGACGGCCTGGTCCAGCAACTCCTCAGCCAGGGGCAGCTTCTCCACTGCTACCAGTGGAAAGGCCAACTCTAGCATGTCGAACTCGTGTGTAAGCCGCAGGCTAATGGCCCAATGGGTGACCTCTTTGAGATGTCCTTCGCCAAGAAGTTCGCGCAACTTGGGCAGCAGCAGGTCACAAATCGTGTGCAGGCTATAGGCCTTAATCACAGCATTGTTTAGGGCCAGCAGATTTGAAGTCTTCACAAAGTTGAAGGCCGTCATGCTGGTGTTCGGATCACACTTCTCCCCGATGTGCGGATAGTCCTTATGGAGTTTGCACACTGTGTCCAGCACAAAGTGCGACAAGCTTCTGGGCTTGATGTGGCTGCTGTCCGGGCAGTTGGCAAACAATTTGAGGGCCAACAGCAGCGGATCGTGATGGACGAGGAGCGCATTTTCAAACTCCGGACCGAAATGGGGCGCCTTGTTCCTGCAGTACTTGTTCCATTTCTCGCGAAACTCCTCAAAAAACGAATACGCATCCAGGTCCAGCGAGGCGTCAAAGTCTCTTCCGTTGATTCCGGCACCTGTTGTGATGTCCTCCAACTTCTTGATCTTCAAGTTACCCATCAGGCTGTGCAACTCCTCCTCCTCCTCGGACTCGAAGCCGGCAGGGAGAGGGTTCCGCATGTGCTTCTTGTGCGCCATTGCACCGGGGGGCTCCCAACCCGAAACGAGATGATGAGAGGATTGCAATAATAAATTCGTGTTTTAATCGACAGATAATAGTTTCGCAGCGACTTGCCGAGTCGCACAACAACAAAATCGGGGCTGACAACTTGACAAAAAAGGGACAGTGATGCGCGATGAGCGGTTTGATTTATTAATTTAATTAAATGTGAAGCTATTTTCATTTGACTGGTTATTCTATTTCATTTCTATCTAAATAGTTGAATCTATTTATTTTTTATAGCTTTTGTGAACCTTTCTCTTGGAATATCTTGCGTTTTTCAATGACTTTTTTATGGATATGGCAACACTGGCAATCCAAAATACAAATCTTGCCATCATATGGCAGCCCTACTGGCGGCACACGTGCATTTTTGTTTTAGTTCTCTGGCGTAAAAATGAAGCTGGCCACAAAAAAATCCAAGGTTTTGGGCAAACCTAAGGCAGGAATCTCCAAGAAGAAGCTCCCCAAGGAGGCCCTCAAGAAGGCCCTACCGAAGAAGGCCAGAAACACTTCTGAGGAAGAGGTGAAACCAAAACAGAAACCCACTTCCGTTGCGAAGAATGCGAAAACTGCAAAAAAAGGATCTAAGAAGTCACACATGGAGGAATTGGAAGGACTCAAGGACTTAGATCCAGAGTTTTACGATTTCCTTAAAAAGAACGACCAGCAACTGCTCGATTTTAACCTGCTAGATAGCGACGACGACGATGATGATGAGGAGGAGGCCAAGCCGGAGAATGTAAAAGGAAAGGCTGATGAAAGCGAGGATGAGGAGGAGGATGAAGAGAAGTACCACAAGCCCAATGAGGACTTGGCCGTGGCCAGCGATGAGAGCGACTTCGAGGACGAAGCAGAAGACGACGAAGCAGCCGCTGGAGGCACGCAGAAAATCACCCTCAACCTGCTCCGGCAATGGGAGCTGCAGTTGGCCCAGTCCAACGTTTCCATAGACATAGTGCGCAAGGTGATACAGGCCTTCAACTCCGCCTTGGCCAGCATATCAGCCGATGGTGCTGATGGTGGCGAAAACCAGCCAAATGCTGCCGCCTTTAAGGTCGTCGGAGCATCCGCTTTTAACGGAGTGATTCAACTGTGCGTGCTCCACCTACAGCCCGCCATCATCCGGGTCCTGGGTGTGAAGGCGAACAGTAGCCTGCCCCTCCACAAGTACAAGAAGTGGGTTAAGGTGCGCGGCTGCCTGCGCTACTACCTTACGGACTTAATTCGCCTCGTGGAGCAGGTCTCGAGCGCCAACATTCTGGGTGTGCTTCTCAAGCACTTGCATCAAATGGCCGGCATGGTGGCGCCCTTCACCGCTCTCGGCAAGACGATCCTAAAGCGTCTGATCGTGCTCTGGGCCACTGGGGACGAAACCGTTCGAGTCTTGGCTTTCCTCTGCATTTTGAAAATAACAAGAAAGCAGCAGGTAAGCAGCAGGTTCAAATTGATTCAAAGCTTGTTACTAATATGATTTTTGATCCAGGCCACTATGCTGAACCACGTGCTCAAAGCCATGTACTTGGCCTACGTGCGGAACTCGAAATTCGTATCCCCGAACACCCTGCCGGGCATAAACTTCATGCGGCGTTCGCTGGTGGAGATGTTTGCTCTGGACTTGAATGTGAGCTACCAACATGCCTTCCTCTACATCCGACAACTAGCCATCCATCTGCGAAACGCTGTCATCCTAAAGAAGAAGGACAGCTTCCAAGCAGTCTACAACTGGCAGTTTATCAACTCCCTCCGCCTGTGGGCGGATCTCCTAGGAGCGAGTGCCAACAAGCCCCAGCTCCAACCGCTAGTGTACCCGCTTGTCACTATTGCGACTGGAGTGATTCGGTTGATACCCACAGCCCAATACTTTCCTCTGCGTTTCCACTGCCTGCAGACACTCATCTCATTGGGCAAGGAGACGAACACATACTTACCGGTGCTTCCCCTGATTGTCGAGGTTTTGAAGAGCAATACTTTCAACCGCAAGCACACAGCAGTGTCCATGAAACCCCTGCAGTTCACCTGCGTGCTGAGGCTCAACAAGGCGCAGCTGTCGGAGAACGGGTTCCGGGACGAAGTAATCGAGCAGGTTTGCGGCTTGTTACTGGAGTATCTTGCCCATGAGTCCGCTTCCCTGGCCTTTGCCGATCTGGTTGTGCCCACCGTTATGGCCATTAAAGGCTATCTGAAGACGTGCCGCAACGCAAACTACGCCCGCAAACTGAAACTGCTGCTGGACAAGGTGCAGGAAAGTAGTCGCTTTGTGGAGCAGCAGCGTGGCAAGAGCAGCGTAAACTTCGACCTTAAGGACTCTGCGGCAGTGGCTGCCTGGGAACAGCAGCTCCGGCTGAAACGCACTCCCTTGGACATCTACTACACCAGCTGGCTGAAGACTCATGAGACCAAGAAGCGACGCCAGGCCGCCCAAACGGATGAAATTAACGCCGACTACGATGTGCCGAAACTGAAAAAGCTTCCCGCCAAGTCCGGACTACCCATTCGCAATGAAAATGGCGAGGTGGAACTGTTCCCCTCAGATTCTGAGGATGAAGAAGCGAATAATTTCCCGGCAGCGTCAGATGATGAAGATGAAAAGGAGGAGTTGGAGGTGGAGCCACCAAAGGCCAAGAAGGCAAAGAAGGAGAAAAAGAAATCGGAGAGGAAACCCCACCCAGTAGCAGAGGAACCGGCTGGCGATGATTACGACGAAGCAGGTGGAGCTGTAGACATAGTTAAGGACTTGGACTTGAACGATTGGTAAACATTTTAGGATCTTTTAACTATATTTACACATTAAATTCTTTAAAAATACAAAGTACTGCGCACGAATTACTTCTCGGGGGGCTCTCGGCCTGGTATAAACTCGTACTCCTTGTACTTCGGGTAGGTTCCAATGGTCGGCCCATCGACTTGCTTGGGTATTGCTTTGTCGTCCTTCTGCTTGGCGTAGGTGGCCTCCAGTTCAGCGGCATTACGTTTCTTCATTTCCATGATTTGAAGATTCTTCACCAGTTCCTCGCGCGTTGGTGGCTCCTCCCGACGTCCTCGCAGCCACGCCTCCCACTCAGCGGTGAGTTCCTGATCAAAAGCATCCTTGTCTGAAGGTTCAAACCAACGGGATGCTTTGCGTTTTCCGATCGAGGGATTCGCCGGAATCTCGTAGTATTTGTTGCCAAAATAGTCCTCGCCAATATAGTTTCCACGGAACTGACGCGGTCTCAAGGACTTCCAAAAGTTTTGGAATATGATCCCAAGAACGTCGCGTGTCGGCTTGTTTGCCATAATTTAGTTTATTTAATTTTATTCGAGAATAACTATAATTTAAACCTTATTTTAGCGAGAGAAATTATTTGAGGTTGGGATTTACTTTTGTTATGACATGAACAGCTGATAGCCGGGCAGTGTTGCAAAGTTCAACATTTTTTGACAGCCAAATTCAAATTCTAAGATTTGGCTTTAATGGCAGAGCGAAGGGGCTGAACCAGTCCCTATGGAAAATGGATAACAAGTCTGTGCGGAGGCTGTGGTTAGTGTATTCCAAGTCCTCCAGAAACAGTCCTATTCCGGCTGCGTGACTGAAGTGCTTGCCGGACCAACTGGAAGTGCCAATAACAACGCGATCGTCCGTGACCATGTAGGAGTTGCAGCTTACTCTTCAGCCAGAAATCTTTTCCAGCTCGTCGGTGGTGGGTACCACGTATCGGCGCTAAGAAAAAAGGTGAGGGTAGTTAATAAGTTTAGCAAACACTCTGGCTAACCTTACAATTTCTATGTCCACCTCCTCGATCATTTTGTTAAGAGCTTGTAGCGAGCGGAGAAAGTGATCCTCAATAGGATCAGAGTGCTTCCACCAGGAAATGAGGAGTTTGATGGTCACACCTCTTTCCAAGGCAGCTCTCCGCAGGGCATTGTCCACGACAGGCCAATATTCAAGCTTGCTATCACGTCTCAAAAGCGGATTGTAGTCCATTAGAGACAAACAAATAAATTGGGAGGCCTTTTCAATGGACCCCAACATAGCATCCAACTCTAGGGTCCTACCCGGTGCCGAAACGGCTGGCGGGGAAGTGGCTACAAATGCCCGCATCGTGAAGTTATTATTCACATTCAGCAGAAGAGGCCTTTTTTGATTGATGTACGTGTGATAAGGCCAGGGCCAGTACTCGGGCACCTCGTTACTTCCCAAATACCAATAGGCCTTGAAGATCTTGACCAGATCCTGGGCTAAATGCGGGCAGTTTAGGGCCAAGACGCCGAGTTCCTTGCGATGGGTAAGCGAGCGCCAGTCCATATCGGCGCTACCCAAATAAAAATGCTGGCCATCGACCAGCCACAGCTTGGAGTGCAGGAAGTTAATGCCCACAATCTCTGCGGCCCCGTAGTTGGATAGGATGCGGGCATCCGCATGCCACATGCTCTGCTGGCTGCGGTTCAGTACTATACGAAGTCGCAGCTTGGGTTTTCCGGCGTCTCCATTGGACAGCAGGCGCTGGAATAGGTGATCTCCAGGCAGAGTGCTGCTGTCGTTAACATCCAACCCCCTGAGTGTCCAGTGGGGGGCGGCAATGTCGAGCGAGGTCCTCGCCCTTCCCAGTAGCAGCTGCCAGGCCTCAAATGTGCTTCTCAGTCGGGGGTGGCTATAATTTAAGCTGGACGGCAGGCTCTCCACCAATTCGAGTTGGCATGGCAACGGATTCTCCACTGGAGAGGGGCCGTTGGCATTCTCGTGCTGGTGAACAGTTTCCCAGGGCAACAGGAGTACAATCATAACCAGCACGAAGAGCACGAAAACAGGCACCATATACCCATGGCCGCAGCAGCACACTTTCCGCTCATCGCGGGCAGCAAAATTGCAATTGCACGGTCGCCTGCAGCAGGATACGGAGGATGCTGGGGGCTCACCCAGTTGATTGGGCACTGGCTGGTATTCCACCGGTATTTCGTGCACGGCGCGTCGCTCGGACATGGCGAGGGGGTCGAGACTGACTCTAACTGGGCTTGGTCAAACATGTCCCCAGCTAAACTTATTTATTATTCGAGCAGTTGTTTCGAATCGCCGCCCGCCTAAGCAAACAACCAGACCAGTGCTAAACAGCGGAGATCTAGGATCGCTCCAAGGACTCGAGTTAATATTTGTTTTTGTAAAGGATTTCGCATGAATATATTTTAAGAAATGGAGTTCCAAAAAATAAAAAAATTTGACAAAATCTCATTTAAAAAATATCCTTGCTCCTTTAGCTTTTATTCCACCGCTAAAAAAAAGCCAAAGCGGCTGCACTGGCGCTTATTCGCGACACCCTCGCACACTAGCAGAGCGTCGCAGTGGCCGTCGTCCGGAGAAAATAGAATCAGTCTGTATTAAAATCTTCCGGCTGAGAGGGCTGAAAATTTTGATGACGGCTTAAACGTTGAGTGTGCAATTCCAATTCCAACGAGTGTTAAACGTATTTGAGTTCCGTATCGCCAAATAAGGACGCGAACAATGGCTGCTAGATTGATGACCGCCCAGGCACAGGTAATGGTCACATCTGGAGCCCGTTTCCGTGGTTGTGAAAATCCAACAAAATGTATATATAAACGTGAGAGCCCAGCAGCCAAATCAAAGCTGCGATAACGACTGGAACACAGCTAACACTGCTACAAAAAAAACTCGAAAAATAGTAAAAAATAATCTGGAAAATCGACAGGATGTGGGTGGCGAAAAATCGGGAACTTTCTGCACTGCGCTTTTCTAACCTAAAAACGAAATCAAAAGTTGTTAGGTAACCGAGTACATTGTGATTGTGATTCCGAACGTCACCACCAGCTGTCCCCTGCATCCAGAAGGGGGTAATGTCTCGGCATGCCTCGCCAATCGGGAGCATCCAGCAATTAACAGAAATTCGCAATGCTCCCAAGGCAGTTCCCATTTACATAATCGCCTGGCGAAGAGTTATTTAACCAGGAGTGGTGGTCCCTAGCATATATCTTTGGTCCGTCTTATCTGTGACAGGTTGACTTACACTGCGATAGGGAAATAATAAATACAACTTAATTACGGCTAAAGGCTGTTTTTTTTTTTCCAACTCGAGTATCACGCGCACTCCGCCGGAGAGCGAAACGAAGTGAGCGGGTCCATTGGCCCCATCGGTGGGGTATTTTCCCCTCCTGTTTCTCGGGCTATCGAGTGGCTTCACTGTACTTGCAAGCTTGCCAACAAGTTAATGACCTATTTGACGTAATTGAACTGCCATTTAAAAGAATTCGAATTGTTTGTCACGTGTTTTGGATAATGGCAGGGTCCATTGCTGTAATTCGTAAATAAAGTATTTAAGGTTTAAAGATGTGGAATAATATTTTAATAAGCTACAAAAGGTCTAATGTGTGTTTATATTTAAACAAATGTTTTAGCCGGAGGTTGTTATTGCCATTGCCAGGCTTTTAAAATAGAACTACTAAGAATTTTAAGAGTTTTCCTGTAATTTAAATAAAGTTATTTAAAGTTTTCAATCAAATCTTGACTATAAATTTTTAAAATCTTTGCCAATTAAGATTTTATTCATTTCCTGATAAAGCAGCGCCAATCTAATTGAAGTTGAGAGGGCCCGGGACATGATAATCAAGTTATTATTTTGAAACCTCTCGAATCAATCAAAATTGGCCCAACAGTGTTCACTCGAAATAAAGAACTGCAGATAAACCAGGCAAACATATAAGTCAACAAGATGACATCTAAACCATGCTCTGACACCCTGCTAATTGCTAAATCTTGATTTATTGACTTCAGTTCCACATGACATGTATTTCCAAACGTTTTTTGTTTCAGGTGTGCCGTCTGGGCAAGCATGTGGCTACCGAGGGAGCCATGGTGCGCCAGTTCCACGCCTCCTGCTACTCCGCCTCGAAGGTGGCTCTGTCCAAGTTCGACTCGGACGTCTTCCTGCCCTACGAGAAGCTGAACAAGCGTCTGGATGTGGTTCGCAGCCGCCTCAACCGCCCCCTCACTCTCTCCGAGAAGGTGCTGTACTCCCATCTGGATGACCCGGCCAACCAGGACATCGTCCGCGGTACCTCGTACCTGCGCCTGCGTCCCGATCGTGTCGCCATGCAGGATGCCACCGCCCAGATGGCCCTGCTGCAGTTCATCTCTTCGGGACTGAAGAAGGTGGCTGTTCCATCGACGGTGCACTGCGATCACTTGATCGAGGCCCAGATTGGAGGACCCAAGGACTTGGCCCGCGCCAAGGACCTTAACCGCGAAGTGTACGAATTCTTGGCCTCCACCTGCGCCAAGTACGGCCTGGGCTTCTGGAAGCCAGGCAGCGGCATCATCCATCAGATCATCCTGGAGAACTACGCCTTCCCCGGTCTGTTGATGATCGGTACTGATTCTCACACCCCCAACGGTGGTGGTCTGGGCGGTCTGTGCATCGGTGTCGGTGGTGCTGATGCCGTCGATGTCATGGCCGACATCCCCTGGGAGCTGAAGTGCCCCAAGGTGATTGGAGTCAACCTCACCGGCAAGATCAGCGGCTGGACCTCGCCCAAGGACGTGATCCTGAAGGTCGCCGACATCCTGACCGTCAAGGGAGGCACTGGAGCCATCATTGAGTACCACGGCAAGGGTGTGGACTCCATTTCCTGCACGGGCATGGCCACCATCTGCAACATGGGCGCTGAGATCGGAGCCACCACCTCGCTGTTCCCCTTCAACCAGCGCATGGCCGACTACCTGAAGTCCACCGGACGTGGTGGCATTGCCTCTGAGGCCCAGAAGTACCAGGGCAAGGTCCTGTCTGCCGACAAGAACTGCGAGTACGACGAGCTGATTGAAATCAACCTGGACACTCTGGAACCCCATGTGAACGGACCCTTCACTCCTGACCTGGGACACCCCATCAGCAAGCTGGGTGACAACTCGAAGAAGAACGGCTACCCATTGGACATCCGTGTTGGTCTGATTGGCTCTTGCACCAACTCCTCGTACGAGGACATGGGTCGCTGTGCCAGCATCGCCAAGGACGCCATGAGCCATGGTCTGAAGTCCAAGATTCCCTTCAACGTGACTCCCGGATCGGAGCAGATCCGTGCCACCATTGAGCGCGACGGCATCTCCGAGGTGTTCGACAAGTTCGGCGGCACTGTGCTGGCCAACGCCTGTGGCCCCTGCATTGGTCAGTGGGATCGTAAGGACGTGAAGAAGGGTGACAAGAACACCATTGTGACCTCCTACAACCGCAACTTCACCGGCAGGAACGACGCCAACCCAGCCACCCATTGCTTTGTCACCAGCCCGGAGCTGGTCACTGCTCTGTCCATCGCTGGTCGCCTGGACTTCAACCCGCTTACCGATGAGCTCACCGGATCCGATGGCAAGAAGTTCAAGCTCAAGGCTCCCTTCGGCGATGAACTGCCCGCCCAGGGCTTCGACCCCGGCCAGGATACTTACACCGCTCCCCCCTCCGTAAGTATTTGAACAAGAATCCTTTTAAGCGAACGTTTAGAAACGAATATTTTCTTGCAGAGCGGCGATGGAGTGAATGTCGCTGTGGACCCCAAGTCGCAGCGTCTGCAGCTGTTGGAGCCCTTCGACAAGTGGAACGGCAGCGATCTGACTGACCTGACCGTCCTCATCAAGGTTAAGGGCAAGTGCACCACCGATCACATCTCGGCCGCCGGCCCTTGGCTGAAGTACCGTGGTCATCTGGACAACATCTCGAACAACATGTTCATTGGTGCCACCAACTACGAGAACAACGAAATGAACAACATCAAGAACCAGCGCACTGGCTCCTGGGGCGGAGTACCCGACGTGGCCCGCGACTACAAGGCCAATGGCATCAAATGGGTGGCCGTCGGTGATGAGAACTACGGTGAGGGCTCCTCCCGCGAGCATGCCGCCCTGGAACCCCGCCATCTCGGTGGACGCGCCATTATTGTCAAGTCCTTTGCTCGTATCCATGAGACCAACTTGAAGAAGCAAGGTCTCCTGCCTCTCACCTTCGCCAATCCCGCTGACTACGATAAGGTAAGATGAAATTATATTTTTTTTTCTGTAATAAAAATTATAATGAAATTTGTTTATTTTGAACAGATCCAGCCCACTAGCAAGATCTCCCTGCTGAACCTGACTTCGCTGGCTCCCGGCAAGCCCGTGGAATGCGAAGTGAAGAACGGCGACAAGGTGGACAAGATCAAGCTGAACCACACCCTGAACGACTTGCAGATCGGTTGGTTCAAGGCTGGCAGCGCCCTCAACCGCATGAAGGAGCTGGCCCAGTAAACGGACCTACTGGACCAACCTAAGACCCCCTGTCCAGAATCTAGAACCCTGATAATGGTCCTTGATCCCTGATCATAAGCCAACACACTCAGACTCATGGGAGACACACAGTCACGCAATGCAAGCAATCGAGTTATGATATTGTTATTAAATTTTTTTCTCAAAATGTCAAGATTTTATTTCGAGTATACCGAGTGTGCTGTTTTCAAAGTGAATTATGTAACCTCTAGAAATACCGAGCAATTGTAAAAGTTTTATATATACACATATATTATACCCAATTGTTTTTAATTCTTGCTACATATGTATGTTGCCTTCGATATTGATTTTGTTTTTTGCCGAATTTGTCCAACTGCTCTTTGGTCGCGACGATGAATATGATATAAAGTACGAATAAAACTCAAAATGATACGTATTGCAGTCGTTTATTTTATTTACCAACAATTGAAACCAAATCTCTGACAATAATATTGTTTACTTGCTTAATAGGAGATCCCTTAGCACATGTCCTAGTTCCTTTTCTATGTTACCCACGGAGTAACTTAATTGTATCAATTATAAGATGTAAGACACGAGAGTTGATGTTACAAATTAGAGGAAAATAAATAATAATACCTATACAAGTGTATGTTGGTTTACTGGAGGACTATCACCGCCAAGACATAAGCCTTCTTTTATGTTTCTAACAGGATCAAAGCACTCACATGTGAAGTGATTAGTTTAAATACTAATAGTTCTAAAAAATTATCAGTTTCTACAAAAAAAATCAAACAGCGAAAATGAGTCTTGGGCGGAAAGGTTCCACAGAGCAAGGCTCGCTATCGGAGTACACATATGCCTATGGGAGCTCCACCTCCTTGGACAAGAGCACCATCACCTTCATCCATCGACCTGAGCTGATGGCCAAGGCTGGAACCAAACTGAAGCTGATAGCCCTGTACGCCGATCATGAGTGCTTGTGGAATCAGTTCCACAAGGACTATTTCAATCTACCCCTGAAGGCGCGAATTTGGGAGGCAATCGCTGAGGAAATGAAACCGGATTCACCTCCTGATTACTGGAAGCACATAATATACAAGCTTCGGTATAGGGTGGCCCTTGAGCGCATCCAAGAGATGGGGGCCAAGTACATGGGCCAGACGAAGATGCAGAAACTGTTCTACTCTGACAACTTCCAGTTCTTGAATCACATGTTCAGTCGCGGAAAAAAGGAGCCTCCCAAGGATCTTGTGGGTCTGATAGTTATCCATTCCGGCATATTACTTATTACTCTTATTTTAGTCTTTGTTTGCTCCATCCTCGGGAGTTACCCTAGAGAGAAAGTCCTCAAGACTGGCAAAGCCCGTTCGCGAGAAACCTATGCCGCGTGTGTCCATCATTAAAAAAATGGCCACATTGGATAAACTGCGAAATCATAGGCATTCCAACTTGGTCCTCTCCCAGGAGGCGTTCCACAAAATGCAGAGGGTGACAAGCGAGGGAGTCAAGGTGGTTGGCAAGACAAAGGCAAAGGGCAGGCAGGAAAGGGGGACACATGGAACTCCAAAAGACCATTAAATAGCTTTTTCGTTTTATTACATTTCTTGTATCATCATAATCGTTCTTGTTTTTGCTTCTGGGTTTGCCATTTTGTTTTTTTTTTAGACGTTTTTTAAATATAGACGTTATATAACAATTCATAATTTTAGCTTACAATATTTTTGTTTCGTATTCTTACAATTTTGTATGCCTTTTGCCACGAAAACACTTTCGCTCGCACTCACCTGCTGCAAATATACAATTTTCGAACTTTCTTGTTGTTTTGTTTTGTTTTGCAACTATTTAATATCTGTATGTATATATAATATATATTTTATGTATATAACTAAAAATGCGTAAATTAATTGTTTTTGTTTGTTACGTGGTTTGTGGGCACATTCCTTTTCACAAAAGGAACAAAACATGAAAATGTACATAAGTATAATTGGCAAATTGTTTGCCGTCTGTGTTACAAATCGATTCGCTTAATTCCGCATTAATTACACATACATGTATTATCGATATTATGAACCTGAATTGTTTTCCATTTCGAAGCGGCACTCCCCGGTTGTGTTTGGCGCCTCTTCAATTGCTCGTTTTACGTGTCTCTCTAAAAAGGCTGGAGCAGCTACAACGCCCCCGACGGCTAGGATCGACCCATCCGCTAATCGATCGGCTATTGTCCTCGTCTCGAGCAGCCGCCGCATGCGATGGTTGATTGGTTATTGTTTATCTCATCTACTTCTATGAAATGGCTCTTGAAAGATTTGGTTTGAACGCATCATTCCCACTCGGTGGTGCCCGGTGGCTTGGCCGTCAAGTCGAACAGCACCCTCGAGATTCCATCTAACTTGGATATGTCGCGTACAATTTGAGTTAAAACCTGTAAGAGGACCTTACTAGATTTTCTTGTTGAAAAGTTAGCTAATTATAACTTACCTGTATTGGGAGTTGAACGGAGCCTGGCTCTGCCGGCACACCAGTCATGAAGTCATTCGTTATGAAGGGTCGCAGCACCACCGACCTTCTGCAGGAGGGCGTACGATTAATGGGATCTCGGTCAAAGTGCACGGGTATTAGAACAACAGGCATCTGTGAAATCTTCCGGTATAGACCAGCTTGCATAATGATCTAAAAATACACAGAAATAATTAGCGAAAAGCTATAAAAATATTTAAACTCATTCCTAACCTCATTGGCTATGGCATCCGCTTGCCTCAACTGCGACAGAACCACCGTATTGAGAGTGGTGTGCGTGATATCCGTCACTAGATACTGCACTGGCTCACCAAAGATGTAGCATACCCGGTTGACGTTGTGCAGAATTCGGGGTATGATCTTTGCCAGAAAGAGCAGGTCCTGCCAGTTGGGCTCCTGACTCGTCGATAGGCCCACAACATAGCTGTAGGAGCGCTTGTCGCCCTGGACGCCAACGGAACGGATGGGCAGTAGGGTGGCCTGGATTTGCGAGTTGGCCGAGATGCGTAGCAGATCCTTCTGCTCTGCTTCGCTAGTGGCGCCCGTTACCCGGTTGATCAGAGCATGATTCTTTTGCAGCTTGTTCTTGTAGTCCACTATGACTCGAGCAATGACCTGAAAGGATATTTCTTCACATAAGCATTCGAAATATATACAAATTATATATATTTTACTTGCCTGAGTTTCAGAATAGTCCTTTTCCATGTAAGCCTCCTCGGCGCAGAGCACGCGGATGGCGAGGCCAGGGCCGGGGAATGGTTGTCGCTCCACCAGTTCTGGCGGCAGTCCAAGATCATTTCCCAAATCCCGTACCTCATCCTTGTGGAAGTCGCACAAAGGCTCAACAACACGTCCCGCATTCCGAAGTTCCCTAATAAATTATCGGATTATTAATATTTTTTATTTTTTAACATTAAAACAGTATAGATTACCTGATCAGATCCGTATCGTTGTGATGGGTTTTGATTGTTTCTGCATTCGTACTGACCATGTTTGAGGCGGACTCGATGAGGTCTGGCCGGAGGGTACCCTGGGCTAGTAGTACATCCTCTGGCTTCAGTTTCAGCTCAGCAACCACATCGTTTGTCACCTTGACGAATATATCACCAATTATCTTCCGCTTCTCCTCTGGGTTGTAGGTCTGGCAGAGCATGGGCGTTTCCACCACGGAGTACTGGCCGGGCCGCTTAACTTGCGTGGTGCCCTTGAGGAACGTGTAGCCTTCCTTCCGGACGATTAGTTCAATGCCGATCTCGCGCAGCGAACGTTCCACCTTTTCGCTTTCGTCCTTGCGCATGAAACCTTAAAGAAAAATTTATAATTTTTTTATAAATGACTTCCTTCGTCCTGCATACCATTATCCACATGCACGGCAATTATCTGATTAGGATAGAGGGCTCTTCGGAGCAAAGCTGCACAGACACTCGAATCCACTCCGCCGCTGACCAGCAGCTGAAAAATAATATACTTTATAATATCTGATCATCTGATCATGGTATGGCTTTCCCACTCACCAACACCTTATTGCTTCCCACTTTGTCTCGGATGTATCGTATGCACTCCTCTTTCCTGCTGCCCATGGTGAAGTTGGGGGTCAGTTCGCAGATCTCGTACAGGAAGTTCGACAGCATCTGTTTGCCGTTAATGGTTAGGTCGACCTCTGGGTGAAACTGGACACCGTAGATTCTGAGAACCTCGTTGTAGATGGCCGTTACTATTCGGTTCGTGGACCAGCCGCCCACCTTCAGGGTGTCGCCCACCCTTTCCACGCTGTCTCCGTGTGTTAAGAGCACGGATTGTGTGCGACTGAGGCGACTGTTGGGGGAGGAAAAAATGGGTGTAAGTTAATCTTCACAAAAGGCTACATCATTTTCAATAAAAATAGTTATTGTGCGACCACGTGTAGCTCAGTTTACGGACTGAAATAAACTGAAATGTTCTTGGCCCCGACTTTGCTCTGGCAGCTTTGTATCAGCACAGGGTCAAGCTTTGCCAACTGAAGTGCTTTCTTGTAGCTGCTTAGTCTCAGACTCCTCCGCTAATGCCTCACCTAAAAAGCGGGCATGAAGTCTCTATCTCGATGTTCTGCTGACCATCCTCCCGCACATCCTTTTTGAGGACTGTTCCGCCGAACTCTTTGTTGATCAACTGCATGCCGTAGCAGATGCCCAGCATGGGGATCTTCAGCTTGAACAGATCGGGGTCGTAGCTGGGCGCATCCTCCGCATAGACCGAGTTGGGTCCGCCGGAAATGATGATTCCCCGATAGCCATTGTTCCGTATCGTAGTCGCTGGCGTGTCCAAAGGCAGGATGTCAGACTCTACGAGCAGTTCGCGTACTTTCCGATCGATTACCTTTGAACGAAATGGGAATACATATACTT
The DNA here is from genome assembly GCA_035047585.1 of Drosophila monieri. Classification (NCBI taxonomy): domain Eukaryota; kingdom Metazoa; phylum Arthropoda; class Insecta; order Diptera; family Drosophilidae; genus Drosophila; species Drosophila monieri. Next base: position 4,604,805 of record JAWNPJ010000079.1, on the reverse strand, counting down.
TTCGCCACATACATGGAGCTATATGTGTACTCACCTTGCCGTACTGTGCTCCGGCGTCCAGAATAACAATCTTATCGTGCCGCAGGCCATTCTCCGCTGTGCCCAGAAATATATTGGAATTCATTTCTTTATCGTTGCAGCACTGAAAAGAGCAAAAAGTCGAGTATCAGTGAATCAGTGAGGTCGATGCTAGCGCAGAATCTCGACTGGTCGAGGGATCGATTGTGCGGCTTATTTATGCTCCAGTTGTGGCTGCAATCGAAGCTGGGAATGCAAGGCTAGAAGCTGGCTATATTGGGGTTTCTTATCTGGGGGAATAGAGAGGAGGCTCACCGTACCGGCAGTATCTTGTGGAGCGCTCGCAGAAACATTCAACATGCAGCCGGCCAGGACGCTCTACGGTAGACAACAAACATTGGCAAACATATTCACGACACGTCGCAGAGGTGAAGAGTGCAGGAGGGCGAGCTCCGATGCGAGAAGCAAGCGAGAAAAACAAGGCCAACAGGCGACGCCTACCTTCGGGTGGGGTGGGGTTTATTCTGATTTTAAATATGATTTTTTTTTTTTTTTTTTATAAAATTAAAATTTGACCAAGAGTCTGGGGCGGGGGGGGCGCCGGCTACTGACCGCCACAGATGACAGGCGAAAACGTAAATGCGGAATGAGCGGAATAGAGAAAGAGAGCGAAAGTACAAGAGAGGAACTGGGTTGGGGAAAACAGAGATGGGAAGGAAAATGCGCAAGGAGGAGGAAAATAAATAACAAAAACAACAGTGTGCCAAATGTAACAGAAATTGTAATAATCTTTTTATTCTTCAAACAATATTTTTATTTTTTTTTTTTAATATTTTATAAATAAATTATAGTTGAGAGTATCTGAGAATACTCGGATGCAGTGGAACATCAAGGCCATGCCAAGGGTTAAAGTTGCATTAGGTCACTGATGCGATGCGAAGCCTGTGATGTAAGCTGGAGCATTGCTCTCCTTGCCGCCCCACCCTCACCCCACCGCTGCTGCTCCACCAATATGCGTGATAAGGCCGTCGCTCGAGATGCAAAAGGTTATCAGAAACAACAAAAGCAACAACCTGGTCCCTCGTGGTGGGATGTAACTCAATATGTGGACACAACCACCAACACAACTACTACCAACACACGTGGAAATAGCGGCCCGCAAGCGGCGCTTATAACCACAAAATGGCCACGAGATGTTTGCAAAATAAATCAGCTAGCAATGGGCAAAAAATGTGGCAAGAAAGAAAAAAAAAAGGGCGAAATGTGTGGTTGAAGCAGATTGCACATGCACTTGGGCCGGGGAGTGGTGGGGCGGAGGCGGCGGCGGGGAGCGGCGTGTGTGGGTGGGCCAGTGCCACAGCCAAAGCCAAAGCCAAAAAGTGCTGAGCCGCATGGCAAAGTGCGATTCCTGTGTGTGCGAATCCTTCGTTCGCACTCTCTTACCTGCTGTGTGTCGTCGTCGTTTTGGCCGCGGAAGGCTCAAAAGTTGGGACGGGAAGTCCGTGGAAAGCCTCTGGGGGAAAACAGTGGAAAACTTTATGCTTAAACACTAGCTCGCGATCCGTTTTGTTAGCGGTCCCCGTTCTCTTCTCTTCTCTTTCGCCACTTTATCTGTTCTCTTTCTTCAGCTGCTTCGCACCGCAGTTACGCGTATTAGCTACAATTTCCGCAACGATTTTTATTTCGGCCCTTTAACGGCTGAAAATTGGGGCGTTATATTGACCGCTTTTAGGCACAATTATCTATTTTTCATCTATATTGCAATTTTTTCGTGAATTAAAGCCGAAAGATGACTTATTGACGAGCAGTGTGACCGTAACTTGCTACTGGAAAAAGTGGCGTTACTGAAAAATACTAAACGCGCAAAATTTCCCATTTTTAAATAAATGCTAGTTAATATAATATATTTTTTAAATAACCATGTTTTATTTTTTGATCCCCTATTTTTTTTTTAAATTTATAAGTAAGGATGTCCAGTTAAAATATTAGTTTGAAGTTATGGATTTCAGATCAGACTCAGATTAAAAAAAAAACGTATTAAATTATACTCAATCCCAAAGTTAAATTAGAAATTAATTTAAAGACCAGACCAGACAGTTAAAAACAATTTCCGTTCTGAATTTATATTTAAAATTTAATAATAAATATATATTCAAAAATACCATCTCTAAAAATGCAGTTTCAAAAACAACAATAACTTCAACGGTCACACCTAGCCCGCCAAAAGTGATTTGTTTTGCGCTCGTTGTGGAAACTCGCGGGGAAATCTTTTTAATTGCATATAATTCTTTATTAAAACACATCCAATGACTCCTGCAAATGTGTCCCAGACAGATATTAGTATCGAAGATGAAGACGAGATTATGGCCCTGGAGAAACTGCTGGGTGCAGCGGAAAACGACGATGCAGAATCAGTAAAACCGGAGACATCCAAGCCCACACCCACTTTGGCCAATGCTGTTCCAAAACTCCGGGAAGACAGCAGCTTTGCAGATGCTTTTAGTTACGAGAAGACCGTGAAACCGGACAAGAAGGAGACGCCACTGGCTATCAACGAACCGGAACTGGACTCCTCCGACGATGAGGAGGTCAAGAACTACCTGGAACGCAAGTATAATGAGTACGGAAGCAACATAAACAAATCGCTGAAGCAGCAGCGAGAGACTGCCCATGAGTCAAAGGTGGCCAGGGAGGTGGATAATGCCCTGAAGAGTAGCAAGATGGTGACATCCACTCCTCAGCCTCCTCTCAAAAATCCTCACAATCCCATCAAGCGGCAGTCTACAGTTAGCAGCTCCTTCCAAAGGCCTCCGCCTGCAGCAGCAGCAGTGGCCCCCTCGTCTAAGCCAAGTGCTCCCGTGTCTGCCGTTTACACGGATCCTGTTTTTGGACTGCGCATGATTAACCCATTGATCTCCAGCTCCCTCCTTCAAGAGCGAATGGGGGAACGGAAGGCAGTGCCCTTTTCGGGAGTGGCATTTCACATTGAACGTGGTGACCTGGCCAAAGATTGGGTCATTGCTGGCGCTTTGGTTTCCAAGAATCCTGTAAAGAACACTAAAAAAGGAGATCCTTACTCGACATGGAAGCTGTCCGATCTACGAGGGGAGATCAAAACCATATCGCTATTCCTCTTCAAGGAGGCTCACAAAGCACTGTGGAAAACAGCTGAAGGCATGTGCCTGGCCGTCCTCAATCCAACCATTTTCGAGCGACGAGCAGGAAGCTCCGACGTTGCCTGCTTGTCAATCGACACGTCCCAAAAGGTTATGATCTTGGGACAGTCTAAAGATCTGGGCACTTGCCGCGCAACCAAGAAGAATGGCGATAAGTGTACCTCAGTTGTTAACATAACCGATTGTGATTATTGCCTGTTTCACGTGAAACAGGAGTACGGCAAGATGTCCAGGCGATCAGAGCTTCAATCGGCCACTGCTGGTCGTGGCCTGAATGAGTTGAGAAACAAAGTTTTAGGTAAGTACTCCTGGAATTCAATACCCGTAAAATCTGTTAATTTATTCTTTACGGCTGCAGGAAAAACGGAGGTCTTTTACGGCGGACAATCTTTTACGGCAGTCCCGGCCAAAAAGAGCTCAAAACTAATCAACAAGGAACGCGATCGGCTAAGCATGTTAGCTGGCTACGATGTGTCGCCATTCGCTCATACAGCAGACCACGCCTCCAAGCCGAAATCAGCCACGCTCCAGTCTGTGCCCTATGCAGAACGTACGGGTCCGATATCCAGGTCAGCAGGTGGCGTAGAAGCCTCCTCTAAACAAAGAATTAAGGATATAGAGCGGTTGCGTATGTTAAAGGCTGAAAATGAACGGTTTGAAAAGGCCAACGAGTCCAAGGGTCATGTACTGGGGGAAGGTAGTAAAGTGGAATCTACAGTCACTCCTAGTACACCCACAACACCGGTTAACGTGCCGGACAAGTTCAAGAATCGGGGATTTTCTTTTGACACCAGTTTGACGCCGAAACTCTCGGGGAGCGAGAACTTCTCCTTTGAGGTCAATATCGGAGCACGTCAAGCCCAAAGTGCCAAAATGAGGGCAGCTGCTTTGCTGAAGAAGAAACCCCTGGAAAAGGTCAATCCCAACTCAACCAGAGGCACTGAAACGGGTAAAAGGAGAGCCATCGATGACCTCAATGACAAGTTCTCCAGCAGCGCTAAGCGACAAAAAATAGAGGAAGAGGAGCGCGAGCAGATGCGTAAGTCCCGTATTGAGCGAATCATTGCGGCCACCTCGTCACACACGAATCTAGTGGAGATGAGAGAGCGGGAGGCCCAGGAGGAGTACTTCAATAAGCTGGAGCGGAAAGAGGCCATGGAGGAGAAGATGCTGGGTACCTACAAGATGCCCTGCAAAGCCGTCATCTGTCAGGTGTGCAAGTACACCGCCTTCTCTGCCGCCGATCGCTGCAAGCAGGAAAAGCACCCGCTTAAGGTTGTCGATGCCGAAAAGCGCTTCTTCCAGTGTAAGGACTGCGGCAATCGCACAACCACGGTGTTCAAGTTACCCAAACAGAGCTGCAAGAACTGTAAGGGTTCGCGCTGGGAAAGATCGGGCATGATTCGGGAAAAGAAGGTGCTCACCGGCAGGGAGTCCTTATCCATTAGAGGCGACGAGGAGGTGTTTTTGGGGAGTGTGGCCAATAGTGCCAACCTTAATCTTTTGGTCCCCGACGAGGAGTAGGCAGTTGCTACCCCCTTTTTGTTGGCGTAAAGTTGTTTCTTTATTTGCTTTATGTGGATTGTTTACACAAGTTTACATTTTATTTATATAGTTTAAAGTTTAAAGTTTAATAGCATATGCAATACGTACAAATATTTACAGTCCATTGGTTGATCGCTATTTGGCATATAGAAATGAATCTTAGATAAGTAAGTAAAAGCGCCCAGAAGCCTAAAAATGTAAAGTGCCTGTGAGATTGTGGGTGCAGGTTGCTTGTAAATTAAAGTACCAGGTGTACCAAATAAACCTTTTATGAATGTGTGTTTTAGCTTTTAATGTGATGATAATGTGACTCCTAACCTATGACTGAAAAATAAAATGAAATTTTAACCTAAACATTTAAAAAATCGCTTAATCACATTTTATAGAAGACTAACTAAAAGGAACAATTCACGATATTTTAAAATGTAATTAAAATTAGGCACTCTCTTAAGCTCTTCGAAGCAAACAATATTCGATCCCTATATCTAGATTTGTATAATTTGTACAAAAAGTGTTATTTATTATCTTAAAAATTCAATAATTTGTTTGCTGCATTAAGCCTTGTTAGATTTTTATAAAAATTGGCAAAAAATGAATTGTTTTTTAAATGCATTTATGTAATTGAAGGTCAAAGTTTTATGATTTAATTGGAGTAAGAATTATTTAGTTTCTTATAAATGCTTTGGAGTATTCGATATATAATTCGCTTCGTTTTCAATCTACTATTTGGCATTGGAATAAAGCTATAAGATTAAACATAAAACTAAAACTAATCAACAAACAGTTTGAACTGAAAAACAGGCGCCATTGAGGGACTGTGTAACTTAGTAGGTGGGAGAAACTATACACATCAAAGGATGGAAAGAGAATCCTGCTCTTAGACAGCATTTTCCTCCTGCTGCTGTCCCGGAGATGATTCTGCCGTCTCCTTCAGATTCAGCAAACTGGAGAAGCGAAAGGAGATCGTTTTCGAAAGATGTTTCTCAAAGTCCCTGCTGTCCAGATTGTCCGGAATGAGACTCTTGTTGGTCATGTCGAGATAGGAGTGATTCCTCTTAACAGGCACTGCGTATTGGGGCAGAGCTGTGGCCACCGGAGAGCCACTGGTCATGTTGCTATAGCTGGGAGTGCAGCTGGACTTTCGGATATTCAGGGGAAACCTCAAATCGTTCTCGTATCTCAACACCTGCTCCTTCGAGTTGGTGTCAATGAGTGGGCGTGGCAGGTCGTAGCCAGGTGGTGCCATGGAAATCGTTGGCATCTCTGCCTCTGACTGGTCGTAGCTGGTTCCCTGGTCGTGGATATCGTAGGCAACCTTGGGTGGCCACCACAAATGCTGCAGGGACTCCGGCTCACCCAAGTCGCTGGAGGTCATTAGCGCAGCATCATCGCCGCAATACAGGGGATTCGAAACAGCATTCGTCTCCAGGTCGATATACTTGGCATTGTTTCCGAGCAGTTTCTCGAACTCCGAGGCCAGGAACTTGAACGATGGCCTCCCATTGGGTTCATCCGCCCAGCATGCCCGCACAGTGGAGTAAACTGCCTCCGAGCAGTTCTCCGGCCTCTCCATCCTGTATCCCGTCTTCAAAAGGGACCACAAATTCTGTGGCGCTATGCCAGGATACGGAGAAGCACCCAGGGTTATCAGTTCCCAGCAAAGAACGCCGAAGGCCCAAACATCCGATTTGCTGGTGTACACATGATCCGCCAGAGACTCGGGAGCCATCCACTGGAAATTAATAAAATTTTATTCAAAGTTTATATATTTGTGGGCGTGAGACAACTACCTTGACGGGAACCCGATCTCTGGAACGTTTTAAGTAGGCATCATCCTCGTAGACATCCCGGGTGAGGCCAAAATCGGATATTTTACAAATCTTGCCATCCGCCAAAAGGACATTCCGGGCGGCCAAATCCCGATGAACCAACTTTTAAATAGAAATTGGCAGAATAATATAAATATTTAATAAAAAGAAGATAACCCACCTTGAGTTCCGTAAGGTAAGCCATCCCCTTGCAAATTTGCCAGGCAAAGGTAAGCATCATCTTGGCACTGACTGGCTCTACCCCGTCCGCGAAATCCACACCACAAAACTCAATTTTGCGGCTCAGCCGAAGATAGCTTCTCAGGGAACCATACCGGGCATATTCGATGATCAGAAGCGGTGCTTCCGAGGACGTGGTGCAGGCTCCCAAAAGCTTGATCACGTTCGGATGTGAGACCTCCTGGAGCAGCTGGAACTCGGACAGCAGAGCCATGTACTCCACGGAATTGGCGCCCTTCTTTAGCATCTTCACCGCCACAGTGGTTACATCCGGCAGTCCTGCTATCTCCGTGGCATAACCTTTCAGAACCTGACCGAACTCGCCTTCACCCAGCACCACGTCGAGGGTCAGTTTCTCCCGTGGAAACTCCCATTTGCCATCGGAGCTCTCAAACTTGAATCCACTCTGCAACGGCATTAGGGGAAGATCACCTTCGCCGGGCTCTGCGGGAGCCTGTTTGGTGGATGGGGTCAAGGACTGCTTGCCCAGACGACGATGGAGCATCTTCCGTTGGGTCAGGAGCAAGCAAAGGAGCAGGAAAACCACAACCAATGGACAGCTGATGAGGAAGAACATGCAGGATCTATTGCATTCAAAGCCGGCTACGTTGAGGACTCCTAGGAGCACAGGATCCTGCATAGATTGATCTCCAGTGGTACTCTTTCTGGCCAGAAGTGTTTCCGCATCTGTTTCGTTCTTCCGCTTCCGTGGCTTCTTAGTCTTGGGCTCATCGTCCAGTGGAGCACAGGAGCACCGGCCGTTGTCCTCGCAAATGCAGGTCCCCGATCCGCTGGAGATGCCTCGTTTGTTCTCATTGGAAGTGTGGGGACCCACTATCTTGTTCGCTGGCGTACAGTCTTGGGGGCAGGCCATCGGGTTGAGTTCCTCTAGAGGATCGCACACGCGATCCGGACAATATCGCGCCTCGGGAACACACGATCCATAGCGGATGCTAAACATTGCCGTGTTGGAGCCTCGCCACTGACAGGATCCTCCGTTGGTGGCCAGGCCACAGAACTGGCTGCACTGACTCCTGTACTTCACCTGAGCGCAGGTCTGCGAACGGGATTTGAGCTGCAGCTCGCAGCTGGTGTTCTCGGGTCTTCCCTGGATCAGATGCACATTGATCACCCGGACGTGGGCGAGATGCTCCTTGTCCATCCAGGTCACGTTTAGGAAGTATATAGTCTCGGGCGCCTCCGCCAAGGCCTGGGGATTCCTCACATACACAATCCCCGCTGTCGGGGTGATGTCAAAGGCACCGCTCCGATCCTCGACGATGTTGAATCGAATGGAGCGCATCCGCATCAGGTCCAGAAAACTGTCCGGCTGGGCCACCCGGCTATAGGCAGATGCTGCCCGGTACACGGAAACATCCTTCTCGTAGTCCACTGTGACGGGACCTCGGCCATTAGACCCCGCGTCCCCATGGAAATCATCATCGTCGAATATCCTGCGCACAGGTGATCGCAGCGGAAGTGCCTGGGGTAGCTCCGTATCCGTCCCATGTAGGTTGCTCAAGTCGATGTGGAGGCAAATGTGGGCAGTGGCTGACATTTCAACGTTCTGGCCAACTATGGTGTGGTCCCGGGACTCCAAGGATACGCAGTAAGGTGTCTCATGAAACACTCCATTGCGTAAAAACCGAAGTTCTGAAAGGAAAAGGGAAATCCTTACTGTCCTTACTCTGGACAGGATGTAAGGTTATAATTACTATACTCACGACAACTGACTATGGTGTGGGGGCGGCCTGTGTGATCAGCCTCGTAGGCGTGGCAGTCCGGACGGAGCAGCTCTTTGGTGTCATTGTGGACGGCGTAGACCATGTGGGCGTTCGCCGCCAGCGTGTCCTTGTCCACGTAGATGATTTTCTCACCCACCTCCTCGTTCTGGGATTAGAAATGGGGGATAGGGGTTTTGAATTAGTGGTAGCTTCATTAGCATTTACTGACCAGTGCTAATTAAATTCCACTTGGCACCCCCATGGAAAATTGCAGTGTTGCCTGGCCTCCAAGGATGCGTTATTTAATTTGAGCGCAAGGTCAGGTTGGGGTTTCGCATCCTCGGGGACCTGACATTTCCTCCCCGGCATGGACAGGACGTTCTCGAACCCCTTTGCCTTTTAATGTTTCCCAGGGGCAAGGACATTAGCGAGGTGTTTTCTACCCAGGACTTAGGCTTTGTTGGAAAGCCATTGTTAATCTTGTTAAGGTAGGAAGGATAATATGTGGGTTAAGTTTTGGAAGCAAAACCTATTGGGACTTGGATTTTAATTTTTTAATTAAATAAATTCTTGAGCTCATACGTCAAAGTTTTATGTTAAATCTAATGATTTAAACTATCTTCAAGATAGTTTATTAGCCAGACATTCCAAATCCTAAGTATCTATCATGAGTGAGGTATCTGAGGTGTGTCTCTTTTAATACTGATGTCCTTTTATGGCCAAACATGTCGCCTGCAATTTTCTTCCAAATAAAATAAAATGTCCATTACACTTATTTAAATGTACCGCCATATAGAGCAATTTGTAATGGAGGGACTTTAGTGCAAAACCAATTACTCCACCTGGATGGAGGAGGAGGTGGAGGAGATACCACTATCTGCTGCCAAACTGACACAGTTCGCAGATCCTTGGGGATAGGCTTGGCTTGTTTCGAACACGACAACATAATTTACTCTATTGTGGCAACTTTAAGGCACTGTGTCCGACTTCAACTAGTGCCGTCCCAGCTCCTCCTGCTCCTCTATCCTGTCTGTCATGCTCCAATCATAAAAGTCCATAAACGTTACGCGTTTTTAATGGCAACATAGGAGACGAGGGGGGCGTGGCAAGGAGTCGCGGATGTGGCCAAGTTTATCTATTAGGCACTGAGTCTCAACCCCCAAAACAAACTCGGAAGGACCCAGACGCGGTAATGGCCAAATAATGGCAGGGTGACCGAAGCAGAGACTTCATTCTGACGGTGTCTTTCAATGCACTGGGAAATATTTTAAAATCTTTTTTGAAATAAAAAGTATAAATTTTCTGTCTATGGGGAATCCTTAAAAAATTAAATTTGACCTTCTTTTTTTATGTCATAAGTTAAGAAGAAATGCCAAATTTTCTTTCAGTGCGTGGGACTTGGTTGCGTGCTTTGGGGGCGTTCATCATGCCAGGATTCAATAAGCCCGCTCCCAGTGAACTCCCAGACAGCCGGCAGACAATTGTCTGGGCAGGGTCTAGTCGGTCGAGTCCGACTCCATCCCTCGCCAGGTCCTGTACCCCTAAAAACCTGTAACCCCCGAACTCACCGCCTGGAAATAGGGATGATCCATATAGAAATCGAACTTGGAATCGCTTTCCTGTAACTTTGGTCCATTGTCGTTGCGATCGAGGAGCTGGACGTCGAAGGAGCGTGAGAATCTCTTCAGCTCCTTGTTGAACAGTTTGGCGGTGCAGCTAATCCTGGCGTGCAGCTCACCCGCCTTGGCGTTCAGGCCGTTCAGTTCGTCGTGATCCAGAGGCTTCCTGGAGTAGAGCCGGTTTTGTTTCAGGACGAAATAGGAACTGCCCGATGTGATGGAGTAGTCCAGAGTCACGTGGCAGAGGTACCTGGCTGCTCTGGAACTTAAAGCTCCGATGAGCACCGGCTCGAAGGACTCTCGTCTCCTGTACTCCCCATGCGATTCCGCTATACTGTACTGTGCACTGTTCCAAAAGCAAACGTTCTCCAGCTCGGCGCAATAGTCCTCCAGTGATTGCGGGACAACCTCCAAGGTGAGATGGGATACGGGAAGCAGTTCGTTCTCCGGCTGTTCCCTGGGAAAGGCGGTGACCACATATTTGACGCTTCCGTTGAGGGGCTTGTAGTCCGTTCGCATGAATATCTCCCCGGAGGTGATATTGATTCGCAGCAAGGAGTTGTCCTCCAGGCTGTAGATGTAGTCCCTGGCCAGTTGGTTGCTCTCCATCTGCAGCACTTGGAACTGGGCCAGCGGCATCTTCGAGAAGAGGCTCTCCGATTCCTCGTTTATGGGCAGATTGAGTTTCACCTCCCTGCTGGGAAAGTAAACATTGTCGGCTGCAAAAAAAGGATAATAAAGGGTGGAAAATGTCAGTCAATATGAATGGCGTCATGTGTCCAGGAGTGGGGGTGGTCATTGGGTCAGTGGTGTGTTTTGGCTGATGCTGCCACAAGTGGTTGCTGGCCACTCACGTCAAGAGGGATTCATTTCCATTTACAGATTAATGTTCTGAAGAGTCTGCTCTCAAAAAGGGAAATATATATTTTGTATAACTTCAGGGGTGGTGGACTGACAGTCGCCATCAAATCCAATCAAATGATTTAGTTTAATAAGCCAGCGATGACCTTAATATAGTAGAACCCCCCAAAAGCCCAAACCCCTTCCAACATTCAGTCTACATGGCGTATGCGTAATTTGATAAGATTTCCCTCCTAACGAGCCACGATTGTTGTCGTGCCGGTTTGCATGCGAGTCAGAGTCCAATAGAGGCGATAAATAAATATAATATAGATATTAGTTATTAGCATATGGGTTATCAAAATGACGCCTGTCCACATCCTTCCCTTCCCCCTGGGTCCTTCGCTCCCCCTCTATCAGTTCGAGTGTCGGCGTCATCGAGTTGCGTATTGATTTTGTGATAGCGATAAACTCTTTGTGATGCGGAAAAACTACAACCCCAAGCATAATTGGTTACAAATTTTCCTCTTCACATCCTGGGCCCAATTTTATGCCACAGAATGTAGAACAAATATTTCCGGATGGGTATCTGGAAAACTCTTGTAATGTTATGGTGTGAATGGGTTTCAGGCTATTTTTTTTTTGGGGTGAGTGAGTAAACAGACATTAAACGGATAGAACCTTTTCTGATTTGTATAAATATAATTTTCCCAAATTTATTTATGCTGTTTAATTAGGGATGAGTTTTGTTTTATTATTCTTATCGCAGCTATTGATTGTCCCTATAATGTTTTAATGAGCGTTCTATATGCTCACTTTATGAGATAGTTTCCAGCTCCCCCTCCCATCTAGATATGAATTTTTTCTTAAAATCTTTTTAAAATAAAGTTGATTAGTGTGCACAAGGATCGTTTCCTTCCTCCTTTCCATATTTCCTTCCTAAATGTCTTGCGAGCTGAAGGACTTGGCACTAAATCTCGAGCAAGCGTTTCTCACATAAACAGGACTGGCGCCACCATTTGGCAGGATGGCTTAATCCTGCGAGAGCCACACATAGTAACTCCCCCTTCCGCTCAGTATATATTTCATTAGGAACGCTGACAGCATTAATATACTCGTTTTTTGTGGGTGAGTCCCTGCCTTGCCGGGCAAAAATCCCTCGCCGGGCGCCAAGGACACGCTCCTTTCCACTCGCGATGGCAGCATTTAAAATGCCATTATAAATGCGCACTCCAGTATATGGAGACACCAGAAACCACATGCCTCATCTACATATTTTATCAGCATTTTTCGCATGCCTGAGCGTCAGCAATTGTAATGAACAATTTTTATTATTTATCATGTTTGCCAGGCCGGAGGCCATATCAAGGAGCTATTTTCCCACCATAGTTGTTGGCAGTGGGCTCTATGGAGTGTTTGTTGTTGGGGGGTGTCTCTATTTGGTTAACTCTTGAAAAGCTTGGTCATAATTATGACAGGCATTTAGTTGAGCTGGAGGCTAGCCTACCTTTTGGGGCGTCCAATTAGCGCCTTTTTTATTCATTTATTCTAGGTGTTTACATTTCCTGGCCGCAAGGTGTGAGGACTAGATTTTCGTCAGTCCATCGCAGCTATTTTACTAAATACATTGTAGTCTCTTCCCTAAAAACCTTATAATTTAAAACTCCCATGGATATTATCTTCTTTTAATGCCTCAGATAAAGGGTCTTTAAGGTATTAACTACCAATCTGTACTCGATTTAATTCAACTTGACCCCATCTACTCCCCAAGGCCCAGAGCTCCATAAAACCAATAAAAAATTCCACTCCCCCACAACCCAAGCCACCCACCAAACCCAGGACGAAAGTCAACAACCGTAAAACCCAAAAGTGCCGCACAGGACAGGACGAATAAAAGCGTAAACAGGGAAGGACTAAGACTATTAGGTTATCTATTAGGTTGACAATAAAAAAACGAGCAAATGGCGCATTAAAAACTGGACATACTTTGTGGAGCGACTAGACTTGTTTGAAGTTGCACTTGAAACAAAATTGTGAAAAAAAGGATCAAAATGCCTTCAAAATTTAAAAAAATATACAATTAGTCACTTGTTTTTCTCCATGTAGCCAACGCGTTAATGACAGCACTGTCAACAATTGATGGGCGGCGACCTGGGCCGTGGCATTTGGCCATTAGTTGGACCTTTGCCCTCTGAACTTGGTGGGCACTGGCCAGGATGGGCAACAGGACACAAAAGGTAACTGAGACTTCAAAATGAGGTGCGGCCGTTGCGGCGGATGAAATGTCAACTAGTTTCCCATAAACTAATTAATCTGCTCGAATTAATTGACTTTGCATCGAATTAGGTCGTCGGTTGTTTGCCTGTTTGATTATCCTGTCACCCCTCTGCAGTTTCCTGGACTGGGTTTATTGTCCTTGTTTTTTAGTGTTTGGCTCGGAGGTCATTGGATGACTCATTTGGTGTTTTCCAGCATCCGAGACCCATTTGTCTGCCACCGCTGCGTAATGAAAACTTTGTCTTTGTTTGGGGTTTCTGTTTTTTTTTCTTGAAATTTCCCGACAATGTTCTTTCCTCTGTGTTTGCTGCACTTTGTTTTGTTTTATTTTCTTCATTACTCATACGTCTCGTATGCCAGACATTGTTTTCTATTTGCCTTGGCACTGACTGGCATTGTTCTGCTCCTTCCTGTTCCTGTTCCAAGCCAATCTTCGGGCTGATGTGGATTGGCAATATTAAATTCATTTCGCTTGGCTTTCTACTTTCACTCGACTGAAGTGAAAGAAAAGTGTCTTGAATGCTTTCCCATTTCCTCTCCAGGCTGTCCCTGAAAAATTGTCTTTGCCGGTGCCAAAGGAAATTCAATTGAAAATACTTGTTTTCAAGACATTTTATTGGTAGGTTAGTGTATGCTCTTTTGCCTAAAGGGTATACCAATATTCCCCTTTATTTTAGTTAAAAAAATAACTAAACCCTATCTTTGTTAGAGTATCTCCACCATCCATAAAAAAACTGTTGTTATTGATTTAAATGTAATTTTCATTACAAGTTTTTCTCCAGTCTGGCACAAAGAAGTGCACAGTCAGTGAATGGGATTTAAAAAAAAAAAGGAAATTGCAGAATAATCGCAGACTAGAAGTCACCAAGTTGACTTCAAAGACTCTGTCCATGGCAGGGGATTCAGGGTGAAATGAGGCAGACACACCCGTGTCCAAAAAGCCAAGAGCACGTCCACGAAAAAGCAAGTGACCCTCGGGGGTGATCGATGGGCTGCTCCTCTAATTGCCCCCTGTCATCGCCACAAAAAGCAGCTGCCAGTCGAGGGAGCATTAGTCAAAGTCAGTCCTTAAAGTACATGCTAATTAATGCTAATTAATAGCGTCTACAATTATTCAAACTGCACAGGACTATTCCGAGTAATAGAATTTATAAAATGTTTAAAAATAAATCATAAAAAGATTACTATTATTCGACTGAGGAGGACTGTATCTTTAGCCGGAAAACGTTTCCATAAAAAGAGTAATCAAAATTAATGCAGATTGCAGACTAGAAGGTCTGGAACTGGTACTGAATGGGATTGCATTATAAACTCGATTTCTGCATCTGAATCATGGCACTTCTGGGATCCCAGCCAGGGTGCGACAGTCCTACAGACAGTGGCAGAGACAGATCTCATAAATGGATTTCACTTTTTTTGTTATGATATTTTTTGTTATGCAAATTTAAAGTTCTCTGCAAGACAAGGCAACAACCTTGGTGCCTGATAAATGTGTCAAGCTCGCTCATAAATCTATTCATGTGTGAGCAAAATATGAAATAACTAGATGGGACGGTTGGCAAATTCAATAATTTGTAGACTGTTTCTGGCATTTCTAATGATAGAAATCAAAAACTAAACAATTGTTGAGACTTTATATTTGGTTAAGGATTTCGCCAGAGTACTTTTTATCTTTTTTGCGAATATCTGAAAGTCCCAGTTACTGAACAAAATACTTTAATTGAAGTCATGGAACAGCCAGAGGCGGACTTGCGAGCCACTTAAATGTTCGTGAAAAAATACTGGAAACAAACTCGGAACGGAGGCACACACCTATTGACTTAATTGATTGCACATAAATTCTTAAAGTCCGCAGGGAAGGGGCCCCGACAGCTGGCAGGCATTTCGACACCTTTAACCCGGGTGACTGATTGACCGATGAAGGCGTCATTGGGCAGAATACAGTGCATTCAACTTGACGGGCAAAAAATAACTAAAAACACAAAGCATTAAAGGACCGTGAGTGTCAGCTGTGGAAGAGTATAGTAAGTCATCCCCCAAAAATATATATCATATTTGCGTCTTCACAGCGGGATAAAAAATGGTATTGGGTGTGTGTTGTGCTTACTTGGCACGTCATACACTAAGAGAAATAGGTTTTACATATCAAGCAATTACTAATAAGCATAAAAATTATATAGACTATGTAATACCCGGTACTGCCAGTAGTTTCCAACCTCAATTTTTGCAGTATAGTCCCTGGGGCCTTCTCGGTAGTAGTTTCGTCCGTCACCATCCGTCAGTCAGCCAGACAGGCACAGAGCCAGGCCCACATATCGCTTACCAACTTGTCAAAGCTGTCTGTTGAATAAAGCGTCAGTTCACACCTGTGCCAATCGAATAAACCTTGTGGGCTAAGATAGAACGCACTGGAGTTGTAATTATGAGCTCAGCAGTGCATCATAAACCAGATAAAAGAGCACCGATTTGAACTCCAGAGCTACTCCCTTGGAGGAAGGGTCATAAAAGGGGCCTGATATCTTCGTCTGGATTCCCACGTCCCGCGATTGTTTGAATTGAAGTTATCTGTGGGGTTTGTTGGCTGCCACTCGATGCAAATAAGTGTAATTACATTTTATGGCGTTTTTATTTACCCGAATACCTGGTGAGGGGCAGAGAAGGGGCCTAATGGGTGGACCATATACCCCAGATAAGTCGATTTTAATTACCAGACAATCGGGTATTAATTGGATTAGTTTAAAAAAAAGGGGAGCAGGGTGTCTGAACTTTTATTACCTTAAAGCAAAATGCAAAAATCTGGTTTTGGCAGTCAGTTTTTTTAAACCAAAATATTTATTTTGAAACTTTTCAATATAAGGCTCTTGCTTTCTAAGCACTTTATTTCCTTGAAATATTTTTTTGCAAAAGTTTGTAGTTCCTAAAAGTCGTAAATCTTTTGCAAGTCTTAAGTGTTTATGAAAATTAATTGTATTTATTGCTAAGGCAACACTAGAGTAGAATTTAAATTATTTTATTTGAACGTATGACTTTGTGTCAATAATTTATTTTATTATTCTATGAAAAGTAGAACTGTCTCGGTTTGAAATTGTTCAATAATTACTCAATCTACTGTGTGTTTGTGTTTTTTGGGGTCTTTTTCTTAATATTTTTTTATTACTACATATTTGTCTTACTTACCCAAACAATAGTGTTGCCTTTGTTGAATGACAATTGTCAAAAATGTCACAATAAGGGTAGTGTACTTGAGAGCCATCTTAGATGTGGTTGGTATTTTCTGGTTAAAAGTCTGTAATCACTTGGCCAATTTTGGCTTTCTTGTTCACAAGTTTAATTGTAAATTGTTATTTTCAGTTTTTGCCAAACCTTACACATTACATTTTTATTCATTTTGTTAGTTTTTGTTGCATGTTTTTTTCAGTTTTTATCTGCGCTGGTCTTCTTTTTCAATGATGTCGACACTTAGCCACGTTCGGGTCGTCAGCCAAGTTAATTACTTTGATCACAAATTGATAAGCTGAATTTATCAATTAATGTGCGAAATGTGTGAGCCAAAGCCGAGTAGGAAATGTGAAAAAAAATTAATAATAGAAATAAAGAACAATGAGTACAAAAACCAGCAAGTGCCCCGAAAGGCGTCGTGTTCTTTCATTTTTTGTTTTGTTTTTGAGGGCCACTGGAGTATTATTAATAAAAATTCTTTTTATTGATAGCGGCGCCCACACTCCCGGCTGTTATTTAATTTATCATTCGGTTAATTCCGCCAACAAATTCTAAAATGCCTCGGGGTCTACGAATTTTGTGATTATTGCAATTCAAAGTGAGCTTCGAGTTTGTTTTCTTTTTATGGAATTACAAATTTATCGATATTGTTATTAAATGGTGTTTGGTTTCTATTTTTGGGTACCGCCAGCTCTGAAAGCTTATGGAGTTTTTTATCTATTTTTTTTTTTTTGGCAATTCATTTTGTGGCGAATCATCTGTCTTGTTTCAATTGGGTTTTAAATGGAATAATTTAATTAAGTTATTTGGGCAAGTAATTTATTTTGTATTTGGGAGATTACTTCATTGTCTGTGGGTTTAGTCTTAAAAAACGTAAGAAATTGGCACATTACTCTACGTATATCTTGGCCAACTCTGAGCTAACGCACTTTAATTAAAAATACTTGACATGATAGTTAATTTGCCACTTGAAGGAGAATAAAAATCAAAGACTGACATGCGGCAAGCCCGAAACTAACGAATTCCAAGCAAGTACCAGCCAAACACTCGAGGAGGACGTGCCATGAAAAGAGCCAAACAAAGTGGAAGTACGTGTACTCCATGGAGTACTCCAGTATGCTCCACTCTACTTGCCAGACGAATAGTGTGTGTTTGGCGTGTGTGAGGTGTGCGGTATCCAACGGTGCACGGCAGGTGTGATAAAAAGAGCCCCAAAGAGACAATTGCTCGCCGGCTGGGGGAATAGGAATGGCAATGGAAGATAGCACGCATAATTCAAACGAGCCCCAAAGTCAAACAACGTGATAAGTAATTCACAAACACTGAACGAAAAAGTATGAAAAAAGTAAGTGTTTTGGAAGTTCTCTGTCGCGATTCTAGAGAAGGCACAACTACCAACTATTTAGACCAATAAATAGGCCCACTTTTCCCGCAGTGTACACTAAAACAGAGCCCGTCAAAGTGTCTGCTGTCTACTTTTCGTCTGCCCGAGCTCCTCGCCACCTGAGCACTTTAAAGTTCAAATTATTTGACACACTGGGAACACCGCCGGCGGATGCTAATGACACACGACTGACACAAAGAGGCTTAAAGCATTGCACGTACTACACCAAATACTCCAAACTACACACTATACACGCCGGAACAGACTCAGAGGAAGGCAACCGGTTGCCAATTTTAGAGAGAGAGTTTGAAAGGCCTCGTCGTCGGCGGCGACGGCAGTGCCTGTGTTTATATGTATATTTTCCAATTAAAGGTTATGCGACCCAGACCGGGATCAGGCCGGGATCGGCATTTAAGGTGCGTCCTGTTGCGCCTAAAAAGGCAATTCAGAACCGGCAAGCAGCAGCGAACAACCGACGACCGCAGAAGTCAAAGTACGACTGTGGAGGTTCTTCAGTGTCAGTGACTGCCCCCGACTGTTTTTTGCTGCACTGCGACAAAAATGTATTTCTAAAATTAGATGATGGGTTGTCACTTTACAGGAAAATGCACAATTTTCTCAGCTTGTGAGTCAAAAAATAAAACACTTGAGAAATAGTTAAAATTCTTGGAAAGGATTTGGCAAAGTAGGCCATTTTTCTCAGTGTTTTCCGCGTCGTTAGTTGTTTCGGTTTTATTATTTTTTTCCTCCACAGTCATTGGCAAATTGGAAAAGAATGCGACTGGAGCATCAATACCTTTTTGGCCCAAGAGCTTAGAGTTCGTGTTTGGTTTCCACGAAAAAGGGTCTGCCAGCCGCTGTCAAGGTGGCGTATACGTGATGTTCTGTTGGACCAGAACAAACTGACAAAAAGCAAACCAACTCTAATTGATCTCATTGTTAGAGTTTCTAGACCTTAACACTTGCAAAGTCATTACAAATATGCAAATTAATCTTTTAATTATCATTTACATATGTTCACAATTAATCTTGTGTCAGCGAGGCAATTATAAAGAAATATATTATAATTACAATTATATTTTACTACTTGTCCAGCATTTTCCAATAAATTTATTAAAAGTCCATAAAGCCGTCATCGTTGGTATTTTTTATTGAAGAGTTGCCTACTAAATGTTTACGATATTTTAATTAGTCGTTGCTAAGTTGTCATTAGAGAAGCATTAAGATGTTTCAAGTAGGTTAACTACACTTTGAAAATCGTTTACTCAGTTTGTATTATTACAGGTATTGGGTATCTACAAATTAGCGTAAACACGCACACCTGAACCACAATTATCCGCCGACAATCTGGGCAAAAAATCTACACGTTTTTATTGAGTTGTCCAGGTGAAGTGAGGATATTTTCCAAACATGGATTTCCGACCAAATCTGGAAAATCCAACCATAATTGAGTAATAAATTGCAACACTCGTAGACACGATCTTGATTTTCCCAACTGCAATTTATGGATGCCAGGCAGCTGCCGCCAAACTGGCCAAAAATCGCAGTCTCCTTAGTTTTAATTTTTGCCCGGGTGACAATTATTTATGTGACAGTTTAGCTTGGAAATTAATTAGCCACCTTTTTTGTCGCGGTAACCGACAGCTTTTGGGAGCGAAATGAACCGGCTGAGCCACCGAACGAACCGCTTTGCTCGGGCTCCGTTCGAAAAATGAAACTGAAACCACCAGCCGGGGACTCCAAAGCCTCAAAAGCCGCAGAAAACCACCGACGACAGCACTTCGTATTTTCAACCGACGAAGAGTTTTCCTCGCGATGACACCCTCACGAGGTTTTCCATTTCCCAACGCAGCAACAGAGCTGCTCGGTTATTATTTGAATTTTTTTGTCGCCCTAACTTCCCCCTATTATCTGATAACTGATAGAGGATCTGGATATGACCAAATGAAATTGTGAGATAATCGCACAGACATGGCTGTCTGGGATGGCTCTGAGCTCTGTTTCCCTGCTGATGATTTCATTTTCCTTGCATCGGGGTTACCTTTGGAAATATGATCTCATGTCGGGCACTTTCCCTGACAGGCCCGGCAAATATTTGTCCAAAATTGGGAAAGGGTTTCGATAAGGTATCTCTAGGGAGGCTGTGGGAAATGTTGGCAGCGGGTAAACACATTTGTTTGCCAACATCCAAGAAAGTTCAGTGGCTGCATTCTAATTATGATTATCATTTGTTTGCTGCAGAAGCAGATTGGGGATATCATGGAAGAGTTCAAAGTAGTACTACTGTACTTTGTCAAAAATCCAGAGGTTTCTAGGGCTTATGGAAGGGAAAACCCACTACATCTCTAGAAGATAAGCAAAACCAATAAAACCCATTCATCTTTTGCATTTTTTTTGGTTGTGTCGTTTTATTTATTTGTTTGGTTCGTAGTGAGCTCTGAGTGTGGTCTTTACATTATAAGTATCTCAAGTCTCTGTTTGGTCGAAATTGATTTATCTGATTGAATCGTTCCGAAATTCTGCCATTAACATACATATCCGCCGAGTTTTAACTAAAATTCTCCATACGCATTGAACGAATTAGTGCTTGTAACCTCAAGTAGTGGGGTGTCGGATTCGAGCAAGTGGTTTTGTTTGCTTTTTGGGATCTCCTGACTGATCTGACTGCGTGTTCTGACGATTTAGCAATTGCAGGCCGGGCACACCGGCTTGTCCCCTTCGATGGTGAAGGTCTGCGTGGTGATGGGATTCTCGCATTTGTTGCAACGGAAGCAGTCGCGATGCCACTTGACGTTCATGGCAATGACGGCGCTGTCGGTGATCGGCTTCTCGCACTTGGCGCACCTGGCGGCGAACATATCCTCATAGTCCTGCTTGCAGTAGGCCTTTCCATCCCGCTCGTAGAACGGCTGATCGGCCAGGGGCTTCTTGCAGGCACCGCCGCAGCAGAAGCATCCTTCGTGCCAGCTCTCGCCCATGGCGCAGATGGTCCGCTCAAGGATCGGCTTCTTGCATCCGGCACAGGTGTGGGTGTAGCGCTCCACGAAGCACTTGGAGCACACCGGCTCCCCGTCCTGGATGTTGAAGGTGGCGTCCTCGATCTGCTCCTCGCAGTGGCGGCAGAGAAAGTGTTCCGGATGCCAGGTCTTGCCAAGGGCGGTGATCATCCTCTTGGTGATGGCCTCATTGCACTTGTGGCACAAAATGTTCTCAGACATCTTGAAGTGTGAGTGTTCTACAGCTGTACGAACGAAAAAAAAGTAACCTGTTTATTCTAAATTGTTATAGTGGAATAATGTGAGTAGAGTGGAGGTGGAAGTAATCTAACTAGGCATTAGGATCAAGGCTAACCAAATTTAGAAATATTTGAAAGGTCCGAGATTGGCCTACTTCTAATAAAATTATGGTACCAAAACCACGTTACCCTTGATTTTCCCGTCACATAAATAGGGAGAACCAATAACCTTCTGATAGATTACCTTCAGGATCCTTAGCGTAGTCCTTGGTGTTTTGCTCCCCGTTCTCGATGCAACTCACACGTGAAAAGGTGTGCGTTTCGTCTTGAGGTGTTTTTTTTTTTGCACTTCAGATTGGTTTTTAGAACAAACACACAGAATGATTTGACAGAAAATAAAGGGAGCCGACGGAATCAGACGAAATTTACCACTATTTTTTTGTAGAATTTTGATGATTTTTTCAAATAAACGAAACGAATGAAAACGTATGAATTTTGCAAGACTCAAAAACTAAATGAGAAAATCCACGCACACAGTCCGGCTACAGTTTGACAATTCCAAAATTCGGGAATCAATGCTACTACGATGCTCAATTTTATAAATAACTTTATCAAAGTTGATTCAAATTCTTTCTCGATAATTAAGAAAAACATTCCCTGATTTTGGTGGTTGGTTTCTTTCATTCTATCTAATAGATCATCTATTATAACTTTTTCTTTGAAATGCAAACTCTCGGATTAGTCACACCGGAAGCCACTCGCAAATTGCCTCAAGAATGGGAAACAAATAACTTCTAAGGGTGGCAAACGCAGCGCATTTATCCAAGACGTTTGCAAAAATGTTTGCCATTAATAGACATTTTTTCGTATTTATTAAAAAATTTAATTAAAGCGAAAATTCTCAGAAGCTTCCGCTTCGCCGGCAATTAACAATGGCTACACATGCGTTGAGGTGGCAGGAAAAGGCGAATGCCTGGAAGGGGATGTTTGCTTCTTCAAAGGACCCACCCATTACACTGGAAACAATTTTCATATATGGCTCCCAACCATGTCTACATCTTTGTCAATATTCGTCCGATTCTCGAGCGGAATACCTCAGATGATTTGTATTTCGATTCTCCACCAATCTGCATCGAAACCTAGGATTGAAATTTTGGATCCATATTTTTCATATTTTTCTGATGGGATCCCTTGTAAAATCCAGGTTCTCCATATATGGCCCGAAACCATGTCCATATCTTGGTCAATCTTTATCCGATTCTCGAGCGGAATACCTCAAACGATTTGTATTTCGAGTCTCCTTAAATCTGTATTAAAACCTGGGATTGAAATTTTTGATCGATATTTTTCCCAATTTTCTGATGGGACCCCTTGTAAAATCCTGGGTTTCCTTATATGGCCCAAAACCATGTCCATATCTTGGTCAATCTTTATCCGATTCTCGAGCGGAATACCTCAATCGATTTGTATTTCGATTCTCCACCAATCTGCATCAAAACCTAGGATTGAAATTTTGGATCCATATTTTTCATATTTTTCTGATGGGACCCCTTGTAAAATCCTGGGTTTCCTTATATGGCCCAAAACCATGTCCATATCTTGGTCAATACACATCCGATTCTTGAGCGGAATACCTCAATCGATTTGTATTTCGATTCTCCACCAATCTGCATCAAAAACTGGGGTACAAATTTTGGAACAACACTTTAATATTTTCCTTATAAAAATCCTTGTTTTCCCCAAACTGTCTTGTTCAAAATCCAGAAGAATTCCACCCGATCCATTAATTTTGCCATTATAATAAAATTAACACACAAATACTTTTCAGTGTATTGCCACTTCCTTTTCTCACATCGAAATGGCCGTTTGGTGGGCCACTGCAGCATTGTTTAAGGTCGCTAGCACAGTGGGTGGTGAGTTGTGGGTGCGGGTGTGTCCTGGCGGAAGTGGATTTGGAATGGGGATTGGGGTGATACTAGAAGAGGACATGTCACAATTCGGTTTGCGCTTTGATGCGTTGCAAGGAATTCGAAATTGCAGCCCCTGTCGAGAGATGGAGAGCTTGTTGTGTAAGTTGAAAGGGAATTTGTGTCAGCCAGCGGTGGCGACTGTCTGCGAATTCGAAGTGCGTTCCCATTTCTTAGCCACCACACATCCTCCCAAGCCGGTTCTAATTATTTGATTAAAATAACGCATATTTGCTGCATATTAGTCGCCTCAAATATTCTATAATTGCTTTCCGTTTTCGCACATTTTTAATTGCTCGAAATGGAGTCCTATTTTCGGCACGTTTCTGGGACAAGTTCAAAGAGTCGCTCCTTGGGGCCACATTAATATCCTTCAAACTTTCCCGTAATTGCAAAACGCAGTTGCATGACCCACAATAATTTATTTGGCTTTCCCGACTGCACTCGGGTGGGTTTTTGTGTGTAAATTTAATTAGTTGCATGATTAGATTAGGCCAAGTGGGGGAAAGGGCTTGAATGGCTCTAAAATGTGGTAAGAGAATAGCAGTTTATCGCTTACAAAAATTATTATGAAAGAGATAAACGAGTTGTGGGAACTATTGGGTCATTTTGGATGGTAACTGGGTTAAAAAAGGCTTAAAATAAATGTTTTTAGACCAAGTACTTTAAGTCTTTTTCAAAGAGACATGACCAAAACCCCAATCAGACACAGGAGCAGAAACAGTATAGACATTGAATCCTGGAATCTCGTCACCAATTACGCGCCGCAATCGAGTCTGATTAATTATGCATTGAGGGTTAAACATCCGGGACACAGGATACGGGTCAAAGGATGGCCAACAGGGCGCATTGAACTTTGATTTCGGAACCCATCAGAGTCAATTGAAAAGCCATTCGATTTGTAATTTTTCGTGTAAACTATTTTAATGGATGATACTAGCGACTAAAACAGACTAAATGCTAAATAAATGTACAATTAGAACGAGGACAACGACTTAAATAGCTTTGGGGACTAGGAGTTAGCTTAGGGTCTATTTTTTTTTGCTTTTAATCGATGATAATGACCTCCATTGGCTGGTTATCCGGGGGATGGGTGTGCTCATTGGTGGGCATCTGCCACTGCTTGTACTTGTCCTTGTTGCTGGGCTTCTTGGAGGAGATCAGGGTGCGGCGTTTCAAACGCTTCAGCTTCTTCTTCTCGCGCTTCTTGATCTTCTCCTGGGCCACCTCAAGAATGGTGCCCCTGAGCGCCAAGCGGTAGTTCCTCAGATGGCACAGCTCTTGCTCCAAAGCCTCCTCAGCGGCCGCGGCCGGAGCTCGGTTCTCTTCATCTTCGTCGTCGTCCGACACTACAATGGTATCGAAATTGGTTCGGTGCTGCTTCCTTAAGAGCTCCTCGGTAAGTAGAAGCTTCGAGGTGGCCCACTTCAAAAGCTGGTGCTTCTTGCAGCCCATTTGCTGCTTGTAGCTAAACAAGTGGAATGTCAAGTTCGGAACCATCTCCTGGGGCTGTTTATTTTTTTTCTTAAGCTCTGGGTCCAATTGTTTCTCCTGCAAGGCAGTAGGATCGGCGGCGGAAAGGGGTGGCGGCGATCCGGCATTCACGCTTCTTGCCTCCGCGCAGGACACCTTGCGATCCATGACATTGCCCATGTTGTTACTGATCCGATGGTTCGATTCTTTCTGACAGCTGCAATTGCTCGCCCCTTAAACTTATAGGCCACGGCTGGAAGGGTTCACCGAGATCCAGATCGCGTTACCTGACCACGAGCTTTACCTGGGACAGGCCTTCTTGCAGGACTCAGGAAAGCAATTAGGACAGGTCCTGACGCTGGCTTAAACTTGTCGTTGCTTTATGGCCGCACACCTGGCATGGATTTGCAGAAATTTGGATTACACTGCTCAGGTCCATATAACAATTCGAATCCCTTTCGGAATTTCTTATAGCCGAAAAGGACTCGCTATTTCGAAATTACCTGGTATAATTGGAAAAAATATATTTTTAACCTGGCTATGTTTCAGACGGTTTTGATCTCTTGAATTTAGTTTTGAAACTGTTAGAAAAATTATTGGGCATTGACAGCCTTTTAAAACTTCAACAAATTTCTTATTCCACAGCCTACTGCGATGTGTCACTAAAGTAATATTTTATGTTTATAAAGGTTATTATTCTGTTTTACGTTCAATATGATATTATTTTCTTTTTTAATTGTTTAAACTATACTCTATTTCTTCTTAAGAAATAAAATTATGCAAGTTATAATCGCTTTTGAAAGTTTATTTAAGAAAACTCCTTAAACCCATCATCTAAAAGCTTAAAGGTTAAGTCGTATTCAACAAATGGTCGCTCGAAAAGCTTAAAAAAATCTTTTCATAAGAGTAAAGGAGCTACGAAGAAATAGGAGATGCAAAGGATAGATTTATATACATATATAGCACTTTCGTTGGTTAAATTATTTATAATTTAGAGACCTATGTGGGATAAATTATGGAGACAAATGGGCATTACTCTTTCGAGTTACGAGAATTAGGACAAGTATGGAAACTTCATTGGATTCTCCATAAATGTTTTATTGATGTTTAAAAATAAAATGTAATACCTGTAACCTGCATACTTATATTATACTTATTTATAATACTTAAAAAATCAAATAAAACCTATATCCATTTAAGTTTCAAGTCCTTAATGCTGAACAATTAGTCTTATAAATTTATAAAAAATATTATTAATTAGTTATAATAAAGATATTGGTTTAGTCAGATTACAACTATTAAAATATTATAGAAAAATGAATTCTAGATAAGCTATATCTGTGAAAAAATAATTTATATTTCTTAGCATAGCTGATTTTTAAGTCAATTAATAGCTGGTAAGAAACAAAGCCTGACCAAGGGTGTCCATTTCTTTGGACTTTACACTCTAGAGGTAAGACCTTGAGGAAAAACTACAGGCCTATAAGTCTAGGTAATAAAGAGATCAACTGTACAAAAATAAAATACAAATTGGTAGACAATATGCACATTTCAATTCGCAATGTGACAGATGGTCCGTATACCTGGAAATAACTATAAGAATTTATAAGCTCGAGGAATCCCGGAAAATCAGTGACCTGCCAGAAAAGCCAGCGGTTAGGGAAAAAGGGTGCCAAAAGGACCCAGGTCACAAGTTCGCAGGTAACCTTCGTCCCTAGTCCTATAAAGTATACTACCTGGTTCATTATATAAACTCATCGAAGTGACCAGAACAGTATCATTCGGTTTTCAATACTCGTCGGACATGGACAAGCCTGCAAACTCTCAGAAACTGCTGATGTTCCGTACTCCCAACGAAGAAGCCACCCGCAACCAGATCTTCATCTTCAACTCGCCGATCGACTACAAGGACCAGCAACTAGTCGTTTACCAGAAGCCCGCAAACATGGCAACCGGCGATCAGGGCTACAGCTACTGTGTGGTCTACAAGAGGGATCACTACGTCCTGAACAATCCGCCCAACTTCCAGAGCCCCACCAAGCGCAGCTTCCTCAGCGAGTGCATCCGCCAACTGTATCTGATGAACGGAATGGGCCACAAGATGTACTGGTGCACCTCCACGGCCACAGCCCTGTGCACCCAGACCGAGATCTGGCATCAGGTGAACAGCTGCCTTCGTCCGGAGAGACTCTCGCCGAGGACCGAAAGCCTGAAGCGGGTCAAGAGGCAGCTCTTTAGGGATCCCCGAGCAGACCGCAAGAACCCAAAGCCGGTGAAGGGCAAAGTATGGGGCACCCAGGTGTTCAGCTTCAAGGCGATGCGTGAAAAGCTGGGCAGGAAGCACATCCGCCGCGGCTATCTGAGAATCGCCCGCAAGAACGCCCTCCACGAGATGGTCCGCGAACATCTGAGACGCGAAATGATCACTACTCCGATCACTATTGGCAATACTGTGATCAGTGCCAACGATGGAATTTACAACACAAATGCCGGCGTAATTGGCGACATCTGCAACTACCACGACAACGCCGCCCGTCATCAGCCCGCCGTGGAGTGCCGCCTAACGGCCGGAGAGGCCCGTCTGCGGAACAACGAGGCCTGCCGACTCACTCAACGGGCCAAGCGACTGGAGGCCATGTTCATCCACGAACAGGTGCGACGTGCCGTCCAGAACCACCAGCTCATCCTGGAGGAGTCGGTGCGATCCATATACTATGCCAAGCAGCTGTTCCGCCTCATCGAGGATCACGAGGAGTTTGTCTACTCGGACAAGAAGATCCTGGGAAAGGCATAGCCTGGCATATCCTTAAAATTTAAAATAGAATTAATTTTTTTCACTTTTGTAAATGCATGATTTAATAAAAAATGTTACAAACATTTTACTAAATAAAAATTACAAAAAAAAACTTAAATTCTTATAATTTTTAATATTTATTCTGTAGATCCAAATAATTACAAACATTTATAAAAATTTGAGGTGAAGGCACACCATTTATTCTTTTAACATTCTTATAACATCATATACTTTCAAATAAAATGTTTTTAAAAATTCGTATAAACTAACATTAAAAATGGTTTTGATTTTATTTTTAAAATTTTACTCAAGCAGCAGGTATGGAATTATTAGGCGAGTTTTGATGATAGATCCTTGAGGGACTGTGGGTTACGTTGTCTTTTGTTGCTCTATCAGCTTAGAGTGGACATCCATAAGGCTCTGAAATAAGGAACAAAAATAACTAATGAAAAATTAATTCATTAAATTAATTACAACTAGTTATAAATGTAATAGATCACTCATCAATTTTTATTATAAATATAATGAAATATAGTTCATCCCATTTCCTTCACATACATATTATTTGCTGATTTTCTATTAAAAATGTATTCTTTTTATTTCATTTTATTAAAAATATCTCAGCTTATAGTTCATTGTCTAAGGCGAATATAAAAAATTTGATGTGAAGATCCGATCGCAGTGTGGTTCATAAATCCTTTGTCCAACATCCAGTTCTCTGGAAGATCTTTTGATTTTCCCCGAGTCTTACATTTCATTTTGCTTAACCATCTATAAATCATTATTATTAGTCAAAACATTTACTTAAATATAAAAAATAATATAATGTTCTTTAGGAGTAATTCAATATCGAATATACATTACTCGAAAATCAGTTTGTGTAGCCCTCCAGAAGAGCGCCCTCGTCTAGGTCTCTTAGAATGCCCTGCGAAATTGTGGGAGTGGCCGATCAGCCAATCATTAACAAACTGTTTTTTAACTAAGCCTTATTTTCTAGCCAAAAACCATCCAAGCCCCTTGTAAGTTAACAAGCCAATAAGTAACTCTACCGGTTAGGACTTAAGAATATTCAACAACCATCGAGGCTATGTTGGGGAATTATGTTAGAATTGCAGCACCAAAACCTTTGGAAACTACTTAAGCACCCAGTGTTCAATATACTTAGAGATCCTGAAGCGAAGGCGGGCATACCTTAAAATACTTGACAGTCTTGACGCGCAGCTCCAAAGTGGCGTCCTCGTCGCAGATCATCAGGGTATTGGCGTGCTGCTGGAAGGCACTTACAGTCCACATGTGATTCACCCCCTCCTCGATGGCCTTGTAGAGGGCGAAGGCCTTGTGGGCACCGGTGATCAGGATCATAACTTCCTTGGAGTCCATCACAGTGCCCACGCCCACAGTCAGCGCCTGCTTGGGCACCTTGCTCATATCATTGTCGAAGAAGCGGGCATTCGCCTCGAGGGTATCCTGCGCCAGGGTTTTCACTCGGGTCCTCGAAACCAGCGATGATCCGGGCTCGTTGAAGGCGATGTGGCCATCAGGTCCGATGCCGCCGATGAAGAGCTCCACGCCGCCTGCTTCTCGGATCAGATCCTCAAACTTATTGCACTCGGCCACCAGATCCGCGGCGTTTCCGTCTAGGATGTGGACGTTTTTGGGTTCGATGTCGATGTGCTTGAAGAAGTTGTGCCACATAAAGTAGTGGTAGCTCTCCTGGTGATCCCGAGGAAGGCCTGAAACATATTCCATTAACAAGGAGACTTGAAAAAAAAATTGTAAAACTTACCCACATACTCGTCCATGTTGAATGTCTTGACATATTGGAAGGACACCTTTCCCTGTTTGTAGAACTCAATTAGCTCCCGGTACATGCCCAGTGGTGTAGATCCTGTGGGCAGTCCCAGCACAAAGTATCTGAAATATACATTTAACCTTCAGTTATCCGTCAAGAAAAGAAATATTAGTGTTTATATTACCTATCTGGACCCGGCTGGAAGTCATTGATTCTCTTCATCACATATTTGGCCGCCCACTTGCCCACCGAATCGCTGGTCTCCAATATCACCAATCTCATATTGCGACTGCTAAGGATTTGATTTCAAAAATTCACAATTTTAAACAAATAATTTCTGTATACAAAGAGCCAAGAGATAAGTTATTTTTGCTGAGAATAAATGCCTTTGTCTACATATTTGACTACATGACTACATATTTTTTTTCAAGTGTAAAACAAAGACCTTATCGCGAAATTCCACAAAACCAGCGTGTGGCCACACTGCCAAGGATTTAGATTAGATTTCTGATATGCCGGATAAGATACATTTCAATATTCTCTGTTTTCGGGATATTTAAAGCCGAGTGCGTATTTGTTTATTGTTGCACTCGACTGATAAGCCGCTCCCATTCACCAATTATTGACAATTAACCCATTTATGGTGTTGTCCCCACAAAAATAACACTTTCGTTCTCACTTGGCAACACGAATGTGTACTTGAACCTCACGGCTACTTTGGTTACTCACCTCCAAAACCCAGGCGAATGCAAACAGCTGGTTATTGGTTTTAATATTACTTCCAGATACTTTTGCAACTGCTGAGCTGCTTCGGGCTTATTCTCAATTTGAGCTCCGGACTGAAACTGTTCAATTGTTCACTTGGGCTGGCAATTTATGTGGCGATTATCTCGGTTTTGAGTTTGTTTTGCGGTTCTGCGGTCGAATAGCGCTCTCACTGATAAAGAGAATTAGTCGCAAGCCGGCCAACTGCATTCGACAATCAGGCAGCAGAAGCAACCTTGAGATACTTTGCTCTTATCGCAGGTCTTTTGGTCAGGGATTGCATCTGAGAGATACTTTACGTTCTCCCCCTGTGTATCTCTTGGATGGATTCTCTTCTTCTGCAATTGCAGTTGAATGAACCCGTTTTTGAGTGAGTTTATTGAGTGATTTATCGACCAAAGTTGCCACATCGTTCGAGTCAGGTTGTTGGGGGCGCGGAAGGCACTCGTTGGGGACACCCCAAAGTCAAAAGCCGGCTGCATTGAAGCACTCACTGTTTTTCATTATTGATAATTCACTCAAAAATAAAATGTTGAGCTAAATACTGTTACAACATAGCCCGCATCGCATACATACACAAAATAAAATTAAAAATCCAAAAATAACTCGTCTTAGTGAAGAAAACCCAAAAACAAACCAGTCAGAAGGGCCGAGGGCGATGGCGAAAGTGATGGATACCCTACGTGCCCTGAATTCCTAAGGGCATATCGGTTTCATAGAACTTCGTCATTAGAATTATTAAAAAAAACTCTTATTTTAAACATGGTTTTTATTAGGTTTTATTATCAAATAGCAATTACATAAACATAGGTGTACTTAAATTTTAGTCTCCCTTCTACTCAACATCTTGTGTAAAATAGTTTGTGGGCGAAGAATTTGTTAGGCCGGCGTAAAACGCGACCACGCCCACTCATAAAAATGCGACGCATCGCTGAGCCGTTAAAGTTCTTACTTTCTTTCTTTTTTTAGTTTTTAATTGTTGTACATGGTTTCCTGTTACAGTGTTTGTTTCAGTTGCTTGTCCGGTATAAAAAAAAAGCGGCTGCAGGAAGCCCGAAAACCGGTTTTGCACGACCGGGCGGAAGGAAGGAGAGGGGCTGGGAGTCCAAAACCCTATGGCCATGGCTAAGAATCATACATATATTGCTGGCTTTCTGTATTATTTGCGTAGGCAAGTTTCTATATATATATAATGTATATTGTATTTTATGCTGATTGTACAAAAATACTTAAATAAATATGTTGTCTGTTGTCAGGAGCATCTCTTTGTTAATTTTGGGATAATCTTAACGATTTCTCATTGTTCTGCTCGTTGTTTTTTTTTGTAATCGGGTGTGTATCTCGGATATTTCTTAAAAATCTAATTTGTTTTTAAGGTGATCCGCAAGTCCATCAAAAATATTGTTTCTTTTTCAATATTTTCAAAGTTCTTGACGGCGAATCTACAAAAGTGTTAGTGTTAGGGTGTGTGTAAGCTTCTATGTGGCATCTACAGGGCATCTACTAGTAATTCGCCACATTCGTATGCCACATAAAGTTTACAAAATGATCTTTAGCTTATAACATAAAACGTGGAAAAAGTTTGTCATTGAAACAGTAAATTACAGTGTTAATGAAAGGAAAGTGTGGTTTCAGTTTTAAGGGGCAGTGGGTGGGGGGCGAACAAAAGTGAAGTTGACGAAAAACGAGGATTATCGCTTAGCTGCTAAAGCAGATCCACACAAATATTTCTGTTTTGATTAAATTAATGCCGTTGCGGGCCACAAAAAATATCTTAACTGATTACTACTGTATCTGTATCTGTGTTTGTGTTTGTGTGAGTTGAGTTTTGTTTTCTTCTTTTTTTTCATTTTTCTTTTTTTTTGTTTTTGTGTCTGGGTTTGAAAAGAAACGTGGGATTACATAATGGCGCACTTTTCGCCGGTTTGTTGGGGATCACCTTGCTGGTGATACAGCTGCTCACTGCCATCAACGACACTCACACTGCGACGACGACTCAGGCGCGAGGAGGAGACATGTGTGGACACTACTCTCTTGACGCGATCCAGAT
Organism: Drosophila monieri; assembly: GCA_035047585.1. Lineage (NCBI taxonomy): Eukaryota > Metazoa > Arthropoda > Insecta > Diptera > Drosophilidae > Drosophila > Drosophila monieri. The sequence goes on along the minus strand of JAWNPJ010000079.1, from coordinate 4,572,879 downwards.
TGGCAACAGCCTCGCCGTCGGCGTTCAGCAGCACCGTCCTTGTATTGTCGCCGGCGACCCACTTCTGCGACTTCATCACGATATTCGATGGCGGCTCGTGGGATGCCTTGGTGTCTGACGACCAAACAGTCACCGTTGCACCAGGCTCGATCTTCACCGACCGATGGAACTTGTAGGTGGTCGAGGGGCCACTCTCGTTGATCAGTCGCTGCAATTGCCACCCGCCGATGGCCACCTCATCGGTGCCCTTGTTGAACAGCTTCACGTACTTGCCCTCCGGGTCGATCTCCTTGATCTCCACGTTGCCCTTGGCACTGGCCGACACATAGTAGTCCGAGACGCTGCGATCCTCGCTCTCATCCACCATGGCGCGCTTGCGCTTCTGGGCGCCGGAGGGAGTGCGGCGCGAGGGCGTGGCACGGGTGCTGCTGCGCAACGACTGGCTGAACGATTGTACGGTGGCCGAGTTTGCCGGGGTGATGTTGAGGCGTGCCTCCTCGCCGACCAGCAGCTTGTCGTAGGCAGCGATTTCCAAATCCAGAGACACCTGACAGAAAGAAAATTCATTTAGTATCGAAGTTGGGAACATCTTTCCACCATATTCACCTTGATGTCCATAAGATCCTGGTACTCTTGCAGCTGTTGGGTCATCTCATCGCGCAAACGGATAAGCTCCTTCTCAAGAAGAGCCACCTCCTGGCCATGACGCTCGCGATCGTTGTCCAGCTGCTGCTCTAGCTCCCGGATACGTGCGTTGAGCACGGCATTGGTCGACTCCAGATCGTTGATCTTGGCATTAAGGCCGTCGATACGAACGCGAGTGCTGCGCAACTCCTCAATCGACTTGTGGGTAGTGTTGTGCGTGCGATTGGCAGCGTCCTGCATGCGACGGATCTTGTCCTCGTAGAGCGACTCGATGTCATCGCGATTGATGCGCATCTGCTCCTCGTACTGAGCCCGGAGCTCCTGGAGGGACTGCTTCAGCTTGGCATCATACTCGGAGCTGAGGCGACCGTCGATCTCACTGTACTCGGTCTGACGAATGCGGCGCGATTCATTGATCTCCTGCGTATGGATCTGGTCCTTGAAGGACAGCTCCTCCCGCAGACTCTGAATGGTGTTCTCCAAGTCGACACGCGTCAACGTCTCTTGCTCGAGACCCTTGCGCGTATCCTCGTACAGCTTACGGAGTCGCTCCAGCTCTTTGATGGTCTCAGTCAGCTCGTCATTAATCTTCTTCCGTTCGGCGTTGGCGTCTTTGTATTTGTTGCCCAGCTCATTGGCACGCGACTCGTACATGCGGGCATTGCCTAAGGGGTGAGAAAATCAATCAATTGTAGCTTCGGATTAAGTGGTTTCCACCCAGGGTGGGATGATCGTTTTGTCAGAGTGAGACTATAGCGCTGGGGATGTTTATGAAAACTACCATAAACCCACTCCGAATTATGCTCAAAGATAGTATCTTATATCTTATCTTTTTTCTTAAAAACTGCCTTCAGATTACTTACCCTCTGCGGTGTTGCACTCCTTGGTCTTCTTCTCCAGCTTGGACTTTAGCTCCTCGTTTTGCTCCCACAGCCGTTTGTTCTCTATCTCAGCACGAGCTCGGTCCCGGGCCTGCTCGTCCAGAAGACGACGCGTCTCCGCCAGCTCGTTCTCGAACATACTCTTCATATTGGTTGTCTCCCGGGTGACGGTGTCCCTGGTCGTTTGAACCTCGATGCTAAGACGAGAGTTCTCCGTCTCCAGGTTGCGCACCCGGTCAATGTAAGTGGCCAGACGATCATTGAGGTTCTGCAGCTCCACCTTTTCGGCCACACGCGAATGGCGGGTGGGACTGAGGGGGCTGGCAGCTTGCTGGGACTGGGATGGCGGCGGCTGGTGGTGGTGCTGCTGGGGACCCGCCGACGGCGCCCGTGGGGTGGACGTGCCGGTGGGCTGCGGTGTGGCGGTGCCAGCTCGTCGGGATTTGCTCGACATTTTCACGCTTCAGTTGGGGGGAAGAGAAGAATTGGAAAATAACACGTGAGCAGGCGGTTGTGACCTCGTTTCACTCTTTTTTTTTTTTATAGAATACGTTATTTTTGCGCGCTTTAGCTGACCCTGCCTGATAAAATTCCAAACAGAACAGAACCACCGAAACAGAAATAAGAAAACCGCTCAAAAACAGACCCCAGCAAACGAGTTCTCACGCACACACCCAAACAATCTTTCCACTCAAGCGACTGTACTAAAGCGGACGAAGCAAAAAGCGGGGTGAGTGAGTTTGGCGGCGTTTGTTTATGGGCGTGGGGCAAAAAGGCGCGGGTGCGGTCGCTTAATATGAATCTAATCAAATGGATTACTTAATTCAAACAAGTATCTTAATTACAGCAACTAGATTAATGTTTGGAAATTGCACAATATGGCGTTTTTCATTCAATATTTCCGGCATTTTCTCACAGAGGGGGCATTTCTCTCGTTTGAGTGAATCAACAGCGACAATTTCCGAACGCTCATCTTCACCACATTTGTAGACAAACTCCTTGAACTTTCACTTCATTGCGATAGCGGCGCAACTTACCTGTGTTTTGGTAATGAACGGAAGATTCACAAATCGGAAAATTAATTAATTCGCTGCAATAAAACGCGGCAGACGCCAATCTTGAAAAATTGTGCTTGCAGTGCTGCCAGATAGTACCACTAAAATCGTACTAGCGCACAGATACGGGATTTTTTAGGCCCTTGTGGATGGCCTGGTAGAAACATACTCAAGTCACCTGGTCTCACTATTTACTGAAATCTGCTGTGCGTCACGTTAAAATTTTCGACTCGACAAAACTGCTCTAAAAAATAATAAATAAAAGCGAAAAACGTGAGCAAAAGGTAGGTCAAACACTGTGCAACACCCAGATGCTAAAGAAATAACCAGGTCAAGTGATTCGAGGCTCATATTTCGAATTACAAGATGTGGTGAAAAACAAGATGGCGGAGGGTACGCCGGTTCCGCAAAAGCGGCATTTTCCACATGTAATTTTCACGCATTCTTTTCGCGCTGTGCTCTTCCCGACAGCATTTTCTTTTTTATAGTCCAGGTGTAAGCAGACTACCCGAAGAAATGGCCGACAATGACGATCTTCTCGACTACGAGGATGAGGAGCAGACTGAGACCACTGCCGTTGAGAACCAGGAGGCACCGAAGAAGGACGTGAAGGGAACGTACGTTTCCATTCACAGTTCCGGCTTCCGGGATTTCCTCCTGAAGCCAGAGATCCTTCGTGCAATCGTCGACTGCGGCTTCGAGCATCCCTCCGAGGGTGAGTACGAATTACACAATATTATCAAAATCATAGGTACAGTTCGATACATTGACATTCCAGTTCAGCATGAGTGCATCCCGCAGGCCGTCCTGGGCATGGACATTCTGTGCCAGGCCAAGTCTGGTATGGGCAAGACAGCCGTGTTCGTGCTGGCCACATTGCAGCAACTGGAGCCGTCGGACAACAACACTTGCCACGTCCTAGTCATGTGCCACACCCGTGAGCTGGCCTTCCAGATCAGCAAGGAGTATGAGCGCTTCTCAAAATACATGCCCACTGTTAAGGTTCGTACAGTTCTATTAATTTTTTGCAAAAATCGAAGCGTATGCCCTACAAAGTATCTTGATTTTTTCAGGTTGCTGTCTTCTTTGGTGGACTGGCGATTACAAAGGACGAGGAGACTCTGAAGAGCGGTACTCCGCATATTGTGGTTGGAACTCCCGGCCGTATTCTAGCTTTGATACGCAACAAGAAACTGAATCTGAAGCACCTGAAACACTTTGTTCTAGATGAGTGCGACAAGATGCTGGAGCAACTGGGTAAGTGTGGATTTTTAACAATTTAATTCGAAATTAAAAATGATAATTATTTAATTTGCAGACATGCGTCGTGACGTTCAAGAGATTTTCCGTAGTACGCCGCACGGCAAACAAGTTATGATGTTCTCTGCCACTCTGAGCAAGGACATTCGTCCAGTTTGCAAAAAGTTCATGCAAGATGTAAATATCAACGTGTTCATATCCAAAATGCTCGTACTTCTCCACCTCGCATCCACCGCTATCACGACAATTAGTTATTATTTTATAAACGCCACCCGATCAATCAATTTTTTCAATTTTAATTGCCATATAAGCCAACAACCATCTTTAAAATGGTTAAACGCGTAAACCCAACCGTCAAGCGCTCTGTGGGCATAACTTCAAACGAAAACCTTAGTTGATAACTACCAGAAACCATTTTCTAAATGGTTAAACGCGCGAAAAACAAACGTTCCAAAACGCATAAACTACATCCAAACCGCTGCACAATTCAATTAAAATCTCCATGATTTAAACCAATGACCAACACAATACACAACCAAATAAATTCGAAAGAGCGAAATTCAGCAAATCACGACGACTGGCCGATGAGGTTAAGCGAATTCGATGAAAAATGACGTTCATCCGTAAGCCGCACACTTCTCAGAGCGATTGTCGATCCTCGGGAGCTGTTCAGAGTCTAGTTGATGAGATGTGGTGGTAGCGTGGCCGTATGTAAAAAATTATAAACATAGTTTTGTATGTTCTGAGGCGAGCCTAGTCTAAGTCTGTCCTGTTTTCCCCTCATAATTGTCCCCTTTAAAATACGCATAATTCTATTTTTGAAATCTAGCCAATGGAGGTCTACGTGGACGATGAAGCCAAGCTGACCCTTCACGGACTGCAGCAGCACTACGTCAACCTCAAGGAGAACGAGAAGAACAAGAAGCTCTTCGAACTGCTCGATGTGCTCGAATTTAATCAGGTTCGACGATAATATTTTTGACAATTTGTAATTAAAAGTAACTTTTTAAAAATGAAATATTACAGGTAGTTATTTTTGTAAAGTCTGTGCAACGCTGTGTGGCCCTGTCCCAGCTATTGACTGAGCAGAACTTCCCCGCCATTGGAATTCATCGTGGTATGACCCAGGAGGAGCGCCTGAACCGCTACCAGCAGTTCAAGGACTTCCAGAAGCGCATTTTGGTTGCCACAAACCTCTTTGGTCGTGGCATGGACATTGAACGTGTTAATATTGTGTTTAACTACGACATGCCTGAGGACTCGGACACCTACTTGCATCGCGTGGCCCGTGCCGGACGTTTCGGAACCAAGGGATTGGCCATCACCTTCGTCTCGGATGAAAATGACGCTAAGATACTTAACGAAGTTCAGGATCGTTTTGATGTCAATATTAGCGAGTTGCCGGAGGAAATCGATCTCTCCACATATAGTAGGTTTATCATTCTTTAAAAACTTGACTTTTAACTAATTTTCTTAATTAATCTTTCAGTTGAAGGACGTTAGATGGGAAATGTGCATGAGAACAAAATGGCAAGAGAAATGCACATCTAATAGATATAAATAAATCTTTTATAAAACTCTACTTTATAACTAAATAAACAAAACATTCAGACAATGTGTTGACCTACTAAAAAAAACTGCTATTTTTATTCCTTTAAATTAATAAAAACTATTTTTTATACATAACATTATTAAAAAAATCTAAAGCATAGATTTATCAAAAGTAATGATTTATTTTTAAGGGGTTAACTTGTTTTTGAATATAATGGAAAACCGGAACCCTTGGATAGTTTAGTGTGTCCGTTTCAGGACATGCGCAATAGCTGGGAGCTTCCGGCAGCAGCACAGTCGAGGGAAGGGGATGATGTAGGGGTTGTCCTAGGAGGAAGGAAGAACAGAAGTGAAAAGCAAAGCCAACAACCAAACAATGTGAGAAAATGCTTGCACGCGAAAATGCTGCTCAAAAAATACGTAAAAACACGGCGTAAGGTGAAGATTCTTCTGCTGCTGGCCATCGTCGGACTCTTGGTGATCACCATAATAGTCCTGGGCTCCACAGGACGCAATGCAGCCATCGAATTGCTCCTGGACGAGCGATTCATTGCTCGGGCCTACAGGCCAGGGGATCAGCCGGAGAAGTCTCCACAGCCGGCAGCCCTGCTTGAGCCACAACGGGAGCATGGTGTGATTGTGCCGGAGAAGTATGACGAGCAGAAGATTAAGGAGCGCATCATCCAAAGCAAAATGGATCTCATGAAGCTGCAGCAGCAACGCGACCACGAAGCGGAGCAGTCGGTAATGTTAAATTATTACAAAATTCTCTATAAAAATTAAAAAAAAACTTAAAAATTGGTACTTTATAGTCCAGGACTACCTTGGATGTGGTTACCACGGCTGTGCATATTTTCTACACTGCTCCGGTTCCGTGGTACAAGTCCAAGAAGCCACCTCCGCCAGCGGAGCATCCAAACGATGTGCCATTAACAACTCCGAGGCCAGTGAGAATCCTCAACACCGCCTTCTATCCAGCATTGGGATTGTACAAGCAGAGCAACACGCTCCTCTCCCAGCACTTTGAGAACATTAAGAGCTGTGGGGTTGGAGTGCTCATTCTGAGCTTTACGGGGGGGAAACCCGCGGAGGCAGCCCTAATCCATCAGATCCTGGACCTGGCTCCGCAGCATAATCTAAGCGTGACCTTTGAACTCAGCGTAGCTGGGAACCAAAGTGTCGAGTATGTGCGTCAGCAGCTGCAGGAGATTGCCGCGTACGCCAAACTCCCAGGATTCTACAGGGTGTGGAGTCAGTCGCGGGGTGCCTCCTTACCGATTCTGTATGTGAGTAATGCCTATAAATTGAGTGATAGCCTGGGAAGGCTGCTGTGCCGGACGCCTTCTCTGGTGGAACCAGATGGCTTAAGAAGGGTCCTAGATGCCTTCTTCATAGGACACATAAGGTGAGTGGAGATCGTTATGGGCTTACTTTATTTAGTTAAAAATCCTATTTTCAGGCTTAAAAGCCATGCTGATGTCGTGCGACGGTTGTGCTTCGATGGCTTCTACAGTAAACTGCCCAGCAATGGGGCTGTCTTTTCCAGCACCTGGAAGAACTGGTCCTATCTCAAGTCGTTTGCATTATCCTATAAAATGCTGTTTGTACCCACTGTGGGACCAGGATTTGCAGAAAGGAACAAGTTTCCACGGCACGGAGATATCCAGAGGCACAGGAGCAATGGAAGGGTGAGAAATGATTAACTTTTCTAAATAAAATCCTTAATTTTCAAACCAATTTGTAGTACTATGGTGTGGCCTGGAGGACAGCCATATTAAACCATGTGGGATTCATAAACATTGCCAGCTACAACAATTGGCCCGACGGCAGCCAAATCGAGGAGGTAATGCCACGCGCTGGATTCCTGGACTACAATCCTGGCTCAAGGACCAAATACCTGGATCTCACAGCCCACTGGGTGGGCAATTTTCTGAAGACACGCCAAGAGGCGGCGGCAGCAGCAGCTCCGGCATCGCCACAGAACTGCTACGAGCTCCTAAATGGAACCATTTGCTAAACGCACAGGGCGCGAGGAGACTTCCGCGAGGAGATAATCCTAGTTACTTTAGAAGCAATAGCAACAATTGCAGGCCACAAAATTACTTTCTAACTGTTAACGAGTCTTCTGCTACATATTTATACACTCACATAACATATATCGTTTTGATAGTGATATTTTTTACCACTTTCGTTTAATTGCAAAATCTGAAAACCAAAAACAAGACCTTTTTCTAAAGAGAGATACAAAGTTTTCCAAATAATGTCAATCAATTAATAATGAAAACTCTTCGAGAAAAAGTACTTAGGAAAGTATATAACAAATAAAAGCAATTAGAAATTTATATCAATTATAAATAGTTATAGAGGCAGAGGTAATTTTTGACTAAATCTGTACTAGCTTTCAATTACGTAGTATCTAGTATCGAGAACAATATCATAACTTAATGCCATGCCATATTATGTAGACACCAAAGATATTATCTATGTTATAACATATATAAACTACACACTTGTTAAACAATTGGTACTTAACAAATTTTAAATTTATTATCGATACAATATATGAAAACTTTATCTAAGCTTTAATAGTTTAGTGCCAAAAAAAGAAGTGTAGTGTTGATTGGGGTACTGTTAAAAAGGTAACACTCCGACCTTAGCAGTTGGCTTAAAGCGATACTGTTAACCTTTTCCATGTTAGTTTTGACAGAAGGAGTAAGGGTGTCAAGGGAGTGAGATATAAACAGCCCGAGGAAATTATAAATTAAATTATTAAAATGCCAAAGATGCCCAAAGTGCCAAAAATTAATATCTTGGAGAAGAGTCGAGGCTCGAAGAACTCTAAAGATCATCACGGCCATGCTCATGGCCATAATCGCGGACATGGTCAAGGCCAGAGTCGGGGCCATGGTCAAGGGCAGAACCGTGGCCACAGCCAGAACCGCGGACATGGCCAAAACCAGAATCACGGCCAGGTCCAGAGTCACGGGCATAACAGTGCCCTAAAACATAATCTTACCAACCTTACCATTAATCACGCCATAAACCACGGCGGAAGCAATGGAATAAACCACACCCTGAACCAAGCCCTAAATCACGCCCTGAATGGCCAGAACCTTATGCCAGTCCATGCCCAGATTCCAGTCCAAGGCCAGGCCACCGTGAAGGGATGCTGCTGCAAGCGGTCGCAGTGCATCAAAAACTACTGCGATTGCTATCAGTCCATGGTGATTTGCTCCAAGTTTTGCCGCTGTGTCGGTAAGTTATACTATTCGAAAGGAAACCTTTAAGAAATATAATAACATTAAACCAGGTTGCAGAAACACAGAGGTGCGCAAGGCCTTGGACTCCAGCACACCAGCCAAAAACTCAAGTGCCGCCAAGCGAGAGAAGGCGGCTGCTATGAGCGCCAAGGCTGCTGCGGCAGCGGCTAAGGCTGGCATCCATGTGCCCATGAAGCATATTCCTGGATCCGGTCCGGGAGTACCCGGCAAACCTTTTGGCTTCCCAGCTGGTCAAATTCCAACAGCAATCCCCGTGAATATAAACAAAAAATCACAGCAGGCACAGTTGCTAGCTGCTGCTCGTGAAGGGATTCCCTTTGTGCGTCCCCATTTAAATGGGCCTGCTTCCGTAAGAGCGATGAAGGCCGGGCAGCCTCAATCCGTGGGCATGGTCAACCCAGTCAAGATCGAACGTCAGCATCCTAATTTCTTCTCGCAGGCGGTCAATGCCGCTCTGCTGGAGTGTGTGCTGGTCCAGGCCACCGAGGCCGAGCAGATGGGATTCAACGACGTCCAAGTGGGGCAGTTGATTCTCCTGGAGTTTATGCGCGGCGTGAAAGCAATCTATGAAGCTACATGTGAACATAATATATCATAATGTCGAAATAAATAATTAAATGCTTTTAGTTAAGCATCTAGAATGGTAACAAAATTTATTAATTGTCTGTAACAGTATCTTATTTTTAGGATCTACATGTAGTTTAGGTTTTTAAGTACAATTCGGTGGTCAAGATATTTGAGTTGGTTTTCTATTTACAATTATGAACACTTCACCAATCTGGTGGCTGGAATATCAGCTCTGTCACGAGCATATCGCAGCTTGTCGTCCTTTTGCTTAGACGGGAGCTCGTGGGTTTCGATTTGTGGCGCTCCAGCGGCAGCTCATTGTCGCTGTCGCTCTCTCCATCCGCCGAATGAGGATCACCCTCCGGATCCCCCCCATCCGCTTCCGCATCATCATCGATTCGCCTTTTCTTCTTTCTGCCTCCCTTGGGCGTCTTGGCAGAGCGATACTTTTGCCAAAACTGTGCCGGCTGAGCAAACTCAATGTAATTGGGGAATCGCATAGCCAAAGACCGGCAAAAGTTGTCCATGGAATGCCGTAGTTCCGAAGTCATGACGCCTTTCAAATTGCGATGGGTTTCTTCCACATATCGCAGGCAACGCTCCAGTTGCTTGAGCTAAAAAAAAATATATATATAATGGTTCACCAATGAAGGATTTAATCACTTACGGGTTCCTCGGAGGTGTCCGCCTTTCGCCCTCTTCCTCTTGGAGCTGGAGCCTGACCCGCATCAGCGGCTGGTTTGGATGGTGCTGGGGCTAATGGTTCATCCTCATCGCCTTCTTCTTCGCCTTCGCCGCGACTGCTTTTCTCCTTGCCCTTTCCCTTGGTGAGAAAGCAAATGCGTCGCATGATGAACAGCATATCCTGGACTACGGTTAGGGCGCCCGGCGAACTAACAAAAGCATTGTCCTTGGTTTTTTCTAAGATAAGATGGTCATTTCAATGTATTAAAAATTTCACAGTTGATGGAAAAACTCACCCGCTAGCAACTTAAGCTGCCCAAAGTAAAGTAACAACGTGTTGTCATCCACAGAAGACATAATGTGATTATAAAGAAGGCGCCGACTTTTTTCCTTTTCAGGACCCTTTAGCGGCGACTTATAGTTGGAATCCGACCTCACGCCTCGCAAATAGGCCAGGCCATTCAGATCGAAAGGGCATTCCTTAAGACAGTGATCGAATAACAACTGGTTGTACAATCTTCTGTAGCGAATAAAGAAGGCATCCGCCTCCCGTGCTACTTCGGCGCTTTCATCCACCAGAGAAGACAGCATGGAGATTAGAATGGGACCCTTCAGCTTAATGGTGCCGGAGAGTATAATGTCCTTAACGCAGCGAAAGGTCCTTACCCTAGTCATGGCGAAATTAGAGTGCAGTTTGGACAGAATGCATTGGAAATTACTCTCTAGAATTGAAGGGTGCTTCTTTCCCAGATCGTTTATGGCAATCAAGGTAGTATTGATGATCTGGGGGCGATCGTTCTTGGTCAGAATAATTCTATACAACTTCGACACGCTATTGGCCAAATGGGTATCCCTGAGGCACAAGCGCCCCGCTATCACAATCATCCAGTTTGTCATCCGCTCGTTGTCCGTATCGAACTGGGACTCGCTAAGTCTGGTGCACTCCTGCAGATACTTGAACACAATCTCCACAATCCGGCTGTCCACCTCCTTCGGCAGCATCACAATTATCTCTGTATAGGTCCCCAAGAGGCACTGCAATCGGGTGTGTTCGTTCTGGAAATTCTCTGCGCTGTTTAATATTTCTATGGTTAGATCCTCCAGCAGACTTAGCTGCCACTCGGGCACCTCGGTACCCATGGACGGAGCTTGACTCATGGACAGGTGGAAGATCTGGTTCAGTAGGTTGACGGCACTTGAAATGAGACCAAGCCAAATGCTTCCCGTTCTAAGGGCGGTCAACAGTTTTTGAAATAGCTGATTCAACGCCGGTTTGGAAAAGTTCTTCAAGCAACCAATTATCAGCTGCAGAGCTAGAAATTGGTTTGATTTCATGTTGTAGGAAGAAAGGCTGTTGAAAATGCCAATCAAGGCATCCATGTTGTTGGTGATGCGGCTGGAAAGGAGCAGGAGCAATCCCCAGGCATCTGTAGCCATGGATGTGGATAAATGTGAGATTATAATATTAACCAGTTTTGGCCTACAATGAAAAGATGTTAAATAAGAATTTTTTAAGTGGATAGATTTCTTAAACTTACGTAACTATGGATTCGCTTTCCATGAGAATAGAAAATCTTTCCTGCAGATAGGCTCTAGGTTGGGTCATTAGGAGAGTACTAATGATTCGCCAGGGCATAAAGTGTTTAGCGGCATTGGAGTACTCCAAGGGTTGAATATTTTTTAAAACCATTCGATTGAAACTCTAAAAATTAAATGGATTATTAGTAGAGATACAGGAAACTGTGTTTAGAACTTTTAAAATACCTGCAAAGCCAGCTTTTGCAAAGCAATGTCCTCATCGCTCATTAGGCAAGCCCAGATCCTGCAGTATACACAAATCAACGCAAAACAATTGGAATATGCTTCCAGAAGGGTCTCCATTGTTTCTAGTCCAGACTTCCTTACAGACGCCAACCTGTCCACAGCCAGCAACGAGGTTTCCCTCACAAAATTCGTATTATAAATAATTAAAGGATTAACCAAAACCAGTCGTTCTAGCAGGGCGATTCCTGCTGTTCGAGCTAGACCATTATCCGCAGCCAGAAACCGCTGGTACACCATGTGTGGAATATTCTTGACTTCCGCTTCCAACAGTTCATGGCCCTCGAAACTAAAGGCGTACTGAACTATTCCAGGCTTTTCGAATCGCAGCTCATGCTGCTCCACCAAAGGCTCTTGAAGTGCCTCCACGTTTGCATCCTCGAACTGGACAAACCGTATGCTTTCGTCCAGAATCTTTGTGGTCATGGGTGATCCCTGTTTTAAAGCTAAGACGAGTACTTGGCAAGCTTTACGACGAACAGTGAAAGTCCTGTCATTCAGGCAACGTATCACTTCACGAAGGAGTACCACTTCCCGCGGCACCTTGGACACATCGTACCGAAAGATAGTCCATTCCACTTCGCTCTGGTGGAGAAGAATCTTCTCAATAAGGTCCAGTGCTCGAGTTTGAATTCCAACAGCATCGTCAGCCTTCACAGCCTCTAGGACGAAATCTGCACAGGATTTGTTGCACTTGGCAAATAGAATACTATCGTATTTGGCAGCATAATTAATGGCCACTTTTTCATCCGTGCTCTTCCACTAAAAGAAAGGTAAATTCGATCATTACTCTATCATAGTTTGTAAAGATTACTCACAGCTTTTATGGGGTTGGAAACCACACACTCGATGTAGAAATGCAGAATACGGGTAAGAATGTCCGGGTATTTTTCTATTAATTGGATGAACCAGTCTGATATGTGCTCTCCGGACTGCATAGCCCCTCCACGACGACCAGCGCCGACGTTATGAGGACTATCTGTGTATATATGCATGGGAAACGTCTGACGCATTATGAGATGAAGAGTATCATATACGTCCCCATTGTGTTCATTAGCGATCTCGCCGAAAAGTTCATAACATTTAGTATGCAAGGCAGGGGCACCTAAAAAATAAACATGAAAATAATAGTTAATTGAGGAATACCATTCAAAAATACGTTAAGTCGATAATTAATCGAATTCCGATTCCGAGCTTTCGATTTCTGCGCCATAAGTATCGATGCTAAAGGTGTCATCTCTAACCGAACGACGAAAAGAATTAAATAATTGTTAAACGATCGAAAACTTTGCATTTCCTGCAGAAATGCTTGCCTTTTTAAGGATACGCAGTGTGGCTGTGCCCGCCGGAAACCTTCGTGTGTTGTCATCCAATCTCTTGTCCACCAAAAACGGCAAAGATTCCATCGGAAGCCGGTCGGAATCCACAAAAGCTCACTATGATATTATCATCGGCGGTGGAGGCCTAGTTGGGACCACTTTGGCCGCAGCTCTGTCCAGCAATCCCACCCTGGCGGACAAGAAGGTTCTGCTCCTTGAAGGAGCTCCCGAATTTAAAGGCTTTGATCCGGCCGGACCATACCAGAATAGAGTATCCGCCATCAACAAGAACTCCATCGAGTTGTTCAAATCCATAGATGCTTGGTCGCATATTGAGGGCGCCAGGTGCAAGTCTGTCAAGCAGATGCAAGTGTGGGAGTCCAACACGGATGCCCTCATCCAATTCCAGCACGACAACTTCGCCAGCGATGTGGCTTGTATTATAGAAAATGATTTGATTTTGGACGCAGTCTATGCCAAGGTGAAGAATGCCCCCAATGTGGAGATCCAGAACAAGGCCAGGATCCAGTGCGTCCGCTTGCCGAAGGACTCGCAATCTCACGTCTCTGAACTGGAACTGCAGGACGGGCGTACCTTTTCCTGTGATTTGCTAATCGGCGCTGACGGGGCCAACTCTGTGGTGCGAAAGGAGATGGGCGTGGACGTTTTCGCCCTCAACTATGAGAGAATGGGCCTGGTGGCCACTTTGGACCTGGGCGATGATGCTTGTGATAACTCGGTGGCCTGGCAGAGGTTCCTGCCTACTGGTCCTGTGGCCTTGTTGCCCTTGACCGACAGACTAAGCTCTCTGGTCTGGAGCACCACCAATGAGCAGGCTAAGAGACTGCTCTGTCTTCCTCCGAATGAATTTGTAGATGCCCTAAACGAGGCCTTCTGCCGGCAGTATCCGAGAGTGGAGCTGGCCGATAAGGCAGTCCAGGCACTTAACACCTTATTCGGGCATAATGCCTCGCAGCACCAAGTTCAGTATCCGCCGAAGGTTTGTGGTGTCAAGGAGAAATCGCGAGCCACATTCCCTCTTGGATTTCTTCACGCATCCTCCTATGTTTGCAGTGGAGCAGCTCTGGTGGGCGATGCAGCCCATCGAGTCCATCCACTGGCTGGTCAAGGAGTCAATCTGGGCTTCAGCGATGTGAGGTACCTTGTGGAGTGTCTGGCAGCCGGTGCCTATGCGGGATTCAAGCTCGGCGACAAGCAGCACCTCATCAAGTATGAGCGTAAGTGCCTCAAGAAGAATGTGCCCATCATGCTCGGCGTCCATGGACTCCACACCCTCTACTCGACGGAGTTCAGTCCGGTGGTTCTGTTCAGGAGTCTGGGGCTGCAGCTCACGCAGAACTTGCCGCCCATAAAGAACCTATTCATGCGGGGCGCCATGGGACAATAAAAGGTTGACACAAGGGGGTTTACAAATCGTAAGTGTTTTTAGTTTTTCGCATTACTGGTGAATGGAATAAAGTGAGATTTTGTATCAACTACCGAGTTTCAAATATTCTTATCTTAAATCGTAAGATCAAGGTTGGCTATCGGCTGGTAATGAAGTTTTATCTCAGTTTGTGTCAAGATTGGTTCTTTAGTTACATTTTCTTCAATGGATTGAAATCTTAATGGATTTCATATTAAATTTAGTCTGATAGGAACAGTTGTGTAATAAACAATAAAAAATATTCGAGCAGGCTCTTAAAATCGTCAAAATAACTCAAACTACGTAATGAGTTGAAAAAAATAGTAAAACATACTTAACTACGGTTTAAAACTTATTTCTAATTTGATCATTCGTTGTCAATAGCTTTGGATTTGGATGTGAAGGCACTTTTGGCATTTGGAAGAATTACTTATTAAACTTAGTCTAATTAAATTTGGCATCGGTGTTTGAATGTTTTCAGAGTTCTTGGTGGCTCTTGGTGCTAGAGACGCTCTCGCCCAGCTTTAGCTGCTGCTCCGAGCTGTTCTCGTCCTCCTCGAGAAAGACCTGCTCCCTGTCACTTTTCAGCCTGGCTTCGCCTTCATTGGACTCCACATTAACTTGCTGGGAATCTTCCGTGTCGGAAATATATCCGAATTCTCCAGTGTAGTAAACGGGATACAACAACAGAGGAGCGGCACTGAGAGCCATCAGATCACGTTTCTGGTAGGCCTCGCTCCAGGTCTTGTTGGGCTGACGGTTGAACATCACGGGCAGAAATTCATCAACAGGTATAAGTTTCTCCAACGGCTTGGCTGCCAGCAGCTTTAGGGCACCTTCGTAGGACAGGACATATCCCAGGGTCCAATAGGAGTAGCCGGCATGGACCAAACTGTCTGTGTCCGCCACCCAGGGCTCACTCTTTTCCTTTAAACGTTTGCGACCAAAGTAGATAAGGTCGTATTCCACCACCCTCCTGGCCTGATCCAACACTCGAACTGCATTGCTTCGGAAATAGGGCTCGAAGCGGATGTCGTCTTCCAGGATGAGAACCTCCTTTAGCTTCTGCTTCACCATCTTTTCCCAGATCCGATAATGACTTAGGAAACACCCGATTTCACCCATGGTCATGGGTCTATGGTGGTAGGGGTCCTCGTAGCCCGGCATGAACGTGATGCCCATTTGCTTCACCCGCTCGACATTCAGTTCCTTGCCATCCACAGCTGGGAAGTGTTCCACGTCCAACCCGAGTTCGTCGAACAGCTTCTCCATTTTGTCTCGTCTCTCCGGACGCCTCTCCAGATTGATCATGAAGATGTGATCCAGGGTTAGCTTCGATTTCGCCGGCTTGGTCACCAAGTGCTGGTAATAGTCGTGTAGTGGAGGCACCTCTCCCAGGTCCGTGATCATGCTGGCCCTGATATGCACCAGCTGCTGGAGATCGTTGTCCAATGAATCACCCGGCTCCAACGGTTGCAGTATATAGCCGAATGTAATCTCATTGCAGATGTGCAGTGGAATTCCCGAGCTGTTGGCTGATATGGCAAACACGATAATGTCATCAGACGGACCGTCGAACAGTGGCTCCTGCTTCCTGTTTTTCTGCATCTCCTGCAGCTTACTCTTGTCGAAGGTAAGATTTTTCACGCTCTTGTGGTTCATGTCCACCAAGACAGCTGTGTGGACCATGGGCACTGGGAAACTGCCCACCTTCTTCAGGTGGTAGATCTCCTTGTACTCCTCCGTGCGCTGGTAATAGTACTCCTCGCTCATGCCGCACCAGAAGTTGGAGTACAAGCTCTCCGATAGCAACATGGGCGCCACAATTGGCAGCCGAAGCTGAGTGAGCTTAGTGAGGGTATCTTTGGAGGTTAGCATGACGTCGGCGTCCAGGAAGAACACATAGTCTGCCCAAATATCACGAGCGTAACCGAAAGCCTCCTCTTTCAAACTTATCAGATTCTTGAAACGTGAGGAGGACCACTCGTAAGGAGAGCTTTCATTGGGATAGCGCTTCTCATCCGTTTCGAAACTAAAGCTGACACTGTGGTACGATTCGGCTGAGTGGTCCAGCCACTGATGGAGAATATTTACGCTGTCATCCGCATTGTGGTCGGAGCGCAGCCTAGGATTTTGTGACATTTTAGCATAGAACTTCCAATATGAAGAGCAAATACCCACCAGAAGGCGATCCTCTTCTTGGGGTAGTCCTGCTGGTCCAGATAGCTTAGAAACATTGGTAGCGTGTGGGCCTTGCTTCGGACCAACAAGGCCACCATTATAGTTGGTGGTTCCCGGTCATCCTCCGCATCGTTTCCAAAAATGCAAACCAACGCACTGGCCAGGAAAAGGCTGAAAAGCACTTGCTTGTTCATGGCCACGTCATGGGTTAAAAGGGGTCACTAGGACGCTATCTGGAGCGGCGGAAGCGTTCGCCTCTGTCTCTAAGATTGCCGTAGAATGAGTCTTATCTATTAATAGTCCGCAACAGCGTCCGACGGGGGTGCCGGTGGTAGAGCTGGAGAACCATCGATGCACCTATCGATATTAAGTATCGATTGCTGCTGAACAATGGCGGTTGTTCAAATTGTGTTTCAAAATCAACCTAGTCTAGTGACGACTATTCACATATTTAAACATTAAAACCATACATTTTTTAACTAACGTAATCTTATGTCCTCTATCACCGCAGTTTCTCATTTAAAACTTTTATAACAAACATTTATTTCTACGTAATAAAGTTTTCAACATTTCATCCTTTTAGTGCAGCTGCATGAGGCTTTGCATAGTTGGGGAAATTTAATTGCAAGCCCTCCCGTGCCTCAAAGAACGTATAGGAGAGGGTGATGGTGTCACAGTGTTCCAGGGCCGGATCTCCCGTGATTTCCGGATCAATGTAGAAGAAAACCGGCATGTCGACCTCTTCGTGGGGGTTCAACTGCTGCTCCTCAAAGCAGAAACATTGAATCTTATTAAAATAGGCACCCGCTTCGAAGGGAATCACATTGTAGGTGCTGATGCCTATGACGGGTTTGTCCGTGGGATTGCGGGCTGTGTAGAAGGCCAGAGCGGTTTCGCCGGGGGCAACTTTGATCTCATACTGCTGCGGCTTAAAGTTCCAGCGCATGGAGGAGCCAATGTCGGCATTGAACCGAATCTTAAGTATCCGATCCTTCACTTTTTGCATGTGCTCAACCTTCTCGGAGTCGTGGCCCTGGGAGGTGGTGCCGCCATAGCTGTAGGCCTGACAGAAAATGCTATACAGCGGCACCGCAGCATAGCTCAATCCCACAATCAGCACTCCACCGGCCGTAATGTAGTAGAGGGTAGACTTTAGTCGAAGTTTCCGGGCAGCTTCCTCCGGCGAATCAGTGGACTTCATCCGCCAAATCTGATTTGGTTTCTGGCGCGGTAAGGAGCTTCTCAGCAGCTGCTGACACTGCCCACGAAGGGCGTTGAAGGTGCGTAACATACGTAATAAGTTACTTTCCGACTTCCAGAGATATTTTTCTTAAATTTCATTAAATAAAAACTGTTTGTATAATCTTTCGGTAACAAAGTGTGTGCTGGAGTGTGTACACACCAAGTTCCATCAGCTGTTGAAAAACTAAAAACAATCGAATGGCTTGGATAATATATTCGATATATGTTCATCAAGGATCGGCGCCGAATTTTGTGTTAAATTTACATTTAATTATAAACTATAAAATAATTATTTATTATTATTTACGTACATGAATTTTGGTAGCCCATTTTAAAGTTCATGTAGAGAACTTCCATGAGACAGCGAATGATCCTGTCTCTCGACTTTAGATGCTCCTTAAAGTGCACATAGCGAAAGACCAGCTTCAGATCGTCGCAGATCGTTAGAAAGAACATCCAGATGGTGTTGGCCCGGACACTTTTGTTGGCATTCTGCTCCAAGAGCCGAAAAATCTTCAAAACCTGCTCGATGACGTCCTCATCGAAGACGCCGTAGCTCTTGGACCCAGGAATGGTCAGAGTTAGAAGATATGTGCTCACAGCATTCAGCGATAGCTGAAGATTAATATTATCGTTTAGCACAGAGGGAGCGGCCTGGGCGACATGTTCCGGAGGAACAGCCAGACCAATCAGGGCGTAGATGTAGGAGAGGTAGGAACTGGCGGGGGACACTGTTATGATACTGGCCCAGTTGTCATCGGTGTTGCTATAGGTAGTCTGATTCTCATCCCGCATCGCTCGGAGGACTCCCGACAAGTCCCTCAGCACCTGGAGCTGCGCCTCCTGTTTGCGAATCTCCTGCTTGCACATGGTCAGTGCCCAGAACTTTCCAGCCCGCTCCACAAGCACCTCTTCGCCCGCTTCCTCGCCATACAGCATCTCTTCCACGTCCACCCATTGCAGACCGGGCACGTAGTTCCTTTTCAAATCACCGAAAATACGATTCAACTCGGACATTCTTACATTTTTAGCGTCCTCTTTTCCGATAACAAAAACAAACAAAACGATACCCAAACATTACTTCGATAGGCGATAGAACGAAAAGAGCGGGGTTTTCAAAATCGTACAAAATCAGGGCTGATATATTAATGCATTTACTTGGCTTATTATTATGCAATTTAGTAGTTTTTTCGTGGTTACATACGCGCACTTAATTTCTAATTTCGCTGATAGCTAGAAATCCAGCGAGGCCGTGGCATTGGAATTGCTCAAGATACTGGTGCTGCAGCTATCCGGCTTGGGGGACTCTTGCAGCTCCGGTGGCAGGTGGAACTTCTCGATAACGAACTTCTTGCGGCGCAGTTTGAAGGCCAAGTCCGTGGTATCCGGCATGTGGACAGCCAGCGTATTTAGGGCTGACATCTTGTGCAAGTGTAGTAGTCCGCTATACTCCTTGAAAGCTGGATGCGTTTCCTTTTCCGATCCAGCGAAAGATTCCAGCTCGATAGCGTAGTCCACCAACTGACGAATCTTAGGCACCAGGCTGGCATCGTACTTGGCAATCAGATGCATTGGCATGGTGATGAGGCACACCGAGTTGCAGTTCCGAACACTCGCCATCAGAAGGGTGAGGAACTTGATCAAGTCCTCCCCGAAGTGCTCGTCATACCATAGAGGCGATCCTAGAGACGTCAGGCACACCCGACACAAGTTCTTCTTGGTCCCGGCCACGAAACTCTCGTCCCGAAGCAGTTGCTGTATATCGTTTAGTAGTCCGCCGTAGCGGGCGTTATGAAAGACCTGGGACTCCTGGCTGGCAGTTTTTGTGCTGCTGGTGACGGTTGTGCTACTATTGTTATTGTTGTTGGCGTTTATCTCCTCCTTGGTCTTCACTTCCTGGATGATCTCTTCTCCGGCTCCCGGAATGGCTGGAGCGTTCTCCACGGGCTGCTGCTCCAAGGAGCAGGAGGTGGGGGAGCTGCTTTTGGAAAATTCATCGCCGAAGGCAATAACAATGTCGGCCTCCTTGTGGCTATCGTCCCACATAGTGGTGTTGGCGTAGTACAGCATTATCGAGTCCATTTGCTCCATTAAATTGAAGTGGTGCCCGATCTTGGCAGTGGCGTGCTCCGAGTTAACTAGTGGCAAGTCGTTGTACCTCCAAGCAATCCGTAATCCGTTCTCGGCCCCAGCACCTGCCGCTGCCTGTTCCTCCTCTCGCTGCTCCACCTCCGACTCCAGATCGGTGAGAGGCTTTGGCAGACGGCGTAGCATCTCCGCGGGGATGTCGTCTAAGCTGCCCAGAAAGATCTCCTGCTTGGACAGGACGCCTTCGGCGAGAAAGTACTTGGCCAGCACTTTGGCGTGGGTCATGAATCGATCCTCCTCGATCAGGCAAATGGAGCCCATCGGCAAGCCGCCGCCAATAACCACATCTAAGTAGGGGTTCCCGCTGGAGGTAATCACCTGTGCCGTGTGCGGACTGGTGCGGGTGCCCCGGATGGGCTTCTGCACGGTGCGCTTGCGAAAACTGGTCATGTTCGTTTTTGTCGTCTCTGACTAACCTTTCTTTATTCCCTTTATGCTTTTTATATTCTTTTCCTGAAGCTCTTCAGTTTAGACAGGGCAAAATCCTTTCCGAAAAGCTGCCAATAGGCATCACCAGTGATGGCATTCCGGGTGGGTATCGATAACAGAACAGCTGTTCGTCAGTGCTTACAAAGCCCTAATAAGAGTTGCAAAACGCGTACATGAACAGCTGTTTTCCCCAATCTTACCTGTTAATTTTGGAAAATTAGGAGAAAAAACTAAAAAATAAAAAGTCTGGGATGGCCACGCACTCTGAGGTGTCGTCGCCACAGATGACAGAACAACTCGACAACGAGGAGGTGAGGGAGATCCTGAAAAACACGACGGATCTGCGACAGTACTCGCGACAGATTGAAAAGGAGTTCAAGGAGGTGGAAAACAAATCCATTGAGGGTAAAGGACCCACTTCCTCTTAATGACGCATATGTAATATTATTTTTCCGTTGCCAGACTATATCGCCGAGTCCCAGAACATAGCGAATCTCCACAATCAAATAAACGATTGTGACGATGTCTTGGAGCGAATGGAAAATATGCTTATGAGCTTTCAGAGCGTTTTGAACAACATTAGTACGGAAATCACCCAGCTGCAGAGGAAGTCCGTATCGATGTCTCTTCAACTAACCAACAGGCAATCAGTCAAGGCTCAGTTGTCGCAATTTATCGAGGACATGGCTGTGTCTGAGGAAATGATAAATATAATCATGGAAACAGCAGTCACGGAACGTGATTTTAGCACCCAGCTGAATGTTTTGAACCACAAACTGTCTCTGGTTAAAGAGCTGAGCTTCAAGGAGTCCAAGTCCACCAGCGATGTGAGTGACGTGCTCCAAAAGCTCAGACTAAAGGCCATGACAAAGATACGCTCGTATCTATTGGAACAGATCTACAAGTTTCGAAAACCCATGACTAACTACCAAATACCCCAAAATGCCATGTTAAAGCACAAGTTCTTCTTCGAGTTCATACTGTCCAATGAGCGCCATGTAGCCCAGGAGATATGCAGCGAATATATCGATACGATGAGCAAGATTTATTATAGTTATTTTAAGGTTTGTAACTGGATATGTAATCAATTCTTGGTAGACTAAAGCTTGTCTTTACTTTACAGAGCTATTCCACCCGTTTGACAAATCTCAAGTTCGAGGAATCCTGCACAAAAGACGACTTAATGGGCATTGAAGACAATGCTTCAAAAGGCTTATTTTCCAAGACCACAAGCCTTAAGCACAAGAGCACTATTTTCACAATTGGAAAGAGGGGAGACATTCTCAACCAGCAATTGGAGGCACCCATAATAGTCCCACACGCTCAGCTAAAAAATAGAGTACGAGTCTAGTCTCTAATAGAGAGTTTATAAATTATTCATTACTCTTTGCAGTACACTGTTGAAGCTCTCTTTAGATCGGAGCAGTATGCTCTTGTGGATAATGCCTGTCGAGAGTACCTGTTTGTCACAGAATTCTTCATGGTTCGCGGCACCCAAGCACAGGATTTGTTTAATCAAATTTTGGGAAAGACCTTAACATTGATGATTGTAAGTAAATTATTTATATTAAAGCATTAAAACCAAATGTATCTGGTACTTTTAGAAAAATCTAGAGACTTCCATACACGACTGCTATGATACCATAGCCATGTTTCTGTGTATTCATCTCATATTCCGGTATCAATTGATGTGCCACAAGCGCTGTGTTCCTGCATTGGACAAGTAGGTTATTGTTGCGTAGTTTTTATGAGCAAGTTACTACCATTTATGCGATCAGGTACTGGGACTCTCTTCAATCGGTTATTTGGCCCCGTTTGGAGCATGTTTTTCGTCTAAACATACAGAGCATTCATGATTGTGATCCCACCAAGTTCAACAAGGAAATGGGACCACACTATGTAAGAGTTTTAAACTGATCATAACTAAAATCTAATGATGACCATTTTGCAGATAACTCGTCGGTATGCCGAGTTTAGTGCAGCCATTGTAGGAATCTCGGAACACTTTCCCAACGAGCTAGTAAGCCGTTTGCTCTTGGAACTCCAAAACGAGGTTGAGTGCTTTATACTCCGCATGGCCGCTATATTCCCCACCCGCAAAGATCAGCTTATTTATCTGATTAATAACTACGATTTAGTGCTGGGTGTTCTGATGGAGCACACCAGGGACAACTCGAAGGAAGCGGAGGCATTCCGAGAGCAGCTAAATGCACGAAGTGCTGAATACGTAGAGGAGATACTGGCTCCCCACTTTGGCGGCATTATCCAGTTTGTGAAGGAGTGCGAACACTTTTTCGAAAAGGAGCAGATGGACGAGCTAAGGAAACAAGAGCGCAGGAGCCTCGCCTTGGTGGCCAGCTTCTCGGCGAACTGGAAGAAATCTCTGGAGGAGCTGAACAGAGAGGTCCTCCTTTCGTTTCCCTCACTGCTAACGGGTTCCCAGCTTCTCCAGCTGGCTTTGGCCAGTCTTGTGCAATACTACCATCGGTTCCACAAGCTTCTCACGCCCAATGCTCGCGCCCAGCTGACCAACATCCATGTGGTGATGGTGGAGATTAAAAAGTACAAGAGTAATTATTGAGCGGCGCTTTAATCAGACGTGTGTTTAGGCTTCTGTGTATTCCAAATTGAGTAATATTCCGAAATAAAAGTATATTTAAGTAAAAACACCAGGGCACAAATGCCTAGTCCTAGTCCTCATCCTCGAACATCATCTCGACTAGATCCTTGTTGGAGCAGCGCTCGCCATCCAGACGCTGGGGTTGCTTCCAACGCAGCAGAGTGGGCAGGAACACCAAGTGAGTGTTGGGGTCCTTGCGGAAGGGGCAGTTCAAGTCCTTCCAGCTGCACAAAAGAGAAAATATTGTTTACAGTGGTTTGCGATAAGCGGCAGCATTGGGTACAACACTCAAGAGCATTGTCAAGCACGGTCAGTTATCACTGTTTAATGGTTATTTTTTATCATGACTGTTCTGGGTGTTTCAACCGGCTCTCGAGTGTTTATTTCATCACAAACAACTGCGGCTAAGATACTAGTTCCAAATGATTGCCAATTAGACTTGGTATCAATAAATGACGTCAGCAATGACATTGTACTTGTAGTATAGTTAGCCAGAATAGAATGACTTGAAATATCCACTATTGCACTGACCGCAAGTGTTATATCTTAACGTTTAAACTTACTAAGCACGCTCGCCCACATCAACATGCACAAAGTGGGAGTTGTCGGGGGCCTTCTTCAGGGCATCGTGTATCACAGGCTCCGCTGGAATCGGACACCAATACGTATACGTTATATGTAAGTATTAATGCGATAAAGTTGGGCAATCTGATACCCAATCGGCTAACCGCAATGGGACCACCTCGACTCACCTTTAACGCAGTAAGGGCACCAGCTGAGGCCGTTCTCATCCTTGCCCCCACTGAAGAGGACATGGACGGCACCATTGCCGGTCTCCAGTTCCTCCATCTTCTTGGAGAACTCGTCGTAGCCCTTAACGTTGTGTGTGACCACCATTATGTTGCTGGGATTGGGATTCACCGAGTAGAGGCGTCTCAAAGTGCGACCGAGTATAGTTTGGAGCGACGTGATGCTGGGCTTTCCGCGGAGTGACTGGATTAAAAAAGTTATGTTCGTTTTATCACCGGGTTTCGCCGACTCTTTGACAGAAAAAAGTCTTGTTGTTGGCTTAAGTAGGGTTGCCACCCTGCGCCGTTGAGGAATCATTTTCAAGCCAAATCTGGCTAGAAATACTAATGACATCAACACTTAAAAAAATTTCTAAAGTTACTTAGATTATTCAAAAGAGAGTTTTATAATTTCTTACAACAAAATTTATGAAAATTCTTTAACAAACTTTATACTATATTATATTGAAAATATTTATTTAAATTTCAACTGCAGAATTCCACGTTTCAAGTTTTCATCCGCCTGCCAGACACTTTCGCTTCGGAAGACATTTCCCTCTCTGATCCTTTCCACAAACTGATCGAGTCCACCGCCCACGCCAAAATAGTACGATTTTGCGGCAACTAATACGATTCCTTCCGGTTTCAGGCGACTAGCGAAAGCGTCCAATAGCTTCTGCTGGTTATCTATGTTGTAGATAGTCTCCGATGTAAGTATAACGTCGTATTTCTCACAATGCTCAGTCAGATTTGTGAAATGGCTCCAGTCCCCGGAATACAAGCTTGTCTTCTTGTCCAAATACTCTAGCTTTTCTGCTTCCGTAAGGGATTCGTCTAAATTTAGCAAAATGTTGGCATACGTTATATATTCCAAAACGTCCTTGTTCTGTAAATATTCAAATATTAAAATTATAGCACATCTGCATATTTTACCTTCTTAATCGTACATAGTCTTGGAAATCCGAACGTGCACCTAGTTTCATGGCATATATTCCCAGTAGTCCAGATCCACAGCCCAAGTCAAGGACTCTTTTGTCCTGCCAAAAGGAATCTTTAATCTGTTCGGACAGATATTGCAACAGGTCGTCAGTGCCTTCCCATATTTTGGCACCACCCTCATACACCCCGGCTAACAGGTCGGAGTGGCTGTCTTCAGATTTCTTTAAATCCAGATTTTCGAGACCAGATTGGGATTTGATATCCTCGAGCAGAAAGCCGGCTACTAAATGCCGCAACATTGTTCTTCCCACATCTATATCCTTGGCGTTAAGTTCGTAGAAATCGAGAGTGGATATCAAGTTTTCCGGGGCTTTGACTTCAACTGACTGGTACCAAACTATTTCCTGGTTATCTTTTAATTCATCCTTATCTCGAGAATCCTCGTTCTGTTCTTCAAAAGGACTTTTAACGGCTACTGCATCTTCTGAGGGTTCCGCTTCCACATCGAAATTGAATTTAAACATGATTCAAAGGGGTGATTGGTTTTTGGCGCTGGAATTCACAACACGAACTTATTGTTATCACAATTGTAATTTTTTCAATTTAGTTATACCTTATTTTAATGTAATTAAATAAATAAACTTGCAGACGAAACCACGTTTGTTTTGTTTATCGTTGGGATCCATCGATACTTTATTTGTTATCGATACCGCTAGTATTTTGTTAATTGGTTAGTATTTTATTAATTCCCATCGCTAAAATTGTTTTTTCGCTGGTGGATCTGAGGCTGCTAAACATTATTTTTATTTATGGCGGACCAAGCAAACAATGAGGTGAGTTATTAAAGTAATGATGTTGCTGCTTCGTGCTTAAGAGATTATGTTTCCAGGGCGGCCAACCAACGCCGCTGATGTCCATCCGCTTCGATCAGCAGCAGCACGAAAACGCTGCGGCTAATGGGAACGAAAATGGCAACGGCAACGCTGATGCCGGCGAAGTTTCAGAGGAAAGTGGCAATGGTAACAAAACACCTGAAGAGTTGGTGCTGCCCAAGGCCCTGGAGGATGTCCTGGCTTTGAAGGATCAGCGCGTGGCCGAGTACAATGTGGACGGTGATTCGCAAGGCGGCAGTGGCGGTGGGGGTGGCGTTGACGGCGAGGACGCTGATGTGGGGGAGGACAGCGATGATGACGCCGAGAACCAAGTCAACGGCAGCGGAGGTGCCAAGCCTGGCAAACAGAGCAAGGCAGAGAAAAACAAAAAGAAAAAGAAGCGCAAGAAGCAGAACAAGAAGATCCGCCAGCAGTTGGAGCACGAGCGTCAACAGCAGCTGGCTCAGGCGGATGAGAATGAGACCACGGAACAGGCAGTAGAAGAGGCTAAGGCCCCAGGAAGTGATGATGAAAAACCTGCTGAAAAGGAAAAGAAGGAAAAACACAGAGAAAGCCGCAGCAAGAAAAAGAAGGATCGCAGTGACGACAAAGATAAGGATAAAAAGGCAGCGGACGCTACCGACGAAAATGTAACAATAGAGTAAGTGAAGAGCACTCGATTTATCCACTATTACCTAATATTCTAAATTCTATTCACAGATATGTGCCCGAGAAGATCACCATTGCTGATCTAGCACCTATGTACCGTCAGTTCTATCGCGTCTTTGAAATATTTAAACTCGAGAACAAGCCGAAACCTGCAGAGAAAGATAAATCCGCCAGCGATGCAGATACTCTTGCCAGGGACAAGAAGGCCAATTCCAAGCTGGATGATGAAGACGATGACGGCGACGATGATGATGAACACAAGGACGATAAAGAAAAGCTATCCAAACGAAAGCTCAAGAAGCTAACCCGTTTAAGTGTGGCGGAGCTGAAGCAGTTGGTCTCTCGCCCTGATGTCGTTGAGATGCACGATGTGACCGCCAGAGATCCCAAGCTTTTGGTACAACTGAAGGCCTACAGAAACACCGTACAGGTGCCGCGGCATTGGTGCTTCAAGCGAAAGTACCTGCAAGGCAAACGAGGCATTGAGAAGCCACCATTTGATCTGCCGGCATTTATCAAGAAAACGGGCATCATGGAGATGCGTGAATCGCTGCAGGAACGTGAAGATGCCAAAACGCTAAAGGCGAAAATGCGAGAGCGCGTCCGGCCCAAGATGGGCAAGATCGATATCGACTACCAGAAGCTCCACGATGCCTTCTTCAAGTGGCAGACCAAACCGCGTATGACGATTCATGGCGATCTCTACTATGAGGGAAAGGAGTTCGAAACGCGCCTGAAGGAGAAAAAACCAGGAGATCTGTCTGAGGAATTGCGCATTGCTTTGGGCATGCCTGTGGGCCCAAATTCTCACAAGATTCCGCCACCATGGTTGATTGCTCAGCAGCGTTATGGGCCGCCTCCTTCATATCCGAACCTGAAGATTCCTGGCCTCAATGCACCTATCCCCGAGGGTACTTCCTTTGGCTACCACGCTGGTGGCTGGGGCAAGCCGCCGGTCGACGAAAACGGCAAACCGCTCTATGGAGATGTGTTCGGAACGAATATATTGGACTTGGATGTAAAAAGGACTAATCTTGTGAAGCTATTAAGATATTAATTTTTTTAAAATTCATTTCAGAATGGCATCGACGAGGCCGACATTGAGCGTAATCAGTGGGGTGAGCTGGAATCCGAGTCAGAGGAGTCTTCCGAAGAAGAAGAGGAGGACGGCGAGGACCTGGGCGACCAGCAGGATGAGACTGGCTTGGTCACACCAGTTGAGGGACTTGTCACTCCATCCGGACTTACCAGTGTGCCAGCTGGAATGGAAACACCTGAAAATATTGAACTCCGCAAAAAGAAGATCGAAGCAGAGATGGAGGAGTGAGTGGACATCTATTTAAACAAAATAATTACCATTAAAATGTATTACTCCTTTTTTTATAGCAATGAGACCCCTGTTCTCTACCAAGTACTACCGGAGAAACGCACGGACCGTATAGGAGCATCAATGATGGGATCAACTCATGTGTACGACGTTACTGGCAGCGGAGCCAACAAGCAGCCGCCAGTTAGGACGACCACTGATCGCGAGGGCATCGTGGAGTTGGCTCTGGATCCCAGCGAATTGGACATGGATAATGATGCCATGGCTCAGCGGTATGAGCAACAGATGCGGGAACAGCAGAATCATCTGCAGAAGGAGGATCTGTCAGACATGTTGGCCGAGCATGTGGCGCGACAGAAGTCGAAGCGCAAGCGTCAACAAACTGATCCGGCCAAGACAACCAAGAAGTACAAGGAATTCAAGTTCTAGTTGTATTGCAAGAGAAACTTCTTTCCCATTTGAGCGATTGTCGGACAGATATAAGTTGAGAATGTCATTAAAAATAGTAAGCTAACTGGAGTTTCATTTAATTGCCAATTGCCAGCAGAGTTGAAAGATTTTTGAGAAAATAGTTTCATTTCAATAACATTTAGAAGAAAAAACTATTTTCATTTAATTAAATTTATTTATTCTGCTTTAGAGACTCAAAATAGTTTGTGTGTAATTTAAAACTTGACTTGTTTGCTTTAATTCTCATTTATACATTCAAACTTATCGTTCCTAAAAATTACAATAATTAGATCTTAACAAAGCAAAGGAAATACAGCAGATACGGACCAGGATGAGCTTGTCCAGCGACCTGGTCCCAGATCGACTGATGCTCCTGAACCTCATTTATCGGGAGCTGGAGCTGGAGCTACCACACGTTGTCTATGTTAGCTAAGGTTCAGCAGTGACCGCCCGATGGTCATTCGTCCAGTTGCTCGCTTAGTTGCGCCAAAAGTGCTGCCCGCTTCGATTCTAGCTCCCCGTCACTTAGCGCCATCTCCTCGTTGCGTGATCCAGCCGAATCTATTGATTGGGTCGGACTAAGGGGCGTGGTGGAGCGATTGTGTCGGTTGTGCCGCTTGCCATCTTTATCCTTCTTGGCTCTCTTCTCTTTCTTCTTTTTTTTAGCCGGCGAATGCGAGTTCGGATCGTTTTGCAGGAGAGCTTGTGTGCCAGGGGATTGATTGCCAACTAGCTCCGACTCACAGGAGGACTAAAATACACGATTTTATCCTTAATATTTGGAAAGGAATAATAATTAGATAATACTTACGCTTCGTAGTTTGTTTTTGCGCTTCTTTTTCTTCTTCATCAGCTTCTCGCTTTCGATGCTGCCGATAGAACTCAGGGAATGCTGTTTTTTAAATTTAAAATTAATCTTATAATAGTTTAGAGGAGGGACTGTTACTAACCGATCGCGATTTGGATCTTTTTCGCTTCGACTTCTCAACCTCTAGCTCGTTTTCTATATCCGATCTCGACGTGGAACGCACTCGCTTTTTGTGTTTCTTGTTCTTCTTTGACTTTCGCGATCGCGAGTGGTGATGACTGCACGCATCCTCGCTCTCTTTAATAAAGTCCTCCCAAATCTTTTCTACACCGATTTCCTTTTCGTATACTGCAAAGGCCTCCAGGTGCTCCACTAGCTTCTTGGCACTCTCATACGGTTCAGCCACCGAGACATTCGCTTCCAGCCATTCGTTCTTAATTTCGTTCTCCAATTTTCGCAGCCTTCGGACTTCCTCCTTCATACGTTCCTTTTCAATGGCTTCCGCCTAATAAAAATTAATAAATAATATGTAAGTTTTTATGAAACTACTCGATATTTTTACCTTTTCTAGCAAAGAATTGTAAGTGAGCTTCACATTTCCCGCATCCAAGCTGGCGGACCGTTTGTCTTCACACACAATTGTTGCAAAGTCCTCGAAAGAAGTCTTGGCCTGGACCACAAAGGACTTCTCCTTGAGGATCTCGCGAATGATCTTCTTCTCGTCGTGGAATCGGGCCTTCAGATTCTCAACGTAGAACTTGAAAAGGTCCAGCGGCGTGGAGCCGCTCTGGCCAAGCATGGCAGAAAAGCGCAAGTCAGCTGATATGATCGGATACAGTTCCACCCACAGCGACATGGACGTGAGTTTACCTTCTTCATGCAGTGAATCAAGTAGCGCAAGGAAAGAGTCTCTGTTCTTCCGCTGCTGTCGCTTCATTCGCTTCTTCTCACGCTCGCGCTCTTCCTCCTCCTCCTTCTCCAAGGTGCGAATGTGCTCCTCAAACACAATAAGGGCATCCTCCTTATCCATTCCTAGGAGGGTCACATCATTCTTGAACGCAGAATTGTCCAGCAGCATGACCTGCGCCTCCGACCAGGTAGTGGCATGATTAATCGACGTCATCGACTCGAGAAGTTCGCCCAACACCTTCATGTTCCGCTTCTTCAACACACGCGCCTCCTCCTTTTCCCGCTTCGCCAGGTTGAATATGCAATCCTCGTATATGTCCCTCCGATCGGGTTCCGGCACCACAGTCCACGTTCGATTCCCCGCGAAAACCTCCTCGCAGCGGAAGTACTTCATCTGTGAGTTCATTTTGTCGCTCGACATGAGGAACTGCTCGAGATCCTCTTTAGCTTTCTTTGCTTTCAAACGGGACTCCTCGCGTTCATCCTTCAGCTTTTGCGTTTTGTAGGCATTGAAGGTCTGCTTGCGTTCGTTGAGGTTCTTGAAGGCTGCATAGCGCGGGTCCTTCGATATAATCTTCACACACTGGTCCCAGTTGGCGTTGGAGGGTACGTTGCGGTCTCTCAGGAGCTCCTTAAATGCCTCGATCGCCTCGCGCTTATCCTTGAATACCATGGGACTGTCTGACTTGTCGTCCTTCTTAGCTGGAATTAAAAGTGAAAAACATTAGCGAAACGATCAGGAGTTCACAAAAAGCACTCACCATTCGGTTGGGGAACCTCAATAGACGCCAATGTGGCAGCCATGGCCTGATCTAAAGCAGAGGAGGAGTTCTCATTGCTGCTGGGCGTCAAGGGAGAATGAATTTCCGGTGTGGGTATCCGAGGGGCTGCTGGCAAGGCAGCAGGTAGAATACTAGCTAGAGCAGAATGCGGTACCATGCCCGCCAAACTGGAGGATGTCATGGCCGCCACCGCTTTGGCGGCAGCAGCAGCTCTGAGAAAATAAAATATATGAATAAACTATTCACTATTAGATTAGAGATTAACTTACTCCTCAGCCTTGGCCTTGGCTTTCATGTCAACGTATTCCGGTGGGGGCTCCCAACAGGTCTCCTTGGTAGCCACATTGTGATAATATACCTTCCCAGTGTCCGAACGGTACTCCTTCCAGGGGCACTGGTTGTGCAGCAGCTCAGCAGGTGTCATCAGGGCTTCTGGCTTCTCCCACGAGCTTTGCTTCGTGTTCTGGTTGTAGTAGTATGGTCGTCCATCTGGAGCCTTGTGCTCGGTCCATTCCGTGTTCGAAGGCAACACTCCAAATGCTGCCGCTAGCTCAGGAGGAGGAGGTGCCGCGAATCCCGGTGGTGGAAACTGTGGCACCATCCCAGCCGGCGGCGTGAATCCAATGCCCCTGCCGCCCCCCGCCACCACAGCGACTGCTCCATTTCCAGCGCTAGGAGGAACATTCATTTCACAACTGTTCTATATGAGTAGAGTGAAAGCGGTACTACGTCTACCGGACTTTGCGCTGCGCCGGCCAAAACACCGTGAGTTGGTCAATATAATTAAGAAACTCGAATATTCCGAATGCAAACGCCGCTTTCAACACATTTTGCTGTTATCGATAATTTTCTCCTCCCTGGCTGCCTAGTGGTGGGTAACTTGACACAATACATTTTCAGGGGTGGTTGCGTGAAAGGTGTGTATTAATGTACCTGGGGAGATTCTTGTTATTTAAATTTAAAATATTTGTAATAATTTTTTATAAACATAAGTTTATCCAGAGAATCTTATTTTTTTATTGATTCGCCATAAGAAGAGTAGGTTTGTCAAAAAATAATTTATTTACATTTTAAACAATAATTAATTTTAAATTATGAAACAAATTTGGTGGTTTCACATAAATTTAAAAATATGCCCATAATTATAAATATATCAAACTTACGTAATATCGGGTAATCTTTACACACCCCATATTTACATATGAAGTTTAATTAATGGCATCTGGTCATACAAACTCGGTTTTGTTGTGGTCTGTTGTTTAAAGACGCCGTCGATTCTATGAGCCACTCTATTATTTAAGCTCGAGAAACGATGTGTTGATTTACATTTAGTTAAGTTGAGGATACTCAGTAGGTACCCTAATCTCTTTCCTTCTAGTTGATTTATACATAGACCCTCTGTTTGTAGAATCGTCATGCTCCTGCGCCTGCCTTTGTTGGTGGCCCGTTTCCTGCACTATGGAAGACTGCGTCTCTTATTTGTGGCCCTCATCATTCTGCTGATCGTTGGCTTACTGCTGTCCTATGGCAGGCAGACTGACTACCAGCTCTGCTTCATGGACGGGGAAGGACGGTCGGCGACTCAGTCAACGGGTTCGGTTGGTGTCGAGCTCTTGGATGATGTGCTGCAGGCGGATCCAAAACCGACGCCCGGGAAGACTATTTTCTTTCATGAGACGAGTTGCCACCAAACGGAGAATAATAGATACAAGGTGCTGGAGCTGACGGCACGCCAAGCCTGCGCAATCGAATCAGCAGCATTGCATAATCCGAATTTCCAAGTTTTTGTCTTATTTGCTGGCCCCACATATCAAATACCCACAGCCACACGTAACGATAGCCATCCCCAGACCTTTGTTGAAGCAATCCTTAGCTACAGCAATGTACATCTCCGGCGTCTTAATCTTTGGAGCTATGCTGCTGGTACGCCCATTGAGGAGTGGCTAAAGGATGGTCGCTTATTTGGATCTAAGTGAGTAATTGGCTCGATGATGGATATAAATAATGACTAATGGTAATGACTTATATACAATATATTATATTTTCAGATATTTGATTTCGCACATCTCGGACTTTCTGCGGTACTTAACGCTTTATCGGTATGGCGGACTTTATCTGGACATGGACGTCGTGGTGCTGCGCAGAATGGAAGAAGTTCCACCCAATTATACAGGGGCTGAGTCTGATACCCACCTGGCTGCTGGTGTGATGAATCTGGAGCCAACTGGCTTTGGACATGGGATCGCCGAGTCCTGCCTGCGCGACTTCCAGCATAATTTCGACGGCGGAGACTGGGGCAACAACGGACCGGGTGTGATTACGCGAGTGGCTCAGAAAATCTGTCAAACAAATGATATCCGTGTGATGCAGGAGGATCGTAACCGCTGCTTAGGATTCACCGTATTCGGTCGGGCGGCATTTTACGCTATTCCTTGGAAGCAGTGGAAGTACTTCTTCGAGCCTGAGAAAATGGAAGAGACGATGGCTCGCGCCAAAGACTCGTATGTGGTGCATGTGTGGAACAAGCTCTCTAGTAAATTGCTCATTAAGCATGGATCTAGTAACGCCTACGTCAAATATGCCGAAAAGAACTGCCCTCGAGTCTACAAGGCGGCAGGAGAATTTTTTTAGGGGTAGATGAAAGGGTTCTCAAATAGGTTTTTGTATTTTTATATGTGTATATAGCGCTGCCTACCAAAGATATCTCCCGTTAAAGGGAAATGTTACTGTTTTATGTTTGCTTGTTTTCAATTGGCATTTTAAAAGCGAAAAGAAAGTCAAAAGTCGTACAATTATCAAGGAAACGCACATCATTATCAAGGAACAGACATCACTAGGGCTTATGTAAGCACACTTATTCTATTGAATTTTTTTTCATCATAAGTGCAGTGTATAGAAAATCATAAATTGGCGTATGAATAGGAAAAATGTATTCTCTAACCAACGAACAAATAATTTAAAAATGGCTTAAATGTATTGGCACTCCTGTTTGGCACTTTGTGTTACAATTTTTGAATGTAAAAAGCGTTCCATATATCATTGATTACTAATGTATACTTAAATACGTTCGAATAATTTATTTAAAATCGCATATCCGTGTACATATTTTAATTAAATAAAAAACATTCTATGGATATTTAAGCAAACGGGTCACTACTAAGAAGTCTGTATGTATACGAAACTGAAATAATATAAGAAAATGAATTTGTGAACACACTTATTATAAAGCCTATTGACTATTTTTTTTACACATACACTTTTATGAATTATATTTTGGGTCCAGAATCTTCAAAATTTACATACACTGTACCTGAGAATACCGCAGACAGGCTCCCACATTATCCTCTGCATTGGCCTTCCCAGCTCCCATTCCATTGCCGAAATGGACCCCAATGTAAAATGGCGTAACAGTGCTCTCGATGCGACATGGCCACGTCCCTGAGGAGCAGAACTGGGAGCCGCAATGGATGGGCTCGCAGCCTGGCAGCGGTCCTAGGCCGGTTCCAATGAAATCCTCAATGATGCAGGGCATGGTTATTCTGTCCGTGCACGTGCTAAAGAACTGGCGTGCTTGGCGGCGACGCCTCCTTAGTTGCAGATCGAAAGCGTTGCGGAGGAAGCCGAGGATGTCAAAGCCCCCACTGGATCCTCCGCCAACCGGACGGGGCCGTCGGGAAAAGCCTGGCTCCTCTGTGGTGGGCGGGCTCCGGAAGAACAGAAACCCGCCATCGTCATCGTCACTGCCAACTTCCCCATCCTCACCTCCCGAGCCCTCCACATCGTCGCTAGCTGGTGAGGATGCAGGCGCCTCTGATGAGGTGGATGCCACGGTACTGGACCTTAAGGGAGTGGGGGTTGTGGATGTGGTAGTTGCGGTTGAAGTTGTACTCATTGCTGCGGTGCTACTGCTGGCTGCTGATGAATTGGGACTGGAAGCTGCGGTGGAGTTACCAGACATCATGGACATTAAAGTCGTGGTAGTGGAGTTGGCCATGCTGGCCAGCATTTGCATTAGGGTGCTGGAGGTAGGGACAGGCGTAGTCGTGGCTACATTACCTGCTGTTGCTCCTACTCCTGACATGTCGGATTGGGCTGGGGGACTTGCTGCGCCCTGATTGCTATCACCACCCCGTGTTGCCATCCGTCCGCCGCCGCCAATGCGAAAGGATTGCTGATCGCAGGGCTGATACACAATGGAGCACATATCCAGTTCCTGTCGCATACAAATCCTATAGTTTTGATTGGCCAAATGGCGGCCATTTTCGGCAAAGTTAAAAGTCTGCAGGAGGCCCTCGGTTCCTGTGTGATACTGCAGGCACCCAGCCGGAGCTCGTTGGCTGAACGGGATCTGGACTACGCTGATCTCCCAAATGCGAAGCGGCAGGTATCGATTGGCAAGACTGAGATCAATGTTGATGAAGCGATCTCCCGTCGTGTTGCTGTTGCTGCTGTTACTGCTGCCATTCAGTGGACGCAAACTTCCATATAATGTGGACTGCCTCGGAGTTGCTCGTGCTCCTACGTCGTAATACACTGCAATTAATAAATTAAATGATTTGTTTTAATCTGAATCCTACATCCAGTTTCAATAATTTGGATTTTAAGGGCATAACTATCTATACCTACAATGTTGCCCACTGTTTTGACCACAAAGTGATATGTTTCCCCCGGGTCCACCGCCGATTTGAAAGGCATCTCCATCACAGACTCCTGACCTCCGATTGGGTTGTCCCAAGGTGAAATGATGAAAATCAATCCGCACCTGACTGATGTCCTCAGTCATCATCTTGACCCGCAAGTTGCAGCCGCTAAAGTTGCTGGGCATGAAGCTGGGGAAGCCCGGCGAGACAATGTAGGTGATGTTGTTGGAGATTGTGGTGTTGCAGTTGGCCACAAAAACGCAGCACACTCCGAATCCCATGGCGCATTCCCCTCTGGCTTGGCCATCCTTCTGCCGGCACTCGTAGGCATTCAAGCAGTTTCCCATGCGGCGACCATCATTGGACAAGCAATCCCCATCCACAGGAACAGGAAACAGGTGGATCACTAGGAATCCAATGGAACAACAATGTTTATAAAATTTTAGTTAAAGTTTTACAATATCTTACCCTTTCCCTGTCTGCTGGTTGTTGCATTCTGATAAATGGTTTCCTTTGGAAAAGTTCCCTCATCCATCTCCATCTTCTCCTCCATATTCAGTTCCACTTGCCTCTGCAAGTCCACTTCTTCCGCCAGCAAATCCTCCTGCCTGTTGTCCGGCTGGACAGAGTCATCGCCCCAAATATCGTAATGGCGCATGGGTGGCCAGGCGGTCTCGTTGGGCGGCGACATGGAGCTGATTGGAGGAACCAGGCTTAGCTCGAAGATCAGCATGCAAAGTGCGGTGACGAGGAAAGGCAGCTGCGCCAGGTTGCCAGAAGAACGGCAACAACCGGCTCCAATAACTTTCTTTTTTCTTTCGAAGCTGCTGGGGCTGCTGGTCCTCTTCTGTTTGATATTGCAATTGCACTTGGATATGCAGTTCAACTGGGACTGGTTGGCTTGATCTGCTTCGGTTCGGTTCGGCGATAGCATTTTTATGGCCTCCATGTCCATGTCCATATCCATGCCATATGTTCGCGGCGCCGACTCCTTCCACTTCGTTTTTTGCGGACTCCGATTGTTAATATCGCGCGTGCGTTTCGCTGCGAAGTTGAATGAAAAGTGCGCCAAGATGTGCGGATGCTGGATGCTGGAATCTGGTGACTTTGCGGTTGTCGGAAACAGCTTTTCTCAGCCCGCTACCAGGTCGTCGTTTCTCTCCTCTAATCTGTGATTATTTGCTATTTTCGGCGGTGTAATGTTCCATTTAGACGGCTTTTAACATGGGGGAACTGGATGTGTGTCAAGTATTAGGAGCACACAGATCGGTTCAACAGCAAAAGAGATCAAAACCCCACTACCATAACTTGTGTCTTGCATATCTGAGGAGCAACTGCAACCGCGGACGATTAAGAAATTAGACCAAAAAAACTATAAAAGAAGAACCAACCATATCTCGTTTATTTAGTAATCATTTTTTATAAATTTCGATTACTTTTTTGGTCATTTGTTCCCTTTACTCTCCTTAATTGCTAATTAAAAACTCTAATTCATTTCTTTTTATAAAAGTTTTTTGTAAATTCATAGGACTTGAAGTATAAAAATATATTAAAAGTAACTAATTATTAAACTATGTCTTAAAATCTATTACAAACTAATCCTGAAATTGTGAGTTCACTGGACTCCTTCGAACTATGTCAGATGCGTCACAAGGATTGTTGCTTCATTGGGTCTAATCCTTTATTATATTGCAACATCTGGGACTTCTGCTAGAGAGCACCTTCATGATGACTGATGGATGAATTTTAGGGCTACAGGATCATCGCCTACAAGTTCCTTTTAGACTGCAGCCAACACTTTCCTCCTGGGAACAAAAAGGCCTATCTGGGCCTTTTGTCATTACCATATCTCCGCCAATTCATGTCAGATCTGCGAATGTTATACCTTCCCGATCTTGTATCTTCGAGTACTATCATTCTCAATCATAACCTGGCCACAAAAATTTTGACCCGATTTTGGTAATTTTTCAAATTTTTCAACAACATGATTTTGGCCAAAATTTGGCCCAAAATGTATTTTTTTAATTTTTTTCATCTTTTGATGCAGATTGTTGGGGATCAGAGTCCTTATTCATAAATGGTAACCCGTTTTTGAATCGGTGGAAAAATAGTTAAAATATTTCCAAAAAAGTGAGTGAAAAGCTTCGATTTTGGCCAAAAAAAGGATGTCCAAAAATTTTTTACTTTTTGGAATGGAAAATCTGTATAAATCGGCTAATATTTGTCAGATCCACAGATGTTATACCTTTCAGATCTTATATTGATTTATACAGTAACCAAAATGTCCAAAATGTTGCAAAGAACCATCACAGGAATCATCACCCGTCAACAGCTTTTGTTCAATAATTCTTGAGAGGTTGTCCGCTTTAAGATTGGATCTCCCAGAGTATATATAAGCTACGACATTAAGCCCTCCAAACCGAGAAGATTAAAAAGATCCCTCATTTACCAAATCTGCACAAACATATCAAAAGTAAATAATACCCTATGAAAGGGTATGAGATGTGGGTGCATGTTGTGCCATTTGTTGCTGCATCATCCTGTCCTGCAGGCGGCTGTCTTTCTAAATGAATGTGATACGGGCCAATTGGCCAACAAAAATCAGGTTAAACACCTCTGCGGTAACTTAATTTTGTATTCAAAAAAAAAGAGGCTACCTACATACATATAAGATATATATACCATGTACTTGATCAGGTAACGTCCAGCAAAGCGTAGAAAGCGCAAAAGAAAAGGCATGTAATGCGCTTAGATGCCCATATTGCAGGTAAGTTAATTATACGAAGGTATTCGTAGAACCCATGCAGCTGTGACTCAGCAGTCCACATATCAAACAAGATGATTAAAAACCATTTAATGAGTTTGGAAATATTTGTTGCATTATATTTTGAGTTAGCAAATTTTTCGTCAAAGATAGAATACACTTCCGTCTCCTGGCAATCAAAAATAACAGTCAAAGATTTCAATAAGTACAAAAATAATTATGAGCATTCTCCATCAACTGATCAGCTGTGTTACAAACTAATTAAATAGAGTGATCCAATCAAATATTATCCAAAATCGAAAATAAGCAACAATGCCATTGATTATTTGATTTTGTAAAGTCATCGAGCAGAGAAATCGATCGATTCGCATCCAAATCTTTGAACTTTAAAACCAGTTAAAATTCACTTTGGATATCGGAAACTACTCGCCAAAAATTACATAGTTTTTATAAGATTAACAGGCATAAAGTAATCTATATTTATGGAATATAGATGTGATTAATATCAGATCAGTTGGTGGAGAAATTCAAGTATATTTTTTGAGTATTCATTCGCTTTTTGTGGTGGCTTAGCTTAGGTTGTGGTTTGAACTTTGTACAATGTTTAGGGTTAAATATTACGGCATAAGTTAGCATTAAACATTAGAGTCTAGGGGTTAGCCCTTCAGGGTGTCTCTCGGCTGCTGGCTGCTGAGAGCTTAGAGTGGCTCCAGGGCCGTGGGTCCGTGTGGACTGCCCTCCAGCTTGCGCCACACCACGTTGCACATCTCCCGCACCAGCGCCTTCTCGCCGTCGTCCATCTGATCGATGGCGCTCCCGGCTAGGTTGCCCAATCGATCGCGTTCGAGCTGCTCCCGCACCTCCAGCACCTGGAGGGCCCGGACTACGGCCTCGGGACGACCTGCAATCGGTTCCGGCAATTGGATCGCAGCAGCTGCTGCCGCTGCAGCGGCCACTATGTCCTGTTGCTGCTGTACCGTCTGCTGTTGTTGCTGTTGGTTGGCGAGGTGGGGCGAGGGCGCTGATTTGGTGGCTGCTGCCGCTGCTGCTGCGGCTGCTACTGCTGCTGCTACGGCTGATGCGGATGTGGGCGTGGGCGTGGGGGTGGTCCTGGCCTGCGGCGTGGTCGTCGTCTGCTGCTGATGTGCCGTGGGCGTTGTTCGCTCCTCCTCCAGCTGCTGGATGCGCCGTTCCAGCGATCGCACATACTGAAGCGTCTGGTCGTTCAGCGAGTGGGCTTGACGTAGATCCTAGCAGGGAAATAATGATTCTAATTAGGTTCTAATCCTCGAAAGGAAAGCCCTTTCTACTCACCTGGGGAAGCTGGCGCTGCTCGGCGTAGTTTCTCAGCGCGGTGATGGTCTCATCAGCGTTGGTGCTGGAGCTGGAACCGTCGCCGTCGTCTCGTAAGGCGTTTCGGGTGGCTGCTCCGCATCCGGCGCACAGCGCATTGGCCGCCACATGGGCGCGCTCCTCATCCAAGTACAGGCAGAGCTCCTTCAGCTCCAGGTTGTCGGTGATTAGCTCCTGCTGCTTATCATCCAGTTGACGTAGTTTGTTCTTCAAAAATATATAATTTTATTAATAAGAGTGAAAAATATTAATTGTTACGGAAACCCACCTGGTAGGCGGCCACCTCCTGGCGCATGACACTGGCGGTGTAGCGACCGAATCTTTGCCACTCCCGGGCCAGCTTGCGCCCCTTCTGCCGGTCGTCGTCCAGGAAACAGCAGAGGTCCCTCAGCTCTTGGTTGTCGTCCAGCAGCCGCTGGTTCTGCTCCTTGAGGGCCCGCAGCTCGTTCACCAGCGACTGGAGCTGGCGGTTCTGCTCGGCCGTTAAACGACCTCCGCCATTGGCCGTGGGAATTCCCGTGCCGCTGGACGTGACCGAGGCATTGGGCGATGGATGCTCCTGATCGGGCTTCCGCACAAACTTCAGCATATCCTGTGCCGCTCCGCCCTTCCCCGTCGACTGGTGTGGCAGGTAACGCGAGTGTGGTTGCTGCTGCTGTTGCTGTTTGATTGAATCGGGTATGTAGATGCTCGATAGCTGCGGGATATCCGGCGGATATTTAAGTGGCAAGTGCGGCTTGAGGATTCCGTTGCCTGGCTGAGGGGGTGGCTGGTATCTCGGCGGTATAGAGTGGGCTGGAGCCGGTACCTTTAGCTGTGGGCTGCGCAGAGATTGCTGTTGCTGCTGTTGTTGGTGTTGCTGTTGCAACTGGTAGAAGCTGCGACGCTGTATAGGTTGCTGCTGCGCTGGCTGGTGTTGCTGCTGGGCAGTGAGATTAGGCAATTCCTTGCTAGATTGCTGTTGAATAGGCAAGCGAGAAGTCAATGTCTGATGATGATGCTGCTGTTGCTGCTGGGTTGAGTGTTGCTGATGTATTGTGGCCACAGTCTGCAATTGGTGTGATTGCTGTTGCTGCTTTTGGCCGCCTGGCGACAGCGCTGCTGACGTTCCGCTTTGTTGTTGCGATGAGTGTTGCTGGTGCGTCGTTGTTGCTGCCGCTGATGTTGCTGGCAGTAAAGAGCGTCGCTGATGAATTTGTTGCTGTTGCTGTTGTTGCTGCTGCTGATGTTTGTTAATTGCCTGCGTCGCTGTTTGGGCTTTGCCTATTATTTTGTCAACACTATTTATTTTTATCAAATTATTGTTTAAAGTGCCTGTTGCTCCGTTTGTGGTTGCTGCTGTCGACGATGTTGCTGTGTTAGTTAATGACTTCTGTTGTAGTTGTAGTTGCTGCTGTTGATTGCCGGACATTTTTGAGTCGGTTCCTTGTTTGCCTTGTGTGGTTTCGGTTTTTCTTTGTCATCCCCCTCCGGACACCGAGCAGTTGCCTCAATTTCGCGGTGCCTACGACCTCACCGCCATAATGTCAAGTCACTGCAAGATAGCAAGTAAAAAATGGGCAAGGCATTAGCAAAAATACAAAATGGAAAAACAGGCCCAACCATACAAAAAAAATAGCTATATAAACAAACAATAAATCAAGGCATTGCTGGGTGTAATTTATGCGACAGGCGAGGGCACGCCGCCAGCGTAGCATAATTAAACCTCCATTAGACTGCCGCGAGACGCTGATAGAAAGTGAAATGAGCATTTATCGCACCACTGGAGCCATGACATGCCACACGAGGCACATACGCCAATCTGCCACGGAGTCGCTCAACAAAATGCACCGAAGCGTCGCCAAAATGTCGCCGGGCCACAGGGGAAAAAATTGTATATCCTACCTGGCCTTGGTATTATTAATATTTTTTATGTTTTCAGTTCAGCTTCATATTTATTTTCTGTGTATGGCTGGGTCTTTGTGGTTTGGACTGGCGCTGAAGCGTCTAATCACCAGATGACGACTCCATATACGATGGCTTAAACGATGGCTTCCGCTTCTGGTTTGGAAACCGAAAGCCAAGCCCGATGCACTGAATCGCATATCGCCACATTTGTATCTCGAAAGTGAAATTGTTCATGCTTTGATGGAGGCAGACAGTCGCCCTCCGGAGGGCGGGAAAATTGAAATGTTCCAGAGTTCAGAGCCTGACATGATTATGGTTATTTTGAGTTTGTGTTTTACTCTGATTGCTTGTAATGGGTGGGTTGCATCAGAACCATCTGGAAAAGTGGTCTCTAGCTCTCAGATATCCATCAATTGTGTGAAAACTATAAGAGCTTTTTATCCTTCTAGTGCCTTGAAGCTGAAGTTTATGTTAATTCAAGCTAATCAATTTAATTTAAATTCTCCATGCAGGGAACATCTGCATATCAGTTACTGATCTCTCCCCCTTTCGAGCTACTTAGGCTGTCAACTTGCCAACTGGCTCAGCTCAGGTCCCGCCAATTTCCGCCTGAATATAAATATCTGGGGGGAGAAAAAATGACAACAGGTGTGAAATGTAAGCTTCCCGCGAAAGAATTTACACGCAGCAGGCCAAAGACAAAGCCAACCACTTCCCCCAAACCATCGGGCTCATTCAGATCTTTGGGGTATGCAAAAATTACAACAACAAAAAAGGGCAAATAAAAACCAACAAACAATAAAAAAAGTTTGCGAAAATAACAAAGGAATGTGGCTAAGGTTGGGCCCTTCATTGTTGCACTCACACTGGGGAACAGACACTGCCGCATTCGCATAAAGATCGGCCGGACAGCGAGTGGGATCTGTGGCATTCTGGGCTCTTACAAAAAGAAAACTTACAAAACACGGCAACAGTTGTAAATCATCGAATTACCTCAAAATAATAGCAATCGCCCTCTGCCCGTTTGGGGGGCCCGTTCAAATTGGCCAAAAGCGAAGCAAAAATGCTAAAACGAACAAAAAATGGTCGAAAGGGAAGGCCAAAGTTGGGAGAGGATAATGCAACTACACTGCCTTTAGAGGGTTAATAAAAAAAATTAAAATACTATTTGAAAAATTCTTCTTATGAAGATGAATCTCCCTATTATAGTTGTAGGCTTAGATTTGAAAATAATTGTAGTCTTTCAGGGGGAAAAGGGTCTCAGGATCTTTTATAGGAAACATAAAAATGTTAAATATTTTATTTAGATTCTTAAATAGCCCTGGAAAGTGTATGAAAACAATGCAATGCACCGGCAACAATAACAGCAACAGAAGCCGCCGAAGACACGGAGGAAGAATGAAGACTGGAGGGCGAAATCTTGAGTCACAGCCTCAGCCAGAAACAACGAAATAAAAAAAAAAGAGACTCTGTCCCGTTGGCGTAGTTTTTGGGGACTTGCGAAATGAAGAAACCCTCCAAAAAACTTCGTGTGTCAGTTACGCTTAATGAGCACAAATATTGCTCTCATTGTTGCTGTTGCTGTGTTGCTGGGTTGCTGCTGCTATTCTCGTTTTTGGTGTAGATTTGCTGGCTTTGATTGCCATGCCGTGTGCAAGTTGGAACTGGGATCGAGACGCTGGCTCAGTTTGAGTCTCAGCTCGATTTCAATGAAGACGAGTCTCGGCGGGTCTCCCAGTCGGAAATGCCAATACTTAACCCTCAACTGCCCCTTACCCCAGTGCCCGCCTCCTCGTCACCCCAGCGAGTGAATCTCCCTTTTTTTGTATATATATTTTTCGATTGGACCCTGAGAAAACAAGGGGAACAGAAAATGAAAAGCTTCGCGGGCAGCAAATAAAAATAAAGGAATGATATTCAACTCGATAAGAAGTAGGCAGCACTTGGAATGCTCTTTCTTTTATTAAGTTTTTATTGAATGTAGTTTATAGTGGGCTATATAAGCCATATACGATATGGTTAATAAATACATACCACCTTTTATTCAAAGCTTAGGCCTTATGGCTAATTAAAAACCATGCAAAGATCCATAATCCCCAAATTTATGACCAGATCCCTGGGCCTACGAGTTCGTAAGGGTACTCCCATAAAAAGCCTT
The DNA here is from genome assembly GCA_035047585.1 of Drosophila monieri. NCBI lineage: Eukaryota > Metazoa > Arthropoda > Insecta > Diptera > Drosophilidae > Drosophila > Drosophila monieri. Next base: position 4,529,423 of record JAWNPJ010000079.1, on the reverse strand, counting down.
CAATTTGTAGCTCATGTACACATACTGCGACTTAACCTTTTCCAACCTCCCTCCCAACTCTGAACCCTTCGCGAGAGCCTCCTGGCCGGCAAATAGCAAATCATCACCTGGTTCCAACTCAACTTCAAGTGGAATAAACGAAAAATAAAAGGAAAGGGGAAATAAAAAATAATATAAAAAAATAAATAAACATTTATTTCAATATGCGTGTGTAAGAGCTTGTTTGGCCTTCGGCGATGAATGTATTCGACGCACTTAACCCAGCCTATTTATTCATTTATATTTTTAATTTTAATATTCTTTTTTTTTTTAACAACCTATGCGTGAGTGTTGCCGCCCCCCATATCCCAGCCTCTCTCCTCATTTCGCTAACAAACTCTTGATCTGGCTAATGGTTGCCATTGTGTATGTCTTTAAAAGGCTAAAAAAAAGCCACTTGGGATCATAGGCGTTGGCCTCAGTTCGGTTTCGCATATAACAAATTGCCATAATTAGTGGCATTTTAATATGGGGTTCCGCAGCTCACAGCTCGCCGAGAACCGAGCCGGGAAGACCTGTGTATGTAAATCTTGGCTAATAACGAGCTGAGACAGATTTTCCCCCCGAAGGGTTAGCTTCTGTTTTTCGAACAGAAGGCGGCCAAGGTGTTGGAGTGCAAAATTATGAAAATTACTTTTCCCATGCTTAGTGGGTGGCTTTCCTCTGTCTGCGTCTGCCTCGGGAGCTGGGAATCTGTTGAGAGCAGGTCCTAACCCGACAATGGACAATAAAACTGGAGTGGCACACAAAAAACCATAATAAGTTTTTAATGGGTCCAGCCATGAATTTATTTGTTATAGATGGTAGCAGTCAGATATCCAACGTAATGGAAAACAGCCTGAAACCTGAAGGGTTCAACTGAAAGTTACACGCAACATGACGACCAGAATGGGAAGTTGTCTACCGAATTGTGCAGAATGATGCAAAAAGTGCAGAAAATCTAGTATTTCAATTAAAATATTAATATAAAACATAAATGTAATGACTGGGCAAGTTTGTAGCAATCTTGATAAGTGGCTGCCATCGATCATTTTTACATAATATTTTATTTTCATTCATTTTTTGCTGGCCGATCATTATTTCTGCAAATGAGCTCCATCAACTTGATTTTTTTGCTAATCTTTGCCATTTTTTTATTGCCAGCAGATACCATTATTTTATAATACCTTTTCGATGTCGGCATATTTTGTATTATTTTTTGCTTATTCGCCTTATGAGATTGCCCAACGGACCATGAAACAAGTGTTTAATTAAGGAAATGAGCGTAGAGTCAAGTACGCAGACACGCACACCTGCAAATAGTAATTTAATAAACCCAAAAATACAATCGGCGAACAAAAAATTGGTTAATAAATGAAAAGCCAAAAGGGGAAAAATAAATAAATATAGATGGCTAGAAAAAAAAAAGCTCTCAAAGTCACTCAAGGTTAAGAAATCTCTTTGCGCACGCACACTGACATCACACATACGCACCGTGGTACGGCACCGGAGTCACCAGATACCAGATCCCAGGCAATGACAGCTTTTTTGGAAGCGATGACAGCTAAAGTCAGAAAACGGAGTCTCGACCGAGTCTTAACCCACAGCAGTGGCAAGTGAGCAGTGAGAAATGAGAAAACCGCAAGTCATGTGGGTTAAGTACACTTACTTAACAACAATCCAAAACTGACCGCGCGCCCAGACAATGAGGTCCGTAATGAAAAGGCAAACGGCGACGATGCCTCCAAATTTTGTACGGGTCGCACTGAATCGAATGTGAAATAGGATAGACCAGCAGAGGTGGCGAATCAACAGCGATATAAAAATAAAACAAAACAAATAAAGGAAGTGGGCTGTACGCAAATTAGGTTTACTTTTCAGATGAGCCAAGACTGGGCTTACTCAAAGCTCTAACCAAAATGCCAATGGACTCTGTCTTTATTTATTGTACACTTGGCCAAAAGTTGACAAAGCGTTTGGGACTGAGAATTTATTGGAAAGATATAACCTTTGCGTAGGGTGATTTTTGGAAAGGGGCATATATGGAACACATCAGGGGTCCCCTCAGAAAAATGAGAAAAATATGGATCGGAAATTTGTAACCTAGTTTTTGATGTAGATTAATGGAGAATCGAAATACAAATCTTTTGGGGTATTCCGCTTAAGAATCGGACGAATATTGACCAAGATATGGACATGGCTGGTGGCTATACATAGAAAACAAGGGGTTTACAAGAGGTCCCATCAGAAAATTAGGAAAAATATCGATCAAAAATGTGTAACCCAGTTTTTGATGCAGATTGGCGGAGAATCAAAATACAAATCTTTTGGCGTATTCCGCCCAAGAATCGGATGTAAATTGGCAAAGATGTAGGCATCGCAGATGTAGGCAAAACAGCGATATTATTCTTTCCCTCTATTTCTTGATTTATCACAGAATTTACTAGAAAATTGAACAGAAATCTCAAAATTAAGTTGCTTATGAATTGTATTTACTTACTGTATCCCACAGCTAAAAACAAGACATGAAATAGAGAACACCCACACAGCCAATGGTCGGCATATAGGAGATCCGAAAGTCGTCCCCGATCGAGGCTTCAAGCTCCATTGCATTTAGATTGGATTTGCATTGCACGCACCAAAAAACGCGTGGTATAAGGTGGAATAATACTAGAAAAAAAACAGCGTATCCGCCATTTCCATTTCCATATATCGTTTTTCAAACGATACTCGACAAAAACCGGAGAAAACCGAATAAATATCCAAACGCCTTCACTGCTCGGATCGAATGACAAACGACAAGCGACGCTGTTGCTGTCTCTGCCTCCGACGGCGTTGAATTTAAGTCAGACAGATGGCTTAAAGTTTAAAAAATGGAAGAAAAAGAAACACTCGACTCACAGTTTGGCGGAAGAGCGAAAATTTTCATGAATGAACGAAATGAATGGAGGCCGCAGACAAAAGGATCCGCACATTGAAAAGACTCACCTCCGAGGCCCGAGTTCAATTTATCAACGGCTGGGGAGAACGGCTGGAGAAGATTTGTAACCATCAAAAGACGATTATGTTGCACGTGACACTCTGATCTGGGATTCTTCGGGCCGAGTCTTCTGGGAATGGAACCCAAGCTATGATTGTAAATTGATATTCTTGAAATGCATATGCCGTGATTATAGACCAAAATCAAAGCTGATTCGAGTATAATTTTCAAGCTGGCATCGAGGCCACCCACATCTCTGGCTCTTTATGTTTTGGCCATAACGCCAAAGAGCCATGTGTAGCACAGTAGGCAGCCAGCCAGCTAACCAAAAGCTCAAAGACAATGCAAAAAGCCAACCATAAAAAACAAAAGGCCTAAACTACACGGAGAAGAGGAATTATAAGAGAGTGAAGGTTAAGCGATAAGTCAAGCTGGTGGTGAGAATTTAAGTGGAAGGTTTTGGGCCACTGAGGGGTTAAGTTCATTACAAATGAAATGGCTTTTTCCCTACTGCCAAACTGGAGCAGTAAGTGTGGGAATTACTTTAGTTGTAGAATAACGTAATCTTACCAAGAACATGTTTGAAAATAATTTAATTAAATTAGTAGCTAGCAGACAAGTAAGACTTCATTTATTAACTTCCACGAAGCGATCGAATTTTGCTCGCTTTCTACACTTCTAGACGCTGGAAGAGCAAGCTCCGGGGGTCTAATAGCCTCTAATCTGCTTAATTATGTGTGGAGCTGCAAAGAACCCAACAACATCATCGGGTAGAACTAAATTAATATGTAGATTACTTTATGAACCCAAAATCCATGTAGGTTTCGTTATCTATAGCTGGACTTAAGACCTGAATCGATTTCCGTGACACTCCCCGAAGCAAATACAATGCGAGAAACTATAGCTCCGCCAATCCCTCAAATCGGCTGAATACAACTTCCATTTCTCAGCTCTCCGTTGTTATGGTTTATGGGTATCATTTGCGTCAAGTCTACGTCGCATATTTGATTTTTACGACAGTCGGGTAGACGAGTCTCCGGATCTCCCAGTCTACCAGTCCCCCAGTCGTCCAGACCGCCCGTCGATAGCTATAAACTTGGCCATTTCATGCCGCAAAACCCCCAGCGAACAGCCACAAAACCAGCAAACACTTTTGTGCAAATTATTTATGCATGTAAATTAGTAGACTCCAAGCGGGATAAGGGGAGGGCTCCTCGAAACTAACCAACAAATGAAACAAAAAATGGTTTCGGTAACTTTCGAATTTATCGCAGAACGAGAATCTTTTTGGCAAGAACTCATTACCACGCCCTCGAAAGAATGGAGGGAGGATCTAAAAAACAGTTACAACATCCCCATTAACAGCCACAAAAGAACAAGCCAACAAATTGTTGAAATATGCAAATCTTCAAGAGTCTCCGGCGTACAGAAAAACATTAATCTTGCGGCCAGCAGCGAGTGAGTGGAGCGACTTGTAAACACAATTCTGGCCAAAAGCGAAAATCACAAAAAGCCAAGATCAAGCCGGGCTTAGAAGCGTCTTTGGCTGCCCTCCTGCCCTTGCTTTTTTTTTTTTTTTTTTAAATACAAGTATATATATTTTTTTTTGTGCTGGCCCCGTAACCCAGTAAAGTTCTACCGTATGTACAAATATTTAATTATCATCTGGCTGAGGGCGGTCTTAAAAACATTCCTCATCAGACATAACTAAATATTTTCTCCACTTCTCGGCCAGGGCCTACAATTTTTGTTTCATCATGCCTCTCCAGAGAGTCTCTAAACATCACCAAAAAAAAAAAAAAACAAAAAAATTAAAGAAAAATAAATTCATGTATGCTAATGTTCGATTTCTACATCATTTCTATTCTTTTGTTATTACTGGCAGGCATTTCATTAATTTTTGAACTGCCGCCGAAATTCTTTTCGAAACCCGACCGGCTACTTTCGATTTTTTGTTTTGTTTGAACTTTATTAGAAAAAGTATATTTGCTCACAACTCACACTTTTCGAAAATATTTGAATAAATGTGGGCGGGTGATCTAAAATTTGAAAGAGTGGAGAGCACGTGCCTTATATAGTGTGATACTTGGGGATTACATAGTGGGTGTGGGTGTATTTTCTGACTTTTTATAATCCGATTTATAAAGAAATTTATTTTTAAAAAATTTTTATATAAAAAAGATATGTTTCCTATGATCTTTTCAAAACTTTCCCAGAACTGCTAACCCAAATTAGATCAAATGGATCCCTATTTAGCCCAAATACTCCACAAAATAAGATTTATTTTTTTCAGGAACTTATCAAAGGCAATCTTCTATTTGTTACCTTAAAGAATAGGCCGAATTTTTGACCCTGGTCTATATGGGTTTTTGGAAACGAAAAGAATAATTTATGATGCCCCAAATTGTCCTCATCTTTTACACCTATTTCTTCCAAGTCGAAGACCACCTCACGTACAAAAGACGTGCAGGAGAGAGATAGAAAAAAAAACAATAAAAGAAATCCGAAAACAAAGCATTATGTAAGCATTAGCACGCTTTAACCTCTCCCCCTCCCACACAGGTAACAACAAAAAGAAGGTATGAAGCGTGAAGAAACCATAAAAAACAACAACAATTAGCGACAGGGGCAAAATAAAGTCGCGCATGCGCAATAAATGCCTCAGCGCCTGGACGGCTCGAGCAATATCCCCTCCATAGGCCCACCATAGGTCCAATTAAATTTCTATTAATTTTCCACCAATAATAATACCCGGCCAATGCCATAAAAAGCGGAAACCATTAAAATTACTATGAGAATCTCGAATCTCTTTGGCCAAAGGCAGAAGAAAAGCATTGAGGGATCAGGAGGGGAAAAATTCTATTTCCTTTCCGGGAGACAAAAGCCGCTTAGAGCAGCCAAAGGGGCGGCACTTCTTTTGTTCGGCCGCGCAGCAAACTTCCGGAATCCGGATTGAACGATTTATTTGTGAAAGACAGGAAAGGGAAGGGGAGATAGGGTGTGAAAGAGAAAGAGAATGGGAGGAGTATGGGATGGAAAGTCTATCGACTGGAAGACTTGAAGGAATTGCGCTGCAGCTTTTTACATTAAATTTATGGACTAATTAAAAGACAGTTCGTAAAGCGGCGATGACAAAGAGGAGGGGGTAATGTTGAGATTGGGTGTACCAGGTAACCCAATACGAATCCGAGATGTACACAAGGAGAAATTTTGTATGATTTATCTCTTGAAATCCTTCTGAAATAAGGTGACTACTCTTGCGTAACCCCCACCCCAGTATTGAATACAAATCGGATTTTGCACAGTGTAGCTTTTGGTCACTGAGGCATGTCGAACAGTCTGTTGTCTTCCCAACAGCTGGAGCACAAAGTGGGTAGGAGGAGGTGGTGGTGGCGGCCAGTCTTCAGTACATTGGATGCTGTGTTGCCGCTGCTCTTGTTTATAAATCAAGTCACATTAAGTGTAATAATAAACGCAGATCGAGGCGAACTTGAAGCCGGTTCTCCGCCTGGTTGTTGCCACTTTTGGTGCGGTTCCCATACACGTACCATGTAGTATGCACTTATGTATAAGAAATTCTTTTTGCGGAGAATTGAATAAGTCATAAACGGAGGGCGGCCAGCAAGGTGGGAATTAATAATGAAAATCGAACCAAATTAAGGCACCACAACGGAGGACACCGCGTTCTCCGCTCGGATAATTATGGAGAGCATGCCAAAAGAGAGAGGCCTCGAAAGAAATGTCAAAACTTACGCTTCATTGCCCGTCGACTTCCAGTCTTCTGAAGACTGTGAGGCTTTGAGGCTTTGCGTCTTCTGGTCTCTCACTCGCTTTGCTAACGATAACGACAACAAAATGCTGATGGCACAAATTATAGTCAAGCAAGAAAGAAAAGCGGAGTTGGATCCGGAGACGGAGACGGAGCTGTAGCTGGAGCTGGAAAAAAAGCCACAGCTGAAGACCGGCAGTAGAAAGCTAGCCAGAAAGCCTCGGTCCCCAAGCCCGCTTTGTCTCGAGCCCCACAATTTCCGCCATTTATGACAGTCACAAATCGAGTTATACTCACATACCCACCGCCTAGGCTTTACCTTCAGCTTCGGCTTCAGCTCCGGCGATAGCTTTGGCCTCAGTTTCAGCTTCGGAATCAGCTAAGGCCTCTCCTGAAGCCCGCGTACTTTCTAATTCCTAAGCGCACTTTTTTCTTCTCGTTGGCTTGCTCCCTGGCTGCCGTTTTTGATGTTTAATACTCTTAGTAACACTGGGGGGATATGTGCTTAGAGATAAGCTTAGAAAAGCATTTTATTTATTTCGAAAAACATGTCCTTTTCCAAAGAAAAGTTCTAGCATCATTTTTCAAAAATTAGTATTTTAAATACCAAATAAAATCCTTGAAAGTTCCCTCCCCTGAAATAATATCCCACCTTTAGAGTATTCCCCAGTTTCTATCCTTGGAAAGTAATCTTTTGTAAATATTTTTTTTTGTCAGTTAGTTTTTTGTTGTACAAACAAGTTTTCGTTTATTTTTTTTATTTTACAACGTACATCTCTTCACAGTCCGCCAAGTGTTAATGTTCATTTGTGCATGCGATATTCCCCAAATTGCATGCAATAGAAATTTGTTGTCGAGGTCACACTGTAGTGCCGCCAAGCGACCGTCAAAACAGTCACAATAGGTGCCCCCGTCCCGGGCCCAGCCCCAAAATGGGGGGCTCCTCCATAACCATTCACAATGCCAGAACCGCAACAGAGGCAACAAAAAATAAAAAATAAAATAAATAAAGAGAGAAAAAAATAGACGGAAAACTGTGCTTTGGAGGAGGTTTTTGGTAGCTAAGTGATGGGAGGTCAAATCAGTTACAGTTACGTGAGGCTCTTTTTTGGCCAGCAGGAGAACGTTGCCGGCCAGTTTTGGCCAGAAGCAGATCGAATGGAAAGTAAAGGAGGCTTTTGGCTAATGAACTTGAAGTGGAGCGTTTCGCAAATTGAACGGAAAATGCCGTATCCCATTTAAGCACTGATGATCTAATGGCAGCTCCAATCAGTTGCTCTGATTTACATTCTTTTCTCATTAATTGAGAAACTAAGCCATTACCAAGATGAGATCCTTCCACGCCAAGTATTCATAATTCCACACTTTATACAAATTTTCCAAATTACGAGCCACTGAAATTCATAAATTATAACTAAAATCAAATGGCAGATGCATCGTCTGATATAATTTTGTAAACATCATATGTCGATCTAGATTCCAGATCAGTTAACGTAATGCTCAACCGGTCCCATTTCGATCATGCATCCGAGGAAGAATGCATCCCGGGCGGAGTCGGAGTTCTTGGACGTTTTTTTTTTCTCCTTTTAAATTCTGATACAGTTATTCTGAATCAATTTTACCGGAGAATGCTTAGAATATTTTTAGATTTCAGTAATTTAGTGGAGCTCCACTTGCGACGCCCCCTTAGCCACGACTTTGGGCCGCCAGCTCTCATGGCCGTTTGTCATTTCCAGAGGCGCGCCAATTGCAAAAGTGGCCTGCAGAGCATTTTTTGCTCTCTGTGTGAGAAAATGTGGCCAAACGGTTAATAACAGGGGAGTAAGTTGGCTTAGATGCCAGGCGGTTAAAAGGAGGAGGCATGTGGCAGAGGCAGGAAGGTGCGGCAGCCGCCGATACGGCAACCTAACTAGGCCTAAAGGAATAGTGTGCTCAAAAATAGAAAATATTCATTTTTTGGCTTAAAGATAATTCTAAAAGTTTTCAAAACCGGTTTCAGATTTTTAGAAAACTTAAAAAAAAAAAAATTAAATGCAATAAAGACACTATTTTTGCCACCACAACTGTATGCACAAGTATGTGACTATGTGGAGGAGATGCAGTTGGAGCTAGAGCTGGAATTGGAGTTGGAGGAGATTCCAGCGATGGCTGTTGCTGCTGGGACAGGAAACTTAAACTAGTTCTAGTGCGAGTAGCTGGCTTCTAGCCGGGCCATAAACTGGGACACTTGTTGCGGCAACTTGGACAGTCGATTGTTGTTGGACGGATTGGATCGCTTCGGGGGCAATCAAGGTGCCAGCCCAAAGATGACAAACGAAATCTCGGATCTTCCCACGCAGCTGGGGAGCGGTCCTTCTGTTGCCACTCACGGTTATGTTGCCTTCACGGTTCGGCCCTCCCTTACTCCCTCCGGAGAAAGAAAACAAAAAGTAGCCAACCTAAATTGTCTTAATGGACCATGAAGAGCCGGAGGAGATACAGAGACCGAAACACCGGCCCGAAACCCAGAAACCGACGAAAATACCTGATATTGCAGATGGCGGCAGGCGCGTAAATCTAAAAACCGCCCAATTAAGCAACGAAAAATGTGTATAAAAAAATAAAAATAAATAAGGCGACACAGAAAAACAAAATCACAGTCGAGTGAGAGAGAAAAGGAAAGAGTGCGAAGGAAAAGGAGAAAGAGCCGGCAGCGATGCTGGGTTGGATAAGCCCAAAAGAAAGTTTTCTTTCATTGACAAAAATTTTTTACTCGACCCGGCGGCGGCAGTCTTTTGTTTTCCGCCGCAGACAACGAACTTGGCCGCTGGCAGAGTTCTTAACCCCACAGAGGTTTTAATGTTTAAATGATCTTATACAAGATTCATAATGAATTTAAAACTAAATCTTTATTTTTAAACTTATTAAATACAGTATTGTCAACTCTAGAATTTTCAAATCTTTTAATTTGGTATTATTTTAGTATTACAGTTTATTTTCCGTTATAGCTTGCAAAAAAATCCTTTTCGAATAATCCCAGATTATTTTCTAAAAACTTAACCCTTTCCACTTAATGGGTTAATGTTGATTATACCGTTGCTGACGCTTTGGCATTAGTTACAGTTTTCCGATACACGAAATTGACTTTACATATTTCAGGCAGCACGCTGCAGCGGCCGATGTAACAGGTTGTTGTTGCTCCTCTGCCCGCTGCCTGGCTCTTTCACTCTCACACACAGATACACACATTCGAAAGATACAGATACAAATGCAGACCATATCGATTGCTGAGCATTTCGAAATGCTGCGCATGCGCCCGGCGTCGCTGCTTTTACCTGTTGCTGCAGCAGTTGCAGTTGCAGCAGCAGCAGCATCGCTCGTTTCGTTTGATCTTGTGTCTTATTGTTGCGCGTTGTCGTGTATCTTTCTGCTTGTTATTTGTTGCCTTTCCTCTCTTTCTTCCCATCTCTCTCCATCGGCCGCCTGAATTTATTGGCGCATATAAATGCCTCAAAATTGATGTTATTGTCGCTGGATAGCCCCCGTCCCCCAGCCATCTTCTCTCCAAAAGGCTTGTGTTTTTGTCCTGCTTGTTTTGAAAATTGATTTTTACTCGGATTTTTATGGCCGTAGTGTCCGAGAGGAGATAAGGAAGGCGGAGGAGGTAGGGAAAATGCTGGATTGGGAAAACCAAAGCAGAGCTACATAGCCATAGAGACAAAAGAAGAATAAACAAGGAAGGGTGGGCGTAGCGCTGACAAAGTGGGCGTTCCAGGGCCTCAAAGAGAATAGAGCAATTTTCGGTGCATTCGATGGAAGGGGACCGGAGGCCAGACGAGGGGCGATGCAATGAGTTAATTTCGAGTGGGCTGAGCCCAGGTATTTTTACTCCAAGTTACGTGGGCTCTGGCATCGGCAGGGAGCAGCAACGTGGGCCGGAAAATGGAAAATGCAATGCCCAAATCTAATGGCTAAACTTACATTTCGCGAAAATCTCTCAAAAGCTGATGTCTATTCCGAATTGGTCGCCTCCTTTTGGTTTCTCCACTTTCCTATTTCAATTCTCCTTTCAAAACAAATCACAAATATTTGCGCGTGCGCAACTGCCGCATTCCAGGGATACACACTTGCGCACACAGATGCATCCACCAGATACATTCGCATTCGCAAACAGCGGCGTTTGTTTTGCGGCTAATTGTTTGAACAGCACAAATTATTTTTCACACTATGCAGTTTTATTTGTTTGTTTTACAACTCCGCACTCTGCACAAACTGAGATCTTTTATCTTTTATGTGTATCTTTTATTGGCTCGAGTTTTCCAGCCTGCCCTTTATGGGATGCCTGTTTTTATTCCTTTTTTTTTTTGCACGAATTTTTTTTTGCCATCAAAAGCTCAAAGGAATTTGAATGCTGCGACAGGGATCCTATGGACTTTGGGAAAAAAAACACTCGCGACGCCAAAGCCACCCACTTGGCAGGCCGATGCCTCGCCAAACATTAGCTAATTTCGCAAAAAATTAGAATTTCAGTTGCCTCAAAGATCGTAGGACGCGCGCAGAGCTCCATCCGCGTCGGTTGCCCGTTGTACCTTACAGATACTCGATCTTACAGATACTCGATCTTTCAGATACTCGTTCGGCCAGTGTGGTCAAATAGTGGTTGCAGACCCCCCCTAAAAACCAAAAATACCAATGTAAGAAACTGGTATTTTTTTTCAGTATAAAATTCAAATGCATAGTCTATCGATCTAAAAACATCTGATTTCAAATTTAGTACTCCCACTGAGCTGCAAAACATTTGTAAACGTTCCAATAGAGTTTCTATTTCCAAAAAAAATATATTAAGAGATACCTATTACTGCTGAACAGGATGGGTCTCTGCCGCTTTTTTCAAATGGGCTCCTGCCGCTATGGAACCAAATGCCACAACGAGCACTTTGATGTCAAGTAAGAAAACATGAAGAAAGCCGGCAAGAAACCGATTTAAATGGATTTTATTTAGGCAATACCTGAAGGCGGATATGGAGTCTGGTCTCAATGGAAAAATGTGGCCATTTTCCGGCTATGGGCCCTTTAAGGATAAGCCAAACTTTCCCAACTTCATCGATGACCAGTCTTTCGAAGAGGTTCGTTTCCTTTGCTACGAGGCCAAACGGACCAACAACTTCGAACAGTTCCACCAGCAATTCAACCGTGAGGTCATGGAGGCCACCAACAAAATGAAAGCCATGCTACAAATGTCTCCCCAAATACTAGACATAATGATCAAAATTTACGATACTCCAGAAGGGGCCAATGTTTCACAATCGCAACCCAACAATCCTTTTGCAGCTGCTCCAGCTACTAATCCATCTGCATCTATTTTCGGCAAGCCTGCTCTAAGTTCAGGGAACATATTTGGTGGGCCTACCGCTCAGGCGAACAATTCCAACGGCATCTTTGGAGGCGCCATGGGCGGTGGTGGCAATGCCGGGAATGGGATTTTTGGAGGAGGTGCCGCCAGTGGGGCTAATCCCTTCGGGGCACCACAGCAACAGCCGGCGGCTCAAGCCTTTCAAGGCGGCAACCTTTTCAGCCAGGCTCAAGGACAACCCTTTAGTGGCTTCCAGCAGCAGCAGCAACAGCAGCAAACTCAGCCACCTCAGGGAGTCTTTGGTCAACCAACTAATGCGAATCAAGGCATATTTGCCCAGGCTGTTCAGCAGCAGCAGCAACAGCAGCCACAACAGCCACCCAGTGGATTGTTTGCACAGGCGTCGACTGCATTTCCAACTCAGCAACAACAACAACTACAAATGCAACAACAGCAACAGTTGCAGATTCAGCAGCAACAACAATTGCAAATGCAGCAGCAGCAACAGCTTCAAATGCAACAGCAGCAGCAACAGCAGTTACAGATGCAGCAGCCCCAGCAGCAGCAACAACAACAACTGGCACAATCCTCAGTCTTCAGCCGCATGGAGGATTTGAGTGCTGCAGAAATTGAAGCCTTCAAAGCAGAACAGTTCATGCCCGGGCATCTACCATTCAATCCACCACCACGTGAATTTTGTTAAACTAAATATTTTTTTATTAAAACATAAGACTAAGAATGTACATAAGACTAAAAAGTGCTGATATTAAATAAGTATCAAGAATATAAACTAGTGCATCATCATGTTGAGACGTTCCATGTTGATGGAATAAACGGCATGGGAGCCGATCAGATTTCGATCCCTAAAGGCCAGCTGGCAGTCCTTCAAGGTGATCACTGTACGTTCGCTGGGGACTCTGTAAAGAATGACAGAATTAAAAAATGTTACATTTTAAATCAGAATATTATACATTTCTTCGCAGGCTGACAGAAAGACCACATCATCGTTCTGCCTTCGCATAAAATTAGCCGTATTTAGCTCTTTGTCCAGCTCCAACGGCGTGTCATCAACTTTTTGCCGGGTAACAGTATTTCGCAGGGAAGGATCCCGAAGTGGAGCACCCACGTCATAATAAAAGTTTCCTTCGCCACTGGTTTTGTAGTGTTTGCGCTTCTTTATAATGGCTGACAGTAGGTCCTTGAGCAGCACCTGCACGGCCATGGCCACATACTCCGCCACATTATCGTCCACGGAAACGAGTCCAATTTCCCAGGCGCCAATGAGGAAGCGACCCATTATAAAGCCGGCGTCGGGCAGGAAGAGCTCCTGGGCGCAGTAACGCTGTGATGGCAGTTGCTGCTGCATGGGCTGCTGCTGATCTCCGCTTCCGATACTTGGCGGTGGCCGAATCACTTGCATGTTGTCCTCGCTCACAAAATCCAGCCCATCACACATCTCGAAATTGAGGCGCTCGGCAAAGGTGCGCGAGCTCCTCTTTCGTCTCTTGCTGCGATTCCCCCCAGAGCCGCTGCTGCTTGCCTGAAGATTGGCTTGCGGAGTAAGTTCGACGGGAGCAAAGGCATCGATCTTGTTGAGCAGGGCCAGCAAAAACTGATTGTGAAGATGCAGTTTGTCGGGCGACAGAATTTTCCGAGACTCTGCATCGAACTCTTCCTTTGTCCATCGGCTGCGAAACCAGTTCTTCATGTTAGCCCGGTACCGCTCCCAGTTATCACCCAGCGCCACCACCAGCGCCTCCTTGGTGGCCAACACTCTATCCGTCAGCATTTTATTCAGGAATTCTAATAAATAATCCGCAGAGTGCAGTTTGAAAACAAGATACTTTGTCCATCTGTTTGTATGACCGTTTGATGAAGTTTAGAAAATACCACGGGTTGTAGGAATTTATTTGTGCTGTTCTTTTGCGCGCGCTTATTTAAAATATCTTACAACAAATAAATCCACACAAAATAATACTTTTTAATTACCTAAACATAAAAAATATGATAAATACCATTAAGTGGTAAAATAATTAAAATAAATAATATAAAACTCTAATTAACGCGATCCCAGCGCCACACGGTGCTGTCATCACATACACAGACTAGAATAGAACCGTCCTTGGAAAATGACGTCTGCCGAATCGTAGAGTTGCTTTTGGGATGCACTAGCTGGCTGCACTTGGTCATGTTGGGGTCGTTACAGTCCAGTTCCCAAACAAAGGTGGTTCCCTGCTGATTGCCCAGCGCTAGAACTTTTTGCCAGGCATTGAATGCGAAGCGCACAAACCAGATCTCGCACATCTTGTAATCGAAATGGTGCAATACAGTAGTAGCCGTTTCCTGCGGCTGAATCTCCTGCCACGAAGCTGAAAGCTTGCCCGGCTTCCAACAAACAATAGAATTTTCACAAGACTTCGAGAAGACAAAGTCGCCGAACCACTGAACGCAATCCACATAGTTTCGGTGAATATCACGCGTCGAAAAGTCCGGAAAGTGCTCCTTGATCGTGGGAAAGGGACCTGTAGTCTTATTTGGACTGTAACCAGAACTAAGCTCAATGGCCTCCTTAATGTCCGGCTTGTCCAGCCGCCATAACTTCAATGAATGATCCATTCCGCTGGACATTATTCGGTCGCCACGCAAATCAAAATCGATCGACAGCACCTCGTCGCGATGCCCCTCGACGCCACCGAAAACGGCGACGCAGACATCTGACTGGATGTTCCAAAGTCGCAAGGAATGATCCTTGCTACCAGACAGAAGTAATTGCGGACGGACCGGATGGAATTTGAGTTCGTTGATGGCATGTCCGTGTCCAATGTAGTTCTTTGAGCACTGATTCTTGACAGGATTAAAGATTCGTATTACCCCACGATACCCGGCAGCCGCCAATACCGGATCACCGGTCGCAACGTCATACGACCAAGCGCACGTATAGAAACTCTCGTCAGTCTGTGAAAAAAATTGGTTAAAAAACTGAAATCGGCTAGTTTGATTTCTCACATCTGGATCTGCGTAAACCTGGAGTAGCCGGATGCCTGGAGAGGATTCCTCCTCGCTTTCGCAGCTACAGTCCCTTGTACACTCGTAGATGGACACCCGGTCCTTGCCGACGGTTGCAAATACCTGGGGCTGGCCTCTTTCCAAAAACGGATTAAACTGGACTCCAAATATCTGATGATTGTGATCCTCTCGTACATGGCAGCTGCAAGGCATTCGATGGGATTAAGTACTCCATAGATTGTATCCTTTTTTATCGAATACCTCACCTGTACTTGTATAGTGGCTGCACCAACTTGGGTGCCCTCACCCGGCGGCACAGGCGGTTCAATTTTCGAGTGTTTGGCGATTTACTCCTGGTCGTGGTTGTAGTGGAGCTGAACAAACTGGCGGAATCATCCCTGTCTACGGAATTACAGTCGTTTTCATCCTCAGCATTGAAAGCATTACCGGCATTGGTCCCTGCAGTGGTTTCAACTAACTCTGATGTAGATTGACCTGTTGAATCTTCCTCCGGTGATGGATTTTCCCCGTGAAAATCCGTTCCACCTGAGTTGGTCTCCGTCATCATTGATTTAATATTTAAAAACTAATTCCGAAGCTTCTTTTGTTTACAATTGGCGGGCCGCGTTGCCAACTATTTGTAAGCCGAGCTGCCAACCTGGATTCTAAAAGCTCTAAAAAATTTCATTTTATTTATGAATTAAATTTGTATTTAAATATATTTGTTTTAATTTTATATTGTTTAATAATCATCTCTAGTTCGACCTATTCTCTAATACATATTTGTGTTAAAAATTTTAGTTATGTTCTTAATATATGATAATAAATGAATACTATTTTTTCGAGTTCTAGTTTTTGATTGAAATATTTTTAGAGGCCAGCAGCTCATCCAGATGAGTCTCTACCTCCTTGTGCGCCTTCACGCTGTGGTCGGTGATTGTGGCTGCTTGGTGAACAAAAAAACCGCGCAGCAGTTCCGCCTTAGTTTGAACGAGTTGCGCCTGCGCCTGCTGCAGTTTAAGTTGATTACTCAACTGTGGCCCCAACTTCAGGTCAGCGACACCCTTGAGAAGTGAGCACTTGCGTTCCTGCAGATCCACCAGCTTCTCCAGACTGCTGCGGTGCTCCTCCTCCAGCATCATGATCTCCTCTTGATCGGCACTTAAGTCTGCATCGCGAGCAAAAGCATCAGGGAACTCCTGCCGTATTTTTTCGCCCAAATCGACAATCGGTTGCAGACTGTTCCTAAGTTGAGCGGAGAGTCTGGTTCGAACCGCCTTACGATCGGTGTAGTTCAGAGGTGGAACGCTGTTGAAGACCTGAAGATCTGAAGGCAAGGGAAGAGTAGAATTAAGAAAAAAAGGTAGATCGCCTTTCAGATGTTATTACCCAGAAGGTGCTCCTGCCCATGGCTCTCGCCCAGGCGCACGTAATCACCAATAGAGATTAGTTTCAGAGCTCTTTTGATTTCAGGACTCTGTTGCGAACCCAAGTCCAAGCGGCGTAGCTCATCCAGAACGAGTTTCATTTTGAGAACATTCTTAATCTGGACGTCGCGTGTATCTCTCAGATCGTTGCTGTCGGTGGGAAGAAGCGTTGCGGAAGGGTCCAAGCTATCCATAATTAAAAATTTTAACTTCTTTATTATTATTCGAATAGGAACGCGTCTTCCAGAGTGCCCAGATTTCAAGTATACTTTTTAAAACATCACGACTATCGTTTAAATTGTAAATTTCCATTTAATATCGCAATATTTAAAATTGCTAAATAAATAAATTTAGTTCGTCGAAGATTCATCTAATTGTTCACTAAGAAACGTAAATCTTAATAACATATTTAATTAACATAATTTATTATCGATAAAACTATCGATAGATTCCATCGGCATGCATTCAAGTCTTGTTTAAAGTAAACCCGCTGGAATAAACAATATAGTAATGAATTTTGTAATAGAATTTTGGAGACAACACTCTACAATTATCCAAATCGCCGCTTTCGTTGTGGCAACCGAGGCGATATGGATTAGTGTGAGGTTCAGAAAGCAACCCATTCCAGAGACGAAATCTCGACTGAATAAGATTTTGATTTTCAACGAATTGGGCGAAAGTTGTGCACTATTTCACATGACATGTAAGGCACAGGGATCCACAAAAAAGTGCCCTAACAAGTACTGCTCCCTGAAGCATATGGACGCAATTGTGGAGCAGATTGACAAGGCCCTGTACTCCATTGACATCTCCATATTTACGTTCAGCTCGTTTACCATCTCGGAAGCCTTCCAACGTGCCTTGCTCCGTGGGGTGACATTACGGATAATCAGCGACAACGAAATGGTCGCATCGGCCGGATCCCAGGTCCAGGTCTTGGCTGGTCTCGGTGTGCCAGTGCGGACACCTAAAACGACCTACATGATGCACAACAAATTTTGCATTATCGACGGCTTACAGCGCGTGGAGGAGGTCAGACGCCAGAAGAATATAAAGATAGAGCACTCCCCTTGCAGCGTTGTATTCACCGGGTCGATTAATTGGACCCGACAGGCACTTACTTCAAATTGGGAGAACATCCTCATCACCGACGACGAGATTGTGACAGCCCGGTACCAAATGGAGTTCTCTCGCATGTGGGACATCTGCGGAGATCCCGCGAAAGTCCCCATTTATCGACAAAGAAAGAGTCTTCTCCGCAGGATCTTCGCTTTGAGTCTTTACTGGCTTCAACGTGTCTGTACGTGGAAAGTAGACGACGTTCATAATACCCTAATTTTAAGCGATACTAAAGCGTAGGATGAAAATCTACCGCCAGAAGAATAAAAAGGACAGAGTTGCGTGCTACTTGGAGCGTTTCCCGTGGTACAGGGATTATAGATGAAACAATATACGTTAAAAATTGACATTTTTTTTTGTTATAAGACACTATCGAACAACTTTGTTTTGTTTTTTTTTTAAATAAACCATAAACTATGTTTAAAGTGAACTTTTCTCTTATTTTGATCTTAGAATGGTACATAAATCTTTAAAAGCTACTTGTCTTGTTGTTTTAATTTTTCCACTCGTCTCAGGAATGACTCCTTTAAGCCATTTAGTCTCTCAATCTCCCCCCGTATTTCCAGATATTCCAGGTATGATACTTCCGATTTTAAAAGGATCTCTTGTTTCAGAGCGAGCACGCGGGCGACTTCCTTTTGTTTTCGATGCATCGCTGTTAGTTTAATAGAAACGGCGGAATCCTTCGTTTGCTTCGATTTTTTGCTGCGTTTTGATTTTTTAGATTTCTGCGGATTAAACGTTTAGAAAAATGCCTTAAATTGAAGTTGTTTTACCTACTTTAGCGACTTGCATAGCTTGTTATCTTTTCAGGACTCCGCGTGGTTATGTTATTGTTTACAAAATGCTAGTGTGCCCATGCTGCCGTCTGATAACAAAAATTGGCAAAGATTCTTCGATCAAATATTCGACTTCTAATATATATTTAAATCAAATATATGCTAAATAAAATTAACAATATATGTTGCAAATAAGGTGCATACTTTATACTTTTAATAATTTTATAATTTTAATAAAAATTCTTTGAGTTTTAGTGATTTTAAATATATTGTGATTGTCAAAGCTGCTATTTATGTGGGTTTCTAGATAAGCCTAGAGGTTTACAGTTTTTCATTCAAGATAAACCTTTTATGTTTAAAAGGTTAAAATCTTAAATAATTTATTTTTTATCAGTTGGCAGTCCTCTCAGCTGTGACAGTTTTTGTGCTCTAGCAACACCGGTTCCGCAAAACTTATCCATCACTGGCATACCAACGCCTCCCAACACTTTCCCCTCACCTGTAAATAAATCGGAATATTTTCATCAATTTTTTGCCAAAAATTATTGAAACCACAGTGATCCTCACGCTGTCGAAACCGTTCCCGCTGGTGGCCCGGGCCCAGCGCCAATCCGTGTGCTATGGAAGTAACTGGCGGACGATGCCCGCAGCGAGTCTAATGGCCAAGAAATGGCTCAGTGATTAGAGGCTATATTGCGATTGTGATGCCCGAAAAATTAGCATAAAGAGTGAGCAATTAAAATGCGAAAAATGTACGCGTTGCTGGCAACCTTGACATTCTGGACGCTCACGCTGCTTTTGCCGCTGCGGTCGGAGCAGTTGCACGTCCCGCCCCCCGTTCCGTGCGATCGCAGCCGAAAGGTCTTTACGGAGCCCTTTGGTGAAATCAGTGACGGCCCCTCCGGTCACAACTACACCCAGGATTCGCACTGCGAGTGGCTTATCAAGGCGCGCAACGACAGCCAGTTCATCACCTTGACTTTCCACAGCATGGGCACAGAGTGCTCCTACGATTATATTTACGTTTATGACGGGGACTCCTTCAACTCGACGCTGTTGGGGAGCTTCAGCGGGCGGACGCAGCCACAGCGGCTGGTTGCCCGCAGTGGAAGTGTAAGTTCGAGCTCCTAGATTTTCTAGTTTTAAAAAAAAATTAATTATTGTAGGCTTGTAGGGGAAAAAATTACTATCATTCTGCCAGAATCCATTATTTTTATATATTTTGATCGGTTCGAAGGTTAATCTCTCCCTTAGGGGCCTTCCCTTATCAATTTGGAGGGACTGGGAATGCTGATTAAGAATCTGATTATTAGCCGCAAGCTGCAATCTTAATAAAGTTTCTCTTCCGCAGATGCTGATCCTTATGTACAGCGATACTAACTACGTGCTGGATGGCTTTCGGGCCTCATATTACATATCAAATTGCCTAAACAATTGCCACAACCATGGAAAGTGTGTGGGCCACCAGTGCGTGTGCCACGGCGAGTGGGTGGGGCCGGACTGCGAGGACGAGGCCTGCCCGAAGCGGTGTGGCGAGAGCCAGGGTCGCGGACAGTGCCAGAACAGCATCTGTCACTGCTCACGGGGCTACAGTGGCCGGCTTTGTGACTTGAGCGACCATCCGGCGGGCAGCAGCTGGCGCTGGCTGGCCACCGATGCCGAGGGAATGACTCCTCGGGCTGCCCACACGGCCGTTTATATGGAGGACGAAGATGCTCTCTATGTTTTCGGAGGATACGATCTGAACAACGTGATCAACACACTGCAGGTAACCTTCGAACTCTGCACTTTTATTTCACTTTTCAAAATGTTTCTTTTCACTTTTGCGTTCTCAGATATATCGCTTCAGTTCCAGCCAGTGGGAGGACGAGTGGGGCATCCCCCTGCAGAGTCGTCGGCATTTCTATCATCCCTATAAGATAGACCACACGCTGCTCAAGGCTGTGCTGCAGCACAAGAACGAGGACGAGGCGAAACTCTGGGGTCTCAACAGCGATGTGAGCTTCTTCAGGAACATTCTGTACACGCTGGCCGAGTCTAATCTCCACCAGCGTCGCACACGCTCGTCACTGCCGCTCACCATCGTGAATGCCAACTCTACGGACGATGATTTGAAGGGGTATCTGGGTGACATACTGGGCGGTGACATCCTGGCTGGTGACATACTGGGCAGGGTGACGGATCACAAGCCCAATGGTCGCTATGGACATGCAGCTGACCGGGTACCGGGGGGATTTGTGATCTTTGGCGGCAAGCACGCCAACGGCAGCTTCTACAGCGACCTCTGGCTGTACAACAACACGGAGAGTGAACAAAAGTGGAAGCAGATGGCCATTCGGTCGGTGGTGAAGCCGCCGGCGGTGGCCAGGCATACTTTGAATACGGCTGGCAAGTATCTGTACCTCTTCGGCGGAAGCTTAGAGACCGGGGAGTTCTCCTCCAGCGTCTACCGTATAATCCTGCCGCTGACCGAGGACTCGCAGTGGGAACTGGTGCAGCCGAGGGGAGGAAAGACCCTGGACGTTCGCCTGGCAGCCCACTCCACAGTCTACTACAAGGCCACCAATTCGCTAATTGTGTTTGGAGGCATTATGACGAGCTTGGCCCGCTTCTCTAAGCTCTCGGATCGAATATTCGCCTTTCAGCTTGACCAGTTCCATTGGACCGAGATCCTGTATCCACGCACGGCTTTGAGGGACACGAATATACCCAGGGAGCGGGCCTTCCACACCGCCACCATCTCCGGCAATTACATGGTCGTCTTCGGTGGCTACACACACCGGCACAACAAGGATGAGATATGCTATGACAACCAGATGTACTGGTACCACCTCAGCTGCCACATCTGGATCAATCAGGTGGTCTCCACCGAGGACAGCCTGTACCCCAAGCCCCAGGGAGTCTTTGCCCATGCGGCTGCACTGCGGAGGAATCACACGTTGCTGATTGTTGGCGGCTACCACGGGAACATGAATGCGGATCTGTTTGCCTACGAGCTGCCCCAGGTCCTGAGGGTGGAGGACACTCTGTACAACCCGGAAGTATCATGCCGATTACACGCCTCGCACACCGCCTGCCTTTCGAATCCGGAGTGCGGCTGGTGTTCCGCGGACAGCAGCTGCTACGGTCGCACCATTGGCGCCAACTGTACCACCAATCTACAGACGACCAGGTGCCCGGGGATCTGTCCCTCGCTGGGCGACTGCCACTCGTGCTTGGTGCACGGATCCCAGTGGGGCAAGTCCCCGGCCGCCTTCTCCGTGGCCAGCAAACTGGGACTTAACGAGTGCACGTGGTGTGTGCAGAATGCGAGGTGCCACCATCGAGACGACAACTACGGCATATGCGGCGACAGTTCCGGCTGGTGGGGCGACCAGGGCACCGAGATACGACGTCCCTCGCTCTGCACCAGCAACGACCGACGTCCGGGTCTGACCTACATCAAGTACCACTATCCGATCAACTACACCATGCCGGACTATGTGGGCATTGTGAACGCCACCATGGTGGACTTTGCGTCGCCGCCGTTCACCACATACTTCGAGCACAAGCTGGAGGGCGAGATGCTGGCCAGGCTGTTGGGATTCGTCCGGCCGCAGCACCAATGGAACAACTCGGCCATGCAAGTGTGCACCAGCTACTCCACGGCTCTGCTGCGGGCCGGCCTGGGCCTCAATCTCGACGAACTGGTTAATGTCACCTCCCAGGCCTCCAACCAGAGCTACTGCAGCAACGTTCAGCTGCCCACCACGGAGCAGCCGTTTCTAATCGACTTTCAGGTAAGGATTGAATAGTTTGGTTAGCAGAAGCCATCGAAATGATAACCCTTTTGATGTACCCACAGGCTCGACGGAGGATTGGCGGCAATGGAATCTACAATGCCTACCAAAAGACCAAAATGGAGCTCCAGCACCTCCACAATGGCCAGCTGAACGCCTTCACGTTCGAGTACTTGGAACCGTATTACTCCGGGGACTGCACCAAGTACGGCAACTGCTTGCACTGCCTGACGGACGCCTCCTGTGCCTGGTGCCCCCTGACGAGCCGGTGCCACTTGAGATCGGTTAATGAGACGGAGGTTTGCCGGCAAGAACCCGACCACTGGTCCTATCTGATCAGCCAGCCCAGCCAGTGCTCCAATTGCACCAACTACGTGAGCTGTGAGGCCTGCGCCGGCAGCAATGAGTGCGAGTGGTGGACGGAGGACGCTCGATGCGGCCGATTAGGCAAGTCCAACAGCAGTGTGCGAGCGGTGGAGCAGTGTCCGCGATCCTGTCGCGAGCGTCATGGCTGCCAGGAGTGTTTGGGCGAGCGAGGCAGATGCGTTTGGTGCGAAGCCAGTGCCCAGTGCTTCAGCTTCTCAGTGTACACCAGTGAGTACCAGTTCGGAATGTGCCGCGAGTGGATGGACCAGGTGATCAGTCGCCAGCCGCAGGAGCAGCCAGTGCCAGACCTACAGAGGCTGCAGCCAGGACAGCAGCAGTGCAAATCGTGCGAGCAGCACCGGAACTGCTCGTCCTGCCTGCGAACCCTGAGCTGTGGATGGTGCTTCGATCGCGACAATCCCATCGAGGGCATTTGCATGCAGGGCGACTTCAGCTACAGCTCCGGAAACTGCTCTCTGGCCCTGAACAGCTCCTCGCACCATGACGCCGAGTGGGCCTACGCCCAGTGCCCGGATGTGGACGAGTGCGGACTGGGATTGCACGACTGCCACAAGGAGGCCAAGTGCACCAACACCCAGGGCAGCTACAACTGTCACTGCCGGCGGGGCTATGTCGGCGACGGACGCTTCAGCTGTGTGAGGACCTGCTACGAGACATGCCAGCACGGCAACTGCTCCGGGCCACCGGACTACCAGTGTCGCTGCGATTTGGGATGGACTGGCGCCGACTGCGGCCTGAGTTGTGGCTGCAACAATCACTCGACTTGCACGGAGCGGCTGGGAAAGTGCGACCAGTGCCAATCGTGGACCGAGGGCGAGAAGTGCGAGCGCTGCCGCCAGGGGAGCTACGGAAATGCCACCGCCCTGCAGGGATGCCACCCGTGCGAGTGCAATGGCCATGGAAACCAGGATCTGGGCATTTGCAATGTCAGCAACGGCGAGTGCTTCTGCAAGGACAACACCCAGGGTCTGAGGTGCGAAGATTGTGCCGCCGGCTACTATGGGAATCCCCGCGACGGCGGCCAGTGCTACTACCAGTGCGAGTCGAGGGGCATCCTGACCAACATCGGCCGGAGTGCCATCGGTTCTTATCAGTCGTACAGGTCGCCGTGGGGTGCCAGCCTAGAGGTGCGCGAGTGCCTGTGGATCCTTCAGCCAAAGACCCTGCACGCCGAGAAGTCCTTGCTCCAGTTGGACTTCCAGTGGAAGAACTTGGCCATGGACTGCGACGAGAACGCCGTGTACATATACGACAGTTTGCCGGACTTGACCGGAGCTACCCAGCAGAATCAGCTTCTGGCAGTGGTCTGTTCCCCCTACAGCTCGGCAAGGATCATCGAAGCCCGCTCCAGCCATGTCACCGTTTACTACAAGCAGGGAAGCGAGCGCCGGCACTTCGGCTTCAATGCTCTGTACTCCGTGAAGAACTGCATGGCCGGGACCTGCTTGCCGCCTCACATCTGCGATGACCGGATGCGGTGCGTCTGTCCTTCCGGCTATGTGGGTGCGCTCTGTGAGATCGAGATCTGTCCCAGCAATTGCAATGCCAAGCGAATGCAGGGCTACTGCGACATGGAATACGGACGGTGCATTTGCAATGCAAACTATGCTGGCTCCGATTGCGGGACATTGGTGCAGAGGAGTCACCTGGTGCTGACGGAGCTATTCAATACGCAGTTCCTGAACGAGAGTCTGGAACACCTGCGGAAGACCATTCCCCGATTCGGGCACTCGGTGAACGCCGACAGAAGGGGTTCGCTGTGGATGTTCGGTGGCTACTCCCCCAACCATGGCCCCCTCAACGATTTCCGGCAGTTCGACACCAAAAACGGCACCTGGCTCCAGGTAACGGTGGAGTCTTCCACGCCGGAGGATCGCATGCCGCTGGGTCGCTACTTCCATGCCTCCGAAATCTATGTGAAGAAACAGATCATCTACATCTACGGAGGCATCACTGTCAACTCGCAGCTATTGCGCGACTTTTGGATGTTCTCGATCCAGAACCAGCGCTGGAGCCAAATCAAGGTGGAGCTGGAGTCGGCTGGAGGTGACTACCAGGTGAGTTACTAGAACAACCCTACTGGTGATGTTTTAAGTATCATTTATGTTGTTTAGGAGGAAGTACCACCACCATTGGCTGGCCATACCCTGACCCATCTACGCTACCAGGAGCACGAGTCGCTCTTCCTCATTGGCGGCCTGACTCTAAACAAATCCCGACCCCTGGAGCTGTGGGAGTTCAACCTGGACACAGGTCGCTGGCAGCAGCTGGCGGCTGTGGGTGCCCGGATGCCGGTACTCTACGGCCACAGCACTGTCTACCATGCGGAGACCAACAGTGTCTACCTATTCGGAGGCTATGCCAGTGAACCGCAGAGCAACCTATACGCCCTCGACCTGCAGAAGCTGAGCTGGACGGAGCTGCCCAGCTTCAAGGAGCTGAATGCCCCGGCATCGCAACTACCCAGGGCTCGCTACTTCCACTCGGCAGTCAGCACGGAGCACTACATGATCCTTTACGGAGGGAGGACCCAGCCCTTCAATGGATCTGACGTTCTGATTGCCTACGTCTATGCCTGCAATCAGTGGGTGCGTCTGACGGAGGATGTGGAGCTCATTGGTCGCCTGCCGGCTTCCAGCTACGCCGAAGACATGGCGATCGATCCGGACACGGGTGTCATATTCGTTATCGGCGGATGGGACGGCAGCTCCACGCACAGCCACGTCACCAGGATAACACTGCCGGATGACATCTGCCAGCTTTGGAGCGGCGGG
Source organism: Drosophila monieri (assembly GCA_035047585.1). Taxonomy (NCBI): domain Eukaryota; kingdom Metazoa; phylum Arthropoda; class Insecta; order Diptera; family Drosophilidae; genus Drosophila; species Drosophila monieri. The sequence goes on along the minus strand of JAWNPJ010000079.1, from coordinate 4,504,053 downwards.
AAGTTCCAGTGCCGTCAATACATGGGTTGCAGCTACTGCACCATCCAGAACACGTACAGCTACAGCAGCCACTGCTTTAGCCACGGCCGGACACCCTGCGCCAACCACAACGGCACCCTGGTGGTCAACAACGGAGCGGCATGCAACGACGAGTGGATGGCCAACCGGAAATGCTCCATTTTCAACACCTGCGGCGCTTGCCTGGCCGCCTGGCCGTCGCACCAGGAGGTTGCTCCGGTGTGCCAGTGGTGCGACGAGTGCGGATTCAGGGGCAGGTGTGTCCCGGCCGGTGAGGACTGCGGCTGGCGCATTGCTTGGTGCGTTAAGAGACAAAGCCTGGGAGTGCTGGGCCTGTGCCCGCTGCCCCAGTGCTACCAACTCAGCTGTGAGAGCTGCATGCTGCAGCCGCAGTGCAACTGGGCGCGGGACGAACTGGGCACCGTGGAGTGCATTTCCCGGGAGCTGGTGGAGAAGAACCAATACCGCATCGTGGAGAACTGTCCGGCGCCGTGCCACACGCATGCCAACTGCACCAGCTGCCTGAGCCAGACCATCGTTCCCAACGAGTGCAAGTGGTCCACCATGTTGAACGCCTGCATGGCCCCGAACTCGCAGCCCCTGCTCTGCGCCGGCGGCGTTTGCGGCCTGGTGCTGGAGGCCAGTGAGCTAGAGCGATGCCCAGAGCCGTGTCACGTGTACACCCAGTGTTCCAGCTGCCTGGAGCACGCCCATTGTGGTTGGTGTGCCCGCGAGGGCCACAACGGCGACGGCATCTGCACCGAGGGGGCGCTGGAGCACAAACAGGAGCATCCATCGGGTTCCACGTGCGACCTGATCTACTCCAGCTGGCGCAATGACTCCCAGCTGACCAACGCCGACGTGGTCTCGTGGCACTACGTTCAGTGTCCTGCGGAGAACGAGTGCATCAACGGGCACCACAATTGCGATGCTGTGTCCGAGCAGTGCATAGACTTGGACACTGCCGTCGGCTACAAGTGTGTGTGCGCTCAAGGCTATCGCGAGGAGCACGGTACCTGCCTGCCCGTTTGCAGCCAGGGCTGTGTCCGGGGCAGCTGCGTCAGCCCGGATCAGTGCCAGTGCGACTTCGGGTACGTGGGCGCCAACTGCAGCATTCAGTGTCTGTGCAACGGGCACTCCAACTGTGAGTCGAGCAGCCGGCTGGACATCTGCCTGAAGTGCCACAACAACACCATGGGCGAGCAGTGCGAGAAGTGCCAGCCCCTGTTCGTGGGCAATCCCCGCGAGGGCCACGCCTGCCAGCCGTGCCTGGACTACTGCCACGGCCACAGTGACGTCTGTGTGGCCTATGATGCCGATCCGGCCTTCTTCAACATGACCCGCTCCGAGCTGGAGAGGATACTGCCCGAAGGTCCGGCCCATAATGCCACTTGCCTCCGGTGTGGCAACCACACTGCCGGGGATCGGTGCGACACCTGCTTGACTGGCTACTTCCGGGGTAGCGAGGATCTGCAGAAGGAGTGTCGGCCGTGTCAGTGCCACGGGCATGGAAATGTCTGCGATCCGGTCACCGGCGAGAAGTGCAACTGCGCCAACAATACGGAAAGCGATGCCACCTGCACGGCCGGCGGGGGCAAGAACTCGGCCCAGCTGTGCTGGATGGTTCAGTGCTCCAAGTGCCGGGACTCGTATGCAGGCAACCCCACGGATGGCCACCAGTGCTACAAGCAGATCACCGTCGAGTCGCGCATGTGCTTCGATGCCAAGCCAATTGGTAAGTGTTTAAGGATTAGTTTCTTGAATTTTGAGTAACCACTTCCTTCCTTCCTGCTTTTCCAGAGGAATGCAAATCGAAACCAGCTGCCCTGAAGCCCGGCCAGACGGTGTTCTTCGTCATCCAGCCGCGCTTCATGAACGTGGACATTCGCATCACCATCGACGTGACACAGGGCGAACTGGACGTGTTCATGTCGCCGCAGGACGACTCCTTCATAGTGGAGACCAATGGGACGACCGGCTACCATGACATCTTCCTGGACAATCGCTACAACTGGGGACCGAAGGTGAAGCGGGAGCATCCTCTGAATGTGGCCCTGCCCAGGCACGACAATGCCACCATTCAGAAACTGTTTGCTCCGGAGCGTCGCATCGGAGGCGGAGGGCTTGGCGTAGGGGGAGGAGGAGGAGGCGAGCGGATTGGGTCCAATCCGTACTACGTGCCGCAGTTGCAGGACTGCAAGAGCCACGGGGGCCACAACTTTATCGTGAAGGACCAGCACGCCAAGGACCTGAGTACCCATGTCACTCTCAACCACTGCAACACACTGCTCCGGCTGTTTGGGCTGAGGAACCGCCTGGTTCTCACTCTGCCACAGCATGCCCACAACCTCAGCGCAACCCGGTTCTTCATCGCCCTGCGGGCCAGTTCGGGACCAGAGCCGAGCTATGGATCCGTGGTGTTCCGCCAGGATCAACTGCACATCGACTTGTTCGTGTTCTTCTCGGTGTTCTTCTCCTGCTTTTTCCTCTTCCTCGCCGTCTGTGTGATCGTGTGGAAGGTGAAGCAGGCGGCGGACCTGAGACGGGCCAGACGGCAGCATGTGGTGGAGATGTTGCACCTGGCCAAGCGCCCCTTTGCCCAGATCTTTCTGGCCTCCGGCAGCCTCGATATGGACAGCCCCCAACCGACCGCCTCCTCCTCCTCGTCGCGCGTGATGCGCCAGCGCGCCCGCCAGGCTTTGCTCCTCCAGCAGACGGAGCAGGCTGGGGGCGACTTCCACGGCAATGTCCTAATGCATCACCCGTCTAGTCGCCGCGGCCACGACCCGCACATCATGCTCGTGGCCATCGAGCCCACTTCCGATAACCTGGCCGCCGTGGGCACGGTGTTCGTCAGTCTGCCCGGTCGCTCCAGGGCGCCCCTGAGCATCGCTCTGGGCTCCACCCTCATATCCTACTCCCGGCAATACCCCCTGAATGCCCGGCACTTTATGCGCGCCCAACGCGCTCAAAACGTGGCCAACCACCCGGCCTAAGCGGGTGGAACTCTCTACCAGCTGCAATCTCTGGACTATGTACCGAAGTACATAAAGACATTCGAATAGATATTGGTGTGTATGTAATAGATTAGGTAATTTTTGTACATAACGTTTAGGTAACGCGACTAACGATATTCCCATGGGTGTACATAAGATAGCATGTGCAAAGGATATGTATACATAGCTACTGCTTGCACAGGTCTTCTAGAATTATATAATTATGATATTTACTTGTCGATAGATAAAGATACAGGAACTGGGTGGATGAATAGGATTTTAAGCATACTCAAGCTCAAGAATATTGGTCTCGGAAACGGAAACGGAAATCTATAATCAGAACAAACATTTGGACTGAAACAATTTTTTTTTGGAAAAATTACTTTCGCTAATTTAATAATTTAATTAATTAGAAACAGCAAGAGCAACCGCCATTCTCATAATCAAGTTTCAAGAAAAAAATATAATGTACTTCCACTAGAGCAACAGGAATTTAATATATGGATTATGAATGAATATATATATATCTTTTAAGAGTGTCAATTTTTGTCGCACAAACCGAAGAAACATTTAAGAGCCATACGAATAACAAAAATTAAATCAAGATATACGTATTTATTATATAATAGCATAATGAATGTGTCATAGTAACTAGACGTTATGTATGTGTCGAACTCGAATATGTTTTCCGTATATATATTGTATAAAGTATTGATGATATTCCTTACCCAGTTGGTGGTCAGCATTTGCTCAATTAGTTCGTTAGTTCTCAACGGCGCACTCTTACGCACCCAAGTACCTACTATTTTAAGTAAAACTAACTATTTTTTTCACAAAAACACAACACACACACTCGTTATGTTTACACAAAAGCTCCGGAACACAAGAGCTGCCGGAAAATGCAATCCATGGATTTTAGACTATAGATATCGATTGCTTCTCCGGCAGCTGGAACACTATAGACGAACAAATCCTACAGAATCTATCCTAAACTACAAAACTCAACTACACTAAATCTCAGTAACCAAAAGGTTGTAACAAATTCTCACTACATCGCTTTAGTTTAAAACTCCCTCCTTACTTATATGTGGTATTTTTGTTTTTTTATATATATATATATTATATATTAAATATATATATTTTGGTTTTCGAAATTAGCAAAATTTTTAGAACTGATGTACATTTTAGTGATTATACAAGTTGTCCCATTTTTGCAATATATTTTATGTATATTTATAATTCGAATTATTATTTTGTATTTGTGTTTGCAATAAAGATGAAAGTTTGACAAAAAAAAGTGTTTAAATAATTTAAGAGGGAAAGTACACTCCAAGGATTTTATTATTATTATTATTATAAAGAATGTGGGCACCTAGTGCCAGAAATCACCGGAATCGGGCCAGAAACCGAATTGAGCTACAGTCCCGCACTAAATATTATTATTTTTATATTATATATATTTATTTAATATTAAAGATATTTAAATTTGAAATCATAAGGATCATTATACTATTTATTACATCTAACATATCATTTAATATTTAATGGGTAGTCCTTATTGTTTCAAAACATCCTCCAAACGTCTCGGCATAGAATGCATAAGTTTTGAGGTCGCCTCCTTGGATATCTGGACCCATTCCTCCTTCAAAGCTTTAATCAAATCATTTTTAGATGAAATGCCGTGTTTTCTGATCTTTCTGTCCAATTCCTCCCACAGGTGCTCGACCGGGTTGAGGTCAGGTGACATGCGCACATCTGTGGCCGAATGTTTGGGAACGTTGTCATGCATGAAAGTAAGGGAGTTTGCCATATTCAGCTTTGAGGCATTTTTTTTTAGGTTTTCCTTCAAAATATTTAGATAACAGGCCTTGTCCATTATACCCCCAATAAATACCAACTCCCCAACACCCGCAGATGACATACATCTATATGTATATAGATGTACACCCGCTGTACATCAGCGGTAAGAATGACCGACTGGACGGAGCGAGCCAAACCAGCGAGCTCAGCTGAATCCCAATTCTAAGCAATCTGAGATTTAACATTGACCTTACGGCGCGGACTTTCATTAAAACTGACCCACTAACCATAGTTAGGCCATCACCTGGTCCAAAATAAAGACAGTTGCGATTCCAACTCGTCTCATTACTCAATGCCAAGTGCGGTACTTAAAACTTGGAACCTACTTCGAGTGTTGCTTCCGTGAAACGGACCACAAGTAGGAATCACTCCTACGTAGCGCCTCTGAGTGTTGCTCTCGTGAAACGGACCGTCAGTAGGACCAATACGGTACGAAGCCTCCGTGTTTTGCTGTCAACTGCCGGAGGGATTACTATCCAACATACCACCACCACAGCTGCGGACAGCCAACCGGACCGCAGCTCATCGCTACACCATAGCGACCGCATCCTGGTCACAGCAAGCGACTGTTCAGCCCGAGCAGACTCCTGTACAGGTAATTCAGTCAGATTATCTATAAGGGTTATTGACTACGACTCCGGGATGAGATCAAGTTCGACGATAGTGGCCGCAAACGCTCTACGGACGCACAAAGTAATTACCAACAATTATAAAGTGTAGGTTAAGCAACAGCAACAAGGACCTTCTGCTTAAAACTTATGTTGCAGTGCGTACTACTTAATATGTAACAATAATAGCAAGGATAACGGCAAGGATTATTTTAATTCATTGTGCAAACGAATAATTTTTATTGATTAAATAGTTTTATGTGATAAATATATATTTATGCTGCAGGGTTCTACATATAAGCACACCACTGCTTCGAGGAGTTCTAGGTGTTAGTTGGTTAGGATCTATCATTTAACTAGAGCTGGTTGAAGGCAGGGATGTGAGGATGTCCAGGATGAAGCTGTCCGGCTGTTCGATGAGATGTAGAAGGCCTGCCAAGGAAATTAATTAGAAATTATTAATCCCAAGAACTAATATTAAACAAGAAAGCAGTTACTAACCTGCCACATCGCAGAATTCACCGAAGGAGGTGCACGGCAGGAACTCATCGGTTAGGGTTTGCAGGATACTGTCGGTGGACTTCAGCATGGCCTCGTCGTTCTTGCGCAGATAGTCGAACAGCGACATCGGCCAGTCCTCCTCCTTGGGCGTGCTCACCGTCTTGAAGAGATTGTTGTAGCACAGATCGATCAGCGCCCACATCATGAGGAAGGGCTTGTACACGCTGTACTCCTTCTCCTGGCGATCCGCCGGCGAGAGGAGAGCCTTGCACAGCACCGAGGGGGAAATGTGTCGGGCCTGGGCCACGGCAATCAGGCGCTTCAGATGCGCCACCTTATGCTTGTTCCACAGGTCGCGGCTGTGCAGGGAGAGCGACATGGTGCTCATGTAGAGTGGTCCGTCCACTTCGTAGGCGCACTCGAGCCACTTCTCGCTCGGCGGCGCCTGCAGGTAGGTGAGCAGGGTCTTGCTGTCCCTGGCCGCCGTCCGGGAGGACAGCAGGAGGTACACGGCGTAGAAGAGCAGATATGGCACAAAGTGCATATTGGACTGGGGACCGCCGCCGCCGGCGTCGTCGTGGAAGCTGCGCTCCCAGGCGAAGCGCAGCAGCAGCAGCTTCAGGTCGTGAATGCTGCTGGGATACGAGATATCACAGCGCTGGGTGCTCTCCTGCATGTAGCTGCTGTGCCGGGTCATGCAGGCGGAGAAGGTCGACTCGCCCACAGCCGGTCCCCAGAGGGGCAGCAGACCGTTGCACCTGGTGTTGGCGTTCTGCAGACTCGCCCGCTCCCACTCATCACGTCCGCGGGTCAGCCGAATGGCCGAGGTGTGGCAGTCCACGTGCACCACATTAAAGTGGGTCACCGTGGTGTAGCCCACGCTCTTGCGCGACTTCAGCTCGAACTCCTCCACGTTGCAGCGCTTCGTGAAGGTGTAGATGCCGAGGACCTTCTCCGGCTGGCAGGCATAGCCCTCGCGGCAGATGAAGCACGTCAGTCCGGTCTCATCACGCAGCTTCTCGATTTTCTGGAGGATCGAGCCCTTCGCCGTCACCTGTCCCTTCTCGTTCGTACGCATGCCCAGGGCGTCCAACTGCTTCTCGCGGGTGGCCATCGCCAGGCGCTTCTTCTCCGCCCGCGTAAAGTCGCGTACTTGCTGCACCCGTGCCGCCGTAGCCGCATCCGTCGACAAAGCCTCCAGGAGGTTCTCGGCCAGACTGCCGACGTGCTCGTCGCTGGACACCTGCTCCAGGCGATGTATAATCGGTATTATGTCCTTGCTGATGGCGACCTGCGTAGCCTCGTGGTGGTTGGAGAGGCCGGTGAGGAAGCGCAGGATGTACTTCAGGCTGGGGCGCGAGATGAACTCCTTGAGCTCGTCGGAGTCGGTGCGCAGGAGGGTCGGTTTGACGCACGGAGCATGCTCGGTGATGTAGGCCAGTGATCGCTCCACGATGCCCATGCTGACGATGTAGTCCTTGAGGGTGCCGCCGATGCAGTTGTGTTCGATTTGGTTGGTCAGCACGCAGAAGAGCTCCATCTTGAACTCCTCCTCCGGGGTACGTTCGATGTCGAATCGCTTGAAGTTCAGAGTGTCCTTGAAGTGCTCGCACAACAGGGCCATCTTCACCTCATTGCCGTACACCAGCGCGGCTAGGACGCGAATCAGATGACGGAGCACGGATGGATTGTTCCTCACATTGGGACAGTCCGTGCAGGAGATCAGGGCGCTCACATACTCTGGGCCACCGAAGGTGAGGGAGAACTGCAGGAACGAGTCCAACGTATCGCTGGCCGCCTTGGACAGGATGGTCTCCATTATTTCCAGCAGCTGCTCGGTCACCGCCGACTGTATGGAGTCGTTCTCCGACTGCAGACACATCTGCAGCACCTTCAGCAGCGTGTTGATGGCGCCTATTTCCGGCTGGCAGAGCACCTCCTGGCAGCGGCGCACCTTGACGCAGATGAGGAAGAGCTTGAGCAGCACCTGGATGAGTTCGCGATTGCGGGAGATGCGCTGCAGGCTGCCGATCCTGTCCAGCATGACGCGCAGCCCGTTGCAGTCGGCCAGGACGTTGGCCATGCGATACAGCTGCTCGGTGTCCACCTGCTCCTGGCTCTTGTTGTTCAACGTCTCCACAAACTCCTCGGTGGCGTCGCCGAGAAGGCCGCGCATGCGATACACGATCCTCATGGCGTCCCGATCGCCGCCCTCGGCCAGCCAGACCTTCTTGTACACATCCTTGACGGGCAGATCCAGGCTGATTATCTTGTTATTGACCAACAGCTCCATGCCGTTGTCGTCCTCCAGCAGAGCTATCAGCTCGCAGTCCGTGCAGATCTTGTTCTTGACGTCGCGCATCAGTGGTCCCAGACCCATTTCGCCGGACGGGTAGGGATTGCCCAGCATACGTCCTTGCAGGAAGTCTTCCTGCTGCGGATCCTTCTCGAGGGTCATATAGAACTCGCTCTCGTCGTGCTCCTCCGGATGGATGATGGAGTACAGGCGCTCGAATATAAAGACCGGCGTCTTGATGTCGTTCATGCGGGTCTTCTCCACCGTGTCGATGAGGATCTCCATGAAGGCGCGCGTCTCCTCCTCGGTGCCGCTGGTCATGTCCTCGAGCATCTCCAGCAGCTTCTCCTGGGCGTCGTCGATCAGTCGGGTGCGTTGCACCACCAGGCTCCTTAGGGCCAAGTAGCTCTCCAGCACGGGGCCCAGCATCCTGGTCTTGTATGTCCTGCGGATGTTCGGGCACTCGAGCAGGAGCCACAGGAGCTCCACGTACTGCCGCAGGGCGTAACCCAGCGACAAGTCCGATGACAGCGAGTGCTCCTCCATGCGATGCACCTTGCTAATCTCCACGGCCAGCAGCTGGCATATTTGTCCCAGGACACCCCTCAGCACGAGGTACTGCAGCCAGGGTCGCTCGGTGGCCATGCTCTTGTAGAGCATCAAGTACTCGGCGCTGGCCTCTCCGGCATCGCCCACGTGCTTCAGGAACGAGGTCAGCATGTTGAGCGCCTGCTGCCGCCGCTCGTTCGTCCTGCTGAGACTGCTTAGCAAGGAGCACGCCAGCTGGCGGCCGAACCTCGAGTTCGGGTTGAAGAGCAGCGGCTGGATCCACTTGGCGTTGAAGACCAGCGGCTTGACCACCCGTTGCTTGTCCAGCACCCGTTCGCGCCACCTCTTCCCGTACTTCTCGCTGAGGAAGAAGGCCCTCACCTCCCGCTTGCTCTTGGGCGGGGTTTCGGACGCCGGTCCTGTTCCGGCGGCAGCCGGCTCCTTGGAGCTCTTCTGCTTGGTCTGCGCCAGTGGCTGTACGTTGTTCACCGGCATACGACTGCACCAGGCCGCGTACTCGTGGTTACGATCCGAGTTGAGCCATGCCCTGTAGTCGACAGTGTTGCCCTCGAGGACCTTCATGCTGCACAGGTCCTGGTGAACCGCAGCCTTGTCGTTGGGCTTCCGGGCTGGTATAACTGGACAAATCAGGTTCTGCATGATGCGCAGACAGGGATGCAACACCGACGTCACTGGTCCGCGAGGGAGTCTGCCAAGGAAGGCCAAAGATCAGTAAGGAACAGCTATCTGACCTGCATCCCAACCTACCTGCAATTGCTGATGAAGAGCTCGAAGATGACCTTCAGCTTGTACTCCCAGCAGACGTCGTCCTGGCTCAACAGAACCTCCAGCAGCGTCATCTCCTGGTGCACTGCCGCCTCCATGCTGATCAGTGGTATGGCGCCCATGAGAGCGTTCTTGACGCGCGTGGTCACCAACTGGAGCAGGTGCATGCACGCCTCGGCATTGTCCTTGGTCAGTACGACCAGCAGGTTGCGCACCTCCTCCTGGATCTGGGGAGTACCGCGGCGCAGATTGTGCTCGGCCAGCTCGCTGACGAGACCCTGGCTGTACAGCCCCACCCGGCAGTCGTAGTTGTAGGCCATGGCCCGCAACAGGGTCAGACACTGCTCGGTGGAGGCCAGGGCGCAGCCATAGCATCGGTTCGTGGTGGTGTTCTCGGCTCCTGATCCAACTCCGGGGTTGGTGGGGGGCTGGTCCTGCTGCTGCCGATCGTAGGCCACCAGCTCACTGGAAGAAGTGACAAAAATTAGTGGCCAACCCGGCAGATCTTGGGGGAAGAACTCACCTGCGACAGGCCTTGACCTTCTGGACGATCTTGCTCAGCTCCTCGAAGCTGGTCCGCGATTCCACGCAGTACTTCTGGGCCAGCAGCTGTATGATCTTGTTCACCTGCGAGGTGCTGTGCACACTGGCCATGTTGTCCTCCACCAGTCGGTCGCTGCTTCGGTGCTCGGCCACCTTCTGGATGAGCAGCTCCAGCATCTGCTTGTTGGTCAGCAGCTGGCGGTAGATGCGATCGGCTCTCTCGAGGGAACTGTGTATGAGGGAGACGGTCTTGGCCCGATCCTCGGCCGACTCGATGGGATCCACGGCACAGCAGACTCGGGCATGCATGCTGAAGTCGAACTTGGCGTACTTGCAGAAGCCGCACGAGTGACACAGGAAGGGATCCTTTTCGTCGTAGTTGATGGCTCGGCACTTGTGGCACTGGAACACGTTCTCCCCACAGTTGCCGCAGACTCCCGGATAGGCCGGCACGGCTGCACTGCAGCGCGGACACTGCAGGTTCTCGCTGGATCCGCTAACAGTCTCGAAGAAGTCCGCAAACTCGATCATCAGGTTGCAGGCGGTGATCGGTAGCGGGAAGTCGATCTTCAGCTCGGTCTGGGCCGATTGCAGGGACACGGAGCGGGCCTTGTGCCACAGGGCGGGGCGATTCTTCAGCTCCACCACCGCCTGGACACTGCGGTTGTTGTAGTAGACATTGATGGTGCGCACCATCTTGGTTCTCTTCAGGTCGGCGATCCGCACAATCAGCTTCGAGATGGTGTGGCACTGCACCAGCTTGTAGATCATGGTGGTGGTCGTGTACTTCGAATCCGACTTGACGGACGGCAGCTTGATGTTGGCCATCGGCACCTCCGGGTTGTTGCACACCAGACACGGTTCCGATTCCAGGTAGTACCCGTTCACCTGCAGTATGGACTCCAGGGTGGTGTAGATGGGCGCATTCGGATGCTTGCAGAGCAGCTCATTCTGCTGCCGGAGGACGTCCACCGCTCTGGAGACTAACTCGGGCAGGCGCTCCGTAATGGTGCGGGTGCTCAGGGTTAGGTAGCCCAGCAGATCCACAAACTGGGCCGTACGCCGTCCATAGGTGGGCACCAGGGGCCACAGGTTCCAGAAGATGTTGAGCAGCTTCTCGCGGTGCCGGTCGTTGGCGTGCTCGAAGAGGCCGGTCATGAAGGAGTGCGCCTGCCAGCGCAACTGGCTGATGTTGTTCTCCAGCAGGAAGATCCTCACGAAGCGGGTGATCAGCGGATCGCAGGCGTACCTGAAGATCTGGTGCACGAACGTGCCGCACTGCGAGGGATCGAACTTGGAGTAGTAGGCGTCGGTGTCCTCGCTCTTCTCCCGCTCGCTGCGAACTTTTCCCGACGTCGACGCAGTCGATGCGGCGGGCAGTGGTTGCGCCTGCTTGGACCCGTTCGGAACGGGAAGATTGCAGACGGCAGCCTGCAGCAGTTGGATTATAATGGGGGACACCCCGTCGTCCAACTGGTAGCAGGCAATCTCCATCAGAATGGCCAGGGCGTCTTCGTGGACCACACAGAACTTCTGCCAGTTGCCGGTGCGCAGCTGGCTGATCTCCTGGCAGGTGCGCAGATGCTCGGTAAGCTCAACCAGGGCATCGTAGCTCAGCAGAGGAGGATTGGCGTTGTAGGGAGCACCCGTCTAAACAGAAAGATGATGTAGTTTCCAAATACAAACAATTATCTTAGAAGCTCACCTTGCTGCTGACAATGTTGCACACCCGTTTCACCACCCGGAAGTGGGCGTCCAGGGAGTGGCCGTCGCGGTACATGCGGAACTTCTCCTTGCTGCCGCAGATGTACATCAGCAGCTTGCGCACCTGCCGCCGGAGCAGGGTGTTCAGGTTGAGCATCATGTACTCGCAGAGGGTGAAGGTCATGGCCTCGCAGAAGCCGCTGTCATAGTTGTCCGGATGGGCGCTGCTCAGGCGCAGGATCTGGTACGGCAGTCGCACTATAATCTCTGTGAGGAGGGCGTCATAGGACTCGAAAATGTCCGGGTAGTTCTTCAGGTAGTTGTGCGGTATCAGGATAGAGATGTCTGGTTTCGGGCCGTGCTTGATGGGCTTCAGCAGCTGAACCCCCGAACCCGACGACGGCTGTGCTGGCAGGGAAGCAGCTCCACCGGCCGCATAGGGATCTCCCAGCACAGTCTTCCAGTGGGCCAGCAGCGTGTTCAGTGCCTCCAGGGCATAGACGAATGCGCCGCTCTTACTGAGCACATTCGCGGTGGTGCTGGCCACAAAGGAGCTGTTGTCCTTGAACTGGTGCGGGGGCGAGGTGGTGCCCGTCTGCTTGGACTTGGTCTTGCCCATCATCACGCCGAAGAGGGAGAGCAGGGCGAGGCGCACCTCGTTGCCAGGACACTTGGTTTCCATCTGCAAAAAGGTTCTTCCGGATTAGCAATTCCCTACAGATTTCATGATTAGGATTACCCTGGAGGCTGCTCCTCGCTTCCCTATTTCCACGTACTCCACCAGGGCGGTCAGCAGGTCCTGCAGGACTTGCTGATCCCGGTCATTGTTGCCATTGAGGTCGGTGGTCAGCATAAGGATCACCTGGATGAGTGGAATGGCCTGGAGGCCGTTGCACAAGTCGAAGGTGTTCAGGTGATGGATGATGCTCTCCAGAACGGCAAGTCTGAAAGGAGAAAGGATTAGCATATCCTTGAAACACAGATTAGTTCATCCTACCTTAGGTCGTGCAGCTTGCTGAGCTTCTCGTCCTCGTTGATCTCGTTGTCCTCGCTGCTGCTCATGGCACTCAAGCCGGACACTCCGCTGGCGCCACTGGGGCCCGGCTGCTCCTGGTCGTCCTTGGCCGAGCTCTGGCGCGGCGGCGAGGAGTTGGCATGGTCGCCAAAGTTGCTGCTCCTCGCCGAAGTGCCGCCGATGCTCTCCACTCCGCTGCCGCCGCTCTCGGAGCCGCCGCTTCCCGCCGGCTCGGCAGGGGAAGTGCGCAGCGTGGAGCCATCGGTGGCCACGTTCGAGCCCTCGTCGTCATCCGATCCGCCGGCGGACACGCTGGCCGTAACATTGGCCGCAGCTGCCATTGCCGCTGCCTGCCGGATGCCCTGCAAGTTTGCCAATCCCTGCTGGAGGCTCTGCAGCGCATTGGCGTCGCCGCCGTGCTGCTGGAGACTCAACGCGATGGCTATGTCCATGATGGCTTCATCGTCGGCGTCTTCCGGCAGGCCCAGCAATCGGGGGAAGCCGCCGCCCATGAAGGCCTCCAGGTTGAGCAGCTGCTGGTGGCCCGCTAGTCCGGCGGCTCCTGCCACTCCAGACACTCCAACGAGCTCTACCTCCGGGTGCGGATCTGGCGGCAATGCAGCTGCTCCGGCACCTGCTCCTCCTCCCACTCCTACAGCAGCTTCCACGGCAGCGGCTGCCGCCTCCTCGATTATGTCGCTGGCTGCTGATCCGGCCACCGCCTGGAGGGCCTGAATGGCGGATGTGGAGGGCGTGGGCGTGGAACAGGCCGGGGGCGTGACAATGGCCACCTTGCGCCTCTTCAGTCTGGGACTGAGCAGCAGGATAAGCGCCTCCTTGGCGCTGTGACTGATCACGCTGGCGTCGTGCTTGAGAAGATCGATGAAGTACTTGGTCATGCGGCCGACCTGGCCGAGATCGGCGAGGGCGAAGCCGTACATGATCTCCACCAGGCAATGGACAATGGTCTCCGCCTGGCAGAGGCCTCGCCGCACTATGTTGGTCGGTTCGTCCAGCGCCGGGGTGACCTTGTGCAGCTCCAGCACAATGGCCATGAGCGACGGCACAATGTCGTAGTTGTTCTCCTGGCAGATCTTGGCCAGCGACTGGGGGCGCGCGTTGGCAATGCCCCGAACCAGGAGGATCAACCGGTAGAAGCCCTCCGGATCGATGTCCTGCAGGGACTCCAACTTCTCCAGCTTCGGCTGCATGGCCTGCAGCTCTCCGTTGACGAACTGCAAGAGGACTCCGTCCTTGTACATGTGATAGGATGGTCGGCTGCCGTAGAGGGTGGCCAGCACATACCGCGCCTGCGTCTGGACAGGATTGGGTGTGGGCAGCAGCAGCAGGGCACTCGCCGTCTTCACCGCCTTCTGGCGCAGCGGAGCAGGCACCCCGGCTCCGAGCAGGTGCAGAGCACAGTCCATGACCTCCAGCAGATGGTTCACCATTCTGTCCAGTTGGGTGATGCAGTTGAATCCCTCGCCGAAGTTGGCGCTGCTGGTCTGGGACGAGGCCACCGGCGGTACACTCGACCCGGGGGCAGTAACCTCCTCACTGTCGTCCGGCCAGCCCACCAGCTCCTTGGACTTTCCGTACACCTCAATGGAGTCCAACAGGGTGACGTGCTCGGGATCCAGGGACGTGGCAAACACCACCTTGAGCAGCTTGTCCGACTGCAACATCTCGTCGCGGGTCAGGGGTATGTCGAACCACCGGGCGCGCCTCACGGGAGTGGTCACCGTGCGTCCCAAGATGGTCACCGCCAGCGGAGCACGCTGCACGTCCTGGGTGCCGATCAGCACCCGTATGCCCACGATCACCACGTTCGGGTCGTTGTTGATCACCTCCAGGGTGAAGCCGTTGGCCCTGGTGCTGGCCACGAACATGCCGGTGGAGAAGAGGCGCGTCTTGAGCTTCTGCTTGTTGTAGATCTGGAGGAGATCGTTGCCGCCGAACTCCACGTCCGCCAGCATGTTGCAGTGCTCGAAGAAGTCAATGGGGAACACATGCTGTCCGCCAGCCGTGAGTTGCTTCTGCATCTTCTGCTTCTGCTTGCCGCCTCCGGCTCCCGCGCCGGCCTTGGACTTGGTTGAGGCACTGCCTCCGCCGCCGCCGCCTCCCTTGGCCATGAGGGTGGAGGAGTAGAGCTGATTGCCAAAGGGCTGAACCTGAGGCGAGAGCCAGAAGCTGGTGTGCTCCGGCTGGGCCGAGAAGATCCGCAGGCTTCCGTCCTCGCAAAGCAGCAGCAACGTGGTCTTCTCCACTCCGGCGACCGCATGCCGTATTCCCACCACGTCCATGATGCGTGACTTGGCCGACTGGGCCTTGATCTCCTGCATGTAGATCCGCTCCGGGGTGAGCATCAGGATGATCGGGTTGTTGGACGTCTGCATGCTGGCGTACACCAATCCGGGATGCCCGGCCACCTCCGTCCACTGGACGAGTGGCTGGAGCGGGCCTTTTGAGGCCGACTTGCTGGCCGAGTTCGTGTCCAGGTGGTAGATGCCCCTGACGCCCTCGTTGACGTTGGTCAGCGGCGAGAAGAAGCTCCGGCCGGAGGAGTAGCTGTAGAAGAGCAACTGGAGGGCGTGCGAGTAGTAGACGGAGACTCCGCCACCGCCCACCTGGCCGTTAATGTCCTTGATGTGCTGATGGCACAGCTCCAGGGTGTTGGTCACATAGAAGTCGCCGTGCACGGCCAGACTCTGCTGGTCCAGCTGCTGGGTGTAGATGTAGCCGGAGCTGGCGAAGCTCAGCATGTAGTAGTTGCCGTCCTGGTACATGAAGGTGCAGTCCCGTATCTTTCCGACGGCCACCAGGTAGTAGTACTTGGGGCTATACGTGTCCACGGCCAGGTCGTAGATCTTCACGTAGTCGGAGGTAACAATGGCCAGCAGGGTCTGGGATCCCGGCAGCCAGACTGCCTTCTTGATGTAGTTGCCGTTCTCCAGCTGGGGGCTCACCACAATGTGCTCGTTGGTGCTGCCGCCGCTGGAGAAGGTGAGCACGTGGCACTCCTTCAGTCCGCAAACCGCCAGGCAGTCCTCGTTGCAGGGATTGGCGGCCAGGGAGAGCACCGTGCAGGCGATCGGGGCGGAGCTGAGCTGTGTCAGAGTCAGCTTCCGCTTGGAGGCATCTGCCTGCTTGAGGAGCGCCGAAAGCTGCAGGATGGTCACCTTGCCCTTCTCGTGGGAAACGGCCAGCTGCTGGCGACGACCGTGCGGCGAGGAGAGGCAGCAGAAGGCCACGCGGCGCACTACGCCGGAGGATATCAGGTGCTTGATGGTCTGGCCCTGGTCGCCGGAGTAGTTCATCCGCACGTTCTCGAAGGCCCCCTCCTGGGAGCCCAGCGTGGCAAACATCAGTTGGTCGGTCACCTGAAAGCTCTGCTCCAGCTGGTGCAGGCGCTCCAGGGCCACCGTGGCCCTCTTGTGGCAGCCCACGATGGAGTAGAGGGTGCAGTTCTCCTTGATCGAAGGCAGCAGCACATCGAAGTACTCCAGGATGCAACGCACCACCAGCAGCCACTGATCCTGGTGCTGCAAGGTCTCACGGTAGGGCTCCAACAACTTACTCAGCAACAGGATGCGCTCGCTGGTCACCGAGTCCTTGCGGGCGGCAATCTGCTGCATCACGGGGGGACTGGAGCGCTTCTTGCACGATAGTAAAGGCAGGTGGGACGGCAGGTAGCCACCGGGCACACCCACCGCATCCCTGGCCTCGCTGGTGCCCAGCCGGCGGCTCAGTGCCTGGCAGGAGCCGTCCTCCTTGGCCCCGCAGTCGCAGAAGAAATTGCCGTACTTGGCGTAGCTGACGTCGTGGCCCTTGTGGCAGACGCGGGCGCACACGGAGCACACGCCCACCGTGTTGATCATGTTGCAGGTGTGGCAGTGGTACCAGTGTTGGTTCATGAACTCCTTCTGGGTCTGCGAGAAGGTGCACAGCTTGTTGTTCAGCGTATCTTCGTCGGAGTCGTCCAGGAGCGAGTCCTGCTCCCCGTCGTCGGCCAGCTCGTCGTACAATTCGTCCATGTCGCTCTGGAACTCGTCATCCCACGGCGGGATGTGCTGGCGACTGCCCCGATAGCCGATGCTCTGCAGGAGCTCGCTCAGATACCGGAGCAGGGCGCTCACGTTCTCGGCGTGCCGGAGCTGCTTGTCCGGAAGCTGCAGCTTGGCCAGCTCCAGCCAGAGGAGAGTGGTGTTGAACAGCGCCACATGGCCGCGCGCTGGACTGGCATCCGCCAGGGTGATCATTATCTGCAGGACATCGGCAAAGTCACAGCCGTCCTGGGGCGGCGAGATGAGGGTCTGGCCCAGCTGGAGCAGAGCCTGGAACAGAGGAGGAGCTATCTGCGCCGCCTTCTGCTGGTCCTTGACCAGAGATTTCACGAAGCTGAGCAGCAGGGCGCCATTCCTTTCCCCTCCGGTGGCGTCACAGGCCTGCGAGGACTCTTCCGAGAGATTCGGCTGGGCTGCCTGCCAGAGGCTGAGGATCTGTGATCCGGTGGCGGCAGCTCCTCCAGCTCCGGTTCCCGCCGCTCCAGAGCCACTTGCCCCGGCGCCACCACAGTCGTAGTCAATGTCCATGGCATCCAGTTGGTCGGAGATGCTCGGCATGGCCGAAACGGTAGCCATGTTCGTCGGCGTCTGGGCGTTGCTGCTGGAGTTGCTCGACGGCTGAATGATGCTGGTGAGCAGGCGGCAGGTGGTGTCCATGGCTTCGGAGCTGCTCACGTCGGCGCTCACGTTCGGGCCGTAGATGATGTGCGTCAGCCAGAGCTTGAGCCGAGCCACGTCCACCGTGGCCAGTTCGGCAAAGCACTCGACCAGATCCTCGTGCTGGAACTGGGAGTCGGTCTGGGTCGATTGCTGGAAGAGGCGCTCCACAAACTGGAGCATCTTGCGGGCGTAGCTGACGGGCAGGCTGGTGCCGGTGAAGGAGAGCAGCAGGGTGGTGAGGCTGCCCAGGTGCTGGTCCTTGAAGAACTGGCGCATGGCCTGCACCGCCGTCGGCTTCTCCAGCATCTTGATCATCGTCTTGAGCACCGCGAACAGCATCGACTCATTGAACATGGCGCGATCTTGGTCCACGGCACCGCTTCCAGTGCTGGCTGCTCCAGCTCCAGCCCCAGGCTGTGGCTGTCTCAGATCGGCGGCAAAGTCGATGAGCATGCGGTAGCAGTAGCCGATCATGTGCTCGTAGAGGAGCAGCTTCTGGGCCTCCAGCGTGAGGCCGCTGAGGATCTCCCGCAGACACTGTTCGCTCTGGCCCTGCAGGTAGTCGGTGCGCATATCCAGCATGGACGCGATCAGGAGCATCTTCATCTGGGACTCCACCTCGGCATTGTTGGAGCAGAGTGGCAGCAGCAGCTCAAAGAGATTCAGAATCGTCTTCAGGCAGTGCTTCACGGTGTGCAGGGTCGAGTAGTTGGCTCCATGGGTCAGCTCCGTAATGTGGGCATCTATCACGTTGAGGGTGTAGGGCTCCACGGGATGCTGCTTTCCATCGAAGGCCGAGTCGTTCACTACCAGGCACTTGGGCCACTCGTTGGCTATGAGCTGCTTGTCCTCGTTCGGCAGGAGCTTCAGGAAAGCGGCGTGCAGCTCCAGCATGATCGCCGGCTTGTCACTCACGATCGGCACAATTAGGTTGAGAGCCTGCTCCGGCGTGGAGCTGGACAGCTGCTTCAGCATCTGGGCGCGCACAATCACAGACAGGAGCCGGTAGGAGGACATCAGCTTGAGCATCAGCTCGTTCACCATTTGGTTGCGTTCCTCCAGTTCCCCGGGCAGCAGACCCTCCTCCTCCTGCTTGGACTTTTGCTGATCGATCGACTCGTTCGAGGAGTAGATCTCGGGCTCATTGGTGCCGCCGGATGCCGAAGCCCCAGTGATGGAGGACTGCTCGCTGGAAGAGTCGTCGCACTCCTTGCGCGGCAGCTTGTAGCCCTCCTTGTGGGCCCAGGCCACGGCCTGCATGTGGGCGACCAGAGCATCGAACAGGATGAGGTCGGAGAGACGCGGTGTGCCTTTTCCGTTCATCTGCGTGTTGAAGGCCTCCACGCCCAGGATGGTCTGCTTGAGGCTGTACTTCATTTCGGCGGCTATGTCGCCCACTTGGGTCCACAAGGACTCCGCGAACTGGGTGTACATTCCCTGCTTGATGAGACTGTTCACCACCAGGTACTGGGAGCTGGCCAGCGGGTACCGGATGCTCCAGATCAGCGAGTGGAGATTGGGCACTCGGTCGACCTTGATCGACTCCACGTGCGAGGTGGAGGGCGGCAGGCCGAGGAGCAGCTTCCAGGCAATGCTGAAGCAGTACTGCATGGCGCACAGGTTATGCATGCTCTCGTCCTTCTCCTTTTCCTTGGAGAAGGCCGACATGTCCGCGATGGCCAGGATGTCGGTCAGGGCATCCACCAGCAAGGGATACTTCAGCTTGTCCGGCGTGCACAGGATGAAGTTCCAGGCCAGGCCATCCAACTTGAACTCCTGCGCCCAGTAGGGCTTCTCCGGATCTCCCATCACCAGGGAGTAGAAGGTGGGGCGAATTGCTGCAAGAGATTAGGAGGTATGTGGGTTAATAACTAGAATACTAGAGTCTTCTATGAACAAACTCACATGATCCATAGTCGCCCGTCGATTTCCGGAACTTGTCCTCGATATCCTGCCGGCAATAGGAGTTCAGCTTGGTGCGGCTATTGAGTAGATCCGTGATCTTTTGAGTTTCCGGCATGCTGCTGACACTGAACAGGTTCCAGCGCACCTGGTCGAGCAGCTCCGGCGGGGCGTTGTACAGGTGCTTCATGAGGTACTCCAGGAAGAGGAGCAGTCGCGAAAGCAACATCATCTGGCTGTTCCGCACGGGTCGCTCGGCAGTGGTGCCGCGGCAGACCTCGGCAGTGATGCCGCGGCAGACCTCCGCACAGCGTATAACTCCACCGGCTGTGAGCAGCAGGATCGACTTCTTCTGCATGAGATTGAGGGAGTGGAACAGGAAGAGCAGCATCTGGGCGTGCTCGATGTTCAGGTCCTCATAGTCCGAGTCACTGGCAGCGTTCCATGTGCACACTCCCTCCACCAGGGTGTTGATGAGGCGGTGCCACACGGACAAGCAGGCCGCTTCCTTCTCCTGCGTGGTCTTCAGCAGCAGGATCTGGACGAGCACGGACAACGTGCTGGGATAGACTTGCAATGGCCAGGTGTTGGTATCGGTGGACCAGGGCGAGATGGCCAGGTGCTGCAGCAGATTCGACTGCAGCTGCTTCGACAGCAGCGACGTGGAGATCAGATTGTGGATGTAGCGCCCGGCAGCCCCCGAGAACCGAATCATCGAGGTCTGCCACTTGGTGGAGGCACCAGCGGAACCGGCCGAACCGGCATTTGCCGCCTGACCACCATTTCCAGCGCCTTGCTCGCTGTCACTTCGCATCACGTCCCGGTCAAAGTCCTTGATTATGTTGGCCATCAGCAGCATCTGTTGGTCACTGACGCCCGCCTTCACGTAGCGCTGCATGTAGGCATGCCGGTTGGCCAGAAACTGGTCCAGGAAGCAGAAGATGTCCGCCGCCAGATCCAGATACTCGTGCGGCTCATCCAGCTTGGGCACAAGGGCACTCTTCTGCTCGTTTCCACGCTCTTGGGCGGAGGTGTTCGCATTGTCGTCGTGGGTTTCCGGCGAGAGGGTCTCCTTGAACCAGTGGCCCAGATAGCTCTCGCTGTCGTCCTCCTCCGAGTTGTCGGAGCAGGAGAGCGAATCGTTGAAGTATGTGGTTGAGTCCGAGTAGCTGATTGGATCGCATTCGGTGCGATCCTTGGCCGAAGCGCGCCGCAAAGTGCAGGCCTTGCGGTAGGCCACGGTGGCCAAGAAGGTAAACAGTTGATGCAGGGTGGCCGTGTTGAGAACCCTTACAATTCGCTCCAGCGATGTGTAGTTCTTCAAAATATCAAACTGGGCCGGTTCTGGGATGTCCCCGGATTCGGGGCTCTGTCCGCAGGCGGACTCGATCTTCAGGTCCTCGATCAGCTCCGACAGAAGCTTGATACTGTGGTTGGCAATGGCCGCGTTGAGTTCTCCGAATCCCTGTTGGACTTTGAAAAGATTAACTCTAGCGATGGGTGTGCCGGGCTCACTGCCCGATGTTGCAGTCTTTGCAGGTTGTGGCTTCGACTTGGATGAAGAGTCTGCAGCACTGCCGGTGCTGCCCGAGGCACCCATGGCACCCTGAATGCCGCTGATGAGCAGCCAGCTGCCGTAGCAGAGATGGTTCTGGTAGACATGCATCCGAGCCGAGCTTTTGAACAGTTCACCGATGCTCGAGTAGATCTCCAGGGCCTTGCTGACAATGCTGCAGGCCTGTTCCTCGAAATCGTCATGCTCCTTGGACGTCTGTCCACCGCTGGACCCACCGCCGCCGGCACTGCCCTGGCTGGTGGATGCGGTCTGCTGCTTCTGGGAACTGCTCGCCTGGGACATGCTCAGCACACTGGTGGTGATTGAAACGAGCACCGCGTTGTACAGGGCGGTGATGCCGCACATTGACAGCTTGTCGATGCGACTGGGCGTCAAGGGCTGAGATGCGATCAAGCCCTGGGCCTGACTCAGAATGGACAGATCAGTCAGCATGTGATTCATGGACGACTTCACTGATGTGGCCTCCACTTGAGTGAGTGGCAGATACAGTGGCTTGCCGCCGTTGATGGTCTCCATGTACTTGGAGCGGTATCGGTTCAAGATGGGCAGGCCCACGCACACGTTCAGCAGGGTATCCGAGCCGTTCATCTGCTGGAAGCACTGCAAGTTGACGGCCTGAAGTTGGTCCTGCAAAAAACGGAGTTAGAAGACCATATAGACCAAAACCCTATCATAATTCAATTACGGTGCAATCGGTGACCTCCTCGCTAAGCGGCACCCAAGTCATCTTTCCCGGCTCTAAGGGTGCCAACAACTGCTGAAGGATAACCGAGGAGAGGTCCGATCGCGACCTCTTGATCTCCGACTTTGGTGATTCCTTGTCATTGCTGTTTCCGCCGCCTGCCGATGTACTACTGCTCCCAATGATGCTCTTGTTGCTAGACTCGGGGTGCTTGCAGCTCTTCAGTACACTGGCCACGGCATTGTAGTCGAACTGCGCCGCCGAATTGGCGATGCTCTCCCGGCCCTCGCAGAGCATTTTAAGAGCCGCCAGCAGCCATTTGGTCTCGTACACCGAGACGAGAGGCAGCCGGTGGAGGATAAAGGAGGTGAGCACGGCGGTGGCATCGTGCAGCTGACAAATCTGTGTCTGGCAAACTACGGATCGAGAAACATTTAAACAAAGAAAGGACCTTGCTAATGTGAATCACCCGATTTCTGGGCAAACCATAATTTTTGTTTTTCGCTGTTGAAAAATAAATCATCAGAAGACTTACTCGACTTGATTTGGACAAGCTTATCCGCCGCCAGAGCCGCAAAGGCCGTGTAGAATTGCAAGTAATTGCTTTCCTCGTCGAAAAATTCATGTTCGCTGCACGAAATAAAGGCAAACGATTTGAAAATTATTGGAAAAAAGCTTTTCGTTTCGTCATTGGGCGGCCATTTTGCAAGTCACTTTTTGCACTTTGCAGTCCCCAGTCCCCCGAAAAAATTTTCACTGCGCCATTGAGGCTGCAAAAGTTCTGGCCCATCCACTCTACTTACCATCGATTGATCGCCTTAAGCAGGTTAACCACCTCGTTCTTATTGAGAGCTCCGGTGCGGTTCACTAGCAGAACTTTTACCACGGAGTTCCAGTCCGTTCCGCCGCTGTGGGCCGACATTATTGTTTAAATATACGTCTATTTGCCCCAATATTGCCCCAAAAGTACTCGGTCTAGGCCTACTGTGTGACCAGTTACGTTAACCGTGAGATAGTGTTGCCAACTCCACTAATTTTTTGTCGGATTGTGGCGTTTTTTTTTAATGACAGGTAACTCATAGCCACCTATTTAAGGGCAGGGACCTCGTTGTTCTGGCTATTTCTCTGTTAATTATAAAACATAGTAACCTATCTTTTTAAAATATATTTTATGTCAAAAAATACCGTACCGGCTTTCCTCATTTTCCCCGGTGAACATTACCAGTCGCCGGGATTAGTGTGACCTTACCAAAGTCCCACCACCCATCCGCGAACCCCCCGGAACTGCTGACATTTGTTTATATTCCAACGCCATGCAATTCCATTTCAAAGTATCGGATGCTGAACGGGACAAGGGTGCTGCTGCCACCAGTAGTAGTACTACCACCAATCCACATACTGCCCTCCAGCCCCAGCAGCCGGCGGCGTTGGTGGAGCCCAAAGATGCCCAGCACGAGATCCGGCTGCAGTTAGTATCTGCTGGTCTGATGCAATCCGCAAGGAGTAACTGAAACTCAATCGTAATTTACAGAAACATAGTGGCTACCTTTTCGGTGAACTGCGAACTGGACCTCAAGGCCATCAACTCCCGAACGAGGAACTCGGAATACTCCCCAAAACGCTTCCGAGGTGTGATAATGCGAATGCACTCTCCACGCTGCACGGCCCTTATCTTTCGGACGGGAAAAATCATCTGCACAGGTGCCCGCAACGAAATCGATGCAGATATTGGTTCAAGGAAGTTCGCCCGCATCCTCCAGAAGCTGGGGTTCCCCGTCAAATTCATGGAGTACAAGTTGCAGAACATTGTGGCCACGGTGGACCTGCGGTTTCCTATCCGCCTGGAGAACCTCAACCAGGTCCATGGCCAGTTCAGTTCCTATGAGCCGGAGATGTTCCCCGGACTCATCTACCGCATGGTCAAGCCACGTATCGTCCTGCTTATTTTCGTAAACGGAAAGGTGGTCTTTACGGGCGCCAAGTCCCGCAAAGACATCATGGACTGTCTGGAGGCCATTTCCCCCATTCTTCTCAGTTTCCGAAAAACGTAGGAGCATGATACTCTACTGGCTTTAATTTATTTTAGCAATTTTTTACGAACAAGTCGACAAAACGGAAAAATATTCCACTAAGCATTAAATAATTAAATTTTTATGAACCATCTATTACCATTTAAGATATAAAATAAAAGAGAACAATTTTTGTATGCGAAAAAAAAAATAATTGGTTTCCCCAGAAAATTTGAGAAAAAATCTTTAAAAAAAAGTTTTTCTCAGATTTTAATGCAGATTGTGCCTCTATTCATTTTGAATTGGATCCCCCAGGAAATTTGAAAAAACATCTAAAAAATAAATGGTTCCTAGATTTTGAAGCAGAATGGAAGGGAATCAATATACAAATCGTTTAAGGTATTCCGCACGAGAATCGGATGATTATTGGCAAAGATATAGCCATCTCTGGGGGCCAAATTGTGTCTCCACGCATTTTTCAACATTTTGAAGGGGATCCCCCAGGAAATTTGGGAAAAAATATAAAAAATAATTTATTCCTAGATTTTGATGCAGAATGGAAGGGAATCGATGTACAAATCGATTAAGGTATTCCGTTCGAGAATCGGACAATTATTGGCAAAGATATAGCCATCGCTGGGGGCCATATTGTGTCTCCACGCATTTTTCAACATTTTGAAGGGGATCCGCCAGGAAATTTGAGAAAAAATCTAAAAAAATAATTGGTTCCTAGATTTTTATGCAGAATGGAAGGGAATCGATGTACAAATCATTTAAGGTACGCCGCTCAAGAATCGGATGAAAATTGTCCAAGATATAGCCATCGCTGGGAGCCAAATTGTCCTACCACGCATTTATCAGATTGTTTAAGGGGACCCCCCATAAAATTTCACAAAAAATCTAAAAAATATTTTGTTCTCAGATTTTGATGCAGAATGGTGGAGAATCTATCTACAAATCATTTAAGGTACTCCGCTCAAAAATCGGATGGAAATTGTCCAAGATATAGCCATCGATGGGGGCCATATTGTGCCTCCATGCATTTTTCAACATTTTGAAGGGGATCCTCCAGGAAATTTGCGAAAAATCCAAAAAATATTTCGTTCCTAGATTTTGATGCAGAATGGAAGAGAATCGATGTAAAAATCGTTTAAGGTATTCCGCTCTAGGATCGGACAATTATTAGCAAAGATATAGCCATCGCTGGGGGCCATATTGTGCCTCCATGCACTTTTCAACATTTTGAAGGGGATCCCCCAGGAAATTTGAGAAAAAATCTAAAAAATAATTGGTTCCTAGATTTTTATGCAGAATGGAAGGGAATCGATGTACAAAGCGTTAAAGGTATTCCACTCTAGGATCGGACAATTATTAGCAAAGATATAGCCATCGCTGGAGGCCATATTGTGCCTCCATGCATTTTTCAACATTTTGAAGGGGATCCCCCAGGAAATTTGAGAAAAAATCTAAAAAATAATTGGTTCCTAGATTTTTATGCAGAATGGAAGGGAATCGATGTACAAATCGTTTAAGGTATTCCGCTCTAGAATCGGATGAGTATTGGCAAAGATATAGCCATCGCTGGAGGCCATATTGTGCCTCCATGCATTTTTCAACATTTTGAAGGGGATCCTCCAGGAAATTTGAGAAAAAATACAAAAAATAATTTGTTCCTAGATTTTGATGCAGAATGGAAGGGAATCGATGTACAAATCGTTTAAGGTATTCCGCTCTAGAATCGGATGAGTATTGGCAAAGATATAGCCATCGCTGGAGCCCATATTGTGCCTCCATGCACTTTTCAACATTTTGAAGGGGATACCCCAGGAAATTTGAGAAAAAATTAAAAAAACAATTTGTTCCTAGATTTTGATGCAGAATGGAAGGGAATCGATGTACAAAACGTTTAAGGTATTCCGCTCTAGAATCGGATGTGTATTGGCAAAGATATAGCCATCGCTGGGGGCCATATTGTGCCTCCATGCATTTTTCAACATTTTGAAGGGGATCCTCCAGGAAATTTGAGAAAAAATACAAAAAATAATTTGTTCCTAGATTTTGATGCAGAATGGAAGGGAATCGATGTACAAATCGTTTAAGGTATTCCGCTCTAGAATCGGATGAGTATTGGCAAAGTTATAGCCATCGCTGGGGGCCATATTGTGCCTCCATGCATTTTTCAACATTTTGAAGGGGATCCTCCAGGAAATTTGAGAAAAAATACAAAAAATAATTTGTTCCTAGATTTTGATGCAGAATGGAAGGGAATCGATGTACAAATCGTTTAAGGTATTCCGCTCTAGAATCGGATGAGTATTGGCAAAGATATAGCCATCGCTGTAGGCCATATTGTGCCTCCATGCATTTTTCAACATTTTGAAGGGGATCCTCCAGGAAATTTGAGAAAAAATACAAAAAATAATTTGTTCCTAGATTTTGATGCAGAATGGAAGGGAATCGATGTACAAATCGTTTAAGGTATTCCGCTCTAGAATCGGATGAGTATTGGCAAAGATATAGCCATCGCTGGAGGCCATATTGTGCCTCCATGCATTTTTCAACATTTTGAAGGGGATCCTCCAGGAAATTTGAGAAAAAATCCAAAAAATAATTTGTTCCTAGATTTTGATGCAGAATGGAAGGGAATCGATGTACAAATCGTTTAAGGTATTCCGCTCTAGAATCGGATGAGTATTGGCAAAGATATAGCCATCGCTGGGGGCCATATTGTGCCTCCATGCATTTTTCAACATTTTGAAGGGGATCCTCCAGGAAATTTGAGAAAAAATCCAAAAAATAATTTGTTCCTAGATTTTGATGCAGAATGGAAGGGAATCGATGTACAAATCGTTTAAGGTATTCCGCTCTAGAATCGGATGAGTATTGGCAAAGATATAGCCATCGCTGGAGGCCATATTGTGCCTCCATGCATTTTTCAACATTTTGAAGGGGATCCTCCAGGAAATTTGAGAAAAAATCCAAAAAATAATTTGTTCCTAGATTTTGATGCAGAATGGAAGGGAATCGATGTACAAAACGTTTAAGGTATTCCGCTCTAGAATCGGATGTGTATTGGCAAAGATATAGCCATCGCTGGGGGCCATATTGTGCCTCCATGCATTTTTCAACATTTTGAAGGGGATCCTCCAGGAAATTTGAGAAAAAATACAAAAAATAATTTGTTCCTAGATTTTGATGCTGAATGGAAGGGAATCGATGTACAAATCGTTTAAGGTATTCCGCTCTAGAATCGGATGTGTATTGGCAAAGATATAGCCATCGCTGGGGGCCATATTGTGCCTCCATGCATTTTTCAACATTTTGAAGGGGATCCTCCAGGAAATTTGAGAAAAAATCCAAAAAATAATTTGTTCCTAGATTTTGATGCAGAATGGAAGGGAATCGATGTACAAAACGTTTAAGGTATTCCGCTCTAGAATCGGATGAGTATTGGCAAAGATATAGCCATCGCTGGAGGCCATATTGTGCCTCCATGCATTTTTCAACATTTTGAAGGGGATCCTCCAGGAAATTTGAGAAAAAATCCAAAAAATAATTTGTTCCTAGATTTTGATGCAGAATGGAAGAGAATCGATGTAAAAATCGTTTAAGGTATTCCGCTCTAGAATCGGATGTGTATTGGCAAAGATATAGCCATCGCTGGAGCCCATATTGTGCCTCCATGCACTTTTCAACATTTTGAAGGGGATCCCCCAGGAAATTTGAGAAAAAATTAAAAAAACAATTTGTTCCTAGATTTTGATGCAGAATGGAAGGGAATCGATGTACAAAACGTTTAAGGTATTCCGTTCTAGAATCGGACGAGTATTGGTAAAGATATAGCCATCGCTGGAGGCCATATTGTGCCTCCATGCATTTTTCAACATTTTGAAGGGGATCCTCCAGGAAATTTGAGAAAAAATACAAAAAATAATTTGTTCCTAGATTTTGATGCAGAATGGAAGGGAATCGATGTACAAATCGTTTAAGGTATTCCGCTCTAGAATCGGATGAGTATTGGCAAAGATATAGCCATCGCTGGAGGCCATATTGTGCCTCCATGCATTTTTCAACATTTTGAAGGGGATCCTCCAGGAAATTTGCGAAAAATCCAAAAAATATTTCGTTCCTAGATTTTGATGCAGAATGGAAGAGAATCGATGTAAAAATCGTTTAAGGTATTCCGCTCTAGGATCGGACAATTATTAGCAAAGATATAGCCATCGCTGGGGGCCATATTGTGCCTCCATGCACTTTTCAACATTTTGAAGGGGATCCCCCAGGAAATTTGAGAAAAAATCTAAAAAATAATTGGTTCCTAGATTTTTATGCAGAATGGAAGGGAATCGATGTACAAAGCGTTAAAGGTATTCCACTCTAGGATCGGACAATTATTAGCAAAGATATAGCCATCGCTGGGGGCCATATTGTGCCTCCATGCATTTTTCAACATTTTGAAGGGGATCCCCCAGGAAATTTGAGAAAAAATCTAAAAAATAATTGGTTCCTAGATTTTTATGCAGAATGGAAGGGAATCGATGTACAAATCGTTTAAGGTATTCCGCTCTAGAATCGGATGAGTATTGGCAAAGATATAGCCATCGCTGGAGGCCATATTGTGCCTCCATGCATTTTTCAACATTTTGAAGGGGATCCTCCAGGAAATTTGAGAAAAAATACAAAAAATAATTTGTTCCTAGATTTTGATGCAGAATGGAAGGGAATCGATGTACAAATCGTTTAAGGTATTCCGCTCTAGAATCGGATGAGTATTGGCAAAGATATAGCCATCGCTGTAGGCCATATTGTGCCTCCATGCATTTTTCAACATTTTGAAGGGGATCCTCCAGGAAATTTGAGAAAAAATACAAAAAATAATTTGTTCCTAGATTTTGATGCAGAATGGAAGGGAATCGATGTACAAATCGTTTAAGGTATTCCGCTCTAGAATCGGATGAGTATTGGCAAAGATATAGCCATCGCTGGAGGCCATATTGTGCCTCCATGCATTTTTCAACATTTTGAAGGGGATCCTCCAGGAAATTTGAGAAAAAATCCAAAAAATAATTTGTTCCTAGATTTTGATGCAGAATGGAAGGGAATCGATGTACAAAACGTTTAAGGTATTCCGCTCTAGAATCGGATGAGTATTGGCAAAGATATAGCCATCGCTGGAGGCCATATTGTGCCTCCATGCATTTTTCAACATTTTGAAGGGGATCCTCCAGGAAATTTGAGAAAAAATCCAAAAAATAATTTGTTCCTAGATTTTGATGCAGAATGGAAGAGAATCGATGTAAAAATCGTTTAAGGTATTCCGCTCTAGAATCGGATGTGTATTGGCAAAGATATAGCCATCGCTGGAGCCCATATTGTGCCTCCATGCACTTTTCAACATTTTGAAGGGGATCCCCCAGGAAATTTGAGAAAAAATTAAAAAAACAATTTGTTCCTAGATTTTGATGCAGAATGGAAGGGAATCGATGTACAAAACGTTTAAGGTATTCCGTTCTAGAATCGGACGAGTATTGGTAAAGATATAGCCATCGCTGGAGGCCATATTGTGCCTCCATGCATTTTTCAACATTTTGAAGGGGATCCTCCAGGAAATTTGAGAAAAAATACAAAAAATAATTTGTTCCTAGATTTTGATGCAGAATGGAAGGGAATCGATGTACAAATCGTTTAAGGTATTCCGCTCTAGAATCGGATGAGTATTGGCAAAGATATAGCCATCGCTGGAGGCCATATTGTGCCTCCATGCATTTTTCAACATTTTGAAGGGGATCCTCCAGGAAATTTGAGAAAAAATCCAAAAAATAATTGGTTCCTAGATTTTTATGCAGAATGGAAGGGAATCGATGTAAAAATCGTTTAAGGTATTCCGTTCGAGAATCGGATGAGTATTGGCAAAGTTATAGCCATCGCTGGGGGCCATATTGTGCCTCCATGCATTTTTCAACATTTTGAAGGGGATCCTCCAGGAAATTTGCGAAAAATCCAAAAAATATTTCGTTCCTAGATTTTGATGCAGAATGGAAGAGAATCGATGTAAAAATCGTTTAAGGTATTCCGCTCTAGGATCGGACAATTATTATCGATGTACAAAACGTTTAAGGTATTCCGTTCTAGAATCGGACGAGTATTGGTAAAGATATAGCCATCGCTGGAGGCCATATTGTGCCTCCATGCATTTTTCAA
Organism: Drosophila monieri; assembly: GCA_035047585.1. Taxonomy (NCBI): domain Eukaryota; kingdom Metazoa; phylum Arthropoda; class Insecta; order Diptera; family Drosophilidae; genus Drosophila; species Drosophila monieri. Next base: position 4,474,083 of record JAWNPJ010000079.1, on the reverse strand, counting down.
CATTTTGAAGGGGATCCTCCAGGAAATTTGAGAAAAAATACAAAAAATAATTTGTTCCTAGATTTTGATGCAGAATGGAAGGGAATCGATGTACAAATCGTTTAAGGTATTCCGCTCTAGAATCGGATGAGTATTGGCAAAGATATAGCCATCGCTGGAGGCCATATTGTGCCTCCATGCATTTTTCAACATTTTGAAGGGGATCCTCCAGGAAATTTGAGAAAAAATCCAAAAAATAATTGGTTCCTAGATTTTTATGCAGAATGGAAGGGAATCGATGTAAAAATCGTTTAAGGTATTCCGTTCGAGAATCGGATGAGTATTGGCAAAGTTATAGCCATCGCTGGGGGCCATATTGTGCCTCCATGCATTTTTCAACATTTTGAAGGGGATCCTCCAGGAAATTTGAGAAAAAATCCAAAAAATAATTTGTTCCTAGATTTTGATGCAGAATGGAAGGGAATCGATGTACAAATCGTTTAAGCTATTCCGCACTAGAATCGGATGAGAATTGGCAAAGCTATAGTATTCCCATGGCGTCATATTACCTCTCTTTAAATTTCATAAAGATGTTTCATAAAGACTTTCTAATTTTTAGCTTCTCCATTCCCGTTTTTATATTCTTCAATAAAGTCTCAGTAGCTTTTACCAAAACTAGTCTTAAAGCTAGTTTGAATAATAACCCACTTGCTGGTTAAACATTACTTTCATTTATTTTCATTTTCGTTCATTACAAAAGAAAACACGAGTTATAAAGAGATTCGTTTCTTACGGTAGTGGAGGGATATAGACTCTACTCAGTTATACAAACTAGGACCTCGCTAGGTCCTCGCTTACACCTCGTCGGCTTCGAGTACATGGCTGGGTGAGTGACAATACAAACTATTTGTGGTTTGAAGGAGGAGTAGGGGGTAAATACGTATAAAACTTACAGACTATGCAGATTCGTTAGTTGCATAAATTGGACGGTTCGCATTTCGTTACAAAAATATTCAAGATTAAGTGTAGATTTGGGTAATTTTCAATCGATATGCATACGCGCAGATATCGTCAAGATATGTTTCTTAAGATTTCTAAAATCTATTAAAGGCATTTTGTGAAAGACACATTTGTTTGATGATTCCTCATAATTCCGCACTTGAAGCCCGCTCTATGATAAGGCGTAGTATTATGGTTCGTTATAGACTTACAATATACATTTAATTTAGGATGCTACATGCAGAAGGTTCTTTGTTCAGCGATTTAAAATAAAAGTATGTATGTTTAGCTGCTGCTGCTGCTTTGTACATTTCAATACAGCGGGTCAATGGAGGAGTACTTCTCTACGCAAATAAAAAGCCAAAAAGTTGACCAGCATTTTTGGACGGAATGCAATTTCGTTTGGCAAAAATAAAAACTACAATACAACTCAAAAACTAAACGTAAAAAAAACTAAAGAACGAACAAAAAAACAGACAAATCCTAGCAATGCGTGTTCGGGGGGTGACGCTGTGTGTGTTCCTTCTATTCCATCACTATGTGAGCAAGTGCAGCATGTTGAGGACCAGGTGCGTGCGACTCCTCAGCAGGTAGATGAAAACGCTGAAGAATAGCAGCGACATGGACATGGAGGCGCGCCATCCCATATTGTATATGGAACAATAGGGGCACTGCGAGCTGCCGCACACCTCGCAAATGTTCAGCAGATATGTGGGCAGGGCATCAAATATTGATTCGTTGAAACGCTCTGAAAGACACATATAGATTAACCCTTTATTTCGCTTTAAAAATATGGATAATAATCACTTACCCGGCGCATAGTAGTCGTAGACTCTCACCGGCAGATAGCGCGACATGTTGGCGACTGGAAACCAGCGTTCAATTGTGAAATTAACACAAATGTCTTCCCGATCAAGCTGTTTAAGGATTACAATTAGTTTTTCTAATTTCTAAGCTCTTAAAATTTCCATCAATCTTACATAATCAAAGTAGAAGATAATCTTCCGCTCTAGGTACCGTGCCCTTCTCAGATTCCTCACACGATTGCTGAGCACGTAGGTGTCCAGCTTCTGCTGCTGAATCCAGTAGCCCGTGGGTATGGCCACGTCCAACACAGCCATGCCGGAGCGCTCCGACTCGTTGGTGTTTATCCAACTAAGTTTTGGATAAAAGAAGGTTGAAAAGGAGCCTCAATTTAAAAACATTTTAAGACTCACTTCTGACAGGCCACATAGGAGATGTGCGACTGATTCCTGCCGTGGAAGATGGCCTTCGTGTGGAGGCCAAAGGCCGGCACTGGCGGCTTGGTCTGGAACTTCTCAATGTCCACGTTGTACTGGACATGCATCTGCAGGATGGCGTAACCAGCGCCCTTGGCTTGTACCTTGATGGTGCCCCAAGCATCTGGGATCTAAAAAATTAAATCAAAACATAAATAAATTGTTTAAATATTAAAAAAAATAATAATAAGTCACCTCTATGCTCTGCAACTTGGCCAAGTTGGTGTCATCTATCATCAGCGTCTGGGTCTTGCCGCCCTGCGAGGAGGCCTCTATTTCAACAGTCAGGGCGGAAACCTCGCGCAGACGAGAGCGCACGGTGTACTCCACTAGAGCCTTGAGAGCGGCACTCGTGTCCTGGGTGGAAGCCCATCCTCCATCGTTCAGGCGCTGCGAGTTCAACCACCTAACGATCGGATCCACAAAGAACTCCCGCCGAGCCACATAGACCAACAGAGCGTACGCCGTCGTCTCTATGTTGAGGGAATCGTACTCGTAAGGCAGCCGGGGCAGGGAGAACCACTTCTGATTCTCCAGCTTGCGCGGCGGTTGCGGTATCTCCTGGTTACCCCAGTACATGAAGTCACCTATGTTGCGGGCATTGCGGCGCAGAATGGCAAAGACTTCCTCGGCGATCGGTGAGTTGCACAGCTGCAGGGCGTAGGCCGTGATGGCGATGTCGTATGGTTCGGCCTGGCGCTTCAGGAAGTCCATGTTCCGTTCGATGTAAGCCAAGGCCCGCTGAGTGGCCAGAGCCACTCGAGATCCCAGGGTGCCGGAGATATCCTTGACGGTGGCCAGCGTGATGAGGACGTGAGATGTGAGCGTGATGTTCTTGTCGAAGTTGGTGCGGTTCAGCTTCCTATCCGGTAGCCATGTGACTTCGTAGAAGGAGCCCTGGGGCGTCTGGTGCTGGAGCAGCCAGCGCATATTCTTCTCCACAATGCTGGCGTCGATCCAGATGAAGTTCTCCCACTCGTAGAAGCTGGCCTCCTGGAACACCCTCAGGCAGTAGCTGGTGAGCCAAACGGAGGAGTCCGAGTTGTTCCAGTCGGAGCGGAACAGGGAGAAGCTGCCGTCGGGCCGCATGAAGCTCAACTGGCGTTGGTAGCCAATGTTCATGTGGTAGAAGGCCTCCTTCTCCATCGTCTTGTTCCGCTGGTTGATCAATCGCATGTACATGATGGTGTAGAGATTGGCGGCGAAGCTGAAGGCGTTCTGCTCGCCGGACTCCATGGGCATGTAGAGGAGCGAGCTGGCGTTCACCGGCATGGTGGGGAAAATAGGACCCACTACGTCTCCCACCACGGATATTCTGGCTCTGTTCGAGCCGTACACGAAGTAGCGATCCACTTGGTAGGGAATCTCTGGCGTTTGGGTCACGTTCACGTGCATGTATTCCAAAACGTAGGCGCGATTGGAGAGATCGAGCAGCACGGACTGGTGACGGTACTGCGGCAGACCGTCCGACTCCACGTGCAGTCTCCTGGTAATCGTGTCCGTTCCCAGCAGCGTGGCCACGTGCAGGGTGACATCCACATTGCCCAGCCGCTGCGGCACCACCGGGACATAGACCACCGTTGAGCCCTGAGCCTCCAAGTAGATGAAGAACTGGTGCTCGCCAGAACTGGTCCTGGGGTTGTAGGAGCGAACGATTCCGTCCTCCTCCACATGGACAAACTTGTAGTCCGGGCTGCCGTGCAGGACCACGGTGGCCTCAATCGGCGTGGTCATGTAGTTGAAGACTGTGACGCGGATGCCCACCTGTTCGCCTTGGCGGCAGGCCTCCGGCATTTCCACGTTGATGAAGAACGGCTGCACGCCGACGTACTCCAGGGCCTTGTTGATCATTCCGAATCCCTTCGAGGGACTGACACTGAAGGCACTGACCATCCAGTAGGCGGGGCGATCGGGCACCTCCACGTTGAAGATGTAGCGACCATGGGGTCCGATGTTCACGTCCCTCCAGAGCCAGACGTTCTCGTAGTGGCGGAGGACGCGGTTGAACCGGTACTTCCGGTAGTTCAGAAGCTCTGTGTCGTTTCGGACATGGCAGCCAATCTCGTCCGTGCCGTCCTCGCAGTCGAACAGGCCGTCGCACTGCTTCTCCAGCCGATAGCAACGTCCACTGAGGCACTCGCCATAGCCCAGGGTGCGGTTGCAAGTGTCCTGCCGGCGGGGAACATAGCCGTCCGTGAAGACCACCAGGCCGGAGTACTCGAAGGTCCTGTTTGCATCTACGCCGAACGAGGAGGCCGGGAAGTAGACCAGCTCGTCGGGATTGCCCTCGTGGGAGTACCAAATGTGCTTGTACGTTCCGTTCGTTTGCTCGTCAAAGTTGGACATCTTGGTGATGATCTTGGCGTAGGTCAGCTCGTTGCCCGCCTGCATCGTGTAGAAGGCGCTGTCGATGCCGGAGAGTCCCACATAGGAGCCGGGCTCTCCGAAGATGGCCACCTCCACCTTCTCGCCGGTTCTCGCCTTCCGGTTGTTGATGTACACCGTGAAGTTGTTCCTAGAGATGCCGTTGACCGGGAAGGTCAGGGAGTCGGCCACCACCTGGCCCTGCTGGGTGATCTTCCACACCACCAGAGTGGCCACGGGAGCCATCTCCGCGCTCAGAACCACAGCAATGGTCTTGATGCCCTCCGTGATAGTCTCGCGATCGTTCACCAGGATCACTCCCTTGGACATGATCAAGTAGTTGAACTCCTCCAGGTAGAAGTTGGTCCGGATGTGGAAGATGATGTACTCTCCGACCACTGGCTGCTCGGTGCTGGTGGTCACCTTGATGTGCTGATTCCTCGGGGAGTAGTGGGACACCAAGAGGAGGTCCGTCTGCAGGCGCTCGCCGCGCGGATCCACAAAGTTGGCCTGCAGCCGCATGTTCTGGATGCCGTTGAGGAAGTCCCTGGACTGGGGCCGGTCGTCCAGGTTCAAGTCGTTCCGGATGTCGATCTTCACCTCCCAGATCCCGTCGCTCAGCAACGACATCTGCAGCCTCTGCGTGGGCCAGTCGCGGCGGCCACCATTCCGGCTCTCCACGAACCCAGATACCTCCATCAGACCCTGGCGCAAGAGATTCGGATCGATGGGGGAGCCATCGTGGTACTCCACCACCAGGTACGTGGTAAACGGCATAGCCGGCTTGAAAACCTGCGGCGACTCGCCCAGGAAGGCCACTCGCAAGCTGGAATTGTAGACCCTGGCCACCGAGTAGCCGCTGATGATCTCGTCGTAGAACTTCTCGCCCACAGTGGCTGTGATGAGGATCTCGGAGTTGGCCAGATTCGGCACCAGCAGCTCCAGCTCCCGCAGTGGCCACTTGAAGTCAAAGGTGCCGTTGAAGAAGCGCAGGTATGGCAGCGACTTCCTGTACGAGCTCGTCCATGAGTTGTAGTTGTCGTAGTTCTCCTGGTACTCGGGCTTCTTCAGCCAGAACGGCCACTCCTCCTCGAACTGGTAGTGCCGCTCCACCACGTACTGATTCCTGTACAGTATGTCCTGGGAGAGATCTGCTCCATCCTGTGGTATTTGTCCCGGCACGTTGTACTGTATCTGGGGATTCTGGTTGGGATTGTTGTAGCGCCAGCGCTCGTTATAGCGATTGGCCTGCTCCAGCGGGGATCGTCCCAGGCGATACTTCTCGTTCAGCACCTGGTTGCTGAAGTAGCCAATGGGTCGGATGGTGGCCTTGAGAGTGAGATTGCCCCTCACGGGCAGCCCGCTGGTGAAGTTGGCCATCACCCGGCCGTAGATGTAGGGATCGGTGGTGAAGAAGTAGGCGGGCATGGTGACGTTCACCTCGAAGCGGGTCTGGTAGTACTCCTCCACGGTGAAGTGGCTCTCCTCCTGCTGGCCCTGGGCTATCACCCGGATGGTCCACTCGCCGAAGCTGGGCTGATCGGAGAGCTTGTACTCCAGCGACACGGAGCCCAAGTTGGATTGTCTGGAAAGGTAAGGAAGGATGAGCCAGGAGCCAAGCTAAGCTTAGAAACTATGTATTACCGCGACAGCCAGCGCTTGAGGATGTGCCTGTTGGGATCCAGCATGTAGACATCCACGGGATTGTCGAATCCCTTCAGTTCGGTGGTGATGGGAATGGCCCTGAACCGGACCGTCTCTCCCTGCATGTAGAGGGGCTTGTCCGTCTGCACGAATATCGTCATCGAGCGCTGGGAGAAGTCCAGTTTCGTCTCGTTGAGGAAGGCCAGGCCGCCGAAGACGTTTTGGAAGAAGCCCTCCACCCTCAGCTTGTACTTTCCGATCACACTCGTGGGCGGAATGCGCATCAGCAGCGTCTCCGGCACTCCCTCCTTCACATCCTTGGAGTCGCCGCTTATTTGGACGCCGTCGCAGGAGATACTCGCATGCACGGTGATGGGGTACTGGGCCTGGAGGATGGACACGGACACCTGGTAGATGAGGCCCGGACGCACCATTCGCGAGGCGACAATAAAGTAGGTGGGCTCCCGCGAGTGCAGCGACTCCAGGAAGGTGGCCTTCACATTGTACGAGGACTTGCCGCGCGTCAGGCTGGGCTCCTCCTCCGGAAAGCCAACGTCCTGCTGCCTCTTGCCGTACTCATCCTGGCCCGTAAGGTCGTTGTAGCTTCCGGCATCCGTCCTGTAGTTGGGATTCGTCTGGGGATTGTTCAGGTTGTTGTTCTGGCCAAACTGATTCGTCTGGGGGGAGTTGCTGTCCAGACCGCCGTACTGGTTGCCATACTGATTCGTTTGGGGATTGCTGCCCCACTGCTGGGTGGGAAACTGTGGATTCTGTTGTTGCTGCTGCTGCTGTTGGTTCTGGTTATAGTAAGGATCGATTTGGCCAGCCGAGGGCTGCAGTGAGTCCAAGAAGGCGGCCACCACGAGCAGGGATCGCAGCCACATCGTTGCTGCTTGGCTGCTCGGAGGAGAAGTCGGAAAGTGAATGAATTAGGGAATCATTGTGTTTGGCAGAATCTCTCATACTTGCAGCACTATTGGCTATAAATAGAGGGCTATGGACTTGGATGCCTGTCCATCAGGGTGGCTCTTTTTCCAACCAGAAGTTTAAACAAAAAGTCAAAGGTGTTGGGAGAAGAACCAAACAATAGACGATTGAAAATAGTTTGTTTTTTAGGGATTAGGGATGTGGATATCTGCCTTGGTCTACCCTAATGCTACCTAAATCCCCACCTGCCTGAATGAAACTCCCCTCGATCCAGCCCTGATACCATTTCTTGTTTGAGGATTGCTTCTCGGTTGATTTCCGCGTGCTGCGAACAAGTCGTTAATGAGGGCGCCGATGTTTCGGTATTAATAGAACCCATAGACCCTACAGACCCGATCTGCCAGGAGCAATGAACGCTTCCCTCGCCAGAGAGGCAAAAGTATGTCAAACATTAAGTAAAATGTCATTCAAGTGGGAGAGCAATTAGTCTCTGGGCCTGGCGGGGATTTGGGCTAGATTCCCTCCCAAAACCAAGTGTCTTTTTGAAGACTTTGTGATTTATTGTCGAATCGGAGGAGATTATGAGAGGCCGCAGAGGAACTACTTTGATCTCTGATGAAATGTTTATGTTTTATGTTTATGTTTATTGAGTTGTAAACATTTCTGGATTGGTTATCACTCCCCATGGCGATTGCCGATGGCCTAATTATGTTTTTTTTATTATTTAGTTGAGAATATTAACTCATTTAATATTAAACTTTTAATTAATTCCACTTTCCAGAGTTTATTGCCCGCGAAATGGCAGTTGCAGAATATTTAGACTCGAAAAGTTCCTAAAAATGCACATATTTTAAGAGTCTGGCTTATCAGCCGGCCATCCATCATTCCTGGAGGGACAAAGGGAGCAAGGATCTGTGAAAGACTCCCTCTATTCTGGAAAGGTATTAACTCAGGAGGCCAGGTAAAAAGTCAACCTGCCCTTCTGGGCGGGGGAAGGGGCTAAGGAGAGGCTTGAAATGAACCTCCGGATCAGAGGGAGGGTGCATTCGAAATGCAGTTTGCCGGCCAGGAAGGGTACTTGGTGAGGCAACACACTGGAACCGAATGGAACAAAACACGCAAACGAAACGGACGCCTACCTGGCCATAGAAACAGATACACATGTGAGCACAATAAGAGTCCAAAGAATAGGAATTAAAACACTTAAAAGTACTAATTTTATTACAAAAATTATACATTTCTTTAACTTAAAAAATAATAATATTTAAGACAGATATTTTAATCTTAATATTTAATACCTTTGATGCTATTAGTGTGGGCGAGAGTGTGTCTAGCTATTCTGCGCACTGAAGCAGCAGAAGTTACTGGCCTAGGGTTCTCCTCCAGCTCCAGTCCCGTGAAAACAAATACTGGACGAGAAGACCTGGCCCGACAATAATTTCCACAGCGACTTTTGTAATCCACCCTTCACACATTACACATCACACACAGCCAGAGAGACACACTCGCCCGCACAAGTGTAGGACGGGCATGTAAAGTGGTCATTAATTAGTTCAAGAAGACCCATTCGGGAGGGCAAGAGTGCAATTGAAATGGCAGGCAGGCAGGACTTTTGGGTGGCCGCAGGACCAAATGCCATTGAAATTTGAGTGCTTTGCAGAAAAAAAAACAGAGCGAAAAGGCGAAGAAACAACGCCGGAATCCATTTGGACAGCAGGTGGCTTTAACTTTTTTCTTCCCATTTCCTTGATGTTAAAAAAAATGGCATCAGGACCTTGTTGTTTCTTCGTTTTCTTAATGAAAATATTATAGAAAATAAATAAGACTCTAGCCCTCGAACGCACTTGTTTAACTTTTGGTCAACGCCCATGTGCCAACAACAACAACGCCAGCAAAGACTCTGGCTTAGGCATTTTTTTTGAGCCACCAAACAGACAGAATTTGGGCGGGTCGCACCGCCACAACTCCTCTCAAACGCCACACTCACCTCGTTCGCTAAATTTGATTCCTTTGCCTCGCTCAGCAGGCGGCGTTCATCGTTTTTAACAACAAAAGATGTAAATAAAACAAACCCGAGAACTTAAATATTCGAAAAAATGAAGCAACACAAAACCCAGTCCACACCCCGCTTTGATGACTTTTTTTTTAACAGTTCAGTGCTGTAAAAGCCTCTATTTGAAATTTAAGTGCTGTGAAGTCGTGCTTGTTTTGAAAACTTAGGTGTTATCGATGTATGGTAGGGCCCAGCCGTTGGGGCTGCCACCATACCCGGTTCGTTCTAAAAACATTAATTGCTTGAAAGCTATTATAATCAAATATTATCAAAAAAATCAATCTCCGGCAACGGGTAGCTTTTGGAGATGGCATCCACTCTATTATCCGTGGTTAGTGTTGGAAAGTTCGATAAGATCGATTTTCTGGTATATTATAAGCGGTATTTAAGACAGACAGCACTGGTAACACCGTCAGTGGTCTGTGTGTGTGTGTGTATCGTATGCGTGTGATGTAAGGTCATTCGCGTGAAAATATCAGCGAGGAAAAAATCGAATTTTTGTGTTTTGTGTGCTAGGTAAATGCAATAAAGTGTGCAAATCAAAGAGTTTGATCCCCGATCCGTGCGTCAGCGGTGAAAGTGTGAGGCCCCGCGGCCGGTGAACATGTGAAAAATCGCCAGGAAATCAAAGGTGCTAGGTTGCCCAACGCAAAAATTGTGTCGAAAAGCACACCACATTACCTCTCTCTCACACACACACAAATTCCGATACTCTCGAGAACCCCGCACACACACATACACACAAACAATCGTACACGGCAGAGGAGCTGGGAGAGCTAGGAACCTAGAGTTGTCAACGTTGTGCGAAGAATTTCGTCATTGAGCGGTGCATGTGTGTGAGTGTGCGTGTGCGAGCGAGAGAGGGACAGTGCGTGCGGGTGTATGTTCGTGTGTGTGTGTGTGTTGGTAGTTTGTTCTCTTCGTTGGTAGTAAAACACAAAAGGAAAAATGTGAAAAATGTACATAATTCGTATCGTACACCAGCCACCAGGCCCAGTGGCCGAAAATCTGAAACATCGTGCACCGATCGAAAAACTATTACATAAATAGTGCAAAGTGTAAATGTTATTGAAGACAAAAGCAGCGAAAAAAGCGCCGCCGCGCACGCTGTCGTCATCGCAGCTAAAAAAAAAAAAAAAAAGAAACAAAAAAAAAACGAAAAGAAAAGAAAGAATCGAAACGTAACGGCGAAAAACGAAAAGCGAAAAATGAGGAAAACGAGGAGTAGTCCCATCCCATCCACATTTCAAAAAGAAGAAGAAAAAAATCGCGTTCCTAAGCCGAAAAATCAAAAATTCCTATTGTCCAGAAATTGTCAAGTGCCTGTGTGTGTGTGTGTGTGATGTACGATGTTCGATGTATGATGTATGAAATAACTGTAAATAAACTAATAACATTTAATGGTGCACGGTGGGTGGTAGAGTGGGAGGGAAGTAAGATTGTGCGGGTGGCGGAGTGCCTGTGTGAGTGACCTCGTGTCCATGTGTCGCGTGTATCTGGGAGTGTGCGTGAGTGTGCGGCGGCAAGGAGTGTCATGCGTATATTTTGCGCCCTTCCACACCCCCTTCAATCGCTCATCCCACTTCCCCTTTACCACTGACCCACTGCCAGGGCCTATCCTCACAATAACAACAACAACAACAAGAAGAAGAAGAAGAAGAGGCAGGCAGGCAGCAGCTCCTTTGCTCCAACGAGTTTTATCTTGTTTTGCCGTTTTAATCATATGCGGGCGGAGAGAGGAGAGTGGCCGGAGAGAGGAGCTAAGAGCTAAGAGCTAAGAGGAGACAATCACGTCATCCAGCTTGCCATGACACACCAACATCGATACAGTGAGCTCTCGGCCCTCGGCTTAAGACATTTAGTCTTGAATGGCCAGCTGAGAGCTTTCTCCCTGCCAGGTCTTCTATTCCGTGTTGCATACTTCTAGGCCTTTGGTACAGTGGTAATAGGCCTACGAAGAAAGTTCTAAAAAAAAGAACAACAACTGATAAGAGTTCTAATCCCAGAAAACTAATTCTATTTATGTTAGTTTTTCTTCGATTTTAGCTTTGATCTCTCTTCGAGGATGTCCTTTAAGGACTTGCTTCACTGTACCAATGACTACATCAACAAACACACACGCGCCGGCCATAAAGTCATTTGAATGAACTTTATTGGCCAGCCACGAAGCCGAGTTCTCCATCAGGCGCGTGAACTTGATTGTTATGGAAGAGGAAGAGCGGCATAGCGAAGGAGGAGCAGAGTAGCAGAGTAGCAGAGAAGCAGCGCAGCAAAGGCTTTTAATTAAAAGAATTAAATTACCGTCCCCCCCCGTGTTTAAAGTCGAGCTTATTAATTTTTTTTTCATGATGTTTGCTGGCCAGCCGTTCGATTTTTGGCCACAAAACCCAAAACAGCATCTATACTGCGTGTCACTGTGTCAATGTACTAGGGGGTGGAGGAGGGTGATGGGTGAATGAGTGTGAGTGAATGCCGATTTTGAGTGCTAGTGTGAGTGTGTGTGTGTGCGAGAGAGCAAATAAACTGAGTCATGGCTGACGATGACGTTATGCTGCTCTTTTCTTTCAGCTCTGCTCTGCGGTTAGGGCAATTTGTCTCCAAAGTGTTTATGCTCAAAGTTTGCCAATAAAAAGCGAAGGAAAAGAAAACTTTTGCAGAAATGCTTGCAAAACACATAGCGCACTCTTGGCTGGCCCACAAATGCCATAACATTTAGCATTCGATTGACCTCGAGGCTCGAGTCTAGCAGCAAATCGATAGCATTGTTTTTTTTTTTCGTTCTCCTCCTCCTCCCCAATCGATAACATGCCACTGCGGTCTCTAAAAGTGCCATAACTGGTTTCAGCTTCTTATGCTTCTTCATAGATCTGACCAGAAATCGATTGAACTTATCGATATAGATCGATATATTTGTTTTTGGGAGAATTGGCAAACATAGCGGCATAAAAAAAGGCGTACAGACAATACCTAGTCTTTTGTTCCGCCTCACCTCCACCCAGAACCGAATTAGCAAAGTGTTCTGTTTAAATAGATGGATAATTCATGTTCCGACCGATCCGAACCGCCACAAACTAGTACTGCCGATGACTGAGTACGAAATGGAGGATCTGAGCGAGACAGCGACGGCCAGTCGGATAATATTTTTGGGTTTCAGATTCATCGGGCTGAGATAGCGAATTATTATTATACTTTAATCGGTAGTCCCGTCATCCAGAGACTATTTGTTCAAAGTACTGCATTGTGGCCAGGGCTTTATCTTGGATCTCTCTCTGCCGGGTCTCCTCACGTCGTCTAACGGTAAACACTCACAGTGACTATGACTGTGACTCTGCTGTGATTTGCAAACTGTTATCTCCTAAATATTCCCAGTCACGAAGTTGTGAAATCTTAAAATCAATAAAGTACATTTCTTTAAAGCTCTGTTTGTTTCATTTTTTAGTTTAATCATTAACCTCACTGTTGACTGTTTTTCTGCCGCATTTGATAAGATTCGAAATAGTTGTGTCGTTCCTCATCCGCAGTACGAGGTTCTGGAAAAGTCATATGCAGATCTTATCACCCAGACTGTTGACGTCATGCTGGGAGATAAAGTGGAGAACCGGAATGATATTTTTGATTAATTATCAATTAATTTAAAGCAATTTAAGCCGGGCAACGGTTGTCAATTGTTTAGGTTCAGAGTTCGATTAAGGATAATATAAGAGATCTTATATAAGAGATTTTTTTGTATATTTTCAAAACTGAAAAATTGTGTTTCCAAGCGACCTGCTTCTTGTTGGTCATTTTACGAGGAGCACTCGTAATCGGCCTGGTCAAGATAACGGCTCAAACTATTTAGATAAGCCCTCTGGGCGCATATCACTGTGTTCCCAAATCACTGTGCGTTGACTGCGCTGCCCTGCGCCGACCGCAGCTGCGACGGCGGCATCCCCGGAGGAGGCTACTCTCGCCCACAGTGGGGTCGGTGTTCAGTCTGCTCGTCGAATTCGCTGTGTTCGCTCCGTTCGCTCTGCCTGGCCCGTTCTGAGTTCCGTGTGTCCGCCTATGTTCCATAGTAGTAACTAAAAAGTACAACCAACTAGCCAAGTAGGTCCGATTAGCGAAAAGAAGACCAGGAGTATCCTGGGAATTGTTGCGCACATTTTGTGGAGAAACGTAATCTCTCCCACTCTCTCCCTCACTCACTCATGCTCTCTCGTTCGCCTTACGTTTTTGTGTCTAGCCAGAAAAAATAGTATTTTCGTCGTCAAAGTGCCATAATTTCTTTTTCGGTTCTGCCGAGCAAAAAAAAAAAAAATAAAATAAAAATAAAGAAAGAAAATTTTTGGACTGGGACAGAATTCTGGTGATGCGTATGTGGGGTGTCGGTGTGAGCTTTTCCGTCAGTGCGTGAAAATAAAAGCTGTGAAAGTTAACGTTGAATAAGCAACACACACCCCCGCTCCCCTTAAGTGGCAAGCACGTGTGCGGCTAGCACAAAAAAATTGAAAAAAAAAAAACAAACCAAAAAAAAAGAGAAATAAAAAATCATATTTAGTTGAATGTTAAATGTTGTTCGTTCGGCTTTCGTTTTGCTTTTCGTTTTTTTTTTTTTTTTGATTTGTTAGCAATCCTTGATTCCTCATACCCCTCCTCTTCGCCTTGTTTATTTTCAAATTTATGTATTTTCAAAAGTTTCCCTCTCTTGCTGTCTCTCTCTTGATTTTTCCACTGAATTTTCATTTAAATATTTGTGTTTTATTTTTGCAAGAAAAGCATAAAATAAAAACCGAACGAAACACACAACAAAAAGTGGATGAAAATAGAAGAAAATGAATTAAAATTGAATTTCCATTTTCCAAAACAAAAAAAAAAAAAATAGCTAAATGAATTAAGAGAAGAATAGAGCCAAGAGGAGCTTGGATGAAAATTTGAATTCGAGCAAACACACAAAAAGGAAAACCAAAACAAACAAAAGCAACAAACAACATCAGCCGCATCAACTAATATCAAACCCAACCACTAAGCATAATAAAGATTTCAGCATCAATTTATAACTTAATATTTACCATAATGATTTAGTAAGTTAAGCTTAAAGTACAAAAAAAAAAAAAATAAAATAAATATAAAAAAAATAAAATAAAAATACAACAAGAAATTCAAATAAAACGGAGTAATTAAACAATAAATAAATGCCAATGACAAGAAAATAACGAAAATCCGACAACAACAAGTCACACCATACCCAACAACAACAACTACAACAACATCAGCAGAAGCAGCCAGCAGTTGCAGCAGCAGAAGCAGCAACAGCAGTAGCAGCATAATTAATAATTACAACAATACCCAACACCAACAACAACAACGGATCAATACCAAAGATGGAGGCAAAATTCTTGGCTAGCGCTCTTTCATTCCTCTCGATATTTTTAGCGGTTTATGCTCAATCACTTGGTAAGTACCACCACTAACACCAAATAAAAACCAACAACAATATCAATAATAAAAGCAACAATAACAACCATCTATGCACCAAGTACAATAAGCATAATAATAAACAAAAGAAAGCCCCTTTAACCTTTAAGACCCCCCCTCTAGGGTGGACCGACCCCAAACCCCAAAAACAATATTGAAAATGTATGTGCAGACTGCAGCTGTGATAGCAGAAATTGCAAAACAGAAAACAGAATAGAACAGAGCCCCAACAAAGCAAAACAAAAATGGATAAAAAAAGAGGAATAAATAAAAAAAAAAAAAACGAAAAAGAGAGAAAGCAAACCGCAGATTGTATTGGGCGGGTTTACTTTAACACCCACCGGGGCCCCTCCCTTAAAATGAAGGTGCCCCTAATTGGCCCCTTCTCTCCAACAACAACAAGAACCACCCACACGTGAGGGAGAGGGTTTTTCCTTGCCCTTTCCCAGACCACCTACCGCCCATCACTAGCACCAATAACGGTGGGAAATATTGAATAAGAGGTGGCCAGGTATCGTGTCACGAATCAAGGGGGATATTCGGAATGCTTAAGGGCCATTACCGTAATTGAAAATCATTTCAAGTCTTTTAAACTTTGAACAGGTGTATGTTAATAATAATTAAGGCAAGATAAGAGATTTCCAGTTATGGATTAAAAACTAAATCAATAAATAAATGCATAATAAAATAAAAATATCACTACACGTGAGGGAGAGGGTGTATCGTGTTCCCAGTCCACCTTCCGCCCATCGCTAGCAGCAATAACGGTGAAAAATATTGAATAAGAGGTGGCCAGGTATCGTGTCACGAATCAAGGGAGATATTCGGAATGCTTAAGGGCCATTACCGTAATTGAAAATCATTTCAAGTCTTTTAAACTTTGAACAGGTGTATGTTAATAATAATTAAGGCAAGATAAGAGATTTCCAGTTATGGATTAAAAACTAAATCAATAAATAAATGCATAATAAAATAAAAATATCACTACACGTGAGGGAGAGGGTGTATCGTGTTCCCAGTCCACCTTCCGCCCATCGCTAGCAGCAATAACGGTGAAAAATATTGAATAAGAGGTGGCCAGGTATCGTGTCACGAATCAAGGGGGATATTTGGAATGCTTAAGGGCCATTACCGTAATTGAAAATCATTTCAAGTCTTTTAAACTTTGAACAGGTGTATGTTAATAACAATTAAGGCTAGATAATAGATTTCCAGTTATGGATTAAAAACTAAATCAATAAATAAATGCATAATAAAATAAAAATATCACTACACGTGAGGGAGAGGGTGTATCGTGTTCCCAGTCCACCTTCCGCCCATCGCTAGCAGCAATAACGGTGAAAAATATTGAATAAGAGGTGGCCAGGTATCGTGTCACGAATCAAGGGGGATATTCGGAATGCTTAAGGGCCATTACCGTAATTGAAAATCATTTCAAGTCTTTTAAACTTTGAACAGGTGAATGTTAATAACAGTTAAGGCTAGATAAGAGATTTCCAGTTATGGATTAAAAACTAAATCAATAAATAAATGCATAATAAAATAAAAATATCACTACACGTGAGGGAGAGGGTGTATCGCCTTCCTAGTCCACCTACCGCCCATCACTAGCAGCAATAACGGTGGGAAATATTGAATAAGAGGTGGCCAGGTATCGTGTCACGAATCAAGGGGGATATTCGGAATATTTAAGGGCCATTACCGTAATTGAAGTCCCTAAATGTTGGACAGGTGCATGATGGTACTAATTAAAGCTAGGAAAGAGATTTAAACTTATTATGGATTAAAAAATCTAGCAGGACACGTTCTCTGCTCTAAGGAAAACCACGAAATGGACATCGCGGCTATAAAGCTTCCACCAAAAAAAAAAAAAGTAAAGAAAAAAGAAAAACAATTCTTTTGGCGCAGCTTTATGTATTCTCTTTTCATATTGCAAAGCGGCCACCTTGTTGTAACTGCCACCCACTGGGGCAGGGACGGACGAGGTCTCGTCTTGTCCATTCCACAGTTTTTGGCCTTTGGTTCAAGCGGACTTGATATTTTCGTGTCGCTTTTTATAGTTCATATTGTTGGCTTGGTTGGACTTGGGATTGGATTGCTGTGCTGCCACAATCGACAATGTTGCTTATGCTTTTTCCTCCTTTCGCACTTGGGCCCTCGTACGCTTTTCTTTTGCTTCTGCGTCTGCTTCTGGTTCAGCTCTCCCTCTGCCCGCGCTCGCATTCATTTGATTTTCAATTTTCCACACAATTGCAAGAAGCGAACGAAAAGCAAAAATGTGCGGACCTGAGCAAGCAAGCAGTGGAAGTAGAAGCTCAACAACGGCAGCAAAGAGTATCAAGTTCATTTCGGTGTGCCAGTTTGAGGGGAAAATATTGAAAAATTCTCTTTCTTTTTGTTTAACTTTAAGACGATTTTACATGCGGTTCAATAATTACGGCCTCTGTCTCTGCCTTTTCCAACCGATTCTTGTTTATATTAACTTCAGACCCGAATCGAACCGAAACGAACCGATTCGGATACAGATACATCTATAGATACATATGCCCTGGCAGATACAGATACCGATACGAACCGGCGGCAGTGGCCTGGCCTGCATTTTGTTTACATTTGGAAGGCCCTCCCTCCCCTCCTCCACCCACCTCCAGGGTGGGCTTAGGTGATGTTCCATCTATTTATTATTCTATGCATACTATCCATTTAGTTATTCTCTACTCTATTCCATCTATCTGTCGGATAGTCGGTCTGGCTCACTACCAATTCTTACGTATGTTCATGAATTTTAATTCTTTTTTGCCGGATTTTGTTTTGTTTTTTTTTTTTTTGTACATTATTTAGCCCCCCATGCAGCTATTTTCACATTCAAGGTGTATTAATTGAGTTTCTTTTTTTTTTCTCATCATTTTTCTTTCATATCCCAGATAGCTTTTATTCATAGTTGATTGGGGGTATTGGTGGCCTGAAAATGCACTATGGGCATAAATAATTTAAGGCTATTTCATGTCTTTATTAGGCAATCTGATTGATTTATTTAATTATTTATGCTGAAGGTACCAGGCCAGCCCAGGGAATACTCTTCTTTTAATGAAAACACATTGTTTTATTTTAAAACACTTTTGTTTAAAGCTTAGAATTTTAAGTTGTTTACGTAAATACTTTTCGTTTAATTTAGAAAAAAAAAAAATGAGCTCTCTCCAGGGATAGTTGAAATGTAGAGCACATGAATCACTTGCTGTCGGTCTGGGGGCAAGGGAATAATGACAGAGAAAAAGCCAATATAAAGTAGCATTCCATTCCCCCCACATGCCACTTCAAAGCTGTGGAAAAACCACGTGTTGTCCAGGTGTTTATGCTGCCGCTGCCAATGTGCGAAAAAGTCCCAAAAATAATGCCACAGCTGGCGGCTGCCCATCCAGGTACCTACCTCCCCTGGCATTTTGGAGAATATATTCCCTTGGCCATGTCACATGTAGGCCGAGAGCCGAGCTGGTGGAAGGAGAATGCCTTGACGGGCAAGTGTGCTTTTAATTTCGACTGTTGACTGCGCACATTTGGCCAACCAACCAGTTTCACTTCGGCATGTTTAATTAATGACGTTTTCATTACATTAATAAATGTCAAATATTTAAATTTCGGCTTACCCGGCAGAGGAAAGCTAAGCAAACAAAGAGACCTGTGCACAGTGTCCTTGGAGTTGTTAAAAAGTGGAAGAGAACTTCTCTTAGAGAAGGTCTTGGGGGTTAAGATTTATTCTCAATTCCTTGGAAGGCAGAGGCAGAGATTGTCTTGCTGGTAGGTGCTGGCTGCCTCGTTTGCAAAAACATTATTTTTATTAAGACAATAAATATGAAATGTAATTTCCCTTTCAATGTCGTGATACAAGAGGACCAAGGACCAGGACCATGACGCCAGAAGAAAGGCTTGGCTGGCATTTCAGATTTCTATGGGTGCGGCACTCCCCACTCCCCCTTTCCGATTGCACATTGTCTGGACTACAGCGATTGCAGCGAAACTCTGTGCCTTTTGACTGCTGGGGGAGCCCTTTAGGGGGTGGCCCTGTTTTCCGGCATGTCGGCAGCTATAAGGCATTCCACTCCACTGAACAAAAAACTAACTAGATAGTAGAGATTTGAGATGTCTAGACCTTGACTCTCTACTAGTTTTTCTTGCAGTGTAGGCAAATGCGTGTGCACCTTGCCCTGCTAATTTTCTGAATCGTCAGGAGCAGGAAGACCGGGCCAGGAACCGAACAAAGTTCTTCTTTAGCTTTTTTATCTATTTATCGCGAGAGGCCCCCCTAGGAGGCCCCCTCCTCCCCTCCAGTTTATGGCCATTGCTCTTTTATTAGCAGGTAGCCGATAAAAGCTTAAAGTTCACACATTCAGTGGACCCTTCAGACCAACAACCCCCCCTCACACATATAGCGTGAAAATATTTGCCTTTGTTATAGGCAGAGCATTATTTTTAAAAATATAGTGTTATTCTGGCTTTTTTTTGTTGCCTTTTTCCTGCGTGAAAACAATAAAAATATATACATGTGGCCTTCTCTTGATTTCTGCTCTTAAAGATATATATTCTTTTTTTTTTTTTTTTGGGGAAATGTCAAGTTTTTATTCGCACTTAGAGACAATTGCGTATGCCCCACTGTGCACTGCGATACATATATATGCATATAGTATATCGTGTGTATATAGAGGGTGTATATATGGGTATATGTACATCGGAGAATGTCTGACTGTCTGCCAGCAGCGGCCCGCGGGCCTTTGTTGTTGCTGGGTGTTTGACTTTTCATCGGCAAAGTAGCGCAAAAAAAAGAAAACAGGGAAAAGGCAAAGCAGAGACGACTCTCCAACAACGTCACTAAGGAAAATGCTTTGCCAGGTCACCCCCGCGCCCTTACGCCGCCCAATCAATCAGCCAACCCCTACTACACACACATTTCCCGTTTGGATCGCTTTTCCATTCTGCCTTTTCACAAAAATATTTTCTTTTTTGAGTGACTGTCTGGGAATTATTGTCGCTATTTCCACGAAAAGCCACTGCAGACGGCCAGAGAGTGAGGTATTTTTCCATTGTGACTCTAGCTATGATGTAGTATGTTTAGGAATATAATTAGCAATGGATTTATCATGTAAGCTGTAGTATTTTTTAGAGCTATTCTGATAAGAAAAAAGCCTCCTTGTTTTTTAGTCCAAAGTTCCAAAGTACAATCTAAGCAGAAAACGAAATAAAAACATTTTAGACTCAAAGGCCGAACAATTATCAATTAAAAGGCGTTTCAACATCCATCAGAGAGCCCACTGCAGCAACAAAGGAACAAATATTACTTTACAATCCCCATAAATACATAAATTGGCAACTTATGGATTGTACCTCCATAGTTTCTGTTTCTTTCCATCAATTTGCGTCTTGTTTCCAATTGTGGATTTCCAAAGCCAACAATAATTGACATAAATGGTGCAAGTCAACTGAAATATTTAAGCAAACTGCCACAGAGATGTGGCTATAGTGACGTATGTCATGATTTTATTCGACAATCAAAAATATAAACAAATTAATAAGAAATATATATTTTATTTCGATTTACTGCAGTATTATGTCATTGTGTATCTCATGCCTAGTAGTATCTTTGTATCTACCAGTTGCCAAGTTCGCTCCTGTTCCGGGTTGGCTGCTGCCGTTCCATGGCCGCCACTCGAGGGGCTGGAATTAAATTTAGACCATGTTTATTTCGTTTAATTAGACCCACCAACTGCAAGCCAATAAAATATTAATGTACAGGCCCAGATACAATTGCTCCTCTGCTATTTCTACATACTTGAAAACGCTAAACAAGTGTTTTGTTAATGTTTGTTTGCTTTAAAGACTCCAAAGAACATTTTTCAAGTTCCTTTCATTTCCACATGTGCCCCTCGAGATTCCACCATAGGATCTGCGGTATATCAGCAATTATTTCTAGCTATAGCTATAGCTATACTATTCCAGGTTAAGATTAGATTAGCAATTAAGATTAGTTAGTCTTGGTACAATTTGTGTCTTGGCTTTATTTTAATCCATTTTTCGTATGAAATTTTGTATGAAATTCAATTACAAAATTGTGTTCATAAATGGAGATATTCACTCACTAAGGTTTATAAAATGTGTTTGTCCTTAAAGCTAAATACTAATCCCTAAAGATAGTGACTAAAAAATAGGATAGTATAGAAATGTAGTATAGGGGAGTGACGGAACTGAGGCAGACATATCGCACGGTTAGTGGCTACGAGCCCGCCTCGGCATTTTCATTTTGGTTGCTTTCGCTAATTTTAAAATAGACAAACAATTTTTTATTTCAATTTACAGCAGAGCAGCCTTAGCCTCAGCATCAGCATCAGCATCAGCTTCTGCCAGGGCACTCACACATCCGTCCCGAAAGCAAACACAGCGGCACACGCACACACACCGCCCAGCCACCCCAGCTAGACACATGACTCGCGCCACCCTCCCCCCATCCTGTTGGCTCCTCCTCGCGTAACTCGGCTGCGTATTTAAATATTTATTTATAAATCTCTGGCTGATTATGATAAGCATGATAATAATAATCACAATAATGGTTAGTTGGCGCGTTTTAAAAGTGACACTTTTGCCCCCTGCCTCCGCCCTGTCATTATCTTTCGAGGCTCCAGCGATGTCATTGTATTCCCATTTAAATTGCTTTGTTTTCATCCCAGAATACAGCTCACATCGCTGTGAGTGTGCCTGTCCTTTGTTTGTCGAGTCAAGTGTAGCGAGTTCTTTGCATCTAATTGCCATTTGCCATGCCATTTACTTAATGAACTTTTCGTATCGCCGGCCTTTTCGTTCACTGACCCGTCCATTCCTCGACCAATCGATGGCTGCTCCCGAGTCCGGTTCTCGACAACACAATTGAATCAATCGGCCAGTCACTTGACGTATTGAATTTTAATTTTTAAAAAGAAAACAATTACGTAATTGGACTATATACAGATTGGGATTTGTTCTCAACGCATAACTAGTAATATTTTAGGCCTAGGGCGCCAGTTAAACTATCGTTTAAAAGTTGTGGCTTAGTTATTCGCCCTAAAATATCTTTCTAATTTAGGAGATCGATTATAAAGTAAACCATAAACTGATTATCACTGCTTTTCAATGCATAAAAATTATAACTACATTTCTATTTAAGCTACAATTTAGTTAGTTCAACTATCGTATAAAAGTCGTGCCTCACTAAGCTATCCCATAATACCTGCTTAAATTTTGACTACAATTATATAATAGACCATAAATTGGTTAGAAATTGTTTTCAACCCATAACTAATACTATTTGTACCACATTTAAGCTCAATACGGCTTGGTCGCCATTAAAACTATCGTATAAAAGTAGTGGCTTACTTCGTTATCCTACAAAACCTTATTATTTTTAAAGAAGTATTAAAAAATTGAATCTATGTATGAGATTAGGAATTGGTTTTAACGCATAAATAACAATATTTTTATCTTCTCCAAGCTACAAGCGATATTGTGCTTAAGGGTTGGGCGCCATTAAAACTATCGAATAAAAGTTGTGGCTTACTTGACTTACTTATCCTATCATATATTTTTTTAGAAAAATAATTTACTTTAAACTAATTGCGACTTGTTTTCAATGCATAACTAATATTATTTATCTTTCCAAGCAACAAGCACAATAAGACTCCTTTGAAACTATCGTATAAAAGTTAAAGCTTATTCGTTATCCTGTAATATCTGCTCAATTGTAGAGAATGATTATGGAATAGACTATCAATTGATAAGGAACTGTTTTCAATTCATAACTTAAATTATTTTAAAACTTTCTAAGCTTCAAGCAAAATAAGACTCAGTCGCCTTTGAAACTATCGAATAAAAGTTGTGGCTAATTAGTTTTAGAGATATTTATTGAGAAAGATAATAGACTTTAAACTAATTGCTACTTTTTTTCAACGCATAACTAATATTATATATCTTTCCAAGCAACAAGCACAATAAGACTCAGTCGCCTTTGAAACTATCGTATAAAAGTTAAAGCTTACCTGTAATATCCTGTTTAAAGTTTAAACAAAAATTCAACTGCTAATTGATGAAAATGTAAAACATTCTGTGAGTGGGATAAAACTTTCAAACTATCCAAAAGTTACAAATCAGATTTTTGTAAAGCTCTGGGAGTTTGGTCCGAAATTCTCGCCAAACTCTCAAACTGTCTCGAAAGGGCCAGGACAGGACATGAAAGGGCGAGGAGCAGTGGAGCAGTGCTTTAAAAACTATGCTTTCACGTGCGCAACGGCTGCTAAAAATAAATAAAAATATGTACAATGAGCTCACAGGTACATATTAACAATTTCAGCTTGGTGTTAATTAATTTTGCTTACAAACCATCCATGTAGTATCTTTTCTCGCACCCCCTCTCCCTCTCCCTGGGCCGGCGCCCATGCCTACTGCTACTCTGTAAGTGTAATTCTCGTGCAGTTTGCGGTTGCTTTCGCGGGCTTTTGTGAATTCTCGGTGAAAATTTAATTTTAATTGCTTTCGGCTATAACAATTTCGACAAAAACAACAGCACGCTAAGCGGCAATAAAGACAAGAGCAGCCAGCAACAGCACTGCAATGACATGACTCCCAGTGAGGGGATGTGTGTGTATCAGTGAGGTGTGTTCTATCGAAAAAGCCAAATGCCTTCATTAAAAAATAATAAAAGCTTGTAGCTTTGTGAGAAAAACAAAGTTGTTCAAGTGCAATAATTAGCATTTAGACACATTTATGCTAATGATCTGGGAAACAGTCATTCTCTTATTTAAGTTTTCCCTTTTTTTTTTTTTCTTTTGAGATTAAAGAAAGATATAATCTAATAATGTTTATAAAATCATTGTAAGGGGTAGAGCATATATTTTGTCTCTGTTTTTAGCCAATTTATACGCAAATAAAAGCAGAGACAAATGCCTTTGTGTCACAAGTGTGCTATTTTCGGGAAGGGGGAGGGAGGGGAGAGGAGATGTGTTGCACAGACTACAGGCAGTCCCATAAATTTGATTAAATAAAGTTTTAGTTTTGCGCTTTTTTAGACACAGCCCCATCCTCTCTCCCCCATTCATTTGTTTTTTTTTTTTGGGGACTGGGAATGCGACAAAAACTATGCTAGATGAACAAGCAATAAACCATAAATTTCTTGTCGGACAGCAAACGTTTTGGGCTTGTCGGGAGAGATGAATGAAAAGGGTCACGGAAAGGGTAGGTGAGAGATGGCTGCGAAATGGAACTCTAAGGTGTGCTCCTCTAGAGCACCTCCTCTAGTTGCGGTTTTGGCTTTTTGCAGACTAAATATTTGCCATTTTCTGGCCAGGAAATAGTTTAAAATTATCAGAGAATTAAGAGAAAAAGGTGCCAACATGGCGTATGCGTAATATCGCACACATATCAAGTATACGCCTAGTAAGCCCCGTTAATGAAGTCATTTCGATCTATGACTTTCTTTTAAAACTATCATTCATAGCTAAATAAAATATAATAATTTAACTAAATTTGAAGACATTTTTCAACTGCCTACATGACGTATACTTAATATCTCGCATACATATCAAGTATACGTCCCGTCAGCCCCTTAAATGGAGCTATTGTGTATCTATTCCATAGTATTTTGCTTAGTTTTCTGTATTTTAGCTCAAAAATGTAAAATACTGCCCACACTTTGTATACTCACAACAGGGCGTATACGTAATGCATATCAAGTATACGCCCAGTCGCCCACTGTTTTTGTCTTTAAAGTTTTGAATTGAAATGAAACCGTTTTTGACTCTTGACTCTAAAACGTATCTTTTGGATAATTTCATTTGGTTTTGAGGAGCCGGAAGCCCTGGCACCTGTAGTGGGGTAGATACACACAGACATGTATGTAAATATCGTTGTGTGCGACAGTGTTGTATAAATTTATAATTTTCTTCAGCTGCGTCTGCTTCCCCATCCTCTTTCTCTTCCTCTTCTTGTTCTTGTAATTCAGATTCTGCCGGCTGCAATATGCTCCATTTCGGTTGCCTTTGTTGTTGTTGTTGTCTGCATGTTTTGCGTATTTCCGTCCTTTTCTCTCACATGTCCATTTTGTCCAAAGTGACAGAAGCATTTTCGGCTAGCAAAGGGAGAGGGAAATTGGTGATGGGTGGATGGATAAGAGATGGGTGGGAAGGTGGGGAGACTTTGTTGTAACATTGTTGTTTCTCTTCTCGCGCTCTTGTTCGCTCTCCTGTCGGGTCTGTGACGTGCCTGTTGGTGTGTCTGTGTATGCGGAAATAAATACATATCCCAGAGCTTAACCCATGGAGGGAAATTATGAAGGGAAATGATATAAAAGATTAATATTAATAAGAAATAATATTTAACCCGTATAATAAAAAAAGTTAATCATATAAAGAGTCCAATTTTTTATAAAATATAAATAATTACCTTGAAGAAAGCCGAGTTTAGAAAAAAAATTAAATTTCCCTTTACCATAAAAAAACCATAAAAAAAAATAGCCATCAGGGGGTTAACTCAGATGCCACTGACAGAACAAAAGACAGCAGCAGAAGAAGGAAAATGTCAGCAGATGGCAAAAGAGACGTAAACATAATTTAACTACACTTGTGTGAGTGCATGCATGTGTGTATGTACAGTGTACACTTGCAGATGCGTGAGGGTGTGTGTGTTGACATGGCAGCGATAAGACTAAAAGATAAAGACATTGTCCGACCGCTCGCTGACTGTTTTAATAAGCTGATAAGATTGTGTGCCTATGCTTTTTTTTCACTCCGGCTTTGCTCTGTTCTGTTTTCGGTTTACTTTTTATCAAGCTTGACAGTCCGTTTTGCAATACATCCGGCAGGCAATCATATATACATATGTATGTATGTATGTATGTATGAATGTACCCTTTGGACACACAGAATAACATGGGTATTTATGACACTGCCTTGTGTTATCAAACAGTACTTGATGATAACCAGGGCTTCGCTCCAGCAAACAATTCAACAAGTTAGATACAATAATGCCTCAAGGTTGGAGAGCAGGTCCCCAGTTGACATTTGCAGTTCAAACCATACGTCATCAATGCAGTCGGAACTAGTCCTTCAGCCATTGACGTCATCGTTTGGGGGCTCTCGAACTGCTTTAGGGTGGAGGGACCCGGATTCCCCTGCCTGCCTCTCTGGTTGAAGATAACTTTTTGCTGACTTATTCATAATTATTTCGTATTTCATAAAAAATAAACAAATCACTGACTAGTCATGGTGACATAAATATTTATTAACTTTTAAGTGTCTGTTGGAACTATTGTCTCTATAACTCTTCCATAGCCGACCCCATCCCCCTGCCATACCAATTAAGTTAAGAACACTAACATTATGTATGAAAACATAAATTAATGTTGATTTCCCATATTACGTAAACAAAATATCGGTTTGTTTAACTTTGTTTTCGATTCGTTTGGTTTCTTTCTGTTTTTTTTTCGTTGTTGTCTGCAAATGTGTTTTTTTATTAGCCTCCCCCTCAACATTGATATATATTTTTTGCAACTTGGCGCTGAAATCAAATAATCGATCGCTACTGGATCAATAAATACCCATATAAACGCGAACAAACACACATAATATAAGCCACCACGTAGCCCTATTATTCGAGTGTATTCAAAAATCGTTTTTTCGTTTATTTTTTTAATCTTGAGTTGTTGGAATTTCAAGTTTTGATTTTCAATCGATTACAAGCTGATGTACGCTCTGATAAGGATCAGAATTATTATTTATTTTGTTGATCAGATCAGATCAGATCATAATCCATTGACTATGTATGTAAGTTCATTGTGTGACCCCCTGAAACGACCCACAAAACTCAATGCCACAACGTTCGATTCTCGTTGCGAGAGCAGCCAATGACCTGAGCGAGGAGTCCACAGAGTTCGAGTTGACGCCGGCCATCTACTATGGCGATCGGGAGGTGATCGTGGGCGAGCCCTTCGCGATCACCTGCATTATCTCCATCACGGAGCAGATCCACTGGCTCAAGAACGGGGAGCCGATCACGCGCCACAATCTCCGGCATGGGCGGGACGATCACGCCTATGTCCTGGCGGAGAGCGCCATCGAGGGTGAGTATATTGTGTGGGTGGAGGTGGATTGGTGTGGAATCTCCGACTGACATTGTGACTCTGCTGAAAAGGTGAGAAGCACAAGATTGAGGCCCACCTGAGCGTACGGCACGCCCTCAAGGTGCACGAGGGACGGTATCAGTGCAACCATCGCCGCGGGAGCTACCACATGCTGTACGTAAGGGAGACCAAGGGCGGCGGCGTACCCACCGAGTCTGGCTACCAAACTATCGATGAGCTGACGCCCAACTCGGCGGATGATTTTTTCACGCGGACGTGGCTAGAACAGCAGCAACCTCAGGCGCCCCAGCTGCCCCACCAGTCCCATAAGCAGCACAAGTCACACCTAGCCTATACCAATGGCAGTGTCTCCAGTGCCATGCCCTGGCATCCTTCGGCGGGAGGAGGTGGAGGTGGCAGCAACAACGGTATGATCCATCGGGTATACTCTGCCACTCCGCCAGACTTTCCACCACCACGCTTGAATCTATTGGAGCACACGGTGGCGCCGCCAGAGCCACCCACCATATTGTACAATCAGACGCGGCAGCGTCCCACTGCCACCGCCAGCGATAGCACCACCACTGCCATTGCCAGGGCCACCGAAGCCAGCCTGTTGCTGACGACGGCGCACCATCGCGCCCACCACCAGCAGCAGCAGCTGCAGCAGCAGGCGCAGCACACGCTGAACGCCTTCCAGCTGCCACTGCCACCGAGACCGAACCCGAATCTTGGCCAGAGCGAGAAGTACCAGACATATGCACCGCACTTTGTGCCGCCCGCGGTGGGTGGCGGGCCGCCATCCGGCAGCGGGGAGCAGACCACCACCATATCGGCAGCCACCAGCACAAGAGCTATGTCTGGTTTGGGTGCTGGTGCTGGGGCTGGGGCTGCTGGTGGGGGTGGCTCCGTGATGATGGGTGCTGTTAACCACGTGATGATGGGTGGTGGTCAGTTGCTTCAGCCCTCCCAGACGCTCTTGCCTATCAAACAGGGTGAGCCACTCATACACAGACACACGCACACGAAAGCCAACACATGAAGACACTCTCACACCCACACACAGAGAAACGCACCCACACACACACACAATTACAGTCACTTATTAATGTTCTACTTGTAACTTGTCCACTTTGTTGTTGTTTGCTTTTTGGCTTTTATCTCGCTCGCGCCTCTTGAAAATGATAACGTTGTAATTGTTATCGTACCAAAAAAAAAAAAACCATAAAAATTGCAAAAAAAGAAAATAAATCAACCTCGTTCCCATTTTCAACTGTTTGCCATAAATTTTATAAATTTTTAAATTAGTATTAACCGGTTTTGAGAGCTTTTTTGATTGTTTTTGGATAGAACTTAATTTTTGTACCGGTTTACTTGTTGTCTCTCTCATACTCATTTGAGAGACTAATAAGAGATTTAATTACAAAAAACCGTTAGAGTTGAAAATGGGAACGCAGCCATGTGTCATCCTGCTCCACCATTACCCCCTCCATCGGTCTCTTTCGAACTGCATTGAAGACACCCACCACACCCAGCTCATCTTGCTCGCTCTCTCATTACCCGTTACCCAGTACCCAACCCATGCGCCCTTGGTCTTGCTCAGTCCGTCTCTCTCCATTGCATTCACCTCGCTAGTCTAATTTCGATGTTGTTGTGGTTTTTAAATTAAACGTAAATCGCCCGCCCATCTCTCGCCGTCTTCCTCCCAACCCCATTCGTTCAATCAGTCTGACTTTGACAGCTCGCTGTTGCTCTTTCTCACACATAGCCACCCAGCCACCCACACTCTCAAACACAAATACCAAATCAATTTACACCCACACACATACGGTCACACCTTTAAGTTGAGCTTGAGTTGTTTGCTTAAACTTTTCTTTGTCTTTTGTGCTTATTCTTCCTCTTCTTCGTTCTCTATGCAAGCGATTACTTTTTCTTGATTTCATTTGTTGTAATACCAGTAGTGGCCTTTGTTTTCGCTTCTCTACCGGCTTTGTTTCTTTTTTCTACTCGTCCCTTAGTCGCTTTGGTTGTTTACTCTGATTGTTGAACACACTGGCTGGCAGGTGCACAGCAGCAGCGTCAATACCGATTTGATTCGACTCAATTCGATTCGATTCGATCCGATACGAGATACGATTTCAATTTCAACTTGATTGGCAGCCAGTTGCGATGACGCATAACTTTACAATTGGCAGCGTTTGGCTTACGAGCTGATTACGAATCAGTGACTGCCACATATGGCGAAAAAAAACAAAAACAAAACAATCGGCACGTGATGAGTCGCTGATTCTCATTGCATTTCTTCTAGACTTTCTCGTTATTATTCTCTCCTTCTCTCTCTCTGTCACTCTCTCTCTCTTCGATTTGCGATGTCTTTTCAAATCAGAGTTGCTTTTTGGCTTTTGCTTTTTGATGTCGATATAACATCGATAGAATCGATAACATATTGCATTGTGTAGCTTTAACTGTACATGATATAAGTATAAACTCTTGCTCTTACATTGCAGCTAACTATATGAATAAATTATCCATAATTATATAAACATACCACCCAACCGATGGAACATAATCGTAATTAATCAATAAAGTAATCTCAATTGCAGCGTAATATGAAGTTTATTTGATTTCAGTCCAAGTTTCAAAATAGTTATAAAAAAAAAGAAATAAAATGCGTTTTTTATATGCGTCAGGATCAATAAAATTCGATTGACACCAAAATGTATGCTCTTTTGTTTTATTTCTACGTATTTATTTAGTTATAGTTTTAGTTTTACGAATAAATATCCTTTGCTCCACTTATTATTTAGTTTTATTTAGCAAACTTGTTTATGATTATTATTATTATTATTATTACTCTGCTAAGCAATTTAGAAAGTATTCAAAAACAAAAACAAAATTTCAAACTTTCATTGTTTCGCAACATAATAAATTTAATCAAAAATGTCAGATTCTCAGCTCCACCACCTTTTACCTTTCATACTTTAAGCTCGTTCGTACTCAATTTATTCCTATAAGCCATACATAATTTATCTCCATAATACTAGTTTCTAGAATAAAGTTTAAGCAGTTCCATTAACTAAACGTTTTCCTGTATCTGAAGATTAGAATGCCATTCCATCCACCGATATATCACTAATCCTATCCATCCGTCTATACCATCTCCAGATAAGCTGGTGCCAAACTATGACAACGTCGAGCAACAAATGAAATTCTACGAAATCAGAACTCCACTGGTGCTCAGCTGCAATGTGAAATCCGACACGACCACTCCACTTATATGGTAAGTCACTCCTCTGGCCCATGGTGGGATGTGGGCTGTCTGGCTGCGTCCCACATAGTTGGTAGTTGGTAGTTATAAGAGCAATCATTTTAATACGGCACAGCTAAGCACTTTTGCTTAATTATGTTGGCCCGACTGCCTAACTGACTGCTTGACTGACATAACCTGGTAACAAGACTAAGGACTACCTCAAGCCGAATCCCTAGCCCCTTCAAAATAAAAATAAAATATTATTTTTAGCCAAAGGACAGTAGAAATTCTACTCTGACTTTCTAGCTTTAATTATTAATTAATTTTATTATTACAAACTATTTAGATTAACTGATATACCCTTGAAAGAGTATAAAAAGGTCCTATTTTGTGCGAGTGTTTATGGTTGAGTGGGGTCGGATGGGCTTGGTGGCGCCTCTCTGGGGGACGAGATGGTTACTGAAAAGTGCCTTCCTGTCTGGGACTGCTGGCTAGTGTTAGTGGAAGCTTCAAGCTCTGGGCCCGAGCTCTGCAACTGGGCCCTGGTAATGGTAATGACACTTTTGTTCATTCCGGGACCTGTCCGGCTCTTTGCTTCTTGTTCCTGAGGCCAGGGCCAAACTTTGCGTGCGCCTGCCTTGCTGTGGAATTAGTCTTTGAATAATTGGCAAAAGGAGCCCACAACTAGGAAGGCCTTGAGCCTTAAGGATACTCTATAAGATATCTTAGCTATATACTTATCATTTCGTCTATTTTAGGAAAAAGAACCATACCAATGTGATGGAGGTCGATTCCCTGAAAGGTCGCTACAAAATAATTGATGCCGAGAGGAAGTTCATCATCGAAAAGACGGATACAAACGACGATGGCACATATAGTTGTGAGATTGAGGGAGAGTCCAAGACTTTCAATGTGATTGGTGAGTAGCCTCTTTATAAATATTCCTTATATAATATCTTAAAACAAACAAATCTTTATGATCTGTAGCCAAAGTTGCTGTACGAGTGCCTTCAAATACCGCCGTTGTGGAGGGTGAGAAGATGTCGATAACCTGCGTTGTTGTGGGCACCGCACCACAATTGTCATGGTCCTTTGGTGAGTATCCTTCGGATTGACAGATTCATAGATCTTAATGAAAATTATTTCGATTATGTAACAATGCAGGCAACTTAACGCTGACAAACAGCACAGGCCGCTTCGTCCTGAAGGACGAGAACAATATCCAGAACGCCATCCTGACACTGGAGAATGTGACATTAGACGACAGAGGCGAGTACACATGCGTTGGCCGGAATGCGGCCACTGAATACGGAACGAAAGTCACACCTGCCACCGACACCTCCACTGTGCGTGTTAAGGGTAAGTTTGGCTTGGCCAGGAATAGGAGTGTCTTCACGGTCGCATTGCCTTGTCATTATGAACGAAGGTCCTGGCCGGCGCAGGCCTTGTGCCAAAAAACGCAAATGACAAAGTTCTGCCGATATTTTGCTATTTTTTATCATTTAAATTCCATTATTAATATTATTTATGTATTTTAGGCAAATTTGCCGCCTTGTGGCCTTTCCTGGGCATCTGTGCTGAGGTCCTGATTCTCTGCGTCATCATTCTCATCTACGAGAAGAGACGCAACAAGAGCGAGCTGGAGGAGAGTGACACTGATCCTCAAGAACAGTAAGTTTGTGCCTTCACTCCAAACTCAACCAACAAAAAACACAAACCTACCAACCAACCAACCAATCAATACCACAACCAACAACAAAACAAACAACATAAACTGTCAACACCAAATATTATTAAAGGAAAGAAAAGATCAACAAACAAACATCCAAAAAAAAAAAATAATAAAAAATAAAAACAAAACATAAACGTAGCAGCAGAAGAGGAAAAGTTGAAAAAGTTGAAATTTTAGTTATATAAACTGCAAATTAAAGACGTTGAAGCTGCAGGCCCATGCAGACTATAGACACCAGCATACACAAATACGATGACCGGACAGATCGGACGGAGTAGTAGCCACCAGTACTTACGGACGGACGGAGAATGAGCAGCAGCAGCTACAACAATTAGTGAAATTTTCTTAGTTAACATTTTCTAATAGTTACCGAACTGGCAAAATGGAAAATCAATGAATTTTTGTGTTTGACGCAAACGGATACGCGATAATTTAATGGAGTTTAGGAGACTATATAGGAGACTATAGTTTTTGATAATTTTGTATTATAAAAAGAATAAAAAATTGTATATGCCAATGCCTGGAGCGTCGCAAAACTCGTAAGAGATATGGAATAATCGTGAATAAATTAACGAATCCCAGGAGAAGTGAAAAGTCGACACAAAAACAGAAAAAAGCTAAAAGTTTAGATTTCTAATTTCTTCAAAGTGTGTGCTAAAAATTCGACAACAAATATATGAGTGATCCGCATATTTGTTTCGTCGTCTACTCTGACAAACACAAAACGGAAACGGAAACGGGAACGGGAACGGGAACGCAACCGGAAACGGAAACACAAAACGAACGCACACAGACATAATACTATAATACTATAATACTATAATACTATAATACTACATACAACCCCCCAAAAAACAAAACACACACCCCCCAAAATTAAAACTTAATACAAAATATGTAGTTCTATAGCTATAAATACTATAATTATAATTCATCGTAAATATGCCTTATAATTTCTTGCTTTCTTCAAATCGAAAATTCATTTTTTCGCTATGCTTGTTTCTGTTGCCTTTTAATGAAAAAAACAATTGAGAAAAAATATAAGAAAACTATAAACACAAAACCTGATGATGATAAAAACATAAAATTGAAACTTTTCTTATATATTATGTCAAAGTCCAGTCCATAATATTATTATTATTATTACTATCATGTAAAAGAATACGACAAGAAAATGTTATCAACTTTGTTTTTAAGTACTTATTGTTTAATAATATACATTAAAACAAAAAAAAAAAATGCAAAACACAAAAACACCGCAAATGAAGGAATATGAAAACAGATATAATCGTTACTTATGTATATTAAAAAAAAAAAAAAACAAAAAAATCACCTATATAAGCTTATTAATTTCTTGGCAGTGAGTCAAACATACATGCGAACACCCATAGAAATGTTAGCTCAACACTTTTGCATTGATTTGGAATTATAATTAGAATTATATTTGTATATTGTACACAACAACAAAAAAAAAGAGTATTCTACCCCCCTCCAAGAAAAAAAAAACAAAAAACAAACGCCCCTTTGCCCCGCCCCATCTAGTATGCGCACTTTACGTTTCATTTTTGTTGCCTCCGTTGATTTTTTTTTTGCTGTGTATAAACCTGAATGATTTTTAATTCTTTGTATCTAGTATCTAAAACACTTGTGCTATTGTTTACCGATTATCTTATCCATTATGATTTTGTGCGTTTTGAGATTGATTTCTACCGAAATATAAAACCAACACCAGTAAAAAAATATATAAAAAATAAAAAAAAAAAAAACAAAAAACAAAGTACCAAACGGCATTTTTATTTTAGTATTTAATTTTTAATTTAGTGCAAATATGTATACCCACCTAGATCCTGGTCTCTCTTAGTTACAAATGCTTGCCCGCCTGCCTGCCTGCCTGCCAAAAAGGATACACTATTGAATATCCTTCGAATACTGTACACTTTTCGTTGATTTTGGTTTGCTGGTTGACTTTTGATTTGCTGAACTAGACGGTGTTTCTGGTATTTGTGAGTCGTGTCCACGTCGATACTAACATGGAAAGCTAATCAAATGTTTTTTACCATTCTTTTCCTTTTTTCCCCCCATAAATACCTCAAAATATCCACATATATGACTTCTAAAATAAACCAACATTTCTTTTGAGTAGTTGATACAATTCACTCTCTAGTTAAAACTAAATTGTTAGAGAAATCACAGACAAGAAAATCACAAATGGGATAACCTGCCGCTTGATTCGTTCGATTGATTGGTTGACTGTTTTTCCGCAATCATCATTCAAAAAAAATAAACACCAAACTAAAAAGAATATCCAGAAATAAAACTCGCCTTTGATCAAATCTCCATCAAACCGCCTGACTTGAAAAAAAAAAAAACAAAAACCGACGGCCTCAACAACCATTCTGACCTAATCCAAAATAACATCAACAACAACTACTACAACTCCAATTCCAACAACAACAATCACAGCAATAATTTATTAAAAAAAATATAGTAATAATAAATAGATAAAAAAAAAAAACAAATCTGAGCTGCAATAGTAACAACCTACAGCATCTGTAACTGCAACCACCAAAAGTAGCCTAATATTTTTACTAACAGTGTACTTTCATTTATTATTAATCATAGTTTAATTTTTGTATTGAAGCATAGCAAAGTTTATTGATTGATTGATTGATTGATTGATTGCTGCTCTCCCTATTGAATACAAACTTTTCAGTTGAAATTTTATTTTCGAAAATATCCCGTTTCAAATCACCAACATCAACGAAAAAAAAAGACCTTAAGAAACTAATTCCAGTGATTTTTTGCGATTTATTCTTTATTGCAGGAAAAAGAAAAGGAGAAATTATGATTAAAATTCCTAAACAAATGAAAAACAACACACCGTATTACAAATAAAAACGTAAAAGATAAAATCACTTTAAATATGAGCAAAGAAATAAAAGTAAAGAAAGCGCATTCAAACATTAAATAAACTGAGAAAAAAAAGAACAGTCACAGGAGAAAAAGTTGTGCAAACTTCTCACCGCCACCCACTCACCACAGTACTGTACCCTTCGACCCAGTCCCCCCACCCCCCCTTCGCCCAGCAAAACTGCAAAACTTTGTTTAGTGAAATTGTATTTTAATAAACTAAAAACAAAAAAAAAAACCAAAAAAGATTAAGGGAAAACAAACAATTAATATTAACGAGAAAAAGGAGCAAGAAAACTAAAATATTATTAAAATGGAAAGTGATAGCAGTTAAACGAACACTAAAATGGGAATATTGGTAAACGATAACAGAATAATGGAACTTTAGCAATTAACTATAAAGTCGCACATGCCACGCCCCCATCTACCCCATACGCCCCCTACCCCACCCCGAACTAAGAACAACTTCAAACAAATATTGTACATAACCTAAAAAGTTGAACAAGCTATACATAATTGATGGGAATTATCCTTTCCCACTACTGTACTGTAAACGCAGCCAATACTCTGTCTCTCTCTTTCCTAGCAAAAAAAAAAAAAGGACTCTTTATAAACATATGATTTTTAGGTAGCCATATTTTCAAGTTAGTTTTTATTTCATGTTGGAAACTAAAAGAAAGAAGAAAATATAATAAATAGAATGGATCGGCAGCAGCAACTACAATAAGAGGATGATGGAGGAAGGAAAAAAGAAGGAAGGAAAGGATTAGGATGATGCAGAGCAGCAGCAGCGCCAGCGGCAGCGGAAGCGGAAGCGGAAGCAGCAACATCGCATCTGCAATCGATATTGTTATCGGAGAGGATGTTAATGGAAATTTTTGTTTATTTAACTTAGTTAATACGGAATAATGAAGAAAAGAAAAACTGAAAAATGAACTTTTTAAACAATTAAGTAGCGCGTTATGAGTATATTTTTAAAGGATTAATACCACAACTAGTAGCTGATGAACGATGAGTCGGAGTTGAAGTTGAAGATTAAGTCGAAGTCGAAGTAAAAGGAGCAAGAACACTGTATATTGCATAATTTAAGGAGGAAAGGACGGTAAAGATCAGATGCGTACTGCCAAAACTTGTAAAGTTCAGTACTATTTGCTTAGCCTCATTTTTGGTAAACAAAAACTAAAAAACCAAAATCAAAACAAACATTAAAAAAAAAAAAACAAATAAATTGAATACATAAGGAGCTCTGTTAATTGATTTCTGTTGTTAATTTCGGTTGTTTATGTATAATGTATGTATGTGTATAAAAAATCGAAATGGGATAGAAGCAAAGCGGTCTTCAATTCACATCTTAACTCGTAATCATACACAGTATATATAATTAATATATATGTATTATATTTTAATGTTTTCATTTTATCATTGTCTTGAAAAAAAAACAATAATATGTCGTATAACTGTAATCTTGTTTAAAATTTGATGAATATTTTTTTTAGATTTTTTTTTGTCATTATCGTGTACTCTTTGTTGTTGATTTTTTTTTTGTCGCCGCCACCAAAGCTTTAAATATTTACATAGTAAACTGTGTTCTCAGTAAATGATGATGAATTAATATAATATCAAATTATGTTAAAGGATGCAAAACGAGACAATTTGTATAGTAAACTAAAAATGAGAATAATAAACGGAACCCTTGATAAAAACAACCCAAAAAATAAAAAGTTCTTGTTATATATAAATAAAAACAAATAAAAATATATATATGAATATATATAATTGCTATATATATATTTAAATCACGTGTGTGTGTGTGCATGTTCGATTACATAGTTATATACATATACGAAAATTATGAGAAAAAAAAATTATGAAGCGAGGGAAGGTTTTTCGAGAAAACCTACAGAGGAGACTTTTTGGAAACCGTCGATAAATTCTTGTGCATAAGTTTTTTATTCATGTACAATTGTTGTACAGTTTTTGTGGCTTATTTGTGTATAACAACAACAACAACAACAACAACTACTACTACTATTACTATAACAATATATAGATTGATCTATTTATGCATAAATGTACATTAAACTGGACACTCACTCTCTCTCTTATTTAAACCTTTCGTTTGAAAATTGGCAAACTCTATTTTTGATTATGGTTTCGAATTCTGGGTTTTGGGTTCTATCCAAAATTCCCCCAACAAACTTTTTTATCCACCACAAGCACACTGAAAGAAAAAAAAATAAAAATAAAAAAGAACCTCTCTGAACTGAAAAGCGAACCCAACAACAGCAACAAGAACAACAGCTACGATACCTATTTACTGCTATATTGTATGACGTAATGTTACCCACAACAAAAACAACAACAACAAGAACAACAACACACGTAACTAACCTAACAGCAAACCAAACCAAAATCAAGTTCGAAACATTCGTCAAAACTATTGCTATACACACATATATATACAACAATACTAACGAAAAACGAACTTATACATATATATACACCTATATACAAGCAACTACATACGCAGTATTGTATGTCCTTTTTGTACAGATAACAAACGACAGCAACAACAACAAACATGAACATAAACAAAGCCTGACAAGAACAACAAACAAGAAGAAACAAACAAACAACAAAACCGTGTATCCTAAACAATTCCTCAGATAAAAAATACTGTCTCGTACGACTCCCTCATTTGTACTCCCATTTCTACGTTTTCTCCAACTGATTTAGGACTCCTCCTGGTCTCGTTACCAGTCTAACATGGCTTATCCAACAATTGTTGTTAACTATCGAACAATATAATCAGCAATACAGAATTTCTTGGCACACACGTTTGACTCTCACGCATTAGTCGCTTTTTTTGGGCAGCAACTAAAAGTGAACATCAAATGAAGCTATAAGTTAAGTTACAAGAAAGAACCTTATATATATTATATATATAAAAGAAATATATACATAAATAATACTAATAATAATTACGCGTAATTTTAATTAGTCGAATAAGCCAAAAAGTTACAAAATAAACAAACACCCTACAGACTAAGCTTGGGCGAACTTCAAAAAATAGTTCATGTTTGGTGTTCCCAAAAATGGCAACCATCTTAGTTAAAGCATTATCTTAGCATTATATCAAGTCATTTTAATTAATTTTTTTTGGTTTTTTTTAAGGAGCAGATAAGCCTAAAAACTTTGTAATTTAAACCATAAGCGCCTCTTTTCACATTTTTCATAAAAAGTGATTGGTTAACTTAGTAAAAAATCACTTTTTATGTGAGATTGCCACTTTTTTCAAGCCATTTCCAATTACCAGACGACTCTACAGAATATCACTGGCAAGTCACACCTTTCGTATAAGTTCCAGCTCTGGTTTAGAGTTATGACTTCCATTACAGAAAGTGTGTCTAAAAGGCAGTAAATTTTGTTTCTTTTGGCCTATAAACCCGCATCTAAACTATTTTGTTTTCCGCAGGCGCGTACAGAAAATTGTAAAAACCAAAACAAATATGAAAATCAACTGTAGGAGAAACTGTAGGAAAACAGAAAATTGCCTTAGGGTTTCAGTAGAAATATTAAAAAACAAAAAACAAAAAAAAAGAAGAGAATTAACAAATTATTTACCTTTTAAATCATTTCCCTTATCGGCGGCTTCGAGCAAAATGTGTGACTTTGCCTTAATATGGGGGTGTGACATCAACGCCTGCATGAAACACTCTATAAACCAATTATGACTACGGGTAAACACAGATCGCCATAAAAATTCAAGAACCGCAAACAGTTAAGTATTCTGTAATCCAAGCTAGTAACCAAATGTCGAAAAAAAAATGAGAAAGAAAAAAAAACTAACATACACACACACACTGAAGCTGTTGGAAGTATGTGGAATCTTTTTGGGATGAGCATAGCTATTAGCTAATCCCCTAGGAGAGTTAGAGAACAAATAAATCAATTAAGTGCCAGTCCTCTCCCCCCCCTCTGCCACTTCTCGAAGAATAGATCACCGGAAAACGAGCTCCAAACATATTCCAGCCCAAAAGGAAGATTCCACCTACTTTGATATGCTTTTGCGAAAAGTCTTCAACTAAAAATCTAAAAAAAAAAAAAATAATAAAAACACAAAACTGTTTCAAAACGCTAATCGATAAACTATGATTTTTAGTAATTTATATAAATTACATATATACATACATATACATAGATAAAGATAATTAAAAAATTGAAATTAAATTATAACTAAACATAAATCTAGACAGAAAACAAATCACAAACAAGTCAACAGGGCACAGCGCTTCTTAACTATGTTAATTTCGAAAAGCCGAACTTTTTCTAAACCTAAACAAAACCAAAACCAAAACCAAAAAAAAAGAAAGAAAAACCAACGCTAATCTTAAAACTATAACTAACTTTTTAAACTAATATTGAAATTGAACCCAACAAAGTGTTCATTAAACTAAAAAAACCAAATAATTGCATATATACACGAAATGTATATGTACTTAAAGTTAAACTTAAAAACAAAATTTTGTATGGCTATGGCAAAAAATAAATCCGAAAAAAAATGCAAAAAAAAATATTTAAGTAAAGGATGGTGAAGAGAACCCAACAATTTAGATAAGTAATTTAATGTAAAGAGTTTATTGAATAAATTGAAAAATAAACAACAAATCTTTCATCAGATTTCTAACGAACTTTTCGAATTTCCATTAAGAAGAAACTGCGCTCTTTACGCCTATCTACCGAACTTCTCTATACATAAACATTATATGATATAATTATAAATATAATGGAGGGAAACCAGGCCGCAAATCGAAAATCGAAAACCTAAACCGAAAACCGATACTTGAATACCTACATAAGCATACACTTGTTTTTAGCACTAAATTAAATAATTTGCGTTACTTTTGTTTCAATGACAAAAACTAATTAAACCAAAAATAAATGAATACATACATACTATATATACATACATACATAACATATATATAAATATATATATAAATAGAGTTTTTTAGATCGAAAAACCCGAGAAAGATAAATCCAAAACCCAAAACTGAAATCTAAACACTCAAAATCTCGTCTCATCTCATGGATGTGCTACACTAAAAAATTAGTAACTAAAACTAAAAACTAAAACTACAACTAAACTATTGTTAAACCGTAAAACACACGCATACATACACACACACATAAAATCCATTAACTAAATAAATTACATACAACACTAAACAAACAAAAAAAACCAAATAAAACTTCGAGAATAAATAAAAAAAAATATTTGAAGCGAAAGGCTTTCAGTTAGAACTTGAAAACAGCCAGAAAGAAAATTAGGTAAAGTTGGTAGCTAATCCCACAAGAGCTAGGAAGAAAGAGAAATTTAATCCACGCGAGATCGTTAGTGCAGTATAATAATAAACAACAAATTGTATTATATCTAAGCCCGAGAGAAAAAAATTAAAGAAACCGAAGTTAAACATAATAATACACAACAAAAAAAATGGTTAATTACATGCGCTAAAAAAAAAACTAAATAGCTAAACCAAAACGTGAATAAGATCCCAGGATGGCGGCTATTTAATAAAGTGATTGATAGGGCAGAGTTGAAATCCAACTTTCAGCTAATATAGATTAATAATAAAATCTGAAAAAAACCAAAAAAAAAAATATTTTAAAGCAAGCGCTTGAATTGTACATTTTTACAAGGCAACTGTACATTAAGCGCCCACGGCATTAAGTAAAAAACAAAAAATAAAACCAAAACCAAAAAGAGTTGACAAGCACATAAAAAAATATACATAAAATAAAAAAAAATATATATATATATACGAGAGAGCAACAGAGTGTGCGGCCATGTGAGGAGCCAGACACACAAGGAGTTGCCTAGCCAGAACGGAAATGAGTTTATTAAATATATACATTTAAAAATTCATAAACAAAAAAAAAATCATGAGAAGGAAAACCCAAAAAATTCGTTGCATAATATTTAAAAACGAAGGTAGTATTAAACTCGATTGCCTAATTCTAATATTAAAACCGAAAGAAAAACAAAACATAAACTATAAAAACATTAACATTAACAGTAATAATAATAATGAAAACAAGAACAACAAAAATGTTATTATACTTATTATACCGATTAAAATGAAAACAAAAACAGAAAACCGACAAAAAAATGAAACAAAACAAATTAAAATAAAAATTTTATTTAGATTAAAATATTGGGTGTTTTTTGATAAATTAGAATACTTAAAAAGCATGTATGGTAAGTAAAGGTTGAGAATATTACGCATACGCTATTACGTGATGAGCGTTACGTGATACATATCACGTATTCGCCATGTAAGACATGTTACATATCACGCATACGCCATGTTGGCCGGGTTGCATGTTCTTATTTCAAAGAACTGCGGTTTCTTGGTTTTAAACAAATTGAAGCAAAAGGAAAGCAAACTTTTACCAAATACCGCAACTGTTGCCAAGCCAGAAATATTTTTTTGGGCCAGATCCGGGTTCAAGGTGCCATTTTGTTTAATGCGGCGGAGGACGCGATAAGGCTAGCCCAACACGAGATGTGTGTGCTCAGGTAGCCGGCGACATAAAAACCTGTTGACAAGCACCCGCCCGTCCAAGACCCATCCATCAGGTGGCCTGTTATAGCGGCAATCTGACGTCATAAATAAACTCTCCTTATCAAGTTGGTAATAATAATTTTTGCTTTATTTAAAAACGTCACTACAAAGTTGGTTGCATCATGGTTAAATGGTTAATATTTGATTCAGATAACACGCAAGTCGTTACTTTAAAATGCGCTACACAAATAGATCGTAGTTAGATTTGTATATGTGTATAGCTATAGCTATTATAGTTCTTTGTCTTTGCGTCTCGAAAAGGTACTAAAGGAATCTGCTGTCTGCGTTTCCGCCGTCTGCCAAGCGTTTCAATACGGGTTTATCTTGGTTATTTGGCCTCTTTTTTTTTTCGGCAACGCCGAGTAGACGACCTATACTATATACTTTATAGCTCAACTACAAAATACTTTTACAAATATATATATACGCATAGGTATGTGTGTAAGTACATAGATGGTGTCTCGTTACATCTATGCAGGGGAGGGCTAAGATTAACATATATAAATTATCCACAAAATAAATATATATATATATTCAAACGGTTCGCACTTAAATATCTAAGACAAAACATCGCACAGCTGCCCCCGGTCCGGATCCGCGATCCGAAACTGGCTTTGGATGAAACTTTTGGTCTCTGGGCATCCCTAGGCATACTTTCACTCTTGTCCATTCGATTGTATTGCGTTGTCGTTGCTGGCGGAGGTGGAGCTCGTGCCCGTGCAGGTGCGCGGTGCCTGCAGGAGGTCCGTGTACTGGAGCAGGGCTTCGCGCAGAGACCGCGACACCTCCGGCGACGTGGTTGTG
Source organism: Drosophila monieri (assembly GCA_035047585.1). Taxonomy (NCBI): domain Eukaryota; kingdom Metazoa; phylum Arthropoda; class Insecta; order Diptera; family Drosophilidae; genus Drosophila; species Drosophila monieri. Next base: position 4,431,934 of record JAWNPJ010000079.1, on the reverse strand, counting down.
GTACAGTCCACCAAGTAGGGATACAGGCCAATGAGCTGATCCCAGGCTGGCTTGTTAACTGTGTTTGGAAAGTGGATTAGTTTTTTTTTTTGTAAGATTTTAGTTATTTTATATTTTTACCCTTTGAGGCCGGAGCTTTCTTCATGGACACAACGAGGGTGGCAATGGCTTTGAGCACAAAGGATATCTCAGACAACCGGAACCTATGAGAAAAAGGTTCACATCAATATTGAACGATAGCTAAACAACAAGATGTATACCTGGGCAAGGGACACTTTCCACTCTGCCGCTCATCGTCATTAAACCGTTTGAGAACCTCTTGGAAGCGATGCAGCAGGGCGGTGACCGCTAGGCGGCCGGCAAAGTCCTTGCCCCCCAATCCTGCGGCGCCTGCAGGACCGACGACTGGCAAAATATTGGCATTAAGGCGATTGTTGTTGCTGGCCGAGGCCTGATCCTCCAGAAGTGAGAACTGCAGTAGCGTCTCAAAGCACGTCTTGGCGAAGATTTCCCGAAGCTTCCAGTCGGATTCGTAGCAGATGTTCGTGTCCGAGGCGGAGTGGATGGAGCCTTTGTTCAGCAGCACCACGATCTGCATGATGAACTGATGGGGCATCTCGTGGGCATACGGCAGAACCTCGTCCCGGAGCAGTTCGATCACCTGACAGTCAATCGTTTCGTCCAGCACAATCTCCTCCAGGCCCCTGTCCTCCACAGTGCAGACACTGGCCGGGAACAGGAATTTGTCCAATGTATCTGCGAGGTCGTCCCAGAGGCTCGTGAAATGCTGAGGCTTGGCTCGCGCTACCTTGAGACCCGTGTGCAGCACTCCAATGAGGCTTGAGATGGCCAGCTTCCAGGTGCTGGAGGATAGGCACTTGTACTTCATCGCCAGCGGTGTGCGCAGTGCCTTGACGATGTCGTGTAGGATCTGCTCCTGCACCACCGGCTCCTCGGTGGCCGTCGTCTGATAGAGCTTCACGGAAATACTGATGGACTTCTCCCCGAACGGTATGTAGTTCATGCTGACCACCTCCACGGAGGCGTTGTTGGCATAGTGGCCCGAGGACTTGGCGTACTTGTGCTCGACGCTTTGCTGGAACGTAGGTGGGGCGCAGGCGAACTTGCTGAAGATCAGCAGCTGCCGGAAAATGGCGGGAATAAGCTGGCGGATGTGCGAGTCGGGCTTGGTGGCCTCCTATGGAATTAAACCGAAGAAACCGAAGATTAGGTACTTGGATTCAGAAGCCTTCTAGATTTCATCACCTTTTGTATTAGTTCCATGCAATCAAGGATGCCGTCGTGCAGCGGCGTCAGCAATGTGTCCGAAACTGTGGACATGATGTAGGGCACTGCATCGGTTTGGACAGGAATGCAGACGGCATTCGTCAGTACGGTGCAGAACTTGTCAAAGTCTTCCGCGCTGAATCTGCAAAAAATGAACTCCAATCTAGAGATTTATCTTTTATTTTTTTTAAGTCCACATACTTCACTTGGATGTGCTGAAAGATGGCGGGGAAGATTTGAATCAGGGCGGTAAGGAAGGCCTGACTGGGAATGTAGAAGTCCTCCTGGTTGTCGGCTCCACTACTACTCTGTTGCTGCTTGATAGTCGACGTGGACATTTTGGTGCTCTCCGTGCCAATGCTCAACCAAATATTCCAGGCAATCTGCTCATAAAGACAAAATAGATTAAAGATGACCCAAAAATTCCTATAATTGCTTCTTACTGTCCAGATCTCATCATCCTGTTCCTGTGACGTCTGAGGATCCTTCAGCGAGCGCTCCGCCCGCTCCGTGGTAGTATGGTACATGATCTCCTGCAGTGACTTGAGGGCTGCCAGCGACACCTCGCCGTTCTTGCTTAGCGCCGCATTCTGGATGAACTCCAGAATGAGAGACCAGGCCCGCTCAAAGTCGCCCAGCATCTGAAGCAGTTCCCGCTTGGTGTTGAACACCCGACAGACGCCCGAAAGCGTCAGCACCTGCGTCTCTGCCCACTGCTTTTGCGCGGTGTTTCGCGAATGATGGATGAGAATGTTGCCGCTGGCGTCCACCTTCTCGTTGCTGGCCGAGCTACTCAGAGCGCGGACGTTATCCAGCAGCGGGAAGAGCACCTGCCAGACCAGAGCCTGCCAGGTAGGTGGATTTAACAGGCTGCCGTGGGCCGAGATGGTGGAGAAGAGCGTCTGGCCGGCCGACTTGCGGACCGCCGGACGCAGATCCACACACAGCTCGCCCAGTTTGGCGTACAGGCACATCCACAGCTTGTCGAACTGCGGCATCTTCACCGTGCCCGGAAAATCGGGCAAGATGGCCACGTCCTGCAGCTGCGTGGACATGAGCTTGTCCTGATTTTGATTGAAGAAATCCGAAATGTTCCACTGCCAGATTTGAATAAAAATTAGCGTTAGAATAACAAATAAAATTCCGTAAATCATAATCCTAAAACAGAAACAGTACCATCAGACCAATAGCCGTAAGAGAAATATTCAGCTCCTGGGTTTGCGACCCGAACTTGGCCGCCGTGCTTATGCACAGGGGCAGACACCGCCAGGGCATCACCGTGAGGAAATCGGTGATGACCAACTGCAAGCACTGGAAGGCTGTCCGGATAAGTGGCTCGCCGTGGTGTTCGTTTACTGCTCCAATGATCTCGATGATAGCCGGCCAGCCGAAAGAGAGAATCTCCCCCGCGGTGTTCAGGATCTGTAGGACGCAGTCCAGCTGGCGTTGTCGTACATCGGCGTGCAGGACAGTCGACAATTCAGATAGAGGACTCAGCAGCATGGTTTGCAATTCCATATTCTCCTTGAGGGGCGTTTTGTGCTTGAACTGAAGAGCCGACTTGACCAGGTAGGTGATGGCCTCTACACCCCATTCCCGCATCCGTATGTGCCGGTGCTGGCACACTTCCAACAAGTGGTTGGTGAGTGGCCGCCAGAGGACCTTGATGCGCGGCATATTCACCAGACCCGTCTCCAGGAGCTTGGCCACCGCGAACAGCGAGGGCTCGCGGTTGGCGTAAGCAAGTTCCATGGCTTCGTGGGAGAGCTTGCACAGCGCATCGATGAGGTGGTGGAGGGCCACATCGTCCAGGTACTGGCTGGACTCGAACAGCTGGCTCAGCATTTGCGACAAAACCGGCAGATCGGCCATCACGGCGGTTTGTATGCCCACATTCGCCTCAGCCGCCGGCTTGGGCATGGCCTGCAGACTGCCTCCGGTGGAGGGTTTCAGGCCCAGAATCCACACCAGATGCTGCAGGGTTTGCAGCACAATGTGCCAGGAGGTGCCTAGAATCCCACCGTTGTTGTGCGCCAGAAATAGGATGGCCCGCATGCACTGCAGGTTCTTATTGGTCAGCATCACCGGCGCCTGCATCACGCTGTGCGGGAGAGAGGCCGAAGGCAGTGGAGTGCCCACGGCCACTACGTTGGGCCTGAAGTCACCGGTGTCCCCGCTGCAATTGTTTATAAACTGGCTGCTCAAGTCTTGGCTGCCGCTGCGAGTGTGACCTGTGGATACCAAAAGCAATCAATTATTAACAAAAAAGATGGGCTAGTCCATGTACTCACATCTCAGATCACCATCTGCCTGTGTGGTGTTGGCGAATATGGACATGGCATAGTGGGGCGGAAAGGAGGCTCGGCACATGGCCATTATAAAGGCATCACGCGGCTGCAGCTGCTCCAACATACCACACAGAGCCGCGTAGTTTTGCATCGCCTTGAGAATGTTCTCGGTGGTGGCCTCGTCAATGGAGGTCTCCACCAGCGGAATGAAGGCGCTGAGAAGGGCAGACCAGCTGGAATTGACGAGCTGCAGGCAGAGCGGCTTGTGCTCCTCCTCCGTTATCACGGCGGTGTTATGACTGGGATGCAGTTCCGGCGTCCGCTGAATGACTCCGCCAATGGAGCGGGTCATGTCCAGGAGTATGGCATGGCCCACGGAGATGCCATAGCTGTCCGGTATGTTTGGGGCATCCAGTTTATCCAGCATTTCCAAGCTGAAAAATATAAATTGCTTGAAATGCTTAGGGGGAAAGGGTTTCTGGAAACTTACTACACTGCCTTGGGCACTCCCGGGGCGAATGTGGCCACCAGCGGCAAGTAGGCGCCGCGGAACATGAAGCCGCACTGGTTGTTACCCGACAAGGCGGTCAGCGTGCTGGCCATTCCATTCTGTTGGCCATTCAGCATGGTGGAGGCGTTGAACAGGGAATATCGCACATAGCTGCCCATAGCGGCAATCATGTCGTGGACGATGTTGGTGGCATGGTTCTTCAGGTCGTAGGACTTGCAGAAGAAAGCTATCAGCGAGGAGCGGGTCACCAGCTTGTGGATAACCTCCAGGGCCAAGGCGCGTTGCCAACTCGGCTTGTCCGGATCCAGAAACTTAATGATCAGGGATAGGAATATCTCGCACTCGGTGACCAGGATGGTGTGGTACTTCTGAATAAGAACAGCCACAAGGCGCAGTAGTCGCATGCTGATTGGAAAATATGGTTTCTCTGCTGCGGCCGGAGCATTTCCGTTGCTGGGGGCCGGGAGCTGTCGGTGCTTGACGTTCGGGGAGAAGAGCTTGATGACCAGGGCGCACACTCTCTCCTTTAGCAACAGTCGGAAATCGTTGCTCTGGAAAATGAAAGATAAGCTTCGTAAATAAATAGTTTCCAGTTAAACAGAACGCACCTCGTGGAACACGGCACTGAAGTTAGTAAGCACCGCCTCCAACAGCTCCAGGCCGAATGTTCGCGTCATCTCAGTCATGCCCACCAACCAGAAGGGCTGCTCCACGTTCACCAGCTGCACAAGGTCCTGGAACAGGAGGAAAGCATCCGAAGCAAATGTCTGGACGTCCTGGCCACCGCTAGGACTGTCGCCCTCCGACGGTGGCTGCTGTTGCTGATGTTGGAGACTGCTCACAGAATCCTTCTCCAGATAGACGCGTTCGAAAACCAGGGACACCAACTGCCGAATTGTGGCACCGGCTGTGTTCACAATCGTGGGATTCTTGTGGTAGTGCAACCGAAAGCAGAGGACTAAGGCCTTGGCCAACGTGTCGCCATGCACCACGGTGTTGGTGGTCAGCAGAAGGGTGACTGTTTGCAGGACCTTAACCTCCTCGATATTGTTTTCCATGAGCGTCCACAGAGCGTTGGTGATGTAAAGGGCGCCCTTTTGATCCACCACCTGCTGGGTGATGAGGCGCTGCATCATGCCAAGACAGAACTGTAAGGAAAGTAGTTTTTTTAATAAAATTTCTTTAAAAATCGAATTAAATATTGAGCTTACCTTGATGATCTTGAGGTCCTTAGTCTCGCATCCTTGAACGAGGGGATAGAGTATCTGATTCACGGTGTAGTAGACCGAGTTCTGCTGGCTGCTGCCGGCGGTGCAGAGCTTGGAAATGGCCTCCTCGCATGCCTGCCGATTGATTTGTTGATAAATGGGGAGAGAGTTAATGGCCATGTGAAAATGTCATAAAATCAATTTCATTTACGGCCGCTATCAGTTTCATAATTGCGTAGAATAAGCACAGGTGGAACCAGAGCAAACCAATGCCCCACCCCCACCCCCACCTCGCCGCCGCACCACCTTGCACGTATGTAAGTGGGGTGGGTGACACACACATCGTGAGACATAATTATAAAAAATGCAAACAGCACACGTCAGCGCAGGACTTGTTGGGGGCTTACCTCCTTGATCTGGGGATACTTTTTCTTGGTCTCCAGCGAAAGGGTCTTGAAGTCCGCCTGGAGTGCCTCGACGAACTTGTGGACATCCTGACCACCGCCCCCCGTGCCAACGAACGACATGTTTCTCTAGCTGACCCACTCAACTGGCTAGCACTGCGGCCCAATGACGAACGACACTCAGTGTACGGCAGGCATAACAATGCCCGGTGTAAGTACGGCTACCGATCAACGCATATGCATATGCTCAACTTTGGGAAAAGCTCGGAAAACTGTAACAATAATACCAAAAAGCCGTGAAAATTTGTGATTCGATTTGACAGCTGACGTACACAGTGGTGGACAGTGTTGGTATGCGCTGCGAGGTTAACAGCGCTGTTAACAGCTGTTAAATATGAAAACATTCCAATGTAAATAAAGTGGGTCGCAGGACATAAAGGATAATGCCAGCTTTAAAGGTTTAAAACATTAATATTTACAGTTTAAGTATTAATAATAAGCTAAACAATTAATAAAGTTTATGAAAATCAAGAAATGATGACGAAAATGGAAAAGCTCCGAACATTAAATATTTACAAACATGAAAGTAGGTGGTCGAGTATGCTTTTTAATTTGTGATAAGATTATTGGCATCAACATGACTATTTGTTTTCCAACAGGTAGAAGGCCAATGCCAGATTTCATCCTCTGGTCCCAGAAGGATAATCCTTCGGCAGGGAGGTGGCGCTTTTAAATATGGCGATGCGCCTATTGCGCTCTTTGGTAGTCCTAATCTTCGTCAGCTTGATTGTCATCTCGTATATATTCAAAAGCGAAAAGATGGCAGAGCTATATCCGACAAATCCATCGGAACTCGATCTCCCCGGACTAAGCTCTGAAAAACCAATGAACGTGATTCTGATGAAAGAATCTGGCGCTCTTCCGACAACTCAATTTAGTAAGAATATAGTCTTGGAATTATTCAAATATTAACTGAGAACTCCACTTTCAGGCACCACCAATTACGAAATAAATGAATCTTTGAACACAACTTCCATTGAAAATATTACTTTACATAAAAACATATGGAACACTTCCGTAAATATCCCACGGACGACAAAGCCTTGTAAGAATTAAAAAAGTTTTGTAACCATTATTTTATCAACTTGATTCAAATTTTCATAATTCCAGGTGAAAATCGTCAAGATCCTTTGCCATCATCACTTCAAATCATAGGTAAATTTTTACATTTCATATTTTACAGTTTTATGGTCAATAATAGCCCAATCCTTGAGTGGAATATATAAAATAATTTATATTCCCCATCGATTTGCGCAACAATCTTCGAAAGAATTTTTCATAGATACCTTTCCACTGATTTTTGATCCCCCCTTGAAAAAGCCGGAATTTTTCCTGATAGAGGGTGGTTTGTAAAATCCGGAATACCCACATCTAGCCCCAATATCTCTCCTATTCTTGAGAGGAATACGTCAATCTATTTGTATTTCGATTCTCCACCAATCTGCGTCAAAATCTGAAATCAAAATTTTCCATCGATATTTTTTGAAATTTTCTGAAGCAACCCCTTGTAAAATCCGGAATACCCACATCTAGCCCCAAACCATGGCCATATCTTTGTCAATGTCCATCCGATTCTTGAGAGGAATACCTCAATCGATTTGTATTTTGATTCTCCACCAATCTGCTTCAAAATCTGAAATCAAAATTTCCGATCGATATTTTTCGAATTTTTCTGATGGAACCCCTTTTAGAATCAGGAATACCCACATACGGGCCCAAGCCATGACCATATCTTTGGCAATGTCTATCCGATTGTTGATAGGATTACCTCAAATGATTCATGTTGAGATTTTCTACCAATCTGCATCAAAACCTCTCAACAAATGTTGGATGTGTACACTGATTTGATTTTTATTTTCCATTTTCCTTTTACTTAGTAAAATTTTCAAATATCTTCTCTAGATATACATTCCGAATATCGGACCATCAGATTCTTCAACCCAAGCGAATTTTGGGAGTATCTTAGATACAAAGAGCGTACCGGCTACATTCCATGGGCAAGTGCATCCTATGAATCGGGTCATCACGACAATGAGATTGACGCGGAGGGGATATGTCCCAAAAGAGGAGCTTCCATTAAGCTCTTGGTGCTAATTGCCTCGGCACGGAAGCATGAAGGAGAAAGAATGGGCATTAGGCTGACTTGGATGCACTACGCCAGCAGAAGGGACATTGGCATGGCCTTTGTACTGGGACGCGGTAACAACACCGCTGTAAATAAACGCCTTGACGAGGAAAATGTGATGTACGCGGATATGATACGGGGAAACTTTGTGGACACCTACAATAATCTCACCCTCAAGACGATCTCCGCCCTGGAGTGGACACACTGGCACTGTCCTCTCGCAAAGTATATCCTCAAAACGGACGACGACATGTTCATCAACGTGCCCAAGTTAATGGAGTTTATTGACACTCTCAAGGCGAAGCGAGTGATCTATGGACGCAGAGCCGAGAACTGGTTGCCAGTGCGGAACAAGCGGTCGAAATATTTTGTATCCAAAGACCAGTATAGCGCAAGAGTTTATCCTTACTTCACGACAGGGCCGGCCTATCTGCTCACCGGCGATATCGTGCCCGAATTATATGCCCAATCCCTGGCTACTCCATACTTGAAGCTGGAGGATGTCTTCATGACTGGCATCGTGGCCGACATTTTAGGTATCCAGCGGATTGATGTCAAGGAGATGGCCAACATTAATACAAAGCCGTGGGTATGTCGCATTCGTAGTAGAATCACGGTTCACATGGTGCAACCCAATGATCAGTTCGATTTGTGGAAGAAGCTGTTCGACACGTCCATTATGTGTATTTAGCAATGATTCATAATGTCTACTATTTGTCCATTCTCTAGTTGCCATTTGCTTCGTAAACGTTTCCAGATAGAAATACAAATATCTTATAATCTTCCTAGATTCAAGTTCTTCCTAATCCAATATTGAGGTTCTAAATATAGAGAACGTATATTTCAATCACAAACTTGAATTATGCATTTAATCTTGTACAATTTTTTAAAAAGACTATACATATACATTAAAAAAAACTGAGTTTTCAGTTAACAAACAAATAAATTGTACAATCTATTAAAATATCTTTTTTTTAACGATTTACAAAAACGAGTATTGTTATCCTCAGTCCTTGTGCTCTCAAAGGGCACTGGTTGCACGGTATGAATAAAACTTCTCGTTTTCCGAATCAATTGCGTTTAGTTTTCCCTCCTTGGCCAACTTACTGAGGTGGTGATCGACATTGTAAGCGGCTGCCGGCCATAGGTTTTCGGGGGTTTCCTTGTACACCTCCCGAACAACGTCCATCGCTTGCCACCGATCTTTGGGACGCTGAACAAAGTATTGCAGTATTTGTGCCTCTCGCTGGTTGCGATGATTGATGTAGTATTCGATCTTGCCGATCGGTTCTTCGATGACATTACCGTGGCCTGGGAAAATCCTCTGCGGCTTGATATCCAGTATCTTCTCCAGACTCTTCATGTACTCGAAAAGATCCTCGAACACGGCAGTGCCCTCGCCCAAGATACAGTCGCCGCTGAAGAGCGTGCCCTCGTTCATGGCCAGCACTACGTGATCAGTGGTGTGTCCGGGGGTATGCACTACCTTAACCTTTGCTCCCTCGGTGGCAAACTCCTGGTTGTGGGCCAGTGGATGGAGTTTGATGTGCGCCGGGATTTCGGGGCACACATCGGGGGCATCAGTTCGCCCATACTTGAACACCCGGCAATCGTTGTGAGCCAAAGCTGTGCCCAGGATGCTCTTCACTCCGCCAACATGATCGTGGTGCCAGTGGGTCAGCAGGATGGTGTCGATGGAGGCCTTTTCCTGCTTCAATACATCGTTTAGATGCTCAATATACTGCGGCACGTCCTCGTCGCCAGTGTCGATCAGGATACGTCGGTTTCCGCTGCCCAAAAGGTATGTGTTGGTTCCTTGCAGGGTCATCGGACTGGGATTGCATCCCAAAATCCGGATAACGGAGGAGCTGAGGCGTGTTACGGCAGGAATCAAGGCCATATTGTCATTAACAGAACCTTGAAGAAATAATCTTAACAATGATTACTTGGCACAAAAATGGTGATAAAATAAACAATACTGAAGACTCGAAGTCATAAAATGAGTTATGTTGCACAAATACCTACAAAAGTGGATGACAAGGACAATCACTTGTAGTTGGTTATTCTTATTTATTTCCTTACTTTATACTTAATAGAAAAACACTTAAAATTTAAATGTTAAACCATTAATATTATGGTGATCAACTAAAATGAACTTTGGAAGCGGCTTGTTTGCTTTAGATTTGAACAGCTGTAAGGAACAGTGTTGTAAGTGTCGTGAAATAGGAAAAATCAAATATACCGCTATTAAATAAGTGTATTTATTTAAAATTAGGCAAGTACGATTATTTGAAATTATTTTTATTATGTTTAAACTTGTTATATCAATTTAAAAACTATGAAAACTTTACTTTTTATAAGTATTTTTGTATTAGTATTACAACGAATAACAATTTAATTTTATTTATTTTAATACAACAACAATAGTAATTATATTTCTAAAGCCTCTTTCGTAGAAAGGGATATTGAATTTTTTAATCGAATCGTGTGCTACATCCTTTGGAGCCTCCCTGGCCACACTAATAAGTGGTAATGTTTTTCAACACTAATCATTAGCGTTCCCCGCTTATCAACCTGGTCACTCTGTCCCCAATGTTGAGCTAATACAAATCGTTGCGAGTGGGAGTAATGCATGGCCCACAAAAAAAGAGGAAAAAAAAAAATTGGAATACGTGCAGGCGCTGTAACGCAGCCCCAAAAAGTGTGTGTGCAAAGGCAAAGCCTCAAAAGTGTCATAAAACGGCAGCCGCGACTCGCCGTGCAGAATAAAGTTTTGCGACCGAAAAACTCAATCGAAGGCGAAAATAAATCAGTTTCTGTGGTGGCTCGGGTCCATGGGAGCAGCCACAACAACCCAAACGCGACTAGTTTAAGGCATTGTGGTACGCTGAGGCGTTAATGCTGCTTATTTATTTTTAAAACATGCTTCGCATGACTAATGAAACGAGTTGACGGGTTATTAAAAAAAAAAAAACGAAAATATTCACTAAAGTCGACAAACAAAAAAAAATTCCCAAGGCTCACACATACACATCCAAAGAATATTTGTGGTGGCGCCTGGGATCCAACAGCAAGAAGAACAACAAACAAACATCACAATAACCCAACAATTAGCCATAAAAGGAGGATTACAGAAATACCAACAATATCAACCGTAAACAAGCAACAATTCATCATCGTTAATTGTCAACAAAAGGCAAATTTATTAACGCTAACTAAACACTAAAAATAAACAGAGACTGGCCAGTAATTATGCTTGACCCTGGTCCAACAATAGCTCTATCCAAATCCGAATCCGCAGTCGCATCTCCGATTCCCGCGAAGGAGAGACACCAAAGCTGAGCTCAATACTGGGAGGTAAGTCGTGGTTTGTTGGGCCCGAAGCGAAGACACCCAAAACCAAAGGCAACCATGACGGTGCGTTGCCTAGGGTTTTGTTATTTTATTAACACACCAACTGCGGTGGTGTTTGGTTGGGCAACAACGCCACCAGCTAGCCTCTGGCAAGCCAACGGTCATCAGACATTTCCAAATCCCACGGCCGGACATTGCACCACATGGCCAGGCGGCCAGGCGGCCAGCGTAGTGAGATTTCATTAACGCCAATTAACCAGTCTTTGTTGGCCTTTGATCTGGTCCAGATGGGGAAAACCAATGCCTATCCATTTTTAAGAAACAAAACAATTATAAACTTCCAAGATCTAAAATAAATATTTAATTATTAAAAAAAGAAAGCGATTTTCTTCGCGATTTGTAAGACAAAGTTTCAAATCTCCATGAATTCCACTTTCGTATCTCATGGATAGATTTCAGCAAAAAAAATAAAAATATGACTTCCGCAATGAAATTAATAAAAATTACTCATTCAAACTATTCTCTTCCTAATCAAGGTTTCAAGAAAACTTCCAAAAGTCCTACTGGGGATGCTGGCATCTGTGATTGATAGGAAAGCGGCTGAAAGATAGTTTCGAGACGCCCGAAAACCCGTTTGCAGACTAACCGGCGATTATCTCCGGTTCATTGTACTTATTAGCAGAGACGTCCGAGTGGGGGCCACGTACAAAAAAAAAATAAAACAAAAAAAAAACATAACCGACCGACCACCAGGCAGATTGAAAGCTCGAACCCACTTCCGCTCTCCTCTGGGTCTCTCTCGTGTTCTGCCGGCCCAGAGCCTCCGCTGGCAATCTCGACTGGCTGCTTCTGGGGAATACGAGAGTTACACTCCATCGAGTTACAAGCTCTTGTCAAATTTCACGGCTCTTTGGCCAATTTCGCGCCCAATTACTGGGCAATCATTTACCCAAACTCTACTAATGATTGAAAGCAAATGTTAAAGTGAAGAATAATGATTTTTAGTTCTATTTGTAGCACTCCGATAAGGGCGATTATAATAAAGAAATTCTGTGCCAAACACCCCCGCGAATAGGAAAACTTTTTGCCATGACCTCGAGCGTGAATCATCTATTTGCCGATAAGGAGGAGCACTTTCACTCGCATTTAGAACAATGGGCTAATCTCTTATCAATCCAGAGCACGTCACGCTGCGGCTTCCAATACACAATCCTCTTATTAGCTTTCGGGCTGTGCGTCTATTCGTTTGGCTCGGCGATAAGGCGAAGAGAAAAAAATACGATACCGCATCATGAGAGTCCAAATCCAAAACAAAACTGGGAAAAATTCCATTATAATTCCAGTTCCCAGAAGGGGCGGTTCTCGAACCAGACTAGACCGACCGTCCCGTCGATGAAGCCCCCAACGGCCGCTGATTAGGTTTATCATCAAAATTAGTTGATTACCTCGCCGGCTATTACTGCGAAATTCTAATTAAACATCCTAATTTCATGTTTTATCAATAATTGATTAAGCTTATCTAACATCACTAAGGCACTGAAGTGGCTGGGAGCCTTGTTCTGATGTCTACAACCTGATACACCTGACAGATCTATTCTTTGGGATTGTCCCTTTTAGCTCCCAAGTGCTGTCCAATATCGCTGTCTTATCGCCAGGCCATTAAGTAATTCCCAATGACGCATTTGGGGCTTTCATTGGCAGCGTGTCACGGTTCTGGAGAGCGCTTATGGGTTTAAGTTATGAGGGCCTGTCCTTAAGTTTTATTGATTTCCATAGCCAACTGTCGCGCTCCCCCATTTCTGGTTCTATTTTTACGGCAGCTCAAGCAAGGTAGTTAATTTTTTAAACAGCTACTATGGATACTCATATACAACTCCAGTCCGCTTCCCAGAAATCAATGAACGCTGAGATTCCATCGTCCGATATGCAATCTAATCGTCGGTCCAAGACCAAGTGGCTCCGCGGCCCGCTGGTCAAGAGCCTGGCCGAAGTTTCTGCGTTGTTCGGTTCTGCCTCTGAAACGCTTTCCAGGCCCATGGTTGGGTTTCTCCTCACATTTTCGGAATCGGGTCAAGAATGCTGTTGAGCATGCAAAGTGGATGCCGGGCCCCAGGCGATGTCGTGACAATTCTGGATGCTGTCTGGCTGTCGGCCCACTGCCCGGGTGCGTGTTCTCCGCTTTTGGGCCAACTCATTAGCTAAGGGCGACTGTGTCGTGGGTCTCATTACCATATAAATCACTTACCGATTTACTGCCGTTTTTTGTGCCTATTTTGTCAAGTGGCCGACTTGGGAGTAGAGCTTCTATATCTTGTGACTTGCAGTGCATTTTTTCGCCATTCTGTAAGTGTAAGAATTGCTATCAGTCTGTGGAGGTAGCTCCACCTCGTTCCTAAACAAATATTTACATTTTTTTGCCACCTCCGCTAGTAAGGTGAACAATAAAGCTTTTTCCAGCTCGAGCTTCGGCTTCCCCATACCTTAAGTGTATAGTTGGCTCTAATAACTCTTTAAGAAGTGCCTCTAAAATATAGTATTCCCCTCCTATAGTATCCGATGGGTTACCCAATCCCTCCCTATCCCTAGACATCTTCCGGGGGAAGCACTTAACAAATCAGCAGAATCAGTTGTTTACCATAATGTCTCGTCTGTTCTCATTGCAGTCGCACCGCAATCGTTGCAAAGTTCGCAAGCGTTCCATTCGCAACCGTAATACTCACAGATCGGAAGCACAAGGAGGAATAATAAGCATCAAAAGTATAATAGATCGAAAACAGAGTCCAGACTGAACCTGAAGACCGCCAGAGAGATTCCGGAGATTAGCTAACGACAGCAATGATGGCCGGCAGTGTGCACAACACGCGCATGCTGCGCTTCCTCTTAGTCCTCATCGTGGTGATACTCACTATTTTCATCTACGCCTCGTACTCGGCGACGGGGAACCTAACCCCCAACCACATACACCCAGCCGCGTCCCCGCCGCAGCAACTAATCGGAGGCAGTCCCAACCAGCAAATACTCCAGACCGGCAATAGCACAGACAAGGAGAACGGCCACAGGCCCCTGCATCAGGCAGCCAAGGAGACTGGCAGTGGCAAGATAGTGAGCATCAAGGCGGCAGAGATCCATGAGATTCATCGGAAACACTCGCAGCACCGGCTGCCAACCATCGATGAGGATGCCCTGCTGGATGGTGGCTCTGCCGGAGCCAGTCCCCAGGTGGGAGGGCCCGAGCTGACGCCCATGGCGGAGGAGCTGCTGGAGGAACAGCAGTACGGCCAAAGCGTTGATGGCGTTACCGGTGAGTCTACATGGCCTACAGCCATCCCATCTGTTATCATTCCTCCGCTAATCGTTGCTAATAAATTGAATTGAATCCATCTGCAGGTAACATCAACAGCAGCACCAACAACAACAACAATATCAACAGCGTTGGCAACAACACTGGCGACACGTTGCTTGTCAAACAATCAGTTCCTGTCCCACAACCACAGCAACCACCTCAGTCCCCGTCCCAGTCGCAGTCGCAGGCGCAGGCCCAACCCCCTCCGCCCGAAGCAGAGATTCTCATTCCGACATCCAATTTGCAAAAGTTCATCGAGAACGCCGATAAGATTCTGAAGAACATCACCTCCAACAGTAGCACGGGCAATGGAGCTGCGGCAGCTGGTGCAGGAAATGACCAGAATACAGGTGAAGATTGATGATTTACAACAAATTAATTGATTTTTTTGCGTTCTGTTTATTGCGCCACCAAAGAGTCGAACATTTGTTTATCAAAAAGGTAGTGCCGACGCCGCACCCATTTGGGTTGCTCCCCGGCAGTGGGGCACATCGTGTGCTGTCAGCTAATATGGTCTGGTATCGTCTTTCCTTATGGCAGCGCGGTAAACAATCACAAGTACGGAAGCTATTGGGTTGCAGCTGTCCAGCAAGCATCTGGCTACGGGGATTAATTACAATAGGGTCTCACTCTGTCATTTTTATTTAGAAATTAATGTTTTACGGCCAAGTACTTAAGCGAGTTTTGTATCATTTTCAGAGAAGGGCAATCCACCGGAGGTGGTGCAAATGAATTTGGCGGACGGCAGGCTGGAAGTCTTTGAGGCCGAGTCCGAGAAGAAGGAGCCACAGCCGCCGTCAAAGGCGATCCAGGAGATCAAGGACACCAGAGAGGCCAAGTCAGAGAAGCCTGCGAAACCACCGGCGCCCATTGTGCGGACGACTAAGGGCGGCGCTGGCAGCAAGAGTCCCGCCAAGCAGCCCAGTGCTCCAGTGGATCCTTCGAAGGGAGTGCCCACCGAGCAGCTGTATGAGCCAGGTCACCTGGACGACGAGATTGATGCAGAACGCATTTGTCCGAAGGAGGGAGCGTATATCAAGCTCCTGGTTCTCATTAGCTCCGCTATGTCTCACGAGGCGGCTAGGATGTCCATACGACAGACCTGGATGCACTACGGCACACGGAGGGACGTGGGTATGGCCTTTGTTCTCGGACGGGGCAACAATGAGACTCTTAACAAGGCCCTGACCCAGGAGAACTTCATATACGGCGATCTGATACGGGGCAACTTCATCGATTCCTACAACAATCTAACACTGAAAACGATCTCGACGTTAGAGTGGGCGGACCTGCACTGTCCGCAGGCCAAGTACGTACTCAAAACCGATGACGACATGTTCATCAATGTGCCGAAGCTGCTGGCCTTCCTGGACAAGCACAAGGACAAGCGTACCATATACGGACGGTTGGCCAAGAAGTGGAAGCCCATACGGAACAAAAAGTCAAAGTACTACGTGTCCGTGGATCAGTTTGCGGCGGGCGTGTTTCCATCGTTCACGACAGGACCGGCCTATGTCCTCACCGGGGACATTGTGCACGAGCTGTACGTGCGATCGCTGAAGACCGTCTACCTGAAGCTGGAGGACGTCTTCACCACGGGCATCGTGGCCCAGGCACTGGCCATCAAACGAGTGCAGGCCAACGAGTTCGTTAACCGGCGCATCTCGTTCAATCCCTGCAACATCCGCAACGCGATCAGCGTGCACATGATCAAGTCAAACGAACAATTCGATCTGTGGAAGAAGCTGCTGGACCAGACCACCAAGTGTAAATAGTATTTTAAGTTTAGGGTTTAGTTCTTCGGCTAAAACGAATCAGAAATGTTGTAAGAAGTAGAGGGAGGTCTGCAAATATATGTAATATGATACGAGTATAGATTGTTTAGCAAATGCAGCTATAGAATTATAGGAGATAGTGTAGCCTCTAAGTCCTAGGAGTATCACAAATTTCGCAACTTCGAATCGTTGCGAATACCTTTTAAAAGATTCTAGTTTAATTTTAGCATTCTGAATGCCATTATTTAAATGATAATTACTGAGCGATAACTGTGGTTATATCTTAACACTGAATATATGTCTGTATATCGAGAGAAAATCCCAATTGTGTTTTAATTGCCGCACATTAATCACCCGGAAATCGGCATTAAGATCTGCGTAATAAATTGGTGACTAAGCACTCCCATTCTTCCAACGCCCAAGCATCTATGCTTGTACATGCCAAATGTTTATTGTGGCTATCAAACAAAAACAAGTTAGACGGAACTCAAGTGCTCAACTTTCTTCGAATTGGCCAAGACGGCCAAGTGGCCGTCATGTTTTGCGTTGTTTCGGCGGATAGTAAGATTTTTGCCTGATAAGACCGGAGGGTTGAGGGTCTCGCGGACAAGCACCTAGTAGACTCTATTTTATTATTAAGAAGTGGCTGGAATTTTTTGGGAAGTGCTAGTAGGTGTGAATATGTATTTCCTAATATTAAAACGATATAGTTGACGGTTGTTCACGTTGCTCCGGATCTACGTGACTTAATTGCAATTTATTTGATTTCAGGTTTTCGGTTGATTACTCATTTAAAAAAAAAACCCGACTAAATAAATTATGCAAGTTATTAAAGTTAAGTGGTAAACTGGAGCTCTTTGGGATAAGTTTTGTGATTCTCTGATTCACTATTGAATAATAATTTTTATCAAAATATTAATATTTTATTTTGGAAAAGGAGGACAGTTTTAAAAATAGTATAACTCTTCGAAAGCAAATGCCTTCTTCGCACAGTTTACTCTTTTTAAGTGGCTATTAGTTTTGTAAACATGAACCAGACACTGAAGTTCCTGGTAATTTAAACACTTTTATTAATCAACAAAGTTAAATAAGATTAATGCACTTGTTGCTTCTGGTAGTAAAATGTTAGATAAGTAGTGACATCCGATTGATAAGCTTCAATTGTTTCGCATTTTTTAGACAACAACCCTGGGTTTAACAGGGAAACGGGTGGGATATAGGTTAGACTTTAAACCTTCTATCACAGAATAAATAGAGGAAACCCCAAAACCTGGAAACAGGTTCAGATAAGTCTGATGGCTGGGAACATCTATGAAGGAGGAGACCATGAAATATGGACATAGAAGACTCCATACATACATTAAGCATACAGAGCACTTCGAATCCTTAGGATATTCATAGGATTGTCGATCATCAAATCCTTCCAACCCGAAATCGATAGAAGCAACTCTAGCCACAAGATAGCGCCAACTCTATTGACCCATCTAGCGTTCAAAAAAAGAATAAAGATACGTTTTCTATGTCTCTTTAATTAATGGATTCAGATAAAGCTTAGTCGATACTTTGTAGCTTCTGGCAGCTAACAAATTTTAGATAATTTGATAGCTTACATGTTCGTTAAATAATGACAAATGTTGGACAAGTTGATGACATCTGACTGATAAGCCCCAATTGGTTCCCATTTTTTAGATAACAACCGTGAATGGGATGGAGAACAAGTTATTTTGGGAAACAACTAGTAGTTTGAGAGCACTAGTAGTTTGATTAAACCGCCAAAAATTTTAAAAATATCGATAAGAACCCAAGAAAAAAAAGGAAAAGTTTTGTTATGAAACAGAGAAAGATATGTTAGTATGATAGTAAAAAACGAAGTTTAAAATGATTTATCCTTATGCTCTCCTTCTGAGATATATTTTATTAAACTTTTATTATAAAATACGATAGACGATAACTCTGTAAAAGGACTGTGATCGAAGCACGCTTTTCAATGCACAGAAGCCAAGACAAAGCTGTCAACCCACTTCCTTCCTAAAATTAAACCAATTATTCAGTTAAAGGACAACTTTTGCTCAGGAAACATCGTTCTGTGGAAAACTAAGCAAAATCAACAAACTTCTATTATAATTTAATTATATTTTTGATTCCAATCGCTTCAACGCAATGAGTTCTAACGGCACCGGTTACGACTTTTCTGCCTCGCAATTCTCCCCGGATGGACGCGTCTTCCAGATCGAGTACGCCACCAAGGCGGTGGATAAGAGCGGCAGTGTCATCGGTTTGCGGGGCAAAGACTGCGTGATTCTAGCTGTGGAGAAGATCATCAGCAGCAAGTTGTACGAGGACGATGCTGGCGGGCGGCTTTTCACGATTGAAAGGAATATCGGAATGGCAATAGCCGGGCTATTGGCCGATGGAAACTATATTGCTGACATTGCCCGCCAGGAAGCGGCCAACTATCGTCAACAGTACGAACACACCATCCCATTGGAACAGCTGTGCGAACGGGTTTCGAGCTACATGCACGCCTACACTCTATACAGCGCCGTCCGGCCCTTCGGACTTACCGTCATTTTCGGCTCCTGGGACGAGACGCAGGGGCCACAGCTGTACATGATTGAGCCCTCTGGCTCCTTCTTCGGGTACTTTTTTTGCGCCAGTGGAAAAGCTATGCAACAGGCCAAGACGGAGATGGACAAGTTAAAGTGCAACATGAAGTCGGAAGACCTCATCAAAAGCGCCGGCGAAATCATCTACAAGATTCATGACGAGCTGAAGGACAAGGACTTCCGATTCGAAATGGGTATTGTGGGCAAGGAAACAAACGGTCAACATTGCATTAATCCTTCCGTCTATACTGAGATGGCCAGGAACGCCGGCGATGCCGCTAGCAAGGAGGAGGACAGCGACAATGATATGCACTAAGACTTTATGTCCGAGAGTCTGATTCTGGGCATAATTACACAAAAACACAAGTTCTTCTATGATGTAGTTTTAACGAATGACTTTCCACATTTTTCTATCGGATGGATCAATAGTTTATAAATAACAGAGAATATTAAATTTTCATCAATTTAATATTGCAAAAAAGAAACGAGAGCAATATTCAACTTGCATTAAGCTTACAAATAAATACACATTCCATTTTCAAATCTATTTGTGGTCGCGGGCATTTTGAGCAAGGTTGCCAGACCTAGAAATTTAATACCAAATAAAATATTTTATTTACAGAAAATTAAAAAAATTTTTGAAATAAACTAGGCTATTCAAACTTGTTTTTATTTTATTAAAATTGTAAAAGAAAAAATACTTTTGTGTTAAAAATTGTATTTTCTATGTTTTCATAGAGTGACCAGCCGACGAATCTCATCGACGCTTTAACACTGTTGGCCACACTGCGCAACCAATTCTATATCACAAAAAAAATTTTCTGCGGCCAAATTCGCGTTTTCGAAAACGAGGATTAACCGGAGAATCAACGAATGGAGAACGGATTGGAGAACGGTGCCCTGGCCGAGGGCGAGCCGGTGGACGAGGCTTCGGAGAACCAGGTGCTGAGCAGCTCAGACGGCGAAGGCGATGTTGATGACCGGGAGGAGGGGGCAGTTCAGCAGCAGCAGCCGCCGCCGCCGCAGCAGCCACAAACAACAAACGATTCAGCGGCTGTGGGCCGGGAAGGGGGAAGCGAAGGTCCATTACCCATGGATCTAGGACATGTGGAGTCTGGGGCACCGGCATTGGATGCAGTTGCTCCGACATCTCATCTGGAGGACAACCTGTGCGACAAAGACGTGGACAGCGATGCCGCCGACGATGACAATGATGATGAGGTGAGAGTTTTGAGGGTGAAGATATGATTTTTAAAAGAAATGGTTTAACATAAATCGAGCTTAGCTCGATAAGATATTTTATCCAAAAAAGTACTGCGTTTAATGTGTATTTCTTGTCTCTCCCTTCAGACAAAGGAGAACTACGAGGGCTTCAACGGAACCGGACGCACTGTCACCTTGCAGACGCTGATGGCCGCCAATGTGCTTCAGCCGGGCCTGGGTCTGATGACCATCGAGTACCTGGGCCAGAAATTTGTCGGCGACCTGCTATCCGATGGCAAGATTAAATCGCACGAAACGGAGACCGTTTTCCTGACGCCCAGCGCCTGGGCCATGCACTGCAAGCGGATCATAAATCCGGAGAAGAAGAGTGGCTGTGGCTGGGCCTCCGTGAAGTACAAGGGCAAGAAGCTGGATGCCTACAAGAACACCTACTTGCGAAAGTGTGCTCTGCAAAAGGACATCTCGCCGTTGGACGACAGTGAGTTGGGTGAGTACTACTCCCGCCTGCAAGCGAATTCAATTAATAATTCATTCAACCTCTGACAGATGCCGAGCGAAAGTCCGATTCCCCGGAGATTGTGATCAAGCGAACTGTGTTCGCCCACAACACCGTTTCCAATCGCAATATAGTTCAGTAAGTAGAAAGGATTAAGGCGATGGGTCCTAGCAGGCACATAATTGATTTTCTTCGTAATCCCCTAGCGATGCCAACATGCTCATCGAATCGGTGCCCTTCACATCGGTGGGCAAGCTACAGCCCTTCCTCATTACCCTCAATTCCTCTGCCCTGCTGCTAGCCGACTTCCACAGCCATTTGACGGTTCGCGAGGTGTGCGGCTACCTGGGCGGCACCTGGGACATGAACACGCACAGTGAGTCCGGCTCGACACGGCAATGCCCTCTTGGCTTTTGGCATTCCTAAATCTGCCTGTTCCATTTCAGCTCTGTCCATTACAAAGACATATCCGTGTCGGAACACACGCTTCGATAGACAACGCGCCGGCGAGGTGGAGCGTGATATACAGAAGATGATGATCCAGGATCAGTTGCTTCTGGTAGGCTGGTATCACTCACATCCAAAGTTCCAGGCGGAACCCACGCTGCGGGACTGTGACTCGCAGCTGGACTATCAGATTAAGATGCGCGGTGCCAGCGATTTGACTTACACGCCTTGTGTTTCCTTGATTATATGTAAGTATTTGAAATGGTTGGACATTTTTGAAGTATAGCCCATTCTATAATCTGAACAGCTCCCTATTACGACGAGAACCCCACACTGGAGTCGGTGGTTAAGTGCATATGGATCGTGCCTCCCGGGGAGAGTAAACAGTCGATGGAGTACGGGCGGCCCATGTTGATGCAGTATTCGGTGTTGCCCGACAAGGAGATACCTGAGGAGGTGCGCTCTGAGATTCAGCTGTGCGTGGATTACTATTCCCTGTTCCGCGGGGAGGTGGTTCGCTTCCGGAACATCTACAACAATGAGGTCACCTACAACGAGAAGCTCAAGAACACCCTATACCCGAAGTTCCCAACAAAGCAGAGTGACAAGGCACTTTGGAATTGGATCTGCGCGGTGCTCGACTGCGAGCAGGAGGATGACTTTATTCCACCCAAAACCATCAAGATCATTGACAACGATGAGGTGGAGGTGAAGGAAGAGGACAAGCCGGCAGCGGCACAGATGGATGTGAAAATGACCCCGCCGAAGGAGGAGACATTGAACGAGGCGGTCACAGCTTTGGAGGAGAGTGTGCGCAAGGCCGAGGAGGAGTCACAGCAGGCTCAGGCAGAGCAGAAGGCCAGCGAGCTGAAAGTGATGTCGCTGCAGGAGCAGCTCTGCATGCCCTCTGGCTTGAATATGAATCCGGTGCGAATGCTATCGCCCCTGGCCACGCCGAATCCCACATCTGTGCTGCCGAATTTGGCAGCGCCGACTACTGGGTTGCTTCCACCGCAAACCCCAGCCACCGCCAGTGTTCCAGCCGCCGCTATCCCACCTGTAACTACGCTGAGTGCTTCGCCCCGCGACAGTCCCATCACCATTCAGTCGAACTCGGCCAGTCCGGCCAAGTTTGAAGTACCAGTGCGAGCATCTCCATCGCCCGCCAAGTCCGACACCTCCTCTCACGCCTCCACATCCGCCTCGACGTCGCGCACCCGAAACTCTCCCGCCCCCAGTCCGGGCAAGTTTAGTGTCAGCGATATTGCGAGGAATAGCCCGAGCATTACGCCGAACAAATACGAGGTGGTGCCACCAGCAGCTGCTTGCCTGCCCACGGCCAATGATCTGATGGCCGCCAGTCTGGCCCAGCTGGCGGGGCAGCTGCCGCCGAACTTCCTGCAGGGCGACCTGGCTGCTCTCTTCCAACAGCAGCGGAAGGACTATGGCAGCTCGTCGCTCAATCAACTGGCTGCTGCGGCGGCCAAAGTGGGTGGCTCAAAACAGGGAGGCAACTCCAATGTAGCCACCGGCCTGAATGATCCCAACGTGGCGGCCGCCGTGGCTGCCTACTCGAATAGCTTCAACATGCCGCTGCCCACCGCCGGAGTAGGAGGAGGGTCTGGTGGCAACAGCAACTCGCACAGCAACAGCAAGTCCAAGTCGGAACGGTCCTCCAAATCCTCGTCTTCGTCCTCGTCCTCGAACTCCAGTTCCAACTCCAATTCGTACAAGACTAAGCTGATGAAGGAGCTGGATGAGCTAAAGAACGATCCGCTGAAGATGAGTGAGTTGATTCGCTCGCCGGAATATGCGGCGTTGCTGCTCCAGCAGGCGGAAGCCTTGGGTGCCACTACACTGGGAACTCTGGGCTTCGGCTCGGACTACAGCTACTTGACGGGAGCGGGCTTGGGAGTGCCCACACCTGGCGGCCAGCCCTCTAATTCCTCGAGCGGAAAGTCCTCGAAATCCTCGCCCGCTGCTGCGGCGGCGGCTGCCCTCAGTGCCGACTACAACAACTTGATTCAGGCCTCGAAGCTGCTCGGTTACGACTCCTACATGCAGCAGAGCAAGCAGAGCAACGACCTTAACGCGTTCCTGCAGCAACAAATGGCGGCCGTGGCTGCGGCGGCAATTCCACCGCCAGTGTCAGCGGTGGGTGGCTCCAACAGCAGCTCCTCGAAGAAGCAGCAGCAGCAGCAGCAACAACAACAGCAGCAACAACAACAACAGCAGCAGCAGGCGGACTACACCGCCCTCCTGCAGACCTACACCAAGTTGTTCGATCCCAATAATCAATTTGCGGCAGCGATGTCCTCGAACAAGCACATGGCTGGAGCCCACAACGAACTCTCCGCTCTGCTGTCCGCCGGTGTAGGAGTGCCCGGAGGAGCTGCGGGTGGAGGCGGAGGAGGATCGAAGCAGAAGCAAAAGGACATTCAGAGCGACATGTTGAATCAGCTCCTGCAGTTGGAGAAGCAAGACTCGGAGATCAAGGCGCTACTTTATCGTCAAAATAAGGCCGCCGCCGACCTAGACGCCCTCTTTGCCACGCCCACGGGAGCAGGAGCCCCGGGTAATTCCATGAAGGCTGGTGGTTCTTCGGCTGCTCCAGGAGCACCCTCACCCTCCTCGCTCTCAAATCCGGCTGCTTATTACAATGCTCTCGCCCAGGAGAAGATGCAGGACTATGCCGCCTTCTTCCAGCAGCAGCATGGAAAGTATGGAATACCCGATCCATTGTCCAAGTCCACCCTGGCGGCCAACAACATGTTTATGTCGCCGTCGGCCCTCTTCAAGATCCAACAAGAGTCGCTTTCGGCCATGATGATGAAGCCGCCGAAATCGACGACGCCGTCGTCGGCACGCACCCGAGAATCGTCGGCCTCACCAGCTCTGGAACGGCTTACGCCTACCAAGTCGGCCAGCGGCGGGGGCGGCGGCAACAGCAACTCCAACTCCGGTGGCAAGTACAACTTCAGTGCCGTCGACTTGGCCATATCAAGTGTGCCCTCGAACACGCCATCGCCGGCACCTTCCGACGGCAGCAGCAGTTCATCCCATCGTCGGCCCTCTCCGGATTTGAGCCGCCTGTACGGCGAGCTGGCGCCTCCGGGAGCACTCCTTGGAAGCGGTGGCGTTGGGGTGCCCAAGAAGCGGATGGAGTTCGCGTCTGTGGCCGATCTGGCCGCTCCGCCACCGGCCAAGATGCCCAAGAACAGCATGGGCGATGATATACTCAACCTGTCGCACGATTAGGATGATCGGAGCGGCAGCACATCCCCAGCAGTATCTATTTCCATACGTAATCCATTAATGTACCAGTGTCCGGTGTCATTTTAATCGCCCAATCAGTATCCATTCGGTACAAGTATTTCATATGATTTCCCTTATTTCCATAAGTTACTTTTCGCTAAGTGTAAAGTCCATTAATCCAGCTGATGGCCAGCAAACGCCATTCGAGTATTTCGTCTTGGATACATAGATGTATTCGTCGCAACCCAGATATGCTGTGCATATCTCACAATCAAAACCACAATCATTATGATTCGAATAGAGATGTCGCCAGTCCTACGAGTGAATCTCCGCTTTTCTCACTCTGCGAGCGCCGTATGTCCTTTAAACATTTAATTTAATGAACTCGTACTAATTTAGGTTTAATTATCGTACTTTAAGTATTTTAATATACAGACAGAGCACAACACATCAACTGTATTGTATTGCCGACAGCATTACCTATAACTTTGAATCTTTGCCGCAATAAATTAAACGACTAGTTACTTAGTTTACAAAATCCGGCGTTTTGAGTTCTACGGGATTACTCTTGGAAACCTATAGCTATAGCATAGCCCCCTATTAGAATAAACCTGTAAAACCTCTATGCAAAACCCAGAGTGGGTTCAGTGCTGCGGGTTAGTTGGTAACAAAATCAAAACAATCCCCCACCGCTCTCCACACGCATAAACAACCACTGGGGGGCAGGTGTTTGCCTCTCATATCATTTGGCACATTTTTAGGGGACTGGCCGAAGACTAGTTTCTCCGGCCAGTATTCAAAACACTCGCTATCTTGTTTGCCGGAGAACCAGTGGCCTGACTCGACCCGGCCTATATAAATAGAGGCTCTTGGTCGTCGTTGAGCTTCAGTGATACTTTTAACCGGAGCAGGATCAGACATGGCGCAGTATAAGGTAAGCATATCAAAGTTTCTGGAGAGGATTATACCTGTGGATAACGTGAATGGATTATATAAACGATAGTAGAAAATGTTATGTCAAATATTTCTATTTATCCATTATTATTGCTGATTAAAATATAAAAACTTAAGCAAGTCATTGGATAAATCTGCTTCTCAGGGCGCGTGCCGTTCGATTTGAATATATATAACATCCAGTTTCGATATTAAAAACAAGTTTTCTAGCATCATGCATCGTATAAGCTTTTGCAGGCAGATTTAGGTTAGTGTTTATTTAAATAAATATAAAAATATCTTTCAGGCTTTCTAGTTATCAAGCAATCATAAAGTTAAATACACAACAAATGTATCTTAACAATTTCTTAATTGTGTTCTTTTATTGCAGTACCTCTCCGGCTTCGGCTCGCACTTTTCCTCGGAGGATGAGCGCTGTCCCAATGCCTTGCCCGTGGCCCAGAACTCTCCCCAGGTGTGTCCCTACAATCTGTATGCGGAGCAGCTCTCCGGCAGTGCCTTCACAGCTCCCCGAACTGAGAATGTGCGCACCTGGCTCTACAGGAAACTGCCATCAGCCGTTCACCTACCCTTCCAGCCCTTCAAGGGAGCCAAATACTTTCGCCAAAACTGGGACGAACAGCCTCCAAACCCGAATCAGGTAAATAGCTATGGAATTATCTTAATATTCAGCATTTATTACTTTGTTTCTTATACTTAAGATGCGTTGGAAACCCTTTGATTTGCCTGAGGATGGCAAGATCGTTAACTTTGTAGAGGGCTTGCACACGGTTTGCGGCGCTGGAGATCCCAGATCTCGTCATGGTCTCGCCGTGCACATTTACTCCTGCAATGGCTCCATGGACTCCTCGGCTTTCTACAACAGTGACGGAGATTTCCTAATCGGTGGGTGTAACTTTATGTCATCTGGAATCATTAAGGTTTCTATAGATAGATTATTTCAGTGCCCCAGGAAGGAACCTTGGATATAACCACAGAATTGGGAAGAATGGCAGTGGCTCCCAATGAAATTTGTGTTATTCCCCAGGGGATTCGATTTGCCATCAATGTGACAAAACCCTCTAGGTGAGCCCATTCTGGAGAAACCTTAAACAATAATAATTCTGTTGAACTTTAAATAATTTTTTAGGGGCTACATTCTGGAGGTTTACGATGGACACTTTGTGTTGCCAGATTTGGGACCCATTGGAGCAAATGGCTTGGCAAATCCAAGAGATTTCGAAACTCCAGTGGCTTGGTTTAGTGATAAAGACATAAATGGTGAATAATATAGGTTTAAAAAAAATATGTAAATAATATCCTCACTTTATCTTTTACAGATTTCCGGGTCATATCCAAGTTCCAAGGCAGCCTCTTTGTGGCCAAACAGAACCACAGTGTCTTCGATGTGGTGGCCTGGCATGGCAACTATGTGCCCTACAAGTACGACTTGGCCAAGTTCATGGTCATCAACTCGGTCAGCTTTGATCATTGCGATCCCAGTATTTTCACCGTACTCACCTGCCCCAGTTTGAGAGCCGGAACTGCGATTGCCGACTTTGTGATCTTTCCCCCACGTTGGTCCGTCCAGGAGCACACTTTCCGACCGCCCTACTATCACAGTAAGTTCTCTTCATATAACTTTATTCTGGTGTTAATCTTTCATTCATCAACCAAGGAAACTGCATGAGTGAGTTCATGGGCCTTATTCTGGGCAAGTACGAGGCCAAGGAGGAGGGATTCGCCGCCGGCGGAGCCACCCTCCATTCGATGATGACTCCCCACGGACCGGATGTCAAGTGCTTCGAAGGTGCCTCAAAGGCAAAATTGGTTCCGGAACGCATAGCCGAGGGCACCCAGGTATATGCCACAATTTAGCTGGAAATCTTTAATATATTTGACATTTATTTTTTAGGCTTTTATGTTTGAATCATCTTTAAGTTTGGCGGTTACCAAGTGGGGCGAAGAAACTTGTCAGAAGCTGGATGCCGCCTACTACGAATGCTGGCAGTCATTGAAAAACAATTTTAAAATCTCTCAAAACTGAAGAATATATTTAATAAATTTATAGAAGAAAAAGGATAAAGTATTTTGAACGGCTATAAAAAATTTTAGTTTATTGTTATAAAAGTTGTGGACACTTATGATTCTACCAACAGGCTGAGTTATGATTTTTGTTTTATTTTTTAAATGAATACTTCTGAATCACAGTACAAACCTGATTGGACGGATAAATTGAACAATTTTGAGTGATATGGTAATAAAAGAAGGATGCCATTAAGCTAATGTTAACTGTTTTTAAAAAAAGTAAGATCTAAGAACTAAATGCAGATTCTCAAAACTTATTGAACACTTCAATTTATTAAAACCTTTTCTTGATTATTATAATATTTTACAACAACTTACTCAGTCCGTTGGAAGAATAACTTGAACATTTAGAATTCGGCTTCATAATGCCAGCGGGGAAATCTTAAGTCTAATATAATTGAACTCTTATATCTTAAAAGTAATACTCGGAGCCGATCGGGGACTTCGATTATTGAAAACCTGGCTGCCATTCAATCGGCAGACACACAAATTGTTGCAGTTCATCGGCGTGGGTTCGCTAATTTTCTGAAACTCCTGTGTGTTGTGGGAACTAGTGACATTATCGTCGGATCGGCGGCTATATAGACATTTGGTGGCACAATTGCAGGAACTCAACCGAGAGGAGTTCGTGGCTGATCCGCAATATTGGTGTGGGGATGGCTCCAAACTAGCTCTGGCAAAGGCGCAATAGCTATCCAGAGTTTCTACTGTACTGATAAGATCCGGTGTGAGCTCGGAATGTGGTTGATTTGTCAGCCAATAGGTTCGCATGTCGCCTTTTCCCTAAAAATAGGAAGGAGTTCTTTATTCTAAATTATCCAAGTACTTTTCAAAGTTACCTTAATGTTGGTTAGCCCCCTTTCGATGCAGACGTAGCCACCAATCGTCTGGAGGAGTTGGTTAGTGGCTTCGGAAATATGAATCTTCATGGACTCTCCGGTGCTCTCCATCCTGGAGGCTGTGTTCACAGTGTCTCCAAAAAGGCAATATCTGGGCATCTAATTGAAGGATTATAGCTACTGATTTCTAGGGGGAAGAAAGAAAGCTCACCTTTCGACCCACAACACCGGCGGCACAGGGACCAGAGTGAACTCCAATACGTAGCTGGACAGTCTCCGTGGGCTTGTGTCGGATCTTTAGGTTTCCTACTGTCTCCAGAAGATGAAGGGCCAAGGAGGCTATTTCGCCGGCATGTCGATTGCCGTTTGGCAATGGGAGACCAGAAACCACCATATAGGCATCCCCAATAGTCTCGACCTTGTACACATCATAGTTGGAAATAATAGAATCGCAACAGGTGTACCATTCATTTAGCATTTCGACCACCTGGAAAGGAGTGCTGGTGGTACAGAGTTCGGTGAAGCCCACAATGTCACTGAACAGTATGGTGACACAATCGAAGCACTCTGCCTCTACGGGATCCCCACGTTTAAGAAGTTCGGCTACAGGTCTTTATTTTATAGTATTTATAAAGTTATTTAAATTATTTAATAATTAATATATTAATGAGTTACCTGGGTAGCATTTGGTAGAGCAGCGTATCGGTTTTCTTTTTCTCCTCGTACAACAAATTGGTGCGTTCCTGAACAAGTCCCTCAAGATTATAAGCATACTTCTCCATTATAGACAGCATATTATCGAATATGTTGGGTTTTCTTTACAAAATTGGTTTAATTTTAAAAGAAAATGTAAAATGCAGAATTTGTTAAGCTTACAAGCCCGCCTGGAGTTCCTTCAAGTGCATGCGAATTAGTCGAATATCTGGCCTGGCTTCCGGATCCTCATCCCAGCACTCACACAGACACTTGCGAATATATTCCGGTATTTCCAAGTGCGTGTGCGTCAGAGCCGGACGAAATACGCCGTGCTGCAGCAGTTCCGGGCATTTGACAAAATGAATTATCTCTGAAAGTGTGAAATACAATTTTATTTCGGGACGAAATCCTTTCTCAAATGCCAAATGTCCTACCGTCCTTTGAGTAGGTGGTTTCGCCCCAAGGACCCTTGCGGCCAATCATCTCGTAGAGCAGTATCCCAAAGGAATAGACATCCCCCTTCTGGGTGCCACGAGGTGGTCGATAGTCATCCCTCAAAAGCTCCGGCGCCATGCAGAGGGCACGTTTCACTTCCAGTTCACTCCTGCGCCATGGCATTCACAAAATGTGATTATTTGTATCCATTATTATAAAGAACAGATGGAATACGAAATGGCAATAAAATAAGGAATATTTTGAGCTTACTTGTTTGGCTCATCCTGTCCCGCCTTTAGTTCGTGGAGTCCAAAGTCCGAGATCTGACAAACCCAGCGGGAGTCGATCAGGCAGTTACTGGATCTCAGGTTGCCATGGGAAATAATTTCCGAATCGTGAAGATATATCATGCCCTTCAATATATCGGCCACCAGGGAGGAGATGAACATGTGGTCCAGGTAAAGGTCTTCATTGGCCAGCACATCCTCCAGACTGCCCCGGGCACAATATGTGGTAAACAGGATAACCGATCCATGATCCGTCGAGGCCCCAATAAAGTTAATAATGTTCTCGTGGCGTACCTTGATGTTATTTAAGAGGTATTTAAAATATTAAATAAAAAGTTTGTTTTTCAAATTACCTCTCGCATTATTTTTAGTTCCTTGCGAATGGATCGAGTTATGTCCACGTTCTTTTTATGAATCTTTCTCATGGCCACAATATTGCCACGAAAGAGGGCTACAGGATTTACATTAGATCAAAATAATATTAAATAATATTATTCTGTAAACATACCTATATTTGTAAAGGACCTTTTGTTGGCTTCACCAGCTACCAGGAGGCTTTGGCGACAAACTTGAAACTAAAATGGTATAATATATAATTCATTTCACACAAAAATATAATTTCTTTCTTTAAGAACCTACAATGTTTTTGTTGCTTGGATTATTGTATTCCCCTAGGTTTATAATTGTAACCTCTTTCATATCCACTTTCCACAAAAGTCCCGCCAAAGTTTGTTCGTATCGATAATGTCTTTAGACATATTTAAAATAGTTAAAAATATATATTAGAAGTTAAATGAATTTAAAACTTACTTAATCAGCAATGCAATGGCCACCACAACGACCAGGGCACATAAAGGACCAGTTACCAGGTAACGCCAATCAAGTCCTTTTCTAGGACACAGCTCGCCATTAAAGCCGCAAAGAGGCTCAGCCCTGGGAGGACGACCGTTAAGCCATTGAATAGGTCTGTCGTTTTTTATGTAACGGAACTCCTAGGCAAGTTTTAAATATATTTATTTATAACTTATACTTATTCCTTATTGAGTAACCAACCGGTATTAGGGAATTCTTATCATACGCAAAGAAACCGACTGGTTGCATCGTCATCTTGGCCAGCGATCCACCTGAGGCGGCGCCCATATCGTTTTGCAAGGTTATCACAGTGTAATTACCCTCCGCATCGCCATTGGAATCGATGTACACCTTTGCCACAATTAAAATAATATTTATGTATCCCTTAAAGAAACCATACTCACATCAAATCCTTGTATGGAGTGATAGGATCTATTGAAAATGCGACTCATTACCAAATTCCCATCGTAAATATCTCCTCCAAATTGCAAAACCTCTGATATGGCGCGAACATAGATCATAACACTGTCGTACAGGTGTAAACCGTAGATTGGAACCTAGTTTATAATCCCCCGAAAAAAATGGAATAATTAATGTTACCAAATAGGACTTGAAAAGGCCAATAATACCGATATGTTGTCGTACACACGTTGGTGATATGGAACCAGAAATGGCGTTTTCCGAGCATAGTCTTTTATTTTTGAACAAATATCGCTGTAAATAATAAAGAACCGCCAATGCTAAGTACTGGGTCTCAAAATATTTTTATTTTTATTTCATGCTAAATGACCAACGTTTCAAAACAACGTCAGGTTGAATTGCAATACCATTTATAGACTTGAGAAGTATTTATAACAAAATGTTAAAGCTTTCGTTGAAAATATTTGAAATCATGCTTTCATAAAAAAAGGACATCGTTACTACCACCTAAAAATGCACATCAAACTTGAAAGAGAAAGACGCAACAGAAACACTGACAGTTATAGTTATAACTAAGAGTCAGATAAATTACCGAATATGGGGGTTTTGTGGATATGTCATGCTTATTTTTATAACTGAACGAAATGAGATTTTGTCCAGTGATTTGCTCTTTTCTTTTCTAATATAAGGATCTAAATAATCTGGAATAGATGGTGCATGCATTAGAAGTCTAGTCCTGGTCCACAAGAGCCATACAATTCACTTACTACGTTCCATAAAGTTAACCTTCCGATTCGAATCGTAGATCTCGTCATCGACCGAAACCACAATGTAGTCCCCACTTTCCAGGAGTCGGCGGTTCTGAAGACCCCGGACAAAGTCAACCATGGCGATGTGCTCTCCAATGAATACGTAAACTGATAAGAATTTTCAATTCATTTTAATTTTTTTTTTTTTTTTAATAAAATGTTTTTGAAATAAAAGCTCCATTTAAATCCTTACTGCGAGTTGTTAGGTAGGTTTCTTCAATTATTTTATCGATCTGCGATAGAGTCTTCGTGGTTGGTATATAGTCCGATATGTATTTAAAGTGGCTGATGGTAAAGTTTCTCGCCTCAGCCAGTTCCTGTTTCATTGTTGGAAAATATATAACAAATCCTAATCAAATAGGTTTAATGCCTCACCTGAATGGCCCGGGCTACGTCCGAACCAAAGATTGGTTTGGAACTGACAACAATGGAAAACTTCTTCCAATGAAAAGCACTCAGCAAACTTATCACACTTTTTGAAACCTTTGTAATTTTTTAGGTTAAATATAAAGTTTTAATTTTGCAAATAATACACTACCTTTGAGGCGGGAGCCAAGGTTCGAGCAAAGGTATGAAATGTACTCTTATTGGAGACTATAGAGTCGGCGCATTTCTAAAATAAACATTTGTCTTAAGTTTTCTGGGCTTACAGAATATTTTCAAAGCTTCAATTTCAATCTGAGTTTTTGTATGTATTTGATGTTTTTGCCAAAGTTTTGTAGGTTAAGCACTCTGGCAAACTAAATAGACTCTTAATCCTGGAAAAAGCGTTTTAGTTTTTGGCAGTTTGAGTTTAAGTGTCCATTTAAGAGTAAGTTTTTGAAATAAAATCCAGTTGCTTGTCAAATGTCAAGTCGAGAGAATTGAACTTTGAATTGAATTTAAGTGACCCAGTTTATGGTTCACCAGTCGTAGTACTCACAAATGATAACATGGGAGTGTTCCAGGCGGAGGCTAACAGCGCCTCGGTGGTGCAGCTCTCGTCCGGTCCAATGAAGGCGGTCACCCCAGCCTCACGCATCTGCGTCATTGCCCTGGGAACGGAGTATCCAAATGAGGCAACCATTTCAAAGGGCAATGGGGGTCGTGGGTTAAATTGCATGAATTACCTTAAAGGCCTCACACGGTAGGCGCTCATTTTGTGGCCTATGTCGACGGGCTTGAAGGCCAATTTTTTTCCCAGCAACAGTCTCGGATTCTTGTTCACATCCTCCACGGCGAGTGGCAGTCCTCCCAGCGTCACCTGCCGCAAATTATTTGAAATTAAATTGTAGTCAGGGTCTTGTTGCTTTTATTATTAAAGATGCAGTTGTGCGTGAAATGATCGTAATTAATGCATGCTTTGATAATGGCAGTGCCAACGACAAACACAAACGACAAACGTCCGCGGGGCAATTTATGCGGGGAGCTTATAAGGACGTGGAGCTTAATTAAGAATCAAGTCTCAAAGGAATGCAATTTTAGAAGCCATCGCGAGCAACGAAAATGGCTTGGAAATAAAGTAAAAACTCCTAAGTAACTAAATAAAATGAAGGAATAGCAATCTTTCTTATTGTATTTTATACAATAAGCTAGAAAGTATCAGTTGGGAGTTAACAAGGAAAGAGGAATTTAATTTATGAATTTTTAATAAAGCCCCCAAAAGATTGAAATTGTTTTGATTAAAGGTGTTGCCCTGAGGCCACAGAGATGGCTAAAAAAAACTTCTCATAATATTTGTATTAATACTATATTTTTTATTAAAAGGAAGTTAGTTTATCGCCAACATTTCAAAGCCCAGAAGTTCGTTAATTCCTTGGGCATAGGCCCGGAGTTCGTGATTGCTGCGACCGATGGTCCTGGCGCACAACATCCGTATATTGAGCCGCATGGCCAGGATGAAGCTGGTAATGGCCAGTGTCACGATATACAACCAGAAACAGACGGCCAGAAGTGCGAGCAACACAAAGTAATCGGCCTGAGGTCGATTTTCGTTGAACAGGCACATCCACAGGCAGACGGGGAGCATACAGAGGCCTTGGACAATCTTAATGCACCAGGGCAGGATCATCAGGGGACTACACTGCTGCCACACGGACAGCGCCGAGTCACGGAGCCTGGAGAGGAAGCCTTCGAGGGGCCCCTTGGAGCGAAGGTATATCAGGCCGTAACCGTAGAACATGCCACCCATGGCGAACCCGGAATACAAGGGACTGTATATCAGAGCTATCGGATCCAAAAACACGAACATCCGGGTCTTGGATCTCTGCTGCCCTGGCATGGCCTCGATTTCTATTCGCATCTCCAGCAGCGTCAGCATCATGGTCACTTGGAGGATCATGAATATGAAGCCACACCGATGGTAACGAATATATCTGGATATGGTTTCAATCATTTTTTAATATTATTAAATTTAGATTCTGGTCAAAAGTACTGCTTGATAACTCAATAAAGTGCCTGCCTTGTTAGATACAAGTTTCCACTTTTTGAATATGAATTACTAATTATTGAACTAATCACAACATTTGTTTTGGTTTTTGCGTGAAACTGAAATTATATTTTCTCGTATTGGGCCTGAAGCCCAGTCATTTGTGGCCTAATTTTATTAATGCCATCAAAAATGCATTGTGGGAGGAAAATTGTTATTTGTTTTGAATTGGGTCACTCAATTTTTGGCTAAAAATAATAATGCCATGATTTCTATTTACTTTTCGTGACATTTCCCTGTTAGGCTTTAACAAAAATTCCAATTGAATTCCAATTTTTCTTTGTAATTCATTCTTTAAACGCATCTGACTCTTTGGAATTAATTATCTTTTAATGACTTGTACATGTATTGGAATTAAATTAAAATTATTTGATGGCTATAAATGGCTGACAAGGAATTCTTTGTTTGCACTTTGGAGCTTTAACGAAAAGCAAAGTAATTAACTTGACAGAGGACAAAATGGTAATTAAAAAGCAGCCTAGGGCCGTCTTAATTATAACGTGATTACAATAGGTATTCAGATCAAAATTTATGAGAACTACGAGCTAAAAAATTAATAACAAGGGTCTAGTAATTGGGGCTCAATTATAGTCATCAAAAAGGGGGTGTTTGCATTCATAATAATTTCTTGAAAGAAGTGTTAATCAGAAACCAACTAAATTAAAGGTGCTTTTACTTTAGAATTTTCCTCTACAGTTTCATTCCTCTGAATTCTATTATAAACAGTCTGAAAGTTTTGACGGTTTTTGGTTTATTTTCTCTGTAATTTTTTTTTTCATTGACCTTCAGAGCAATTAAAACGTAATTGAAAAGGATTGATTTCACAATAACAAGAAAAGAAATGCTCGCCTTCTTATTTGTTTTTTCACATTTCCTTATGGTGTCCACTCGAGTTAATCATGTTTTTACGAAGTCAGTTAATGAATTTTGGACATTTTCATTAAGAGACTTAACAGCCAAAAATAAATATTTGTTTCCAGGATATTAAATATATTCATTACACAATTCTGTGTGCGACTTTTCAACAATTTACTAATGAAGCACATCGTTTCTAGCTTCAAAAACCCCAAGGGAAAACTTTGGCGGGAGCTCGATGGGTCATTGGGGAGAAATAAAAGAAAAGCAAGGAAAAGTGCGGCGATAACAGGCGGAAATGGAAAATATAAATATGTGTGACTAGTCAGTATTGCATTTTCATAGACTTTTTTACACAAAATTGAATTCATGTTTTTTTTAATGGTCTAATTGAACTATATAGTTCAAAGCAAATAATATTTTTTTTTAATTCACGAGCTCCTTTGTTGCCAACTTTTTGTGTTGACAATATTGTTATGAACGAAATAGATTCCTACATTTATGCTCCGCACATGGAGGGAAAAGTCAACGAGACTGCGACTTGTTGATGGATTTGCTGTTAAGCTTTCTATATTGTTTGGCAGTCATTCAAATAAATTGTGGACATCACTAGAACTCATACACACATATATGCTGAGTACCCAGGGTGTTGGGTTTAGTTTTGGTTCCAATTAAATTTGATCCAATATTGACTCGTGCAGAAGATTGGGTGGGATTACCATCGACCTACCAAGGATATCCAAATCAGCATTGTTTATCTCTAGTAGGCTTAGCATTCCATCAAAGACCAGATGGCCATGTCAATCCCTGTCGGAAACATAAGGAAAACCAAAACGTGATGGGAAAAGCTGAAAGGGACTCTGTTCGAAGCAGAAAACACACTGTCATGCCTCAAAGGGTTTTCATTCATTCTCATTTCAATAGCAATCGTTTTATTAAAATTCAATAAAGTTAATTGATGCTTATACTCAAATTAATGATGATTTAGTCTTCGAAATTTGCCTTTTGTGGTCACTAAATATTCTATACCGTTTTATCTACTTATTAGGGTAGTCTGTCAAATTATGTGACACATTGATGCGTTTGACGAGGGACAATTTTCCTGTACCTTTTTCATCATATTTTTGCCACAAAAAAGCTATAAATTTCTTGATATTTTTAGGACAGATGTGTTGACTTGTGGGCCAAATGAGATTGTGAATTGAATTGCAAATGTGCAGATTGATGTATTATGCATGCACATACACAATTAACTAAGCACTTTATTTATGATACCATTTTAAGTGTTTAGAATTTGTTTTGAAAAGCCTCTAAAAATTAACGTTGATTAAAAAATTTTCCCAGAAATCTATTTTCGTTTTCTTGCATCCGTGGTGGCTATATTTTTTGTGAAATGTTGGCTACTCACTCGCATCTGAGAATATTCAGCAAGGAATCCAATATTTATCGTGTCCGACAGGCGACGCGAGGAGGCTGCGGATCCGGCGGCCAAAGGATTGCCATGGATCCGCTGACAGCCGAGTAGGACGAAGTAGACGCTACAGAATGCGACTGTGGCAGTGGTGGTGGAGTTGGTGGCTCGCATCCTTAACGGCATCAATGGCAATAAAGTTTTATTTTCCACGAAACTGACACCGGAACAGACGCGGACGAGGATACAGAGGCGCAGGCGGGCACTGGTTATCTCACAATCTAACAAACGGTCTTTTGATGCACTGGATGGTCACTAGATTTCACATCTCGGCCAGGACATGCCACTGAGATTTGTTTAGCCAAGACCCATTTTTTCCAACAGGTGTGCCAGCGTGATTTCCTCAACCTGTTCCGCTCCTAACTTCCGTACTTTGTTCCGGCAATTCAACACGACCGTAGTCCGCCAGCGACTGTGTCTGTTCGTCGCCAGGCATCCGTGCTTTTATAGCCTCTGTGCTTCGTGTCCTTTCAGAGCAACTCGTTTCGGCTCCAGGCTCGGAAAGTGGGGGCCCGCTACAACATTAAGTGGTCTATGAAATGGTCCGAGCTCTGGAGATCAAAAGGGGACGAGAGGCGTATCCCAAGGACACTTTCCGTTGGTCAGTTGGCCAGGATATGAAGGACTTTGTTTATTTGTTCCTGTTTCTGAGCCGAAAATTATTTGTTTTTTAAATTTAGAGTGACCCAACGATGACTTCTCCAGTCCCGGAGGGTCGACTAATTCTCCTGTCGTCGAGGACATTATTTTTGTTTCTTCCTGATACTTATCGCAGGAAATGGTTAACAACACAAATTGCAATAATATTTCTTCGCGTAATCAAATAGTCTGACAGTCAATTATGAGGATAATCTTATTCGCATTTTGTCTATTTATTTAATGGGTTTTTCAGGGGAAGAGGATCTTAGACAGGACTATTTTAGGACACAAAGGTACCCGCTTGGGGTTAAATGAAAATCCCAAAAATGGGCACCCGTTATCCTGTTGCGTTTCAGGTGTTCAAGTTCAAGGCCATTAAGATTTGGGAAATGTTTTCGTTTTAGCGAAATCCGTACTTTGGTTGCCACAGCGAATGGGTATCGCACCGGAAATCAGAATGCAAATATCTGAAGGATACTATTTTTATTATGTTCCTGGGAATTGTGGCGAAAAGCAAATTCGCGGTGTATTCCCATTAACATGAATTGCGTTTTACAATTCTTGTAATTTCTTTGGTTTCGATTTCTAATTGAATTTCCTTAGGCATATCAATTGGCATCGCATAACATAATACTAATAGCATTCACATTTGTTTTTGACGCCTGTCTGGAGTTTTTTTTCAATTGCTGCGTAAGGAGTTCAGTTTCATTTAATGGAAGTTTTTTTTTAGGAAGGGGAAATGCCTAAGCATGGCCTATTACATAAACAAAATAATTTTACAATTTTCATATGGCCTTAAAAAAAGCACAGAGTAGAAGAATAAGTTTAAAAAAAATTTAAAATTTTAAGCTAATAAATAATCCATGGTATTCCAATGAACTTTTTAAAGACACAGTCCTGTCCTAATTCACATTCCCTTTTCCAGAAATCCGTATCATTTTCCATGCTGGCTCAAAAATGTGATTCCAGTTAAGCTGATTGGTAACAAAGGTAGGCCAGCCCAGGTAGAAGCAGAAATTGAATTTTAACTCTTGCTGAAGTGATTCCTGTGTCCTGTTCTCCTCGCAACCAAATGGATCTCCCCACTCCATGGCGTGCATGGTATACACATTTCGACCATGACGATTCTCTTTTACCTTTTCAGCCACCTTAAAAGGAAGTTTTTCGTTTCTCATTGACAAATAATAATAATAATAATACATTCGACAATGGCTGGGAAATGGCCAGCAAGTTGAAGCTTCCTTCAAGCAGAAAATGTGTGCTGGCTGCATGCCTGAACACGGAAGCCGAAATACGGAGATTATTATGATAAAGTGATAAACATTTTATAGAATGACGCATTTATTTTCGTTCAGACGTGAAATCCGAATTGTCAGAATCTGTCCGCAAGCCGACATTTCTATAGCTTTAAATACAATTCAAATTTAAATTGAGAATCTGATTGGATTTTATTGAATGTGGTCGGAAACTTTTCATCTTTCAAGTGAATTCAATTTAGAAATATCTGTAGATGCCAAATATTAAATTTAAAATATCCATAAAGCCTTTCAAGCCATTAAATCCTCTTAATGAAAGTTATAGAGCGGAGCAAAGATTTTAAAACTCTTGAAATGGAAAATGAAGCCAATCATCAGCTGCATGGTGAATTTCCATTTAAGTTCACCTGGTTAAACCGAATAATTATTATTTAAGTTTGTGAGAATTCTGCATTTTATATAAATGCAGCCCATAAAAACATTTACAGAAGACAGCGAAGTGCAATCTGCAAATGTTGGTGCCGTTGGAGGGTCCGGCGGTCGCTTTAGGGTTAAGTAAACAGCCGGGGGGCACGAATAGTTCCCGGGCTGGACTGTATGGACTGTATTTTTCCATGGCTTGCAGTATAAATACCACATAAAAAATTCTGCCAGAGGCTAGGTGTGATTGCCAGCCATAGGTCCTTTAAGGGCTCTAGGAATTAAGAGGAATCACGTTAAAGGAGTGAAATGTGTGGGAGTTATTCAGGTGGGAGTTGTTAAAGTGGGAGCTGTCCCACCTATCGCTTGGCTAAAAATACCCAGACTAATATAAAAACTTTCTTTATAGTTTCCAGAAGCATTAGATCATTTATTTATATACAATGGGCTTGTAAACTTAGTCGAGTAAATGCTGAACTTTTGGCTTCTCCTTCCAGGCTTAATTAAGTTTCAAAATTCGTTATTCCTTACTTATAGTGGGCCAGAGCATCCTTGTTGATGACGCCGGCGGTGCTGGTGTACTGGGGCGATGTACCGTTGAGGGCAATGAACTGCTCCGCCACCTCCACAGCCACACGGACCTGGGCCTCCGCGGTACTGGCCCCCAAGTGGGGCGTGGCCACCACCTTCGGATGGCTGATGAGGGCCTTGGTAACCGCAGACTTTGGCGGCTCCTCGGGATAAACGTCGAAGGCAGCTCCGGCCACCTTTCCAGACTCCAGGCCGTCGAGGATGGCCTGTTCGTCGATGATGCCACCGCGAGCCACGTTGACAACCTTGACGCCCTGCTTGCACTTGGCCAGGGTTTCCGAGGATACGAGATCTGAGATGGTAAGTAAATTTCGTTTAAACTTTAATATAAAATTTGTTGCCCATGGTGACCCATACATGATAATACTATCATAATACTTTCATGTATCACTACATTTATTAATATTAATTCTTACTTCTGGTGGCCGGAATCAGCGGCGTGTGCACCGTGATGTAGTCCGCCAAGGGCCAGATCTCATCCAGCGTCATTTTCTCGATGCCGGCAGCCTTGGCTTCCGCCTCTGTGGTAATGGGATCGTATCCAATAATCTGGAAAACACTCAGCCGTGATTTAGGGTTACACCTGGCTCCTAAATAAGCTCCACTAAGGAGTGGTGGACTTACCCTCATGCCCCAGGTCTTCATGCGAATGGCCACCTCACGACCAATCCGTCCCAGTCCAAGGACGGCCAGTGTTTTTCCGTACAGCTCTGTGCCGCTGTAGAGCTTCCTGTCCCAGCGACCCTCCTTCATGCTCTGACCGGCGGGAACGACGGGGCGGGCCAGGGCGCCAATTAGGATGCATGTCAGCTCACAGGCCGAAATGGAATTGCCACCCGGAGTGCTGAAAGCGCCGAGGCGAGACTTTAGTTAAACATTCCCTAAATACTCTGTGATAGACAGTGGCTGAAATGGTGTGGCAAGGGGTGTCGTTTGTTGTGACTAGACAGCATTATGCAAATGCTTTTCCCCAAAAAAAAAAAAAAACAAGAATACAAGAGCAGCTAGAGCGAAAAATATGGCAATTTTCGCGCTCGTCTCCGTATCCTTGGCAAATGAGGGTGGGGTGTTAGCATCCTGCATCCCGACTGTGTATTCCCTTTGTTGATATTCGGGAGAACCTTAATTATGCGTGTCAAACGACGTCAATTGACCCAAGCCATGATTCTGGACAGGGTCTGAGGGTGCGATGCGATACCAGCAGCCAATCCCACGATTCAGAATGCGCATAATTATTTTGTGATATTGGAAAATATCAGCTTAGCACTGTGAAATGAATTATTAACTACTTTGGATAAGAATTTAATTAAATTATGCTTGGTTTCATAAGCTGAAAAGTTACTTAATGAATGGCTGTCAGTACCAACTCCTATTAATTGACTTTCTTTTAAAATATGTATTAAAGTTATAACAGTGTATGTTAAAATCCCTTTGGTGGCCTGAGTGCACCCTGGGCTTACGTGGGCACTTACTTTAGGACAACGACATTATGCGCCGTCGCTGCAGGGACATCGATGTTATCAACGCCCGCCCCGGCACGGCCCACAACCTTCAGACTGCCAGCTCCGGCGGCCAGGACTTCCGCTGTTATTTTCGTATCCGAGCGAACGATGGCAGCATCAAAGTTCTGCAAAATTAATAAATTTGAACAATTAGCAACTGCTTCAATAAAAACATTTACAAAAGTTTTTTTTATTAGTAATTGAAGGGATATCATGGTTGATTATTTCTCGGAAGAGAGTGGTTTGATTGGAGTTGAATTACCAATTCGGTTTATAAGTCATTTCCAGACATATGCGGTGTCGTTTAGAACAACATGGTTAATATTGAGCAAACATCGGCTGATGGACAATTGATTTGATAAGAGCTTTTTAGATTACTTCCATTATAAAATGGTGATAATAATGTCTAGCATCTCGTGTTGTGTGTTTATCGCTTTGGGTTGATTGGCACACATTTTGTTGGATTTCAATTAGAGATTTTAATTTTTCAGGCATGAACTAGGTACATTGTATTGAATTTCAGTTTATATGTCAAATCAAACAGATAAAAACCGTGAAATCAATTAAAAGTAACCAAAAATATTGCTTGCTGAAATGTGCCTGTTTAAAGTTTAAACATTAAATGGAAAAAAAGATAAACCTTTTAGGAAATTACTGCCCTTTCCCCTTTTCCCTTTAATTCCCCTTTAATTCCCAATACCCTTCCCAATAAAATGGAATAAATATAATTAGAAACAGATTACTGAGTGCGGAAGACAGTTGGATTTTAATTAAATAGTCATCGGATTATGGTCATTGATGTGTATTTAATTATTAAGAAATTGTTGTTTCAATTCCTGGCCAAATTAATACTACTAATAATGTGTACTTTGCAATTCTGCCAAGTTGCTATGCCACTAAATTACGTAATCACTTTTCACAAACACATATTGTTGTTCCTTTTCTCACTTGCAGATTACAGCATCTAAAGCCGCACTTGAATGTGAATCAAAAGCTTTCAATTACACAGGATTTCCTCTTACGTGTACAGACTTACATATTTTTTTTGTGCTCTTGTGGGAGTTATCCTTAAGCCACTTACCTTAACTTCCTGGCATAACTGCTCCACGGGGAGTTTCAGTTTGTAGGTAACCTAGTCGAAAAATAAATGTTAAACAACGTTGATTAAATTGTGCAATCAATTAAGTGCAAGTATGTATATTTGTTTTGTCTACAGCCTAAACACCTTACAAGATTACTAAGTAGAGGACAGTGAGGACTTTTAAGAAGTTATAAAGATTACATTAAAAAGATAAATTATATTTATGTTTCAAATCTGGTTTGAAAAAATACAAAACTATAGAATATAATCTCTTCTTTTTAATATCGCAGTTCAACTTTTAGGGAGACCACTGTACTTTCTCGCACTTGTATGGGTGTAATCGTTTTTTCCATTCCTCACTTGACGCCTAAGGGAATTGCAGTAACTTACATTAATGCCATGCTGTTCCAGCAGCTCGACACACGACTTGTCCACCGCATCGCAGACCAGAACATTTTTGATTTTCAGAGGCATTCTTTAGATTTTATGATGGAATGATGTACTGGGGATCTGACTTTAATATTTCAATTTTTCGCCAATCACTTTTTGTACGTTTCGCACTGCTGAGCAAACAAATGGAAGTGACTTTGCGAGCGAGCACGACCGGCCATCGAACCTGACTTTGAATGCTTCGGCCCCAATGCATTGCGATCGTTGCTCGTTGTTTGTGTTTTTCGGTTGATAACCGCCTGGAATGAGCAGGAAAGAGAGTCCATGCCCCAAAGCCCCAATGATCTCCCTCTCTTGGGGTCTCTCTTGCCCGGCTACAGGTCTTATTTTTGTGAGTGTGTCTGTGCCTCGAGTTGTTTTTCAAACGCGATTCGTTTTGGCATTAAAAACAACAACATTAACCCATTGATGTTACAGCATGGAAAATATACCATTTCTATATTCAACCCCCCATTAATAAGTCTTTCATTTTATATTTTCAATATTTTTATTGTATTTGCTTTTATTTGCAATTTAGCTTTCATTTAACTACGTATTTTCCAAAAACATACGGAGAACAACAATCGAAGGCGGGAAATGAAAACTAAAACAAAATGGCCCCAGAAAATCTTCTGATCCATTCAAAATAAGAATATTACAAAGTTCATTAACTAAATATTTTCATAACAAATTGAAATATCATAAACTATTTACATACAACTCTTGGAAATTGTTGATTGGATTTAAATTACTGGTTTTCACATTATTTTTTTTCCTTTTTGTTTTTACATTATTTATATGTTTTTTTTTTTGCATGTATAAAATATTTAATATAAATTGGGATTTGGATTGATATTTCCACTATTATTTTGTGTTCGGCCTTTTGTGTGTTTTTATTTTTTTTTTCTGGGTGTGGGAAGGGGGAACATCTTGGTTAATCATAACATTTTCCATTAGAATTATTGATTAGGGAATTCTCAGGCGTGCTCTCGTCAAACAGATTTTCAAATTTCTTCTTCAGTTTAACATTTGGAATTAGGCGAAAAAATAATGGTTTGCTTCAACGTTAATTATACCCTTGCAGAAGGCATTAAATTCAAAAAATTATCTATTATCCTTTCATTGGTCTGATGATTTCAACAAGTCTTTACTATTGGCATTATAGAATCGTTCAAGGATTTAATAAAAATGCAAGGGTATAAGAACTTCGACGTGCCGAAGTTGATTTACTCATTTTGTTTTTTACTAAAGTGGCTTGAAAAGTAGAGAAGTTATTACCGCTAAATTTAATAATATATAGGCGTATTCTTTTTAAGATTTCGGTATTTTTGCTATAAAATTTGCTTGCATTTTTGTGTTTGAGTTTTTTTTTAAGAGTGTCTACAAATTTAAATTGATTGGCTTTAGTATTTTTATGTTTTATTAAATGGAAATAAGAATTGATTATTACAAAAAATTGCTATATATTATAAGCAAACCAGTTTGTTTTTGTTTTCATTGTTTCAATATTTTTTTTTTGGTTCAAAAATTTATCTGGACCTTTTTGTCCATCTGATCAGAAGGTTATGTACTGGAATTTGTGAATTTATCAAGTTTAACTTTCTGAAATTTTCTCAAAAAAAAAAATTCGACTTTAGAAATTTAAGGCATCTTATAAAATATCATCAACATATTCCTATCAAATCTGATGAAATGTTTGTGGCAAAGTTCGCTTTACATTTCCATTAACTGGGATTATCTATTAGTTTTATAGTTCACATTAT
Organism: Drosophila monieri; assembly: GCA_035047585.1. NCBI lineage: Eukaryota > Metazoa > Arthropoda > Insecta > Diptera > Drosophilidae > Drosophila > Drosophila monieri. Next base: position 4,387,718 of record JAWNPJ010000079.1, on the reverse strand, counting down.
TTAGTATTTTGTTTTTCTGATTTTATGGTTTTCTGGTTTTTACGCTTAAAAAATGCCGGCTGATGTATCTGTATCGGTTTAAATTTTGTTAATTATGGTTAGAACGCACATATTCATGTATAAATTTCTATGTACTTTTATATTTGTGTGTATCCATTTATTTAAATATATATATATATATCGAATTACCAGTTCTGTGAATTATGTGCAATTTTCTTAACTACACACTCGCAACTGTTGTTGTTCTTTAACTTAGTATTCCGTTGTCTCCTTCCTAACACCAAAGGATCGTATCTAGTTATGTTTCTCAACTTTATGCTAGTATTAAAAAGTAATATTTCATTTAGGTATAGCTAATACATAGATCATATTTGTTTTCCACTTTTTACAAGAAGTGCTTGCGTATCGTATGTTGCTTTTCGTTCTTAGGTTTTTATTTGTTATATACTTTTGTTCTGCTCTTTTTTTATAAAGCAACCCCAGTGCCTTGACCAACCCCATCCCTCAATCCATAGGCCCCGTAGCTCTCAATCGGCAGGGAAGAGCCTAAATACAATCTCCAGGAATACGATAAAAGATAGCTCCCCAAAGGTACAAACAACTGGCAAAATCTTGAAATGAATTTTTACCAATTACATGTATGATAGTCACATTTTTGATTTTTGAAATAACCTGCCTGATTTCTGAGCAATTTCCTTGGTGGATGTCAGTTTCAGATACTTTTCATATATTTTTTAACAATTCTATGTATCTGGATTTGTCGTGTGTTGTCCAAAAATTGTAATTATATCACCTTGTATCTCTTATATCGAAAAGTACTAGATCCTTTTAAATATTTGTTTCTCGGGCCATGGCCTGGCATGGTCTGTCTTCTACATAGGAGTGCTCCGTTTCATCGACTACGTTCCCCAGTGATTTCTGTTCTTCTATCAGTGTAGTCGTTGGACAGTAGGATGGGTTCTGCAGGAGTGCTTACAGATCAACTAGCTATACTCTTCAATACATACTCCAGGTGGTGGCGATCGATTTGAATGCAGTGCGGTTCATCGTTGTAGGGTTCGACATAATTTAGCATGGTGGTTGGAATTGTAAAAGGATTGCTCGTTCGGAATGGGCCAGATCAACGATTCTCGTCTCTCGACATTACGATTCTTTTACCAACAACAAACCTTGAACAATAATTTTGACGCATACGATGTGGGGGTGTGTTTCGAATGATCTAGTTTCGGGATCTGGTAGGTTTCCTGGGAGGAGTGGTGTGTGCTTCTGAGATACTCGATTTGATGGTTTATAAGGCACTGGTAGTTTAAATCGCTATACCTAAGCCGGGGTCAAGATTTGCTTTCTTGTATCCTGACCCTGGCTGGAGGCTTGTTCGCGGTCAGTCCAACATTGGAGTTGGACTTGCAGCCGCGGACTGTGCGCTTTTTGGCAGGTGTGTGGCATGATATGGTGCAACAAGGTATCTAGGTCGAAGAGAAGTATTGCAGTTGGAGAAGTAAATGATTGGGGGACAGTGCTATTCGAGATTTAAAACATAGAAAATGGTATAGAAATATTAGATTACTACTAGAAGGTTTTGAGTTTCTGTGATATTCTATGGCTATTTCAAAAATATATTATGAACTGGAAATTGCTTTTATAAAGCACTGTTCCCGATTCTGTAGTGAAATACATAGCATCAGGAATAATGGGCTGAAGAAATGTTTACATGATTGATTGCATTCTAGCAAGGGTTTCAGATTTAGATTGGGTGTTTCAGACATCGATTTGAGATTAAAGAGATTTCAATCGGTTCACAGTCAACTGAGTGTGTGTGTAGTGTGTTCTTGTGGGTGTGCTTGTGTGTGTGTGTGTGGCTTGACTTAGATTAAGACACGTTCACTAAATTATTAAAGCTGACACTTATGTATGTACTTAGTCAATCGATTGCATAACAAATACAAGACCCATTGTGGGTGCCAACAAATATTGTTGGGTGGCTGCGGGCTGCTCTCTTTTAACCATTAACTTTTCATAAACTTCATTAACGGGACCTGTCGTCTGTCACTAGCTTAACATTAGGCTTAGACCATTTAATTTAAATTCACATTATTTAAATAAAATCTGATTACACTTAGCTATATAGCATTTAAGACACATAAGGCCCCACTTGGCATTGGGCTGCTTCTGGTTTCTCCTGGCTTTCAACGCTCGCATTTCTCTCTGTTTCCTCGAGTGTTTTTTCGTCAGTGTACTCTTGTGTGTTTCGTGTGTGGTGGCTACCGAATGGAACATTTACAAATGTGTGTCTGTGTTTTGGCACTGCTGCAATTTTCTTTTTGCTAACCTGCCCTGCCCCCCCAAAACAAAGTCATCCATAATCGAACCGAAGCGGGGTGACTGGGGCGGACTGAAATCTCTTTAATAGAACCGATCCGTGCTCAGGATATCCTCCTCGTCCTCCTCCACGATGATCTTGTTGCGAATGGCGTGCGTGACAGCCTCGACCTTGCTCAGGGTGGGGCTGAGGAACTCCTCCCTCAGCGAACGTGGCGGGTGGGCGAAGGAGGTGTCCTGCACGGTGTAGCGATACTGGGACGGGGCGTGACCATGGGACTGGGGATCGTACCGTGGTGCCGGCATGTACTGGCCGTGGGACCGGGCCTGGGTGAACGACTGCGGCTGGTGGCGCAGCGGGACGAGCTCTCGCCGAGATCGGGGCTGACCCAAGGCGGTAGCACCGGCGGAGGTCGACGATGAGGACAGCCACTGCGGGTCCAGGCTGTGCTGGCGCGGCAGGAAGGCCATCGAGGGCCGGCTCGTCGTGGTGGTGCTGGGCAGAGACGATTGCCTTGGCAGGGACAGAGGCCGGGGCTTGGCTCGGGAATAGGACATGGGCATGGACATGGGCAAGGAATGAGGGTGCGGGTGGGGCTGAGACTGGAGCGGAGGTTGAGACTGAGACTGAGGCTGGTGGCGGTGGTGTATCGTGTCAAGATCAAAACTATTGTCGCGTGCTTCCATCAAACCTGGCACTCTCGCATCGATCTGATCCCACCCCTATATCCACGATTCCTACATGGCATTCAGCATTCTCCTACTACTCCCACCACCTCTGTGCGGACTGTATTCATCGCGATCGACAACGGTGGCGCCGCGCGGCAGGTCCCTCGGGTCGTCGATCCTCGTCGAGGGCCCATAGCGGGAGCTGCTCATCCTGAGGTGCGCCTCCTCGCGTTCGAAGTCCTGGTCGTCCAGCAGCCGACCACCTCGGGACAGGTGGCCGTGGTGGGAGGCGCCGCTAGGACCGCTGCGCATGGCGGGATACTCAAAGTTCCGTTCGTCCAGCAGCTCGTCGCTATTGAGGTCGTAGTGCATGAGGTCCCGTTCCCGTCGCTCGTACCGCTCTCGCTCCCGCTCTCTTTCCCGTTCCCGCTCGCGATCCCGTTCGCGGTCACGGTCCCGTTCGTAGCCGACGCCGCCGCCGCCTCCGCCGGCGCCCACTCCACCTCCTCGCTCCTGGTGGCGCACCGAAGTCGGTTGACGGCGACTGTGATGGTAAGAGGTTCCTCCTGCAAAATGGCCAACATGGATAATTAGTCAAGATGTTAATTAGGGGCGGTTCATTGCAAAGTGTAACGAGAAACCAAAATAACAGAACCAGAACTAAAGCATTCAAATAGGTCAGGGGTCATTATAGGCGATAAAAGGGGGTCATCTGGACAAGGCAAACGGGGCCATCAGAAATAGGGCTGCATATAGATAGAGTGGGGTGTGGAGTTTTCTTGAAATACCTGTAGCTATAGGTGTCATTTACAGGGAAATTGTTTTTTGTGTCAAATTATAAAAATATGATTAATTTCTTACTTTATTATTTTTACATGGCCTAGACTGACTACGAAAAAAATAATTATTAGAAATAGGCTGAAGCTAAAGACTGACTGCAGAACTTAAACTTCTAATAAATAATAAACATTTTTTTTTAACAAAGACTGTTCTGTAAAGTTTTAAAAAATTAATTTATACTGAAACATTAGCAACTAAAAACTTGTTGTTTATAAAATATGTTTTAACCTAAATCTTTTTAATAAAATGTTCCTTCTCTGGGATTTTTTTGGGTTTTGAATTATTATCCAACAAGAAAAATGCAAAACATTAGAAATGAAAACCCTAGCATACTTTTTGCGTGGTATGGGTTCATGGGTTTCAGGGATAGTTTCAGGGACGGCATTATTAGATTTAACTAAAATGAAAGAATATGTAACACAAGAACACATCACGGGAGGTGTAGTACTCACTAAACCAGATCTAAATTATTGGATGAATATTTTGATTTTAGTTTCTATTGGTAACTTGATATGATGAAAACATAAGGATCGACAACAACGGAACACAACATGTAAATCTATTATAATTGAGTTGAAAAGACCCGGAAGAATGTGAAAAACGAGTAGAAGAAGGTGGCGAAGTTCGCGGCAGGTTAGAGGCGCACAACACCCGGAGTAACTACAAAACAAGTACAGAGTACAGATCAGTCGGTGAGGACAAACGAAAAGATGTATTCGATTGGTGATCGATTGTTTCGATTGATGTCGGATGTTCGATAGAAGCGCTGGGGGTCGGATATCGTTGATACCGTTATTAGTCGGTTAGTAGAACTCAAAACAGCAAAGTGGAAATCTTAGTCAGCTAGAGTTAGGGGGGATTCTAATTATTTTCATGATCTCAACTGAGATTCTGGGCAAAGAGTTGTACTTGTGGAGATCGTCGGAGATGGTCGGTCGGTGAGGGCTTTACTTATTCCATTTGATTTGGTTTTTCAGATACGATTTGTCTTTGGCTTTGTACTTTGTACTTTGTTGAGTTGATGTCGCTTTTAGTGTTGGTCTTGTTGGTGGTTGGATTTGAAATTCGATTGGTTTATAGCATAGTCGTAAAGGGACCGGGTATGTCGCGTGCTGTGAATGCTGTAAAGTGTGTGTGGCCACAAAAGAATAATAGATGAAAAATAAAAGAAAACTTTAGGATACCGGAGTCGCTGTATATACACAAAAGGTGTCTCTAGAAAGCGGGAATTGCAAATACAATGTACATTATGCCATGATCCGTAGCTACATACAATCGATGGATGGAGTGGGGTGGAGTGGAGTGGAGATGTGGGGAACAGAAGCTACTTCGGTGACTACTTCCGGACTCATAGATACACTTCTATTTGTTTATGATGCTATCTAGACTGCAAGTGGAAAGTACGGGACCCATACAAGTTTTCTTTCAAATACAACTTCCAATCTTGAGGCATGAATTTACAGTTAAAATAGTATTGGTAAGAACGGAAACGAAAAGAAAGGAAAGCAAAGAGTAGAAATGAAATTTACCTTGGTCCCAATCGAACTCTCTATCCCAATCTCGTTCCCGCTCTCTCTCCCACTCGCGAGCCCTCTCCCGCTCCCACTCCAGATCCCTTTCCCGCTCCTTGGAGCTGCGATCCCGGTTGAACTCCCGATCCCAGTAGTCTCGCTCCCTGTCCCTTTCCCTCTCACGTTCCCTGCTCCCGCGATCCCTTTCTCGACTACCCTCGCGTTCTCCGCCGGACATCCCCATCCTGGGATCCTGCTCATCGATAAACTCCTCGCCATCTACTGCTCTCACACCGCGAGAGAGACGGATATTGAAAGAGGGAGAGAGAGAACCAGAACGAGAATCGATTGGTTTAACGGTACAGTCATGGGAATTTGAATTTGAGAAAGACACATTTTTAGAATTGTATTTTGTATAATTGTGTTGAGTAAGTATGTTTGAGAAGCAAATGAAAATCGTTTTACGCTGATCTGATATCGGACATGTATATATGAATATATATACACACAAAAGCCATGTACATATATGGATATATACACGATAAATATGTGTGTTATGGGTGGGGTTTGGATCATCTTCAATGGGGCAATGGGTGACTCTGATTACGATATCGATATTGATTTCGTTGAATTTTCGCATGTTATCGGGGGGTCTGGGTGGATTCGCGTTTATGAGAATGGCAATGCGACCTTAAATGAGACCGAACGGGCGGGCAGGTGTGGCTTTACCTGGTGGCGTCGGTCCCAGACGCGTCGGATCGGCGGATGGCGATGCCTCCTGCGGCAGAGGGCGGGCGATGGGCGGCACTGCTCTAATATCCGGATGGGTGGCCTTCCAGTAAGTCTGCAATGCAATATTTTATATTAATGATTAAATTTGTTTCATTATTTTCATAAGAAAAAGTATGTTGTTAGCCAACTATGCGTATACGCAATTTTTCAGTGACGCTGCTTTAAAATTACGTATACGCAATCACCGCTATTATGACAATTTATAACATAATTTATTATGTAGAGCAATTCTTTAATCAATATCTGTGATTCCATTTAAGATATTCCGCTGAAGGATCGGTCTATAATCAGCTATAAATATTACTATCCCGAATTTTGCAAGGGTTTTCATCAGAAAATTTTGGAAAATATGGATCGAAAATTTGTATTTCAGATTTTGATGCAAATTTATAAGGAATTTGAATACAAATCGTTTAAGGTATTCCGCTCAAGAATCGGATGAAAATTGACAAAGATATGGCCATGAATTTGGGCCATATGTGGGTATTCCGGATTTCGCAAGAGGTTCCATCAGAAAATTTTGGAAAATGAGGATCGAAAATTTGTATTTCAGATTTTGATACAGATTGGTAAGGAATTGGAATACAAATCGTTTAAGGTATTCCGCTCAAAAATCGGATGAAAATTGACGAAGATATGGCCATGAATTGGGGCCATATGTGGGTATTCCGGATTTTGCAAGGGACTTCATATGCATGTGACACCTAACAGAACTCACCTCCAAGTACTCGGCAATGTGCTCACAGGCATCTTCCAGCTGGTTTTCATCTAGGATTACATCGAACATATCCGGTGGACATTGGGCTAACTTCTCGGCGGCAACCATTTGAACGGAGAGGTTTTTCGCCTGCGACTTGCCGCGTGATTTGATCAAACGCTGTAAAACCTGTGGGGATAAAGCCAATAATAAATAGGAGATCTGGGATTAGGAGTACGAAAGCATACCTTACTACTGCTAATCTTTAAGTACACTATTGTTGGCGCTAATGAAGTTTTCGCTAGTTGTGACGGATGATTGATTGTATCACAATCGAGCACGACCAGCTGAAGGGAGCGGGCCAGCTCGAAGATGCGCTCGATCTCCTCCTGCACCTTGCCGAGGCAGTCGCTCCGGCTGGAGGAGCGCTCCATGATGGCCCGCTTCGAGGGATTGTTCATGATGGAGCGCTTTGCCAGCGAAATGTCGGCCATGACCCGGGTGATGATGATCCGGCCCTCGAAGCGGTGCTTGAGGAAGTCGAAGAGGGCCTTCTGCATCATGTCCGTTACCTCGTATCCTTTCAGGCTGGGTCCCACAAGGACAACGGGTCGCATCGAGGGCACCACATCGTAGGGACTGGCCGTCTCCTGTTTCTTGAAGAATGGCTTGCGCTTCTCCTTGTTCGCCGGCGTCGCCAGCGGAGTCTTGCCATGTCGTCCTGGTCCCATGGAATCTGATTCGTCACCTGAGCGTTAGTATCAATGGCAAACAGGACGAGATAATGGCAACGGATGAGCGAGATTATGATTGGTACGAGCCAGTGCGATCGATCAGTACGAATTGCTAGGCCAATTAATTATATATTTAAAATATATATTAAATACTAAAGACACGTGTGGTTTAGTAAGTATATACAGTTTGTCCGATCAGCGATCGGATCGTCGGTGTTTTGTGGAATTTGGCGTGTGTTTTTGAAGTGCCAGGTTGGTTAATTTGATTTAAAATTTTTGGATTGATTTTGAACTTTTTTTTTGGATCTGCTCTACGCACCAGTAAATGCTGTTCTCGAGGGTGAGGATTCTACCTAGAATGTATCTTATCTATTCGAACATGATAATCTAACACATATCTCTATGACTAAATTAGTTACTTTGCTAACAGCGGGTTCTAGTTACGATTCTAATAATATTTTGATTATTTGGAAGTTACATAAGCAAGGATTTTACACAACATACAGAACAGTGTGATTTTGAATAAAATTTATGCAGTGTTTCCTGTGTTTAGATTTTCTTTCTTCAGTTATCTGTATCAATTTATCAATAATTTAAATTTTGAATCGATCTAATAGGGGGCTCTAAGCTGCCTCAAATTGTTTACCAATTCATTTTGCTCAACTTCCTTATCCTGGAACCCTGTTAGATTAGTGGAGTAGCGGACTAGCGATTGAAATGGATTTCTGAGGATCTGATCTGATGAGAGACATTGACAAACCTGTTTTCTTCTTGCGCGGTGTTGTACTGTAGGGATCTTTGGTCGCATTTTGTGTGAGGTGGTCAACCGTTTGTGTGTTAGACGAGAAAAGATTTTTTTTGAGTGCAGTTAATAGTGTTCACATTGGCTAGGGATGAGTTCACAAGCAGACCATGAGGCGAGGAGCTTTGATTTGGACGAGGGAAAACGTGCCTAATTCAAGCTATGCAAGAGTGTACTTTCGTGTATTGTTTTCTTTTGTGGTTTTTTGGTTTTAATATAATATTTGGAAGGGGTGCCGATATCCTGGAGAATTCGACTGTTCGACATGCGGGACAACTAGGTCTAGCTCTAGGCCGATATACTCTGACCGTTTCGCTGGACTAGGTTCGGTTTTTGCAGCGAATTGCCAGGTGAACTCAATAAGCATACAAATTGCAAGTTGCACTCTTTTTATGGATGTCGCATGATATATAATAATTAGATCAAACACAAAATTACGAAATTACGGGAATTTTGATTGGCCCACTTTTTGTTCTCTGATTTTTGGTTCGCTTCAAATGAAATCAAAACATAAAAAACACGCCTCCAATTACAATATTACAGCAATTACATCGACGAGCCCCGACTCGGGCTCTGGATCCTTCAGATGGACCTATGCGGAGTACAAACTCTCCCGAAGGACTTCCTCTCGATGAGGAAATGCCTTCGCTGACGTTTTACAAAAGTATAAAAACACATTACATTGAAGACAGCGAATAAATAAAATATACAGATTGAAATTAATTCGATTCACAGATAGATAAATAGATACGAAATAAAACCTCACAAAAAAAGAAATCAGGAGAATGAAATGTGTGTCATACCAGGTGTGGGGGGTGTGCTACCTCGAGATGGCTCCGCACCTGCTTGTCCGCCCGCACCAAGATTCCCGCTCGACGAGCCCTTTGTGCCATACAGTCTTGAGGGTCTGGTTTGGTTCTAAACAATCATCAAAAGTAATATTAGTAAAGATAGCTCAGATTAGGAGTATTATGGTTTCAGTAACCAAGTACAACCTGCATGCGAATGTTGTCTAGCTTAGCGGGGCTGGGTATGAAGCCCACATCACAGCCCTCCTTGACCAGCCGGCCGATCCACCAGTTATTGTCGTACTTCTCTTTGATGTGCAGGAACTCCCGGATCTCGAACGAAACAGCTCCGCCCTGAACGGGCGAGTCGTCGTCAATGGTGCCATCGTATGCTACGTTGGTTCGCACAGCGAACGCCACTGGTTTGCTCTGAAATTGCCAATAATTTAATAAGTACATATATTCCGGTAAATTACGAGCCAAGGTTGCCAAGTAACAAGTATGAGATTATAGCTCACCCTCGCTTTATCCAACTGGCTTAAGGCCTGACGTTCCTTTTCTCGCCGAAGCGATTCCTTTTCCTCGTCTAGCGACAGATCGGATGACGGTTGTGAGTAGTTCGAGTCGGCAGAACCCTGAAAAGAGGACACGAGAGCAAATAAGGTCAATATAGAAGATTGCTTGGCCCCTTGATGGATTATGCATTGAAGAGAAATTAATTTTTCCGGCCATCTGAAAAGCTGAAAATCCAAACAAATTAAATTGGCCTGCTGCCAAGTAGCCGAAATGTCTGGCTTTTATGGTCGGCCAGAACAACGCAACAGTTGGTAGCAAATATGTGGACCACATTCTGACCATGGAGAAGGCTAAATATTTTGGCATGAATCAAGACCAAAAATTGATTATTTAAATCAATTAGGGAAGTAGTTTTGATGGATATATTATGGATGCTTATTTGATTAGATGTTTAAATGGTAAGAATGGTATAGAATAGAAAGATTATTCCTTAAAATAAAAGAAAATAAATGTAACCATTTTAAAGTAACCCCCTTATTTCTTAAATAAGTTTCTTTGTCAGCACCTGTGTGAATAGTTTGTTGTATCCACTTTGGTAGGACGGGTATCCAAGGCCAAATCGAGACTCTCGATGATGGCCGCCCTGAACGGAGGGTGCATCCGAGGAGGATGCGCGCTGCACCATGGGCCTATCAGCCCGGTAGTCTTCTTCGAACGAAGATATCTTGCTGATGTTTGTGACGACACGGTGCAACAACAGCGGCGGCACGACCAACAACCACCCACACCAACGGCTGGTGGGATGATTAGGGATTTTCCGGTGGCGGTGGTTATGGTGACAGCGGTGCTTGTGACGGTGAGCTGGCAAGACGGTTACGTATTTGCCAAAAAGTGTCAGTTACTTTGTTGTTAGTTTTTTTTTTTCTTATAAAAACATCGAAGACTAAGACTATCCTATCAGTTGGATTGTGATCAGCATTGATTTTTTATTTATTTATTTTTTTTTTGGTGTAAAATTAATTATAAAATCACTCTCGCACTGACAGCTAACTATTTTTGGCAGGAAATTAGTTTGCAATTATTGTTGCACCTTATTGATCGAATGGCGTTTAGCATTGACATTGGCAATATTTTATTTAGTTAGACAATAGTAATCATCGGGCCAAAACGAACCCGATTTTGACACTGACACAAAAACACCGACACCAACACACACGCACTCTTTGCCTGGATTGTGGGTGCGACAGAGATGGGCGATTGTCAAATCGGTTTGGAAGCCACGGGCCCAGAGAATAAGTTAAAAACTGTTAACTGGAAGGGATTTCCGCACAGGTCTGCGGGCTTTCCTGGACTAATTTCAGTACAATTTGCATACGCTTGGCGAATTGATTCCGTATCGGTCGGGATATCGCCGCAGGGAAGTTAAAAATAGGAATTTATGTCAGTGGCGTCGAGTCGCGTTCCTCGGCTCTCCGCTCTGCTCACATCACTTTTTTTTTCTTCTAGTATATGCACACACACATACACAGAGTCTACTGGAAAAGTCGGGGCGGAGGACGAGAGGAGGTGGTCGCGAAAAGTGATTTCAGTCGAGCGTGGCCGTGTTTTCCTTCGATTTCTACGCTAATCCCTTGCGTTTCCTCTATCACTATATCCTTTTTTCCCAGATTTCACAAGCAACTTCGACTGGTCATCACTCGATTCAGAAATCCCCTATTTTCTATCCTGAATTCTACAAAAACGCCTTTCCGACATTCAAACGGTTCTACTCCGCACGCAAACTGAAAACTAAATCGTTTCTGTATGTGGAAGGCGAAAAGTCTGCTCCGCCACGGGAAAATTGTGTAGAGTTTTCTCGCCTGCTTCCAGTGCGTAAATGCTCCACTCACAGTGTTCGATGTTGTACAATATACATTCCCTCACCCGCACCCACACCTCCCCTCCACTGGCACTGGCAGCCTGGCGGAAAATCAAAAACACACACAGACATTCGAACCGAATGTAAACAAATTTTGATTTCAAGTGCAGACACTCGACTTGGGCCCACTGTGCGCCCGGAGTTGTTTGTGCCACTAAAGGGTCCGCCACCCCCAACCGCCCACTCCCCGCGGTAGTAAAATGAGCGCGCTGGTCAGCGATGTGCGTCTGGAAAATCGATAGCACCAAACGCTTTTCCCGACGAAAAGGGTGGAGGGCGGCAGCCGATGGGGTGTCCACCTGTTGGCAAGCCCGCCAGTTCCAAAAGGGTTACAGCTGTTGGGCCAAATACTTGAACGCTCTCGGAAGGGCTTAAGTGTCTTATTGGACTATTCCTTTTTTGTATAATCTGGAGAGTGCTTTGCATTCCTTTTTTAACGCTTTTGGGGTATAAAATTCAAAGGCACTGGGAAAATAATCAGCTTGATGCTGTCACTGCCTGGGACCACAGGGCGTATGAGTATTGGAGGGATTATTATGCTCTGATCTGTTAATTACAAATATTTTTAATACTTTAATAGTTTGTAGGGACAATCGTATCTACATTTTTTTAAAATGAAACAAAGTTTATTTAAATAAACATTTATTTAATTTATAATTAATTCAAAAGAGAGATTTTTCACAGATTTTGTAAAAAGTGAATAAAAGCTCTTATAGATTTAAAATCATTAACTAATAAATTATATTATAGCTAAGGAGATTATAATCTTCAATTTTATTAAAAAATGGTTCTTAGTTATAGTTCCTTATTAAAAACTCGATTAATTAAAATATGGATTAACCAAATTCCACTGTGCCCCGCAACGTAAACATTCCGTTTTCCATTTCCTCACTCAAAATGACAGCGGAAGAAACGAGAGGCCACATGAGAGAGATTACTTCCAGTCCAGCGGAGAGAGATGACATGTCAAATCCCCGCAGAGAGACGGCCAGAGAGAGAGAGGGAGCATGCGCAGGAGCCAATTCTCCACATATGTCCTGCGCCTGCGTCGGATTCTACAACCTTACACTCACCCACCGACTCTCCCACTTTTACAGTTAACAGGGAAGGTCGCGGGGCAATGGTCCGAATTTGCGTTTACACATTTTCAAAAGGCAATTCCAAAAACAAAGGGTTCCCCCTCCCCAGTTTATTTATTTTTTTTTGTCAGCTTTTCTTATTGTTGGAGGTGGTTGGAAGGGTGGGTTCATTCGGTTCGGGTCGATTCTTTGTTTACCTTTCGCCGATTGCCCAAAGACCCCATCAAAGCGCCCCACAACTAGTAATGAACTTTGCTTGCCATTCCATCCCATCCACCACCCGTTTCATGCGGGTGGGTCAATGCTCTGCTCTGCAAGATTCCAGTGCAACTATTCCGCCCACCCCCTGGCAAATATTTTTCATGGTCAGCCCGTTTCCTTCCCGTCACTCTCGATGACCGCCAGTCAGCAGATTACGCCTCACCTGCCCTATCGGCGATGTCAGCGGTCTCTAAAGGGGTTTTCAGGTATTTATTGTTTATTTTTGTTGACCTCTTGGGCGGAAAGAAGTCACAGATTGTTGTTTAATTTCTATCATTTGAAAATGCAATAAATCCGCCATGTGCTCGGGCTATAAATCATTTATATTAAGAACTAAATGCATCATTCTGGCCAAAGACAAACAAATAACGAGAAAATGCTTGGGGAAACCCGAGAATCTTGTAGATTGTTTGCGAGAACCGCAAAGTATCAACATTGACTGGGTCTTCGTAGATCTCATAGATGAGTAATGAGCAAACTTTTGGTCTAGCCTCTCGGGCCCCTTGAAGTGTCTGGGAGAGGCGAGAGAAAAAAAATTTAAAAAAACAACATAAAAGTACAGTGCTTGACTAAAATTTAGGCATAATATGTTCTCTTTATAGATATTAGAATTATTATGCAAAGAATGCCAACTAGGCGTATGAGTAATAGAAAATCACTCATCCGCCTAGTAGGCACTTCGGTCTGTATATTACTGATACGCACTGTAGGCACTGCCTTCACACGTATTTAAATGGTCTCGACAACGGACTGACAGGCTGGGCGAGCAGTCAGCGAGCGATCGAGTGGATAAAAATATACGAAATCGTCCCGGGCCGGGGGCAGGGCCGCGACATTAAAAAAGGGGGATTCGAATTAAGGGGACCAAGCAGGGGGTGGGCTTTGTGCTAGATAAGCTGATCTTACCCGACGATTCTTGTTCCTGAAGGGCTTGTAGGACTTGCCCTTGTGCTTGGCACCCAGATGCAGCTTCTTCATGGCGGCGACTTAACTCAAGATATTTGGAATCACAAACGAAATAGGAACCGAACTTTTTGTTGTGCGTCTCGCGCGACTAAATTATGCAATCATTTTTGGAATCGTTTGGTGCGGTCGCACAGCAAAATAAACAAACCACTCAGCCGTTATGGCCACTAATCGTAAAATGTGGTCAACACCTCGAATTGGGTCACCATTTGTGTCAGCAGCTTCCGACTCGGGCTCCGGCACATGGCAGCGATTTGTGGAACACGGAAAACACCATTACCGAAAGCTGGAAAATGTGCACAAATGTCGGAGCTATATGGACGGATCTATATGCGTTATCCACTTGGCCAGAGCGATGTGGAGCAGATCAGAACGGAGCACTGGGAAGGAGACCACGAAAGCCGACCAACCGACCGCACTAGAAAACAATTTCGACTGACAATATTTTTGGCACCCGCGCCGCATCCCATTGACAAAAATGCTTGAGAGAGCTTGGGAGAGCGGCGATCGGAAAATGGGGAAAACTCAAGAGGTGAAATGCTCGGGAAATGGCTTTCAATAATCTGTTTAATGGCGTATACAGTGGAAATAGCATAACAGATGACAAGTCCGATGAAAATGTCCCCTTATTGTCTCAAGATTAAAATAAAAGGTGTTTGTTTTCTTTTTCAAAAATCACTTTATTTTCGGTGGAAGTGTCCATTCAGTATTAGGTTCATGGCAGCCGAAAGGATCCTAGTATCTAGTACTGCTGATCCTGGATTCCCTGGGTCAAGCCACGAAGTCCATCGATGAGAGCTGCCCTAGCAATCCTCTCCTGGTATTGCTCCACCTGCTGGTGGTTGGGGTATCCAACGTAGAAGGGAATGTGCTCCGTGTAGGCTCCGGCGGATCCATAGGAAGAGGCCTCCTGGGCACAGGGGGCGGGCACCAGATTCGGTTGGCAGCTGAACAGATAGTTCTTGGGGCAGGGAGGAGCTGCGATGCCACCAGAGGAGTATGGGCAGGAAGCTCCGGCAAAGGCCACACAGACAGCGACGATCAAGGCGATGAAGTGCATATTGAATATTGGTTTTCAGAACTACCACTTGACAACCGCCGAGAGCCACTCTTATAGCTCGGTTTCTTGCGACTAAAATGAAAGTCTGGCATTTTTCACACGCTTCTAAAAACTGCAAGTTCAGTAAACCAGGTGATAGATTTTTGTTGCTCAATTGATTGCGAATCTAGGTTGAAGAGTACGGTTCCGTGGGGTCTTTTCATTTCCACCCAAAACAATTAAATAATTCGACAAAAATTCAGTCGACTCATCACATTTTTGACCCACAACTAAGTGAAGAGTGGGTGAAGAGTTTCAATAATTTATAGTTAAAACGAGTCTTAAAATTGTTCTTTGCATAATTATTTTTCTGCACGTAGATAATAAAATATCTAGAATTAGTTAAAGGAACAAAATTTAATTATTTAATTAAAAACTAGTTTGTTCCATTCATTTTACACAAATTTTACATGAACCTCGATTCACTAGCCGTGACTCAAACCATACAACGAAAAATACATAACATTTTAGTATTTTTTTATTTATTAATACAATTACGAGTATTTTCATTAGAAGGTGATGAATAAGTTAGTTTTCATTAGAAATAGATAGAAATAGATCTATTAGATAGAAATAGAAATAGATTTATTAAGCATGAATTGACTAAATGTCCTTAAAAAACATTCTTTCTTCTATCCTTTTAGTATGAAAACAGGTTTTTGCTTTTATTTTTTATTTATGATTTTTAAAAACCATAAGTTGTCATTGATGGAAATCCAGATATTATGGAAATTCTAATTGACTAAAAATATGCACTCGTAAATTGTGAAACAGAGTTCATAAAGTATTTCAAAATTGGTTGCATGCAAATTTTGGTTCACTTCCAGGAACTATTCCTAAACTTTATCCACTTAAAGGAAATTTTCAGTAATTGGCTGTCTTAGTTGGATATGCGGAATCATGTTTTAAGATATGATAATCATATTCTGAGTAGATTATATTATTCCCTTCCAAATGTTATTAAGTTGAAAAGTAATTGGTCAACTTTATCAACCATATTACTTTAGAATAGAAATCGAATTGGATTAAAAGTATTTGAAAAGTATTTCTTTCATGTTTTGAATCTAACTTTGGCCTCGGGTAACTGTCCCCCCTCAATCACTCATAGAGGGGGGGAGGTAAACTTTAATTTGAGAAGGGATCGCGATCTCTGGATTGGAACAGGCAATTACGCACATGCACCACATATCACAGGCCACATACACACACGGACACGATGATGATCCATCCACCGAGTGCGAGAGTATCAGACCTAAATTTTAATCATAGGGTTCGTGGGGATCGCCTGCCGCTGGCCTTCAAAGTGGGGCACCTTTTCGGAGTGAATCGAAAGTTGGTAGGAGAGTCGAGCCGTTTTGATTGCCCCCTAACGGTAAACAAATAGTTGGCCAATATGTGTGTGTGTGTGTGTTAGTGATCCAGACATGGCCCGAAGATATACATCTTAACTGGAACTCCAATTGAAGGTGCACTCGCAAGGGATCGATTTAAAAAATATTTTCAAATTCTTTAATGAACTTTTTTCCATTTGGCCTTGGGATATATAATAATAAAAGCTTATTTTACTCCACTGGATGATCAATGAATATTAAAACTTCATCCTACAGAGTTTTTGTCTTGTCTTTGCTTTATTTTATTTTTTCTCGGGCCGCTTTCTGGCCTGAATGCCTGATTTTGTTGTTAGACAATGCCCAGCGATCCGGTGGAGAAGTTAATAGGGTTTGGCTCGAGCCACCTGCCTGGGCTTACGATTAGACGTCCAACTAAGACTGACCCAGCTGCTCCTTGACTTTGGGTCCTGCGGCTCAGGAGGAGGATCCATGGCAAGCAAAACACAACGCACAGAGAGGAAGGCCAAGGGCAGAAAACAGACAAGCCAATAACATGTCTCGGTACTTAGCGGAAGGTCCGGCGCCGGATCCTCCAGGGTCCTGTTGGTCCTATGAACCATATCCTTTTGTTCTGACACTGCCAAAAAATACTGGGCTTTCTCCCCAATGGCTTAACAGCTTGAAAGAAGTCTTACCAATAATATTTCTGCCAGTGTCAGTCTTCCACTCTACTCTAACAATTTTTTATGGCATCTAATTTGATCAGCCAGGATCCTGGAGCCAGGACCCAGTAGCCAGGCACCACGCCAAAGTGTTTCTGGTAATTTAAGACTCTGTTCGCTTCGGCAGCAGGTCGTCAATTATAAGTTGGCCGTGGGTTGCTTTCGGCCAAGCGTTCTTGCGAATGTTGACGAAATGCCGAGCTTTGTTTTAAATTAAATTTAATTAGCGGCAGCTCTGGCCAGGAACACCTTTTGGCCAAGGAAGCGCGCGCGTCTGTATAATTCATGCCTCCGGAACATGGCACGTGTCTCGTGTTTTGGCCAGAAACAGCAGCTGCTAAGGCCCCAACACTCGCTAAAAAAGATGGCTTAAACCAGCAGAAGGGAAGGGGGGGAGATTTGTGTGCAACCAGCGCTAACAATGCCGTTATAAGTGGCCCATTAACACCGTGTCAACCGCCATGCAACAGCAATTTCCGTCGCCATTGCCGTTTATCGATTTTCAAATTCCATTCAGGGCGCGAGTGTCGAAGGGGACGGGAAACAGGATTACAAGGATACAGAGGCATTCAATTCGATTAATGGTGCCAACGCGGAGATGGCGGATGCACACTGGCAACGCTTGTTCTAAACAAGGATATTGGGGTTAGGCCACTTGTGGGTCATAGATACAGTCGCATATACAGATTCCAATTGGCGTTTATTGAATTTCAGGCTTTGGAATACATTTTTATGAATTGTAATATCTTACCTTTCGGTTCCGCAATTCTCACGGCTTACAAAAGTGTCAACTGGAGAAACGATTTGAGTTAAAAACTCAAATTTAGTTTCTTTTGACGCTGGACCAATCTTCTAGGATCAGTTCGGAGTCTTTCGGCCAGAACTCATCTGAAAGAGAAAGAGAAAAGCACGTTGAGTAACCAAAACAGGAAATTGCAAAATAAAAGCAAGAAAATTTTATATTTTATGTACATTCTTCGGGGTTTGCAATGAGAATTTCAAAGTCAAGGTTAAATGAAACATTTGCCTGATACTTTTTTCTGGTTTGTCTCCGTTTCGTTTCCTTCGTCTTTTTCGGGATCGCTTCTTTCCCACTATCCGCGGGCAGTGCAAGTGCTTTTCGAGATACAGATACGTTTGTATCTGTGTGTGGTGTGTCGGGTCTAACAGCTACGCTACGCATGCGCACTGCGCAGTTTGCACTGCTGGAAGTTGTTGTTTTGGTTCTTCTGTCCGTCTGCCAGTCTTTCTGTCTGTCTTATGGTTTGTCTGTCTTTCTGCCTGATTCCAGTCTGCCAGACTATGGAACAGCAACAATAACAACAACAGGATACCGTATCCGTCGGCAGACGTCGCCACTTTCTGGTACACTTGATCAAGTCCAAGTACAGAGCTGCCCAAGGAATTCTTTTCAATGTGTCTGCATATCACTGAGAAAAATTCTGGCGACTTATATTTAAGGATATAAGCTTAAAAAAAAAGTATGAAAATGTTTAATCCTTGAAGTACTTAATGATATAAGTTTATAAAAGTCCTGTATCCCTATAGGTCCACCCTCTCGAATGTGCCGAAATGTCACTTGCTGACCAGTGCAGTCGTGGAATTTGCTTTTTTTTTACCAACTCCCAAATAAAAATAAATAAAAAATACATTTTGGGAATAAAGTAGGGACAGATAAGGCAAAAAAAAATAAAAGTAAAAGGATGCAACTTGTACGATGTGGCAGACAAGTCCCAGACATGTACAAATGCCTGCCATTAGAGACTGTTGCAGACGTTTGTTTCTTATTAATTTTATTTTTTTTTGGCAATTGCACCAGGGTTGTCACCTGCAGAGTGAAGGTGAGTTCATTAACCTGCCACGCCCCACACCCCACCCACAACACTAATACCTTCTCATTACGCCAAATTCCTTGTAAAGAGCCATGACTCGCCGAAAACCTCGACTTTGGAGCGGAGCCTTCCTTCCAAATGCAAAAGCTGTCGAAATCGATCAG
This sequence comes from Drosophila monieri, assembly GCA_035047585.1. NCBI lineage: Eukaryota > Metazoa > Arthropoda > Insecta > Diptera > Drosophilidae > Drosophila > Drosophila monieri. The sequence goes on along the minus strand of JAWNPJ010000079.1, from coordinate 4,368,678 downwards.
CCTTGATGAGGGTCAAAAGTATATATAATACAAATGTATATGAAGGAAGGTACAGAGCAGAAGGTACTGGACTTTAAGGCCATTATTACATTAACAAGGATTACTTTATGCTTTATGCATTTGAAGTTGGTTAAGGATCTAATTAGGTTATAAAAGTCATCTCCGATTCTGACTTGAAAAAGTATTATTTACTTGTAGCAAAATATTTAGATATTTAAATATGTTTTATTGGAAAAGCGGAGTTAAAACCAACATGAAAATAAAATAATAAAGTTAATTTAAATTACTTAGCAAAGACAAGAATAAAGGGACTCTCCTTCGCTGATCTGAGATCTCCCTTCTTGAATTCACTTTACCAGAGTTCTCTGCAATTAAAGTTTTAGGGTCCACACCCAACCTTTGCTGTCGAGAAGGCTTCAGAAAGGTTCAGTGGATATGACGGGCTGGGGTCTGTGGGATGGACGGATTCGGTCAAAAAATATTTCCGCTGCCTTCGCGGTCGTTCCTGCATGTTAAGTGCGCTTTATATTAATTTTATAATTCATAATTGCATCATGTTGCGCAAATTTCTGAGCCAAAACGCAATGGAATTTAATTAAGTTAACCCTGCAGGTGCCGACCATCCTTTGTGTGCAGTTTTTATTAATATTTTTTTGTATTTTTTGGAGGCCTCAGGTACTCGACTTGAATTCTGATTAGTCATGGCCATCAAAAGGTACAAAAATCTTTCGTTTGATGGTAATGTTTTCCAACCTATACTTTAAAGATCTTAAAGATGGACATATAACTTTGTGTTTCTTGCTTTGTAAATTGAAAAATAGCTTTGTTTTATGACCTACTTTTAAAGACAATCTAATAGAATTCTGGGCAAAAACAAATCAAGTTAACCTTGGGTCCTGACACTCCCCCCATCTGGCTTCCTGGCGAGAGTTTATGGCCAAAATGGTGGCTGGCATGTAAACATAACACTAACCTAAGGAAGGTGCATCAGAAGAGCAGGAGAAGTCGTAGCAGGAGCAGGAGTATGAAGGCATGGCCACAGGCATCGTCCGCCATCGCATGCTGAGTCAGATGGGAGTGCACTCTGGCGGAGCTGGAGGATGGATGGACGTGGATGCTTGCACTTATTAATGCTTAATAAATGGCATTTCATTTCTTATTATTCCCGGACTCGGGACGAAACGTGTTGGTGGATTTTATTGCACAGACGCTGCTGCATTTGTTGTCGTTGGTTAATGCGAGTCGATATATTGGCCATGACTAAGGATGCGGATGCACGAAGGGGCACAGAGCCACATCCCAAGCTCGAGTCCGATTCCGACTCCGAGTCAGAGCTGTGCGCTAAAGTAATTATTTCATTTGAGCCAACAATGAGGCTGCAACTCTGACTCTGACTCGCGGCCAGATTCGCGGCGATGGAGATGGAGATGGATGATTGACGAGTGGAAATTAAAGAAGCTGGCGGCTGGAACTGTCCAGTCCAGTTCCAGTACTAAAGCCCAAAGTCCCTAGCAGGGTCTTTTAACGATCTGCGTTCGCTCTTAAAGTACTTGGAATGTAAATGAAGCGGGTGCATCTCGCTGCCCAACTCCTTCTCCACCTCCAGATCCATTTGGCCAGTTTCGAGGTCATCGCAGTGGTCGTTGCACCCACGCACTACATTTCCAGACACCTGAAAGCTCTTATGTCGATTTAATATGCAAATTATTTATTTACTATTTATTTAAGCTTATTTTCAAGGGCTAACAATAAGAGCAATCCGTAGATACTATATACTTAAGATGCTTGTTTAGAAAAAGTAAGTACTGTACATATCAGAGGCCTAATATTATTAAAGTCATATACCATTGTCTCCATTGATTAAATTGGAAAATTATATAGAAACTCATTTTCAAGGTCTATATTTTATAAAACTAATCACTTTCCCCGCAGTGACTTTTAAATAACGCGGTTTTCCGCTTATCGGTCTATCGACATGCGCAATCAGCTTGGTATTTCTTTGGTATTTTTCCCTTAGTGTGACCACAACAAAGACCTCCGATATACGATATCCGATAAAAACAACAACATTTTGGCGGAAAATCGATATAAATAAATGTTTTACTCAAGCCGCATATTTTTGCAAGAAAAATAAACAAGTTTAAATAAATAAACAAAGTGAAATAACTCTAAAAGTTTGACAGGAACAGTAGCGGTTGCTACCAACGTTTGAACATCACAGTTTGCATCCCTGCCGGACTCACAGGATCCACTCGAAATGCAGCAATCCAATACTGGGGCGCCGGGCGGCGATAATTTGCTGCCGCTGAAAGCCTGCAGCACCGCCGGTTGCAAGGTGGCCAATGTAGTGGACAAGACCAAAAGGAAGTGCTCCCAGTTCGTGACAGCACCGTACATTATGGCCAAGCCACTGGTCGTCAATGGCCACACATCGATCTTTCAAGTCAGCGGCGAGATGGCAAAGATGGGCGACATTCCGGCCCTTTCCGGCGGCGTACCTGGTGAACTGCCCATCTATCGCATTAAGCCGGGCACCCACGCCCATGTCATTAACTATGTCCTGGTGGACGAGGGATCCGATTCGCTGGAGAAAGCCAAATCAGGGGACCAGGAGGCGATGCGCCTGCTGCTGGAATCGCAGCGGGAGAGCGCCGTCTCCAAGCTGCAGAAGCTGATAGCCAGCCACCGCGGCTCAAACTCCACTGGAACAAACACAACACCCATTGCATCGCGTCCTGGAACCTCTACTGGAGTGGGCACCTCCGCCCAGGCGTCGGCTTCCATGGCCCCCACCAGCAGCCATGTGACAACGCCTCAAATTCATCCGGACTTCTCGATTGCCAGCGTCGAGGGTGCCGTGCATTTCGTCTCCGGCATGTCCCCAGCCGCTCCATCGCCCCTAGCTTCCATCCCCGCCACTGCTCCATCAACTGGAACTGCCCACCCCCTATCCACGTCCGAGGTGGACCGTCTGCAGGCAGAGATTATGGAGCTGCGGCGTACAGTGGCCTCGTTGAAAGAGGGTGGCCACTGATACGAATTCGTAATTTAAATCAACCTAAGAAAAGGCAACTATGCTTTATAAATTATTCTTATTTGACTCCGATGTTAAGAAACCCATTCTTTTTAATTTAAAACAATATTATATTTTCATTGTTTTGAAAACTGTAAGAAAACAAATGCATCATTTGACAAAAAAACTAATTTGGCTAGAATTCATGGTAGCCATTAGATGTTAGAAAACCAGACTACTTCATAGACACAATAAAGAAGCTCTGCAAAACAATTATTAAAGCCATGCTGTTCTTGGGCATCCTTGGCCATATCAGTAGCAAATATGATATTAATGTCGGTCGGACAAGCTGCTCAAAGCAGGAGTTGCCGAACAGCAGACGGCCCGCTGCAAACATCGAGATGTGCGGTCGATCCCAGTTTTCGATTCCTGGAATCGTCCATCGTTCGAGGGGATATCACGAGAGTTTCAACAACCAAATGGCCAATATGCTGCAATGGCGGTTAGTCTCGGTGTTAGTCCTAAAGTTAGGCAACTAGTACGCCGGTCGAGAGAGCAACTTTGAAAGATTGCGCAAGGAGACCGAGAACCCAAAACCCTCCTGCCCCATACACCGAGCCCTCAACCCGTCATCTTTCGAAGTGAACATTTTTATGTTGGTCGCGGCACGAAAAGACAAGAACCGAGTGGAGTCTTAAAGGGGCCGTAAATGTGGCATTTTATGTGTCATCAATGGAGGCACTGGCGGTGGCGGCGGCGGCGGTGTCAGCGGCGCTCTCGATCCGAGCGCGAAAACCTCGCAATCGAACGTAAATTAAATTTTATAGGTTGCAAATACGGAGACCTTGCCCCGGCTCAGCCATCAACTTATCCAAAAAAAAAAAAGAGGAAAGCCTGCCACATGAAAGGTGACCCGAAAGGAGCTCCATCCAAGGGTGGGGATACTTTTATGCAAAAATCATTGGCTAATTTCAAGTGATTCGTCTGTAACTAAATGTAATTAAAATAAAGCTAATTTAGGAGACCAATCTTTCATCTATATCCAAAAACCTCTATTTAAAATCAAATAAAATCTGTTTTGAAATTCTTCAGATGTTGACCACCAATCCCGCCTTGCTGGATAAGTAAACATCCGAAATTTATGTGTTTGTATAGGTGGTCAGCAGGTACAGGGCCAACTTAGCTTACTTAGCCGGCCGAGATCAGGACACAATTGTGGGGACACGACGACCGAATCAAATTCGATACGCCTGGAAAGGTCCGAGCAAAGTGATCCTCGCCGGGGATGTATAAAAAGTAACGAATGTGCGCAATAATAAAAATCATTAAAATAAAAATGTTTATGAGAAGGCATAAACACGGCTTTATGGAGGGAGCAGCGTTAAGGGGGGCAGGAGTACCAGAAGGGATCAGGTATGGAGTTGGAGCTAAAGTTGGGGTTGGGGCACTTGATGGCGGTGGCCGTGGCGGAGTCAGAGTGTCAATGGGCATTTGTTTCGGGGAGCGAAGGGTTCCACACACACACATACGTGGGGACACACACTGGACACACCAGGTACTCGCGATCGGGATGCTAACTCATTTTGGCGGCGGCTTCTGCTGGTTGGAGCCGGGCTTGAGGCTTCAGGAGATCGGGCCGAAGCGGAGGAGCAGGCGCAGGCGCTCGGCTCAAAAATAATTTGCAATTTCTTGGAAATACTCACTTCTGCGCTGCCTGCGCGGACTCTGCTGCTGTCGTCGCAGGCGCAGCTTCTCAAGAATCTTTAGTGGTTATAATGGGGAGCTGTCAAGGGGGAGGGTAAGGGTACACTGAACAAAACTAAGGGGAGATAATCATGCATGAAATTGCTCGCCCACTCGTATGTTACCAGAAAAATTTTATCCTCATGACCTGGAGCTAAGATGCATCCGGAAACTATTTCCCACTTTTCTCTCAGTGCAAATCCGGATAAGTCAAGGTGGCCGTAATGAAAATTAAAATACGAAACACTCAGCCAAAGGTCGGCTGGGAGAGCCAGGAGCCAATGAGCGGGTACAGGGACGAGCCCCGCCCCCCCCTACCGGTCCCCCCGATCCTGGCCAACTGAGTACCCCTCCGCCAACCCCCTGGCCCTGCCTCGATGGTGAGTCGCTCGGTCGGATTGCTTGTCGTTATCTTGTCATGTCAAAATGGTCTTACGAAAATGTATCTTTTGTATTCCAAGTGCAAATGAGCAGCACAGATACAAAACAACGTGCTGAGCAGCGTCTGCCCCACCGCTTCACCAGCTTCAGCCCCGCCCCCGCACATCCTTTTGGCCTCTTAGTGGTCAGCATTTTGTATCGCATCTTTTTTTGCATTTTGCGCTATCCCTCGATTTTTATTTGTTTTGCTCACTCGCAATTTTTATGCCTTTATTGTGTTTACTTTCTGGCCGGGCTTCGCCGCCGCCCGGGCCTTTGGGCTGCAAATGCTTTTAAGACTTTAAGACTTTTTAGTTTGTAGTTGAGCGTACAAATTCGCGTCCCAGGAGCAGGAACAGGATCGCCGTCGAGTGTGTATGCGTGTATCTGTATCTTGGGAGCCGGTGGAGCCGAGATGCTGATGATGACACAACATGAAAAGGTAAAACACGCTGAAAAATATTAAATACGCTACGTCGCTGCCTCTTGACAGCGGACGTAAATTTGCTTTTGCCTCCGCTCCTTGCACCGTGGAGCGGTCCGGAGGGGGGACTGTTTAATTGCACATGAGATCGGCGGAACCCGGGGACCTGGGTTAAGAAAGCGTCTCTGGCCAGATCTCTGGCCGCGGCAATTAAAATAGAGTGTAAGTTAAGGATGCATAAAACGCTCATCTTTATGGAAGCCCTATATTGTCATTCCCCCGTCGACTCTCCTCTGGTGGGATGTAATGGCCCGATTTGCCAGAGGCCATAATGCATAGTTGGGGTTCAGGGAATTCAGATTTAAAGATAAGTACCTGATTGCTCCAACTTTAGGGTCTAGACCCTCTAAGATTCCTAGAAAAAGGATGCATCCTGTGATACCTTTATTTGAGAGGATTAGTCTTCCTCCACTTAAATGAAGCAAGACAACATGTTCTGAATTTTGAAATGTGTCAAATTTTTGGGCAAAATAAATGAAGTTAATTAAATTTTCGGGTATGTGAAGTCGAAAATAACAAATCTTGCATATCGCCGCCCCCCCACACAGACTCAGGCCAGAATAACAAAAGCAAAACATCATATGCCGACAACATTAGACATATAACTTGCTCTCATATCCCACAATTGCCAAAATCTGTATCGAGATGGAGTCAGGGGTACACTGAGAAAATGAAACAAAACTCAAATTATAAGACTCTTAACTTTGGATCAGATCTGAAAAGCATTTCTCGTTGTGCTTTTTATTGGACTGGAGGGGATCGTTTCCTGCAGTGCCCCACAAAAGGAAGCCACAGCATGAGGAGAATAACAACAGCAGCCACCAGACCCGACAACCGAGACTACAGACTCAGTCCCGCATCTTCGCCAACGTCCTACCGCATTCTAAGTTCTATTGGCACAAAGACCGAGTTTTGCTTTGCGGTTCTTCGCTTTGACTTTTCCCAGGCCACGTATCTGTATCTGTGCATCTGAGTATCTGTGTGTGGTGGTGCTTGTGCTGGTTGTGGTGCGGATGTATCTGTTAGATACGCTCCGCATACAGATGCACTGGCTATGCCGGCATCGAAACTCGTTTTCCGATCTGGGACCTGGGTTAGTGCTGATAGGACCTCGGTTTCCCTTTCCCTTCCATCGAAAGCTCTTCGTCCGCCCTTCCCCGGGTTGGCCCATCACTTCTGTAGCGCCTTCATTCGGCATAGTTTGCATTTTCAAGGTCGATCTGCCTCCACTCGTGGCGCTGATTTCTTCTGCAGAATTTCGCCATGCATGCTATACCCACCAGCCATGTATCTCGGCCATATATCTCATGTGGTCTAACGAGCGCGGCCTGATACTGCAATCTGGTGCCAAGTAATCTTACTTCTGTGCTCATTGCAGTTGAAATTTGTTCAGACATTTACTCTTCTGGTGTCTGTGGCCCCGGAAAATGAAATAAAAAATCTTTTTTATTATTTCGCTTCTCTTCCCCCACTGGCCATCCCAATGAAATCCCTGAGATATGCTCAATCCCAGCATCGGGCTTGGGTTGCGGCAAGCGGAGCTTTCTCATGCCCCTCCATGGTGCAACATTTCTCGCTGCAGGCACTCTTGCTACTCCTCCTGCTGCTGAATGTTTCCTGTTTACCGATGCGATGCCCTGGCTGACTCATTGCCGTTGAATGCCCGGGACCAGGCTGCCAATTCGGTGGCAGGGCTTCCTTTTTTTCGAGCCATTTTAATTCGCTACACAGCCAGAATAAGAGATAATCTTCAACGTGCTTCCACTCTTGTGGCTTAAATAAATGCAATTGTGGTCTCAACCAGGTTTTTCTCTCTGCAAACTATTGGGAGTTCCTTTTGCCTTACTCATGCATTTCATTGGAAAACTTTGGTGAGTTCTTCGGGCCAAAAACTGGAAAATTGGCAGCAAAATGTGTGCCAGAAATTGCCGAGCTAAAGTTTGTTCTTCCAAGAAATCTAATTACAAACAATTGCTTATATCTTTTTGCATCTCGTCTTTCAGGCACACTTGCCACATGTGTTTTTAGCAAACTCTGGAAATTACAGGGAATTCAGAGGGCCCAGAATCCTATTCATTTGTGACCAATTAGAGCACTTGCTCGCATTCAGGACGACTCGCTCACAGCTGAATGCACCCAATGCTGATGATGGCAGGACGCACGTCCGAGGATACGTGGCGAACAAAAGGACACCGGCACACGGCCGAATCGGAATGCAGGCGAACAATTGCAATTCCCAGAACCGAAAGGGGCAAGCGACAGGGGCGGGTGCAACAGTGTCCTGGATGCAACTATCTTGAGTGCGAAATCACGTTCGGAAAATGCGATATGTGGCATAATTGGACTATCCCAAGCCCTAAACACCTGCTGATTAGAATCCCGCATACAAGAAACAAGATCAATTGTTCAAATCCTTTCTCATTCCAGGAAGTCCCACTCCTTGGCAACGTGGAATCAGGTTCCATTCGACGTGTCCAGTGCAATGAACTTTCCAAGCCGAGTAGAAATTTCTACTTTTATTCAAATTTCGTTAGTGGGCATTTATTGCCGCCGAAAGGGAACAATAATAATAATAAGCGAAATAAGAAAACTGGAAATAAGATAGAAAAATGCTTTGCGCGCTCACACAAAGCCAATCAAACGATATATAATTTTATACAGAGAACATGTCTCTCCACCGACCGCCCTCCTCGGGCCCAGCATCTCATCCCGATTAGCATAACATCGACTGGACTTGGTCTGGGATTTGGTGGTCGGTATTGGTCGTGGAATACAAATGAGGATGGGAATGACCGCAGATGGGCACCACAACTAACATAGCACCCCAGTCTCCCCAAGACGAGCGGAGGGAAGTCTCATACATTAATTAATAACTCCTAAGAAATTAGCGACAACACATTAGTTATTTGAGTGGCCAAGAGCTGGGGCATATACCTACATATATAGTGTTTGTGCCACAAAAGGAGTTTGGCAACGGGATGTGCCAATGTATTTCTTTTGTTTCATGATCTATTACTGTTCTATGGGTTTCTTTGGATTTCAGTACAAAATCTTGGCCAGCTGTGGATTGGGTTTAGTCTTAACGTCTTCCGCAAACCACCTACACATTCTGGCCTTAAGTTTATTGACCTTTTTCTGGTCTAAAATATCTGTATCCTTTAGAACAAAGATTCAAACATCATTGCCAGTACTTCTTGCCCCAAAAGACCCTCTGATTCTCCTCTTTTTAGCCACTATCTACGGATAGTATATAGCATTAAATCCCCAAATTAACATAATTTGATCACAGCAATGGAGATGCATTTTTTATGGCCCAGGTTCTGGCGGCTGGGAAATTATTACGAGGAAAACGATACCTTTTCCGAACAGATAGATATTCCCCCAACTACCGACCGAAATAATGAACAAGATGCTTTCTTTCCATTTCTCCATTTATCTGGCAGGAGGATCTAGGAATTATAGTAAGAGAAAAAGAGAGGGACTAGACAAATGTTATTACCAAAAACGAAAAATAAAAACCAAAAACCGAAAACCGAAAGAAAAAAAACGGAGACAACGACCGACCCCAAAGATCTCTGACTAAATTTATTCAAAAGCGATTCGAAATACGTCGCATTGCGTCTCATGTCTTGCCCCTTTCTTCGTTAATTTGAAACAGTTTGATACTTACACACAGACATGGATATGGACATGGATGGGGATGTGGATGTGGATACCTAGGCACCCGATTCGTAAGGTAATTCTAATGCGTGTGACTGCCATTAGAGGGAAGTACTTTGGAGAGCCGCTGGTTGGGTAGGAGGGACCCCTATCCCTATCACAGTCACTATTTCTGGATGACAAAGTCCCAGTCCCCAGACCCAGTCTCGTGGATGCCGAGATGCTGGCTCCCCCCTCCGACTTTCTTTCACCTACAAGATTTATCGCTTTGTATTTGTATTATTTTTAGTTGCTTTATGTCAGCCACAGATACACGCCGTGCCCCGCTGAATTATTCCAACATCTGCACACAATGCTACCTGGACGCATACGTAGATAGTTAGCTTTTGAATTGGTGCCATCGAGGGATGACAAATTCGATGGGTTGGGGCAACCCGAGAAACCATAGGAAGAGAAGAAGCTATAAGAAAGATTTATACTTTAATCTCTCAATTTATTTCAAGAGTTTGCTAAAGACTGATGACTCGAACTTTCATAGTCCTATGGAGTATGAATCTTTTGTAATTTTATAATTTAGATTCCATTTTTATGCCCATGTCTATCATTATTTTTTAATTACACAAAAATAAATAAAACCCGTATTTAGCCAGAGAACTAGTTTGGTTCCTGGTCCATAAATGATTCCGATCGCTTCCAGCTGGGTTGCCGGAATATTTGTAAAACCAATTCGAATCGAATGATACCTGTACCAGTTTAGGAATTTGTTGCCATTGTAGCCATGTATCCAAAAAGTTTTGTCTCATATTCTATGTATAGTTGTGTGGCTGTGAGCTCCTACACACAATAAGCAGACAAACTATAAAACTTGAATCAAATCGGACAAAACAAAAATAAAATTTTATTGCATTCCAGCACTAAAAACGTTCGAACGTGAGTGCCGAACGGTGGTGTGTGCGCGTATCTGTGAGATACTGGGATACTCTCGCCGTCGCACCGAGGCGATGAGGAGTGAGCCAAGAGGCTGAAGAATTCTTCAGCCCCAGCCTGTGACTCTTGCCCCTTTGGTCGCAGCATCAATCGGAGTGTTTGTCTCTCAGTGTGTCGCATGTGGCATCCATCCCCCCTGCCGACGAAACGAAACTCTTTGCCTAATATTCCATTAACGGGCTTATTAAGGCAGCACGTAATGCTGCTGCGACAACCCACACACACACACACACACAAACAATCCGAAGACACAGATACAGAAGACGAGGCAGCAGTTTAATAAAAGGTACTGATGCATAAATGGGTGTTTGTATCTAAATTGATCGAATTTGGGGACACACACAAGACAAAACCGGGGCAAGCAGATGAGCAGCCAGAGTAGGAGCATGAGGGGAAGGGGAAAGGTAACAGCGGGGGAGGGGGCACAAATGGGCCAAAATGCTGGATGTACGGACCAGGTAGAAATTCCCTTACTTGAAGGTAACTATACAGAAAGAAGTGAGATCCATAGGGAGTACATATTTTACCTTTCAAAGATCAGTAATATTTTTGGTTTAAGAAATGTTTTAATTTTTTAAAAGTTAAAAGTAATAAATACCTATTATCCAACTCAAAAATGTAAAACTTCTAGTAAGTCTATAATTAACCCAAAACTGATATACCCCTAACCCAAAACTAAAAGGTATTATCCCACTACCCATCCGATTCGAACTTCGAATTGAAGTTGAACAGCATCGGCGGCTGCTAAAGCAGGTACAATTTTATAATTTCGTTTCGTGTTTAATTAAAGGTGAAGTTTTAGAGAAATAATAAAGAATTATCTGGAGCCGAGGCAGCCCGGCAAAGGCCGAGCATTGAACATTGATCGTAAAGCGATGAGACGGGTATTGGGAACCGAATAAAAAGAGTGGCAGGGCATGCATTTCCCTTTTGCTCCAACTTGGACTGTCGGCGATCATTATGCCATAAATAAAGATTCGTTCCGTGCCTCAGATGCAGAGCTATGGGAAAGATGTATCTTATAAGGCATTTATTGCGTCTACCCGTAAACTGCTAACCCAAGCCCTAAGTCTAGGCCCTGAGCTGGGATTTGGGCCCAATAATTATGGTTTGGTTATTAAAGTTCAGGTACTACATGAATGATAAATTGCATTTTAATATTTACCGAATGGACTATGCAAATGTTTTATTTATTTATTTAAACAAATTGAAAACCATCAAACAAATTTCGGGATTTGTCAGAGTTTCGATTTCTCAAGCGAAAATGCTTGGACAGGCTAAATGACAACACTTGTCAAAATGTGACAACACAAACTAATCATTTTCATTCCGACAGCAGATCGGCGAAGAGCAGACGCGTGCCAAACGAAGGCCCCAGCCCCCAGAACGAACCATGACGACGTCTCTAAAGATCCGATGACGAGGCATCTCTACTCCCAGGGTTTTTTTTTCGAGAATATTAGACTTTGTGGAATATTTTTGACCAGAAAGTAGCAATTGGTAACTCCTTGCGGGAAAACTCCAGGCACGAGTCATGCTGATGTTATCAGGCTCTTAATGGCAGACCATGGGTAGAGTGCCTGGACTTTTATCACCAATCCGCCTGGCCTTTCACCCGGCGACCCAGCGACTGCAAACACTTTTACGACACACTGACAACGGCGACAAACAAACAAACAGTTAAGAGACAAAACTCCGGGCAACACAATTGTGTAGTTAAATCGAAGGCAATAAAATTCTCTAATTGTTTTTTTACTTTTTCGCCAAAGCAAACAATTGAGAGATTGAGCCCAGAGGTCGAGGCTAATTGATTCACACTTTCTTTTTGGCCGTAAAACACTATAGTATGTATCGAGTGTCCCATACCGAGGCGATGAAGTGCTCGTCCTCCAGTTTACGACCCTCCCCCGACTCCCATTCCTGGCCAGACACTGGTGTAGATCAACAGTGATTAAATTTTTACTGCCCGGGCCATACTATTCGAGTGACATCTAATTGGTTTTGCGTCTTGGAACTAGGGGATCTCCTCCCCCACCATGGGGGAAAATCATGGTGGCAGCTTAATTGGCCCGATTCAGAGCTGTCAGCCAAATCAAAAACTGGCCAGCAAGTACTATGCCCTCTTTCATCTTAAAACTGAAATATAATATTCCCCCTTAAACAATTATAGAATAATTACACAGGGATCGGTGGCAAAGAATGTGTTTTCTTTGGGTTTTCCACACGACCTCTAAGATGATGATGATGAGGCACATACCAGCAGTGTCAGGGTCGGAGTTGAAGGGGGCACGGGCACTGCCGTCGAGTTAGACGAGTAGATAATGATGTTGAGATGTCAAAACATCAACCTGACGACGATGACGATGAGAGTTGGCTGGCGGGTGACGGATGGCGCGTGAGGATCGCCGTGCCACTTGTGTTCTTTCGCTTTTGGGTTCCCATTTCATTCAGTCATCCATTCACCCCAGAAACCCATTATTCAAATGCCGATCAATCGTGGCGCCAAAGGATTAGCTGCATTTAATAAGAGCTAATGACGAGTCGGCTTCTGGTGATATGTTTACCCTTTTTTCTCCGAGTGTGTGGGAGCGACGGCAAACAGTGGCGGTGCAGGCAGCTGTTGACTCTTGGCACCCAACGGGATGCACTGTACCCGCGTGCCCCGAGGGTGTCAGGTGCAATGTGTGCGCACTTTGGTGATGAAAGGCAAGGTGCCAGCAAACAAAGGGGACTATCAGCTCCCGGGGTAGTAGGTTATACAACTTGAAGAAGAATTCAATATCTAGTCTTTAGTTGTCTCTGATGATCCAACTATTAATTGCAGATTTCATTAATCAACTTCAGCCATAGTTGGCCAGTTAATTGATATTCTTCCACCCAGTCACCCGGCATTTGAATATCGCTGGGCGTAGACGTCACTTATAGACCCATTACTCAAGTCCCGTCGCGGACTCGCCGCCGACAAATCCATCAGCGAAACTCAACTGGCACCGAATTTGGGCAGATGCGAGGGCGGCCCCGAGGCAGGTTAAATAATATACGAATTACGGAATGTAAAATAATTCATTTAAAATGTAGTTTCTGTTTTTTGGAGTTTCTGTCCGAGCGGCCGTAAATGCAGCAGTTTTCCACTGAATTTAATTAGCGACCTCGACAAATTAACGGAGGTGGATGCGGTCTCTTGGACGCTTCGCTGGGTTTCTTCAACTCGGAGCTCTTCTTTTCTTCAGCTATGATACACTGCGGACAATCCCACCGAGTGAAGGTTACACCTTACCCAAATATTATTAAACATATTTTGAGCAGTGTCTCCCCATATGGATGAAAGCTGTTTCCCGGGCCTTTCGTCACCGATCGCTGAACAACCGCCCCTCTGGTCTAGTACCTTTGGGCTATCTCTGGCCTAGCATCAGTCCGAGCGAGCCAAGTGAATTATTTAAATTAATAAAATATGCTAAAATGTGTGTTACAAGTGTGCGAGAAATATGTTTGGCCGCATATGCCCGGCCTGGACCTAATGTAATAGATCATATAATTAAAAGAATTATGGTGGAAACCCCATAACGCAACAACAATTGCGTTTTCCAGACCAAAACCCCCAGCAGACAATGGCAAATAATTTTCCAAGATGTGTTGGCCACGTTTGCCCTATCCGGTCAGCAACTTTTCGTGGCTAAAAGCCGAAAAGAGCGAGACTACCAGCTACCAAGATGATTTAGGGCCAATTGAGGCGCGAGTTTTTCCTTTAGCTTCCATTTTAGTTAAGTTTTTTTTTTTGGGAAAGTGCGTTCCAGTTTTGAGCCCGGCTTGCAGGCCAGGCGATTTGCATAATTTCGAAATAATTTTGATGAATGCCGGGCCTGCCGAGGGAATTGGAAGTTTGGAAAGTAAATATTTTCGAAAATGTTATTTTTCAAGAGGGCGTTGCTGTCGTTAATCAGTGTGAAAAGATGTTGCAGTAATTTATAATTTCCGCTCGAATTGAATAATTTAGTTCTCATCCTCATTCTTTCTAATAATTAAAACGAAAATTCATTTCCCATCAATGCAATAATCACGATTTATTCTTTAACGAAGTCTCCGTCAAATTGAGTTTTAATTAAATTGCATCCGTCTCTGACTTTCTGCCATGAATGTGGCTTAAATATTTCACTACGCAGTCCTACTTGAGTGCATGGAATAAACACCAGGAACTGATTTCCTGAATATCCTGCCAGCCTGCCAGCCTGCCAGCCTGCCTGCCTGTCTGTCCTCCTCTAATCTCAAAGCCGGAGTGCTGGCGGAATATAATGTTTCAGTCGGCATATTTGCAGTGCATATTTGACGGGGCCATAAGTACATATGCACAGGCCGGGGAAGGTGGGGCTAGAGAGACAGAAGGATGCGCCAGGACCTCTTCTGCACAGCCTCCGCTCGGCACTGCTCGAGTGTGTGTGCAAACAAAGCAAACTGGGAAAGTGCCACTAATTACAATTCCCACACCCAGCCACCCCCAGCCCCTCCTCGCCAGGAGAGCTGCCACCGCATTTGCATCCGTTGCAAGTGTTTGCTGCTCGGTGGGGCCGCGGCGAGCGTCTGTTGACCGGCCTACGGCTCGAGGTCCTGGCTCGTCGTCCTTGTCTGTTTGCTTTGGCAGTCAGACCAGCAGTCAGATCCTGCCTCCCAGTCGGCATATTGAATTTCTCGTCGCTCTCTGTGTGGACACAATCTCCCATCCATTTCCTCGCCAACTGACCTGACCTTTCGTGCTGTCGACACGGAAATCGATTCGAGCCCAAAACTATGGCATGGAATATCCTTCGACCGTGACCACAGTCGCTGTCCTAGCTCGATGATTTCATTTGCGGTTACTCTGTCTACCTGTAGTCCTTCCCGGCCAGCAACAAACCTATTTACAGAACTACAAAACGAACACGAAGAGGCCAAAACAAACGTCACAGGGGACAACTGTCCCATTCACACGCACCCTAGAGGAAATCGAGAGGGTAATAGTCGGGGGATAATTCCACCTGCACCACCACCACCATCACCATCGCCTTCGCCTTCGCCTTGGCCGCCGCGGTGGTGGTCAAGTGTCATCATCCTGCAAGACGGACGGACAGGTGGAAAAGCGTCACCGTCATCTATCGTCGCCGTCTTTGGTCTAATTCCGACGCGATGGCCGAAACAGCCAGCGAAGCGTCCAATTTGTGGCCATTTAGCCGGCAGCCCAATTAACCTGCACTCGCATCTCTCGCTCCTCCCGTCGTTTCTGGCCAATTAATTTTCCCTCCTCGAGGCCAGTGTCTGGAAAGTGTTAATCAGGGGGCGGTTGTAAGGCTAAGCGAGGAGTCCACCCAGAAATCGCAGAGAACGAGGAATTTAAATCAGACAACAGAAATGTTTACCTTCCGAGAGAGGAATGAAGAGATGAACATTTTAATCAGGGAATTAAAGAGGTTTTCTTGACTTTCCTTAAACGATTTAAAACCTACTTAGCCCCAGCTCCTTTGATTTAATTTGTAGCGACCGAAGGACTTCGTGGCCCGCCAGCGGAAGTCCTTCATGTTGGCTGCTTCGCAATCGATATGTCTCGGAAATGTTGAAAGGCGCCTGGCAAGATTGATGATACTTTAGAAGCTAGCAATTCACATGAAATATCTGAGAGTAATTTGCCATGCAACCAAACAATTAAGCTACGAAATTGGTGCGCTTGCAATTCCCGTTTTCTGGCTGAGATCTTGAGATCTCAAGCTCTTCCAGCGCCAGCCTCAATTAATCTCTTTGCCAAAAGCCGACCGACCAGGCGACCGGGCTTGACCCGAAGACTCCGACTCTGACTGAGACTTTAAAATAAAAATAAAAATAAAAATAAAAATCAAGAAACAGCTGCAGAGGGAAACGTCACACTTCAATCAGACAATAAAAAATATTGAAATGAGCCTGGGAGGATGGTGCCGCGGCGGCGAAATAAAAAACGAATTTCGCAGAATCATTTTAAATGAAGTTCATTTTTCGAGCTGAACTGAGCTGAGCGCTTCTCAGGTAATCCGGCAAATGAATAATTGATCCTGCTATATAATTAACGGATCCACTCAATTGCCAACATTTCAGTGCAGCCAGCCAGCCGAACAAAGCCCGACTCTATGCGAATACTATATATTTTTTATAAATTTCATGGTCGCTTTAAAAAAACGACTATCTTATGTGCAATTTTCATTATTTTTCATCCACCGATTCTGACGACGGAAGCCATAAAGGCAACCGGCATTTCAATGAATTTATTTTAATTTTAATGGCATTTTCAATACTCTTTCAAGGGGTATTTTAAGATGGAACTATTAGCTAATTTTTAGGTAAGGAAAAATGAGTCACTCAGGTAGCAATGGGTACCACTTGCAATTAGCTTTTCTAGGAAACCCTGAACTATGGAACTTCAACGAAAAATTAAGCCCCACATCAAATCCCATTCAACAGCTCATGATGGAAAAATGTTTCACAAAAAAACAAGAATGGAAAGCTAACTTCGGGCGGAGCCGAAGTTGATATACCCTTGCAGATATGTGGCAGCTTATATTATTAGATATATATCGGATCTTATATAGTCGGCCGATCCTTAGTAAACTCGGCAGATCAAATTAGTTTGCCGAAAGTAGAATCCATACAAAGTCCCAGTCTTCTAACTTAAAAAACAACAGAGATATGGCATTTCCGATCAATCAGTTATATGGCAGCTATAGGATATAGTCGGCCGATCCTTATGAAATTTGGCAGATCGAATAAGTCTGCTAAAAGAGGAGTCCACAGCAAGTCCCATCCTTCTAACTTTAAAAACAACAAAGTTATGGCATTTCCGATCAATCAGTTATATGGCAGCTATAGGATATAGTCGGCCGATCCTTATGAAATTTGGCAGATCGAATAGGTCTGCTAAAAGAAGAGTCCACAGCAAGTCCCAACCTTATAACTTTAAAAACAACAGAGATATGGCATTTCCGATCAATCAGTTATATGGCAGCTATAGGATATAGTCGGCCGATCCTTATGAAATTTGGCAGATCGAATAGGTTTTCTAAAAGAAGAGTCCACAGCAAGTTCCATCCGTCTAACTTGAAAAACAACGAAGTTATGGCATTTCCGATCAATCAGTTATATGGCAGCTATAGGATATAGTCGGCCGATCCTTATGATATTTGGCAGATCGAATAAGTCTACCAAAAGAGGAATCCATAGCAAGTCCCATCCTTCTAACTTTAAAAACAACAAAGTTATGGCATTTCCGATCAATCAGTTATATGGCAGCTATAGGATATAGTTGACCGATCCCGGCAGTTCCGACTTATATACTGCCTGCAAAGGAAAGAAGGATGTGTGCAAAGTTTGAAGTCGATAGCTTTAAAACTGAGAGACTAGTTTGCGTAGAAACAGACAGACAGACGGACAGACGGACAGACGGACAGACGGACAGACGGACAGACGGACAGACGGACATGCTTATATCGACTCAGGAGGTGATCCTGATCAAGAATATATATACTGTATAGGGTCGGAGATGTCTCCTTCACTGCGTTGCACACTTTTGACCAAAATTATAATACCCTCTGCAAGGGTATAAATATAAATAAACCAAAAACTACACAAATAAGAGAAACGAAAATATAATTGATAATTTATTCATGTATAAGTTGAAATGTAATTTCTAAGGCTATTATTAATTTGATTACTCAACGTCATAGTCAGCGACAAAGACCCCGAAGGCTGGCTGCTACGGGCAGATACAAAGATACAGATACAAAAGTTTCCCCCCCAGTGCGTGTATCTATGTATCTTATGGTCTTAGACACCTGTACCTGAGGCCATGTGACATTGCTTCATGGCTCTACTTTAATTAGAGGGACTCGGGTTTTTGTGGCAACCTTTGTAGTTGTATTAAATTTCTCCTATCATAGATCGATCGTTCTTTGAACTCCCTCCCGGAGACCCTTTCGGACATGATTTATGGGAGTATCATCGGAGTCCCTCCCGACCTTCGTCCACTCCGGTATGATCCAATCTAATTGAACAGAATTTAGTCAACCTTAAATTTATTGTTGAATAAAGAACGCTTGTGGCCGAAAACTGGTTTAGGCGAAGGCGTTCGCACCTCGCCGATCTCAGTTAAATAATGCCCCCGATGATGCTGATGATTGTTCTGGTGATGGGTACTGGTTTTTTGCGTATTTACGGAAGTGTTTAAGCCCCGTCGAATGTGGCCCACCACCTGGCCCCGCCCCAAGCCAATTGCCGAACCAGTTATGAGGTTTTTGGTCATCGTCATTAGGCGATTTCTTCAGTAAGTTTTCTTAAACCAATAATCTTATAAAAGTTGTACATTTGCTAATCAAAGTTAATCAAAACAAATAAACAGTTTAGGAAATTTCCAATAGTTTTCTGGAATGTGTAGAATATTTATTAATATCAAAAATCAACAGCAAATCAAATCTAAATCAGATTAGGATAAAAGCAAAAATAAAAACAATTACAGTGAGAACGATAAATGCTAATCAAATCGTTTGATCGGACAAGCTGCCTCAATTCGTTCGTGGTAACTATATATGGATCATGATCTCATTGGCTGTTACTTGCGCATATAGCCAGTGCCCATTCCGATACCATTCAGTTCGGTTTTCGTATTTAGTGTTCGACTTCAGTTGCCAATTTAGTGACAAAACAGAGATAAAAGCGATTCAATTTGAATATTGCCAGGCCATCCGCCTTGAGCTTTCGGCCAACACGAGTTGGCCAACCCCGCCCCGCCCCCGTCTCTGGCGTTCTCTGTGCGCGTAAGCTGATCTTAGCCAAAATAGTAAAACCTATTAAAAATTATTATTGTCCCATCTTCATTAGCCAGAGCCACAAAGCCGGAGCGGGCCAATCGAGGCGAAAATACGATTCCATATGCATAAATTTCGAGTTGCCAGAGGCTGAGATACATATTGAACTCAGAGTACAGTGCGTACGATAACTATAAAGAGGCTAGGAAAATAAAAACCTATAGACAATAGGGAGAATATATCTATTTAATAATTCTTTTTTTTATATATTTCTTTTAATTATATTATATAGTGTTTACTTTTATGATACAAACTGTCTCTGAGCATAAACGTGTACCAATTTATAGGCAAGTTTTGCTTTAAAATTCGTACTTTCTTGAAATTTATTGCTGAGACCCCGACAAAAAGCCGAAAAGCAACTACTAGACAATACAAACGACTTCATATTTACATAGAAATCTTTTTTGGCCACGACTCTTAAAAAAGCCAAATAAAAACAAGTCCGAATTGAATGGGCTAATCAGAGTGATGTTCTTACCTGATGGTCCGATGGTTGGTTGCTTTTGGCTAGTTTCTAGCTTCTTGTAAGCCACAAATATATTCTTTTCTCTTCGGCGGACTGACGTAATTCTATTTTGCACTCACATGGAGATCGAGTTCGTCGCGAAACTTTCACGGCAACTTCGAAGAGATCATCGCTCAAATTGCATATGATTTCGGGGATTTTTATTTTTTTGTTTCGATTAGCGAGAACACTTTTGACACTTTTTGCTCTGAAGGGAAAGGGTTACAAAGTTGAGAGACCAAGCAAATGGGGAAAGAGCTTTCTGATTTCTAGTAATATTTTCTAGTCCTTTTCCCGCAGCTCTATCTGGGTAACTTTTCTATGGCCTTCTATTTATATCGAAACTTTTTGATTACTCTCCGGGCCAGGTGGAATGACGGCTCTGGCTCATCAAATATTCTTCGACAAACTTTCGCCATTAAACATTTCTTTCACCTTGACTATTGATTGCTTTATTTAGAATTCCATGGCCATAAAGTTGGCCCTGTCCGTCCGAGGGGTGGGGAGAGAGAGGAGGCCTGAATGCAATCCTAATTGCCACTTGCAATTCTGTGTGGTTTCCGTTTCCCTTTGAAAAATGTTGCGACACGCCCCCTCGAGCAGTCAACCAGCTGATCAAGAATCTTTCATGTTCCGCAAAATGTCCAACTTTGGCTCAAAGAAGCGCTTGGCTTTTAGCATTATGCCGGTGAATATCCACCGCTAAGATGACGGCCAACAGCCTCTCAGAAAAGCAGAAACCTGGCTGGCAGTGGGAGAAGGGGGCAATGGCTTGGAGCATCGTGTAAACACTACAAAGCGTGGTTGCTGCTGCTGCTGCCAAGTTGTCACTCGTCTTGGTCGTCTTCGTCGGGAAATGCAACTAAAAGCGACACTAACCCAATTTCTGTAGGGCCTAATAAAATTATAAACTTTTCACCAGCCAAACCGACGATGTCGTCGTCTCGCGAACAACAAAACAAACAACACACACACGCCCCACGCCCTGCCCAAAAGGGAGGCAGGGGGCGTGGTAATTGCTTTGCACTAGCCGGGGGGAGGGACTGTGGGTGGAGCAACCTCTCGAGGCAGCCAGCGCACGGTCACGACATCGACGACGGGAGATGGCAGCCAGAATGTGTTACAGATACGGAAAAGAATACTTGCCCCTACTGGCAAGGAGCTGAATAAATAGGAGCAGCATAGGAGCAGTGGGCGTGGCTCCTGGCTGAAGCACCAGCACAAGCAGCAGCGGCAGTGGCGTAGTTTGGTTGAAACAATGGGCATAAATGCATGGGCTTCGCCACCTCTTCAAAACGGGGTTAATAAAGTTGCGCTTGGAGGAGTCTGAACAGTAAGGATGTCTACACTTGAAGAAAAAACATTGAAAATGATCCTCCAACTAATTGGAAGGATTTTAACCACATAAGTATGCTATGTTTTTTTTAAAGCCTTGTAGTGCTTAAGGCTGAAGGCTTATCTGCCTAGAATGAGGTATATTTTTGGGGCAGTGTAAAAGCCGTCACCACAGGAGCCCCAGCTGCAGCTTGCATGCAATTTGTGCGGTAAACAAAGTGCCGTAGTCACTGCCGGAGCCGCAATCGTAGCCCCGTAGTGGAGGGTATTTGAGTCCCCGGGCGGGGTGCCCAGTCGAGTGCATGCACCGAGAAGTGCACTGCTGCCCTGCAGGTGAGTTGGTGGTCAGGTGAGCAGAAGCGACACCTGCAGAGGCACCAATTTATATTGTATGTTGCTGCTGCCACTGCCTCTGCTGTTGCTGTTGCTGTTTACTTTGCCCTGATTTACCATCATTTTGTGTGTTTGTGAGTTTTGTGCTCGTGTTAGCGTGTTTTTTTGGTAATCCTTCTGGCTGCTGGCCAAAAACTTTTCATTTCTATTCTGAATCCATATCGGTTTGCTCATTATTTGGCACTAAAGCTGCGTAAGCATCGACGGAGTCAAGGGAATGCCAGAAACTTGACCCATTTGGCAAGAATAATACAAAGATTACAGATGTTATATAAGAGTCGATTCATAAAATATGAAAATATGAATGTCCTGATACAATAAGTTTTCTAAAAAGAGGAATAATAAACATTCAAATCACTTTCTAATCAAAGTCCTAAACCTTGACTTTAAATATAATAAAAAATCATTCTTTTAAATTGCTTTTTATGTGTACAACCTAACATGTTTTTTATTTTTATTACTTTTTTGGTAGAAAGGGAGTAGTAGACCAGTTAACAAGCTCCCAGCTACCAAGATCTCATCAGCGCCTGCTGCACAACTAGTGCTATTTAAACGTGCTTTTGTTTGCGCTGCGTAATCAATGTTTATTTACTTTTTAATTTTAATTGCAGCACAAACACACACACACATACGCGTGCAGCCAGGGAATGTGGCGCACGGGCAGTTAACGGGTTTTTTCCTTCTGCCGTTTTTTTTTGCATTATTGCTGCTGGCACACGACGAATTCCAAAGCCACTTGGCAGCATCATTGATTTTTTTCTCTGACCTGCTCTTTCTCTTTGGTTCCCTCTTTGCTTTCCTTACTCTCGACCCGCTTGTATCTTTCTTTACCTAATATTTCATCGCTCTGTGCCTCTGCCTATCTGGTCTCTGCTCTCCACCATTTTGTTATGTTTTTTGTGCTTTCTTCAATTGTGTTTTCTGTTATTTCTCGTGCTGTTGTTTTTCCAGGTTTGTTCATTTTTATTTTTTGCCATTTTTGCCAAATTACTGAGGCAGTGCTTGGCTCGACAAGCACGTGCATGCAAAGGATACGCTTTGCATACTGGCTTGAGTGTGATTGTGTGTGTGTGTGTGGCAGGTCCTGTCTCTGTCTTTCGGAGTGACTCCAGGCAGCTGCTGTAATGGCAGTTACCAACTCTATGTGGCACACACGCGGCCTGCCTCTCTGTTTCTCCTCGGCTTTTCCATTTTCCCCACCGTCTGTGTGTGAGTGTGTGCGTGTATTTGTCTCGCGTGCCTCACAAACAAAGCCAACAAAAAAAAATGGAAGGGCTAGGGGATGGGACCCAAAAGGGGCAGCTGGTAACCCCACGGATTGAGGGGACAACAATTTAATTTTAATTGCCGCACTTTTCAGGCGCTTCTCCTACTCCCGATCGATCATACGCACCGTGGGCCGCACCGCTGAGAAAATCGATCATACGCAGCGTGTGCCGCCGGATGCCCCAAAACAAAACAAGAAAAACGGGGGCAGGCCAGCCAGCACAAGGAGGAGGAGGAGGAGGGGCGGAGAAAAAAAATCAATTTGTATTAAGAATGAATTTTCGATTTGCGTCCAACTTTATTTGACCACGAATCAGGGGTGTTCGAATAAAATCCAGTAAGATACTTCCTTCCTTGCTTTCTCTCTGTCGGTGTATGTGTGTTTGTGCTTTATGCTTGTATGCGTGGCTCTGTATATGTGCTAGTGCTGTGGCTTTTACATAATTAAACGGCGGCACGCGTTGGCTAGGCTTTAAAAACCGAGCCGAGAGAAGAAAAAAAACCACACAGCTTTGGACTCTGACTTGGCAAGGACAAGAAGAAGGATGTCAGGATAAAAGGAGCCGACCCCGGAGCCGAGCCAATCGGCCATGATTTCCCCCGGGGCTTTGTTTTGCCTTCACTTATCACCATATCAGTACAGGACTTCCGTGACTCCTCTTCGCTGAGCCTCGCACTCACACACTCACTGACCGGGTGATCAGGATCAGCAGCGGATCAGGATCCCTCGGCTCGCCGCCAGCTCTTCACTTGACTTTTTGCGGGCGGAGCTGGGCAATGCAATCCTGGCTTCCACAAAAACACAGACACTGAGGCACACACACACACACACACAGACACTGGCTCACTCTCGGCAATCGCACGGAGGGACAAGAAGAGAGACTCACACGCAAAGGCGAAACTCTGGCAACTAATTTGGGTGACGGCCTGCCAGCCTGCCAGTCGTTGGTGCTGCTGCACTCGAGGTGTCCGCCTCCGAGTCGGGCTTCCAGTTTCCAGTCCTAGTCGAGTTCAGAACCAGCCTCTACGGCCGTAAAGCTTCCCATTGCCATGGGTTACGCCGGGACCCAGGGCACTGCGACAATAAAGGACTTCATTTTGACTTTATGGCTTAAATGAGACTTGAACAGCTGGAAATTCTCAAGGAATCTTTCTTCCAGAAAGGCATTACCATAGTGGCCTATAATTTTTTATTAAAACATTCATTTTATCCTTGTTTTTCCCACTGTAAAGGACTATTCAGAGAGGTCGCAAGCTCAGAGCACGACCTATCCCAAAGCTTTCCGCTCACACGAGTTCCACACGCGGCACCTTCCAGTGCGCAGTGTTGGCTCTGCGCAAGATTGGCGCCAGCACGTGCCACGCCGCAGTCCAGCTGTTGGTTACCAAACCCACCTCGCCCCCTGACCCTGCCCAATACTCCGCCCTTGTCCCACCGCCAGCCCTCGGCATCGGCATCGTCATCGGCCTCGTCGCCCTTCGCCCACCCTCGGCCAGTTGCTATTCAAATCAGAGCCGAGCTGTGGGTTGACTTTTGACCATTGATGGCGCACGCAGGCGGGTTAAATGGGGCCGCTGCTGTGGTGGACAGTCGGGGTCGAATGCACTCGGGCATGGGCCAGGACGGGCTACTGGAGCTGAGTATCTCCAACTCCGTGCTCCGGCCCTTCGCCGAAGCATTCTTTATTGACTTTAGCTTTGGCTTTCCAATTGGGTTTCTGGGTCATCCTCCAGCGCCCTCGCACTCACACCACCATCGATTCGATGCAGCAGCCAGCAGCCCTAAAGAACTCGGACACACACAAATATGTACTCACTGTTCATCATCCACCCATCATAACCAGCTATGAGGAACACGCATACTTATTGGCCAACTGCAGCTGACACTTGTGGGATGTCCCGCAGATCGATGTGGCTCTTTGGGGCTTTTAAATTAGCCAGAATTTACTTTCAATGGCTCTTATCACAATCATAGAGGATTTAGCCATCAAAAGGTGTAATGTCATCGTAATAGTTGGAAATTATTCCTACTTTTTAATAAAAATACTGGCAATATTGACAAAAATGTGGCCAAATACTGACAATTTATGAAGAGCGTTCCAATGATCATCTATCATGACCCATGAGGAAAAAAGAGTAAATAAGGCCATTATGGACTAGGGAAGATACAAATTCGTCAAAATGGTAACTTTTTAGGGACTTTTACGCGAATATCTTAGGCATTTTGAAAAGGCGACCCTATTAAGAATCAGGGATTCAATCTCTTCCGATCTGGGTCAAAATATGAGAAACAAAAATTTTATCGATTTTTGGTCAAAATCATGATGTTACCCCTTTGAAAAATTATAAAATTTCGGTCAGATTTTAGTTGGCCAGGTTTTGATGGAAATTGATAATACTCGAAGATTCAAGATCTGGAAGGTATAACATTCGACAATCGGATAATTATTATCAAAGTTATGGCTATTTTCCTGAAATATATCGAGGCGGAAATCCTTGATGACCAAGCTGAGAACAGGGTGGCCCAAAAACGACAATTTGGAGCTATTTTAGTCTATATTTTATTTATTTTTAATCAGATTTGGAAAAGGAATACCATTTACGAATCAGGGCTTCAATTGCTATCGATATTTCTTAAAATACCACGTAAATTGAGATACAAAATTTTGGCAAAAATCACAAAAAAATTTGAAAAAAAAATGTTGGTTTGATTTTTACCATCTTTAATAAAACTCTGATTTCTAAAAGGTATTCCGATTTTGAATAGATTGAAAAATAGTTTAGAAAATACATACATAAAAATAGTAAGTGTAAAACTCATATTTTGGAAAAATAAAGAACGTCAAGAACAGAGTTCCAGTTTTATGCTTTTCGTATTGGGAAATGTGTATAAATCAGCCAATAGTTGTCCGATCGATGAATGTTATACCTTCCCGGTCTTAGATCGCATAGTACTATCATTCCCAAACAAAATATGGCAGCAAAAATTTTGACCAATTTTTCGCAATTTTTCAAAGGGGTAACATCATGATTTTAGCCAAAAATCGACGCAAAATTTTAATTATCGATTTTTGTGTTATTTTAATGCAGATCGACGGCAATTGGAACCCTTATTTGTAAATGGTATTCCTTTTCCAAATCCAATAAAAAATAATTAAGATATTAGTTAAAAAGTGACTTAAAAGTTCCCATTTTGGCCTCCCTGCTCTTAACTTGGTCAACAAGGCTTTCGTGCTCCAATTATTTCAGGAAAAAAGCCATAACTTGGCCAATAATTATCCAATCGACGAATGTTATAGCTTCCCGGTCTTATATCTTCGAGTAGCATCATTTTCCATTAAAACCTAGCAACCTAAAATCTGAACCAATTTTCGTAAATTTCCAAAGGGGTAACATCATGATTATGGCTAAAAATCGACTCAAAATTTTATATCTCGATTTTCCTGGAATAGTAGTATAATTCTACATCAAAATCCAGCCAACTAAAATCTGACCCGATTTTCATAAGTTTTCAAAGGGTTTCAATAACATTATGATTTTGTCCAAAAATCTGTACAATTTTTGTTTCTCATATTTTGACCCAGATCAGTGGAGATTAAAGCCCTGATTCATAAATGGTGCGCCTTTATCGAATCGGATGGCAAGTGCCTGAGATATTGGCTAAAAAGTGGCTGAAACTCAAACCCTATTAAAAAAGATTAGAAGTGGAAAGGAGCTCTAGTTCGAAGACAAACAAAACAAATGTTTTTGAAACTAAATTCGAAAACTTTACAATCAAAACTAGAACAGTCCCTTTAACAAAAACCCAAAAAAAAATGTCTTGGCAAGTCCTTAGACAACGATTACCATCTAATATGTGTGCCATAGAGCTTGCCTTGGCTTATTTATTGTGCGGCTGTGAATCATCGAATGAATGGATGATAGCCAGGCTAAAAGAGTTGGCCCTTAGTCGGAGGACGGGGACTGAGGGCTTGACGCATTTTCGAGCTTATTGTTCCAAATTCGATGCCTCGGGCCGAGTACTCATCGGGCATAATTCGTTGGATCCGTTGGATCATCACAAAAGGAAAGCGATGTCATCGGCCAAAATGCAGCACAGCTTTCCAAAGGACACAAGGGTGGCAATGGGGTGGCTGGGTAGGATTCTAAACAATGCCGAAACAATTTCCAAAACAATGTCAGCGTGCGCAATTTTAATGATTGCAGATATTTTAATGCGGCACCAAGTTATTGTTCTCACAATGCTGATATACACTTAAAGAAATATTTAGTAGATAGAGTATGGGATATTATTGGCTTATTTAAAAGGGTCTAAGACTTAAACTAAGCTTATATCTTAACTGCCTAAAATGGTATCAAATTTCTTAAAGAAATCCAAAACTCATAATTTATTAATTTTTTTTGGGTAAACTCAAACTCTAGTAGCTGCATCGTCAGCAATGGGTGGCCGAATTGCTTTGAAAATTTTCTATAAAATTAGTCCATCCAGCTCTCCCATGGCTTTGCATGGTTTTGCAGCATCCTCAGTGGACTTTTGTATGAATGGATAGATGGATGGATGGTTTGGATGTGTGTAAGTGTTTTTGCACTGTGAAAACTGTGTATTGGCCAAATGCAAAATGATTGATTGACTCCCAACATCATTATTATTAGCATTTTTTGGTTGGAGTCTCCGTTTTGCCTGCGTTTCTGGCTAATTAACAGACCTGACCACCGCGGACTGTTGTGCTGGACGGGGTTTTGTTGGCCCGGTTCATTAAACTTTGGTGCTGATGGTTGAAGTACAACCGTTGGAGTCAACACACGACTCCCAGCCAGTTGGTCACTAATTGAAGCTGCCGAGGAATTACTAGATAATTTTAATGTGTTACGGTAGCCCCGGCATTAGCCCAAAACCAATTTCAACTTTAATATCTTTGCCCTAGCGGTCTTTTGGTTTCTTTTTCTGATGCAGGGTTTCTATTTTTGCACACAAAATAATTTGTGCCTTGATGATGAAAATGTCTAAGATAATTTCCAGACCCTTTCGAAGATCTATTAGTATGAAAGAATAGATCTAGCCTCCGAGAAAGGGTTTTGAAGAAGAAGCCCTTACCAAAAACGTTAATTGACATTGGATCGTCTTCATTTACATGTCATTTTGGCCAAATAAAACCGGCAGCTGTATGGGAGACTGCGTAATACGATTTCCAGTCGCTTTTCAAAGCCCTCGGAGGCAACTGTACCCCAGACTATCCCCACCAGCCGCCGCCTTGTGCAATGTGATCGACACCATTTTGGATAATACCCAGTGTATATGTATGTGGCATGTGTGGAGAGGAGGTGGGGATGGCGGAGAGGCGAGTAATAGAGCCAACGGCACTTAATTCGTCGACTACGATGGATGACATACTTACAATCCATGCATATAACTACACACATCAAGATATGCCCACACTCGGATACACTCACACACAGCCAAGTACTCATTTGGATCTCTTCCAGTCGCTTTCCAACTTAGTTTACATAATAAGCACCTAGGCCAGAGTACCCACACACACTCCCATCGACCACCAATACTCTCACCAGTCTTTATTTGCGTGCTTTGTTGACTATAAAATTGTTTCTTTTTTCTTTATCATAATTAAATTCATGGTTCGTGTATCATCTTCAAAACACCGAAAACCGAAAACCGAAAGAAATACCTACACTCTCTGCATCTTTCTCTCCCTCTCTCTTTTGGAATTTAATTCGTGAGCCGCAAGGTGAGTTGAGCGGTACAGATATAGGTATGTACACACATATATGTACAGTCATATTTACCTTGATCGTTTCTATTATCCGCACACGTTTGCCAGAGAGGGAGAGCCATACGGCGTGTCTGTGTGTCTGTGTGGGTAGATGGGGTCTTACTACTATTTATAAGGTTAATATAAAAAATAATATCATTTTGGTAGATGGCTTTCCCCAAAAAATATCTACAAGTATTAAGATTTCACTTGAATCTACTCCCCCAGTGAGACTCTTCAGGTACGCGCTTTTCCATTGATAATTTCATAATCATGTTTCTATTTTTCATTCTGATAACTCAGCCAGAGATCACCGGAACCGAGAGCTTTCCTATAGACATGGACCAAAGCGAGTGCCAATAACTCATCGATGACACGGAATGCTGGTCGCCAACGCATCGGAAATAAGAGGGAAATGGAAAGCCCGCTTGGAGTTACTCCACGAGGTGCAAGATAAATTGTCATTCGGTGTCTCTGTTCGATTTCAGATTTATTTCTCTATTAGTTCACTGAAGATGACTCCATTCAAGGGAGAATCTAGGAATGTGATGAAAAATTGGAGTAAACTCGGGACTAGGGGAGTTTTTCTTTCCATAATTGATCAAGTCTTTAGGTAATCCCTGATCACTGACAAGATTTTCAATAAATTCAGAGATCAAAGAGAGAAATGTATTGTTTGTGTATCGAATATTTTCAATCAAACGCAAATTATAATCTTATGCAAAATGGCCAAGAAACAAGTATTATACAGCCACAAAAATTATAACATATAATCCAGTCATAGGAAGAGACCCATTAAAAACCATCTGAAAATACTTTTTTGTTAATAAAAATAAACCTGAACCACCCACAGGTCCAATTGTTGTTGCTTTATCATAACAATTTCTTTCGACTATTGAAATGCGTACAAAAATCATTTAGACAGATCGTGGCATTAAAATATATGTACCCACGAACATGTCTATATCTTAAAAAAAAAAATATCAAGCGCAAAACAAACGAATATTTTAATTAGAGTATAGATAAAAAATAACAACAACAGAAACAAATCCAACAAATGAGAAAAACGGGGCAAGATGTTGGAAGAGAGGGGTGCTAGTGGAGGGGATGCCAGCAACAAATATTAACAATAATTATACCCAAAATATCAAGGCGCGACACCTATTCCATATAAATTTTAGCTTTCCACAATTTTTTTTTTTTTTTTTTTTTCGTTCACTCTCGATAAAAATAACATTCCACACGTACACACTCAAGTGGGGAGGATGGGGTGGGTGGGTGGTGGCAGGGGGATATAGATTTGGGAAGTGACTTTCGAACAGTACCGCCCAGCCGCCCCCTCAGGGCAGGGACTAGGGCGTCAGGGGTCTGGGCGGGGGCTGTGGGTAAAAATAAATACAAATGTCGCCGGCATCAATAAGATATAAATTAAAAGTGTACTACAATCCCAATGTTAATTAGCGACGCACGCGGAGAGGATGGCAGGAAGAGAAGTGGAACGAAGAATTAAGATACAGATACACTGAAAGAAAGGGATTACTTTAGGGATCTAGATACAAATTAACATGAATATTTATAACTGATACGTATTTTCAATTTCAAAATTTATATAAATATTAATTTATTATTTTAAATTAAATATCTTAAGACTAAGATCTTTTCAAAAACTTTTCCCCCTAAATCACAAAACAATAGTATACCTTCACCTCCCCGACCAATTTCATACCTTCGCCCTCTTGCCAGCCTCTCGCCGAACTTTACTCGCTCCACTGGAAGCGTTTGACATGCTGTCGTGTATCTATTAGATACATTAGCTACCGCATGCCGCTGGCTGAGGGATCCTCAGATACTGCATAGATCGCTGCATCTCTGGGATTGGGGTGCTGCGACAATTTCGATGTTTTCCTATTTGGAGTGTTTTTACACGTAAATTTATTTTGTTTTTGTCGCGTTTAATAAAGTTGCATCTGCCGTGGGGTGCCTCCGACCTTATAAGTAGCTTTCACGTAGGTGGGAGGAAAACTTTATTTATTCCTGGCCCTGGGAGCTTAATGACTTCCTGCAGGGGTGGCAACTGTACAAAAAAAATGGGGGGGAAAGATGAGATTATAGTGCGGTAGCAGCGGATAATATATCTCATACATGGCAGCCAAAAATATGATTTTGTGATATATTTAAATCTGATCTAAATAATAGCTTCTTATATTATTAAGAGTTCCTGCTTATCTGTTATTTCCGTCTAAAGTTCCTTCTAAGCGTCATCATCTTTCTATTAAAATTTCAAATTAGAACACATGATCTTAAATCCGTGTGAAAACTGTTCTATGGATATTCTAATGACTAAAAAATCACAATAACCGGTGTTCAAACATTATGTTGAACATGAGAGCTAATATCTTAAGCAATGTTAAAATATTTCAACATATGAGTTAAAAATATACAGTGAACTACATATTGTTATCATAATAATACAAAAGCCAAAATACACATATACATACATGCATACTAATTCTAAAAAATATAAAATGTACACCAGTTTTTGTGGCTCTTTGCAGAATGTTCAAGCATTGAACACGATTAGAATCCAAAGATAGAGTCTCAAGGGATCGGAGCCCTGGAAATAAGAGATAGGCATGATTTGAGACCGATCCCCTGCAGCCTAAGTACATATGTACATATGTGGTGCACTTGAAGCACTTAGAAAAGGGTCACATAGCATGTCAGCGTAGAGTTCGTTGATAAGTATTTTTAAATAGATTTAAGATTTTCATGTATCTTTCTTATAAGAGAATGGAAATAAATAAAAACAGTTTTAAAACGGAACTCATTGGAGTAATACCTAAATTATTGGGCTCCTCTTAACAACCGGTAACAAGTAACTGGTAATGTGACTAATTCGTATATTATTATTTTGAAGTATTTTATCTTAACCTAAAATCCAAAAATAGTTTATTATTTATTAAATAAGAATTCTCTAATAGTTACTATAAATTAGAAGAAAGCACAGACACACAGATAGGCTGGGCACTTAGCACCTTATAACTTAAAAGCAGACATTAATGCTGCTCTCTTGGCAGACTTTTTGGCCAAGTTGGAAGACGAGCAATTCTGCAATTCAATTGGTCGGTCGACTGGCAGCTTCTTTCTTCGTTCTCCGTCTTCCGCCGAGCTCTCTGCAGTCTTCATCTTGCCACTTTGCCCTTGCCTAGTTGGAAAAGTAAACACAATCCGATTGTATGGCTTAGATAATGGTCAAGAGAGTGTCTGTGTGTGTGTGTGTGGCGAAGGGGCTTAGAAACTTCGATAAAACCGGCACACCGCGCGGGTGGGCAATCGAACGCATTCAAACATGTTCGCTCGCAACTCGAACTCGAACAACGAGCACTTGGGGCACTTCGGATGTTACTTGCCGCTTAAAAATACGAAAACAGGAATTCGTATTACGCATACGTTCAGTTCGGCGAAGAAAGAATACCGTTCGTACACCCAGAGTCGTCTAGTACGGTGCCGACCATTACGGCGTCGTTCATTACGTTTCCAGCAATCAGACGGGCAGCAAGTGTCGTGGTTCAAGTGCGGCTAACTCAGTAATTTACCAACTTGGCTTGTTTTGGTTTCCAGTCGTATTGGCTCATTGACGAGTGTTTGTTTTGAAATAAAAAAAAGCAAGACTTTGCAAAGAGAACTACTATTCTAAATAAAAACTAAAAACAGTGCCGACAATAACTGTGAGAACAAAAACTAAATAAAGTTAACTACTAAACAGCTAATTACGCAAACTGGCAGTGCAAATGCGATTCAAACGATTCCTGGCTGGAAACTTAGTGCAAAACAATAAACACAGAACTGCAGCAACAATGAGTTTAAAAATCAGCGCGTCGGCAAATTGGCATAAATAAATAAAATCACTGCCTGGCGTGCTCTTTTTTTACAACCTGATTTTTATGAATGAATGCAGCTCTGTAGCTACGGGGACAGAACAGCTACAGATACAGCTACAGCGAAAAAAACCGCAACATGAGAGCGAGATGGTTGATACGAAGTCGCGTGCACAGGAGCCCCCCAAGTCCGCGGGGGTGGCGAGTGGCAGCGGGTGGCGGGAAAAGCGGACAGGTTGTCAAAAGCGGGCGGACCAGAAGACCCCTTTCGATTCCGATTCTCCCGCCCACCACCGCCTTTCTTTATTTTTTTTTTTTAGTATTTTCCTAGGCGACACACGCTCATCGCCTGTCACTCTCATGTTTTTGTTGCTTTCGTCTGTCATCGCGCTGTCGTCGCACACACACACCCCCCAAGTCAAGTGACACACACACTCATGCAGCTGGGCAATTGTTGTCGTTGCAAAATTAATAACGGAAGTTGTGCATTTTATTAATAAAACGAAATTCACACAGAACCCGAATCAGAATCAGAATCAGAATCAGAATGAGAATCAGAACCAGATTCACAATCAGAAACCAGAACACGAAACTCGCTGCGAAAAGGAAAATGCTGTCTCTTTTTTCGCTTTGTTTTCCGCTTCTCGGAAAATCCAAGAAATGCTACCTAGTTGTTGTTATTGTTGCCGGTTTCGCTTAACACTAAAAATTATATATTATATTTTATTGTTGTTGTTGTTGCAGTTGTGCAGTGTTTGTCCCCTCCAGCAAGTTGAAAATTCAAACTAAATTCGAATTCGAAATCGGCCAAGGAAAGTGCTAAAGTTCACCCCACAAAACAAATTACATAAAGGGAGTAGAAGCATGTGACACACCCCCCCTTATCTTAAATAACCCTCGAAAGTGTTTCAAAAGTGTTCAAATTTTACAATTGTGTCACCGACTTCTCAAAAATTAGAATAAACTTCCCCAAAAGGAACTGCAAACTGCGACTAAATCATCGTCACTATTCATAATATTTACAAAGAAAACGCATTCCGAGGTAAGTTTTTTTGTTTCAAAACAAAATCTAACTGGTATACTCCCTAAGATTTTCAACAGAAGCGAGAATTTCTAGAAAATATGCGAGAGCTGTGTCAAAATTCCAAGAAATTGCACTGAAAACTATGAAAATGAGAGGCGTATACTTAATATTTAACAAATATTTTAAATAAAGTTACTTGTTTTGGAAAATAACTTTGATTTTCTACAAATTAAATTAGGTTAAAAAATGTTAACGACCATGATCTTTATTGGCGATCTCTCCCCAAAAGATCGTAAAGCCATTCAATGTCTTACCAAAAGCTATCGAATTTCTAAACGCTTTCGAGATAGTTAGGGTCCTCTTCGATTTTGATAAATGAATTTTGGGGGGGAATTTTTTTGTGCAGTAATTGCCAACTTATTGGAGGCAGTGGCAGCATAGCATAACTCTCAGATGGCCAATAATGGTAATGGCAGCTAATGAACCCACGGCTCCTCTCAGCCCAGTTGGAATCTGAGCCAAAAACAGCGCGCGTAAGTGTAGATTCCTCGCCGCGCCGTGTGTTATTTTTTTGTGTGGATCTGTGGCTCAGCTCGACGGCTGTAAGCGTTGAAAATAAATACAAATAGAAGTTGAAAACCCGGGGAGGCTGTGAAACAAAAACAGGGGGAAACCGAATGCAGAGGAGTCGAACAATTAACGCTTCGCTGTAATTACAGCAAATGTTTGGGCCACAACTAACCAAAAAAAGTAGAAAAAACCAGCCAAGAGACCCGTCGAGATGGAAGAAATACAAAATATTAATAATCAATGGCTCGCTAAAAGGCATCGGTCGAGTTGGTCGCGATGGTTGAGGCAATTTTATCGGTCATTGAACGACCAGCGAGACCAAGAAAGATACAACCTAGAGGTGCCAGCGAAACCCCCAAAAGCTGGAAATTATGCCAAAAAGTCAGACTTGCTGTAAGAAGCGATCGGTTTTTGGTTAATTACCCGGACTAAGGCCCAATCCGTTAACCTCCAGGGAACTGGCCGAGGTAGTGCGGCGAGGGGGAGGGGCCAGGTGGAAGGGGGCAGCAGGTTAATTACATAAAAACAAGTGATTTGCGTGTGCGCTGCTGCGGCTACGGCTGCTGCTGCTGCTGCTGCTGCCCACCGGCATCGATTCTACCAACTTCGCTTCTAAGCGTTTTTTTTTTTTTGTTGTTGTTGGGTAATTTTCAACTCGCCAACTTTCGGCCTGGCTAATTAGCGGAGAAAATCTTTGGCAGAAGCCGAAGAAATACCCACTCGTAGGTTGAACTCTCGAGAAGCAATCCACGATGTTCCCAGAACAGGTGACCTTTTAAAAGTCGATACTTGATTTTTCCAAAAATGTTTGCCTTCAACATCTCCTCGAGACTTAAACCGCAACTCTGGCAGTCATATTTTTGATAATATTCTGTTTCATTCTATTATGACCCGATTCCTCTGGTTTCCCCCCTTTTTTTTTAGCTTGGCTTTCGGAGTGACCTTTGGGTGGCGCCGTCGCCTTCACCCCTTTTCCCCACTCCATGCCCATCCTCCGCACAATTTATCATAAAAAATAAAAGTTTTTGTTGTTTTTTTTGGCTTTTTACGGACCCTTTCATGGGGCTTGTGCCCCCCTGCGGTCAAAAAGTAGAAGCAATTGGGGGAAGGGATTGGGGCAAGGAGCTCTGGTGGACAATCGGCGCCGTGACTGCGTTCTAGATAAATAAGCATTCTTAATTATCCCTCCGCCGAGTTGGCCGGGGCGGCAAAAATGTTATAAACAATGGAAACCGCGCACTTAATGCGTTTTCTTTTTTTCCCACAAGAAAAGCGAGCGAGAAAAGTCCAAGGAGCGGGGCAAGTATTTTTCTTCATATTATTCATTATTTTGAGGGAAAAGGAAAATGTTTTTATTGCCTGCGAAAAGGGTATCGCCATTAGCCAGGGAGGACCCTCCAACAGGACAACAACAATTCCAATCAAATGTGAAGGAGCAACCGAAACAGAAACAAGCTGAAAACACCAACACCAAAGAGCCAAAGAAATAAAAAGAAAATTTCAAAAGTGGCCAAAAGGCAAGATATGCAATGAAATGGCCCACTTGGTTGGTGGAAGAAGAAAAAAAAAAAAAGTGGTAGTGGAGAGGGGGCAGGCAGGCAGGCAGTGAAGGAATGCCGTCGGTAGATGAGATTTGGATTTTTGGCTCATGACAGGCCAGTGACTTTTCACTTTTCACTCGTGTGAGCAAATGTGTAATTGAAGTTCCGCTCCGAGAAAGGGCCGAGGAACAAAGCGAGAAAGGACGCGCAGGAGGACCTCTGGCCTTTTGCCGACGGCGCCTTGTCCCAAAAGTCGGAGTCGCGATTGCCACATGAGTTGGCACAAAATCACACTAAATCGCTCACAAAGTGCACGAAAAAGTGCAGCGAAAATGAGAATGATGTGGCACTTTCTCATTCCTACCTGCCATGTAAATCGCCAACGAACAAATATCCTTCGAAAATATTATTGTAGGAGCAAAGGATTAAGGGGGAAACTCATCATCTCTGCATCGATTTGGAAAAATATGCTCATCATAATATTTGCAATACTTCTTGTCCTGGCCCCTGGCCCGGCCCTCCAGGAAGCCAGACAACATAAACATTATTCTTGCAGTGTGACATACAGTAGTCCTTTGCAGCAAGGACTCGTAATGATTTGTTATGTGTTTTTTGCAAACTCTACTGAATTTCTTTAAGTTTCATTTAAACTTTTTAAATCGTTTTCGATTCAAAGGCTCCACTGTAATGGAAAGTCTTGAATTGCTTAACCCCAAAGGACTCGTAACGTAGCCGAAAGACGTAAGGCCACGTAAAAACTTAGCGTTGCAGGCAGGTTTCAGGCTGCAGACTAGAGGATTATTTTGCTTTCTTGTGCCGCCCAGCCCACGACCTAAAAAAACCGATTTCTATTCTATATGTGTCGGTATTGGAGTATCTGTGTGTCTTATGCGGGTGTGTGTGTTTAGTGTATTATCAAATGCAATTTTCTAACGCAGTCGCACTTTCAACGATGACAGCAGCGACGCTGACGTCGCCACTGGCTGTGGCAGCGTCAGCGGCAGCAGCAAAATCGCAACAATGCCCCCCAACAATTGCAATTTTAAGTGAAAATAAAATGCATG
The DNA here is from genome assembly GCA_035047585.1 of Drosophila monieri. Lineage (NCBI taxonomy): Eukaryota > Metazoa > Arthropoda > Insecta > Diptera > Drosophilidae > Drosophila > Drosophila monieri. The sequence continues at coordinate 4,332,175 of JAWNPJ010000079.1, read as the reverse complement.
ACAACAGCAATGGAAAAATGGAAAAGCAGCAGCCCCACCACCACCACCAACAACAACAACAACAACAATGCATGCCTAAAACCTAATAAAAATTCAAATTAACATTTGAAAGAGCAAGCCAGAAAATCGAGCTGCCCATGAAAGGCTATGGGTGCAACAGAGAAAGTAGCAGTGGGCGCGGGAGAGAGATGGTCAGAGCAAAAAGGGGGGATGGGGGGAGGGTGCCCAGCCGAGAGCGAGACAGAGACAGTCGATGCAACCGAAAAAGCTTATGAAATTCTATTAATTTTTGAACAAAACGGAATGTAATCCCTGCGAATGACCCATCGCCACTGTTCCTTGCCACTGCCACTGCCCCTCTGCCACTCTATAACGCCCAACGCCCCCTTTCTAATCGCCCATCGACCGATGGCAACCGAAAGTTTCCGATGCGCTGCATCATCCAAATATTGTTTTGTTGTTTTTGCGTATTTTGTTGCACTTTGTTTTTGCACTTCTTTCTGCTCGGCTATCTCTCTCCTTTCATGTGTGTGTGTGTGTGTGTGTCTGTGTGAGTGTGGCTGGGGGGCTTGTGTTGTTGTTGTTGTTGTTGTTCTGGTTGTGCAGATTGCAGACACTCGCATAATAATGCAATTTGCCATCTGCCATGGAACGGCGTCCGATTCGACGTCACGCGCCAAAAAGACGTCGACGTTGTTGTCTGGCTTTTGGATGTCTGTTTGTCTGTCCCTGTCTGTGTCTGTGTCTGTGTCGGTGTGAAGCTCCTCCGCCACCACCCACACAAGCAAACATTCCCTTGCACAGATACCGCTGCAGAGATACAGTACAGTGATGCATCGGTAATGCCTAAAGATAAATGTTACGATTTCAAAGAAAACTAAGAAGATGAAAAGTATCTACAAGATACATTTGATTCATTCAATCGAAGTAGTTCAAAGATTAGCTTTCATCACTCTCGAGTCATCACTGTATCCATAAAAAGGTCGAAAGAATCGCAATGTGCAATGTAGACTGCCACCTGCAGGCTGTTTGTCTTTTTCGCTCACACAGATACTCACACCAACACTCACACAGACAACTCTTGCCGTTTGATATTTGGGGCTCTTTTCTGCTCTCTTTGCTCCCATTTTTGCAGTGCTTCTCCTCAGACCACCCGCCCTCCCCTCTCGCCGCTTCCCTTGACTGCAGCTGAGGGCCCCAAAAAACGCCTTCGGCTGTCGTCGGCTGCAGAAATCGCGACGCGTCGCATTCGCGCTTCTGATTCTGTTTTTTTTTTTTTCTGTCCCCCCCCCCCAGTTTTCTGTCTGTCTGTGTGTGCGTTCATTTTGCGATTTTTGTTTTTGTCCTTTTTTTCGCGCAGTTGAGAGTTTTCCGCAAAAACAGCTGCAAAAAAGCACGTGTCATCGCTGACTCGCCCATTTCAGCGTGTGCGTTGCGAACGATTTCCCTCCGCCGCTTCGCTTTTCCCGCATTTCCCCAACGCCCCAACGAGCGTCTCCCTTTTCATGGTCGTCAGGTTTCTTCCCCGCCCCACCCGCCCTCTTTTATTTGATGTTTATGCTTGCGGATTTTCTTTTGATTCGCTGTTCGCGATGTTGTTCAGGTTGTTGTTGGTATTGTTGTTGCTGGTATTTTCGTAGACAGGACAAATCGGGGAAACCCCCAAAGCCAATGATGATGATGGTGACGAGATGATGACGACGCTGTCGTCTGTTTGGCAACCGGAAGGAGAGGTACTATTGTCCCACAATCGTCCTTTTCGAATGCAGTTTGCTGCCAAAGTTTCTTCGCCATTCTTGCCACAGCGAAATTATTGATTCGATTTCTCGATTTGGCCACAAGCCAAGCGCCGACTTGGTTAAAAGCAAACTGCGAAAATACTGCCTTAAGATACCACACACACACACACGAATACAGGAGAACCCTGTAAGGACACTCACGTGCTCACAGATACAGTGACCACTCTGCCACAAAAACAGTTAATGGGATCTCGAGAAATATTTTGAAGTAAAAAATAATAGAAAATGGCAGCCCTGTAGCCCTGCAGCTCGCCATCTTTGCGGCCAAATCGAAGCTGCAATAAATAAAGGACATCCCCCAGTCCTTGGGGGCAGGGGTGGGGGCGGACTACAAAGAAGTCGCCGCTGGGACTGGCCTCGCCACACTTCCTTCCCAGCACGCTATATATCCTTGGCCGCTTCGCTGTGTTGGTGCAACTTGAGACTGCAGTCTGGGATTCTCGCTCTCGACTTGGCTATCTCTTTATCTCTCTGGCAGCGACTCTGCTGCTCTTTGGGTTTTCCCGACCGCCCCCCCATCATCCGCCCCCCATCGAAGACTTTCCCAGCTGAGGTTTGTTATTGTTTTTCTTGCGATTTTGCCGGCTGGCGACCGAACGACCACATGAATGAATATGAATATGAGCGCCCTCTCTTTCTGGCCCGGCCCCCGCTGCTTCCGTCTCGCTCGCGCGGCTCCATGGTAACTTCGGGTCGCATCGAACTTGTTCGACGGCAGACACAGCCAAAGCTCCGAAAGAGAGGGGGCTGGGCGGAAAGTTGGCAATGGCAATAACCGGAAACGGAAATCATATTTGGGCAAGTTCTAATGCCCGCCGAGCCATTGCAATTAAATGGCCAAATGTCAATTGTTTTAAGCTGGCGAAAGAGATGGCCGTAGGGGCAATGAAAGGGATGCCATGACAGCCAGACAGTGCCATTAACCGTTAATGCACGGATCGTAAATCGAACTGAGAGGTAGGTGTGTCACCTGGACTTATAAATAAAATTAACAACCGGGAGAAGCCCGGGCCAGCCAGCCCGGTGAAGAGGTTAAAGGCGGAAATATTTGCGCGACTTGTCGTTATTGTTGCTTTAATTAATGGCAAACAATTACAAAAAGGATAAAAAAAATCGGAAAATAAAAGGAGAGACACAGAAAAATGAACGAAGCCGAGGCCAAGAATGAGGCCCCGCCGAGTGGAATTACAAAATAAAATGCGAAGAGCAAGTTAAAAAGTGAATTACCTGATAAAGGACAAAACGCGATTTGAGGTGTGTTTGCTGGACGTCCAACCCCCAACCCCCATCGCCCCAGGCCACCCCATATCCAATCCATCCGGTCAGCAATGCGTGTGTCTTGGGTTAAACATCGACTCTCAGCGTGGGACCCCCGCGGCTTCCAAACAGTGGTTGTCAGCAAAATAATGAGAGTAGAATTTAATTTTAATATTTTATTAATTAATATTATATTTATTTAAGCATCATACTGTTTTTACAATTAATTTTCTTAAAACTATTTCTATTAGAAATGTATAATACCATTTTTGATTCCTAACCACTGTACTTATCCTTTACATTTGTTGGAACAACTCCCCTCCACCACCTCCTTTAAGCGGTCAGTGTCCAGCTGACGGGCTTAATTAATTACGCGATTGTATTGGTGACTAACTGGCTACGGTTCCCACCCTCTTGCCCCCCTCTCGACCCCTCCCCACTCCTTTCTGGGCCCAAAAGTTTTGTGGTAATGCAATCGCTTGTTGTGTTTTTTTGGGGAGAAGAGTGGGCGCCACGAGGGGCAAGGACGTCGCGTCACTGGGGAGAAATTAATACCCACTTAAGCCTGACTGGACAGATGTTGCTTCCTCCTCTTTTTCTTCCCAAGGTGGCAGATTCTTTTGCTGATTTTTCGTCTCCTCGAAGGTGAATCACAAAGCGCACAAATATAGCATTCCGGGAACTGCAATATTTTATGCCAGTTGGAGTTCTTGAGGTCCTCTGGCGTGGAACACCTCGAGTCCTGCAATTATCCCAAGTCTAGCTAATGCAGCCGAAAAATTATGAAGTCAAAAACGTTTTTATTACCGAAAATTACAATGTGCGAACGGAAGAGAAGGCGGCTAATAAAGGCGAAGGGGTCAATGGCAGTACACTTGGAGAAAAAAGTTGGTGGACAGGTCCTTCGGCTGGCAGCTGGCCCTTCGGGGGTCAAGCTGTTTGCGGGATGGGCTGGGATAGTTGTGGGCCCGTCAGCAAATAAACACCCTCACTCCCGGAACCCGGCAAAGTATAACATAGCAGGAGGTTAATTTCATTAGAAATTCATAATTTTTTCATATTGGGTCGAAGGGGGTCAGAGGTTAGAGGGCTGTCTCAAAGGGCGTTGCTTCGACATGTGTAAATGTGAGCAATAAAAAAATACATTTCGTATTATCCTGGCCGCCTTGTTGTTGTCCTGGCTCCTGGCTCCTGGCCGTGTTTATGCCGCCCGTTAGTTGTAGTTGCTCTGTTATTATTGTCGTAATTTGTTTATAACGGTATTTATGAAATGGTCGCAAGTCAACGCGTTCCAAACAACAGCTACAGCCACGGGAGCCGCAACCCTTGGACACGCACCGCCAGGACTCTCTCGATCCTTCCGCCCCACGTCCCACGCCCCTCCATCACCAATTATTCTTATTACGCCTATTACCACATTTTTTTTTTTAGCCACTTTCGCTTGTTGTTGTTGGCCGGGCTTTCGGGTTCTCCCACAGCGTTTGCTGACCTTTTATGTTAATCGCATTTGGCTTGTAAGTCTCGGCCACAATGGGCCTGGGAGAAGGGGAAGACTTGTAGCCAGTAATTGATATGCGTCCTAATCATGCAATCCTTTGGCAGTGCCCTCCCGCTTTCCCTTCCCTTCGAGGGACAACAGCTTTGGTTTGTGGCTTGTTAGTTGAAGGAAAAGAAGTAATTACAACTCGAATGACGTCAGCCTTCAATTAATGAGGAGGCAATCTGCTGGTTAATCCACACCAGAGGTTAGTCATATTCTTTAGTTTAGTGGATTAGATGTTTTAGTACTTGGCTCCCATCTCCGTCTCCCTACAGCTTCTCGCACAGACCTGGCTTTGGCTGGCTAATTAATAAACTTTCACATATCTGATTTCGGGTATCTTTTCACTTGAAGCCGCTTGAATGGATCGGAATCTAACCGAAAATCGTTTTATGTAAATTATCAACGAAAGCAATAAGTCGCAGATGAGCCAAGAGTTGGGTCTTTTTCTCTCTATTTGTATAATTTATTGCATTTTGATAGTTGGAGTTTAATTACAGCATTTCACCGCCATGTGTTTTGGTGTTTTGTGTGGAGTGAAAGTGCAAGTGGAATATTTTGTAAAAATAGATACACGAAAGTACCAATGGGCCAACTAAACGCCAAGCCGTGTCGGCTGCGATTAACCTTTGACCTCTTGCCGGGCAGGTAGAAAAAACGGTTGCACTTTTCCCGCTGCTGCTGGTCGTGACCCCTCTGGAAATCATAAAACAATAAATCTTTTTAATATCTCTCCTGGTTCTTGGACCTGAATTCTTTTGGCCGCTCTGCTGTTTCGTGGGCGTTCGTTTTCCTTTTCTTTTCATTTCGTCTGGGAGAGTTTCTCACGTCCTTCGGAGGCAGGAGAGGGTCAGCTGGAGGGGCGTGGCCATTACTCAAGTTTGTGGATTTGAAGTAATAACTCAGTGCGTCATAAAAATTTTAATTGCTTTGGGTTTCTTCTGTGCGAAAGCAGTTCGGGTAATTAACATTAACCCAAAAATGTCCAAAATAAAAAAAAAAAAAAAACAATGCCCGAACAATGCAAAGCACCCACAACACCACCGGCAGCATCAGCAACATCGGCCACATTAGCGGCAGCAACATGCCACGAACAATGAGGCAATAAAAATTGCAGCGCATAATTTTCCACCACTGAACCCTTTTTTTCCCGTCCAGCTGGACGTTGTTATTGCCCGAAATTTCCACGCGTATCAGTAATTAGTTTTCTTATTGTTATTCTTATTTTTCTTCAGAGGCAGGAGAGTGGGCTTGCAGGTTGGGGGATGGTGCTACTATCCCTTAATCAGAATAAAGTATAAAGTATAAAGGTGGCTGGTCAAGAAGGGATCGCAAAGATCTGTTCTCTCTTCATATGCCGGACAAAGGACCTGAGCCTTGTCAAGCTGGAAATTTATTCGTGGGACCTCAAGGTCTCGAAAATCAACAGCAATTGTTCGGATATTCGGGTGTGTTTGTGTGTGCCTGCTAAGTGGGTGCAATTAGACTGGCCAGGCTCAGGTAAACAGGTAGAATTCGGTCTCAACTTTGATCCCAATGCATCGAATTGAGCCACGCATCCAAAATCGAAAGGTGGCAATAAATTCTGATTGCAATTGACACTTTTATCGCAGGCTCAACGAATCGACGGGCCCGGCAGGGGGGGGAATTCAATTTAAAATATCTTCTAATGCCCGAATGTATCTTTTGTTGCAGCTGAAGCATCTGAACCCAGCCGCCCTAGCATCACAAGTATCTTTTGGAGAAGAGAACCCAAAGGCAACTGCAACTGCGAGGCATTAAACAGCGGCAACATGTGAGTACTCGTTCCACTCAAATTTCCATTAGGGCGACTTGGGCAAATCAATTCGCTAATTGAATGTCGGGCAATTGAAAAGCTTCTTAATATTGTTAAATGTGAACGAGTTGGCATCCCTCGAAGCGGGCCTCTGGCTCTGGTCTCCTGTCGCCGTCGCCACTGCCCGGTTAACATTCTTAATAGAATCAAAGAGCGACGCAATATAACTTTTAATTTGGCGTAATTGTGTCGGCCTCAGTCTTCTCCTGCCCCACAAACAATCCGCCTCCATGGAACGCTCCTGTAGTGCCTAAGCTGACACAGTCACAGGTCCAGAGGGAGAAATGTTACAGATTTTTATTAAATGAAAGTAAAAAATTAATTACTACTACTAGGTATCTATAGAGGTGTCTCTCTCGTGGTAGACTATATTTAATTTTAGTTTAAAAACTAATATAATTTTTGTGGCTATTTTTCTCTGTGCACCCTTGTCCAGTCCAGTCAACAATCCAGATTTTGTGCTGCCCGCCGCTCTATGGCAACAATAAAACACTAAATTCGAATTGGTCAAAGCCAACGCCAAAAAAAAGTGGAAACTGGGGTGCCCGGAGAGGCTTCTCAGGACGGGACAGGGGCAGCAAACGCTGGAATCAATTAACCAAATGGCGCGAGTACTCGACCGCCGACTGACTTTTGCATTGGTTAACCGCTTGCAAAAAATCAACGACAGACAACTAGAGAATTCAATTCAAAATCGAAAAAAAGATATATATGTGTATATGTTTGTATCATCCCCTGTACCGCAGTCGAAAAAATATCTTTTGAGGAGCTTCAATTGTCTGCACTTGAGTTCAATTCCAGTGGACTGCCCAAAAAACCGAAAGAAATGCTTTTAAAGCTCGCATGCCGAGCGGAGACAGAGTCTGGTTGGGGTCTGGGGGGCAGGGATGTGTATTTTCGTCATAACTATAAATTTTATTGAGATTCAAATGGTCTGCGTTCAAATTTAGACACAATTATTACTTACTTCAATGACGCCAGAGGCCTCAAAAGGGGGATGGAGACCATCCGAGCAGAGTTAAGGGGGAAAATCACCCCATGGGGTGTACTCCATAGAAATCTAGAACTTAAGATGTTAAGACAACTAGAAAACCTATATATATATGGTAGATATCCCCTCTGTACCCCCTCTCTGCTCTCCTAACTAGACAGTTCGTCAAATGACAATTACAACGACTTAATTACTTTTAATAAAGACGTCCGTATGCAGGCAGGCCATCTGATAAGTACAGCTCTTCATTAGCGAAAAAATATACTCGGCACTTTTTTGCATAATGTCTCATTATGCTTAGCCCAGAAAAAGGGGGTACGATGGGGGTCTTCTTGCCTTAATACATACAAATTGAAAATTGATGAATTTTTCCGGTATGGAGACCGAGGCTGTGGCGCTGCACTGCAGCTGGCCCCCCTGGGATCGCACTCGAATATCAATTAGGCCACTGGCCGAGGGGTTGGGGTGTGCAGTACGGATTACCTACAAATCGAACATTCGATCGATGTCTTGATCTCCAGAGCGATCTAACAAACAATCAATAGACGAACAATCAATTGCTCCAGAAGGGAAATTACTAATAATAATGACTTTAATTGAATATTGCGCACTTCATTCACTCGACGTTCTAAATTTACAAACTGTGTGTATGGGTGTGGATGTGGATGTGGCTGTGGGGTTATGGGGGTGTAAGCATATTATCCATTATAAACTTCCAATCGACCATAAACACTCGGGAGTGAGGGGTTCGATCCGGGGCAATGTCACAAGCAACATGCTTTATATTTGGATACGCCGGGCAATGAAGTTCGCCGATTCTCAGGCAGCCCCGAGTACTCAGAGGTCTGTCTCCCCACGCCTCTGGACCTCTGAGCAATTCAAGCATGAAAGCAATTTTTAATTTATTTTGGTTGAGTGCTTCACTTTTTCCTAAAATTATGACATAATATAGCAGCTAGCTGCGAGCTGCCACACAGCCAAGGCAGCGAACCACCTAGTAATGTCATATGGAAATTTACGAGTACCCAAACCCGATCCAAAAACAAAAAAATCCGGGCGGGGGAGCACAGGGGCAGATTGTGTGAACACCTCGACGGCAAAAGGCAGTGTGGGAAATGTATATTTGGATGTGGATGGCAAACACCTTCACCTTCCGCTTCACATTCGATTACTTCTTCCATCGCAAGCTCAGTGGAGGACCGCGACACTGGCTGACCAGTTGTCAGTTGGTTAATGTTATAATTAACCCGGCCAGCTGGCGCAGCCCAGCCCGGCAGCCCGGCAGCCCAGGTATCGATCCGTCAGACGACCTCCGACCCAATCAGAGCTGCCTGCCGGGATTATCTCAGCTGGACTTGAAAATCGGATTGACACTTTTTGTCTAAAAGAGTAATGTTAATTTTTGGCTAAAAATAAAAGTTTATTTTAAATATTTTCTAAAGAGTTAAGAGGGTTAAATAAATAAATAAAATTAAAGTTAGAATCTCTGCCCTGAAACTTGGCTTGGAAACATTTAATTAGTTGGCCCACATCCCTGTAACTGGCCTAATAACAATTTAGACCAAATACCGTGGGCGAAAGAGATGGCCAAAGTATGTAAACACGATCGTTAAATAAAAAATTAAAACAAAAGGCGAACAAGAAACGAAACAATCAAATAAAACGCACACAGAGCAGAGAGAGAGATAGAGAAGAAGAATATAAAAAAAAAAAAATAGAAAACGGTGGGGAGGCAGGGAAATGGAAACAAGTTAACCAATGAAATAAACGCAAATTTAATGACAACAAACGCGCCACGCACAACTTGGCCAATACGCGTTTTCCATTATGCCCCACTCACTACCAACAACAACAACAATAATGGCCAAAAGCAGACACAGCTACAGTCAGAGAGAAGAAGAGATGGCAAAAGCACTTTACAACAAGAGATCGAATCGGCTGGGAGCAGAAAACGAAAACTACAAAATGGAATACATAATACACATAAAACACACAAATAGTGAACAATGAATTAAATGTTATAAGATGTAGATACGAGCCATGGGAGCGACAGAGAAGATCCCGATCCCCTCAGCCCACCCGACTTTGAGATACATTCGTGTATCTGTGTATCTGTGCGATCCACTGGCTGTGATCTCTCCTGCCCCAACTTTGAATTCAACTTGTTTTTTGGACTTCGGCAGCGACTTTTATTGCTTTTCAATACCGAAAGTCGACGGCGGGCATACCAGAGGGAAAATTAATGCGGTGTATCTATAAGATACGTTGTAGACATTCTTGCCAGAGCCGCATCTATTGTTACTGCTGTTTCGGTGGTGGTGTTGGTGTGGTAGTTGCTTTCTCTTTGTGTTAATTGTATTCGAATAATGATGATGTTGGCCTGCATCTTGTATCTGGCGGATAGTTGGACTCTCTGGCTAATTTAATTTATGGCCAGTTTATGTAAATTTCGAAAATACCATTTGGTCTGTTGTTGTTTCTTGTTGTTTTGGGCCATTCTCATACCATCTAGCACCATCTTTTTGGCCGACCAGATCAATTTCTGTCTCTGTATCTTCAATTTCTACTTCTACGCTTCGGTTTTAAGTTCTTTTTTAATATTAACCATTTTTATTGAAGACGCCAGCAGTTCATTGACATTTTGTTGTATATAAACAGCAGTATCTTATTTATCTGTATCTGTGTATCTTTATGTCTCTGGCTTGGCTTCGAAAGAAAGTTGACGGCATCTTCCACTCTGGCCTTTCTGGCATTTGCATAAATTTGGCCATACATTTCTTGGCCATGCGAAACTACCAAAGCAACTACCAACCGGCAACAACAACTCCCGGCTAATTGCGGCCCATTGAGATGGTCTATCTGCTAGTTGACTCGACCCATTAAGAGAGCCATTTCGGCGGAGTTGGAAATTAATTAGGACAGGTTGCTCACATAATGGATAGTGGGTGCCAATAAAAACGCACTGCAAGTCCACACCGATCCATGAGTAATGGTATCTCACGCATCTGACGGATGCCAGATCGCCAGCGACCTCCACCCCGAGCCCCATTTTAAAGGCCATATCAGGTTTAAGATTATTGCGCGTTTTATAAATTTGGTTTGGGTCTTGTTCCTCTCCTGTCTTTGGCATTTTTTATTTGCTCATTTAATTTCTGAATTTCTGAAATTACTCAATTAGTTTAATTAGCAGCTCGATTCGACTGTCTATCCCCTCCATCTCTAGCCATGAAATAGATCGCAGATTTTTCTAAGCCACATACACTGCGACATAAATCAGCGTTGAGGGTGCCGAGATACAAATCCGAGTGGCATTGTGGGAAATGAATAAAAAATAGCTTTGGAATAATAAATAACTTTAGTATCATCTGGTACTGTATCGAGAATTGTGGAAAGTGTAAGAGGCTTTGCTTTGTCTCACCTTGATTGATTTTCCGCCTCGGAGATACTTTTTTCTAGATATAGTTCGCTTTTGATATGGCCTCTCATCTGCATCGAGTCGCCGTCAAAGTCAAAGGCGACTTGGGCGACGGTCATTTGTCAAAATCATTAATGCAATTACGCGACCAGACTGCGACTGAGACTTCGAATGCGAGTGTCTGCTTCGGCTCTCCTGCCTGCTAATTATTTTGAATTATTCAATTTCATGTCTCAATTTAAATTCTCGAAGGCAATTAGGAAAAGTCGCTGTAAGTTCTCCCACTCAGTTCCCTTATCGTTTTTTTAGTTTTTTTTTTGTTTGCTTTGCGTTTTGTGTGCCCCCTTGAGTGGCAGTGGCACTTTGATGCGTGTCGTCCATCCAACTTTTCCAAGGGGATGATATTGTTGGAAAGCTTGAGAAGCCTTGGAATCTATCCAGAAATGCAAATGCGAAAATAAAACCATTTAAATAATTGAAAATCGAACAAATCGTGCTGCTGCCAGCAGAAAAACACAACACAATTGGGATAACACGATGAATAATAAGGAATATGGAGATTCAGAGTGGTGTGTCGAGGGGAAATTCTAAACAAAATGGTTCTCCCCACAACTATACTCAACTATGACGTCCGCCATAGGTGGGCTGTGTTTGTTTGTATTGGTGGGTATGCAAATTTCAAAATTCAGCCTTTGAAAAAATATCCGAAAAAAATTCATTTTTGTATTTCAACTAACAACCGACATGTATTTCATTTAAAAGTTAAATTCTCTTCGACACTCACGACCAAAAGTCCACCTCTAAAAAGTTCTACATATTTCGAATAGAAAACATGGAAAACACGAATAAATAAATCCGATATGTGTGTATACTTGTTAGCCAAATGCGTTGTAGATTGTTGATGTGCAAAATCTAATTAATTATTTCATTAAAAACGGCATTTTATTGACATTCTAATTTGGATTTTTAGAATATTTGGCCAGAGAATTTTATATAAGAGCTTAGTACATAGAATTAGTGCACGTTGCGAAATGCATTCTATATGTATATAGGAATACGACCACCTCCCGCATGGCCAACGTGGCGGATGAGCGATTTTAATTGGTTTTTAACTAATTTGCTTGCATTCAGTGTTCATTCCCCCCCGCACACCCCTGGCAAAATAATCAAATAGGGATAGGGTTAGGATCCAATGGGCCTTGCCAAAAATGCATTGTTGTTGGAGGATTTGACACTTTTGGGCGCAGGACAATGGCTAACGTTTAATTGAGATTATTTGTTGGCCGGAACTCAAACACACAAAACCTAATAATTCATAATCAAAATGTTAACTCATATTATTCCCAAGACTTGCCCGAAAATGGCTCCCATCCTGAACCAGTTTGAGTCAATTTCCTGATTTTATTTTTATGCGTGAATTTTGTTTATGGCTTTCCCCAAGTAAGGACGCTGGCTCACGCCTCGCCATATGAAGTCATAAACGATATAAACATAACTGTAAAAATAATGAGAGATACAACCGAAAAAAAAGGGTCCCCACACACACAGACAAAGGAAGTTACTTGTACCTCGGACCTTGTGTGTACTGTCTAGGATTCTCCCACTGACAGCTCAAATGCAAATCGTAAACCTTACCCCTCCTAGTCGGTAAGGATATGGAGTACAGGACATGCCATGTAGCCATGGGAGGGTTGAAGGGATAAAATATTTACCAAGGAACTTAGTTCACTTGCCAAGGCGCCGTATCAATTTACCAAAAATAACAAGTAATAAAACAAAAAGGACTGCTTTAAGGACTCCCTATACCCTGTAATTTGGAGTAGAAAAAATAATGCTACAGATTTTATGAAATATTATAGCCTTTGTTGTAATCCCCCTACAGGATATCAAGTATTTTGGTTGCACCCATAGTTAGTGCCAATTGTGTAGTGCCCATGGCCAACAGCCATTTCCGTGGTTCTAGATAGGGTCCACCCCACCCCAAAAGCTCCCCCCTTTTCTGCCCTACGCGTGTTTGTTCAGCCATATATGCGGATCGTTGTATATGTGTATATCCTGATATTTGTACATAGCCGAGCCTAGATATCTGTGTATTTGCGGATGATTGTATGTTGTTTAGTAATTCGTTTTTTATTTACCATTATCATTTACATTTATTTGTTATTATGTTACGCTTCAGTCCCCCGATTTCCCACGCTATTCCTTTCAATTACACACACACACAGAACACTATATAGAGAGGGGAGAGGGAATGTTGGGCCTTTTTCGGGTCCTGGCCGTGTTTTTGTTTAACGCAAATTTTGAAATGTTTTGTTTTTAGGGAGTTAGCTCCTGCCACTGCTACTGCTCTTGCTCCTGCTCCTGCCATTTGAAAGTTGAACATTTGAAGTGTGGCATGCAAAATGCAATTGCGTTGTTGCAACACACACACGCCCACCTACACACGCGCCCACACATCCTGCTGATTACATGTGAAAAGCGTATTTGTTGCTGTTATTATTTGGCTTTTTTTTTTTTGGCTCGTTTGTTTCTGATTCGGTGGCCCTTGCCTTTCATTTACATATTTTTCGGTTACCAAGCCGGAAACTATCTGTTGTTTTATTTTGTTGTGTCTTGGCCGGGTTAGTTATTGTACGGCAGTTACCCAGTCCCCTTCCCCGAATTTATGCGAGTGCGAGGCAAAAGCGAATGTTTGTTCAATAAACGAAATAATTGCCAGCAAATGTGTTATGATGAAATTGTTTTGGGTTACTTCATAAATTAGCGCAAACAAATACACGCAGAGCGCCCATTGAAGCGCAAAACGCGAATCGGGGGTGTCAGCCAGCAGACATCCTCGCCTCGACTACTCCTGTTTCGGGCTCAAGGCATTGCAATCCCCTCCACTCCATTCACTCTTTACTTTTAAAAAAAAATAAAACCTGCTCCCTCACCAATTGCTTTCCAAATTACAAATTAAATGCGTGCCTCCCTGATAGTCTGGGCTTGTCTTAGTCACGGCCCAAAGTGGTGGCTATAATCGGGTTTGAATTGTCCGATCATTAATCACAGAGCCTCTGGGTGAGTCAGAGCAAGTACCCGATGGTGAACATGATTTTACGGAGTACGGAGCATGAAAAATCACCAACCTGCAACTGCACCGCCAAGCGCCAATTGCAGGCCCCGAAGAATCTGTGAGAGTTTCCGCCTCCCGCTCCCCAAAGACGGTAATCCGAATCTCCAGAGGATGAGTAATCCGAAGTCCGGCCAGATGAATGCGTTTATAAATATTTTGATGGTGGTACATCGATCAGGTTCGAGGGTTAGCGGGGAGAGCTCCCTGAAGATGGATGGACTGTTGGTGGTTGCCTCTTCTAATGATCTTGTACACTTACTTTGCTCGGGTGCACTTGGAGAATTACATTGCTCCATCGCTCTCCTCCAAAGCCATACAAAATGTTTGGTCTGAGTAAAAATTTTCAAGTGTAGGCCGGAGATCCGTGGAGTGGCGGGCAACTTCAAGTCTATTGTCTTGTGGCTTGTAAACGCTTAAATTAAATTGATTTGCGTCTAATGCCCCCGACAAGTGGCCCGCTCTTGGCAGTCCGACAGTCCGGCTAGCCGCCAGTGTAATTAATGGTTTCATTAGACCCACCACCGATCCAGCGGCAGTCCCGCTGCTTATGTATGAATAATTGGTAATAATATTTAATGATTGGCCCACCTGCCCGAGCAATTGTATACCAAAAACTAACTCTCTTTTCCCTTTTTTTCCCCCCCGATTTCAGCTTGTGGCGCTTTTTGTTGTAATTTGTTGTTGTATTTTGGAGGTCCGTCCATGGGCGCCGCGACAACCAGAGTCCGGTGAAAATGGACAAAGGCCGTGGGAGGCTGCCGCCGAATTAGCAGAGCTGGAAGAAAGTCCACACACGACGAGTGCAAATATTTGCTCCGAAGACGAGCTACCCCAGCGGGAAAAAGGAAAGGAATCAGGACACAAAGCCTTGCCGAAAAGCGAGCGACAATAGGAAAGGAATTAGCCATAAAAGCAGGCCATTAGGACAGCCAGTAGATCCCGCACCACGGCTATTGACTTGGTCCACTTAAATGACAGAGTCCACCCAGTTGCAGACGGCGGAGAACAACAACGCGGGCGTGGTGAAAATGGAGCCCCCGCCGCCGGCGACCTCCTCCGCCTCCGCTGCTGCCGCCGCTGCCCACGCCCTCTCCTCGCTCTCCTCCCTCTCGATGGCGGCCACCGGCTCGGCCCTGTCGCCAGCCACGCCTCCCCCTTCGTCGCTTAACCTTTCGGCCCAAAATCAACAGCAGCACTATGCCCTCAAATGGAACGACTTCCAGACCTCGATCCTCAGCTCGTTCCGCCACCTGCGGGACGAGGAGGACTTCGTGGACGTGACCCTGGCCTGTGACGAGCGCTCCTTCACCGCCCACAAGGTGGTGCTGAGTGCCTGCAGTCCCTACT
This sequence comes from Drosophila monieri, assembly GCA_035047585.1. Lineage (NCBI taxonomy): Eukaryota > Metazoa > Arthropoda > Insecta > Diptera > Drosophilidae > Drosophila > Drosophila monieri. Next base: position 4,316,874 of record JAWNPJ010000079.1, on the reverse strand, counting down.
TCCGGCGGCTGCTCAAGGCCAATCCCTGCGAGCATCCGATCGTTATCCTGCGGGATGTGCGCAGCGACGATGTTGAGAACCTTCTGAGGTAGGCGTTTTGGATCATAACTTATCATTCTTGCTTTTTATTTATTATTTAAACTATTTTTTTTATTAGCTTTATGTACAATGGCGAGGTGAATGTCAGCCACGAGCAGTTGCCCGACTTCTTGAAGACCGCCCATCTGCTGCAGATCCGCGGCCTGGCGGATGTCAACAATGGCGGCTATCCCTACTCCAAGGCCCTCTCTGCTGCCTTGAGTCACAACAACAATAACAACAACAGCAGCAACAGCAACAACAGTCTTAACAATAACAACAACAATAACATTAACGAGAACAGCAATCAGACCAAGATTGGCAACTATCTTCCGGCCTCTCAGTCCCAGAACAGCAACAACAACAGCAGCAGCAGCAACAACAACAGCAGCAACAGCAACAACAGCAGCAGCAACAACAACAATAGCAGCGGATCGCTAAACAGCAGCCTGAACTCGCCATTCAACGCGCCGCAGGTGCCCCCTGCCGTGGCAGCAAACAGCGCTGCTGCGGCCGCAGCAGCGGCTGCCTCACTGACCGCCGCTGTTGCTGCAGCCGCCGCCGCCAGTAGCGCGCCCAGTGGTGTGGGCGTGGCAGGAGGCAGCGGCACGCCCGCCATCCAGGAGCTGAAGGCGTCGTCGGCAGCGTCGCCCGTAAGAAAATCGAATCCCAATCCCGTCAAAGTAAAGTGTCCCTAGCACTCGACTTGCTTAACCCATTGTGGACATCTCCTTAACCCGTTCTTTGGTATTTCTTTGCTAATCTCTTGCAGGCCAACAGCAACAATCACTGGGACCTGGGCGAGATGGAGGGCAGCCGGAAGAGCCACCTGACACCGCCGCCCCAGAAGCGCATCAAGAGCGCCGACCTGTTCCGAGCCCAGCACGGCATCAGTCCGGAGCGACTGCTGATCGATCGCGACTTTCCCGTGGCCGGACAGCATCCTCTGACCCGGAACCGCAGCGGCAGGGACACGTCCAAGGATCGGGAGCGCAATATGGAGCTAAGAGAATCGTTGCTGGGACAGGCTCTGGAGAATAGCAATGGACAGCAGGCCAATCAGGTGGGTTTCTCTGTCTTACTGGCCTCAGAGAATCCTTTTAATTTTGTCCTTTTTCTCTCTTGAAGAAACACGATCTCGGACAGAGTGCCGGCGAGGACTCGAACAGCAGTGATACGGAGCCCTCGGATCGGGGCGATGGCCAGCACGATGGCACCCTCGACGGCATCGACAATCAGCGCTCCCACTCGTTCCCCAATGCATTCCTCGGCCTGCAGGGCATTCCCGGCCTCCTGCCCGGACCCTCTGGCATTGGCAGTGATTTCGGTGAGTTTATGATCCTCCATTATCCTTTTCCGTGCCATGATATCCACATTGAAAGCTTGCATTCGTTTACACTCTTGAATATTTTCAACCAAAATTGAATATTTGCCTCTTGTGTATGATTTATAAAAAAAAAACCAATTGGATCGAGCGAGTGTTGAGAAGAAATTCGAAAACTTACGTCTATGATTTGCATTTTGGAAAGTAACTAACGGTCGATTTATCGATAAGAAGAGAATGTACTACACGGCGTATACGCAATCAAAAAACTAATTGGCATACAAAACAGAAAAAAGTGTTATTTTTAAGAACAAAAATAAAAAATTGGCTTAAAAAAAAAATCTAGATAAAAAAACGAATATGTTAGGCCACATTATCGATTAATCGAATACTTGCCTGTTGTATATTATTTGTGATTCATGAAAACCAACAACTTTTTATATAATTTGCGTATTTTTATTAGGAAGTAACTAACTTGAGAACCAATAAGCCGATAATCCGCCAAGTGAATTGGATATAAATATTAAATTGTCAAAAATTATGTAATTATCGGTTTATTTTCAAAAATGTATGCTTAGAAACTATATTGAATGTTAAACATCATCCTTAAGTCGTAGTTATAGATTTTGTTTATAAGCCAAGGCAGGGAAACTCACAAATGGCCCAATTTTACCAATCACTAGGCCGGGCTGGTCCAGGACCAGTACATACCCGAATCCCATTCCCAATCCTGTCCAGAAGGCCAAGAAATATGCGCGGAGCACGTGTCGCATTAGGATATGATGTGGCGGTGGATGTGGATAAGTAGCAACTGTTGGCCGGAACATTCGGCGTGTGATTATAAACACATTCGGGCCTCCGAGTAGGGGCAGCTACATAATGTCCTTCCAAAGGACATTTACGTATGTGCAAATGTCCTACAAAACGGTCAACAAAAAATGATTATTGCCATTGCCGAAACACCATTGCTATTGGCATAACTATTGCTATTACGGTTATTGTGATTATGATTACCATTCGATTGGGAGGAAATGCGGAAGGATGTTGTGTTAAGGTGCACTGCGAGAAATGTCTGGAAGGGATGTGTGTTTGCAGCTCAGGGGACTACAAGCCAAAGCATCCTGCTGTCAGTGTGGGAGACGTCGTTACAAATATGATTCGACCAGATCCTTATTCCTGCCTTCCTTTCGGGTTGTTTGTGTTCTTAAGCACATGACACGCACTTTGTTCAATGTCGCAAATGTCGCATTTAACGCGCATTAAAATGATAATAGCCAAGGCATCCTGCCTGGCTAAGCCTGGCCAGAGCCTCGTGTTTAATATTCAGGACACATAGATCATTGCAACAAATGTTGGCCGGCACTTGTCCAGTTTAGTTGGACAGTCGGGCTGGAGATGAGAGGAGAAATCAAATTTAATAAAGCATAAACATTCAATAAGCTTCGGAGGGTCGGAGCCAAAGTCATTTGAAATTCCGAGCAGTAACGGTAACGGACCAAAAACGGGGGCGGTCCCGGCTGCCGAGTCCTTTTGGCCATTTGGAAATCCGAATCGAAAATATTAACGGCCGTAGCCAAAAAGGATAAACTTTTGCGCAATGATAAAAATGATAAGTTTTTTCCTTTTTCGTAGCTGCCATGCCTTCTGTTTTTCGTGTTCATGTCCGCCCCCTTTGGAAAAAAGGAGGCGACACTCGAGACAAGCACACATACAGTCACACATACAGTCACACTCACACACCCATACACCCACAACCCCACACATCCTTACATATTTAGATTTTATTTCGTTTTATTGCTTTTTTGTGCATTCGATTTATTTGGTGGGCATTGGCAATGGCCGAAAACGGACTTGGAAATTGCGCACATGTGTGCGCAAGGACTTGAGAGCTGAGTTCTGGCCCCCTCCAGCCTCTCCCCGCCCAGTAATATGAGTTGGGTTTGCATTTTAATATATTTACTTGGGCCCCACCCCCGCCGAACGCCCCCTCTGATGTGTCACACACTCGCAATCAGATGCGGGATGCCCTGTCCTGGCGCGTCCTGCCCCCGTCCTGGCCAGAAAACTACAAAAGACGAAGGAGAAAATAAAGGAAAAAGTTTACTTTGCAAAAATCCATTGCAGAAACATTTATAAAGTGGCCCAAAAACCAGGACCTAGCTAGAAATCGTCTTCAAGGAGCTGCTGCGAAAAAAAGGACTAGAATAACACGAACTGGAAGACACATGTACTGGAAGAAAATCTGTTGTCTTTAGATGGGAATACAAGGATAACGCAATCGAAACAAATAAAATATTTGTATATTTTGTGTTTGTTTAGAAACAAATGCCAAAATATTGAATATCATTATAAAAGATATCCTTAAACTAGACATTTTTTTTCAAGGTGTCCCACTCAAGAGTCTGACTTAGTCCTTACTGGAAGGCGTCTCTGCTGTCGTTGCCGAGGACATTTTAAAATGAAAATGATAGCAAGGAGACAAGAAAGAAAGCGGACAGCCAGGCCGGCGACTGAGGCCTCGGCAGGTGGAAGGGCGGCTGGGGTGGCTGGGAGAACGGGGTCCAAACATTGACAGCAAATAAATGGCAGCCGAAATAATAACACCAAAGGGGAGGTGACAGGGCAAAAAAAAAGGGGGAAAAAATAAACTAGATGGCTTTCTGGAAATAAGCAAAAACCAAAAGGGTTAGTAGATATTTAGACGAAAAAAAGAATTCTGGCAGCGAGTGCAGCTGCAGCATCAGCAGCGCCATCTGGCGGCGGAGGTGCGAACACTGCAGTCGGCGCCGTCGCCGGCGGCGTGGGCGAAGAAACACAAACAATTTTTCAAGACGGCCAAAACCCAAAAGAAATCATTGACATATGAGGCCAGTTGCTCATTTCTTGGCCAAAGCCGAAAATGCAAAAGTTTGCGGAAGAAGGCGGGCGGGCTAGACGGGGGCGGGGCGGACAACCAACTTGGCCGGACCAACTGGCGCTGTCTGGGTTTTGGCCGGCAAGCCAATGCGGAAAGTTTCTCTCCGTCGAAAGATACAACCAAGCACACATGGCCGCAAATGCATTTAATTCGGTCGCCCAGAAAGTATCTTATGATCTAATATCATTTTCTGCTAATGCATTGCAAGGATACACGATATCCTGCTCATTAAAATTTAGTCCTAGACTGCTCTGGAGACCAACTCCCTTAACTTTAGTTCTATGCCAAAGGATTACAATCTGCACCGTAGATAATTCATTTCGTTGGGTGTTGTCTGTGTTTGCTTTCGATGTTGGCTTGGAACAGATCCTGCAATAGAGACATTTAATGACGCAGGCTTTCCAGGACTCCTTTCGGGCTTAGGAGCTGCGTGAAATGCGTAAAATTAGCAGCCAGAGGCAAGGGCAGAGGCAGTGGCAATAAGCATGCGAGAAACATTATTTCTCAAGCCAAACAAAACGCACCCAGTCAGGACATATAGGGGATGGGGGGTGGTGTTGGTGGCCGAAAGGTGCGTGTTAGCTATACACACACACACATACATCCTTCGTCCTGGTTCGTTTGTTGGCGTGTTTGCATTTAATAAATTCGATTAACAACGGAATAAATACGCTTAAATGCGGAAAATAATGAAAACTAACGAAAAGCGTTTTGTTAGCCAGCCGGCCCTTTGTCGGCGTCGCCTGGGCGCCGCTTTCATTCCATCCGGCATTCAATCATTCATTCCATTCCATTCAGTTATTCATTTTACGAGCTGTGTTATTATTGTAAATATGTATGGTCCTTGCTAGTGTTGTTGTTTTTGTTGTTGCTGTAACAAATACAAATACATTACGTGAATAAACGCACCCATTATTTCATTTCATCAAGAACCATTAACGCCAACACGCCGAACTAAACCCCCACACTCCAGCCACTGCTCCTCCTACGGAGAGATGGTGGAGAGTCCTGGCAGCTTACCGCGCCTAGTGTGGCCAGCTACCTTCCCTCCCACACACCCATCTCCAGCTGCTGCAAATGAGCGAAGGACATGAAAATGTTCAAGTAGACACACATACTCATGGGGGCGCAAAACTTTTGCCAGGATAATGAGTAAAATGATTGGAAATACATTTGCAGTGCGTGCGTCTGTCGCATGTATCTGTAGCTGTATCTGTATCCGTATCCTTGTATCCTGGTCCAGCTTCAATCGTTTAATGTATCCCCGGCCGTGTCCAGGACAATGTTTGGGTCATTGAGAAAATGAAAGGAAATGTAATAAAAAGTGTAGATGATCCACCATGAGGCCCCAAGAAATAGGCAACAAAAATGATACTCTGCGATCTTTGCTATTAAAAAGTCCTTTTCGCAAAGTATTCCGAAACTATTGCAGATAATTTTCATATACTATATATATATTGTTTTAGGTGGGAGCATTCGTGGGCAGCCGAATGCCACGCCCGGCTTCGAAAACTAAACAAAACAAAAATGTTATCAAATTAATTTCAAAAACTCCATCTGCTGCACGTCACAGTCAAGTGAGTGTTGGTGAATAGATGGGTCTCCCTATGACTTAGTGTGTGTGTGTGTGTGCGTTGGAGTATATAAGTTGGGTATCCCCTGGCCTACACGAGCGGTGTATATGGGCGGCAGGAGCAGGGCAACAAAGTGGCAAAAGTGCCAGGACACTTTGGGTCCTGACTGCGGCTTCGGAGGCTGGGCCGGAATTGGGGGATGGACCGAAAACGAAACCGAAACTAAAAACTTTTGAGTTAAATTCCCGCTCTAATGTTTATGTAGATGAGGGATTATGTCATTGTGCCCACCCAGTCATGCCCCCTCCCGTTCTCCCCGTCGCCCAAGAAAAGCCCAGAAACTGGAAACCCAACAACGGACAGCGGACACAGGTTTTCCCCACATATGAGGGATGTGGGATGGGGGAGAGAGTGTGGGTCGGCAGTGGGAAGGATAACCCATTGCAACACTTGAAAATTCTAATTTTCTGCTTAAACTTCAAATGAAATTGTTTTGCACGCACACACTCCAAATTTTGGAAATAGTAGATGCGAAAAATGGAAATGAAAAACCATTATTATTATGTATGTAGGAATATGTTTCCACTTCGGCTTCTATCCTGTCTTGCCTCTCGCTCGCCTCAATGGAGAGAAGTGGGTGGGTGGGGGCTACCGACTTGGTTGAGGGAGAGTGGACAAGTGTTTGCTATAGAAAATACATTAAATTTAAACAAAATTCCCTCTGCCACTACTTGAGCTTAACGCACACAGGCGCGCAGGCATAGAAACAGAAACACACAGAACAGCAAAAACAGACACAAGTGGCACGGACGGGGGGCAAATGCAAAAGTTTTAGCTCAAAACTATTTGGTGTCGGCCAGGGTTGAATTTCGTTTGGTCTCGGGTTCTCGGGTTCCCAAACTCAGACTCAATCCCTATCCGAATCCCAATCCCAATCCCAATTTCAAATCCAAGGGGTTGAGGCGAAGCTGGCCCTTTTTGCCACGTTGTATTTTAAATTCAAGTGGTCGTCGTATATGGCAACAAAGCATCCTTCCCCCCACCCCAGCCCACCCACACACACTCCAACACACACTCACTTGTATGCTTAAGGATTTCGTTTACCGAATCCGAATCTGAATCCGAATCCGAATCCGTTTCAAATGCGAATTTATTTCCAACGAAAATATTACAAAAGTCAAAGACGTCTCTTCCCTCCTCCAACCCCAGCCCCAGACCTTACCTTGGCAAAAAGGTCATTTTTGGGCATAGAATTTACATAAATCCATATGGATGCCGCTCCATGCGAGTGTGTAAGTGGATGTGTGCCTGTGTGTGTGTCCATTTGAAGTCAGTCCTTGTGGCCTTCTTCTCGGTGCTTGGGTTCTTCGGCTTTACTTCGTTTCTGGCGACTGCAATCTGTCGGCGTTTTTCGCTTATCACCCGTAGCTTCGGTTCTCCAAGGCAGCTTCTATTGATAAAGGCACTGAGAGAAAAATATTGAGTTATCTTATAAGCAAACTTAGTATTAAGGTCTAAAGGAATTATTTTTTATTAGTTCTTAATTGTGAAAATAGTTCAACTTTAAAGTAAAATGTATTATTATTAAAATTTATAGTCTATTTAATTTTTATTTTTTACCTTTATTAAGGTTTATTAGATTTTCTCTGAGTGTAAGTGTGGTTTTAGAAACGGAAGACGAGAACTCACTTCGGCTCGGCCTTTTTCCATTTGACCCCGTTGCTTTCTTCTTTCTTCCTTCCCTTTGCTCTTCTTTCTCTCTTTCACTCTCTTCCTCATAGTCTTGTCTTTTGTGGAGAGGTCCCAGCTTGCCCGAGCCACCCCCCCGGGCTCCTCAGCCTCTGACGCATTGATATCCCTTTTAATGGATGAATTATTGCCGCACATGCGAAAGTAGTTGCTGCCCAGGACTCGACCGGCCCCCGACCCCTTCAAAAGGAGGGTTTCCACTCAGCGACTCTTCTTACATATCCTTTTCACACAAATACACACCCCCGCACACAACACACACGCACTCGCACACCAACACACACAGAACGAAAGGCATTTGTTTGCATTTCATTTCCTTCAGATCTCTGTGTGTCTTTCACATCCCAATGGGTTGGATTTGGTATTTTTGTGTCATGGGTGGGTCGGAGTGGCCGTGACAGGGAGGGAGGGTTAGTTGACAGGCCGTTCTGGAGGTCAGTTAATTAATGGAGGACGCCGAAACAGAAATAACTCTTTTGCGGTGCCCGGCTTCCGCCGGCTTACTCCGCCTCCCTTCCGTTTACGCAATATCAAAATTAAACTGCGCTGGAATGCGCCAAATATCCATAATAATTGAAGGATATTACATCAATAAACCGACACGTACTCGCCTACACACACACACATGTGTTGGGTGGGCGGGGGTAGCGTACGAGTGGGTGAGCTCCGCATTTTAATATTTCCACTCGATACGGACTCGAACCAACCCATCGGCTCACACATTCGCATATAATTTAGGCTTTGACAGACGGGCACACACCACCTACAACGAGGTTAAATGTGAGTGTGTGTGTGCCAGTTAGGAGGCAAGGGAGAAGGCTGGGGGACTGCACAGAGGGTGTCTGTCAGGCGGGCAGTCGAGCGCCAACAGCCGACGCCATAAACTAAATTTATTGCAAATATTTCCTCAGCAATGAGCAATTTGTGCGATCGAATCCAGTTCCTAAGTGGGGAGAAGGTGGAGGAGGGTCAAGGGGTCAAGGGGTGTTCGTTATGCCACCCTGCAAACGTGTCGATGATGTATTTCCCCAGGTCCTTTCGGTGTCCAGTATTTGACCCAAAACGGTCAGACCACCATCCTCCCAAAAAAAAAATAAATAAAATAAATTCCATATCCTGATAAAATCTAGAATTAAAATCCTTTATCGTTCAGTGCATTTATTGATTTAGTTTCTATATTTCTATATTATTTTGCACTATTTCGAAATAGGACTAAGCTCCTGCACAGAGAATCAGGCAAAAAAAAAAAGGAGTTGTGTTGGGTTTTTGTCAGAAAATTACTCGCAAAAACCAAAAAACCAGAGCAAAGGCATGCGAATGAAATTACTCATACGCCCTGTGTGCCGCAATGAAACACACACACCGATGCAGATGCAGAGATAGAGATAGAAAGAGAGGGCTAGACAGGCCGACAAAATGGTTGGCCAACGACAGCGCAACAACAACAACATAAGCACAACCAACTAAAACAGCAATAACAAACATGAATTTTAACAAAATACAATTTCAATACAATTCAAACTTTCTAACACACACACACACGCGCAGACAATCGCCCAGGCAGGCAGACACACGGGAAGCCAACCACGCATAGAGCGGTAGGGAGATGAAGAGAGATAGAGCTACAGCATGCCATCCTTAGTCCACCCCCCCTTAACCGCAGTGCCAACACCCGCCCATCACCCAGCGCCCATCACCCAGCGCCCAACGCCAAAAAACCCCCACGCCGCCCCTGGAACCGTGCGAATATGAAACTAAAACTTCCTCTACTCATTTCCTGTCCTGCTCCCAACCGCATCGCCTCCTGATGAATAGAAAAGGCTTAGGAGGTGGTGGTGCCAAAGGGGGGCGGGAGGTAGGTAGGGAGGTCCTGGGGCAAAAACTATCTCGCCCGGCTGTCTCGCCACTTTTCAGTTGCGTTCTAAATTCATACATTCATTACCATCGCATTTCATTCACACCATGGCATATACAACCATATCGGTTGCCCCAAACCCATGCCCTCCCCCCCAAAAACCACCCACCACCCCCCTCACCCTCACTCAATGAAGTTAAATACAATCGTTGGTCCGTAAACAAAGCGTGGGCATCCCAGGAGTGGCCGGGGATCGGGGATCGGAGGGCAGTAGTGGGTAGTTCGCTGCTCATAAAGTAATAAATTGTACGGTAAATAGTGCGGAGCAAGTGTTCGATGGAAGGACTGATGGATAGTTGGAAGGATAGACGGATAGATGGCTAGATGGCTAGATGGATGGTTGGGTGTATAGAAAGGAGCAAGGACGACAGGGTGGCTGGGGCTGCAGGGGCGCCAGGGGGTGGAGAAGAAGAAAAGGTCCGACCGCCGACTGAAGCAATTCATCTTTGACTCGACTTTAGTTTCCGGGCGAGGAGCTTCTTTCAACAGCTGCTCCTGGCGAAAACCGCAAGGATTCACAATCAGCCGGCAAGAGATTAGCATCATTCACTGTGAGCCTTGTTAAGGGTCCTGCAATATCCTTTAATTAAAAGGCTAGTTGGAAACATGCAAATATTTTGAATCTATACATCTATAAGATATTTTTCAATTTAAAATATATTCTTCAATTCCTTGAAAATAGTCCTTTGGGTGTGCGAGTTATATTAGCCAATGATCCTTGCTCCCCACTCCACTCTCACCCCCTCCCAACCGAGAAAGGATGGAGCTCCTTGAGCTATTTAAGCTATTCAGTGAATGCTCCGAGCAAATCGCCTTCCACCCACTCCCCCACTGCTCCTCCGCACACACCTATCATCATGGACGGAGCAAATCCCCGAAGCCCCCCCTGGCAGACATGGAAAAAGTTACCCCCATCCCACTCCAGCTCCTGGCATCGCATCGCATCGCCTAATCCCCGGCAACGTTAACCACATACGACCGCATCGTTCATCATTTGGCCGTGCGTGCTGACGCCTTTTTCGGGGGGTGGGCTCTGGCCACGGAGGGGGGTAGGGGGAGGGGGAGGGAAAGAAATGATAGGGTGGCTGGGCATCAGGCTGCAGCCTGTACTAATGAATTACGCAATCTAAAACTATGTACATTTAATTCAAATTCACAAAACTGTACGCCAAACTAACCGAGACGAACTCACACATGGACACAAGGATTTACACACACACACACACACATACAGAGACAGGGGGAAAACTTTGGGCAAACTTTTTTGCTGCCTCGGCTGGCTGCGCTGCCAGCAGCGACTGAGACTGCGGCTGCTGTATATTTTGGAATAATTCAAAGCGAATACATTTCGGACAAAACCTCGCCCGACCACCCGGCCGAACATCCATCTTCGCTCCAACCCCATCAGCAGCTGGCCGGAGTCCCGTACTCGCCACCCCCTTGACCGCCCGCCCGCCTCTGAGCGGCCTAAGCATTTTCGCCCACCGCTCACCGCCCCCTGCCCACCGCCCATCACCCATTGCCATTCCATTACCGACACCATTGGCGTCAACGTCAGCATCCATCGCACATGTCCTTGCAATTGTTCCGAGTCCACCACCATCCTGCCCAGTCTCCCCCTTGTCCCACCGCCCATGTACCCCCCGTTTTGGCCAACAAGCTTGCGCCGGCCAGAGTTTGCCGGAGGAAAGCACGAGAGGAAAAGCGTGCGCAAAAAGCAACAGCAACAACTAGGGAAAAATCAACAACAACAACATGGAAAGGCTCAACCTCAATAGCAATAACAACAACAACAATAACAATAACAGTAACAACAACAACAAGTTAGATTCCCATATTATATTCGTACACACTTTGCAAACATGTTTGTCGATGATGTATTATACAAAATGCCCATAAAAAGGCCCGCATGAAAGAGATAGAAGTTCCCAAAAAAGGGAAAGAGAGAGAGAGAGCCTGCGAGTGTGTGTGTGTGTGTTTGTGTTTGCCAGAATGAGAGCAAGCGATGGCGTAATCATCGTTTGTCTCTCCATTCCATACACGTGTGTGTGTGAGCCACTAAATCGAAATGCCAAAATGCCCATTTCTATTCCATTCCATGGCTGTAGGACCGTTAGAACCCCGCATAAGCGATACAGACATTTCGTTTTTTGGGGTAATACATCAAACTAGCCGCATCAATAGCACACACACACACACACTTGTAGCTGTAAATGTATGTGTGAGTGTTTAGTTGCATGAGGCAACAAGGACAACGAAAAACAATGGGCCCAACTTAATATACGTGTGTGTGAGATGGAGAGTGTATGGAAAAAGAGTAAAATACTTCATGCAGAACCGAGCCAAAAAACCGAATCGAATAGAAACAGACAACCCAGAAGAAGCAGGACAAGAAGTAGCTAGAGAGGGGGTTGGGGAGGGGAGGGCCGGCCCACCAAGGGGGCCAAGGGGGTGGGGGCAAAAAGTTCTTGCCACCAAAAGTAAAGGAGATAATCTTGGCCAAAGACGAAGTGAGGAGCGAATTGCTTGCCAAGAACCAACATCGCTCACCGCCATCCTGCCCCAGCCTCCAGCCTCTACCCCATCCCCCTCTGCCAACCCTTCTCCCCATCCCTTTGCGCCCCTTGCTCCCCTTCACCTTGTGAACTCCGTTCTAATGACCGCCAAGATAGAATGACATTTGGGGCTGTCAGCTTTCATTGTTGGGTCCGTTCTTGTATTGTGTCTGCATGTGTGTTGGTGAGTGTCCTGGCGGGCTATGTGTGTGTGTGTAGTTGTGCGGGTAAGTGAGTGTGCGGATGTAGAGAAGAAAACTTTAAGTACACAGGACCCAAGGAGTCGGGTTCGGTTTTAAACCAACCAAAAGGACAGTGGATCAAATAGGCCAATTAGGGAGAAGGATTTAATTTTTGATTAATTAATAAAAATTTTATAGTTATTAATTAAAAATTAAAATACATAAAAAATAGTGGGTGTAGTTTAATGGAATTGTTTCCTTGTTGAAGTCTTACATTCTCCTCAAGGATAGACCTTAGAAAAGGATTTTAAAGAAGAGTTAATACTTTCAAGTGGCATTTCTAATCTTCAATTAAAATATTTTATTAATAAAATAAACTATTTAAAATTAGTAGTAGAATTACAATAAATGTCCTTAAATTTTCCCCATTAACCATATTAGTTTCGTGCCACTGTGTTTGGCCTAAAAGGAAAGATGGCAAAAGGCTACATTTCGGCAATAAGACGCCTGCTTTGGTCCAAACCGACACACAGACACACCCACACCCACACTCGCACTCGCACATATTTTGCAAGCCCCACAGTCCTGAAAGTGGGCGGTGAGGGGGGCGTGCCACAGGGCAAAAGACAGCAGCCGGGGCAGGGGCAACTGCGGTCCAAGTACGTGAAAATTGATAGATGAGTTATGGGCCGAGGGTGAGAACGAAGGGTTCGCTCGCATGCATATGTCCTTACACGCACACCCACAGCCCACACAGTCCACAGCCCAAGAGGGAGACGGAAAGATAAAGGACCTTTCCTCCGGCCTTCCCTTTCCACACCATTCATCCCTCCCCCCCCTCGAAGAGCTCGTGTAGTTGAATCTGTCTGTTTGTATGTAGTTGAGTCTTGCAAGTGGCAATGAGTCCGAAGACGTTCATGTCCGTCCCAGCTGTCCTTTGTCGGTCGGTGTGAGTGTGTGCGTGAGTCCTTCTTGTGCTTGGCTGTCTTTGGGTGTGTGTGTTCGGAGTATCCATGTGTTGGTGAAGGCAAAGCATTTTTCAACGTTTGCCTCGGCAGCCGGGGGCATTAAAAGTTTTCGTATTTATTTTGTAGTCGGTTAACAATATTCCTTTGCTGTCTTACCCGAACCACCCCCTACCCCTACCCCTACCCCTACCCCTACCCTCAAGCTTGGCCATTCGACCCACTCATGGCACACACACACACACACACTGACACGTTAGGGACACACGTACGGGTAACAGTTTTGTAATTGTATGCGTGCGTTTTGTTTGCGGACGTGGATGTCTTGGACTTCTTACACACATAGATAATATATAGTACATGGATGCTTGAGTGTGTGCCTGGCTGGTGGGTGTACGGGTGAGTGTGCGGGTCGAGCTGAAAACTTTTATGTGTAATACATCAATTGCAAAAAGATAGCCAAATGTTGTTAACTTTATATACAACTCATACATGAGTCCTTCGCCCGTCTCTGTGTGTGTTTGAGAGGGTATCTGTGTGCGTGGGTGGGTGGGTGGTTGGTTGGATCTCAGTGTCTTGGTGGTTCACGGGGAGTTACTTACGCTCCTCATGCGGCGCAAGTAAAAGATACATTTATTATGTGCGAAGAGCGATGAACACAAGCGATTTATCCTTTTTAACTTGCTCGCCCGCTTTATCTCTGCACTCGTGTGGGTGAGTGGGTGCATATGTGTGTGTGAGTGTGTGTGTCTATGCCTGTGTTTGCGTCCCAACTGGACCACCCACATCTGGGCCGAGTGACTAATTTATGGCCACCACCAGCTTGGCTATATGGCCGCTTAAACCAGGCTAATTTCGATTGCCCGCCTAAGTAGGCAACACTTTCTGCTCGCGCTGCAGGACTCACATGCCTTGGTTCTCGGATTATTATTATTATTTTCTGGTTCTGTTTGAGCACACACTCTGCTCTCAATCGTATTAAAAACACGTTGCCGCACTAAAACTTTTCTCATTTCAAAAGTTAAAAAAAAAAAAAGTCAAAAACAGACAAACAAACGGCATTATCGGACGGGGCCATCAACATTCGTCACAGGCCAAGGAGCAGCTGTCGAGCATCCTGGAATGCCCGAATCCTGCCCATCCACCCTCGCCCTGCACACACAAAACTTCCCGCCTTGATCTTGGCATGTGTCCGCCTTGAATATGCATTCGAGGCGTCACTTACCATTTTTTACTTTGTATACTTTTGGGTCCAAAGCTGCGACTCGATGGCGATGTCAATGCTGATGTCGGTGCTTCGGCAAAATTCAGGGGGAAATCCAGGGGAGGAGGAGGAGTGGGAGGAGATGGCCTGCCAGTTCATATATCACTCGTGTCCCGTAAGTCCGTGCCCGCGTTACGCCCCCTCCGGAATCTCCACTGTCGTCACACATGCTCAACGGCAATTTCGCTTTCAATTTCAAATGCTATCTATGAGGGAATGCGAGTCCAAAACACACACACTCACACACTCGCACCGGAAAAGGAAGGGACAGCAAAGATAAAAATGATGCAAGAAAAGGGTACCGAATGTCCTTAATACTCTTACTGTCCTTTGATTACCTTATGGTAGTTGTAGGTTGATTACTTTCAAGGGCCTTAATTGGTATTAGTTTTGGAAAGTGTTTGAGGAGCACACTTCTTCAAAGGATGTGCAAGGATCATACTCTACATATAAGAACATTTGGTATCAGACCCTCTGGCATATTCGTAGAAACTCCATTTAGGGTATATCAAAAGAAAAGTGGAAGAAAGAAAGCCAGCTAGCAAAACTTGTTTGCAAAGTTTAAACAACATTTCGTTTGGCTTTTGGCTGGCCTGGGCTGCGATGGGATGGGATGGGCGTACGTGCCGCTGCCCCGCCCCCTTTGGCGGACAAAACTTTGCCATTTTTTTTTCGCTTCCCAGTTTTTGTATTTTTTTTTTCTTCTGTTGTTGTTTGCTGTTTCCTTTGTGGCTGCGTTTTATTTATAAGATAAACAAATGCAGAGATGGATTGTCCTGGCGTGTGTCGTCTGACATCTGGGCAGCGTTGGCAATCTAAAGTGGGTTTTCGAAAGATAAATCCGAAACCCCATCCCCCGGCCAGGGACCAGATACCCCATAGGATAGCTAATTAACTGCGACCAGAGCAAAGTGCGTATCTAATGAATTCGGTCAGCGATTTTACGACACTTGCCGTTCTGAGTAATCCACTTTTATCCATAATTCAATCACAACTATTTCGGCGGCCGGAGGTCATAAAACTGCAGGACGTCTGCTCTAATTTGTATCCATGAGATACTTGAGCCGGCGGCATCTATTCACCCGTTTTATGGCAAAAGATTCGCAAATAAAACGGGACATAAAAATTAATAAAAATCGAGTTGTTGGACCGGCGGCTTTATAGTTTTATTATCCCCAGCCCAGATTTCTGGCGGTCACTCTGAAAAATTCAAAAGCAATGGAAATATTGCTGAGTGAGCGGTCGTAAAAGTCAGAGTGGGTGGGTCCATGCCCATTTTCCAAAAAAGAATAAGAAACAAAAATGTATTAAGTAATAAATTCCAATAAGAACAAAGGGCCGGACAGAGTTACAAGAGAGGCCAGCGATGAGCCCAAAAAATATGCATAACAGCAATAATAATAATAATAAGCGAGGTGATAACGATCGCAAGACATCGAGAAATGACCGTTAAACACACCTACGACGCACCCTTTGCCAGGACAATCTTCTGGCTGGCGGGACAACCCTTTTGACCCTCGGACAGAGACAAAGGGCCGCTGGAAAATGTTTGCACATCGGGCCGCGAGGCGCGAGCGCCAGCCATAATATCAATGGGCCAGGCCCATTGACGCGAGTGATTTATATAGAAAAATTCATTATTTGCCGCCTGCCCGCTCCGCCCCTCCCCTCCACCGTTTGCAGTTCATTTTCGAAATGCAAAACGAGTCCTGCGGCGGGAGGAGGACTCGCTGTAATGGCTTCTTGGCGCGAAAGGAAATGTAACACGGGTCGCGTCGCCGCTTTATCTTTAATAAAGCTAATTTCTATTGCCGCTAACAGGAGTGCGACATGCAAGGAATCGGAATCTCGGAGAGCCACGACTGCGACTTGGACTTGGACTGATTGCCGTCGTCCTGCGATTGAATGCTCTGCTCGTAATTGATGTGGGTGCGGAGGCTACCATGTCCGAGACCGATTTCTTGCATAACCACGCGCTCGCATGCGGCTATAATTGATGGCCCATTGACGGCAGTTGTGGAGCACCAAGCCCAGGTCTCAGGATATTCTAGGTATCCTAGGCTAGCCCATAGTCCTAGGGGAAATTAACAATTACAAAACTAAATCAGATCATCCCTACTGGACAGTAGTAAGAAAAATCCTTACCCTCTCAGCTTAGAATCTACATTTTTATGATGCATAATTATTAGCGAAAATTGAGTTTCGCATTTTATATTTCATTAATTATGCACAGCCACCGAAGGGACTAGGAAATTACGCACAGACCAGAGCACACAAGTCCTCGCCTCCTCCTCTGGTTATCCCTACACACCTGCTACCGTTTCGGAAACGCATATTTCGGAGGGAAAGTAAAAAAGAAAACAAGCAATGCACCTGCCCAGCGAAGGGGCGAAGGGAAAATCTTACGCCTGATTTGATCCGGGCCACAGAGTGTCCTGGGTCGGTTCTTGTTCTTGTGGCTGTCAGTTGCAGGCAGGACGAGCTTCCTTTCGGTTTCCTCAAATGTGACAAATTTGAAATGTGCTTGGCTGGTCAAAGGCGATCGGCGGCCTGGTCTGGCCTAGCCTGTCCTGTCCTGTCCTGTGATGTCCTCTCCGGCCAATCGACGAGGAGCTTGGGACAGGATACTCTGCTGCTCACTGAAGAAAACTGTGATGCGGCCATGCATGTTTCATGTGCATCTAAGCATGCATATGGCAGCTCATCCGCCAGAAAGAGCCAGCTATACAACTGCATCTATATCCCAATATATATATATTTATATACAGGAGCGGGAAAAAGGGCAATTGGGAGGCTTGGGAGGATGGTGGGGCAACTGCATATTGTAGCTTTGCATTTTATTCGATTGGATTTTATTGTATTTTTCACTTTATATATTTATGCAGCCGGTTTGTTTGGCTTCTCCCTTGAGTTGTCACGCACAAAGGCAGAACTAAATTGTTTAATTTGATTTGAGTTTTTTTTTTTGCCTTTTGAGGTCGCCTTGCGTCATGACCTGCACCCTCGTATCAGCCCATCCAACCTCCCCCCCTTCCCTATGAAAATGACACAATATTGGGCATGGACCTTGGCAATTTTGTAGACATTAAATTGCGTTTTATTTTTCAATATTTATTATTATCGAATATTGAAACGAAAGCCCGAAAGGGAAATCAAATGAAAATGGCGCTGCAAATGGGAGCGGACGAAATGCAAAAGATACTCCTTTATGGGGATGGGAATGGGAATGGGGCTGGGGCTGGGGCAGGTGTGTTTCTGCACGCCACTATTGGATATAGGATATAGGATATACAGGATACACATGCACAATCGCAGCTCGCTTATAGAGTTGTACGAGCGTCCAATCTGGCAATGGTTCCCCGACACGCGATACGCCTTTATCCTCCATAGTCCTTCCCCGCCCCTGGTTGGCCCTTTCTGGGATTAGAACAAAATCATTTAAATTTTAATCAAACTAAAAATATATATCCTTGTGAGTTTCCCCGCCAAACAAGAGAGAGAAAGAGTACTATTGTGTGTAAAATATTTTCAAATCTTTAGTTCTTAGAATGTTTGCACTTTCAGTAATATAATTTGAACAATTATTTGCCTGCCCTGCCTGTCCAAAATCAGATATTCCTGTAGTAGTTTTGTATTATATATCTAAGTTAAAGGCTCTATGTTATATGCAATATCTATATCCATGTGATTGGCAAAACAATGAAGACTATAAACCAGAAAAGTTGGAACTGGTGTGTGTGTAGTTGAAGAAATTCGATTCCCGAATAATTGGCTCAAAATCAAATCCAAAGGACATCCATTACACACACACGTTAGATGCACACGAACATCAAAATTTGAAGCTGTTAATAAACAAAAATTAAATAAATCCTTTAAATAGCTTCTGATTTTCGATATTGACTTTGACTTCCTCCTCTCCAAAAAAAAAAATAAACAAAAATAAAACGAAATGGATCGCAGGCACATTCCTGAATGCCAAGAACAGCATCAAGCAGGAGGTGATCGAGCCGGAAACGGGGGAGGATCCTGTCCAGCAACAGCAGACGCAGCAGCCCCACGAGGCTCACGCTGCGGATCGTCGCCCGGCGACCTGCAAGCTGGCCAAGCTGATGCAGCAGCAGCAGCAGCAACAGCGGCAGATGTTCGACCAGAGGCGCAGCCACCATCAGCCGCACCACCACCACCAGCCGCATCATCGCCACCACCACCACCACCATCATCATCACCACTTGAACAACAACAACAACAATAACAATAACAACAGCAAGAAGAACAGGTCCGCCAACTCCTCGCCAACGCCGTCGGCTCGCTCCTGGAACGACAGCGACGACGACCAGGACATGGATTCCAGCAACAACAACCAGCAGCAGCAGCAGCATCAGCAGAACAGCAACAACAACGACGACGAGGACGACCGGTCCTCATCGGCCTCCTCGGCCATATCCTTGACGATGAAGAGAACGCGCCAGGACAGCGAGTCCACGCTCTACCAGACGCTCCTGATGAAGCAGGAGCAACACCAACACCAGCAGCAACAGCAGCAGCACCACCAGCAACACCAGCAGCAGTACCTGGACGAGCTGCAGCAATCGGTGTCGGTGTCGCACCAGCAACAGCTGACCGCCAACCTGTTCATGGCCCGGACCATAGCTCTGAGCCGCTCCAGGGACTTTCCGGAGCTCTTTCAGAACACAATTGCAGCGGCGGCGGCCAACGCCACAGCAGCATCGGCCAGTCCGGGCAACGGTAGTGGCCCGGGTCCGGTTGCAGGGGCGGGAAACCCAGCCGCCGCGGCAGCTGGAGCCGGAGGGAGTGGAAATGGAGCCGGGGCAGGAGTCGTGGCAGCAGCCGTAGCCGGAGCCGGGGGCAGCAACTACATGCTGCCCTGTCCGCTGTGCGAAACCCCGCTGGAGCAACGGGTCTTCCGCCAGCACCTGGACCGCCACTACCCGCGCGACAGTCCCGTGTGTCCGGTGATCGAGTGCGGTCGCCGGTTTGCGCATCCGAACTCCGTGCGGAACCACATGCGGATCAAGCACACCCTGCAGTGGGCCAAGATGAAGGCCATGCGCTCCTCCGGCGGTCCGTTCGCCGGCGGGCCGGACTTCAAATGAAACTGCGAGGCCGTGAGCTAATGATCCTCCCCAGCTTTCTAGGTTGCTGCTTCCCAGTCGACAATAAATCGAATCTAGCTCGTAATCCAAGGAAACAGAACACTCGCATCTATCGTAGATAGCCAAAAGTAGTCCAAAACCGGAGTCGCGGTCGGAGTCCACTAATCCTAAACAGTAGTTGTAAGCGCACAAGGTCCTTAAGCCTGTAAGCCAACTAACTACTAACTGCAAACGCTTCCAGTCCGCCACTCAGCCATTGAAGTTTCTTTTTTCAAAACATATAGCAGGTTTCAGTCTGTTTTTAGTCCATCAGAGGGTTATTATTTAAGCTTTCATGATTCGTTGGAAATCTGGCGTTCGGAGAAGCTCCTTGGCTGGCGACGGTAGAGTATCGCTTCTGGGCTAGAGGACGTAGGGATACCTAGAGGATACCTAAAACAATTATTACGTTCCTATATGCGATAAAGTATGCAGAATAAATCTCAAAACTATGAATTCCTTAACACTAACTAGGGCTCTCCAGCTAAGCAAGTGCAGTATTAAACTGAAAAGTAATTGAAACCCAAAGAATACACATGAGAATAATTATGAATAGAGTTAACTGGGAAGAATACGTATTATGTAAGCCATAGAGGATGGTCAACCATGTAGATAATGAGCTAAAAACGAGCAAACAAAGAAGTAATTATATATAGAGGTATATAGAGTAGTTATTATGAATATTGATACTGAAACAAAATAGAATGTGCCTGCGTAATATATTTTTAGCCAAAAAAAAAACCAAGAAATTAAATACGATAAACACAAAACTAAATCTAAACTAAAGTTGAGCATTAAATGGGATAGGAGAGAGGTTAACCGGAAAGCGATTCGACTTAGTGAAAAGTTCAAAATTCATAAAAGTATTATGTTTTTTAATCTTAAGTTTAATGAAATTCTATTCGATTGGCAGTCAAACACTCCAAGAGCAGACATACGTAAAAGGTTCCTATAATGTTAATCAAAAAATAAAAAACAAAGAGAGATAACTAAAAACAAAAGCGAAACTCCAGCAGGTCGACACTAATCGACTAATCGACTTTCGACTAAACATAAACTCTATTTCGAAGCGGACAATTTTACAAACGTAGTTATAATGCCTAACAGCCATAAGTACATGTATGCCATTTTAGTTTGCTGAATTGTTTGAGGGGCGAGGAATGTATCTAGAAGGAGTGTCGAGTATCTGTATCTGCGTGTTGCCGCGTCCAGATCTCGAGAGTGGGTGTGTGGAGACGGCAGATCTATTTTGGTGAACAATAAAGAGCAAACGAAGACGAGCTGGCTTTTCACTGGGCTATGGATGGATACTTTCCTGGATAGCTTAACTAACCTTCCACTTGCATTGCAGTTTCCCGACGCTCCCTGGAGATGCGCGTCCGCGCCACCGATCCGCGTCCCTGCCCCAAGTGCGGCAAGATCTACCGCTCCGCCCACACGCTGCGCACCCATCTGGAGGACAAGCACACCGTCTGCCCCGGCTACCGCTGCGTCCTGTGCGGCACTGTGGCCAAGTCCCGGAACAGCCTCCACTCGCACATGTCGCGCCAGCACCGCGGCATCTCCACCAAGGACCTGCCCGTCCTGCCCATGCCCAGCCCCTTTGATCCGGAGCTGGCCTCCCGCCTCCTGGCCAAAGCCGGCGTAAAGATCTCTCCGGCAGAGCTGCGGGCCCGCGCCTCGCCCACCGGCGGAAGCGGCAGCAGCGGCGGAGGCGGTGGCGGCGGTGCCGGCAGTCAGGGCAAGCTTGACCTGAGCAACGCCAGTGGAGGGCCCTTGGACGATGCCGAGGACTCCGACGACGATCCAGAGGACCTGACCACGGGCAACGGACTCTACGGAATGGGTGGCAGCAGCAGCGATCTGAGTCGCTACCACGAGAGCCTGCTGAGCAACTTCGGCCACGCCCGGATGCGCAACGAGGCGGCGGCTGCGGCAGCCACGGCAGCCGCCTTGGGCCAGCAGCCCAAGGACCTAGGCGTCCAGATCCCCACCAGCAATGCTGCGGGCCAGTCCCTGCTGGACACCTATCTGCAGTTCATCACAGAGAATTCATTCGGTAAGTGCTTTCTTTTCTGTCCCAGTCCTGAACATCCTCTAATAGCTTGTTTTTTAGGCATGGGCATATCCCAGGAGCAGGCCGCCGCCGCTGCCTTGCGCGCCAAGATGGCCCAGCTGAATGCCATGGGCCACAGCCTGGAGAGCCTGCCGCCGGGCCTCCTGCCAGGACAGTTCGACCTGAGCAAGCTGGCTGCGGGTAATCCGGCCTTTGGCCAAGGCGGACCCGGATTGAGCATCGAGCCCATCCTGCGCCACGACCAGATCGCCGGCAGCTTGTCCCCGAACGCCCACGGACCACTGGCCCTGAACTCCGGAACCGGACACCGGATGCAGGGCCATGACGAGGCGGTGGACCACGACGGCGGCGAGATGCGACGCGACGGCTCCGAGCCAATGGATCTGGGCCTGGACAACAACCAGTCGGGCAGCAACCACGAGGTGGCCAACTCCGATGCCGAGGACAACTACTCCGAGGACGAGGGTGTGCACAACACATAAGAGGAGCACGGCACGCCAGTGATGCCGAGGACGACGCCGAGACCACGGACACGAACCAGGACAGCACAAATGTATACCGATTACCCATGGAACACATGTAACGAGTAGCCTTATCCTCATGTATACCAGTTTTTGTGTACGATACGATACGAAACAATACGATAGTGAAACCTAGGACTAAACCATATATTGCGCTAGTAGAATTCAATGTTGTGCTTTTTAAACTAAACCTATACGGATATACATACATGATGTATTATGTGGGCCTGTAGGCCTATATGGTATGTTTACACATACACGAGTACCTGCTGTTGGGATACAGGTCGGGGAAGAAGTCGGGGGAGCCCAGCCCCCACGAGGGACTACAGTAACAAGAGTAAAGATCATTAAAAGCTAAAGCCTAGATTGTTAAGTTAGATTTCACATTGAAAGCGAAGCCTGTAAATACATAACTACCGAGTATAGAAGGAGCAGCAGCAGCCCCCAAACAATCCGTCGCATTTAACATAGAAAGGATAACAACTAACGCATGTTAGCAGTGCGGTTAATTCAGATGTGCCATGATGCATGCCACCAGCCAGACAGCAGAAAGCAGCCTTCCAGTTCCAAGTCTAGCCACTCCAAACTATCTCTCTCAGGAACTCACGCGGTCAACCGAACTACCTCAGCCTCAGACTCGCAGGAGCTGAAACCCTGAAACGATACCTTCCACGAGTTGTCCTTTGTCCTTGTCTCCGGAAAACTTGCCAATTTTTCTAAAAGCACATCGTTAGAATGTGTGTAGTTTTAGGGATCAGCATAAAGGAATACCTTACTTGATTATTTATACGACTGGGAATGCCTGTACTTATTTGTCAGAGAGAATTGAATACCTCAGCATACTCAGCATTCGGTTATGGATCCCCCGTTCCATCCGCTATCCAATGCGAATCACATGCATTAGAGTACATATACTACATATATATTTAAAGTAATTAAAAATATAAATTAATTAGAGTTTAGAGTTAAGCAAGACATAGATAGATGTAGCCACGCGTTTCCTGTATGTATTTAGTTCGAATATGCCTCAGTTTATCCTAGGTTTATGGTTAGCTTCAATCGAAGATGAGCAGTTTGACGGACGGACAGACCGAGAGACTCTACAAGAGTCGCCTACCACTTGCCTTACGACCAACAACATATGTGTTACTTTAGTAATTTTCTACCTCAATTAATTTAAATGTAATTTACCTGGATATTTATTTGTAAGTCCTGCAATATCGCACTCTCTGGCTACTCTGGATATGAACTCATTCGAAAAGGACCTATCTGTTATCCTTTTGTCCAGTCACCAGACCCCAGGAAATATGTATGAAATAAACAAGATCCTAAGTACATGCGAGTATGTTTAGATTTTAGTTTTTAATCCTCGGTTCTAGACACTTTCCCTCCCTCCTCTCACTCTCGCCCACATTTTTGGCGCAGGGGGAGTGCAATAGATTGCATTTTCCTAGGCTCGAGATGCATTTAAGGCTAATGCAATTCGGTTAAGACATTAGTTTAAAAATCAAATGAAAAACAATTAGTTAAAAGTCGTTACATAAGCAATATAAGTAGACATCCATGTGCTTAGAAAGTTATAAATATTTATTGACACTACAATAAAGCCGCGTTATGAAGAACAACAAAAGCTGTTTTCATTTTGGGTTGGGGATGACAATGGAGCCTATCAAGTGACAAACAGGATATCCTTATATTTGGAATATATTAAAATCTGCACACAAATTACGTATTTTTTTTACATTTTAGACATTTTTACATCAAACCCCATGCCATTCTTAACACATTAAATACTTGAGTACATTTTTGAACTTATGATTAGACAGCTTGTAGCTTCACTAGCTCATCTAGGATTATTACGCTAAGACTTAGTATTGATCTGGAAATAGTTCACAAATTAATAAATAGTTTAATAACTTAAAGGCATTACCTACCTTCTTACATATTGAAGTTAATAAATTCTAAGAACTTGTAAACAAAACTCTGCTTTCATTGGAAATTTTAAATATATACACTAAAAGAATGAAGTATCTAAATCCTAGCTAACTATTTTAAACTTATTTGCCTGCTTGACCAGAGACTTTTGCCCTCAACTCGAGAATCTCATCCTTGCGTAGCTGAAGCACCTTTTTGGCAGCCTCGTACTTCTCTCGCAGAGTTAGCATTTCCTTTTTCTGGCTTTCGCATTGCGCCTGGAATCAATAAGTTGCTGTTAATACTATTAAGTAACAGATTACGAGTTTACTGACCTTCAGGGAACTAATTTGGCCATTGGTGAGAGAGCAGATGTTGGAAGTGTCAATATTTTCGTTTTGCTTCAGCTTCTCCTCCAGCTCCTTTATGAGACCAGCACGGAAGCGACACAGGCGTACAGTTTCCTGGTACTTCTTGGTTGTCTCCTCTATTACCTTTTCCAGTTCAGATTCGGTTTGAGTTTGGGTTGAGACCACAGATGGCTTTCCGCTGATAACTTGGCCCGTACTGGATGGCCCACACTTCTCCGAGAGATCATTTATTTTGATGGTAAGATCGTGGATCTTCTGCTTCAGCCGCCTTTGCTCCGTGCGCGCCTTTTCCTGCTCCACCATGATCCGCTTCTTGAGCTGGGCATTTTCCTCCTTGAGCGGATGATGCTTCAACTCCAAGTTGAGGGCAGTCACTTGACTCTCCCGGATAAAGAGTTCCCGCTGACAGGTCTCTAGTTTGGAGTTCAGCTCAGCGCAACTGCAATTACTGTCTGCAAGATAAGATAAAGATTGAAAACAAAATTCGAATCGTTCAAGAAGCAACACTTACCCACGGGATCCGTCATGGTGGATGATTCTCGTACATCATTCCAGTAGGAGTGCCTGCGATTCTCGTCATGGACACTGATACGCCGGTTTCTGCGGGCCTCTAACTCGGAACTCATGGACTTCTAAAAACAACAATCAGGTTTATAAACTGGAAACTTTTTCTAAAACCAACACCTACTCTGGGCAACGCGGCACCTGTGTTGCGATCCAGACTCTTTCTGGCTGATGGAGCCGCTGTGGATGCCACTGAACCAGTAGATGCGTTCGAATCGAAAGACAAGTTGCTACCGTTAGCTTTCAGTCCAGATGCTTGGACAATCGCCAGTTCGGCCTCAAGTTTCTTCAAAATTTCGTTGAGGGTGCAGACCTTTTCCTCCAAGTTGCGCTTGTCCTCCAGAAGACTGCAAATTGTACCGTCCATGCGATCCTTCTCCGACCGGAAACTTGACTCCTTGGTTTTCTAAAAGAATACATTTTAAACCCAAAAAGCCACAAATTTCATGCAAACTAACCAAAGCCGATCTTAGCTTCTCAGTTTCCGAAGTCAGGACTTGAGTGCTCTGATCCATTTCAAGTAATTTTTTCTTGGTAACCTCCAGTTCCATAGCAGAGCCTTCCCGGATGGACTCGCTATCCGCAATCCGTGCTTTCAAATCATTGACAAGCTTAATATTAGCATTATTTGTCTCCTCCAGGCTCCTCAGCTTCCCACTCATCTCTTTGTTTTCCTTGGAAAGTTTTGCTAAATTCAGGTTCATTTTCTCCTTTTCCTTCTCGAAGGTACTAGTCTTAGTTTCCTGGAAGCGTAACGGAATTAATAACCAGGTGGAGCAAAGGTATAGAAGGACTCACGAGTTCGAAGCGCAGTTTCTGATACTCCTGGGTGAGTTCCCCAAGAGACCGACGACCCTGTTCCACTTCCTGACTTATCTCCTGGGACCTGTGGATGATCTCAGTATCCTTGGCTCGCAACTGCTCTGCCAGATGCATGTGGGATTCTTTTAGTTGGCCAACAAGCTTGCGCTCCTCTGCTAGCTGGCTTTCCAAGCTCGATTTTGTTTCCTGCCAAGTGAATAAAATATTAATCCTCAGAAAATCAAAGAATCAACTGTAACCTACTGATTCTGCCCTTAGTTTCTCGCACTGCTGACCAAGATCATTGATTGTCTGCTGCCTGACCTCCATTTCCCTGGAAAACTCATCCGATTTTAAAGAAAACTCGGCATCCTTGGCTTGAAGCTGCCTCTTCAGTTCTAAACTGGACTCGTGCAACTGAACAATAGTTTTCTTCTCCTCATCCAGCTGGATTTGCAAGTTTTGGAAGTTCTTCAGTTTCACTTTCATCTCCTCGTTCCCAGTCTCCAGTTCGTCCTTCTGCTCTTGAAGGCGTTTCAACTTCAGGTTAAGCTCGCCCACAGAACCTTCCAAGTCAGATAGCTCTTTTTGGAACTTATTAGCATGATGGGACATCTCGTCTTCCAATTCCTGCAGTTGCTTCAAAAGCGATTCTTTTTCTAGGCAGGTGGATTCCTTCGCCATCACAGCAAGCTCTAGGTCTTTGCGAAGGGACTCGACATTAAGATCTCTTTTGGTCACCTCCTCCTCGGCTACCTGTAGTTGTGACTTCAGGTTAATTATGGTTTCCTCCAAAACAGCGCCTGCTTCTCGCGACGCAGCAAAGGATACTTGGAGGTCCTCATAACGGGCTAGGAGCTCCTTCTGTTCCATGTCCTTCTGCTGCGCCTTCTGGAGCGATTCTTCGAGGTCACATATTTTGGCCTTAAAAGTTTCTATCTTTTCTTCCATTTCACTTTTTTGAGACTCCTTCTCTTTGAGTAAAGATTCCACTTCCACCTGCACCTCCTGGAGACACTGCGAAGTCATAGCTTGTTGTGCCACCACATCCTCTAGCTTTGCGTGCAGGACCTCCTTCTCCTTCATAAGGCTTTCCAACTCGATACTCTGGGCTTGATTCTTCCTCTGGAGCTCGGCTATCACTCGGTCGCTGTTGTCCTCATCGCGAGCCTTTATCTGCGTCTGCAGCTGCTCCACCAGTTTCTGGCTCTTCCCGTATACCGATTCCAACTCCTGCAGTTCTTTTTTCAAAAGATCCAGAGCCAACTCCTGCTCGTCCCGCAACTGTTCCAGTTCAAGTACTTTTTCATGTTTTGCATTCCTCTCAGCAGCCACTTCCGTCAAGGTGGACCTCATGTCCTCCAGCTGGGCCAACCCCTTCTCCCGATCCTCTTCGGCTTTGGTGCATTGTTCCTTCAGCGTTGTTCGAACATTCTCCAGTTCCGTGGCGTGGAGAACGTCCACCTGTGCCTGCTCTTCGATTCTTCGTTGCAGGATTTCTCTGACCCCCTCCAACTCGGCTTGGTGCTGCTCCTCAGCTTCATGAAGTTTCATTTCGAGGGCAGTCTTGACATCCTTTAGCTCCGACTGGTAGCTGGCATTCGCTTCTGCAAGCTCCCGTTCAGCCTGCTGCAGCTGCTCCCTCAGTGTGGCAACTGTGCTCTCGTACTTATCCCTACTCTCCTCCCACTCCAGGTTGTACCGGCGGAAGTTGGCACGGTTCTCGCTCTCGCATGTTTCAAGCTTCTGCAAATACTCCAACTGAAGATCATTAATCTCCCCCGTCTTGGACTTAAGGTCTTCCTTTGCTTTCAGAAGCTGTTCCCGCAGCTCCTGTAGTTCTTTCTTCATGTCGGCTGCCATATGGCCTACATTTTCCCTGCTTTCGGTTGCACCTAAGCGCTCTTGGAGTTCCGCCACCGATTTCTCCGCCTTGATACTACGGTCCAGGAGATTCGCATTTGATTCCTGCAACTTGTCGATGAGACTTCCATCCTCGGACAACTTCAGGGCCTGGCGATCGAGTTGCTGCTGCTTCTGGTCGGATTCCAGCTGTAGTTCCACTTGCCTGACATCCATGGACAGGCATCGTTCGTTTAGCTCCTGGATCTCAGCCTGCAGCTGCTCTATGGTCTCATTCTTCAGCTGCAACTGTTTCACCTGGGTGTCCAGCTCCCCCTGGAACTGTATCAGCTTGGCCTTCAGGTCCTCGAGGGACTCTTTCAGAGCCGTCACTTCCTCGGACTCCAGTTGGGCTGGCATTGGAAGGGAGTCATCTGCACGAAGAATACTCTCGCATAGTGTACTGTCCCGGAGGGCCTTCTCCTGCAGCTCCCCGCACACCAGCGAGATCTCAGCGTTTTGCTTTTCAAGGCACTCTATCTGCCGCTGATAGTCCTCCACCTTGTTGACAATGACGCTCTTCTCGAGCAGAGCCGACTCCAGGTTAGTGATCTGCTCTCGCATCTCGTTAATGTTAATCAACTCGTCGTTGAGCAGCTCATTCTTTGCCTTTATCTCATCCTGGAGCTGGGAAATAATCGCGAGGAGTCGCTCCTCTTCCTCTGATCTCTCATCCACTAGCCCCTCCTCACTGGATCGAATGATTTGGAATCGGTGGTGTTTTATCAATCCTTTGAGAACGGTAGGATCGGCACACTCCGTTGGAGAACCCACATCCTCGACGTACTTCGCAGACTCCATGCAGAGCTTAAGACAGTGCAGGCCCTGATCCTGCTTACTCTCCAACTTCGTGGCTCGGAAAATGCGGCTACAACCAGAACTAAGCCGGACCTCTATTTGGTGAACTGATTCCGAAATTCTGGCAAACTCTCCTGAAAGGTCCGGCTCATATACACTGCTCTCCATGCCCACGCCGGAACTCTTCATGGACTCCATTCCGCTTAATGGGCGCAGCTTCAGCTCTTCCCGCAGGGCATCGTTCTCCTGAACACTTTCCATCAGCTGATTGGAGAGGCAGTCGTATTCCCGCTGGATCTCATCGTAGCTTGCCTGCAGCTCCGTGATTTGTTTCTTGAGAGACTCATTCTCTGCCTTGCACTCAGCTGCTAGTGATTCCAACTTTGAAGATTCTGTCAGCTGCCTCTGGGCCAGCTCGAACTTCTCTTTCAAAGGGTCCATCTCCTCCTGGAGTCGCTTGTTGTCGGCCTCCAGTTGCTGACATTGTTTCTCGAAGTTGTCCGACCTAAGTAGGGTCTCTTCAAGCTCTTCGCACTTGTGGCAGGCCTGAGGCTCTGCCGGTTGGCACATGGAGCGCATGAAATCTTCCTTGCTGTTGCGAAGATCCCGAGTCATTTCGTCGAGAGACTTTTGCAGTTCCCCTATGGCCGCGTCCTTTTCTGAGAGGGCGGACAGCAGGTCCTTTTCCCGTTGGGCGGATCTTTCCTTTTGCGACTTGAACTGGAACTCGAGAGTGACTGCATCACGGTTTTCCACCTCCAATCTGGCCATAGTGTCCTTCAGAGCTTTAAGTTGCTCCTCGTAACCTTTGATCTTGTCGCTCGCGTCCAGATTATCCGTCTTCAGAGCGCTGACCTCAGTCTGCAGGGCCTCACAGCTAAAATAATGAATGATTTTTCATAAATTAATTGGAAAACAGGACCTCTTAGAGTTTCTAGTGCTGATGGGCATGAGAAAGCATCACCTAAAGACCTTTTTAACCTTTTTCCTCTCCAGAACTCTAGCACTCACCGCTGTTCTTTCGTCAAACAATCCTGCTCCAACTGATCCTTCTGGGCCGTGACTTGGTCCAGCTTCTCCTGAAGCACCTGCGACTTCTCCCACTCCACATCGAAGTGCTTTTCTAAGTTGGTGAACGTCTGCAGCTCCTGGATCTCCTTCTTGATCCTCTCCATACTAAGATAGCGTTGCGGATGAGCGAATGGAGGATGGTAAGATGAGGATGAGGATGGCATGAGGGATGGAGTGCAATGCAAAGATTGAGTGAATACTTACGTTGCACCTTTCATCTCACTTGCGACGGGGGTCAGAGGTAGAAGCATGCTGTGCAACTTCACCTTCTGCACATCCCGAGGAACTGCATCAAAGTCGATGCAGTCTGCGGGAAGGAATTCCTCTTCGATTCTGCTCTCATTGGAGCCCAAGTCCAGCGATTGCAGGATATTGATCGTCTTCGGAGCTTTGTCCAGTCGACCGGAAATATGGGAAGTGGGGAAAAAGGTGGGCTTCGGCAGATGAGAGAGCTTCGAAAGGGGAGGAAGGTGGGAGCTCTCTGCCATTCCAGCACTTGGCTCCTGTTGGGCTTCGGCACTTTTCTCCGGGCCGGGACACCAGGTACGCCGACGCTTCTGCAGCCGCTTGTCGCTGAGGGATGTGCTGGAGATAATCTTGAGCATGTCCCGCTTTATGCAGCGCTCCAGCTCCTGCACTTTCAGTTGGCTCTCATTCTTGCGCTCCTCCTCGGCCAGCCGATCTTTCAAATCCTTTATTTCGCGTTCAAGGCGTTTCATCATGGTGGCATCGGACACCATCTCGTTCAGCTGGGGCTTTGTCTTTATCTTCTTGGCCCGCATGGCGAAGCTAAGGGTCGACTGGGACTCCTCCAGAATGGAGGGCTTGATGGTACAGATGATGGAAGTGAAGGCATTTCCTCCCAGCGATGCTTGAAGGATGCGTGTGAGCTTGGAGTCCCGGAAGCTGATGAACTTGTTACTCGACTGCTCTGCCCCGCTCTCACTCTCCCTTTCCGCCAGATTTTTAATGACATTGCTAAGGAAGAGCAGGCTCTTGTTGATGTGTCCTCCTTCCTTGAGCCTAGCCCCAGTGGCACCAGTTTGGTCAGCTCGTTCAGAACCCGCCAGATCCACCAGGTTCAGAACACTTTGATTCACGGCGTCGTCTTCGGAGCGGTCTGACTTCCGCGACTCGATGATCTATAGGTTTGCGGAAAGGAGTTTAGAAATAGTTCCAAAAACCAAAAAAAACTGGAGCTTACTATGCGGAAGATGGCATGCGATCGGCTGGAGCGCTCGTTCATGTTGGTCTCGCCCACGGTGCGTTCTTTGTTGCCCATGCTGAGGAGCCGGAGGAGGTCATCTTCGCACGTTATGATGCACTCCTCACAATTCACGTTCACCATTCCGTTGCCCACCTCGTGTATCTTAAGGTCCTGGTTCTTCTTGTCCAGCAGGTCGTAGATTTTCTCGTTGTAGATTTCAATATAGCCGACACGCAGCAGAAAGTCGCGATCCTTCTCCTCGGAGATCTGTCGGAAGATTTCCTTGGCGGCCAGCACCATCACCCCCGGGTTCTTGTTGTCGCCCATCATGGTATAGGTTTTTCCTGCAACGAGGATAAATCCAGTATTGAATCCAGTATCAATGCAAGGTGGATGTACTTACCCGATGAGGTCTGACCGTAGGCAAAAATGGTTCCGTTGAATCCCTGCATGCAGGCGTGGACTATGTGCTTGGCCATTCGATCGAACACCTCCTGGTTGCTGGCTCCCTCATCGAAGACATAATCTGCAAAGAAGGCAGAGGCGTAAGCCAAGTCCAGATCGTGGACAACAACTCACCAAAAACGCAGGGCTCCGCATGGCTGTCGGTTAGCTGGATGGAGCGTCCCTCCCTCACCTGCCAGAGCCGCGAGAGTCCTGGCTCGCAGGGACGCACTTTGATGGCCACCTGGATGGAACGAGATCCTTTCGCGGACATTTTCTAGCCTTCAACTTATTGATTCTCGAAACAAAAATACAGAGCACACAGTCACGAACACAAACGACTCAATAACATTCAGAATTCAAACTTTCCAGATAAAATGCTGATCGCCATTGGCGTTTCTAGTTCCGCTCACTTTTTTATTTTCTATCCTGATTTGAACTTATTGGAAATAATTAATTTTTAGTACAGGACTTTATATTAGTTTAACCGCTCACTTTGTTGTTGAATTCAAAAGAATGCCGCTTCTTAACTGTTTGGTCGGCAGGGGCAGAAAGGAGAAATGATAAAGCAAGATCAAAAACAAAACAGCAAAAGAATCGGTTAGAGATGGCATCTTAGGAACCAGTTCTTGGATCCAGCATGTCCAATCGGAACCAGAATAAGATTTCCGTTGATTTTGAAATTTTGAAAACATTTATCGAAAAATTTGTTTCAGCATTTTGATGCGGATTAATAAAAAATTAACCTACACATCTTTAGAGGTATTCTGCTCAAGGATCGGATCATAATTGGGGAACCTATCTTCTATCTATCGGATGACATAGTGGGCCAAGTACAAGTATTTACGAATTTCGAAGGGCCATACAAAAAGTTCGGATCGAAGTACAAGGATCGGATCAAAATTGGGAGAGATAGGTACATAGTAGTGGGCCAAGTACGAGTATTTACAAATTTCACAAAATATATGAAGAAAATAGATGGGAATTTTCGCTTCAGAATTTTGATGAACATTTATAAAGAATCGGCTTACAAATCTTTTAAGGTATCCCGCTTAAGAATCGGATGAAAATTGCCAAAAATATTGACATGGCATATAGACTTGGCCATATACGCGTATCCAGGATTTTCCAAGGGACTCCATCACAAAAAATTTGATAAAAATCGATCGGAAAATTTGTTTCTGAGTTTTGATGAAGATTAGTAGAGAATCGATCTACGAATCTTTTAAGGTATCCCGCTTAAGAATCGGATGAAAATTGGCAAAAATGTAGACATGAAAGTGGGCCATATACGCGTATCCAGGATTCTCCAAAGGGCTCCATCACAAAAATTTTGGAAAAAATCGATCGGAAAATTTTTTTCTGGGTTTTGATGCAGATTAGTAGAGAATCGATCTAGGAATCTTTTAAGGTATCCCGCTTAAGAATCGGATGAAAATTGGCAAAAATATAGACATGAAATTGGGCCATATACGCGTATCCAGGATTCTCCAAGGGGCTCCATCACAAAAAATTTGAAAAAAATCGATCGGAAAATTTGTTTTAGATTTTTGATGCAGATTAGTAGAGAATCGATCTAGGAATCTTTTAAGGTATCCCGCTTAAGAATCGGATGAAAAATGGCAAAAATATAGACATGTCAGTGGGCGATATACGCGTATCCAGGATTTTCCAAGGGGCTCCATCACAAAAAATTTGAAAAAAATCGATCGGAAAATTTGTTTCAGATTTTTGATGCAGATTAGTAGAGAATCGATCTAGGAATCTTTTAAGGTATCCCGCTTAAGAATCGGATGAAAATCGGCCAAAATATAGACATGACAGTGGGCGATATACGCATATCCAGGATTTTCCATCACAAAAAATTTGAAAAAAATCGATCGGAAAATGTGATTCTGGGTTTTAATGCAGATTAGTAGAGAATCGATCTACAAATCTTTTAAGGTATCCCGCTTAAGAATCGGATGAAAAATGGCAAAAATATAGACATGGCATATAGACTTGGCCATATACGCGTATCCATGATTTTCCAAGGGACTCCATCACAAAAAATTTGAAAAAAATCGATCGAAAATTTTGTTTCAGGTTTTTGATGCATATTAGTAGAGAATCGATCTACGAATCTTTTAAGGTACCCCTCTTAAGAATCGGATGAAAAATGGCAAAAATATAGACATGACAGTGGGCCATATACGCGTATCCAGGATTTTCCAAGGGGCTCCATCACAAAAAATTTAAAAAAAATCGATCGGAAAATTTGATTCTGGGTTTTGATGCAGATTAGTAGAGAATCGATCTACGAATCTTTTAAGGTATCCCGCTTAAGAATCGGATGAAAAATGGCAAAAATATAGACATGACAGTGGGCAATAATCGCGTATCCAGGATTTTCCAAGGGGCTCCATCACAAAAAATTTGAAAAAAGAAGATTAAAAAATTTTGCTTATGATTTTCTTGCAGATTCTTCGGAAATTGATCTAAAAATCGTTCAAGGAAAATTGGCGTAGATATAGGCATGACAGAGGTCCATTTGGGTAATTAAGAACAGTCGCACATCAGATGATATATGAGCAATAGATTTCTTATATGCAGAGATTCAACAAATTTATATTTTTTACCAATTTCGTTTCCAACTGAATTGTTAAAAATGAAAGCCACAAAATCTTCGTCCTAGGTATACGAATATTTTGTAACTTTCATTTTAACACATTCATCAGAATGATTAAATTCTTTACAATGGCCTTGTTACCAAATTATCCTTCAAAAGCTGCTCCTTTTTTCTTATTGAATTAATAAGGATTGATTCCTAAATATATTTAAATTTAGAACTTTTCAATCTTGTTAATGTTTGTGATATTTACCTTATTTGACGGAAAAAGTCAATCTTTTTTCGACCTTCTGGGACAAGCTCTGTTTTTAGGTGGTCGTCCATAAATTTGAATCTGCTTGTAGGAAGCATAGAGAACACGTTTATGGGGCGTCGACAGAATTCCGGGTCAGGCAGGACTTCCTCTCTCTTGCAGGGAGGCTTCATGTTTTGCCCAATGTGACAGGAGTAGTCATGGGAGTAAACCGAAGTTGGAAGCTCTGCTTTCGGTGGAAGTATTCCAGAAGCCGCCATTTCAGGATACCTGTTAACAGGATCTCAATCAACCTTTATGAAGCTTGAGTAACGGGAGAGTACTCACTGTTTCGAGGATAACGACCGGAAGTTGACGATCTTTTTGGGAACATTACGTTGTCTGGCATAGTTTTCCGGCGTCTTGGCACCCGATTCTAATGCTTCCTGAGTCACTGACTTCAATCCAGCCATGCAGGTGTTCACATCGTCGATAAAGAATACGTTGGACTTTTTCCGGCATTTCATGGTACAACTTAAACACAAAAATATAATGCGAACAACAAATTCCTAAAAAATAAATAATCTCGGAGTTATAAACTTGACAAGGAGTGTGTGGGCTTTAAAGGAAATATAATGCTATGCTCTAAAGATAAAATAAAGTAACCAATGGAAAATTACTATAAAAAGCCATGGAAGCTCAACGTCCCTTCAATCGAATATGCCGCCATAAACCATACATAAAACATCGATGGAACTTGCACTTTGCCTCAAACAATCGATAGTTAATAACCGAATAAAAAAATACCAAAAATAATCAGCTTTAAATTTCTTTTTTTTTAATATATAAAAATAAAAAACGAAATATTAAATATACTTGGATTAGGCAGCAGAATATTATTAATAAATATTTATAAAAGAAAATGTTCAAAATGTTATCGATCTTTTCGGTAAAGAATAGTTCAATTTTATATTTTGTTTTGGCCACGTTCATCCATTCCCCTGTGCCATGTTCATCGGAACAACAGTTAAGGAGGCGGGTGTTTTTTCAAATTCAAGAAGCCCTGAATGTCAAGGGAGTTGTAAAAGTATTTCATTTACTATTATAGTAACGTGCGAACTGTAAGGTTGTGTGTTGTGATTCTCCGAATTTTTCCGTATCGCTTTTTTGAGTCGATTTTTTTTGTCGCTTTTTTAAGTCGAATATTTGTGTCGCTTTTTTAAGTCGATTTTTTGTGAATATAATTAAAAAAGAATGTCAAACAACAGATCCCGTCGCATCCTGGTGGGCGTCAGAGTATGTCCATGCGAAAAAGGTCACTCGCGGCTGTGGAAGGTGAAGGAGAAGCGCTCGATCCAATCCATCCATCAGCAAGAGCCCTCTGTCTTCGGTAAGTGTCTGCCATGCCCGGGGCTGCCCTCATGCCTATAGAGCGATTCCACAGACTATGTTTTCGACGAGCAAACCACCAACCAGGAGGTGTTCGATAAGATGGCCAAGCGAATAGTTCACTCCTTCGTGAAGGGAATCAGCGGGACTATCTTTGCATATGGCCAGAGCTCAACGGGTGAGTATATTGGTGCATTGAGGCTCTCGAGCACACGCTGATGCCTTGGTATTTGGTCGGTCCGTGGGACAGGAAAGCGGTATACCATGGAGGGTGACATGGGTAGTGCGGGACTGATGGCGCTGGCCGCCAAGGAGATCTTCCGGATGATAGCCGAGGAGACGGATCGCAACTTTCTGCTGCGCGTCAGCCATATCGAAATTTTTAACGACAAGATCTACGACTTACTGAATAAGAAGAGGCAGGATGTGAAGCTACACGAATCCAATGGAATTCTCCACATGAGCTGCGATAAGAGCTATGTCGGCTCGGAGAACCAGCTGCTACAGATGCTGAAGATCGGCATTAAACAGCGCCGAATGAATGCTCGTCCTAGCTGTTCCCATGGCATCTTTCGAGTGGTGAGTCCATGTCATATTTTATAATGGCGCTTCCAGACAACTGTTCCCTAATTCACAGCTTTTGGAGTCGCGCAAAAGCGATGGCACCGAGGACAAAGCCGTGAAGCACAGCGTCCTGAGCCTGGTGCAGCTGGCTGGTTCCGAAAAAGCGGCCCACACGGGCGCCCCCGGAGATGATGGTCAAACGAACAAGAGCCTCTTCTACCTTAAAACCATAATGAAGAAACTGGTTGATCTGCAGAAAAGCTGCAGCGACGAGGCCACCAGAAAGCATATAAGCTTCCGCGAGTCCAAGCTGACGCGCATCTTACAGGCATCGCTCGAAGGCAATGCACTCGCTTCCATAATCTGCACCATCAGGCCGTCCGTCTTGGTCGAGTCTCAGTCCACAATCAGCTTCGGGTTGACGGCCAGTGCGATCAAGATCAAGCCTTCCGGGATTGAAATACCATACAAGGATACGGTGATGAAACGAGTTAACGGCGAGATCGAGGATCTTAAGTACCAGCTCAATAAGGAAAAGGGCAGGAATAACCACTTCAAGGTGATTGAGATAGAGCGCAGCATCAGGCGAGAGGCTATGAAGATCATCTCAACCCCATCGCTGACCGACGAACGCCACCAAAAGCGACGGCGTACCCCAAGCCACGACTCCTCTGACCCAACTACTGATACGGACTCTGTTGCCGAGGACACCGAATATTCTCGACCCGCCTCGCTGATACCCACACCGAACGTTTCTCGCATACCTAGCCGGTTTATCTTCGCCACCCCGACTGATACAGAGGATTTGAGACAGGGCCCCACAAAAGTCGAAGAAAAGGCCAAAGTCAAAACCCCAACGGGTGAACAGAAGGACCCTAAGAAGTGAGTAGTAGAGAAGGTCAATAACTTTCCACCATTTTGTCTTTCAGTTTGTCAATCTGCACAGTTCTCTAAAAATAATCCATCCATTAATAGTCACTTATTTTTAGTCAGGCAGGCTAAGGAGTTCTATTTTAAGCTAAAACAAGGGTGTCTTCAATGTTTATTGATGTAAACTTTACATTATGACAAAGAATGTATTCCTAGATTAAGAAACTATTACTCTTTCTACTCTTAAGATCTTAGCCAACTGGTCTAGTTTGAATCTTGTTATCCACCTCTGTTATTCGCCGCTCACCTGGCACCTGTGTGGGCAAAGTGGTGGATAGGCCGGAGCCCTGTTCTACGCGGCTCACGCCCGAGTCGTCGCTCACTCTCCTCTCTTTCTTTATTTGGATCTCAGTCGTTGGGGAGCAAGCTCCACGCTCGAGTTGCGGGTGCAAGTCGCGAAGAAATCGAAATCGAAAACGAAAACAAAAACAAACGCCAACGCAAACACTCGGAAAGCGGAGAGGGCTAGGGCCGGGAGGATGGGTAGGTAGCGTTTAGTGAGCCAGTTTCGCCAATAGACTGCAGACTGTAGACTGGGCTGGAAGCGATGACGCCCCACTCGATCGTTTCGCGTCTTTGACATTGGGGCGATAAGCCAGGCAGCCAGGCAGCTAGGCAGCTAGCTAGGCAGTCGGGAAGCCAGTTACCTAGCCAACTTCTTGATAATTTTTGATCGCTCGAATTCCGAAATGTTCATTGTGTTTACTGCCGTCCATCAGCCAGCACGCTCCCGCTTCTCCGACTCCGAAGTATTCGGCCCACTATTATTCGACTTGGGTGATCGGTGATACTTATGTATATACGTATGTATTCCTACTCTTGATCCCATCGCGATACTCTGTGATGTAATGAGCTAATAGCTTGGCCAACTGCAAGGGGCAGAGAGAGTGAGTAAATGAGTGAAATGCTTTATAAAATCTTGCTTACAATAAGCTTGGCACTCGAGCAGAGAATATAAAATATGCAATTGCTAATGTTGGTGTTCCGAGTCCAGCTATATCTGTCGCAAATCCCACACAGCTTGCCGCCTGGTGCAACTTCAACTTGAACGCCGCCAGCTGCTGCTATTTTTAGTGGGCCTTCCACCCATTTCCCGTCTTGCATTCCGTCGATTTGTGTAAACAATTTTCGATTTTAGGAATCATACAAACATTGTTAGGGATTGTCATTTGTTTAGCCCGACCAAGTTAGTATTGGAACATCCTTCAGTGTGTTTTGAACATGATCCCATTCAAATCAATCTCAAATCTACTAAATCAATTTTCTCATCTCCCGATTAGCGATGCCCTTCTGGCCGAGATAAACGCCCTCGTTGTGTCCAACCAGTCAGCGAATGTGAAGATCCAAGAATACGAGGAGCACGTGAAGGCGCTGAAGCAAACCATCGATAGACTGGAGATGGATCGCTCGGAGGCAGTGGGCCTGTCACGTCGCCTCCAGTGCCGCGAGACGGACTTGCTGTCTCAGATCACGGATAAGGAAACCACAATAGAGCGCTTGCAAGAGTCCCTCGACCAACTGTCGCGCGAAGTGCTGAACCAGAGCAAGGAGGAACAATTGCGCTCACTGTGCCCCGATCTGCAGGCCAGCTTCGAACGCATCTGCAAGAAGTGCCAGGAGCTGGGACACCTGCTGCCCGCCGCCAACGCCAAGGGCATGGAGGTGATTGCCTGCGAATGCGACAAGCTGCGCGCCGAGATCTTTGCCAGTCGCTCGAAGCTGGAGATTGTCCAGGCCCAGCTCCGTCAAGTCAATGACGAGGTGACGGAGAAGTCCGACTATTGCCAGGAACTCTCGCGTTCCATATCCTCGGCGCAGGATGAGTACGGGCAGCTTCAAAGCCGGTACGATGATCTGGAACAGGAGTGGAAAAGCCAGCGAGAGGAAATCGAGGCCATGCAGGGGGAGTACGAGAAGATCCAGGCAAAATACCAACTGCTGCAGGCGGATTACAAGAAGGAAAAGGCATCCGGGAAACGCAGCCTTGAATTGCAGGCCAAGAACTCGCAGCTTCTGAAAGAGATCGAAACATTAAAGGAACGAGTGGTGGGGACTCAGGAGCAGCTCGATAAATCCTCGAGCTTTGAATCTGCTGCGAAAGACTTCGAGGCGGAGAACAGGAATCTCAAGGACCATCTGGCGAGCCTGCAGACAGAATACGATAAGCTGCAGAAGGAATTCGACTGCCTCTCCACCCAGCTGGTCGATAGTGTCCAGGAGAACGACAGCCTGCAGAAGATGCTTACACAGCAGTCGACTCGCGTTGTGGAGGCCGAGGAAGATGAGGAGCTGAGCCTTAGGCAGGAGTTTGCCCAGGTGGCAGACAAGATCCTCCAGATCGAGCTCCATGCCGAGTGCGGATTCAGCTGCCTCTTCAATTCCACTAAACTAAAAGAGAGCCAGACTACCAATATGATGCGCCTTAAGCTCTCCTTGGACTCGGCCAAGTTCTCCGAGGACAGGTCGAGTGTGGCGGGTACCACCTCTGCCACGGTTTTCAGCGGCGTGGTAAAGCAACACAAGTTTAGTTTGGTCAGACTGACTCAGAAGCAAGTTGAGGAAGAAACCGCGGGGGAGACGCGCCAGTTTAAAATGATTTCCAAACTTGAAAAGCAGATTCTAGCCAAGAATGAGATGTTGGCAGAAAAGACGTCCCAGGTCAATGACTTGCGGAAGCAGGTTCGAACCATCACAAAGACAGTTTCGGAATCTAATCGAAAACGCGAGTCCGGTGGAGGCAATAAGCCTAGTCCCGATGAGGACGAAGGACATGAATCGAAGCTGGATCACAACAGCGAGGAGGTGATCGCTCTGAAGGAAACTCTGTACGAGTTACAGGGTAAACTGTGCCATCTGCAGGAACAGGTGGAAAGCCAGTCGAATCAGATGCTGGCAAAGGACAAAAACATAGAGAAACTTGAGGCTGAGATCGAGGTGCTGACCAGTAATGGCCAGCTCATGGAGCAGTTGGAGAAATTGAATACCGGCCTCCTCGATCGGGCCACGACCGCCGAGAAATGCTTGGAAGACCTGCAACGTAGCTTCAATCTTTTGGAACTCAAGGAGGAGCAGTGCTCGGCCAAACACGAGCAACAACTCAGCGAACTCCAAGAGGATCTGAAGAATACCAAACTAAAGCTACGAATGGAAACTGATAAGATGAATGCCCTAATCCTGGAGCATTCGGAGCAGCTGGAGACAAACAAGAGCGAGGCTAGTGAACAACTCCGCAGGTGCCAAGTGGAGCTGGAGGAGGCTAAGGAAAAACATGAGAACGAAGTTGCTGCACTCATGGAGCACCTGCGGCTGTCCGAGAATACTGTCGCGGACGTGACTGCTGCCTTCACGGCGGAACTGCAGGAAGTGAAGGACAACATCAGGCGGGAAACGGGTGCAGCTGAGGAGGAATGCAGGAAGACTATGGCATCGCATCAGCAGGATATGACTGATATCAAAAATACGCTAAGCCAAAAGCTGCAGGAAGCTCATTTCAGTAGCCTCCAGGTGGTGGAATTGACGGCGAGGTTGAAGAAGACCGAAGCGGAGCGGGACAAGCAATCGACCAGGTCGGCAAAGGAGACCTTGGCTTGTAAGCAAATGGAGAGGCAACTGAACTCGGAGAATGAAAAGGTTCTGGAACTGGAGATCGCCAAGGGCAACCTTGAATTGGCTCTGAATAAAATGGCGAAGGAACAACAGGAGCTGCAAGCTCTTTACACGAAAAGCCTAGATTTTGTGGAGCAGTTGCAGACGCAGCTGGGGAAGGAGGACCAAAACAGCGCCCATAAGTTTGAGGAACTTCAAGCCAAGTATCAAAAACAGATCCATGACATGGAAAAACTAATGAAGGAGAAAATCGCTCTGCAGTCAAAGATCGAGAATGCAAAGGCTGATCACTCGGCAACCCTGGAGAGACTGTGCCAGCTGGAAACAGAAATGGAAGACTTGGCCGCCAAAAAAAATTTAGAAAAAATTTGCCTGGATGAAAAGGTCGAGACCCTCGGGGCCAAGGTGGCTGATCTAACCGAGGAAATGCTCAAAGCCCAGGAGAGAGCCAAGGACTATGATCAACTCCTCAGCAGCCACATGGAACTGAAGGCCTCACTTTTGAAAACAAGAATCTTGAGCACCGAGCTGGAGCGGAAAGTCGACCACTTCAAGTCCCAACTAAACGTGGCCCACGAGAAAGTCTTCAAGCAAAACAATGAAATAGAAAAGCTTCGCAAAGATCTGGATCTTGCTATCGAAGAAAGGGAATCGGCTCTTTCGAAACAGGAGGATCTGATGATGCAAGTGGAGGAAGTGGAAAGACGAATGTCTAGCCAGGCTTCAGAGCACAAGAAGCAGATGGCCGATTTCCTCGGCTCCATAGATGAGCTGCCCCTGAAGATCGAGTCCCTCAACAAGCAGAAACTAGAACTGGAGGCCGTAAACGAGGAGATGAAAGAGAACCTAAAGGCTTCTCAGGACCTGCAGACCCAGCTGAGGGAGGAGCGAAAAGTGGTCGCTGGTCTACAAGAATCCTATTCGAATCTGAAAAATAAGCTAAAGGACGTGACTCGGGAGCATGCTATGTCAAAGTTGGACATAAACCTGGAAATGGAACGCACCAAGGAGAATCTTCGCAAAGCTACCGAAGAGTGTGACAAATTGAAGGCCGAACTTGTAAGTTTTATTCCTAAATTATCACTTTCTCATGTACCAAGCCGCTTAAAACCTTTTTCAGGAATCCAAAGCAGGTTGCGAAACGCAGCTGGTGGCGGAACAAAACCAAGTTATCGATCTGAAGAGCGCTCGGGCCGATCTCGAGAAGAAATTGGTTATTCAGAGTGCCAACGAGAAAAGGCTGAGTCAGCTACTTGATGATGCGAGCCAGGAATGCGAAAGGCTCCGAAAGCAAAACGTAAGGATAAAGGATGTTTCTCTCTCAAAATTTAATGTAAATCGCAATTTCAGGAAAAGTTCCAACTGAAAAAATCCCACGATGACTTCCTCATCGCCAAGTTGGTGAAACAGAATTCGGATATCCAAAAAAATATGACGATTCAAATGGACCTTGTTGCGAGTAAGGCTGAACTTGTGGCTCACCTGAGAGCCAAAGAATTATCCGAATCCCTTCAAAGAAACAAGTTGGAAAATGATCTGCAGGAGGCCAACAAGAAATTCTCTGAATTGCTTGAAAAGTTAGATGCAGCCAGTGCAGAGAGTGAACAGTTGAGATCACTTCTTGTAAGACTTGTGACAGTTTTCTAATTCGCATTGTAAACTATAACAAGACTCCTTTTAGAAAACCAAAGAGTCTGTGTTCCGGACAGAAAAGGGACGTCTGGATGCAACAATTTCTAGTCTGGTGGGTGACAAGCGCAACTTGGGCGAAAGCCTATGCACGCTCACAGATCAAATCGAAAAACTGGAGGCCGACCTGGCCGTTGCCCGATGTGGCTCCAAAGTGCATGGAGGCACTTCACCAAGCTCCCCTACCGGGTCGCCGCCTCAGGCTGCTATTCCGCCGCACAGACATGGCTTGGCAATATCTTCAAGGGTAAGATCAAATGTCAAACACAATTAAGAGACTTAATATATTTTAATATTATTTCTGCAGAGATTATTCAACTTGGATTCCGAAGTACGCAGAAATCGACGAATTTTGGCTCACGACCAGAATCGTAGGGAATTGGGCTGGCAAAACATTCAAGATTCTGCAACTATGACTGATCCAAAAGGCAAGTGTATTCCTTTCGTGAGATGGTCTTTATTTCTAATTATGATGTAGATTTAAATGGCGATGCTGACCATGCTCCGGGTCAACAAAACGGGAATGATCCACTGATGGACGAAATGAACATCAAATATCAGGAGACCATTCGACTGTGTCTGTATCGTGCCGAGCTAATTGAGGAAATGGAAAAAAATTTGAAGGAAATGGAAGCTTCAAAAGATTGGGAGATTATTTCACTCAAGGTTCGAAAACTTAATATTTAGCTTCTTTTAATTAACTAAACCCTTCTATATTCTTTAAGGCACAATGCGAAAGTCAGGGGAACCAAATGGCCTCTCTTCAAAAGAAATACGAGGCCGCGAAGACAGACTTGCAGGCGCGTAAGGACGAGGTTGCTAAACTTCGGTCAAAAATCGTTAAATATAATGGCGGGCCAGCCGCCGATTAAGTCACGTCGTGCATTCAAGTATTAAGTTCTCTCATATTAAGTGTACATATATATGTGAAATTCTTATTTATGTTTATGTATGTTCACCAATTAAATGCTAACTTGTTAGCAACCAAATAAATTAATTTTTAAATTTAAATCTTTCTGTATTTTATAATATATTAAATCAGCTAGAAACCTAAAAGGTTTAAATTTTAAATTTCAAAACATCCGATTTGTTATTGAGTGTAAGAGGTATGTATTTCAAAAAATAACCTTTTTTTTGACTATAAATACTACTGTTCTTAAAATAAATATGTTCATAAGAATTTTATTTTAATTTTATAAATTATAAAAACTATAAAGTTGCGCAAAGAAAAGGAAAACGGAGGAAAGTTTGAAAATTAAGCAAAGTCACAAACCTTAAAAATATAAAAAAAATCGAGTACAATTTGTTAGTTGGCATATATACAAAGATTATCGATATATCGATATTTTCATACATTATCAACAGCCCTAGTGACTAGTGTTGGCAAACACCATACAAGCTTACGCTGAGGCAAAACAGAAAATTACGGGCAAAAAATAGCGCAAACGCCTCGCAACGCCATGAACTCGGCTACAAAGGTAAGTACAGGTGCTCTGCCCGGCCCGCCTGCAAGGGAACATCTTATTCCGCCGCCGGAACTCCACTAACTCGTACCATAAAAAAAGGCGGCGAGAGAGTCGATAGTTGAGAGTCGTCTTCGTTTGTCTCACTCCTGCGAGTGGGAAATTTGTTGTTCCACCGGAGGGTTAAGGTGTTGGTAGAGGCGGCGGGGGTTGCGTTTGTTTTGAATTTGCACGCGGGCCGGGAGCAACAACAACAACTGTCTAACCGATTGCATCCGAATCTCGGGAACTTGCAGGTTGGGGAGATATTCACGGCCGCCGGACAGGCGTTCAGCAGACTGGGAGATCTCACCATGCAACTGCATCCCAACGCTGAGTCGCCTTCGGGGTAAGTAGAATTTTTGTAAGGAACGCCCCCGACCCTAGCTAACATGTTCCCTCGCCATCAGGAAGTGGACTGACGAGGAGATCGACATGCTGCACTCGTCGATTATGCGCTTCTCGGACGACCTGAGCAAGATCAGCCTGAGCATCAAGAACCGTACCGTGTAAGTG
This sequence comes from Drosophila monieri, assembly GCA_035047585.1. NCBI lineage: Eukaryota > Metazoa > Arthropoda > Insecta > Diptera > Drosophilidae > Drosophila > Drosophila monieri. The sequence goes on along the minus strand of JAWNPJ010000079.1, from coordinate 4,272,492 downwards.
AATCACTGGCGAGGGAACATGGCCCACTTTGCGGATAACATCTAATGAAATCCATTTTTGCAGATCCCAGATACGGCAGGCTCTGAAGAAAAAGGCCTTTGAGGACGCCGGCATACCCGCCAAGCAAGTGCCCGTCCAGCAAGTGCAGCAGGTGCTCCTGACCCAGCCCCTCATCCAGTCCCAGCCTCAGCTGCAGCAACAGCCACAACCACAGCTACAACTTCAACAGACCCAGCCACAGCAGCCTTCCCTGCCTCAGCAGCAACTGCAACCGACTCAAGTATTTAAGCATGTGGCTTTGGTGGCACAACCGAAGCAAATCATCCTGCAACAACCACTCCAGCAGAACACAGGCACCACTGTCACAGTAAAGCAGTATCATCAGATGCAGAAGGCGGCGGCCTTGGCGGCAGCACAAGCGGCAGCAGCAGCAAACACACCCACAATCACGGAAAACATCATTATCCAGCAGCCCACTTCAACTTCCACAACAGCAGTAACAGCAACAACCGGCGCTGCTGTGCTGCCTTTAGTGCCTGCTGCTGTCACCACAGTCCTGGCGCCCGCGGTTGTGATTGCGGAGGATGTGGTGAGCACCACCTCGAATCCTCCGGCAGCGGGAACTGGAACAGTTGCCGTTGTGACTTCAGGGGCGGCAATGCCAACGGAAACTGGAGCACCAGCAGGCCTTAAGTGTGGGCCAGATGTATCGATGACCCTCAACCGCATCAACGTTCAGGAGAATGAGGTCGATGTCGAGGAGTGCTTGCCCGCGGAGGTGGTCAAACTGGACTTTGTTAGCGAGGAAGTGGCCGGGTGAGGGCTGGAATTCTTCTACTAGCACTGTGGAAGGAGAAACACCACAAACCTAGATCGAGAACTCTTTAAAACAAACGGTTGAGATGCCGCCCTAGCCCTAAGCATAAATTGTTAAGTGTTGTCATTTGATATACCTTGAAATCACCTTTGTTCCCGGCCCCCGAAACACGAAACAAGGATGTTGTGGAGAATATGAAGAGGAGTGAAGATACAGAGCATAGATATTAATATCGGAGCTAACATGCTGCACCTAGACTTAAATAAACGCAAGACACAATAGTGCAAAGTACGTAACGACGATCGTGTAAGTTGAGAGTGAATAAATGAGCATTATTTTAAGTTCTTGGACAATTGTTTTTTTTAATGAGATCCTAGTTGGGATTAGGACCAAATATTTGTATCTGACGACCTTCGCTTCAACTTAGCCGCCACGGAATTGTCATTATTTCCTTGAGACTAGAAGCCACTTTTCGTTGGGGGCTAATGGGCATAGACCTCCTAGGGTCTCCTTTCGACTCTTCCATCCGGAAGCTAGCTTTCAACCCGGAGTCTTATTTATTTTTTCATATTTGAAAGTTGATGGCGTTGCCACTTAGTTTAAAAATCGGATTTGCTCCCCGACTGGCAGACCGTTTTTCAACACTAGTGTTATCGCTATCTTGATTTTCCAACTTTAATATTTCCAGCTCTGATTCAGCTGATCTTTGTTTATTATTTAACTTCGAACGACGCACAACTCTAGAAACGATTAAGCAGTAAACACTAATATCTCCGTAATTTAATATTAGTTTCCATAAAATTTAATTAGCCACGGGTATTGCGGGAACTCACATAAAAAAACTATAATTCTGCGAAAATGAGGCTTGCGCATCTGCTGCTGGCAGTAGTTGCATCCTTCTCAAGTATATCCTGTAGTCTGGGATACAAGCCGGTCGTGATTCTGCATGGGATCCTCTCCGGGGCCGAATCCATGACCTTGTTGGTGCAGGAAATCTCAAAGGTTTGTTATTGGAATCCCCTTGTTATTGTTTACATTGCGCATGAAACCAAAACAATGACAAGGTCAAAGTCGAGGCGCAATTTAATCGATTTCGATTTGTAGGCTCATCCTGGTACTATTATATACAACTGCGACAAGTTTAACGGATGGTACAGTCTGGAGAATGCGTGGCGTCAAGTCGACCAGATTCGGGATTACCTCCATGAAGTCGGAAAACTGCATCCTGATGGAATTATTGTTCTGGGTAGATTAAATCCGCTTCCTTCAATGCAAAGTATTCTTTTCAACAAAATTCTTTGAATTGTAGGGTATTCACAGGGAGGCCTTTTGGCCAGGGCAGCCATTCAGAGCCTTCCGGACCACAATGTGAAGACTTTCATATCCCTCTCCTCCCCACAGGCAGGACAGTATGGAAGTAAGTTTCAACGCACGGGATACGATTGGATTTATCAGTAATTTTATTTTTTCAGCAAGCTTTTTGCACCTTATCTTTCCCGATCTGGCGGCCAAGACTGCCTTCGAGCTGTTCTACTCCCGGGCGGGACAGTACACCTCCGTCGGTGGCTACTGGAATGATCCGCACAAGCAGGACCTGTACATGAAGTACAGTGAATTCCTGCCGCTGATCAACAACGAAAGAAAAACCTCAAACTCCACCTCATTCAAGATGGGAATGGTGCGGCTCAACAGGCTGGTGATGATTGGAGGACCCAACGATGACGTAATTACTCCTTGGCAATCCAGGTTGGGTTAAGAAATAATTGTTACTTTGCATAACCACTAACGACTTTCATTTACAGTCATTTTAGTTACTATGATGAGAACTTGGACGTGGTGCCGTTTACCAAGAGAAAGTTTTTTACAGCCGATTCGATCGGTGTTAAAACCCTTCAGGAGGCTGGCAAACTCATTATAGTGATCAAGCCCAATGTCCATCATCTGGCCTGGCACAGGCGGAAGGATGTTATCCATGAAGTAATCTTGCCATACTTGGACTGAACAAATATCCGCTGACGCTTAAGAAAGGCGTATGGAATGTTTCTCATCAATAAGCATCAATGTGAAGACGCCGCGGAAGTTGGCAGACTGGGACAAAATGATCTTTTCTATATTTTAAATAGCTAATACCACAATTGTAGCTAAAGGATTAGTTTTAAGAATTTTCAAGTGATTGCAGAAATTTATATGAACAAATATTTTTCTACCTATGCTCATAATATATGCGTTTAAAGGACTTTTAGTAGATTTTTTTCAACTATTTAAGTTTCGCGCTTCATATTTGTCGGACCACATTGGAGTTGCCAGATCGTGCATCGAAGGAAGAAACTGATTGATTTCAAACGACTGAAAAGTTGGACAAGGTTTGTCGAGTTCTTATGATGAATATATTTAAATGATAAATATAAAGTGTACGTCAATTTCTATTTGAGATTAATAAAATAAGAAACCACAAAGAACCAGACTGCCAGAGACAGTCTGGCCACACTGTATTCAGGCACAGTCAGCGGTCGAATCCGCGAATTTCACAAAGGTGGCGGCAAACAAATTGGAGGCTTTGAACAGCACATTATAGCCATGGCGGACAACAGTGGAGCAGAACAGGATACAGACGATGTGATCCGCATCATGGTGGCCACCGACAACCACCTTGGCTATGGCGAAAAGGATGCTATTAGGGGCGAGGACAGCTTTACGGCCTTCGAGGAGATCCTGGAACTGGCTGTGTCCGAGGATGTGGACATGATCCTGCTAGGCGGAGACCTCTTCCACGACGCCGTGCCAAGCCAAAACTCCCTGCACAAGTGAGTTCATACTAGTTTCAAATTTCTCTCATTCATCACTTTGATTTTTTTTTTTAAAGATGCATGGAACTGCTGCGTAGATACACCTTCGGGGATCGGCCCATTTCCCTGCAGATTTTAAGCGACCAAGCGGAGAGCTTCCACAATTCTGTGAACCAGTCTGTCAACTATATGGATCCCAACCTAAACATTTCCATACCGGTCTTCTCCATCCATGGCAACCACGACGATCCGAGCGGCTTTGGAAGGCTTAGCTCTCTGGATCTTCTAAGCACCACTGGTCTGGTGAACTATTTCGGTCGCTGGACGGACCTCAGTCAAGTAGAAATCAAACCCGTCTTAATACGCAAGGGCGTGAGCCAGCTGGCGCTCTACGGACTAAGTCACATCCATGATGCTCGGCTTGCACGGCTGGTTAGGGACTTTAAGGTGAACTTTTTCTGTCCCGAATCTACTAAGGAGAATGAGTCAGATGAGGACGACTGGTTCCACCTTCTGGTGGTACATCAGAACCGAGCCGATCGCGGGCCGAAAAACTACTTGCCCGAAAACTCGCTTCCTGCGTTCCTGCACTTGGTAATCTGGGGACACGAGCACGACTGCAGAATAGAGCCGGAGCTGAACTCCAAGGGTTTCTATGTCTCGCAGCCGGGGTCGTCGGTTCCCACGTCTCTTTCCCAGGGGGAGTCCATTAAGAAACACGTTGGTCTGCTGGAGATCTACAAGAACAAGTTTAAGCTTAAAGAGCTGCCGTTGCAGACAGTGCGTCCTTTTGTCCACGAATCCGTGGTCCTCGCAGACCTGGCTGACGAGCTGGAGTTGACGCAGGGGAACGCGTCCGCCAACGTGCACAAGTATGCCAAAAAGCGCGTCGAGGCCATGATAGAGCAGGCAAAGACTCAGCTTACGGGGCACCCCCAGCAGCCCACACTGCCCCTCATCCGGCTACGTCTGCTCTATACGGACGAGGCGTGTATGTTTAATACCATTCGCTTCTCGCAAATGTTCAGCACACAGGTCGCCAATCCTCAGGACGTGGTGCTGTTCAGCAAGATCGCCAAGAGGAAAACAGAGAAGGAGGGAGCGCCAAGTTTGGACAAGGAGGCTATGCGAAAGGCTATGGTGAGGAGGCAAAATCCTTTGAAATTTTATTTAAATTAATCCTGGTCTACAACTTTTAGGAAGCTGAAAATGCTACACGCGTGGAAGAATTGGTAGCTCGCTATTTCGATGGGGCTAACACGAAGAATCCCTTGAAGCTGTTCCATTCCAAGGCTCTGTCCGAGATGACCTTTCGTCTTGTCGAGCGTAAAGACGCCAATGCGGCAGATCATATTGTCAAGTCAGTCTCGAAGATATCGCCTCTGAAATGACACACTTTACATTTAAATTGGTTTATCCATCAGGTTCTACAGGGAAAAGGCAGTGGATCATTTAATGGAGACCATGCCCTTTGAGGAGAACATTGGCGAAGAGGTCAACAGTTGGATGCTTCGCAGCAAGCATGAGAGTCTGTTGAAGGAGCTTGACGCGCGGGGCGGCAATGTAAAGAAGGACACTAAGTCTCCCAACGAAAATGCATCTACAACTAGCGGGCGTGGGCGAGGCAGTCGTGGTGGAGGCCGTGGACGGGCTGCGGCCACAGCAGCCACGCGGGGAAAGGCTCAGTTGGATGTCACCGTCAATACCACAGTGAGTAATGGGAAGAACTGAACCATATAATATTTAATTTTTTTTTTTTGTTTAACAGCGCACTTCGTCGAGACAAACTTTGTTAAACAATATAAAACCTAAGAAAAATACTCCTACATATTATGTAGATGATTCAGATTAACCCACATTCCATAGTCCTGGGAAAGGTTAAACCTAAACTGGATATATTTTATTAAACGTTTACCCATTGTTTCTATTTATGTAATAAATCTTTAAAGAAAATCAGATTTCACTTCGTGATGGGTTAAACAATAATTTTTAACTCAATATTTATTTTAGATTTAATTTCAAGACCCCTCCACGGTTGCTTCAACTGCCAAACAAATTATCCTATGACTTAAGGACTACGATAAGGTAAACGGACTGCTGCCGGGCTCCACCTGGAGCGGCTAAATGTGGATCATTCTTTGGTTGCCTAGCTGCTTCAGAACTCTTCCCGATTTGGGCAGAGATTTCTCCCGACACAGGCAACAGGTTACTGCTGGTGGTACTCGTAGTAGTAGCGATATGGATCCACCGACGAGCTGCCACCTGCGGCGGTTACACCCACACTTCCGGCTGCTGCAGCGCCATTCGTTTTCGACACTGGCCGGATCACGTAGGTGTTGCGTCTGCAAAAGAATGGGATATAGATCTGGTTGTCCAGGAAATTAATGGCTTTCACTCACCTGTTGTGTTCACCGGCGTGCACCTGGAAGCTGGTCTCCTCGCTGTGGTCGTGCGAGAAGAGTTTCTTTAGCGCAATGATCCCTGCTATGGTCAGGGCCACCTTGCTGATGACCAGCGCCTTGCCGGCAATCGCCGCTAGAGCCTTGAGGCCTAGAGGACCTGCGATGCCCATGGCGGTGAGCAGGGCTGCCACCACGTACTTGATGTGGCCGCCGTCCTTGTGCTTTTTCTTCTTATGTCCGTGTTTGTGCCCACGCCCCACGCTGCCATCCTCGTCCCCGCCGCTAGCGATGTCGATCTTAAGCGTGTGCGTCCGCATGAGCTTGTCCGCCTTGGACAGGAGAGCCCGATCGATGGGGGCCAGGTTGCCGAACTGACGGGCATCCGTTAAAGACCCCAAAATGCTGTCCGCCTCGCTGTGGTTCTGCTTTTCCAGCACTAGGCCATCGGCGATCTTAATGGAGTCCTGGTCCAGGGCGCGGGTCAGAGCGTGCAGAGCTTTCTGCTTGAGGCAACCGATGAAGTCGTTGGTATCCTGGCACTCATCGTACACCCTTCTCACGAGACTCATCTCCGGGCCCAGACCGAAGCCCCAATCGGTGGGACTAGAGGTGGGCGATTCCATCACTGTGCTGTGACGTCTCCGCCTTGGAGCCACTGCCGATGAGGCGGTCGCCACGAACGCCAGGAGAAGCAGCCACTCGGGACGCTTCATGGTGGTGTGATTGCAAAAGGAGGTGGCTGTGCTGGATGCAGTGTCCTCGTTGAAGATGTCCGAATTCCACGACCACTCGACGGTAATCTCGTGATGCTACTGCAGCGAAATCGCTGGGCGGTAGGAGCTTTTATAAATTGTGGCTGCCGATTGCGGAGCACTCGAATGGAAAGAACTGGCGTGCCCGCTGGGAGGCAGACAGATCTTGGACTTGCCGGTGGATGGTGGCTGCTGATGATGGGTGATGGATGCAGCAGCCACTTGAGAGGGGCCAATTAGCATTGGCGATATTTTGTTATGCGTTCGACTGGCGCTGACATGTTTTCGTTACTCAAACCACGGATGGATGCCCATCCATGCCCAGGTCTTGCGATCGACGGAGAAGCCAGCCTGCCAGAAAGTGGCACTTTTCGATTTCTATAAACATTAGGTAGGTATTTCTAGTGGAAGGGAGTGAGATTATGTTTGATGAAATCTAACTATTTTCTTTATGTTTTAAACATAAAGAATATTAAACATTTAATATTAATTTTGAATTAAATGATTATTAAGTGAAGATTAAAATATTTATAATGCTTATCCATTTTAATAAAACTCTCTGGAAAGAAGTACATTTTGTTTACGAATCTTTTATTATTACGAAGCTATTATTTATTATTTTGTATGTTTAAAAAAGGTTAATAACAATATATTTGGAAACACATTTAAAAGAGATCACTGGGGCATTAGAACTGCCCAGATCCCGTTCCCTGGTCTCCAGGCCTTGACTTGTTTAAACCATGTTTATTAGCACATTAGTTCTTCAAGAAGAGAACCCCATCTTTATGGCGTTAAAATGGTTATTATGGAGCGCAAAAAAGCAACATACATGGCTTGGAAGGCAACAACCGCTCTGCTCCGTACACGATATCTTGGTAATAACTAATGAATTTTAACGATGCGTGCAGCCGAGTGATTAAGTCCATGCCGGCGGCTACTGCCCCTTGGACTTGGACTGGGGATCGTCCGCAAATTGGTTATCATAAATCGCAAATGTTTTGGCGGGCAGAGGAGCTGGTGGATTCCCCGGCGATGCCGTGCATTGATCGTGCTGCACATTTGGCTCACTGGCCCACTGGGTGAAATTGAGTTGGATACAGTTAAGAAATTTTCTTTTCTGCGCATCAACTGTGAAGCCCAACACCACAACACCCCATCCCCCAGGCCCATTTCCACAGCCTTGCCATTCGCTTTTGAAGATTGTCGTGGCTGGGGAGGCCCCATGATGGTGACAGTTGGCTTTAAAAAGTGTCTAAGACACTTTCGTCTGGCAATAATCAGCTAATTGCCTCTTTTATCCAGATCACGTTAATCACTCTCGTTAAGAGGAGGCATAGTTTGTAGAGGATTGCTAGTTATAAGGAGGATAATGGATATGGATTGGAGTATTAATATTTTAAAGACTATTTCGAAAATTCCAGGATGTCCTTTAGACCTTTTTTTTGCTAATAAAAGTCCTTCCCTTTTTCTATTTTATTCTGTGAAAATTCGTATAAAAAGTTGAGTGTTTCTAACAAAATTTTCTCTCCTTATTCAAACTGAATCTAAAGTTTGTATCTTCTGAGAAATATATAGAAAATACCATGTAGCAACATTTGTAAATAACGAGACGCACATATGAGTGCCACGCACACGAATCCTCTGCTCAAGAGGGCGTAAATAATTTAATACATCAAGAAAATTGGAAATGAAAGTTTCTTTGTTTTGGTTTGGCGTGGCCGCAGCTAGCATTTAGTTTCGACATTCGCAGATACCCGGGTGCCCGGCTGGCCGGCTGACTGGCCACCCAACACTCCCCTTCGACCAAAAAAGGGACCCACCGACTGACAATTGTGCGATTTATTTGCACATTTCGGCCGGACAAGTGAGATTCCAGAGGGCGGACGGGAGCTATGTTCATGGGTTTTTGGACACTCTTATCGTCAATAATCATCATATGCTCAAATTTTTGGTCGCTTAATTGGAAAATTGTTGTTGTTCTTGCGATACGCCTGAGCGATTGCTCGATTGGATGGCTAGGATCTGAGCCTGGGATCCTGTAGTGGGATAAATGGATGATTGGTTTGGCCGCCGAGTGCCATTTGATTGATGGGCTTCGTACATATACTGTTATTGTTTTGCGGCCTTGTTGTGATAATATTTGGCCAGAGAGGCCAGTTTGATTGGCATTTAGGCCCAGAGCCTTGTGGCTTACTTAAGGATTTTTGCCACTAAACTTGAATTAAACTTTAATAAAAGAAAGCAAACAAAACCATTGACCAATGGGCGGAATATTTTTTCTCCATTCGGTGGCAGCGATTGCGCAAAAGCAGAAAGTCCTTCGAGGGTGGAATATGAGTTCATATCTCATCATATTTCATAACACCCACTTCCTGCTCCGCTTCTGTGGTTGTGAGCGTGAGTCGGTTGGTGGGCGTGAGTCGAGTCCCAGTCCAAAATGGCGTCCAACTTCCTGCTGTGTCCAGGGGATGCACTTTCGGCTCTTTGAAGTTTTACTCGAATTGGCAAATGACAGACCCCGGGGTAGTGGGGGCCATAAGTCCTCTTGAGTGTGCACCTTGTTGGAAAATGGCCTCATATCAAAAGAAGTCGAAACCACAAAGAAAATCTCAGCGGAACATTTTCAGCTACATCAAATCATCGAGTCCCGTATCCGTATCACTAGCCCGTATCTCCGCCCTGTTTGCACCGTTTCCCGTACCCTCTAGAACCCCTCGTAGAAGGACAAAGAATTCGTCCCTCTTTAGTCCTTCCAAACAACTTTTCCACCTTCATATTTTCTGTCTCTGGCGGCTGCGGTTCGTTCGCCTGAACTTTCAACTACTTGCCAAGTTTTCACATTTTAAATTTGTTGGCTTGTTGCTGGTGCAGAGATTTTTTTGTAGCTACCATTTTCTTTTACCTTCCAACAAAAGTTTATTTGTTTTTCTTGGAGATGTTCCTGAGTGTAGCAGTGGAAATCTTGAATAGATAGTCCTGGGGGCTGCTTCTCTTTTGTTTCAAGGATAGCTATTCTTTTAGGATCTTATTTTTCCAAGTGCATTTACATTTTAAATGTAAAAATCAAACTCACATCCTGCCCCCAGTTATGTTGCCTACTTATGTACATATTTGAGACGAGGCGGGGATTTGAAAAAATCTTCCTTTCTGTTCATGCACAGAGCAGTTCCAGGACACAACTCAAATATGTAAGGATATGGGCGAACTTTGTGCTGAACCTTGAGCTGACTACTTTGGGCCTCGCCACAAGCTGTGGTCTGTGCCCAAAATTTGCTTACACTACATATTTTTGCAGTTCACCTTTACTTCATCTAATAAGCTTCGTCCTGGCGATGGCTCCTTTGTTCCTTGCTCTCACATCGTTATCGATGGATGGCACAGCGAGTTGAGTTGGAAAAATGTTTTCGTTTTAGCCAACCGTCCTTGCCTCCCCGCCGCCTCAGTGGGCGTGGCCAGAGCCAGGGCGGTGGGCGGAGTGGAGAGAAAAATAAATTGTTGCAAACACAAACAGAAATATAATTTTTGTTGCCTCGCATCTACATGGGCCACACATATTTATGGCATGCCAGCACGTACGCGATATATTGCAACCCAATCGCTAGACGAAGGAGGGGCGGGGGTGGTGTGCTTTTATTTATTTGGTAAACTTCGTTTATATCGCACACAATCCGAGAATCCCCAGGAAGGAGAGTGCTCGCCCCCCCGATCCGAGGAAGTCGAAACCGAAAGGGACGCCATGTTGAATGCGTCGTCCTGTGGACTGTGGGGGGGTGGTATTGGTTGGGTGCTGCCGGTTCTGAGGGGGTGGTCGTCACCATCATAAAAGCGTGGCTGAGACCCAGGACTCAGAACTCCAGGACCCGGCATCCAGGACCCATGTAGCCTGTGTTTGTTATGCTTGTCAAGCATTTTGCGCGGTACTGTCTAACGATATTTCGATTTTGATATCTTTGGGTGTTATCGTTAAATGTCTGTCTGTTTTGTTGGCGGTGGGTGTGGGTGTGGGTGTCGGTGGTGCGGGTTGGTGTTTAGGGGAGGTCACAAAGTATACAATGTGCCATGTTGATTATGGTCTCATTTTTGGTATTTACTTTTCATTTCACTTCTTTTGGACACTAAAAGAAATTGTATTTCGAAATTGTGAAACATTTTTAAGCTCGTCTTTAGTTTCTGACTAAATTTTAAAACGAGAGCTGACCTTTTTTTGGGAAGTGCCCTTCGAAAAGGGGAGCAGGACTTTACGACACCTTCCTTGAACATTCCATAATTGGTGCATCCCTGGTCATGGTCATGTGCGAGACTTTTAAATTAGCACTCAAATGTGTCAAGAGTCCAGCATCATTATTCCACGAACCTAAGACCCTCGTCTTTAAGTCGGCCTCAAATTATGCTTGTACGTAAGCCTGGCCGGGGCTGTTTGACATGGGTCTTGCTTGGGGAACTGGCTTTCGTTTTCGTTCCGTCATATGTCATAATTATAGCTACTCCAGTTCGAGATCCTGCCTGGAACCTGCTCTCCTGCCCAGTTCCTGCCCAGATATTGATAATTGGCCAGGATGTTTGACCTGCGGCTCCACAAGTCTAGACGAAAAGTGTCGGTTTTTGAATATTTTGACATTTGGCACTTGATGGCCTCAATCGGACATAGATTAAATAATTTGGACATATCCTAAGGGCACCTGGGAGATTGTTCTTAATATATTAATGATATGTAGAAATATTTATAAATTATAATAGTATGTTCCTCTTTAGATACCTCTGAAAGGCTGAAAAAACCTAAGAATATCTATAAGTTTTTAATGAAATCGCTTTATCCAGTTGCAGGATAACCTTGTGGTAGAACCCACAGCACTTGCCTTCCAGAGTCTTATAAAAATCCATTAAGCGGCAACCGGCAGGCGGATAAAATCCATTCGGGGCACGCGATGTTTCGGCCTGGTGTGATTTATGTGGCTTTTAGGATATTTTATTAAAATGCATATTCGTTGCTTCGATGTCACCGTCGGCGGCCGGCGTTCAATGTTTATGATTTTCATAAGCTCGCCGGCCATTGGCTGGCCAGTGCCGGCTACTGGCCACAGCATCCATTCTGGCCACTCTGGCGGAGGACTGCAGCCGGCGGAGACCTTGTCCTGGCCAGGTTGTACGTCATAAATTGTCACCGCGCAGACACGGGCAGGCCGCGCGCAGTGTCAGGTGAAGATACTGTATCTGATCGCCGCGACCGTTGCGGGTCATAAACAAGCGTCCCGGTCCCGCGACCGGATCTGGGTGCCTTTGGAGCCACCATTGCACCATCGCTGGCTTCTTCTGGGGCTTTAATTAAAGCAGTTTGCTTGTCTTCATTTTTGTATCTTCTGCTTGCGCGTTGTATCTTCTGCTCCTTGGTGGGGGGATAAAAAAACAGAAAAAGCAGAAACAAAACAGAAACAGTCGTCAGTCGTTGGTCGAGGCTTAGTGCGGATTCGTTTATCAGTTTATTTAAATTTTTCTTTGCATGTGTAGTGGTTGGGCAGTGGAGGGGGTGGTCCTGGGGCTGGCGGGTGTGTGGCTCGTATTTATGCCCATAATCAGGACGCACGGAATCCCGTTAAGTCGCGTCATAAGGCGGTTCGCCATTTTCGCTTATCGTCATCTTCTCGTTCCCAGCCAGGCAGAATGTCTCAGATTCGGTTACAGCTCCAGTCTCAGCCCCGCCCCCAACAAAAATAAGAGGCTGTGCAGAGTTTTATTGTTGCTGCTGAGAAATTGGATTCGTATCAGTGGCACATATACCAACATACAGACAATATTAAATGGGAGATACATAAGCCCACACCCACACATGCTCGGTTTATGGCAACTCATATCTGGCAGATATAAAAGTGAACACCCACAATCGGAATAAGAAGACACAAAGCAAACGAGGAATCAGTAGCAAAGACACTGAAAGAAAATTGTAGCTCATAAATATCCTATAAGGTTCCATTTAAAGAAATAAAGAGAAAGGATATTTTAGATTTGTAAAAGTGTTACTGTTTAAAAGTCTTATTTAAAAGAGGGAAATTCCTATTCCCTATTCCTATGAACTAACAGTGAAAATAAGCTCCTTGAAAAAAAAATCCCTCCACGAGCCGCCATTTTGTGAGAAAGCGAACGTCGAAGAAAAATGATAATAAAATAACACAAATATGGCAGAGGGAAATGCTCGTTATGCGAGGATTTTGTTCCCTTCCTCCTTGCATCCGGCTCCTCTCTACTTTCCATTTTATTTTTATTTTATGTATTTGCCACATAAGCAGCTTAAGTGGCAGCAAGGACAGAGACAGACAGGGAGTAGAGAAAGGAAAGGGAAGATGGAATGACAGAGCTTTGGCATATACGGATTTCCATATAAGCATACTCATGTGTATATGTTCATATATAGTACACTCTGTATGCCATATCGAAGGCAAAAGGATCAGGCATAATGCCGTCGTCGCCGCATGTGCCATAATTTGCAGAAAAGTGCCAGAACAGCCACCCAACCAGCCACCCACTCCATCACCCATCAGCCATCCAGTGGGCTCCAATCCAATGCCATTCCCAACCCCAAGCCGGCATTAAAATGCCTTTCGAACAAGGATAACATTTTGCCTCGTTTCTTTTGCTGAATGACGAAGGAGCAGAGCGACGGGGGCAGGCCAGGATATGGCACATGGGGGCGAAATGGGTGCATGCCATAAAAACAATAGCGCACATAAATTTTGCACAAATATATAAAGTATGCAAAAAGGCATAAAAACGAATAAAAAGGAGCACGGCGCGGGGCTTTCCCACCAAATGAGCTGGAGGGGATTGGGTTTGGAGCTGGGAAAACCAGAATACAATATACACTCGTATAAACACACATTCACAAAAATCGTAAAACATAAGCAAGGATACGAAATATTTGAGACTTCGTTTGTTTTATTTTTGCCATTTTGTGCTTTGTATTCATTTCGTTTCGCACTGATTTCCAAGGAATTTTAACGAGGCTCTATATTTTGGGGCACATCTTGCTGGGGGCTCTGAAAAAATGGCTAACGACAAATTTCTGGGGCACAAATATCACGCCGCATATTCCTGATCAGCTACAAAAGTTATTCCTCTCAAGGATCTCAAGGATGAGAATTCGCAAAGATATATCCATGGCGAAAGGCCATATATGAGTATTCAGAATTTTCCAAGGGGCACCTTCAATAAAAGTGACTTAAAATCTAAAATATATTTCGCTCGCAGGTTTTGGTTCAGATTAATAGAGAATTAATCCACAAATCATTTAAGATATTTCGCTCCAGGATGGGATGAAAACTGAAAAAGCTATCGTCATCCTTGTGCGCCATAAGGGGCTTTCTATACATTTTCCATTTTGAAAGGATCCCACAGGACAATTCACAAAAAATTTGAAAAATATTTTGTTCTCGGATTTAAATGCAGAATTACGGAGAATCAATTTACAATTCGTTTAAGGTATTCCGCTCCAGGATCGGACCAAAATTCAAAGATATTAAGATTTCTGTGGGCCATATGAGCGCATATATGTACTTATCACATATTTCGATGGGAAAAAATGAGAAAAAAATCAAAAAAATATTTCGCTTTTAGGTTTTGATGCAGATTGATAGAAAATCGACCCACAAATCGTTTGAGGTATTCCGCTTCAGGATCCGATGAAAATTGCCAAAGATATAGTCATCCCTGTGGGTCATATGGGGCCTTCCATACACTTCGCCATTTTCGAAGGGATCCCATCGGAAAAAATAAGAAAAAATCTAAAAAATATTTCGCTCTCAGGTTTTGATGCAGTTTGATAGGGAATCGACCCACAAATCGTTTGAGGTATTCCGCTTCAGGATCTGATGAAAATTGCCAAAGATATGCCCATTTCTGTAGGCCCTTTGACCCTTCCATACGTTTCCGTACGTCCAAAAAAAGTAAACAAATATTTCGGATAACTCTCAGGTTTTGATGTAGAATAATATTCAGATTTTTCGGTAAAAAGGATTAGCTTTGTTAATTAATTAGATATTTGGCAGCTTTTCTGGCTTCAGATCTATCCGGACAAAACCTTCAATACTAGTTAGATAATTAAATAGAAAGTATCTCTTCTGAGCCATTCGGATATCGGTGGCATCAATCTTGTGCATTAGACGAGGCACTCAGAACGAATGCAATTGCCGGAGGGCATTCGTGCATCTCTGACTCCATTCCATATCCATCTCCATCTCCACGGGTCACAGATGTTGGCATTTGTTGGCATCATAGTCGTCACCCGTAATTGGACATCGACAGCGGTTCAAGTGGTCCACTCCGCCCCACCCACTGAGTTCACCCCTCGCCTCTCTCCATATGGGCGCACGTAATTGTGATTTTCCGTGTTTTCCGTTTGATTTTCCATTTCTTTATCGCCTTTTCCTACCAAGTGCATGAATTTGCCGTTTTGAGAAATTTATGCTTTTTAGTTTATTGCTGTTTCGGGTGGTGGGGTGAGTGCAGGGTGGTAAGGTCAAATATAATGGAAGAGAGGGGCGGGGTGGTAGTGGGAGGGTGTGCCTGCATAGTTTTATGAGTGGACCTTGTGTGCTGGTCGTCAGATGTCCATGGCCGGGCCCTGGAGAAAGTCCATGTGTAATTGGGAATTTATTAGTCGCTGGAGACTCATTTACATTTTCTCCTGCTTGGGGTAGCAGCTGACGGTGTGGGAGGACAGCATGGGGATGGAGTGCCAGCCGAGTCCAGGACCTTTGAACACTGCTGTAATTATTAGCCATTCTTTTATTTATGGCAAAGCAAGTTTTGATTTATCCGGGACTCGAGACAAATGCGTAGAGCTTGCCACATAAATATTCCGAAATTGTCTATCGCTCTTCGACGGACAACTGATTTATTACTAATTGCCAGTCATAAAGTTGGAGTCACACCTAAGTTCACGGCAGTCCTAGTGTTTCCATCTAGGCTAAAATCACATATCCGAAGTTTTTTACGTAGAGGCATGACCTTAATCCGGTGATTCTGACTTCTTAATGTGGCAAATTGGTAAAGCCTACGAGCTCCCCCGAACTCTAACAAACCGGCGCTTAACTTGTCCGTCATACGATTCATTTAAGCCTCGAATTCGTGAACTGCTGAAGGTCCTTGTTAATGGAAACCGTGCTTGTCGGGTCACACGTAATCTTATTACGCACTGGAGTCCATGGAGCTGGGTCTGGGCCCTGGTCGATTGAAAAACAGAGAAGAAAATTTCAACAACGTCACCAATTTCCGGCAATTATTTCGACTGTCGGTTGATTTAATTTATTCGTTGCTCAAAATTAAAACCAAACCAAAACAAAGAAATCCCCTTGTCCAACTCGAGCGACATTGTAAACAGGCCGCATCCCCCCAGAATCCCCCGACCCGCCATTATCCTGCCAAGGATCCCAGCCCGCCCACGCACTCTTCATTGCCAGCTGGGTTTGTTGGCGCGATTTCTCATTCCTGGCGCAATTGGTTTTCAATTCAGGGCCATGTAATCCCCCCCAGCTCCATGGGATATTTCTGGGGATTTATGTTGTTTTTTTTATCTTGGCTAGCCGAGGTGGGGGCTGGGTTTTTTCTGGGGCCTCCCTGCATATTATTAGCGAGCGCCGCGTGACTCTGCGTTCAACTTTTAATCGAATGCACATAATTGCCAAAATAAATCAATCAATTCGGCTCGGCTGCCCCCTAATGAGAACTGACAGGCGCCCAGTCATCCCCCCTCTCAGGACCCAACACCGAGTAGGTCCTTTGCATAAATTACACTAGACAATATATTTGGTGAGTTTCCACATAAACCAGACCAAGAATTGTCATTCCAAAAATTCCATTAAACAGTAAAGTTTCAACTAATAATGGGGCCTTGAGATAAGAGAAAATATATGGAACTCTTTCTATATGGAAAAAAAAAAAAAGGAAAAAAAACTTAATCCGCAGCAGGAAATTTGTGGCCCAGTGTCAGAATGATAGAATCTCTTCTAATCCAAATTCTAATTCCCATTTTTCATAAATCAGGGTCATGGGAGGAAACCTTTAACGACTTGGTTTACGTGTCATTTGAGTTTGGGACTCAAGGCCTTTCGGTAATACCAGGTCTTAGGTGAACATAAATATCCGTGTTCCGTTCGATAATGATCTTGAGCTAGAGCACGTGCCACTTTTGAGGCAACTCCATGACTCCAGTTTTGTAATCCATGAGATATGGCGATGATGACACGCTCCGGCTGATTTTATGAAAATGACAAATGTAGCGCAACTGTCCGGGTTACGGAAAACTCTCTGCCGTAAACAGAACGGGGTAAGAACCTAAAATATCCCGGAACGCGTGGCGGTATTACGTGTGAAAGGATTATCGATAACACGAGATGTTCGGAAATATTGGAGGGTTTCGGAAGCTGTTAATGAGAAGATTCTTATCATAATTGAATCGGAAAATTATATTTAATTCATTTAACTCATTGGAGAATAATCATTGATCGTTCATGTAGTCCTTAAAGCTCCTTCAAAGGGTCTCCAGCTGTGCGGCAAATACTAGAAAACAAAATTGTTCTAAAATTTTCAACCATAATTTACTGTCGACACCAAAAAGCACAAGCAGGATGTAAAAAGGCAGGTTCTGAGCTGCCGGAACTGACGAGGACATTATTAGCCAAAAGGGGGTGTCTACTCTCGATGAAAAAAGCCAAATATACCTTCGAAGGGGTGATTTTTTTTTAGAATTACTTTGCTGTGGCAGTCCACAATTGAATTTCGAAAGAATAAAAAAAAAAAACTGCAAAACGCATTTTTCAAATGACAAACAAACCCAGCGAAAAGTGAAACGGAAATGAAAACAAACAATAGAGTCCAAGGAAAACAAAGTAACCTGAGAACGACGTAGAGTTCAAACGGATGGTGGCGATGAAGATGGTAATAATGATGAGGACAACGATGATGATGATGAGGTGGTGGTGGTGGGGTGGCTGCGACGGAAAAGGAAAAAGGCCAAGACCTGCAAGGGGGTGTGAAAATGAAATAAGTATAAACAAATAGAAGCGCACAGTAGGCAGCTCAATTTGAGGAAAGTCAAATGGTCCGGGGGGCGGCGACAAGGGTTCACTTCATAGCAGGACATTGCAGGGGTTGCTCTTTACTCCACAGTTTGGCAATTATATTTCCGAAATACCCGAGACTTTGGACAAATAATAAAAGGGTATCAATCAGTTTTACATATGTATCGAAACTTACACCTTTTAGGGATTTGTGATTTGTGAAAGGGAAAGAATTTTATTTCCATTTTAATATTTCGGAGGAGTCTGATGGCTCCTTTCTTCTTGTTAAGAGCACTTCGAATCGGAACTACGAGTGCTGGACCGCAGATGTCTGGCCACTGGAGATTTCCATTCGCCACGGGACATGGGCAGCCTCATTAAGGAGCCAAAGTGCAGGACAATTGCACTGGGCCTTGGGCATAAATCACGCCTTTTAATAACTAATAAACGCCATCGCTCAAGTGGCAGCTGTCAGCTTGTCAGCGGCAGCCGAAGACCGTGAAATTGTTGCAAGAGGACAGTGAACAGGAAACATGGACAGGGGACAAGGGACATGAGATGCGAGACCCGGGACACGGGTCACAGACAGTAACAAGGACCGAACAGTGCTCTTGTCAAGTAAAAAACACCCCAGAGGAATCCATCAGTTTTCGTGATTTCCGTATATTAAGTCATCATTTTCTGTCCCAGGGGAGAAACTTTAAATTGAAGCTGGACCAAGTTTATATAAGAAATACGAAAGTTAAGTGCTTTCTGTTCTAGGGGTTGTATATTTTCATTAGTGGTTAATGTACAACAAAATGGGGTATTCAATTCCATAGATTAACCTTTTTTCTATTAATTTTCCACGAGGCTACCTATTTTCTAGACTCCCAAAAGTATGCTAAGAATTCCGCGAATGCTAGAGAAATATTGCATAGACAATAGGAAACTATAATGGATTCGCAGATAAAATGCTATCTCCGAAAAACCTCGAAATCTCAGCTCCATCTGAGGTGGGTAATTGAAGTCCTCTACCAGTTCTCGACAACGCGCCATCCATTAAGATGAGCTACAACAAATGCATTCATTTGCTTGCAGGTGTCCGTCCCATTCACCTTAACCCTCGGGTGCCCCGAAGGGAGCACTCTAATGCGTCAAAATCCTTCAACTTTTCGCAGCTTGTGCGCACAATGCGGTGGGCCATGGGGCGGATTTGGTGGGAGGCGTGGCTGGCGGCTCTGCCGTTGCTGAAGAGCCCTTGCCTTCAAATGAAAACAAAAACAAAGGGGGAAAAATCATCAGCAACGGGAGCAGGAGAAAAAAATTGCACAGAGTCTGACAAAAGTATTTGAATTGACAAGTGCCATCAAAATAGAAGCGGAATTAAATTTATCATGGCAAGTGGGGGGCGGAAGGGGCAAGGTGAGACGGAATCTGAGAGAGCTATGACATTGTGCCCCGGGGGATGAACCCACCCAGTTGGCTGAGGGAATCCGAACGGTTACATCGGAAACATCATGAAGAACATGAGCCAGCAGCGGCGTCGTCGATCAACTCGAGCGTGAGACAGTTCCTCGGCAGCCAGAAGGAAGACGAACTTTTAAATATTGAATAATATGTTTTTCTTCCTTGCCAGAAAACACCCAACCTCCTGGCCAATTTCTTTTTGACTTGGCCCATTGGCTTTTTCGATAAGTTGGCATAATGATGGGGCGAATGATGAGCGGAATCCTGACAACTTGGCACAGTGGGTTTTCTCTAAGAGTCTAAGATTAGTTTTCTTTTATTATAAAATCTTTATAAAATATAGCATAATACATCATAAATGGGCCTTTATTATGTGGGAATTCTTAGCAAATTTCAAGCATAAATAAACCATTTTTGTTGTATTTCAAATCAGTGTCGTAAGACCTTGTTAAATCGATCAGCTCACTCCAGATGCAGAAGATGACGACAATGACGAAACGCTTTCAGATTATTATGCAAACATATCAGCCCGGAAAAGTTTTGGCTAAATGGTTCCGAGGGGGAACTAATGGCAACCTCGACAAGAGAATGAAATGGTCCTGGTTCTGGTTATACCAGAGATTTAAATTCTGACAGCTTTTGCCACTTGAAGCCGCCTCGGGGTGCTATTACAAAATATTTTGAATGGGATTTTTAATATGTATTTAATTTCATAATTAGCGCTGAGCCCCGACACGTTTCTTGGCAGCTCGGATTACGGAACACGGCACGCGACTCCGGCTTGCATTTTTTCCGTCAGACACCCGACCTGTTCGGCGAGTCGTGTTAAATGTAATCCGCTTAGCGTTCATAATTTCTGCTAATATGTTCCCCAACTAATTATTCCCAGGCAGATTTAATGCTATTAGAAGGCTGTGTCCTTTAAAAATGTTATTTTATTCCCTGGGACCATTTTCGGATTGAAATGTGTGTCCCCTCACCGAAAGCCTTTCAATGTCACCATCCTGCGAGAAGTGGACAAATCGTTCAGCTAAAAACGACAGCAATCAAACAAAATTGAATATCAGCGGAAGCTGAAACGACAAAAATCGACAGCAGCCACTACCATGGAAATCCTGGGAGGACGAAAAAATTGGCATTTTGTTTGGGGAATGGAGAATAGGGATTGCGGAGGCTCACGGCAATTGTTACGTGTCAATAACTGCAATAAAAAATCCTGGCATGGCTGGCACGGCCGGCATGGCCGGAGCCTCGCTCTACTCCTTCCGTGTCCTACTGGAGTTGCGCCTCAATAACTTTGCAACTCAAATCAAAATCAACGTTGCATTTCAATTGCGAAATTGCCAACTGCCAAACGTCCGCATCCGCTCATCAATCCGAGTCCTGGGGAAGCAAAAAGGACCCTCGTCCAGGGTTCTATTTCACCTCGTCTCGCTGGAATATTAAAATAAATGTCCTTCAGTTAGTTGTTTCGGGGAGTTATTTATTTTGTTTCGAGATTAAATTAAACTATTCTGTGAATTGGCTGTTTGTTCAAATTGAAATTTTTTTTCCACTTTTTTGGGAAATATTTTAAAAATATATCCTATATCTCCTGATCTATTTGAATAATTCATGTATTAATAATTTTCAGAACAAAGCCATCATCGAGTATCTATGGCCATATGTCATGGTATCTGGCTGGCAGATCTCAATAGTTAACTGGATGATAGCCATACGCTAATCTGGAGGGAAGCATCTGCAGTGATCTATTGAGATGTCATCTCGCTTGGCTCAGTCCTGCCGCCTAGCCCTGACAATAGAAATGGCAAATGTATTCCGTTTTTTGTGTCCTTTTGTGCAGGGTTGTGTTGCAGTTATTAACACACTGGTGGCGATTTGTCACAAAAAATGCCTCGTATGACATGTGTGCAAACAAGACCATAACACTGTCAATCCAAAGCGCCGAGGGTTGCATCCTCTAAAGGGGTTCCCCTCGAAGCAAGGATCTCATCCACCCCGCTGGCAAAAGGCGGCCAGCGATGCGCGATTAATGGCAATGTTGTTTACTTTTAATTTGACAGAAAATTTTAAATATTGAAGCCGATTCCTTCCATTTTTCATTCCAACTATTTATGCATGTAAGCCGAAGTTTTTAATTAAAATCACATCAGACTGCAGGCAGCAGGCTCGCAGGAATCAATCACATTTGCCAATCACCGAAATGGCAGAAATGTAAAAAAGGATTCGCCAGGATGAAATAAAAAGAATTTGGCACTGACCAAAGGGAAGCAAGGCAAGTGACTTGCCTCGCCAATAAATTAATTAAAAATTCCAATAAAAACGACACATTTTGGGCAAATAGTTCTGATTTTTGCAGTCCTTAACTTTAAGTTGAAAGGAGCAGGACTCACTACCAGAAATTGCTTCCACTCGACTGGCCTCATTAAGTGGCAACAAAACAAAAGTCGACCACAACATTTCAAATCAAATATAAAAGTCAAAAATCCATCGAAGCCGAAACGAGGGCAACGCGAGGCGGGAACTTTGAAAGGACCTGAGGACCTGCATGCAAATGGCTTGGGGGTGGCCTAGGTCCTGGGGCGACCGCAGGCGAGGCACCAAGACGCCGGGCCCTGAATGAGAATTTGCCTTTGCGGAAAAACTTAAACACCGGAAACAATTAATTCCACTTGAATTAACATATGCACAGATTGGCCTCCCGGGGGGAGGAGGGTTGAAGTGTCCAAAGGCGGGGTAGGGGTGGCCAAAGGACCTCCAAAAGTGTTGACTGAGGTGGTTGGCTGAGGCATCCGTCCTGATTGATCGCACTCCTCGGCCAAACTTTCGCCTGCCATTCGTGTTTATGAGCCAAAACTTTTGATAGTCTCGCGGCAAAGGGGTTCCAGATACACCAAGAACATAAATACAGCCTTAAAAACATTCGTTAATCGATTGTCCTGAGAGTTATCCTGCCCGTTTGTCCAGTGTAGTAGTGACGCCTCGGAGGGTTGAGCGAAATAGTTTGGCGTACCGCATTGCGAGCAAACAGCTCCTGAAATGAGTTAAAAAGTTAATTGCCAGCGGACAGGTAATTTCTGGCACACTTCAAGTGCAAATGCCATTAAATAATATGCAAACAAGGGTGGCTATCCTGGCCATCCCACCCCCGAGTCAACCCTCCCCCGTGATGGCCCGGCCAAGTCAATCAAGGAGCTGACAGGCTCGACTGCCGCGACACGAAAGCCATAAAGTCACGAAATGCCTCCAACTTTGGGTTTTAACTCTGGGACCCTCAATGGTCCCGTTTCCATTGCGTGTACCTTGCGGTTTAGTTATATAGTTAGTTCCTTAAAAAGTAGACTTATAGACTGAGAAAAAATAAAGGGTCTTAAGGGAGTAGTTATGACTTTGTTTCTATATAGTGTTAGGGGGTTGTTGTTTGTTTAAAAGTCACGTTCATTATACCTCTCACTTTATCTTGTTTCCATTTAATTACCAGTATTTTCTCAGTGTGGTTCTTATAAAGGTGAGGAGCTGATTAGGACCGTGAGGTGAGGTGACCGCAGAACGCGTGCTCACGTTTAGGCGTAACAAATTGCCATTAAACTGCCTCCGCCCCGGCGTCCCTCTGGTTCCATCCACCCTTGGCCGGGTTTACCTATCTACCTGTCTGACTGATTATTATTTAATGATGGACTCGGCCCGATTGTCCCAATAAACAAAAGTCTGCTACTCAAGTTTTTGCCTAATTATACCTTGAATTGGAAACCCTATACCCACGTTCACCCACTTTTTTAACCAGCCGAGCTTATAGAGCGTGTCTCATATCGGAAATCCAATTTGAATTGGCAAAGATTTGGATAAGAAACAGGATATTTGAAACATAAAACTATTATTTTGACATTTTGGCAATAAAAAGATAATAAAGTAGATATTATAAGCGTTTTCCAGGGCAATAAGCTCTATTCGCGAATCCAGAAGATATATTTTCCTCAAATAAACAATTATATAAATGAGACCTTTGTGTGTTTTCGTCGAAGGAATGCAATTATTCACGTGCTGCCAGCCAATTCTGGAAAATGCCAAAAACAGCCAACCGAATTTTCCGCACCGTCAGCAGGCAGCTCAGGGCAATTTTTTAATTTCTTAATTTTTGCGAGCTCATGGGAGAATTAGCCACGTTGCCATTTGGCCACGTAGCAGCCAAGATGTCTCTTCTGGACGGTCGAAAATCCAGAAACCCCACCGTCTAAAAAAAGGGCGGTAATATTTCTCTATCTTTCCAGTTCGGATGACAATGGAGTATGAGGTAGATTACCCATTATTGGGTAGATCTTAAGGGTTTATTGTTAAAAAAAAAATTATTAAAACAGGGACAAGTTTGGTAGATTATTTATGGTTTAAATTGTATATAAATATTTCCTGTATGAACCCAAGTAATGGGTATATTATAGTCGCCATCTCTGGCTTATGAGTTTCTTAATTTTTTTTTCTCTCAATCGCCCTTCTTTGCGGGATTTGTCTGCTGGCAAAGTTTATTCATTTAGAAAATTTGCTCATTTTCACTGTTCGTGGGGGCGAGTTATTGTTGCTGCCTTGCAGGACGCCAGGACTCTCCATCCAAAGGGGGTTAATGTGGTACGTGAGCACAGTTTTCATATAAATTGCGGCCAATAACATTTTTCAGTTGGCAGGACAGGAAAAACGCGCACAAAGCAGAAGAGCAGGACGGCTCGAATGGCTGGTATGGCTGACCAAGAGTCGAGATGAGAGAAAAAAGATGAACAAAAGCTGCTGATGATGGCTTCTTTTTGGTTGGGTGTTCCTTGGCCCGAAATCCGGCTCATTAAGCCTTGGGTGGTGGTCATCGCGGGTGTTGGATTCTGCGGTACGACAGGGTGCGGGTGGTGGATGCCCGAAATCTGGACACTTGGGCCGAGTTTTTCCTGTCTTTCTATTTTCTTCTCTTTTGGGCCATTAGCTGAGATGCGATGGACGAGCAAATTATTCCCCAAATACCCGGGGGTAATTATAAATGTCATTCCACGCTCGGCTTACGAAACGGACACAGACAAGGACGAAGGACGTGAACCGAGAGGACGATGGAGGGAGGGAGAAGGGACTAGAGACAAAGACGGGTGCAGGACATCTGATCAGGCCCCGTCAGGCGGACGCCGTGTTTTGTCTATCATAATGAGTGGCAGTCGGACATTTGGACATAATTGTTCAATTATTTTGTTACTTATGGGCTGCCAGCACCACTGCTCCACCACAGTCACACCACCACCCACAAACACAAGCTCTATACTATTTTTTTCTCAGTGCCGTATTTCGTTAATTTTCTTGTTCTGTCATTTGCCATACATTTCGGATATTTGTCAATTAGATATTTGCGCTAAATCTTGGACTCCACACGGAGTTCATCTGTGTGTTTCTGTGTGGGATGAGAGCCACGCCCTCGCCACTTACCGCCCACGGCCTCACCGCATGACAGGAAGTCAACTGGAGACACCCGCAAATGGAACACGCGACCGTCGAATGTCAAATTCAATTACAAAAGCCAGGTCTAAGGGGAATTACTAAGGGGGCGGCAGGACGACAGGGTGGTGGGGCGTGGCCAAGCCTCAGGTGTGCTTTGCCATTCAATTATAAATTTTCAATAAAAATTTGCGCCACTTGGTTCGTTCTTCCAGCTCCTCTCATCCAGTTCGAGTGCCGAAGTCCTTTATTGTTTTTGACATTCGCTGCAAATAAAACGAAAAGGGGGCGATCCCCACCCACTTGATTCGCCCATTTTGCAGAATATTGTATAATGGAACCCCATGACGTATTTAAAAGTTTGTCTCTTGCTCGTCTGATGGGTGGGAAGTCCTCCGCGTACAAATATACCCCGAAGGCAAAGGAGTCGCGCCCTGCGATTGACAGTCTCAGCCGAGAAAGTCAAACAAATCGAACGAAGCTAGTGGGAGGACGAAGTGTGGATGGGGTGTGGACACAGGACACGCGACTGCACACATATTTAATCATACCACAGGAAGAAACCGATTTCCAGGTAACTGCTCCTTGAAAAGTAGATATTAACCAGTCATAACACGACACATTCTGTGTCTATCAAATGGATTCATGAATTCCACGAAGTCCGGCTTGGCATGCAGATTTATGCAGCATCTTCCGAGGCCTTTGTGTCCGACTCACTCGATCCGCTCGTATCATTCAAATCCCAGCCAAGGGTGACAATTCCTGGTCCGAGTCCAGTCCGAGTTCGTGTCCGCCTTGGAGAATGCGTGTGAATCGCATTGAATCGCTGAATGACATATCGGTAAATCAGTGCCACAGAGTTGGGGGGCGCGGAGGGGCTGCCTGCCGCATTCCGTGGCACATAAAGCAAAAGTTCGACCCGGACAGGGACCTGGGTACACACTGCTGACAGATGGACACTGGACAAGAGGAAAAACAAAGCAAAAACACAAAAATATCGCAATGATCATAAATATTATTCCGTTTTGATGTTCCCTTGGCAGCCCACAAAATCCTCGTCTGTGTAAGTGGTAATACAGTGGGGACACCCTAAAACGGACCCTCTGTTAGCTGATTTGGAGCTTCACCTTCTGAGACGTCGGACTGTAGTCCTGGGTGAACTGAGGACAGGGACATCATCTGGAATTGCCAAAAAGGGCTTTCCATTTTTCGCACAGATGCAGATGCCGATGCCGATGGCGATGCAGATCCCCGGAGCAAAATCGTCAAGTGGTGTCCGTCGGCGGCAAAAAAGGTGTCGAAGAAATTGTTGAACAACAAAGCTGCACAAAACCGAACCAAAACCAAAACTCAAACTCCCAGATCCCAGTAAGAGGGGCCTTCGGTTCGGCGATCTGCTGCATAAATGAGCCAGCCAGAGACACGCTGTCTGGCAATTCGCGACAGTCTCCTCCTCGACGGCAGCACAGACTCATTCCGATTCCGATCCGGGGAAAAAATGGAGCCCCAAGTCACTGGGGAGCTCGCTGTGGAATCCGCACAGGCGTCGCATTGTCTTCCCTTCGGCTTCCATTATTAGCTGAGATGTTTGTTAAAGCAACCGCGACGATTTGAATTTCAGCACATTCGTCCGGGGAGCTGGGGAAATATTAAAATAGTTCACTCACCGATCGTGTATCGGGGGATCGGGATAGGGATTGGGATTGGGAAGATGCAATCATCGTCACCAAGTCGAGAATCATGGATCGGACATTCTGCAATTTGAGCATTCTATGCAAAATATGATAGAAATCTGATGCAGTTGGGTTGTCTTCTTGTTTGGCATTCGGTGCGAAAAGATTCAGAATCATATGGATTTCTCAGTCGTCTCGAGTTTATCCATATAGGGATACCATGGGATTACATGAATACTTTAGATGACTTGTAAAAGATTTTAATATTAATAATTTTAGATATCAAAAAGTTATTTTCATAAATAAGTTTGATGAATCATAACTTCACTTCTCTGAATAAGAAGTTTTATCCTTTTCCTATTATTTTTTGGTTTTTTCCCCACTGTATCCTTCTGTTTAAGCCAAAGAGGTATACTCGTTTCTAGCCTGCAAAATATGATTGCTGTTTGGCTAAAACGAACAGAACTGAAAACTTCAGTTATCGTGTGGCAAACGACACACTACAAGATACAAGCAACAAGGAATGCCACAGGGATTTAATACTCTACAGAGAGAAAACCCTTCCATCCTAATTAATATTTTTTTAAACTATATAAGGAAATGATATTAATTTTTTAAAGCCTTTAATTCAGCTTGAACTATTATCTTAAATCATAGAGCATGATAGAGATATCCCTTGAGGTATGCAACACATTTCTCTATGCATTTTTTTGAAAAAATGGCGACCAAGAAATAGTTTTCAGTGATCCTTTCGGCCACTGGGCTTCTGCCTGCGCTGATCTTGTTACCGATTTCGATTTTGATGGCGATTTTGAGTGGCCGGCGAAGCGCTGACAATTCCCTTGAACTGAGACTGAGACGGAAGGAGGTTTTAGGGGGCATCTTGACTGCCGGGGATAAGGGGGACCGAGGCATACATAAATCCCCCGAATGGTCAACATCGGCAGGCAGCATCAGCATCAGAATGTGTCGAGCCATTGTCACTGCATGCCGCTCGCATCCACGATACTTTATTCATTTATTCCAATAATAATAATGCAATGCAAACATTGATTGTCATCGATTGTCAGCCGAAGGCTGCGCACGCGCATTCGTCCCCAAACCGGATTCGATTTTGGCACCAGAGGGGGGGGAAAGTTATGCCCTTTTAGGGCATTTTTGATAGGTGACAGATTTTGTGCGCTCGCCGCGCGATTTGTGGCAAAATTTATGAGTTGTTGTCAGCCAGAATGTCGCTGTCGTTATTGTTGATATTCGATTCGTTGTGTGCTGCAGCTCCTTGCCGGAGCTGTTGAGATTTCCTGGCCATATTTACATTTAATTTCAGTTTATTATTTATGCCCCTTTGAGTCCCTGGCCGGTCGGGCTTATCCTGTTTTACATAAAAAATTGTTTCAGTTTTTATTTCATGGCCCTGGCGCAATCTCATTGCGAAAGAGAGGGCGACACAGAGCCGGTTGTGTGTCGTGTAATTGCTTTTTGCGTTGGTGAATTTAAATGAAAATGAATTCAATATTGCATTTTCACGCCGAAATGCTTCCAAAAACAGATTTTTCATTTACACTTTCTGAATGGCGCAATCCGGATTACGTATCCCACGGGCCCAAAGCATTGATTCTGCTCCTGCGCATCCCCCATCCGGCCGCCCCATTCTGGCAGGACTGAGTCAAAGGATCCCTCCGGCGCGCCGTCCCATCGCCGCCCCTCCGTGACGGACACTGGCAATACAGTGTCGATGCAAAGGCTCTTCGGATTCTGAATGCCCTTTGTGGGACAAAGGACTACGTTTCGCACACTTTTTCATTACCTTTTCCTGCTGAAATTAATCAACAACGTGCGAGAAATTAAAGGAAAATCAATTTGGATGGTGAAAGGATTTTCTTCAACACCAAAACAGTCAAGAGCAAGTAATTTTTTTCTTAATAACGTGTAAGATTATATCCATGATTTCCGCATCTAAAAATATCCTCGACTGGGTCTGACGTCTCTGGAGTTTTTGATATTTTCTCTATATTATGCATACAGCGGCGTGCTAAATTTATTTATTGCCATCGAAATTATGGGGTTTCGTACCCCCAATGACGAATGATCTACATTTTGATGGCTGTCGCCAGTTTTTTTCCTCAAAGACCATTTTGTCAGATACGGCATGACTTTTTAATGTACTCCTCGGATACAGACTCGCTTCGTTTGGATTCGTTTTTGTCATTTTAATGTGAATTGAATTTTAATTCCTTAAAAAAATCAAAACACTTTCTGAAAAAAAGACGAAGGCAACACGATCTAGATATACGACGATTACGGGGCACCAAAAGTTTGTCAAAAATTTTTAAAAGCCAACCCTGCCATCCAGCCGGCCTCTCAAAATTTATGCCAATTTTTGGGTCTCCGTCTCTGGCCCATAAAAACAGAAATACTTCGCCTTTCGATGGGGCTCTTCGGGCGGAAAAAATGATCTGATTTATATTTGACACAATGGTCTGACACAGACGGCGTGTTACAATATATATCGCCCTGGCGTACAGGTAGCTACCTCTATATATATACGCATTTATACATAACTCAGTTGCTCGCTCTGATACATAAAACATAAGACGGATACGTGGGTGGAAAGGGAGTGGATCGAGTGGAGCAGCTGGGAGATTATCAGGGGGCGTACGGTGCGGAACGCAGCCGTAAATCCACTCCGAACGACATATGGCGGCCATTATGATGCGCAATAACTCGAAACGTGAAATAAGAGCCAGCGAAAAAAATACGAAAACCCGGCTCATACTCCACTTGAGGCCCAATTATATCGCAAAAGTGCTCGTAAAATATTGGGGAGTTGACAAATTATGGCAACGCCTTTGGCCGATCACGACTTGCAAGCTAATCAGTTTGGGTTTATACCTCTCGAAGGGGATCTGGTTTCGTTTCTGGTTCGATTTATCATTCTAATGGACAATGGGTTTCAAAGAGAAAAGTTGTTGTCTTGCCAAAAGAAATTGTGTCAAGAAGAATTTAATTAATACAAAATAATTAGTAACTTTTATTCTTATGGACTTTAATAATGTAAACACCACTCCACATAAAGGATGTCCAAAGAGGTCAACAATATAGGCATTAGTATTTCCAACCCCTTAAGAACCAACATGTGTATAATGACATTAGGCTTATCGGGGTATTATTTATTTTTTGGGGCATGTGGAACAATTTCCATTAGCTCTGGCTCCTTTTCTTTTTTGGTGGCACAGCAGGAGGCAACCTCCAGGTCGCGCAGGTTCGTTGCGCTTCTAATTAATGTGCGCACCTTAAAAGGTGTTAAAATGACAAACAAACCATAATACTCTGATAGCCGCGTTTTTTACATAAAATATGCTGCAAACTGAAACAGCAGGCGTCGAATGACACAAATGCAGAGGCTCAACCACCGGGAAATGAAATATGTTTAAATTTTATGGGGAAGGGAAGATAATGCTTACAACTTCGATCTCACCCACGAGCAATGCGGAACAGGTGCTTGATATGAAAGGATCGCAGGATCTTGGCGAGGATCCTGGGGCCGCTACGCAATGTGCGTTGATATACACTTATCGAGTTGTCATTGTCCTGAACGCGTACCCTCCTGCCAATTAATTCCCCAGGATAACGCAAGAAATGCACAAACATGGGCTTAATTAATTTGAGCCTGCAGCGCAACCACATCTCCTCATGTCCTGCATCGTCCTGTTATTTCCGTTTTGCCAGCTTAGAAGCATCGGGCCACGATCCCTATCGATTCGAGCATTTGGCATTTTCGTCGTTTTCGCGCTTGTTCAAAAAATATTAAGCGGGAGGGAGTCACAAGTACATGGCTACTGGCGTTTAAGCCGTTTAGTAACAGCTGATTTATGGCCAGATCCCCAGAGAGTCGGAGTTTAAGCCAAGTCAGGCAGATGTTTTTAACGGAAAGTCCTGAAATAATGATGCTTTTTATGCACATTTGTTGAATTTTTGTTCGTGAGTGAGTATACAAATACTCGGTTCATAAAAGACTGGCCGAGACAACTAGCCCAAAGTCCTAGGCACGGCCTATCAGTATCTGTGCATTCATAAATCAAGAGCCTAATTAATGGAGTCACGATAAGGTGCGCCAGAATTAGAACCCGCCCGTGTTTATCAATTATATTTTCCCCACTTAATTTGCCAGCCTTTCATGGGCCGGCATGTAATCTGCATGAGTTATTCCCGCAAATATTTGCTCCAGAAGTCTCGGCCTTTGTGGCCAAGTGGCCAACTGGCCAAGAGAGATGGTGGCTTACACTGTGGTGTTGGCCATATCGCTGCCTTGGCGAAATTCCGCAGTCAATCAAAGATTAGGGCGCCACATTCAAAAGAGAAATATTTCCCAGTTGCATTGATGATACTGAACTGTTGCGTTCCACTTAGGCATTTGATGTTGCAAATTACAGATTTCTTGAATTCTTTTAGGACGTTTTCCATTCATTTTCTGATATTAATTAACCCTGTTTATGCTCGTTAAAAAACATATGGCCATTCTGGCTGATTTACATTTTCTGCGTAAATACTTTCGAGGGACATTCTGAAATTCTAATTCGAGTTAATTAGACATGGACCCCGAAAAACTCAACAACAATCAGATACAAGGCACGAATGCAGTCCAGAAAGGAGTCACTGCTGCGGACTGGTTTCCGTTATCGCAGCCATCGGTTTTGAGTGTGTCCAGTGTCCTTTCCCAGCTCCTCGTCTCTCTCCAAAAATAACAAAAAAACACATAATGAATTAAGGTTTATTTTGGGAATAATCATGAATAAAGAATACTCTTAGGAAAGGTCTACAATCTAGATACCTATGCATGCATCTGTGTCATTTTCTCTGATAATCATTTTTGGAAATTAAAATACATTTTTAAAATTATTTTAATATAATTAAGCACGTTGAAGATCCTGTATATTAAAAAGTAAGTGGCAAGAATAAAGCCACAGACTCTGCCTTCCGATCTCAAACTTATCTTTTCGATTCACGAAGAATTCTCTGGCCCCGAACTCGGTTCCAGATCAAGTTTCGCTTGGGTTTTTGTGATTTTCTTATTTATTGATTTTCTACAATAAATTTCGCATGTTTGCATCCAATTTAAATAAAATTCGACAATTCTAAATCACCTCGTTTTGACGTGGGGCTACTGTATCCGTATCTGACTCGGCTGGCTGGACCTCTTGGACATCGGACCTCGGATCCCGGACCCTGGACCTGTTTACCTGTTCGGTCTGGGCTTGCGTGTGTGGGGAAGCAAATCGAAGCCAAAACCACAGAAGAGGACGACTGCGTTTTTGTCTCTGTTAGCGGAAATGCAAAACAAGGCCAGAACGGCAGATTTATTGACATCTTCGTTGGCCGTCTTTTCCACTGCTTTGCATATGAAATGCCAAGACATACGGGGACGGTTGCAGATTTCCCATACGAAACACATAAATATATTTAGTCGGTCGGTCTCTGGTCAGGGGGGGATGGGATGGATAGATAGATCTGAATTATCGGCACGCTCGGCTACCGATCCGTTGACATTTGCTGACTTTGCCGAACCAGTTTCATCATCATGACTCACCACCTGCCCGAGATCCGATATCGTTCCGCTGGATTTTCGATTTCTAAATCACCGAAATGCCAGACGAACTAGAAATTATGAATTCCCCCGGCGAGAATTGCGTGCGAATAAGCTGATATTGGCTTATTTCGATTTTGAATTAGCCAAAAATCCAGAGACATTTATTTTCCGGCTATTCGTGGGAAGCCGTTTATTCAAATCAAGCCGCAATCTTTGCTATGCATAACTCTTTTGTTCGCTTCGCTTTTGTTTCACCTCGTCATTATTAATTAAATGTAGTTATTTGTATGTTAAAATCAATAGATATGAATTTTAAGTTTTTACCGATTCCGATGATTCCCATGTCATGTTAGCCGAATTTATTGCTCTCAATTAGAAAAAAGCCATTTGGAGAGATGTTTATGTTTATGCGAAGCACTTTGCTGCCGTTGAGTTGGCCAAAATATCCATTTGAATTTGTCACCTGCTGATTTGATGGGTCATTCCCAGACTTTTGGCTTGCCAATTTATTGGAGGTGATAAAAAACAAGGATAAGAAACATAGGTCTTACTTCCTGATGGGAATTCTTTACTTTTTCTATAATTTTAGAGAAGTATAAACCTCAATCCTCGAGCAAGAAAGGCTATAAACGTTTATTATTTTTAATTAGTATTTGGTTTGGCTCATACTATCTATTGGATGGATGGAAATCCTGGTCCTGGCCAGCTTCCCTTGAGTGATTTCATTAATTAAAATCGCTGTTAATGCGAATAACGGATTATGACATCGGCCATGAGTGTTTGTGGGAGTATCACTCTGTTTGCATACCACCCACCCACTCCCACTACCAATACCACTCGTACACGCTGTCTTTGTCTGGCAGCTGGTGCTTTATTATGGCATATTATGCGGTTGTCAGTTGTATTAAAATTGTTAATTGGTTTTGTTTTTAATCTGTCAATCAATTAAAAAAACAACTGCGATTTAATTAATTAAATCAACAAAGGCCGCAATAATGCAGCGCCAGTGGCGGCAGTAACAACGAATAAAAATGTATCTCAATTAAAGATAATAAATAATAATACCCATAGACTCTACAATTACAAAGTGGAAATATTAAAGAGTTGCATTCGATATTTAAGTACAATTTTTGATGAAATTCTGTACAATTATTGATTGATAAAGTAAATAAGTGCCAGGTGGTGGGCGTGAACCCCCCGAAGTGTGAAGGCTGTCGGCCGACAGAGATGGCGCGAGGGAGCATGAGTGACAGGGACGGTGCGAGTGTGGGAGTCACCTAACGGGGCAGCAACCTCAACCCCAATCGGGTTCAGGAGAAAGAGAGGGTCGGCAAGAGGCAACGCCATTTGAAATTCGAAATTCGTATGCAAATTTCCATACATTTATTTTCCACACTTTGGCCAAACAGCGCCGCCAGCTAAAAATGATAAAGCGACTTCATTTTTTTCCCCGTTGCCGTTGTTGTTCGTGCCTCGTTTCGTTTTCGTGCACTCTTTTCCAGCTCCCCTTCCAGTGCCCCAAATCCCCTTTAATGCACTGTGAGAAAAACCTAAGCATTTTGATAAAAAAAAACCAGACAATCATTCCATATCCATATACAAGTTCTCCCTATCACATTTATGGCATTAATATTTCTAAATATTCTATACTCTTATTTTATTCCAGTGCATCTGCCATCACTCAGCTTTCCTGCATTGGCTGTGTGCACCATGATCCAACCACCCGCCCCCTGCTCTTTTTTCTCTTGCCCCACTCCAACGTAATTATGCAAATTAACTCTTTTTTCGGGGCCTTTGCTCAGCGGCTCTGCCTACCTACCTGGCCACTCTGTTGCTGTTTCCACCTTTATACATCGTATATACTCCGCTATATATAATTCTGCTTTATGTAAAATGTCAGTCCAACTTTATAGCTGCGATTGTGACTGTGGCTGGGTGTGAGGGTGCTTGGGGAGTGCAATTTGTTGTTTAGGCGGCAACAAATTTTCGCTCAACCCGACTCCAGGTCTTTGTTCGTGTGCACTCAATATGACAAGACTTCCTAGACCCCTCGGAGCTGGGATTTCGGATGCCGATTGCCCTTGGGGTTACGCCTCCCCCGGAGTTACGGAGTTACGCATCGGCCACTTAATACACCCGGTTCTGCTGCTGGGATTTTAGTGGCCAGTTCCGGCAGATGCGATTGACTTCCTGGGAAGTTCAAATTCTAAACTCAAAGTAATTAACCTTTAAAAATTGAAATCCTTATAAAGAACACTCGGCCTGCAATCATTATGATCGCTTCTCTATTTTCTCTCATAAATATTTATACAGAATGTAAATGCGTTGGACGACTTGTGGGGCCAGCCGGCGAATTACGTATTCCGCTTGCCACAAAAAAGCGACCAGGTCGGAGCCAGAGAGGCAGTTCCTCATTTGGTAAGCCACCAACTAGGCGCTCCACCTCCGATATCGTATATATTGGTGCACCGCTGGGCGGCACAAATCACCGCAACCGCAGTGGTCAGCCGGAGGGGTGGAGTGGGGGCAGTCTGGGGGCGGCATTATGACGGCTGCTTGGCTTCAAAGGAGAACGCGTCGCATAAATTGGCCCGGCGGCTTTAATAATTCACCTCGGAGCGGCCAATATGGTCAAGAGCTTGCCAAGTTGCAACTTGCAACAGTCGCCGCAGTGGCTGCCCCAACAGAGTCATACAAATCACAGTTATGATTATTGCCGCGATTAAAAACTGTCGCCCGCCAAGTCGCCCGGCTGTCAGCGACGACTCCAAGTAGTATCCATGAAGTGTATGTACAGACTACACTTTGAATGAAATGGCTATACTTTTGGATTCATTTCGGAAATAACAATAATATAATTTTTTCAAAATATAATACCTTTTACTAATAGCCCCTAAGAGTATTGTTTATAAGTTAAGACTCCCCATAAATATCCTTTTCTATAACTACCCACTTTTGTTGCCCTGTGTACCTTATTTGTGGTGGCCATCTCTGGTGGTGGTCACTGCGCGTGCGGCACTCAATCCCGGCCAGAAGCACTGGGAATGAGTCTATCGACATGTGCGTTGGACTCTCTCGTCCAGTTCACTTTGGTTCAGTTCATGGAGCTCTGTCAAAGTTGCCATAAATATCATCTTTTCAAAAATCTCCAGCTGAGCACTTGCAGTGGCCGCTTTGGTGGTTTCGTGATTTCGTGGCCTGGTGGCCGGATCGCTGGTGGTGCAGTTGCAGTTGCAGTTTCAGTGTTTCTGTTCGCC
The DNA here is from genome assembly GCA_035047585.1 of Drosophila monieri. NCBI lineage: Eukaryota > Metazoa > Arthropoda > Insecta > Diptera > Drosophilidae > Drosophila > Drosophila monieri. The sequence goes on along the minus strand of JAWNPJ010000079.1, from coordinate 4,237,261 downwards.
GGCAGTTTGAGCTTTTTTGTGCACCGCTGGGGCACAGCGGTGATTAATTAAACCGACTGCAGCTCCAACTCATGATTTATAATGACGAATTTATTTAAGCCTTGACGCAAACGCAATGCAACGCAAGTCGGCTCGAATCGATTCCGATTACGAGTATGGCCTCCATTGGCGGCGCCTTTCAATGCACTTTTTTAGCTCTGGTTCAATCAGTGGTGGTCACAAGACATAGACGTAGTTGCTACCTGGTCAGGAGAGGGCAGAAATCCTACCACACATCGAAATAAAGATTTGAATTCAAGCTGTGTTTTCTTCAAAAACATTTTGCATATTGGCAACTTAAAAAGCATTTACCATAATCCTGGTGGCTGCCTTCATTTCTAATGCCGTCCCACGAGCTGTCTGGAGTCTGCCTGGTTGGGGTCCCCTCCCCGAATCTCGGGACACAATCTCACATGACCGGGAATCCTCTCCTCCTCCTCCTCCGCCTCCATTGATACTCCTCGTATGCAAAGCATCTCTCAAAAGGCGAACAAAACGATTCTGGCTGGTGGTTGGTGGCTGGCTGGCTGGCTGGCCGGTGCCTGGCTGGTGGTTTAGTTAGAGCTAAAATACATTTGTTTATGCTAAAATCGCCCAATTAGTAAGATTGTTATTTCTTGTACAGTCCGCAGATGCTTCATCGCTGATACGAGAGGAGCCAGCAGCCTCCACAGGCTCCTCCGCCGGCAGGCAGTCAGGAATAAAAGCGAAAAAATGGAGGAGGATCTCTGAACAAGGCTGGGAATGCGACGGCGACTGGCATGCCCATTTGTTTGTATTTATGCATCCGAAACAATATCAATTGTAATGAATTTTGAATATCGTTAAGCGTGAGTCCGAGACTAAGCCCGGGCTGAAGACCTCGATCCTCCATTCCCGATCCTTTCTGCAAGGCGGAAAATGTCGCAAAACGGAATGTTTTGGGCTGGTAGATGAGCCGCGATATGAATATAGTTCCCAGGCTGCCTCGCCAGGTGAGCCAGAGAACCCTTCTTCGCTGGAACACTTCTGCATTCCTGCTTAAGCCCTGATCCCTGTCCGTGTCCTTGTCCCTCTGTTTGTATAGAAATTATAAATAATTATTTGGCGGGGCCCAGAGCAATCAAACAACTGATAGCAAGGTACATGGTTTCCGCAGCAAATGCTGCACTTCCTTGTAGGAAATACTCGTATCGTTTTGCCCTTTTTTTCTCTTTTTTTTTTTACTTCATCAACGCCAACGCCAGCTTTGCAGATCCATCCATCCATCCATCCAGTCGGCCAATCATCTGCTCCGGCTCTCGAGAGCCCCGTCTCTGGCAATTTCCCAACGCCATCGCCATCGTTTTGTGTGTCATCGTTTGATTTGTCATTATCGTCGCGCACTTTTCGTGTCCGCCATCTCCCGGCCCCCATCCCGTCCAGTCCCTTCCCGGAGAGCAGTTACAGAAACACGAAAATTACAATACAGTAATAACCGACTTGTAGTGGCTGTGTGGGACCCTTTCATGACAGGTTTCTGGGGAGGATCGGGGGAGCGTGCGGCACTAGAGCTCACGAACTCCGCCTGGAGAGACCCGCTTGTTGTGCAATTTCCAGCGAAGATCCGCAATGGAGGCTCTATTGTAAGTGAAGCTTGTGGATTTCTGTTTACTTCAAAGTATACTTTGAAACAAGTTCCGAGCACACAACCCTCTCGAATAATAATTCCCAGGGATCTCACATAATTTTACCACCTCGGAAATTATACACCGAAAAATGAACCACTCATCCGAAATATATATTTACGATAATTTAGCGAAAAGACTCAAGAAACTGCCAGCCAGGAAATATTCGTGTCAAACGAGGCCAATCTTCCTTTCATGCCGAAAAAAATGCTCACCGGCCGGGGGAATCGCAATGGAAATGCCAACCAGAACGAGATTGGTCTAAGACAAGTGTCGGACAGCTCCACGGAGAGCGGCCGAAAGGAAGACGAAAGCAAATCAAAGCTGGCCAAGGGGATGTGCAACAGAATTTTTAATATAGACAAAACTTGACATTTAAATTATGGGAACAAAAGATCACAAGATTTGTGCGAACCAACGAACAAAAAGAGGCAACTGGCCAATAATTTGAGGTACTGCCACCTGCAAGCTCGTCGGAGATTATTGGTACAGTGCGAGAAAAAAGCTGTTCCCTCCACCATTTCACTTACCAAACTCACAGCAATATTTTTGTTTAATTCCCCACTCCTTCGCGGGCTATTAATTCTCCTAATTGGCCAAAAGAAAATACCCATCCAGCAATAATAATTCTAATTGCTTTTCAAATAAACAACAAATCGAGGAAAAACTTTAAATCAATAAACAAATGTTGAAGGAAACATTAGGCGGCCGCAGAAATAATATTTACGGCTATTAGGCGCCCTATCAAAATAATATTAAAGAGATTTATAAACGTGGCCCGGACCGGGGACTGGGGGACTGAGTGAATTATGAAATTATCGTCCGACAGGGACCCCCAACGGAGCGTGGAGCCGGAGCTCCACAGAGGTGTAAATGCCCAGAAGCGCCAGTCGACGACGGCTACCAGGCTGTGTAACACCACTGTCCCATCCATCGACTCGCTTTCTGGCTGGAAGCAGCTCTTCCCTCCCAGCGGGTGGGATCCAACCAAGTGGGATCCGACCGGATCAGCCGCCCGCTGAGCTAATCGGCCGCTTAAAGATGTTATAATCGCTTATTACATTCGCAGCGCCTGTCGTCCCGTCGAGCTCTTCGGAGAGATAAGTCGATTGGTTTTCTGGATCCCAGATAGCTACTGTTTTCCTCTTTTTAATCGGGTTGGGAGGTATGGGAGTACCAGGTCTACAGGTCCAACGAAGTGGGCTTAGATCGGACTTATAAATTTCCTTGCCATTTCATTGGTAAATCAAATCCCGTCAAAAGGCAACTTCTACCAAACGTTGGCCAACAAATTGAAGCTAAATCCACAGCCTCCAGCCTGCATCCGGTTGTGATATTTTCGCGTGGGTCGTCGAGCCTGGAGCCCAAACATGGGATTGGGATTGGGACTCAGATTCAGATTCGGGTTTAAACACCTCCATCGACCAACGGTCGTATGCAAAGTTGTACATTTATTTGTTGCATGAATTATGATCATATTCCAGCGACAAATTTGCATCTTGCCCCGGGCCCTGCTCGCTTGGAGGCCTCCTCGGCATCGGGGGTCTGGCCGGGCCGGAGCTCTCATGGCCACTAAATGGCCATCAGACATGGCTTATACCCCCTGGCGGCTGTGCCCCGCGCGTCGGAGCTGCCATATTTTTATGCCATTTCTCGCACATGTTTGTCGCGAATGCAAAAGTGTCGAAATATTTATGTTCCGCACCGAGTTAGCAACACCAACAACTCGATGTCGTTGTCGTGCATTGAACATTGCTCAAAAAAGGCTTAAAAGTTTGGGGCAAGCGGCCAGGGAGAGTGGGGCAGGCGCACTCCTCGTGTTTTATTGAATGAAATGGCGAGCTTGGCGTTGATTCATAAATGTGCTTCAAGTCCAACATAGTCACAGTAGAGCTCAAGAAAGTGGTGGTAGTTTTTTCTAAAAATTTAGAGCTGGACTTTAAGCCAAGTAGTGCTCCTCAATGCCCTCTTTAAAGCCATAGATTACAAGGCCTACCTTTTAATTGAAACCAGAATCTTTAGAACTAATGGTATACCTGCCATTGTAACCGCCATTCAGGCTGGGATTGGCTTCGCTTCGGATTCCTGGCCCGGAGTCTGCAGCGGCGGCACATATGCAAATGGGGACTCGACCTACGCACGGGCACTTTGAATAAAATAAGATTTGTGGCCTGGGCGCAGAGCGAGGTGCAAATGATTGCCACAAAATAGCGCAACTCAGCTGCAGCTCTTGGCCATTTTCTGGCCGTGGCTATCGGATTTCACATGTAGAATTTATGCTGGGCCCGAGAATTACAAATCAATGAGATGCGCTCCGACGGATTCTGCAACTCGGGATCACAGGAAGATGGCCGCCCCTGGATGGAAGTAGACAACACTTAGGCCTAATTTGAATAGCCTTGTGGAGATCCTAGAAGTGGACTGGATATGATCTTTACTGATATCTAGGCGTACCATCTACGCGTTCATAATTCTAAATAACTCGTTAAAGGTAAACAGAATCGACACCGCATCATATAAACAAACAAATAACCAGAATTATATTTTGGGATCTTTTTGGAGGAATGCGCTGCTGTTCGGAGGCCTCCATTTCCATATCTCTTTCCAGTTTGCTCAAAATTTTGGGGTTCGATATATTTTTATTGATTTTTGTTGCGGCCTCATAATGAGCTGCGTTCTGGTGTCTGAGGGTCTGGCCGTTTCAGACCCGACTTTTCAGAGTCGGGGTCAAAAGGAAGCCATAAATTAGCTCTATGAATCAAAGAGATATCTGATTTCTGGCCACTGATAAAATATTTATATACTCATTTCATTCAAGGCATAACTCTTTCGATGGTTTTTCTCTCTCTTGACCATTTTAATGGCCAGTATACCAAAGTGACTCCCGGCCAGACATTCGGTCTCGAGTGCATTCCCAGCTCCAGACCCTCAGGAGACATTGATTTCTGGCGTGGAAATCGAGTGGTTCGCGATGATATCATGTCATAAATATCCAGAGGGGCTTATTAGTTGAGTTTGGTTTGCTAGAAGAGGAATTATGGAAATCAACGATATAGCGATCATCTGGATAACATAAACTTTGTTGAAGCTATCTCTGGAATATCGATATTACAGTTAGAACACACACGACCAGGTTAAGTTTCAACCTGGTTGTGAGTCACGATTATAAGCTTTAATCAAAGATCGAAGATTTTATTGACTTTAAGAGAGAAACCCCCGACGGGGCCACTATCTGAGAAGCCATTAGAGTTCACTGCCAAAAGAGCAAACAGAGTGCTGAGCTGGGAGCTGGAAGCCGGAATCTGAAATCTGGAGGCAGACAAGTGAGTCGCCACCCGCTGGCAAGTGCAATTAGAGTCGAAAAAGGCTGAGAACTTGGAAACATAAGCTATAATCCATTTCTACACATAAATCCAATTAGGATTTGTGCAGGACTTGCCACTTTTGGGACGGTCCCCGCCCACCCGACCTCCTTCCTGCTGGCCTGACCGACCGACAGATAGCGTCCCATCCACAATATGGGGAAGAATCAAAGCCAATGAAGGCGGCGGAGTAAGACAAAGTAAAAGTAAATCACTCGACGCGATTTTCGCTAATAACAAAAATGATTTGGCCGAGTACGGAGGACGGATTCCGGCGAAGGCTCCTGGGAGGCATTACCGTATGTGTACTGTACAGTGTACAGTGAACAGTGTGTGTGATGGCACTTGGCAGATTCGAGATAAGGAGCGAAATCCTCCTAGACTCCTGGCCTCTAATGAACTCAATCAAAAATCGATTTGCAGAAATGGATAAGTTCTCGGAACAAGGGTGTGTGCTACACGATGATATGGATTGCACGTACTTCAAATGGAATCTCTACGAGATAAATTGGCTAACAGATTGACCAACTCGGAATGGGCCGCTTATGAAAGGGAATTATTGATACCGTCATAAGCTGGGGGGTTTTATTCCCTCACATCCCACCAATTTCCACATCCGAACGAACTTGTCAGCTGTCAAATGCCAATGCAGGGCCATTAAGTATCGGACGGGTCTCGGAAAAATATTGTCATCATAAAGCGAGGCAAAGAAGCCGTTAAATATTATTAAGGAGACCATTTAAATTCATTAATGAGCCCCGGGTCTGTGGCCCAAACGAGCTGGGATTTACATGCGACCTGGGAAGATCCAACGCCAACTCCAGCTACAGGTCCAGGTCCAGTCAACAGCTCCGTCGCTCCTACCTGAGCTCCCCATTCCGGGGACGACAGTCACGAAAATGAAAGACGAGCGGACCGGACTGGGTCTCAGGTCCAGACTGTTTACCCCGTAATACACTGCCAAAAAGGAAAATATACATATATTAAATAACTTACTAAGATATCCTAGAAATGGCTATCAAGATAAAGACTAGTTCTGCATGATTATTATTTTGCATTTTAGTTTTACTTTCGCCGTTCTTGTTAGGGAAGCAGCTATAATATTTCTTCCAGTGCATCTCCATCCCCAAGATTGGATTGTCTGTTTCTGTGCCCCGGGCACATCCTCGTTAAAACGTTAAAACAAATGAGAGACGCGACAAAATACAAAGAGACGAAATTAAATTAAGCAAATGAAAGCCCACGTTGACAATTTTCATATCTCCTCGGATGGTGAATGGTCCTCGGACTGGGATTTGGGTCCGCGATTCGGTGTTTCGCGCTGGCCAGCGAATATTGGCGAATATTGCTTAAAAACGTCAATAATTCATTTGTTATGCCTGCACATTGAATGTCTCCACGAACAAGCTCTGAGATATGGCCATGTCCTCGTCTCACCCCCCAGACACCAGATCCCAGACCCCAGATCCTGCCCGTACCATAAATCCCTCCAGAATCCGAATCCGAATCGCGTGTTGAATGTGGAGCGCGGATTTGTGCGCGGCGCTTATGCAAATTAAGATGAAGAGTTGGAAAGGCCAGGCCTACATTTTGTACTGGCAAGTCAACCTGTTTTTGTAGGGATAATTTTATTTCCTAAATTCTACTTTTTACACGCTCTGTTTTAAAACTTCCCCTCAGACAATTGCCTTTCCAGCGTGTAATCGCAACAATTTATCATTTTTGAACTTTTTGGCGCGTCAGCGGCTGTCATTCTGATTCGGATTCTGATACGGCGATTCCGTGTCACTTAGCCAACAAATTCATCATTAATTTTCCACATTATGTAAACACACGCTGCGACATCGAAAAAAAAAACTGAAAACATTTTGAAAACGCCAGCCAAGCGCTGAAAGGCAAGCTGACATTTTGATTTCCGTAATAAAGTAATTAATGATCTCTGGCCAGGCAATCGGAGTTACAATCGGATTCGGAATCGGATCACCGCACTTTATCCGACACCCGTGCCCGCTCTCGGCGCCACTAATGATGACATTCAAATGCAGAGTTTGCACATGTAATTAAGTCGCTCCTGTCGTGTCCTGTACCTGGATCCCTCAAAGGGTTTCGAGTGCACCCCGGAGGCTACTCATTAATCATGACCCCAGGTTGCGAGGTTCCGGGCGTGATTATTTTGACATAATTTTTATTAATGAATCACACGATCGGTAAGCAAATAACGGATCGAAGAGGGTCTTAGCTGAGTCCCAAAACCCAGTGACCGACAATGCAGAATTTCCCCCTCCTAGTTGCAAGAACATTTTTGCAATAATTGTATTCAAAATTCATATTACGGCCGAGACTGTGCGTAGAATAATTTAAGGCCAAGGCCCCTGGGAGCTGACATCTAAGCCTCGACGTGAAAAACTCTGACGGAATGACATTTATGGGACAAACGTTCCACTCCTTCGACAGAGTACAGTGCGGTGCGGTCTCAGCATATACGTTTTGGTAAGAAACTATACTCCAAGAATAAGGATTGTCAGCTCCATATGTTGGTCAAGTTTTGGCCATTTATCAAACCTTATATATAGTTTTATTAGCAGTTCCTAACTCTATGATACGCACTGTCTTTCGACCCAACTTCTTGCCATTCCCAGGCGGACTGACTGCAGAGCTTCTTGAATTTTGGCGCCATCAATTTGGCTGCGGAATGCGCACGAAGCCGCAAAATAAAAAATATATAAAAAATAAAAGCTAAAAAAAGCAGAGAGAAGTCAGAAAGTAACTTTTCACGTTTGCGGGACGGACGTTAAGTAGGCGCCAGCAAAGCAATTTCCAAATGCAACAAAAAAATGCGACAGCCGCCGGATGAAGAGGGTGGCCTGGCCAAAAGTGGCCAAAAGCGGCCAAGAGGACAGATTCGTCAATGGAATTCCGTCAGCGAATTAAAAATGCGACATCTCAAATATGATTTACGTCGGAGTCCAGTCTCGACACGAGATTTCTGAGGCAACTGGAACTTAACTTTACTAATTTTATTCGAAAAAAAAAGAGGCTCAATAAATATGCATGAATAAAGTTAAGAAGGAGTTTAAGAATTACTTTTTTTAAGCCTATAATGAGGCATTGTTAAAAGCTTCACCTACACCTTAAATTTGGAACATTGGCCATAAAATCATGAATCTTAAAAGCCAAATAGGGAATAAAGTCTTGAAGCCTATCTAAGCAACAAAAGCAAGCCAGGCTCCGAAGATTGAACTGGAATAGAGCCTACAAAGGCCCCAATCTTCTACATATATCTCTTGGAGACTAAACGATCGTGTGGGTAGCGGGCAAGTTTTTTCCCCGAGTTCCCAGATCGGGAGCTTTAACAGCGTTTACTTCTAGTCTTCGATTTTAGATAAAGCTGGCGGTACAAAAACACCATTTGCATTTTGCATTTGTTTAATAATTTAGTTTATTATTTTCTGTTATTACTTGGACATGCTTTATTCGTGCCTGTGCCTGAGTTTACATTGCATATTTATGCATATTTTATATTCATAACTTGTCGCTTGCTTCCCGCAAGCTCAGCTGCAGTTGCAGTTTCAGTTGCATTGTCGATTGCAATTGCAATTGCAATTGGCAAAGTCGTTTATCGAGCAGCGATCGGAGCCGCTCGTTGTTGCCGTTGCTGCCGTTTTGGCCTGGCTAACCAATAAATTGCCAAAGCAGAGACAAAGTCATGTGGACACCTTGACATCGTCAAAGTTGAAAAACAAAAACACACCGCCCCCCGCATCGATGGCCGAGTGAGTTATGTCTCGACATCGAGAGTTATGACGGCAATACGAGTCGGATTGAATGAATATGAATGCCAAGTGCTCTGAAATAATTTCAATATCTAATTGGCCGGTTCATAAGCATTACGTGGCAGTCGGAGTTGCAATTGTCACTTCAATATATATACTGATTTTAAGCCTCCACTATGGAGGAGTTGAACAAGCAAAAGCTTTTAAGAAAATATTAGTTACAGGCGGGCTCTTTAACCCACATAATACCCCTTCGGATTCATAACCATTCCACATTGCAAACCTGTTAACAACAAAAGTCCAGAATGGCTTTTAAGAGCTAGTAACTTCTGGAGGGCAATTAGTTCCAAATCAGCGACTTTCCATAATCGAAATAAATTGCATTCACAATGGTCGTGAAGAGCTCTGAAGCTGGCCCGGGCCTGGGGTCCTTGGCAGCTGTAATCGAGTCATAAAGCTGGCCAAGCATATTTAAAAATCGGTTAATTGCCTCCAAGACGTCGGTCATTTTTAGTGTCCATTTCGACTCTAACCCATTCGATCTGGTAAAGAGTGCTAATGAAGACTACTGAACAGAGCTGAGATCTTCCATTACAGAATATACTTTGGTTCTCAAAGGCATTGGAATTCTTCAAGCCACCCACAAAAGCCTTTTGTTTCGCTTCGATCCACTGAGTTTTACGATAATGTCAGTGGTTACGCCTGGTTATGACTTATCACAGCGATTCGGGGACTTTCAGGGATGTTCAGGTTTTATAATCTAAATTTTATTTAAAACTCAACCTGGTAACTGTAAGTCTTAGGTCATAGGTATGGCCACTGGAGGAGTCTTGAACCTTGGACCCATTTTAAGTAAGGAAACTTTATGTTCCTCGCACGATGATTTATATTCGTCAGAGTATCTTTTATATTCCTCAACGAATCGGGACACGGACCGGTGAACGGAGAACGGTGATGAGATATTACCCAAAAGCGGAAATTGCACATGGCCCGATTCGTAATTTCGGTTTCGGTTTCAGTTTCACAAAAGAAAGTCAAAGTCAAAAAATTGTAATCTGTGGGAACTTAATTTCGTTGCAATTGCCAAAGCTTCAGTGTTTTGTGCTCAAATGGTGGTAAACATTTTCACACGATATTTCGGCCAAGATACGGGCCAGTGCTTAGTGATTAATTCAATTTTCGTCAAAATTTTGATAGCAGATTAGAGAGCAATGGAGAGACGCCTTTTATGGCCGGGACGTGTGCGCGAATTCGAGTAGCTAATCGGCCCAGTTAGTGGTAAAAAAAAAATACAACACCATTGCCGTTCACTTGGTCACTCTTATGGCTTTCAGATATATTATAAATACTTAAAAAAATATGTTTTTTATTTTAGAGAAAATATATTTGAAAGAAAACTTCAAGATATAAAAAGTGCAGTACCTATGGGTTAGGTCTGGAGAAACTATTTCTCTTTTTAGTTAATAAATTTCTCTCTGTGCACTCCCCTGTCGATGGCTCTGTCCCTCACATTTCATTTATGAACACTTTTTTTTACATATTTGCTGCCGCTGCCCGCACGAAATTGGGGTAATTTGAACGTGTGACTGCGGCATGTCTGGGTCGACATTAGAATTATGGCGGGTGATGGGGCAGGAGGCATGGGGCAGCAGGAGGGGGAGTAGGTGGTACGGCGGTGGAGTGGTGAGTGCGGTACCATTACCGCCGTCGACTGAGTAATTGTTATGCGCAACGCGGCACTGCTGATTATTGCCAACTAAAATGAAATAAAGAAACCAAATTAAAATATATACATATGTAACAGTGGCAGACACGTCGCAACTTAGTCCGACTGTGGGCCAAATGAAATGCTAAACGCTTTTCTAAACACTCACGCACCACCCCCTTTCATGCGATCTTATGCTAATTTCCCACAGGCCTTACAAAGTCATGTAAGGTTCATAAAACATAATGAATAGTAAAAAATTTCACTGCATTCCGAATTAAATTCCATTTCCGCAAAAGGAAGGTCTATTAAGGTTAGTCTCCCACCTATCTTGAGGTTCTATTAATCATTTATTGAGCAGAAATTCTACAGAAAGTATGAATCAATTCTCTGTAAACCTTCTCGGTTCAATGAGATGGCTCCCAAAATAACCACAATCTCAGCATAATGTCAAGCAGAATGTCAACGAATTTAACAAATAACAAGGTTTAAATTGATTTCACAAAAAATACACAAAAACCCAGGGGACCACAAAATGGTATAAAGATATTCGCAATCCAACTTGACAACCTGAAGGCGAATAAGACCCGAAGAAATAAAAACAGAACTAGATACAAATGAAAGAAATTCAATCACAAATAAACTGATCGAAATAATTGCTGTATAACTGCCGTTTGGCATTTAAGCGAGCAGGATGTTGGGATTTAAAAATAAAGCAATAAGCAGAGATGAACTAGTTAGTGGATGAACTGGGGGATACCCTGTAGTACACACTTTTGTTTGGATTGCCTATTTCAAAGATACAACTATGCTGTTTGCCGACTGCAAAGTGATTTATGCTGATTGAAATTTTCCCCTTAATCATTGAGGAATGCAAAAGGAAAATGGTGCAGTCTGAAAATACTGAGGAATTGGAGACTGAATCGAATCGGTTCCTGAACTGCTGACAGACGACCTGGGGCGACAGAGAGACGTGGCTGCTTTAGTGCAATTGCAATAATTATATTTTTATCTCTTAATTGCCGCATCAGTGGCCCGGCCCGGCACGGCCCGGGCTCGTCCTCGTCTCTGTCCATTCCTACTTTGGCAGTGTTCAAAGAAACCAATGAGCTGTCATTACAATTACAAAAATAAAAAAATAAAATGCCAAAAAAAGAAAAGTAAATGAAATGAAACAAGAACAAGTGTCGAGCGGCCCATCAATCCGAATCGATGATGCCGCCGCAGATGCACAGATACACGGATACTGAGATACAGATACACAGATGCTGAAAAAAAATAGCAATAAGTAAAAAAGAGATTCATCGCAAATGCAAATGCAAATGAAATGCCTCAGAACCAACCCGAGCCGTCGTCCGCTGCATATTTTGGCCAATATCCAAGGAATGTTTTTTAATCAGCACATAAAAAATATTGCGCGTCTACAATTTTTGCTCGTTTTTTATATCGGTTTGTTCTTTATTTTTCTGCAACAATTTTCACCCTTTTTGCGATCCGATTGCATTGGATTGGACCCGACCCGACTCGCCTCGCCTCGCCTCGACTCGACTCTACTCGATGCGATGCGATTCGAATCGCGGCGGATTCGTTCGATTTATTTAATTGCATTTTAATTTATTTGAATTATTTTCGTTGGCATTAATCGCCGCGCGGGAATTTCAATTATAATAAAACTTGAAAAAGAGCTGAAGCATTTTTCAATAGTGCAAGTGTGCAATCGAAAACCAATTATAAGAAAGCATTTTATAGTCGGTTTCGCGGGTTACATGTGGCAACAATGTAGCGAATCATCAAACCGAATCTGAATGAATCGGAATAAGAAATACCAAAAATAAAATTTTTGTTTTATTAAATAAGGAAATTTGGCCGGCCACCATGGCGGCTACTTGATTTTTTATCTAAGACATCTGCATACAATTTATTGATTTTAGAAAGCTCTTTATCTTCGTCTATAATATTTTTTGACCGCTCATTCAAGGCCATAAAACCACTTAACCTAAAAGCCTCACAACCCCTGCCAATAAATCGCACAATTTATAATTCATATGGAATCATTTTTATCCTCAGACTTCAAACCACATACGGTCCAAGGACTCAATTGCATAGCCAGCTGTACCAGGATTCACGTACATCCCGTATTATGGCAAATAAATGTGCTCAAGGATACGGGATATTTGGCAGAAGGGAGGGGCGGATTATTGCGAAAAGTTTTAAAATTGATTTTCATCTGGAAAATGCCGCAGCATAAAAGGATTTTTCCTCATATTGGAATTGATTTTTTCTACGTAAACATAAATAAAATATGAACTTACTGGCTGGCTGGCTGGCTGGATAGCTGCCTGGCTGGTTGGGTAAATATTTTCCCAGCAGCGTCTCCTTTGAGCACTTGGGTCCGCATCAAGGTGTCCTGCCCACCCCAGTAGTAGTTCATCAGCAGTCTGGTGGTGGGCTGGTCAAATAAAGCCGTTAGTAAGTATTTCATAAGTCGCTGGAGAGGATGGTCGGGCGAGGATATGGGAGGACTTGGGCAGGGCAGGTCAGATAAGTAAGCAATAAGCCCCGAGCTGATGGACAGCAACTTTCCGAAAAGCGAGATCCAAGTCTTCATTGGCACACGTCCGCCTAATACAAACAAGGACATGAGCTCGAATCGTGACTGAAAAGTTTCCTGCTCTGGCGCATGGATTCCAGCTATGACCAGGACCCAGGACAGCCACGACCAGTGCCAGTCCAAGGACTGGAGGCAGGACCTCTCGTTCTTTTCGTATTTTATTTCCATCATTTTTACTCGAATTTCGTATTTTTATTTTCATTCTACGCTCGGTCGAGCAAACGTCCGAAACTTTGGCGTTCGCCTCGCTCGCCGGCGAGTGTTTCAGATAAAAATTTGTTATTTATGGCTTAAGGTTTCAAACTGAAGAGTTTCGCTCAATTTGCGGGCCCCGATGAAGAAGTAAACTCTGGATATGTTGCACAAAAATGAAAATCCAATAAAAGTTTTTAAGCCCCAATAACTTTAATTTTGTAAGAGGTCTATGGGCTTTAGATTCTCTCCAAGCCAAACGCTGAAGTCACCTCGATGTAATGCAACCGCAAACAAGTTCTTGGGAAGTGCGTTGGCTGGCTGTGAAAGCAAATCAAATTCTAAATTCAAATTAAAACGTCGAGCGATTAATTGCACACAATTAAAACCAACGCCTAGTCGCTGGGAGATTTCTGAGTTCAACAACTTCTCGCTGCGAGGTAACCCATAAAAAGCTTAGAACCCAACAAAGGAGGGGAAGGCTTTGGATTTGAAATGGAAAGGAGCAGCAGGAGGAGGAGACTGGGCTGGAGCCAAAATCAAACCATCAAAGTGCCGGTAATAGTTTCGGGCTGTAAAACTCACACGAACAATAAGTTAATCAATCTCAAATTTTAATTACAAAGTAACAACTTCCTTTAGCAATTTCAGGCGCGATGAACTCGCTGCTGCCTCTGTCTCTGTCTGAGGCCCTGCCCCTGTCTCTTTCTAAGACTCTCAGCCCGTCTCTGTTGGTTAATGGGCATTCGGCTGTCTGAGCCGGCGGCGCAATTTACATAAAAAACGCAGCCAAGGTGTGGGCCGACACATCCAGCAGATACAACACTCGCAGATGCACTAACATATTTTATGTAATTTGTCTTTGTTTCGTGTAATAAAATGAAAATAAAATTGTGAATTGCCAGTCCGGAGAAAGGGGTGAGGGGGCAGGAGCTGGAAGTCAAAGAAATGGGGACCAGCACCCGGAAAGTGGCAGACCGACCAAACGTGAATGGGAAAGATAATGCCGCGCTTGGCGTTGCATTCCACTAAATGGTAATGTGCTCACCCCCATTGATCATGAAAAATGAAACTTACGAAGCCAACTTCCAGGGGAACGAGTTGGAAATTTATTTGAATTTTATGCGCAGGCGTCCCCGGCCCCAGGCACTCCAGCGTCCCGCCCTCCAGGTCAACCCCTATTCATAACTTGATGGGCAGATGCACCGCCAGGACCCGAGCCTGCGTAATCCTTTGTCCAGCGAGCAGGTGTTGGCATGGAAATCGATTACCTGCAAGCCCTCATCAAAATATGTCTTTTGTAAATATTCACTATAACCTGGGAAAGGCTTACCAATAAATATACATCTCTAGGCCTTGGGGTAACAACTTTATTAACTTGTTTGTGGCACGCGCAAACCAGTGGCTTTAAGCCAGAAAACCCTACCCATACCCCTCCGCAATTACAACCCCAAAAAATTTATGAATGCCGTGGAAAACCGCCGACTGCTCCTTGGGGGCGTGTTGCCTTGTCTGGCTGGAATATTTCTGGTCAAAGTTTCGGCGCGATTTTCGCCACAGCCGAAAGTCAAAAGCTTTTGTCAACAAACCCCCGGCAAGGACCCCGCCTCGAAGGTGCGGTGGCGAACCCTTTCGCTGGCGCGTAATCCCCCGGGGCCTTTCGCCGGATACGTGAGCAGTGAGCTGGAGGTGGAGCAGGAGCAGGAACAGCCGTGTGGCCAGAATTTTGATGGGGTTCTGCGGCAAAATCTGCGTAAACTTTGTCTTCATCTCGGTGCGTTTGTGTCTGGCATAAGGGAGTTTACTTTGTGTCTTATTTGCTTATGAAATAAGATATTCCTACAGCCAGCCACAACCCGATCCCAGTCCCAGGCCACGATTTATGCATAGGTATTGAGTCCCACTGCCATTGCCAGGCAAGCTCGGTTTTATGTGCTGTTTATGAGATTGCCTGACACTTTTATGCAGCTTCCTGGTTTACGGCCAAAGGGTTGGCCCAAAACCATCAACGGGCTTCCTTTTCCAGTCAATTCGAATGAGTTATGGAGTGGATTGGATTCTGGTTAGAAAAGCTTCAATATTCTGCGATTGGGATATTGAATATGAGAGGGGCTTTCTACTAGCATCTATTACGAGTATGAAAGTTTAATATCACAAAGCCTATAGTTGATTGAAAAAGGTAATAAATGATATGTACGAGTATTGCAATTTATAAATAGATTGAAATGGGGTTTGGTTTGGCTTTATATTTCACTTTGAATAGGAAAGAAATTTTTGACATTGACAAGTCTACGGAGTAGATATTGAAAGGATTAATTCCAATAAAATTTGTTAAATCCAGACACTACTCGGATTTGGTTGAATTAATCTTTAATTTAAATCACCCTATGAAATGAAGCATTTTTCTTTCAAATATCCCTCATAAAAGTGGCATTCCTTCCGCCATTCATGGATGAAATGGTCAAGATTCGACAGAGTCATCGCCACGTCAACAACAATAGTGCTGGCCATTGTTATTGATTGTTTCTTTTTCTATTTTTATTTCTATTTCAGTTGCAGTTAGTGGCTGGCAATGAAAAATCGATGCACCCAAAATAAAACTCAATCAGGGAGCAATTAAAGGAATTCACAATGGAGAACCGTAAAAGCGAGACAATAAGGAATTGTACACACCAATCGATGATCAAGGGCGTTGTCCGGTTCGGGTCAGGGTGCACCTCACCCACTTGGACTTGTGCCTAGGGTCATAAGGGAACACCTGGCTGGCTAGCTGGATGGCTGACTGGCCGGCGTCTGAGTCGAGGATTTATTTGGGCGTCAAAGCCGCCACCAATAAAAGTGGAAAACAAAGGAAAAACTCCCAAAAAGATTGGAAAGTGGCGCGTGGCTACACTGTTGAAAAAAGTGTGTGTCCAAGGTACATCCCTCGGTCACAACTGACCTAGAGCTGCTTTGTCATCTTTCTCTCAGTGCTGACCCTACTCAAACCCGGCTGGTGTCCCTCCGTCTAGGTGCCAAAAAAGTGTCCCAGAGTCCCGGGGTCGAGTGGCACACGCACCCGTTCCTGCCTCGTGACATGGCCATTGTCCATTGTCCGGTGGCCGTTACAAATTGTTGTGGGCGTTCCAAATCCGCTTAGGAGTCGCCTTTCTCCAGCTCATCCATCCAGCCATCCCGCCATCCATCCCTTCACTTGGAATTTAATTTTGTGTGAGTTTTGATTTCGTTTTACGGAGCGAGTCGCATTTCATCCTGTGTTTGGTTTTTGAGCGTTAAATCGCACAAATCCTTCGTTAATTTTGACGTTTGTCTTCCTCTTTTTGTCCGAACGTGAGTGTAAGGGTGTGGCCGTCGATGACCAACGGTCAGCGGATGGATGACCCGTACTAGGGGTGAGACCGGAAGAAGCCCGGCATGTGGGTGGACTGCAATTGCTCGTCGGCCGGAGAGATTAAAAATTTAATTCGAAATTAGCGCAATTGTTGGCTCTGCTCCCTTTTTCTATCGATTCGAGTGGAAACACAAACAAAATCGATGCCAGCTGTCCTTCCCCCGGTCCCAGTAATGGCAACAATTTCCTGATTACTTTTGAGCCCTTCAGTTGTGTTTTATGGTCATCAAGGAATGTCGGTTTTGATTCTCCACCGAATTGATTTGAAGTTCTAATTCTTGGATAGGGGAGTTCGGAATTTGGATATATAAGCTTGCAGCTAGTACTTTGCAAAGTGTGAGAAAATCTGGTTCCTCTATGCGACTAGAAATGCGACTAGATGGACATATCCATCACCTCCCAAGAAATTGGATCGCGAAATTGGACTACTGATGGGGGTGGGAATCGACCATAAAAGCCAAACAATGGCGTGTTAATGGCCAACTTTAAACTGACACCACTCCACGTGAAGGTTAATCGCTTCCAGGCCGGACAACGGACAACGGACAGCGGGCACCGGGCACCACCCGCTGATATCTGGGTTCGATTTTCGGGGGCTGGGGTGGAGTAGCGTGATAAATGCATCAACACCCAGCGGGTGGACAACGAATAGAGTTGTCAACTTTAGGAGTTATGTCCACCGATTGGGACGTTTCGATGGCAGCTGGAATTACACACACGAAACATGAAAAATGGCCCCCAAGGGGTAGGGGCTTTAGGAGGTAGGGCGTCTATGATTCAATTACGCTCAATGGAAATTTCACTAAAAAGTTTTGCATATTAATTGAATTGGAGCCGAGTGAGGAGTGAAGAGAAGGAACTAAACTGCCGCCCCGGGACACTTGAATCGCCAATTGATTTTTGCGGTTTTTCAACAAAAATGTTGAACAAATTGCATGGAATTTTAGTCTTTTTTATTGGCCCTGGGACACGCCCTTATCAACACTATACACCCTCGAATATCTGGCCAGTGGCAGAGTTTTTTATTTTTCACTTTTTGTCAGGTGTGGCTAGTTGCTGTCGCCTCCTGTTTGTTTTGCATTAAACGGTTTGTTTTGCTAACCAAAGTGTTGATTTTATGGCCGACCGCCGCCACGCCGCCGTTTTTTGTCAACTCGAAATCTGAGCTACTGAATCAGCCAGTTAACTCCTAACAGATATCGTCAGTTGCACTTTAATCTATATCATTTCAAGCTCTGCAATTTGCCATTATTTAGAGGTGGCTATTTGATTTTTTTGTTAGGAGCTTCATCAAGAAAAGGGTTCTTTGAATCCAACTAGTTTCTAATTTTTAATGGGCCGATGTCTGTTTAATCTCCTGACGCGGATTGATTACCTTGAAGCCCTATAAAGCCAAAAACAATCTATACAATATACAGTCTTCTGCTTTACTTAATATAACTTTTTGTTTGTAGTGCCCCATAAACCCTTCATTACACGGCACTAAAGTCGTGGCAATAAAAGCAACTACAGCAACTAAAACCCGAAAATAAAAACTCAATTTGAATTCAAAAACCACCAAAATGGTGCGTGCTTATCGCCTTGGCCGTTTCCTTTGGACCTAAACCCTCGAATACGAATTCAAAAAACCAAAAAAACCGAAACACCGAAATTAAACCTGAACCCGATGAGCTCGATAAAACGACAACAGTGGACTAGAAAATAAATTAAAAATACATTTTTACGTAAATGTGGCACATTAAAAGGCGACTTGAAGAGAGCACATAATAAATATAAAAACACAATTAAATTAGTGCATAGAAAACAAATTCAAAAACAACACAACATTAAGGGAAAAAGAAACCGAGGTAAGAGAATAGAAATACGAATTAAATAAAACCCTAGATGTATTAAACAGAAACTGTGAAAGGTCTATACGGGTTGAGTGAATACTCTATAAATTGTGATTACTAGAACAGAAATAATATACCTCCTCATAGGGCTGAGAATTCTATTCAAATTGTTCAAAATTTATTTTTTAATCCGAACTAAAAATAATTCTTATAATCCAAGAATGCCCCAACTTTACTCTATTCAAGCCGACAAAAGAGGTGTAAAGACTCTAGCTCTCTGACTCTGGGCTAGAGAAATGTTAATGTAAATTTCAATTGTTTTAATTTATTTGTGACCCTTTCGCCACACCGTCACGGACTAACTTAATGCTATATACACATATATAACACGGAATAACAAAAAAAAAACTGAATTAAAATGAAGGCGAGAAGAAAAAAAGTGGAGTGGCTCTATTCTTCGGCCTATCTGTCTGTCCAAGACGTGACTGGCATTCAGCTGGGGATCGGGATCCGCAAAAGGGTCCAAGGGGTCTCTCCAAAGGGGAACGGAACCAACTGTCCCCCAGTATTTGGAGCACAACGAACGGTCTCATAACCGGAGCAACTCCAGACAGTTGACTGAACTCCCGCCACTGAACTGGGGCTGCCTACAAATAAATGTGTGCTTCCGAAAAAAACACAAAAAGTTGAGAAATTCCGCTGTAAAAAACAGAAGACAGAATCGGGGGAAATGCATCAGAATGTTCGATGAAAGATGTGTTCGGTTTACCATTAATCCGCTGCCCTGATCCAGGGCGACAGATCATTACACACGCGCGCGGATTCGACGGAAGGAGCTCCACTCCTCCCGAATCCAAAGTCGAAATGTTTGGCCCCCGGAATCGGGTAACTAAATGTAAATTTATTAATAAAAACTCCCGAAAAAAACGGATGCACATCTCCTCATGGAATCGGAGGAGGGTGTGCGCCGAGCAGTTGTTGCCTGTCCGTAATTTATAGACCCGCTGCCAAATGACATGCTAACTAATAGTATCATCATAATTTATACATACAAATACATTGCATTTGTTATTTATGCCCGTGCCAGGCACAATGTCGGGCCACCCTCCCTCCCCCAGTGATTTCCATACAGATCCCTGATGACAGAGGTCACAACACCCCAACAGATCCCTGGCGAAAGGTCACCCCGTGCTAATGGGTCCTTCCGACCCTCGGCAATATTTGAATATCGATTACAATTAAATGGTCAACGGTTCGAGAGAGATCCTGATTTATTTGCCAAATATTTCACGATAGTTTGGGATAAGTAATTATGAAAAAGTCGTAAATTAGATGTTCTTTTTGTTTTATTACTATTTCCTGCCAAATGTGACATATAAAACTGGTCCAAACTAATTCCGAAAAGCCATTGAAATGAATATTACGGATTGATGGGGACCACTTGGATTATCTAGAACCAGCTCCCTTGGTGAGATTGGGGGAGGTGATGATCGTTGAGACCTGCGCAGGATCAAAAATTATTCCTGGATCTAGTATCAAGCTATTTTCTTACCGTTTCTGCCAGCAAAGCCGCCAGCTAATCGACCACGTCTAGAACGACTACCCATGCCGGCGCCGAGTCCATTATTTTGCATGCCCGAATTAGAGAACTCGCTCATGCCCATGGATCGGTTGTAACCCGGATTTGGTGTCACGTTTTGAACCATTGACTCACTATAATTATTTGTTGTAGAATATGATCTTGGGAAGACGCAAGGCACTTACAACTGGGAACTTCCGTAGTTGGGCTTGTAGTTCGAATACTGATTCATTATGGATTGATTGTAGCCGGAAAATGGATCGGAAGGCGACGATTGGGGGTGGTTAGACATACGTGGGGAGGCATCCATGAAGGATTGGGTTTGAGCTTGGTTCGAGTGCAACCACTGACGGCCACCGCCGGCATCAGCGCTCAGGCTCTGAAAGGAAATCCCAGGATGAAGTCCATATCCTTATACCTCCGGAACTACCTTACCTGTCGGTAAGGACTCTGCTGAGATAGGTTTCCAGCGTGGCTGTATTCCCAGTTGAACTCCGGTCGGCTCATTTTGCCAAAAATTTGTAAATCCAAAAAAAACTTTTTTAAATTTTTAATAAGTGAATTTTGAAATTTTTTCTCAGCTGGTGTTTTTCTACCACTAGGAACCTAACCAACTGACTGCCTGAGTAGTAATGAGGAATTCCAGTGAGATTCCACATAGGTTAGTCTGACATTTTAGTTTACAGACTACTTGGTTCTACTTTTTTCAAACTTTTTTATAAGCAGTGTATAAAGAAAACATTTACCATTAAATGTTAGTAACAATAATATTCAAATCCAAGTCGTAAATGCATTTTTTATAGTCGCCTGGGGTAAACGCTGCTAAACGATTGAAAAGTGATATTAAAGTTTATGGAGGCAGTCATTAAGGTGTCTCAATTGCTGATTTATGGAACTAATAGATTAATAAATGCGTCACTGTGACAATAAATTAATAAGAGATTTTATAATTCATTTTAAAACGACTCAAGAACGCACTTATTTCTGTACATATTACCTGTTTCGGTGCCAACTTCCACCTGTGTTCGCCGCATGCCACACAGCTGTGTCTTGCGCCTGGTTTTGGCCAAAAAGAAAACCAGTTCCCTATCGATGCAAGTATTATTTATGTGTTTTTGTCGAACGGCATCGGCGAAACAAAGGCCGATGGATGACCTACAAAGGAGCTGCAGACAATGCCAGATGACCTCATAAATTGGCTCGTTATGAGGTTCATAAAAATATTATTGCTTCATATTCATAATGCTAGTGCGCTCTTGAGGCCAAGTGTTGGCGTGTCCTTGGTCCAGGCAAAGTATCTGCAAGATGCACTCGTGGATGTATCTACCTGTGGGCCCTGAACTTCAAGAGCCCTAAGATTTATGGGCTGGAGTGGCCGAGGAGACAAAGGCACGTTAGCTCTGCTTTTTTAGCAGCAATTTAAAATGCATAAAATATTTGATGGCTCCTCTAACTCAAAACAAGGCATCAGAGCCGAGAGACGACTCCCCAATCCCTAATCCCATTTTATGGCATTCGTGTGGTTTTTGTTCCTCGACCGTAAAATTGTTTTGTCACCTGTTGAAAACATTTTTTATTTTTAATTGAAAAAATGTGGAGCCTTGCGGCGCACAAAAATTTCATATATTTCCCCAGTAGATGTTTTTCTTTTCATTTTGTTGTTCTTACGAGTTTCTGGTCTATTTTCGGGTCTATGGGGAAATATGATTTTCAACCGCTTATAGTCCATCCTAATTGCTACCAATTAACACCTTCGATATGCCAATGCCCCGGCTTATTTGTCAGTTTCAACGGGGGCGTTCAGACAAAAACATTTTGATTTATCAACTCTTTTTACATTCCCAACACGAGTGCATCGATCAGAGAGGCGGAGGACACGAAAATAGCTACTCCATCGGTCCATCGGAGGAGTCATCGGAGTCATCTGCATTAAGATCCGACAGCGACAACACTCGAATCGATTTAACTCTTTGACCCCACCCACACCGGGTCGAGCCCCGAAGATCCCATCCAAATGAACACATGCGAGTGGGCCTATTAAAAAAATTGTTTATGAAAACAAACATTTTCGGGGCAATTAATCATCGGGGGATCGGGAATCGAGGATCGGCACGTGGGGGAACAGCCCCCATCTTCTTTTTACCCCTTCATCCGATAATGATGATGATGATCATCACCATTTCCCTTTCCATCAAGGGGCCTCCAATTTTCATTCGGAGATCGTTTTATGGCCTCCAAGTTTTGGGGAGCATATGGAGCAGGCGGCGGACCGGGAACTGGGACTGGGGGAGTGTTAAACGTCTGCCAATTAGTGATGCTTGTTTGTTGGCAACGTTCTCCTAATTGGCTAAAATATGAAATGCTTTTCGAATAAATCGACTATCAAGAATTTGGAGGGGGTACCTTATAAACTATCTATTTAATTACAGCGAGAAGTATGCTTTTAGATTACTTGATCAATGACTTAATCTTCCTAAAAGGCTATATATCTAGTCATTTCTTTTTAAACACCTCTGGGAATTCATTGCCTTGCTGTTTTCCAAAGGA
Source organism: Drosophila monieri (assembly GCA_035047585.1). NCBI lineage: Eukaryota > Metazoa > Arthropoda > Insecta > Diptera > Drosophilidae > Drosophila > Drosophila monieri. The sequence continues at coordinate 4,214,584 of JAWNPJ010000079.1, read as the reverse complement.
TATCCATTTCAACACATGCAATTCTATGTATCTGTCTAGTTTAGCATTTCTTCATTGTTGACATTTTTCGATATAAAAACTGATGTCCTGTCCGGCAAATAACCTCGGGGGATGACCGGAATGGATGGGTACGGATTTCAGTGTGATTTGATTGTGAAAAACCGAAACAAACAAAAGTAATTTTTGAATGAAAAGCAATAAATTTGAGAACATTTATTGGTTTTTGGGCTGCCCTGTCATGTGCCAAAAGCAGAAACAACCGAAGGGGCATTGCTTGCATCATTTAGCCCCGGCTTTATGAGACATAAATATATATGTATCTCTACAGGACGACTTACAGATACAGATACATCCACCCACAGATAGATGGATAGTTGACTCCTTGGGAATTCTTAGGGGTTGTGACTGGGCTGATGCCAAAGTGCACTGAAAGAAGTGGTTTTAAATATGGAAAATTATATAAACGAATAATGCTATATTATATTTAATACATCCATAACTCAATCAAGAGTTAAATGAAATAAAAAATTATTGATTTATTTAACAGTGTATCTGAGAAGTAGCACTTCATCGAATGTCCGCCGTTCGGGCCTCGTCATTAGTCCCCGTATGGCGCGTGCCCCGGGTTTTTCAATTTTTCAATGGGTCCCAGGTCCTAGATCATTTCCTATCGAATCCTATCCCATCCCGCAGCAAGGCCGTAGAAGTGCAGCCGACAAAAAGGACGAAACACTTCCGTTTGGCAGGCAGTTGCAGGCGGAACACTTTCGTATAATAACAATAACAATAAACCCGATTCGGGACATGCAGGACTAGCAGGACAATGCCAGCGGACAATGGAGGTGGTGCCCTGTGGTGGCCACTGGTGGCCAGGTCTAATGAAAGGGGGTGGACCCAGTGACCAACGGTCAAAGGTCAGGGGTGAGGGCAGTTTAAATTGTGTCATGTTCTCCCCCCTCGTTTTCCATTTTAAGCAAAAATTGAAATATTACACTTTTCATTCGAAAACGGCGCTGTGTCAGCAGCAATAACTGTGAAACCTTTTGGCCATTGTGACAGATGACCCGAAGGACCTCAATGCGTTCGCAGGACATTAAATCGTAGCCATTTCCAGTGAAAATTAATGTCCCATCTATGGCGCTTCAATGAGTGGGTTCTATAATTTCCGATTCTCATAAATGTGATCCTAATGATGCCACTCTATATATTTGATGCCACAGATTAATAGTTTTGCAAACTTGATTTGGGATGGGATTTTGGTTTTTACATTTTAGGTTAAATATGGTTTAAAATAATTAAAGATTTCAGATCATAGCTTAACAATTTCCAAGTTATACAACAATTATTTATTTAACAAAACCTTGTCGTGGCTGAATAGTTGCTGGAATTTTGGCTGGTATCCTGTGGGCCACCCTCTGCCCCTCATCTAGGGGTCCTCCCCCTCCCCTCTTCCGTTCCACCATCAACGAGCCAACTGTCAACGCATTGTCAATTCTATTTTTATGTTTTATGTTTTTTATTTTGTTTCTCATTTATGTTTTCCTCTGTTGTTCTTGTTCTCGTTTTGCGTGGCTTCCGCTGCGCTTCATCTCGTCTGTCTTTGTGACCATGTGCCCTCCTTTTACCCTGCCCCCAACCCCAGCCAGCTACCCCCAACCCTGGGCCCTTTTTGTTTTTTTAATATTCGAGTGTAATATTTCAGTTTTTTGTCTGCCCTCCTTTTTGGTCTCCGGGTCTTGAGCTGCCTCGAGGTTGTTTGTGAATGTGTGTTGACAATTTGTTGGTTGTTTTGGAGAACCGCTAAATAGCTACAAATTTATGAGCGTAAATAGCCGGCGTAAATCAATTTTTAATGCATTTCCATTTCCATTTCGGTGGCCGGGCCAATGTCAACACTAAATTGATGAGGCGACGGTTATGCCTACGCGGGAATGTTTATCGAACGTAGTTTCTACTTCCTTTGGCGGCCTATGCCCCAAGGATAAGTTTATACAATAAATAATTTTTTTCAATTTCTTGAAAATAAAACAAAAACGTGTCGATTTTTAAATTGTTTAAGGTCTTATAAGAAGTATATACAATTTCCATAGCTCCATCACAAACAATTTTTTTATTCGATGTTTTTGGGTTTTGATGTAGATTAGTAGAGAATTGATCTACGAATCGTTTAAGGTATCCCGCTTAAGAATCGGATGAAAATTGGCAAAAATATAGACATGACAGTGGGCGATATACGGGTATCCAGGATTTTCCAAGGGGCTCCATCACAAAAAATTTGAAAAAAAAATCGATCGGAAAATGTGATTCTGGGTTTAAATGCAGATTAGTAGAGAATCGATCTACGAATCGTTTAAGGTATCCCGCTTAAGAATCGGATGAAAATTGGCAAAAATATAGATATGACAGTGGGCCATTTACGCGTATCCACGTTTTTCCAAGGGGCTCCATCACAAAAAATTTGAAAAAAATCGATCGAAAATTTTGTTTCAGGTTTTAATGCAGATTAGTAGAGAATCGATCTACAAATCTTTTAAGGTATCCCGCTTAAGAATCGGATGAAAATTGGCAAACATATAGACATGACAGTGGGCGATATACGCGTATCCAGGATTTTCCAAGGGGCTCCATCACAAAAAATTTGAAAAAAATCGATCGAAAAATTTGATTTTGGGTTTTAATGCAGATTAGTAGAGAATCGATCTACAAATCTTTTAAGGTATCCCGCTTAAGAATCGGATGAAAATTGGAAAAGATATAGACATGGCAGTGGGCCATAGACGAGAATCCACGATTTTCCATCATTAGAGAATGGATCTACGAAATTTTTCTCAAGGATCGGAATATATAGACCTGACCCCCGTTGGTATTTATCTTTTAGAGGATGGCCTTACAGATAATTTAGTCGCACATTCATGTATAAGGGAATGCAAATGAATGTATATCCCTTATCGTTTTTCCATGAATCTATACACATATGCAATAATGCATGTGTGGAATTTGTCCCATGTTTGGTAGCAGCTTTTCCATCAAATCCAATTTAATACGCTTAAGTTCTTACTTTTTGTATGCCTCCTTGCTTTTTGTGTGAACGGAAATACATCTAAATGTATACATCAAATTAAAATACACACTACAGCCCCCATTCCTCTCCCAACACCTATAGGCTCGATTTAACGTTATCGATTTTTAATTTTCGCATTTGAACTTTTTGCTTATTTGCAGACTTGGAGAATTTTTCGTGTTGTATGGTTTTAATGTGAATTACAGGGGTGACACCCCCCTTAAACTTGTTCCCCTACAGCTCACACCCTCGGCAGTAGTTAAGGCTTGTAATTTAATCGCATTTGTATCGATGCTTTTGTGTTTTTGCCGTCGCCATTGTCTCTTTGCAATTTAGCAACTATTTTGCCTCTGTTTCTGGTACTGTTTCTGTTTCAGTTTCAATTCGAATTAAATTCAAGGCGCGGAAAAATAGTCGCACAAATGTTGTATCATTTACAAATGTACATACGCCAGGGTACACTACGGTACAAAATGATATACATAAGCAGTCATTTATATGGGAGGGAAGCCATAGAGATGATTCGATGTAGTTCCGAACTGAGTTTGCATTTTCATTTGTTATCCATATTGTTTGCATTGCCGTTGTATTTTTTTGTGTGTGGCTGCAATTAGGGCTCAGTGTTCTCCCTTAGCTGGAAATATCAAATAAATACCTTTCTGGAACTTTTCGAGAGGTAATTGGATTTGCGGCGACTAAGACCCCAAAGCCCCAATATCGAAGAAAAGTAAGCCACGTGAAAAATATTTAGAACGTGGCTTAAAGTGCTCCAGCTTTCGGCCTCCTTTAAATCCCCTTCCAGAAATTAAAATTAATTCTGGGATCGGGGATTGCTCATTGAACTTATTGCCATATAAATGACGGCCAAAAATATTTCACGCTTTAATTAAAAATCGAAATTGAACTGCCAATAAAATGTTTGTTAACCAACATAACCGCATCTGTTAATGTCCGCGGCAAGGGAGCGTATCCGTATAAATGTATCTGTATCTGTATCTGTAATTGTAGCTTTGTGCAATGGAGGGAATCCGGAGTAACCGACATCCGTGACGGGCTCGCTCCCCTCCTCTTTTTATCAAATTTTGATAAAAAGCCGCGCCAATAAATTAAATGTATAAATTCATTAAATGAATTTCATTTTTATTGTTTCAACCGGAGGAGACCAAACCCAGAACCCAAACCCAGAACCAGATGACGTGGTCGCCTTTGTTTTCTGTGTGTGTATGTGTGCGTAGGTGGTTATTTGTGTGAGTGCTCTGAGTATCTATGTGTGAGTGTGTGCATATTAAAAAACCATCAGCGTGTCAATATGTAATTTGTGTCGTCAATGCTGCCACTGCCTGCAAATAGAACATAAATTAAATATCAATAAAGGGCCCATACATATATAGCACATATATGCCCGCACCCCCGATTTTTCCGATTTCACCCCGGGCAGCTGTTCTCCCGGCAGAGATCTGAGGGCCAGGCCGAAATTGATTTGCCTCTTAGCCGAGCAACTTCTCAGCTTCTTTAGATGACAAATTTCCCAAACACAATGCCCGGCTACAGTAGCCTTAGGGCCCAAAGACAATTACCCGGCACTCGTGGAAAGTTAGTTAAAAGTGCCCCTGAAGACATCCTTCGGAGGTTCGGAGGATAGGAGGATCGGAGAATCGGAGAATCGCAGGATGGGAGGATCGTGTGCAATCAACCGCAATTTCTTAAACAATGAAGCCGAAGGCAGCGGATGACGGATGAGTTGTTTGTGCAACCTAATGAAACCCGCTTTGTCTCGAGGATCAGCAAGGATCGCTGCCATTGGCAAGGAATTTGTCAACCGAGTTCATTAAGCCCCCGGCTCTCCGTCTTCTCAGATCCCTCGGTATCCCCGAACCATTAAATTCCAATCCGCCGTCGCCGCTCTCTGCCTTTGATGGCTCGGAAATTATTAGGGATTTATTATGATTATTATATTAAGAGCACAGTAGACCCGAACAAAGAATGAATGAACCGAATGGAAACCTGTACCTGGGCACCATTATGAGGGACTTACTTTTGTCATCTTCCAAATATTATTTTACATATCAATTATTCCATTGTCCTCCGATTCCTCGGCAATGACAATCTTGGAAAATGGCACACCAAGATGTCCCAGAAAACCAAGATTTTTCACATAATTATTTTGGTTTCGATTTGGGGAGAGCGTGACTCACTGGGAAATGTGATATTTTCCGTATTTAATTTATGGTTGGAACTCGGGAAATTTGTTTTCCACATTTGTCGCAGTTGGACCGGAGAAAGAAAAGCGCAAACTCTGATTCAAATCTCCGAATATCGATTACAGATTGCTATAAATTCAGAATTCGAATAATTGGTTTACAATAAACGGTTTGTCATTTAATTTAGGGAGCTGGGTGGCTCATCTAATGGATGACTAGGATCAGGTAGACTTCTACGGATTATTTATGGGGGAGTGTTCCCGCTTCCATCAAACGAAAATGGGAAATCGTATTCAATCCGAGTAAATACCAAATTCAGGTGACGTCTGTGACTCGTTTAATGAGAACATTAAAAAGATATCAGAAATGCGTCAAAACTCGTCTTTCTCCCACCTGGAAAAACACCCACGAATCAAAAGAAAGGCCCAGACCCCTGGGAACATCCATTGAGATTCTTTTATTTTCCCCTCATTAGCCATGCAAGGCGTGTGTCCGAATTTAATTTCAATCAAAATCCAAATTATATGAAAATCCAATAAAAATGTGAAAAAATGGAGGCACTTGCTCGCATTCTAAGTATTTTGTGTGTGAATCCGGGCATAAACTATTTCACATTTCTTTGTCGGAGAATTAATGACGGTCTCTGTACTTTCATGATGGCTTCGGAATTATGGCTGAAAAAGTCTTTAGAAGTAGTAATTCTTACAGGCCTTTCGCTTATTGAATTTTGAGTATCCTAGGTGTTTAAATTATTCACTCAGGAGGCTCAAGACAGGAGGCCAAATAATTTATTTGAAAACTGTTTCCTGGATTTATAAAATCCCCCATTTTCCGTCGACAGAGTCTGCAGATGGATAACCAATTTTTTGAAATTTGAGCTGGAAAAGTGTTTTGCCAAATCCCCGCATAAAGTTTCATATGAGTCGAAGTGCCCCTTTACTGCACGCCTCTGAGCCCTCGCATTAGGCAAATGAATTGCGTTTCCTTTCCCGCTCCTGAATTAGCTTATGAGGTACACTCCTTGAAGCAGGCTTAAGACCTTGCCACAGTCCTGCCACACTCCTCCTCCTCTGACGAAACGTCGCCGCCCCTGCCTATTGGCATTGTCACAACACCCCCCTCGGGAAGTTTATGGCGGCCCGTAATTCGCGGGTGCGAGGGTGGATTGCTTTCTTTTTTATCGCACACCCCCGAGGACGAGGCAGGTTGCAGGGTGTCATGCGTGTCGGCAAAACATATGCATAATTATTTAATTGAATTAAACAATTTCGTAAATGGTAAATGATGCGACAATATGGCAGCGTCGCTTTTGAGCCACGCTCCACCGGAAATTTGCATAAATACATAATTATGAACTTTCCGGAGGATGTGGGGATATAATAAAATTTGCATGGCTGGCAGAAAAAAGCTTTTATGTGTAGAGGCTCTGGAAGGAGAGCAGAATGGAACTTACATGTCACTCGAATGGGGGGTGAAAGTTCACGATTTAAATCCGCGAGTGTCTGCCTCATTAAATCTGTTAGTTCAAGGTTTATAGTTCCCGCTCAAAATCAATATTTCCCAAGGATATTATTGCTCAAAAACTAATAGAAATATCAGTCACGCTCCTGCGACACAGAATTACGAAAGGAATTATTTCTTTTTTTGCAACAACATGTATAATCTCTTTATAATCCGAAATGAAAAACCAACTTACTTTTCGAAATTGTCACATCAAAGGATCGCCCATAGAGGGAAGTTGCATCGGGATGTACGAAAATGAAATCATAACAGGATCGGCCCTGACAATGGACGTCCTTGTGCGTGTTTTGTTTACCTATGTGGTTGGTGTGTTTGATCGTCCTGCCTAAACAAATATCAGGCTCGAGAGGGCAACCAAATGTCGAGATCGGATTCATGGAACAAAATAGAGTTAAGTTTGGTTCCCTATTATACGTCCAACCCTTTCGTTTTTTATGGTAAAACATGGCAACAATTTGTTAAAGACCTTGTTCACAAAACTAAAGCTTTGTGCGCTTCCATTTTAGAGGACAACACTACTGGCCCAATTTTAGCTTGAGTATAGAGTTTGGGCTTTCGACGCGCCATTGACCTGATTAACATAAAAATGCCCGCAGTTTTCCTTTCCTTTTTTTTTTGTTGGGTTTTTTCAATTTGCAGCTCTTGGTGGCAGCCCCCGATGTGTGTATATGGTCTGGATATATAGAACGCCTGTATATAAGACTCTTCCACCCATACGCAATGGAAATTTGAGTGGGCGCTGGGGAAATAGCAGCTGGCAAAAAGTGAAACTGCGAGACGATGGCGACAAAAAAGCCAGACCCAGACAGTCAGTGGGGGCCGGAAGGGGTTCATCGGGCAGACAGTTGGGGGCGTGGATGGACAACTTTTTTTGGCGGGAGAGCAGGAGCCAGAGCTGGAGCAGGAACCGGGCAATTGGCAAGGACTCTCGGTTAGAAGCCGCCGGAAATTGTAGCAGACAAGGAAGAGGGAGTTGGCTGTCACACTCACACATGAGCAGGGCCTACAGGACACACCACACACGACAAAGGACACAGTCTGAACACTTTCATCACTCTTCGACGCATCCTGGAACGAACCAAGCGATTCTCCCTCATAATGAAACCAGCTAATATATCTTGTTGACGTCGCAGGAGCAACGCCGGAGCAAAAAAAGGAAGGAAGGCCAGGAACTTAAAGCCAGGAACGAAACTGAACAGACATGTCTATTTTGGACCTTATCGATTTTGTCGGGGCCCTGAATGCGGGCGGCACTTGGGGGTTGGCCAAAAGGGGTGGCTCCGACGGGCTGAAGCTAAATGGGCCAACATTTAAATGCAACAATTGTCATTAAATTTTCATCGCCGGCAGGCAAGTGGTTTGCGTAAGGAAAGCGCTTAAAGACACTAACTTGAAGAAAATTGGGAAATATTTGGAATATAAAATATTTGTTTCTAGGAATGTAAGACTCTCCAATTATCTGTTTGAATCGCCACATCTACGGCTGAAAGAATACTTGCTTGAAAGACTTTAAAATATGATTCTCATAATTTATGACTGGCTGGAAATTCCTCCGCATGAGCCTCTTGGGGCGGGACTTTGGCGATCCCAGAAAGAGCTCCTCCGATCTGAACATGTGGCAGCCACGAGCCAAGAAGACACATTCGTATATATATAGACCTCCTCCCCCAGTCGGCATTAATGTTTTATGTGGCTTTATTTTATGAATTCCATTTTCATTAGGAGAGAATGCATCGCCACATAAATTTGCCATTAAGTATTCGGAATGATGATGGTTTGCCGAGGCGGCACGGGGCGGTGGGCGTGTTAATTGCCAATGGCAGCCGCAAAAGTTGAGTTATGATTCGACAAACTTTCCATTTGGGGCTAAAAACACTCTTGAAAAACAACAAAAAAAAAACTATCGATGAAAGCACTTTAAAATGGGTGCTGAACAAGGACAAAGCTCTGCCACTAGATGTGTATCCAACAGATACATTCTGCAGCTCTCCCTCGCACAAACAAACTGTGGATTGTATCTGACTATTTACCTAAGCGAAAAAGTCGCCCCCAGGACGAGGAGCCGGAGCTGGAGAAAGGAAGTCCTGCACTGTCCTGGGACAGTGTTTCCTTCCCTCTTTGCACTACAATTTCTTAGTTTTCTTTTCGATATATAGATTTTATGCCAGGAACTCAGGCAGCCAAGCACCCAGGCAGCCAGCCAGCCATGCACCCAGTCACCCGGGAACCCCACAAGGAATTCTTTTGCTTTTGCTTCGTTTAAGTGTGTAAATGTTTTCTCGCTCGAAAGAAGCAAATTTCGTCGGCTCCTTTTGCCAGCCAGGAATTTGTTTATTTGTGTGAATGTAGTATCTGTATCTGTATCTGTTTCTGCAAATGTATTCGTATCCGTGTCTGTATATGTATCTGTGTGTTGCGAGGCTGTTGACATTGGTTTCCAGTTTACAAAGAAATCGATTAAACGCAATCGGGTAAATGGCCCAAAGTGCCGTAGCCGTAGTCAGTCGTAGCCGTAGCCAAAAGCCCCGCCCCCAACCGCCCACCATCCGGCCCGAGACAAGGTCAACTCTTAAATGCTTGGCAGCTTCGCTTTCGGGTTTTGTCTCTGTGTTTTTCGGGCAAATTAAATTTGCTTTCAATTGGGCAAAAGTGAGGAAACCAGCACGTATGTTCTGCCACCCAAACCGTTTGTATTAAAAATAAATAAAAATAGATTTTAAGGAAATAATATAGATTTATATTTTTGATAAGCCGAAAGAAAAATAGAACAATCTAAGGCCAAGAAATACATAAATATTCATGTATTTTCTATAAATCAAAATGAAATAATAACACCAATGATATATTTCTACAAAACCAGTAAACAAAGAAAAATAGGACTAGACCATGGCAAAGAATGGCTTAAAAATACAGGAATTTATGACCAGAAAACTAAATTCTAATTTAAAGTAAACCCCGTGAACCCGAGCCTGTGTCATCGTCAACATAAATCACTCAGAACGTATCAAAAACCCATTGAGACCCACACACCGCGTCTGGGAACCCTTGGTACTGGCAAAGTACTTAATTTTACGGCAAATGAGAACAAATAAAAATAAAGAACTTTTCCAGCTTTAACTTCAATTTCAATTTATTTTATTTCTTTTCCAGCCACACGTGATATATTGTAGAAAATATATTAAAGACCCACCAAACGATCTTGATCGGAGACCAGAGACGTGCATATCACATTTTATTGAGACTTTGGGTTAGGGTTTCGAATTTGAATTTGGATGGAGGGTCTAGACTCCAGAATCAAAGGCTCAGGCAGTTCCTGAACCAAGGATTAATGGAATAAATTGTAAGTAACTGTTCTGAGTTTAAAATTTGTAAAGCAACTCCTTGATATTCCCCCATTTTGATCTTAAATAAAATATTATTTCCCTTAAACAGTTAATGTTAAAAATGAAATGTCTTTGACTCTCTGATCACACCGACCTCTCCCATAACCTTTCCTAACTTCTCACGTTTTCTTATCACAAATGGGAGGAAAAAATGAGGGAAACCGAAAATTATAAAAAATGTTCCAAGAGGTTTCTACGATTTTTTGATGTCGAGGGTCAAGCGTACATTTGTCGCATTCGCTGCCCAAAATGTGTGGTAATAATTTATTCCAAAATTTAATTATGTTCTGTTCGGGAAAAGTCTTTGATTTGTTTTTCTTCTCCGCTGGCTTCCTCAATATTTCTTTGTTTTTCCTTTAAACTTTTCTGTTTTTTGGTAACGATCTTTATGATTGTGGAGACAAATCGGCGTCATCAAAAATTGTTTGAAGGAAAACTGGTTTTATTTTTTGTTGTTGGATGATTTGCATAGAAATGCTACTTGCTGTCTCGCTCCACTGCACTGGTGAGAGTGAGAGGGGAAAGGAGTCGCCGCCATCATTATGAGAAAAAAAAAAAAATTTGGGAACACGTATCCAAATGGGTTACGGGTTCGATTTCATTTTTTGTGTTGGGGAAATCTTTTGTGATAAATAATATAGGGGGACTGCAGGAGGAGACTTTGTGTCTGTGGAGGCTGCCATCTTTCAGATAATTTTTTAAAAATCTATTCTCCGTCTCCTCTCGACAGAATAGTTTTTTTTTTTTTAAGCCCAATCCCATGTACAGGCTGCTAATTTGCCAAAAGGCATAAGTACCGAGGGTTAGTTATTATTTGATATCAAATACACATGTATAGGTGGGATTTATAAGTAGGGATGTTCCTGGTGGTTGGGAAACCAACAACAAAAAGGACACAATACTATTTGCCTTGCGTGAGTCCTTTGTTTGATCTGTCTGTCTATTCGGTTTGCATTTCGTTTTCATTTTTCAATTCATTTTTTATATCAACCATTTTGAATTTTTGTTGCCACCGATTTGGTACTTTAGTAACTCATAAGTGGCAGCTGTTAACCCCCTTCCCCTTCTTAAATAAAATCCATCGAAAGGGTTGTCATATATAGGGACACACAGGATGTGTATATAGACACCATGTAAGTTGTGGATTCATGCGGTACGTGACGCGATCCTGACAATGCACTCAATCGAAATAAACCGAAATGGAATCAAATCAAATCGAATCGAATAGAGTCGCATCGAATCGGATGAAATGAATTGCAATTGGCGGCAGCCGTGTAGCATTCCATATGCATAATTCATGGGAAATTGGGAATTATAGCCGATGGATTTTTACATTTTTATTTGAATGCAAATACCTGGAAACTTATCATGATTGGCCGATGAACTGTGATTACCATTCGATTGAAGATATCTATAAATATTTAGTTTTTTTAGAACCTAAAGAATCTCAAGGCCTAGCCAAATTCCCGACGGCAAATCGAAATCCTTGCTGCCGAAGGATAGGACATTCTGTTAAGATGCCGCAGCAGCAGCTCAGTTGTTGCTGCAGCCTCGTGAAAAGCCAACATAAAAGAAATATTGATAAATAAAAGGAGCAGCGGAAGACACTCTCTAGCACATAAAGGAAATATGATTGAGACTGGGGGAGCCAACGAGGAGTCTGAAGGAAAAAACGTTGGGGCCTGCGCCGCCGTCGACGCCAGCGTAGCCGTTGCTCCGCCTAAAGTTGTCATAATTTGCTATATATGCGTTTTTATTTATTTGCCGATCCGATGCGCACGTTCATAAAAAACGAAGACGCTTTCTGGGGGACTTTTCTTTCTTTTTTTTCGGCCCCCAAGAGAACCGTTTTGGGGGGCCAGAGGGCTCGCTCTCTTTCTGATTAGAGGAGTACAGCTATAGTGGTGAGACCTTAACAGAATGTTATCAGGCAGTTAACAGTCTTATACGCCACTTCCCCAGCTGTTTAACGGTAACAGAGCTCTCTCGCGAGAGAAAGCGAGTGAGGGAGAGAGCGAAGCTTTCGCTGCTGCGAATTTTGGCGGCGTTAGTTGGCTCCTGCGTGGATTTTTTTTTTACTGAGAAAGATAAAGTCGCGGCAACCACTTCGCTTCGGGAAGGACGTAGCAGTCGCAGTCGCAGTTGCAGTCGCTGCTCTGCCAACAGTCGCTGCCGGCGTGGCGCTTCTCTGCCCGCGATAAGGACATACTGCTTCGTATTCGCATTCGGATACTCGCTTTCGGATTGGGATATTCGGATTCAGTCTGAGATTCCGACTCCCGATTCCGATTCCGATTCTTGCTTGGCCAGTCAGTTAGCCAAAAAGCAGCCTGCCAGTCGAGAGCGCCTTGCCAGCTAATTTTTAGCAAGAAAAAAAAGCACTCATAACCAGGCCCAGACCTCCATCACAAGTAGGAATATTAACAGTTAACGGTACCGCAGTGCGTTTTCATTTCCGCCGCCTCCGCCTCGCATATCCATGTGCTGGTGTATCAGTGTGCGTGCGAGGGGGCGGGGGGCTGACTGTGTGGGCGTGTGTGTGAGTGCGGCCCGCGTGCGTGCGGGTGTGTGCGAGAGAGCGGTCGCGCGTGTTTAATTAATCATAAAATCCACGTCAAAATGCAAAACCCGCCAAAGTAACAAAAAAAAAAAAAACAAAAGCAGAGCCAAGGAAGAGAGCGCCAACGGGGGGGAACGAGGGGGAGCTCTAACAAAATGTGCAATAAACTTGATATTGTTGGCAACGCAACTTTCTGGCATCTCGAGTAAATACTGTGGTGCTTTGCCGTCGGCATCCGAGAGATACTTTCCCCACACGACTGCAAATACAAAGATGGTGGCAGTACAAGGATAGCCAAAAATTATTCAAAATCAGAAAAAGGATCAAGAAGACAACGCCTCAAAAGGTGAGTTTTTCCAATACAATATATTTTTTAAACAATTATTTATGTTCTCTTAAGTCTAAGTTTATGTTTTTTAAAATATTTTAACTTCAAGATTTTAGATGCCATTACATAAACATCCTTGAGAGTGAGATAGTATCCTTGAAAACCACCCTCCACAAAGTACTTGAATAAAATGAAACCGCTTTCTAGTTTCTAAACAAAATACATAAAAATCAACAAAAATTAAGGAAAAAAGGCTCAATTTATTGGAAAATGTTTCCCATTTCTCCTCAAAGAACCAGTTATGGGTTTCAACCCCTTTTTGGGGAATAATATCGTGGAAGAACCTTTCTCTAATGTCACTCTACTCTGATTAGTTTTATGTTCAGCCAAGTGTAAGAAAACTTTAATATCATAGATGTGTTTTGTGTTTTTTATGAGGGAAATGCAAATTTTGAGATTAAGTGCATATGTTTATGTCTTTAATTTTAAATTAAATTCTTCTAAAAATCATATATCCTCTGCTATAAATACTTCCAGTTAGAGTTGACTTTCTGAGACAAATACAGAAACTCTGTTCCCATCTGAATAAGCTACAAAATTGGGGAGTACATATTGCAGAAGATCCCCACAGAGCCTGGGGCTACTTCTCCACAACCCCCTTCTCCGCCGACTTGGAGTGGCGAGATTATTTAACTTTGACACTTTATGCGAGGACATGCAACTGCAACGGAGCAGCCCGAAAGTTGCATGTTGAGCTTATGTCAAAGTTAACATAAATACAACTACTTTGTGCCCCAAAGGTGGAGGAGGGTCGGTCAAGTGACAGGGTGACTCGGCCGACATGGGCGTAGGTCGATGCTCGGCTTCTGCCGAGATGTTCCGTGTCTGTGCCGCAGGATATGACAGGGGATGTGTGCTTGCCTCTGTATCTGTGCATCCGAGTATCTGTTTATCTGTGGGTGCTTGTTATGCAACGACAACAACACGAGCAACTCGAACTTGCAACTCATGTCAAGAATAAAATGAACAGGGAACTGGGTATTGGGTGAAAATCCATAGATCCCTGGGATATTGCCCATCTAAGGTCGAAACGAAAAGATGACAGGTGTCAAGTCAGTGTGTCAGAGATACAGAGATACAAACTAGAAGCTAAACAGAGAACGAGATGCAGTTGTACGCCCAAGGATATAGAGTTCAAGTCCCCCACTCCCCACCAAGTACTCGCCCTCTGTCGCTTTATTGTCTTAATTAATTTATGAGTCGTGCGATTTCGTTTCTGAGACACCCAATGTATCTATCCATCTGCCTTGTTCTGTTGGCTGGCTGGCCCATAAATTCATTTGTAAAAATTCGAAACGCTTTTCGGGCGGTCAGTCTATTTCTCATTTTTGTCGCCAGCCATTGGCTTCTCGCAGTGCCCCCCCACGCCCCACGCCCCAAGGCCTACCCGCCATCATATACATTTTGATATAAAATTTATTTTCATTTTAATAATAAATACGCCGAACTGAGGGAGAGGCTAAGAGCAGCCTGCCAGCCGGACACGGGACGGATAAAATATTTCTTGTGTGTTATGACAGAAATGTGTGCAGGCATAGTATCTATGTATCTATCTATCTATATAAAAATGTATCTATTCGCTGGTAGTCCCTCCTAGAATGCGAATATTTGGTGAAAATGTTTTTATTATTCGCTGAGTGATTCTGTAATGTGGGCCGTTGAAGTCGCCCCATGCGAATCTATCTATCTATCTGCGAATATGCAATTCTGAAATTTCATTTCATTCCGTTCTGTTCGCTAATTCAATAAACCGCATAAATTGAATTTTTATTGCTTATTCGCGGCCAAAATTTATTAGTTGGATGCCGATTTCAATTCTAACATTGTTAGAACCAGCCAGAGCGTTGGCTTTTTATGGTTTCTGCCAGTTTTTGGGGCAATAAACCAAATTCAATTCATATTCATCAAAAAACGGAGGTGGGCTTGGCGTGGCTTTTTTTTTTAAATGGCGGAAATAAATAATTCGAATTTCGTTTCGAGTGATTTGAATTGAATTCTCGAATCAATTAATATTGTAATGCGATATTGTGAAGAGACCCCTTCGACCATTGTTTCGTCTAATTGCCAAAAAAAAAACAAAACAGAGAAACCCGAAAGGGGAGATACTACTTGAAAGCAATTATTCCCTTCGTTTATGAGTAATTAAAACGAAACGAGTGCGGGCCAAGGATTGGCAAAATATCAAAAATGGCCAGCAGAGGTGTAGGTGAGAGCAGGGGTGGGGAGGGGGCTATAAACAAGTGTCCGGCCAGATACTCGCATGTCCGTGTGTATGTGTGTGTGCCCTGGTACTTTGCATAGATTGTCCACTTTAGATTAAGCCATGAATAATTTATGTGCGTCTCTTATGATTTTAATTGTTTGCAATGGCAGCTTAACAACTCCACCAACCCTCCATGCCAACCCACTCCCCTCTCCACCACTCCTTTCAAACAAAAACGAAAAGCCCGAGAGAGGGGGGGCAGTCAGGAGCACTGCCGGGCTGGAGGAAGCCAGCGAAAGCAGAGGCAAAAACAAAGTAGCGCCCCAAAAGCAAATGCAAAACAATACAAATTCATCTACAAGCCGGACTCCTCCAGACCGGACTTCTCAGTCCCCGGCCGTCTGTGTGGGTAACTGGCTCCCCCCGGTGCCGGCCACTTGGCATTGGTCTGCTTATGTTTCAGCCTTCTTCCCAGGCTGCTTCATTCATTCATTCGCAGTCCCTTCCACCACTACACAGGCATTTGCATTTCCCGGCAAGCCTCACACAGATACTATCGAGAGTCAGTGTGAGTGTCAGGGTGTGTGGCGCTTAACCCCCCGCGTCGTCTGGCAGCGTTCCATTTCGCTTCTTTCTCAAAAATTATATGAAAATTATACCAATTCAACTCATAAAATTTTTTCAGCTTAATAAATTTGCAGACATTTTGTAAGGGAGCAGCCATTGGCTGGTTGGCCGACAGAGACAGACCCTCCTGCAAATGGTCAACTCCGCTTTTTCCCACTCTTTATAGAGGAGCACTTGGGGGTTAACTTAACCAGACTTACCTTCCCAGTGAAGCTCATAAATTAAAGCCAATTTCCACTTCGAGAGTTTTTTATTTACTTTTGGGTTGGAGGAGTTCGTAGTGCTGGTCTGGAATCTAAGTGATACAAGAACTTCCAGGAGAGCTGTCAGAAATGGCAGTCAGAAAAGAAACTCAATTAAGTGATATCCGTCCATGGACTGACAATCATTTCTGTTCGGATCGACGCTTGAAACAACAGACTTCAATCAAGATCCCACAGTCCCATTTCCATGTCCATTTCGGTTGCCCCGCCAGACTTCCAAAGTGTCTGTTTACGTTGGGCCGCGGGTTCATTCATTCGATGGCTTCCAAAACAGAGCACACCAATTGGGCCCCGGATATACTCGGTAGAGATAGAGATACAGTAGAACGGACAGTATGTGCGTTCGCCATCAATCAATCAAGCGGATTGCAATGAATTTTGATCAATATCCGCTGCAGAGGGAAACACCCTATATATAGTCCGGCATAATTCACGATTTGGGCGAATGATTGACGCCGAGAAGAGCTTCGGGGCCGAAGATTTAGAGTTCCTTGGTGGGAGGGTCGGGCTGGCGACCGGGAGACCACCTGCTGACAGGAAACTTTGCCCATTCGAATTCGGAATCTTCTTTCGGCCTTTTCGGCTCTCCTCGAGTGGAGTGACAAAGGAAATGAAGGCTTGAAACTTTTCTGGGTGGATGGGTGGGTGGTTGGGTGGCTGGCACCGCAGACTTGTGGAACTTCTTGGAGCGCCTAGCAATTGCGGAAGTTTTATGTTTTTGGCTGTGCGTAAATCGCTCAAGAAAATCAGCTCAAGTGGAATAAGTTGTGGCCCGGTTTCGGTTAACACCTTCTTCGTTCAGGCTCCGTCCTAGGCTCCGTCAGGCTCCGTCAGCCTCCTCCCAGCCTCCCTCTGCCCGCATTAGTCAAATTGATTTCGGATGAGCCCATCCCCATTGATAGGAATAGTGACGGTCGATGGTTGAGAGCTTGGCGTGTGTGTGTGCGCCACGTGCTTCAGATACAGATACTGTATCCAGACTCGCCGTGGCACAGTGTTTACCTTTGCCAATAAATTCACTTAATTGCCGGGAAATAATCATAAAGCAATCGGCCGTAATGCGGATGGTGTACAAGCCCTATATTTGTGGGCCTGTTGAAAGTGTAACTCAGAAATGGTTTGGAATTATGTTGAAATCGATTTATTCGGAAAATTTATGTACCGCATACGAATCGAACACTTTAGTTGGGATTTCGAAACAGCCTTTCTCCCCCGCCCCCCCCTCCTCGCAGTTGGCCATTCTCGATCAGATCGTATTCAAGTGTTCCACAAAATGTACTCCAATATATTGAAAAGTTAATTTCATCCAAAATGCCGGCTGATAGTCCAAAGTTCTGGAACAGTTGGATGTTTTTGGGTTTGCGTCTTGGAATTTTCCTCGCAGGACGAAAATATTTCCCGATGGCGCGATCAAATACCCGACTGTCCCGGGACTTTCCCAGCTTCTCGAAATTTTCGACACACCATTTGTATGATTTGTGTTTTAAGGACTCCCGGAAGTCCAACTAGAAAGCCAGAGGACGGGTGTTCCCGACTGGGATTGCCTTTGAAGATCGGGTGAGACGGGCAGCAGGTCTATGATAGTTATATAACGTAAATATTTGCCAAAGACCGATAAATTAGCCGGGACGGGAATTATTCGCCGGGTTCTGGGCTCAAATTCAATGAGCCGGCTAGCCGGAAAGTTATGCTGAGTGATTCGAAGTAATAAATCAATAAATTACCCACTCTCGACTCCCTCATGCAAAACTCTTTTGGGTTCAGAGGAGTCCACACCAACTCCGAAATGCCCAAGAATCCGATGCCCGAAGTGATTTCCAGCCCAGAGGCTACCATTAAGTTATACGCCGCTAATTTATTCGACGTCTAAAATTGCGACACGCCGCTATTCATATATTCAAAAATTTATCATAAAGTCTGACCGGCTGCTCCTTACGTGACGAGATCTGGTCATATGCATAAATCATGGCAAATTACACTGAACGACGTACGAGAGGTCCTGTTGCTAGTCCAGAAGTAGCCTTCGACAATTGTGTTTCAGTCAATCCATTCATACTCTCGTGTCACAAGCAAGCAGCTCAGTTTATGAATAATTTCATAACCGACAGTCATAAGTTTGTAGAAAATCAGAAAACCAAAACAAAAATTATTTCTACGCGTTTTTATTTGAATTTATTTATTTTCTTTCAATAGTTCTTACTCTGTGGAAGTATTTTTCACAGTGTTCCTGTCCAGAAAATGTGCGTAAATTACAAGATCTCCCCGTATCTTCTCCCCTCTTTTTTTCATTTTTTTTCTAACAATACAGGGTGCGGCCCATGAGCAGATTTCAGTGAGCGTTGTGATCAGGAGGAGATCGGGAGGATAATGTGTTCAATATTTCGCAACCGCATCAATTACCGCGGAACAGGCGCCACCAGGAGCGGCAGTGGAGAGCGGGACAGGGACAGGGACAGAGAGCGGGAGCGGGACAGGGACCGGGACCGAGACAGGGAAACGCTGCTGGCCAAGGAGCTGGATGCGGACAGTAACAACAATGGCACTGAGCCGGCACTGGAAATGGACACGGTTCCCGATTCGGAAATGGCCGACGAACAGGAGCAGGAGCAGGGGCAGGAGTTGGTGCAAAATCAGGACCAGGATCAGGACCAAGAGCTGGATAACAGTAACGAGGCCCTGGACCTGTCGGTGATATCTTCGGGCGGGCGAGGAGGCGCACTTCCGGGCAGCGGTCACGTCTCCCTAGAGGCCCTACAACATACCAAAGTGGCGGTGGCCCAGTTCGCGGCCTCCGCTTTGGCGGCCGGATCCGTTGGCGGGTCCGGTTCCCAGTCACAGGCCGACCTGGCCATGGTGCAGTCCACCATCTTCAATGTGCAGCGGCAGCATCTGATGCAGCTGCAGCTCATCCAGCATCTGCAGAGTCAATTGAAACGGGCGGAGGCCGCCGCCCTGGGCAGGAGGCAGTCCCAGAGCGACGAGGAGGACGATCAGCCGGATGATCAGGAGCCCAAAAAGCAGCCACTGAACGGGCTGAAAGTCAAAGAGGAGGAGGAGGCTGAGGCGGAGTTGGAGATGGAGGAGCTCGAGCCGGAGGAGAACTCCAAAAAGGAGCAGAAGCGCGAGCAAGAGGTGGAGCCGCAGGAGAGTTCAAAGACTGACAAGGAGGAGAGCAAGTCAAAGGAGCAGGGGGAGCCGGCGGCGGGCTCGGACTACCACCAGCCGCTGATGTGCGACATTAGCTCCAGCCTGGCCTCGAGCATCATCACCAACCACGACCCTCCGCCGGCGCCCAACGAGCCCAACTGCCTGGAGATGCTGCAGCGGCGCACGGAGGAGGTGCTGGACTCCGCCTCCCAGAGCCTCCACGCCGCCCAGCTGCAGGAGGAGTACTCGGAGTACGCCTCCAAGGAGGCCCAGAGCCGGGGCGAGATCTTCAAGCACCGTTGCAAGTACTGTGGCAAGATCTTCGGCAGCTACTCAGCGCTGCAGATTCACCTGCGATCCCACACCGGCGAGCGTCCCTTCCACTGCAACGTCTGCGGCAGCAAGTTTACCACCAAAGGAAATCTCAAGGTGCACTATCAGCGGCACACCCAGATCTTTCCGCCCATGCTGCTGCCGCCGGGAGTGGGCGTGGCAGCTCCTGGCCAGAGCGAGCAGTACCCGGTACGTCTGCCCTTTGCTCCTCCAGGGCCGCTGGCGCCTCAGGAGCAACAGGGTCAGCCGGATCACCAGGGACACCAGCAAGAGGTGCCAGAGGAGATGCGGGCAGGAGGAGGGCAGGTGGAGCAGGCCCTACCGCAGGCGGAGGATCTCAGCAGGCCAGTGAGGGAGCGAGAGAGGGAAAGGGAGCGGGAGCGGGAGCGGGAGAAGCCCAAAGAGCCGGAGAAGATCTCGCGAAGCTCTCCGGAGATTACCCCAGAGATCAAGCAGCCACCACCCGAAATCCCAAAGCCCGAAAAGGACACTTCCAAAGGCCACCCATCGCGGCGAAATGGTTCGGTGCGAAAGCGCCAGGCCAGCAGTGCCGCCGGGAGTCCTCCGCAGGACGAAAGGGATCGCGATCTGGCCGAGCAGCTGCAGATTGCCAAGCTGGTGAGACGCTCCTCGTCCTCCTCCTCGGCCAGTCGCGACCAGCAGCCGGCGGCGGAGTACTCTCTGGCCCAAATGGAGCGCATCATCGACAAGTCCTGGGAGGACCTCATCGAGATCGACAAGACCTCGGAGACGTCGAAGCTGCAGCAGCTGGTGGACAACATCGAGAACAAGCTGACGGATCCGAATCAGTGCATCTTCTGCCAGAAGGTCATGTCCTGTCGCAGCTCCTTGCAGATGCACATAAGGACTCACACCGGGGAGCGTCCTTTCCGCTGCAAGATCTGCGGCAGGGCGTTCGCCACAAAGGGCAACCTGAAGGCCCACATGAGCATCCACAAGATCAAGCCGCCGATGCGGAGCCAGTTCAAGTGCCCGGTGTGCCACCAGAAGTTCTCCAACGGCATTATCCTGCAGCAGCACATCCGCATCCACACAATGGACGACGGCAGTGGCGGACAGGGGGCACCACCTCCTCCGTCCAACTCCGGCGAGGCCGAGCGCCTGGGCATCGAGGACCAGAACTCGAACAAGTCGCTGGGCACCTCCGACACCCTGGACTTCTCCACCACCATCTCGGACCACTCGGGCCAGCGGTCGGAGTCCTCGCAGGGCGGCGACTTTGACGAATTCATGACCATGGACAGCACCGACGACTCCAGGGACAACTCCAGTGCCGCGACGGCCACCCCGCATCCGGGGGACAGAAGGTCGGGCGGAGGGGGGCCACCCCATGATGGTTCCGACGAGAGGTCGCGCTCGAATCCGGACCTCGGAGGAGGACGCAGCGAGAGTGGGGAACTGCCCGCCATGGATCTCTCGTCGCCCTCTTCGGCGTCGGGACGAATTTTCGGATCCGGTCTCTCAAATGGAGGCGGAGGCCCTGGTGTAGCCGGGGCAGGTGCAGGCCTGCCCATGCTGGGTATGCCGATGCCCCCGAATCTTCTCCTCATGGCCGCCGCCCGGGAGGAGATGCACGCCCTGGGCCAGGCCCACGCCAAGTTTCCGCTGCTGCCCTTCGGACCTCTAGGATTTATGGGTGAGTTTCTGGAATTTTTTTAAAAACCATTCAAGACCAAAAACTAGATGCTCTGTGTCTGGGAAGCATTCCCAAATTGATTCAAGAAGTTCATGTATCTTTTCTGCTTTGTCAAGTGCAAGAGATATATATAAACTATACACAGATACACCCGTATCTATATATATATATGTATATCCCATATATATCGGAGAGTTGTCTGATTCCACTTTGCCTTCGAGATGACAAAGCCTCTTTGTCTGCCACCTTTGACCCCGTCGCCGTTTGCCAAGTTTGCGATAAATCTGCGATCTGAGCTGGTGAGCTGGTGAGCGCAACATAACTCAATTGGACCGAGACAAAGCATCCGCCGAGCACTCGGAGTACTCCATGTCCGAGTCCCTTGCTCCGATATGCTCCGAATTCCGCAATTTATTTATAAAATCATTGGCGCATTCCCGACGCGAAGCGATCGAGCAGCGATCTGTCGCCTCATTATGTCACAACCTCTTCCCGGGGATGGATATTTATTATACCATATCTCGCTTCCAGCTACCAGATCTCAGACAGCACGTGGCGGAAATTATATACGAGTATGCTAGTGCCCCACTCCTCCCCCACTGACCCCAAACTCTTTGTCTCGTTCAGGTCTGCACCCGCCCCCCAATGTGTGCAACCTCTGCTTCAAGATGCTGCCCAGCCTGGCCGCCTTGGAGAGTCATCTGCAGAGCGAACATGCCAAAGAAACGGCGCCGGGACATGGTCATGGCCACGCCCCCGCCTCCACAGTAGCAGCAGCCGCCCTACGCCCACATGCCAGTGAAGCTGGATCGCCCTACGGAGCCAAGGTGAGTTTTTTTTAAGCATATTTATCCTTAAAGTTCTTGAAGTCAACGGTTCCATTGGTAATCACCTGACTGCTGCTTTATGAAGTAACATTCCCATGTCCCAAATACGGCAGCACTTACACCACAACCACATATCCTAATCCCACCTCCCAGTCCAGTTCCCGCCTCGAGATCTGATGCCATTCTGCCATATGGAGTCTCCAGTCCGGGCCTGCCTTGGTCATGATTAATTAAAATGTTCACGGGTCCGGACCGTTCCCGAGGGCTGTCTTGATTTGGCCAAATATGGTCGGTGGGTCTCGGCCCGTTTAGGCCGCGACCATACAAATTATGAGCACGTTATTAATTGCTCCGGGAGCCGGGCTCTCCTTATTATGAAGAAATTGTGGCCAACTTGCATAGTTCTGCCTTAATTGTTGGCGTTCCGCTTTCCGCCTCTTATGGGAGGGTTTGGAGCTTTAAGTGCCCGGGACTTCAATGCCCAACAATGCCAATTATTTATTAAAGTGCGTTCGCCGGCTGCTCAGGATTTGGAAACAAATGCGAGTATTAATATTTGCTTCGGGGACGGCATTGTCTCTATGACTAATGACATCGTTCATTATGGCTCGCATTCTTGGAGTAATTCCAAACTCTAGTACACAGCCTCTAGTACGCGGAGAGATTAATTAGAATGGTTAAATATAAAACCGAAAGTGTCCATTAGTTTGAGTTCAGATTTCGTCCCGAAAACTGCGATGGCAGTGCAAGTGTCATAACACTTTCGCTCGGTAATCAGCGGGTGCTCCCTTGGCTATACCCTCCCCAGATGATCGCCCCATCTCTCTCCCTGTCCAGCTGCCTGTCTCTTTCGCCGGAGCAGCAGCCACGTTCCGTTGTGCTCGCTTAGCACATTGTTGATGATCTAAACCAGACGAGAATAGGGCAAGGGATCGGCATCATCTTTAGGGCTCGAGATTTCTAAATGATTCAAAAATCTTAAGTAATTACGAGAATGCATTATGATGATGCGAAATTTACGACTCCGTCTGGCAAGTCTCGCAAATCTGGCAGATCCGGCGGGTTCTCACTCCTCCTCTGGATACCCATGGGATAGATGGATGTTGTCCCTGTCCCTGTGCCGGATCGGTGGCGGTCTGTGCCATGCATTCATTGCAAATAAATTATGCTACGCTTTATGCAAAATTATTTAATCTTTTGTTCGTCGCGTCTGTCGCGGGACACTTGGTGGCTGCATGTAGATTCGGTCGCCCCCCTGGCGCACCCCTGCCCCTTTGGCGAACAATTGTTTTGCCATAAAAATATGAGAGCCGCCGCGGCATCGTCTGCCCGAGATAATTAGTTGGCATTATTACACGCGATGGCATAGAAAAATTGCAAATTATGTTTTTGGCGAAAATGAATAGCAGCCGGGAGGCGCGAGTCTGCTGCGGCGATGGCCGGAGGGTGGTGCTGGCTGGGGGATTAACGGCACATTTAACTGAAAATGCGCAGAAATTAGCGCCCGAGGTAGAAAGTATCTCGCCCTATAACTTTGTAAGTATCTCTCATCGCATTTCAGCTCACTCTCAATCCCAATCTGTTCGCCAAGAAGTCTTCGGGTGACAAGCTGCCGCAGCCGGAGTCGAGCGGTTCGGATGGGGGGGCTCCGTCCATCAAAGAGGAGCCCGACCAGGAGCAGAACGTCCGCGACGAGGGTGCCTCGCCGGCAGAGGGCACTGGCGTGGCCGGTGGAGGCGCCGCCAACTATCCCCAGGACGCCGTCGACGCCGAGCAGAGCCTGATGAAGATGCAGCTTCGTAAGTGGTTGATCTTCTCCAGTTCCTTTCGGGTTTCCCCATCATATTCCTCCCATTAGATGCCCATCGCTTCCCGGCCAGTCCGCTCGACTTCCAGCAGGCTCTCATGTCTGCCGGACCGCCGAGCTCCAGCCTGGATCCGCCGGTGAACAACAAGCACTTCTGCCACGTCTGCCGCAGGAACTTCAGCTCCAGCTCCGCCCTCCAGATCCACATGCGCACCCACACGGGCGACAAGCCCTTCCAGTGCAATGTCTGCCAGAAGGCCTTCACCACCAAGGGGAATCTAAAGGTGCTTGCCAGTCTGGAACTGTCTTTTCTTGTGGCCTTTTCTGACCAGGGCCCTCCCATTTGCTTTGCTTTCGTCCTTTCAGGTACACATGGGCACCCACATGTGGACGAATCCCACCTCGCGACGCGGACGTCGGATGTCCTTGGAGCTGCCCATGCGTCCCGGGCCGAACTCGGGAGCCGGTCATCCAGGATCCAGCGCCGAGCAGGAGTTTATGCAGCGACGACCAGAGCTCTTCTTCCCCTACCTGCCACCCTTTTTCAACGGATTGCCGCCAAAGGTGAGTTCCAGAACTGAAAGAATAGCGATAAGGATTGAATAATGTAATTTATAAGTAATATCTTGACCATAATTCATCTCACCATGTCTCCAATATGTATTTTTATTATCCTTCAGCCTGGGGAACTGAGTCCTGGCGCCTTTCCCGGCATTCCCCCTCCGCCTTTCGCCAATGGCGGCAAGTATCCATATCCGCCCGGACTTCTGGGCTTTCCGGGATTCCTGGGACAGCATCCCTACGCACTGGAGAGGAGGAGCAGCAGCAAGTCACCCACCCCAGAGCCGGTGCAGAGTCCATCCTTGCGGGAGGACGAGGCGGCAGGTGGGAACATTTGGCATCCGCTTAGCCGGATCAAGGTGGAGAGCAATCAAAACGACGTGATGGGCCACGAATCGGAGGAGCCTGCTCAGGACCAGGCGGAGACGGAGGCAGGAGCTGTTGGTGGCGGGGTTCCCGAGGAAGCCGATGACAACTAAGTTGATACACTTGACGGGGGAATACCGATGGTTTTTGATGGAGTACATATCTTGAGCATACCCTACTCTAAGCTTCAAAGTAGCACCGACACAAGCTGAAACACCCATTCCCACACACACACAACCCACTCACACCACCCACCCACACCAACACACACCCCTACATATACGATATATCCTTTGTGTCTATACATATATATAGTAAAGTTAAATGATAGCGATCTTCAAGGCATTTAAATGCATTAAGTTTAGCCGATAAGTTGTAAAAAAATAGCGGATTGAGAAAGGGAGAAAGTGGAGCGGGAAAGGCTTTCTCTCGAGCGGATCAGGCAGGCTGCAAGGTCGGAACTTGACTAATTTTATGGCTATATAATAACTATACATAATTGATAAATAACTTAATGTAAACTGTGGTAGTTGCATATAAAAAATTGAAATCGGAAGGCGACGAAACTGATCAAAATAAAGCCCACGTGCGAAATTGCAAAGAGACTGCTGTCCGGAGTTTTTGTTTCACGTTTCCGGGAAGTGAATGGGATTCCATTTGGAAATATCGTGCTTACGATGGGTTCAATAAATTCATGCAAATTGGCAGCTTTGGTAAGTGGCAGGAGTCTGCATCGGCATCTGTATGTCCCGGCCTCAGACCCGGCTTCGATCGTCGTGCCACATGCCACGCGCAGCCCATTCATCATCCCGTGCCACTCCCCATCAAAATGCCCCAACAGATGTTGTTCTTTTCGTTGGGTTTTCTCGATTCGCTTGCCCAGAAAACCAGAAAAATGTGTAAGTAGTCTCTTCGTAGTCGCAAACTTTTAATTATTCCCTTGTCATTTGTGGCTGCCGCAGTGCAACAAATAATAATTTGTAGACCGCAACAACTTGATGTCGCCGCGAATAATAAATGTTTCGCCGAATATGACAGGCGCTGTCTGCCAAAATAATAGAGACAATGGATGCCACTAAATGGGGCAAGTGTCTGGTAATCTGCTATGAAATATTTTCATTAACATTTATAAATTGAAAGTGCGCAGTGCCTATGCCTATGGCATCTCAATTCAATGCCCGAGATTTATAGCGAATTAATCACTTTGAAAACTTGCCATAAAGAACTTTTCCTTCC
The DNA here is from genome assembly GCA_035047585.1 of Drosophila monieri. NCBI lineage: Eukaryota > Metazoa > Arthropoda > Insecta > Diptera > Drosophilidae > Drosophila > Drosophila monieri. The sequence goes on along the minus strand of JAWNPJ010000079.1, from coordinate 4,188,443 downwards.
TCAGAGCCATAAACACCAGAAACTATTTGCAACACTGAATGTCGCACTGCCGGCAATTGCATTTTCCATTTTCCACAATGTTGCACTTTTCCCGAGAAATTTAGCTCATTTCATGGCCTCACATATTTCATATGCAGCCGTTAAGTGTCCCTAGCAGAGGAGACTATTAACAGCCGCACGGGTGGAGCCATTAGGACCGGAGTCCGACCCGGAGTGCCAGCACGGCCGGGCTAACGAATCCGGCCTCCTGCGTCGAAATGAGCGATGAGAAATTATGCCATGTCTGGGCTAAAAATTTCAAGATCACGCCGATGCGCAGACATCAGTTTCATGATCATAATCATAAGCAGCCGTCGGGCAACTTAATAACCCCATTTCTCTGGCCCTCCCTCCCATCCCAGCTCCCCCAGGACCCTGTGTGTCTTTGGGGCTGCATTATATTTATTTTGCGTGCAATTTGTTTGATCTGTTCGCGTAATTAACTCTGTCTGCATGCAGCCCACCATCCGAAAACGGTCTATGAATAATAACCCAGGCCCGACCTGTGCCTAAAGAATCATTTTTTGGCTGGGAGCTGGGGGGAATTATGAGAAGCCGCGAATGGCATTTGTTTGATGGCCAGCGAAGGAGATAGGCGGGCATTCCGTGGCCTCCTTTGAAGTGTGTCTAATTGGGCGCCAGTTTAGGGAGCCCCAAGTTGGACACGATAGGGGTCTTTAATCCAAAACTCTCCGAAAGTACATCTAATTGCGATGCACCGTTACTTCCACTGCCATTGACACTGCAATTTTTATTGATATGAAAATGAAAACGGCGATGGCTTTCGGCCGGCGAACAAGCGGCCATCGTGTAGCGCGTTTTATGGCACCCACAAATTCCGTGCTAATTGTTGCACCGCGAGTCCCGAACTGGTTTCTTGCCCCGGTGCCGAGACCTTGCCGAGTAGTTTGCTTCAATTTTGCCTCAATTATTTCGCTTGTTTGTTTATGGAGGAATCTTTAATCTCGGCGCTGGTGTTGCTGCTGCCATCCAGCCTTGACTCCTTGACTTCAGCTTCAGTTTCAGCTTCAGGTTTAGTTCCAGCTCCAGCTTCAGCCTCGAGCTCCTGCATGCGTGGCCAAGATCTAGACAACACCTACAAAGGGGATGGCCCCCGCCACTCCATCCCTATCTATGATCTCCCAGAGACGGGGCCCGGTGCTGGACAAGTGTTTCGAAAAATGGATTATTCATGTTGTCCTTGCCAGGCACTCGGCGTTCGGCGGCTCTTCTGTTGCTGTTGCTGATGTTGCAAGCTCCCAAGCTCCACTCCCTGGGCTGGTGGTGTCATTGTTATTGTTCGATGTTGAGGTTGCCATAAACACAGCCGACTGGTTCTGTTCGCCCCAAGATGGAGTCCGCAGATGGCACAAAAGTATACAATTTAAATGGAATATTTCCTTTAAATGTAAATGCCTAAACATTTTTATTAAAAGAATTCCCCTCGTGTGGATGATTGCGTCTATTTATCCATCTGGCTAAATATATCCATCCGATTCCCTGGCACTCACCTATCTGGCCCTAATAAATTTATAAAGCCCAGCAATCGTAACTCACTCCCCTCTGGCTCATTTGCATCCGAAGGAAGTGATGGCGGGGATGGTGCAGCTCTCATATCCTCCATAATGATGATTCCCAATTGCAGCTCCCAAATCGAAACCAATTCCGATGCGTTAAGGTGTGAAAATACCTACAAGGCAGCCGCCGGATTGATGGAGGCGCTGAAAATGTGGACTCCCCGTCTCCACACTCCGCACACCACACTCACCCCCCTCGCTCCCCTTCGAGAGCTCAATCTGAAGCCTGTGTGCCAGTGGTGCGTCTGGTGTGCCACCCAAAAGATACTGACGATGAGTCTGGCTGTCATTAGCGGTATCCAAATCATAACATAAATACACTTGTCGTCTGTCGAGAGCTCTTTTCCGTGAAGCAGATTATGACAGGGCCAGAAAGGGGCAGGAGGTGTCTGCCTGTCTGTCTGTTTCTGGCTCTGTGGCTTTCTGGCCCTGTTCTGTTCTGGCAACTTGTTGGCTGCATTTCATTTTGATAACTTGTCAAAATAGTCTGGAGAGCATGATAAATGCGGCCAGACAGCGCGAAAGCCACTGACAAAGTGTTGAATGCCTGTGCCACTTTATTATTGCCATTAAGTGGTGTGCTCACTGCTCACCCACTGCCCCACCCCGTCCACCCCTTTAGGTCGGCCTTGCCACCGCCCCGGGTGCGTCAGCTGGCTTTACGACCCGCCTGCGGCCCGGGGGCGGCCTTACATGCAACTGAGGTGGCATAAACTTGTCAGGCTATGTCATAAAATCGCAGACCCTTGCACGGCAAATCGAACGTCTTCGCCATCCCTCTTAGCTTGCAAGGATAGGGCACAATTCCCTCACGGACAGGTCACAAAATATCGTTGTAATATTTGCCAAAAATAATTTGCAACGGTCCAGGGATATCGATTTGCCCAAAATGCTCAGCCAAATCGAGCTACACTTGAAGAAAAGCCACTGACTCGGGAGTCTAGGCCTCTCTAGAGGCCTATATAAATGATATAAAAGTCATAGTCTTCTCTCAACATATCACTAGTTCTCCTACCTTTTTACTTATATTTTTTCCCAGTGCATGAAGTTATTCTATTCCAACCTTCGCCACTTACCTTAATGTGCCGGACTGATTGGAATATGATATTGGGCATCGGGTTTTATGGCGACTCAGCTTTTATTTATTTACAAGTTGAATTTCGACCTCTCGAGTCCCCCGGGTAGACCCATCCCTCGATTCTGCCCCCTGCCCATTATGGGGTTCAACTAATAAAGTCCTCCCGTGCCGATTCTCCTGCTGCCGGGACATGGCTTAATTTGTTAGACGTTATCGCTTCCGCTCAAAGCCAACTGCCGGCGAGTGCAACAAAATGCATTTTCCAGTTGCAACAGCCACAGCCAGAGGAACTGCAACTGCGGCAGGTAACTCGTTTGGTTCTGAGAGGGGGGAGGGGAGTGGGTCTTGGGGCACAGAGTCACGTGCAGCGAAACATATTCGCATGTTGCCCGATCGTCCGGGTTCGGCACTATCGAACTTGAAGATATTGATTCCGACACGAAGCAATAAAGAGTTCTTTTGAATATTTCGAATATTTTTAGATTTTTAAATATTCAAGCTAAAACATAAAGGACAAGTCAGTCCAAAGGACAACAAGCCGATACGTTGACGTGGCCAGAAGCATAGGCTTTTTCCCCCAAAAAGGAGACCACAGTCAGAGAGCGAGAGAGAGAGACAGGGGAAATGGAGATGAAAGAGATGGCAGAAACAATGAAAGGAACATAAATTGCATATGAACCTGCTGCCAAGTCGCAGTTGGCTGCACTCCATCTCGCCGGCGACTCCTTCTCGTTAGCTTGGAGTTTCTTTTTTTTTTTTTTTTCCTTCGCCTTTTCCGGCCATGCTCCACTTGTCGCTGCTGCTGTTGTCATTCCTTTTAATTTCATTTATTTTGCAAAATACAATTTAATTTGATGTGAATGCAACTGACAACTGGCAGCGGAGGAGCCACGGCCAACATACAACATACTATACAAAAGCAACAAAAAAAAAAATAAAATAAAGACGAACGACAAAAACGGCAGAGCCGCTTGCGAAATGGCCATAAGGCAAATATTGAACTGCAATAATCATCATCGGGATCGAAATCGGAGTTGGAGCTGAAGCTGGAGCTGGAGTCGATGGAGCGGCCATATCAGCCGCCATTTCGTTTCCCATCATCATCATCTTCCTTAGCAGCGACATGCTTATGTTGCAGCTACAGGAGCAACATGGAGGGGACTCCAGCATATACACATATCCCACAGACAGAAGACAATCAAGCGCAAAAAGCGAACGAGCAATTGTGGCACACGGATGAGCCGGGCCAGTGATTGTCATGAAGATAACAAAAGTTGCCTTTTTGCATACCAAACATCGCCAGCATCGCTGGTAGTCAGCGTCAGCGTTGTAGCATCGGCAGTTGCTGCACCACAGCAACATGTTGCTCAAAACTAACAAAGTATTGATTGCGCCGATTGCAAGTGGATGTGGATCACTCGTCGTCGCTGTCGCGTTCAACGACAGCTACATGGATTGTCATCCAACTGCTGGATAAAGCAACAACAACAGCAACATGAGCTGCACCACAGCAACACACAACATCCAGAAGCGCCGTCTGCAATCATACATCCTCCGCATGAAACAAAAGTCATTTAGTTATTGTTGCCGATTCCAGTCAATGCCCAGATACAGATACAAATGCAGATACAGATACTCCAATGCCGATGCCGATGCCAATGCCGATGACAGTCCCATCCGCTTATCAAACTTCAAACAAATCATTTTGTTGGCGGCCTTGTAGGCCTTGTTGGCTGAAAAGTTGGTCCAGGACGAAGTGAAAGGAGGTGGTGGGTAAATGGCTTTAAGGAAGGCCAACGGAGGAGAATCTGAATAGCTGATTAGCCCCTAAAAAGTGGCATTGTTTGGCCTTCATAAAGGTATAACTTTAAACTTACTTTTATTTTTTATTTTTTATAAATTTTGAAATAATATTACGATCTATGTATAGCCACTTCTATTAAAGTTTAACGATTTTTCCACAACATGGCTGAGTGCCATCAGAGAGCCAGGTTCATGTCGTTGCCCCAAACTCTCCCCATCTCGTTCCTTAGATTCGAGTATCTAGGACGCAGATCCCAGTGCATTCGCTGGATGCGGATTGGCAAAAACAAAAATGGAAGAATCGCAAACAGGAAAAATGAAGTGAACATCATCATTATTTCTTCGCCGTCGACGTAAGAGCAGCAAAAAAATTATTGAATTTGAATCCGGCAGCTGCCATTCGCCTCTTGAGGCATCTCCAGTGATGCAGTGTGGCAGGGGGCGGGGGTGTGGCAAGAACGCGTTTTGCACTCTGCGCTGATTGGAAGAGATCTGAAAGGAGCCAGCACGAAATTACGAAAGCCATAGTGCCGGGGCGGAGCGACAATGTGGGCAAAGGAAGTGGCTCCTCTTTAATGGGAATATTATTTTAACAAGCCAATCAGGGATTTTTAGTAAGCCTGTGTAGACCGGTAGACTACCTGCGCTGACTAATTTGATGAGTGGACAACGAAGCCGGCAAGGCCCCAAAATTATTCATATTTACAGTGTCTCGGTTAACCGACAAACCAAATGGCAGCGAACATTTCGTCCATTTATTATTTGTGGCCTCCGCGCGGACAAATACGGTGAGGACTCGCCCCTGCCCACTCCCCCAGGAGCCCTGGACCACTAAACAAATGAGCATTGCAGTCCAATTAAAATAATAATTACATTTCTAATGTAACTGCAATTTGTGTTTGCGAAAAAGTGCGCCCCTACCCACACCATAGCCTCCCTAGCTCGAATAGCATAAATATTAATGACGACGAAGAGAAACAGGGTCCCCAAACAGAGAAAGGGTATTCCACTACATATATAGTAGAATGTATAGTGGCAGGTAGGGTTTTTGGATTTTGTTGGGGACCGGGCAAGGGCAGGAGCAGGACCAGGACCAGGGGCAACGGCAAATGTGCGTGCGTGTCGATAAATGTTTGCTTTTCCCAAACCCACACACATTTTCGCACAAATAAAACTCAGACGGCCGGGATGTGTTGGCTCTGTGGCAAAGTTCGAATAAAATGGCTAAAATACCTGTGTCTGTGGTCAGCTCTGTTCATATTTACATTCTAAATAAATAATATTCTAATTTGACAAAGCAAACGGTAATTTATTAAAATTGTTAGTGGCCCGGCGCTAGTTGCATTAATCCTTAACAAACCAAAGGCCAAAGTTCACTCAAAGGACATCGGGGTTGAGTCGATTACAACCTTACTTTTTGCTCCGTACTGTACCACAGTTGTAGGGTCAAAACCAGGGTAAGAATAATGGCCAGGACTAAAGTGAGAACTTGAATGTAAGACACTGGCTGCAGAGTCACTTAATCTTGTGGGTTTTCGAATCAAGGTTCGACAGGAGGCATTCATTTTGAACAATAATTTTGTTAGTTATTCTTAAAATAAATATATTATATTGCAAGTTGAAGTAGTGTTCTACGAAAATCCATGCTGAAATCCACGGGACTATTCGGGGAGAGAAAGCATTATAAATATGTTCCCTGCTCCCGCCAAACGGAGGAAGGGAAGCTGGAAACATTTCATATGCTAAGCAGGATCCGGAAGGAAGGTTGGGCGCCGACTGTCTGAGGGCTTAAAGCCCAAAGCCAACCACCAACACGGCCAACCGCAGGACCCCAGGAACCCAGACATGTTTTTGGGGCTGTCGGCCGAGCATGAGCAATTTGCATTTTGGCCATTGGACTTGGATTGGTTAGCTTGGATTTGGGAGGAATTATGGTCATCATATTTGCAGCAAAATATCAACAAAGCTATAGAATTTTAAAACTAAATTCGACCTTTTATTTAATTTATTAAGAAAATAAATAATAACATGGAATATGCTTTTTAAAGAACTAAAAATTTACTGCCCTTTATCTTTTCTCTCACTGTAGACTCTGCTTGTGTGCTGTGGATTGAAGAGATATTAAAATGAATATTTTGCGGATAACATGAAATTGAAATTGCCTGCGACTCGACTCAACCTCAACCTCAACCTCAATCGTCTCGGATGACGATGGCGATGACGATGGCGGCCTGTTTAACTCGCCTTGGCCAGTGGCCTGGTCGCTGCTCGTTGCTTATGGCCCAGCATTCCGATAACAATGTGGACTGGATGACGACGGATGGGGGATGGGTGTGGGTATACCCATACCCTCTTATTGGTATTGGGAATATGGAGATGACGTTGGCTCCCATTTGCTGCTATCGTGTAATGTGTTTAGCGGGGCGACAGAAGGGGACTGGAGTTCGGGAACAGAAGCTCTGCCACTGCGGCTCCTCTGTAGATTTCCATATTAATAAATGGCCACGGCTGCCGTTGCAACTGGCAACGCGGGACGGGGCTATCCGGGGGCAGAGTTATTTATTGGCAGGCGTGCTCTCAATAAAATTATGGTTCATGCAGATTATGCGAGTGCAGAAACTTGTTTGCCACAGAGACAGGGGGAAGGAGCCAAGAGGCAGCAGGCGGGTAACAGCCAAGATTATTGTGGCCATGTTGCAGCACAGAACCGAGCAGGCAGTAAGGGAACATGTAAAGTGGACTTATCAAAATGGAGATGATGCCGCATGTTGGGGATGCTATGGAATGATTTTGGGCACATCCTTAATGGGATTATGTGGAGATGTAGGTGTGCTTGGGAGTGTGTCGAGCAGGGAGTACCAGACTTTGGACTTAAAAATCCTAAGCTCCTAATGCCTACAAAAATATACTCTTAAAGTCTTGAGCTCATTAAAGCCTTCAATTTCATCCTTCATGCAATTGGCTCCACTCTCCTTATGTCAGTGAAACGGGTTTCCATCTTCCGATGCGGCTGCCAACACTTGGCGACTAATTAACCTTGGTTACCCTGCAACTACGATAAGTACCATGCACGGGAGGACGGCGTCCAGAGTCGACTCCTCTTTCTTGGCTCCTCAAAAATTTGCATATCAATTTGTACACACAGCGGCGGGGTTATAGCCGAGAAAAATAAAAAAGAAAGACCCCAAGTAAAATGGCGTTTAAACTGAAAATCGCGTCGAACCACAAAACCGCAAAGCGAGTAGAACTGCACAGAGCAGAAATCATGATTCTCATTATTTTGCTAAAAACGCCAAACGGCAAACGGCGACTCCCACCTGGCCACCACCCGGCCCCCTCCAGTGGAGCATTTAAAAGCGGCAGACTCAAATGAAGATATGCAGATTAAAGGAGTGAGATGGCCGCAGAACCAACAGCAACAGCAACAGCAACAGCAACAGCAAAAAGCTACCAGCGTCAATGTGGAAAAATTACGATGAGCATTACCAGGCGCATTAAAAGGCTCTTGGTAGCCCCCTCCGCCGACCATACCCTCTGGAGGTCACAATGGGGACGTCCATGGGCAACGGTAGCCGGCAGCAGCCGCAGACCAATTCTGAGATATGAACATGGCGTTTTTTTGAGAGCCATATGAAAAGACCACAGCAGCGGCAGCATCAGTGGCAGGAGCAGAATACTTTAGCTCCTGGGTTCTGGATTCTTGAATCTGGATTTTGGGTTCTGGCCTCTGGATTCTGGATTCTGGACTGGGAACCCCGGCCCAGGTCCCCTTGGTTTCCAGTTGAGCTGGGCGCGCATCTCGAGGAGGCGATAACAATACATGCGCCACGACCACAGAGGTTCACAGGCAGGCGAACCTCATTTACCTTGGTATCAGGGCTATAAACTACAAAATATTGTTAGGATTTAAATTCGAGATTCAAAACGATAGTTAACTAGAATAATCCCTCAAAATATATACTGAGCCACTGTGGCAAGATCTGCTTCACAACTGGATGGCGGGGGCGACTAACTTGGCTCGATGCCGGCCTCGTTTGCTCTGGCAATTGTTCTCGCCGCATGGGCTTCTCCTTTTTCCGTGTCTAGCATTGAACTTGGACTTGCAGCCAGGCCGAATCCGAGGCTGGACTTGGACATGGACCTGGACTAGAGCTGGAGCTGGAGCTGGAGTTGGAGTCGGGCGATAAGCGTCAGCGCGCCAGTTAATAGCAACAAATAAATGCAACTAAATGCTCAGCTCTCGGTTGGAAAAAGGAAAAGGGATGGAATCGAATCGAATGGCTGGATGGGGGCTTTCGGTGGAGCGACCGCCATGGCCATATGAAGATATCCAAAACAACGACACAATGCGGTAGTTGCCGTTGGCATATCGTCGCCACTTGGTCCACTTGGTGGCACCACCGCCGCCACCGCTACCGCCACCAGATCCACCACCCCCGCCCGTTTGTTCCACTGTCTATTGTTGCAGCCGCGGCCATTGTCATTGTCTCTTTTGGCCAACAGCAGTGGATTTGTTATTCCTCCTGGCCATGCCATGCCCGGGGCATTGTCTCGACTCGTGTAGTCTTTTGCATCTCGTGGCTGTTCTTTCCGGGATCTGGCCAAATTTGGTCTGAGCCGCGTGATATAATTCATAATTCATTCGCCCGCGACATCTTTATTTGAATGTCGCAAAAGGCATCTAATAGAGTCGGTTGCGGGCGTGAATTATTGTCTATCCTGTTTACATTCTATGTAAATAAATTGGCAAAATTTTCCGCAAAGATGGGTATAGCTGGAAGTGAGTTTTTGACAAGCGGTGGGGCTCTGTCAGCAATACAAAATGGTCCACAATCCATATTCCTCTAAAAGGTTGGATGTCCTAGAGTACAAATGTTATTTATAAGAAAAATCGTTTTTGGTATTCCATAAAAAATAATTTATATACGAAACATATGACATAAAATACATTTTTATTAAACATAATTTGGTCTTACAGTCTTACATAGCCACCGAGCCCCATGGCATGGGTTTTTTAATCAGCCAACACGCTAAGTAGCCATTCATCAAATATCTTTCAACACATTTCAAGCGCCTGCGCTAATTGCCGCATGGAAGTGGCAACGAACCGGGGCGTGTGTTTGGGAACCAGTCACAAAGTGGCAGTCACCGAATCCAAATCTTATCTGTGCATCTCGAGGCAACGCCAGGTTGTCGCCAACTGCCAAGAGTGGTAAGTGGTAGTTGGCTGGCGGGTTGGCGGGATGGCAAAGTGGCAAGTGTGGCATTGCATGTTCAGCTTAAAATTTAATAAGCGCAAACAACTTCATAAATTCAGGCCCAGAGATCGCTGGCCGCCACCTGACACCGTCACTGAGAAAAACCCTGGGCAACTTGGCAAGAGGGCCGTGGGGAACTGGAACAGGAAGTAGCCCTCTTTCTTGCGGTGTAGCTCCGTGAAACGACTTGGGGCGAGAGGACCCCGACAAGTTCGCGTCGCACAGCACGAATACACATTTAATATCTGACCGTTTATAATGGACTAATCGTGCCCAGATCGACTCTATCGCCCAGAGCTAACAACCAATGGTCTCTCTGCCCAATCTTTTTTTTTGTACGTATTTATTTATTATTATTTTTTTGAACCAAATAAATATGAAGCACTTAGTAGAACTCAGTTGAAATGAAGTAGATACAATCAAACTTCTGGCCGCCGACCTGTTAATAAAATTCTAAAAATATGTGTTTTGAAAATTATATTACTCGAAACTTACAGTCTGCCTTACGAGATCGTAACTTTTTGGGGGAAGGACCACGTCCATAGGGTTTTTGCTGGTGTAGCCATTCCCCTTTAAAATGTCATTTACTTTACCCACAAACTCCTTCGATATGAATGAATCTATTTCCATTTTGAAGCGGAACTCACGAAGAAATTTGCACTTTTCAATTATTTCGAAGATTTTGATCTTATTAAGTCCTTGGACTCCAATGCTCACTTTCTCCAGGGTGGTGGCGTGATCGAAAATCCATTTGAAAATAATACTTGACGGCTTACAAGTTCCCCAGAACCCAATTTTCTTCAGCTTGGGGCAGAAAGGTAAGTTGACGCCACATACGACGGAACAGCAAATGTAAAACGATTCCAGTTCACAAAACATCGATGTGGAGGTAGTGGGTACTTCAGGTATCGCCGCCAATCCGACAATTTTCAGGGAGCGCAGATTCTTGAGCGGCAGCAGCACATCATATATGTTTATTCTGCCTTGAAATGGTCCAAAATCGAGTTGCAAATCCTCCAAGTAGGTAAAGGGTCTAATAAGATTGCCTGAAACGATGGACATATAGTTGCACAAGGGTAGTTGAATCGCTTAGTTGAATCATAACTCACCAATATTTCCATTCGCATCATCAATATGCAATTTCTTTAAGTTTCCAAGTTTTAAAAATGAATCAGCAAGCTTAGAGAAAGTAGAGCTGGACGCATTTATGCCGAACCTTAGAGTCTGAAGCTTCCTTTCCGTCATAATAAATCTTTTCAAACATTCAACCCCATCGTCTACTTCTATATTTATGGATTGCAAATTGTCGAAGGAATTATTAATCATTGAGGCAAGTAGCTTGAACTCCCTAAAAGTTTCATCTAGCTCGATGTGGAGGACCTTTGAGCCGCACAAAGGCAAAATATGAGAAAGGTACCAGCCTGAAATATTGTGGAGCCAGACCGTTGAATACGCGTCTCTAATGTGGTAACCGAAGGCCTTTCCCAAATAGTCATGGGCCAAAGCCAAGGGCCATTTTTCGTAGTCCCATAGATGATCGAATATTTTATCCAGGACTATAAATGGTAAGTCGAGAATATTCACAGCAGTTTCCATTTTCGAGAGTTGAAGTCTACAAATTCAGCATTCAAATTTATATTTTCCTACTTTGGTGAATCGCCTGCTTTGCTGTAACTGAAATTAATAAATGTTTCATATATTTTCCGCATTTTTTAGCCTCTTTCACCAGCTCACTTTAAATGTAATAATAATTAATGGCAAACACATATTTGCACTTGGCCATGGCATTAAAATTCCAGCCTGAACAATCAGCGCCATGCATTCTCTCACGATCATTATCTGGGGCCTGGAAGTGGCCCGAAAGAGCGGAGTGGGCTATTTGGCGGCTAAATGAAGAGGCTCTTGGCTTGGCCAAACGAATTGCCTACAGACTAAATGTCAGTGACAACAACAAGCACCAGGTCTCCCAACAACAGCTATTGGTCTAGTTAGAAATTCTATAACCGAATTGTGAGCAAGATGGGATGCACGGAAAAAAATGCAAAAGGATTTTCGTTGCAATCGTTAAAATGTTGAATCTATTGCCATTTTTATTTGGCTTGTATTATTTTTGTGTAAGTATTGCCTCGTGCGGCAGCAGGGTGTTGAAAAATTGCCGGCACCTCCTGCTCCTTGACAGGTCGCTCGCCCCCTCCTCGTCCCTAACAGCCTCGCACTTGTGTCACGATCCGCTCAGCTAGCTGTGGCAGCCACAGGCACACATCCACATCCATTGTTGCATCTCGGCTGGCGGCTGATCTCACAGAGATTGCGCTGGTGCGCGGCACTTTTTGGGTCTGGTCATCGCGACATCATCCCGCCAAGCAGGCCGAGCAGGGAATTGATGAACGCCCAGTTCACGGTTCCTGGTCTACACTCAACGAAATTCCCCACGCCCCAGAGATGGACTCATTTTCCAACCATCGACTACCCGAAAATAGATGTAAGTTCCCCTGATTTTGTCGCCGTGCAATTAGAGCTTCGGCTTCATCTGCATGTGAGTGTTGGCCAGCCGGCCAGCGGCTGGTTGCAGTTGGGGGTCGCACTGCGTCTATTTAAGGCCGAGATTTGATTGTCCGGCGGAGATATGCCAATTTCTCAGTCGGTTCCTGGCAGCTCACAGCTTGTCGGACATTGTTCTAGCTATGAGTGTTGGGTGTTGCAAGTTGCTATGCTGCTACGATGCAATGTTGCATGCGGCGGCGATCGCAGTCGCCGCGATTGATGCCGATTGCCGTTTGGCAATGGTCAAGCGAAAGTGTCAATATAATTGGCCAAATTGATGTGGCCTAGCTTGGCGTGGAGCCCAAATTAGGCAAACCGTTTCCAAGGAACTTTCCGAGAAGCAGAAACTCCTTCGAGAAGTGCCACGCTTCTGGACACATTTCAATCAGTTTTCATTCGGTAGTGAAAAAGCGATAAATAAATGACAAAAACCATTTCATAAGAGAGTCGCTGACAGTGGCATCTGCTGGCAAACACTTGCAACATGCGGCACTCACTTCCTCGACTGCAACTTGCAACTTGCAGCTTGCATAAATAGGAGCCAGAGGAGAGACTCGTTTGCATGCCGCCGCTAGACTTTCACATTGTGACGTATTTATGGATATCAAGTGCCACAATTTCTGCACTCGCGGATTCATCTTTGTCCCACACTCGGCAATAGAACAGCTCCAAGCTGGTAGCTTCAAGCTCCACGATCCGAGCTCCAACTTGCATTTCCTTTTCGAACTGACAGGCCCAGAGAAATCCAGTTAGTTATGTGCGATTCCCCCTGACTGAGATATTTGCATATCCATATTTGCAGCACTCGCATATTGATGGATGCATTCACCCGGCAATTATTTCGGCCTGGGCACCCACTGGGCTCTGGCTGACCAAATCCCAGGCTGGCCTCTTAAACTAGCAGAAACAGATACCAAGATTTAAATTCCAACATCAAGTTGGCGGACTTTTATCTTAACCCGGAGATATGCCAGCAATTCTGAGCCAGTGCATTGGAATTTGTAATAGCTGGCATTTCAATCAGGCATTTTCGATCTGTCGGTAATGATGAAGTCTGATTTGAAGACAGAAAACTAGTAGTTATATTAAATCATAATTCCAAAACCACCTTTGATTTTAAGTGCATTTGTGCATTGTCTTGTCAGCGGACATAAAAAACAATTCGTTGGACTTTGTTTGGACAGGGGCTGAGAAATGGCCATCGTTTCGCCATGGCCTCAAGACTAATTAATTAATCAATTATGGAAAACACACTCACCGCCCGACCCGCCCGATCCCTTTGATTAAGATTCCTTGGAAACGAGCTTCATTTTTTATGTGTGCAGTGCTCGTTAAAGTTTTATTGGCCGCCGCTCCCGATGGGATGTGAATCGTACATTTGTACACCTTCTGGGCCCTGTCCCCGTCACCCCCATCCGGATATTCCTTGAAATATTCCTCAAAGTATGAAAAATGTTAAGTCTGTAATGAAAACAAAAGCTAAACGCAGCTGGAGGCTTTGATAAAAAGTCGCAGCTCCTGCTTGCGAGTGCGGCTAATTAATTTTGATCCGCCAGGTGGGTTGCCACCCAGGAGGTGGAAAAAACATATATCTGGGCGATGACTCACTGGGGCAAACTACCAATCCCTGCACCATAAGCTGAATTATAGCCGACTGTCAATCCAGGAACACATTCGCCCTTCGATGACCTGTCAATAGCCCTTCGTCCTTTTCATTTTGCTCCCCCAGGACCACAATGAAATAAACATTTCAAAGGTTTGCATGTCTTGGTCAAATTTCTGTGCAATTTCGCATTTTTGGCTAATGCTCGTCCATCTGGAGAGTCCGGGCAGTGTCCCTGGCGTATATTATTTCGGCATAAATCAAAACTTTCACTTAGCACGCTCATTTGTTTCAATGACCCGCCGCCGGCAGGACTGCCTTTCCCACTCGAATAGTGATAAAAATCTATTACATGCTCATATCATATTTTATTTTCCGCTTCTTGGCACTTCCTGGGCTGAAGGGAAATTATGAAAAAGCTTTTTTTATGGCCACTGTCCATCCGCTTTTTACGATGATGACACCACGCTCTCCGGCTTTCTGTAAGACTCTCCGTCTCCGGCCAAGTGACATATTAAATTTAATGGAAATTGATGAGCGCTTATTATGATATGAGATAGCTGGCATAGTCCTTTGTCCTGCCATCCCATCATCCTGTCCTTTCTTTTGGGGGTGGCTTGGATGGATGGATTTTTTGTTTGGGCCCGGAGCTCGCCGTCCGTAGTCCGTTCTCTAGTATCTTTCTTATCATAAAAGTAATTTGTGCTGATGGTCGCACTAAATTCATTGATTCAATTTCCTCGCTGGCTTTGCGGGTATTGTGCTCCCCGGATCGTATTGCTTTCTCCCGACAGACAGCTCCAATAAATATGGATATAATATTTCAATATTTGTGCAACTTTCTCCTGGCTTGAACGTAAATCACGATTTGTCCAAATACTTTTGTGACTGTTTTGCCTTTTTTGCGAAAAAAGGAGCCTGCAAAAAAGGAAAGTCAATGGGAAAATGATTTCAAATAAGTTGACTGAGATTTGTAATAAAATATACTTTTGTACCAGGTAGGCATTAAAAGATGATATTAATAAGTTGCTGCGATTACTCAGTTCCTTGACTGGCTCGCCTCATTGCTTAGTACATCTGATACACCAGCCGGTTGTTCCAGGAATATCTCCATTCCCCTCCTCTGACGCCACACTAGCCCCCTCCGATGTTATGGCCATTGTGCGAGGTCATAAATACTCACGGGCCCTGACAGTCATCATAAAAGCGGGCATGATTCATATGCCAGGCTCCCCGGCCGTTTAACGACACTTTAATAATTCTCTAATTGCAAAAAATACGGCGAAATGTTGCACACAGGCCCCAAAACACACGATCGGGATCGGAGGGATGCGTCGTTTAATGGCCAGCGAGTGCCTTTTAATTGGGTGGCGCCCAATGCCATAAAGCAGCACATGGGGATCATGTTTGGGGTCGGATTCGGATTCACCCCGGGATCGCCTGGGCTGGGTTCAGTTTACAGGCCCGGCGGGCTCTGGCTCTGACTCTGGCCCGTCCTCCACCTGCCGGGAATGGTTATTCATAATTTTTGTGGCCCCCCAATGTTGGAGCGCATAATTTAAAGCGACACTAAAAGTTTTTGTGACTTGGCTGGAGGATCGAATATAGGGATACCCTTTAAGGACAGACAATACTCCACCAAAGGTCTGGCATTGGAATCCAAAACTCAACTGACAACTGACAGTCAAGGAACATCATAATTTTCCGGGCATTTGAACTTGGGTCTTGAAATGGGTTTCCTTAGCTTTGGGGTTTCCTTTCCACCACCCCGTTCCCGGTAATAAGTTTCCGCTTCGTCGCCAAATTTCATTACCCGCCTCCGATGTTGACATATCGGATTACGCACTAATTATCCTTCTAATTAACCCTTCTGTCTTAATGTTTTTTCCGTCTCACCTTCGCCGCCTCGTCTTGTTTTCCGCCAGCCCAGGGGTTTCTCGACCATGACCCTCTTCATCCGTTGCCGTTTTTAAGCCTATTAGGGAAAACTCTCATAATTACTTTGTTACACTCGCTGCCACTGGCAGTTGTCTCTTGGCCCGGCTGCGAGCCAACTTCGCCTGCTACCCGCTTCCAGGACCAGAGCAAGCATATCGATATCAAGTCGTGGCATCGATGACACTGACAGCTCAGTGGAGCGGTCTGTCTCCGGGGCTACCGGAATTTCAGCTTTCAAACTGTGGACATGGAACTGTCGGACTTATAGCAGCTTAGTTTCGAGTGGGTAACCATTTTTTGTCCGGAATTTTCCAATCACTCATCCAGATTTGAAATAATCCAGTGGCATAAACGGCAAAGCCAAACCGTCGAAGGGAGTGAGCGGCGGGAGCATTTAAATATTGATTGTGATATCAATGCTTCACTATATAAATTTGCATATCATCAGCCGCAAGCCAGCTTCACCCACGAATTGCAAATGTCACTAATTTGTCCCTGAAATGGGCGATGTGTGGGCGGGTGTTTAGGTCGGCAAGGAGCTGGCCAGTCGATGTTTATCATTAAATACCAGTCTCAGTTTTCAATTCCCTCCAACATCCATTCTCCGCCCTGTCAGTCGACAAATAATAATCTCCTCGTTGGGGGCGTGGCACATTATTATGGTGTGAAGGTGCAGCACAAAGGCCACAATCAAGCAATCAGCAGCAACAGCCCCAACAATTGCAACTGGATGGCAGCACTTCCATTTATGAGTGACTCTCCACCCGAACTCTTCGTCCTGCCTGAAATGCCAACGATTCGCACACAATTTCAATTGCAGATGAAACAAATACAATGCTCATATGAATATTTATTTTGCAATAAAAATAGCAAAAATCGAAATTCGAGATATTTTGCTTCGGCTTGGAAAAATAAGAGCTTGGGCAGATTGATGAGTTTGTTGAGGAAAGAAAATAGTAATTTCTTTTGTAAGAGAAGAGTTTTGCAATTCAAAGTATATCGTTTACTGCCGTATATCTTAATAGATTTATCCTTAAAGACCATATAATATTTGATTACTGTTCGAGCAGCCCACTTCCAGCCACTTCCAGACAAAATATTATATTATTATTATTTTTATTACTCTGTGCTTGTGGAGATGTCATGTATGCAAATATATCTTCATGTCTTGTTTAAGCACTGTCGATTGTGTTTGAGAGCAAATATTTGTGCAGCAAGGAGCTGCAAGAAGCCAAGATGTTTGATACCTTGGCATTGACTTATAGATGGCCAACACTCTCCCCTTTGGCTCCCAGCCGATGCCGGAGTTGTAGGCCAAGTGCAAATAGCCGCCTCCCCCTCGCAGAATGTGGAAACTTTAGATGTTGTTTACAATCAACGTTGATTATACAGACATATGGTGTATGTGTGGAGGAAATTGATATGCTGAAATCAAAGATGTTGATTTCCGTTGGGAATACTCACTCGCTCCCGCCGGCCCCGAGTACAATTGCCAGTTGACCCCTGGATATTGACCACCGACTGGAGCTTCCTTTTGACCCGTCACTGCACTCCTCACTCGTCATATTCAATTACAGGGCTCCGGCTTTAAGTTTTCAGCGTGCGACTTCCTGTTGTGAAATTAATGTGTGCTCTGATTTACATCGACCGCACCCAAAAGGTCTTCCCTGCCTGCCCAAAGGTGGGTATGATATGTTAATTCATACCCAGTGGCGAAAACAAAAGGCCAAACGGGTGAACAATTGCATTCATATCCGTCGCGCACTGCTCGAAAAGATTCACATATACATATGTATATTCAATATATCTGACCGCTGACCAGGGCAGGGCGTGGCCCCGCCTCTCCTATACCGGATGCACCTGAAATCGATCGCCGTGGCGCGAATCGATCCATCGGAGGAGCCTCCTCAATTATTGCACAATGAGCTGTTGCTTTTGCCGGCAGGGAAGCCCTTGCTCGCCGCCTCGGCTGAAATTTTCACACATTTCAATATCATAATTGATATGCGGTCAATTTGCTTAAACGCCGGCTAAAGCACGAAGCCACAATTCGCTGACATTCTCAGAGTTGTGGTTATAAGAGTGCGGAATACTCATGAATTGGACTCGATGTTTTCCCCTTCGGTTACCCGATATGGACGACAAGTCTGGGGCAGAAAGGGAAGTATCGCGTTTTGGTTTTTGGCAAAACATGAAAGGGTTCGGCCAAGGCAATGGCATTTAATAATTCCAGAGTGCTTGGCCACCACTTTGGTGACATCCGATCTATCAGGGCCAGTCTTTCAAAGACGCATTACCAGGTTGGACTTAACTCAGAATTCACATACTAAAATTCATAATATTATTACGACGATGACAGGGCCGACACTTCTTGTGTATAAATACGTAGATTCATATATGATGAGAGTGCCCGGTATATTATCATTTTGGCACGGAGGCCAAGAAGTGGACGGCTACCGACGACAGATGTCCCAGAAACCGCGAAATCGTGTCGGGACTCCTCCCCCACAAGGCCCCCATGCCCAAAGGCTGGGCCAGAGAAAATGCGGATAAGATCTACGAGCCAAACAATTCGGTTTTGACATTTATGACGAAATTTCTTAAATCAACTGTCATGTACGGCTGTCATATTGAATAATTCGGGGGGTTTATGGAGGTCTATGGAGGCCTGGCCTGGCAGGGGGGATCGCAGCACTTGCTATGCATAATTTATGGCCAAATTATGGGCAACTCTCAGCAGCGAGTGAACTCATTCTAATTAAGTGGCCCAGAGCCCACAGTCTACTCCACTGAGAACTAATCAGAGAGTTACTCAAAGCAAATGGGTTTGATGGAAGCCATGTATGCCCATTATAAATGGGAAATATTTTCTCAATTAATTCCTTTTTTTCCGAGTGCATCCACGGGGTATGGGGCCAAGAAACGAGGCCCAGATGGGGCCAAATACGTGAGCCGGCCGTACGGGGAAATTAAAATGCGCACACACGCATTTAAAATGCCAAACAGGCACAAAATTTAATAATTTCGCTTTTTGCACAACATCATCAACACTGGAATCGCTGTCGATTGACGATTGCCCGACCTGGTCCGCTCCGAGTTCCCCCGTAACCGAATCGGAGCGGGCTTTATGATTTTATTATTCTCATTTTTAATGACAACGACGATGATGACCAATAAAGATATTAAAACGGCGCATGAAATGTGCCCCCGTAATGGTTTCATAAATGGCTCTGCGGACGCCTTTGTCGCAAGGGGCAAGGGTCGGGGGAAGGTGTACACCAGGTGTATGGGGCGGGAGGGGGACCTGCAGGGGCTTTCCCCTCATATGCCACGAATACAAATTCGTTATGATGGTTTTTATGCCCTGCCCTGGCCACAAATGAATATGTAAGAGCATACGCATTCACATTCACATTCGTTTTGGCCCTTTCATTTTGGCCAGATTCGACCAGGTTGCTGCATTTCCAGACGACGGCGTGTGGCGCTCAGTTCGCCCGGAGATTGCATCTCAAGCTGCTTCGAAAAGCACTGGCAAAAAATACAATAGGCATTTTTACCTTAATTATATATTCCGAGTCTGTAGGTTTTGTGTTTTATTGAAACATTACCTGGCTATTGGTTTTTAATATAATTTCTTAAGTATTCCCTGGCCATTCCCTAAATGCACTGCTTGCCCATCCCACTCGAAAAGCCTCCCAATCTCAGACCCAATCCCTGTCCCTTTTCCAGGGAGATTCAAAATCGTAAAGATCTGCTGCGTGGCCAGGCCTAAAATCAGGCTCTGATCTCGGGCTGCTGCTCCTTTCCCGATCTCTCTCTCCTGGTCTCGTCCCGTCTCTTTCTGTATCTGTATCTTTATCTCCGATGCGGCGGGTTCACTGCGGATTGGGGGCCGCGGTGTGTGTGTTTTTACGAATCACGGATTCGATGTTTCGCATGAATACGTAATTAAATCTATAAATCGGCCAATTAAAATGCTTTGATATCGTGACAACATAACATTGGACATCGCCGTATGTTGCGCGATAGTCTCCAACTGCGAATGTTTACTTCCCTTTCTCCTCCTCTGGCGGATGAATATCCCTTCTTGATTCTCCTGATTTGCTGGCGATCGTACAAGTTGGATCGTACAAAAAAAAAAGACAATATTGGGCGAGGACGAAGCCTATATACACTTTCAATAAGAAAGTCATGAATAAAGAGTTTTTTTCGATTAAAAATATTTTGTCCACGCCCTAATGGTACTTATTTTCGAAATTGGCTGCAATATGCATGAGATATTGACTTAAAAGTGCGTATTTTGGCCAAATGCCATGAACACGGTCTAAACTTGAATAACGCGTTAATTATTTCCTTAAAGTTCTTCATAACTTCATTAATAATTGGCAGATTTTAAAATGTTTTACCTTCCCAAACTTGGATCTTCGAGTACGATCATTATCCATAAAAACCTGGCCAACGAAAGTTTGACCTATTTTTCGAAATTTTTCAAAGGGGTATCATCATGATTTTGGCCAAAAATCGGTCAACATTTTTTTTGGTCGAGTTTTCTTATTTTTTTATGCAAATCGACGGCGATTAGACCGCTGATTCATAAATGGTATTCTGTCCCTCAATCGGTTGCAAAATAGTTTAAATAAATGCTGAAAGATGAGTCAGAAGTTACGATTTTGTCGAAGCAAAAATTTTAAAAACACCTTTTTCACTTTTCCTAATTTAAATTGTGTATAACTTGGCTAAAACATTGCGGATCAATGATTGTCATACCTTCCCGATCTTACATATTTGAATACTACCATTTTCAAAAAAATCATCGCATCCAAAATTTAGACAAATGTTTTTTATATTTTTTAAAGGATGTGATTTTGCCAAAAAGTTTTTTTGTTTCGAGTTTGTTAATTTTTTGATACACTTCGAAGGAGATTAAAGCTCTGATTAATGAATGATATTCCTATTTCGAATCCGATGTAAGATAGCTAAAATATTTGGTAAAGAGGCTAAACTTAGCTGACTTGGTCAAATGGACTTTTATCTCCTTTTTGCAGTACCGAACTGTCTCTATATTACCCTTTTCTAGAGTATACCATTAAAATAAAATTATTATACAAAAACAAAGTGGGCGGAGACCTTAAAGGATATTGGGCCTGTATCGGTATCTGGACGACAACGATCTCTCCGGGATATTATGTTATAAGCATTCTTTTAAAGATTGTGACAGTTCAATGCGCAATTGCCCAGCAAGTTTTTAATTGTGAATGAATTTTCAAGGGCTCTTCAGGGATCCTTATCTGCCAGGAGTACAAAATGGTTAATGGCAAGTTTTCGTGGGAGAAAATATCTTTTAAATAAACTTATATTAATTAAATGCTTCTCCAGGGACTGCCATTTATTGTTTGCGATAATAAATTCACCTTAATCCTTCTCAAACCCATGTAGTTGTTTTTCTCAGTTGGCAGTAAACCGGTTTGCATTCGTGGCTAATATGCATATTAAGTTGACCATCTCGAAACGCAGCCACTGACCACTGGCCACTGAGCTTTAAGCAAATGCCCGCCTACGGTTGGCCCGCTAACGTAGCATCCCCGCCCCCCGGCAGCCACAACTTTGGATACCCCGGCGTGGTGACAAACTATCCAATTATAAAATGGACAACTCCCAACCGATCGCATCGACGACATATGCAAATGGGCAAGCGCCACCACCACCACCGCCTCAGGCACAGGCACTGCCACCTCCATTGCCATTTCCTGCACCACCTGGAGACCCAATTGCGACTCATAAAAGTTGTGGCAATTAACTGAAACGAGATCAGGCCCGGGGCAGCCACATCCAGCTTGCCACCCACGCACTCATCGGCGCCTGTTGCATCCCGACTGCGGTTGGCAAGAGTTAACTAAAGCGTCGATCTAGCGATTAATCTGCAACAAGTGGAAGAACCGGAAGCAGGGGGTTCGCGGGTCCATGCAACAGCTAGTTGGGGAATAGGCAAAGAGATACTTCTTAGTGGTTTCAAAAATGAATATGGGATTCGGAAAAAGCTGGTACCATTTCAAGCTCTTAGTATAATTTTTGTCAGAATATTATCATGAACTTTAAAATCCAAAAGGATTAGTTTCAGATTTCGTAATAGAGGTTTCAAAATCAAGATAAATATGTAATCTCTATTCCATTTTCGATATACCCTTCATACTACTGAGGTGGTGATGAAAAAGTTTCTAATTCGATTTTTGACGTTTTCTCCCGCTTTGGGGAAGTTCGGTGATCTGGTCTAGTGCTGGGTGCTGCACATTATTGTCGTCTGTGGCGCCGACTCGAATGCCGGGCCCAGTTACAAAGCCAAGAACATAGCCAGGATCGGGAGCCGAAAAGCCAGACTGTGGGGAGGGGTAAAGGGCCGGCCACCAACCAATCGAAAACACATTTGTCGCCGGCGAAACAGCGACGACGATCAGTTCGTGGGCTGTTTCGGTGAATTCCCGGCATTCTGCCCTCAGTTAGCCCCCGTTCCCTGGAAGTCCCGACCAGCAACTACCAACTTCCAATGCCAATCGTCCGGATCGTGAGAGTTTCGTGCGCAGGCAGGCTCAGGCTGAAGCTGAAGCTCAGTGAGCCCGGCTCTGCCATCATCGCCTGTTGTTGTTATTGTCATCATTTTATAATTGTCGTTGTAAGCTCTTCAGCCATGCTCCATGCCAGTTGTTGAGCCCCCCGCCTCGCCATCTAGTGCTAGCTATTTGCAATTGTTGTTGCCGATCCAGAGCCATGGCCCAGACCCACAGAGAAGGCCCAAAGGCGAAGCCAAAGCCAATCGCATCGCCGCCGAACGGAGATGGAAGACAACAACAACCAGCCACCAACAACCAAGAAGACGACTGCCAGACGCCGTCCAAGTTGTTAGCTTCATTTGTTGCCGCGAGTGTAAGCTCAGCAAGGCTTAAATTGCAACAGGAGCGGAATCGGGAACACACTACGTCTTTAAGACCAATCAGAGTTATTCATAACGAAGCCTAATCCAACAATAAAATATTAACTAAAATAAATAGGGACACTGGCACTCATTATCAAAAATAATATTTTTTAAATATTTCCAAGAATTGGATTAATTTCCAAGAATTTTGTATGGATAGTGCTAATACTCACTTGAATATTTTCTGCTTTAAGAACTATAAAATTCGGCACAATTTTTTCAAATTTTGTTTTAAATTCTAGATTCCACCACACGCGGCCGAATAATGAGGGAAATATTCTGATTTCATTTGAAATGCCAACTAGTTTCGGGGAAACCCCGGATCAATGAAATATGAAACTTTTGCGATGACTTTTTTCACAGCAGTGTTGATAAATGCCAAACATAGAGATGAGCCATACACAGAGGAGCTTAGGCGCCAAAAAAAAGCCTATTAACTCCTAAGATCTCTAAGATCTCTAAGATTTAATACCAAAAGAAATCAGATTTTTCTGGCCCCGTTCTACCCTGTTAAATACACCCCTGGCCTTGGGATTCAGGAGAGTTGTATTGCCTCCGCTCGAGTCGGAGTCTCCTGTTCTGGCTTTTGTTGCAATGAGCGCGAATGCGAATTCTTCTGCGTCTCTGTTCGCTAAATCCCCCTGCCCCCAAAAACCCACCAAGCCCCCACAACGATCATGCAGCAAATGTTGTTGCTGGATTGGAGCATTCTGTGGCACTCACTGTAGTTGCAGCTCGCCTTAAGCGGCCTTTAAGTGGGCTCTGCTGCAAGTTATTTTTGTAACTTGTTGGAATTTTTGATTTTGTTCATGTTCGTCGCCACAGAAATGTTCGCTTATGTTTTCCATAATTTAAGTATGGTTGAAATTCTACATCGGCCATGGGAGTGACTATAGAAGCCATAAACTGGTCGGAAAGGACGTGATCGGCCATGGAAATGGTGATCATCTTCCCTGTCATCCTGACGGTGGCCATAATGAGTTCCAAAGTAATTTAATAGATGCTTTAAAAACTATATATAATTTCTTATGATTTCGTTGAAGGTTTTGTATACATTTTTATAATGTAGCATATTTATTTCAATAAGTATTCGATAGACAAAAAAAAGTCAGGGAATTTTTCCTACACCTTTCAATTGAAGCAATTTTTACAATCTTGCGTATCTGACACTTGTTTTGGATCGGCACTTACAGAGGCGATAACCAATGCAGCAACAACGCACACACAGGAACACCAGCAACACCAGCAGCAGCAACTGCGACAACAACAAATAACATTGTCTGGGTGTTGTCTTGTCGCAGCAATGTGCAACTGCAACAGCATCGGCACAAGTTGCCACCGGAATATTTTTGCCGACTTGTGCCCGACCGTCCAGCAGCAACATCCAAACCCGGCCTATGATGAAGTGGCAATGGGCACAAAGTCCAGACACCGATATCGGCCAAAGGAAAATTTGAGAAAAAGACATTTTGGAAGAAGCACAAATCAGGGAGCAGCCACTACTGTGGGCTAGTTGGTTTGATCCCCAGACAGGGAATCGGGGCACTTTGAAGTTGGCCAAGTATAGTTCAGTTGTTCCTGCTGCTGGTGTTGCTGCAGGTCAACAGGTTGCCATTGCCATTGCTGTTGCAGTCGCAGTCACAGCTGCAGTTGCTGTTTCTGTTGTCAGCGATATACAACTCCCTGAAATTCCCAACATCCCGGGCATGTTCCGGCTGAAGGAGCCGGACTTGAGACTCCAGGACATGACCAGCCGGTCCCCTAATCGATTGTTGTAGTTGTGCCTTTCGGTTGTGCACAACACGCACCGAAAACCAAGCGAAGCGCCACCGAAAGTCACAAGTCGCCAAAGGTTGTGCGGCTCCTGTTACATCGCGACTGTCTCAGTCGGCTGTGGAATAAACCAAAAAAATTGTGTTTCAAATCATGTTCATTTGGACAGAGTACAAACAGCTTGGACAAACTGCGGAAACGTCTATGAGATTGTCATTAGCAGGCGACTATTGCTGCTGCTGTTGCTGCCTTTCCCAGAGAAGCCAAAGAACAATGCCTACACGAAGAATAAATGTGGCTTCGTTTTGGGCCAAAAACCCTACATCGGTACTCTTGGCTTTTCCAAAGTGTTCCTATTAGCAAAATACAGAGACTTATTTATCATACATTTCCTTTGAACATCCTTTATTTTTCTCCCTGTAACTGCAGTTGCAAGAATGGCAAAGCCAGCAAAAAGTCGCCAGTGGCAAACGAAACGTAACAAAATACAAGCCGTGAATTTCATTCGAACAACTTCGTCTACAAGACAATCGAAGGCGAGTTGCCTTTTGGCGTTGGCGATGGCGATGGCGAAGGCGAAGGCAACTCCGGCGACATTGGAGACACTGCACCGAACAATAGCAGCAATTTTGGTCCGTCCAGCACTTCTTTCTCCGGGGTTCCTCTGCTGTTCTATTGCAACAAAAAGCTACAGGCCGGCTGGGTCATCGAGCATCCAGTAAGCCAACTGGCCACCTCGGGGCCTTCTTTAATCAAGCCAGCAGCAGCATCGGCGGCAGCTTAGCAGCAATTATTGTCACCGGCAACATGTTGCTAACTTGTACAAATTTACGCAGCAATTTTCGTTTCAATGTCATACCGACATGTTCGTCAGGTGGACTGGCGTGCGATTATGCGAGAACTTATAAGAAATTTGTTCTGTTCTCAGATTAGCTTAGCATTTTCAAATCAAACTCAATATTTTAGGATATGCAAGGGTTGTATGGCCAGCAAGGTCATCCGAGTGTTTCATCTGTTTTATGTTGACTTACAAAACTTATTGAATAAACAAGAACGGTTTCAAAGAACCATCATCCGATAATGGCAATTAATATTGCTCCGATATGAGCAAAAGTCCATTTGGCAACATCAAAGGCGAAATAGTGCTCTGTCATCGCAAAAAACTGTTTGGACAAACAAATTGAAAACAGAGAAGAGGCAAGGCCCATTCATTAAAGTCAACAAGGCGGCGAAGGCATCTGGAATCCGGAATACAAAATCCGGAGTGAGTCCGGCCGTAAACAGAATAAAACAAATTTTCCGTAATTATCCCAGGTGAATGGTGCAGATCTGCGGATCGTATTGGGGGTATAGTGGAGGTGAGTTTGCATAACTCATCTTCAAATAGGAATGGGCAATGGGGGAAAGGTGAGGCTGGGGGCATTAATCCATCAAATGGCTGGAAGGCAACTGCCACGACGGCAATTATTCATTCATTCATAAAGAGATCGGCCATAAATAAACAAACAAATCGGCCAGTCGACTGACAAATAATTGATCTATGCTATGGCGGGCCTAGCGCCCCCGAAGACTTACCCTCGGATCGGGTCCGGGGTCTCCAGACGTCGAACGGACGTGGGTGGTGTCGATGTGTCCGGTTGGAGAGCACACTGAATGAATAGATCTGTTTATAGATCGACAGGAGAATGAAAACGAAGGAAAGCCAGAAACCAGGAGACCTATTAGCCAAATGCTATCGGTGCGTTTCTGTACAATTTCAAGTTATTAACTGTGAAATTGTTTGTTTATTGTGATCGAAGCTCATTGAAGCGGCCGGCGTCGGCTCCGGCGGCCAAACAGATTCCTACACCTCACTTTCTGACCCACCCAAAAGCCAAGACAGGGACAGGGATACCTGCTGTCCGAGCGAGAGGGAGCACAGCTTCTTAATGAAGCCGAAAGCATGGCCAACTCATATCAGAACGCGACTTTCAGTTGTCTCCCATATCGATACATCTATATGGATATATCAGTGGATATATACGTGCGCCGGTGTCTGTGTGTGGGTGAGCATCCGGCCAAGCCAGTTCGATGATAAACAAACACCGGCACAGATACAGATACATTGCCTTTGAGATACAACTACAGGTGGCTCCACCAAAGCGCGTTTCCGGCGGCATTTTGCATGGAACACAATTTAAATATACATTAATTTTATGAAAATCGAAATTCACGCGAATCGAGAGCCAAAACTGTTGCTACTGTGTGCCGCAAGTGTATCTGTGTTTGCCAGTATCTTTGTATCTTTCTATCTGCTAGCTTCCACTTTTGTTTTCGATTTGGCTTTGTATTGGCTTGAATTCAATAAAATTATTGGGCGCGTCTCTATTCGAGCGTTAACAAATATTATTGTTCATTTTGCTGTTATTGTGATTATAAATTTCCTACGAATTGCTTGTGTAAACAGCGACAACAGCAACAGCAGCAGCAACAGCAACATCTAGCTATACAACGACAATGGCAGCAACAATTTAAGGTGCAGCCTGTAAATTATTGTGCAGGTGAGTTTTAAATGCTTGTATTTTGATTTTAATAACGGAAATACTAAATTAAATATAAAAATTCTCCAATACCCAGCCAGTTGATTGATTTACATTGTTGCGATTGTTCGGCACTGCCTTCCTCTGCGGCAACCAATTGAGTGAGCAATGAGAATGGATTTCGGCTCGACCCTCGGACCCGAACACACCCATAGATAGGTCCCGGTTAGATAGATTCCCAATAGATGTTTTTAGTGGAAATATTGAACGAGCCACTTTTGCCGTGGCATCTGGGGGCCATAAACAATATGGTCACATGCGATTTACATATCAATGAAGCGATCGCCTTTTGAATCGGGCCTCCACCATGTTCCGACTGAATGGCTAAATGTTTGATGTCTCGTTGACAAATTGTGAATAGCCCGAAAGTGTATTTCCATACGCCCATCATAACGCTCCTACTAAAGACAATCCCATCTATGAAAGTCTCTCTTAGCATCTCCGGATTCCAGCCAATTTTCATAGCCACTTTGCAGAACGTTTTGGCAACCCCATTCGCCATAAAACATCGACGAAAAAACTGTTGGCCTATCTTCCCTGGCGATCGTTTGGGGCCAGGCCGGCAACTGTCGTATAAGTAGCACTTGGCGCTTATGAATTTCATTCATCCGTGGCGCAGCGAAGCGGATCGGATCCCAAAATTGTTTTGCCCAAAAGCGGCAAGAGGCGACAACTTCCGTTCGAAAGCCGATGGCTAACCACCGATTAGGGGAGATGCTTTATAATAATTTCAAATATGCTGGGGGAATGGAAAAATTAAAATAAAAGAAGCACAAAACATTAAAAAACATATACGAACAAAAAAGCGAACATGGAAATTATTGTCGGGCTCTCACCGGGCCGGAGACGATAAAAGTTTTTCGATAGTGGCAGTGAAAATGCCACAAACAGCTCATTACAAGCGTCAAAACAAATTTATGCAAATAGTGAGCATATAGCCGGAGATATATCCGAAGATCGGGCCTGCGAGCGGGACTTTGAGCGGAGTTTGGAGCGCTGGCAATTAACATTGCGCCGTGCGTTGAGCATTAATCATTTTAATCGCAATTTATGTGTCGTCGACGTCGTCAACACGAGCCGACACGACAGCAGCAACTGCTAAAGCAACAGCATCAGCAACAGTCGCAGCAACACCATCAGAATCGACACTAAAAAGTACAGTAGAAACTGTGAAGATCTAACTATGACTAAACTTAAGACTTAACTCTTAAAACCCAACAGAGCTTTAGACTCAATTAACTCCAATGTTGCAACTTATACAGTTGTGTTGCTATGTAGTTAAGATTGAAGCCATTGTAGTCAGTCTCTACTGTACACCATATTCGCTGCAAATGAGCTCTAACCGAGCCCCAAGAGCCTCCATGAGCAGCACTACTTTTGGGGCGGCCAGAAGAAAGCCCGCGCGGAGTTTTGATTCCGCAGTTTTTCGGGGCGGTCTTTCAAAGCCATCGTCGCTCTTTCCCCATTTTTCCCGCCGCTCGCCGCCTTTTTGCCCCTCCACGCTCTGCTCCCGTTATCGGGACATCTTGTCAGCCCGGTGTCGACGTCAATGCCGACACCGAGGCATTTGGCCCGATCAAATTATGTTTCATAAACGCTCGCATTTATGGCCAGCAGAATGGCCAACAGAAGCGGCAACAGCCACACCGGCTTTGGAGCAATGATTTGTTATAATTCGCAAGTTATTTGAACTTTTTCGGAATTCCTCTGGATGTCACCGGCCGATGGCAATCTGCTGAGACGTCAGCCTTTTTTCCAGATTTCGTGCTAAATGCCTAATTATTTTTTATTTGTCAGCCAATTGCTTTGAGGCTCCAAGTGTTGCAAAAAATAACCCGCGGTTGGAGTTGTGCAATCGAAGGGGCTTGGAGACCCAAGTAATCGATCACCGATCAAAGGGTTTTAAGGATAGGTTTTTATTCAAGGCTCGTCAAGCAGTTACACAAAAATATACATATATAAACCAGGCCATAAACTTGCCAATTTGCTTTCGTTTATTAAAAGTCATTTCTGGGATATTACACAAATTAAACTAGCTCGGAGTACCAACACACCTTGCTGGCTGAATTTATTCGTTTTCAACAAGACAACCTGCACTCTGGCCGTTCTCCCTGATTCTCGATCAATATAATCTACATATCTGGATGGCCGGTCTTCCAGGCGGGTTTAGTGCGATTTCTATTCAGCTTCTGCCATGAAAACCCACGGATCCTGGCGTTCTCACAGCTTCGCAGCCAGAATCACCTGGGAGCTGGGATGAGCCGCTTTTTACGACTGCCAGCGGTGGGGATGAACAGCACTTGTAAATTTGTAATAATTGCAGATATTTTAACTCCACTTGGGCTGGCCCCGAGTTATGGCCAACTAATTCGCTTTGCATGTCAATCGAACTGGCTGTCTGGCCAGGCCGGCTCAGACGTTCGCATGATTTTCTAAAAAAAAAACTTTTTTTTTATATTAAAATTTAACGAGACTGCCATAAATCTTTGCTAAAAAGCAGACAATTCAAATTTTGCAAAGCCTGCAGTCCAAGATCGGTGGTGAGAGGACAGGAACAGGTTGACGGAAGACGACAGCGGCTACGTTAAACGTTTCGCAACTGAAATTGATCCAGTTGCTGTGGCAGTGGCAGTAGCAGTGCCTGTGGATGCCTCGCATCGCTGCAAATGCTTCCATCATTGGCCATTGGAAGGACAAAAGGGTTAAGAGGGGTGGGGCAACCATAATTCTTGCGCTAAAGGCCAGACAAAAAGCGCTGAGCGATGGCCATGTCAGCAGTCGGACTCCAGCTCCAACTCCCGATGCTCGATTCCCTGATTCCGACTCCAAGGCGATTTAACCAAATGGGCAAACGGATCCGGGGCTGGCAGGCAAACTGGTCAAAAGACCGCGTGCGTCGCCGGCCTGACAATAGGCGAAATATCATCGAAAACCATAAAAAACTGACAGCACAAAAAGAGGTGTTGACACATTGATTTATCTGGCATGCTACTGGGCACAGCACAGATGAGATGAGGCCCAAACACTGCTCACTGCTCACTGGACACTGGGCAGAGGCCGGAGGATAAACGGATGGACCAGGGGCTGCTGTTTTGGATGGATGGATTCATATGCGGATATGTTGGAGGGCCACAACAAGGGGGACAATAACCAGAAGGCCAGCAAAGGCGGCAACAATATCATAACCATAACAATGAAGACACTGGAAGAAAATGATAATAGTGGTCCTTTAGAGTACTCTTAAAGAAAGGACTTGCCTTTTATTCGGATCGTGTTTTTTACGATCTTAAAAGCAACTTTAACTATTTATTAAACCATTTTTTTGGACTGTGCACAATTTCAAAGAATCCTCCAAAAAAATATATTTCGAAACATATTTTTCCATACAAGTGTGGGAGCACAGGCCCCGCCACTCCCTCTTTATGACAATCTTGGCTCGATCCATTTAAGCCACTTAACACGCACACACACATCGACACAGACGAGGCAGAGGAGATCCAGGAAGAAGGGAGGACAGAAAGATATCCGCTGGAGTGATCCTTCGGGCCTGATGGGTCAGCGCGATATGTGCCCGAAAAACGTTACCAATTTAAAAATTCCAAATAAAATATAAATTGACCAAATTAATATTGGGAATACATGAAACAATTCTGGGAGAAAAATGTTGATTTTTTTTTTTGTTGTTTGGGTTTTTGTTGGCCTGTTTTGTTCCTTTCGTTTTGATCTTCTTCGGGATTTTTGGCTCTCGACTTGGAAGAGCTGATCAGGGGAGAATGCTTATCCACAGGCAGTTTCCAGTTTTGGGAGAACAAATCAAAGTCTTGAAAAACTTTCAAAATGCTCGAAGATATACAGACGCAGAGAAGAAATCGGCTTTTGGCTTCTTTTAATTTTATTTTCGGTTAGGACAAAGGGGGGAGCGGATGGATCGGAAAATGGAAAATGGAAAACTTTAAAATGGGATTTGGGAAGGCTGCGCGCTTTTCTCTTTGCTCAACTTTGCGGTCGAAAGAGGCGACAAGGCATGAAACCGGTAAATTAAAGCAAAAGGATAAAGTTTAATTGGAAAACTATTTTTTGCCCGTCAACCCCCCGGCACGCCCCCTTTATTGTCAGGCCCCCACCCCTCGATAGCTGCTGCGCCCATGGTTCTTTAATCTGCTTACCTTTAGTTTTCTTAATTTCATCCATTCTGTCGTGGCATTATATCCACGAGTGTGAAGACAAAAGTTTCGCTTCCATTTCCGCTACCAATATGACTGCCTATCCCCCCTCACACACACACTCACACAAACACACCACACACACACACACATACACGTACCGCAGGCAGCCTCTCTTTCGTTCGTTCGGTGAATGAATTTTAGCAAATGAATAGAAATTAAGTTTCGTTGCCGCTCGACTGCTCACCCAACTACTGCAATGCCCCAGGGCCCAAGCCTTGCCACCCAGCCTCCCACCACCCCCTTGATGGCCCCCTTTCAGCCAGGTGAGATAATGCCGTTATTGTCGAAAAAGTTTAAAATATGCCGCCTTTTATAAAATTTAATGAGAAAAGTTGGTGTTATAAATTTTTGTATGCGGTGGATTTATTTGCTCATTGCAGCAACTGGGTGAGGCGCAAAAAAAGGAGCGACACTGCACAATTCAAAAAGTTTGGACCCATCTCAAGACTGATTGCCATCTGAATGATTCCTGAATGGCATCTACGGATGAAAACTTTCCGATTATCCACTGAGCCGAACAGCATAAATAAGTCTGGCTGAAACTTGAATTAATCCCCTCATCATACCATATTTTCCTATAAAGAATGATACTCTATTGATGGCATCCAGCCAGCCGCGATAATTGTCATCTGTTTTGCATTATAATGCAGGGCCTGGCTGGCTGGCGGGCCGGACAGATTATTGTGCAGTTAGTGGGCCTTTGATTACCGACTGCACTGAAAATGCATAAATGAAAATTTCATTTTCACAAAGCGGCCAGCAATATTTGCCACTAATATGCGGCCAACACGGCGGCACAATGGAGCCAAAGAGCCGCATCTGAAATGCATATTTATGAGCCCGTTGATCGGCATCAGTGCCACATATTGTGGCCAATATATGTAGCTATAGCTATGGCCTCCATATACAATCTATTGCCTATGGGCACGCATCAGGGAGCTCAACCGCTAGGCTGTGCGACTCGAATTTGCATTTTGCATTTTGCAGTTTTCAGTTTTGCATTTTGGCCGAGTGCCTAGCCTAGACACAATTCCTCATAATTCGAGCTCCGGGCAAAACTCTCTCTTTTTGCCACATTTTGCGGCACGTACGATTCGCACAACCGAATCTGAATTGAAAATGAATTATTCTGAAACGAATGCAAAGCTTTTTATCGCAAAACGGAATCTATAAGTCACACACCCGCCCAGAACGGAGCTCGGACAGGGTCAACAAAAAGGTGTATTTTAGCCGAATACGAGGCATTCGAGGTGTGACAAAGCCTTTCACTCTTCATTAATTACTCTTGCATTCCAAATTATAAAGAAATGTCATTATAGGCATTTAGAATTTATGGAAAACGCATACTTTCGAGTACTAGGGACTAGACACGAATGTGAAATCCATGCTTCGACAATAACATTAAGTTATACCTTCATAAATTACACACTCATTACATGCCCCACAGGTATCGGGTGTCGTGGTTTCGCGTACTCATAACACGACACATAAAAGCCATCAAATCAAATTTCATATTTCATATCGCCGGGCCACGATTAGCTTTTCCCGTCACGTTGTCCAGGTGGGCGCAGGCCGGCGCAGGTGCCACACCCACCCGCCAGCTCGGTAGCACTCGGAGGGTCATAATAATCACGCATTAATATCATAAATTCATGGCTCTAACTACCAAATTCATGGGAGACATGGGCAGGGCCAGAAATCATAACAATTTGATGTATTTCGAGATAGATATGGTCATGCATCATGCATATGAATTGGATTTGGGTTTCCCTTAAGTTAAAAATAAAGCTATATCATAATTGGTTTTGAATATTAGAAACCAAGAGCTTGAATAATATGTCATCCACATATCAAGCTTCTATATAATGAATTGGTTTCGTTCCAAAGGGCCTTCGACACATCGTTAAAGGGTCAAAGCCAAAAACCATAGAAGGCTTTCAAGAAACGCCAGGATAGCCGAGGACAATGCCTGAAAGAACTTTTACGGCGGCCTCTTCAAAAGTGTAATTGAACTCCATTGACCGACCGAAGGACTTTCAGTACGCAGGACCCGCAATAAACATAATGGTCCGCCCGTCATCGGCCCATATGGAGTATGAAATTGCCGGCCGACACAATGCGAAGAAGGTCTCATAGTTTGTGAACGAATATGATATTCCACCCACCCGGTTGACATTTCAATTTATTTCACCATAAATAAAGCAATAGTCTCGAACCCTTTTTGCCTTTTAGCTCGACTTTCTCGGCCCCCTCCCCGCCCCCGAGATCGCAATTCACAATATTTTTAGCCTATTGATGGAACCCCACCACAGTCGGTCCATTAATTATACGCCCACTTCACAAAAGGCGGGCGGACGGGCAGGAAAAGTCAAAATATTGACAGCTTAAACTTGTAGAGATCCTGTGCAATTGCCAGGACTTGCAATTATTCAACGACAATGCCGGCGCTCGCAGCAATCGGAAGAAGGAAGCAAAAAATATCCTTTCCTCATATCCGTTTATCATTTTTGACCTTCTGCGCAGATTGCAGAAGGACTCTGATTTCGAATTCGCCCATTGTGGTGGCCGCATTGGGTGGGGGTGAGGGCGAGGCTTCTATTTAAGTTATTGTTCCATTTATGAGGAGGTCCAGGTTGGGCGAGGAGCTCGAGACTGGCAGGGCTCGCAGGACTAATGAATTATTATACAAGGCAGCGCACGCCCCTGTCCTGAATAATTCCTGTAACTCGAAGCTTTGTTGCGAAAATTATTAAATGGCCCGGAATGAATGATTTAATGACCCTGCCGATGGATAATTGCAGGTCTGTCGAGAAGGGTTCAACTTCCTCCATAAAAAAGGGGTTGACCCTTAAAGTTATGGAACTCGTACAGCTTAAAGCATCTCTGCTGTTTATTTCCGTTTGCAGGCCAGCAGTCACGAAGTGCCCATAACAGTTCTCGGGCAATTTTCCGGGAAAGTGGCAAAACGGATTTCTTCACACCAAAGATGTCTTTGTTTCGTCCTGGCTCGTCCTGTGGCATTCATAAAGTCATATGCCATGAAAACTGTGCTCCGCTTCTCACCAGGAAATGCAAGGCAAGGAGCCACTATGTCCTTTGGGAGATATCACAATCAAACCGTTGTGTTCTTTACTACCGCTGCGCCACATCTAGGACATCCAGAACGTCCAGGGCGTCCAGAGGGCGTGGCAGGGGTTGGTCGGGGCAATTCGCCAAATGGAAATATTATTGGTCTGCATATAAAGTGAATTTTATTCCGCTCACCATGCAGGAGAGCTCATAACTTCTGGCCAGGATAATGCACACGTCCGCGCTCCTTGAGCCATGTTGTGTTTCGCTTTTTTTTTATGGGAATAAAGCTGTTTGTGTACAACTGGAGTATTGACATGAAAAGCCAATGACTTTGGCCAGGAATGTTGACGTTGCAAATGGGCAACGACTCCAGTGCTTGTTATGCCCCAATAACTTGTCTATATCCAGCCAGTTGATGGGGATTTCGCATGGCTTTCCAGAGTTAACCAATTTGATTGACTTCAAGCTGAAGTCTCCTGACTACTCCTTTAATTTTTCCCCAACTCAGAAGTGGCAAAAGTAATGAGTTATCCCCAAGTCAGGGCGCCGAAAGGTATGCTAATTTTTCCAATCATTAATTTTCACAAAATATGCAAATAGGTAATTCAAGTGAAAACTTTTTCGCCAAAAACGACGATGATGAGACACAAAACCCAGACGACTGCATAACCAACCAGGAGTTGTAAAATCGAGACGACTTCCAGGACCTTTTTTCACATCTCAGCGATTCGATCGAATGACGAACCTGCGCATTTCAATTGTTATTAAAAAAGGAAAAATGAAAAGCTGAAAAAATGAGAAGGAAATGGCCAGTCAAGCGGAAAATATCCTTAACCCCGACAGAATTATCTGCGTGACTGGGTTGGGTTGTTGGTATTCCGGGCTCGGAATCAAAATGAAAATGAAAATGCTCCTGGTATGGGATCCACTGCAATGGCCGTCGCCGGGGCCCAATCGCTGTGAGAAATTATCATAAAAATCGCGCAAACTCCGTGCCAGACTTTAAAGTTGGGAGAAGGAGGAGTACCAGGAGCAGCATCCCGGATGCTCCCGGGGTGACTCTGAGACTGCTGTTGCTTGGCCTGGCTCCGGTGGTAGCTGCTTCCTTTTTAATATTCCCGTCATACGCGTTGTCATTTTTGTTGTATTTGATTTTAATACGAATTTCACATTTTACAATCAAATTAATTGGTCACGCTGCCGCAGAATTACACCCGTCGAAAAGGGATACAAGGCTGCAGGGCTTAAGCCAACAAACAAGTTCCTGTAAGGGATGTAGATCCGCAGACTTCCTTGGCCCTTGGAAGGGGATGTGCCAGGACCTTATTGTCATTGTCGGCCCAGTGTGCACGTGAGGTCTGCTGAGCGTTGCTAATTTATGCAAATATTGACTCAGTATGAAGTCAAAGGCAGTTCAATTAGTTCCGCGATATTTATTATTTTGTTCTGTGAATTTTGAATATTCAATTTTGGGCGCAATTTCATGGCTGCCGCCTTGAGCCTCCCAAATTAATTTGTAATTCGTTGGCAATTTGGCGGATGAATTATCATCGTTTTATTTCGAATCCGATCGTGTATCCTATTAGTCACGCCCGCCAAAGAGCTAAATGCCACGATTTATTAGAGACTATTTGCATACACGGAATGGATGTATGTATATTCCCACAACGATCCGTGAACTGTGTGAACTCTGGCATGTCATCATTTCATATTTCATCCAGCGATCGCCTCAACGGGCGGTCTCCCGTCAAATCGGCGGAGATTAAAGATGGCCAAGAGGAGCTGGCCAAGCTGGGCGGCCCCATAAATCGCACGGATTCCTCTCGAAAAGTTCAAAGTGAACTTGACTAAATTTAGACACCGGCTGGCGTTTGATCAGCGGCGGTCGGAACAGTCGGGGCTTCGGATTCCAATGAAGATGTATCGCAAATCCCAGCACGACACCAATCAAATTTGGAGAGGGCCTCTGGCCAGGTTAAGCTACAACTTATTAACCAATTAAGGGTGTATTTCTGGGGGAAGGAGATGATTATATACAAAGACGAGATATGATTTTAGGCTTTACAAATAAATACAAGAGTTCTCTAAAGAACACCTTTGTGTCAAACACGTAACCCCAATGCTGGTGCTTGTGAAAAAGTATCTTTCGGATAGCACTCGTGCCACTGCAATGTATCTGCCTGTTTACTCTTGTTTGGGATGCATCGACAGCATAAACAAAACCAGTCTGCAGATGAGAAACTACACTCCTCCGGACCCTCCACCCTCTGCACCTTCTACTCCAGAACAGTTCAATAAAATAGGAAAATAGAATCATAAATCAGCAGATTAATATTTTATGAAGTGTACTGTAGCCGAGTCGGTTCGAGGAGTTGGGGATACTCTCTGGTATAGACTCTATACTATGTTTCTGGGCCCGATTTCCGAGGGTCTCGGAACAAACGACTTCCCTTTGTTTACCATAAATTCGTTAATAGACGCTGCCGCGTGTAAACAAATCACTTAAACATTTTCCAATTGACGCCTGACATGATTTCTTCCTCTGCTCCAGTCTCCAGAACGGGCCCGAGATGAATCCACATCGATAGATGAATATTTATTTAGTTGTTGAAGTACGGGAAGTATCACAAATTGTATATCTACTTGTTGTTACATCGGATTTTCTTGTTGCCCGGCTGCCTGAAAAAAGCAACACCATTTCGGCTGCAGGCTGGGGCTGGAAACTGGCTTGGAGGTCCAGCGTGTATCGTAGCTGCGAGGTGGGATTAAACGAAACTTAAAGTCTATTCAGATCTCTATTGCAGCCAACTATCCTATCGACCCTCGGTGCAATTAGTAATCAAGCATCGGGACTGACCAAGTGAGACATTGGTCATCGAGGGGAAACTGGGATACCCAAGCCGAGTATCTCGGCTGCCGTGTCAGATACAAATGCTAGTGGTGCACAGAGATACGGAGCCGACAATCTGTCGGATAAGGTTTTATGAAAAGTTCAATTAATTAGCGGCGATATTCGCCTGCACTCGCATAAATTTATAATCAATGCATTTATTTGTGAGTGGCTTTTTTTCAACACTGCCACCGAGGAGGACGTCGCGCCGTCTGCCAGCTGCCAATACAATTCATTTGCGCCACATCACATGGCAGCCAGCCTGCTCCTCCCCCTCCCACGCCCATACCCAATACCATACCCATGCCCATCTTTAGACAGGTCGAAATACCAGCTCGCGATGGATGAAAACAAATTGTGGCTCTGGCTCTGCAGAGTTTTCCTCCAGCTTCCTCCCGGTTCGATTCGATTCTGTCTGACAGCACACGTTCCTTTTACTTTTTTATAGTGTGTGTCTTCGCCTCGTTGGGCTTTCGTTTTTTATTTGTAAACAATAATTTTTTACAATATATTTGAGACAGAGCTGCAGATGCAGCTGCAGCATCAGCATCAGCATCTATCTTGTGGATGCTACTGGCTCTCGCCCGGCCCCAATTTTATGCTGCAATCTGTTTACGTTATTAAATTTGTTCGGCAATTGCCTTTAAGCACAAGGTAAATATCGTAAATTTTATGCATTTCGAACTCCAAATTCCAAGAATCTTTAACTTGAAGAACTTTCAGAAAAACGTGGAGGGCCAGATCCGCATTGCTTTGGAATATTCTAATATTTGTAATTGAAAATTCCCAACCTTCATCAGAAACCCATAAACATTTCAAAAGCTAGTTGACAATATTCTGCGCGTGTTTATCAGTTTTTATGGTCTACCGAGGGGTGGCTGGGGGGCCTTTATGAGTGAGTAAGTACTGTACTTACGGCCATTTAAATATGCCCCCAAGCGGCATGCCGCTAATTGGTATTGAGGACTGCCCACTGGAGGCACGGAACCCACGGGACCGACGGCGCCAGCGGCGGCTTTTGACAATTTCATCGAGTTCAGCGGATGGGGAGGCACCTCGGCGAGAGATACGTTGCGATAAGTCAACTGCAGTCAGAGCTTTGACAATTATTATGGCCCGAGTGTCAGGGACAAGCTGTTAGAAGTCGAGGTATCCGTGAGATACGACCTGCTTGAAGTACACTCACAGAACCGAAGGCTAATAAATAAATCTTGAGCACTTTCCCCGCCGCCAATTACCTGATATTTGTTCTCAGTGCAAGAACCTCGGATTCGGCTGCGCATGCGCAGACATTTTCGACATGTTGCTGGTGTGATATGTCGCCTGAAGCTGCCAGCTCTGCCAGTTCTGTTCTCACAGATTTCAATCACGTTCCCAATGATTTTTATGACGGAAAATTGAACCTTTATTTATCTATCTATCTGGCCAACCGACCATCTAGCCGTCCAGCCATCTATCTGGCCATCTATCGGATGTCTATCGGCTCTACCTGCTCCAATGTTTGCGGGTGTAATTTTAATTTGAGAGTGTCGCCAATCCTCTTCTAATTGCGCCGAATAACTCCCCGGATAACCCATAAAGCAAAATTTGTATGTCCCATAGGCTATACACACACTTAATTAATGGGTTTGCTTCTGCGCGAACGTGCTGGGAAATTGTCGGTTATTTGCATGTTCAATTCGATACGACACGGCCCGGCCGAAAACAAAAAGTATAGTCCGGACGGGGGCCAAGCTATTCCCGGGTGATTTGTGCCCCCGCCTCGGTCATGGGAATTATTTCTGCAGCTTTATGCCACCTGAATATCAAACGGCATTTATAAATTATTAGTTTATTACAACTCGTTCAAACTGTCGTCATTTGCCGGGCTTGATGGTCAGTTGCTGGGATTGTTCCCAGGCCGAATCGATTGAGGTGCTAATTTGTTTTATCGTCCACGGATCGGAACATGATGACATGAATTTTTATGCCCCCCAGCCGACCTACGCGGAATTCTGCGTAATCCAACCAAGTCCGGGCCTCGGACTCCGGACTGCCTGCCCTTTGCTGTCCGATCCGATTCCCATAGTTGGCGCATCTTATCAGCGATCTCGGAAACTAGTTTGGCCAAAAAGCGATTCATATTGCGAATATCCATATTCAACGAATATGAAAACAAGTCTCGCTCTAAATTATCCCAATAAAGTATAGTTGATGACTATCGTAACTTTCATATCTGAATCATTATGGGAAATGTATTTTATTTAAATGCGATTAATACATGTTATTAGCTCATAACTTGAGCTGGTAGTAGACTACTGAAAAGTATACATTTCATACTATTCATACCTAAAGCTATAACATCAAACATATCATTCTGAAACCCTATATTTCTCATTCATTTCAAAGCAGAATAACACAGCGTCCTATCGTAGTTCTTATCGAGCAACGGCTTACCTGTCCCGTTTAACTCATTTCATTTGGGTCTTCACCTCTAACGCCCTGCCTCTTTCTTCCTCCCTGTTTCCTGTCTCTTTTTGGGACATCCTTATGGATGACGTGCGTCATCTTTGGCGACAATGTCGAGACGACGACGTCGTCGGGCTATAAAAAGCAGCAAGGCCACCGAGCCCCGGATGGATTTGGGAACCGTCTCCCTCTCTCTCTGGGCCACCTTATCAAAATTTTCCGTCAAGTAATTTATTGTATTTCTACTCATTGCTTCCTTGTGGCTCATCCTTCGTCCCGAAAACCGAATTCTCCGTCCTGGGCGATACAGCAAGTGCATAAGGTATGTGTCTTCGTGGGCATTTGCTTTATGTCTTGTCACATTTTTATGGCCAAGACCCAGGGCCGCCGTATGGCATCGATTTTTATTATTTTTCTACGGATAAAATAAATATTTACCCATTTTATGATTAGCCAACGGAGAGGGCTTGTGCCCCGGCTCCATTGTTTGAGCCTTTGTATTTAATGCATTTTTAAAGAACCTCAAATTTAATAGACTCGAAGCCAGATGGAAGTGGGAGATATACCGTCCAACGGTCCGGGGAGACAAAAAAAATGCCAGCGCCCTAATGTCGTCGCCTTGGTCGGTGGTGTTAATGTTACCAAAACATTTCTAGGCGCATAAAACTCTTTTCATTGTTTTCAATTAAGAAAGTTAATTATTTGATAATTATCAGCATTAATTGCACGGCCCGGGTTGGTCGCTCGCTCTAAGTTTCGGCTTTTGTGCGGGCCACTGGAACATTCTGATTTATTTCCATTCCATCGCTTTGCATTTGGGATCATGGCTCAAATATATATATATTTGAATGCCTGGCTAGATGGTTGCATTGATTTCGCTCCCTTTCCCTTTGATATATTGCTTTTACACGGAAATCGGGGCCTCGAAGACTCGTAAAACAGCGTTGACTTGACGAGATTGACAGGGCTGGGGAAAAAATGTCGTTGTTTATTCGATGGTTTATGGCCTAAAAATAGGTATTAATTGGTAAGCCTAGAGCCCTTTAATTTGGGCCAGAAAACGATGATTCACTCGGAACTCATAAAGTTCTTTACAAGTCTTTCTTTTTCCCCCAAAACCACTTGCCACCCCAAGAAGCCAAAAGCGTAAGCCACTCCCTCTGGCAAATATTTCACTTGCCGGCCAACAATTTGTCATAATCATAAATCATTTCTGAGCGCTAAATCCAGCGCCTAATGCAGACCGAAACCCGGCTGGGCCGAAGCACCAGCCAGGAACAAAAGGACTAAGCGAAATCACCGCATATTTCACAGCAGGATATTGGCCTCTAAATTGCCCCGCAAAACATAACGCTCTCAGATCCCGGCAAAAAGGGGAAGTCAAAAAATATATATTTTCCGCAGGAGGAGAGACTCCTTGGAGCGTGTATATGATTTTCAATTATATCAAGCACCGCACAAAAGTTGTTTGCACATATGTCGTATCTCATCAAACCGTTTGCCAGGACACAGCGAGGCGCATCCTTTTGTGTCGTCTCTCGACGCCCCCGTGGCTCATTTAGTGGTGACAAAGTTTTTCAGAAAAAGTCCTGCAAATGTGCAAGAGTGTTTCAGGCCAGTCGCAAAGTTTCACGAGGGTTCAGTGGCCAAGGATGAAGTGTAAGGATGTGCCGGGGTCATCCACACACCCGCAGACACAATTCAATTAATTGTGACAAATAATTTATGAAATTTCTCGCATGGCTCTGCGAGTGTGTGTTTGTAAAAATGAAAAAGCCATGTATCAAGGCGTATGGATGAAGGATATGACAAGCATTTCCAATTTGATGCCCCTGGGGTGGTTATGGACTGACTCCTCCTGGTTCTGCCACTCCCTCTCCCAGTCGACCTTGTCGGTTAACCCCTTTTTAAGGCGCAATAAGCTGAGTGGCATTTGAGCCTGTTTCGCACTCCTGGCTGTCATCGATGCAGAGATTGGACACAAAAAAATATTGGGGAAGGATATCAGATCCAACCACAAGATTGAGATATAGTGAGACTTTTGAAGAGAAGTCCTTAATCGATATGAAGTCTTACTCTCTAAACATTTATTTCAAAGAGTAACCTGTTAGGGTTTTGACAAAAAATAAACCGGTTACCAACCACTTCTGTTAGCCAACTTCATTTACAACTCCATTCTCAGCTGTGTTGCAAATCTCTTTATGACACATTTTGATATTTATTTATTATCTTGTCACTCTGATTTAAAAAACGCCCAAGCCACCCCAATTTTCAGGACCTTTCATTCAGAAGGTAGCAGCGGCGCTCACTTGTCGCGTGTCGACAGAAACAAAGCAAACAAATAGCTGTCAGCAAGTGCTCTCGAGGACATTCTTTTTTGTAGATTTATTTTTTTTAAATACACTTGAGCAAAATTAAATGCACACTTATGTTGGGAAAAAAATAGAGGAAGTCTGGGGAGGGATATAGGCGTTGGAATTATGGCAAATTGTCGAAGCGAACACAAGTGGATTCCGGGCCGGGTCGTCCTTTGCCTTTGTCAGTGCAAATATTTGACCAGATGCGGCACCACTTCGGTGTGGGTCCTGTTGTGTCCTTACCCAGATACACAGATAGCTCCTGCTACGGATTCACTTAATTTTTTATGACATCCATATGGGGATCAAAGCGGATTTGGCGAGTTCGATGCTTTTGAAATTGCTTCCCGGCTATCGACCTGCCGCTGTCTGAGGGCCGGCTTAGCTGCACGAAATATGAGCGAATGTATCTATGAGATACGATACCCGAGATAGGCCGTTCTCGGGCTGCCTGGCTTATATTGATAATTTATGGCGGAGCACTGAAAAAAAACAAGGCCTGAAATATGCCTGAGATACACATCTCTCTTAGTTTATTACTTCGACTGCTCGAAGGTCCTCTGAACTGAAACTCCCCCTTATTTTCCGCCAGTTTCCCCCCCTCATTTGTGCAAATATCCACCGTCTCCTGCGTGCAAAGGTAATCTAATGAGCTGGGCGTTCAATTAGCTGCA
Organism: Drosophila monieri; assembly: GCA_035047585.1. Taxonomy (NCBI): domain Eukaryota; kingdom Metazoa; phylum Arthropoda; class Insecta; order Diptera; family Drosophilidae; genus Drosophila; species Drosophila monieri. The sequence goes on along the minus strand of JAWNPJ010000079.1, from coordinate 4,145,617 downwards.
TGAAACGGGGTTCGAAGAATTTTTGGGAAAGGAAAAAATATATGTACTTAGTGGCAATTAGGCGGATTGCTTTATATTTCAGGCCCGCCCGGGGCTCCGAACCCGGTCAGGAATCATCATCATTTATGAGCTTCAGCTTTTCCAAGGGGGGGCGCACGGCATCCAGCTTCCACCAAACTAATTGAATTTTGACATTGGCCCGTCCATCATTAGTCCTGGCGGCATGTAAAAAAGGATACTTAACGCAAATGACTGGAATTTATCAGTCGCCCAGACAGATAGATACATCCCCAAATGACTGCAATAACTGCAATCGATGGAGGGCGTAGTGGAGTATGTGGAGGGAGGAAGCGGTCAGCTAATTTCCTGCAGTCCTTGGTTGAAAACGCTTTTCCTTTTTTTCCTCCTTCGCTCGGTTTTTCCTTTATTTTTAAGCGCGGAAATGCCGAAAGTGCATCTGATTTATGTGCGTTGCAAACTTTCAACTTCGCAGCGATTTCGTTTCGATAGTCGGGGTCACCACACACACAGATACACGTCTCACACAGATACACCCCCACTAATACATACAAATATTACACGCACGGCCCACGAACAAAGGAAACAACAACAGAATCGGACGCAGAGCCAAAAGTTGGCGTTAAAACTAAAATTCCATAAATTAAACTCCTGGCTGGAAGGCCCAGGGCCTCGGCAGGCTAAGGGCGAGGGTGGAAATAAAAGTTTTGCTTTTACCCCCGACTCGGTGATAAATCACAGATCTTTTACATAAATTTATGCTTTGCCATTTGCTGCGGAAAGTTCCCCATTCCGTGGCAGCTACACCTACACCTAGGCCACTGGCTAATGGCTAACACTTGGTGGGTGTTTGGGGGGCGGTATCCTTGCAGTCGTCCTGCTAAGTGCACGCCATGTCCGCACACACATACACAAACCAATACTAATACTCCTCCGTAGGAAAACCACATGGAGGCAACTGCTTATCGCCAAAAATATGAAAACTACCTTTTTCGAATGGGCGGACGTGGCTGCGAAATCGGTGAGCCAAAGGATATGGCGCACTTAAGCAGCAAGGACCTCACAGTCTGCTGCTCCTTGTGCAACTTTTGCACTTGTGTGTGTGCCAGTGTGGGTGTGTGTGTAGTAACACGCTTGATAAAGAAGGAGCTGCATAAAAAGTTTGAGCTGCAAACGAAAACTTTTGACCTTTACGAGTATGTGCTACCAAAAGGGTCATGTACTTTCATATATGTTTTAAAAAAAGGATACAGTAAATATCATAATGGTAACAGTACTTCCTCAGTTGGGTCTTTTTGCCAACTAAGTAACTAATTATTTATAATTTACATTTTGCATAATTTTGTAACAATTATGTTTCAAATCTTAATAAAAGCGTGTCCCTGTTTAGATCCTTATATTTTTGTTACAAACTGTAGTCCCACTCACTCCCAACTTATGTACAAAACTCACACATAGTTCAGTTATATATACATCAGGATATATCACATATATAAACTGCACTTTCCTCATATCCTGATGCTAGTTTGTGCTGAGTTTGCAACGCGTTATTTTAAAAACTTTAAGAACTGATATACAAATATACTTAGCCGTGTGTGTTCGCAGTCCTTGTGTGAGTTGTGCGAAAAGAATGAGAGTGACTGTGCCTGAGTAAGTATACTTCCCCACACGACTGTTTGAGCTCGTACTTTTATTTATCAAAGCAGTGACAGGACTCTGGGGCTGTTCCGACTTCAGCTATTTAACCGAAATACTTGCAAACTACAACTAGTATTAAATGTTTTATAAAGTATTTTGGCTAATGTGCTATTAAGTTCGAAATGGGCTATTAAATAGAATTTAAAAATTGCAATATGTAGGTTCTGGGTGGCTTTTGCCCAATCCCTAATTGAGAAAATGGATCCCAAATTAGAGGCCCATGCAAATGAGGCAGCGACCACCTGCAGCAATTGCAACTGAAACTGCGATTGCAATTGCATCTTGGTGGCCAGAAGGCAGCTGCTCCAAGATCATAAAAAGGCAGCCACAGTCCCTGGGATGGATGCACTTCAACAGCAATGCAACTGCAACTAAAACTGCGGGACTGGAATAAAGTCGTAAATAAATAAGCCTAGAAAATGTCGCGTCGCTGTCCGAGACTTGCAGAGTTGCTGCTGCCACGGCGCTTCGTGTCCGCATTTTGGTATTCAAATGAGTCTAAATGAGTCTCTACACGACGTGGACTGGCCAACTGTTTTCGCATTTTTTCCCCCATTCCCCATTTTTTATTTTATTTATTTATGTTATTTCTGTGTTGACTTGTTGCTGCTGTTGCTGCTGCTTCTTGGCTCGCATATTTCATGAATCAAGTTGCTGGTAGTAGCGTGTGTGAAATGCGCGACGTTTGTTTAATTTATATGTGAATGCGCACGCGCAGTCACTTGCCCCTTTTGCCACTCTGCTCCCCTGCCCCTTCCATCCACCCTAGTACCCCCTGCATCCACCCCTTCATAGATGGCAGCAACACGCAATGTCCAAATATTTTGCATATTTTTTATTCGCTTTCCAATAGCCAACTCACAATATTTATGGCCCACGCTCGCCGCGCCGTAAACTAGATCATTTTGATGATCTAACTGGCGATCGGAGGAGTACCTAGTACTCGTATTTCTGCAATTGGACTTTGGAGCTCCACATCCCGGACCTCCAGAGCGGCGGTGGCGCCACTGATTTGGCCTGCTGTAGAGCCCTGTTTTGGGTGGAAGTCGTGACTAATTACAGAAATTAAAACGCTGTAATTTAATTATGTATCTGCGATTTGTTATCGGCCCTGGCGTCGCCCATTTCAGTTGCTCACCCCCTTCTCACCATCGCAGCATCAAAGTCAATATGCAAAAAAGCACTGCTAGAAATTAGGAGGATTCTTTTTTAAGTTTCTTAACGAGAACAACCCCTGCAGTGCAACTATATCTTTGCATCATGATATACCCCGAGCTGTGTATAATTTTGAGTTCCAGAATATGTTGTTTTTTTTAAGTTTTTTGTTAGTGCACCTTCGAATGAAACAGGCGAGAAAGGCTAGACTTGGGTTAGTCGAAGCATGGATACCTTAGCAGTTAAGTGTCGGCTTCTTTGTAAAACGACTTTGTTACCAAAATATTGTACTATTACTTAGCCTTAGATTTAAAAAAAATGGCAACTTTCAATGGGCATATGTCGGTCAATAATTGTCCGAACAAAGAATATTATACCTTCCTGATCATGGATCTTCGAGTACTATCAACACGAATTAAAACCTGGCAACACAAATTTTGACCCATTTTTCGACATTTTTCAACGGGGTAACATCATGATTTTGGCCAAAAATTGGTCCATAATTTTATTGTCGAATTTTTCCTATCTTTCAATGCAGATCGATGGGGATTTGAATTCTGATTCATAAATGGTCTTCCGTTTTTGATTCGATTGCGAAATAGTTAAAATATTCGCAAATAAGTGAGTCAAAAGTAACAATTCGGGCAAATAAAAAAATATCAAAACCCGATTCAATTTTCTACACTTTTCTGAATGAAAATGTTTATACCTCGGCTAATACTTTTCAGATCAATGAATGTTATACCTTCCCGATCGTATGTTTCGTAGTACTATCAATCCCGATTAAAAACTGGCTACAAAAATTTGGACCCATTTTTCGAAATTTTTTAAAGGTCATGATTGATCATGATTTTAGACAAAAATTGGAGAAAATATTTTTTTACGATTTTTCCCATCTTTTGATGCACATAGACGAGGATTAGAGTTCTGATTCATAAATAGTATTCCGTTTTCGAAACTGCGAAATTCCGAAGCTATTTCTTAAAACCTGACTGGAAAGTTATTGATTTTTTTATTTTTTAGTTATATGACAGCTAAAGGGCGACCGATGCCAGTATGGAACTAGTCAAGGTAGAGGAAAAGTTATGACGCCCTCTGCTAGGTAATACAAATAGTCATAGTATATTGGTAGTTAGGGTATCCAAAGGGGCTCTCGCAGTGAACTCCAACCAACTAAATGGAAGAGGAGAACAGCCGCGAAACAGGGGGCGGACAAAGTGCAATTCATTTGGCCAAAAACAAATACGCTAAGAGTTCACAAAAGCCCAGCAGAAAAAATTGTATAAAAAACAGCGGACATTGGGCATCGGATCTTAGGACCTGACTTGCAGCAGAAATAGGAGTAGGAGTTGCAACGAGGAGTTGCAAGTTGGTGTTGGCGTTTTCCAGCCCCAGCATCAGCGCCATCGATATGCACTGATTTCCATATTCAAGCGATTTGGGTTTGTTCGTTTTCCAATTCAGTGGCGGATATGGAAGCACTGAGCCAACTGACTAACTTGGCTTGTTAGATAAAATGGCAAACAAATTTGTGGTGCGATCCAGGTTTAAGATAAATGGGGAAAGCTTATGAATAGAAAAGATGCGATTAGCTCTAAAAAATCGATTCAAAAATCTAGTCTGTAGTAGCTGTAGTTGCTTATCCATCGAATTCCTAACAATGTATTGCCTCATAATATTTATCGACTCGGTTAAATGGTAATTGAAAACTATTTCCAACGATAATGAAGCGAATTCGATGAAAAGTGAAAATTACTGCAGCGACGATAATGAAAACAAACAAGAATTCGCACAGGGCAATAAAAATCAGTGCACCGATCGCAATCTGGAATCGTCGAATATATATGTATATGCTGGCCGTATATCTACGTATATAAGGTGTATGGGATAAAGATATTGTGCCGACGACAGGGTGTAATTTAAATTGTATATTCGGGCATGTGAGCAACTTTTTGTAATCGATTAAAATGCATTTCGAACTGGAGGTTTTTGGGCAGCGATTTTAGATTTTAAATCCACATAGAAACCCGAGCAAGTGCCAATAGGTTAGCGTCAAAGCCATCCATACATATTTATGGGATACACCATATATCGCTATCGAATTAGCTCGAAAAAATTCAAAGACCGGCGAGGCTGGCGAGGATTTTGCAATTTGTGAATGAAACACAAAGTGGAAAATTTCTGAATTAAATTCCTTTCCAGCTGCGAACCGATGGCGAATGCGATTTGCATGAGATCCGGAGTCCACCACTTGACCACTTGAGATCCAATGCAAATGCGATGCCATTTTCCGGAGAATCGATTGACAACTTTTCGAACTGTCTAATGCATCTCATTGGGCCAACTTGTGAATATTTCGAGAGCCCAGCAAAGATTCTTGGCTACTTTTTATTAATGGCTACGGGGAATTCATAATAAATGTTTATGGAGCAAGGGAATTCATTTTACACGAAATGGAATCGATCTAAGAAACAGCAAGGCCAATGCTTGGAAACTAGCATTTTTTATATACTACCAAGTCCCCGGAGTTCACAGCTGACAATGGTTTTAGCCACAAGCCACTCGAGCTGGCTAAAAACACACAGGTCCAATCACGTTTCTCAAAGCGGCCGAAAAACAAGACTCATAAGAGCGCGAAACATTTTGTTGTTATTTTGTAGTTGACACCCGAAAAGCGCCAACTGCTGCTCGCCCACCGCCTCCCACCTCAGCCCTCCCGCCCCTTCTTAGCCAGCAACTGGCTCTCACCTGGGCTCGCACCTGTGAAGTCGGCGACGGTCGCCAATCGATGGCTAAATGCTGGGCTAGGCTCGACTATTAAATGGTGAGTACATTGAAAGAAATGCCTCTTATTTGGAAAAGAGGATACATGTTTCAAGCCAGGTATTTTTGTGTAGTTTGTTTCAGTGTAGGCATCCGAGGGGGTCTGGCATATGGTCTTTTGTATCTGCAGACCATGTTCGATGGCAGACAAATGTTTCGCACTGCTTGGGCCAATTCAATGAATTTTCGGCTAACTGTTGATGTTGCGGTTATTTGTTATGTTGCGGCTCGCATCAATTAAGAGGTGTGCACGGGCCGAGTCAATTATGCTGCCGGCACTTAGCCTTCCCTAGCCCCCACCCTGGTGCCCCCTCGCAAAATACCCCTTCCGGCTAGACAGACATCTTCCATAATGCCGCACGATTGCCGATAATCGGTCGAGATCCCCCCCTGCACTCCTGCACATCGCAATAGCAGTTGATGTTGCTGGTTTGCTGGCAATTTGCTGCAGCAATTCGTAATAACTGGGCCCGCTACCACCCACAGGGCGGTTGTTAGACCGCAGAAAGGGGGTTTTTCCTATGGAACAGCAATCAGACCCAAGACCCACCAGAGTTGCCTGCCTGCCTGCCGGCCTGCCTCCCTGGCTGCAACCCCCCAGCCCCACCCGTTGCCAAAATGGAGTTCGCGTCGTCGACTCCAATCGAGGCGAGTCATAGAAAATTGCTGCAATTTTATATTTACAGCAATTGGGCACAGGGAAGGAGCCAGGGAGCGAGTGAGACAGAGCAAAGGCAAATGTAAAAACATGAACTTAAAAATACATAATTGCATATTCCACCCGGGACCAGCCAACAAACCAACCAACCAGGCTAACAGCCAACGTACCGATTGAGCCAACGTTTTGTTTTTTTTTTTTTTTTTTTTTTTGTTTGGATCCCCAGTATCTCTCTCCCCTTTTCCAGACTCAGACTGAGTCTCAGTCTTGGTTCCAATCCCAATTGCCAACCCAAGTTGGACACACAGAAAGCTCTGAGCTGACAAACAACCAAACACTCATACGTCACGTTGATTGGAAATGCGGCACAGTGGTTTAAGATCAGGGATTACTTTGTATATCGATTCTATAGATAATATATACCTATCCATAGAATTATTTAGTAGTTTAGCTGAAAAATATATATATTTTATACATCAATGGAATTAAGCTGCCCTCTATTTTTTTGAGCCATCTTTGGAATACAATGATGTCATAGGAAGTCTAATAACTAGACCTGTAATGTAGCAAACATTTTATTCACAAACTTTTAAATAAAAATAATAAAACCTCGACTTTCCTGGACGTCTTCAAAGTTGGCTTACCCCTTAAGTTAATGTTATTTGATCTAAATATTTTAATATTTAATTTCTGGCTACCCAGAAGGGTTAATAAATTGCCCCAATGTCTGGCCCCAAATAATTTGATGTAGCGGAAGGCGGCCCACTGACTGTAAATTCAAATTATACATGCACAACAACAAAATAAGAGCCCCAAAACTTTGTAGAAAAAAAAGAAAACAACCTCTAAAGCACATGAACACTTTACACTCTTCAGATACTTCTTCCTTTTCGGAGGGGGAGAGGATAAAAAATAAAATAGCAAACCGTTTTGCATCCGCAATACTGCTAAAAAAAAATGTAAGAAAAAAATCAGGAAAGAAGAAAACAAAATCGAGGCAAATTTCATGACAGGCAAGTAATTTTGTTGTGATTTTTTGATTTGACCCAAACACTCGCTTTTGGAAGAAAAAAGAAACAAGCATCCAACAAGCCAACCAACACACACACTCTCATGCAATTCGGGTTGAAACGTGCAATTTGTATTTGCGGCCCCTCCCCCTTTTCCAGCCGCCCTCTTTTCCCCCCCAATTTTCCATTCGTATCTCCCGAACAAAACGGCAATTATGCCGCGTTTCTGCTCCCAAAACGAGGGGGAAATATATTTGAAGCGCTTAGATTTGGACAGTGGGTGGCAGGAGTTGACTGGATTGGATTGATTGGAGCTGGGCTGGCCAAGGGGTGGAGGAGGAGAGGTGGCGGTGGTGGTGGTGGTGGTCTGGACAGGAGACAGAGAACTGATATCCGGGTCGGGTCGGATTGGGTCTTTGTCCCGTTGATTTACAGCGCAACACAAAACGATGAATCGATGATTCCAGCATGAGAAATTAGATCGCCTCGCCGGCGAACTCATCATCAGCAGCGTTGGCAACGTTGGCCAGCCCCAAGGCACACCGCACAGCATTGCCAACATTCAGAAACAAACAAATCACTGGCTTGGCTTGGCTCAAAAAAAAAAAAAGGAATAGCTTTCGAAAAATAGTTAATGTCCTGACGAGGTCGAAGATTAAAATACTCTTGAGGGTAGAACAAGTAGTTCTTAGAGGGTTTCTTTTTATAATTAATTTAAAGTTATAAAATTTAAATAAAATACAAATATTAAAGTTATAATTACATTTATAATTATATTTTTATTAGTTAGGATACAATAACTTAACTAACTTTAGTTACCTTTCTATTAGTTATCCTTTTTTGCCTATAAACTGATTCTGTTTTTGATTGAACAATATTTTATAATTAAAAACATATCTATGTATATCCATTTTTGGAATAAAACTTTATATGAATTTTTATCATATTTTAAAAACTAAAAAAGTCCTCTATACTAACCCTTTAGTCTTCATACTTCATTCGTTATTAACCCTTTGTTAGAGTATAACTAGGGAGCAATGGGATTGAAATTTTGAAAATTGCTGCTGGGATTGCGGGATTGTTGTTTGCCTGTAGCCCCCAACTCCGCCTGCTCCGCCTCTGGCTCCTCCATATGGATATATATCCAACGTATCTGTATCGGGAGTATAAACTGTAGTAATTTTCTAATTGGCTCTCTGCTTTGCGCTGGGCTGCCGCCTGGCAAAAATTGGTTTGGAAGTTGACTCGCTTTTCAGTGTTTTTCATGTAATCACATGGCCATTCCTCACAAACCCACCCACTCCCCACCGCCCACTCTGTGAGGGGGATGAGGGGGGTAAGCAGCCAAGCAGTAAATCGCGCTGACTGCTGCAAATGTCCGGCATCAGCATCCCGCTTAGAATTCCCAACCCGGGCTTTGTCTTTACCAGATTGCTCCGTTCTCCGTTCCCAATCCTCGATTCCGTTTTGTTTCGGTTCCTATCCACGCCCCGGGGGCAGGGCCGATCGTCCCGATTAATGCCTCATCATTTGCAGCGGGGACAGGGGAGCGGAAAAGCGGGAAAACAACGCAAATTATCCGACTCTGACAGGGCGTTGCCAGCCAAGTCAATCGCCTTCGATTGTCCCGGCAAGTCCCAGTCTCATTTGGCCTAATGGCTGCCAGGATGCGTGTTGGGCAAAAGTTGATGGCACTACAAGCCTTTCCAGAAGTTATTACCTCGACCTCCTTCTTCCAAATAAATCATCAGAGTCGGAATCAGCCAGACTTATAGATAGTTTGTGTGTTTCCTGCTAATTCCAGAAGTTTTTTGGGGGCGTTCCTCCCCGAAATCCAAAACAAAACCTGAAGCCACCGCAAGAGTAAATCAAATTTACGCAGCGGCTACGCTGCGGCCATCATAAGGTGGTAGTACTGTAGAGGGGGCATTGCCATATTCCTGTTGATATTTGCCGGAATGATTGTTAGTTTTATTTTATTTTGTGACAATTTCAGCCGCAGCTACAGCAGGAAATAATAAAAATGCAAACAAATCGTTAGATTTTCCTATTGAAGTGTTTTAGCCAAAGCCATACTCCCCACCCACCCCTCACACTCTCTGGTTGGTGTTATTGCCTTTTGTTGCTGGTTGTTGCTAGTGTTGCTGGTTGTTGAGAGGCACAGTGGGCAGGTTTGGCTCAAATAAACATGCTTATTGATACATGTTTTCATTAAATTCAATACACCTCGCTCTTTATCGACTTTTTTATTCAAAACTCGAAATTCAAAAGCAGTTTCCATTAATTGCACCGATCTGGTAATGTTACAAAGATTAATGATATTGATTAGCAAGTACCCTGTGCTTTATAAATAAAATTCTAATATCGATCGGTAATATCAAAGTAAGCGGAAACAATCAGGAAGCAATCATTAATTAGCCAGGGCACTTTTGTTATTTTTTGTGCTTTGAAACCCCAGTCAGGCCCATGGTGGGGCGATGATGATGATGATGCTGGGAGCTGCGATATCAGAAGGCTGAGACGACGATGGGATTCGAGAGCTGAGAACCAAACTGAAGCCCGGCAATTTGTGCAATTTTTCTTGTTTAGATTGTTTTTGGTGTTTGGTTTTTGCGTTGTCGCCGGGCTGTGTGAGTTTGGTTTTATGCCTGCGATAAGCCCGCACACTGGCCCATAACCATTCTCATATTATTTGTAAGGATTTTTGCATTTATTGCCATCGCTTTCAAGGATTTACCTCGCCAGCGGAGAGACCCCAAACCCTAAACCCCCGGACTAAGCCCCAACCCATGACCGAACCCATACCCGATCCGAATATGGTTGCAATAGTTATCTTAATAGTTATCAGCGGATTGTTGTTGTCGGTGCAGTTAGTGCGTGGAGCGGCCACTTTATTTGATGCCATTTGGCCGGCGATGGAGACGTTTGCCCTCTCGTGCCGTAAATCCATTAAATTGCCCCAAATTAAACTAAACTAAAAAGCCAGTGAAATGGGTTATAAAAAACGGAAAGGAAACGGAATAGGGACGGGGAACGGGGAACGGGGACCAGGATGTGCGACAAAACTGTTGAAAACTTGTAAATAAACTGCTGGAATGAGAGCGGCCATTACACGCCTCGAATTAACATCCGCATCGAACAATAACTCAACTTGTGTAGCAACCCTCTGCCAAGGGTTTGTATCTTCAGGTCCCTCCAAAACGCATCTTAAAGGTGCCGCTGACAGACACAGGACTACCTACAGCAGATCGCCGCTGACTGATGGCGGACTGAAAGAAATGATATGCAGTCCAGATCCGATCCGATCCGTAATTATTCTCCCTTCATACCAGCGATGACAGTTTGTCAACGAGTTGGCATATTAACAGTGTTAATTACTCACCATCGGCATAGCTGAGTCGTGTAAGTGGAGCAGATGTTGCATTTAATAATAGAGTGATGAAGAAATTAATTCACCAGCAGTTTACTGCTCTATGTATGGGCTGAGAGGCTTTAGCATTGCTTTATGGCCACCTGGTCAATGGGAAGATGTAAATGACATTTCCAAATCGAAACCAGTCCAAACATCCATCAGGGGCCACTAGAAGACAAACAAACAAGCTGCCAAACAAATGACAATAACCCAAAACAAAGCAACACACACTCAGAACTCAGCGGGTGTCCGTCATTAAAAAGATGACAAAGCGTTGTCAACAAGAAATTTTTTGATTAACGACTAAAATGCCACAGCGATCGGCCGCTGCGATCTCATCGAAGCCGTGGTCCCCACAGACCTCAGACCACAACAAAAAAGTTAACCAGAAAAAGCTAACGATATAAAAAACAGACCAAACCAGGCAGCAAAAATTTGTTGAAGGTAAAATATCAATTTAAAAGGCAATAAAAATATTTCATTGCTATGGATCAGATCAGGCTCTGTGCTTGGTACGGATCCGGCGCGATCCGATCTGTTGACTCTGTCGATATTCCGTTTCGATTTCGAATTAAAAGATTATGACGATAATAAACTTGACTAATCATTTTTATTACAGCCAGTGCCATCTGTTACCACGAAAAATCTTGGAAAGACGATTTTCGGGGTTTTCCCAGAACGTCCATCTCGATAAACCCCGAGCTGGTGACCCCGAGCACCCAACGAATAAATGCCATGGTGGTTTATTAATTTTTCATAACTTAAATACATATATTTATTTGTTCTTGTCAATAAATTTAGTTTTATTTGCATTTGTTTTGTTCTGTTTTGTTTTTTCTTTTTTTCTTGGTTTTGCATAATAAATTATGAGACTATTCTTAATGCTTACGAACAGATTGAGATACATTTGTATCTGTGTATAATTTAAGTGTGGTAATCAATACATGTACTTAAGTCTAGAGGTTAATTCTTCCAATGAAGTGAAATTAGAGAGTGTGGTGTGGTGTGTGTGTGTGTTTGGGTGTGGTTCGTGGATCGGGGATTGTCCCCTGGGCTAACAACTAAATTAACTATGAATGTTAGATATCTTTTGTGGTTCTCTCATCTGTGATATGGAAAGCATTGTGCTGGAGCTTCGCCTGGGGTTTCCCCCTCTGCCAACCAGCAACTCGTAATTTGTATTTTCTTTTTTTTACATTTAATATCACAATTTCTCATATATATTTTTGTTTGTTTTCCTTGTTTTTCTTTTTGTTTTTATTCCTAACCCGATCTCGAAAGCAAAGCGTTTGGACTTCGAAATTTATGTTCCATAATTAATAATTAATAATGATAATAATAGGTAGTAATATAGAGTGTGTGTGTTGTATACGAAGTATGTACAAGAGGTGGAAAATAAATCTAATTTACGAGTAGTAGGAAACAAAAGCCTGCGCTCGGCGTTCGCATCTAAATTTATAGCATGTCGTATTATTGCACATTCCAAATAGATTATTAACATATATGTGTCTCAGTGTTTTGGGGGCTTTTGGTTATAATATATCATATATATGTATGTACACATATCTGCTTGAATCTCGCTTAGGTACCTATCATATTTACTTTAGCATATACCTTAAGATTTGCTTTAAATTCGAATTTTGATTTTACTACGCCTTCACTGTCCGCTTTAGCTGCTTCTGCTTCAGACACAGATACAGATACAGTTGCAGAGATACAGATGCAAAGATACATCCGTGTGCCCCTGCCCCTGCTATTAGAGGTGTGTGGTGTTGGTGGAACACGAAACGCTATCAGTCTCTTCATACCAAGCAGCCTTTGGTTCCATCTCCGGGTTTTTCTACTTTTCATATTATTCATTTTTGTTTAGCTGGAACACAAATCGCTTTTGATGCATCTTTGGATACGTTTCATGATCCGTCCTCCCCGGTATATTGGTATATCGGGAGGCTATACGGTTCTCCAGATCGCCAGATCATAAAAAATTGTTTATGAAAGCTGCTCAGAGCTGCCGCGGAGCATAATCATTCTATCGATCATGGATCAGCCCCGTTTGTTGTTAGCAACTTTTTCTTTTTCACTTTTCTTTTTGAAACAACAATCAAGTAATATTTTTTTGGGCAACATTTTATAAATATAAAAGATTTCTGTGTACTCGAGTGATCTTTACCAGACTCGGCCTCTATATCTCTCTCTCTCCGATTTTGCTCTATATGTTGAGATCATTGGGTTGCGAGAATCGATTGCATCTGACTGATTCTGATTCGGGGCTGCGATCGCCAGCCATTTTCTGACGGAGCAAGGTCATCTGCACCCCATATGGGTGGCGATTTTGGGAGGGAACGTGCTAGCGGTAACTGAGATTATACTTAATCGCGATCGGCGTTCAAGTCACTCATCTGCAAGAAAGGATAAAAAAAGGGACTTGGTCAGTAAAAGAAGTTGCAGGTTTCATTGCTTTGCGAGAATAATAGGGAAAGTGTTAGGGATTTTAATAGTACTAAGAGAGATTAAAAACAAGGATAATACTACAAGGATGTTAAATAGAATCACAGGGAATGGGACTAGGGGAGATAGTATTGAAAAACTTACATACTTTACGGCACGATTTCTGAAGGTCTCCTGCTCCATGTCGCGAATCTTGTGGGTCAACATGTGTTGCTTGAGATTTCCCTGAAAAGGCAGAAGAGTAAAGAAACCTCTTATTAAAATTATGTCTTTAGTAAGCATATTCTTCCCCACTAAACTATAGATTATCCCCCAGAACATGCAATACTATCTAAATAAAATAAAACCCACCTTTGTCGTGAAGCCGCGATCGCAGATGTTGCACTTGAAGGGCCGCTCCTTGGTGTGGCTCCTGTAGTGGATCTCCAGCGCCGAATGGCAGGGGAATGTCTTGTAGCAGATGCCGCACGTGGTGCTGCCCCGCACCCCGCTTAGCGCCAGCGGATTGAAGGGCGCCGCCGGCATCACCGACTGGGCGATCTGGTTCATGGCGTTGCACATGTTCTGGGTGGTGGCGGGCGGGAAGAGCGGCAGGTTTGGGAACATTCCGAAGGGCGGTCGGGCGCCCATCATTGGATTAGGTGGTTGGCCCACTCCCCCCTCACCTGGCCTCTGGGGCTGAGTGGGTTGCGGAGAGGTCTGCCGTTGAGCGGCTGCCGCTGCTGCTGCCGCCGCCGCCGCTGCTGCCGCTGCCGCCTTCTGCTGGGCCTCGGCCGCCTCCCGGCGAAGCTGCTCCTGGTGCTGGTGGAGTGCCGCCATCTGCTGGTGGTGGTGGTGCTGGGCTGCCGCCGCTGCTGCCACCGCCGCCTGCTGCTGCATGAGGTGCTGATGTTGCTGCTGCAGGTGGTGTTGCAGGCCAGGAGGCAGACAGTCAATGCCCACGCTTGGGGGCAGAGGGGAGCTCAACAGCGAGGTGGGGGCGTGGATGGGACTGCGCGGCAAGCTGGGCGGACTGCTCACTGCGGGCTTCTCCTTGATGGCGGCGGGCAAGGGGGACCTGGCAGCTGGCTGAGCTCGGGGCGTCAAGTCCAGAGCTCCCTGGGAGGCGTCCGAACGGGCGGGCGAAGCACTGGGCTTCTGCACCACCGCCGACGTGGTGTTGGGTGAGGTCGGGGCCGAGGTGGAGCCCACAGAGTGGCCACCATGGCTAGAGGCTGACGATCGCGGCCGCACGGGATTCGTGTTCACCACTCCCGTGGCATCGATCCTCAGCTTTTGCTCGAACAGCAGGGACTTGAAGTCATCCCCAGATCGCGGTCTATCGTTCTGCTCGTGCTCCAGATTGCTGTTCGACAGATGCTCCGAGGAGACATCGTCGTCGTAGTCCTCGCCACAGTCCATGTTGTCCTCCAAGTCGCCCTGGGAAGACTCCGAGCCGAGGGCTCCGTTGTGCATGCTGTGATTGGGATTCGGAGGACCTCCTGCTCCGGGCAGGGCTCCGAAATGGAAGGCCGCAGCCGCGAAGGGATTCATGAAATGTCCAGGCATCATGGAAGGTGGCGGATCACGGATCTCGGCCGCCTGGATCTGCTCCGGCGTCAGATCAGTAGGCTCTCCTGTGTGTAGCCGGATGTGCTGCTGCAGGACGAGGGCGTTGGAGTACTTCTTGTGGCACACTGGGCACTGGTGGAAGTTGCGCATCGGCGGCCGGATCTTGTGCACCGCCATGTGGGTCTTCAGGTTGCCCTTGGTGGTGAAGGCCCTGCCGCAGATGCGGCACTTGAAGGGACGCTCCCCGGTGTGGGTGCGATAGTGCATCTGGAGGGCACTCTTACAGGACAGGACGCGGTCGCAGACCACGCACTGGTTGGGGTCGCTGATCTTCTTGTTCTTCATCAGCTCCTTCAGCTTCATGGTCTCCGAGGTGTTCGACACCTCGATGAAGTTCTCCCAGGAGTTGTCGTTGCTGTGGGGGCGTGGCAGCAGGGCTGCCATCTCGTGCTTAATTGGATTAAAGAAGGGCGACCTGGCCATGTGGTGGGGATGGTGGTGCGGAGGTGGAACTCCTGGCGGCGGCACTCCAGCGCCCGCCGGCGACCGCACAGGGGAGTGGTGCTCCGGCGACAGGGTCTTGGCGGTCGTGAAGTTGAGCGGGAACCGATCGGCGAAGAAATCCTCGCGAGGAGGCAGCTGTCCGGGGGTGGGCAGGTGGTCCAAGTGGGAGCCCGGAGAGGGATGAGGGTGCATCAGGGCGGGCGGCTGGATGGGCTGCACCACCGGGGGGTAGCCAAGGTGGCTGGGTCGGTGGTGGTGGGGCGAAGGTTGCTGTGGCAAGGGGGAGGGACTCCTGCGATGCTCCTCCTTCTGAACTGGCTCCAGTTCCGGTTCATCCTCCACGCGCTCCTCCTTGATGCGAACCTCCAGAGGCAGGGGCTCTGGCTCCGGCGAGGAGTTGCGGTTGTCCTGCTCCTCTTCTCTTTGGCTCATTGCCTCCTCGTCGTGCTCAGCCTGCTGCTGCTGATGCTCATCCTTCTCCTCCTCCACGATTTCCCTCTTCACCGGAACAGCAGCCACCGCCTCCTCCTCCTCCAAGCGCGGCGAGGGCTTACGCAGATCCGTGGGCAGTTCCTGGGGGAAGAAGGGATGCGGAGCCCCGGCTCCCAAGCTCTTCAGGATCTCCATGGGCGGGCGATAGAGGTTCTGCAGTCCCGGGAAGGCAGAAGCAAACGGTCCGGATGGCGGCGCCGGCGAATGGGTGGGCGAGCTGTCAGTGGGCGACATCTGGTCCAGCAGGGGTGGGTGGAACTTGTCCATGTGCTCCGGGATTGGAGTGGCGTTCATCGGCACGTGCGGGAACTTCTGGGCATGCCGCTGGAAGTGGACCTTCAGGTTGCCCTTGGTGGTGAAGCGACTGCCGCACACATTGCACTTGAAGGGACGCTCGCCGGTGTGAGATCGGATGTGGATCTGGAGGGCAGAGTCCGAGCCGAATACCTTCCCGCAGTACCGGCAGCGGTGCTTGAAGAACGGCTCATTGCGACCCTTGCCATCCCCGTTCTTGTCTCCGAAGGCGAAGTCATCGGCCATGTTATTGGCCAGGATGCCCTGTGACGCGGAGTCCAGGACCTCCTGAGCGCGCTTCTGGAGCATCTCCAGGGAGTTGGGCTCCGGCAGGTCATCGTGGTGGGTGATGATGCTGGAGGCCAGGTCCGAACCGAAGGGCAGGGGCGTGTTTTCGAGATCTTTCAGCTTAGAGAGGGCATCCTGGTGGGAGTGGTTCTCCTTGTGAATGGAGGCCTCCGAGCTCAGTCTGCGGCTGGGCTGTGACTCCTGGTCGTGCTCCCTCCTCCGCTTCAGTGCTTCCCCCGGAGAGCCGGCGGTCTCTCGCAGCGGAACTCCCGCGTTGATCAGATGCTGCCGGGCCTTGGCCTCCGCCATCCTGGCCTCGGCCTTTTGGCGGAGCTCCATGTCCGCGATACGCTCCTCCTCCTCGTATGTGTCCGTCTCCAGCTCCTGATCCTGGTCCGTCTCCTGCTCCTGCTCCTGCTCCTCCTCTTGGTCTTCCTCCGACTGCTTGGCCTGGTTGAGGGCCAGCTGGGACTGGAGCTGCTGGATGAGCTGGATCTGGAAGAGCTGCTGCTGCTGCAGATTGAAGAGGGTCTGCTGCAGGAAGGCAAGCTGCTTCATGGCAGCCTCGTTGTCCGCCCCGGTGGATCCGTTGGCAATGGTCTTGGCCGCGAACTGGGCAATGGCCATCTGCATGTTCTGGATGGCCTCCAGGGTCACGGGAGCCCCGCCTGCTCCTGGCAGACTTCCCATCTCCGTGGCGGGCAGCACACTGCTTGGCTCCTCCCCCATCTCCACATCTACCTCAATGTCCTTCTCCTGTTCCGGACATCTTTCCGTGGCCGCCTCTTCGGCACTGGCCTCGGCGACCGGGGAACTGGGCATGGAGCCACTGGCATTGGGCTCGTGCTCCCGTTCCCGGTCCTCTGAATTTGGTTTTGTCATTACCACCTTGTTATTGTTATCCTCGATGGGTTCGATTTCTGTTTTTCCCAGCGCTTCTAGTGGCCTTTCCACCTGTTCTTTGATGGAGGATACCTGTTGCTGATCCTGATCGTGGTCGTGGTGCTCCTCTTCCGGCTCGGGACTCCGGCTAGGGCTGGCCGTAGTGGTGGCCGTGGTCAATGGCGAGCAGCCACCATTCTCCTCTTGATCGCTGCCTGTGTCTGGAAAGAAAAACGAAACCAATATTAACATTTTTGTTAAGAAGTCTTGGAATTAAAACTTATCCCTAATTTAGGCACATTGTTCTGCCAATTTTAATCTTAAATTTAAATAGTTTTCCTCAAAAACCCATCACGATTGTGACTAATTACAAAAGTTACAATAAATCGTATTGGAATGTGGAACTTTTTTTCTGCCCCTGCTGCTGTTGCCGAGTTACTTGGAGTTGGAGCAAAACCAAAATAGTCGCTGGCTGGTTGGGATTGTTGGCCATTTCCCGATAACTTGGCTACCTGTTAGCTGTCTCCGTACCCCGTCACCCTGCCACCTCCTCCACCGCTCCGCTGCATATGACTTAATCGCCGGCAATTGTTCGTTGCAATGCGTTAAAGTTGCTGGCGGGTGTGGGGAGATTGCTCCTAGCTCCTAGCTCTTGGCTCTTTCCGAGGCTGCTGCTCTGGCTGCCGACTGAATGCAATTACATTTCTTGTTAAAGCATGTGTTCTCTCTCCTTTTCCCTCTACCTCAACCGCAGCTGTTTTTTGTTTTTCCTTTTTTTTTTTTTTGTGCTGCCCACAATTAGTCTTCAAGTCGATCGCCGGCAGTTGCAATTGTTGCTGCTGCTGATGCTCGTGTTGCTGCTGCTGCTGCTTGTGCTGGCCAACTGATGCTCACTTGTTGCCAGGTAAGCTGTCCAAGGGGAGAAAGCAGTTGACAGCCGTTTGGCCTGGTCCAGTGCCTCTGACTAATTAATCGCGGCGAGCCTAAAAAGCAAACCAAGTCACAGATTGGCCCGCCAGCAACACCAGCAACACTGGCAACACTAGCAACACCATCCACTTTTGCCGCACACGCACATAAAATATAATTTATGATAAGTTAAAGCCAACAACGAACTCGGGCCAACACACAACATCGTTCGATATATATAATAAAACATATTTCTGCACAAATCAAACGAGTTGGGCGAGTTTTCTGTTTTCGACCACAAAAGATACTCAGATACAGTACAAAAAAAAAGATACACAGATAGACGGGGCCTGTCGACTATCAGCGCCATTTGCATATCGATCGCATTAATATTATTTTTATTATTACTTTCCGCTCGCAAATTCATTTTTTAAGAAATCGCTTCGCCTTTGTGAGAAATGAGAAAAAAAATTATTGTTATTTTTTTTGAAAGTTAAATATTGGTTTTTCGTTACAATTACAGTTCAAAAACGAAACCGCTCGGGCGAGGAGTTATGATTATGATTGCTGATAAGTGAAGTGTATTTTAATTAATTGAAATTAATTATAATGTTGCCATAAACCTTTCAGACAGCGGCAGTGGCGGCGGCCAGCTCACAGGCAAAATAAAACAACTTCCAATTATGACGAACATAAAATTGTCTCGAACATGGTTAAGTCATTTTGCAATTGGTAATAAAATTGTTAAATTTACAATAACAATAAACGCAGCATGTTTATTGTGTTGGTGTTGCTGTAAGCCGAGGGCGGGGAAGGGGCGGGATCTGGAGGAGGAGGAGGAGGCCATTGCCTTAGCGGCCCGATTCGATTTCGATTTTTAGTTTGCGCGTATTTTAGTTCCTCGGACGCGTGGGCGCCCAAAACAAAATATCCAAACATTTAACTTAATCTATATGGCGTGTATGGGTATGGGATGGATGTGTGTATATATCGATTCCGAAGCGTGTGTGTGAGCCGTTTAAAGATTTATTTTTTTTGTCTACCGAAAATGTATTTTGTTCTACTGACAACTCGGACTAGGTTCATTCCGGCCATTGCGTGCGTTCTGTATCTATGTATCTGCCAGATAAATAAATATGAAATTGTGAAACGAGACGCTGTCGGCAGGAAATTATATTTCCCATTGTTCCTCCATATAAATTAAATCGCGCTCGTTTAAAGGTGGATTAAGTCAAGCCATAAATTCAGCAGTTCGGTCGCAGTTGGCTAAAATCGAATGAGTTATCTCCTCCGCTCTGCATGCGCAACTAACTCGAATGAATGCCACCCCAGCACCCCAGCACTGACGAATACTCATAATTGCTACCCCAGTCTGTCCATCAACTCATTAACCAATGTCAACTTTTTGGCATTTTATGTGTCCAAATATTTTCAACAACATTTTCGCAGCTTTTCCGTTTTTCCGACCATTTTCCGTCCTGTCATGACTGTTGGCTCATAAATTTTGTTTCGGTTTATTTTAGCTTTCAGCAAATCAATTTTTTATCCCCACCCCAGAGCTACTATGGGGAAAACTAAATTAATTGAAATATATATATTTATTCCTGTGAAGAGTGGGAATTTATTTTTTGGTAAATAGCGCTTCCTGTAACGAACTCTGGGCCGGGGTGGTGGGCTGTGAGAATTCCCTTGAATTAGTGCCTCCACCTCGACGCTTTTGAGTTCATTCCTCCTCTAACCATTGACTTTTGCATACGCCTCGAGTTTAGTTCTGGGCTGACTTTCAATTATTCCATCGTCATATTCAATATGCAAATCGCTGCGAACCAACCGTGAGCCCGCTGGCCTGAGGTGAAACAAATGTTCAGCCAATTGGAAAATGCAAAAAAAAAAAAGCAAAAAAAAAAAAACGGAATACGAAATAAAAACTACATAAAATGTACACAAACTGTGCGAGTTGAAAACAGCAGAAGCACATCGAGTATATGGCATAATTGAATAATATATCGAAAGTCCGGTCTGATCGGATTTCGCAGCCATAGGTCAGGCCAGAAGGGATTTCAATTGAATTTCATATCCAAGTTTTTTGGGGGGAGACCGTGTGGCACAGCATAGGGGAGAACTAGAGACTAGAGGCCCAAAAAACAAAAAAAGCCAAATCGTATAAATAAAAATAATTAAATAATTAATGTCATTAAGTTATGCGATCCCGACATTGATTGCAAAACAAAGAGCGACGCAAATGGAGGAGCATTTCCATATTCGCCTGCAGACAGACAGCGCCTGCATATATTCGATATGGAATACATCGTTGTGGGATATACTCCATATAAATCATATGGAAATAAGCAGCAACTCTCTGCGAATCTGCTTCGATTTTCATTTTTTGCGATATTAATTTAATTTATTGTCCCGCACTAATGAGTTAACATTTATTAATCCCCGAACCAGCAGCCAGGCACATGAATATATAACTATATATAGCTGCGATGTACATATATGCCGTCATATGCGGTGTATAAATAAAAACCGCGCCAAACAAATTGATAAAATTAAATAAAAAACCCTCCCCACTCACACAACCAGAATGTTTATCACCTTTTTAAAGCTTATTTGCAGCAATTTTCAAATTTAATGTGAACTCATTTGTAATTATGTGCCTGAGAGCTTAATGGCAACTATTTACTGAAAAAATACGTTAAAGGATTTAAGCGGAGAGCCCTTTAAAACATTCAATAAATATAATTAAGTTTTCTGGCACTGGTATGCTAATGCCCGAAAATCAAAGCTTTCAAAACCAATTAAAGAAACACGCCTGCCGCGAGGCCTCCAAAAATATACTCAAGCTGATTTCTGGTGCCTTTCCCAAATGTCATTCAGCTTCTATGAGCCGAAGCCATATTTAAATCATATAGTTTTTAAGTTGCTCCATTAAATCGAAATCGATTTTTGATTTATCATAAAAACAAGATCCGTGGCCGGGGAGGCGGCGAGGGGCTGGCCGGCCAATAGCAGCTGTTAACGTTCGAATTAAAACAAATCAGAAACTGGAAATGCAAAACCGAAGAAATATAATTTATATGTATAAATTAGTCCATAAAGTCGGAGGGAGGAGGGGGACTGGTGCAGTCGGACCTGCAGAGCCATGGGTTTCTAAATGCTTACATTTGTGACACATTTCAAATGCCTGCCTACCACTTTTAATATTTTATTAAGCTTCCTCTCCCAAAACGCCACAGTTATTAATGTTTGCCCCAAAGTTTTCAGAGTCTTATCAATAAAATGTAAAACAGTCAGAGCCCGTAGGTCGAAAACGATATTATGGAAATAATGGCTTCAGAAAAAAGGTAAAAAGACAATCATGACAAATTTGTTAAACATTTTTAAATGGTTCAGTTACGTATTGAAATTTGTAAATTTTGTTTTATGCCCCGCTGATAGGGAACTACTTTCTAATTTTGGTTTTTCTTTTCCCAAAGACTTTTTCGGCCGCGATTTAATTAAAATGGCTTTCCAGCTCACCTTTGTCGGCGCTGCGAGCGCGATCCTTCAGCTGTTTGACAATGCCATATTTCACTGTGCCAAATTGTATCATTTTATTGATGGTCTCCTGGTGATTATCCTTGAAGTCACTACGCATCGCACACAAAACGTTGGACAGGTGATTTTTCATCAAGAGAACTTTTTTGCAAAAACGCACGCTTCAAGCACTTTCTTTTCTCAAGGATGTTTTGGTTTTGGTTTTTCGTTTAGCTTTCCCGCGACTCGTTAACTGTTGATCATTGCACCATGTTTATTATTGCATTGGTTGTGTGATTTTGATTGTTATGGGGAAAAATAATTCTCTATAAATTTCTATCTGGCTCATGCCGCCACCGTGGAAGTAACACTTTTACGTTTTGCCGTCGGCAGGAGGAATCGCGCGAAGCCAACGGCACTGTCTGGCCGATTTAACTTAATTCGTATTTGTAATTACGACTACTAGTTGGCTAGCTGGCCGGTGATTGTCATCGTTCTGCGGTGGCTCTTGTTTTGATTTTCGCGGCAGGGACTCGGACTCGGACTCGAACTCGTGGAAAACTGTGCGAGTTACGCATACGCAGCGTAGTCATACGCAACGTGGCCCAGCGCGGGAGAGAGTATAGAGAGTATGTCGAACGTTACGTTCAGCGCGTCGAAATAGCACTGACACAAAATATTTATCCGTCAGATACGTTCCGAAACAAATACAGCCGCCCGACCCGAGACTTCTTTTCCGACTCGGCTGTCGTTCGGCTCGTCGCTTCGTGTACCCCGCGACCGGTTCCGGTGCGTTGGTGTGTGTTCGTGTGCGTGTCTCTCCCTGTGTGTGTGTGCTACGATATTACAGAAACTGGCATATCCTGGCATATCATTCAGCCAACCCACCTTATGCTCATACACTCACACACACACACACACACACGAGGGCGCTCTCACTCGCATTTCATATAATTTTTCATATGCGCTCTCTCGCTCCCTCTCATCATAATTTTTATTAAACTGCGATCTGCCTCTCGCTTGCTCGTCGCCGCCGCTGTTACTGTTACTGTTGCCAGCCCTCTCACTCACACTCAGGTGTATCGTGTTCTCCTGTTGTTTTACCTGAGAACTGGAGAGACGTTTATGAAACTTGTTCGGTAAATTATGAGCTGCTCTCTCGCTCGCACAAAAAAAATCACAAAAAGGGGAAGAAAAATGTTGCGCCGGCAGAGGCGCTGCTGCGGCGTCCGCGACAGTGGCAACTTCCTTCCGCCTTTTGCGGCTCACCTTTGCGCCATTGTTGTTGTAATATTCTTCGGGAGAGGTGCGCTGACTGGCACACTCTCTCTCTCTCTCTGTCGTCTGCTCCAAGGCTCCCTCGCTCGCTCGCACTCTCGATTAATAATTTATCATAATTCATAGGGGGCCAAGTGCCCTGCCCTTGGGCAGCCGGCCATCTCGCTTCCACTCGCACAAAATGGCGCCTGCCATTTGTTGCGCTCTCTCACTCTCGTGCGCGCTATCTTGCTCCACCGATAGTGCTATCTCCGTCGTTGGCGCAGTTATGAGCGTTGTTGTTGCCTTTTTTAATTTCGGTTTTATAAGATTTTCTGTTCTTCGCTATTGTTCGTATTGTGTCTGCCCCATCGCCCCCACCCACCTACCGAAATCTGACTTGGGTGACTCCGCTTATTCGTCAGTTTTTATATGAGTATGAGTATGGGTATGGGTATGAATGGGTGAGCCTGTGTGTGTGTGAATATTATGAGCCATTCATCAAAATGTTTTTGTTTCTTGTGACTTTTGGGCAACTCCCACTTCTTTAATTATTTTCTTATGGCTATCGCCCTCTCGCTCCCTCGGCAACGAATTTAATCCAGCATTTTAAGCTTTTTATAAATCCTTTCGTACCAGTTGCTATTTTAATTGCAGATGTTCTTTTGTCTACCCGCAACACCTGGCGATAATAACGATTTGCCAAAATTTTTAATTGAAATTTGTTTCTGGCTTTAAAGAAGCATCTGACAAATGCGTTATGATTAATTCAGTGATTATTTTCCAAGGTTTTCTGAAGCACGATTAGGTGACGAATAAAGTGGGTCGATTGTTTATGGAAAAAGTAATTAAACAATTGCGAACTATTTTAGTAATCATTCAGTTTGCATTTTTTGAGAAATAGTAAGAGCTACTTACCCTGATATCCGAAATCCTACGCACAAGTTGACTTTATTACTGAACCGCACCAGGAATGTGATAAATTCGGATGGGAAAGAGAAAGCAAGGACTGGCTTTCTCCTTTCGACTTGCCAGGACGAAAAAAAAACAACAATGAGCTGGAATAAAAGGAGGCATTAATAACGCTGCCGGCGTCGACGTCGCCGTCCGCCGAAGGGTACGGTGGGGGAGCAGAATGGGGGCTGTCATAAATTTCAGCCAGCGAGAGAAACCCGAAGAGAGCGCCAATAAAATGCAGAAAACGGGAGGAGTAGAATAATATTACATATAAAAAAATGGAAAAGAAAAACTGAAGTAGGGAAGAAAAGGAAGTAAGCTTGGGGGAGCTTGATGTGGTGGGGTGTGGGGCCAGCCACCTTGCGCACCAGTAAGAAAAAGCCACCAACACCAGCATCGACTGCGAGAGTATGGGTGTGTGTGCGAGAGGGCTTGTTTATGTACAAGGCAAATACATAATTCATAACGCTCATATTCCCTCATTTTACGCCAGCGTCGACCAACGAAAAAGCCGAGCAGCGGATCTGCCCTTTTCATATCTGCCATCATATTCACACCCATACTACAGCAGCCCCGCACACACTCTCTCACACACGCACACTAACGCACTCATACAGCGGCAGCGCAGACAAGTTTTTGATAGACTCTCATAATCATAACGAAAACAACAACAGCTATACTGCCTACAGGTTGCCTTCTCTCTCTTTTTTCCAAATGTCAGCTTTTGGGCGCTGTAACTCGGCACTCGCTCTCCTCTGTTAATGTTAAAAGTCTTATACGCCTGTACTGTTATTTTTTAATCTGTTAACGCATTCGAAGGGGGAATTACTTCTGTTAATGCTATGTTTTAGAAGTTCTAGAATTCGAGCTTTGAAAAGAATGACAATTTACTTTTGAAAATATACGAAAATGTTTAAATAGGAGGTTTTTTCGTTTTTCTTACCCTGCCAATCAAGATAGGGGCACTTCCTAGTCATTGGTTGATTTCCTATACATGATTTTATTTAGTTTATGGCTATGCAGATTGGTATCCATCATAAAAAGTTCCAGATAGGCATGATATATGGCAAAGCTATGAATAAACAATCTGCAAAATCCATTAGCTTCATAACCATAAACAATGGATATAAGTTTTTTTATTTTCTGGCTAAAACTTAAAAAGGTTAGCTCGAGGATGGCTTAATTAAATAAGACTGTGACATCAGTTAGTCTTGTTTTTTCCGAAAACGTTAAGCAGCGTGATATTTTTTATTGTTTATATAATTTTTAATTACCTATCCGAATTCTCTATCAATTATTCATCGATTGAACCTTTCCGATACCGGCTGAAATCAAAATTCAATCAACAAGCTCCGTTTTTGTCACCCTACTTCTCAACCCCTTTAACCCGTCCCTCGTCCTTATCTTTGGGCTATAATCTGATATCTGCCGAATTTCAATATAGCGTTCTGCGGTCTCTTTGTTGCCCTACATTAAATCCAAAACGAAAAAAAAAACTGAAATTAAACGCAACTGAAATAAATAAAAAACGGAATTGCTTCCGTTCGGGTCGGATCGGTTTCTTGGGACAAATTTATGGGGCAAGGCACTCAGACGATCCTGCCGTGTGCGGTTCCCTCAAAGTCCCTCAGGAGAAATAGCAAAGGAAGTCCCGAGGTGGAGGAAATCGACTTGAAAGTGAATGTGAAACGAAAATGCGGCAAGCATTTCAAATACCCGACGATCGGCTGCCGTAATTATTGGTCATTCTAGGAGCAGAAAACAAATTTTCCAGAGTCTCAGGCACGTTCCTTTCTTTGCTAACCCCCCGGCCCCTGCCCCAGCTAGTTGCTGGCGTGTCCTGCCAAAAAGGATTCGCTGCTCGTTTGTTCTGGCCGCCAGCGCTTTTCACACTTGCCCCTCATAAAAATTATGGCAGTTCCAGTAATTTCAGGGGATTATTTGAGGATTACTTTATGGAACTGTGAACTGAAAGGTCTAGAGATGAGACGGAAACAAAATGCATCTCAAAAGCCTTAGAAACTATTTAATTTTTAGCAAATATATATAAAGGTATATATTTTGACCTTACCAGACTATTTTTTTGCGGATTTCTTACTCCAAGCTTCAAAATCTTCTACAAATTTTGGGAGTTCTTATCACGAGGCCATCTCGAAACCCAAAATCCAAAGCGCATGCGTGACTCCATTCTAGGGACGTGGACGCGGACGTGCCCACTACGCGGCTAGGTTCTCTGGACTGATGGAGAAGTTAAGACCTGGGCTTGGGGTGCGTTTTATGGCTTGAATCGAGCTACCGTTTTGGAATTTTAACAATTTGAACAAAATTTTATTTGATTTTAATGTTGAGCATTTTTGCCGCCTTTGTGGTTCACTTGCCCGCCCATTAATCCCCCCGAGAGCCATTTATTGTGTTAATTAAAAATTCTGATCGCATTCGGCTGAGAAATTTTCTATCAAAATGCGAACTCATTTAAATCGCTTTGAAAACGTTTGATGTTTGGTTTATGAGCCCCATTCCAAGCTCATTTCTCCATCAAATCTGTTTTTGTTTTGTCTTTGTGGTCGGGTTATAAATGAAATTATTGTCGGTATGTGCAGGTTTTGGAACTGAAATTAATTCATTGAGATTGGAGCTTAGATAGGGGCCTATAGGTAGTACTAGGATGGTACGACTTGGTGGTTCTGGGGGTTTATATGAGGGGAAAGCAATGTCTAGTTTAGTGACCTATCGGGTAGTATTGTAAGTATTTCTTTCAATATTTCTTGAAATTAATTCTTGTCGTTAAATCCTTTCCCAAGAATTTGTTTAATTCAAGTTATGTTCTTCACATCATCACTTCTAAATTATATCCAGTCTCATGTCAATCACTCGGTAGTTGAATGCTGATTTTAAGACAAATCCAGAGAAGATCATAAATCTCTCGAACCTGGGTGGACACCTGAGCATGGAGAGCTAATAAAAAGAGAGGTGCCCCTTCGAAAGATGCATTTATGGAGTCCTTTAATAAACTCGACGAATCGGGAGGAGAGTTCATCGAAAGTTTTACAACCGCCGGAGTCGATAAAGATTTTTATAGAGCGACATTTAAATATTCCCCCGGCCGGGGAACTGGACTCTAAACTGGGTTCCAGGTATAATTGCATATAAATCAAAGCCGGCCAGAGCGAAAGGTAGATGCATAATGATATCTTCATAGTCCGGAGGCCCCAGAGTCGATCAATATTTCATTGATAGAGCCCAGGACACTGCGGGCCAGGGAACGAAAGGAAAAGCGAAAGGAAAATTCGAAAACCGATAACGAAAATGTCAACAACTCGGAGACTTGGCCATAAATTTGGCCCGCCCCCTCCCCTCTGTTAGGCAATATTAAAAAAGGATTTCCCTTTGTCTTAGGTAATCGTAAGTATATAAAAACAAAAAAAGGAAAAACATAAACGTCTGGCAATAATAATTAAAATCAACGAAGGAAAAACCTTTTTTTTACCTGACCTGATTTTCATGTACATGTTCAGGTTTTCATTTTCATTTTCGGTTTCGGTTTATTTTATTTAGTTTTTTTTTGGTGAATGAAATGCAGACAATTGGCGACAAAAGTATCGACCGAGTTGACAAAAACAGAGTTATGAACTCGAACACAGGTACAGGATCAAGATCCTGGTGATCGTGAGGCGCCGTGAAAAGTCTGGGCCCACTCATAACTCTCATGCGACTGGGTGCGATAAGGGCCTGTGGGTCCTGGTCTGGCGCCGGTGTCCTTGCGGATGTCCTGTCGGCGAAAGGCAGCGAACTGCAGGTGGTATCCTTGATCCCCTTCCTCTGCTATTTTTTAAAACCTCATTGACAAATTGCGCAAATCGAATCAAATCAAAACTCATCAAATATTTGACATAATTCGATTTCATTAAAGGAGGACCGCAGATGATGGATGGGAGGGCTTGAAGTGTTGTCAAGGCAATGAGAAAAAGTCTCAATGTTCCTGTAAGGATACACAGAAAGAACTTGCGATATGAAAAAATCTTCAATCATAGTACTTATTTGTTACACTACATTATTATCTTTCCAATGTGAGTTATAATATTTATTTTTATATCCTACATCTGATTATAAAAAATATATTTTTTAAAAACACTTTTTTTTACCAGTGTCCTACTCACGCACGCATAATTTCTGAAGAGCTTCTTCAGCCCCTCAGCCCAGAACATCTCCATTCGAGAGCAGAGCCTCTCATTGTTGGCTTCCTTTTGTCAATTGCACTCACTTAACGCGATTTCTGTGGAACCCCTCCAGCCTCCGCCCCTGGGCTGTTACCCATTTGTTGCATTTATTTATTTATTTGCTGAATGTTGCGAAAATTATATTTGCCCAGCCCACTCGAAAGTCGTTCGTTTTGATTGCGATTTCTTCTTGTGGCCAGCCGCACAAATCACTTCAAAAATTTGTCGAGCACATCATCCGTGGATGGATGGATGGATGGAAATGAAAATCTTTTGTATTTCCCCATTCGCGTGTGCAATTTCACAGCCACAATAAAAAAAGATATAGCAAATAGTGAAAAAAAGAATTATGCTGTCAATTAAGTTGTCTGCAAAGTTAAGGGCTTTTCATTAACACAAAGCCGGGTGAGAAGAGCTCTTGAAATTATTAAATTCTCGTATTTACTCGAAAGTTAATTTTCAGTTTACGTTATTGAAAAGTCTGCATAATCCTTTAGTAACATGGATTACAATCTATTCTAGGTATAATATTAAAGCCTGTTACATTTTTCTTTATCTAAAATAGATCATAAATGGGTCATTAGCAGCCTCCATTTCAACCCTAAGAAGGGGTTTTATTTCACTAATTGTGCGAAAGGTAGATATTGTTTGTTCCAATAAAAAATCTTTTATGTTTAATGGCACTAATTGTGCGTAAAAAGAAAAGATACCGCCTTGTGTCTCCTTGAGAAAACCAATTAAAAATGTTATCCTGTGAAGACAGAGAAAGTCGCCAAGCATTTTCCTTCGAAAAAAAGAAACAGTAGCTCATCCGAGCAATAAAATGAAATCCAAATTAGATCTTGAAAAAAATTAGGCGCAATTAGAGACAAATTTAGTATAGTTCCAAGTGCGATAAGGCGGGGATATAATTGGTTTTAATTGCACAAGACTCTGGGAAATAAACAAATGATATCAGATCGATCCGCGGCGGAAGGGTTTTTACGAGCGCGTGTCAGAGGCTGAGTTCTTCGGTGAAAGCAGGCCGCGGAGATCCAGAGGGACTATGTATTACGTACCCTGATACAGGTACAGGTAGATCCCCCGGAGGAGATCCATTCGACGAAAGGATAAAGGAGCTGCAGGGCCATAAAATTGAGTCCGCGCGTTGAAACAATGTTTATGTTTACGACCTCGCCCCGACGCCCATTGTCGATCGCTGATCGCATTCATTGTGCCCCGGGCTGTCTGCTCTACATATAAACCAGACGATTTATCTTTTATTGTAGGTAAACACAGGCCTCGACCGACCATCCTCCCTCCGCCCAGGCCGAGTCCAAGGCCAAGGATGAGCTGCCACGGAGGAAAAATCAAATTTTTATGATCGCCCAACGAGCTGGCGAAGCGAGCGTTGCGGAAACATTTGAAAAGCCATAAAATTCCCGAGTGCAACCCTATGACTACACAGGAAAAGAAAGTAGTCCTTTTGAAACAAAAATGATAAAAAATTTTAGCCTAATTATTAAATAAAATATAGGTATAAACTTCAAGAAAATATGGAAACCAGAGAGGTTATCCAAATAGATGTTATGCGACTCTTCGTCTTAACTTTCTCAAAACTTCTCAAAAACATATGTATTACCTCTTTTATTTCAGTGTACACCGGGGTCGCGACCTGAACAAGCCATATATTTACTATGGCCTATGGCATATAGTTGATCCATAAACGCGTTGCCAGTTGCGTTTTCATTTCTTCATGATTTTATGGCCGGTGCATTTGTTTTCCTTTAGCCCAGAATTGCTTCAATTTTTCCCAAGTTTTATGGGTTTTCTATTGAAACAATGCCACGGATCTCCATGTCTCACTGTCTCCAGCCAAAAATTTCTCTCTGTGTGTGTTCGATATTAACGAGTGTCTTCGATCTATTTGTCTATTTCCAGCTCTCACAACATTTTAATTTTCTCTTTTATTATCTATCACCCGATTGTGGTTCATTATCCTCCCTCCTATCCACCTTTCTTTCCCTCTTCTGGCTACCGCATTTTCATATCACCTCCTTCTGATGGAGAAAGATGGTCGGGGGTCCAGAGCTTCTGGGGTTTACGACTTTTAATTGATGTTAGTTTTTCCATAATTTATTGTTGCATTTTACGGTTTCATTTTAACCCTTTAATGGCATCGTTCTTCGCTGGAAATCAAAAATTATGATATTTTTGAAAATTTTTATGGCCTGCGCCTTCGGGTTTTCCAGCAATGGGACCACAGAACGTGCCTGTCATCAGCAGCCACATGCTCCTCCTCTCATCCTCATCCTCATCCGGCTGGATCATCCTCCTCATCACCATCATCTGTTCGATTTATGGCTTTTGTGTGGAAACACTGGCTCCGCAAGGAGGGGGCTGCTTTACGACTCCAATCATGCTGGGAATGGGAACTGATATCCCAAAAGTTATGGCTTATAGTGGGAAATCATCTGGCGACTTGTGAAAACTTTATTAATTGTGTTAGCTGGAATTGAGATTCCAGATAAGAGGCTCTATGACTTGGCTTTCCCTTTTATGGAACTACTATTGGGGGACTAATATCCAAAATGGTATAATTATTTGTAAAAACTTTTTTAATTAAACAGGAAACCCCTACTCCTGCTCTACTTCATAATTCCCCGTGGTTAAGTTTGATCTACTTACCCAGGAATTTGCCAAAAGTTCAATGGCAAATAATTCGCGGATGAATGGCGCCCACCTCGGTAAGGTTCTTCTGCCCAGAAGCCTCTCTGAACCCTTTTTGAAAAAATGTCGAGATTCCTTAAAACCCGTTCTCCAAGTGGCGCTTAGTCGGTTCCACTGTCCAGACAATTTTCGGGACATTTCTCAGGAGCAATTTATGTTGTTTTCCGTATTTTTTATTTTGGGTTCTGCTGCTTTTTTAATAAGTTATGCAACTTTGTTGGCCAAAAGAGGGACTAGCGGGGGCACGGCAGCCTTTACCTCCATTTGGTTAGCCATGCTCGATGTCGTTTTATAATGTGCCCGTCTTAATATGATTTTTGTCCCCGTCCAATGGACATACGCCGGATTCCAGAAAGCAACTTTTAATGCTGCCAGTGGGACGAGAGGTTGGGGGTCTTGGGGCATGCCTCGTCAGCGGCTGTCTGCCGTTTGTCAAACTGTCATATGCTTGTCGCACGCTGGCCCAGGGAGCAAGAAAAAAACCGAAGCTTCAACCTCAATATATTAGCTGAAATTTTAATTACCAACTGCAGACTCAAAACTGGGATACACAGTGAAGTAATATGGGTAACTCTCGAAGGTTTTTCTTTTATAAAATTTGGCTTAAGGTCAGAAAAGGTAAAAGAAAAAATACTTACCATATCACCATCACAAGAAACTCCTCATAAGTTAGTACTATTTTCTCTCAGTGCCAATCTGAGCCTGGTCCTGCTGACGCCACTCAAACTTGCCTCAAAGCCCTTTGCTTTTTGCCTGTGGCATCGCAAATATTTTCCATGCGGAGCATTATAAAAGTTTAATTGATTGATTTATACGTGGGGAGTTGTCAAGAGGTTGCCCGGCACTCTGCGGTAGTTCCTGGCTTTTTCTGAAGGCGCTGCAGCCTTCGGGGTCCTTAGGTAGGTGGTCAATGGAATACCTTGGCATCCCGTGCGGTTGGATGGCTGACAAATCAATTTCGTATTGCCGAGGAGATCCTTGGAGGGCGCATTGCAGAGCGGCTAAGCCGAGCTAAGTGTCCTGTAAACTGTCTCAATAACAACGCCCCGGCAATTGTCCTTTCCCGATTGTCCTGGCCAGTTGTAAGCCGCCCAGCTGGAGATTGTAGAGCGGACGGCTTGAAAGGAGCCGGGGACAATGGCCAGGAGATCTGCTTTCTTTATTTCGGGTCACCGCACATCGGGCAAACAGGATCAATCACCAGAATCGCTCCCTGATTCCCTGATCCCCAGGATCATGCGCGAAAATTGGTGCAAACTCTCCTCGGGACACGGCAGGTAGTCGGGAGCTGACCGGAAAATCCGATCGAAGGGATTATAATTCTTAGGGGCATGCAGGCAGGCTAGGATATCCTTAACTCGCAACCGTCCTGTGTTTCCTTATTTTGCGACAATTAAGGCAAATATTTTGCGTACTAATTAAGCACGGATCTCGAGGACCCTGAAGGAGGAGGGATTTGCATATGGCGCGACGGATTTGCAGCCATTACCCTTTTGTTGGCAAAAGGATTTGCCAGGGGGCGTTGCGTTTTCCTCCGGCTTATCGGGGACTGGGCCGAAGGACCTCCCGTCCTTTCCCGGAACTGCTCGCATCCGTCACGCTTCGATCGCGTCTCTGGCCCTGGGAAACTGAAAATGATATGCAAATATTGACACCCATCATTTTTCAATATTTGAGCGTGAAATGGTGCACATCCTTTAGGTGTGCGATCGGTTAAGCAAAGGAGTGTCCGGCCAGTGGAAGAAATTGCACTCAAGGTTTCCAAGGATAATAGAAAAGAGATGAATTGCCGTTTATGCGTTTCGAGGCCATCGTTTTGCGAGGCGAACTGTTCAAAGGGGCGTTTCTAAAGTCGAATGTCCGCTGAGCGAAGCGAATTCGTTTTCATAAATAATTGGAATACGATTTATAAATTATCCGAGGGAATCGATTTATAAAATTCTACCAAGTTTCGCTTAAGAATCAGCTCAGACATGCCCAGAGGCACAGATTTCTAAAGAGGCTCCATCATAAAGTTCTTTTGATTTCGTTGATCCATTCAATAGCAAGTCCTGACTCATCATTTTAGCTCATATCCCAGCACCCATAGGATTCACTTGCTAATCGCAATGACTAGCCAAGGGGGAGGGAAGAATGGGTGACCTAATACTTGACCGAAGCAAAAGTTGCGAAGGAATATGCGCAACATTTCCGCAACCAAACTGACACCCAATCTGCCCCAAAGTTCGAACTGCTTCCGCTTCCGGAAGCGAGAAATCATCTTTGGGGCGGGGCAGGCGGCGCTGACAGACGGACAAGGCTGACTGGCTGACAGGATAACAGGAGCCAGGACACCGAATGCGCAGACAGGACATGCGGCATATGCTGGGAGGATAATCGACGCTAAATAGCGGCACGCGACCAACATTTTCCGGCCGTCTATGAGTATGAATATGATTTTATCGAGTTCGGGACAAAACGCCGACTTCTCGCCGGGAAGCCGCCAAGGCCTGAGGGTGAAATGCCAAGGGCTCATTATGGAAAATAATTTCATAATTCGTGGGGTTGACAATGTGCGAACTGTGAACAGAAGGGGGTTGATGGTGTGGCTATAATTTTATGAGCGATTTCGTTTATTAATATGTTAGCCAATGTTGGCTGGCACGTGGCAGGAAGGCGTTATGTTTACATATTCCCCGACCACCGACCACCGACCCACGACCTCTGAGCCCCCACCCCGCCTCGTCGGGTGTTATGAAATGATTTGCTTTTTGTGTAAATATTTGTCCTGCCGAGGGCGAAGGATGTGCTCACGCAGATTTGCACATTAATGTGCAATTATTGAGGACATTCCTACTAGAACGGAAGTAATATAAATCACTCTTCGTTTTAGCTTTGAACTTTTGAACAAATATAAAAACTGAATGCATTTCAGTTGTTATTTATAAATCAAAGTGACTGCAAAAATAATAGTTTATATTTATTTGAAATATCTCTATATTTATTGAAGCGGCCTCTCCCCCAAGAATCACATCTGTTGGCTCTACATTTCCATTTCGAATCCATTTCAAGTGGAGTCACTTTCTCCGCCTGCCTTTCTCTTTCTTCGACTGCAGCATGCAACAAATTGTGGCAGGAGTGTAAACACGAGAAGCCTGGTGTAAAATGTCGCTGGTGGCAATTGAGACCCAGAATCCCGCGCCTGGGTCAACAAACTTCCTCGCAACCCCCAGCACTCCTCAGTTTGATTTGAAATCATCCCCAAAACTGGCTCAGTATTCTAAAAAAAAAATTTTTTAAAAAGAATTTATATAATAAAAATTACTTATATCTCTTATTAAACCTCTTCAGGGTCAGAGAGAGAGCCAATTAACTCATAACGTATAAATAACCCGCCTTATAATCTTTTGGATCCGCGTTCCCCAAGTTAATTAGTCATTTTCATATATCCTCCGGCATTAAAAACTCCTCATTTAACCTGCCAATAATGCATTAGTCGGCACGTAGAACCATTCCCTCGAAAGGATTAGTCGTCTAATATTTTTGGGCAACCAGATCGGGACATTAACACGGATCAGAGTGCGGCGGGGAGGAATATAGAATATAAGCTCGTGCCAAAAATAGGTAACGTCATTAGAGACCCAAATTTATTGGAGTCTCTGAAGAGCGAGAGAGAGCAGTGGCACGTTCCAAAACAATTTAGAAAATAATAAATAGCAAACATAAATTAAATTATTGTAATATAGTTTTGGGTACAACTCGCCGCACAGCCCGCCATAAGCTTCCCGATGCGACTCCTCCGGCGCATCGGAGGCGCAATTAAGTTAAGTCTCAATGGGCTGGCGGTCCCCTCTGGAGCTCCCCGTAGCCCGAATTATGGAATATCCCGGGACGGGGAATGTCAAAAACGCAATTATTTATACAAACTGAAACATTTTAAAATCAATTAGAAAATGTGGCGACGCATGGCGCATGACGAACCAACTGGATTTTTGGTCTCCCTTCCAAGTTTCGGCTTTTCTTCCACTTTTGTTTATCCAAGCGGCACAAATGAAGTGGCCTGGCCTGCACCACTGCCACTGCACCACTTCAGAGGATCTGTGTGATGGTGATGGTGCTGCAGCCCGTTTGTCTGCCGCCTAAGACTATCCACCCG
Source organism: Drosophila monieri (assembly GCA_035047585.1). Taxonomy (NCBI): domain Eukaryota; kingdom Metazoa; phylum Arthropoda; class Insecta; order Diptera; family Drosophilidae; genus Drosophila; species Drosophila monieri. The sequence goes on along the minus strand of JAWNPJ010000079.1, from coordinate 4,110,681 downwards.
GGGGAAAGTCCAACAAAGACACATCCACATCGAAGACTATAATGATGTCAATGACAAATCACGGGCGCACGTCAAAAATCTGTCCTGAAATATTTCCAAATGTCAATTCGATGCGACTCGGGCGTCTAAAATTAGTTCCCAAATATTGTTACAAATGTGTTGAGTCCAAACAACTGGAAACAAACTGGAAGATCCTCAAGTGGATGCCACATGAAAGACAAAGGCCCCAAACGCCAGTCAATTGAAGGAAAATGCAATTTACTTGAAAACACAAATAGCTTCCAGGGAAATGTTATGAGAAAAGTTATGAATAAAAACAAACAGTTGCCTGGAATTCTTAATATTTATTTTCTATCTTACCTACATATCTGCTCCGGAATACTTAATAAAAATTAGAGTAATGTATTCCAGGGGCGACAGGCAACTCGAATCGCAAATTTCCCGAAGCATCAAACCCTGTGACAGTTGACACGAAAATTCGCTTTTTGGCACAAAACCCTTTGTGGCGAATCGCGAATATGGGGTAATATTAATCTCGGGGCCCTCCGGCATCAGGAGGATGATGCATCAAACAAGATTGACAATGCCTCATTCAGATCAATAACTGGCTGCCTGCTAACTGTGCAAGAGTCAACCCCCAAATGAATTTTTTGGTGACACTCACACATTAAAAAACGGGCAGACAATTTTGCAACCCTTTTTTTTAGGGCGGAGTGGCATAAAAAATTGCGCCACTCGAGGGCAGGCATGACGAACAAGTGCTGGACAGTGTGCACTGAGAGAAAATATACATCTTTTATATATTTTAGAGGTCCACGTAAAATATTTCTTCTCCTAAAACCAAACATAAGGGTTTCCTTTTAATCTCAAGTGAGTTTCTTTGTTGGCTCTAACCCAGTCATAGCCCTATAATTTTTCTCAGTGTAGCGTAGCAGGAGTATCGTGGCCTGGTAAAAAGCGGAAATGAAATTAAGCGAAAATATGTTCTCGGCTAGCAAACCCCACACTATTTTTTGTCATTTTTTTTCCCTGCCAGCTCTTTCTCTCATAAAATTAATCAATTTAAACAGCAGCCGTGTGGAAAAAACGGGGGCTGAACTCCGAGGGGGCGTGGCGGTGGTTCCGATCGAGACATAACCATTAGCATGATTTAGTGCGGCGACCCCGCAGCTTCATTAGCATAAAACAGTTCTTATGGCCATTCTAGGAAACGGAGGAAACGGAGGCCGCCACTTTTCTCAAAACACTCAGAAGTCCGGACTTCAGAATGTAGATTTCAAGTCGGGTTTTCGGTGAGAGCGGTTACTGTATAATTTTTATGATATTACCCGATTCTTTTCAGATTTTTTTTTCCTGATTTTGGTTTAAATTTATTTTTACTGTCGCTCACCTCGTCCGAGACATTTTATACTCAATTAATTCATCATTATTCGAGGTTCTCCGTTCTCCATTCTCCGGTCTCCTCCGATTGGAGGCTCCGATCGGTTTACATGGAGTTCGGGCCCCAAACAGTCCGTCAATCTTGTCAGTCATCAAAATGTTTTGTTTTTTATACGATTTCGGGCGAAATTTTTCGTTTCATCTGCGTCGTCTTTCTCGTGTCGTCTTTGTTAATTTTAATTTATTTACATTGAAATTCAATATTTGGTAAATGTATTTTTAATTTTACTGCTGTTGATTATTATTGAGCGATCTGATGAAAAGGAATTTACGTAGCCGTTAAAATCCATCACCCAAATGGAATAGATCCCCATACCGTGATATGGCAATGGAGTGTGTGAGTGGCTTTTGGTACCTTCGGAATATGACACATGGCGAACACCTCGTAAGCTTTTCCAATTTTATGGACTGCGAAGAACTTTCAGAGAAGTTCAATGACTTTTGGAGGGGGGGGACATCATTTAAATATTTGTGTTAAGGGGTTTTCCTAATTAATCACAAGATCTTGAGAGAAGAGAGTTTCAAATATAATAAAGTGGTAGTAGCATTTGGAATAGACTTTTTGGAGGTTATCTGATATGGTATGCGAGGCCCTTTTCCCAAATGGCAAATAACTTCCGATTAACCATTCAGTTGTCCTTCTCAATTGGGCAACTCGATAAGTTTCTGGCCTGGTATGGTCTCTGGTCTCTGGTCCCTAGTCCCTGGTCTGATTTCATTCCATCGTGATACGGCAAACGTTCCAATCTGGGCCCCACAAAAAGGGAATAGACAATGCACCAGATGCCTCCATCATTGGGCCCCGAAAAAAGCAAAAGCCCCAAAAACCCAAACTCAGTTACAGTTGCGAAAAGGAGTGCAAATATGTGCAAGGGGGTAGGCGGGGGCTAAAGGTAAACGGGGGCGAGGTGGGGGGTGGCGAATGCATTTGCGGAAATGTGTGCACAACATGCAACATAAATGGAAATGCCGTTTGGAAAACATATTGTTTTTGGGGCTGCACCAACCATTCGCCAGGCCCCCTCCCAGAAAATGCACTAATTTTCCTAACGCGCCCCATGAGGCTGCCCAAAAGGGAGGGGGCTAAGTGGGTGGGTGGCTGGTTGGTTTGGGTGGTGGGTGGCTTGACTCAGAAGCTCCCGTTCGGTGCAGCGGCGTACATTTTAGAAATTGGACGGCATTTTTCGTTGAATTGTGTGCTGATTGTAATTCATTCCATGTGTGTGTGGGTGTGTTTGGTCAGTGTACACAGTCAGCTCCTCTGTGTGCCACCACCCTGCCACCCTACCCCCCCTCTCTAGACACACACACACACTCGCAGAGAGAAAATTTGAAAATTTTGATTGCATGTTTCGATACAAAATGGCGCTGCAAAAACGAACTCGAACTGATGATGAGGCATGCCAATCCTGACGAGGACGAGGGATCCCTTTTTACCCCGACAAGGACTGACCAGTGGTCAAGGGGGAGGCCAGGACGTGGGGGTGTACACTCCATCCTAGTCTGGCCAAATTGCAGTGCGTTCGGCGTTGTTCTGAAGCCCAGGACGCTGGACTTTTGTGCGTTCGGCTGCGCCGGGTGCAAATGTGCATTTTAGATCGTCGAAGCGTAAATTAGGATTTCAAAATGACATTTGGAATATTTACGACTTTGCCGGTGCATAGGGTCTAAACCATGCCAACCCCAAGCCCCCCCCTTCTAGCCACCCTCTGTTGGCCCTCCAACCGTTGTTGTTCATGGTAATTGCGTAGCCGGTTACTCGATGATGTCCCGTCTGTTTGCGAACACACCGGCCCAGGTAGTACCTACCACCTACCACCTACCGCCTGGTAGTGGGGCAGGTGAGGTGGCTTACAAACGAAACGAAATTGCCAAAAATCTCCCTTTGTTGAATTATGCAACTTAAAATTTGGCACAAGTCCGTCTCAAAATTGCCCAAAATGGTAGCTTTTGATTGGAAAATTGTTTGATTGGTTGCAATTTCGTGTTTAAATATTTTCGCAGGCCCCGGCCCCTTCCCCTGAGTACAATACAAAGGAAAGTACTGGGAAAATGGTTTAATATTGCCTTTTTTTTCGTCAAAAATAACATGCAAAACCACTCAAAAATTCCATCTAGCCCCGAGATCAAACTTGGTTTTTTGCGGCCAATCAATCTCATGCATGTCGATTTCATATAAAAGTCAAACTTGTCGTTGCGCCCAGAGCGCAAAAAATGAAATCGAAACCCAAAGTCCCAGGATCCTGGCTTTGGGATTCATGGGATACGGGATACAGGATCCCCATCATCGTCACCGTCACCGTCACAGAGCCATCAATGTCTCTACCGACTTCAAAATAGACTCTCGTCAAACGCAAAACAGGCATAATAAACCAACAAAATCAAGACACTGAGAGAAAATTAGTGTACTATAAAATATATTTAGTAGATGAAACATAATAACAGATTTAACACTTTATTATTAATCCTCAATGAGAACTAGACCCACATATCCACATTTCTATACAACCATATATGTATCTGTGACAAATGAATCCTACTCCTTTATTTCTTTCAGTGCACATATGGCATACCTACACATATATTTTGTATATTTTCCATTTTCACCGAAATAAATAAACATCATCAATGTCAAATGGAAATCACTCGCATTGGCAGCGCACTCTGGGAAATGAAATGGAATTGGGTGGCAAGATGGGTGGTGGGATGGCTGGTGCCAGCTATTGGAGGGGGTAGACCAGGGGGAGGTAGCCACCAGCCGGTCAGGCGGTGGAATTTGCTTTTTATGAAACTATTTCAAAATGTGAAACCAATTCGCATAAAATTTTGTCAGCAGCGAATGTGACAAGCAGAATAAAACCAAATAAGAAAGTTACTATATGTCAGGTTTGGCTTACAGGCGAGGGGTGTGCCGGGATTAGGGGGTGGTGCGAGAAATAGAATATATAAAAATAAATGTCAATATCAGAGATGGACGGACGTCCATCGGGTGTTTATTGACATTTTGGCAAACACAAAATCTCGCCGCGCCTGAAAATTCGCCAGGGAACTCGTCACCGTCGATTTCGTTTTTATTTCCCATTCAGTGTTTGTTGGTTTTTTGTATTTCTTATTTTTATTTCCTTTTTTAACAGGACAAACATATTTGCAAACCATTGGCACATGTCCTTATGAATGAAGTGATAATGGAACAGAGAGGTTTTGGAGGGTATTTGTGTTCTTTTTTCGGGTTTTTTTTAGGCAGAATACTTTAAAGTTAATAAGTAATATATTTTTTACGTTGTATTGGGTATCACACATCTTTCTTCGCAAGCCCTCTTGGACCAGAATCTATTGTGATTACCCCCCAAACCGCCATATATGAAACCTTTACACTCATACGATTGGGCATTGAAGGAGTACATGAAGAAGGCCGGTCTGGACGTTGCTCCTTGGCTATGAGGTAATAGACATTCGCCTGAAAAATGTATAAAAATATACACTCATATATATATTAAATAAATGTTACTCACTGGGAAGTTCAACGGCATTAATTCCATGAAAGACACAATTGAATAATGAAAGTAACATGAGTAGCAGCATGACTTCTAGTTTGAAGCTTAAAAGTAAACTAATTTCACCGTTTGCATGTCAGATTATAATTTAGCCATAAAATTAAAGATTTGATGGCGATTTAATATATATTTTCCACTCTCACTGATCTCGATTACAGTCCCGCTTTTCCCTCCCACCGTTTTAGGGCAATTGCTGAGCTCCACTCCCTCCATCCTCGAATCCGTCCAGGAATCGTATGAAAATCAAAACCTCCCTGGGGCTGCATAAATTAAAGGCTTGCCTTGAAGAGAAAGGAAACAAAAAAAAAACAAATGGAAAATAAAATCTGCAATGGAAGGGAATCCCCCACTCCTCGGAGCACCCGCGACACAAACTGCGAGCAACAAAAAATCGCTCTGGGACAATGACAGGCCCCAAAAGCGACTGCCAGGACACTCTGGCCCCTGCTTTCTCCTTCTCACTCTCTCCCTTTCTCCCTGTGTAACGGCATATCCTTGGGAGAATGCTGCACCACAGAAATTCCAAGAAAATGCGACAGTTTTCACTTACAACGCGGGGAGAGGGGCTGTTTTTTTGAGAAACGCATTTGACACGCGGCGTGCGACATTTATCAAAAAAGAAAGAAAGAAAAGGTAGAAGTGGCTCTGGATAAAAAATAGAAACTGAATTGGAGACAGGAATTGTGATTGATCGGCGGGCAAGTGTTCCTTAGACGGTTTATGGGAGTGCCCATTACGGTTGACCTTTGACACGTGCGCCTTTTCCATAACCCTTTCAAAATGCGGCCTACCATTATGGCCTTACTCTGTTTTTTATTCCGGCAAATCAATCATTACGATGATTGATTTTGGCTTAATAAAAAATGCAGGAGTTTCAGCCCATTTATGACGAGTGTTCAGCACAAGGACTCCGAGTCGGGACTCGAACTCAGGTCGCAATTGAGCCACATGCTGCGATTTATTGGCCGTGTCGTCGCCAATGATTCTCCCTCGGCTGGAGTTGCAATCAAAATTGAAATCGAACGGGCCATCATTATCTTTTGGCCAATGCTCATAACTCAGGTGAGGAGCCTGGCCAGGAGAGGGCCATCCATTGGCGACAAGTCCGGGTCTCCCCGGCCTGGGACTTGAGCCTCCAGATCCGTCCCACTGTGCCGCGTCATAAAACTGCATTCATTCATTTATAATTTAATATCGATCGATCGGTGTCGACTCGCTCTGATGGATGTGCCGTATTCCTCGGGTTGCATTGCCAACTCGGCTATTGTGGCCAGCTCTGGCCATCGTAAAATTTTATGCCGGCCATCCAGCCATGTAGCCTTATAGCCGGCTTGCCAGCCCCATTGCCACGTTTATTTTATGGTCGGCAAAAGTTTTCCTCAACGCCGCGGCGTTGCATGCAACCCAGTCACTGAGCGACTCATATTTTTGTGGCGTTTATGGCGTTTGGCAAATCGAAGGCCATAATTCACAATTTAATTAAGAGCCGCAAATAAAGCGAACTGCATTCTTGGGGGCAGTTTATCGCCCTGTCTCTGTCCCAGACTCCAAGCATCAAAATCCTAAAAGCGGATCAAATGTCCAGGTCTCATGTTAACCAGGTCTATGAGTCATTAATCTTAAAAGCAAGCTTTTGCATTTTAAATCCTACAATATTTTCAATAAATTCTTTCTCAGATCCTCGCCAAGGATACAACTTTTCACCGCACCCACACATAAGGATGGGAAACTTAAAAGGAGATGCGTAAAAGTAATTTTAATCGAAAATTGATTTATAATTGAAAAATCTCATTTGCAGAAACTGATTTACCGCAGCATCCGCAGCACCAGAAAGGAATCTTACTCTTCATCGCCTCCCCAGGACCCTTTGGCTTCGTCCTTAATGCTTTCCGGGGGAAATGCGTGCAATATTTTTCTGTTCAAAGGCAATTCTTTCGGGGAAGAGGACCTACCAGGGGGCAGGGACTGAGGTAAGCGAGCGTCAAGTGGTTGAGCCAACAAAACTTTTGTAAAGAAACTGCAGGAACTTGGTGGAAATTCAATACACTTTAAGAAAAAAGGGGGAGCTTTAAAATACAAAGAAAAAGAATGTTGCCTAAAAAGAAAATGGTAACTAACTTAGAAATAAATATTATAAGCTACCGAAGAGCCTATAGAATTTTTTTCTGTGCCTTAGTGGTTGGGGCTTCCTTGGCATCCTTTGGCTGCCTCCCCCCTTATCTGCCGCCGCTTTGTCATCATCAAAGAAGCTGCCACCACACACCGCCAACTTCGTCCATTGACTTTGCTTACGTTTAGATTTTTCTAGCTATTTTCCAGCTGCTGCGGTAAGCGGCACGCTTGTGGCAACATTGTAATTTTGAAAATGAGTAAAGTTTGAAAAACCTTGTGGCAAGCAAGAGCCTCGGTGGTGGGGCTTTTCCTTTAGCCAAATCAAATTCTTATAGAAATCTTTTGGCCCGCCTAGAACCACTAGGTCCAGGGCCACTTCCGTTTCCGCTTTGACACTTGTTTTGAGCCGAGCCCGGCCACCAATCCAATTATGCAGCGAGTGCAGGAAAGTTTTTAAATTATTTAGCAAGTTCAGCTCGTCCCACTGCCCACTACACTGCCCGTAAATTATGTCCAAGTCTGAGTGCCATTTCCACTGTCTCAAGTGTCATCTTTCTTTGTCTGGGGTCCTGGGACAGGATCTGGCTTTTGCCAATTATTGCAATGCGCATTGCGCACGCACCTCGGGCAATTAAAATTAATTTCCTAGCAGACGCCATTGTCTGGCGCAAGAGCCAGGACCAGCCAGGACGAAGCGTTGTCTCCTGCCTGACAGATTTATCTTAAGTTCCGCCGGCGCGCCATGCCTCAGTGATCCCAAACCTGAAGCAATTATTAATCCATCAGCGAGTCAAAAATTAAAAAACCTAACCCCCCAAAACAATTTAATTTATTTTTCTGCCAAAAACAATGAAAAATTGTGACCAGAAATGGCATGCATCAAATAAATTCCAAAAAGCCAAATCGAAAAATTGAAACATTAAAAATAAACCTAATCGCTTTTGTGTATCCATCACGCAAATTTTTATAACGCTAATAAAAAGTCGAAACTGAAAATGCAAATTCGTCCGTAGAAGGCGATTTGAATGACAAAACAAACACCAATCGACGACGTAACTCAAATCGAGTCTCGGCCTCTCAGCATCTTAGCCTGCGAGCTGCTGGCCGGGCCAGACCTGTCTGGCTAATAAGCTAAATGGTATGCGAGCCAGAGAGATATGGCTTGTTTTATTTGGCTCGATTAGCCGCTGCCAATATGCTGTCCAAACGAGCATTAGGCCATAAAGACTTCAACTTCCGTTGGACGCTTCACTTGGCCGGGTCGGGTAGCTTCAGTTTATGCGTGGGAGATGTCGGGATGTTGTGGTGGACAGATGCACGACTTCACGACTTGGCTCTCTCGCTGGATCATTACCGCATGTGGCACGTTCGGGTGCACGCGTAATTCAACCAAATTTGTCGCATTGCGGCAACACTGCGTATGCGCAATCCGCTTGTTTGGATATCGCGCGATATAAATCATGTTGCCATAAATACCAAAAAACTGCAATACACATGTCCATGTCTCGGCAAATCTGTATTTAGTGCGTCATGTGTTAAATTTCCCTAATAATAGTCAAATGTGCTCAATAAAATGATCACGTACCGCGCCGCGAGGCGATCGATCGAATCCGTTTTGGACACCGACGGGGTGACACAAATTTTGAACTCGTTTTTGATTTATAGCCAAGCCACTCGAGCCAAGTCAGCCTCTTGCCTAATTCAATAAAGTCAAATCAGTGCAGGCCTAAGTCGCTATATCTCATTATATATTTCTCGTATATCGTACATATCTCGTATTTAAGTCTGTATATCCCAGCGGACGTCGGGCCAGATGCCTTTGTGATCGCAACTATGTCAATATTGTCACGCCATCCGCACCCCACAAACTCTATCTTGGGCTTAAGCTCAGTCTTAGCTTAATACTTAACCAGTTGCAGGCTTTTTAGCTTTTTGTCAACTGCATTGTGGCATTTCCATTTCTGACCGACAGCCGTCAATCAATTTGTTAGCTTTGCCTGCGATGCTCACCGATTTTTTCGATTTTTATTTGACTGTGACCTGTCATTAAACAAATGACGGCTCATTTCCAAATTCGTAGCGAGCAATTTTGCTTAATTTGTAATATTTTTTGCGTGCCATTGGCTATTTAAATGGGCTTTTAACAAGCACTTGGACACACATACTTTAAAAAGCCAAAAGTGGGTATTCAAAGCTAAGCTAAGGCTTTAGTAGAATCTATCTCCTTCTAGCTTGAGGAAAAGGTTTTGTTTCATTTTTCTCTATTGATATGCTATTTATGCTCCCTCTTCTAGAGCCCCCATCAGTCAGGGTGATGGGGAAGACCACACAGTTAAGCTCCAAGTCCAGCCTAGCTCTTGACAGCTTTTGATTCGCCCTCCCCAGAGGGGCTCCGCAATACCCAAATCGCCCGTTCCGCCGTACGCCAATCCGTCCGCCAGTTGGCATTTGATTTGGCCAATTTATGGCACGTTCCGCCGCCCGCCGTTGCCGCCACAAAGAGAAGAAGAAGAAGAAGAAGCAGAAGAATTTGGAGCGAGCTGGCGCAGCGCATGACCATAAAGCGGCGGCGGTCGGCGGAAAGCGGCAAGAATGCCGCTGTTGGCCAAAACGGCGGTCAGACTTGATCAGAAATTATTGCAATCAGTGCGTAGAAACAGTGGTTACAGGTCCTTTAACAAGGAGTTGAAATTAGAAACTTATAAAGGCTGAGAAACAAAGCCTAGCCATCATCTAAGATGGTGGGAGAAGTGGTCTATCGTTTTCTATACTTTACAGCCATATCTTTATACATTTTTACCATACATTTCTAAACCTTGAAGGTATAATATGAACATGCAACCACTGTACGGCTGCAGTGGCAACTGCCGCCTGTGCCCGGCGCATGTCAACATGGGTTTCATAAATGGCAGCGGACAGCGTTTTGTCAACGCGTTATGTTCTGGCGTGTTGCAGTTGTTGTTGCAATGAATGTTGCTGCTGTTGCCGCCGTTAATGTTGCTGCTGCTGCTGCTGTTGTTGCAGTTGCCGCTGTTAATGTTGCTTATGCCTTTATGTGTCGCCTCGGTATTCAGTTCAATTTTTTTGCTCATTTTTTCGTTGGTTTTTCTGCTTATTTATTTAATCTCTGTTTTTGTTTTATTGCACCGCATTTGGCAACTGGTTATGAAGTCTCATTTTCGTATTTCTCTTAATTAAAAACTGCACTAATTTTTAATTAGGCTTTTTCAGGCCTTATTGGTCCGGCGGCAGCGGGTTTTGTGTTTGGGTTCGATTGCCCGATTTGTGCACTCACTTATTAATTAATAATTTATTTTGGCCTGATTGCCAGTCGATTTATGTAATGCACTCACAGATCACTTCAAGCTCGTTTAAATCGTTTCAAATATCATTTTCCTAGTTCCCCATATTAATAGAGCTTCTCCTATTTGACTTTGAAGTAGCAACTGGATGCCCCAAACTTCGGCATCATCAATTTTGTTTCATTTTTTTGTGTTTGTTAGATTTATTAACTTGAAACTTGAGATGTACAAACACTTGTATATCATTGCATTGTACTTGTACCTTTCCCGGGACGTAGGAGGCCCAAAAAATTAATGGCCCAGCGATGGAGCACAACGCTTATAATGATTTCGACCCCAATTTATCAAGCGATTTTCCACCGGGAAAGTGAAAAGTCCTTGCCATCCTCCAGGCCAAAATCCAAAACAAAAATATACAGTATACATGAAATATAAAGCACAAGCAATCAAACAATGATGATGCGCAAGAATTCACATTTTGAAAATGAAAATGAATGAATGGCCTGGGCTGGATGCTGGGCTGGGCTGGGCGGCGAATGAATTATATGGAAATATATATCCTGGAAGGGCGGATAGGTCCAAGGATGCGGTGGTGGATGCGTAGAGCGAGGCATGTCAAAAAGTTTCTGACTTGGGAACTTGAGGCATGTTTGTTATCATTATCATTAGCCAGGCTTGGGTGTCCTTGGGGGTGCCGTGAATTTTTCAGCGTCCTCCAAAAAGTGGGCGGTGCCACCCGAAACAGTCGGCCACGACGTCCATGAATTATGGCTGTCAGTTTTTCTTAAGGTGGCCCAAAGGCTGGGAAGCCAAGGAGGCACTTTCATTAGCTTTAATTTGCCGGAAATATTTTCCATCCCACTTTTGGGGGATTCTCTTCTTTATTTTTGGCTAATCTGTTTTTATTTTTTTGGGGAAGTCGACCCTTGGGGTCGTCCGATTTGCTTTGTTGTTTCCTCTCGGACGCCCCTTGAGCTGTTTTTAATTCGGTTTACAGATTATTAGCTGCTCATCGCTTAATGCAAATTCGATTAAGGAATTTCATCTAGGTGTTATCAGAAACCCCCGTCCTTTTGGTTTCTTTTCTTATTCTGGAAACCCAGAATTATAAATTAGAATTTCTAATCACTGGGATTTTGGATTTTTAATGCTTTTGTGAGTGACATTTCTTGGTTTATGTAATTTCATTTTAATTTTGGAAACGACAATGACATTTTAATGCGGCCCCCGTTCACCTACGTGTGATTTAAGGGTCACGATAGTGGATGTCATATTTTAGTATGCCAATGAACCAAACCCTTGGGCTTTACACTGGAGAAACAAATCGGCAATGTATAACATAATATGGGAAATAAATACATAGTACAGGAACTAGTTTTTTCCTCAGTGCCTTGTCGCACTCTGTGGCACGCGTGAGCTGTGATTCCTGGAACAACAAGTCCGTCCAACTGCCGTCGAACGTGTTCCACTCCTAGAGGGGGTTTGGTAGTGGGAATGGGATCTAGACCCGCTTATGACATGTTCACTGACTTCGCTCCATATATGCCATGCCCACTCCACACTCCAACTCCGTACGACATAAAATTTTCATAATTTTATCGCTTTTCTTGTAAATGTTTTCCCGACGCACGTTCCCACCGGCACTTGATTATGAGAAATAACTATAAAAACGTTGCCCCCGCTTTATGACTTGAATGCATAAAATTACAAGGCACTTGGATAGGGTCGAGCTTCGAAATATTGTAGTTGAACCCTGATAAGCCTCCAGGGCAAGGTGGAAATCGTTACTTCTGACAAACTCATAAATTATGCGCACGAATAATAATATCAAGTGGGGCTTTATCTTTCCAAAAGGTTGCTCGACATATGCAAAATATTTCCAAATGGGGTATGCGAAAGAAATTGTTACCAATTCAGGCCAAGATAGGCAAATTAAGGTGATGTAAGGCCTAAAGTTTTAAAGGGGTTTCGATAAAAGAATTATATATAAACGTAAGGCCAAGAAATGTCAAAACACATTGTTGCCTTCTTTAAAAATATTTATCAAATACTTCGTTAACAAAAAAAAAGTAACTAAAAAAATATCTAAGGGAGGTTGGAAATGGCCCCTGGCCTTTATTTTTAACACACTCACCGGGGTGGTGACTTGGTCCATGAATCACTTTTTAAGTGAGTGCCGGCAACCTTGCATCCTGGCTAAGGGATGGTGTGAAAAGGACAAGTGCCAGTGCGGAAGGACAAGCCGTTATGAAAATTCAATTTTGTGTCGAATTTATTAAAAGCAGCTTAAAAATGCTAAGCTCATTGAAAAGTAGACATTTGGGAATTCCGACAAGTGTAGATTTGAACGATTTTATTTCAGCATTATTCTTTTTTCGGGGGGCGGGTTTTCGTGTTAACGCCTCGGGGTTAGTCTTAATGGAATAATTTCGGGCCTTAAGTTAATCGAATGAGTGTTGGGATCTGATAGGTGAGGAGAGCTCCCTTTATATGGTTAGATATCGCAGATGGCATTAACGGGTGTATATGGTTTGCAAATTGAGTTTAACGATGGAAATTATAATTGAGTTTCCAATAGCAGTGACAGAAGGTATTGGAGATAATACTTGGAGGTATTATAAATATATTATTTAACGATAATAATGATAATCTTGTTTAAAAAGTTATGCCAGTATTTAGTACCAAAGCATATCTATTTTATTTAAAAGAAACTGCAAATCCAAAAGTCATATTTCTGAAAACTCATCTCTCAAATCCTTCTCCGTTCCAAAGTTAATCCCCAACTATGTTCACTTTTTACACATTATAATGCCCTCTGACATATTTTTCCATTTTATGTAAATCTGCCAACACAAATGGCCAACTGGCCCCGGGGCTCAGACCGACCACGCCCCCACCCAAAAGCCAGAGCCAACCCCCAGAAGTTTCCAACACTTTGCTGATTATTAAAAGCATACTTCCGGGCGTCGGAGGACTCAGAACTCCGAATTTGGAATAAGGACAAGTGCATAATTTTCCAATTGCTTTGTTTTATGTGTGCGACTTGCGGGATGATGTCCTTCCTTTCATCCGGCCGGGAGTTGCGTCCTTTATTGCCGTACAATGTAAACAACAACACAGCCACAAGAGATCTCTCGAAAGCGTTTCAAAATTTCATTATTTTAATTTAATATGCAAAAAGGGGGAAACGACAACGGCAACGACCATACCAACTTGCCGGGGTTGGCCCTGGCATTTTGACATATTTTCATTTTCATTTTCTCACTTACCATAATTTCCCTTTTCATTGTGGAGATTTTAGAGCCCATTCCTCGAGGTGTGGCCGTGGAAGTGCGCAGCTTTGAACGCAGCCAGCAGGTTGACTTCCGCACCACCGACCACGCAGCACCGGCGGGTGGAATGGGTGGTGCGGTGGCTGCGTATCTCCATGGCTCTGTGGTGGTGGTTTCCACTGAGCAACCCCTTTGCGATGTCTCGCTTATGATTATGATATTATTTGGAAATTATCCGCTTAGTTTCACGGAGTGGAAGCGGGCCATATGTGCGGCCATTGTGCCGGAAAATGGAATCATCTCACTGTTAATAATGATGACATATGATTTTCATTGTCAAATTTGTTAAGTGAATTGGGCGCTTTGTCATCTTTTTTATCGAGTCCCGGCCAAGTGAAGTCAAAACGGGGTAACCGGTTGCGTTAAATTTGTTGGCACATCATTAGTCAGGGCCATGACAAGGAAGGTGCACGGAACATGAAGGCGACAAGGATTCTATCTGTTCACGCATCTGTTTTGATATTTTCCGCTTTTCTTTCAAAAGGATACGGAAGGATATGGAAGGGTTAGACGGAATAACAATTGACAATGTTTTGGGTTACAAGAAGTGGGCTGGTCGTACATTTTGATTTATGATTGCTGGTCTTAATGTCTTTCATTAGCTAAAATTAAATCGATGAATGAATTGGTTGCTGTTATTGATTTTTTATATTAAGGCCTAAAATTATGTTTACAAACTAGGCAGTTACCAAAAAATATAGCATACTTTTTGACTGAAAGATGAGCTATTTATAAAACGCTTACTTTTCAATGTTTGATGTCATTTTCAAATAAAGAACTATTATATAGTTTTTGGAAGTTTTTGGAAGCTATTTCCGTCGACAGTACTGAACTTACAGGCTAAACACAGTTGACTGCCTCTATAAGTTTATCTTTTAAGCTTTATATAATAAAGGTGGTCCTTTTTCCCATCCTGCATCATTATAGAAGTCTCTGTAGTAATTTTTCATTAAAATTCATAAAAGTTTAGTTGGTTATTTTGCGGAATCACGTTCGGACCATCAATCACATGACTGGCCCGACGCGAGCAAAATTTTTAATGGCCGCCAATCAAAGCCGAGGCTAAAATTACGCCAGAAAGTGACACAAAATCGCCGCCACAGGAGGTCCTTCCACACAGGACTCCCACTCCCACGCTCCCAATCCTGCAGTCTTGTCTGTTGGCAATTTCCACCTGCTGTGCGGCAAATTGTTCCTTTCGCCTTATTGAAAAACGCAAACGGGGACTGAATGTGGAAGGGATTACGTTCCTCCGAGCACCGAGGGGATGCATAGTTATTCGAGGCAAATTAATAAATGGACTGAGCCCTGAAAGGGGGTATCCCGCCGGTGGGTGGGATAGTTGAGGGTGTGGGTGCCGCAGTCGAGGTGAAAGAACAGCAAGCCGCTCGACAATGGACATTTACAAATTTCGAGTGATTTGTTCCAGACTTCGCCACTTCCGGGATGTCTTGCCGAGGCTTGGAGCTCGGCTGGCTCCTTGACTGCCTGGTGGACGGGATTATAAAAATAAAAACTGCCTTTTGCCATATGCCATTTAAATGATAAAAGGATTTCGCTTTACCTCTTTTTCGCCACCACCACTCCCACACACACAAACACCCCCAATGACCGCCCCAAATGGACACGCACACGTGGTCAATTGCGTTTGGGGTCAACCCTTTCGCACCAGCGCCATCATTCTGCTGTCCAGTGTCCCATTCCCCCATTTTCCCCACTTTCAGTCCTTTGGCGTTGGCTACACTGTAAGATAAAGGAGTGGAATTAAATCAGAAATATCATTGGATAGGTTTTTTTATTCTTTACTTGTCCTACCTTTTTATTATAAAATCATAGGATAACCCCTTGAGTATTATCCTTTTTTGTGTCAGTGTATAGCTCCTGCTTCGACTCCAAGTGTCAGCACATTTTTCAAAGGCGCATATAAAATGGCAGTCATACATTATGGCCATATCTGGCTGGCCAAGTCCAGAAAGTCCAAGAGCAGACCAACCGTTGTCAGCGAACCCGTTAAGAGGTGGAAGTGGCAGTGGGAGGAATGGGGTCAGAATGGGTCCCCGAGAGTAACCCCTCGTTTTTGTGTGTGTAAGGCCTCGGTACAGATTATGCATTAAGCGCTTATTTAGCATTTTTCTTACATAATGTCGCTTCCACTTTGCAACGACCCCAGTGTAGGAATATCCTGGCTGGCCACATCCTAGGGTTGCAAATGGCCAAGAAACGGGTGGAAAGGGGGGATCTATGTATATGGCCATAAAAAGTGGACAATGTTATGTGCTTTCTAATCTGTTTATGCTTATGTTGCCGTTGTTAAAAGGGGATGGTCACCATCTAACCTTAAACGCTTTTCCAACAAATAGGAGTGTGCAATTGAAAGGACTTTATTTTTTTTGCCATTTTCGTTTTTAAACTCCGTTAAAATTTTCCTTCCAAAATGTCATTTCTTGCCAATGAACGAGGAGAGGAAATAATTGCTTTTTTGCTAATTAATTTGTTATTTTGACTTTCTCCTCATCTACTTTTTTCCGGCCTCATTTCTTTTTCTCCGACCGGGCTTATTTCGCTATTAGCCCCGAGCTCTGGTAGGCTGATGGGATAATTAAATAAAGCGAACACTGGCACCGATTTAATGAAAATTGCATTTTAATTTCATAAGCAAGTGGGGGGCAGGCGGCAGGCGACAGGGAGTGGGAGCTAATGGCGCAATCCCAAGGCCAGAACCTTCATAATTTCCATACCCTCGACCTAAATGACCGATGCGGCTTAAAATAATTACCCAGTTGGCTTAAAGTGGACACACAAGCATTTCATAGTTAGGACTTCGTCCCAACCCTCACAAAAATAAAAGAAGGAAAAAGTCTCTGTTTTTTATTTGATTTGCCTTTTTTTTACTTTTATTTTTCTTCATTTTTTTGTTTCGTTTGGTTAGCTGTCGCTCACGTAGGCAGTGTCCATGTAATTAAATTAAAATGGAAAATTTACTCGTACTGTGGATTAAATTAATTTTCATTTGCATTTGCATAAGTTCGTCCCTCCCCATGGCCCTTTCCCGCCGTCTCTTGGCCCATGTCCATTCATTAATTCCTTCATTATGCCATTTATTGCTGAGTTGGCTAGAAAGTGCCTTGGTTTTTTATTCTTTCTGGGCTCTGTTGGGGCCTTTAGAAGATCCCTCTTTCTCCAACAAGCACAAAGTACAAGTTTTTACGGTAAAAGTAGCAATATAAAAATATATAAGGAAATAGTTTCAATCAATAGATGGAGATTGGTAGGAAACGATGCTTTGATTCTCAAAAAGTATCCTATTTTAAGAACAGTTGACTTTAGTGGATATATAACATTTCTGTGTATCCCCCCATAT
Source organism: Drosophila monieri (assembly GCA_035047585.1). Classification (NCBI taxonomy): domain Eukaryota; kingdom Metazoa; phylum Arthropoda; class Insecta; order Diptera; family Drosophilidae; genus Drosophila; species Drosophila monieri. The sequence goes on along the minus strand of JAWNPJ010000079.1, from coordinate 4,093,580 downwards.
ATTGCTTTTCTTTCCTTCTTATAGATACTTAGAAGACTATAACACAGTATTTAACATAAATATTAATATATATATTTTTTTATATTTTGTAAGTCTATACCCGGATAAGATTACAGTATTTCTGTGTCCTTATAGATGAAAAACGCATAAACGCCTTTAAACTTCATTGTTTCAAGTCCACTGGAAACTCTTGCCATTCCGAGCTGGCAAAAGGATCAGCAGTTCTCCTTTCGAAAAGCCGTCATAGACAGTTACGACCAGGGTCAGCATCTCGAATTGTTCGCAGGTGAAATCCTCGAACGGTGTGAAATCCTCGTAATTGACTTTGCAATCCATGCCTCTCAAAGAACTTAATCGCAAAAGTTCTCTACATTCAAGGAAACCGATCGAGCCACTCTGTAGCTCAAAGGATTTCAGAGTATGTTCTTCGGCTTCAGCATCAGAAAGTTCGGCATGGGATATCTCAAAACATCTAAGGGTATTCTCGTTGTGGGCCAATTCACGAAGCAGAGGCTAAAGATTTCCTGGTTCTGGCTCTCCGGTGATGGCCTCCACTTTTAGCATCATTGGCATCCATACTTTACTGCGAGGAAGAACCTTTTCACAAATTGACAGTGCTGTGTAATATTGGCCAGTCTCGAGCCTACCGACTCCAAATCGGTCACCGAAAGACTGACCAAGCCTGGATTTCATTTCAAATATTCGACCAACTTATCAACGTCCTGGTACTTCTCTCCAAAGTCAATATGATTTCCTTGTTGCTACTTGAAAAAAAAATCAAAAGTGTTCTACTTAGATACCTGTTCCAGTTTCATTCATGTTTTGGTTATTCTTGTCAAACTGTATCTTAAAATAAGCGTAAAAGTTATTTTAAAAGCTCTGTGATGCTTTCTTTTAGACACACTATGTTTACAATTTGTTGTTCTTTTAATATAATTTGCTTCTATACTATATAAGGTAGTTCCAGCGAGACTACCGCTTGATTCCAAATACGGTTTGCATTTGATTAGATGAGAAACTTTTCAGGTCGATAAGAGCCTTATCTGTTAATACAAATAAAAACTTTCACGTATCTTACAATGATAAATACACTGGGAAAATAAAATAATCACCTGCCTGCAAAAAGTTGGAAGCCTAAGTTTATGATGTCCTTGTTAGACAGGCGGTTAAAAACATTCCACTTCCCTCTTCAGGCCCTGCCAGGGCTGACAAATTTATTGTGCGTACAATGTTCAAATTCCAAATTAAAATCCTTCAACGAAAATTATTACGTTTCATTTAAACCCGAGCGAGGAACTTAGGGCACATCATAATTAATCCCATTCCAGGCCCAGACCGAAGCTGACAAACTGAGGATCCCAGTGGCAGTGGGTGGATGTCGTATAAATTCCATAATACGATGTAATTAAACTAACGTACGTAAAGCTCCCCATAATTGAGCGACATCATATGAATGCCAGAGACACTGTGAGAAAAATTTGAGTGCTTAGTGTAGAAAACAATAAATGAAATATACATTTTCGTTCTCTGTTGAAAGGACCAGGATATCCTCCATACGAAGCAGCCTCCGTATGAGTTTAATAAACAAATTGTGCAATTATGTAAGCCTGCGGAACTGACAGGACCTTACCATTTTTTTCTGGAGGAATTCCCTTATTGCTCGGTTAAGCTTATTTTTACAATTTTATTGTTTATAATTTACGAGACTGGCCTCAAGTTAGAGACGCGATGGGGACGCGGACACGAACACGACGACATGGCGGCCAAGTGCCAACCTTTGTCCACTGACAGGAGTTCCAGGCCTCAACCCTCCGCTGACCCATCGCACTGGCCTGACCAGAGGTCAAAGGCCAGGGGCTGTGGGGCCTCATTACAAAATGTTAGCCTCGGCTGTCAGCCGACACATGAAAATTGCACAACTTTTGCCTTATTATGGAGAATTCGGAGCAGGCGGCATCCTGGAATCCTTCCTCTTGGAAGGATGGCTTGGCTCCATCTTTTTTTCTATCTTTTTTTGTTAGGTTTGGTTGTGTTCAGTTCCCTTTGCTCATTTCATTTTAATTTTGTGCTTTGCTCTCGCCTCTGCCTTGCTCTTTTTATTCTAATTAATTTTTTTTCAGAGCGGTGAGGGTCTGTTGGCGGCCCAACAAGGCAAATTTATTCTTCTGTAAAAACAAGAAAAATTACGCAAAATAAATAAATTTACATAAGCTCCGAGCGTGAGTCTAGCAGAAAAAAAATAGCGAAGAAAATACAAAACATTTGTACATAACAATAAATAAAATTGCATTTACATTTACGCTTTGTCTTCTTTGGAGGCTTATTTTTTATTTTTTTTTGAAAGGAAACAAAAAAGGGTCCTGCCTGGTATTTGCCTGTTATTCGAAAGTAATTAAAAAAATAAGCCTTTAAGTCGTAACATCACTTTTTATAGAAAGTTCTTAAAAATTCTTAATTAATTAAATCTATTCTCTAGGCTTTATTATCCTTTATCCCTTCATGAAATCCATTTAAAGTTACTAATACTTCAGTTTTTTTAAGGTTTGAACCCAAAAAAGTGGGTTTCACGCATTTTCCAGCATTTTGCATTTCACGGCAATTATCGCCTGCTAATTCAGCTGAAAAATGGCATTCTAGCCAAGTCTACCACAAATTGGGATCACTTTTACGTATACACAATATTACGTATACGCAATGGGAACACACACAATGGGATTAGAAATAATTTGTGTTAGCGTTACCTTTACATTTTAAGCCTCTCAAAAATAAAAACGAAATAACTTTTCAGTTAATTTTCATAATATTCTCTATTTAATTTACCCAAAAATAACAACCCCGAGGCCAGTCGAGGCCTTGGAGTGAAACTTTTCCACTTGTTTTAGCTTGGCTGACTCCATTGTGTGAGGTTATTTTAATAACGTGCATGCTGCGCATTTAGGATAACATCTGAATTTATGTTACAGCGCCAGGACACAAACAAAGATGGCAGCCAGACGGGCAAAACGTGAAAATGGAGGTCGCGGTCCGGGAAAATGCAAAGAAAATGGAGTCGGGGGGGTCACAGCGGGAAGGCGAACGGCGGCGAGAAGAAAACTCAAATGAAAACTGATGCGGATTAGTATTTAAAATAATGTCCTGCAGGGATATAACTTGTATTCAACCCCCTCTACTTCAGCCCATGGGCCTTGTACTGTTTTCTTTTCAGTTTTTTTCCTACTTGATTTTTTATTTGGCTTTTCTTTTTATTTTTTCCACCATTTTAATTCCTCTGCAGCGATTTTTTCATTCGCAGAATGTTTCATAAAATTTATATTTGCAGATAAGTGTGCTCAAGGAGCGTGGGAGATCCCAGCCAGGACCCAACGGCCAGGACATTTTTATTACGAGACAATTTACATATTTTTCTTGTTAAAATTCCTCAACATTCTCTCGTTTCTTCAGTTCTACGTGTCATATGAATTCTCTTCCATTTCCTCGCTTTCCGAATTAATGTTAATTTTTATGGTACTTACAGATGTCCTTCTCTCTCCCCTCCTTGCTTCCTCTTAATATAAATTCAAGTTTGTTTTGTCTCAGAAAGGACAAGAAAAGAAACAAGTGGAGATGAAAATGTTAATAATATAACAACAAAATCCGAACGAATGCGTTGCAAATCGAAAAATAATAAAAACCGAAGTCACATCCTGTCTGCAGGACATCCTGGAGGGCATCGTGGAGGATAGCCAATGGCTCATTAGGTATTCCCTGGACAAATTCTATTAATTATCGTTATGTCCCTGTGATGGCTGACTCCAATTGAACAGTGTCCTGCTGCTTTTCTTAGTCCTCTCTCTGCGTTGGATGTCTTAGATTATTGTTACTTTTTTTTTTTATATATATATTTTACTTAAAACATATCTATATTATATTAACCAGGTTAATGTTAGTTTCTTTGCTCATCCCTGGCGAAATCCCTTTACTGAATTATTCCAAATTCAATTTTCCACGAACAAATAAAATCAGAGCCCCAATGCAGCCAAGGAACTACTTCTTGTCCACTTGCCAGTGGCTGTCATAGAAAATTCTAAATGTTTTCATCAACAATTCGTCGCATTAAATATTAACATGGAACTGGAGAGTAGTTGGGGACATTCGAGTGACCCTTTCAATGTTGAACCCCAAAAAGGTCATCATGTGTCATGCACAAAAATGCACAAAGAAAAATTGTATCTAAATTTTAGGATAGCCCTTTAAAACACCATCCGAGTTTTTCACTATAAGAAGTTTTTTATTTTCAGTGTACATTTATACACGAGCAGAGATGCCGGTAAAAGTAATTTTGGACATTTTTCATCATAAACGCCTGCAATTGGGAGACTCAACCCCTTCTGGGAGTCTCATCCTGGCCAGGAAAGCAGCTTTGATTTCGAATTGGATTTGAATTTGGAATTTTTGGCTTTCAAGGACCGTCGAAGGTCCGCAGGCAGCAGAGACTGAATCTGGGGCTTGGGGAGTGGAGTCCGAGTTGGTCAAGTTGGTCAACGCATAAATATTTCTCTTTGTCCAGGCATCGGATTGGAGCCAAAAAAGACCATTCCATATATGTATATACTTTGTATGCATAGACATAGGTGTGCAGGGGTGTGTGCGATACTGGAACTCTTCCTTCCTCTGTCTGGCACATCCTTCTGCTTCCCACCAGCAGAAACAAAGAAGGACCTGGTTGTGTAATTGTGGAGCTGGAGGATGGAGGAGAGGCCTCCCGGATGGCTGGTCAGATATGAGCAACGGTCGAATGGTCAAGTCAAAGTTATTGTCATGTCATGTAAGTGCCTGCTGGCTCAACCCATATTCCACCTCGTTTCGGCCCTGGTCCTGTTTGAATTTTCCAATTTTATCTTTTACTTCATGCACATCCTTCCCATTTCTTTTTTCTTTGGAAGACAAGTAATCAAGCTCTTGGTTTGAGAAATATTTTTAAAAGTGTACGGAGCATGATATACAGAAAAAACACCTGCACGAGAACATCATCAAAAATGTTTCAGGACGTTTCATAAGTCAAAGGATGTGCCTTGGGGATACTTTGAGAAAAAAAAAGGATGAAAGTTTTTGGGCAAAATGTAAATATCGGTTGTAATGGCCAACGCCCCAAGAGGCAGCCAAATCAACTGACCAGCAACTTTCCAACCAACTTTGATGGCATCTTGCAAAAGTTGAAAGTGACTTAAGTGAAATTTCCACCTCAGGCCCTTTATTTCCTTCGGAAGCTAAAGGGTCTGGAACATGAGTAAAAATTAAATTGATTTTTCTTGGACATTTTTGGGGTCCTGTTCACTTTTCGTTTTGCCTCTTAATGGTCTTTTGACAAGCCAGTGGATCTTGTATGGCATATTAAATCGATGAACAAATAGTTTTATTTCATTAAACTTAGTTTTTAAACTTCCCGCTCAAATACTTTTCACCCCCAATCGATTTAGTCCGCCTCCACTCGACTTGAGCGACAATTTCGTTTCAATTAAATTATAATTATATCTTCAGTCAGCCCACCCGTTTTCACTCAAACAAACAAAACAAAAAGTACAATTTTCATTTTCACCTTTTGAGAAAGACGAAACGGGCGTTGATAATTCCCCAAAATTGTTTGACACTTCAAAGTCATTATGAAGATAGCAATCACTCCCCACGCTCCTTTCATTACCATCCCCTGATTCCACCAGGATCCAGGCATTTCCTCACGCCACGGCATTCAGCCCGGGCCTCTCCCTCCACCACTTGGGCAATCCTTCAGGCCCATCCATGACTCCTTTTTGCCACTTTACCCAATCCAGAGAAGGGCCTCGCCACGTCCTGTCTGCATACCTACATACCCGCAGCGCTTTTTGATGTAATTTTGGCATAAGCCAAAAAATGTTTCCTTCCTTGAGATGTCTTTGTCTCCCGCTCGAATCCGACACGCTCTGACAGACTCTTCGGGGGAAAATTAAGAAAATGGCTCTGGAATTAAATTTGGAATTAAAATTTTGCGTTGTGCACATAACTTTATGTCACTGGGGTTTTCGCATTAAAGGATTATTGCCTTTCGCGGGGAAGGATGTTTCAATTATCTTAATATTTTACCCAAAGATCTTTAAATCTAAAAAGATCTAAAAAATATTTTGTTTCTAGATTTTGACGCATATCGACGGAGAATCGATCTACAAATCGATTAAGATATTCCGTTCAAGAATCGGATGATTACTGCCAAAGATATAGCCATCGATGTGGGCCATATATCCCCATCCAGGCTTTTTCAGGATTTTGAAGGGGACCCATCAAAAAATTTGACAAAAAATCCAAAAAATATTTTGTTTCTAGATTTTGATGCGTATCGACGGAGAATCGATCTACAAATCGTTTAAGATATTCCGCTCAAGAATCGGATGATTACTGCCAAAGATATAGCCATCGATGTGGGCCATATATCCCCACCCAGGCTTTTTCAGGATTTTGAAGGGGACCCATCAAAAAATTTGACAAAAAATCCAAAAAATATTTTGTTTCTAGATGTTAATGCAGATCAACGGAGAATCGATCTACAAATCGTTTAAGATATTCCACTCAAGAATCGGATGATTACTGCCAAAGATATAGCCATCGATGTGGGCCATATATCCCCATCCAGGCTTTTTCAGGATTTTGAAGGGGACCCTCAGAAAATTTGACAAAAAATCCAAAAAATATTTTGTTTCTAGATGTTAATGCAGATCGACGGAGAATCGATCTACAAATCGTTTAAGATATTCCACTCAAGAATCGGATGATTACTGCCAAAGATATAGCCATCGATGTGGGCCATATATCCCCACCCAGGCTTTTTCAGGATTTTGAAGGGGACCCATCAGAAAATTTGACAAAAAATCCAAAAAATATTTTGTTTCTAGATTTTGATGCAGATCGGCGGAGAATCGATCTACAAATCGTTTAAGATATTCCACTCAAGAATCGGATGATTACTGCCAAAGATATAGCCATCGATGTGGGCCATATATCCCCACCCAGGCTTTTTCAGGATTTTGAAGGGGACCCATCAGAAAATTTGACAAAAAATCCAAAAAATATTTTGTTTTTAGATTTTGATGCAGATCGACGGAGAATCGATCTACAAATCGTTTAAGATATTCCACTCAAGAATCGGATGATTACTGCCAAAGATATAGCCATCGATGTGGGCCATATATCCCCACCCAGGCTTTTTCAGGATTTTGAAGGGGACCCATCAGAAAATTTGACAAAAAATCCAAAAAATATTTTGTTTCTAGATTTTGATGCAGATCGGCGGAGAATCGATCTACAAATCGTTTAAGATATTCCGCTCAAGAGGCAAAGATATGGGTTGTACTATGGATCATATTGCCCCTCCCAAGCATTTTCAGGATTTCGAAGGAAAAAACAGCAAATTTAAAAAAAATCTAAAAAATATGATGTCCCTAGATTTTGATGCAAATTGATGGAGAATCGAGCTACAAGCTTTTTAATGTGTTCCGCTCAAGAATCAGATGGGTATTGACAAAATTATTGCCTTCGCTGGGTGCCATATAATTCCATATTATCTTCCTCCTGCAATTCACAGATTAGGACTGAATTTCTAGGACAAAAAGTTTGGAAAAAATGTGGAAGTACAGGAATGTGGCCCGTTGGATCTGTTCATTTCGATTGAGTCTTCAATAAATTATTTCGCAGATAAAACATATACTCTGATGTATGGAGCACCCACCCCTTGGGCACTTTTGCTTGCAATCGGAGAAAAGGCTGCGCTGTCGTCTGCTCCCGAGCGACATTTTCTGGCCAACGGAACTGACAGAATTGAAAAATAAGCGACGACCCACCGGACAGTGGGCGTCGGTCTAGAGGAGCGGGTGGTGGAGTGGGAGGTGAAAAATAAAAAATGGCGTCCAGTCGAGTGCTCAACCTCAAGATTTATAACAAAGGAAAAAAAATAATACCTGGAGAAGGAGAAAAAGCACACGTTAAAATAATGCAAAAGCTAAAAAAAAGGATGTGGGGAAACACATACTAAAGCAGGAAGAGGGAGAAGGATGAAAAACAGCACACAGTGATACACGCAACAACGGAAATGGAAAGGATAAAATTAATTTTTCTCTTTTTTTCGCCATTTACTTCACCTGCTGCTTTTCTCGCTCCGCCACTTGCGTTTATTTTTATTTTATTTGTGGGGAAAGGTGGCGGCAAGTGGGAGTGGCAGGTGGATGGGGCAACATTGCTGATGCCACAAGCACATTTAGTTTGTGAGGCAGTGGCGCACCTAGGGTGGGGCCGATGTAAACACTCTACTGCTTTTCCTATATTTTTTCTATCAAGAAAAATCTTTTTTTTCCATATTGTGGAAAAACACAAAGGTTGTATCACTTTGAAAATTCTAACTTAAACGCAGTTGGCCGCTGAGTTTTAAAATTTTTCACAGAGCTCATGATTATCGACACTATTGATAAAAATTTCTATGTTGCTAGTTGTATTTGCAAGGTTGTGGGCGCGTTTATCATCTCATTTCATAAATAAAAGTGGGGTAGGGCAAATCTGCAGCCAAAACAACTATTACTCTGCAACATCAAATTTTAATTGAGGTATAGTTTTTTTGCGGTTTTTTATCATTTTTATCATTTTCAAAATATTACGTTCTTTATCTATAAATTATAATCAAGGAACACACCAAAATTAAACCAAAAAAACCAAGTGGCGCACAGTATTCGGGCGAATTTTTCTTCGACTCCAAAGATTATCTCGATAATGATCGAGAATTTTCCGCTTTTCCCCGGGCGCCAGCAACCCTAGGTACGCCACTGTTTTGGGGAACTTGTCGTTGTCTCCCTCAGATCCGCCACTTTCCTTAAAATGTGTTATTTTCAGACAATTCTTATAATAAATGAATTAAGCAAATAGAAATAAATACCAAAAGGGATGAACTTTTATATTTATTTTGGGCTTGCCACAAGCACTGCAACCCCTATAATAGTTAGACCTTTCTGGTAGCATCTTTTATCTATAATATATCTTCTTTTATAGAAAAAAAAACTGGATATCGAACTCACGGAAGTCTCGTCACATAAAAAGAGAATTTAATACAAAAACTCATGTGGGCGGCGGTGGGGGTGCCGGACAAAAAAACAAAGTGCAAGTCGTGTCCAGTTCAAAGAGAATAAAAAGTGGAAACCAATAAAGCCAACAACAACAAGAAAAACAAGGAGGTCCGAGATAATCCTCTGAAACAGGGAAGGGCCACACCGAGAGGTGAAGCAATAAAAATGAAATGGGAGCAGTTGCTTTGGATGGCGCAGTCTGTCAAATGGGAAATATTATGTGTCCTTAACCCCTTATCCCGTAACCAGATCAGATAACCATGTAAGTGGGAATGGGAATAGGAGTGGGAAATTGGAAAGGAGATGACCTCACCTTCTGGGATCGTAATATCCAATATTGCGCATACGCAATGTGCGCCACCGCCGCCATTTGGAGGGTGAAGAATTATGAAAGTGACCGCAGGAATTATGAATTTCTCCTTCCGCTGCTGGCCAATCAAAACGGTCGGCCAACCACATTCGAGTTGCCCCGATCCTGCGCTTATTACATAAAGTTATGTGTATCATAATCCATAATGCTGCAAACACCCCCACAAACACCCACACGCCCGGGGAATATGAAAACGAAAACAAGGCCTCGCGTTTGTTGTCTTTGGCTTCAAATTGCAACCACAAACAGAACGGAAACTGGGAAAAAAGGACTCCAGGAGCAGCCACCCTGTCAGTAGAGGTAGGGGGCAAAAAAAACCCGAAAAGGAAGCAATTTTTGGGGGTGAAATCCGAGGCAGCACCCTCAATGCCACCCAATTATAACCGTATGGGTAGGGCTGTGTATTTGTGTGTTTGCGCGGGGGTTGTGCGGGAGTGGGTGAGCTTATTTGAGCAACGTTTGTTATTGTTTCATTTTTCTCGTTTTCCTTTCGATTTTTCTTCTATTTATATACGTGCCAGGGTGTCGGTGTGTGCGTGTATCTTGGATACATCCAGGAGTCACTGGGTACACGTACGCAAGGAGCTATCGGGGCGAAGTTACTGCGATACGTGCACCATCATAAAAAGGACAAAACAATAACAATAAAAATCATATATACTCATAGACAGGCCAAGGCCCCACCACCCACTATTGCCACCCAGCACGTCCTGCCAAACGCACTATATATATATGTCCCTGTATGTACGTATGTTCATATGAAAATAAATGAAAATCTTTAAGATATGAGCGTCCACAAGGAATACAGATAGAGGACTCCACCCTTAAGTGATTTCTGCAAGGAGTCCATTGACCATTAATAGCCAATGTATCCTGTAAGGATACAGTCAAAAAATAAACTTTAGAACTTAATACATTTATTGTTGAAATACAAGTTTTTGATAATTAAGCGCAAACAAGGACTATTAAGCTAACTTCAGATCAAATAGAAGTACCTATCACCAAGTATCCTGAAAATACTTTCCAGAAACCATGTCTAGTCAGCGCCTTTTTGGCTAGAAGGCATCGATTTCTTTGGCCAACAAATGAAAACACATTAGAGGAACTACAAACCTCATTCATGAAGAAGGAAAACAAAGAAGGACGAGAGCCGTGCCACCCAAGGATACGACGTTCGCTATTTGGCTTGATAAAATGCGTTAAAACGAAAATTAAGCAACACAATTAATGGACCCGCTTTATCATACAATTTTAATGGCTCAAATAAATTGGCCAAGAACTAGCCGGAGAGCGGAATGGCCCTGCATGTTTCTAGAGCACACCCTCCCGCAGGGGTGTACATACCACATATATCCATTATATGGCTGGATATTTATATATTTGAGTAGCTTCCATTTTCATGATTCAATTTGACCCTAAGCTTAATTAGTTTCAGGTTGCCGTTCGCAGGACATTCGAGTTTTATGTCTCAGATGATCCGAACCCCTCTAATGGAGTTTCATTCAGGCAGGATTATCCCATTGATAGTCATCTATTCTTAGGTGGATCCTGGGTATTATATACTGATTGTATATTCCAATAAACCCAGAGCTGGCTGCTGAAGTATGACATCATATTTTAGGGGCCCCCATATATACCTCCACACATATACAAGCCACAGGACATGGCCTAAGCTCCGACTGGCCAACATTGTTATAAAAGTGCAAACAAACATGGCCGGCGGTGGGTGGTCAAGATGGGTGCGTGGGTGGGTCGGAGGAGCCACCAAAACCAAACCAAACCGACCCGAACCCAACCGAAGCGAAGGAAACTAAACAAAAACGAGTCCGCAGCTTGACCAGAGCGCGGATTCCAGGAGTCAGGACGAAAACGCGCAATTTTTTCCCAGGACCACCCAATGGGGCGGAGAGAGCGAGCTAGAGAGAGAAATTATGAAGCCAAAGATGCGGGAGGTTATGAGAAGAAAGCGGGGGTAGGGGTGGCTAGGGTGGCCAGGACACCGGTGACCTGGCCGAAGGACTATAGAAATAACAAAAGGAAAATCGCCACACACACACACACCCAAGCACTAGCTGGACGAGGAAAAAATGAGAAACCGTGTGGTCCGCTGGCTGGGCAAAATAAATCGCTGGACATAAAAGCCCCAAAGTGCAAGGGGGACAGAAGCAAAAAAAAAATAAACTTGAGCAAGAAGGAGGGCTCTACATCCTTGGCTGGGCCAGAAAGAGCAGGAACGAGCGCCAACAGGAATAAAAAATTGAATGAAATATTTTTATAACCACACACACACACACAGACACATGCTCGGAGAAATAGAGGAGAGAAATAAAGGAAAAGAAAGAGACGGGAAGAGGTGGCGAGAAAGAGAGAGGCAGATGGGGGAGTCCTGGCTGAAGGATATTGATGGGGCGCAACAGTAAAGGAAGCCAAGGAAAAAGCAGCGCCAACATGCTTATCAAATATGAAGGAACCGAAAGTGGGTCGAGGCTCGGACTTGGGCTGGGGGCGGTATCATAAAAGCCATGAGCTCACCTGCCCGGCCTGGGCGGAGGTGGGTGCTCAGAGGGGGATGGGCGGGGGAGGTGGACAAGTGAAGGCGGCGCACCCAAGGGTAGTTGGGTCGAAAGTTTTATGGATGCCCGATGCCACGACAGGTGGTCAGAGCACGCCCACTCACAGACCTCCTCGTCCTCCGTCCTTTTTGGGGTCTTTCACATATTTTCTCTCTTCCGTTTTTTTTCAGTCATAAAAACAGGGGGCAGGAGGGGGAGGAGGAGAATCGAATGGGAGCTGCCACACGTGCGGATAATAAAAAATGTTTTACTTTTCAATCGACCAATAATATGGCGTTCAATGGACAGGCCAAACGTGCTAAACCCATAACAAAGGACCACCCCCAGCCACCCACTCCCACTCCCACACACACTCACACATACACACATAGGACCCACACACACTAACACAAAAAAGGAGACACACCACCACGTACGTAGTTCAATCATCGTTAAAAAGAATTTCATTTTGAAAAATGCCAGAACTTCAATAAATTATATTGCTCTCGGACCACGAAAAGGAAACTAGAGAGTAGGTTCGAGGAGTAGGGTGAAGGATAACAGCAACAAAAATGGGTTCGGGCTGAGGGCTATAACAGGGCTGACCGGATCCTGGAGGGATGTGGCTTTGCTATCATAACCACAATACAAAGAAATTGGGAGGGCAAGTCAAACAAAAATGAAAAAAAGATGCGGAGAACAAGGAGAAAACGGAAACCCACAGAAGCATCCGCTGTCGGCTATATCCGTAAGATACTCGGGTGCGGACAGGTGAATCAGGTCAGCGGGGATCCGTTCGTGGACGAGCAGCTCGAGGATGGGCAGCCGGAGCCAATGGCATTCTGAAGCGTCAGCGTCTCCAGCTGCCCGCTCGATGGTTATTGGTTCGCGTTGCAGTAATATAATATACACAGATACACACCAACACACCCACGGAGATATGTGGAATAAAAATTGTGAAATGAAAAGAGAAAACGGAAAAAGCTGAGCTGGAGGAAGCCATAGAAAACTATTGGAAAATAGAGGTTGAGGGGCAGCAGATTTTTCCTCAACTTTGTTGCATCGTGACATTTTTTCCCTCCCAACCCCCTTCGCCACAAGGGGAGTAACTGGGTGGACAGGGTAGGTGACCGGTGGGTGGCTCCAAGTGGAGCCGGGTGGCCATTGTCATAATGACGCGCATTCCTGTGCACTTGGCTGGAGTTGCCTGCTTTTGTTCCCCATCAGAAAGCATTTCCCGGCATCCGCTAATTAAGTCATACCAGGGAGCAGTGTGCAACTAACTACACTCGAAGAAACTATAGTCCTTTATCCTTATACCCTATAGCACTAGTGCCATCTCCTTTTCAGATCTATGAGTAAACTTCAAGCCTTTCCCGAGTTAAAATCTCTCCTTTGTTACCTCAAAAATATACCACAATCCACACAACCCCTTCGTCCTCGGATCCCCCGAGTGATATGACAAGTGAAAATCTCTCCCTGGCGTCCCCGGGAGATGCGTGCGTACATTTCCCCGAAGCTAATCAGGCAAGCCTAACGAAATTTGCCAACAAAATCCGTCAAAGTCACGGGCGTTTGGCCCGCGGCAGCCATCGCAGGCCATTAGCCCGCCAGGGCGCCCACACATGTCAGCCTGAAAGTCCTCGAGGGGCACTCCACTCCACGCATTGTCATCGGTGTCGGTGTCGGTATTGGTATCCACAGGATATCAGCATCATCATCATTTTAGAAGCCAAAATATGTCTCGAATTATGCTGGCAACTTGGCAGTTTTTTAGCAAAAGGACTTTCAAGCACATCCTTTTATTTTTTTGCTAAGACGGGAGTATCTGAAAAGAAGACGGAAAATTGGCATCACTCGCCAGGGAGGGAAAGCCTGGGAGGGAAAAAAGGAAAATCTGATACTCGCCCGAAAATCGCGTCAAACTTTTGGCAGCCATCGGCTCAACGGGAGGGTGGATTTCTGAAAAATGTGATGCATGTTTATTTGAAAAATCGCTAAAGGATAACTAAAGGATTCCCCTAAGGGCATTTCGCAAGCTCGTGTGATTTGTTTGCGAATTTACATACCCCCACTTTGGCATTTCCCTGGGTGTTTTCCAACTCGTTGAGCAGCAGCACCGCCGCCGACTTTTTTTCTGTTGTCCTCCACCCAGGATATCCCCGAACCGATCCGTTGTGGCAATAATTTTGCATAACGAATAAGTTGAATAAGTAAATGTATCCAAATTGAATCAGTGCTGAATCGAATCCAAAAGGACCTGGCTGGCTCGCTGGCGGTGTTAAGTGGCAAATTCAATTTGGGTTCAGGGTTTACAGCTCCAAGTTGACATTTATGAGCCACCATTTTTGAGGGCATATCGATTTCCAGACTCCTTCCCAGGGTCCTGAGAGGGTCGGACGACCACGTACAATCCCCAAATGGCAACATCATTAACTAACCTGCCCCGGAGTCGTCAGTAAATAATGTAATTTATGAATTACAATTAAAAATACACACAGAGGGCAAAGAATAGCAAATATATATGTGTTCAGGCTCCGGCCACATGTGCTAGCCTTTTGGGGTGGTCGCTCATCCCCCACTCCACTCAGCCGGGTGTCTGGCCATTTTTGTGCTTGGCTCATCAGTTCCCCCCGCACTGGGCAGTGTAATAAAACTCCCCATTTGGTCATTTGGCAATTATCCCGATAAATTAGCAGCCGGACAATGGCACAGCAGCGTCGCGTCCACCCACCACAGCCCATCCTCATTTTCTAATACCCAGCCCATCCATATATCCTTTATTCTTGAAAAATAGCCAGGGGTTGGATATGAACATTTCGTGTCCTTGCGTTTAGCGACTTTATGCGGTTTATTCTAAGCTCTGTTATATATTTCACATATATGTAATATAATATATAAAATAAATGTTTTAAAAAAGGAATTAAAAATTCATAAGGATCGCCGAAAGGTACAAGGACTTTTTCAGCCTCCCGTGTAAGTAAAGTCCTTTTTTATTGTACCTCTTGGCCATTTTTTGTTGGCAACTTTTTCAGGTGTGGAAAATCGGCTTTTCAGGTTAACAAAATCAACTTGGTAACGAATTAAAACGAACCGGCTAGCGAGTGGCCAGCAAAAACAGACACAAATGCAAACAGAAAGAGTTTTTGGTGGCTGTCAGGAGGGGATAAAAAGGGGTGGGGGTGATGGAGGTTTTGGGGTAGTACTTTCAAAAAATGCAAAATAAACGAGAGACTCGCAAAAACGAAGGCAGCGAGCGTGTAAAAAGCCTCACAAACTCAATCAATCAACGGACAGAATAAAGCGCGTATACGCAGTGTTGTCCATGCCAAAGTAACAAATGAACACACACAGATACTCACACACACACACACACACACACATGCACTGCAAACACAGATACAAATACGGACACTCACACAAAGACTCAGGTTGTTAGTCGCTTGTTTCGCACTGCTTGCCAAATACCACAAAATCTATTTCGATTCGCAATCAAAATCCCAAATTCCATTTGTACTATGACGAGTCCAGCACCGGACACCGTACCCTGGTCTACTGCCGTACATGCGTATATGTATGGGTTTCAGTGTGCATGTGTGTGAGTGTGTGTGGAATAGGCCGGAGAGTCCTGCGATTGGGAAATCGTGGCCAACTTGTGCTTGAGTGCTTTCGTTTGTATTTAGTGGTGGACTTAAAAATACAGAGGCCCCCGTCCAGGATCCAGCTGCAGTTCTAGGCTTTGGGCTTAGTTCTAGGTCCTGCCACTCCGCCTCCCCACACCGCCCCCCTGGAAAGCGTTGCACCCACAAAGGCCGTGGCCACAAACGCATCCGGCGCTGACGTTGAACGATGAGTCTCCCGCCAAAAGCTGAACGCTTTCAGCCAATGTCCATGTCCATACCACGGTATCCAGGATGCACTCCAAGGATATAGGGGAGCTATGTTTCTGAAATAATCAAATTGTTTATATAAATATTTTTCTAAAATTGGATTTCAAAAGGTGAATACTTAAAACTTTCAATTTTTAGATATATTTCTTCCAGTGCATCAGCTTGTTACCTGCCCTGCCACCCACCACTGGTTGTCCATTCAGCTGCCATGTTTTCCAATTTTCGGCGCACTGCGTTGCATTCAGATTCGCTGTGGATGCAACGGTGGCAGGAAGAAAAAACAACAGCAAGGGGCAGAACACCCCCACCCGTTTTTGCCCGAAATTTGGTCATTGTTCGCGGAATTGCTTATAAACGCGGCCCTCGACTCCATGTCTCCTGGCTTTGACTGCTTTTTTCCGCGACTGCCTCTGACCGAACTCAATCTGACCTGCCATGTCGACGCTTTAGTTAGGATATATGCACGAGGTGGAGGCACTACGGTCGGGATAGGGCCACAGGGTAGGATAGAGCTGATTGCAATGCTTTGGCTTTCGCGTGGGCTTTGGCTTTGGCGGTTGGACAACCGCAGGGAGCCGCTTTTTGATCGTCGGGTGGTGCAAAAGTAAAAATATTATTGCACTCTCGCGGCCCCTCGGTATAAACGGTGGGCCCCAGTGGGTCACTCCACAATCAGGCCTACGCCGCCAATTTAGTCACTTGGAAATTTTGTTAAATTAACGGAACGATTGTGTGGAAGAGCCACTGGCCCAAGCCACAATATTTAACCTTAAAAGGGAACTTATACAGATGGATAGGATGACTAAGGATGGAGTTGCTTCTTGCCTTTGAAAAATGATTTATTTGGCTATGCAATTTATAAGCTTTGCCTTTCTTTGCGGGATACATTCATGCATCTATAGAAAAATATAAATATTGGAATATTTAGAGACTACTACTAACAAAAATACACAGTTTATTGTCAGATTGCATCAACCCTCGGCTGCCACCGCAGAAGCAACACTTGGCTTGGCTTCCGCTGAGGAGACTTCCGGCGCTTGCGATTGCACCAGCACCTTAGTGGGTAGCAGGTGCTTCAGGGGCTCTAGAATCCTGGCCTGTTGTAGGTATGTCAGCTGTTGCTGCTCCAGCTGTAGTAGACTGATGCCAAGGTGAACGGTTAAAGCTTGTGGCGAAAAGACTCCATGAATGCAGCGCTGAACGTATGGAACCAAATCGTAGGCCAAGCACGAGCACAGCCGGACAAAAGCCTCCCGTTCGCTTCCTGCAAAGGCCTGCTGTTCCTGGCGATAGAATGCTAGAACTCGCTGGGCAGCTAGGTGCAAGGAGCGCTCCAAGCAACGCGCCACATCAGTGGCCAAGGCCAACGGAGCGCACAAGCGGAGCTCGTTAAGGGCGCCCAGATACCCATTGCACAACGCGGCCAGCGGATAAAAGTCCAGCAAGGTTTCAGGCGGGGCGAAGGACTCCTGATCAGGGTCCACCTGCTTACGGGAGTGCAAATGCAAAGCCACCTTGTTGATTAGCGTAAAGCGGTCCAGCTCCCGCTCAAACTGCACATTAAGTTCCTCCACACTCTCTTCAAACCGACGTCGGATCACATCGACGAAAATAGGAGCCATTAGAGCGCGAAAGTCAGCGCCCACGCGACTAAAGGACAGCCCAAAGTACATGCACTGCCCCAGGACGGTTTCCACAGATCCTACGCCAAGCTGCAAGTCGCGCTGCAGAGTCTCCAAGAAGGCATTAATCTGGAAGATAGTTAAGCATTAAATAAGAGCTAGTATTTTTTTCCGAGTACCAACCTTATTGTGCAGCCAGGCCTGAAAAAGGCGGTCGCCATTGCAGCTCACGCCTTGCAGCGGCTTGAGAGGAGCCTGTGCTACTTTGCTAGCCGGCTCATCCTCCGGAAAAATAGCTCGATACTGAGTGATGATATTGAACAAATTTATGCGTGTGATCTCAATAGTCTTAATCAAGTGTTGTTGTGCTGAAAGATAGGAGTTAGTAATTCAGGAACAATACGAGGACAGAAGTGCTCACCGTCACTCGTGGGAATGGCTTCCAGGCAGGAGTTCAGCCAAGCATCGCGGGCCTGCAAGAACTTCAACCGCAGCTCGTTGTCTCCAAAAGCCTGCATTCGCTTCAAATAGCCCACGATTTGCAGGCACTTTGGTAGCTGCAAGTCCGTGCGCAGTTGCGCCACCAACTGGACGAGCATGGTGTGCCACAATGCCTCCACAGAACGGACAATGCTCTGAAATCCAATAACGTTTAATATAAGGAATAACTCATCGATCAAAACTCACCTTAACCACGGGTATGTGACCTTGATGCTGGCCTAGGCGGGTCGCATAGGCGGCCAGCTCCAAGGCCTCCTCGTAGCGACCCTCTCGGATGCATCGTTCCATAAGCTGTGGCAGCTCCAGCACTTCCAGGAGCTGGGCATTCTTCTGCAGCGTAATGGAGTTGAGGCGACGCTGTTCACTCAACTCAGCCGAATCCTTCAGGAACCCCTCACACCGTTCACTAAGCGCCGGCAGCTGACTTACGAGGGTGGCCAACTGCTCCTCCGTTCGAAGGAATTCGCTGAAAATTGAACGCGAGTTCTCCGCCGTGGTGATGAAGGTCTTGTAATTCGAGATGGCCAAGTCCTGCGTCTGTTCAAGGATGCTACGTGCCTCGTCGGCCAATCGGGTTTGCTCCTTCTTCAGCTGCTCCACCTTGCAGGTGCCCAGTTTGGACAAATAGTTTTCTAGCTCCGGATTGCCACGCAGGTTCTCTGTGGGACGTGTCCAAGAAACATCAACTTGTAAATATCTCGAAAGTGAGAGATGTTTACCCACCTGGCACTCCATCAGGAAATATCAACTTAAGAACCCTCTCGTTCTCCAGATCCATTTTATCCGAGAACTCCATTAGTTTATGTTTATTTATAAAAATCCTTGGATCGACGTTGAGTGTTTCATGAGTGTTGCCGTATCGCCAAAAACAGCTGATTGAAAATCCAGTGTTGATAAACTTTACTATAATTTGAATATGTGCGCAAAACATTTTAAGAGTTTTATTAAAATATACAAAATTTGTTTTCTTAAAACCAAATATGGTCTATTAAGGATGCAACTTTAACCTAATCCATTGCTTGGCGACCGGACTAGTGGATTTTGTTAAATTTTATATATAACTGATAAAAACGAAAATAAATTTCTACACTGCAATCTAATCGATGGAGACACTAGATATTTCCATCGAACTTCCATCATCCGAGGGCTGCTGCTCTGCGCTGGGATTTTCTCCGCCACTAGATGTTCTGGGGGTTTCATCCGCGGCATTCGAAATTTCCGTTGCCGAGGAAGTCGTGTTAGTTGCGGTACTGCTGGCCCCTGGGTTCATGCTTGACCGGTTGGGCTGAGATCGACGCAATCCTTCCGCCATCGAACGACCAGACCGAGTGGTGCTGGACGTTGAAGTGCTTGGCCCAGCCACATCGGCTGTTGTGGTGGTCGTTGTGGTAGGCACACGAGAACGCACGTCCGGATGCTCCCACTCCATCTCGTCCTCTGAACTGGTTTCAGCATTGGCGACAGTCGTGGCAGTCTTGGATTTGGTCTTTTTCCACTCTGCACTGCGCTTCCAGTCGATAGTCTTGAGCAGGGCCTTGGCCTCCGTTTTCCGCTGTAAGGATGTTTCTTATAGATATCCACAAATTAAGAATTTCAATTTCAAAAAGAAACTCACATCATCCGAGTCCAGGCATTTGTAAGCGTAGTAGGCTGCTCTTTCGTAGTCCGCCTTTTTCTCATAGTAGTTTGCCAGCGTGATGAATCCCTGATAGAGGCTCTGCTTGTCAGTGGCCGCGCGCTCATCTTCGCAATACATGATGTAGCAGTGGACTGCTGTTTCATGATCCCCGAGCTTCTCGTGCAGACTGGCCAGCTTGTACATGGCAATGCCCTCGATGTCGCCCACGTCGATGGCCTTCCAGTAGCACTTGACCGCGTTCTCGCACTTGTCCAGCTTCTCGTAGGTTTCGCCGAGTGCCACCAGCATTCGCGAGTCATAGGGACGCAACTGATGCGCAATTTTGAAGTAATACAAGCTATAATAGTGCATCTTAATGATCTCGTAAGCCTGGCCCAGGCCGTACCAGGCGCGATAGTCCCTCTTGTTGACCTCTACCGCCTTCCGGTAGCTCTGAATGGCAGCGTTCGTATTTTTCAGCTCCATGAACTCGTGACCCATCAGGGTCCACGCAGCAAGATACTTCGGATTTAGTTTGAGGGCACGCTGGAAGTAGGATATGGCTACCTGGTGATCACAGCGAATGCTGTAGTAGTTTCCTGAGGAAATAAAGTCATTTTAAAATAAAAGTAGAATGATTATAAAGGTATCACAACCTATAACACAACACGTTTCTGGGCGGTACTTGTTGATGCTCACAGCCTTGTGGGCCAGCTGTGCCATCTCGGTTTTCATCTCTTTAACAAACAAAAGGTTGGAGTAAGTGTCCACGTTGTCAAGGCGGTAAGGATCGCTGTCCAGCAAAGCCTGATACAGCTCGATGGCCTTGTCGACATCCCGCTTGTTGTGATAGACCAGCGCCATCTGAGCGATGAGGTAGATGCTCTTGCTGAAGCCCGATGCCTGTAGATCCTCGTAGATCTTCAAGCCGTCGTCGTTCAAGTACAGCTCCAGGTAGGTGTGGGCCATGAAGAAATGGCGCATCCAGTGCCCGCCCAGCTGCAGACTGAGTAACTTCTTCTTTTCCATGATAAGCGGCGAGAGCTCTAGGTAGGCGCTCCACAGCATCGGCACCAGGCGTATGGCATGGATCAGCATTTGTTCGGCAGCCTGGTTGAGATTCAAGGCTTTCAGCACGACTCCATACAGGTATATACCATATCCGTCCAGGCGACTCTTCCCATATTCGGTGCGCAGGGTGGATAGTAAGTCCGTAAGGTCTCGCATCTGATTCGGTTCGTTGAGATTCGCCTGATCGGTGGTGGAGTCCAGGCGGCGCTTTTCACGCGCCATGTACGTGGAGTAGAAGTGTAGGAAGCGCGGGACACTGGACTCGCAGTTTCGAACCGCATGAGCGGCCCGATCGTATTCCCTCACGTCGTAATAGCTCTTGGCCAGGAAGTAGTCACTGTACTCCGCCGGAGCGATGCCCTCCAGCTGGCACTCACTGAAGGTGCGGTCCTCCTCCGAGGCATCCTCGCCATCAATCTGCACGTCATTGAGTCCGTGATGCATCTCCGCCAGCCACTTGGTGGTGTGGAGCAGGCCGCGCTTGGAGCACTCGACGATGCCGCGACGCAGCTCCTTCTTCACATCCGGCAGCAGCACGCTGAAGAAGTCCTGCATTTCGTTTGTTTATTGGGATCGGCGGAGTGATAGGTGGGAAAAACAATTGTATTTGCCGGTCGCGCTACACTATTGGTGGACTAAGCATAATAATCGAAATCGATAAGTATCGAAATTTTAGCAGTATAATGAAAATATATTTTCATTCATTAGAGATCAGGTGCCTGGTCTAGGTCAGGATATATAGTGGGGTTCTTATCTAATTTTTATGTTATGAAAAGTGACAGCTTCAAATCCGAAATAAAAATAAAGTCACTGGTTACTGCCTGAGCATCTCTAACAAAGGGAAGACTCTGCGCACCTGGTCACACCATTCTTCGGGCAGGTGGAAAGGGGACACCAAAAACTGCTGAGAATAACAAACTGTGCAATTGCGATAAGAGGAAAAATAACAACATGACGAAAACAGATTCTTTGTTTGAAGTTTAAACAGTCGCATCAACGAGGGGATCTGCCGCAGCGGGAGCCCACAACATAACTGTGGAGTTCCGTAAATAAATGACGTGCTCGTAAGGTCAACAAATCAGCTGATGGAAACTGCGCAGACAAATAACCATCGTCGCATTCATTGAGTGGAATAACAATTATCATAAAGCTTTGTGAGCTGATTCACTTGTTTGTGATTGACACTGACCATTATCTGGTGATAAAATATAGCTGCGCCGTCACTCGCGCATTGTTTGCCCCCAAACGCACATCGCACAATGAGGCTCAGACACTCGGGAATCGTTCTGGGGATGCTGGTGGCCACTTTTTTGGCACCAGCCGAATGCTTTTGGCCTTGGCACACAACTAGCACAACTCCTCCCCCACCGCCACCACCTCCTGAACCAAAAATATCGCCTGTGATTTTTGGTAAGGCTATTGATTTTTATTTCGACAAGGTTGTCCTCTAAACTATGAACCCTGCGATTTCTAGTGCCCGGTGATGGAGGATCCCAGCTGAACGCCCGTCTGAACAAAACCAACTCGCCGTACTTCGTGTGTGAGAAGACGCACGACTGGTACAATCTCTGGCTGGACCTGGAGCAACTGGTCATTCCCATGGTCTACTGCTGGATCGACAACGTGAAGTTGTACTACGATAAGGCAACAAGGACGACGCACAACACACCCGGCGTGGAGACCAACATACCTGGCTGGGGTGATCCCGAGGTGGTGGAGTGGATCGATCCCACGAGAAACAGCGCCGGAGCCTACTTCAAGGACATAGCCAATGTACTGGTGGATCTGGGTTATGTCCGCAAAATGAACATCCATGGCGCGCCGTATGACTTCCGCAAAGCGCCAAGTAAGAGAAGGATTCAAACTGAAATCTCTCACTTCATTGAGTATTTTCTTTTTAGATGAAAACAAGCAATTTTTCATTGATCTCAAGCAACTGGTGGAGGATACTTATGAGGCTAACAACCAGTCGGCCGTCACTTTCATTAGTCACAGCATGGGCAGTCCCATGACGCTCATCTTCCTGCAGGAGCAGACGCTGGCCTGGAAGAACAAGTACGTGCGGCGCCAGATTAGTCTGGCGGGGGCCTGGGCGGGCAGTTTCAAGGCGGTGAAGGTGTTTGCCATGGGCGACGACCTTGACTCCTTCGCGCTCAGTGCCAAGATCCTGAAGGCCGAGCAGATAACGCATCCCTCGACCGCCTGGCTGCTGCCATCGCCGCTGTTCTGGAAGCCGTCCGATGTGTTGGCCACCACACCCACGCGCAACTACACGATGGCACAGCTGAAGGAGTTCTTCAAGGACATAGACTATATGACTGGCTGGGAGATGCGAAAGGACACGTTGCGTTACTCTAAGAATTTCAATCCCCCAGATGTAGAGCTGCATTGTCTCTATGGCGATGGCATAGACACAGTTGAAAGGTAAGGTAATCTTAACATGAAAAAGAATAAAAGAAAACTAATCCTCTCTACAACAGATTGCAATACAAAAAGTCGACTATTGCCGACGAAACGCCCAAGCTGATCATGGGTCTCGGCGACGGAACAGTTAACCAGCGTTCCCTGCGAGCCTGCCAGTATTGGTCGGGCTACTCCAGCGCGCCTGTATCCACGCTGGCCCTCCAGGGCGTGGACCACATGAAAATCCTGTCCAACGGGGATGTCCTCAAATACATTCGCACCGTCATGCAGCAGCCGTAGCAATAGTTGTAGCAATAGTTTTCGTCCTAACTTGACTAGATTAAGGCACAATGTCTCTTATGTGTAGAGTTCGCAGCTATCTCTGTAAAATGTTACGATCAAACCAACGCCAATTTAAATGTTCAAATAAATGTAATTCGTTAAGTAGCAGAAGTCGTCCATGGTTTGCATTTTCTTGAATTTATTCTTTATTGTTATCTTATTGATTTATGCTTATAAGATGAGATATCGAATCACGTGTGTCAATGTCAATGCATAACGCTTTTTATTTACTCAATAGTGTTTCACTTTCCTTTTGGTTTCATTCAATTTTATTGTTTTCTTTGTTTTTTGTTTTGGTTTTTTAATAAATTGTTTATATGTATTTTACAAAGCGTTTACTTAAATGTATTTCCATTTTAATTATACCGAATAATTTGTTATTTATTGCACTAATATTTAATTTCATTCGCCTTCCGCCCACTCTCTCTCTCTCTCCCTCCACTTTGCTAAGTTATTGTAGCTGACATTGTTCATGACTCTTGGTATAATTTTTGCATTTAAAGTTATGCTCTCGCTTATTACTCCGATATCTGGGTTAGATATAGAAAAAGTGTCTCATGCTAGTCGCAATTGATGGGGAAGCGGCCACTCCACTCGCCCCCCTCTTCGATTCGCTTGCAATTTTAAGATAAAACTAAGGATTCCCAAATGATTTAATATTAGTGGTTTTCGGTAATCGGTTTTTGTTTTTTAGATAAAATCAAGAAATATTTATATTTACAAATCGGTTGCACATTTTCTTTGTTTTTTGGATAGAAATTTTTGCTGGCTGCGGGTCATTGTTTTCGATTCGATTTGTGCAGGTGTTTGTTTAATTACTCGATCCCTAAATATATACATTTTTTATATATTTAGTATATATTTGATTTCATGTTGCTGCGTGTGTGTGGGTATATGTGTGAGTGTGTGTGTAGGTGTTGAAAATTGGACTTAAAAAACATTCTCGTCTGTTTAGTATTTGATTTTTGGTTACTCTCTGCTTTTGTTCAACAAAATTTGTGCTCTCGTTCCATAGTTGCAGTTAGGGTTTACATATATAATCAATATATATATAATATTATATATATATTTAACTATAATTATGTTATTTATTTTCTTTATCCTGAAATGAAAGCGATTCTGTAATCTCGATACCTCAAAAAATCACCAACTTCAGTTTTTGGGCTGTCTTCTTCGTTTCAAAAAGTTACGTTTTTCTCTTTTTAATGTTTAGTATAAAAAATCATTATATCGAAAGTATAAAAATCGTATTTAGCCATAGTGTCTCTTTCTCAATCTTGTCCTTCATTTCGGTTTCGATTTTGGATTTTATTTCTTTAGTAAATCTTTTGTTTTAAATTTCTTTTCTTTTCTTTTTTTTTTTCTTAGCAAAAGCGGGTGTATCTTCTTCAAGCAGGTATTCGAATGTTACTTGGCAGGATTATTATTTTCCATAGTATATATATATATATATGATTTTTGTTAAATAGTTTTTATAAAAGCTTAGTGTTTGAGTGGTGTCGAGTGTGTCTGTGTATGTTTATTTTGGTTGTGGGTGTTTTCATTTAGGCATGTTATGTTTTTCTCTGTTCTGATTACAATTAGTTGCGTTTTGTTTGGTTTACAGCTAATTATGCTCTCGGTTGTTATTGTTAAATCTGATGCAATATATAGAACTCACATTAGGCGACATTGACGACTCTTAGCGGGCTAGTTAATTAATTAATTACTTGCTGCTCAATAGGTATCTACAATGGAATCTTTCTTTACCAATGGGAATGATATCAAAAATGATTATTGTTAAATATTGTAGTAGATTCTTTCTTATATATTTTTTTTCATTTATTTCTTTATTTTTTTGCTTGTTATTATTTGTTGTAATTAAATTAATTAAAGCTTTTTCGTGTATCTGTGTCGGTCATTTATTTTCCCCATGATAACATATAATTGTCTGAATGAAAACCAGTCAACGAACCAAGTCAAGACGAATCGTAAATGAGGACTCTATTTACAATTGAATATATTTTCGCTACTTAATCGCTTAGTTACACTTAGTATTCATTTTCATAATCAATTTCATTATCAATGACCGTACCCGGGTACCTTAGCTAGGCTCCTACAATGCATTCACTATTCGCTAGCTCGTCAGATTTATCAAAGTCGTTAATACAATTGAATTGCCTTGAATCGAATATTCAATATTGCTAATAATAACAGCTCCTTCCGGTTCCCCTTCCGGATCGTGTCCTGGTGGGGCCGGATGGAGCTCTGATTGGTGCTTCGGCTGGCCGAGACTACTATAATTAAATATTATTGCATAACAACTGAGAGCGACTGATGCATCTGGTTATCCTTCGTATCCTTTTCTTAGAATTTAGCTAGCTTCCTTGCTTTTCTTGCTTTCCATTTTAGCGCTACATGTTTTTCGTTTTCGTTATCCTTTCATTATTTTTTTAATTAGTTTAAATATCTATGGCTAGGTTAAGGTAATAATTATCTCCCGTTTGTGGCTCTAAATTATCCAAATCATCATCACATATCAAAAAGTTTACAAAAATTTCACATTACCTACACTTTTTCTTCCGTTTTAATTACGATTTAATTACGATTACGTTAATGTTTATTTAATTTCGTGCGCTTCGAATAAAACATACAACAATAGGTAATTTTACTAACGGCTTCAGCTCCTTTCGTCAACGGTTTCCATTATTTTTTTTTTTTTAATATTTTTTTTTTAACTTCTTGTTAACAACTTATTTGTTATGCCATTCGTTTCAATGATTAACACAATCAACATGTTGATATATATGTCTCAAATAAATTAGTTCACTTTCGCTTGCGATTTACAGACGTGATTTTTTTTTCAGACAGCACAGCGTATTATTGACTAACATTCGTCACCACTCTGGATTCTACTACGATTTCTTTCTAGTGTACTTGTGTGGGCATGTAAAAGGCATTTATGCGGTTTCTTCTGTCTTTCTTCCTTTAATGACAAGTCTGCACTTTCTGTTGGAAGAACTTAGCTGAAAATCCTGAAACCGAGTCGTCGTCTCAGTTCGTAGTTGAGCAGAAAGAAAAAATGTTTTTCGGTTTTAGTTTTTTGTTTTTTTTTTTTGGTTTTGCAGATCGCATTTCCAATCGGGTATATATTTATTAATTTTTTTTTTGATAAACCAAAGCGTGATCTCGAGGCTTATTTATGTTAGTGATATATTTGATTTTGAGTTTTATTTGCGTATATGTTTTCAACAAAATTGACAAATCGAAACTGATTTAAAACTAATATTGCTCTTGGTTGGTTAAGAGTTGAATCGTTTTGTGATTTATCTTTGCTTGTATAGCCAGGATCTCCTTGTGCTCTAACAACAATTCCTTAAAATCTTACAATTTCGAAACAGAATATGCATCTTTTCCAATTTAAACAGCAACGACTTGGATTGCTTAAATGATAATTCAACAAAATAGTGTTCTAATTGATGTAACAATTGCTTTAGTCCTTCAACGCGCACGCTTATAATTTCGAAGGAGTCCTTGGAATCGGACTCGAACTTGGACTGGGGGACTGGGCCTTGTGGTGGAAGCGGAGGAGGTATCTAGACTTGAACAAAAGTGCCGGCGTGCGCGCCATCTCATCTATGTATGTGACTTGATATTATCAACATGACCTTTAATTATTTTATCAACTTACTATACAAGCTCTCGTCTTCTGCCCCTTTCGGTCTACATTTTAGGTTTATTTTTTTAACAATATTCTGTCGAAACATTCTCGGATACATTAGGCCCAAGTTGAGTTCAGCAAAGGGTAATGCCTTCCAGATTATCTATGATCCCTGTTCCAAAATCGATTTTGAAACACCGATCTATACATTCTGGAAAGCATGTCATGCGAGTGCGAACAGATCTCAAGTTTTTATACAAAGTTTCCAATTCATTTTTTGGTGTATTGCAAAGATGTGCGAATGTTGTGTGTTCCTGTGTGTGTGTTTATAAAAAATTGTTTACTAGTATTTGTTAATTTTTATTTTTTTGCATATATAAATTGTACAGTAATGAACTTTCCATCGAATGATTAGGGTACGCGATACGAGTGTCGTGTGTCGACTGTCTTTCGAAATGGAATCTCTTGTTGATATCGCAAATGAGAGCAGCATCCTAAGTAGCAGGGATGCAGCAAACTGTGCCGATTTCCTCCAATATTTTCAAGTATATTTTAAACTTTTGGAATGTGAAAAAAACTAGCCAAAAACATTGTTTCGAGATGGACTTTAGGTGGAAAATTAAGTCAAAAACTTTCGAAAAATATCGCAAGAAATCCCCAATCTGCTTGCATCTCTGATATAGGTTAGCCAGGCACATGTTGGATCTCCGAGTGGCAGCCCACACCCAGTGTCAGACGTTCTTCGGCGGCGCCGAGCCGGATCCGCATCCGGTACCGGATCCGGGGGTCGAGGAGCTCTTCTGTTGACGCTTCTCCCGCCATCGATCGATGGGGGTGTAGCAGCACCGGAAGAACGGGGGCGCCCTCGTCGATGAGGAGCTAGTGCTGTTGCTCAGCTTGGCCAGCGACTCGGCCGTGAGCTCCGTCTGCACTCCGCTGGTGGTCAGGCGCGTCTCCAACTGACGGTATTCGGGCGGAGCTGCCGGAGGTGGTGGTGGCGGCGCCGCCTTGCAGATGACACTGGGCGGCTCCATTTCGTGCAGCTCGAAGCTGTTCGAGCTGCTGTTGGTCGAGGGCCGGAACTCGTGGGAGCTGCTCTCGACCATGGCAGTGCGATAGGTGGCGGCAAAGTAGTTTGTCTCCAAGTAGTGGCAGGACTCGAACAGGTAGTCGTCGAACTGGGGCTGGTGCTGCGGCAGGAGCAGCGAGCTCACGCCCAGCTTGTGCGACTGCGTGGAGGGTGATGCGGGCGTGGGCGAGTTGGGCAGCACCATGGTCACCAGCGAACTGGAGGCCATCGGCATCGAGCCCTGCCCCTGGCGCTGCCCTTGCCCTTGCCCCTGCCCCTGCCCCTGTCCCTGGCGCTGCCACTGTCGCTGCTGCTGCTCTCTTTGCTTCATATCAACAATTTCTATTTCTTCTATATCACTAAAACTATTTAACTGTTTCAACAAATAATGCACATCATTTCGTTTCATTTGATTATCCTCGTCGTGGTGGGGATGATCATCGTCGTTCGGGCCGTAATCCTCTCCTGCTGTCCCGTCGAGAGGATGCCCCTGTGGGTCCTCCTCCCGCCGAGTCACCTGCTCATTCTCCTTCGCCGTTGCTAAAGATTTGTGTGCTTGAAATGTTAATGGAGTGCTGGCAACGGCGCCTGAGCCACGATCTAATCTCTGGTTCCCCTTGAGGCTGCTGTTGTTCTGCTTTCCCGCATCATATGGTTGGTGTGGCTGGTGTTGCTGCTGTTGTTGTTGGGTCACCAACTCCGGATAGGCCAGATTAAAGCGCTGCTGCAGTGTGGCACTGCTCAGCTGCGGCAGTGTGGCAACTGCCGTCGCCGACGTCGCCTGTGGCCTCTCCATCGTGGAGTCTATGATGCGGTTGAATTTAGCTAATGCACTGGATGCTGCTGCTCCTCCTGCTGCTGAAGATGATGAACTGGATGCTGCTGTGGTGGTGGTGACCTTAGCTTTAAGTTGTTCATTGGTTTGAGGCACTGTTGTGACGGTTTGTAGATTATCACCGGTGGCCACGATGCTGAGTCGCTCCGAAGTCGTAGTCGTCGTCGCCTCCTCCTCATCGTCGCCGACATCCTCGTCCACATCATCGATATCGACGCCATCGCGCAGCGTCTCCTGCACGTTCAAGTTGAGATTGAGGTGCAGTTGCTGGCGGAGCAGCAGGCGGGCGGTCTTCGTCTCGACGCCGGGGACATTCGGTGGCGCCACCTTCGCTTGGCATCCGCCACCCAATCCCCCCCGCCCGGCGGCAATCACCGCCGCCGCCCGCTGCTGGGCCGTCGCCCTAGCTAAATTATTCTGCAGTATCAGCCGCCTCGACGAAATGATGGCATTATTGTCGCTCCCCCGCGATTACCGGCTGTCGCGGGTGGAGCGAGGCCGCCCCTAACTGGACGTGCTGGCGATCGGCGAGACGGGGGACAGCGGGCTGCGCGCCTGCTCTCGCGGACAGCCCGTCAGCGTGATCACCAGCTTCCGGGAGCCGGCCTGGTCGCGGTGCTCGCACAGCCACACGCCCTGCCACGTGCCCAGCGAGAGCTTGCCGTCGGTAATCGGGATTGTCAGTGAGCTGCCCAGGAAGCAGGCCTTGACGTGCGCGGGCTGTGGATGGAAGATGTTGGGTAATAACCATTTTAGCCAGAGGATTAAAAGGAACACTCACCATATCGTCGGGTCCTTCGCACGAATGCCTGTAGGGCAAGCCTTCGGGAACTATTTTATTCAACATCATCTCCATGTCGTCTCTGCAAGCGGATCGTTTAGTCGATTTGGCATAAGCCGTAATGGCCCCTCTACTCACCTGACGTCTGGATCCCAGCTTTCGTTTAACGCTAAACTCGCCGAGGTGTGAAGAACTGAAAGAGAAGCGTAGAAACATAGTTAATTAGTGTCTGTGGGATTATAATAATGGTTTTTGAATTGTTCACCCAACCCCCGCTCGAGAGAATTATTAGACCAGGACGACGAGGCGTTGGCCCGGCCCGACTCTGCAATCTGCAATTGAGTTGTAGCGCCAATTAGTCAAGATATAATGCCAAGTGTTCGGGCATTTAATGAAAGTCAGGCATGGAATGTTGCATTGATAACGTATCATGGATATTCCCCATAAATTATACGACAAGCCACGATATGGCCAATTAAACGGGGGAGGATTTTGAATGGGTTCGAGTGAAAAGTCCATAAATACGGAAAAGATATAAACTCTTCGGAGTGGATAAAATCAAACATGTAGGTTTTATTGAAGCTTAAACCATAAAAGTTGGCAGAGAAATATGTTTCAAATTCAGCCAATTATTCATTATTTCTAATCACTTTTGCAATTCATGTTTATACTTATTTTTGCTGACTTTCAATCAGCAATTATGTTAACAAATTACAAGCAAATGCCTCGCAGCGACTGGCTTTAATTTTATGCCACAAAAAAAATAATAATAAAACCATGGAAAACACAAGCTCGACAACAAATAAATCCAACTAACAGTTCCACTTTACATTTTCGTTCAAAATTGTTTGACAAATTTATGATACGGCCCCATGGAAAGCCCGAGCATGGCTAGAGCTGAAAATTGAACAATAATTGCCTACATTCGAGGGCCACTGTTCCATTGGCCAAATGCCAATGGCCGGCGCTGAAAATGTCAAACGAAGGCAGACCCCAAATTGAATATTTTACTCAAAATGCATTTAGTATTAATAATAGATACAAATATAAATAGCGCAGCGGCTCGGGCCTCCGACACTTCAATTTGCACACTAATTGCGTATTCATGAATAAAAGAGAAAGCTTTTGGTTCTTGGTCTTTGGTTCTTGGCAGGCAGCAGGTCGAGTGAAAATTAGTTTATTATCAAATCCCTGAGATGTAATTTCTGGCCCCCGAGCAGAGACTTCAAGTGTGCCACTCCCAGTGTGTGTGTGTGTCGATGGGGTGCCTCGTCCTCCACACCAGAGGGCATCCGAACACAGTTTCTTTCTAAATAATTTCCGAGCCGATTATGTCATGTTGAACATATGTAAATGGCATCAGGAATTTAAATATTAACCATCGAGCTGATCAGGGGAAGCTGTAGCTGTAGCTGTAGCTGTCCCAGCCAGTAGTCCCCGGCTCGGACAATGCAAATGAAAATGAAACCAAAGTGACAGCTGATGGGGGAGGCAGAACAAATTTGCAAATTGATTGCAGGACCAGCTGGAGGACGGCTGAGGGTCCTAGACGATGGACTGGCCTTTAAGAAAATTAAATGTAATTTTTGTCCAGAATCTCCCACAATCTAGATCGACAGAAGCACTAAATATTCCCAATCCATCACCCTAAAGTGTATCCCACTCTGTTAATGGCCCAAACATACTTTTGTGTATGTCTGCTGGAGCCTTTGACGCTCGCATTCCATGCACATTTCATATCCTGGCACCCTGCACTCCTCGCTAACTGGCGCATCCGCCTGGAATACTCGACTGACACTTTTGCCGTGCCACCGTAAATGGATCGCGGGGCGGCGGTGGGACGGTGGACGTCTGTAATATGATTTAGCCATGGGCTTTGTGGTCGCTAACAGGCCTAGCCGGCGAGGAGGGGGGACTCTATGTTGGCCTATGACAACGACCTGGCGTTAATAAACGTTTACACGCTGGGAAAAAACTTTAACCTAATCCCTAAACCAGAACTAGGTACAAATCGGCTAATAAATCCCAGAAACTATCCCTTTTTAATGCCAGTGTAGTGCGCATCGTTAAGTAGCAGGTGGCATCGTTTTGGCCGACTGTTTAGCCGTGTTGGGATGTGTGGGTGTTAGGCAGGATGTGGGGTATATGGAGGGTGACTGTGTCCTGGCCACATGTAGCAGGCGTTTAGGCACTACAAAAGTTGCTAATGTTTTTAAAGAGGCCTTTTTATTATACAAAGTCAAACATTCTGACAGCACAAACAAGCTCAAAGCACAGTCACACACACCACCCACCCCCCATGTGTGTATGTACAACCGCAAAGCTCACACAGATACAACCCACACTCGCACCCCCACATCCCACATCCAGAAGCGTACCCCTAGTGCTTAACAATGGACTCGACACAACTCAACTTGACTCAGCTCAGCTGGCTGTGTTCATTCATATATTCATGCAAACACGCACTCAGACACAGATCCTTCTGCACACTCGCGGCCAGGACACTAAGACTACTAGCCGTACATTCCATGGCAGCGCCTTCCATGTCTCGTTAGGCCATGAATAGAGAGATAAGAAAGTTTGAATATCCTTCTTTAGAACCTTAAGATCTGCTAAAACATCATTTTCCTTGTATCCTGTTACCAGTGCCTCCACTGTAGGATAGCACGTGAGAGTCCTTAAGGTGTGCGCGTGTATTACATAAGGTAATGCTGAAGGAAATGCTTAAATTCATCAACCTTCTTATTACATAGCCGTTGACTTTTATGCTTATCCCGAGACTCTCCACCGAAAATCGGCAAACACCGGGAGAAATTTAAGGACGAAAGGAGACCATCCCCCCATCCCGCCCTCCCAACCAGTAAAGCCCACCCATAACCATATACCAGTATATGGTATGTCCTTTATTTTTGGTGTCAGGTGTTGGTGCACCGGAACGGAATGGAACTAGTTCAAGCACACGAACGATACGATTGGAAAATTGGAAAAGCGGGCCAGAGGCCGGCGGACTGGCTGACTGGCTGACTGGCAGACTGGCTGACTGGCTGACTGGCGGGCCAAAACCTTTGGCGTGCTCGTTTTGCATAAATAATATTGATTTATTGGGTAGCGCAGCATTTTGCGGTTCATAAGCGAGCAATTTTAATGCTAAGCAACACAGAAGGAGAATGGAAATAAAAGAATAAGGTCCTCCGTTCGCACACAACGGAAGCCGAAAGTATGACACACACATGGCACGATTTGTTTTCCTTTTTGTTTTTCGTTTTGCCTGTCGCCCAGGCCTTGCTCCTGTGGCCCCCCCACCAATCGCTTTTCCTAGCTTTTCCGTTTGTTTTTTCCTCTTTCGCAGTTTCCCTGTCGTCACGACAGTGTAGCGCAGCAATGAGGCGAAAAAAAAGAGAAAAATGGCCAAAAACGCCCACACAAAAATATATACTTAATGTTAAAGGCTCCGAAACTCGCAAGCAACTCCATTTCTCAGCTCCTCCCTCCGCCCACAATTGGTTTCGCTTTCGCTGGCTGTTGATTTATTTGGTGTTGCTCCTCTCTACACACACACACACACTCCAAGGACTAGGGACATTCTAACAGAGTCCTTTTCCGTTTTGCTGAAAAATATGCTCGGGTTATAAATTGAAGTTGAGCCATTTATATGATCCTGCGATTATGCAGCAAATTGCTGCCGAGGGCGCTCCTCCAACTCAGCCCAATCCTAGCCCGGCTCCAAGGAGTCTCGTACAGAGATCCTGCCACATCTTGAAATGTCAACTTGTAGTCAGTTTTCAAAAAGAAATTAAATTTGACTACCAAGGACTCTTGTCCTATCTTGGAGCATCAAATTTAAAGGATTCAAGGATAATACCTTGTTTCGTTGCAGTGCTGCCCTCATCCGCCCTACAGCCCTAAAGAAATGTGTTTTTTTTTTCTAAATTCCTAGCCGTATACCCCATGTCCTTATCACCTCCAAAAGTAAAGGTCCAAAACAAATCAACTGGCGGAATGGCCATTATCCGAGTTATAGCCACAACCATTGGGGTCTACGGGGACTTCGATCGAGGGGCTATAACGAGAGAGACTCCCAATGGGGTGTTTCTGTAAATGACCTTCTAGCCGCACATATGAATATTAATAAAAAAAAAAAAAGAAATTGAAGAAGAGGGGAAATATTTACCTGGGACTGGGGGGTCTCAGGTGAAAAAAATCGGACCCCTGGTGGATATATCATTTTTTTTCCAGCATTTCCTCCAATTCCGTTTTATGCCTGTCTCGTTTTTGTGTTTAACAAGTTACCGTTACATTTGGCTTATATTTTTGGTGTATTTGTGATTTGTGTGTCCTTTTGGCCACTTTTTGTTCCTCCCCCCCTTTGTTCGCCGCCTGTTGTTTGCGCTTCTCCCCGCCCGATAGAGGGCCCAGGAGGCGGAAGTCATGGTGGTGGAGCGGGGGGTGGGGCTATTCAGGTCAATAGTAAAAGACAACAACATATGGCAAGGTTGCTTTGAAATTATTTTTCCCTATTTCTCTCTTTTTTTGTTTGAAATTAACTTTTTTGTTGCTTCTCTTCACATCCTTGGAGCGGAGAAGATTGAATAGGGGAGAGCGGGGCAGCTTGCATTTATTTCCCATTTTTTAGGGGGGAGGGGAGGGGAGGCCAGCTTAAGCTTCCCTTAGTAAAGTGTGTCTAATTAGGAAGTCCTTTTAAGAAAATCAATAAACATGTCTTGACCTCAATTAGATTCCGCTTACAGTTCACAAAACAATACACGTACAGTGAGCACCCCAGACAACAAACACGCACACAGCCTGGTGCAGGGTGGCAGTACGGGGGGCGGGGTTGGGCGGCGGTGGGACACACGTGCTTTTGATTTGGCAAAAAATAAAGGAGAGAACCGGAGAACAAGAGGGGGCGAAGGAGGGAAGGACGCAGGTTCGTAATAATAAAGACTTGCCTGCAATGTGCTGGCTAAGACGATTTCCTGGCCCTACACCGAGAGAATAGCCTGGATCTACATTTTTTATTAAATTTAATTCATAATAAAAGTAAAGCCAACATGGCGTATGAGTGATGTGAATAGTTTCAAGGGCGTACATGGCGTATGAGTAATATTATAAAAATTTTATTATTTTATTTATAAAAATATGGTTTAAAAAAAAATAATTCTTTTGAATTCTTTAATTAATAAATTTTTTCTTAAATTCTAAAATAAAAAAAAATCAATTTCTTTCATTAAAAAAATAAAATATTAATTTTTTCTCTGCAGGGACATGGTAGATGGCTTTCTAGGGGGGGAGGTGGGTGTTGACTGCCAACGCTAGGCGGAATGGGAAGGGTGGGGGCTGGAAATGTTCGCCTCGAGCATTCACACGCCATAGCCACAGACCATGACATGCAGACATGAGCGACGACTGCGACTAAGACGACGATTGCTTTTCACTTTAGTCAGGCCAACTCCCAGCCCACTGCCTCCTGCCTGATCCCCATCTCGGTCCTGCCTCAACTGGCGTTTTATGATACGATTTTATTTATTTGCCCTGGCAGGAGCGAGAGAGAGAGATGGAAAGCCGCAGCTTGGAGGAACGCGTCCTGGCATTGTAATGCGAACTGTCAACAAGAAGCTGCCTCCAAGGCAGGCAGCTCTGGAGGTTGTTTCTCTGTTTGCACTGCCTTCACGTCGTCTTAGTCTCCTCTATATACACCGAGAAAAATCAAAAGTAAATGGAAGGAAAATAAAAGGTATTAGAAGGTACTTTAGTTGCAAAACACATTATTTCTCTGAGTGTAACTGTCAGAAGACATTCCATACGAGAATTAGTGTGCTGAGTGCAGCAGCGTCGAGGCACGAAAAAAAAAGGAGGAGAATACTTTGGAGAACTGCAATCCGGAGATTATTGCGAATGCATTCCGAAAGGAGCGGAATATAAAGCTTAAAAAGCGCCTCAAATCGTCCTGCATGTCCTAGGAGCCATAGGAGCCATAGGAGAAGGTACTATATTGCAAAAAAAGGTTGAATATAAATAAATAAAATACCTTAAAGACTTGTCACACAGACTCCCATTTAATTTGGAGCAAGTCCGTCGCCATGTGGGTCATCGTCACAAAAGACGGGCCATCCGACTCGAATGCCAATTGCAATTCTCGGATCGAATGGACCGGAGCACTGACCCACCCGGCCCGACTTGGCCAGCAAGTTTATCCGGCACAGTTTAACCCAGTTACCCTGCTGGCTAATACAAATGAGCTGGCCAAATCCAGTGGCAGGCTCTGTCCAAGGCATAGCAAGATTTGGTATGCAAGCTCCCCGTTTGTGAACTTTGAACTAAAATGCAAACGCCTTGGCCGACGCGAGATTCCCCCAGAGAGCTCACTCCACCCTAGGCAAGAGCAGTGTGACGCCAAGTGGCAAAGTTTACGGTGGCCCTGTCCAAATGCCCCTACGGATGACTTTTCCAATTGAGTTTATTTGCAGTTCGGAAACTCTACTCCTCAGCCGACCGAGTCCTTGTTGGCCAAAAATAAGATGGATGAGTTGGGTATTTAGATGCCAGCTGTTGCCCTCGATTAGCTGACATTTGAGACCAGATTTTGGACTAATCTTGAAAGCGAAATAATTCCCATTCCCATATCAAAGGATACTCACTTTGCATATGACATAATCCCACTGAAAAGTGCGCCAGCTCCGGCATTTGGCGGAGTATCTCCTCGGTGACCAGATGGACGCCGCGGTGCTGGGGCCTCAGGTTGATCTTGCGCTGAAACCAGGCGGAGCCGATCTGAAGGCCAACAATGGCATTCCCATCGGCACCGGCACCGGCGACGGCGCCACCGCCACGTCCGCCGCCGCCGCGGTGATTCGCCGAGGCCATGGTGCTGTTGGAGCTGCTGCTCCGAATGTTGCTATTCCGGCTGACGCTCTGCTTGACCCCGCCTCCGCCTCCACCTCCGCCGCCACCGCCTCCTCCGCCGGCGCTGCCAGCTCCACCGCTGCCGCTGGTCGCTTTCGTTGTGCCGGCGTGTGGATTACTGCTGCTACTGCGTCGTCGCTGGCCGCTGCGTCCGCCGCTCCTTTGATGGCCAGCAGCAGGTCCTGCTCCCGATCCGGTTACCGTTACCGTTCCCGCTCCGGCAGCAGCTGCAGCAGCAGCGGTAGCAGCGGCGGCAGTCGACGTCGATGGTTTTGTGGACGACGTTGTGGCTTCTCCGGAATCCGGACTGACTTCTACAGGATTCAAGGACTTGATTTCTTCCTCAATAAGCACTTTATATATTTTTTTCCACTGTAGATACGATTTTGGATGCCTGGCCCTGGATGCCTGTCAGCCAAGTTACTTTATTCTATGTTATTGCCACTGGGTTACGTTATCAGCAACTGAAAGACGGAAGAAAGATTGGGATTAGTTAGTCATTGATGAGTCGTAGAGAAGTCTAGCGATTTATAGAAACCAAGACGATGTCTGGACAGAAATGGACTGACACCTGACGCCAGTTGTGAGGCAGATCTGTGCCTTAGACACCTTTTATGGAGGACCGTTTACAAGCTCTAACTTATTGAGATAAATCAAATGTTGGTGTTTGGGCGGTGTTTGTGTTGTTGGATCTCGATTAGCAGAGAGTGTAGAGGAAACTGGAGGGCAAGTGGACGGTAGCAGCGCCCACAATCAACAAGTCAAACAACAAGCACCTTGTTATGGTTATCAGAGGTGACCCCTAGCCATGTGCAGAGCAGTGTAGGGTGAACCAGAACAGAACAATTATATTTTAAATGAAAAGGTAAGTACAAGTCATTAATATTTGATACTTGCTATGCAGTTTCTGGGAGAAAACTCAAACTCAAACAGCCGTGGAGTCAAATTTGAAGCGGCATAATGAGCACGTGTCGCCCAAGTGGGACGAAATGGGTGGGGTCCTGGTAGGGTGGCAGGGGGGGTTAACAAGGACATGAGATTGTTGGCCCGGGAAAGCGTTCGTGCGAAATGGAAACAGAAGCTATGAAAGGCACGAAGCGGCTCAAGATAGACACCCCTTGCCTTGCCGACACATGGAATCAAGGAAAACGCTGTTTAAGAATCCTTCTTCCTTCACACACACATCCTTAAGTTTACAAGTTGACTGCACTCTCAGAAAAAAACACTAAAAAAAATATTTTTTTTTTTTTGGCTTAAATTTTGTCTAAAAGTTTGTCTTATATTTTTATTTTATTTAAAGCTTTAAAAAATATCAATTTTTATAACTTTTTCTCTCTGTGCAGGCGCATAACGAAGCAATCGAAATGCATTTGAATCAAGGGAGCCAGGAGCGGGAAAATGGAAGATTGAAGCCACAGCTGCTGCAAAGGAAAAACCACGATGGGTGTGAGTGTGAGTGTGAGTGATTTCGGGTCTTGGTATTTGGGTAAGCAGTAAAAAAAGGCTCAGGCACACGAACTGAACCGACCCCAAAAAAAAAGAGCCAGCACTCACCACACAAAACGATTTACAAGACACTAAAGCGGTGGGGAAAATGGAAAAAAAGTCCTCTGGAAAATAGAGATGAGAGTCCATGAGAGGCAAGGAAAAGGTGTTGAGATCTCGGGATTAGGAATTCTTTCCTTTCCAAAATTCTTGACATTTCTGGACAAAAATAAAACTTAAAAAAAACAAGATTTATTTAATTTTCCTTAAAAATAATACAAACAAAAGCTTAAATTTAAAAACTTAAAATTAAAATCATTAAGAATTAGGTTCACCCTAATATTAAAGCTATAATACAGTTTCTTTTAAGAAAAAAAAACAATCGAATAATTAACCGTTAGGAAGGGAAGCTCATGCTCATCTCTAGAAACTAAAGGTGTGTCATCTGGCAAACAGCAACAACAACAGAAGGCACAGGGAACACAAGCAACAACTACTGTAAGAATCGCGCAGAGGCCGCGGCCAGGTACTTTATTTCTTTTACGGGGCCACTGTTCAAATTTGCATATGCTTTAAATATTTAATGTAATTCAAAAAGAGGAGACAAGTATCATGGCGGGCCAGAAGCGGAAGCAGCAACACGAGCAGCGCGTAAGCACACACACACACACAATCTGGCAATTGGACAAGGCATGGCGGACACCTGGAGCAGAGCCGGCTCCAACTGGAAGATGGACAAAAAAAAAACTAATGTTCTCGCATTTGGCAAAAAATCAATTTTTTTTTCTTGTGATTGCCAACAAATGCAATTCGAAGGGGGCAGGGTGCTGGGTGCTGGGTGCAGGGGTTTCGGGGGAAAGGACATGCAAAGAAGGAAAAAGGACCATTTTGATTCTGACACGCTCCTGGGGCAACACCTTCCTTCACGCAGTTGTTGCGGTGTCTTGTATCCGAGTTCTTTTTCCTTCTGGCCTGCTAATTATTGACATAACAAATGTGGAGCTCCCATCACGCCTGCCACACACAGAAGCCCCCGAAAATATTCACTTGGCCCGGATGACGACAGGGCCGAGGAGCCGAAGAGCCCTAATTTGCCACGTTTTGTTTCGCGTCCCGAAATCGCTGTCCTCACGCACACACACACAAACACACTCACAATCACACGGCACACGTCAATCACGTAAGCATAAAATTTAAATGCACTTAATTACATTTAATTTGTGTTTTGCTTTTGTTTTATTTTACGAGCGCTGGTATTTGCCAACAACAGCAGCAACAACAATCCTCGGCACCCTGTTAGGCCCCATTAACAACAACAATGCTTATTCTGACCGAAAACAACAACGGTGCGTATCAGTGATGCTTTTATTGGGTGGGCCCTGTGAGCATTCGTTAGTGCACGAGGCGCCCTGTAAGCTTGAGCGATACCCACGACAGGTTGCAGGTATCCGAAAGTAACGAGTCACAGTCACGAGTTTCAGATACTTTTTGAGTTTCCATTTTTACCAAAAATGTGATCAATATTTTCAATTTTAGAAATCCATAAGGCTTAACAACTTTGAAATATATATTTGTTGGCAATGAGTAAGATTTTTAAAGAATCCTACGTTGTTTTTTTAGGAATAATCTACCGAACTCTATAAAATATTTGAAATATAATACTATTTACAATATATATTAGCTTATAATCTACAAAAAAATAGTTAAATTCTATAATAATGATGTTAAAAATAAATAATTCTAAAGGAATAGAATGTCCTTTAATGCATTTTACAAAATTAAAAGTATTTTAAGAAGAAAAACTAGTTAAGTTGAATGATAACTTCAAATCACAATTTTTTTTATAAAAAATATCGATAAATAAAGCTATTTTTAGATATTTAAGAAATCAAATAAAAATCAAAAGATTTCTCCGAATATAAACTTAAGTAAAGAATATATAAGGAATATACATATATTTTTGTTATATTGTATATATATTGTATGTTCTATATAATATCGATTATTGGCGGCGATAGGCGTGCAAAGTTTGGCGGTCAAAACAAAAGCGCTTGAACGTGCATTCCAGCTATAAGGACTATAAACTTGGCTAATGTGCTTGGTTGGCGTGTGTGAGTGGTTCGAAACAAACGAAAAGCGGTGCTTACTTTGCTTTGGTGATTTTTATTGATTTGTGGATTATATGCGTCTAATTGCTGTGCCGCTGGCAGGTGCTGCAAGTCGTGGGATTCAGATACTAAATCGCATTCACAATCGCAGCGTGGGGGGGCGCGTTGTATGCTGGTAGAAGTGCTGATGCTGATGCTGATGCTGCTGCTGGCCGGGAATGTGGCCAACGCCGGAATAGACGGAGTCGGAATCGGAGCCGGATTCGAGATATTTGTGCATTTTGGGGGCTTATGTATTTTATATATATCTCTTTCTTATATATTTTTTCTTATTAAATTTTAATAGTATTGTATTTTTTATATTCTAATGCAACTGCAGTGGGGGGGGCAGCGACAAAAACAACAACTACGAATCGTGTGAATCGGCAGCTCTAAATATAACGTTAGTCGTTACACTCGTTACTCGTTTTTTATGTGGCCAATTCACAGAATGTACATTTTTTACACCTTTCACACACACCCACGCACTTTACCCTCACGCTGGCATATTTTGGCCCGATTTTCGCTTTGTTTGTGTTACTTTAAATGCTTTTCCTTTTTCTCAAACTTTTCTCATTAAATTAATTTTATTTTCTTTTTTTTTTTAATTATGTATATTTTTTTTAGGAATTTATTATGTAGGTTAGCTGTGTGGATTTTGGCTTGCTTTGATTTTTGCTCAACAGATTTTTGCGAGGGGCGATTTTTTTTTCTTCAGCTGCACGTTACCAAACGGGTGACTCCCATTTGGAGCCACATGGGCACAGTTTTTGCATGGGGCATTTTTCACAGCTCCTCCGATTTGAGTACGGGTGCATTGGGGGGAGCCACTGGGGGGTCGTGTGCTTCGAATCGAGTGGTGGGGGCTGCTGCTGCTGCCTTTTCGCCTTGTCTCTGCTTCGTTTTTCAATAAAACTTCATGGCCCTATTACATATGTACTCCGTACACACTCACACTCACACACACACACAGGCACGCACACACACCCGATTCTGATTTCGAGGAGCGTTTCAGCACGGATCTTCCTTTTTTTTTCCTATTTTATCCTGCTTTTCCTCAGCCTGGGTTGTCTCTGGTTTTCTCAACTTTTTCCAACTATACTGCCTTCTAGGTTTTTATTTTCTCTGCATGCCTTTTCTGCGACGAGCGCCCAGCAATGTGCCACCGAACGAGAGCCTGAACTGAAACTGACTCGGATTCGGATAGGATATATTTTTGTTGAATGAGTAGCCTCACTCGGTGCCTATTTCCGGCGCCTGCGTACAATCCGGCGAGTGATTTTTGGTTTCCGTTGTGAACGGATTACGATAACGTCCGATAGGATCTAACGTCACCGCTAGGTGGCGCCAACTATCGATAACTTTCTAACGTTTATTTTCTGGTTTTGAAAACTTAAATTATTTTTTAGTGCTAGAATTTTGTTTAAATTATATATAATGTATATATTAAGGTACTATCTTACATAATTATTAAAGAAAATTCTTCTTAAAGTCACTTCAAGTAATTTATTATGCAAATATCTCTAAATTAGGAACGACAAGGACATATCTTATTTTTCATAACAAACAGCCCCGACAACAGACAAGTAATTGCAATCACCTAATTCCAGGAGCCATCCCTTAAATGTCACAGTCATTAGTCCGTATACGGACGCCTCCGAATTCCGGCCAGACTTTTGCAGTTACTATCTCAGCGAGCCACTGAACTAACCGATCCAATTGGGTGTGACAGCAGGACGTCTAACTAACCATATGCATGTTGTCTTTTGTTGGGGGAGGACACCACGACTCGTGGTCCTATCGCGCCCCCAGCTCCTGGCACTATGCAAAGCGAATGGGACTTTATCCTGAGGCACGCGGTACCGCACCCAGTTTCTTGGATTCGAGTCGAGTTTGTTGTCATTCAAAGCCGCAATGGACTAAGGGCTGCCCAGGAGCGGATTAAGGACTAATTCGAAGGATATTCTTTTTTTTAAATTATTAAAAGTCCTGGAATAATATAATCTTAAAAAAAAAACTTTATTTCAAACCAAAAACTTAAAAAAAATGTATTTTTAAATTCGAAAATCCCCCAAAATCCTGTCCTGAAAACACTAAAATATCTATCATTACATTTTCACTTTCCTGCCGTGTCCTGGGCAGGGGAGGACTCCTTTGTTTGTTATTTTACAAGTTTGCCATTTTGTTCGCCACATGGCTACACCCCCGTATTACATTTTTTCAGAGGGAGTGTGTGGGAGGGGCCACGCCTCCCTCACCAACTAATTTGCTAGCCACGGGCCAGGAGGTGAGCCAAGCCAGCTAGCAGTTGAAACTGGATTGGCAAGGTGGCCACACGTACCACGGGAGCAACTCCGCAGGATCCAACGTCACAAGGGCACAATATGGACGACGATACGGACATCTTCGGCATCGATCCGAAGGAGGTATGGCTGGAAAAGGAGGCCATTGCTGGATTCCGCGTGTGGCACATCATCGCCACCGTGCTGGGCATTCTAATGGGAATAAGTGAGTGACTAGGGACTAGAAGCTATCAAAAATATAACCCAACCCGGCTTAATCGTCACAGCGGTTATGGTCTGTTGCTGCATGCGATTCCGGATTCCACGCACCAAGCAGGAAATCGAGGCGGACTACCAACGCAAACAGATCACAAAGAAGTTCCGCGAGAAGCTCCAGCAGATCAAGAACTCCGAAATGGACGACATGGACCTACAGAAGGGTGAGGGGAGCTTTGCCAAAAAATTATTATTATCCACTGTACATACGCATACACACCGTGTAGAAGTTTTGTGTACCAACTGTCCCAGTTTCGCTGTCACCCTAATGCGAGCCAAGCCCTTTTCCTGTCTGGAGCTCCTCCAGCTCCACCCCTCATTTTCCTCCACACGCATTTGTATATAAAAAAAAATGATAAACGACTCCTCCAGCTGGCGACTCTTGTTGCACGCTAGTTATGGTTGGCACGGTTGGCAGCC
Organism: Drosophila monieri; assembly: GCA_035047585.1. Lineage (NCBI taxonomy): Eukaryota > Metazoa > Arthropoda > Insecta > Diptera > Drosophilidae > Drosophila > Drosophila monieri. Next base: position 4,050,260 of record JAWNPJ010000079.1, on the reverse strand, counting down.
AAGGGATTGTAGGACATCTATTGTACAGTTTCTCAACCTTAGAAGTAATCATCTCTCACTGTTTCTATCCATCCTTGGTCCGCCACCTTCTTTGCCACAGCACTTGCTTATATCAAATTGGAGCAGTACGATGATCCCTAAGGGCTTTCAAAACTCACCCAGTGCACACCCTGTACACTTTCAGTTTGCGCCCACATCCAGAACGAGTATCTGAATCTGCAGGCCAGCATGGAGAGCATGAACGAGAAGCAGAATGTTAAGTTTAAGATCTAAGTGCCTGTTATAGTATTGTGAAGTATTTTAAGGACCTCCCTCCCTGCTGGTGAAACGTTATGTAATCATACACATAAATAAATTATACAAAGCAATTTGATTCAATCGTTTTTATTAATTCCGTTTGTGGATTGCTTGATCAAAGGTATCAAAGGTTGGTTTAAATGCGTTTTCTACACATATAGGCTGAAGTCTGGGGATGAATTATCCTGCGGGAGGGGGCAACTATATATAACAAGTTGGTTCCATTTCGGGTTGACATGGTTGGGCTTATAATTCTCATTTTTCACTTAAGTTTAATATTAATTGGTTTCCAATGGTTATGCTGGGATGCTGACTTGGTAACAAAACTGGCGGAGACACGGACTTGGACGCTGACTGGACACAACAACACACACAATTATCCAATTATTAACGCGTAACTATTAATTTTTTTGTTCATATGACGCTGAGCTTACATTTAGCCTTAAGGTTCAGTTTTGGAATACTTTTTCTTGTTAATATTATTATTATTTGTTGATCTAGTTTATAATTGTTATCGGATTTCCATTGCTTTGCCAAATTGATGTTCGGATTTCGCATTTTAATACACAATTTATTATTATTTTTTTTTTTAATTTATAAAAAAGCAACTAAGTATACTGAACACATCATTCAATGCGTTTGAATGTTCTCCCCCTAAAAGATACAAATTTTATTAAAAAATCATATTTTTAGACTTCATTTGAGGCTTTGTCCACTTACGTTATGGTTTTCTTCTCCGTGTTTTTGGGCTCAGGCCTGGCACGGTTTAGAACCTTCAGGAAGTCCGAGGTTTTTGCACGCATGCGCGAATGAATATAGGCCTTTGAACACTAAACATAAAAGGGGTTTTTAGTTATTTGAATTAAGCCAAAGCTAAGGTAAGGCTAACCTTGATGTGGTAGTGCAAATAATCTCGGAACATGTGTATTAGGTTGATGGTATTGTCCCTTGTTTCTTTGTTGGTGTGTCGTGGGAAGAGCACTGCAAAAAGTTTAAATAATATTACTAATCCTAATTTGTTGACTTAAAAATAAATAATAATAAATATTGTACACGAACACAAGTCATCTGTTATAATATGATTATTATTCAGGATGCCGTTCGTCTTTATGATTACTTTTGGAGCATTTGAGACATAAATCATTGGAGTTCCCGAGGCATGCCACTTTTACTCCCCAAAAGCATAAACTCTATGTACTTTGTACACAAACTCAAGTCGTCTGCGGCAATATTTTTGACTGCCCAGGATGCCGCTTGCCTAGCATTACTTTCGGAGCATTGTAGACACAAGAAAGACACGCAACTTTAACATGTAAACTTTATCTCCGCCAAAGAATAGTCCAACCTATCAACCAAAACCCACCAAATGTGACATAGCCAATGTTGTCGCCCACTCTGGCATCCGTATTGGCCAATTCCAGTGGCGGTTCCCGATGCGAGAAGAGCACTTGCGGCGCCGTATGCGAGGCACGGCGACCTTCCCTCAATTCCTGCATGAATACTTTGCCGATAATGACATCGTCCTCGTCGCGGAAAATGGTGCTGAAGACGACGGTGACCCGATCGGGCTTCGCCTCCACATACCTTAAGTTACACAGATTAAAAAATCATTTTTTTATCATAAATTTTGCTTCTTACAAAGTCTCATCGTTGCGATAGTTAATTACGGCCCGTTTCTGGCCCTCTTCACCCTGCTCCTGAAAATCGAAGTACTTCTCAAAGACGCTGGCAAAGCAGTTTCGCTTCAGCAGTCCGATCCTCTTGGCGATTTGCTCCCAGTCTTCTGGTATTTCTTCCAGATTGATAAGTACAGACACATTGTAGCCTGCAAAAAGCGGAGAGTAATTAGCTTTTTATGATGTCTTGCAGTGGAGTTGTGGGGCGCAAACCTTCTTCCGTGTCGGTCAGCAGACTACCATATTCACGCTTCAGCAACTCGTCGGCTCCGTGCTCTTGCAGCTGTTTGTAGAACTTCAACGATATGCTGATCTATAAATGGAAAAATCTGTAATGGAGAGACTTTGCGGACAGTCTGTATTTTGGAATACTCACTCGCACTTTCGTTTTATCGCCGTTCACGTTGGAAATGTGATAGAGCACGCCGTCAAAGTCTGCTATTCTTATGTCTATCGACTCCGGCTTCAGTCTGCAAAGAGAGTGGAACAGGTTGTTAGTCACTTTTGCCACTGGCTGTCATATCTTATCGCAAAAACCCGCAATAACACGATTACCCCAAGGAATTCCACACACACTGTGTATATAAACAAAGCTCTTCAGTGACTTTTACGCTTTCCAAATAAATTTCAATGTTTGCAAACAAGTTTCTTAAACATCTTGAACGATTCTAAATCGAAGCTGGTTTGCCGCATATACTTTTGGGAGACTCTCACACACATCGTAGGGAATGGATCTAAAACATGCCATAATATAGCTCCCTCGTTCTAATAATGACCCGAATTGTAGTCGAACACAAGTCATCTGTGATAATATGAGGATTATTCAGGATGCCGTTCGTCCAGAAGGTTTATCTTGGAGTTTTTGAGACACAGATGCGAGGATAGTTCACAAACATGCCACTTTGACTCCTAAAGTCCAAGTCGCTTTATGATAGATTCAAGTTTTGTACGCAGACACAAGTCATCTGACATAATATGAAGAATTACTCAGGATGCCGTCCGTATTAAGATTAGTTTTGGAGTTTTTGAGACACAGATAGGAAGGTTTGCCCGAAAAGTGCCACTTTGACTCCAGGATATACTTTTAGGGCAGCTGTACTCAAACACAAGTCGTCTATTGCAATATGATTGATTGCAGAGGATGTGCCGTTCGAGTTGAAGGTTATTCTGGGAGCGTTGTAGACACGAGAAAGGATCAAGGCTTCAACATGTAAACTTTGTCTCCACGATGAGATCTGAAATTGATGGATGGATGTACACGAACACAAGTCATCTGATATAATATGAAGAACTATTCAGGATGCCGTTCGTCCAACTAGTTTTTATTGGAGTTTTTGAGACACAGATCGGAAGAGGTTTCCAAAAAATGCCACTTTGACTCCAGGACAGTCTATTGCAGGTTTTGTATTCAAACACAAGTCGTCTATTGTAATATAATTGATTACAGAGGATGTGCCGTTCGAACTGGAGGATGTTCTTGGAGCCTTGTAGACACGAAGGAGGTTCAAGGACTTCAACATGTAAACTTTGTCTCCCGGTATAGGAACTGTTAAGGGCAGGATGTGGGCGAACACAAGTCATCTGATATAATAGGATACATTATTCAGGATGCCGTTCGTCCAACGAGTTGGTTTAGGAGTTTTTGAGACACAGATCGGAAGAGAGTTCCCAAAAATGCCACTTTGACTCCAGGAATGGTGGTTGAATGGATGAGTTTCTTGAAACTTGTACGCAGACACAAGTCATCTGAAATAATATGAATGATTACTCAGGATGCCGTCCGAATTCGATTAGTTTTGGAGTTTTTGAGACACAGACCGGAAGGTTAGTCCGAAAAGTGCCACTTTGACTCCAGGATACAGGTTTACCTTAAGGCTATTGTGCGCAAACACAAGTCGTCTATTGCAATATGATTGATTGCAGAGGATGTGCCGTTCGTGCTTAAACTTATTCTTGGAGCGTTGTAGACACGAAGGAGATTCAAAGGACTTCAACATGTAAACTTTGTCTCCCGGGTGGGGGATCTTCAGAGTGCCGGGTGTAGACGAACACAAGTCATCTGATATAGTAGGAGAAACTATTCAGGATGCCGTTCGTCTTGCTACTTTTCTTTTGGAGCTTTTGAGACAAGAACCGCAATAAGTCTGCCGATTATGCCACTTTGACTCCGGATACCGTTATATTTAATTTTAAGATAAGAATGTCAGCCACCCTGTAGATCAAGATTTTAAAGCGACTCCCTGATTTTATGCGCTAGGCGATGAGTCAATTACTTGTATGATGCACCAATGATGCGATAAACGAGATGTGGGAGCGAGAGAGCCGCCGACGAGTGCTCCACACCCGAAATTTATCCCCACAAAGAGAGAGGGACAGGGAGAGAGAGAGAGTGCCAGGCTGATAAGGAAATCGACCTGTGATAACGGTAACTAGATAAAGCAAAATGGTGGAGCAATAGGGTCACATTTACGGTACTTAAGTTCGAGAGAGGGCCTGGGGTGGGGAAGGACCACGAGGAGAGAGAACTTACCCGGCTTTAGCGTTGCGGTACTTGACCAGGAGCGTCTCCTCAATAATCCTGTTATTAATTTCCAGCAGGATCATGGTGGCTCTGATATAATTATGGTTTGAAAAACCAAAAACCGATGACAAATTTTATGACGTTGCCGCTTGCCGACTTCTTCCGCCGCTCCCTGCGCTCTTTCTGAGCTAACTGTTTCTTCTGGCTGGCTGACTGGCTGGCAGTGGCGACGTGCGGGAGCGAGATGGGGAGCTGCTCCAACTCACCAACACTGGCGCATCGCTGGGGCTCCTCTGTGTGCGTATATGTGCAGCGTTTTAATGAATCAACAACAAATATGGGCGGTGATGTCGGCTTTTTTGGTCGTCCGTCACACGCACACACACATTCTTCTCCGCACACTAGCGAATTCCAGCACTCGCCTGCACTCGACCTCCGCAGTCTCCGACAAGCTAAAAATTCACTTTTCCCCTGTTATCCGCTTCTCCACTGATGATGATCTGGCACTGCCTCTAATCACTCGCTTGCCGGGGACGCCGAAAAAAATGGGTCTTGGGCCGCAAATCTTATTAAATTATAACAAAACGTGGGTGGAAAAATGAGGTTGGATATCGATATCGATAGAATGTGGCCGAGGCAACTCTGGCCACTTTTAATATAGGAGTGCTACCAGATCGGGCACAGTCAGCTGTTACGCCTATCGGTTTTTTTGTTATCGAAGAAAACAATAACAATTGATAAACAAGGTTTAAAAAAAAACACGAATAAACGATGGACCGGCATCGAAAAGAAGGCTCTCCCTATAGGGGCAGACGTAGGACATCAAGGAGCACCGCTTTAACCTATAAGAATCTCCAGGCAATGCCGACGAATCTGCGAAAGAAAGCCGTAAGGCAAGCGAGGAACAACAACGAAAAGATCCTGGGCAAGCGGAAGAACTCGGGAAGGAGTAAAATCGTGCCCTCAGCCCGCCGAGTCCGCAATGACTTTGACCAATCCGAACACAATGCCATGCTGGCCAGCACTTCGCGGGAACTGAGGCACATCCTCGACAACTTCAGCACACTCTCGGACATTCCGCACGACATCACTTCCACGGAGCTTCTGGGGGAGGTAAGTTTGGAAAGAATCAGTGGGGCTCAGCCCATTAGGAACTTCCCAGGCTGATTATGCATAGGTAAACATTTACTCAAGTCGGGAAGAGAAGCAATTGAAGTGCTAATCGAGATTGACACAACTAGACCAATTCCACGACAATGCCAATATATGTAGGTTACTGCACTTGACGTCACTTGTTTGACTGAAATCCAATCTAACCCAATCCAATCCAATTGAATCGGCCTATGGAATCAACCAGAACCGGCTGCAATTAGCACCTTGAGATGGCTCGTTCTGGCGATTCTTTCGTCACTGGCCACTGACCTACTGCCGATGATCTGAGGGTGCTAATTGACAGACATCTCCGCTACCGTTAAGCGCTCCCATTGCACACTACTTTTATTATAATTATCAATTTCGTAATTCTAGATAGCCATCGCCGAGGGACAGGCCACAACGATCCACGTACAGCGGGACGGACTCAGCACTCTAACAGTGGTGGTATGCTCGCACTCCCCTTCCTGTAGCTGCACCTGTTTTCAATCATCCACTATGACCTCGGCAATTTAGCAATTGACAAGACAGGAATTTCAATCCACAAAGAGTCGAAAGGGCCATCCAGGCCTCTTCTCCGCAAAGTTATGGTGCTCTGAAATCAACAGTCATTGTAATAGTACATAGAGCGATAGGAGAAAGTAGGTCAGGCAGGCAACCTCTTTGCGATTTTTCGTATTGCCACTTTTTCCACTCAGAATTAAGGCTCCGCCAAAGGAGCATGCACTGAGACACTGACAGCACAGCTTTGCATGCCATAAAGCTGTAATTTTTTGGCTTGACGACCAACGAACAACGCGACCGAAGGACACCGCTTAACGCCAGGACCAGAGTTTGTTTCTGGGTTATAAGATGTGGGGGTCGCGCAAGGACATCGCTCAATCCCGCCAAAACGACGCACTATCCACAAATTGAAGGCAAAACCTGAAATTAAAATAAGATTTCCTTTTGCATTAAGAAACCTACCCATTTAATAGCAGGTCCCCAGAAGAACACAGTTCGCGGACCTGAGAAAAGTTATGAAAAATTATGAATGAATACCGCTGGGATCATTCTTACCAGTAGCTGATAGCCACATTGGTCTCATTATGACCGGAACCAGTGCGTCGGCGTGCCGGATAATGTCGCCATAGATGCGAAAGAAAGGTCTCATAACTCGAATTTCGACAAAGGAATACTTTCATTAATTTTGAATATATCGTCAAGGTCAACCCTGATCTGCCTAATAGACACCAAATTGGATTGACAGGATAATTAAAACATAGATATTGTTTGATTAGTGAAACATATATTGGTCATGAAGAAGAAGTCTTCTCTCTAATCTTTTTCATATTTTGATTTGCAGCTCCACCAGCCAGAGCCGACGATCGCTCATTTGAAGAGGGCTATTGCCAATATCTCTCTAGCCCAGCACAGGCGCAAGCATCGGGAGCGACACGAAGAGCGTCTTAGACGTCGTGGAATTACCGAAGACGCCAAGCAAGAGGAACATGTTTCCACCAGCTCCACTGGCGAGTTAGTTCACTCCGCTCGTCGCAACGGGCACGATCACCGCGCGTTCGTATCGTGGCGATTTCTATGGCGCTGTTTCTGCCTGTTCAACGTGGACAAGTCTCAGCCGATTGACGACCGAGGACCCAAGGGCAGGACTACCCTTCGAGAGCTGGGCATTGAGAACGCGACTACTCTAAAGTTTGCCCATCGCGTCAAGTATTTCGGGCGCCAGCGGCAGAGTTAATGCCACAAAATAAATGATCAGTGACCGAAATTCGGGCCGGATTCGGGGCCATTGCATTATGGATCAACTGGTTTGGCTTTCGTTTTGCATTTCCCTCCTGATCACTCTCTCCGCCGGCCTGCCGTTCGAGGATGGCAACAACAATAATGTCAAGATCACCCGCCAAAGCTTGGAGCTGACCCAGACGATCAACATCCAACGGCAGGAGTATATGCAGCGGGAATGCGAGCTGCTCGGCCAGCATCAGACGATGAGCGATCTCACCGACCTGCAAATGGACCACATGATCGTGGATAAGGAGCACAAGTTGCTCTACTGCTACGTGCCAAAGGTAGTAATCCAGCATGGAATTCTTATGAAACACTAGCTCAGTAAATGAAATACCCAGCCAGGCAGGCGGTCGGTCACTTTTACATATTCAGCACAAAGTTTAGATTAAAGTTGGCCTTTTGAGCGGGTAATTATACGCTCAATGATCACCAATAAACTGTTCTAGGTAGTCGTTAAGTCTAGTCGGAGATTAAGGGTGCATTTTGTACGCTACCCAGTTAATCTGTATTATTAATATTCTAATTCCTCAATTAAAATCAATACTGTTTAACTTATTTTGTTATTGTGATAACGGAAATCGAACTTGTAGAACGCGAAATCAAATCGCAAATCTTTTTGTTCAACAGCCACTTCACATCCATCACAATCGGGGAATCAGAGCTGCCTCGGCTGCCTGGTGGCTTGTTACCATGTGCTGTCCCAACCAACATAAGTCAAAAATCGGCATCTGTGTCATCTTCTGAGTTCTGAGATACTTTGTTTATAGAAACTCGTTTAGACCGCTCCCCCTGCCTTACGTTGGGAGCACATGCTGAGCTTGTGCCGCCGTTTGTGGCAACGTCATGAAAATGTTTACTTAACCAGACCTTTGAAAAAATAACAAAACGAGTACCAGGTCGTATACCACACAGGTGCTCAATGAAATGCAGTTTCAATAGTGCGACTTATGAGTTTAGATTTATGGAGTGGCTTCTAGGGCGCGGGAATATGATAGCTAAGCCGTCGCACTCCGTGGCTTATCGAGGCAGACACTCTGTGCACATGTCAGCGTTATATACCCTTACACATATTGCTGATTCCATTTAATCGCTCCATTTTATGGCGAGAGTGCTCCTAGCAAGTGCGACCCATAAACTTTTAATTCTATTCATTATTTAATGCGCAAATTTGTTAATCTTAAGTTGATGGCCAAATTCTTGATTCTGGATTTTAATGGCTCTTGGTGTCAAATGTTTCTCTCCCTTGGCCTCCCATTGATAAGCTTCATTTAAATATAGATTTTAATTGGATGGAAATTCCTTTTCGGGCCCCGAGACGGTAGCTTTCGAAGCGATAGCAAAAAATCCCATTTCAGTTTCTCGAATGTGGCATTTAACTAATTGAATCAGGAAATTAAATTTTCGAGGAAATCAGGCAGAGGAAGCGGTTACAGGTTATTCCTTATCAGCCAATAAGTTTATTGAAAACCATCAAACTATAAGATTAGATTACCAGTTGCCGGTTCCCCATGCCAAGTTGGGTGAAGTGGGTTTCCAAAATAGATTGGTGTTTCATGTTGCCGTCGCCCTTTGATCCCATTTCCAATTCGAAAGTTTGACAATGAAATTGTATAATTTATTACAGGATAAATGCCTTGATTATAGATTGCAAATCATTCCTACATGTAATAGTATGTTGTCTTTGGAAAAGTTGTAGTTAATTATAGTGTTCAGGCCCCTCTCCCATTATCATAATTCGAATGAGCACGGCCTTGGAGGGGGGTGTGCCAGACGAACATGCCACCCGAGTGGCTCGTCACACGTCGCCCATTATCTGGCCATTTCTTCAATGACTACTAGCGGACATGGGAGTAACTGGTTTCGATTTCGCCGCCCATTAGAAGGGGTCGTTGGAGCAGTTCCATTCCGGGATTTCGCATTCTCGCTCGGCACTCATCGCGATCACGCTAGTCCGGCATTTTCTCAACTCGTTCTTCCATGAAGTCGTAAATGGTATATGTTTACCCTTGGCCAATAGCCCCGGGAGCACCGCCCCTCCTGCTCGTCCGCCTCCCAAGTGGGGGGCTCGCCACTGTGGTTTGGAATTTTATGCCACCATCGCGTGTTGCTTTAATGGTCATCATGAAATTGCGTTACGTTTTGTTAAGTTTTAATGTGGCTTACGCATCTCCAAATTGTTTTGAAATAATACCTTGAAATTCGAGCTAAAGTCTTTACCTAAAGAGGTGCTACAGTGGCATGTCTTGCCAGATTTGGACTATGTCTTGCCAAAAATAAATAAACAATATCACTAATAGATCCGCCCACATTCTTAACTATTGAAAGATTTATAAACATTTCGTGCCAGTCGATCAGAAACTAAAACTGATAGAAAGACTGGTGTTTTCTTTTGAAACAGAAATCTGTCATTTCAACCCAAAATTCGACATCTGCCAACCTTGTGGCTTTGTGGTTCTGTATATTTATGTGTTTTTCGTCACTTTCCCACCTAATTCATTCCAACATGTTTGTTTTTGTAATGTGAAATGTTTTTGCATTGTTTAATTACGCTCGGCACATTGCCCGTCCAACTCTATGTATTCTATCTATATATATTCCTTTAGATATATACGTTCATTGTTGTTTCTAGGTTCTAGGTTTCTTAGTTAACTTCAACGACTTGACTTATTGCCCAATGCCGTTGAGGAGGAAAATCAGGGGGAGATTTTAAGGCGAAATTTATAATTTATTGCGCTGGGCAATTAAGACTAAAGTGATTCAACTCATCGCAGTCTCGAAAGAGATTTCATTTCACGATTAAAACTCGCCGAGTCGCAAAAAGTGTAATGAAAAACTCATTTTAATGGGGGTCACTTGTCTCATGTGGTACTTGACCAAGGTATCAGAGAGCTTATGTTTCGGACCCGACTCGGGTTTCTTAAGCAAACCTCCAACCGGTCTTTTTTCGTCTTTCAATTGAGCTTAACCCGATACTGGACTAAATTCAAAAAGAAATTTCACATCGAAAACATTTTTAAATTATTTTTATTAATAAATTCGAAAACTTACAATCCCACCTACTTTCTGTTAATCAAAAAAACACAACGAAAGGCGTCAACGATAAGCACTAAATATTTTTCAAATGAGTGTGCAGGATGACACCTGCGTAGAATTTCGTCAGAACATTATCTAACCAAAAAGGGCTGATAGGTCTAGTCGTTTGGTGGTTTCCTGCTTTCAAGACAACATGCCAATTTCCAAAAAAATGTATGAATCACACAAAAACCTCAAAATCCATCGGGGTCTTAAAAAAATTTAAACATTTCTCAATAAATACCCAGAACATTAAACAAAATTTTGTGTATAATTTCTGGTGCAGATGGACGGGGAATCCATCTACATTTTATTTAAGGTACTCTTCTCACCAATCGAGTGTGTATCGGAAAAAGATATGGCCTTCTATTGGGGCTATATTGTTCCTCCCACGCATTTTGAAGGGGACCCATCAGAAAATTTGACCAAAAACCAAAAATATATTTTGTTTCTAGATTTTGATGCACATCGACGGGGAATCGATCTACAAATCGTTTAAGATATTCCGATCAAGAATCAGGTGATTACTGCGAAAGATATAGCCATCGATGTGATACATATATCCCCACCCAGGCTTTTTCAGGATTTTGAAGGGGACCCATCAGAAAATTTGACAAAAAATCCAAAAAATATTTTGTTTCCAGATTTTGATGCAGATCGACGGAGAATCTTTCTACAAATCGTTTAAGATATTCCGATCAAGAATCGGATGATTACTGGCAAAGATATAGCCATCGATGTGGGCCATATATCCCCACCCAGGCTTTTTCAGGATTTAGAAGGGGACCCATCGGAAAATGTAACGAAAAATCTAAAAAATATTTTGTTTCTAGATTTTGATGCAGATTGACGGGGAATCGATCTACAAATCGTTTAAGATATTCCGATCAAGAATCGGATGATTACTGGCAAAGATATAGCCATCGATGTGGGCCATATATCCCCACCCAGGCTTTTTCAGGATTTTGAAGAGGACCCATCAGAAAATTTGACAAAAAATCAAAAAAATATTTTGTTCCTAGATTTTGATGCAGATCGACGGGGAATCGATCTAAAAATCGTTTAAGATATTCCGCTAAAAAATCGGATGTGAATGAGCAATGTTATACCTCAGAAACTTGCATACTTGCAAATATAAGGCTATTATCGAATAATTATTCTGTGTTTTGTTTATGTATTTAAATTATAAATATAATATAATTATCAATATTTATTATTTTGTTTATAAATTTGCGTTTTCCAGGTTGCGTGTACGAATTGGAAGAGGGTCCTGATGATGCTCATGGGCAAGTGGAACAATGGGACGGATCCGCTGCAAATTCCGGGTTCCCTGGCCCACTCCGAGGGCATGTTCACCAAGTTCTACGATCTAACCGAAGCAGAGCAGCAACAGGTCCTGAGCGAGGACTACACCCGCTTCATCCTGGTGCGGCATCCCTTCGAACGTTTGCTCTCCGCCTATAGGAACAAGCTAGAAGGCGATACCTCCAGCGCCCGATACTTTCAGTCCCGAGTGGGTCGCCAGATTGTGAAGGAGCTGCGACCAGGAGCGAGCAATTCCTCGCTGGAAAACGGCGATGATGTGACTTTTGGAGAGTTCATCCAGTACCTGCTGACGCCGGAGCTGAGCCGGGCCAATCAGTCTGACTACAACGAGCACTGGGAGGTGATAACGAAGCTCTGCAATCCCTGCGTGGTTAACTACAACGTCGTGGGTAAGTCGGAATCATGGGAGTGTGGTTTTAGTATGTGGTTTAAAATATTTTTCAATTAAACAGGAAAATACGACACCCTACTGGACGATTCCGCGTTGGCATTATACCTGGCCAAAGCCCGCAACCTGATATTCCCCACCGGCCACAAACCATCCAGCACGAAAGCCAATCTCCGGACCTACTTCGATCCCTTGCCCATCGGATCCATCCGCCGGCTGTACGAGATCTACGAGGCGGACTTCCGCCTCTTTGGCTACGGCTTGGACGATGTGCTTGGCTTCGAGTTCGGATGAGATGCTTCCCAGTTCCATGTATCTATCTCTATATTTCCAAGTCAACGCCGTAACGCTTTCCAATTGAAAAGATTGTGATTTGTTAAACTTAGTTAACCTTAATGCGAATATTGAAGTACTTATGTTAACCGCCTCGTGCTAAAGCAAGGGATCTAGCAATTCCACGTTTTATTTAGGAATTAAGGATCTAGAGAAACTCAATAAGCCCTACTCACTACGACACTATGAAATTGCCATGACAGACCACAGGATGTCATTCAAATTGTATTTGTTTAAGTAAATCAAAGTGCATACTTTTAAGCTTTAAATAGAATATTATTCCAAGTTATTGTAGCTGTTTTGGGAAAGAATTTTCCATTACAATACACTTTACTTTAATTTAAATTTTTAAATTCTTTTCCGGTAGTGATAAACCACACATTTGTGTGTCTGTTTGGTTGTCGCTCCGGAATATGTACATTAAATCAGAAGCAATTCCAATCAATAAATGGTGTCTTTGTTGATCAGCCTTGAAGTAATCCAGCGCCATTCCCCTTTACTGGAGAACCTCTAGAGTCTAGATTCTAGAACAACCCCGCCATTCAGAGGATGCCTACGTCAAGCTAGATTTCAGAAAACTATTTACAATGAGCTTGCGGTTTTCCCAATGACACCACTGCACCCTGTTATCAGTTTCAAAGCTGGCTGATAAGACTCTCAAGTATTTATAGTCTTTGCTAAATGCAAAATGCCCTTTAATTACGGCGAGCTTTCATGTTTTTCGTCAGAGTGAAGAAAGCTCAAGCCATTCGACGGCGTCGATGTTGTTTATCAGCCAAAACATATAATATATATATGGGGGCGACCCACGATCAACGGTCAGATGAATCTAAATACGCAATATTGCCAATAAGCGACGGCACGAAGGCGCCCAACGCATTCGAGGGAACGTTGGCAGACGTGGCGAATATCTGATAGATACTTTTATCACCAAATTTAATACGGATATAGATAGATAGCGGGCAGAAATATGTGCTTGACGGGCCCCTTCCCAGTCAGATCGGTTGAAGGTCGCCACGGTTGGACACAAGTTATAAGCTTTTTGCCTTAAGGCCTTAACTATCATTTTTTCCAGTGCATTCAATTAATTTGTGTTGCTTTTTTGGGTATTCAATGACTGCTTCGTTTATTTGCTACGTCCGTTTTTCATTTTTTTTTTTTTTGTTTTTTGTTTTGCATCAATAACAACTTTAAGTTAGACATTGACAAGACATTCGAAAATATTACTGCTTATGTATTTTTGCGTGTGTTTGGGTCGAGAGTTGCTTTGGCAAAAGAATATGCATATACGCGTGTATGCGACAAGCAAGGCGACCCCTCATACTCGTATTCTCACATTCCTTTCGCTCCACCTGCCTGCTCCCCGCCGCCATCAGTCCTTGAATTTGCAAGCGATTTCCGCATCGCCGCCAGCTCTTAGTCATTGTAGCTGTAGCGCTGCTTCACAGTGCGATACTTCTTCAGGGAGTACAGGGCCTCCACCTCCTTGGCCAGGTAGCGTCCTTGGGCCAGCAGGGCCACGATCTTCTTCGGGTCCTGCTCGTCCTTGTGATTCATGAAGGCATCGTGGATCTGCTTGCGGAACTTCTGGGGCCCGTTCAGGCCGGGATATTCGCGGCCCAAATACTGCAACTGTATGGGAGGGACAAAGAAAAGCCATTTGTTAATCATAGTTAGCCAGAAGCTACTACATATATGTAGTTCCCAGAAGAGTCGACCTTGAAAGCTCTACTCAGATCGAGCAACTGGATACCCAGCCCACATACGTCATTCGAAAGGCAGGCGAGTGCACTTTTTAAACGCCGACATAATGTTTACGCAACTGCAGGTGGGGGGTGGTTACATTTTTTCGGGTATTTGGGGTGGAGGTGCACGTGGGGGAGCTGGAACTCCGTCAGTGCAACCGGTTCCAGTGTTCAGGAAACTTACGTGCTTGTAGAGGCTAATGACTTTCGAGCGCAGCTGTGACATCACCAGTGGTCAACGGATTTGTTTGTTTGTTAAATGCAAGGTAAGAAATAATTTGCAGAGAGGTACCCGCAGCTTTTAAGGTGAATCAAAACCAGTGATGCCGTCCTAGCTAGTTTGGTATATCGATTATCAGTATTCCGATAACAATCAGAAAAATACTTTTTGATTTTAGTATATACTAGCTTGATTTTTGAAAACAGCTGATTAGCGATGGGACAGGACTTGTTATCGAAAGGATTCTCGCATGCGAGAAATGCATCCCTATCGATAAACGGCAATCAGCTGTTACGAAAAGAAGAAGAGCGATGGGTGTTTTCGTCCGAGGCGAAATTATTTTCATTACTTTCGCGCTAATTAACAGGAGTTAGTGACTAATAGTAGATTTAAACGTGACCTAAAACCGTTTGCAACTCTCGCTGTGATAGGGGCAAGCGCGCTGCCTCGATGAAAGCGTGCGAACAAAGGACCTCGAATCTGAGACACCCGCGACCTCCGAAACAAAGTGGGAAAAATCGAACCTTGCGGTGGTGTGTGTGGAATAATAAATTTAATTTGAAGAGTCTAATGTGCGGCGCTGCCTGTAGTGTATAGCCGAAAATGGCAATCTGTGTATGCACGAGTGTCGGATCAATGGGACTGAGTGCGATCGATAAAGGAAAGTGCGCAGCTTAAGCTGGCAGGAGCTGCAACAACACAGGCAGGCACACCTAATCCGCCCCATCCCCCCACCTCTTAACTAGCCGCGCGCACAGATACAGTAGCACGAAATCATGGAGGCGCTGGAGGTGGTGGAGGAGACCAGCGACGACAGCTTCCCGCTGGGGTTTCCAGAAGTGGGCACCTGGAACAGCACCCACAATGTCGCCTTCAACGACATGAATCTGGATGCGCGCATGGTAAGAATGGCAGTGACTGGGGACTGGAACTGGGAGGGCGCATAATTTGATTAATACGTTCTGGTATGCCGACGACAGTGAATCAACCGGCCACTTGCTTTATCTCCACAGAGAGGCGGGGCGAGAGGTGGGCGCAGGCGGAGGACGGCTTCCAATCAGCGGGATTTGGTCATTGACACACGCTGCCGTCCCCCATGCCGTCCTACTTTTAATTGATAACAGAGTGCTTCGGCTTCTGCTTCTGCTTCTAGGTTTTAATGCTGATTGAGGTATAATCGGAGGAGCCCTTTGGCATGGAGACATAAAGCTGATGAGGTTGCAGTCATGTAGTTTTTAAGTTTCTGTCTTAAGAGTTGTATAATAAAGTGTTTAATGAATAAAGAGACACAACTGCCTCCTGGGTTGAGTCACCTGATGAGTGTTTCAAGGTTACTTCCCACGATATAGGCAGTTATCGGGAAAAGGAAGAGGAAGTTGTGGGAGAACTTCTACAATTTCTATCTTTAAAACCCAAGTCGCATTATTCGCTGATATTGATTACTCACAGGCAGGCCCAGCTGCGGATTAGTGGATTCATTTCTTTCCAACGACTGCCGGCCGCCTATCAGGTGGCGGTGCAGACTTGGAAACCATTTTTCCCTCCCTGATAGCTCCCTGACTTGCAGTCTTATTTTTTCAAGATTTTTGAGGCAATAATTTGTATTTGTTTATCGGACTTTGCTTTCTTAAACAATCATGACCTGCCGTAAAAAATATCATCTTGCTGGCAGTTCTTGAATTGTTTTTAAAAACTAAAACAAAAGTAAGCGAAGCTTTTCAGTTCAAATTCAAAAGATGTATCATTAAGGAGAATACGTTGAAACATTCGTGCTTTTCGGAGTTTTTTTTTCCTCAAAACAATTTTTGTTTGAAAAGTATTAGACAGAAAAGTGGCTTAGTAGCCCGATGTAAAGCAATCGGATCAGCGGGGAGCAGTTTCAAGCCAGAATCGCACACGCACAGAGGATAACTGTCAGCCAGACAGAGCTCCAAATCGGCCAGTCACATTCTTTACCTTCATTTTATCACAAACAGTCGAACAACAAATGATCAAAATTTATCCAATTTAAGATTTTATGTGTATAGTAGTAGTAGTAGTTGTCGTGGTCTGCGGTCTCGTCAAAAATTTCACTTAAAAGCAAAAATATATATTTCTTTTTTCGACAAAACTAAAAAAAGAAGAAAGACGAGCACAAAAGCCTTTTCAGATTCTAGGGCTCTAGGTAGTAGAGGACACCCACGGTTAAGAGTAGAAGAATGCATACTCTGAGGACGCAGGTTAACAGCCTGGTGATGCGCCAGAGACTGGTGCGGTGCCATTTGCGCCGCGCCAGTGGCAGCAGCAGCTTCCCCGAGCTGGCATTCCCCGAGGACCAGGAGGAGATCGAGCCGGAGGACGATGAGAACGCAATGGAGCAGCACCTACCGATACTGCGCAGCCGTCACACCGATCTCTTCTATATGCCGAATTGCGTCGGACCGGCATACCAGGGACTCATCTCATCGGCTGAGCAGCCGTATGCCACCGCCTACTATCCGGAGGAGAAGCACGTCGAGAATTCGCTCGGTGTCGGTGGCATTCTCCCGCCCACCGACATGTGGGTGGTGGCCTGCCCCAAGCTGCTGGCGGCCTACATGCGACGTCTGTTCCAGCACCCCTATGCCCGTTTCTGCAGCGCGATGAACTTCAGCATGATCGGTCTGCGGTTCCACGGCATGGACACAGATAGCGCCCTGCGCTCCTTCGTTCTCCTGGCTAGCCACAATGCTCGCGAAATCATGTACAACGGCTACTGGGCCGACTTCATCAACCCGTTGACTGGACGCGCCCACTTCCGGGCCTCAAATTCCAACCGGAAGAACTGCCCCGAAGCGGAGATCCTGCGCAAGGGCATGGTCCTGTCCAATGCCAACGGGTGTACGGTGATCGAAGAGGCGAAGGACGACCAGTTCACCGGCTGCATCTTCACGGACACTCCACTGAAGGTGCTGGAGTCGTGGTGTGTGTAGAGACGGTGCCTCCGGCCCGCTGCTGCTGCTCTTTTCCATGTCTCTGTTGTGTACGCATTAAAAGTCCGTTTTTGAGGAGCCGAGGAGAATTTCGGAAAAATTCACGTAGTAAAGCTTTCAATACCTTTCGGTCCTGCCCAGTAAATTCCAAGTTATTTTCTATTCTATCCACACAACCGAGCACCTGGAGCCGGTTGCCTAATCACTTTTTTGTATGGCGAGCAAGTAAGGACACGGAAAGGACGCGCCTATGAAGAGGGACCGTCGCATATTCGTATAAGAATTGTTTTTGTAATTTTGGATAATATATGGAGGAATATTACAAATTAAAAAGGGCAGGACTTCATTCACTTAGTTTCGAACCGAATAAATTGAAAGGATATAAGTATTTATGGTTTTTGGTTTCAATGGGTCTTCAATCCTTCAATCGATATGACTTTCCGAATCGACTTTCCGTTGATATCCTTTACCTGCTTCCAGATATGGCTGCTCGCGTCCCTGCTCACCACCATCACCTGGGTGACCTACATCACCTTCTACAACTCTCGGGTGATTGGCATGCTCATCACGAAGATCGCCAATCGGTGGTTCATCAAGGGGGCCTACTTCAAGATCGGATCGGTGGCCCTCAATCCGCTGGCTGGGAAGATTATGTTCCGGGACTTTGTGTACATAACCTACGACTACACTGTGCGGGCACAGGACGGATACTTTATATTTCGCTGGTGGCGCTCCTACGTCCCCAAGGATGTCTCGGAAGGTGAGCTAGCCAGTCACTAATGGGGGAAGACCACTAATACCTTTAATATCCTGCAGATCTCTCGCACTCGGACACGCGGCTGTCGGTGCAGCTGAATGGCTACGAACTGCACATCTACAACAGATCCGATCTGTACGACACGCTGGAGAAGACGTTCGGCCTGGAGCCATCGCTGCTCATACCCACGGACGTGGCCAGCAACGAGGAGCGCAACAAGCTCAAGGAGCACCACATGAACCTGGAGAACGCACGCCAAAGCCAGCGCATCCAGAACGTTAAGAACTCGGAGGCCATGCAGGCCACCACGTGGCGGGATCTGATTCCCGTCATCAAGATCGACATCTGCTCCGGACGCTTCGTCTTCGGCAACCGGCTGACTCCGACCACTTTGTCGATTTCCGTGGAGGAGGCCCGCTGCACGTACAGCACCAAGCCGGCGGTGTGCCGGCTGGACCACTTCATGCACTTCGTGAAGGCCAAAGTGGAGAATGCCAAGGTGCTCTTCTGCCCGAGTCCCAAGTACACGGGACTGATCGACGAGCCGCCCCGCTACATGGGCGAGGGCTTCGTGGTGATGATGTCCAACCAGATGGACTTGTACTTCTACATGGACGAGCCGGGTGTGGTGCCCGAACAGCCCGTACAGATTGTGCTGCCCAACGGGGATGTGGTGGAGCCATCGCCACCGGTGTGGGGCATCAATGCTAGGTGCTTGAAGGGGACGGACTTTAGCTACGGTCCCTGGGCGGACCGGCAAAGGGATCACCTGTACAAGTACTTCTACCCGTCGGATTGGAAGGAGGCGGAGGTGACACCCACTCCCCAGCCCGGCGAACTGCGCAGCTACCAGTCGTTCGATGTGACGCTCTGCGTCCTGAACGAGGCCACCATCGACATACTCTTCTCCAAGGAGAAGGAGACCAATGCCATGCACATAACCGTGGGGCCAGCTTCGTATGTGGAGGTGACGATACCCTGGGTCACCCAACCGGATGGCTACACCTCCAAAATCCAGGGACAGCTCTTCCATGTGGAGGCCACCACGTCCCTGCAGTACCGCAGCCTGGCGGAGTTCGAATCCCTGGAGTACAAGGTGCGCATCCACTATCCGACCAAGTGGAATGCGCCTCAGGACTGGAACATCTCCTTATCCGGCTGCAAGACGAGTGCGTTCATCGTCTACAAGCACAAGTGCTTCTTCCAGGACCTCATCGAGGACTGGGCGAACAAGGCGCGGCCGGACATCCTGAGCTTCGTCCCATACACCTGCAACTTCAGCATCCGGCTGAACGAGTTCGAGATCCTGATGCTGTGCAATGAGTACAACTGGATCGACTGCAGCAGCGCCAACCAGGAGAACAATCACCTGGCCTTCTGCGGCGACGTCTTCGAGATGAGCTTCGCCCTGCCCTTCGATGACTTCCTGCCCAAGACTGTGACGCTGAAGTTTTGGATCCACGGCGAGGGCTTGGACCTCAGCCTGTACGTGCCGGAGGTGTCGACGGTGCGGCCCATTGTCCTGGCCATTGACGAGAACGCAAGACTGCTGACCCGCGAGGGCAAGCTCATCCGGCGCCCGGAGCTCTATGTGAAGAAGTGGCGCAAGATATGCCAGCGCTCCGCCGGCTGGATCGACTGCTGGGCCGTGCCTATCCTGGCTTTGTCCATTCAGTACGTGTATCATCCAGTTCCGCCGCTGGGCCCTGATCCCCAGGCGGACATCACAACGCCGGAGAAGGAGGAGATACTGCTCAGTCCGATGCGAATACCGAAGGTGAGGAAATCCCCGGTGAGCAGCTGGCAACAGCCTCCAGAGCAGTACAGCAACTTTGATCCGGGAACCTTGCCAGCGGATCACGTGACGGTGGAGCTGGAGATCGGCAGCTCCGTGCTCATGGCCTACGGCAATGTCCTGCGCAACTTTATCAACCTGAAGGAGAACATTTTCGGCGAGGACCAGAACTTCACGGACATGGAGCAGTCGAATGTAAATACGAAGGAGCCCGGGGCCACGCAGCTGAACCCCAAAGACCAGCTGTTGGCCAAGGAGAAGGAGCTGGCCAACAAGTCCATTTCGGAGACGCAGGCTCCGGAGGAGAAGCGGAAACCCTTTGATCCGCGCTTGTACCGCCCGCTGGAAGTGATGGTCTCCGTGATCATCCACGACATCCAGGCGCATGTGATGAAGAATTGCAACGACGACGATCCCCCCTGCCCGGTGGTGCTGATCGAGCGATTCGGGTTCGAGATGAACAAGCGGTACCACGAGACCACCCTTCAGGTTCTGGTGAGTCCGTCGTACCTGCTGACCTCCGACTGCCTCCAGCGTTCGCAGCGGGAGCAGCACATCAACCAGGGCCACCTTCTCCTCTCGGCTGTCCAGGTGCGCGGGCATGCGATGTTCAGCAACGAGGGCTGTGCGCTGGACGAGGACACCCTGGAGTATTCCTGGCTGGTGGAGGTGCAGCTGGGCAAACTAACTGGAAAACTGACGCTGCCACAGCTGGTGAACGTCGTCACCGGCCTGGAGACACTCATACTCCTGGCCATCGATCCGGAGAACTGCCTGAAATCTCCGAAAACAGTCAGAAACTGCCATCACGGAGTGCCCAGCAACCTGTGTCCACAGACCAAGGAGGAGAAGAAGTACAAGTGCCCGTCCTCGGAGGACATCAAGTACAAGATGACCCGCGTGTCCGTGGATGCCGTGGATGTGTACCTCATCGAGAGTGGCACTGCCCTGCACGCCTGGATCTCCCCCATCCGATTGGCCAACTGCAACCTGCACGGCCAGAGGGTGAAGTCGGGAGTGTCTGGCCTACTGCCGTCGATCCTCCTGCGACTGTTCATGCTACACACTACCAACTCCTCCTTCAACACCAACACCACGGGCAGCAATCGCTCGGGTAAAGTGAGGCGGGCTCAGGACCAGGACTCCCTAAAGTCCCAGGACGCTGGAGGATCTCATCACGCGACGCACGGCAAGCCGGGCAAGCGCAGCTCAAACTCCTTTTCGCGCCGGGACTCCCGGGAGGATGCCACGCGGAAGTTAAGGGACAGTTTCTCGGAGGCGCATGCCAAACGCACTCCGGATACCGCCGAGCTCTGCGAGAACTGGGTGGAAGTGGGATGCACTTCTCTGGGACCGATTCTCCTGGAGGGCGCTTCCGCGCTGCCCATTCCCGATCACGAGCTGCATCTGGTGCAGCACAAGTATGTGGAAAATGGATTTATTTTTAATATTTTGTGGTGACATCTTTTGATTCTTTAGTTTCCTGCGGGAGCATGATGCCAAGTTCAAGCGCTTGTGGTTCCTGTGGTCCCACAACGGGAGTGCCCTGTCCTCTGGAAGTGAGATATCGCGATGCGGCTGTATTGGTGGATGTGTCTTCTTTGGCAGCAACCGGAATGGCCAGAAGTTCTTCAAGCCCACGGCCCAGGACGTCCACGACAACTACAACATAGCGCGATACTTGTGAGTACTCAGAGTTCTCCATATTGAGGCTTGAAATTAATGACTTCCTTCCTATAGCATCATCAACAACAACAAGGACTTTGGCTTCGGAGAGAGCATCCTGCACCAGGGGCAACTGGTCTTCCACACTCCGCCCTACAGTCTCCACTGCGTTTCGCTCTACGACTCGGCGGACTTTAACGGAAAGGGTCGCCTCTACAGGCCGGCTGGCGATCTACGGAATGGCAGCCTCAAGAAATCGGAGCTCTGCTCCCTGCCTGATGGCACCAGGTTCAAGATTGGAGCCAGTGGAACGGGTGGTGTGGAGAAGCCGGAGATGAGCAGCCGCAACAAGTCCCGCGAGAGTATTGGCTCGCCGAATACCCTGGAGAGGAGGAGTAAGCGATATCCGTGTTCGCGGCAGACATCTGTGGAAGTGCCGTACGCCCGCCTGCTGGACAGTCCCTCGAAGAAGCTGCAGATGCAGCACGAAGCTGGAGCTGGGGACACAGGAACAGGAAACCGTCGTGGATCCGACTCGAATCGACTGCGCGTTTCGCCGCCAAAGACCAGCATCTCGGATTCACGGCTAACTGGGGATGTCCTGGACGATGAACAGGAGGTAGGTCGTCGGCTCAAGCATAAAGTTTTTATTATAATCCTTTCCTTTAAATAGATTCCCGACGAGATGTCGCACTCAGCCCCTCACTCGCATCCCCTGGAGTTCGAGATCGCAGATATTGCCCTCCACTCCCAGGGATTGTGCGATCACCTGCCTAGAGAAGTGCAGCGCACCATTTCGCTGACATCGGAGAATCCCTCGGAGATGTTCTTCTCCGCCGAGGAGGACATATCGAATGTGATGTCCCAGCGGGGATCGATGAAGCAACGGAACAGCGCCAACAGTGGCTCCGTAGTGCTGTCTGGCAAGAAGCGCTTCTCCTCCGACTTGAGGTGAGTCTCTGAATGACATCCAGATGGGTGAAGTGATACTCAAAAGCATTGGCCTTTCAGCATTGGCGCCCAGAACGACAACGGAAGCCACACTCTACCCACATATCGCAGCGACCTGGAGATCCACGCTCCCGATGGCAACAAAACGCTTCCGAAACGGCCCCAGAGCACCACAGAACTGGTAAAGCAGACAGAACTATTGGGAGGAATCCTCTTTTGTGTGTATCCACTACCTGTACTCACCTGTTAGGTCGACTTGCCCATATATCTATGTTAAAGACACCAGCGCGTTTAGCTTTGCTGCTTTTGAAGCCAACTTTATTCCACACTTACTATCTTACTAATGGTCGCCCCAGAGGTGTCCGACATAGGAAGAATCCATTAATCCACCTACATTAAGTGCATGCCTCTTTGTACCTAAGTCTATCCATTCTTTAAATATAACTATAACCTTTGGGGAACGGTATCTCCGTGCCTACCCATTGGGAGACACTGGGAGATCGTCGCCCAAACTCTTAAACTTTAAAACCTAAATTCTATTCCTTTCCTCAAAACTCGACTCATCTTAAAATGAAAACTAACTAACTAAAAAAAAAACAAACAAAAATCGATTCAAAATCAAAACTCATCCAGAACGAAGACGCGAGACGCATTCACGGTCTTGCCACACCAATAAGAAAAATAACAAATATCTCATCACGACCCGAGTATCGACATTTTGTTCATGATGTGAGTAGTCCTTAGTTCCAACCAACAACCAACCAAAACCTCTTCTAACTAACTAACTAAATAGCTAAACTGTAGCGCAACTAAACCCGACACCTAACTGCTAGTCCACTCTGGACACTCTCAATGTTCCATGTAGATTTTTCTTCCCTTAATCTTGTGACGAAGTTCCTCCCTGGAAACCAATGATTGACTTTTGCATGGTTTGTGGATAGTTGAGTGCATGTGGCGATTTATTTCTGGTTCTCCGCCCATCGGATGGTAGTTTTAAGTTAATGGGATAACCGATTAAGGTTTAATAACTTTATTATTTTTTATCTTTAGAATAAAAAATATTTGTTCCTGCACACCTTTACATTCAAAGTTTCTCACAATTTTCGTGCTTGCGCCCTTTGGCCTGTGGCTCTAACTAGCTGTAGCAGCAAACATCCTTCTTATTCCCTCCATGTACGAGTCCTGATCCAAAGATTTCATCTCTTTTCACAGGCGGACTCCCGAGGATCTTCGTCCGGCACCCCGTCGCTGTCTTCCAACTCCTTCATCTCGGCCATGTCCTCGCAGGAGGACGTGGCGCTCGTCAATCTCCACCAGCAGGTCAACCGACCGATCATCGATTCGCCCCTGCTGATGGCCAGCTACCTGAACCACCTCTCGCAGGTGAAGTGCTTCAACTGGAACGGCTGCTCCTTCCCCCTGGGCCCGGACGTCTTCTCCACGCCGCTCTTCCACGAGAACGAGGACGGCGGCCTCACCTACATCGGCAGCAAAATGCTTCCCCACTTTGATCTCTACTCCTGCTGGCGGGAGATCAAAGTGGTGCCGCGCTACGAGAATGCCACTGGGAGCAACAGTTCGGCCACGTTCATGGGCGGACCCAAGTCGCATCCGTGGGATCCCAGTGTCCTCCTCAAGGAGGAGGAATCGGACAAGACTACCAATGGCTTCGATGACGGCGAGTTCATGAGCCTGCAGGCGGAGGGCGGAGCAGTCTGCACGTCGGTGGTGGCCAGACTAAAGGGTCAATTGAATGTCTTCCTCACCCCGCTCCTCCTAGAAGGACTGCAAAGGTAAACACTAATATATTTTTATATTTAAGATCCTACAGTTTCCCGGAGATACATTCGTAGAAAATATATAGAAACGAAATGGAACTCAACTCCGCTTGATGCGCAAGTGCGCCAGGTTGGAGGCCCTTAGAGCTACATTGGCATTGATGTGACCGCCCTGATCCCGTGGAAAGGAGTCCATCAGGTCCTTCAGATACGTGTCTTTGTTGGTCTTGTTGGATGGAAATTAGTATTCATTACGGAGTATTCCATGACCATCCACTCACCTCCGGGGCATCGTCTGTTTCCTTGTTCTCTCGCTTGTTCCTCTTGTATTTGGTCTCCAAATTGGAGTTCTCCTCGTAGAAAGGACTTGGTTCTTTTACGGCCAGTTTGTCCAGGTTCAGGGCTTCGCTCTGACTGCGATCCGCCTGCAATCGACGCTCCCCAGGATCATTGTCGCTCCGAATGAAACCATCCTGCATTTGGATGAGGTAACGAGGTGGATTCCGAGCATTATTGGAAATGAAACTGGAAAGGATAGTGGTGGATGAAGGACAATATAGCTTTGGGTAATCGAACACCTACCTATCCGCATCGAATGCAGCTGCCTGCTTCCCCTGATCCGCCTTCAAGGGCGCTGGCGCTTCCTTGTCCACCAATTTCTGTTTCTCCTCCACACGAGGTAGTTGCTCCTCCGCGGGCTTTTCTGCCAGCGCTGCCTTCTTTGTGCGCAGCGAATCTCGGGAAGAATCTATGGATTCCAGGAGAGCTTGTCCTTCTGATTCCTGGCCCCTCATTTTGTCATTCTGTTCCACTCCGACTGGTTGTGGCTGCTCCAAGCTGGCCACATTACCCAGCTCCATATTAGCGGGCAGCTCCTGCTCTAGGTTTGCCTGATTTCCCGACTTGAAGTTGTCCAGGCCAACCTGGTGCTCCACTCCCAAGCTAGCCTCGTTTTCTGGATCCTGTCTTCCCATTCTGGGCTGATGTTTCTCCTCCAACTGGACCGGATTTTCCAGCTCCAAGTTAGATTGGGGTTCGGCTTGCAGCTTGGGATCTTTGAGGTAGGAGTCGCCTAGGAGTTCCTCTTGGTCATTTAAGGGTGGGAAAATATCCTCGTCTATTTGTTCAATTCCGGCCAGCTCCCGGCTAGGCTTATACTCTGCTGGATCCTCCACGGGCGCCATTGCCTCATCCGCGTTCGCCTCCGCCTGAATATTGCTGCTCAGCTCTCTCATTTCCACTTTTTTTCTGGCGAGGCACAGGAAGTCATCGGCCTCGCACTCCTCATCCCTTGGAGTCTTGCACTTCGGGGACTTGGGCTTTTGGGGACACTTTGGAGTGTCAAAGTAGTCACAGCCGTCCTTCGACTTCGGAGTTGTCGGCTTGCAGGGTCGACTGGTTTTCGGGCGAGACTTGCAGGCGGGCCTTTTGGTACAACGCCTGGTGGTGGCGCCACGCTTTGTAGTGGCCGCTAGCTCGCAGTCGGCGTCATCGAGACAGCTGTCCTCCAGGGCCAGATCAAAATCCTTGCTGCTCGAATCTAACTTGACCTTGGACTTTCTACCCTGCTCCCTTAGACTTGCTTGCTTTGAAAGGCTTCAGTTGATGAAAGGATATCTGTTTAAGAGGAAGCACTCACCTTCTCTGTCCACGTCCTCGTCGCGAATGTTGTGCTCGTCGAGCAACTTCTCCAGCGAGTTGAGATCTTCCAGGCTCAGATCCTGTAGCGTGGCCTGGACCTCGGCGTCGGTGAGGCCATTGGTAAGATCGGGATACTCGGAGGGGTCAGCGAGTGAAGCAGCTGGGACTTTGGAATCTTTCAGGGAATCCTTGAAGCTGCTCAGAGAATCCCTAAAGCTTTCCGGGGAATCCTTGAAGCTGCTCAGAAAATCCCTAAAGCTTTCCGGAGAGTCCTTGAAGCTGCTCATAGAATCCTTGAAACTCTCCTCGGAATTCTTGAGGTTCTTGGGAGTATTTTTGACGCTGCTCAGTGAATCTTTCAAGCTGCTCTGGCAATCCTTAAAGCTCTCTGGGGAATCTTTTGAGGAGCCCTTGATGCGGCTTGAGGAATCCTTTAAGCTACTCGAGAAATCTTTGAAGCTGCTAGGAGAATCCCTTAAGCTGCTCTGAGAATCCTTGAAAATAATTTTTTTTTAGGAATTCTATTGAAAAAAGGTTTAATAAATGCTTACCAAAGGATACGCTCCGAGTAGAGGAGGATACAGGCCGCTGATCAAGCATATTCCAAGCAGGAACATTTTCTTTAGTTGAAATATCATTTTTTGTCGAGGTGGCTGGAGTAGATCATGATTCCAGGGCACCCTAAGTTAGACTTCCACAATGATGCTTACCTGGTTTCCTTTTCGTTTTCCAGAATGGTGGAGGCTGCAATTCCAACGATCCAGTCGATGTATCTCTTGTCGGTGGTGAACTTCATCCACACCTCGTGCATCGCCAAGGTGAACAACGACAACATCCTCAAGAGGGACCAGAGCCTGAGCTACTGGTCCCAGGTGCACTCCAATTCCAAGCGTTCGACGACGGAGAGGCACCTGCAGGGACCCGGTGACTCCTTCTTGAGTGACGTCTACGAGGAGAGCATCTCCACCAAGACCCAGGGCCTGATAGTGCTGCCCAAGGTCAGCATCACCATGCTGCAGTCGTCCATTGTGGAGGAAGTCATCTCTGTGGCCGCTTTGGATAATGTTCAGGTGAGGATTTTCAAAGTCATCAGGGAATTATAAATATTTTTAACGTCTTGTACAGGATCTTAGCTGTGTGTCGCTGCTTACGTTCTACATGGAGGGCATCTCAACCAAGTTCCACCTGGGCAAGACCACACGCGCCTCCATGCACAACGTCTACATCCAGCAGACAGTGCAGTCCGGCAGCAGCCACAAGAAGGGTGGCATTATGAAGGGCACTCGAGCTCTCTTGGCCCATCTCTCGTCGCAGACGCGACCGGACAATGTCCAGGGAGAGCCCATCCTGATCGAGACGTCGGAGAAGCAGCTGGAGGAGCTAGTGATAACGCTGGACATCGGCAGGGCGCATGCTCAGCTGCGGCGCCTGAAGACCGAGGGCCAGTCCTGCGCCCAGGACTCGCCGATCATAGTCACCGCCATTCCGGAGCACAAGAGCAAGGTGCTCTTCGAGTGCCTGAAGATGCCGGAGAGCACTGGGATCGAGAGCATTGGCTACATCATGTTCGAGTGCGGATTGGAGGGCGTGGGAGTGAAGATCGTGAAGCGGTCGCACTTTGAGAAGTCCGAGAACAGCAAAGAGGAGCTGGCCGAGATGGCAGGAGCAGCTGCCGGAGCTGACGGAGGACCAGCCACTGGCGGCTTCAATCTAAACGATTTAGTGGGTCAAGCTGACGGTGCTGGAGCCTCGACTTCCGGAGATGGTGGAGCCACCTCAAAGGCGGAGGCTGCCTGGCGGTTGATTACCAAAAAGCCGCCAACTCCGAAGACACCCAAGGCGTCGGATAATGCCGCCGGGGAGAGCTCCAGTGGTGACCAAAGAAAATCCACTCCAAAACCTCCGGATGAGGACGTGGAAAAGGGAACTAGCACCGCCAACAATCAAGGAGCTGCCAATGCCCAAAAATCCTCTGGAAATAACTCCAAGGATGGCTACGACAAGGTGCTATCTAATGTCAAGGAAACGGATAAGACTTCCTCCTGCGTGATTGAATTGAAATCCGTGTGGTTTAACTTTGCTGCCCCGCCCTGTGTTCCCATCACCCGGAAGATTGATCTGACGCGTTTGGATTGGAATCTCCTGAGCACTGCCTCGCCGGCGATTACGGCCTGGATGAATCCCAGCAATCGGCTGGCCATCAAAGTAGTGGCTCTGATGAAGGCCCTGCATACCAGACAAACGGCGGTGGCTGCCTGTCTCATGGCGGAGGCAATGGACAATGAGAAGATCCAGAGGAATCCCAAGATTAAGAAGGTATGGGGCAATCATGGTAAAAAAATGTAAACTAGAATAATAAATATTTTAATCATTTCCAGAGTCGCTATGCCAACAACTACACGTTGCTATCGAAGACCCTGCAGGAGGATCCCAGTTGCCAGCTATGCTACATCATGCAGAAGTTGGTCCTGGACGAGGGCGTCCAACGGATTGAGCCGATCTTCAGGCAGGCCGATGTGCCGCACTTGAACACCCTGCGACAGGTGAGCTATCCCGTTAAGACCGTACTAGACCTCATTGAATGATCTTTGTAACCACCACAGGGCATCATTGTGCTGAGCCGGCAGTGGAAGAACACGCTGTACAATCCGATTCTCTTCGAGCATCAGTACAAGAACAAGCTGGCCCGGCCCATCAACGTGACATTCTCGTTCCCGCAGAACGAGGAGGAGGCGGAGAACGACGAGTGCGAAGGTGATGTTGAAATGGGCGCCTTTGCTGGCGTCGGCGAGAATCCGGAAGAGAGTGAGAATGCATTATTACTTGGGCAAACACAGCATCATCGAACTCACATTGGTATTTTTTTGATTAACGCTCCTGGTTATCTCCTTGTTAACCTAGTTATATGTATAGTTCTAGACTCCTACTCTACTCCCCTTTCTGATGCATGTGCTGAATGTCGTTTCTACTTATGACTGTGTCTGAATGTGTATCCTCTATCCTTTATCCTGCCTACCTTCCTCTTCCGTTTCTATACAAACTCCAAAAAGAACACAACATACTATGTAAAAACACACCGCTTTAAGTGTCCATCACTCCACATTGTTTGATGCTTTGCGTTTGCATTAAAATACAGAACAAGACAATACAATACAACTCTTCTATCTCCTTTCCGGCTATAACTATATCTATTTCTATGGAACAAAAATTTCTTAACTTGAGTGTTTTGTACATTAAACGAAGTACTTTCCACGTTGATTCTTTTGTCCTTAAAACTGAAAGAATTTCCAGAGTCAACCAAACTGTGCGCTTTTTCTTTTGTGTGTATCTAGATAGTATCTATCTATCTAATATCTATCTATCTAATAGATAACCTTCTACATCAGACTTGCACATCAGTTCGTTTAGTGTACAATCCCCTCGGAAGAGTGCTTCTCCTGAAGAGTACTTGACTGAAGTGTTATTCTTTTATTAACCATTTCTTCCGGCTATGAATCCACAGAGAATAATCAGTATGGTGGACTCTCTTATGGCAACCACGAAGCTGGACACCAGGGCACTGCCTCCCAGCGTTCAACTTCCACATCTCCGAATATACATCTCCCACGTCGGGGGTAAGTCTAGATCCTAATCCGCTCGCTTAGTTCATCTCTGTACACCTCATTAATTCCATGCTTGTGATCTGTTCTTCTCTCCAACCAAAACCAAACCAAACCAAACCCACAAACCACGCATCAGCCTCAGCAAAGTGCACAGCAAAGCCTCCAATTATTCACATGGCAATTCGTCTCGTTCTAGTATTCAGATGCTGCCCATTATTTCTGGGCTGGTGGAGAAGCAAGTTCCCGAATTTGGTAACACCCATAAACTACCTACCTTTATCAGTAACTAAAGTTCATATATCTCTCCCATCCAGAATATGGAGCTCTGCAGGAGGGTTCCCTGAGTTCCACCAACTCTGTGAACAAGTACTGGCTGGACGCCGGGAATAATAAAGAGGACTTTTACTTCTGGATGGCCAAGCAGCAGGACAACAAGAAGAAGGAACACTTTGCCGCCAAGGAGCATGCCCGCCCCGCTCCGCCAAAGATGGCCGGACACTCGGGCCAAACGCGGAGCGGCATCATGCAGGACTCCATCAAGCTGCTCGATGCCCATCTGATCTTTGAGCCACTGCTCACTTGCTTGGGCGTGATGCCCCAGCAGATGATCAACAAGTTCTCCAATGCCGACATCTCCTCGCTGGAGAACCTGGGAACCAATATGTCCCTGATCGGAACCTTTGATTCCATCCGTGTGGACATTGTGGTCAGCGAGGCGGGCGACAAGAAGAACTCGGCCCAGAAACCGGCAAAGATGAGCAAGAAATCGAATGGTGGTCGAGCCTCCATTATGATGGACACACCCCTCTTCCTGTGCGAGCGCGTGGGCGTCGAGTTGGAGGTCCTGAAAATGTCCGATGGCATGGTGGACCAGGCCCGCCAGAATGTCATCTACATGTCGCGCCGCCAGATGAAGAAGCACACAAGCACTGTGATAAACTTCAGCCTCAATGTGCGGTTTATCTCGCAACAGGTCAACATGCCGCTGCTGAGGCTGCTGCACCAGATCTGCAACATGTACCAGAACGTGAAGGATGCCCAGAATGAGTTCCACGACCAGCCCGAGCTCAGTAAAAAGAGCCAAACCAAGGATGAGTGCAGCTTGGGTAAGTAGCTCGTCAGACCGATGGTTGAGCAACCTAATTGTCTTCTCTTCTAGCCTCGGAACCCACAGACATACTGCCTTTCAACTCGGTCTCCGAACGCTTTGGGCATGGGGAGAACTACTCGGACGAGCGGTACGACAAGTTCAATGAAACCATGCCCACAATGCCGGCCAGGCCGCGTCCTGGTGGCTTGGCGCCCACCATCCAGCTGACACCATCTCCGAATGCCAAGAACCGACCGCAGAGCTTCGCTCAGAAGCTGCGTTCCACCGGGAAATCGGTGAAGGGCAAGCTGGGCTACACCAACCTGAACGAGTCCAGCTCGTCGCCTTTGAGGGACAGTCCTACGATGTCGCTGCACGAACAGCACATCCTCAAGATGGCCACCGAGTCCAAGGCCTCGCTGAACGGCGCCTGCGCCACCAGCGTGAGCGGCGACTACCAGAACACGCTGACCAAGGCGGGAATGCCGACCTCGATGGCCCCCATGCTGGAGACTCCGAACTGCTGGAAGACCATCTATCATCTGCTGGAGCTGTACGGCACCATGCCGGAAACAAAGACAGTGGTCCAACGAAGCTCCCTCAACGAGCACAAGAGCAAGCAAGCCGGATTCGCCAACGACGAGGATGACCTGGCCAGTGCTCCTACTCCGCTGCCTCAGCACAGGGAAATGCTTCTCGTGGATGGTCCCTCGCAGGAGCGAACACGTCTGATTGTGTTCGGCGTGGCCAAGATCCATAAGACGCGGCTGTTGGCCACCCTTTCCGGACTCAAACTGGAATCCGAGATCACTACGCTCAACAGCACGGCGACCTGGAGGAAGAAGGCTCGTCCTGTGTCACTGGAGTGCTCCCTCACCGGTCAAGTGGGCCGTGCTATGATAGTGCTGCTGGAGGGAGTGGCTCCCAGTCAACAGTGAGTATTAAAGAATACCATAATAGTGGATCTATTCCTAATCTTTCCCTTTCAGAACTGTGGTTAAGGTGACTGTGGGAAAGAGCCAGACCCTTTACTCGAGTCTATCGAAGCGTGGCAAGGACAAGAACAGCGGCCTGCTCTCTATTGGCGCCGTCAACATAGACATTCCGCAGCACCCGGTGGCTCTGCACGGCATGATGACTCGTAGCTCCAAGCAGCTGTCCTCCACGCTGCAGGAGCTGAGGGTGAAACGTAACTCCGGACGCTCCACTCTCCGCTCGCACACTGCCGAAGAGCCCGAGTCGCCGTTCCATGCCCGGCACTCTGGAGGAGCCAGCAGTGGAGCCGGCGTGGCGAGCGAGATGCGGGAGCGGACAGTCTCCGGCGGTGGTGGAGGAGGTGGCGGAGGTGCCTTCCACCAGCAAACGCAGCAGGCGGCCCGTCGGGCGGCTCACATGGCACAGTCGAAGACTGGAACGGCGAGCCAGCACCAGAACGGGTTGCTGCAACCTCTGGTCATGCAGTTCAATGTCCTGCTCCAGAGCCTGTCCATCAACGCGGCGTTGCTGCCCTCGCTGCAGGCCCAGTACCGGATGAATCATGTCAGCTCGATGGGAGTGACCGGCCAGAGGGCCAAGTTCGTCATCGACTTGCCCACGCACACGCTCAGCTTCAACACGAAGATTCAGGTGAGTCGGGGGGAGATCTGCCTGTAGGGACCACCCAGTTAGTCACTCTAAAGCTTAGTCTCACATTTTATTAATTAATCAAGACCTCCAATACTTATTGTCAGTATTTAAATTCTAAAAAGTTTACAAAGCGGAATTACTTTAAAAAGTTTTACATTTATATTTTTTTTTTTATAAAAAAAGTTAGAATGGGTGCTGATAGCTCTGGGTTCTTGAAGATCTATAAAAAGATTATCCGAGTGGAAAACATGCAGGACACGGTTATTACATATTAAAAATCAGGATAAAATACTTGAATCCGGCTTAGATCGGCTGCACCTCCTTCTTCAGCCAGGCCAAGGTGAACTCATCGCCCTCGCGGCACAGGATTGGGGAGAGCGTGTCCCACACCTGCTGGTGGTAGTTGTTCAGCAGCTTGACTTCCACATCGGTCAGCAGCTCCTTCTTGATCATCTTCGTCTGCTTGGGGCACATGGTGATGGTCTTGAAGGTCAGGGCTCCCCGGTTGGCGAAGTTGTGCTGCGACTGGGCGGGCACAATTTGGACAATGTCCTCCACTCGGATGCCGAACTCTCCGTCCTGGTAGAAGCCAGGCTCGTTCGAAATGAACATGTTGGCCTGTAGACCGGGGTCGTCGGGCATGAGGCGGATGCCCACGCCCATGGGTCCCTCGTGGACGTTCAAGAAGTGGCCGACACCGTGGCCCGTACCGTGTCCGTAGTCCAGACCCACGTCCCACAGGGCTTTGCGCGCCAGCGTGTCCAGCACCTGGCCCTTGACTTTGGCCGGGAAGATGGTGGAGCCAAAGCTGAGCTGACCCTTCAGCACCCGGGTGTAGGCCTCCTTTTGGAAGTCCGTGGGCTCACCGAAGTGCAGGGTCCTCGTCACATCCGTGGTGCCGTCCAGGTACTGGGCCCCTGAGTCGCACAAGTAGACCTCCTGGTCCGTGATCTTGCGCTTCGTGTCGTCGCGCGGGTGGTAGTGGATGATGGAGCCGTTGGGGCCGGACGCACTGATGGTTGTGAAGCTCAGTCCCATGTACTTGTCCTTGGAGCGGCGGAAGGCCTCCAGCTTGTCGGAGCCGGAGATTTCGTCCACCTCCTCGCCGAGCTTGATTTGATTCTCCAGCCAGGCGAAGTACTGGCACAGGGCCACGCCGTCGCGGATGTGGCTATTGATGAAGCCCTCGATCTCCACGTCGTTCTTGATGGACTTCAGGACACAGATGGGAGTGACCTCCTGCAGGCGACGGGACTTGGGAATCAATGCGGACAGGTAGTAGCTGCTGGTGGGAGCTATCCAGATCTTGGACTCCTTGGCGGCCACTATCTTGCTTATCTCCACTCCAATGGAGGAGTAGGGGAAAACGCTTATCTTGACCCCATTTTCGGCCTGATGCTGGGCAAAGTCCGAGGGCAGCTTGGCGGCGTCCACGAAGAGCAGCAGCTCGTCGTTGGTCACAATCAGGTAGGAGAAGAAGACGGGATTGAAGTCGATGTCCGAGCCGCGGAGGTTGAGGAACCAGGCAATCTCGTCCAGAGCACTCACTACCAAGGCCTCCACGTTCTTCTCCTGGAACTGCTTCTTGACCACCTCCCACTTCTTGGCCACCGGGATGCCGGCATGCTCCAGCTGAAGACTGATGATTTTGTTGCTGGTCTGCTTGGGCTGATCCTGGCCCCAGACCTCGTCGATCAGGTTGTTCTCGATCGGCACCAGCTGGCACTCCGAAGAGGTGAGCTCCGTTTCGATGGGCTTCCAGGCCCGGAGCGAGAGCAGTCGGGGATCCACTCCCACCGAGGAGCCCTTGGGCAGATTCTTGGCCAGCCAAGCTCCAATCGACGGTGTGGTGGTCAGGCCGTCCTTCATCAGCACCCAGTTCTCGTCCAGCTGCTTCTCGGCCTGCTGGTAGTACCGTCCGTCGGTCCACAGCAGGGCGGAGTCGGTGGTGATCACCGCAGTTCCTGCGGATCCATCGAATCCGCTCACAAAGGCTCGTCGCTCGTCATGGGCGCACTGATACTCGGACTGGTGGGCGTCGTCCGAGGGCACTATGTACGCCGCCACGCAGCTGGTGGTGTCCCCCACCTTGACGCGCTGCATCAGCTCCCGGAGCTTGGCCAAAATCTGGGTGGTGCTCTTCATCTTGCCGGCAAAGAAACAACTGGAAAAAAGGCCAAGTTTAGCGAAATTCCACGGAAAACAGTCCAGTCCGCGAAGATAAGATTATCTTATGGTTTAATCTAGACCGTAATCGGCTACTATCTTGTCGTAAATTATCACCTAAATAACTCACAATGACAGTCGAAATTATTTTTCAATTTTTATTTTGTTTAACAATTTGGGTTGGGGTGTTGGGGTCACACTAAATGTTTTCAGATAGAGGGCGCGGTTGTATGGCGATGGGGTCACATTAAATGTTTTCAGATAGAGGGCGCGGTTGTAAGGCGATGCTGGTATTTTTCTTGCTCGGCTGTAAAATGGTCCCTTTGAATGTTAAGTATTCTGTTAACAGTTAACAGAATTTAAAATTTCCCTTTAAAGGGGCGCTGTTAATGATTTAAAAATAGGGCGCCAAATTTTAAGATCACTTAAAGTTTCAAATAAAAATATTTCCTAATTTATAATTTTAGAACGAAATGAATCTACCCTCGGAGGCCTGCATCGGCCTGCCGCCTGTCCACGTCCTGGCCGAATACATACCCGACCATCGCCAGGATCACACTGAGAACATAGAAGGCATTGTCCTGCGCCAGGGTGGCTATGTGAATGCCAGTGCCGAGATTGGCGAGTTTGAGCGCTGCCTGACCACCGATCTGCTTAACCACCTGGTCTTTGTCCAGAAGGTGTTCATGCGCGAAATCAACGAGGTGCTCCAGAAAGTCTACGGCGGCGAGAAGCCAGTGCCTCTGTGGACGGAGGAGAGCGGGGACAGTGCCAGCGGGGTACAGGAGTCCTCACTGAAGCGCATCCTCTTCTCCATCAACATTTCGATGAAGCGCATCCAGCTGACGGCCACCACCCCGTGCTCCTCGGCGGTTCGCTTCGAAACTGGAACCCTGGAGCTCCAGCTGTCCAACCGCGTCAAGAACCTGGGAGACTTGAGCAACCGGAAACTGTTCTTCAAGGCGCACATTGACTTTAACTTGTCGCTCGGCCAGATCATCCGGAATGTGATCTTCGACGAGGCTGAGCCGGAGTTCCAGCAGTACGCCTTCTTCCACACCACCATTGGCCTGAGGAACGCCTTCCAGGACGAACTGCTCAACGAAGACAAGGAGCTGATCCTACTCACGCTCAAGAGGCCACTGGTATATGTCCAACCGATTGCCGTGGACAAGGCCATCCTGGTGTGGCTGAACTACAAGAACGCCTACGAGTACTGGGCGGAGAAGAGAGCCAATCTCTGCCATGAACATGTCCAGCACAGTCAGTATGGTCAGTACTCCGGTTCCGGCTCTGCCTCCGCTCAGCAGCAATCGAATCCGCAGGTCTTCGACCGCGTGGCGTTTGGCCAGATAGCCAGCTCCAATCTGTCCACCTTGTTCCTCCAACTGACTGTGGAGGATATGGGAATCTGTTTGCCGCTCAAGCAGGTTAATACGACGGTAAGGGATTTAGATTCCACTCTTTCCAAATTAAATTTTGACTATATATTCTACTTTCAGACCTTTGGCTCTCGCTCCTACCAGGACTTTGACGCCAAGGGAGCCGTGGTGATCACCTTGGAGAACACTATAATCTCGGCCTGCAACTCCGGAGCTCTGGTATCCAAGGGAAAATTCCAAGGCCTGTGTCTACGCTTCGCAGACGATTTTGAGACGAATCTGGACGACTGGAAGCCCAACAACGGCGAGCCCATCATGAACGTGTGCGTGGTGTCCGAGGGAACCTTCGAGGTCTGTTCCCGGACGACGGCCGCCAAGAAGGGGGAGAACGCCAAGTGGCTGCTGAACGTCAAGTGGCAGATGGAGGGTGTGGACATCCACTTGGATGTCAACATTGGCAAGCAGCTGAGCTCGCTGGGACACACACTGACCATGCTCACCGGGTTCGAGGAGGACGAGACTCAAATGGAGTCGCCCGACAGCGACGAGGGAGACCAGAGCTGCCGGGACACGTTTGTGCGGCGTCGTGGGGACTTCGACAACCTGCCGGCCTTTGTCTTTGATCCAACCATCGACTCGAAGAAGCGTTCCTTTATGATGGAGAAGGAGATGGCCGAGCAGCTGAAGATCATCAATGATTTGCGGACGCTAGGAGCCTCCCACAATACAGTGGCCCACGAGGAGCGGCGCCTCCAAGAGCTTCAGGCCATATGCTACAAGTACTTCCGAAGGGACATGATCCAGAAGTGGAAGAGGCCTTCACTGAGGAGATCGCTCAAGAACTACAGCCGCTCGCATTCCTACATCGGAGCAGGACCGCCGGGATCCGTGGGCTCTGTGGTGGGAATGCCTCAGTCACTGGACAACGGCAGTTACGCTGGCCGACGACTGGACACCATAGCCTCCAACGATGAGATCTCTAGCTTGCAGAGCACTCCAGCATCCTGCCATTCCCGTAGTGCTTCCCTCAAGCAGAGTGGTGGAGGAGGAGGAAGCGTTGCAGGAGTTGGACGCGGACTGAATGCCCTGGGAAGGGTTACCTTCACGGAGGCCATGCGCCAGACCTCACTGCCCAATGCGGATACGGACACGGAAACAGCAGATAACGAGCTCGACTGGCGCGGCGACATCACGCCCAGCGAAATAGACGTGGATGGCACATCCGTGGAGATGCGACGCAAGCACGGTCACAACCAGAAGCAACCGGAACCCAATATAGACTTTGAACTGGACATCAAGGTGCTCGTGAACTCCGGCAAGTGTGTGCTGCATACCAAGGACACGGGTGAGGAACGGGCCCAGGGCTACGGAGGTTCTAGTGGAGCAGCACCCGCCTCGAGTGTAAAATCCCATAAGAGGGAGCGGAGCATCGGAAACGACTGGGGCAGTCCTACGCCTTCGAGAAGGCAGCGAGACAAGAGCAAGCTGCGCTACAATGCCAACGCCTTGTTGGCGGATCTGACCATCTTCCATATTCCCGGATTGGATGTGAAACTCCACTACCAATCGCGAACTCTGGCGGAACAGGTGACTGGGGAGCAGCAGGTGCCTCATGGTCGCCGGATGGGCAGCAAGCGGGCTACTTTGAGTGCCTGGATGACGTTGCAGAGTATCCCAGAGGAGACTATCATCTCGCCGCACATCCTAGAGTTCCTGGAACAAACGCTGGAACCGATTCCTGCGCGCCAGCCTAGCAGCGTGCCTCCTACCCCGTCCCACAACGCCGCCGTTAACCTGGACATTCTCCCCGCGAACTATGTGACCTACGCCTCTTTCCCCGTCGACGTCATCGTCTATTTCCACATGCAGCCCTCCACCTTCCGGTTCAGCTGCCTGCCAGTCTCCCGGGTGGAGTGCATGCTGCAGCTGCCCAGCTTAGATATCGTCTTCAGTTCAAAGCGCAGCAGCGAGGAGGAGAACACAGGGAATCTGGGTCACTCGGGGCATCCAGAGCAGCCCTTGCCAACTGGCGGACTAAGTGTTACCGGCTGCCTGGCCGACTTCAATGTGTTCATCTTCCATCCGTACGGAGGCAAGAAGACCTCCAAGGAGACTCAGTTCTCGCCGCTGAGTGACAGCGAACGCAAGGATTCGCTGAGCATCAACGTGGAGTTTGTCAAGTTCCACATCACCCGCTGCCGGAAGGTTTACATCGAACCACTGCCCAGCTCCAAGAGGTCCCTGGACCAGTCGCGAGCAGTCATACGCTTCTCCACCATCGTGGACATTGGCAGTGCCAGTTTCAAGTACGACATGCGTCGGCTTACCGAGATCTTGGCCTTCCCGAAGGCCTGGTACCGCCGGAGGATCGTGCGGCGCTTATTCCTGGGCGATCTCAGTGTCCACCAGCAGCAGCAGCAGCAGCAACAACAGCAGCAGCAGGGCGACGCTTCTACTCCTGTGACACCGACTCCCAGTGAAGATGCCAGCAGGGCCAAGGATAAAATGCGACTGGATTTCGACGCTCAACCGTCGCAGCAACAGCAACTGGGCCACTTTGGTGCTGTGAGGAAGCTGAAGAACCTCGGAAAATCCTCCAGTGCCGAATCCTCGGGCACGCCGCCCTCGGAGAAGAACCAGATCACTGCCTGGGAAACCCTGGTGCTCTTCGCCGTCAATTTCACGAAGCTGAATGTGCAAATGAACATCGGCAATGTGTGCGGTAACGTGGTGTGGCTGACCAAGGATTTCCGGTCGGACGGACGGCTCTCCATCGGAAGCACGGGCTACAAGAACATGTACGCCGGCATATACCTCGGGGGATCCGCGCTGGACGCCAAAGGAGGAATCGTCGGAGGCAGCTTCGAGGTCAACAAGATCAACAAGCGTTTCCACATCAAGGAGGAGGCGGGCATGGAGCCCTATCACACCATGGGTCTGAGTTTCATGGCCATGGAGTTGCGTTTGGATTACATGGGCACTTCGGTGCTGATGACGAGGATAAGTAGCTTCTCCGCGGCCATGAAGGACGAGTGGCGCACAGCCGCCCAAGCGGCGGCTGCTCCATCTCATGGAAAGGATCAGGCCCGAGCTCTGATCTTCATCCACGGCGACCTCACGTGGGACCAGCTGCAGATCATGATCAGCAAGTCCACGACTGCCGATCTCCTGAAGATGTACTTCAAGCTGGAGGAGTTCTTCACGCAGCAGTTCAAGTCCTCGAAGCGGGTCTTCTCCAGCCTGGAGCCGCGCCTCCAGGATCGCTCCGCCAGCATCAAGCGGCGACAGCAGTTCAAGAAGAAGACGGCAGCCAATGGAGAACTGTCGGCTCCGGTGCAGATTCAGGGCTTGATTGGCGAGAACACGGATGCCCGGCATCACCGCCACTGGCAGAAACCTCTGGCCCACGCCGTGGGTTTGGTGGTGCCATCGCTGGTGACCCGTCTGCCACGACATGGCAACGTTCTCGGCGGCACCGTGGAGCTAAGGGGCCAGAATATCTCACTGGCCTGCTTCCATGGCATCAACTTCAAGTCCAAGTCCTGGGCTCTCTTCAGTCTGAGGTCGCCGTCCATCAACTTTGCCACGGAAGCCCGGCAAGTGGACGACGAGGTGCTCGTCACCCAGACACTCACCTCCTGCCTGGGACAGACCACCGAGGTGCAGCAGCAGCAGAATCACTCAATGGCCATTGTCAGTCGGATCAGCCGGAATATCATCTTTCCGCCGCAGTTCAAGACGCTCAACGAGTGGTTCCACTATGCCTTCGCCAACAGCGAGATCGATGGTGAGTTTGGAATGGATTATTCTATTGCTGAAATATTTATTAATTTTATTATTTTTTTTATCCACTAGCTGTGGATCGCTTCCCCATATTGGAGTGCGAGCGTGAGATTGCATCCAACTCGATCGAACGAACACGTGCCTCTGGGAGCAGCAGTGCCTCCAAGGCGCAGGAGCACAACCACAATCGGGAGGTAATCTTTGCCCTGCCCAGCCTGCAGCTCCATTTCAAGACTGAGCACAAACAGGGACCAACCACACCAGAGCCAAGTGGTGAGTATTAAAGGATAATGCATTAAACTATATATTTATTAATATTTATATTTTACAGAAAACAAGCCAGAAGTGTTGTGCAGCTTCATCACTGAGTTCGATGACCACATCTTTGTGACAGTCGATGCAGATGCCTTTTTCTTCCTCCACGATCTCATCACTTCATATGTGACTGAAAAGGAGAAGGTGGTAAGTAAAGGAATCATACTTACTTTTAATTTAATTTACATTTTATCCTTTTTTGTTTTTTAGATTGGCGCCCAGTCGGCGAGAGCCGCCTCACCCAATCTCTCGCAGAAGGCCAACCTCAAGCCCTATCTGACCGAGGAAATTCTGAAAGAAAAGAAGGCAGGAGCCTCTAATACGAACCTCACTGCCCATGGCCAGCAGATGAGCGCCAGCAAGAGTAGCCTGGATCCCCTGCAAGGAGGCAGTCACTCGAGTCTTTCGAGCACGGCTGCCAATGTGACGGGAGCAACGGCAACGACCACGAACACTACGACGACTACAACAACGGGAGCGACAGCGGCAACGACAAGCGGAACAGGCACTGGAACTGGAACCGCAACCGCTACTGCCGCTTCAACATCATCGACAACAGCCACAGCGACTGGAGCCACAGGCTCGACACATGACACGACCGACGGCAAGCAGCCGCCGGAGAACGCCCCGCCCAGCTTTGATCTCGAATCCTTTGTGCGCGACTGGCGGCACTTTGAGTGCCAGACCTGGCACCTGGAGCCCACGGTGCGCCTGCTCTCCTGGGCGGGCAAGTCCATTGAGCCGTATGGCGTCGACTATATCCTGAACAAGCTAGGGTTCAGCCACGCCCGCACCACCATACCCAAGTGGCTGCAGCGCGGATTCATGGACCCCCTCGACAAGGTTCAAGCACTGATGATGCTGCAGCTTCTACTGATGGTGCGAGAGAACAAGATGGAGCAGAGGGACGGTGGATCAGGGGGCGGAAGCTCCAAGCAGCAGAACCATCGGCCTCCAACGAATTAGTAGCAGCATGGCAGAGCAAGCATCTATGACAACTGACAATTACCCGAAAAGTCTTTCAACTTAGATTAAGTAGCGATTCAGATATTAGGGGTTTTTCATCCGTGTAAAGTTTTCTATATTCAATACATTATTTATTTGCCCCGATTGACCTGGCATCCCTTCTAAGTAGGCCAGAATAGGTATTATTTGGCCGCTATGCCACCATCTTATCTAATGTAAATGGTTTGCTCTCCCCCCGTTCCCATAACTCTAAGTGCATGTGTATCCTTTTCCCTTTTTTTAAATAGGTGCAATCAGTGTGAAGTGCTTCGTGTAATTTGCTCAATTTTTGGCGCTTTGTGAACTATGATTACATGGTTTGTTTGTGGTTATTTCTAGTGTTTACTATGCAACAATTGTGTTTAACCTTTAAGTAGCTCTAATATACCAGATTATACATATAATATAAATACAATCCAAAATGTATAATTATAACGATAAGTAATAACTAAATAAACTTTCGGAAGTGCATACCAAATAAAAATTAAAAGTAAATAAGATGTTTCTTTTGGAGATTATCTAGTCCATATCAGAGGATTAAGTTTTCTTGGAACTTTTAATAACCTTTTGGCTTTTGAGGTCCTTGGGAAAACCTCCATCCATTCTATTTAAATCTCGCATTGCGACATTTTTGGCTGTTTTGATGTTTCTGGGAAACGTTCCGGTTAATTTGCCTGCTGCTCGGCATCCTTTCGACTCCTTGGGTTGTCGTGGCCCTCGCTCTATGGGGCGGAATCTGTTTTCTTTTTGTTTTTTTTTTTTCTGGTTTTTTGTGCCCGAGTAAACTTTGCATCCGCAGCGTGTATCCGTTCATGTTTTTCTCCTCCCGGAGCAGTGTGCAAATGTTTTCCTCGACTTTCTTGGCGCCTTTCACCGCCGCTTTCACCGCCTTTCCTCCGCCTGTCACAGAGCCTTCTTTTTTCCATTTTTCGGAGCAAGATACCGAGTCTGGGGCTGTGTCTTTGTAAACATTTCATTTTCCATCAAGGTTGCGTTTTTAATTATCTTTTCTTTCTCTGGCTGCTCTCGATGTGATGGGTTCCTTCTTTACGTTTTTGTGATTTTTTTTTTTTTAGCATATTAGGCTCACAGTCAGCCTTTTTTTTTTTTGCTTTTCTACATCATTTCGCTGGGGCCAAGTTGATGAGCTTTTCACGCATTGTAGGCGCGGAGGAATAAAGGACTGGGACCAAGGATAGGGAGGCAGGGTCTATGGGGGCGTGGCACCCTCTTATAGCCAGGGTCTTGTCAGTTTTCAAGCGAGTGGTTTACTTTGGAGATTAGTTTATCTAAAGTTAATGAGGGTTAAAACTAATAGGCGAATGGCTTAATTTTTAATTATGAGACTTGCTCTTCTTTTGTGGCCGGCCTCCCCCTTTTTTTTGGTTTCTGGTGTTTGGGCTCATCGTGTTTGGCTTTCCTTTGGGGCCCTTTTGCCCTTGACGGCTTGGTGGCACTTAACTTAAACCGCCAGCAGCTAAATGGCTTTTTAAAATGGGCTTATTTCGAGTCGGTCTCTGTCAATGTTCGAGACTCACTTTCACTTTCTCCTACATTCTTTTCGGAGTCACCTTTGGTCATCCGATACACGTTTCGTTATTAGTTTTCATCTGAAATGGCTTGGGGAAAGTTTTCCAAGTAATTTTTGTCTAGAATTTCGGTTGGCAGCTGCTCCATAAATGCCCCAACTCCCGGCTCCCGATGTCAAGATGTTCCGGACATATTTTTCAATTAATTGGCCAAACATCAAATATCAATTGTTTTCTGTTTCGTATACTTTTTACTTTCTGGCAGTCCTGGCTTGAGTTACACTCATCGTAAATTCTGTGATTCTGTGAAATATGAGAGCAGTGCTGTCATAACAATCACACATCCTGGAAAGGTACAAATAATTTCACATATGGAGTGACTGGATACACAATGTGCCATTAAAGAAGGTATGACTTTGATGATGGCTAAGGGGCATGAATGGGGATGATCGATGTATTCTCAAATTATAATAAAAATTCAAATAAAATAAGCTTAGAAGTCAAATAAATCTCCACCTTTAACGGCTATAGATGCTATTAATGGTTTAAAGTTCCAGGGTACTAGGCCTTCGATAGCCCCATGTTTTGGGGCCAACATCTCCAGGATTATTTATTAGACCAGTCGCAGGCAATCAAGCACAGGCTGTGCTCCGCAATTTATGCCGCACAACCCTTGAACCCCGGGCTCTAAATTATTTTTTAATTTCTTCGGCTCGAGCCTAAGAAAACTTTTGGCTGGCCGAGAACAACAAACAACATAATAATCAAGTCAATAAAAAAGTCATAAAAAAATAGAACACAAAAAAAAAAACAATAAAAAAGCAAGGAAGCAGCTAGCGAAAATTTCTCAAAGGCCCAAGGATATCCAGAAGTCGGGGCCGTGTCCTGT
This sequence comes from Drosophila monieri, assembly GCA_035047585.1. NCBI lineage: Eukaryota > Metazoa > Arthropoda > Insecta > Diptera > Drosophilidae > Drosophila > Drosophila monieri. The sequence goes on along the minus strand of JAWNPJ010000079.1, from coordinate 4,006,817 downwards.
GGCCAGGACTATTTGCCTGTGTTTGTGTTTGGGCGACTTGTGGCATGACCAGAACATGCCATAGACAAATATCAGACAAGACTAGAGACAGGAGCCGGGATCTGGGAGCGAAGAGCTTGTAAGGACGATAAAGCAGACAATAAAAACCACGAAGCCTAATAAAAATTACATTTTATTTTATTTCCTGTCACCCCGCCCAGGGTCCTCGTTCTTGTCGATTCCCCTGGCTTTGCCGAACAATTTTAAATAGTCGGAGGCACGCACGTCAACAGGACAACAGCAGGCGGCAGCAGCAGCAGCCTTGTCCTGGGAGTCTCTAAATTACAGTCAAGATATTTGGCTACCAGATAGCGTGGGCCAGGCCCAGGACACTCTGCATCCGCCTCCCCATCCCCGTCCCACTCGGCGCCGTTGGTAATGTAACTAACGACTCCCTCGTGTGCTGGCCAGTGTACAATTTGTGGACATTTAACTGTTTCTAATAATTATGTAAATGTCCGTCACTTGATGCGGCACTTTTGTGGCCAGGACCTCCACCCTCACTTCCACTCCCACTCAAAAATTTTCAACTTCCTTCGCGACTTGTCGACGGAGGACATTCATTGTCCGTTACGGCAATTCCTCTTAGTACAATTATATGAAGTCCTTGGGAAAATAAAATGAAAAGCTTCACGGCCAAGGGAAGAACTCCCTCTCTCCACATCCTTGCGTCAACTTTAATGATGTCCTGGGGGCGTACAATTGGGAGCATCATTCCCAGAATTACTCTCGAGTAGATTAAATTGCAATAAATTCCGAAATAAAAACAGCTTCTATTTATAAATCATAAATTACTACACCTATAGAGTTTCAGTTTTAATTTCATTTTAGGTTTCGTTTTTCGGAGAGTCTGTTTCCTATATTATTGAAATTATAATCCTTAAGTGGTTTATGTTTAAAAAATATATTTTTTAACTTTTAAGGCATCATAAATACCTAAGAAAAATGTATAAAATCTCAATAAAAGTTGGTGATATAGTAGGTTTCTCGCCAAGAACCCTGCCGGCTTTACGTCTCTTAATGGCCAGCAACAATGGTTCCTTATTCCTATTCCACTGCAGCGAACCATAAAATTATTATGCAAATACGGTGGGAATGGGCGGGGAAGGGGGAGACACAAAGACCAGGAGGCACAAGGACCGGGAGTGTGCACATATTAGGGCTACAAGCCGTTAATATGCAAATGGCACCGCGACTCATTCATAAAAAGGGATTTCTCCACAGCCACGCCGTCTAGGTCCTGGGAACAGGATGTGCCGGCCATTCATGGCCATCACGTGGGGAGTTGGAGCGCGAAGAGTCCTATGGTGCTACGGAGGTGTGGCGCCCGGAAGAGCAGGACAATGGCGAAAGTTCGCATGTGTATAGTTTGTAAGACTAATGAGTGGTTCGAGGCGGAAAGGGGATTTAAAAATGAACATTAACTTGGAAAGCAGGAGGAATGCGCAGAAAAAATAGGATTATAGCGAGCTGAAAGTATTGAATTCTAGCTTGCTATATTAATTTCTATTCTTGGTTTTTCTATAACCCTGAACTATCCGATTCCTAGTCCCAGGACACACTTCCTGTACATTATGCTGTAACCTCGAATCTCTTAATGCAGTTGCATGAAAAATTATACAAAGCAAAGCTGAAAGAAGGCAAAGAAAATGTAGAAAGTGGAAAGTGGGGGAGTGGAGAATGGCCGGAGAAAGCAGGACCGGGCCAGGACTGAGAAGTCCTGACTGTGGAAGTGCGCACACAAGAATTTCGCCACTCGACTGTGGCAGAGTAATTTCATAATTATGCAAGCACAAATGCCATTGTGTGACCTCGCCACCCACTCCATATTTCCATTTACCGCCCACCCACACCCTAGACCACCCGCCACTCGCCATTTTCCATTTTCCCAACCAGCCGCAGTATGTGGCAGCCTCAAGTGCAGGGGCAAAGTGTATAATTATTTGTTGCCTTGTAATTTTTCACTTAATTTCCATGGTCCGGGGCGTGACATCCGTTTTCTTCTGGACAAAAAAAAAACAATTCAAAAGGATTGCAATTATTTTAAATAATCCTCAAACTGGCGAAGGAAATGAAAGTCTTGAATTTTCGGTAGTTTAAAAAATTTCCCTCCTACTCTCGTTCCACTTGATTTTCTGTTTCCCAAAAACACTTAACGCTAATCATCATATAAATGGTTTGTAAAATATTAGATAAGAGCCGAAAAAAAATAAACTGTTAAATGTTTTGGAATTAAATGCGTGATTTACCCCGTTGCTGGCTGCCTGGCTGGCTGGTTGGGATTCCCCCTACACACTTTCCCAGCTTTTCCTGCTCCTCCACTACGTCCCGAGTGGCTCAGTTTTCGGTTGCTTTTTCGCTTTTCCTCAGCGGGCGAGCGCCAACGCGATTTTCCATTAAATCCTTGAGCAGCTAACGCGCTTAACTCTGCTAACCAACAAACCTCAGCACCACCCCCATACTCCAGCCACCACTTCCTCCTTTTTTGGGGTGAAAGATGGGGGCGGGGCAGCCCCGGCAGAGCTTATGCAAAAATTTTGTTTTATAAAATTTTCAAGTCAAGCGCCTAATCCCAACACTTATTCTTATACACTTCAATGTCTGGCACTAGAAGAGGGGGCTTGGTGGGGGCACAGCGGGTGGTTTGGTATAGGGGGTACGGCACTGAAAGAAATCTTATGATATTTAATTGAAAATCTATCATTTATTTCGAGTATTTGCCAAAAAAAAAATGGATTGGTTTTACAGAAATATGCTTCAAACATTGAACAAGTCAGTATTCAAAAAGTATCCTTAAAAGTCCCCCTTAATTTGTAGATTTCTCTCAGTGTATGTGCGTTTTGTCGTCTTGGCGTAGGGCATTGGAAAAGTTTTTCTTTTCCCAACCAGACAATATTTTATGACAAGTGCCAGAGTGGAGGGAGTTGAGCGATGAATGGGTGGTGCGTCTTTAGCTTCTAAGATGGTTTTCTTGGGCTGCGGTTAGGGGCGCTGGTGTAAAGAATAGGGGAAGCAGGGGCGTGGCAACACATTGGCACATTTTGGGATTATGCCACTGAAAAATTCATTCATTTCCTGCTTATTTTTCACGACAAAACGGGCGAGACCGAGAAGGAGCCTGCCACTGCCACTGCCACAACCCAAAATACTTTGTAATATATAATTAAGATTACAAGCTTTTTGGTTTTCGAGAGGCAGTTTAAAAGGCAGTGGGAGCCGTGGGTACTGGGCGGCTTTTACGACTTTGACTTGACTGATAACCGAAGGCGCGGCCGCAGGAATTTATTCATGGCCAGGGTCCAGGGACGGCTATATCCCTTTGGATCCTTGGGCTTACCGGGTTGTTTATGTCCGGGCGCAACCTCTCGCAGATTAATTTATGCGCTGCGTAATTATTAAATCAAAAGTATTAATGCCCGAGCCGAGCATCTTATCGCTCTGGACGGAATTGGCCGACCCGCAAGTAAAGGCCAAGGCGCTAATCAACATTTAAGAGTTTCATGGCCTACTTATCGGGGCAAAGTGGTGGCGCAGGACTATTTACATTAATTTTGTGGAGTGCATTCTCTGAACACTAATTGAATAAATAAGAGAAAATAAAAAGCCATAGTGGGTGCATCGCCCACACATCTCCCCTCCCCCCACACACACACATTCCACTCTGCCACCCACTCTCCCCAATGGCGAAATGTGGCAAATTGTCAACCATTTGACAGGAGGCATTAACAAGCCTCGCTGGCTGTGAAAGACGATACCACTTCAGTTTCAATTTGCATGACGCATTAATCAGCATTCGATTTGAATCTCGTTATCTTGTTACCAACCTCCCCCGCCCACCCGTTGCCCCTTTGCCCTCGATAAATTGGAGCATCAAATGGTGAGTAATTTCTTTATGCCGTCGGTGTAATGTGCCACCATAATTTAGCCAGGCCAACAACGATAAGGCCGAGTGGCTGGAAAAGAGGAGGGCTGCCTGCTACCTGAATGAAATTAGTATGCCAAGACATGAAAATCATTAGGCCAAAGACAAACCGTTCCAACTGCGGCTGCACACTCTGCCTGGCTGTGTGGGTGTCACTAATTAAATTATATTCCGGAGGAGACCAGGGCCAGGTTAGCAACAATCAGTGTGGCTCAGATTTGCCTTTCCGCCCACCGCAGGTGTAATTAAAGAGCTGCCATTGCCATAAATTTGTCAGTCGCAGAGTGTTTTGACCATTTTCCAAGTGTGGCTTGTGTTGGGGGAGTAGAGAGACTTACAAGTTTTACTTTTAATGAAGTATGTTATGTAATAGACAAGGATTGTCTACCTAAAGTAACACCAAAAAATCAAGATGTTTCAACCGCAAAATTAGCCACTTTCTTAGAAGCCCGCGGGACGTCGAGCTACTCAACTAATTAAAGAAACCTCAAAGGGTCTCCGACTGAAGCGTATGAGATTGTTTCGATAAAGATTATGCACAAGTTGTCTCCTGACCCACCTCCTGTCCCATCTCCTCACTCCCCCGAGCTGTTTTTCTATTTTATTTTCGCTTTTTAATTTGATGCGAGAAAACAACAACGGTTCCAGGAGTATAAAAAAAAGGGAACCACAATGCTCCAGAAGGAGAAAAAAAGGAGAGAATGGTTCCATTTGTGGGACCCTTTGGCAACGGGTTAAATCGCTTGTAATTACGCTACATAAATTTTAAATAAAGTATCCGTTTCTTTTCGCCGCTCTTTCCGCCTCCTTGCACTCAAAGGATCTGCCCACAAAATTATATACATTCAGATATATATATGTGTGTGTGTGTTCGTTTGAAATTCCCTTTGTGTTAATTGCGCTGGTTAGCGGAGCTTGGCGCAAAAAGTCAGTGCCCAAGTCAACCTCGAGTTGACCTTTTTCCCCAGCCATTACGACCCCTCCTCATTCCTATCCCAGCCAACTGAACCAACTCAACCGTCTCAGCCATCTCAACCATTCTAGCCGAGCTTACATGCTAATTGTAACCAAAAATCCTGTTTATTGTGCGCACATCAAACTTTTAGTGTTGGTAAGCGGCTTAGTATTCAAATTGAATGTAATACATTTGGCCAAATTGCATGCGAGTCATGGGTCTTGGCCCAAAGTCCTCGGATTCCGGCTGACTTAAGCTGCCATTGTAAGCGTTTTTGGGGTCGGGGCACTGCGATTTCCCAATTCTCTGGAGGGGTTGGGTCGCCCTCCCCGGACTCTACCAAGGACAACCGACACACAAAAAGGTCAACGGGGTAACGAGCACCCTTGGATATGATTACGCTGCGGTGGGTCCAAGTTTTTTACGACCACCCGACAAGTTGGGGAAAAGCTTATGTGCCGGGACATAATGCTAATCGGCATTATAGTGACGAGCTCTAGTGCCCAAATCCGGTGTAATCGTCGATCCTTAAATCGGGTAATGTCGGCCAGGTGAGGGCTTATGGGGGATTGGTTCAGAAATTACCTAAAAACCTATTAAAGGACACCTCCTGATTCTTTAGACTTCATAAAATTGTAAACTAAATTATTGAAGAACTCTTAATGCTTTCTTCCAACTCACTGTGAGTTAACAACTTTTGGCACTTTCCGCCGACATTGGCATTTGATTTTTCATTTAATGGAGGAAGCTATAAATAAACTGGAGACGGTCCTCTGCCTGGAGTCCAATGGCACTCAAGGTTAATAAATGCACCTGTTCGGCATCACTCTGAATTTCTTCATATCATGACCGATATCCGGCTTACACTCCCAACCAATAAAAATGTTGAAAATAATCACATTAAATAATATCCCCTTCCCAGTGGCATGTAAAGCGCATCAATTTCATGCCTTGAATAAGAGCGGAACCGGAACGGCAAAAAGTAAGAAAAAATCCATTGAAAGGCATTAAAAATTGTAACGTGGATATATGGGTGAAGGATGGGGCAGTGGCAGGAGAAGGGTGTCCTTGCCACTCACCGCGGGCGGCTCTTGTCGTTGTACTTGGCAAAAGCGGATATTGATAAATTCACGGCAATCAATAAAAAGTGATAAATGACAATTGCGTGTTCGCCGAAATAAAAAATACAAAATAAGAGAAAAATTAAACAAAAGAGGAACCGGAAGAGTGCAAAAGAAAAACATGGAAAGGCTGAGGGTTATGGGCGGGAATTCAAACTTAACGAGTCCACAACCTGCACCCTTTCCTGTTGCTCCAATTACTAGCCAGTACAAGGTGAGAAAAAGAATTATTTTGTTCTTCCATTTTTACGCCTAGGGGCCTTCTTTGTAAAACATAAGGATCGTTCTACTACTAATTGCCTGCTAATATCCATTTCTCAAATGAATACGTTTCTGTGTTCGGACTTTTGTCATCCTTTTGCCATTCGACTGGACAAGGCACAGGACACTATACACAAAATTGCAAACAAGTCAGAATAAAGATACAAATTACTATGGAAAATAAAACTGGAGTAAGAGCGAAGTTGAGTCTGTTTTTTGCCATTTTACGGCATATTGCTACTGGGCCATTGTTTCTCATGCCTGAATGCACTAAAATAAGGGTGAAAGTTTAAAAGGACATACCAAGAAAAATTGGTAATTATTTTTAAAACCTAAAACAAAAAATAATAATTGAACATACAAAAAAAAAACGCTTTATAGTTTCTATGGAAAACTATCCCCTTGACTAAATTCAAATTATATTTTTTACCAACATGTCGAATACTTTATTTTCAGTGGCTTGAAAAAAATTACACAGGATCTCTGATTGCTCCAGGACAAAGCAACAATGCAAAAATCTAAAGAAATACTCGTTTGTCGCTCTGCTGACACAAAAAACCAGTTTTTATCAAATTGTTAACTGAAATAGGAAATCTTAGTTATGCAATTGTTCCACATCGTTTTGGCCAAGTGCTGGCCATTTGAGATGACCAACAGTGACCTTCAGGCAGGGTTTTAGTGGCTTTCAAAACGTATTAAAATATTAAAACCAAAATTTTTATATTTAAGAACTCTTTTTTACATATTCTTTATATATTTAAAGGATAAATTTTCAGGCAGCAGTTAGTGTCCCTATTGAGTTCATCATTAAGAGGACTTGTGCTTTTTTTTCAACCATCACATGGACTCCCACCCTATCCCCATTGTGTTTGTGTTCAATAAGCTTGTTTGTGCCACGCCTCCTTGTTTCCTTTCTCCCACATGACCATCATTGTCGGAATAACAGAACAATAACACACACAATTATGCAAGAGAGTTCAAAATAAAAATGTTAGTCCTTCGCCAAATTGCCGCTCATTTATTTGATTTTATGTGCCAACCATTTTCCATGTACTCGAAATACTTGTATTTGTTTCCATATATACTTGGCTATAATGGCAACAAACAAAGTCGGGTAGGAATAATCCGATAAACGGCCAACGAAAGAACACACACTTGAGTGTTATGTGCCCGGCCATTGCCATTTTGCCGGTTAGTTTGCCATTATTATGGCCGGGCTAAGCTCGGATTTTTCTTTTCGCATTTTGTTTGAAAGGTATCCAAAGGGATCAGCTCGGGTTGAGGTGATAAAAGCCCTCTGATGCGTCTGGAAGAGGCGGAATAACATCCGAGTATCATCTGAAGATTATTTGCAAATTCTTGAGCTTATTTAAAGAGTTAATAAGTTTATGATTCAAATAACAAAGAGGTTGTCTTTTGTATCATTTAAATGGTATAGGAAACTGCTACCACCAAAAAACCTAAAGGCTGTAGAACAATGAATTTAGAAAAGTTCGAATAAAGCCCTTTTTTTTAACGGCTGCGTATGCCATTAAAAATTCAAGTGGGCAAGAAAAAAATGGCTAGAATTCGAGGCAGGTAAAGGGAATGCAGAATCAAAGTATGATGAAGATGGAAGAGGAGATGGAAGAGGAGATGGAAGTAAAGCCTGGCAATGACAGTGGTAGAATCGGTGGCCTCGGGAGTCCTCGGACAGAGTCCTTTTTGCAGAGTCCTGCCACTGAGGCGTAAGCTGTCAGTTCCTAGCCGCAATGCAGCCTCAACAAGGGGGAAAGCGAAGCAGGATTTTGGGCAAAGAAGCAAGGACTAAGGACAAGAGCCAGGACAACAGTAGAGCCCAGTCCATTAAATGTGTCAAAAGACACGGATTTCAGGCCATGAATGCACTACAACCTAACAACAAAATGGAGTGGTTGGTGAAAAAACGTAGAAAATACAATTTTGCTTCAAAAAGTAAATTTTCTATACTTTTAAGGTATTCTTTTTAATTTCTCCAACTTTTCCAGTCAACATCTCAATCCAACCAGCCAACATCTATTTGGCAAGCTTTGACACTTTTTATTTTTGGTTTAAAAAGTTTATTAGTTCTGCAGGACTTTCTGTGGACTGAAAGTGCCAATCGAAAGTGTCCTCAATTAATTGCAATAATCCAAATTGGCATTAGCGAGAAGCCAATTAGTTCAATAGTTCTAATAGTGCGGTTTATTTTTAGGAAAATAATTTCAAGAGGACGTTTATGGATTAAAAATTAGCAGTAATATATTTTATTATTTATTGGTATCCTGGGTTTTTGGACATTGGGTGGCAAGGTTGATGAGAACTGAGACACATCCTTGTGGCATTGCCGCGCAAGAGGCTTCCTGGTGGCACTTAATCACACATTCTGTATATTGAGACAGTTTTTTATTTTCTTCTAAAAAAAAATAACTACTTCCAGCTTCAAAGGCAGAATTCCGGGGTAATTGAATTCCTAAGCTAATTGAAATAAGTCACAATACCATATCCCTTCAGACTGATTTATGGCCATTTCATGTCACCATTAAATGTCAATTGTCATTGAACTGTACGAGATATATTCGATTTGACTGTTGCAATGGCGTCAATATTTGCCAAACACCATAGAAACCAGTTGAAGAAACTTCCTGTCAAGGATGGACATTTCAACATACACCTGTGGTTAGCAGAATAGGAAGTTATTTGATACACACTAGATCCTGCACTACAGTCGTCACCTCAGTTGTTTCTAAACAGGAACCTAATGCACTTCACTGATTTGCTGTATGCCACATATCCTGTTTCCTCCATTTTGTTGACTTCCGTTTCGCACTCGACGTTGTTGCAGCTTCTCCTATTGTTGGGTCCCCACGCGGCGACCAGACCCGACCGAAGCCAGTCAAACCATTGTCATCATTGCTGAGAGTCCGTGGGATGCCGGGGTGTGGCTGGCTACTTCAAAGCCTGGTAATATCCTTGTCTGGCCAAAAGCGTTGATTGTCGTCGCCTGCTCATCGTCACTTTTACTTGCACTTTCTCTGCCTCCGCCACTCTGCCACTTCGACCACTTGCCCACTTTGTTGCGGCCTTTTCGGTCATCCTTTTGCCATTACGGCGTAATTGACACTTGCTCCGCAATTTCAACCGCCACCATCCATCCTTTTTGTGTGGCGACTTTTGTCCAGCAGTTTGTAGTTGGAACTTGCTCGCTAAACGAGCAGTTCATTGAAGAAAGTGTCAATCGAAGTTCCCTGACGAAGCGGGTTCAGTCAAGTGAGTGTAAGCCTTCCTATATCACATTAAATCAATTACTTATCAAAATCGAAAGAGAAAACTTGGTAGGTAATGTTGCCAAACCAGAAGTTTTTCGGTTCCATAGACAAACGTAAATAGAATTTGAAATATAAACAACTCACAGGAAATGCATTTTTAATAGGGAATTTGAAATATAAACAACTCACAGGAAATGTATTTATAATAGGGAATCGGGGGGTTAGGTTCAAGGATACCCTTTAAATATATAGCGTATCATGGTGGAAGGACTACTTCTTATTAAAGAAAACCCTAAGCCTTACCCTTAAATTATAATTGTTTTTCAATGCTTATCTTACTTCAAAACAATCATACCCTTTGCAGAAATGTTTTCACAAAAAATAGCTCCAGGAAACATAAAGGGTGATTTTCGGTGTTCGGTGTGTGGTAAGTTGCATACATCAAGGACATGCGGCATGCTCCCTACTCCATGCTCCGCCCCAGCTGATGCATTGCAAATGCATAAACACAGTTTGATATTATTCCATCGCCAGCTGTGCGCATTCAATGCTCCTGCTCCTCCGGATCCTACTCTTCCTGTTCCTTTTGCTCTTCTTAAAAAAAAAGAAAAAATAGAAAAACAAAAAAGGGAGCAACCATCGAAGGCGGACAGCGCGTTGACATCGTGCCACACATCTTGCCACACACATCGTATGCGGAGTAAAATTGCATTACAGTCAGCCGCCGCCTGCACATCCACATTGGATGAAAATCCACGGCAATATGACAGCCCGGAAAAACAGGATGGAAGGATGGCAGGCACAGCCATCGAACATTTGGGTTACCCTTGTCCTCCCTGCCAGCCCCCCTGCTGGGGCATAAAATATTCAAAATATTGTAATCGCAAAATGCGGGCAAAAACTGGGTGGGGTGCCCGTTGGTAGCTTTTCATCGAATCGACAGTCGATGTGCATAATTTCCAGTTGAGTTTGGTTCGGGTCGATGCAGTTCGTTGCAGTGCAGATAGACACTGAGAGAAAATCATGGATTTAAAGATTATAGATAGTGTCAATTGTATGGAAGGGGTAGAGGTATTTATGAAGGGAGAGTTAGAGGAAGCCAATGTCTTGGATGTACTATTGAATAAAGCAAATATAAAATTAAATTAATTGACTAACAAGTTATTTTTCCCTCTGTATATTGCTACTACTGCTCTTATTTTCAGTTCCCCATTTTCTCTTCACTTGTGAATTATTTATTTGCCAAGTTCTGTTTGCTCGGCAAATTTAACAACTTATTAATAATGCATTTTTCTGCTGACTTCGCTCGGCTAAACAATTTCTGCCATCGAAACAAAATGAAACCAAACCGAAACCGAATCCGAATCATCCTCAAGCGCCCAGACCCCCACCCTTTGACGTTATTTGGGATCTCTAATCGGGCAGACAAAGCGTTTAAATATTCCTTGCATTATGCTATTTTTGACGGTCGCTCCTCTGTCGCTTCCATTTCGATTTGCACCATTATGATTTTCATTATTATTATTATTGCTATTATTATTATGGTTGGTGCTGCATTGTTCGCATCGAAATCCGAGCCCAAAAGCTGTCAATGGCTTGGCGTGATTATCTACCAGCTGTCTGGATTCCGATTGTGATTGCGATTCCAAATTTGGATTCCGATTCAGATTCTGATTCTTATTCCGACTGATTGGCTGACACATGTTCGGGCTTGGCCTGGCTCAGCGTAAATTTACAAATTTCAACAAGAAGTCAGCACAAAATTATTGTGTTCAGTCGCTTGTCGAAAGCGGACGAAACATTTATGATCCACTGTTCTGCCCTCCCGTCCCGGCATGTCTCATTTTTTGGCAGAATGTCAAAAAGAGCTTACAGTGGCTGTTATTTGTAAACAGGCATTGAGTTGCATATGTATTTAAAGGATTTTTCGGCTCTCCGCCTCTGTAAGACAAGTTATTAAAACAAGAGCGGAAAATATAAATTCCGAATAAATTACTCATACGCCCTGTGTCCAAGGTTAAAAGTGTATCATCTTTAAAGAATAGAGCCTTAAATTGTTTATATATGAAGTTTAATTTTTATTTGCCATCCACTGTTTACTACTTGCCAATATTTTTTGTTTCAGCCATCTAAGCAACTTGCCAACCAAAGACTCTCCCATCCGCCGTCACCCTATCAGTACTTGGCCATAACTCACTCACGCCAGCCAGCTGCCAACTGCCTCCGCCGGAACCCTACCCTACTCCCTGATATATATGTATATCTTCCCCCGCTTTCTCCTCCATCCCCTCTTGCCTGCCAGCCAGTTGCAAATCTTCAGTTTGAGCCTTCGTCTGTTGTCTGGCTTGTGCGCTTTTCTGATTGACAGGCTGAACAGCGCGAAATCGTTGAAAATTGCCGAGTTTTGTATTTTCTAACCAAGTTGTGAGAAAAAGTGAAAAAAGAAGGCTCAGAAGGTGTGGCCCAAAGGGGAATTGGTAGAAGGAACTTTAGCATACTGGTGTGTCTTGCTTGGGTAATTGAACTGTAAGTACATTTGCAGCACAGTCTTAGCTACTTTTCTGCCACTTCAGTGACTAAATATATACTTTCTTGGACCACGCCCCCAGGCGTAACTGTCTTGCACAGATTTAGAAAAGATATGGAAGGTAAAGCCATTTAGGCAGAAAGTGAGCTAACAGTAAATAAAGTTTAAAATTCAATTACAAGGCAATGGATCACGAGTTGATTGTCAACTGGGTGATCCAGTGAAAGAAATTTCTAGTGAAAAAATAAAGAAAATAAATATTATAACATGAGGATGAAAATAAAGTAAAATGAATGGGACTTTTTGAAGCTAATCTGTATTAAACAAGATTCACATTGATTTAAGAACAAATCGAATATCAGTTATGGGACTTTACTTTTGTGATAACTAATGGCTTACCTCTTGCACTTTCTAATAATTATTAGCTTTTTTCCAGTGTCGAAATTAGAATTCTGATGGAAAAAAATAGAGGAGAAAGGAAAAAGGATTTAGAGTGGACAACAGTGCGAGTTGGCAAATGAAAGAGTCCTGGCAACGAACTACCAGCTTTCGCTGTCTTTTGTGATGCTGAAAATCAAATCCTTTATTGCCGCTTGCTGTTGGATCAATTAACGTTGAATGTGTGTGCAAAGGCAATACCGCAAAAGCCACACTAGCACATACACACATCCGCACAGCCACATTGGTGTTACCAATCGCTGACAACCACTCAACTGCCTGCACTTTTTCGGTTGACAATTTTGTGTGTCTGCGAGAAGTGCATTGCAATTGCAACTGAAATTGCAACTGCAACACTACCTTACCCGTACCCTTACCCTTACCCATGTTCATACCCATACCCTCACCCTTGCCTCGTCCTTTCACCGTTTCCGTGCCGAGACTCGGATACGCGTACGGATTGAAGTGGCTCGGAGCCCGGACTGCCGAACATTTTTGCGGTGAAACGTTAATTTCCCAGCGACCACTTTTCAACAGTTTGTCAACAGGAGCTGGCCAAGTGCGTCCAGCTTTGGTTTACCATTTGCCAACGATGACAACGACGGACAGTGTTTTCTAGTTCAAAGAATAACGACTAATTGGTACCTCGTTTAAAATATAAAACATACATTAATCATACAAGTACATAGAGATGATTACTCTAAGCCTTACAGTACATTTTTATAGACAAAGATAAATAATCAATCATTTTCGAAGGACTAGTATTATACTGGCACCCAAAATATCAACATCCTTATTCCCTCTTTAGGATAACCAAAAAATAAAACGTGTACAGCAAACCCCTAACCTATTTCAATTTCGCAGTCAAACAGAAAACACACAAAGGAAAGGTATTATTTTTGCATTATTTTACCATTTTTGCAAGCTTCAATTATTGCCGCAGTCTTAGCCAAAAAATGTTTTAAAGAGTGGCATGAGGAACGATGGGTGGATGGCAGGAAAAGCGTGGAAATCTGGCTCGAGAGACGCAAATGGGAAAGTGTTTACTTACACGAGCACTTTGGTAAATATCAATTAAAACTGATTTACTACCCTAGCTAGTAGCTACAGTTGTTTGCAAAAGTATGTGCTTTGCCGGAAAGTTTTCGTACCTCGGCAGCCGCTTTGATTAATCCAAATTCAATCTGTAGCATTTGAATGAAAATTTGGGGATTGTTGCCTTGATTCTTCTACTTGAAGGTACGATTTCATTTTGTTTTCCATTTTTCCTCTTTTTCCCCAGTTACCCTTAGTTTCTGTGGCTTAGAAGCTGTGGCCTCGTAGGTGAGGGTACATGTAATTAATTTCAAGAAGCAGTTCTGTTTGCCTTCTACTGGCTGGTCCCTTAAATTAAGTATACGCCTCGTGTGTTGCAGCCCTTTGAGAGAAAACAATATGAAATGCAAATTTTGTAATATTCGTTTTGGATAAAATTGAGTTTCTATAGACGATTGGAGCCTTTGTGATTGCAAAGATTTTAATTATAGAGAATCAATCAAAGTTAGTTGCCATAACTTTAAGCAAATTTTGTTTAATTTATATGCCAAATAAATCGATTTTTGCAATGTAGCCTTTACTGAGGTAACAACAAATAATAAACAATTTGGTTTCCTGTTTTCCATTTGCACTTTTCGCCATCTTTTTTTTACATAAATTCGAGTTGTTTCCATTACATTCTGGTTGGTCTGCCTGATATGATACTCTCGCTAAAAGTATCCTTTTTTTTACATACCTTCTCATATCGTTTAAGGCGTATAAATCCAATTTAATATTTTTATATAATATAATAAATAATATAATTATATAATAAATAAAATTTGACTCACATCGCTATGGGACATAAAGAATATTACATACATTTCCCCACTTTCAAGAGGATCCCATCAGAAAACCCGAAAAATCTAACAAATATTTTTCTTCTTCAGATTTTGATGTAGATTAAGAGAGAATCGATTCAGAAATCGTTTGAGGTATTCCTCCCCAGGATCCGACAAAAACTACCAAAGATATAGACATCGCAGTGGGCAATATGGGCCCTTCCATACACTTCCCCATATCCCATCGGAAAAAATGAGAAAAAATCTAAAAAATATTTCGCTCTCAGGTTTTGATTCAGGTTGATAGGGAATCGATCCACAAACCGTTTAAGGTATTCCACTTCAGGATCTGATGAAAATTGCCAAAGATATAGACATACCTGTGGGTCATATGGGGCCTTCCATACACTTCCCCATTTTCAAAGGGATCCCATGGGAAAAAATGAGAAAAAATCTAAAAAATATTTCGCTTTCAGGTTTTGATGCAGGTTGATAGGGAATCGATCCACAAACCGTTTAAGGAATTCCACTTCAGGATCTGATGAAAATTGCCAAAGATATAGACATACCTGTGGGTCATATGAGGCCTTCCATACACTTCCCCATTTTCAAAGGGATCCCATGGGAAAAAATGAGAAAAAATCTAAAAAATATTTCGCTCTCAGGTTTTGATGTAGATTGATAAGGAATCGATCCACAAATCGTTTGAGGTATTCCGCTTCAGGATCTGATGAAAATTGCAAAAGATATAGGCATCCCTGTGGGCCATATTGGGCCTTCCATACACTTCCCCATTTTCAAAGGGATCCCATGGGAAAAAATGAGAAAAAAACTAACAAATATTTCGCTCTCAGGTTTTGATGCAGTTTGATAGGGAATCGATCCACAAATCGTTTGAGGTATTCCGCTTCAGGATTTGATGGAAATTGCCAAAGATATAGACATCCCTGTGGGCCATATGGGGCCTTCCATACACTTCCCCATTTTTGAAGGGATCCCATGGGAAAAAATGAGTAAAAATCTAAAAAATATTTCGCTCTCAGGTTTTGATGCAGTTTGATAGGGAATCGATCCACAAATCGTTTGAGGTATTCCGCTTCAGAATCTGATGAAAATTTCAAAAGATATAGACATCCCTGTGGGCCATATTGGGCCTTCCATACACTTCCCCATTTTCAAAGGGATCCCATGGGAAAAAATGAGAAAAAATCTAAAAAATATTTCGCTTTCAGGTTTTGATGCAGATTGATAGGGAATCGATCCACAAATCGTTTGAGGTATTCCGCTTCAGGATCTGATGGAAATTGCAAAAGATATAGACATCCCTGTGGGCCATATTGGGCCTTCCATACACTTCCCCATTTTCAAAGGGATCCCATGGGAAAAAATGAGAAAAAATCTAAAAAATATTTCGCTTTCAGGTTTTGATGCAGGTTTTTTGATTTTAATGTTTAAACCATAAACTTCAGAAGCTACAACCCAAGAAAGGGTATAGTAGCTTCTGCTCGTCCTTGCTGTTAGGTTCCCTTACTTGTTATTACTTTTTTTGTTGTTATTGTTTCGCTGTGGTGCACCTGAGTGTTCATGATGGGCGCGGTTACTCTGCCCCTTTTCCTGTGACTCCGTAAACCCATTTTCCTTAACCGTGAATGAATGAAAAAAACCTCAAAAATAAAAGCGAATAAAAGGCCAACGAACATTGAACTAGTCAGTACACTACATACATATGTGCAAAGCGAAGCAGTGTGTGAAATAAAAGATAAGTAACATAAAAATATGTGCAAGGTACACAGAGAAATATTTTGTAAAGTAAAGCATTTTTAAAAATTCATATTCACGATTAACTGAAAATGGAGGCTATTTAATGAAAGAGGCACTTCGAAATTTTATATAAAATAATTATTTATAGGAAAAGTAAGCCTTTAACAAGGTAAGCTTTTATTTTTCCAATATATTTTTCACCCGCTGGTGAGCCGTGGTAGCCCCTTTTTATCTCCACCCCTATGCCGCAGGCGGAGCATGGTAATGGCTCTGGCCAGTCTATTATATACCTCACTAGCCATGGCAGAAATGGCGAAAAATTGAAATTAAAGAAACCAAGTGTTACAATGAGAGCAGGAATAAATAAAGGAAGTAAAAAAAAAGAGTTGCAGGAGAAAAGTATAAAAGTCATACTCGGTAAAACCATTCGGTAAAGGTTTTTTAAATTTAAACGTTTTCCCTAAAACCAAAATACTCTAAAATTATTTTTTAAATCTCCCCCACAATCCCAATCTCAATTGCTTTCAATCCATCGAACTTTGATTCACCTTTTGAAAGGCCACCGAATGGAAAACGTGGCATAAACACCGAAAACGCATCTCCATTTATATCAATTTGGAAATACCCGGCTGGGGAGTGCGGCAGCGTGTCAGTTAGTGTGGTAATAGAGCGACGTATATGAGAGAAGGCTAAAACATGCAGCTGACCAAAACCGCTAAGCAGCCCTCCGGCCGCCCTGTGAAAAATCCAGTGGCGGGATTTAGTCCACAGGCCACAAAAAGAATAACACATCACGCATACGACATGTAAGCCGCATTATGAATATTTTGTTAGCAGGTCACAACGCTCCCGCACTATTTTTGGGTGTTTTGTGCCACGTTTGCACTCGATTGCTGAAAATATTAAACAGTCATAATCAACATGCGCTGGGGAGCGGGATGGGGAAAAACATTGAAAACGCATTTTCGTTTATTTGATTTATGAGAAAAAAGCTTGACAGATGACAGTTCGCTATGTGGTGATAGCGGGATTGCAGCTTACAGAAGGACCTATACCCTCCCACAGGACTCTACATAGCTAATGCATCAATTATATTCCTCGCACTGCATTAAAATGCGCTCGACTGGATGGGGTAGGGAGTTGAATTGTGGCCAAAAGGGGGAACTTGGCACTTTGTGGCTGTCGCATTTTAATTGCCTGGCCAAAACGACACAGATGCAAATAGGAATTTACTATATGTGGATGCATAAATGCAGAGGAGGTACGAGGGCGGGCGACACAGAGCACGATAATTATCCATATTGATATTGATTTTGATTCGTTTGAATGCCAAATGCATTAGCCAGCACAAATTCATTCTCTCTTACTTTCCTGACCGCACTTTCAATGCGTTCGATTCAATTCACAGCGGTCGTTCGTTAATAACCACAAATATTTTGATAATGCACGCTTGTGAAAATTTCACAAAATTACCAACCAACGGAAAGTATTTCTATTTCGTACACATGGCTGGGCGACGCTAAGTCAGCAAAAAATAAAATGAAATGTGTTGGAGGACATGGGTCGGTGGGTTTACAAAGCATTGTATTAGGGGTCTGAAATTATTTTACGGCTTTAAGGATATACTTTTCATAAAAATCTGAAAAGTTGTAGACTATATAGTCCATAATTTTTCCATACATATGTTATAGTCTACCAATTCTATTTTAATAGAAATACCCCCATATTAATGTTTCATTTAAATAAAATAGGAATTTGGCGTAATTGGTAGAAAATTGTGAAAAATAGTCAGAGGAAACATAATTCCATTAAAGAGCCATGCGTAATATTTTGATATTCGGCCGGGAATTAGATTTGATTTGTGATGACATAAACATAGGGTCTAAAAATTCAAAATTGTAACGAAAATCTACCCATTAGGCAATTAATTAAAACTCTGTTTAAATATAATTTGAATAGGAGATTCAATGTAAGGACTATCGGTGAGGAATTCAGGATATCTCAGTGGGAATTGAAGGCAAATTGCAAATTGAATGGAAAAGTGGAAGAGTGTCAGGAGAAGATGGCATCGGTGTCTGGCTTGCCATTTGACTTTTGTCGGTGGTTGTCGGCCGTAAATCAATTTTAATCAATTTTTTGTGCTCAGCCACGCCCCGACCCGTTTGCCCATTGAGTGCTTAGAAGTAATTGATTTCCCCGCCATTAGCGATGCGAATCGCAGACAATCAATTGCGGGAGTGTCCTTCCCCAACTCCGAAGAAAGAAGAATATTTAGGAGTAGTCCTGGGCAGGAGGGGTGGTACGTTGTCATTGCTCTGAGGCACAAACAAATTAAGGACAATTATTTCAATTAACCAAATGCAAATAAATCGAACCGCGTTAAGCAAACAAACATTTACGCTCTATGCTTTTCCTTTGCCTTGCGTTCGTCCTGCGGAGGACATTCGGATTCAGGGAGTGGCCGGGTAGATTTTTCACTTTGCGAACGGCTCTGGGTTGGATTGATAATAATTTGGCCGGAGTTTATTTAGGCTTTAATTAATAATGAATTGAGAAACTCATTACGCGGCGGCAAACAAACGAAGTAAGGTAAAAGCGAGGGTTAACTGAGAAGTTTGTAATTAACAGGAACAATTAATGTTATACTATGTGTAACTGGCATCCCAAGTGTATGCCTTTTTGTAGTATTTATCAAAATCTTCCATAATTTTTTATCAATATTTAAATGAATTTATTCCACCTTCGCTGACATTTATCCTTCGAACTGAGTAAGCGTTTTATACCGCTTGACGCTAATTACAAAGGGCCAACATTCCGCCCCCGAATGCTCTCCTGTTCACTTCAGAACTCTTCGATGCCCGTTTGTGATGCTGGATCGGGATGTAGATAATTTCGATTTCGAGGAAGGTTGTCGAGTTGCCGGGACAACGCAGCTACTTAGTTAATGAACCTGTTGAGGTTGAGCGGCGGAGAGTTGCTCGTCAGGCCAGAAACAATGCATGCCATTTCGATTGGCCATCCTCCCTCTTCCCCCGGTTGCCACTCGAAATGTTGTTCTACCAAATGTGCTCCTCCAATTGCCACCCACACACAAAGCTACAATCATGTCTATGTAAATAGCTCCCCGAGTGGGCTCGTGTGTGTTTGACTGTGGTTTATTACGCTGCTCTTGGCAATTATATTTGTTACCCAATTAGCGTAAAATTGTGTTTATTGGCATACGACGGCAATGGCAGTGGCAGCGGCAGCGGCTTACTACTGGGACCGCATCTGGCCTCCCTTTTCCATCTCCAGGTCCCGCATTGAATTAGCTAATGAAGTTGTAGTTGTTACCGGCCGATTTCCCCGCCCAAACACTCGCCCAAAACACACACACTCGCACTCACAGTACCCACCTCCCTGCCCATCCGCATGCAGGCGTAGGAGTATCTATTAGTTTGTTAACCTAATTTACTAAAAACACCCACCAAGATATATAGATTTTGCTTGTTGCTCGAGGGGGTGTTGCAGGAGCTTCTTTGAAAAGAGCGGCACAAGGAAAAATATTCGGTTTTTGAGATAGAACACCAAACACTTGGAGTTCCAGTCAAGATAGGACACTAAACCAGCTCTAACTAGAAATTTTTCCAAGTGTCCTGCTGCTATAACTTCTTGGCTTCCTCAACGCATTCTCACAGGAGCTGTTCCTCTTATCCTGGCCTCACTCGGACATACATAGGTGTTATGGCTAATGCTTAGATAAAATATCTCATTACGTGTGTTGGCACTGCCAGTGGAAGCGCTACTGCCCCATCGTCTGTTATAAATCGCTTGTGGGCTAAGCACAGTCCGGCTAATGTGTGTAGTTGCACATCCTGGCAGAAGGCTCTGAATTATTCAATTAAAGTTGATGGAATCCAGTCGACTTCCTAAATGAACAGGCCGGCAGTCCAGGAAGTAGGTTAGAAGTTAGAAGAGAGTACAAATCAGGGATTAGGGCCCTTTTGCTGGAAATAAAGAAACTTTCTCATCAAAAATAAGAGCTAAATAAGCCAGAAAATATTCTCTTTTGGCTTTTAACAAAATTTATACGTTATTTAAGTTATTTAACGTGAAATTAAGTTACTGCCAAAATCGGATATTGTTTGTCCAATTTCCAATTGAATGGGCCAGGCTATGAGAATTATAAATTAACGCGATTGTTTGCTTCCATTTGCGAAGGTACTATTTGCTCTCGAATTGCAAACAATCAAGATATAACTGCTTAATTAACCCTTTGTTTCCCCATCTTAGATGATAGGCACCAATGGAATTTGGAATGCGAATTGCAATTTGATTCGAAATTATGCTCACGTTCGGATCGTCTGTAAATTTAATTGGATTAGAATTTGTGGCTTCACTTTTATGGCATTTTCTGAGGCATATTTCCAAATGCAATTACAAGTTCTATAATCCCATTAAATTCTATGACTCGCTATAGCATTCAAGTCCTTGTGGTGTTGTGACTTTTTTCCAACCCATCCACTTGAAGGATCCACCCAAGGGACAATTATTTATTAGCTTCTTCGGTACGCACACATTTGGCTGACACTGTATTTGTGTGTATACAAAAATGTTATCCTGCCTGTTTAAGACAGCTTAAGGAGCGCACATGTTGAAAAATTCATTCTCATGTTTAGATGCAGCTTAAGCAATTTCTCATAACCGAATGCAGAGTTTTCTTTTTGGCCGAAAAGGAAAACAAAAGAGAAATTTAATTTGAGCTCCTTATGCGTGTCTTGGCATTCGAGTAAGCTGCTTAGCATATGGAACACGACATATGGCAGTGACTTTGCCTCCCTGCCCCCCTGCACCATCAATCAGTGGCAGGAAAAAGGATATGGCCTTGGTCGGCAAGAAGGAAAGTATTTAAAATGCCAATTATATGGGAATGTGGACAAAAGAGCAGCGCTGGCAAGGCGTTTGGAGGCGCATTACCAACCTCGTGTAGTTTTGAAAAAAGGGTATTTAAGGATTGATATTGACCAAAGACTATACACTTTTAAAAAAATAAGCAAATCAAAAACCTTATTATTTGAGTAGAGTATCCATTTTCTGATTTAAGTTTTCTTAATTATTCGATTACTTATATTGGCAGGAGGTATTCCTTGTTCGTTTTCTCAATGTCCTCTTTACAAACCGACCATAAAACAGCTTTAATGGCGGTCGTTTGGCCTGAGCCTGGTCGGTTCCTTTTGGCCGGCATTTAACTCTTACGCTCATTTATCATACTTTGGAAGCCTGCAGCGCCCGATGAACTTCATCTGTGCGTGTATGGCCTGCATTTAACTCTTATATGTACTATATATATATGCATACGGGGCCATATATTCACTTGATATTGGTTGGCAAACATTTTGCGCCAAGTGCGGCCGAGTTAAGCGTTCGTTTATTCCCGCATATTTTTTTATTGGCCATATTGCGAGCATTTCATTTCAATAACTCCCGCCACCCTTCGCCTTGCGCTGAGCCACCCAGCCCCCGTCGATCTTTTCCCTTTCTACCACAATTGCTTAAGTCGTAATCATGCTGCAGTATTGCCTCTTAAAATGATGGACCCAATATACGTATCTTTATGTGTGCGAACTCATATATCCTTGGTCCGTGTTCGTGTTCGTGTCGGTGTCCGTGCCCATGACATATTGTTGAATGTTCGCTATGAATTTATGGCCGTAAATTAATTGCGCATACTTCATGTATGACATACTCATTTGACTTGAGCCGAAAGCTCGTTCAAGTGGAGTTGTATTGGAGTTTCATGTGGCTCTAAAGCATCTTCAATACTTTCTTTGACTCTTAGCTTTGTATTGATAAAAAATATTCCAATATTTAAAAAAACAATTTGCTTTTATCATAATAAGTAGTTTTCCTCTACTAATGCTGTAAGAATTCTTACAAATTCGTTTTCAATGAGAAAGGAAATTTCATTCCGAAGGGCTTGCCATACTTCCGAACAAATATTGAATTTATGCTGACAATGCTTATTCATAAAATTGAAAAAATAAAAGGGGAGAAAAATTGAGGAAAAAATGGATGAAATTTTGCTCCGCAATAGAATGCGGGCTAAATGTGTTACGAGGCAACTGGAAATCAACAAACAGCCAGCAAAATGCATTCATCGAGATGTTCCACATACGCATCATCAAAGGCACAAATGCAACTTCCGTTTCCGTTTACAAACAGCCCGAAAGCCACGGGAAGTGGAAGCAGGATAGGGACACTGGGAAGTGGGAAAGGGAGAAAGCATAGCCCGAGCAGTGTCAAACACAATGCTTGCTCAACACTCAGCTCGGCTGATTGCAATTGCTTTTCCATGTTTGCATTCAGCATCTCAAACACCGGGCACACACTCCACCCTACACAGAATCTACACACTCGCCTGTTTATTTGTTTGCCCAGCCCGGAACTGTATTTGAATATTTCATAATTTGCGAATATTTCTGTAGGTTTCTGAATATAGATTCATATACGCATATATATATATATATGTATATCCTTTCGTGCCACAGCCGCTCATCAGCCAGGCATGATCTGTTGCTGTTGGTTGTAGTACGTGTCTGTGGCTTAATTTGTTGCAAATGTAGTTTGTTTTTCAATTAGCAAACACTTCCACACCACTCCAACCGAAAGCTGCCTAGAAGAGCCACTAATTGGTATTTTATCTTTTAATTTCTAGCACATTTTCAGGCGCACTTTCACACTCACACAACCACACTTTCAGTGGCAAGGGGAGAGATATAGATAGATATAGAAAATCCCAGCTGTATAGCTCAGAGACACTTGCTACGTTTTAGTTTTCAATTGTTTGCCGGGGGATTTTCCAAATGCTCTCACTCTTCGTTCCATTAATTTTACCCCAACATCCCCGACCATGGATTGCCGCACTTCTGTTTTTTGTTTGCACTTCGGTGAACCGCATAAATTATTTTATTATTTAGTTTTCGTATTATGGCCAATTGAAAATGTCTGATTAGGAATGAAATCGATGATGGAGTGCGGAGTGAATTATTATGCGGAGTTTATAGTAAAAATATTAATTGCTGCAAATACTTGGATGATTGATTAAAGGTTTTCAAAGGCCTTCGGTTGACAAATTATTTCGCAGTATGATAATTAGTTTTACAGGAGTGCATCCGCCTAATTACGGCTCATCATTTTTTGCCGGCTTGTAGAATATAATTAATAAATTATTAATAGAATTTTTCACAAAAAACCTGACTAACCAGCACCAGATACCCTGACCTTTTTCCAACACTCTCTGCGACTGCAGTTGCTGCGTTCACATGACAAACGATGTGACAATTTAAATCTATTGGGGCAAGCTGTGTGATAAATTGGCCTCAGCCAGCGGAGCATCGCTCGCCTGACAACCTAAAAAAAGTTGAGAGATAAACAAACAAAAAATTAACAACATGAGAAAAAATTGGATATGCGAAAAATGCATCAGTGGAGCGAAATAACAACAATGAATCCAGGTTTCGGGGCCAGAAAGTGCCACACTTTTGTCTGACACTGTCAATTTGGTATTAAAATATCCTACAGAGCTTTATTAAACCAGACAGTTGATCCAAGGACTGGAAGGACACGTTTAATTTAAAGGCGGCTTACCTAGCATCAAAGTTTTGGGTGAATTTATACTCAGTTCCTGGCTGATTTGAAACAATTGCTTCAGGGAACTTATTAAAAAGTATTAATATACTTTTAATCTGATAGCTATCTTAATAAACCTATTAAAATTTCCACTAATTTGCTCCGCTAATTGGCCATACCTCACACCTTTTTCCGCAAACATTTAAGCTCCTCTATCTGGAAGCTATTAGTTTGTGGCCTTATCAAAGTCAAAGTACAAACTATTTATGAAAAAAATATGGGGGATAATAAAAACAAGTTTAGTTTCGTTAATTTTGGAGTCCACCCAAGGCCAAAAAGGAAACCGAACTCCATTGAATGTCACGCAATGTGTTATGTATTTTTCAGGGGCTTTTCGGTTAGTTAGTTCGTAATTATTTAAATGGTACAAGATGCTCCATAATGATAACACCCCAGAACCGGCACGTTCCATTGGCTTGCCTTGGATATTTTCTGGATTTTTTTAGTTTTGGAGTAGGGGGGAACAAAATTAATTGTCGCTGTAGTTTGGCTTCGGTTTTCGGTTGCGGCCGGGCTTGTCTTTCACTCCGGCTAGTTACTTTTGCTTACTGCCACTCAGATACTCAGATACAGCTCGGCTTGCAGTTGCCGGCAATTTTGTTTTTGTTGTCGCTGTAAGCAGTGGGGGATTTTATATGGAAAAGTTTTCGCACTGCCAGAGCTGCTTATCGGAAGCAGCAGAAAAGTTACCGAAAAGCCCGCAAGTGTGTGGTAATAAAAAGTTTTCCTCTTTTTGTTTCTTTTTTCCCAACCATCCATAACTACCCAAAAAACGTTCGTTATGCGACTTAATTGTTAGCTGTAAAGATTTACACAAACGTTTTTTGGGAAGGGGTAGGGGAAGGGGGACGATATAGGAGAAGGTCCTTACGCACATTCAGGGCCCATTGTTTATGCTTAATTTTTAATGGCTTGAGAGAAAACTTTCAAGTTTGTCGTATGGGAGATGCCCTTCGGCTAGGAACGAGGAGTTTTTAAATCTAATTTTCTCTGATATTCCTGATATTAATAATAAAATGCCGCGTTGCACACTTTTAAGCTTTTGGTATGAATAATATTTGTGCAGTCACCACAGAAAAACAGCAAGTAATAACCAAAACAAAGCATCTCCGGCACTCACAACCACAGATGGCAAGGAAAAACCTTTCACGGCTTGTCAACGCTTGTTTGCTTGTTAGGGATGTCCTTTTTTCCTTGTCCCAAGGAATATTTTGTGCAGCTGCACTTAAACGTAAAGTAGCAAAGGTAAACACAATATTAAAAAAACACAGGCCACGAAAAAGAGATCAGGCTACGAAAAAAGAGAAGACTTGATGCAGTCTGCTTTGGCCAAGGATGTGCTACCAATAAAATATACGGGAAATGGCAAAGAAAAAAGGTGAAAAATTAAATATGCATTATAGGGATAAATATATTAGGCACTGGAAAAAAATACTTATATAGAGAGGTTTTCTTTGAGTGATTTTAACCACAAAGTTCTACATAAAATCATTTATTTCGCTTTTAAGAAAGAAGGAAAGGACATGTTATTTTTAAGAGCCTACTTAATTTTTATAGTGCTTGTCAGCTAATACTTATGTAAACACATAGACGTAGGCACACCAGGTGCACTTTTGTGCGGCAGTGTGCGCGTGTCCTTGCCCAGGACTCAGACGGCGAGAAGGTGAGGTATATCCGTTTAGGTTCTCGGCCCAGCCAGGAGCACCCAAGGAGGCAGCACTCAGCGCCGGGGCTACACACGTTAATGTTGTCCAAGTGCTGTGCTAAATAATGTATGTGCCCAGCATGTGTGTCTGTCTTCCCCTCCCCCGCCTCCTCCTTGCCCTCCTTGCCACTGACTTTCCATGTGAAAATAGTTTTTCAAAGTGGATGGACGGAGAGCGTGGAACGCGTGCCGCCAGACACCGCAACTGTAATTATGTTGAAAGTAAAAAGCTTGTAAAATATTAACTACTGACTTGTTCTGGCCACATGCTGCATCAACCGTATGTGTGTGAGCGAGTGTGAGTTAAATATTTACGGCATTTGCAATTACTGGAAGACTTTTCTGATACCTAACATGCCTTGGAAAAGCTGAAGCATTTTAGGGTAGTTTCGAGAAAATAAAATGTCTAGTCTAAACGAATATCATATTTCTACTTCCAAGTTCGATCACTTTACACATCAAATATACCCTGTTCTACACGTTATCCCACCATCAGCCATGCATAATGAGTCCTTTTGTTGCGATGACCAACAAATTCTGGCCAAGAGCGATTTGTTCATTGAAAAAAGTCGTTTATTTTCGCAACGACGACTCCGGGGACAAAGTCCCGCCCACTTGCAACTTTTCATTTAGCCAGTGGACCAAGGCAGTCTGCTAATAGAAATAAAAACAAAAACTGCACACAAACTAAGCCGGGCTAAAAGCTCAAAGGCGGCTGGCTCAGAGGACACCCCCGCTACACCCCATTTTGCCTCTGCCTGTTTTATCCTCGGCCTGCAATGAAAACAAAAAGCGATTTGCAAGTTTTCTATTGCGCATAAAAGTATGCTATGGATCCTATTTTTCCCCTGCCAGCTTGTTTTTTTTTCCTTCCATGCTCGTGTTCTTTTTTCTCTTCCGCCACCACCCCGCACCCACAGCCCCCCCTGCCTGCTGGTTTTTCATTTCTACCACTTTTTTTTGCTTTCATAAAACCAAACTATTAAGCCAAGTGTTAAACTCATTTAGCGCGGATTTATGCGCCCGAGTGCCTCATGCATATGTGTGTGAGAGTGGGGGTGTGTGAGTGGTAGAGGGACTGCATGTGTGCGTGTTTGTTGCATGTACGCTTGGCGTGTGTGTGAGAGCCTGCTTTGTAAACGTGCCGTTTTCTTTTATGCGTTTTTAATAAGCCTTTTGCCAAGCGTGTCGTAGTTTGTTTTTGAGCTACACTCCCTCTCACTCGCACCTCGCCTGCCCCCTAACCATGCGCCTTTTTTTCTATTTTTTTTCTATTTACAGCTTTGCATTTTGATTGCTGGCATTTGTGTGCCTCTAATATTTGCTGCTGCAGCCGATTTTTCAACGTTTTTTTATTTCGTCCTTGTTGTTTTTTTTTTTACCCCGACTGAACTTGGAGCGTAAAAAATTGAGTAGCAACGCAGGCCTTTTGTATTTTAGATGCCAGTGCCAGTGTGTGTGTGTTTCTGTTATGAGAACAGCATGGGATTAATTAGAACATCGAGTTTTGACAATGGCCATGCGACAAGTGCAAAGAAAAGAGGATTATTACTAGCCGAATTGGGGACACTTAGCAGAAGTTTATTCAGGATTAGTTGAAAAATATTTAAATTACCTTTAAAGTAGTTTTTACACCTATCTGAATCCGTTTATTCAGTTAAAGCTCTCCAGAATCTCATAAATGTGATTTATCTTTGGAAATTTCAAATTTCATTCGATATCATTGGTTTTAAAAGGATGCCATTTGCAAAAATTGCAAATATGAGAGGCATGGACTCTTCCAAAATGTAATTATTTGACTTTGGATTATTGTTATTATCGTAAAATGTTGCCTTTTTCTGTATCGCTTTGTGAAACATAAAACGTATTGCAAACTATTGGTAAATTTTTGTAATGTCAATGTTTTTGATATCCTTACGTGTTTGTCTGTTGTCGGTTGTTGTTGCTGTTGCAGTTTGTTTATTTCTGTGTGTTTTGAGCTTGACATGGCTTGCTGATGCGGAATTACCGAAGCAAACAACAAAACCAAAAGGCCATGTTACAGATGGTCGATGGTTTAAACAAGCACTTGAAAAAATTAAGTTTCTCTCCATAAAATAATATGCGTTAGAGAAATTTTATATTTCAAAGTCTTATTAAAACCCTGATGGTCACTAAAATGTTTTACTTTATTTGTATTATTTTTAAAATATATATTTTCCTTCAAGTGTAGTTATATATATGACAATTTTTGCCTAAAACAGCCAAGTATAGGCTGCCAATCTATCATTTGAATACCTCAATTCCCTGGCCATTGCTTTCTGGTTCGGTTTCGGTACTTTTCCGGCTCCTTCGCTTTTCTTGCTCTCGTCCCTGTCCCTGGCTGGCAGGATCAACCGCAAACATCCAATAGCATCCATCGACTGAAGGACTCCGTGCTGTAGAAGGAAAAGTGCCAATCAAAGTTAATTGAAAATTCATTGAATCTTGTATATTTAAGTGAGCCATACAACATAAATCTATGCAAGATGTGTGTGTCTCTCTGTCTGCCTTCGGTTGTATTTATGTTTGCCTGTGTGTCTGTGCGTATCTTATCCTGATTTGTTTGGTGTAACCGTGTCCTTGTTGGCCTGCTGCTGCTATTATTGTTGTTGTTGTTAATGTCCAGAGTGTTTGCAGTTTGGCTTACAAGGTAAACAAATTTTTGATCAATGCATAAATAGCAGAAATTGCAACACAAACACCAACACGACTTTAATTTGTTTATAAATAAAATGCATGAAAAGCCAAAGCTCCGTTTTATTATTTATTAAATACTTATTAAATCTCAGAGCCAATAAAACTATATTAATAAACTTTTATTTATGTTTGCTTGTCAACTGAATCACTTTGTGCAGCGGTTCGGCAAATAAAGGATCGACGTATCCACTGAGTGCTCCTGCTTCTGACGTCACTACTTTTTTGTGGGCTGTGTGTTGGCGTACTGGCTTCCGGTTTCACCCACCGCCCATTGCCAACTCCCCGCCCTTGCCAGTTGGCTGTCATTTGCATCGCGTACACCACACTTACAGTTACAGCTCGCCAAATGTTTACCTTTTACTTAAGAAATTACACTCGAGCAAACAGAATTTGCGTGCCCACCAAATTCTGAGTCGGAAGTCCGACTCAAGTGGCCGAGCACATTATAGCCCCCATCCCAGGAGCTCCGCCCACCACCAATCAAATGCCAGCGATGCTTTTCCAATGCTTTTTCATTTTTTTCCCGACTCCATTTTCCATTTTCCCCCTTTTGCCAAAGCAGCTGCCTACAAATTGAAAAGTTTTCTTGGCATTACTCGGCGGAATTTGCTCTTGTACCTCGTAATCAATAGGGTTTATGGGGTATTGATATAAAAGACATAAAAGATATGACAAAACACTTTCTAATATAAATCCAAAGTTAACTTTAGTTCATAATTTTGTAGGCTTCTCGCTGTAGTCTCCTTTTTTCAAAGGATATCCTTCTATTCGTTACCTTTATTGTTCTGCTTACTTTTCCTGATTTCCTTCTTATTTCCAAGAGGGCCCTGGATTGGACGTCTTTGGCTTCCAGCATGTTTGTTGACTTTTGTGCGCTAATAGCAAAGAGCGTACCATTGTGCGGCCAAGAGGTTTCTCCAAGCAGCCCCCAACCCCCCACCACGCACACTAAGGACCTTTTCAGTGGGAACTGGCCCCTGCCTGGTCGGGAAGTTCAAAAGTTTAGCGGGCCAGACAATTTGTGGGTCTCAAAGTTTTTAATAAGAGGTCATTGATTTACATTAGCCAACCAAATTGGTAAAATGTTCCTTTTGAGAGTGAGAAACCAAAAGTAGGATAAAATTGGTTGCCCTTGCAATCGAAGCTAGAGAAATAAGTAGGTAGGTCTAATGAATAGAGTCCTAGTGGGCACCTTTTATGGGACCAGGACCTTTCGAGCAATTCGATTGATTGGCCAGTCACCGCAGTGTTCATGCATGTCAGTCATGAATGGAATAAAACTAGAGGAATGGCAACTCAAAGGACCGCAGGCACTCAATATTTATGACCAGTCGAACCGCAAACAATTGAAGCTTAAAAGCCCAACAATGAAATTTAGAACTTCCAATTAGGAGTTGACCAAAAACAGCGGCAACGGCAACACGACAAAGCAATAAAAGCCAACTTTATGGACTGCACAAAAGGCGTGGCCGACGACGACAATAACAAGCTCATAAAATGTTTTTTGTTTGTTATTTGGTTTTGGCCCACCTAGCCACCTAGCCATCTGGTTACCTGGCCTGTTGCCTGAAACCAATAAGCAGCCATAAAGGACACGAGCACACACACTCGACCCTGCTGGGCCAAATCAAATTCAAACTCAAAAGGCACAAAAAATGATTGAGGTCTTCCAATCGAGAGTCAAAAACTATGCGTAGACCTGGGCGTCCCCCTAGAAAGCCGCAAATTGTTGCATGATTTTTTTTGTAGAGTGCATGAGGTTGCATTTGATTTCCAAAAAAGAGGGATGCTCCACAGAAAGCCTACAGAGTCATTACATTCAAATCAGAGCTACCAGTTAGTTAGTGTCCATTGTGTCCAGTGTCAGGGTTACTGGTGTCCTGCTTGCGTTGGTGTTTGGTTTTCCTAAAGGATTTCAGTTGAAGAGAGTTTGGGAGGACACACTTTAAGAGTTTAATTTTTCAGGTGATTTTTTTTCAGGTGAAAAAGAAAGCTGCCTTCTATGTAATTTCATAATATATATTTTAAACTAGCTTTTAGACATGTTTCTTCTTTAGTTGCCACAAATTGTTGTCCTGGATCACGCAGCCAAAGTCTTTGTTCATTTTCGTTGCATACAAATTAAGCATACGCAACGTGGGCCCAGTTTATGGCCTGGCTCAAAGCTTTTATGCCAACATTTTATTGATGCACATCGAACCACAAAAGTGGGGCAAAGGCAGGGGATGGGGACTGGGGGTTGGGGAACAAAGCCAGACTGAATGTCCACCTACACCAAAAATTGTCAGGGATATTCCCTCCTTGTTGTATTGCTGTTTTTGTTGTTAGTGTGCATGTGGTGCGTGGGTTAGTGTATGGGCGGGTGTGTGTTCTGCATTTTGGGCAAGAAATTAAGTTGCATTTTCATTATTTTCGTATAGCCAGGCAGTCGTTTGGCCATTCGATTCGCTCGACTGGGCCACAGTTCAATTATAAACTGCCCAAAAGGCAGTGAAAAAATGTCCTATTTAAAAGAAATAATTGATATATATTTTATGTTTGAGGGGGAAGTTTTTGTCGATGGGTCGAAAGCTGAAATGTTTCTTTATTTCAAAGGAAACATGAAATATTATGCTTCCTATGCAAATCAGTTATTTTTGCAGTGTAAACTGGGTTACTGGCTGGGCTTCGCTGCTGTCTATGTGTTGGTTAGCATGTTGTTTTCCTTTTCGGCTTCAGTGCATCTTTGTTTGTCAATTTGCTTGGTTTTCTTTGCCGTTTTGGCAACTCGGTTGCATCTTTAAAGGTCCGTGTGCCAGGACACGAATATGCTATGCACACAAAAGTGAAACGAAATTCCCCCCAAAGAATCCAAAACAAATGCCCATCCCTTGGGACCATGACTGAGACTGGGAAGGGATTGGGCTAAGGAGCGGAAAGCTGGGATGCCTGAAAAACTATCCCATTGGCAAGCGGAAATGCAAATTGTCGTGTGCGCATGTTGTTACAAATTCAAAATGACAATGGAGACGCTCAGCTCCGCTCCACACGAATCCAACTAACCATGCAGTCAACTTGGTAGCAACTCGAGGCGCCACAAACCATTCACCCACAATCTATGCTCCCCTCCCCCGAAAGATACGATGGCCTGGCTGTAGGAAAATGAACACTGTATTAGCCTGGCTCTTTAAGACACCAATTGCTTAAGCCAGAAAAGTTAATATCTTAAAGTGGGAGCTTCAAGATCCTAAACAGGGAGTCTAGAGGGCTTGGGAATCATTTTTAGATCCATTGTATTCCGGCACTTATGTCGGCACTTGTCAGAAACTAACATACCATATATACACTACTTTTTGTCTATTTTCTATGCGTGAAAATTTCCATCAGATGCATTTTTCATGCAAACCCAGTCCACTGAATTTCTGAATTTCCATCTATATCCCCCCGAGGACATGCATGCAAAAGTCATTTTTCTTATTTGAAAACTGCTGCCAGCTCTGAGGATAGGTGCCACGCCCCCACATTTCCAATGCAACTTTAGGAAATGGTAAGAAGCTTCGGTATCTTTGTATATCTTTGAGTATGTCTAATGGGAGAATAGCTCCTGGAAATATAAAGAATTTCTACAATATATAAAGTCATTAAAGTCAGTGCACTTTATTGAAATGAATTATTAAATAAATGTGTGTCTAACAAACACAGGGTATCAAGAAATTCGAGTTAAAGGACTTGGCCTTATCTAGCTAAAACGCACATCCGTTTCTGGGCGGCACTCTGCTCAAGTCAAGGCTGTCCGCGGCAGGCAACTTTCTGAAGCTTGCCAACACTTGGCCTCGCCTTGGGGGGAAAATCCCATCCAGAAAAAATCGTGGCTGAAAGAGAAAATTGTGGAAGGATCGGAAGGACACACCACTACCAGCGAGTACATAATTCGACCATTTAATGAAACTTACTACATTCCTATGTAGCAATATTTTCATTTTATTTTTCTGTTTCTTCTGTTTCTTGTTAACTCTGGTCTTTGGGCCAATTTCTTTCCGGCTCTGGTCGCTGCTGGATTTCGTCGGACGTGGACAGTAATTATAAGGCCATTAGCAGGGCGTCGGCAAGGGGGGATAGAGGGGGGCTCAAGGCATGGTTATTGTGTAAACGCATTAAGCGTAATGCTCAGCACAAAATTAAACAAGTGGCCACAACCAGTTACACAGATTCGGCAAAAGCCGCTATTGTTTAATGGAAAATGGAGTGCTTCAAATGGATACATTTCAGATTTTGATTTAAATAGCTTAACTCCAAAGTCATCTAGTAAAGATAAAGATAAAAAGGCACTTGACTTGGCTTGAACAATGCTTAAAAGGGAAATCATAAAAGTTTACCTTATTCCTGATTATGATTCTTTGCCATATTTACCTGCTAAACCCCATTTAGCCCAAGGACAGCATCCACATTTGCACCGAAACCCGCGAACATCAAATTTCTACTGTCATTAAAAGTGCCATAAACAGTCGAAAAATATGTGAAAAGAATACTCTAAAAATGTACGAAGGATATTGGTTTAAAACTAAAATATGGAAAGAAATTCAAGAATCAAAAAAGTTTCAATTTACATATTTTCTGTAGCATTTAGGCGCTACAATTTGAAATTATTCTCTAGCTCTCCTTTTGCTATTAATTAAATGTAAAACTATACCTTCTTGATTAAGAAAACATTCCGAGTGTATTAATATGTTGATTCCTGTCTCATCTCCCTGCCGGTTGCTGTGACGGCAGCCATATGAGATTGACTTACCAAGCGGATCCCTGCAACAGAAAACTTGATGTTATGACCGCATTAAGCGAAACTAAATGGAAAGCGACCAGGACCAGGACCAAGGACATTGGGTGTTGTGTTTCCATAACTGGTAACTGGCATTGAGACTCACCTGGAAAAGCTGCGCTTGATTGTAGTTTTATCAGCGCTTAAGTTTTGGCTGTGTCCCAATTAAAACGAACACATATCTTAATGAATGGCGGATAGGTAATGGAGATAAATAGAGCACAAGTTTCCTGGAGTTATCTGGCAGAGATTTGTTTTGTTGTGCGGGAAAATTAAACCAAACCCATTTCATGTTTCCATCGCGCCAGCATAAGCGAAGGAACAGTGAGTTGACAGAAGGAGATGCGGCGAAAACTTTTTTAATGGGCCCTAGGAGGGAGAATGAGCTGGGAATATTCTACATTTTGAAGATTGTAATTCAAGCCCCTTGTTCTTCGCTCCAAGCTTGCCAAACATCCTTTTCTTATGGCGTGCCCCATCCTTTGTCATTTTCTGCTGCATCATTGAGCAGATGGTCAATAAAATTTGTCGCATCCGATTGCAGGCTCATCTTTAAGGGGTCGCCACTCGCTTTAATAGTTATCCCGATCCCTGTCAAGGGGTGGTCTCCTCCACGGAGATCTGTATGTGCACACTCCTTGGCTGGGAGAGTGTTTGTGTGTTTGCAGCAGGTTGATTTATGCGTCGGGCCCGGGTCCGGACAGGAGGCAAAAATAACACAGTCAAGTGCATGGCAAACACTTGGCCCTAGACGCCGTGCCGTCTCTGCGGCTGTGGCCACTTTCTTCTGCCCCTCCCCCTCGCAACGCCTTGCAAGCTCTCAGCCTGGTTTCCCGCCACTTGGCCACTACTACTTGCTGGCTTTTTGTAATTTTTCACATAGGCAGCCGGGCAAATGCATAAAAAGCCAGACAGCTGAGCATAAAATATTGTTGTTACATGAAAAGCAGCCGAGGCACAAAGGACCACCAAGTCTAAAAAGAGCAGAATGCAGCGAAATAAGAAAAGGAGACTGTCTTCGGAGTATCCGAGCCTGAGGATACTCTTTCTTTCAAGAGATAACTAAAATTTAAGTTTGCTCTAAAAGCTTTCATAAATTATAACTAATAGTTACATGTAAAAAGTTTTCTTATTAGTCTTTTTTCCGTTTAAGGGTATTGGTCTGCTTTTAAAGGCATATTCTTGTGGAAACAACAACAGCAGCTGCATTGCCGCTGTCTGGCTTGCTTTGAATGAATGAAAAATGAACTGAAACTGAACTCGAACCGAACTTACTGAACCCAACTGAACCGAACCGAACTGAACTGAGCTCGCCAAGTGTCGCTTGCCAGCCAGTTAGGCTGCGTTTTGCCACGTCATAGTCGAAGGATGCAGAAAACCAGCCAATATACACTTGAAAAAATGTATTGATTCTGTTCAAAAAATTTTGGGGACTGTAGGATATCCGGTACTTCTCATTCTTACTTCTACTGGCTTGAAAACTAGAAGGGTTTTCGGCGTAAAGCATTTCAACAAATAAGTATACCATATCCGGTACTTACCATACCAGTTTAAGCTTCAATTCTTAGAAATTTGTATATATTTTTAGCGTCGTTTGTATATAATAAACATTTTAAAACTTCCCAGTGTATGGTACATATTACGCAACTTTTAAATTCTTTTGCAGCGTCTTCGGCTGCCATAGAAACTTGCCAACTGGCTGTGAATGTTTGATAAGAAGCATCCATTGATAGAGCCGGACAAAAGTTGTTGCAATACTTCGGCGAAAAAAATACATGCACATGCATAAAGGGGGAGCCGTGTGGCGTGGGGCAGGATGCAGGACTATTTGATATGCAAGGTGTTCATTCAAGTATTCACAGATTCTCGCTGCATTTTGTCAATAACTTCAATGAACTTTCCCTGCTATTCAGTTCCTTAAGCAATGTGAAGTGATATGGACATCATGATGGGAGCATATGGTGGAAAAAATAATAATTTTGTTTTGGATAAAAAATTAAAGAATTTTCCGTACTTAATTTCCTTTCCGCCAAAAATCAGCTTAACCACAAAAACTAATATTAGCTGGAAAGCGAACCGCCTGACGAATAGCTGGCAGCTGCTGATGGATGCCATTATGCTATATTCCTGGTCCAAATTGACACGCGCCACTATTTAAGGTTCCTGTACACGAAGTCCTGGCGGCAGTGGGTTGGCGATGGGGTGGGGTTTCTCCTGCAATGAGCCCATTGTTATGGCTGCGAAGCTACGAAGCTGACGCTCCAAATGAGCGGCATAACTCAATGAAAACTGTTGTGATGTTGCTGCTGCCGCTGATCCAGGCAACCGTGCACATATTAAATAAGCAATATAAACAGCCCGGGATCCCCGGCAGTCCCGGCAGTCGGGTGGGTGATGAAAAGGTAAAACGGGTCAGAGGGGGGTGAGGGGTAAGGCGTAGCAGGTTGGCGGGTTTACCGCAACATAAATTATGGCAAACGCTTGGCTGCCTCATCACTCAGGCATCGCATAGTTTGTTGCGTATTTTATTAGACGCGTATTTGCGTCGACGGCGACGGTAACGGCGACTGGCATAATTTCACAGCAAATAGCTTGAAAAATTTGCATACACAAATATGTGCTGGTTGGCTGAGTGTGTGTGATTGGGTGCGGAATGAATTAAAGGCGTGTGCTGACAGGTGGGGGGCTGGGGCGGCCGAGGCTGGCAAGTCAGACATTATAGAGTGGGGGCGGAGGTAATCGTCAAGGCAATGTGCAATGTGCCTAATTGAAACTGTGTGGCTGCTCAAATTGAGACAATTAGAAGCTGCCAAAGGAGCAGGAAGTGGCAGGACCAGAAGCGGAAGGAGTAGGGTTTGCTGGAGATTCTAAAGTCTGATAGACATGGAATTTCTTGGAATTAAAAATAATCTTTTTATTTATTAAATCATTTTTCTCCTCCGACTAATAAATAAAACTATAACTTTTCTCTATAACTATTTTTAGCAAAACTCATTACCCCTAAGAGTAAGTGTAGTTTGTAGTGTCATATCCCCTTAATTGGTTAAAACAGAAACTGAAACAACATGAAAGGACAAAGAGTTGCAACGCAAAGAGTTCTCTCTTCTTTCGTTTCCATCTTGATTGCTAAGCAGATGCTGAATTTTCAATTTACATTCCATTTACGGCCTAGATGCGGCGTGTGGTTGGATGTGTGCTTTTTGTTCCGAGAGGAAATTAAATAATTGAAAAATAGAGCAAAAATAAATTACACGTCAAGTCAAGAAGCAAAGAGATGATGCCAGAGGAAGTGTATCTAAGATTTAGGGCCTTGTATATCTCTGGAAAAGAATCCTGAAGAAGGATCAAAGGATAAATAAATCTGTTACCTAAAAATATGTTTAGAAGAGAAATAATTGAGTTTTTCAACAATCATACTTTTAGTTTACTTTATTATTGAAGTTTCAATATTACGTATACGTAATTTTTTGTTTTTTTCTCTGGATATTAAGTATACGTATAAAGTTGTTATAGGAAATGGATATTTTATTGTATTTATTAGATGCTAATTTTATTTAAGACTAGCTAATTTTCTTAACATGTATTATCTCTCAACGTATATTCCAAAGTTAGCTAAACAATTTTTCTCCCTGCAAAAGTGCGTTTGGTGCAGTCTTCGGTTTTTGTGGCCTTTCCTCCTTCGAAGGACATTAGCATAAAAGCGTTACTAATACACATCTACTGGGGGACCAACAAGAAACACTTAATGAAGCAATTTTTAGCAGGCTGCAGGAGCAACATCGGGGGCATCGGAGGCACCGGAGGCACCGGAGGCAGGCAATGCTGCAGATGTTGCATAAAAAGCAACAATTCCAGGCTAAAGCCAGAAAGCTCTCAACATGTGCTGCACCTTCTGCCCACCAGCTCCCTCTACATGCCACTTGCGTGGGACCAGCAGACTGTACTGTTTGCTTGTGCAAAAGTGTGTACAGGTGACTTAATCAACATGCAACTCATTTTGTTTTCCATGCAGGTGCATGGACTATGCGACCATGTGGGCATGTGAATGTGTGCGGCTTGTTTGCTTAGGCATGAAATGTCAGGAAGGGGCTGGGGGGTGGCAGTAGGCGGCAGAAGGTTGCAGTGGCAGGTATTTAGCTAAAGCTCTTCCTAGTTGCAGGTGAAACTGCACACTGCCAACGGCAATGGCAACAGCAACGGCAACAGGAACAACAGCAACTCGGGTCGCATGTTTAAGACACTAAATTGTGTTGATATCAACAATGAGCCCGAAACACAGCTCATACACGAGGCAAGGTCCTGAATGGGTCGGGTCAGGACAAGGACTCGAGGTCTCCCAGGAGCCAAGACAAAGATACTCCACTCAGCTGCACTGTGAGAATCTAATACTTGTTCTAGGTGGGGTAGAATAAACTAAAGAATATAATTTTTCTCAGTGCCTTTGCTCATAGATCGAGGAACGTGCTTAGAGCCGGGCTCAGTTAGGCAAATGCATACAAATGGTATCTCCGAATGCCTTTGGTTCGCGCATAAGTTTTCCGACTTACCTGCCACTAACACAACCCCCACATCCCCTTGGTTTTCCTGGCCAAGTTGGGCAAATTATGCACATGGAGAATACTCTGTGAGGTGTATCCTAAGCCGGGCAATAGATACTTTTTGGGTGTGGACAACATATTGAGGATGACTGCCACCTTGCCAGCCCCATGGGCATGGCCTGAGAGAAAGGAAACGAGAAGAGAAGCTCCTGTGTGTGGGAGGATACCAAGTGCAGAAGTCACTTAAAGGTGAACCTCGTGGGATTTCCCCCCAATTGTCAATTGCACATCGGCACTAAGTTGGCTTCAATTAATTGGAGTTTGGCCCAAAATGTATCTGTGTTTTCTGGGCGAAAATTACAGGTAATGAAAAGTTACTTTCGATAGGTGGTTTAAGTGCGGAGAAAGTTAAATAGGATGTACAAATTTTTATGAATACCTGGAAACTAATTGGCTCGATTCGGGCTTCCACTGCTGGGTTCACCATAAATCCTCTTTCGCCAGGCAATTTGTTGCTTTTCTGGTTTTCTCCGGCTAGTAGTTTGAAGCAATCAAATCTCCATCAAATAAGTGCTGGCATATTAAAACAGTAGAAATGTAGAGCGTATAGTAAAAAAAAAAACATAAAAACGGAGTCAACGAGCTCGGCTTGGGTCAAGTGTGACATGGCACATTCTGATTCTGGCTCGTTGCCGGCTGTCTGCCCTGTCAGGTGCAACACTTTGGCTATTAGAACGCAAAATTTAACAATGTCGCCCCCGATTCCCCCTATTCGCCACACACCTGGCAGGTCCTTCCCCCAAAGAATAGCTTCTAAGCAAGGACAATGTGTGTGTGTGTGTAAGTGTAACGCCACAGGTCATAAATTCAATTTGGCTAACAAACACGTTGCACACACAGACAGTTGCAAGTTGGCCAACTGCAACATGTGCGAAGTTGTTTGCCAGAGCAATTTTTCATCCCAGCAAGTGGCAGCTGGAGACTTAAGACGTAGGTCTTGGTTTTTGGATACCCTAGGTTCTTGATACCTTATATTTATTTTAAAAGCTTAATATCCAAGCAGTATATCCTTAAAAGTGTTTTAAATAATTCCTTATATACTTGATATAATGTAGTTTAGAAGAGGTAATCCTTTAGTCGATCCAACTACTCTCGGTACACTTTTTATTGCATTTTTCGGTTTCACTTTGTTCCGTTGAGGGGGAAATCAGAACCGTAAACTAATTAAGATGATTAAAATCTTTTGTTTTGCTCTGCATGCCATGACCGTAGCAAAAAATAAAATAAAAATCAAAATGTAGAGTATTTTGTGGGCAAAAGGCTTTCCGCAAAAAGCAACGTAAATTTGATTTACAAAAATTTTTCATTTAGTTTTGCTTGTCAAATAGAATCTGTAAAAATCTACACTGAAAAAATCCTGCAAGGGGCAGTAGGGGGTGGGCTAAAAAACTTAAATAATATAAAACTGGCAAACGGAAGCTGGAACAGCAACAAATATCCGATTAAATTATGCTCAAAGTCAAAAGCGCAGACAAAACTGGCCAACAAAACTGGCCGAGAAGCACTTTTGGGGGGCGTTGGGTCCTAGTGGGTGGGTCCTGGTTGCCTCAAATAAGAAAACTTTTCGACTCTATCTGCAACTCCCCCTGCTGACCCCCCTCTAACCCCATCGCCGTCTCTGTCACACTATCCGGTCAGTACGCTTCTTTCTCTCTAAAAATAAATCAAATAATTCAATTTTAAGCTAAACTTATTTTCGTATTAAAAATGAAAATCAAATAGAAGATAAAAAAGGATCAAGCTGTGCTGGGAAATGCTCTTATGTGGCCGGCAGCTCCTCTCCGCCACCGTCGCCGCCCCCTTTGTGACAGTGGGCGTGGCCGGGAGTCATGCCAACGCATAAAACTGCAACCGCATGTGAGGCTGTCTGGTAGTTGTGTGTGCGAGTGTGAGAGAATGTCTATATTTTTCAAAGGATATTTGAAATACCCTTAAGAAGAACAATGCTAAAATTCCTATTTTAATTTTTAAATATAAACTATGTTATTTTATTTAAAATCAGAATACTGAAGCTTGACTTTCTTTAATTAAATCCAAGCTCAAAATGATATCTAAGTATTTTGCCTAATATTTAAAACTCTTAGTGAACTGGATATCCTGGAATTTGTTCGAGTGTCCGAAAGTCATATCCTGTTTGCCGGCCACCAACCTCACTCATATGTCGGTGAGTGTGCAAAAGTTGCAAGTGTGTGCCGGCGAGGTTGCATGTGGCCGGCACAATAAAATTGTTTGTCGTTCAGTGCAGGCTAAGCAAAAGGATCTCTGACACTCGCTATCTCCTTCCCGCAGCCAGGACCTGAGATTTATGCGGGCCAAAAAGTAGTCGCCTTTTTGTATTTTTTGAATTTTTGGGGGCTCCTGCAAATTGCATGAAAGTTAAGCAGTTCAGAGCTAATGCCGCGCCCCACTGCACAAAAGCCACAATAATCTAAAGTGGACAAAGGGACGAAGTTAGAAAGGATAAAGGATTGCCATTTCCCAGTGTTCGCCTGGCGACTTGAAAACTCCGCCCCAGCTACGGACAAAATCAATTAACAGTTTTCGGCTGACCACAGGAGGTCTTTAAAGTTTTCCACCCACTATTTTTTTCAACTCCCCCCTCTATTTGCAACTCTGTGGTGCTTTCCGGCACTACTTTCTGTGGCAATTGTCCTTTGTCTGCGGGTTTTAAATAATAAATAAACGTTTCAATGCACCTACAATCAACGGAAAAAACCACAGGGGAGGCACACAAGGATATGGCCAAAGTAAAGGCAAAAAATATATAGAAAATAAAATTTTTCATAATCGAAAACGTGACTGTAATTTTTGAGCTGCCTAGACCAATGCCACAATATGATTGGCATTCCGCAAATCAAATTCTTCGGAAAAGCTCTGCATTTTTATTTTTGGGTAATTATTTTAAGAGGCTCGAGATTAAAGTACTCCTTCTATTCAAGGATAAGTAATACATTATTTCCACAAATTCCCAGAATTTTCCTTTGGAAAAGAAAGAAACCTGAAGATTTTGTTTTGAGGAACACCCCAAGCTCCCTAGCTTTTTCCTTCAGTTTCGATTTCTGGTTGGACGGCTTTTGTTCGAATGAAAATGCGATTTGCGCTTTTTATGATTGGCATGTGTTAATAAATTTTCAAGGCTCATGGCGATGAGTGGCACGTCACGTTGTCCATGAGGTCCCCCGTACAGTACACACCCCTGTGTATGCCATCTCCCTAT
This sequence comes from Drosophila monieri, assembly GCA_035047585.1. Classification (NCBI taxonomy): domain Eukaryota; kingdom Metazoa; phylum Arthropoda; class Insecta; order Diptera; family Drosophilidae; genus Drosophila; species Drosophila monieri. The sequence continues at coordinate 3,965,970 of JAWNPJ010000079.1, read as the reverse complement.
TTTTTAGGATTCACCACATAGTGTGTGGGAGAAGTGACACGTGTTTTAGGCCTCCAACCGTCCGTCGAGTCTGTAAATTAGCTTCGCACTAATTTTGTGCTTCGGTGAGCAAAAATATTCTTTGAAAAGTAAGAGCAGCGAACGAACAGCGGTTAATGATGGAGGAGTCGTGTTACTAACACGACGACAGGATATCTTCTCCCCAATAATAATAACATAAATAATTCAAGTCAAATGTCAATAGCTCAATTTTCGATCTAGCATAAAATACATGCATGCCAAAGTGCAAAGACCGAACGGAAAAAATGGAATTCCTGGTTTATGGCTATCGCCAAAAACTTCATGCCAAATTAACTTAAAACGTTTTTTGCATACGCAAATAAACACGACAAGTGGCAGGGTGGAGAATTGCAAACATTTCCCTGATCTATTTATGGCGCAAAAAATATCTAAAAAATTCAAGCCAAATAATATCAAATGGAGCGGGAATCCAAACATTCGCTCGCACATACAGAAGCATATATAAATAAATTTTCATTTCGTTTCGCATTCATCAAACATTTTGACAATTTTATCTCCATGGGCGTTCGAGTGTCCTTTATTTTGGTGTATTTTATTTTTTTATTTTTTAGGCGGCGACTAGTCCTCCTAAGCGAGGACCGTTGGGCAGCCAAAAAGTAAATTTATGTTATGTTTTTCGGGCCCACAGCCATTCCCTTAGCCATTTCCATTGGCCATTGGGCATTGCCATGCAGGAAATGCGTGTTTAGCAAATGTTTTTAAATTGTATAACGAGAATTTATGACGGACATCGCAAGGTGCCCCGACTGAAAAAAACAACTAAGCATCAGCACGGCCAACAAAAATTGCATGTTTGAAATTCGTTTAGCATTTCATTGTATTCCTTTTCCATTCCTGTTGCTTTTACTGTTTTGGGTGTTTTAGTGAAAATGAGGCATAAGTATAAGTATTTTCCTTTATCTTATTAGGAAGGAAAGTAAATTGTTTTTGAAACCAATCCCTTAGTAAAAAAATAAGTTTATGCCAAGTTTATTAAAAAAAATATATATATTTTTCTTATATCTCTTTTAAATTTTATAAAAATGTGTTCCTCAGGTTCCTATCTATTTTCGTAGGCATATTGGGTTAACCATCTTTTCCATTTAAAAATATCCTTGAGCTACAAAACGATATCCTTCGTTTGCCCCATCTTGGACCCGATCCCCTTGATTGTCATTTATTTGAGGCTCGTGGCGAGCTGGGTTTGTGCAGCATTTCAATGAGCCAATGCAAATAAATTATAAAGAAAATAAAAAGAACAGAAAAGGGAGACAGAATTCAAATAAAAATATTGATGCTGCTCTTGGCTGCCGGAGACGTGACGAAATGTGTTTCGTGTTTGTTGTTTCTATTTGTCGAGCACTTAAAAGAAATAACCGCCACGTTCTATAAATTAGATGGCGTTTCTCGGTTTCAGGTTTTGGGTTCCGTGGCTAACGAGGCGTATGCGCTATGTCCTGACATGTGAAAAATGTCCCGCCCATACATATCCCTGCCACTTCTTAGCTTGACACGTCTGTGTGCGAGCGTGTGTGTGCGGCAAGGAGGCGTGGCAAAGGAGCCCCACAAGTGCGAGCGAGTGGTTGCGGTTGGCTTGAGCTGCTTCTTAATCCTGGCAGCGGCAACCGCTTAATTATTCATTGAAGCCAATGCATTGGAATGCCGAAAGCCGCAGGCTTATAAATAGCATGCGAACGGCGGAACCTCACAATTGTGCGGCCATCACCCTCGACATTAATCAGTTTATGGTTGGAGTAAGAATTTATTGAAATAAATATATTCCTTCGCCAAGCTCTCTCAAGGGAGCAGAGTTATTAAGCAGCCTTTATTTTTTATACATTTGAAATCTAACATTTCCAAAGGCTTCTTTCTGGGGAAAAAAAGTAATACCGGGTTTTTTTTAATAAATATTATGTATAAAGGACTCAAAGGACTCACTCTTTCAAGGTACTCTGCTTAACGATCGGACAAATATTGTTTGAGATATGGATCCATACATTTCCCCATTTGTCAAACGGCTGAAGTTGGAAAAATTGCAAAAACATTTAAAAATTATTTTGCTGTCAGTTTTTTATGCGGATTAATTGAGAATCGATGAACAAATCGTTTAAGGTATTCCACTCCAGGATCCGATGAAATTACCAAAGATATAGACATCACTGTGGGCCATATGGGGCCATCCAAACACTTCCCCATTTTCGAAGGGATCCCATCGGAAAAAATAAGAAAAATCTAAAAAATATTTCGCTATCAGGTTTTGATGCAGATTGATAGGGAATCGACTTACAAATCGTTTGAGGTATTCCGCTTCAGGATCTGATGAAAATTGCCAAAGATATAGACATCTCTGTAGGCTATATGTTGCCTTCCTTACATTTCCCCATTTTCAAAGGGCTTCAGAAAAATTCATAGAAAAAACTAAAACATATTTTGTTTTCAGATTTTGATGAAAATTGATATAGAATCGATTTACAAATCGTTTAAAGTATTCCGCTCAAGAATCCGATAAAAATTTTTAAAGATATAGGCAACTCTATGTTTCATTTGCTCACTCATACATTCCCCACTTTTCAACGGTCTCCTGAGGGATCAGAAAAATGTAACAAAATCGAAAAAATATTTTGCTTACAGATTTTGATGCAGAATTATACATAATCGATCCGCAAATCGTTTAAGCTATTTTACTTAAGTGTCGGACTAAAATTGCCAAACATCGATATAACGTCGTGAATAATATTTCCAATATATGGACTTTGTTTGGAGCCAAATGGAATGTTTTCACGATTAATTAGTAAATATTTATATAAGCCTGCATAAAAGTAATAAACGGATTTTAAAATATTTAATAAATTGTTTTTTTGACCGTTATCAAATATGAAAACTATTTTAATTAACATGGAAGGCGTTTAAAGCTTAAACACTTCTGACGTTTTCTGAGGCCTGAACTGCAAACATTTCGCACACATGAGTGTGTGAGGGAGTGTGTGTTTATGGTGTGCGTGATTTCTCGTTGCACTCCATTTTTTCCAGTTTTATTATTTCGTCTGGTTGCTTTTTTCCTTCTATGGCATTTAGCAGCATGGGGCGTGCTTTTGGCTGCGTTTTGTGCCCCAAATGACCGAGTTCTTTGTTATAGTTACTACTTGTGATCCTGTTTCTTTTGCTTGTAGTTGTAAATGCATTGTATTCGTGTGTGTGTGGGGGTGCTGGTTTGTTGGTTTGCGGGTGTGCGTGTGTTTTTCTGTCTGCAATTTCATGCGGCCGCATTTATGAGTTTGCATGTCGTGTTTGCCACCCAGGATCTCCCCCTCGACCCACCCTTATCACCATTGCACACACTGTGTGTGCAGCTGCCACAACACTTTCAATTGTTTTCAACACTAAAAATCCTCGACAATGAGCCTGAAGTGAAGTCGCTCAATGGGGGCTTTCTTCAGTCTAAATTGTGTTTTTCCTGCGGCAAATATTTCGTGAAAAGTGAAATTTTTCTTTCGGCAGGTTCTTAATTACTAAAACCACGCCATAAAGACTGTTGAACACCATTTGTATTTCTATGAGAGAAATAGTAAAAGGTGGCAAAAAAATATGCCAAAAATAATAAACCAAAAACTTTAATTTTCATTCAACACAAAGACAATTAGAGATTGAAAGATCCAAGAAAAGATTCATTTTGTAATCAAATGAAACATTTGGGAAATTATTTTCCCTTCTAGCTCGCATTCGCACCATAAACATAAAGAAAATCCATTTGTATGCAAAATAGATACTGCCTCTGACTAAAACCGGGGCTCCGACTCTGCGACTCAACTATTTGGCACTGACTCGCATTTACATGCTAAATAGTCCCTGCCCCGGGACTCAAGGACTCTGGCAAAAGGACTCTATCTCGGCCCTCACATGCCAGCTTCTGATTTTGAATTGGACTCCTTCTGGGTCTCTCTCTGTCGGCTTGTAATTGAAACGTTAAATAATAAAGCCGCCTGTGGAGCGTAAGAGATTCAATCAGTCCATCGAGAAGGCGGGCAATTAGGGACAGGATTTGCTCACAAAGGAACTTGCCGGGAACATGGCGGTGGAAGCGACATAACTTTCTCACCTACAAGAAAATTTCAAATAATCAAATTTATGCAATTTGCAGAGGAAAACAGAAGCAAACAAACAAGTTGCCGCGACAAAAGGATATAAGGAATATTACGTGAAGACTATTTATACCCTTGAAAAATGGCATAAGGACTTTTATGTCCTTTTATATAATATTTCTGGCTTAAAATAATACGGTTTTTAAATAAAATAAATAATTTAAGTAGAGGACTACCCTGTAGATCACAGTCCTTAAGTGCAAACACCCTTTGATACAAAAAAAAAGTTTACGCAATCAGTAACATTATTTCAATCTCTTCTTATCTCTCAATGTCTCAATTTCTCCATGTCTCACTGCCTCAATGTCTGCCCTTCTCCGTATCACTTTTTTTTCTCAATTTGCGGCAAAGGAAGCAAAATTAGTTAGCTGCAACCTGCAAAGAAAAGTTTTACGCTTAAGTAAAAGTGCAAATGCTTGCCATTCTTTTCCCAACTCCAGGCCACTGTTGCCTCTTTCCCTCGCAATTCGGTCATTTCTTTCTCCATTCATTGGCTGTATCTGTGTGTTCCAGTGTATAGCTTTGCCTTTGCTGTTTCCGACGCCTTTCTTCGCGCAAATTGCGCACAAATTAGTTCAAGTTGAGGCGCATTTCAGCGTTATGACTGTCAATGAGCCGAAGCCAGAAAGTGCACTGTAAATAATTAAAACTAAATAATATTTATTAACAATCAGTGTGATCAAGATCTATTAAAATGGTCCTTATTTTAAAAGTTAAAGTATAACCTTTATCCTTGAATATTTTCTCATGTAATCCCTTTTTTTGTTCTGTGTAGAAAGCAGGGCTGGGTTAGAAGAGAAAAACCTACTTGCCGTTGGCTCAACTTCAAATTGCCAGCGGGGCATGTGCAGCACGAAGGCAGAAAAAAAAAAAAAACTTAGAACCCCTCAAGCTAGGGTTACGATAGAACAGTAAGCCCGGGGAAAGAGGGAGTTGCGGCGAATCGGCGGGGTAAGAACTCTCTTCACCCGATTTGCTTGCTGGCATTGTGCCCCAGTCAGCAGTTTTTGTTTGGGCTAATGATGCGGAGGATGATGTCGATGTTATTGGTATTTTCCATTGATGCCTCACTGGGCCAGAATCTCTGGGTGCTCCAATGTTCTGCTGCTAGCTGCTCCAAGGAGTCCGCCTTGTTCTTCCGCTTGTTTCTATTGTTTTCCTTGTTTGCCAAAGTTGCGTCGTCCCTATCAATGGAAATGCTGTTGATGCAGGCTCCGTGAGGACTTAACTAGGCATTTGACGAACAACATGTCCGGGTTATTACGGGGGGGGGGGCCATTGCCAACAATAAAGGCCTTAGAAGTTTGCCTAACATCTATAAATAGGCAGGTAAACAATTGATATAAGTAATTTAGCGTAATTAGCAGCTCTTCATTTGATGATTCTTGATGATTTCGACATCAAAGACGAATATTTGATGAAATTGAACGGCTTCATGTCGTATACTTAATATTGTACAAAGGTCTTAAAACCTTAACTGGAAGATTAAAATTTAAATCTTTTATCTAATCTTTTATAAAATCCTTATCTTCGGATAGCTTTCAAAATAATATCTTTAACATTACCGTTACGCTTCTGTTAGCCAAATAATTCCCACTATTTTCGGACTGGTAGTGACGTAACAGACCGTTAACAGACAAGTTACAGTTAACTTTTGCTACCAGCAGTGAGGACAATGGAATTGAAACAAACAAAAGCCGAGTCGAACTTTTTACCCGAAGGCTCGCTCTCCCACGCTTTCTCCCTGAGAGAGGGATTAGCATGCTCCCATACTCTCGCAACCTCAGACAATGCGAACCAGTTTGTGCGTTTCGCTTCGGTTTCCTAATATCCGGTCGTCGGGCGGCCTTCGTGCTGGGTCCTTCGTGTGTGCTCCGCGGCCGTGGGCGGTCTGGGGGAGGTGGTGCGTGCGAGCACGGGCGTGTGTGTGCGGGGCGCCAAGTAAAAACCAGGTAATAAGGAGAGCAAAGCTTTTAGTCTTGGTCGGTTATTGGTCCTGTGTGGTTGGCGAAAGCGACAAAACTCCGTGAGCTCTGCTCGACGACTCCATTCTCGATTCTCAATTCTCGATTCCATTCCTCGATTCTGCACTCCGCCATCCAATTTGGCCCAGTGCCGACGAGGACTAGAAACGCGATTAATCCGAGGACATTCGTGCGTATATCGGTGATAGTGGGTGTGTGCGTATGTGTTCCTGCGTACGTGTGTTTGTGTGAAAAACAGTGAATAATTTTCTAGAGCTGCAAGCCAAAAACTATTCGCACTTTTATCAAAAAAAAAAAAACAAAAACAAGAAAACTAATCTTCGTGAAAGTTTTGAATTTTTCCAATTCATTTTCATCAGTGGTCCTTTTCGTATTCCCTCCCCCCGCTATCCTGTAGTGGTTTTGACAAATTAAAATGCATAAATTATGAATGAAAGTACCGTTACGTGCGTGACAACCAATCATTTGTTATTATTATGCACGTGGGCCAGCCAGCGAGCGAAAACAAAGTGTGAGAGCAAGTGAGAAGGCAGGCACCAGAGGGCAAGAAGCTAACTGGGCTAAAACGGGCCGCACTACCACCCAAAAAAGAACCGTCCTGCCGGCTGGCAAGGAGCCTTCTCTTCTTTAAAGTTCCGCCCAAAAAATAGAGCAGCGAAGAGCAAGGAATCGTCAGGAGCAGAAATAGCAGCAATGAGTGAGTATTATGCGACATACAATTTTCCTCATATTTCTCCGGGGATTTTCTAGCATTCGGGTAATGGTTGTGGGATAAGAGCCTGGCGAGGGGCAGGACCCACCCACACACACCAGCACACAAATTGTAACTTAAAGTTTTATTAACTTGGCGCGGACCTCGGGGCCAGTTCAATTTGTGCACACGCCTCAGGTGTCAACATAAATTATTATAATTATGAAATTCTATAGCCCCGGATACGGGCACACAGCCATTTACAATAAACAACCAAACAGCCAAGGACACTGATCTAGGATAACCTTAAAGATATTGCTTTTCAACCTAGAGTTTAACAGAGAAAGGTGGCTTTAAAGTTACCTTAAATCATGTTTATTTTAAAACTCTTTAATAAACAGTATTAACAAAGAGACTTTCTTTTGAGCCTATCACTTTACCCCATGCTGTATGGACACCTTATTTTCCGCAGAACACACGTACCTATATATGAAATTCCCGTACAATGCCAATTTATTTGAGTCGCTGAGCTGGGACACTGCCTGGCCTGGCTTTGAATTATGGCCTTTCATTAGTCTCATTTAGTTCAGAGGGCTGCCAGAGGACCAGGCTATGTATAGGCCATAGCCCGCTAGCAGATCGTTAAACTTCTAAACTGGCGCAGAGGTCAGTTTCATGGCTGAATGGCCTTTATGGCCTTATCAATCGACACTAAAAACTCAAACATCGAGATGAAAACAGAGACATTTTCGGGGCCATTTTTGAGCAACATATTTTAGAATTTCCGGGGCTTCAATTTTGAAATTTATTTCATTGGTCAGGACATTAAAACGGTCACTGCCGCAGCCCACCCGTTTTTATTTATGAGTCATATTTTTTGGCGAGTATTGCGTTCATTCAGCTGCACGCTTTGAGCAATTTATTTGATTATGGACAATAATAATTGTTTGTCAATGAAATTGCAGTGATTTGTGGACAGTAAACGATATTGCTATTCAATTTGCATTTTTTTTTAAATTGAAATTGTGTTCTATATCTAAGGTAGCTAGTAGCTACTAGCCAGGCTTTAGGTTCAAGCACTAACATCAAGGGCTATTCAAGGCTTCGAACACACAATGGCATAGTACACACACTTGCCCCACAAAAGTGCAGAGGGCAATGCCAGTCATTCGTTCATTCAGTCAGTCATTCATTCAGTTCAGGCAGAGACTGATTCAGGCCCCAAGGTTCAGTCTCTCGGAGAACATGACCTTTTAGGTAAAAATGTAGATTTAGTCAAAAAATTTAAAAAGAAAAGCGAGAGAAAAAGATGTGACTGACCTGGAATGGTCCAAGTCGCAGCTTAGACCTTGTTTTCCGAATATTTGCATATTTAACAAGCCAGTGCCGTGCTTGCCACATAATTAATTATGCAAAAGACTCGGTTCTGGAGCCAACATCAAGTATACGCAGCGTGTGTGCTCAGGGTCCGTCGCAACTATTTTACATAAGCCACTCACCGTTGTTCGACATGTGGCTCTCTACGAGAGTGGCTGTGTGTGTGTGTGTGTCTCGCCTATGGATTTCTGTATGTGTGTGCGTGTCTCTATAAATAGATGACAACAAGGTGCTAAAATTATTCATGGCCTCTAATTACAGGACATGATTTTGCAAAACTTTTGCCCAAAAGGCTTTCACAGATTTCCAGCCCCAAGTGCTTTACTGCTGCTGCTGCTTTTGCGGCAGTTTTCGGTTTTAATTGATTTTATGCAAATTTAATTCAGCCTGCCCTAGAACAATTACACAATCGCAACGATGTTATTGTTAATTTATGCCTTTGCTCAATGATTTTTGAGTTGTCTGTCCCGGAGCTTGTGCCCGGGCTTTCGGAGCCTGGGGCTTTCAGTTGGAAGAGCATTTAAATCATATTAACAGTTATTGGCCATAAATTGTATGATTAATTCAGTTGGCTTATTGTGTCTAGCGAGAATGTGTGTCTGAAGATTGTCAAGCAATTTCCTAATAGAACCCCCTGGGACATCTAGCCAATATTCGAGTTTATATTTTAATAATTCACACTTGAATCGGAAACTATCTCGAAACTATTCTGATGCCTTTAAAAATGTCCTGAATACGGATATGGTCCTGCCTAATAAATAATACCATCTGTAAATAACCGAAATCCCCCAACTTAATACGGATTAAAATAGATCCTGTCGGCCATAAATAATACCCACCCAAAGTCGTATCAAAAATAGAAGCCTAATGATTGATGTGCTGTCCCCGAATACGTAATCAAACTATTACGTGAATCAACATCAACGACAATTGCTCAGGGTTCGGGATTAATTCCAAAACTAAACATTTTAAAGCTAAACCTTTTCTGTTTTCTTGTCCTTTCAGACTCTTGTTTCGATTAAGTTTGGTGCGTAAAGTGAAGGAAACTAAACTCGACTGGAAATAAAGGAAAGAAATTGGGAGGCAAACACAAATAGTGGAGACAAAGTACAGACAGGATATAGCATGTAAATGCGACTGCCTACACACGTATTGTCCTGTGGATGTGTTGCTTAATAGGAAAAGCAAATAGCAACGAGCTCATGGAAAATAAATATAAATAAGCCAACGCCAACAACAATAGCTGGGAAAAGCGACAAGGAAAGCAATTGGTTGACGCTTTCCCTCGTCGGCGGTCAAGGAAAATTTATTGCATTGCACAAATGAGACAAGGCGAAAACGCAAACGAAGCAAAGGCAAACATGGACAAGAAAAATAACCAAAATTTGAGCAACAAATTGAAAAATTAAAGTTTCGCATAAAGGAAACTTTTGGAGGAAAAACTCTAGACATAAATCAAGCACCCCCCAGTATGGATTCCGGACATAGAAGATATTCGTTCGCCTATGGCATCGTGGCCTGGCTGCTGCTGCAAATTTTCTTCGGTAAGATAAAAGTCAAAACTTTTCATTAACCCGAAAATATACACAACTTTCGCTGCCTCCGAATATAATTCATACGCCATGTGGTCCCGCTCGGAGATAACTCATTGAAAATTCATTCAATAATCGATAGACGAGGACTTGGCCCACAGAGTTGATAAAGTCAGGAGCCAAAGTCGGGGCTGTCAGTTCAAGGGGATAAGTCCCTTCCCGTCTTAGGGCTCTAAGGACCTCTCGCTAAGGCATTAATAAACAAGTTTGCCACTGCCTCAGCCTCGGCTTCCTCTTGTTATTTATTTTTAATTAAGTTCAACAAACTGCTGAGCAGAAACTAAACAAAATTAACTGGCGAACAGGGGAAAGTCGCGGCTAACCGCGATAGGGGGATAGCGACTTTCAAGGATAACTTTGAAGCAGATGGGGGGGGATAGGATTTAGATGGTGGTTTGCCAAAGGACCCCGAGCAAACACAATTAATTGAGAAATAGTCACACATAGTATTTCGAATTGAATTCATATTTCCGCTCCATTTGTTTTAGTGTTTATTCCGCCCGAGTTGCCTTAATCCCGACTGATTATAAGCGCCAAACTTGATCCTAAATAAAAACTTGGCCTGCCGCCTAACGCGATTTATAATTGTTATTTGAGATAAAATGAATTACCAATAATTTGAGCTTTTAATATCGAGGGAGAAGCGAGGCGTAAACAGAATTCAATTAATTGCACATCTTTCATTAGCGGAAACCGTAATTAATATATATTTTATTAATATTAATTTTTTGTTCGGGGCGACCGCAGAAACCTTCAACTTAATTAGCCTGATTGCCTGGCGGAGAAGTAAAATAGAAAACACAGCGAAACTTGCCTGATGTCGCATTTAATTAAATAAATAAACATGCTCAAGTTTTTTGCCATTTCCGTTTCCGCTTCTGGCCCCGTTTCCTATTGCGGCAGAGTTGTCAAAGCAAAAAAGTTTCTGTGGCAGATCTGTGTTTACTATTTAACTGGCAGTGGTGGCAGCACCAGCACCTCCCGAACCTCGTTATATTTCCACGCTCAATTGAGAAGGAGACGGCGGAATAATAATAATGACTGACAAATACAATTTCTGTCTGGGGTCTAGACTCTAGACAAACGGGGGAAACGAAAAATGATTATTATTTGCTGGCACTTAGCCGTCTTGGACTCTAGTTTGGGGTTCGCTGCCTGAATTATAGATAGAAATCTTATTTTCGTATTATGAGGTCACGTACACATGCCACACACACTCACACACAGACTGGCACACACAACACAGTCCCTTTCACATTCCTAGAGCAACAAATAATGAAATTAAGTTAACGTGGCGCACACTTTTGACCAAATTGTAACTAACAAAGAGCCAGCACCGATGTCCAGGGGAAGTACACATTTATTGGCAGCACATGAAGCTAATGTTGAGCGACACGCACTCCGTCCGCCCCCCTTCTGGCTCCGATCGCCGCCTCTGTGCAGTTAATGAAAGTTCCCCCTTCGAAGGCAAACACTTGAAGCTCCATCGAGTGGAGTTTATTAAAGATTTTCGCCGTCTTGTAGGGCATCATAAATACCAATAAGCATTATTAAGTGCCTTTGCCGGCGATTAGGTTGGGTTAAGGGCCTATCGAGTTGGCCCGCTAGTTGGTAGGTGCGAACAGATTGCGGGATTCCGAGAGGGCTTATGCAAACAAGTCTAAGAGCCTTACAGCTCATCAACTAGTGAGATGAATAGGAATTTCAGGTATAAGGAGAGACACTCGGCCTTTATTTATGAATTAATAATGCATTCAGCAGTTGCCAGGTTCCGGGCCCGAAATGCCATTAATAATAATGCGTTAAAATTGATGTTTTCATTTTAATCGAATTTATTGATTTCGCTTGATGGGTGCTGGGCTGGGAATGCGGGGAGAAATCTTGTTATCCAGTCATGTCTTGACGTCACTTCGACTGGCAGCCGAAGTGAATTTTAATTATGTTATTACAACTGCTCCTCTGTGTGCAGTAATTTAATTGATATTCTAATTAAAGAAAATACTTTTGAGGCGAAATTAGTTGGCTTTGACTGATGGCATGATTAAATTCCCCCATTTCTCACTCCCAGCACAATTTTGGGGTAATTGCAGAGTTTCTGTGGAGAATTCGAAATTTCAGTTGTCATAACATGTTCCCATGGATCGCCTTTAGATAATCAATCATTCTGAAAAGTTCAAAAGCCGACTGTCACATGAATATTGCAACAAACTTCCGGGCAATATCCAAAATGTGTAGAAACTTGCGATTTTGCGGGAACTGCGATTAACCAGCTAACAAGGGTCTCAATGGGTCCCGATCGATTATTGCCAAGTTGCTCGGCTTTTTTTCCCAACCAGACTCTCATCTTTCCTCCTACTTTATGGCATATTTTTTGTTTTCTCGGTTCAGTTTTTTCCTTTTTGCGAAATATGCAAATGAAAGTGCGCCTGCAATGCAGCAAAAACAGAACTGAACTGAGCTCGGCTGACAACTGGGAGCTGTTGGCTGCTTTGTGGGCCTCAAACGGGGCGTGGGGCAGCACTTTCTGGGCAGACGTGCTCCCGTTTTGTGGCTGCAATGACAACGACCAGGACAACTCGTGATGCACTCCCTGTCAGAGGACACACAGGACACTTGCATTTTTGAGGGCTTGCTAATTGTAGAATTCTAAAAGTCATGGATATATTTTATTAAAATATCATCCATAGATGGATTGTAAATTTCTAAAAAACTCTTTATACTTTTCTCTGAGACTGGAACGGGGACAGGCACTCCGGAATAACCGAAGGACCTCCAGACTGACATGGACAATGGAAGAGACTGGGCTTCTGGGGGAGCAACTTCCGCCTCTGATTGCAGATTAAGCACGTTCTAGGCGTCTGCCTGGGCCATGGAAGGGGTTGGCATGGCAAGGGGTCACTGGGATTGATGCGTATTGATGCTGCTGGCGTCTGCGAAACATCCAGCAGAGAAGAAAAACCTTCTTATTTGCTCAAGGCTTGGCATCCGGTCCAAAGTCCTTTCCCCACTCGCCCATTTTTTCTGTGCTTCCCCTAAGAGCCCATGAGTAAGCTCTCCAACTGAGCCGCATCATAATTTCCCAGTACCTCCTGCCCCCTCCAGGCCTGGCCTGTCTGGCAAAAATTTGCATTGCAGTGAAGCCTTGGCAAAAGCCATAAATTCTTGGCCACCCCACCTATCCCGCCTAGCCAGCCAGCTAGTGAGCCAGTCAGCCGCTTTTGTAGCCCGTTTTTCCAATGAGTTTTCAATGGACTCTAATAAAATTAATTGCATTTTGCATTTGCCTGTCGAGCTATATTGATCATGGAGGAGCCAGGCGGAGAGTCCTGCGGGCTGAGCCGGGCTGAGCTCATGTGACAGTCAGATTTGGATTCGAAATTGCAATTGCTCTATCGAGGATTCTCTGGCTGTGGGCCTGTTACCCCAGCTGCCAGGATGTCGGGGGGGAAAGGAGCTCTGAGATTGAGAAATACTGTTTGCATTGTGTAACTAATCCAGTTGGGTGAGCTACTGCCTTTGTCAGGCTGTTTCCAAATGGGTTTCCGGACAAATATGATTTTTCCGATTATTTCTTTCCGTAAAAGGCATACATCTCTAATTGATTGAAGTAAAGGGCTTTGGCTACGATATATTTAAATATTTTATATGCCAGGAAATGGTCTGAGAATAAACTAACCATATACTTTGAAAATGTTCATTAGTTGTTTATGGAAGAGGCCAACCCCTTGACGGTTTATTAAGATGGCTGGAACACCATTGCTCACCCCATTAAAAAGACATAATGATATGCAAAGCTAAACTTTGCTCGGCAAACTTCTGCATTTGACACCCAAGACCAGGCTTGGCTTGGTCCTGTTCCTCTGGCCCCTTGGCTCCTTCTCCCCTGCTCCTTGCCATTGAATTAGATTTCTAGCACAACTAACCCCAAAATGAAACTCATTTTTCCAAGGAATGGGAGGCGGAGTGCGAACGATGAAGGCGGCAAACTTTTGTCTGCGACTGACATTTGTTGCCCTCGGGCGGCAAATGAAATCATTTAAAAATCAACAATAATTAAGTAGCAAACTTTGGTCGGTGGCAGCCAGTCAGCAATTTGTTCTAAGGTAGCGCTCTCCGCAAAACCAAAGCCACTCGAGGAATCCACTCTCGACCATAACTATGACGCTTACACGACATCAAATGGAAAACTTTCTATTTTGGCAATTTCTGGCATTGGCTCTTCTTAATTAAGCTCAGGTTTAGATGACAAAACTTTGAAATTTCTTGCTTATTAATTAGCCACCCGGAGGGGGAGGCACTTGACATTTGTCTAAAAAGGACCTCCTTGATACGCTTTCCGGAAAGGAATTAAAATTTAATCAGATATAGTTCCAAATGAATATATTAAAGCTGTCCCGGGTCCTTCTGCCCCTGAGGTGTTACTTAAAAATTCTCTTGCTCCGCTTAGAAAAATATCCGTAAAAAGGAGTCTTCACGGCAACTGGGGACTGAAGACTTTTGTTTGTCGGAAGCCTTTTGGCAACGCACTTTGTGTTTGTCTTCCGCCAACGAGCCAGGCAGCCCAGCAGCCCCCGGTAGCCAGCCAGTGGAGAGTGGAAAATGCTAAATTATACTTAAGCCACACACTCCTACACAACACAAACAAACAAAATACATTCCACAAAGTGTCCGCCAAAGCGGAGCCACGCACCGGCCGGAATAAAAAGGATTCAAACGACGCCGCCTCTGCTGCCGCTAAGCGGAAATGCACTCAAAAGGAGCAAAGCCCAAAGCCTGAGTAACGCCCACTGACGCCCACCTGGTTCCACTACCATTTCCGCTGGCCCCCCCTCCTCCACCTCCATCTAGGACACCGTCATCAACCTCGTCATCGACTTCAATGGCGGCGGTGCTTCTTTTTGCTGCCTTTGTGCATTGTGCTTTCAATTTGTTTGTTGGTTGGTTTGTTTGTCGCTTCGGTGGCTGGCGGGCGGAACAAAAAAGGAAGGAAAAGGCTTAAACAAATATTCGAAGCCATAACTACCTAGTACAGTCAAGTACCTCGGATGGCGAGTACTAGGCCAACTATAAATACCTAGTACTGGGTATGCCCACAAAAATATGCCCACAAAACCTTTGTCAAAAAATATGCAAAACCAAAATCACGTCCAAAATAAAGTGCCTACTTGCAGTATCCTTACAAAGTACCTTTACTTTGTACATATTTTTAGACATTCTCATTTTTTATTTCCTATTTACAGCCTATTCAGGCCTATTTTTAAAAGGTTTTCTTTAACTTTTCATGAACCTGTCCAAAAATAAACGCGCCGAAGGCTCGACGGACTTAATGAGATGGACTTTGGGATGGCAAAGTGGGGGATTGACTTTAATTTCATGTGGCTTTGCTTCTATTTCTGACTGACATTCGTTCGTCACTCTAATGCACCACAATTGTGTTAACTAACCAGGAAAATACCAAATGCCTGGCCTGGGGTTGAATAATAAAGGGCTCATACTAGCCTAACCATTAATTTGGACTTTAGTGACGCAAGACTAAGCCTCAAAAGTCAGCACAGGGACTTAGTGAGAGTCTATTGTAGGTTTGTTTGAGTGACATGGCCTTTAAGGAAAGAGCCCTCCTTTAACTTAAAGCCCTTCTTGCCACAAAAACAAATCATAACTGGCAATTGAAATTTCCCAAGTGACTTCTAACTTGCTCACGGATTGGCCCAGTTTTGGCCAAGAGCTGCTCATTTCGGGCCCTGTAATATTAATTTCATATCTCGATTTGCCTGACCCAAATTGCCCTTCCAGTTACCAGGGCCTACAACACAGTTCCCGTCTTTGTCTCGGGCCGTTAAATAAGTTGGCAACTTTTCATTTCACTACGGCATTGTGCACAGTGAGTTATATTCCCCGTCCAGCACCCGGAGAGCATCTTTTCGTAAGAAAATTCTCCAACCAGGCCACGTTCCTCAAGTTAGTCGCGTTCACCTAACCCCCCATAGTGCCGCCCCTTCCCGGCCATTGTGATGCGAAAACAAAAGCGCATTGTTCTAGCCCCAAGAATGGTGGGGTAGGTGGCCAGGAAGGGCCTGCCTCCTTCGATTTCCTTGACTTTTATGCACTTGCTGCAAGTTATTTATGTCCTGCGACTGGCATTGAAACCGCGAACACGACTAACACGGCCCGAACAGCTAAGGGCTTATTAAAGCGCCACTCAGTCTGACAAAATTTCTAACAAAACATCTACGTATTTGCAGAAATCGCCGAATGCCTGACAATGACCGAAATCAAAATCCCCAAGCACATAATGCGGCACGAGGACGCGGTGCTCGGTTGCAAGTTTGATCTCGACGGGGAGTCCCTGTACTCGGTGAAGTGGTACAAGGACGGATTCGAGTTCTACCGCTACGTTCCGCGGGATATGCCGCCGGGACAGGTCTTCCCCCTCCCAGGAGTCGACGTTGAGGTAAGAGATATTATATTTTCTATTTTTCCCATCAAGCCTTCCTTCAAAAACATATCAGAGACCGTTGGAAATGTGGAAAAATTCAAAGTTCTCAAGGAAATTTATTTAGTTTCTTGATTTTGGCCCCGAAGGACGATGAGCGGCAGGAAGTCTAAATTGTTGCAGTCACTGGAAGAGTCGATGATGCCGATGGACCAAGAGGACACCGTCCGAATGATCGCCGATCATATCCGCCAGCCCCTTAACGATCTCTTCGAGCACAGCCGGCTTCAGGCCAGCAGCAAGGATGAGAATCTCAGTGTCCTGCATCTGGCGGACGCCATCAAGTTCAGGGACACCATGAAGAACTTTGAGATATCGCCCACTGCCGAGATCCTCGACGAAGTGATGCCCGTCAAGAACAAGGACCTTGACGAGATGCTGGAATTGTTGATCGATGATGAGGACGAGGACGATGAAGAGGAGGAGGACGACTATGATGAGGATGAAGATACTGAGGGGGGTGGGGAGGATGACATGGAGGACCAAAATGATGGGGCAGAGGTCACGGAAAAGCCCCATATCTTCAGGAAATGGTTGGATCGGCTTAAAATTTCCAAGTAAAGGATCTCCAGGAGGAGAAGCTTCTGAAAAATAATTTTCACGTCAGCTATTTTAATTCTATCATCTTTAGGCTTTAAAATAAACTGAGCTTTAACTTAGTGACCTCCATTATTGGTGTTTTCCTTCCATTTCTTTCCAGCTACAAAACTCAACGGAATACGCCGTCGTCCTGCGCTCTGTGAGCCTTCAGTCCACTGGCCGATATCGCTGCGAAGTGTCCGGCGAGGCGCCTTCGTTCCAGACAGTTTCCGGTCACGAGGACATGATTGTTGTGGGTAAGTGAAAGTGGGTAACAAAAAGCATGCCCACACAATGTTGTCTGGGACACGAAAAAAGGCCAAAGTTGCAGCCTAGCTACTTTTTAGTCAATAAAGTTTGAAAGATTTAAGAACAGGATTTAAGATTTGTTTAATCTTTTAAGATACTAGGTACTACTTAGGCACATCTTTTTATTTTTTATTCATCAACTATATTTTAGCTTATTTTTTAGCTTCAGTTGGCATCACTATTGCACAACTGGCCAGAATAAAAGCGCCAAGATTAATTGCACCAAACGGACTAAGCGACGAAAAGTAATCTGTTTCTGTGGGTCTGTCTCTGTCTCTTGCACAGCCCGTCTCTTTCCGTCATTTGGCGCCTGCTTTCTCCTTCTCCTTCTCCCACTTTCCCTGGCCCCGTCTCTCTCTGGTACATGTATAAAATATTTCACATTTATTTAGTTTATGCCTGGCATTGTTTCTCGCTGCGATTTACAAATTCTCGAGCAGAAAACCTGTGCCAAAAAAGCCGGCGGGCGGAGGGCGGCGAGAGTGAGTCGCCAGCCGGCCATAAGAAAGAGACAGAGTCAGAGGAGGGGAGCGAGATGGGTCGAGAAATGGCCATCCTTTTCCCGGGCAGCTGTGTGTGTTGTTTGTATTGTATTTCCACTGGCAAATTGCCCATGTACGTGATGCAATTCTGTTGCTCACTTACAGCTCGGGTTTTCTCCTCGGCCATGGAGACTTTCTCTCTCTATCGTCCTGGCCGCCTCCCGTCTCTTTCACGCGCTGGGCTGCAACTTAATTTGAAATTTTTGCGCAATCCAACAAAACATGGCGCAAAAATATGGCCAAGTCCAGTGTGAAAAACTGCTGCGGAGGAAAACTTAGAATAAACGTGTTTAATAACTGCCAGGAGGGCCTTGGAGCAGGAAACATAAAGTATATTTTAAGAATTTAATATGTCCTGAAATCTTCAAAGATAAGTCTTAAAACAGATCCCTGCAAGCGTCCATGTTGGGGTCGTGGCATATTACTTTATCGGGGGAAAACTCTCCTATGGTGTACGTGGGATACTCTATAAAAATAAAGGAGTTTAATATAATTTGTATTAGTTATTAAAGTCTATACTTACTCAGTTCTTTTTAAAAACGAAACACATAGTTGGCGAACTTCCAAAAAACACTTATTTAGGACTTCAATGTAGCAAGTATTGTTTAGGACACAAATGGCTCAAAAACTCAGGGTCAGTTCAAAGGATTAGGGTTCTCGAAATAGGGATATTCCACATTGGCCCTTAAAGCTTTTTAATATGGGGGAAAAAACCTATATAATAATGGAAATATTAATGTCAACTAAAGCCCACTTACCCACCAAAAAAAGCAAAGCCAGTAGTTTCATGTCAGAGAGATTGAAGGGAGAATAAAATAATATTAGCGGAAAATATTGTATTTAAAAAGCAAATATAATATTTCAGCCTTTGATTGGATTGTAAACGGCTAAAAACATTTACAAAATAGCATAGATGAAATTGTCTAAAGCCATCATTGATGCCCCACAGATAGGATGAAGTCCCATCCATAGTTGACCCAAATACTTCTCCGAAAATGATGTTTATCGAAAACATTCCGCGGCGCAATTATGTGGGCCAGGCCAATTTAAGCCTTATTTCCGCTGCAGGGAGGGGAGTAATCACAATTGGTATATCGCATAATTAGGCTAACAAAATATTTCCTCGGATGGGGGCACGGAAAGTCAACGCAACACACACTTCCGCCTTCACTTGGAAATTACTCAATTACGCTCCGACTTTAATGGGGAAAAATGCGACGATGCGAATGGAAGAGTCGTTCTTCGGTTCATTCAGATGTAAGCGGATTAAATCTGAGGCATAATGACTATGACGATTTGCGGATCAATAAACTTAATGAATTCCCGAGCCGGAAAAAAGAGCAGAGCCCGACAGGTGCCAGTGCCATCAAACGAAGAGTTGGCCAGAAGAGGCAGATATACCCGGAGATATGGCGATGCGATGGCTTTTAAATTAAGGATATATTTAAATTAATACCGGAGGACCTCCCTGACCCGGTGGCAGGCGTAATTGAATGCAATTACAGGGGCAGGTCTAAACGATGAGCAGCAAATGGTTGCGACCCAGTTCCTTAGATTAGACGGCTACGGACGACAAAGCGATAATTGCAGTGTATGCGCGGAAATTGAAAATGGCGGATGGAGGGTCGGGTGTGGGTGGAAATGGCCAGGAAATGGGCGGAAAGTAGTGTCAACCGGCGCAGTTGCATATGATGGGTGCATCCGGCTGGGAAAATTGGTTCAACGTAATCCCTGCGAGAAATGCGCGGCAGAGTTGCACGTGCGGAAAAAGTTTTGAACTAGAAATGGAAACCAAGGGCTTAAATAAAAAATATTTAATAATGCTTCTAAAAATATCAACCAGACATAGATGCTAGATAATCTGGTATCACCATTTCCTTTGGCACCCATTGAATGTCCTTCACAACTACCACGACCTCTCCCAGGGCCAAAAATAAAAGAAATGTATCAGGGTCATCGGGGACCTTCGCTCCACCAGGCCAGAATCTATGGCAAAGTTTGGCAACTCGTTTCTTTTCAATCAATTGCGCCCCTTTGACCCTTTTGTGCGGCAGAGCCATTAAGGTGAAAAATTGTTAGTTTATTTAGGCATCCGATTTACTTAGATATTTGTTTCAGTTGCTCAATTGAATCCATTGTTCGGCCGTGGTCCTGGTCCTCGTCCCGGACAAAGGACGACCCACGCAAAAACAACTGGGCCCATGTTGATCCCTTGGAGGCAAACAAAGCCGGACAAGAATTAAAATGCCCGACAATTATTACCAATTGGTACTAAGCCTGGTCATAATACAGACCGTAGGCCCCAAACGACAACGAACGAAAAATGTCGAGTATTTTGGCAAATATTAAAGGAAATACAGTCCTCCCACACGGAGGTCAACAGCTTCATCAATGTCAATAAAGTAAGACTTTAATTTTTCACAAAAAAATTGATACAAGTGCCTTTCCTTTAGTATGCCCTCCCAGGGCCAAGTTTTTGCCCAGTTATTGGTTATTGCCATTATTAAGTGGCAGAGGAAAGTGCGGGAAAAGTATCCTTTTGTGCCATAAACGTTAAAGTTTTTCTCTGCTTTTGGAAAACATTTCATCAGTGCGAAACTATCGATTATGTTTAATTGAAGTTTCGCTTTAGTTTTTGTTCGATTCTGCCAGTTGTTGACCCAATTGGCAGACAGCCAGGTCTCCGTCCGCCAGCTGGACAAGCACACACTGACCCACAAAAAGCAAACAACAGAAACACCAACACCACCGAGAAACAAATCAAATGCAACAACGTACAAAAATTGTTTGGCACGGAGATGCCTCCGACATTCCTCAATATTTATTATGATTCTATTTTAGTTTAAGCTTAAATAAATTGCATTGTTCATTTTGTTGTTGATTGGAATCGATTTAATTGCCCAACTGACAGCCAGCCAGCCAGCCTGCCAGTCAGCCAGATAGCCAGCTAATGGCAGTGGAATAGAATTTTTGGCTAAGCTCTGGCCAACCGAATTAACCATCAATCTTGTTTTGTGGCCGAAAAAATAACTTTATTTCGAAATGGCAATGCAATTATCCAATGCCGAAGCGACATCTTTCTTGTTTTGTGGTTTAATTGCCAAAAGAGTACAAGTGACTATTGTTTTGTGACTTTATTGTTTTTAGAGTTATTATGAATTTGGAAATATTTATGGGGCTTTCTATGAATATAATTAGCAAGGAAATATGAAAATTAAACTGGATATTTTGTAGAAATTTAAACATAAGCTCAGATCCGCATACCTCTTCAGTTATAGTCTAGTGTAAGCTTAACCCCTATTCAGTATTGGCCATTCAGCTAACCCTCAATTGCCACTTCTTGTGCTCTTGGCCAATTGCAGTGACACCGAAGCACGGACCACAAATCACGGGCGGACAGCCCCGATACCAAATTGGCGACATGGTGCGCGTCAATTGCACCTCGGCGGCCTCGAAGCCGGTCTGCCACCTCAGCTGGCAGATAAACGGGATGCACGCCAACCGCTCCCTGCTCCGGCCCTACGAACCGCTGGTGGTGGGCCGGGAGGGCCTGGAGGTGGCCCGACTGGGGCTGGAGTTCCGGGTGAGAGGATGACATTTCAAGCACGGCGACATGAAGTTAAAGGTAAGCTAATGAACACGGGATGTATTGGGAAATGGAAATATATTTTTAATAAAAAGGCTTCATGGGTTTCTCTCAAAGGTGCATAAATTTTGTAGCTTCCGTAGCTTCGATCTTTCCCCTTTTTTCTCCGCTGTTCATAATCAGCTTATACCACCCGGATAGGTCATGAAAATTGATACAGTCATTCATCCGATATCCACATCCCATACATATTTGCCAGCGTTCTGTTGCTCTGATTCAATTTGCGACAACATAACATGGCAGCTCATGTTGATTATTATCCATTCGAACTCAGTGGGCCGGCCACCACCTCTCCACTGACCACTCGCCCCACAGAACTGCCAATGAACCGCCCAGCCACCCAACCCGCACCATTGCGAGTGCAAATGTATGTTGAACAAGCCACAAAATTTCATGAGGACGCGGGTGGCGGAGGAAGTGCCGCTGTGACGTGGTCAGTGGGAACAGTGGTTACCATAGATGTGTAGTTAAAAAATAGTCAGGATTTAATATAAATATTTAAGCATATTTTTACAAAAGCAAGAATCATGAATCCATTAAAAAGTCGCCATTTCCATAAGGTTTTTTCCGAAAATCCCATTCATGTGGAGAATGAATATGAATCAATGCATTCCACTGTTCCGATGACCATTGGTGGTCACCTTGTGGGTCACTGTCCGTTTGCATATGTGGTGACCGTGGGTGTGGGTTGTGTGGGTGTGTGTGTGCATACATATTTATGTGTGTCCTGCGGAGATGTATGCCGGTCATTTTTGGGTTATTTGCCGTGCGGGAGGAGTTAATGAAAGCATAAAACTTTTACTGCGCCGTCAAGAGAATGGCCAATCCTTTCCCCCTGCCACCGCCCCACAAATTTATCAATGTACACACATTTGATGAAAGTTTTCTTCCCTCCCTCCCCCTTTTCTGATTCAACTTGCATTTCGTGGCCATAATCCCGACCGACCTGCAGTGTGTCGCCAAAATCTCCTCCGTTTACTGGCAGAGCAACGAGGAGAGCGTGGAGAGCGACAAGCACCAGAGGATTCCGGTGCTGGAGTCCCGGGAGACGGTCATGTCCAAGTCCCGTCAGTCCCTGGACAAGGCCCAGTCCACGCTGGAAGGTGAGTGATCATCAATCATCTGTTAGCTGGATGTGGTTAGTTGGGAAGCACTGGAAAAAAAAAAATGGTATTATTTCTTATAGTTTTATATTATCCTTTTTTTTAATAAAAATATAATTTCAAGACTTGGCAAGCCTTTAATTTAATTAAAAACTATTATTTTTATCGATTTATTATTTTTTTTTTCCCACAAGTGTATCAGCAACAGTTGCTTTTATAAAAGTTCTCCCTGGTTGGGTATCAATCTTCTAACCTGCTCCTCCCCTATTTCTGCTCCATCAACCAGACAAACAACTGAAGAAGAGCCGACGCCCTGCAGCAGCCACCTCATCAGCGGCAGCATCGGCAGCAGCAGCAGCAGCCGCGGCAGCAGCGGCGTCCAGTGCAGCAGCATCCACTATGGCGCCATCAGGGGCGATCTGGGGCTCATCTGTGCCCTGGTCACGCATATTAGCTTCCAAATCAATTGCACGCATTTCCCTCTACGCACTGCCAGTCTTAATAGCATTTCTGTGTAGCTTTCGACCTCACGTCGCTGGGAGTTGCTGTCAAAGGCGAGGCAACACCACCACCCCCATCAGCAACAGGGACACAAGCAACAGCAACATCGGCATCAGGAAGACAAACAGCAGCCAATTAAGCTGCGAGTCAGCTGCCCAGCGAAGATAACAATTAACCGGGAAGAATGGCCCGCACAGCCTTGGCATCACAAAAGGCAAATATTATTAGGTGACACTGTAAATATTTGGAGTTTTCGGTCACATTAAGTATACGCCGCGTGGGCGGCCATCAGCTACTAATTTGTGTACATATTCATATACAATGTATTTTTATTATAAAATAATTATTATACTTAGTGCAGCATTGAAATGTCGTTGTTCCTCTTTGGGCTTTTTTGCTTGTCGTTCTTAGGAAGAAATGCTCAAAGTTGTTGGCTAAGTAAACCCAAAAAAGTAAAGCTTAAATGTGTAAAATAAAAAAATACCATCTATTAGCCAAAGATCTAGTTGTTAAGGACTTAAAATAAGAAAGATTCTTAATGTATTTGAATGCTAAGGGCAGAAATTATTAAAACTAGTTGAATAGTAATAGACAATTAAGGTGTTAAGTGTAATAACTTGATTTTAGTCGGTCCTTAGGAACGTGACAAATTATTCAAATTGTTTTCTTTCTCAGGGTTCTGAAATCCATTCGAATTTGTTAATATTCTATAAGTTATTTATGTATATAGAATCATTAACCTTAGTGTTTTTATTTCCTGAGATGAACTTATTAATATTATTGAAGAAACCTCTCATATCGGACACACTTTTTAAGAGAAAACACAGCATCCCGGCATTTATTGATTTCACTGCCCCTATATGTATGACGCACACCTTACGGCATATCTCCACTAAGGATAACTTTGTCTCTTTCTTGTACGACGAACAAATTGTTAAATGTTACTAGGCTAAGACCTCCATTAGCAGATTATAACCAAGAACAGATTATATAGAAGGTGTAAGCCAAAGTCCCTGTGTAGCAAGCAGTCTGTAAAAAATATGCGGATAATGAATGTTATTAAGTCTTAAAAAAAACAATAAAGAATGCAAAAAAAAAATACAAGAGTGCCTGATTGCAGTTGGCCAAGACCCAAGATAGAAAACGCCAACATATTTTCAGGATTTATTTACCCCTTGGACAAGGTAAGAGAAGGTATATGGAATTTGAGGTTATCTGAGGTTCAACTAGTAAGTAGTATGCTTATGTAATGGCTATACTTTTTTTATGAAATATAATACCATTTCCCCACACCAGAGCTCTTTATTTTTTATTTATATTTTTTCGCATTTTTCTGCACAGCCCCCATCATCCTTTTATTCCGAGCGCTCTTGACCTGAAACAGAGAACTCGGAATGGCGGACGGAGCAACGCGAAAGGAGCACAGACGTTGCCCGACAGGACAATTGTCCTTGCCCGGCATTCTTTTCGCTGTTCGCAGCTATACTTTTTTTTTTATTATTGCCGGCAGTGTCATAATATCTCGCCTTGGCGCTGGGATGGCATTCATGTCGTTGCTTCATTTTATTGTTATTATATTTACTTGTCGGATTTGTTGTGTGTCCTCCCCTGCTCCCGGCCCCTGTTTTCCTATAGATTTTGTCCATATTTTGATGGCGGACGACCACCGCACTCCTCCTCCGACTTGGCGATGCGTGTGCCATGCACTTAAACATTTGATTACGTGTCATATATCAACACATTGTACGATTGAATTTTCGCTACGCATGCGGCGGTAGCTTCTCAGGAGGAGCTCCTGGAGTCGTGATTGGGGGCCATAAAGGGCCGGGAATCAGAGCCAGGGCCCGTTCAGCCGGCCATGCCTGAGTAGATGCAGTTAAAGCCAGCCAAGAACATCGCTATCGGTGGCCATAAATGTGAGCAGCAGCTCCAGACTGCCTTCCTTATGGCGGGTTAATGACTCGAGAGTACTCCAAGCCGGCTCAAGAAGTGAGCCATATTCATTTTGATAAGTTCCAAGGATTCGGATAATATTTATGACTGGGAATTAGTCGTTTACTAACTGGGAAACTTTGAAGGTTCATTCCGGCTCACAGGGGGATCGAATACTAATATGAAAGTTTCTCTTTTCTGCTTCCCTTTAAAGCCTTGGCAGCAATTAAAAGTTGCTGGCAAAATCTGGTCATAAGGGTTTCGGTTGGCTCTGCAAAGTTACATGGGTTTTTTTTCCCTCCTTTTTCTGTTGAACCCATTTTGCTTTTTGCTCGTCGTGCTTATTTGCTTAATTTCACAGCGCTTGCATCGCATGCACAAAGGACGAGCGGAAAGGACGATACCGAGGGCAGATACCGAGTGGAGTGGAGGGGGGCCCGTACAGTGACATTCACTGTAGAGTCGGAGGCCTTTCGGGGTTGGGCTGTTGCTTTTTATATTTATCACAGCCACTTGCATCGCATTTTGTTTATATGCTTTTAATGCAATTAGCACGCTTTTCACTTTGATTTACGCCCGGACGGAGACTGAGAATCCGGATCGGAGATACGAGTGCCAGCCAAGGGAAGGCGGAGGGGCCAGAAAGGGACAGTGGCTTGACAAAAGGGACAAAGTGACTGACTGCCAGACCACACACACTCGCACACAACTGACTGGAGTGGAGTGCATTTCCCCCCCTTCTGTGCGCCACGCCCCTCGCCGGGTTGTGCTGCCATATTTATGAGTGGGCCGCTTTCATCCTTTGTGCTGTCCATTTTAGCATTTGTGTTTGCAGTCGCATTCTCAATGCGCCGCCATTATCCTCATTTGTCCTTTATTTATTGTAGCCCTCTTTTCCTGTCGCTCTTTTTGACACCCATTCTGCACTGCAGTCCCGTTTTTACAGTTTGGAGTTTTTTCTTAATTAAAAATAATTAACAAATGACTATATAGTTGGAACTTTAAGGCAAAACTTACACTTATAATTGGAATGCTTAAGCCAAAATAATGAAATGCAATTACATATAAACGGAAAGTTAAGAATGCTATAAAATGGAGAATAAAGAAAATGGCGGAATGCAATAAAATATGGAAAGGGAAAGTATTGGTAAACGTGCAGATCTTCCCTTTGAACAGTCCGGCAGCACTGTATTATCGAGTTAACCCATACTGATATTTGATTATCGATAGAACGATCGAGAGCAGTGTTGCAAGCAGCGTAAAATAATCAAGTATCGGAAATGGCTGCAACGTTTATTTAAAGCTCAGATTTTGTAAAGCTTTAATAACATATTTAGATTATGAATGAAAAAATATGGAAAAAGTTTACAAAGGAATTGCTGCAACCATTCCTTTTAAAAAGCATTAGCAATAATTAATAGAAATGTACAAAGTTAGTGAAATTATAATTGGGAAGACGCCCCAATACTTTACACTGGCAGGACTCCCATTTGCAACGAATGTTTTTCCTCGACTGCATCTGCTTATGCATTTTCATTAGCGTCTCGTCTCTGTCAACGTCATTGCCACCATCCGACAGTCGAGAGTCGACAGTCGAGTGCTTTGACCCAACCCTTGCCACTCCATCAGAGCTCCCCTCGGGTGAGCCGCTGTCTTTGCTTCTTCATCTTGTTCAGCTCTAATGCATATTGTTTGTGTCCTCGAGCGTAATTTGCTGCCTCGTTTGTTTTTGTTATTGCTTCGCGCCGCCTCGCACTTCGCTACTAGCTCTTAGCTGTTTTGTTTTTCCCGGCGCTGATGGGCGCAATTTTAATTACGATTTGCTCACTTACATTTCATTCTGCTTCTAGCTGCTAATACATGGCCCGCAGCTTCCTTCGATTGACTGACTGTGTGAGTGAGTGACTCGCTGACTGACTGCCTGCTGATTACACTTCAATCAACCGGAGCCCGTAAATATCAATCAGGGCCGCAGCTCCGGCAGGAGTTCAAGGGCCGAAAGGGTGAAGCGGTGCGAGTTAGAAGCGCCGTCAGCAAAACTCATTTAAAACTAATCAACAAGTAGCGTGAAAATTGAGCAAAGGACCAAGAAAAACAGGATATAATGGACCGGATGGAAGGACCGGATCGGAAAAATTACAATCCAGAACTGGTAATTGCTATTGTGTGGACATATTTTGAAGGACTAATCGCAGCTTATCACCAACTAAATGCATTCCAGTGCCACAAGTAATTTAGAATCGAACCATAGAGCCTGTAATTCTTCCCACACGATTTCCTCACATTCCTGGCTCAGCTTAAGCGCTTTACAACTTGTCCCAGAGCCCACAAGATCCCTGAGCAATCAGTGTGCGCCCAGCTCGGCTCAGCTCCTTGTATCCTCCTTCGTCTCAAGTCCTGAGCACTGGACCAATTCACAGATAATTCCAATTGAATGCAGGTGGCTGGCCCTGGACTGGCCCAGGACATGCAACAATTACTGGGCAGTGGAAGGGCTAGTTCCAGTTTGCCACTTGCCAGCTCGGCTTTTTGTTAATTTTTTAATACCCCCAGCCGTGTCTCTCCTCTTCCAGCTCCTTGGATTGCCTAGAACCTTGTAGAGAGAGCAATTTCCATTAATTTTGTGTGCAACTCAACTGAAACGTAAATGAACAAAGGATCTTGCCTTCAGGTGAACACCCATCAGAATGTGGAGGGCCTGGGGCTGGGGCAGGCGGGGACTCCCGAAGAAATGTTTGCCATTGATAAAATTTACTAAGCTCCCTCTCTGGCTCTCGGTTCTGGGAAGAACCTCGGGGTCGGGCGACTCTGTATCCCCAGAAAGGCTAAAACAAAGACTCAGGACATGGGGGATGGGGGCTGGGGATGCTATCAGCGGCATCGGGTGTTGATTGTGCTAAATAACTGCACAACAATGGCCTAAGTACGTTGATAGAAAAGTAATGAAAAGCCAGCGGCATCCAAAAGGGGGAAGCGAACAGAAAAATACCAGCCACAGCAACAGCCAAAGCCAGTGCCAGTGCCAGTTGATTGGTTGCCCAACAAAGGCTAATTCGCTGGCTGGCCCCGGCACTGGCAATAATTGGTAAAAGTCAGGGCTTGAGCCAACCCAGAAACACAAAAAAAAAATCAGGAGAGTATCTACGATTGCAGAACAAGCAGCGAAATCAAAATGGAAGAACATTTTGGGGAATCATAGATTTTAATCTGAAATAGACATTAAAAAAACTATATAATTAAAATCTGTTAAGCATATAGAATACTTAAAAACCTTAAATATAAATATAAAAAAGCTAATTTAGTTTTAAGATCAAACTCAATAACATAGTGCATAGTCCTTGAAAACCAAAAAGAGCATCCTGGTAGCCAAAGAAGAAACTGCCGCAGAACATGAAGAAAATCAAAAAACAAAAGACGAAAATTGTGTAAAGTGGTTTTATGGGGCAACAAAATAGAAAAATAGGATTTACCACACTTACATGTAGACACCCATATACCGAACTCGGAACAGGCAGTTGGGAACTCGACCGGGTCTGGGACTGGGATTGGTGCGCCTTAAGGTTAAAGTAAAGATTGCAGCAGCGGCTCAAATGGATTTACGTGTTGCGAATTTTAATTAAACGATAAAAAAAAAGAAAAAAAGAAAAAAATTACGGGCAGCAGACGTAGACACATCTCTCAGTCCGGAGAAATAGATGACCAGGCCAGAACAGTACGGAATAGAAACCAGCAGAACACAGGCCGAGTCTGGCCAAGAGAGCACTGCGTGTGCTTAGTAAAAATTTATGGGCCTAGTCTGGCAGAAGAAAAAGTTAAGGGGCAGCCAAGTAGCGGCATCATTTGGCCATTGTGAGGGGTTCTATTTTTCACACCCTTCCTGGCAGGGCATGATGTGGTTTTGTGTTTGTTTGGTTGTCTAAAAATTAAAAAATATATATAAGAAATATAATAAATAATTTTTTAAGGAGATAGTATTGCTCAAAGCTCACAAAGTGGAGCTCAAAGAGGTAAGTAAATTATTATTACTATTCATACTATTATTATTTGGGCTTAAGACCTCTATTAATGCCTTCTAACTAGAAAAACCTAGTGACTCTACCCTGCCCTTTCTGCCTTTTTGCTATTCATTGCGGTCCACTGGTGTAAAATTTAATTTACGAGCTTGTATTTTCAATATGTTGGCCCTCCCACCGCTCCTCTGCCGCTCCTTTTTATCTCCTCCCCAGCGTCCCCCCTTAAATGTGATTAACATTAAATCATATAGATGAGGGGCCCGGTCATATCTCTAACAAACACCTGACCACGCGCCCTCGGTGAAATGGGCGAGACCATCTTCAATCTCTTTGGAACCGCAACCATCTCGGAAAGTCCTTTCAGCTCCCTCCGCCATCACGGAGCTGGACAATTACACTTGGCCCCTGCCATTCATTTTCACGCACGTACGATTTTTTCGCACACAATTTTCACCTCTGCGGAAAACCCGAAATGAAAAACAATAAATGCTTCCAGCCACGAAGATCCGGCTGAGGCAGGGAAGTCCGGCAGAGGGCAAAGGCAATGGCATTTAAGACTACGCACTTTGTTTGCTAATTTTCTTAGCCGGCGAGATCGAGGCGGCTTATCAACAAGCCAAATGCCATTAGCCAGGACCTCGGCCCGAGCCTCCTGCCACTTCCTGCT
This sequence comes from Drosophila monieri, assembly GCA_035047585.1. NCBI lineage: Eukaryota > Metazoa > Arthropoda > Insecta > Diptera > Drosophilidae > Drosophila > Drosophila monieri. The sequence continues at coordinate 3,936,341 of JAWNPJ010000079.1, read as the reverse complement.
GGCTGGGAACTTTCCAGCAATTTGATTGATTTGCCGCTTATTGGACTTTGCGTTTTGCATAAGCAATAAACATAAATTATCAATATGAAGGAGGCTGTTAAGGCCCAGAGGAGCTACACTGACCTCTGGAATGCTGACATTTATTGATACCCATAAGTCATTCAACAAAGGATGCATAGATGGGATCCTTGTAAAAACTCCCAAGAAAAAAGGGAGAGCCTCCCTGAAGAGTAGATGTTATTAATTTATTAAAACACCCACGATTTCCGCAATTAAATCAAGACATTATTAATTTTTCGTTAATAAATAATAAGCGTAGGTGAAAATTGAATTGAAGTGGGGTTTCACCCATCCATCAACCAAAAAACCGCGGAAATCACACACGGAAAAGCCGCACGAACTCACTGTATGGCTGAACGGGCTTCTAATAAAAAACGGCAGCGATAAAGCGCAGCTCACAATTTGAATGAATTAAAAAGCGAAAATCCGATATGCTTAGAGCCAGAATCAAGAGGATTAACGTCAGCGACGAGGCGAAATGGGTTAAATAAAAAAAGAGAGTGCAAAACCAGAAAACAACAACGTGAAATCCAAACAAAAGCAAAAGTTGCATCGATATTTGGGAGTATGTATGCCTCGTCCACCCGGTGCCTGTCCTTGTGTGGATGGTTGTGTGCCTGTGATATGTGAGCTCCTGTGATCTACATGAGCACTTTCTAAACTGCTTAAAATATTTTGTTGAAGCTTAACAAAAACAAAATCAACGAAAACCCAAAAGTTATCCTTCCCGATCCCACTTCAGCCATGCTCTATCCCCGAAAATGGCTTTCAAGCGTCTAAACGAGAGGTATCGTTTTCATATGAGCTCTAATACACTATAAAAAATAATGGGTAGTATAGGGAGATGTATTAGAGAAGTATAAAATAAGATATATATTCTACCAAGTTAATTATTAATCTTATAGCTTATGTTATAGCCCTTATAGTATATAATGTCTTTCTGATTAAAATATCTTCTTTCAGTGTAGAATTTAGCTGCAGCTAAAAATAACGGTGATGTATCTTTCACTTTTCCTGCATGCGGCAATGAACCGTGAAACCGTAAAATGTTATGTTCTGAAAATCTGAAAATTTTTACCGCGCTTCAAAGCGTTGCCTCTACTTTTCCACTTTGCCCCCTACTGCTCCGATGAGCCCCTCTCGCTCCCGGTGCCTTCTTTTGGAGCTACTTGTATGGCTGCCGTTTGCCAGGACTTTCCACCTGTCAATAATGTTGTGTGCGCTGCGCTGCGCTTCGCTTGGCATCTGCACCTGAACTTTCCCGAGTTCGGTGGCTGAAAACCAGTGGCTCCACCTACATCTGCACTTGCGGTATCTGGCCCATTGGGTTTAGTTCCTCCCATGATGCCCCTTTTCCGCTCACATGTATCGCAGCACTTATGGCTTTGTGGATAAAGTAAATAGATCTATTTGTCAGTTAAAAGGGGACTTATTAATAGAATTTGTTAAAGACTAAGGTACTCAATGATTAATATCCCAAAATACTCAGTAAGCCTGTGAAAATAGATTCCCCATTTTCTGTGGCTTCAAATGGTAAACTTTCTTGAGTTTAAAGTCTTTAAAGATTTAACTAGGGCTTCTCAACTTTTCCAGCCGCCTGTACAGGTGCTCAGACATCACAGAACCCCCCAATATCTTACCATCTGCTTTTCGGCCGTGTGGGTGTTCGGCCTACACGGAGTGTAATTGGGAGTGCCTTGTTAAATAAATTTAATATGGCCACGGCTATCGATGGACATGACCACTTAGGACTTGTACATTTTTAATAAACACCAACGGATCGGTGTGGCTCAGGCACGTGTCTAAGCCTCATCCGCCTCACCGCATCCTTGGAAGGTGCATTCGCTCTAGCAAAATCCCCGTTGGGGTATCCTTTTTGGCCAAGTTAGCCAGCGATTTGCTTTCGAAACTTTCAAAGAGCAACAGCCCCAGCACACTTAATTTACGAATAAACGCGCATAATTTTATATCCACACAAGACTTGCCAGGAATCCAAGCCCCAAGCTCCAACCCGAACCCAAGCCCGACCCCCTCCGGCTTGCCGACCCCACCACCCCTGCCTTTAGACGCTGTCTAAAGTTGTTGGCATATGAAAAGGCTGCCAACGTGGCGTGTTATAATAATTTCTCAGGCTACGCATGTGTGCTAACGCCAACGTGCCACTGTGTGTGCGAGTTGGTAGTTGAAAAGTTTGTTAACCAATGTCTGCTTGCGGGTGAGGCGCAAAATTTCCCTCAAGGTGTGCCTGGCACGCAGTTACACTGAGGAAACTAATTAAATGTTTGTTTAAAGGAAAGCTATAATACTATGTAACTAAAAACTCATTGAAGGTAACGGCATGCTAGAAACATATTTTGTTCTGTATAATATTTCTAGTTTGTAAATTTATTTCTCTCAGTGCACAACACACACTCACACACCTTCTATGCCTGTCTGACTGCTGGTCTTTTGTGCAAGTTTTTGCGATTTCCCTTTGCCAGAACCGCTACTGTTGGCGTTACTTTGCCGCCTCGGAGCTGTCACGCCCCCTTTAACCTCTGTCTTTTGGTCTTCGCTTGGTATATATGCTAAAAACTTAAACCAAACTTACACACTCACTCCGCACACCCCCGCATGCCCACTCGCACACACACAGATGAGTGCACCAGCACGCATGTGGAACCCTTTTTCGCCTCCACTGGCATGTGCAGAGCAACTTGTTTTTCGGGCCAAAGTTTTCGCCGCGCTCTGAAATTGGTTGTTCTTGGCGTTGTTGTCTTTGATGATGATGAAAGCGGTAAGGAGTGGGTAGTGGGGATTGGGGAGGAGGCAAGGTGAAAGGTGAAAGCAGGGGCGCGTTGAACCGCAACTGGGGAAAGCGCGAGCAGCGCAAACAATGCGCAATGAGGGCAACAACAATACTAAGAACAATGGCAACAAATCAAGTAACAATGCCGGTTCGCAGGAGAAATAATAAAACGCTTGCCAGCCGAGAGGAATTCCAACAATCCAGAACAAACTGAAACAAAAAAGTTCATTGAATTGGCGGTAGCAATTTTTTAAACCTTTTTTTTGTCTTTTTATTAAACTATATTAAAAACATCATCCTTTTTGTCGAACGAAGATAATCGCCATTTAATAACGAATCAGAGTTGATACTTTGAGTCTTTTTTCCCTAATACTTTGTCATTTTAACTTTAATAGGAATATCATGATAAACATAAACCACAAACCACAACTATGTCCTGCAGTGGGATTTGAAAAAAAAGTATATGCTTCAGTTATTAAAGTTCATCATAAACTCTAATTAATCGCAGCTTAATGCGCATTTTCAGTTGGTTAACTATTCAATATTTCCAAGAGAGTTTTTTATTTTAATAACTGATGGACTTTTAGTTCCTCCTACTTTCTACCCTCTACCTCCTACCTCCTATTGCATTATTTCATTTCCGATCCATCATTCAATTAATTATATTATACAAAGCCAAGCTAAAGGGCACAGGAGGTTGGGACTCGGAGGAGAAATGGCCGGAAAGGGCTCTTCCGGAATTATCCCTTTGGAGCAATTACAGAGATGTCAGTGATGACAGCCTCAAACTGGGATCTCCCTCATACATATGTGGGGAACTACTAAATAGAAGATAATATATTTTAGCCTAAAACCTGCTTAAATTTAAAAGAAAACCTTTGTTTTTCTTTTAAAAATTTCAAAGAAACCTAATTACTTGTTAGATTATTAGAGTTTCTTTACCAATTAGTTTATACTTCCAGTAGTCCAATAGAAACCTTAGCGATAGACACGTGGACAGATGTCAAGTTCAGCTTCAGGAAGCCGCAATACCACACAAAAGCCAACGATTCAGGAGAACGGGAACTGGAATCTTTTGTGACATACTGGCAGGCGGTAGTTTCAACGTCAATTAGATGATGTTTACTGCATTTGCCACAAATTGACAAACTCGTCGATGGCACAAAGGGACTTTGCAGCTCCCTGGCAGATCCCTGGCGTATCCCGGGCAGGGCCACCACACGAGCACAACAAAAATGAATAAAAATATGTAAAGCAAAGACAAGGAGAGCCAAAATGAAAATTCAAAGCAAAGGAAAATATGCCGAAGCACAGGGACCTGGGACTGGAGAAATTGTTGCTATTTCTGGTTTGCGGCTATGTTCAATTCTGTTGACGTTATCAAAAGCTGCGGCACAAATAACAAAAATAAAAAAAATATATATATATATAATACAAACAAAAAAGGGAGAAAAAAACTAAAAGGAAGAAAAGGATACAAGTAATTTGCCAAGGGCAATGTGGGCACAGCGGAAGTTAACATTGAAAAGGATTACGGCGTGCCAGAGACTCGTCTTTTGTGTCCGACTTCCCCTCGGCCTGAAGTCTCTCGATTTCTCAGTTTCTCGCTCGACTTTCTACTTTCTCCTTGGCTCCGCCGACAACCCATTGTGTATATGTGTGTCAGTGTTGACAACAACCAGTTAGCATCGCTAGCTATTGGGCCATTTGTCGCTGCCCCTTGGGTCCTTGGCAGCTCCTCCTTTGCCTGCGTGTATCTCAGCTGTCCTCTGGTGCGGATGCCCCGCCATATCCTGCTGGATCCGGGACTGCCAAGGTAAAAAGTCAAAGACTTTCTGCAATTGGGATTTCGTTATTATAAGCATTGTTAACTCCTACACTTGCTCACTTCCTACACGCGAAATAAAATCATCTACATTGTTGTTAAATATTTAATATTTTCTTTGTTTTATGTAATATTTTTCATTGTTTGTATGCTGATTATAGAACCATTCTCTTATCTCTTATTTTTGGTTAATTCTATTACTTTTTTCCACTGCAACTTATGCATTGCAATGTCCTTCTTCCTTCGGCAAATTGAAATTTGCATTTTGATTATCCGACGCTCAATGACAGCCCAAGGTGTCCTGTCCCACCATCCTATCCCATTCATTTCCATTTCCATTTGCCCGGCCCGACCCGGGAAAGTGTCAGGGGCGGAGCGGTAGCTGAGGCATATGTGACCCTAATGACTCCATAATCCCCTTTCATGCACAAAGCCCTCTTCCAGAGACTTCGCCAAATTATGACATTTACTTACTAATTTCCTTCCTAAATGCATTCTCTCTGCGAGATGTCCTGCGAGCATGATACCGAGGAGTATATCTCCTCAGCCGGCATAAGTTGTTAACTTAAGCCCTAACAGCAGCTTTTGCTGTCGAGGGCTGTAAGAGTGTGTGTGCATGTTCCTGTGCATCCCCCCAATCCTGGCCAGATTCTCCACTCGATTTCCCACCAGCCCGCACCACCTTTATCCGTTTTCTGGGTTCCCGCAAGCGGTGTGAGTGTGCGGAAGGAAATGTGAAATTTTAAGTGAACTAGGATTTGGCTTCAAATGGAGACAGGCCCTGGCTCCTGACTCTTGACTTCTCGGTTCTGGCTGTGACTACTGACTACTCACATTGCCAACTGTTTTGGGGTTTTCGGGGATTCGGCAAACAAGAGTATCAGGCAATACTGTTGGCACCTGACAACTCATTTCCCATTCACACCCATTATACCATTCCGAAGTAGATCGAAACTGCATTGATGTCTCTGTTTAAAGCTTAAGCTTTAAAGCTAAATCATCATTAATAGCCTTTCTTTGTTATTTTAATTGGGTTTCGTAGAGCCTTTGAATACCTTCAATTATTTCCTTCAATCAAAAAGCAATTCCACGGAATTCCACAACAACTTGTACCACCTCGAAGTATTTACTTTGCCTCCAATTACACAACGAAATCAGTTATTAATTCGCCTACTGGACTTTTGGCCTCCTTCCTCTTATAAAAACATTTATGCATTTTTTTGGCGGCTCGCCTCGGCCTGTTTATAAATTTATTTGGGCTTTATTTACTGCGGTTCGCATTCGGGGGCTCATTAATTTGGCAATTTGTATGCAAAATGCACACGCAGAGACCAAAAACCAGGCCCACAACTGTCCGTTGGCTGTCATTGTCTGGTGTAATTAGAAGGCTGTTAATGAATTTCATTTGTTTGTCGGCCTGTCGACGGAATTCCGTATTTTTTCGCAGTCCGATTCGGTTTGGTTTGTACTCTTGGGCTATTTGCTATTTTGTCCACTTTTGCTTTCGTTGCGTATACGTAATATTTGCATTTCCCGAAACGTCAGTTTTTTATATTTTTAAATAATATTTAACTCGTGTTTTCTTTGCTTATTATGGAGATATAATTAAAATTTAAAAGCTATTCGAATAAGTTATTCGTTAGAGTATTGAACAGTTCTACTTTTGTTTATTTTGTCCGACAAATACATTTCTTTTGTTTGGTGGCCACTCTTCCATCGCCTCTCGGTTGATAGTTATTTAATTTTTAATTACTTATGACGGTCGAGTGGCGGGGACAGCGTCCAAGTTCGGCCTGTTCGGGGTATCGGTTTTTTGGGATTGGCTGTTTGTGCATTGAAATGTGAAATTAAATTTGCTGTCGCGCACTTTTGTGCAGCACCCATGTCTTTGGCAATTAATTGTTTAATTTTGTTATTTAAAATTAATGATATGTTTTTCATATGTCATTGCACATCTGTACGTGTATTTTATATAAATTCGCATCAGGTACATGGGTTTTTTGCGCCGTTTTATGGCCATTTAAAACGGCAAATAACGTTGAAACATTCATTTCAATTATGCAGATAAGCGCAAATGTAATGAAAGCTGAACAAGAGGATTAATAAGGCCAAAGCGTCACGCGGCTTAAAGTCAACTTAATGAGTGCCAGTGCCAGGCCAGAGCTTGCAGTTCATTGATGGGATGTCCACAGGGATGACAGGAGTTCATAGTTGGGCTTTCCAAACCCATAAAAATGATATCAAATATTTAAGAAATCTTCTTTTAAACACAAGTATATGTTTGGAAATCATAGTTTGTTTTGTTAATCAACTTACGATTCAAAGACACCTTTAATGGTTAACCCAAAATACTCATTTTCATTGATTTGGCGACCGCATTCAGCGGATAATTATCATTTTTTGTGTTTATACTCTCAAATAGATTTAAATGCCATTATAGCGAAAAAGCACTTGACTAACCAATGAATCGAAAGCTCTCGCTGCAGGATTAATGAAAGCAGATTACGATTCCCTTAATGGGACATAAAAAAGAAAATTAATTAATTTAGAACCACAACTAGTTTGTTAAAAACTTTCAAATTTTAAATTTTAAATTTGGTCCAGTCTGTCGGATTATTCCGGGGAATAATAATTCCGGGGATTTCAATATTGATATGTATTAACTTTCAGTCGACGATATATTGAACCAATCAATAGGTTCAATTTTTTATATATTTTTCGTAAGGGAAATCATTCGAATATTGTATAAACGTATGAAAGAACGCATTTTTTTAGATGGGATCTCTTCGAAAATGGGAATATGTATGGAAGGCCCCATATGGCCCATAAGAATGTCTATATCTTTCGCAGTTTTCAGCCGATCCTGAAGCGGAATATCTCAAACGATTTGTCGATCGATTCTCTATAATTCTGCATCAAAACCTTAGAGCGAAATATTTTTTAGAATTTTCATGTTTTTTCCGATGAGATCCCTTCGAAAGTGGGGAAATGTAGGGAGGGCCTTATATGGCCCATAGGGATGGGCATATCTTTCGCAGTTTTCAGCCGATCCTGAAGCGGAATACCTCATACGATTTGTGGATCGATTCTCTATTATTCTGCATCAAAACCTGAGAGCGAAATATTTTTTAGAATTTTCATGTTTTTTCCGATGAGATCCCTTCGAAAGTGGGGAAATGTAGGGAGGGCCTTATATGGCCCATAGGGATGGGCATATCTTTCGCAGTTTTCAGCCGATCCTGAAGCGGAATACCTCATACGATTTGTGGATCGATTCTCTATTATTCTGCATCAAAACCTGAGAGCGAAATATTTTTTAGAATTTTCATGTTTTTTCCGATGAGATCCCTTCGAAAGTGGGGAAATGTAGGGAGGGCCTTATATGGCCCATAGGGATGGGCATATCTTTCGCAGTTTTCAGCCGATCCTGAAGCGGAATACCTCAAACGATTTGTGGATCGATTCTCTATTATTCTGCATCAAAACCTGAGAGCGAAATATTTTTTAGAATTTTCATGTTTTTTCCGATGAGATCCCTTCGAAAGTGGGGAAATGTAGGGAGGGCCTTATATGGCCCATAGGGTTGGGCATATCTTTCGCAGTTTTCAGCCGATCCTGAAGCGGAATACCTCAAACGATTTGTGGATCGATTCTCTATTATTCTGCATCAAAACCTGAGAGCGAAATATTTTTTAGAATTTTCATGTTTTTTCCGATGAGATCCCTTCGAAAGTGGGGAAATGTAGGGAGGGCCTTATATGGCCCATAGGGTTGGGCATATCTTTCGCAGTTTTCAGCCGATCCTGAAGCGGAATACCTCAAACGATTTGTGGATCGATTCTCTATTATTCTGCATCAAAACCTGAGAGCGAAATATTTTTTAGAATTTTCATGTTTTTTCCGATGAGATCCCTTCGAAAGTGGGGAAATGTAGGGAGGGCCTTATATGGCCCATAGGGTTGGGCATATCTTTCGCAGTTTTCAGCCGATCCTGAAGCGGAATACCTCAAACGATTTGTGGATCGATTCTCTATTATTCTGCATCAAAACCTGAGAGCGAAATATTTTTTAGAATTTTCATGTTTTTTCCGATGAGATCCCTTCGAAAGTGGGGAAATGTAGGGAGGGCCTTATATGGCCCATAGGGTTGGGCATATCTTTCGCAGTTTTCAGCCGATCCTGAAGCGGAATACCTCAAACGATTTGTGGATCGATTCTCTATTATTCTGCATCAAAACCTGAGAGCGAAATATTTTTTTAGAATTTTCATGTTTTTTCCGATGAGATCCCTTCGAAAGTGGGGAAATGTAGGGAGGGCCTTATATGGCCCATAGGGATGGGCATATCTTTCGCAGTTTTCAGCCGATCCTAAAGCGGAATACCTCAAACGATTTGTGGATCGATTCTCTATTATTCTGCATCAAAACCTGAGAGCGAAATATTTTTTACAATTTTCATGTTTTTTCCGATGAGATCCCTTCGAAAGTGGGGAAATGTAGGGAGGGCCTTATATGGCCTATAGGGATGGGCATATCTTTGGCAGTGTTCGTCCAATCCTAGAGCGGAATACCTCAAACGATTTGTGGATCGATTCTCTATTATTCTGCATCAAAACCTGAGAGCGAAATATTTTTTAGAATTTTCATGTTTTTTCCGATGAGATCCCTTCGAAGGTGGGGAAATGTAGGGAGGGCCTTATATGGCCCATAGGGTTGGGCATATCTTTCGCAGTTTTCAGCCGATCCTGAAGCGGAATACCTCAAACGATTTGTGGATCGATTCTCTATTATTCTGCATCAAAACCTGAGAGCGAAATATTTTTTAGAATTTTCATGTTTTTTCCGATGAGATCCCTTCGAAAGTGGGGAAATGTAGGGAGGGCCTTATATGGCCCATAGGGATGGGCATATCTTTCGCAGTTTTCAGCCGATCCTGAAGCGGAATACCTCAAACAATTTGTGGATCGATTCTCTATTATTCTGCATCAAAACCTGAGAGCGAAATATTTTTTAGAATTTTCATGTTTTTTCCGATGAGATCCCTTCGAAAGTGGGGAAATGTAGGGAGGGCCTTATATGGCCCATAGGGATGGGCATATCTTTGGCAGTGTTCGTCCAATCCTAGAGCGGAATACCTCAAACGATTTGTGGATCAATTTCTTATTATTCTGCATCGAAACCTAAAAGCGAAATATTTTTTAGATATTTTCTCGTTTTTTCCGAAATTGGTGAATGTATGGAAGGTCCCCATATGGCCCCCCATATGGATGGGGGTCTTTGAAATCCCATTGCTATGTTTATATCTTTTCTCGCTTAAATCTACATTACAATTTACATTTTTATATCCATATCTTAATAATTTTTTAAGGAAAGTCCTATTAAAAATGGAGAAAAGTATGGCGGGTATCAATTCATTTCATTCAATTGTCCTTTTTAGCTTTGTAAAAAAAAATATGTCATTATCGTTTCTGTTGAGGACTTTTTGAATTGTGTTTAAGCCTTATGGCCTGACATTCGTTGATCTTTTATTGCCATTGCCAGTGCCACTCACAGAAGTGTCTGAAAAAAGCAAACTGCAAAAGCCATCACACAGTCACTAACAATTGCGGCTTCACTTAATGGAAAATGTTTCTGTTATTGTAATACATTTATTAAACATAATTTGAGCGCATGAATTTCAGCATAATTCAGAGACAGGCGCTGCGGCAGAAAGAGATGGTCTCTGCGCTCGTTGCAATTAACATTCATTGTCATGAGCAATTTTTTTTCCAGCATTTTTCACCATCGATTGGCGCTGAGCCATTTCCAGCGCGATAATTATGGCCGCTCAAAGGTTTGAGGTGTGGCCGAGTGGCAGCGGGATGGACGTATTTAAGAGTATTTAAGTAGCATTTAAAACAGGCCATTACACAAACTATCAGAGTTTTTGCAAACAGTTGCAGGCCACCATGCAGCCCATAAAAGTAGGCAACAATTTTGGCACACTCATTTGGAGCCGCAATCTCCGTGTTAGGAACGCACTTTTTTTGGACGAAACTGACATCAGCTGACTGGCCTTTTGATGGCTGGCTAAAGTGCACACGTAAACACTCAACATGACTCCGAGTACGTTTTGGAAGGGTCAGAAACATGGCTGCTGATGACTGACTTAATTTTTCAAGTGGAAACGTGGGTGAGGCGGCGACTAATTTAAGAGTGAAAATCATTTTCGGCGCTTTTCCTTTCGGGCTAGTTGCCAATCAGGTCACGAACTGTCGCTTCAGTCCGGCGTTCGGTCCGGGCCCTGATTTTTCATGTTCTCATGGTGGCAGGTGAAAGGGTCACAGAAAACATGTTCATAATGTGCGCTAATGTGCATAATGTATGCGAGCCAAAACCAGACACGCATACTTGCACACCAACTGTACACGTCCCACACACACACACACAGGACACCCAGGACCTGCTCGTGTACAGGTAAACACGTGCAACAATAACAACAACAGGAACAAGGCGAAACAGGCAATTTAACAAGCCATCAACGCTGATGGTGCTGACAATGATGTTGATGATGGGATGGAATCGCCAGCAATAACAACAAACAGCTGGAATAACAACAAGGCCAAACAACAGTCAGCCGAGTCAGCCTGGCAACAGAAACTACAACAGTCGGTGACAATACAGCAATACTTTGTTGCACCAAACCGCACACACCTGCCATAACATTTATCATTTCATAAGGAAAGAGTTAATTGGCTAAACATACTCATGATGAGGAAATAGAAGCACTGCATCCTTGAGGACACCTTCTAGTTGGTCCAGAAAGTAAAGTTGTCTACCTGCACTCAGGTGAGTTACTTCGCATAATAAATACCCGAAAACTCTGGTCCGATGCAGTTTTCCAAGAGCGGAGGGGCGTAAGAAGCCTCCTTTGGCACCAGGACCTTACTTATGCCACTTTGCAAACGGACGCGGAAGCATGAAAATTAAGGCAATTCAGTGAGGGCTCTGCTGCTCGTCACGTCCTTTTCGGAGGATCACGTAGTGACCCACACGCTTGAGCCAAAAAGGGAATATTTGATGCAAAACTTTGCCTTTGCCAAGCAGCGCTTATCTTTGCTGCCGCTGCCTCTACCGCTTCCGTTTCTGCTTCTGCCTTGGATTTAGCTGCTGCGGCTGTTCAGGTTGCACATTCAATATTTATTACGCATACGACCGGATGACACGCTGGGCTAGAACGGAGCCAAGGCCGAGCCGAGGCACACCTATAAGTGGCTTAATTAGTGCGACAAAGTGTTCGCCAATTGCTGCCCCTTCAAGTCCCGAAACTTGCGGTCTTTAATCGGCTTACAGAGCCCAAAGGATCCTATAGGATATGCCAAACTAGGCACTCCCCATTGAAAGTGGCATGGCAATAAGGCAGAGGCAGCCTTTACGAATGGAAGATGACATTACCACCCTGGCTTAAATTGTACAAATTATATTTAATAAAAAAAATTATTTTTAAAGAAATTTAATTACTTTAAATGTGAAAAATCAGAGATTCATCCACTCTGAAGGATTCACGGGCGGTGGAACGAATAAAATGTAACAATTGAGGCGCCAGACACGCCCAACGAGCCACCCCCCCCTCGGGCATCCACATAAAACCGAGCTGTTGATGGCTTTCAGTCAGCCCAGGGAGTTCGAGGACTCGCATTGGCCGGACACACTTAACTCAGCGGAGCGACTGGCAATGAAGGCAATGCATCCGGAGCCTCGTGGGCTGCCGACAATTAACAGCATAAATTTAAATATGCAATTAACGCAACAGCTTGATGCCCAAAAAAGTCCAATAAAACACACAGAGTCTGAGTTGCAGAGGAGGAACCTAATGGGGCGGGAATGCCTCAGGACAGTGTACTGAATTACTAAAGTGGCCTAAAAAGCAATAGGGGTAAAAATCCTATAGCCCTGGGAGTGCAATCGAGTGCAAAGCTCAATCACTCCTATCATTGCATAATAAATCCCTCGGAATATTTTAATTATTTAAGGTATAATTACAATAACCACTGTAACGCGAACACTGAGTCTGCGAAATGTAAAAAAAACACTCAAACTAAGTGCGAAAGGACTCGACTCCTCTCTCCGGAGTGGGGAAATGGAGAGAGGGAGAAATTCGAACAGGAAAAACAGCAACAAAAAAAGGACTCTGACGACAATAAAAGCCAAAGGTCATTTTAACACATGCACGCGCGTACACTGGACAGTGAAATGCATTTGATTGTTTGTGTATTTTTTTAATTCTTTGTTTTTTTGCCAGCACTCGCTTTGGAACACGCAAAAAATCGAATAAAAAATACAATTTTCCGCTTTATTTGCGCAATGCTGGCCAAGCCACAACAACAGCGAAAATGACAAGGGCAATGTCTGTACGTTATATGATACTGGCACTGCCGCCCACTCCCCACTCGGCGGGCTTACTGCAGCTTGCTGCCTGCCACTGCCCCTCAGCAGTCGTTGCCATAGCCACATGTCAATATTTTTGCGCTTCGGCCTCAGTTACAAGGAGCCGCAGGGGATTCGTCCTGTTAAATTTATTTCAGTGCAGCGGGAGACCCTTTGCTGATGTGTAAATTGCTCGCTCGAACTGCCCATTTAATGAAATTAAAACAAAATTTCAGCGCAAATTTAATATTCAATAGTAGCCGACTCTGCACAGGAGGCAATAATATAATAATAAGCATAATAATGGTATTAAAATTATTGCACCTGGCCTGCACCGGGCTGCACCGGACAGTAACACGGAATATCATGAAAAATTGCGCTGCTCAATTACGGGAGTCAAATGGCAAAAGGCGATTGCAGAAGTCAATGAATTAATGTAGTTGTCGGTCCGGTCGGTTTCTTTCCCCTGGTGCATATATGATATCATTCCGTAGGAGTGGGAATTATTTTTATTATATTAAAGAATCGTTGAAATTCGAAGAAACTGAATGGGAATCGAACAAACAAGTAGAAGCTAAGTCACAAGTAGAAACACAATCATTAATCAGCAAACAAAAGAGGCTAGTCGCAAAGAAACCCCAGTCGGGTTGCAGACTCCTGGAAATTGGGCCTTTCCAGCTGCCCCGGTTGGGGTTCGAACTTCAGCAACTGATCAATGGTATAGCGCTTCACGATTCTACCAAACTTGTTGATGAGCGTCCCCATCGGTTCCTGCGGAGTGGGTCGGGTCATCCATGGGGAAACGTGCCGCAGATGGGTGAGATTTCCCTGGCGCTTCTCGCCCTGGAGGATTTTGGCCGGCGGACAGTACCGTGGCGTCGCTGCGGCCATCGCGTCCTCCAGCTTAATCACCTGGGTTGGCAGGATGTTGTACGCTGAAGAAGAGACCAGTGGCTGCACCAGCCTCGCATGAGCCAGATTAGGCATCCGGTTCTCGTCGTCCGAGTCGTTATAGTTATCGGCGGCCTCTATATCCGCCAGATGCTTCGCCCGGCACTGCTCATCCCACTCCTTGGTTGTCGGAATATATCTCTTGGGGGAAGCCGTAGTCTTATCAGGATCTTTCAGTCCGCTGCTCCATCGACTGGTCGTTTTCGGTGGAGTGGGGCTCTTTTTCTGCTTTTGCACCTGGGCCACGTGTTGAGCCGATTTCATCTCCCGCAGGACCCGTTCGATGCGCTCCTTTTTAGCTATTCTCAGACGATCCACGCGGAGCCGCTCCTCGGCGCTAAACCGGACGGGCGACCGCGAGAGATGTATGATCAGCTTGGCCTTTTCGGGCGCTTCGCTGCCCTCACTCGGGGTGACCAGGGGGCCTCGCAGGCGCCTTTGTTCTACCAACTTGAGGGCCTCCAAGGCGACTTTCCGCTCCTGCTCGCGCCGTTTCTCCTCCGCATCGATGCGCTTTTCCGCCGTCAGGGCACTCAGCACGGCGGCTGCCGACGCCGCTGGATCCTCATTCTTGGCCGACTTGGCTTTAACCTCAGCAGGCTTAGGTTCGGTACCTTCCTCCTTCTTCTTTTTGACCCGCTTCATGCGGGGCACTATCATGTAGTCGACATCGTTGAGTAAAACCACCTGGGCACTGCGAGAAGCTACAAAAATAGGGTTTAGAACAAGGTGTCAGTCGAAGTTACGGGGGGTTACCTTTCTCGCACTTTTTCGGGAACCCCTTCCAGGGCAGCTTTAGTTTGGTCTTTAGTTTTTGCTCGTTGCATTTCTTAGAATTTAAATCGGCGGTCACATCAGTGCCTTCGACATTCGTGGACTGGTCTCGCTTGCCGCGCGGAACGAACTCCTGGGCGTTGACGTTTAGCTGTATGGCGGCGCCTCCTGAGACCTCGGACTCCGGCTCGTCACCCTTGACAAAATGGAGACTCGGAATGGGCGACTTAAGGATCTCGAAAAGGGCATGACTCTTAATCAGATTGTTCATAGTTGGTCTAATGTTGGATCTGCCACCGCTGTCTGTGGCTGTGGGCTGCTTTTGGAGAGTAGTTGCAGAACAATACCTGTATATATAAGCGTATGGGCGGAGCTGCTGATAGGGTGATATAGGATATTTTCGAGAGATATTTGAGAGATGTGGCAAGGCCTGCCAAGACGGGACGACTCTTTACAGATCGGTAATTAGGGGATTTCTGGGTGCTATCTCTCCGCCTTCGGGCTTAAAGCGAGGCTGGGATTAAACGTTCTGGCAACTTGTTGAGAAACTTATCGTCTGCAAGCTCAAAGAAAAACAAATATCCAATCACTCCCCTTCCAAATCGCACAGCAACCCGTGTACATTTTGCCATTGTTGACATTTATTCGCACAATAAACACAAAGCCAAGGCAGCCAAGGAAGCATGGCTAAAATAGGTGCAGTCCTCAAGGAGCAGAGTCGGCAACGGAGGCAACCCATGCAGGCGGTAAACGACATTCAATAAAACGTTTGAGAATATCCTGGCCAGAGACCCGCCGGAGATGGAGGCTGAGACGGAGGAACTGTGCGAAATGAAATGAAATGAAAGAAGCGCACAGAAATATGCAATTTCACCTCAATCAGAGTTGTAAAAACAAACAAACAATGGCCAAGTGCAGTGAGCTCTCCTCTCAGCCAGATGTCATGTGAGCCACATGCTGGGTTGCTGCCTGAATCCTCCTCGTTACCAGCCTCGTTACCCGCTCCCGGTCCCATTCCCATTGCACCTCTCCCATATCGTTTTGCAAGCTCTAGCGAAAATGCAAAGAGCAGAAAAATGCAATAAGTAAAACGTAATAACTGGAGCTCAGGAGCCGAGAACGCTCGGCTGCATAATCAGGTAGCTGACAGGGTCTAGAGCGTAGGACTCTCGCTTTCTATGGCCACTTGCACTCACAGTTATTGCCCAAAAACCCGGATAGATACAATTACTGTAAATAATGCATATCAATTAGAAACTTGCAAAAATTTCAACAACATTGTCCGACAACTTGTAGGTCGTTTGGGGATTACCGCAGAGATCGGCATCCGCACATTCCCTTATTTATCTATGCATGGCATGGAGTTGTGCGCACTTTTTGTACCTAATGCGACTTGGGTAGTGGGTGGGAGTGGAGGCGGAGGCCAGTAATGCATTTGTGGTCAATTGCCGGACCGTGGGACGGGGGACGAGCCGAGCCACTGACATCATTTTAATAATAAAATTGTTAACAGAATTGCTGTGCTTTGTGGGGCACGGGCCAAACACAAAAACATGTGTTGGTCTTGTTAGCAGCCAAAGCACACACATATGCACTGAGAAAAATCAAACAAACATGGCTTCTATGACCCAATAAGTTTCCGAAATTAAAGGACCATTTTTTCCCTGTGCTTGCAACAATTTTTGAGGGCCCCTCGACGACGACCTCAATGTTGTCGGTGTCGCTGGTCCTGTTCCTGTTTCGGTCCTCGATCCGTTTCGTTCTCTCCGTTCGCAATCTAAATAAAATGGCCGACGTGTGTGTACGCACAACTTTTGCCATATTTAATCGTATTTGGCCAAACAACAACCCCCCCCTAGCAAGAGGGATATGTTTTTTGTTTGGATTTTAGTGTTGTAGTCGGCAATTGTAGCCGGCAGTGGAACAGGAGACAGCCCCAACAGGAGCCCAATGCCGACTGCTCACTTTTGGGCATTTGCTTATTATTGTTGGAAACTTTCTGCATTTCGCAACAAAAAGAGCACACTTCCCACACAATTGGCCTGGCCTGGATTGGCCTCTCCTGTCCTGTCCTCCTTGTTGCGTGCTGTGCGAATGTGTTTTTAGAATATTTTGTAACACAGGAATTACCTCAGAAATGGTCGGAAAACAAATGGAACTAGAGATGGCAGCTAGTCTATAGAAATTGCTGATATATTGAGATATTATCCATATAATCCATATTATCCTAAAGCCTTAACAATAAGGATTAAATCTTGTGATTCCTCCCACAAATGTTTGAGAAACTCTTAAACAAATTCGGAAATCCTCACTTTGATCAATTCTATGCGAATATATCATCTCGAATTTAAAGTTTTCAGCTCTCCGGCCATTATGTCGTTTTGGCTTTATTCACATTTTTAAGCTTGTTTCGGCTGTAGAATCTGGTGGGGCAGCTTAAAACGTGCAGCAGAAAGTTTAGCCCTGGCCAGGTAGAAAGTTTTAAGACACAAATTTATGCCAGAGCAGCGGACAGAGTGGACAGAGACGGCTCGAGAAGTGAGCATGTGTGCTGGGAAAGTGATTAAAAATTGGGTCAAGTGTCTCTGCAGGGAGGTGTGCGTGCCCAGGGAGATTAAGCAATTTGGAATTGGCACGCACACAAATCAAAGGATTTGTCCGATTTTTTCCCGTTTTTGTTGTTATGATTCCCCCAGCACTTAAAGTTGCTCAACCACAACGATTTGTCATTTATGTAGGGGGAGGGGAGGCCAAGATTGCATTAAAGGGCCAACTTTTACTTAATTACACAACGAGACCGCAAAGGCAATTTTTGGGGAACAGTGAGGCAATCGCAGCAACGAGTTAACTGGAAGGTGGAATCAACAAGCTCGATGGTTTCAGCCACACTGAGGCACTGGGAAAAAGGACATCCTGTCTTAAAATAGGCTATACTTTCAGAATTGTATGCCATCCAGAATTAGCTTACAATTTCTTCCTGTTTAGTTGCTCAGTTAAGAACCAAGAGCTGCTTGTTACCGGTTGTGTTGTTCTGGTTGGTTTTCGTCTGCGGTTTCAGCGGTATCACAGGCAGCGGCACAGACACCACACCAGCGCACCAAGGCACCACAGCCACAGGCGAGAACAACAACTGCCATTGCCACTGCTACTGCGACTGCCACTTGGACTGAATCGACTCGGAGTGGGCTTCGCTCAAGGCGGCATTCCTGGCATAGTTCATCTCCATTGGCCTGCTACAGCATCGGCAGCGGAAAACGATTTTCCAACCAAGGAACCCAAGTCGGAGATTTCACGTCAATCTCAGATTTTGGCTGCAATTTCCGCCACTGGTAGCACACGCTTGCTCACTAGGAATTCAGAAGTTCAGCAGTTCAGCAGCTCCTGCAGCCGAAGTCTGGTAATGATTTTCAAAACTGACCCAGAAGGCTGATCGCTTTTCGTCACAAATCGCAATTTAAAAACCTCATTTAACATTAGCCATTGTATCCTTGTTTGATTTTTTTCCACCTTCCTGGAAAATATTGTGGCAGACCCATGAAAGTTGACCAGTTTAGAGTGGAAATTTGTGGGGCGTGTGCCTGCATATTTTATGGCTTCCAAGGAGTCCAAGGAGGCGGGCAGACAGTAAAATGGAACTGCAGCTGACCACAGCTCATGGCTCCACTTAATGTCCGTCCGTCTCTAAATTGTTGTTATCTGAGCTTTGATTGTAGACCCGAGGATCCGTCCGCCCTCCGACAGGTGCACTCGGGTGCAGTTGTGTGTACTTAACGTGCCTTAAATCACATTCGGTCTGTAATCAAGCTAAACAAATATGGTAGCGTTTGATGGACGGAGGTTCCCTTGTGTGAGGATTTCGTTACGATTGGGCAAACTTAAATCTGAACCAGGCAATGGAAGTGCAGAGCCCTAACTGGGTCGATTGCTGAGCTTATTTTGGCCATAATATACAGTGCCTGCAACACTTGTAGGAGCGGCTGATGATGGTTATTGAGTTGGAATTGCCTGCCGTAGCACAAAGAATAGCTATTCAATCGCTTGGATTCATTTAATAGATAATAAAATTTCCATAAAACTGCATGATACTCATGGCATGCGCTGTCCATGTAGCCAGTGCAGTTGAAGCGCTTACGCTCATGCATCCGTGGATACATTTTACGGCCATGGCCGATGATGGGCACTGCGGACATTTTATTGTCACATCGTCACGGTGGGTGGTGGTTTGATTTTGAAATCCGATTTGGATTTTTTATGCAAAATCAATATGAAACTGACATTTTCCGCTAGTAGAGAAGGGAATGGAAGGGAAGGGCGACTGGACATAGTTGGGTAAAAAACGGAAATCTGATTGAAAAATTGCCATAAATCGACGTCAATTCAATTAACATAAATTGCGTGATTAATGATTGACAAATGCTAAGCAGACAAGGAGGGATGGGCGCCGGTTGCTGATGACTCCCGCAAGTAATTGCCGCATAATTCGATAACGATAACGATGAATGATGTCCGCGCCCACGCTACGCCCAGTTTACAAATCCTGGCCCCCGGTTCACTCGAATAATTTTTTAATTCCTATGCCCCCAAATCCTGGGGGCAGCGTCCAAAAAAGACTGCCCATGTCTGCAGGTCATTAATCATGCATTGTACTTGCGAGTCCCAGACCGGGCTCAGTCCCACACTCAGTAAATCAAACAATTGAATACATTTCAATCATTAATGGCCGTGGCCGGCACAAGGTAGAAGAGCACTCGAGCCGGCCGCCCACCTGACACAATCCGATCTGACTGGCCGTGACTTGACTCTGGGAAGTCCGCAGCCGAGGCGGAGCAGCTTTCGACTCATGTCTAATTGATGGACAGTCGCTGAAGTTGGCCCTAATGATGGCTAGTAACTTATTGAATTATGATTGCGGAACGGAAGGTCCTGATGGAAGGGAGAAATAGTAAGAGTCTTAGACGCAGTAGGAAATAGTCAGCTAATATCTATTAGCTTTAAAGTCAAATGTTAGAAATAAATATGAATTAGTGGATCGATAGCAGGACTACCCGAAAGGTCGGGGCAAATAACAATTATTTAGCCACGACCTGTTTCTGAGGTCGTTAATTTGCGAAACATTTTAGTGGCGCTCTAATCGATGTCCATTCATTGTCTGCGACAAGAGTCCTGTCCTGCCCTCGTCCTGCCCGACCCTCTGAATCCATAACCGCCTATATTGCGAAATGGAAATATGTGGAAATTTATGCGTATTGCGAATTGGGTGGAAAATACTTTCCAATGGCCCGACAAACATGAGATATTTTGGCTGGCATTTGGCCAAAATGTTTTTCGGCAACATTATTACTTAGTGGTGGTCCTGGGCGAGGAGCCGGGGGCCGCGGTGGCGAGGGGCGTTGTAATTAGCTCCTGCAACAACCCTCTGAATTATTCGAACGTTCAATCGTAATGTTCAAACGCACTATTGGGCAGTATTCTGTAATAAGTATCACAGAATCAGAGCGCTACATTTATATTTCTAAATGTTTCTAAATGTATGCAATCCCTCAAATAGAGTATTTAGAATTTCCAGAAGAGAAGGGTTCTGCGTTGTAGCCCTTTCAATCAGCGGGAGTTTTGTTTTTCTTGCCCTTTTCCACTAATTTCCTGCACTCCTTTGTCAAATTAAAAACACACAGGCCAAAGTTTCGCCCCGTTCTCAGTTTAGTTAGTCCTTTGCTTTCTGTTTGTTTGTTTGTTTGTTTGCTGGTTGGGTTCATTTATCATGATTCTGTTTGTCGAACTTTGTCGCGTATGTTCGGAGTCTTGATAGGCGGGAAAGTGTCTCCGTTGTTGCTGCTGAGCGCTGATGTGAGAATGCCAGCAGCAAATGGCAGCTGCTGATGGTGGCAGGACTCCCCAGGCCCACTTTCACTCGCTAACTCCCTTGCGCCGGGCTCACTTTCTGTTTGTCTTTTGCGTTCTGCGACTGAGGCAGGATCCGAGGGAAAATTGCAAAGTGATTACTTTTGATTAGTTGCAAAAAGAAACGTAATTTGTTTATCGCCGTTGCTGCCGCTGCCTCCTTGATAAATGTAATTCCATCAAACTCGCTGATTACAACAGAATAATTTGTGACGAAAACAATGGAGAACAATGGCTAACGAGCGGGTGTTTGATGTGTGAGAATTAGAAATATGTTCTCATTGGTTTTGAGCATTTTCCGCAACATGCACGTCCTACTCCTTAAATTGATGCGAAATTAGCATGGAAGTACTTCCGGTGGAGAGAATATACTATTCAGAATTGATTATGGCTGAGCTAAGAAAAGTGTACTCTCTAGTTTGGAGAAGAAACTGGCGCAGAAACAGAGGCAAACTTAATCTAGAAGCAACCGAGCTTTCATTTTTAAGCAGCTGTCGCTGGTTGCATGCAAAATTATGACTTAAAGCGCAGCTGGGGCTGGGATATACTATATATGTATGTACAGTGTGCTTCAGCCCAAGGACCTCCCCACACCCACACACACGCACATCTGCATAGAAGCTGAAGAGCAGGAGCACAAAAGGATAACACAGAAGTAAGTTATTCATTGTGCACGCAAACATTACGGAAGTCATATGTTAAAGGCACAGAGGGGAGGCCAGAGCACATTCGAGGAAGGAAGAGTCCTGGCTAAAAGGTAGCAAAAGGTAAAACCAGCAGGCAGCCTGCTCCACCCATTCCCTCCATGGTTCTGGCCAAGTTTTTGCCGCTCGAAAGAAAAGAAATATGAAATATGACTCCAAGTCGAATTGTGAAAACTTGCAGAAAGGTAAGAATAAGCATATCAAGATCATAAATAAAACACCGAAGTGGTAAGAGCGCAGAGAGACGGAGCCGGGAAATTAAATTTTCGACTAGAAGGCTAACCGAAAAACATGCCTTCCTCTAAGCTCCAAGCTCCAAGTCCCACCTCCCAGCCCAAGCCCATGTATACTATATGGTGCACATTGCTAATATACGCAACGCGCTGCCAACTTTGATTCGCAAATAAATTATTCCGTTCGCCTTGCTCTCTGGCCCGAAAATGAAAATACTGCCGGAAAAGGCTGAAGGATCCGAGGAGCAACGAAAGACTGAAACAAAAACAGGTGAGGAATCGCCGGTAAGCTAGGTATCCCTTAGACACATTCACAGAGTCTTGTTATTATCTAGTGATAATCCAGTTTTTGTATATTTAATATTTTGTTAAAAATTATATCACTTACTTCTAATCTTTGACCTTCTAGCTAATTTTTTCCACCAAATACTGCTCTCACCCCGCCTACCCATCCCACGGAATTCTAACCAGAAAGTTAACTCGAACTTAAAATAAAAGTTTGCTCGCCTTTTTTCAGTTGGCATTTTTTGGTTTCGTTCCGTTTTATTTTACGTTTTTTTCGGAGAATTTTTCTTAGCGTTCCACAAAGTCAAATATCATAAAGTTCGCTACGCCTTTTTGCATATTTTATTTGCGCTTATTTCCAAAGGGGGGCTCGGTGGGAAGGGAAAACTTTTTTGCTCCAAAGCTGTAGGATGTAGGGAATTTTTCTTGGGTCGGCTTGGCTTATGGTTGTTAGAATAACTTTATTTAAGGACAGAGGATAAAACAATACAAATACTTAAATAAATTAAATCAAGAAAGGGCTATCAGTTTTATTTTAAAAATATTATATTCCTAATTATTTTAGCTGTAAAAATTTTCTTTGAGTTTTAGCCATATTTGGCTGATAAAAAGCCAAACTTTGTTAGGTAAAACCAGCCAGAAGGATATCATTTTCAGCCCCTCCACTCACCCCGGACTTTTTTTGGCGCTCTCTTTTTGGCAACAATTAAATTATTCAACCGAAATTTGTTGAAGCTCCCGAAAAAGTCACGCGCACTTGACGGCAACAACGCCAGCAACAACAATAGCAATACCAACAACAACAACAACAAGTTGGAAAAACTTAGTTTCCGTATTGTTGTTGTTGGTTTTGGTGCTTTCAGTTCCAGTGTCTTTTATGCGTTGCCTTTGGGTTCAGGTTTTATTTTCCAAATGAAATGAGTTTGAAGTGCATTTGACGGCGGTCGCCAAAGTTGGCCAAGCGCCTTCTTTTTACCAGGGGGCGTGGTACCCTAAGCCCACACAGCTCACAGCCTGTGCAACTTTTTTTTAAGGGTATTATTGCTGTTGTTGTATTAAACATTTTAATGGAAAAGTTTCGCAGTTAAAGGCGCTTTTCCATCAATGATATTTTAAAAGCTTTCACTTGCTAAAGACACAAAAAAAAAGGACACAAAGTTCCGGGCCCAAAAACTAATTAAACCAATCTGAAAGAGGTCATCATGAAAATCAAAAATATTCCGTAATTATTCCGTAAAAATAAGGGAATGTTCCTGGAAAATAAATCTTTAACAACGCCATGTTCGTTTTAAATCAAACTACTGAGGTTTTTTTTGTCTGGAGTCACCCCTCGTCCTGGCCCATTCAAAATTCAATTCAATCCCGGTCGCCTCCTTTCGCTCACCTATTTCTGTCCAGGCCGTGAAAGGACCTGCTGCATGTGTCACTCGATTCCGGGCAACGCTTTCCACTTGCACTTTAGCACCAATTTACACACAGAAAGCCGGAGAGAGTGCCATACAAATACGGGCAGAACGGGCAGCCGGGAGGGGCATCCAGACACTTACATGTATCTTCATCTTCATGTAGTTTTCTAGTCCCTAGTCTCAGCCTTTCCCGTTTCATTTCCTGGCCTAATGGCGCATAGTGTTCTAGGCCCCTCAAATCGGACCCGTCACTCACTGTCCCGCTCTCAGCCTTGCTCTCCGGCTATCTGGTCGTCTCTGTTTCCCATCAACCAGTTTCCAGCTCCGTTTTTTACAGATTTAAGCCTTTTGAGCAGGACTTACACTTATCAAGTGCCACTCTGAGAAACATGTGTTCATATTTAAGAGGCTTTGCCTTCATTCTATTTTAATACCATACTTCTATGGCCAAGCACAGGCTGTTCCTCACTCTATTGCAACTCTAGAAGCGCAAAACGATCTATGAATCACTCGAGAATTAATCAGAAATAGATACATGTACCTCTGCTCAGAAACCAGATGTCAATAGATAAGCGTATGGATATTTTGGCGGTTCCTTCCACCCATTAGCCACGCATCGAAAACCCATTACCATGTAGTCGCATCGGAAAACTTGACACAAAATGTAAAAAATATTTCGCTCTCTCGTTTTAATGCAGATTAATAAAATCTATTTATGTATTCCGCTCTAGGATCTGATGAAAGTTGAAAAAGATATAGACATCCCTGTGGGCCATATGGGGCCTTCCATACACTTCCCCATTTTCAAAGGGATCCCATCGGAAAAAATGAGAAAAAATCTAAAAAATATTTCGCTCTCAGGTTTTGATGCAGATTGATAGGGAATCGACCCACAAATTGTTTAAGGTATACCGCTTCAGGATCTGATGGAAATTGCCAAAGATATAGCCATACCTGTGAGCCAAATGCGGCACCCCTATACTATCCCCATTTTCGAAGGGCTGTCATCAGAAAAATTAAGAAAAAATTAAAAAATAATTTGTTCTCCGATTTTGATGCAGATTAATAGAGAATCGATCCACAAATTGTTTAAGGTATTTCGTTCCAGGATCGGATAAAAATCAACAAAGATAGAGACACCCCTGTGGGCCAAATGGGGCCTTTCCCATTTTTAAAGGATACCATCGAAAAAAAATTTGAAAAAATTTAAAAAATATTTCGCTCTCAGGTTTTAATGCAGATAGATAGAGAATTGGTCCGCAAATCTTTTGAGGTATTCCGCCCTAGGATTGAATGAAAATTACTCCAGATATGGACATATCCGTGACCCATTTTTATATGAATATAAAATCTTCAAACATTTGAATTCAATCAACGAAAATTGGACTTGGTAAGTACGCTTTAAAATCACTGATTATAACACAGAGAAATCGGATAACGCAGAACCCTGAGCTAAAAATCAGTTTCAAGCTTTTAAAAAGTAGCTCTTAACAAGGTAAGGTCAATCCGGCCTGTCATCTTCATTATCCGCACTTTCCCGTGATAAACTCTATTTGATCCATTGATTATTGTTTATCAATATGGTATTTAAATCTTTGTTTCCTTTTGACCCCCTCTCCTCTCCTCTCGGGCAAATAAAATGAACTTTATTTGCGAATTTTATTTATGAGCTTCATTAAAACTTTAAGTCGCCTTTATTTATAGCTGGGCCGGCGCTGGCAGCATTGTTAATATTAATATTTAATTTATTTTATAATTTTTACACACACACACACACTGCACTCATGTACAAGTGCATTTTCAGGACAATAACTTTGGGTTGATGATGTCCTTGTTTACTGTTATTATTGCGCACATATATCTCTCTTTGTATTGGCAATGAATTGGCTGACTCCGTCCGATGTCGCCTTCTGTCGTATAAATCGCACTCAATAAACCATATAGAAGGCATAAATTATATTTTGCCTGCTCGGTATTTTCATTAAGCCGCGCCAGACAGTCGAAGAATGAGATGAAAGTCGAAGGGGGATTCCGAAAATTAAAGCTCTTGAAACTTTAATGCAATTCCAGAGCCATAGCTGCTTGGCTTGGCTTGGGCTTCAGCTTCGGGTTCTGGTTCGACTTCTGGCCGCTGCTATTTCGGATTTTATTGTGTTGGCCAAAACAACCGAGAACACCCGAAAGGAGCCAAACAGCAACAAACCAACAACTCTCCAAAAACAAGCGAAAAATTAATGAGCGCAATAAACATTTTAAGTGGAATTGTTGGTAAAGTTGTTAATTTTTAGTGCAATTTATAATTTTATTTTCTGCTGCTGTGTTAGAGCCAGTCTGCTCCTGCCGCTGTGTGGCAAGTGTAATAAAATTGCTCTCGAAATTGGCAACAGTCAGAAAGCCACTAACTCTTTTCCAGGGCCCTCGATTGGCATCATAAATAATCTGTTTACAAGTTAGTTACGCAGTTAATTTTGGCTCTTTCCGACAATTTCTTGGCCACCGCCGTCTTCGCTGACCTTTTAAACTAATTTCCCTGAAGATTGGCGACCGGAAAAGCAGTGGTCCAATTCCCAGGCACGCAGCCGGTTAACCCAGCCCGAAGCTTTGTTTATTGTTGTGTAAGCCAAGCACGACACCTGTCCACCCATTCAATGGCACAGGTAGTGCGGATTCCCGCCCCACCCCTCAGCCTCTCTCTGCGATATTATTAATATTTTATTTGGTGTACCCAGACCCACTCTCGGCTCTGGGCTAACCATTTATTTCCTGCTTGAATTCTATTCCTTACTCGATTACCGCTCGCACTGCATACCTGATGATGCTTTCATCTCGTTAAGTGGCTTAAAGCCTTTCCCGGCCGAGTCTGCTGCTCTATTCAGCCGCGGGGTAGCTGTCCGTCATAATTGAGCAACCCGTTCGGGGCGTTTATGGAATTAGTGGCCAGCGAGCGACCAGCGAGATTGTCGTGGACTTGAATTCGATGTGAGGCGTGGACCTCCATTATAGAGTGGCTAATGATGGATGTGTGCATTAATGGTGAGAATGTTTGCCTCCAGACAGGGGCCTGTACTTCTCCTTTTCACCTTTAATGAAGCCCTCGAATGCATTACAAAAGTGAGCTTATGAATATGGAAAGCGGGAGTGCAGCTACCTGAACAAAAATTGCATGCCAAACAGGTGTTTTGTGGAGGAAAGTTCTCGCTTTCGTGTGCATTTCTGCGCTGCCAGGACATTAACTTTAAAAATGAGCGAAGCATTAAAATAACTTGGAATATGTATGATGAAGTAGGAGATGGGGATGGGGCTGGGTGGGTGAATAAAAACGGCGAATATTTAAATGTATAATGAGCAGCTGAAAGCTTTTTAATGGCTTTTCAATTAGATGAGGTCAAGTCGGGCCGCAGTCTGCGAGTGGGTGACTTTTGGCTTCTGGGAGTGTGTGTGCGAGGACTTAATATTTGCGCAGCACCTGCCTCGGGCTAATTAGACGCCGGCTGACACAAAAGCCGACATTTGGTAAAATATAACCATACTTACTAATTGCCATTTAAGAGCGATCTCAAAGATGTGTCTTCTTCAGTTTTCGACATTCCCATTTCCGCAGGAAACACTCACACTTTTAATTTAAGCAACCACCTTTCATAATTTGAATATTTCATACTCCCTTGCCGAGTGCATACCATTTTTTATTGTCCTTCGCCTTCCATAATCAGTGCTATTTTAAGGACTCGTGACGGCGGTTTGTCATTTTATTTCTGAAGTATAACGAATGTAACATGTGAGAACACTTTCCAACTCAAAAGTTGGTAATTAGAATGGACACGGTACACAATTTCGCAATTCACCTTGCGGTTTGTATTATGAGACAGTCAGATACTCTTATCCTTTCATTTAATTCAACATATTCAGTCTCCCAGGATGATAACTGAGGACCCACTAGGACGAAATTAATTTCCGAGGCTTTTGTGCCATTTGAGCTTCATGGAGGGCCCTTCGCCCCTTTGACCGGCCCCCTTTGAGCCAAGTCCTTGTGAAAAATAAACAGTAGCCATTGTGCCATGAGTGGGATATGGTATATGGTATATGGCATGTAAAAAAGCAATCTCCCCACAACTACCAACCAACTACCAGCCAGCAACTACCAGCAGAAACAGTACTAGAATTTTTGCGTGCGTCAGGATTTTGCCGAAAATATTTTGCAAGTACAAATAAATCCATTTCAATGGTGCTGCAATACATTCAGGAGCGGAGGAAGAAAAAAAACCACACGGGGGCAGGGAAGCTGGGGCGAGACCGAAGCGGCACAGCACTGGTATTAGTGGATTAGTGGGGTGGGGCGTGGGCATGGCGGGGCAGTGGTAGTATGCGAAAACCGCATAAACAACAACGTAAATAAATCAATGTAAACAATCGAAACAGTTGTCGGTAAATTGAAATTTGAAATGCAACGCTGCCGATTCCGATGCCGATACCGATGCCAATGTACTCAGATCCATTCAATACGCATACGAGTTCCTTTTTTTTAATTCTTTGTTCAGGGACTGCCACGGCATCACCCGCACAGCCCCAAAAAAGGGAAAACAACTACAAAATGTGTTGAAATAGACAACCAAATAAAAAGCATGAGAACAATCCCTATGGCATATGAAGTTTGGCATTCGAACGGCAAAGGACTGCGAAAAACAATATGCAAAATATCCTTTTTCGATCGAATACAATAATCGATCGAATAATTAACAAAACACAAGAGCAGACAATAAACAAAAGAAAGTGACAGGCAGTAACACAAAGAAAGAGACAGACAGTAGGTACAAGAACAAGCTCAAACATTTCTTGCTTTCGAAAGACAGTTTTGAAACAATTTGAATTGCAAACAACAAGTTAACTTCTATTAATTGTTTATTTTTTAAGGTACATGTGTCGTTCTATTAGCTAATTAGATACAACCAAGAGAAGCAGTTTGAAAACCTCAGAAACAAAAAAAGAAAATGGTGTCTTTCTGCCAGGAGCTAACTTAATCATTACAGAAATCCATTACAATCCATTGTCTTCTCCGTTCGAAAACTTTCTGGCTTATCCGGGAGTTAACTTTGTCCTGGATTCTGTTCCCAGCCACCCCCTCTTGCAACAGCCTCTTGATGATTCCTGGGACAGAGACCCAAGGCTCAACCCTTTTGTCACGACACTCCTTGCTTTTGTGGTCGCAGGCTGTGACACGTGTCATGTGTTGTTGTTATTCGGGCTCTAGTTGGTCCTGCTGCGTCCTGTTAGAAATACAAAGGACGAGAAAAGGAAGCTGGAATGCCAACGCATGTTTCGTTGAGGAGAACAAGAATGATGATAGACCACAGCAAAATGAACTGCGCCCGGTGGCGAGAAAACAAAGGAACAGGACGAGCAGCTTCCGTATCTCACAATACGATTGCAATGATGAATATACTGAGATAAATAATGATATCTTAGAGTTTGATAATATTATACATGCTTAGAGATAGACAATTATGAGGTTAGCTTGTTTCCTTTAAAGATTTATCAGGCCTATATCCTATATACTTTAAGCTTTGTCACATTTTCTCACTGTGTGCCTTGATTTTCCATCTGTGGGGCAATCAACAATGAATGGATGCCACAACTCTCGCCTCGGACCATGTCCGAGTGCCATGTACAACACATTGTTGGCTGCCCTGTCTGCCGCTCATTTCACACCACATAGATTTTATGTACTGAGGAAATCTTTGCCCGAAACTTGGCCAATAATATAAAGTAATTAAAAACCGCACAGATAGCCGAGGGAATCGGGCGGAGATCCGAAAGCTAATCTGGTTGGACTTTTATTGAGGAAATTGTACAAGTGGAGGTGGGAAACGAATGTTAATGTTTCTGGCCACAGGATATGGCGGCACCTGTTTCCTTTTCCTGCTCCTACCTCCATGCATCCCAGTCCCCCTCGCCCACCTCCGGCAGCTTATCCCGCTCGCACTCGCACTCTGTTTTCCGTCTTTTCTAGAACAAACAAATTTTTATGATGGAATTACAAATTTTAATGTTTGCTTGCTTGTAATTAAATTTTCTACTGCCGTTGTCGTGTCCTCGCTGATGTGTCCCGCCACGGGAGTGATGATTCTGTGGAAATCTGCAATGTCCTCTGAAAGAGAAAATATTTTAAAAATTCTTATGGTTTTTATGGAAGAATAGAGATAGTTTTACTGTCTAGAATAATGAATTCAATGTCCATTATCTAGGGCATAACAAAGTTCTAGGGTATTTCCCATGTCGACCCATAAATGTCCTTAGCCTTCCCCCCCGTTTTTTGTTGTTTTATGTGTGACTTTTATGGGCGTGACACGTGAGCTATTTTTATTACCCAGCCAGCGGAAGCAGAAACAGGAGACCAATGCCAAAGGAGACCGGAAAGGATGGGGCACGGCGAGCATGGCTGGTTCGCAAAGCAGAGCAAGGACAATGGCTCTGACCTTTAAACTTTTAATTACACAACTGCCCAAACAGCATACTACATTTTTAATTAAACCAAATCGCCACAAAATTGAACGAGAAGCTAATGGATGAGCTCGAATGGATGAGTCTTTAAGGTGTCTAGAAATGAATGCGATTTATTGGCAGTCTTCGATGCCCACTTGTTTAAGTGAATTATAACTTTTGTTTTCTGTCTATGGCTATTTTTTATGTCCGATTGCGGCGTGTGGCATGTGGCAAAGTTTGTGGCCGCAACTTATCCACCGAATCAACATTTGTATTGGCGCTTTTGAAGAGGGAAGACGGCTCAAAGGTTCAATTCAGCCAGTCAACCGTCGAAGCCGAGCAGAAACTTCCACAGCTTCCATAGGAAACTGTCAAAAGTTTCCTTTTTTTGTTAGGGGTACAATAAGTTAAACTTATCCCGGGGATATCCCACAGAACTGTGGCGGCGAGAATGTTAGGAATCTCCAGATTTCAGAAGCTGGAAAGTGAGACAGCCCAATCGACTGACGGCATAGCTGAAATATCTGAGCAGTTGGAATGGATTGAAATGGAGAGACTTGAAGGAAGGGATATGGTTTAAATTCTATTAATATTCCTTCACTGAAATCCAAACCACCCATAGTAACTGTCCTAAACCGCCAATTATAACGTGAATTTTTCATTACTTTTTACCTGCCTGACTACGCTTTCACTATTGGCCTTTGGTCAAGGATATTGGTAGTAAGATGGCAAAGGAAATAATGGCCTTGGCCTAAGAAACAATATTGAAGTGGCTTCCAAGGGAGGAAGCAAATGTGTAAGTCAACAAAAGAGAAAGGACATTGAAATTGTTGAGATTATAAAATCCCTACATGACAATCATCATTACCAGCGACATCGATGACAGCGAAAGGATTGTCAGCGATGACAGCGACAATTGTCAGAGGCCAACGAGCAAGGACATGCAGCTGAAAAGGATGATGGAAAAAGCAGAAAAAGTCCATCCGCCATCTCATTTGCTTTCGCCGCTCGTCCCGCCCTGATGGGCGCCAATTATGAGTGGCTTCCTTCGCCCAGTCGGCTGGTCGGCAGTTCGTTCAGTCGATTCTTATTCAAAATTAAAGGCAATTATCCCTGTGCAAATAGGCAGAGCGGTGGTGGCAACCTTGAGTGAAATCCTCCCTGCGATGACATGCCAAAGGAAATGGGGAAACGATGTAAGAACAAATGGGAAAATTGTAAATAAGTATCGAAGCGAGGGAATAAAAATGGTGATCAGAATTTAAGTTCATTTTCGCGACTTATCAGGCAATTAAATCAAAGAATTGTGAAACTTTTACAGGACATTTAATAATTCATAAAACAGAAATGCTGTCCATTTCAATTAATTAATCTCTTCATAAATATGATATAATATTAAAAACCTTGAAAGGATAAATGGATAGTTCTTATTTAATTTTCGGCAAAAAAAAAGGAAAACTTTTACTTTCATGTGCGTCGAGTCAAGCGTTGCAAATTAAATTTTCTTTGACTTTTGGCCATTAGCACATTCTGGTTCGGGCCACGTCTAAGTCAGGCACTCTTCCACTTTCAGATAGTAAGTTTTGTGGCTTTCACTGAAGCCCACAACTTTTTTCCTGGCCACCGCAATGTATTATACTCAAATAAATTTTGTTTGTTTACGAAAATATGCAGCATTTCAGCTTGTAAATGTTTTCTGGCTCTTGCCTTTGATTTTTAGCCACAAAACCGCATTATTTTGGTTTTCAACTAGCTGTGTTGCCCCTTCCAAGTGCCTCAGCCCATTCTGTTTTCTTTCAAGTGACCAATTGCAAAAGTTTCCCGGCGCCCTCTCCCAAATTTCAAATTCATTTATCACACACGAATGCATGCGAGATGGCAGGGAACTTGGCCATCAAACAAATTATAAGCCAGTTTGTGCAAATTACTCCATTATTAAGTTTTTGTTAATTGAAGTAAATTTCAGTAATTGATGTAGTTTGCCAGCTTCGTGTTTCTTTCCTCGGCTTATTTATAATTGAATGGCTGGCCTGGCCTGGTCCTGTCATAAAAAAACCAGCTAGCCTTCAAAATAAATGGTAATTTTTGTCTCAAGACTTGTGTGTATTTACCTCCTCGCATAGAACATAGCACACACGCCCCGAAAACCTCAAATTCTGATTGCATTACTCCTTTGAGCTGCCTGGGGTTTTCGGCTTCGAGTATTCGGAGCATGAGGCGGTTTCCTTAATTAAAATGTCGTCAAAACAATACGGATTTTGTCAAATGCATTGCTTGCCTGCCCTCTCGGCCGGCTGTGACATGCTGGGGCCGAATTGCGGAAGGTGTGAGGACGGGATAACGTTGATTGTTTACCGGAGTCTGGGCTTTGAGATGACAAACAGTCGCCGCCTTGAGATCCTCGCAGGGCCCGACCTGCAAAGCCTGCAAACCGCACATTGATGGTTTACTCAATCAGAGCGGCAAGACGGACAGAGCAGCAGCACTGTGTGTGTCTGCCATATAATTAGCTCATTTATGTTGATTTCCTTTGACAAGGAATCGAAAATATAAATTGGCCCTATTAATTCGGCTTATTCATTATGCATAACCCGTCCACTACCGCTCCCTCACAACCAGAAAACCAAAGTCATTCATAAATTTGTGGTCAGAGAGTTATCGAGCAAATTTGAAACGATGTGGTTACCAACTGCTAAGTGCATTCCACACACCACTCTGCCCATAAACGGCTACATTCAGTATGCGGACAGTTGCCGATATTTGGTGAATGGATTTAAATTTGAATTTTCGGGATGAGGCATGTAATTATGAGCTAATGGCCGGGTCTGCTGTGACGCTTGCCATGTGCTAATTAAAATCAGTAATACATCACCAATCGGGGGATAATGGACGCTCTGTTTAATTTAGAGACAGATTTTCATGCAGTCTAGTTTCTCCCAGTTGAGCCATTTTTTAAGTGGCTCTTAGTCGGCCACCTGGACCTGGGGCGCTTGAAAACAACTTCATTAGTCAGCCTTCTCCTTAAATATTTCGAGTAGCTAGACGCACTTGAAATGCTTTAAAAATTGCAGCTCTCTGGCGTGAGCAGCGAAAGTGGCCAGATGGAACGAGCAAGATAGCTCGCATAGATTTAATTAACATTGAAATGGTTTCAATTGCGATGGGGAATTAGCTGAACTTTTGTGCTGCCTGGGACTTGGGGCGAGGTGCCAGGAGTGTGTCTGAATTTTGAGCAACTTTCTGGCTCTTGAATGGAGTGTGTTGATAGGGCTTTGGGTCTAATATGATAGGGTTTAATAACGCTCAGTTTAAGTTTGCTTTTAGTTCTAAGCTGGCTCAAGTCTTGGCTTTTATCTAAAAGTATGTAGTTGCTTTTTTATTTCTCTAAATAATCACAGGCAACCGAATAATCTCATTCAGTTCTCCTCCCGCTTGTAATAAATACAAAATACTTTAACTGCAATTGTGTTGCTCATACGCCATGTGTGCCACGTACGCCGCCAACGTCCTTATCATCATCATCGTTCCCATTTCCACACCCATCATCATCATCATCGTCGTCGTGGTGGCAGTCTTCGTCGCTTGTTCCCCTTTCGTCGTTGCTTGAAAACAATTAGAAATGCAACATTGTTTTAATCTCTTTCGCATTTAACGCAAATTGCTTAGCATTAAGGCGCTTGCCAAAAACACCCGCAAATGTGCAAAAGAAACACGCAGACAGGAGACGCAGAAAGTGAAATAAGAAAGAAAGTCGGGGAAAGCGCTCTAGGTTCCTGGGTGCAGTCTGCTCGTGGTGCTTTTGGCTTAGACGGACAGCGAATGCAATAATTTGAAATTAAGCATTTTTTATGAGCTGCACAGCTTGTTTGCCTTCGGCTTCTCCCTGTGTGTGCTTCTCCCATTCAATTGTAGCTTATCTCTTTTGCCCTCTGTTTTCCAGCATTTTTTTTTTTGTTTTGTCGAGGATATTGGTGAAATCTTGAATTATTGTATTTCACTTAAAGGGCTTAACTTTTTAGATAATTATTTATCCTGGCTGTCTTCGTTGTTCCTTTTCTCCTTTTATTACTCATACGCCCCGTGTATAATAAGTATTACTCATTCGCTCTGTCGTAAACTAAAACATAGATATAGTTTATTAGAGTTTAAGGCCCTAACTGACCAAAGTATTACTTCAAACATAATAAATACATTTTCATCTTATTATGAAGTAATTGTATTATTTGCATTACTCATCCGCCCCGTGGGACACGCCAATCTGCAGTCAATTTGCCACAATTTATCACACATCCCGAACAACTTCTCCATTTCAATGCTTTTTTTTTTGGTTTTTTATCAACTTTAGATCATACTTAAGATGTCATAAGCAGATGCCTTGAGCCTCAGCCCCTGTCCGTGTGGGCGTGTCTACCAAGGCCACTGGGCATGTGTTATGGGGATATCCTTGTTTCGGTCTCCGGGTCGTCGGCTCCGCTACAAATTGATCATAATCTGTAAGCCATTTATCTTGCCAACACAAGCATCGGAATGGATCTGAGTTTGTTAGGCGAGATTCCGGGGAGGAGGAGACCGGAGTGGTGCCGAGGGGGGGATTGACAGCGGCGGCTCAAGATGAATGACCAGAGATGCTCCTCGCACGATTGGGCAGCGGCATCGCTGCCATGAATGACACCGCCGGAATGGATGGCTTTGTTTGAATAGATGAATTGCTCGGCACACACCCCGTCTGGAACTCCCCCCTCTCCACACTCCTGTCTCCATCAAACTGTTCCCTCCCTCTGACCTCGCCACAGATTCGTTTCAGTTGTTGCTTCTTTTTTATTCCTTTGTTGTGGCGGCAAAGTGCTAATTTGGCCATTTGTTTATCGATTTTGTTCTGGGATGTTTGTGCTCCGCAGCGTTAAGTGGCCAATAATCAAAATCACTTGAGCCAAATTGCCTCGGCTGGTAAAGGACCAACAAGCCAAGGACATATTGCTGATATTTATTACGGAGGAGTAACATTTTTGGCTGGCAAGTTGGATCAAGCTAGTCATTGCATGAGTTTAAATTTGTATTCCAATGTGTCATATTGAGTTGAGGCCCCGAGGCTCTGACAAGCCTATTGGATGCCGCATTCCGCCATTTGCGCTTTGCCACTTTAAGTCGCATCTCCTTGACCCGATCGCGCACTCCTTGCCACATTCGCGACCCACCAATTTTTGGGCCAAGAAAACAAAGTAATAAAGAAAGAGCTGGAGCTGGGAAGCAGGGAAATCATTTTATGTGCACGCCATCCACATATTGATCAAGTGACAGGCTGGCTGAGTGACAAACAAACTGGGTCTCCCCATGCTTATTATGCAAATATGCAGGCCAAATTGATTTGCTGCCGAGGCGGTGGGTGGTCGTAGGGTACTGCCACCCCCTTCCAGCACTCCCAGCACTCGCAACTGTGTCAGTAAGACGGAAAACAAAACGCGGCGTATGCGCAATTTCCCTCAACAACAAAATTCACCGTAAAATGTATGCAAATATGTGGCACACATACCTAGGAAACGGGCACCATAAGCCACGTAAACAATATAAGGCAACGGTAGGCGGAAAAATTGAAAAGAAATTGAAAAAATATACGTATAGATATCGCCCAGCCGGCGGGCATCACCTGAGTGAATATGTGCGGGCTGAGAAATCTCAGATTAAACTAATTTCTGGCTTGTTGCACCGCCGTAGCCGCAGAATATTCCCCTGAATATTTAATAAGCCCCAAAGAAGCTGTTAAGCACAAAGAGAACAGTTGCGGAAAAGTGGTCTAAACAAAACGAAACAGGATATACACTTTCCCATCTCTCGTTTAATCATTACTGTCGGCTACTTCAGTGGCATTCCTCCCAGTATTTCTCAGGCGTTTACAAAATACTCGACGAATGCTCGAGTTCAGATTTTTCGCCAAACTTCAAAGGACAAACGCTCAGCCAGAAACTTGTAGAGCACACACACACAGGCACACACAAATGTCCTGGGGGAAATATGAATGAGGGCGGCGGAAAGGCGGAAAAAACCAAAAGCCAAGGTGAACCCAACTTCCAGTTGCAGGTCGCGGTTGCGGGCTGCCTTCAGCCATGGCCGTGGCCCTCGCTCTCGCTCTCGACGGGCTGGCTGGCGTTTTCATGGCCATAAAGGGACTCCGGTTTATACACGAAAAGAATTTGTACACAAATTATTGTACGCACAAACGGGTACAGTGCGTTGCGGGACTGTAATCAGATTTGTAAGACATACTGATTTGATAGTGGGACTTTGACTTTAATCTACGAGATACAGTTCCCTAAAACAGTTCTATGATCAAGTATGATAATAAATTAATTTCCTGGCTCTTAACTTTCCGAAACGCAGCTTGCATTTGCGTTGGCGAAAAAGTTTCCTTGTTGTATATGGGAGGACGCGACCCATAAATAAATTTGCGACAAAATAATTATAAAAAAAAGAGAAGGAAAGGAAGGCGCAAACGTGGCCATAAAACTAGAATCACACAGACACTTTTTCGATTACAACTTTTTCGGCTCGCTTGGAAATAGAAATAAAATTGGGCAACCATTGTCCACACACGCACGCTGAACCACGCCCCCGGCCACAGGCTACCGACTACTGGCTAGGTCCTTCCCGTCCGCCTCACAGCCCGTGTCCTGCGACCACCTACACAATTTCAACTTAATGACACAACAATCACGAATGCCATAAAACATTTCTATGCTCGTGCCGCCACGTCTCCGAATACATATATATTTTGTATTTTCAAAACTATTTCCGCTGGATTCTATAAGGCCGAAACGCAGCGCATTTGGTTGCCGGGCAGTTTTTGGCTTCTATTTCTGGCCAAAAATGCTCTCACATTGTTATAGAAACTGACTTTTGACCATGTTTACGGTTGAGCGGTGGAAAAGTGAGATATATTAGATTGGAGGTGGGTTTATAAACATACTCTTAGTTTAAGATAATTTATTTAATCTATTTTGATTAATTGAACTATAATTACTACAAACAATTGCATTATGGTTTAATGTCTTAAATATAAAAAGCATATCCCCATATTCGACTACATCTCTCTAGTTATATATTATTGTTTTTTCCCAACCTGTGACCAGTGGAAGTTTTTCTATTATATTCAAATTAAACTTTGGCACTGCCCCCTGTCTGTCTGGGAAGGTGCGGGAGGACGTGGGCCAAATGGCTGCCGCAGGCCAACAAATTTGTTTTATTGCAATGCGAACAAAATTTTGGACACGTTAGATATTTGATGGCCGCCGTCTGAGAGCAAATAGAAAGGAGTCCGTGACTTGTGGCACGTTCCGTCATTAAATTCAGGCAACGGGCCGAGCTTAAAAGCGTCATTAATACGTGGCCGCAGACTCCTCCAGCTCAGCGCATTTATTTTGTTCATTTCATAATAAATTTGCCGCCACCTGAGCCTTGTGCGCCTCGTGCGCCTTGTGCATTTTAGCAAGTTATCAAGAACTTGACTGTAATTCTATTTATTGCTGCATTTGCCATGCCAAACGGCTTCTTGGCCGGAAGAGAGAATGGCTAAAACAGGACAGGCCGACAGGCTGACAGGCCACAGCCCACAGCCAGTGCAGGCAGAAGCTGGCGAAATGAAAGCGCAACGGTTCCGTTGGGAGCAAGTGCGCTTCTTGGCCGGGCATCTGGGGAATCGAATTGCCGGAAAGGATGGCGGAACATTCCATAAGGAGTTGTCCGCAGGAAATTAAAATAATTAAATTAGGAAAGTTCGCAGGAGGTCTGAAGGAGTTGTGAGAGCTTGAGTGGGGAATTCAAGACTACGACTATAAAAATATAAATTTTGTATTAAATAAATAAAGGATTAGGAATAAACCCACATGTTGTTCCATCCTCCAAAGATCCTTTCAACAAAATTAAATACTTGTGCACAATTTTAATGAATTCTTGAATATATGGCGCCACTTGAAATATAAATTTCCGTAAACCGCTGCAGGGGATACCTTCTGTGGGCAAAGTCTGTATGGCAGCCCCAAGGCCAAGAAGCCGCAGGCTGTTAACGTGGCCCATGCAGCTGCTGCTGAGGCTGCAATTTAAACTGCCTTTTTCTCTAATTTCTCTGCTGTTGGGCATTTTCCGGGTGCAAGCTTAGCTCCAGCGATTTTCCCCAACGACCCGAGGCCCGAGGCTGCGGCAGAGGGGGCCACTACTGGCAGAATGGAAACATAGACATGGACGACTGGCAGTCAGAAGTTTATTTAGTTGGTGGGGCAATGCTTCTTTGCTGTCTCGCTCGCACCTAGACAGAGACAGGGCTAGTGCGAGTAAAAGAGAGAGTTACACTGACAGCCATCGTCCATATTTCTTATTGATTTATCTGTTAATTAAAATTCTTAGCACGTAAACGGGTGTGTTTGGGTAGGGCCGAGGAGCCCAAAGATGCTTCACATACACATATACACCAAATAAAGTGCTGCACCACCCACACAGACACACACTCCCTCCGAAGTTACACTGACAGCCATCGTCCATATTTCTTATTGATTTATCTGTTAATTAAAATTCTTAGCACGTAAACGGGTGTGTTTGGGTAGGGCCGAGGAGCCCAAAGATGCTTCACATACACATATACACCAAATAAAGTGCTGCACCACCCACACAGACACACACTCACACATGCTCGGAGCGATAGAGACAGGCAACACGAATTGCATTTCAACTGCTTGTCTTCAAATTGCAATGCCAATGTCTCTGCATTGGTATTCGGGTATCCCGGCGTGGGTGAGCAAGACATACGGGTTGCCTTTTAATTTTATCAAATCCTGTACACCCACACACACTCGCACACCCATCCCGACTTCGTTGTCCTCGCATTTCATTTGATTGATTTCTCAAAAACAAAAACCCAACGCAACAATAAATAACTCTGCAGCACAACTTTCATCCTGCTGACAATGCAGTAGTGCGATAACATTCAATTTTTAGGCATTCGAATGGCTGGATACCCTAAACATACATTCCGGCAATTGGTAATGAAAGTCCTTCCAGGGATTATAGAATCCTTCCACCTTCGTCAAGCGCTGCAGAGCAATTGTAAGTTTCGACAAATTCTAGACTAAAATCTAGATCCGCAACACGTCCCGCACCGAATGTGTTCCGGGCTATCTATGACCGAATCTACGGCCGAGATGCTACCAAAAAAAAATGACACAGACAGCCAGACGACAGAGACATAAGCATATTACAATATTACACTGTCACCGGAAATGGCTGTAACGGCAAAAACAAGCTGCAAAAAAATGTTGGGGAGAATCGGGGAGAAAATAAAAGAAAAGGCAAGCAGATTGTATGCGACAAATGGGAGATAATGTAGCTGGTGAGTGGGGACTGAATTTCGGGATGAAATGGGACAGGGACTGGGATAGGGAATGGGATACCTCTGAACCGAAACCAAATCGAAAGTGAGAAGCAGAGAGAGAGACGGAAGCATTGGGCAAATAAAGACGGCCTGTCTATGTCTGTGTGGCATTATTTTAACATTTTATGCTGGCACAACGAAAATCTGACAGTTGACTAGCGCAGAAAATATGCTCACAGGGATAGATCTCACTGTGGGTGTGTGTGTGTGGGAGTGTGGGCCTTGTTATACGGAAAAGACCGGAAACGAGGACGAAAAGTGTTAAAAGAAGCCGACGAGGAAGCCAGTACATGCATGAGGAATTCCTCTTGGGCCCGGGCGTTGATATTCAATCAGCGGCACTCATATATTCATCATCATCATCAGCAAGAGCCACGGCTATGCCTTCCCCTACAGCCATAGCTCCCCGGACACACATATCCCTGCTGGGAGCCACCTAGGCACCATCCACCATCATAATTGACAAACCAGCTCACGTAGTGAATCAGTGATGAATGTTTTTATGCTTATTGTTGAGTTCACTGAGCGAAATGAGTTGTTTGTCTGTCCGCCAGTCCGTGGGCTCACGTATGTGTCAATGTGTGGGCATTAGCCCGCCCTGCGACCTGGACTAGCACCACCTGCACGTGCGGCGCTTTGGGGCAGAGGCAAGTACGCACAAATATTGATGTAAGCCCGATCTGCTCTGCATTTTCAAGAGTTTTCAGAGTAAACATATTTTGACAAGAGCTGCTAGTTGAGGTTTTTAATTACCAGACAAGACCACTCTCTCCCTAAAAGTTCAAGTTTAAAGCTCAGATTTCTATGAAAAATATCTGCATATTCATGATTTTATTTAAATAGTCTCTCTGAATAATTTCAATGGCATTTGATATGCAATCTAGTGGCATAAAGTGAATACTTTTTGCTCCGACCGAAACTCAAGGGTTTCGGAGTAGCCGAGAAAGTAACAAAACCGCAGAGGGACTGCCAGGGCTCGCATATCATGCCGCCATTAGCCGCAACTCTGTTATGGCTGTTGCATATTGCAATTGCAATTTCGCCAAACGGCAATTGAAATTATTAACATTCATAGATGAATGACAGTCATCGGCGGCGGCGTGCGGTTCGGGCTTCCATGGGTTTCAGGGTTCATAATAAATTAGGTTGATTGCTGTGGGGATTCGCACGTATGCATGTATAAGTACGTTTTTATTCGGCTGGGAGGGGACGGCCCACCAGTAACTCCTCAATCACTTCGCCTGGTTCGCCTGGCCGACCGCCCCCGGGAAATTGTTTGTTTTGTGGCCACTCGAATTTCTCAAAAAGCGAATCAACTCTTTGGGTATTTGATTACCAGTCTGGGTCGCCGGCCCATCATCAATTATTCGGTTGCA
Source organism: Drosophila monieri (assembly GCA_035047585.1). Lineage (NCBI taxonomy): Eukaryota > Metazoa > Arthropoda > Insecta > Diptera > Drosophilidae > Drosophila > Drosophila monieri. The sequence continues at coordinate 3,895,744 of JAWNPJ010000079.1, read as the reverse complement.
GGTCAAGTGAGAACGCTTGGGGGCTGGCAAAAGCAAAATTCAAAAGGAGCCGGGGCCGGGGCCGAGGCGGGAAGGCGACTCCCGGGCAGGACAAGGAAGGACAGCGAAGGAGAGCAACAATTGCAATAATTAGCGAATGATTTAAAACCGTCAGTAATCATCATTACCGTTGTCGTCGTCGTCTGGGTCTCTTTGCCTTTAGACACTGAGAAAAAAGACAGCAGAAGGATGAAAACGAACAAGGACTCAAGTCATCCCTTCGATGCCTATTTCGTCCTGGGCTGATAGTCCTGGGCTTTAAGTACTCTGTCCTTTTAAGAGATTCATTTTCCTCAGTGCAACCATCATTAACAAAGGCAAAGGAGGCCTCCAGGAGCAAAACCAAAACTGAACAGAACCGAACCCAGCCGAATGAACCGCCGCTGACGAGACCGACAGAGCACCGCAGGCATTTTCATTTGAGCTCGTGAAAATTTCAAGTGAAAATTTCGTTTGCGGCTCCCGCTAATGACGATAAATTGCGTCGCCATCGCACGGGCCACTATAAATAAGTTGCGCTCGGCTTGGCCCAACTTCTGACCCCGATTTAGGCCAGGGAAGGGGCCCAGGATAATGGCTGGGCCGGTCGGTTGTCATCAACCAGCGGCTTAAAAATGCTGCGGAATGCGTTTCCATTCCGCAACTGAATGAAATTTCGATTTATCAAATTCCAGCCGGAAAGGGTTTAGCTTCTCGGACCAGAAACCCGAATGCAGTCGGATTAGAGAGGGTTTCCATTTTGATCTATAACTCCAAGCACTATAAACTCTGCAATAGTGTTCAAAATGAAATAGTCTCTCAAATGAATTAATTGTGTTAAGCATCGAATCCTCAGAAACTGAATGAAGTTTGTCAGGGACTCGGGGTGTATCAATTAAGCCGGACGAAAGATGACTGAGCGCAATGACAACCTTTGTTTTCATCAATTTCAGTTGGCCAAGTCATTCATCCAGACAGTCATTGAGGCACTCATTCAGTTGGGATCTGCTCTTTGCCGTTTGCCTTCTGTCTGTCCGACTGTCCGATTGTCCGACTGTCTGTCGAGGTGTCCTTCTGTCTCTTTGTCTCTGTAGGGCTTCCCTCGCAGTTGTTGCTGATTTTATATATTCAAATTAGTTCGCTTTGCACGAGTGGCCCTCGAATGGGAGAGCGTACTACTGTGATATTTCCCAACTACGGCTGACTGACCAGCCAACCAACCAGCCAACCCGGCACACGGCGACCCTGGAGCCTGGAGTGAGGGGCAACAGGGGCTATCAAGTTGCCTGTGAAGTGCTTATCCTCAAATCAGTGACACTTGAATGTGCAGCACAAGTGACTGACCAAGTGGGCGACTCAATGCCTGTTCGACTGTCCGACAGTGGGACTCAACCATAGAGTTTTCTTGGGCAGTTTTCCGGTTAAAAATATAATATTCCTACTGAAGATAATGGGTTTACTGGTCTTTTATTAGTATATCCCTATCTATCATCTATTATTTTGAGAAATATATTCCCCAAAGGGCATCTCCTGTCACCTCTGGCAGACAATCCAACAAAAGTGCCAAGACTTTATTTATTTACCTTGCCCCATCGCCTGCCAACTGGAACTCGAACTGAAACTGGCCAACAACTCGAGTGCTGTTTGCTTCCCTGATTGAGTAACTAAATAAAGTTGGCCCACAGCCCCTCACCCCTCCGGCATGTTGCTGGGGATTTATGAATTCAAGAGGATCATTAAATTGATTCCTCTTGCCATGAGACTTAATCGCATCAATTAAAGACCCAGAAGGAGCCACGCTTGTGGAAGAGATGGTAGAGTTGCGCGAGAGCTTGGAGCTTGTTTCGTGTCAGATTTTTGTTTCATCGCACGTTGGTCAGTCTACATTTTATATTGCATTTTAATTAACATGGCCAATAGTATAAGCCCCGCGATCGAATCCGCAAACAGCCATTCAGGGCTGGCCAATAAATTAGCGCAAGTAATTTGCGCAATTAACTAAAAATAGTTGAAACCGCCATTAGTTGGGCTGCAGCGGCGCAAATGCAATGAATTGGCCATAAATCCTCGATTGCGAATAACTTGGCCGGCATTTTTCACTAATTTGTAGGTGAATGTGTGGGGGAGTGTCGCCGGGAGCTTGTAATTTATGTTTTAACACACTCGCACATGCAAATTAGCACGCACGAAACAAATGCAAATATTGGGGCATGAAAGGGGTCAGGGGTCGGGCTGGCACTGGCGCCCATAATGAGCTCAAGTTGGGCGGCGAGGCCTGAGGTTTTTCCGGGTTCTTTGCGGTTCATCTGGCAGCAACTGTTGACAAAATGAAATCAATAAATTCTAGCGCAAATCAATTAAAACACACCAGATTCTGTGGAAGTGTAGCCTTCTTCCACCGACCGCTCCCCCTACGGCTCTCGGTGTCGGGGGGCAAATGAAAATATTTGTCAATTTGTGGCTTTTGCGAAATTAAATTTGTCACACATACGCACAGCTAGAAAGAGAAAGGGATGCCGGCATAGAGAGAGACAGCCAAATACCAGCATGAGTTTCGGGAATTCCTCCTCTTTTTGTGTGCAATTTATTTTAATTTATTTATACGGCTTATTAAAATTGTTGTAAGGTCTATTATTTAATTAAATTTTTGTCAAATTTGATTTGTGTCCCACTCGGAGCTGGAGACTCCTTTCAAATGTTGAAAGGCATTTGTCAAATCGAATTAAATGATTGAGATTGAGCGGCTTATGCTACTAAATAGCATTGAAATATTTAACGTAAACTGATTTTTGGCTAATCACTATTGAGGACATTAAGTCCTAAAGAAAGTCAGATAAGGCAAACCATTTTCTGGACCATCGTAGACCCATCCCAGTAGCATTTCCGTCTGTCATCAAATTAAATTCGGACAATTCAGGGCATTTTCACACAAAAACAAACACAATTGTTGATTAGCAACTGCTCGACACCCTTAGAAGGGCACTTGGAGAGGCAAACACGAACAGTGCCGCACTGGAGCTGTATCAAAATTGTGCAAATAAGTTTAATCGAATCGACGGTTCCCGGGGAGTCTCGCCCACTCCCACTGGCCACTGCGAACCGTCCGGTCCGGATTTGTTGAACTTTCGTTAACGAATAGCGTACTGAGATATTTGTCAGAACCTGTCGGCACAAACTGCTTGAACAAACTCCTGACCTGTCGAACAGAGTCAAATGTAAAAGTCTGGCAAACATTCTGAGCCTCACTAGTTCCGCATACGATGTCAAACGGTGGCGATCGCAACTCCTTCAACGAACTCCATCGGGAGGTGGGCGGAGCGGAGTCGCCGCCTCCCGCCGAACTTCCGCATCCGCCCCCCGACTCCCGCTGCCTGGCTACGGATCCGGAAGCGGTATCAGCAGCGTTAACGTCCCCAGACGCCGGCAGTCGCAGTCGTACGCTGGACACGCGCCTCAACCCCAACGCTCCGATTTTTGTGCCAACGTTTAAGGTTGATCTGCTGGCCAGCAAGCTCTACAATGACTGTGAGTATCCTTGCCCTCCTAGCCCCCTTATGGCTGCTAAATCCTTTCAGTGGCCCCCTACACCCGGTGGAGTACTGCCTCGTCCGAGGACCTCTCTTACGGACCCCGCTTCGAATCGATTTGGCGCGAAAGCAGCCTGATGCACCAGGACATGGTGATGGGCGACGAGGAGGAAGAGATCCTGCAGCTGCTGGAGGAGGACGAGCAACAGGCCGTGAATGTCGGGGCCGAGTCCTACGATCCCAAGCAAAGGAGAATAACCCTAACGCAGACGAACATCCTGGACATAGTGGGGGGTGTGCAACCACAGCTGCAAGAGCCACAGCAGCAGCAGGATCTACTGGCGGAGACGCGGAGCGGGGAGGGCCGTTCCTCGAGATCCAGCGGAGGATGCTGCGCCGCCTGCCTGCTCATGTAGCAGGCTAGATTCAGTCATTCATTCAATTTCCATTCTCACTTAAATACAGACTTGCTGAAATGTTACATTACTCTCTGCCGTAATTTAATGTTTTACCAAATTGGTTGCACATTTAAGTCGGCTTCGAATCGTTTAATGATTAAATTCGGTGAGAAAAATTCTTAAACCATTCTTGAACAATCCTCTCGAGCGCTGCAATTAAGACTCCTTTCAGAACTTTGTAAATGCACTCCTTTCAAGCCCACTTACGAGTGGCATGGGGCGGGCAGGAGAAGAGAGAGTTCTATGAAGAAAGGTCGACTATACCTATGACATAATTTATAGTCTACATTTTAGCGCCTTAAACGGGTTTGTTTTACTTTCCACGAGGTCTTGGCTCATGCTGCCTTGCCTTCAGCTACTTTGTCCTGACTTACTTTCTAATGATGTTGAATATGCATGGAAACTTTTGCCGCACGCAGAATTTGCCTTCCCGGATGGAAGGTGAGGACTTGATTCACCTGTCTATGAGGTGCAAGGTAGGAGCTCGGAACAATCTACACTTTTAAGCCACACTTGAAGAAAACGTTGGCCAAAGAATGTTAGTTGCAGGGAAACAGGAGCTACAAGTCTAGCAGTTTCTGGTAGTGCACATATTTCTTATTATTAAGTAAGTGATGATAACTTTTCCTTGCTCCCTGATTATTTTAGTTTTCCACTTTTTTTGGGTCGAGAAAAGAATCTTCTGAGATTCCCTGTATGTGTGGCATAATGAGAAAAGTTACGAGTTGCGCTTTGAGTGAAGGCTCTGCCAAGGTCCTGTCCCTGTACATAATGGCCCAAACGCAGATGTCCGCGACTTTTGAATGATTAAAATGGCCAAAAGTGGCCGCATCTGCAGTTGCACAAATGCCGGGCGGAAACAATTACCAACTTGTATGCAAAAGTGCCAAATTGCCAATGGTGGGGAGCGGCGGGTGAAAACTTTCACAGCGCTCAATGTCAGGACGGGAAAGGACATGTGAGCCTGAGCCGAGGATGAGTCCTACGGCACCTGGGCCCCTTTTGTCCTTCCTTTGGCAAAGGATGCGCTGGCAATTTTGTGCCAATTTTCTGCGCCTTCTGTTTGTTTATGAAACAAGTCACGTAAGCGACGAAACCCGTTCGCTCGCCGGAGTCGCCCCATGCCCTTTGCCCCCTTTGGGGGGCGTTGAACCGACAGTTGGCTAAGTGGGCGTGCCATCACCTTGTTTCTGGTTGCCAATGCTTCCATGTTGTTACTGCTTTTGTTTCTGTTTTTGCTTTGGCCGGAGGCGATTGTCATTGGAATCGAGAATTCGGCAGCAATTGGCAAACGTCACGAAAGCAGGTAAAACTTTTCACGATCTTTCGCGCCCTTTTCGCCTGATTGTTGATTTGGTAATCTTTTATTTGAGCCCTCACTTGTTATTTTTTTGTTTTTAACTTTTTTCCGACAGCAACTTTTTACTTTTCCATAACGGGCTTTGTTGCCTTTCCCGGTTGGCTGTTTATTGCATAAAATTTATGCTCGTATATTGTGCAATTGAAAAAGTTTGTCACATTTCTCTGATTTTCCGGTCTCTCTGTCAGCAGTACAGTGCGTTGCGAAAGTGTATTGATGCACTTATGTTACACAATGAAAAATAAGGATAGTTTTTATTGAAATTATACTCTCTTTTGTAGATATTTATAAGTAAAATCATTTCAATAACTATTTTTAGTAGCTTCTTTTAAAGTTATACTTTATCTTTGGAGAGCACTGTCCTTTTTCCAAACAGGCCCTTTACAAAAATGTGGATATAGGGGAAACCAAAGCCGCTGGCATAAGCCATTATTTATGCATCGATTTCAAATCACCAAAAACAAAGCAGAGCGGGCCAGAAAAAGAAAGTTGCAAATAAACACTATGGCAGAGCGGAAGGCGAATAAATAGACAACACAGGGATGTGGCCAAACAATGCCTGCAATAAATATCCTTACATGTGTACTCTGGTCGCTGTATGCATGGATGTACCTATAAATAAATTCATTTTGTGATATTTATGCCTGGATATGGCAATGGCCGTAGTGTAGCCTACGGCTAAAATGGCAATCAGTTCAATGACCAACAAAAGTTGGTCTTCTAGTTTAGTTATTTTTAAGTCTTAGAGGGGTTAAGCTCTAAACCATTTCATTAATTTAATAAGAAAAAACTTTGCCATAAGAATTAAGTTCTTATGATTGTTAGATACTCAAAAGATGTTCATATTTTCAATCAAAAGAAAGCTTGAACTATATGGAACTACCCTTATTGTTACTTTAAGAGTTCCACTTCCCATTTCCAATATCCTTTCTGTCTCTATTCTCGAGACTACTATTTTAGCCACCTCTGTCCTTTTTTTGGCAACAAATGAAAAGGAAACAAGAGAGACAGCTGCGAATGTTGGCAGCACTTTTAGTTAAATTGAGCAACAAACACGTTTGGCAATAAAAATGATTCCACTTCCAGTTGCTTTTGCCTTTTGCTTTTGGTGTTGGTATTGCCACGCCCCCTAAGCCCATGCTGGTATCCCCCTCCTAGCCCCCACACTCCTATCAGATACATCCACTTTCGACTCCAGTTGGAAAAATGCAAGCCGCAATGCGCTGGCAGAGGAGTTTTTCACATTCCAACAGATTTATTTCACTCGAAATAGTTTCATTTTAGTTGCATTATTGTTATTGTTTGTTCGTTGTTATTGTTTTTGTTGTTGTTGTTGTCGTTGTTGTTGCCTTACTTGCTTTATTGTTATTGTTGTTGCTGTTTGCCAGAGTGACTGTGAAAAGTTTTTCTATTATTTTCAAATTTAACTTTGCCATTTGTTTGAATTTCAGGGATAACACGTGTGTCTCTGTATGTGTGGTTGGGAATGTCTACTACATATGTACGTGTGAGTGTGTGGAAAAGGGTTTAAGGCTTTCAGTATTTACCAAGTTTTGCTTCAGGGTGCAATGCCTTTCAGGCCCAATATGAAATACATATATCACCGATGCGCTTAACTTATCCCAGCTGCGCAATTGCCACTTTGCGGCTGTCTTTATAGAGGACTTGCAGGATCTTTAGCAACAGGTAAGAAGTGCCTTTAAGCCAAAAAGTTTGTTAGTTAAAGGGTCTGCAAAGTCAGTAATAACCCTCGACAGTGCCCAGTTCATATTCATCCTAGTTAGAGGTTCAAATCTTTCATTCACCTTTCGCCCATCCATCTAGTTTACCTGTTTTTCATTTAGACCCTGCCACCTGCCTCCTGCCACCTGCCACCTGCCACCTTGCAACTGCCACCCCCTCCTAAAACAAACACTCATGGACAAGGTGCCCAAATTACTGCCGGTTGTTGGTGTTGCCGCGTGTCGGTGTTGCCACCTTGTAGCCAACAGGAGGCAGCAACAAAAAAAACAGAGCCAGAGAGAAGATGGCCAGCGAAAGAGCAGAGCAGAGCAGAAGCAGGACAGAAAAACACGGCCGCACAAACAGTTGCAAATGTTGCATTTGCATGCATGGCCAGTTGGCTGCAAATTTCATCTCCCCCCTCGCCACCTGCCCCACAGTGCTGGCCAGTTCAGGTGAACGTTGTCGCTGCTATTTAGACAAGTGACATATGCGCCACGGAGGAGGGAGCGGGAGAGACAGTTCATGCAACATGCAAAATGGTGTGTCAGAAAGGAAAGCCGCCTCGGTTTCTGTTTGCCCCCCGGCACCTCGCACTTCCCCTCCTGGCCCCAGCTGGAGAGGAAAAGGATGACGCCGGCGCCACACAGAAAGAACACTGGAAGCAGGATTCAGGATAAGTCATTGATCTTTCAGAGGAATCATTTTAAAAAGAGGAGTACTTTTTGTATTAAACTCTTAAATAAAAACAAGTTTTTTAAGATTTAGTATTGTATATTGTATTGTATATTGTATTAGTACGATAGTTAGTTAGTTGTACTGCACTTGGTAACCTCTTTGGAGGACACTGTTTCTCACCTGGACGCGTCCAACACCTGCGTCCGGCGCTTAAAGAGCCGCCTCGGCAGTGCACAAATTGCAGGAAGCCACCGGCAGGGAGCACGGCAGACAAACAAACGCAAAAACAACCAGAACTAAACAACAAACCCGTGTGTGAATCTTTAGTTTTGTATTTTTTCATTTTAGCCCTTGTTTGTGACACAGTCCAGGGGAACAGTCGACGTTATTTTCGTGCTGCTCCTGGCCTTTTTTTTTGGCCGTGCTCTGTTGCCGGCTTCCGCTTTTAGTTGCAATTAAACAAGCCAGTGCACCGCACCGACCGACATTCAAAGGCTGACTGAGGGCCCTGCTCATCAGTGCAATGTCCAATTTGCATGCATGGCTCCAAGGACCTGGGTCCTAGGTCCTGTCCTATAACTCACAATCAGTGGTGTGCTGCTAGGAAACCTCTTGTAGGCATTCCCACGGATTCTAATTATTCCGATCAGACTCTCATTCGACTATTTATCAATTTAATAATTGCTGCCCCGGGATCATCGGTTAGTCATCCATCCATCGTTAGGGGCTTATCAATTACGTCATCAGTCGGGAGTCCCCCCCCACGCCGAAACTCAATCAAAACTGACGTCTGTCGATTAGCGGCAGGTTCAGCGCCGGGCTTAACTTGGCCGACAGCCCCCCGAAAATGGATGCGAAAAAGCCAAAACGGAAAAGAACCAAAAATATGCAAGCGCCAATATTTACCTATAAAAATTGTTTAAGCATTTTATGTTGGCACAGCAGTTGCCATGACAGAATACACACAAGCAGCGGGCTTTCGGGGCAGAAAGTTAAGGCGCCAGTCCGCCATGTGGATATATGCATATGTGTTTATGTATGTAAATGGTTATGCACATATATACTTTTTTTTGGTGCGCCAGAAATTAAATTAAACATTTTTTATGCCTCCGATTCCCAGGGAGCTTCGAGTGGCAAATAAATTTCTGTATCGCATGACATATGCATCAAAGTGTGGAGTGTGTGGAGTGGCGGTGGTGATGGTGATGGTGGGGTCAGGGGGCGTGTCACATGCCTGTCGCAGCTGTCAATAAGTGCGTCGAGTTTACTCGGGCATTTAAATATGCTGTTAAAAATGCAGATCATCCACCGAGTCGCCACTCTCCAGTCTGCAGTCCCTCCAGTCCATATTTCAGTCGGTGGCCGATGGCCGGTGGCCTGGTGTCCCCTTTGTTAATGCATTTCATAAGCCACAGCTGCCGCTGAAGCGGTGCCACTTGCATGTGGCAAGTGAATTTAATGCGGTACAAAGCAAACTTTGTATCGATTCCGGCCATCGATATGCAACGGACCTCCGACCCCAGCCCTTTTGCGCATCCTTGCGTCCTGAAAGGGAATGATCTGAAAGTTTTGGCTTGAATTTAATTTGTTACAAAGTTCGCCATGATCTGAAGGATGAGGTGGGCGGGAGTCCTTAAATGTGTGCTTGCATAAGTGCATATTTTCAGGCGAGGGTGGTTAGATAGTTTTTAGAAGGATTAGAGAGTAGTTAACTAAAAGTTTATCAATTAAGACATACCACAAAAATGTATTGAAAGATTTTAATTGTTAATCAATTTTATCTGCTATATTTTGATTTATGACTTGAAATGGTATAACTCCCGCCCCACCAATATCTGGTTCGTGAGGGTGTGTGGGGCTCTGGCAAAAGTTTTTAAATAGTTACACAAACTGCAAAACGCTTTTCATTTTGTGTTTGGTCCGGCGAAAACGGATTTACGGAACATTCGGGCCAAGCATTTCAGCCACTTCCACTGCCACTGCCACAGCTCTTGGATTTCGATTTGGCTCCACAAAAGTACACAGAAGTTTTATGAAAGAAAACGAAATGAAAATCCCGATGCAGCTCCGGCTCTCCCTCAAAGCTTCCCCAACTCGACAAATCTTCAATTTTTGGCTTTAAGTTGCGGCAACAATTAAACGGGTATAAGCTTGACGAGATCCTTTGGGCCAATACCGTCGGGGTGGAAATCAATTAGCAGCTGGGGAGAAAATTTTCCACACCGAAAATTGATTCGGACAGCAGTCGCCTCATTAGGACATCCACATTGTGATTAGAACTAAACATATTAATAAAATAATAATTAAATGTGTCAAAGTTTCCAAAGAGTGATTAATTATAATTATATAGACAGAACTTGACCAGAACCCAAACACATATAGACCCTCAAGTGTCCTTAAAATACAGTGATTCCTAGAAGGTCCTAGAAAGGCTTCAGGAAATAGGGATTAGATTTAAGTATCAAGGGTAAAAAACTAATGTATTTAAGAATGGGCATACGTTTCATACGTGGAAAGTTTTATAAGAAAAATTGTCCATTTTTAAAGTTTTTACTGTTTCAAAGAATGCCAAAAGTTTTTGTTCTTTAATGTTTAATGGCCCTGGGTGACAAGGCACCTGGCCTGCTAAGGACATTAGTACTTATGGACAAATAAGCTAAAAGCCGGGAAAGAAAGTTCTTTTGACCCAAAAATTATATAGTAAGCTATACAAAAAATTAGCAAAAAAATGACATTTAGGCCTTCTGATGTTCGTGTCTGGTAAACTTTTCTCACCCGAAACATTGGGTAGAAACACCCAATCCATCAGTCAATAAAAATATGACTAACCGCACGGGTGTCGAGGGAAAAGTGACCACCCAGGGCGAATTGAAAAATAATAAATCATGGATGGGAAAACTAAAACTTCAAGGCAAGCCATAAAGCGCACCTGTGAGGGAGCTGCTCTGTCTGTAGGGCAGCTGGCAGCAGCTTGCTACGTGCCTCGTGTGCTTTCCTGTAAACTATTGTCCTGGTCTAAAAGTGAAGCCAAGTTGCGAAAGAAGGCACTCATGTGTGTGCCAAATGAGTTTAATCACCTTGCTGAAAGTCCAAAGCAACTAAAGATACAGGGATTAACAGTGAGGCCTGCCTAGGGGAAACAGGATATCTCAAATATTCAAAAGGAACTTTAAACAGAGAAGTACATATTTTAGAATTTAAGACCTTTAAAGACTATGCCCCATAGGATGCATATAATACTACAAAGTATGTGTGTTGTGTTCCCTGTACTTGTCTCCTCCTCGGAGAGTTTCCTTCAAGGAATAGTTGACATAGTTTTTGAAGGCGTTGTAATTGAAGTGTTGCTTAAACAAAGGCTAAAACTTAAATTGCTGGGAAATTGTCTGTGCCGAAAGTAGCACACCCCTCGCAACCCTGCCCCTGCCCCAGCCACCAAAAGTGGCAAGCGTTTGCCTTTTTTTGCCGTTTTCTGCGTTAGGTACTTGTTGGTGCTACTCGAGTTGCACAAACTCCAGAGGAGCAAAAGGATCCGGGAGTTTGCGTCGCAAGAGTAACATTTATGGCGTCGGCATCGCTTCTTAACTGTTCCGAGGGCCACTTGGCCGACGCAATGCTTTGACCAAGTAGCGGGTGACAAGCCAAGCGCCTTTGTGGCTGTCAAGTGCTCCTACCCGCCCACTCCTCTTCTCCTCCTTTTTTTTTTTGGCTATGCAGCCTCAACTCTACACATAAGTGCACTTGCAACGCGCCACAGAGACTGCAACAAAGTTGCTTCTGCAACAAATACAGTGGTAACGAATTCGACTTTGGTTGCCTGATGTGGAGCTTGAGCTGATGACCTTGAGTGGGATGTTGAAGGTGGCAGTTGAAGGGCTTATTTGTATTTAAAAAGGGGAATTACTCTAAGAAGAGATTCTTGTGCGCAATAGGAAGACTTGTTAGAGTTATTTTGGTGCCAAAATAAATAATACAAGCCCCTTCCTCTGACATCCAACCACTATGCAATTGTCGAGACTAAAGCGACAACATTGGCGATGGGCACTTTGTCAAAATGTTGCCCCGTCCCTTTTGCTGTTTGCCAAATTAAATCTAAGCCATCGGCCACAAAAGCGCAACATCTTACCCGATCTGGGGCATGGGCATGGGGCAGGGTGTACAGTTGAGCTTGCAGACAACTATCGATTGCCCTGGCCTGAGGCGCAGCTGTAGCCAAGTCAAAGATGCCGTTGGGGCGGGACGAGGCAGGGTATAGGGAGGTGGCTAAGGAAAAAATAAACTTTTGCTAATACAATAATAAAAAGTTACTACGTGCAGTGTGGCAAAAAGAACAGAGGCAAACCGAGGCAAAATAATATAAAAAATTTAAGTAAAAACTTTTGCTTCGCTTCCACTCCAATGCCCCGACCTTCTCTCGGCCACCGTTCACGTGAAGTTGGCGGAAACTTTTACTTAACGTTAACCTTTAAGGTAAGCAGGGAGTGGGGTGGTAGTGGCAGTAGCAAGGGCGGCGTTGGGCGTGACAGGCTTGGCCACGACACTGATTAGATTTATCAGCGAGTCGAGTTGCACATGACAGAGCGCAGAGGCAGTGGCAGTGGCAATATAGGGATGCAGATATGCAAAAATCCAGTGCAACAATCAAAATTCAATCAGACAGCGACACCGCAACAGTTGCCACCACTTGCGGCAGCAACAGTTGTCACTTGCTTACATGTTGACACCCGTGGCGTATGCGTAATGTGCAGAGAGAGAAAGTGGCTTGAATTCTTCACATTTTAATAAATTTTTAACTTACAACTTGTAGTATTTGTAGAGTGCCAGAGATTCTTAATCGTCTATTTTTAAGTTATTATTTATTTAATATTTTTTTGTGTAATAACTTTGTAAGCAGCATGCTGCAGTAATCGTCTGACAGCCCAACGAGAGCAGTAATGAGCGCAAAACTGAAGTTCGTTATTGGATTAAAATCAGAAATTGCCAGAAGAATGGCATTGCCCTAATTGGATTTGAAGGGTATCCATGGATAAGGCTCCACTCCGCTCGGTATGTCTCCCCCGGGGGGGAGAAAACCCTATATTCGTTTTTCCATTACACACATCTGCAATCAAAATGCAAAATGCTTTGAGCCAAGTGTCGCCCTGCAGAGGGTTCCGCCCCCAAAACGATTGATCTGCCTGGCATTTTACAATATCTCAGAAATATCACGCGTCCAAATCATAAATGAGCCATAAATAACACATTGCCACCGACTCACATAAACGCAAACAAACAAAGGATATATATTGCCGGAAAGGCAAATGGCAGCTGGAGTGAATATTGGATTACGGGATACCCTCGAGACCAAAGATTTTGGACAGATTTTGGGAGTAAGAACAAGTGTTTTTATAACATTTTTCTAGCTTGATTAACGCTTGAAGTGAAAACCTCTTCTAGTCCAACAACTAGTGCCGTCATGCTCTAGACCTTCTTTAATTTAATGGGAATCTATATATCGGTACTTATGACCAGGGCCCATACACTTATAGATGACGAAGCTGGCTGGGACGTGGCTAGAACGAGAGAGTAATGCCGATTCCTGCATCTATTTTGTTTGGTTTTTGCTGCCACAAGCCTCGTCCCTGCCTTGGCCCGCCTTCCACCCCCAGGGGCGACCTGGAAGCCTTGCTTTTGTTGTGCCCTGGCACTGGCAGTTGCTTGTTGATAAAATTTAATCATATTACACATATTTCGCTCTTTACGGTCTGTTACCCCAATATGGCCCCGGGCACTCCATGGGCATGATAGGATGTCGGGTGATGGCTCATGCTCGTGCTCGTACAGGCTGGCAAGTATTTACTCTTGTTTACAGTTGTGCACCGCCGGCGAGAATGGCCAAAAATATCCAATTTGAAAATTAATGCCTTTAGGATATTATTCATAAACTCGTGTATGGCTGTTCGAGGGCTTGAGTGTGTTTCGGGGGGCGGGGGAGCTGGCCATTTGCTAAAAAAACAAACATGGGCAGCAAATTGGTCAGAAAAAAGCAAAGCTGATGCATGGCCACCATAACGAATCTTTCCAGCAACCCTTTCCCCGCTTTCTTCATATTTATGGATGTAGATTTTCCGGATACCCCCCTGTTGTTGTAATTGCCTTCGGCATTTGGCGCGTTGGCGCCAGAAACCGCAAAAGTATAATGTGCACTATAAATAAAATGCAACAAACCATTTGACCGAATATCTGACAATACAAGAAACCTGAAATTCCACAAATCCTAAACACCTAGTTCCTTTTTCACTGATTTCTAAAGTTTTCTGTTGAATATTTAAGGAATTCACGAAAACATCTTCCAACTGAAGAGCTCCAGAAAGAAGCGGAGGACAGACAGGAACCATATGATGTCAATAAGTGGAGCGTCATAAAATGTTGACGGAAATGATGGCGGAAATTACACTAAAACGCAAAAAATCCCACACATCTGTTGCCCATACAAGAAAAAAGTCTTCAGGGGAGTTGACTGTATTCAAAAAAATGTTAAAGTAATGCAAATATTTCGGGAACTCCGAATTATTTTTTCTGAAAACAGAACTGCATCTTTGGGGACTGGCGCTTATGCCAGGTGATTGGCTTAATGCCTTCGCCGGAGTCTAGGTAGGAGTTGAATTATTTCAATCGCGTGTGCATTTCAAAGCCCCTGGGAGGTCGAGACACGTCAAGTGTGAAAGGGCCAGAGCTCCAGAGGTATTAACAGCTGCCACACTAATTATACCGGGGAAGGAGTGGGTCAAAAAACTAAAAAAAAAGCTTAATCAATTAAAAACCCACTGAATAAACAAAATCCCGACACTAACATACGCTGGGTAAATGAAAATATTTAGGTAATTAAACAACTCTCCCCGCAAATGCACACTCTATCGAGCAGAGCCATTTATTATATTAACAAATAGCGAGAGCAGTTTTTTAATTGCCAAATATTTTCCGCCAGTGTACATAATTTGTAATACATTAACTAGAAACAAAGAAAATCGGAGTGACTAGTGCGATGGGCTGGGGCAGGGCGATCACACAATGGGAGAAATATTCGGAAAATGCAAATTAATTATGCTACACATGTATTTGTTTAAGTTATCTAATTAGAGTCGAACGCAATTCGTTTTCAATTGTTTGTCGTCATTTGCATTCCGAAATTTATGGTTACACTCATTTAATTTAATAAACTACAAATTGCAGTCTCGTCTCTGGCTGTTTTTGTCGGCCACCTTGCAGGGCGATTAAATGGATTAGTGTAGTTTTTTTGGCAATTAAATGAATTAAAAGGTAATTCTTTAAACGAAACTGAATTCCAGAATTATGTTCCCCATGATTGAGCAAAGCCCTTAAATACTAGGGGACTAATCGATTATAAATGAATTTGTCCAATTTATAATTATTATCCTCCCTCTAATTACCATTTGTTTAAAGTTTAAATACAAATTTTGACTATACCTCTGCATAAAAAATGTCCAGACCCATAAATTTAATTAGTTTGAGCCACGCTCAGTGCGGTCTGGAGGTCAGCACCAAGCTCTTGGCCAACAGCTGCCAGAGTCAGGGCCAAAAGCACACACACGGATACAGAGCCGAAACTTTGCCAAATTAGTTTAAAGTTCAAAAATGTTCCAGCCCAAGGAGGCACCAGCCACAGCTACCAAGTGGGCTGCAGAAGAGAAAAAAAAATTAGCAAACACCCAGTCAATTATTAAAAATAATTACTTTAGCCCAAGTTTCCACAGAGAATATTTCTTATTTGTATACATATTTATATAATTTTTTCCTTGCCAGATTCTGTTCTTGGAGCTCTGGCTTAAGCAGAACTTGTTTCGGACAGGAAGGAGCCATTAACTTTTCTGGTTGTATTGGCCGAGCATGCTTGGGGCTTGACTTTGCTTCCAGAACTTGTTTAACTTGCCAAAGCTTGAACTGGAAACACATCATCTGAATCATGTGCGTGTTAATATTTAAATTTTATAATAACGATTGTAGCTATGTTGCTTTCTATTGCCTACTTTTGCGGTGCGGCCCGAAACAGAGCCGGATTTTAAACCGAAATACCCAAAAAGCCAGTTGGCCTCCGGCCACACCCCCTCCATCGGATGCCCACTCCGGCAAAAAGGCAGCCAACTTACGCCATTTGTTATTTATAAAAGATTAAACCGCAAAAAAGTCAAAGGGAGAGCATTGAGGGGGAGTGGAAGCGAGAAATGCTGGCAAAGGGATGGGCAGGTACACTGGAACAGGAATATTATTTTTTATAGAGATGTTTTCATAGCCAACGTATTATATTATACAAGTACTACCCTCCTGTTTTCCAGTGTCGGGAATCGTTTTATCTGCTCCATGTGCTGGCCAACCGCAAACGGCGAGGGCCAAAAAATAAGAAAGAGAAATTATAATAATATTTAACTAAATATGCCTAAAGTGGGCGGGAGTGGCCATCCCGCCTCGCCTACCAGCCTCCTTTATGTGTGGCTTTATTTATGGTCGCGTCCCTAATTGAATTGCAGTTTATTTGAGCCCGAGCTGGGAGCTACTTGGACAAAATGGACAAAAGCCCGCTCCTGACACTCCCCCGCTCTGGCCACAATTTTTTAATTAACTTTCTGGACGGCCGAAAGGTAATTTTGAGCTGCTGCGCGGCAAGAGTGTGTTTGTGAGCTGGCCAAAATGATTTATACGAAACAATTATCAGTTTAAATGGCGTATTGAAATTTCTGCACAAAAGTTCCAGCCACTTTCTGCGCTGTTCTGTTTCCTTCCACCTGAATGAAAAGTGCCCTGCCAACGGGCCTTAATTTTATTATGCCGTCCCGGCTAACGAGATTAAAAAGTTTCGCCAACGCCTGTCACAGCTGCTGAAAAAGCGTACTAAGGGGGGGCGGTGGGGGCTAGCTCGGAGTGTTAGCGATAGTTGCATCTGAAAGCTGCAAGCTGGGCTGCATTAGCCGGGAACGGAGCAAAACTTGTTGCTGCAACGAAATGGCAGCGACCATTAGGGAAAGTTCCCAAAGAGCCGGAGCAGGGCACAGGCATGGGGATGGGGAGTAGAGCCACGGGGACTTTCCGGTACGACCACAGCAATAAATCAAAGCTGAAATATGCAAACATCCCATACAAATCAAATGAAAGCTAAAGCCAAAGCAAATAAAAGACAAGCGCCAACCGAACTAATAGAAAACTCCCTCTCAGCCGCCGATGGAACCCAATTGGATTGCAACTGCCAAACCGAAAACGAAAACAGCAAAAAATTGGCGGCGGGCGGCAAAAAACCGGGCGGGGTATACCTCCCAGTGTATCTATATGGATATATATGTATTCGAATTGGGGAAAGTAAAAACAAGAGCGGGCCATAAAAACGCCCATGCTGCGATGGGGGGCGTGGCTGGTAGCAATCGGCGTAAAAGGCAGCCAGCAGACTATTCCTCGCTGGCAGTAAGCGGGATGAAGAAATCAATTTGGTTTGATATCATACTCAAATTAAACCGTTTTATAGGGGCTGTGATTCTGTGAGCTTCTCCCAACAGGGCCTAAAAGTCTTTAATGTCCATTTTTTTTGGGAGGAAGATTAACTATTTTCCCGTCCAAATTCAATAACAATCTCCGTTTACACAAATCAGTAGACGAGCCAACAAGCGACATCAGTAAATTGTTTCATTTTTAAATATGCCATTTATGGCATTATTTATTGATTGCCCTTCCTATCGATGGCCACTAATAGCAGTCCTCAAAGCTGCAACATCAATTGCATCCGAAATGAAATGGCGACTAGCTGCCAGGGCAACATTTGTGAAAAAATTCGCAAAAAATACATGCTCACTGCGGTCAGCTAAAACATGCAAAGGGAATGCGCCCCACAGCCCGGCTCTGTTCTGTTTATTTTTATGATACAATATTTAAGCCAAAGTTTTCATTTTATAAATATTCTGTGTATGCGTTTACACAAAATTAAATGCCATAAAATGCAGCCGACAGAGCGGGAGCGAGATGGATACCGAAAGGGATAGGGCAGCAGTGGGGGTGAGTCCTGGGCATTGGGAGAGAGGCAGCAACATATTTTAGCGACAAAACAATTAAAACTGCATGCTGAGCGAGCTGCAAGGGGCCACTCCCAGTCCCCAACCCCCAGCTTCCCAGTCAGGGGCGAAATGAGCAGTTTCCGCACAGTTCGAGGGGGGTTACACTGGAAATAATGAACAACAAATTATTTAAATGTTAAAGTCAATGACATAAAAGCTTGGCTTTAACCAAGCTTCTCTCCTTGTAATACCTGTTTTATTCAATGAACTTTGTGGTCAGCTTTTTCCCCAAGTGCACCAGAGCATGAACTGGTAGCTGCAGCTTTGGGCAAGGAGTGTCACGTTTGCGAGCCATAAATTTCGCATTATTGCGCGCGTATCCGTGCATAGATTTTCATGCACATTTGCTTAATAAAACCGTGACCCCCATACCCCGACGACCATCCCATTACTCCCCAAATCCGCACCAAAGCAAAACACAGAAAAAACAGCATGGAAATCATATGAAAAAAAAAGTGTAAATCAAAAGCGCGCCAGCGAACGAGCGCCGAGCGCCAAGGCAACAAAAACAAAATTTTGATGGCCCACATGGCGTATGCTTAACCACATCCGACTACACACTTCCGCGCATTTGGCGCTGGCCCTGAAAACCGCCACCGCTCTGGATTGTTAACAAATGACTCGATGTGGTTGCCAAAAGGGTTGACGGGGTTGTGGGGGCTGTGGGTCTGTGGGGTGTTTGTTTTTTGGGGTTAGCTAGGCGGACGCTCGCCTGATTGCATATACAAACCATATCTGTAATGACTCATTTCGCATGCCCATTTATCTTCCCTCCCAGCGAGCATGCATGTATTTCCGTGTTTTTGGTGCAGAAAGCGCCGAGTGGGAAACGCTTGTAAGAGTTACATTAAATTAGTCTGGAATAGCTCTGAAATAAATGGGTTTGAAAGTAAACCTTACTGTCTGGCTTTCGCGATGTTGCTGCTAAAGCTGGTCAACAGTTTTGAGTTGCAAATCACAATGGAGTGAGCTGCCGCAGCGGAGCGACAGTGCCTTTTGACTGCTCCATCTGCGGCATCTGTGGCATCTGCGGTCAAAAGGCGGCCATTAGTCGTCCGCCAAAAATGAAATCTATACGTGCGATGCCTTTAATTAGACGTGACTCCAATGCAGGGAGCTCCCCGCCTGTCCTCCTTTGCCGTCAAATAAAGCCAGGAATCCAGTTCCCCGCTGGCTGAATTCATGGCACATGAGAGTTGAGTACTTCAAAGAGTTGGTTATCACATGGCCCCCGGCATTGGCGACTGTCCGCATGACAGTTCACTCCAAAAAAAAAAAAAAAGAAGAGATCCCCCTTAATGAGACTCGAAGCTAAATTGTAAAAAAAGAGATTAGGGACAGTGATTTAGAGTCCCTTTTTCAAAGAGCTATTCCTAGTAAGTTTGTAAGCAACCCAAAACCTTTTCTCTGAGTGCATCGACTGCTACGTTTAATTGGAGCAAGTAGGCCGCCATCGGGCATTCCGGCCGGGCACCTAAGGGCCACGTTAGCTCTGCGACATAAACACAAACACGCACAAATCCCGATCTGGCCCCTGGTAGTGGTAGCTGCTCTATTGGCGCCACGTTTTCTTTATGCATTGCAGCTTCCCTTCCATCCAGAAGGGCAGCAGTCGGGGCTCTGGCCATCCATTAGCCAAGGGCTCACTTCATTGGCACCCGACAGAGGGAGAGTCGTGCCAGACAATCGATTCTGGACTTTAACCAGGTGACGTTGGTTCACAAAGCCCTAAGAAATAGCTTGTCTTTCAATTAATTTTCTGCTTCGACCGGAGAAATTGAACTTTTTTCGATCCGAGATCTGCCTTAAGAAGATGTTTAGAAATCATTTTAGTTTTTATGCAAATGGCATCTATTTGAAGACTCTTTAAAAGTGAAACTTAAAGGCCATGCCATGATGGAGTTTGACATGAAATTGAATTTAACCTTAACTTAGGGTCTAAAAAGTTTTCAATTCGACGCGCCGCTCTACAACAACAAACATTTGCAACAAAACTGTATTGAATTTGAAAATTTAGAAAAGTTTTGGAGAAAATAGTTGAAGCATTGGTGCCCGAGGAAGGTAAAAAAGATCTAGAGACCAGGCCAGGTCTGGCTTAGAAATTTTAAATATTTTGCGTGGCCCGCAGCTAATAGTTCCCTAATGGCAGCAACTTTGTGCCACCCACAAGGTCAACTACATGTGCCAGATAACCCCCGAAAAAATCTGCGCAAAAAGCAAACTTTTATTTTCTGTTGCTCGTTTTTCGAATGGAAAATGCTGACACTTGCAGTCGCGTCCAGCAATGGCTGCCAGCAACAATTTTGAGTTTATCACACGTGCCAAATTGTGCGGCCACCTCCTGCGGCGACAGGACGAGAAGAAGAAGTAACACCAGCAGCAGCGGCGGCAGGAGCAGAACCCAGAGCGGGTAAACGTGCAGCGGTATACGTGAGCTTAAACTATCAAGCGAATCGCCCCCAAAAACTGTTGGCCGACTCTCAACTGCACTGTGAAGAAAATTATGTATTTTAAAATGAGATCTTGGAGTTTAAGATTAAAATATTACTAAGATCTTAGCATTAAGGTCTAAACTAAGGATTAATAAGTTTTTAGACTAATAATTAAACTTTTATCTAATAATTTTATGTATTTCCTCAGTGCCTTAGCCGATTCCAACGCATTTCTAGTTTTGATTTATGCACCAGAGTTCAATGCAAAAAGTCAAGTTTTGCTTGGCCTGGTGTGGCCATAAAGAACATAATTTATGTCATTTCTCTGATGGCTTTCCATGCGCTTAGGAGTTGAGTGGTTCGATGGGGTGTTGGCCGGTGGTCACCCCCGGGCGACAGCCCATGCGGCGATTCTAAGGATTCTCTCTTCCCGGGACCGAATCTGGCAATTCAATTGTTGGGTCCAGGCCACTCACAAAGCGAATTGACCGGAAATGCGCCTAATTGACTTGGTTTTCTTATACTATACCGCATTTTTTGTTGGGTTTCTTCAATGGGATATTTAAGTGCATTAGCCTAAGTCGTCACAATTATTATTACAATAGGTGATGACTTGACTTTGAAGGATATGATCTTTCAGTGGGGATACTCTTTTTTATGAGGCATGAAGGTATTTTAAGATTTATGATAAGTGTTAAAGGAAAGTGATGTAATACAGAACCCAAATATTTTTTTAATTATTATTATTGTTAATGAAATTAGGGCAGGACTAGTGGACATATTCCTTATAAAGTATATTATACAATTCTTTCCTTTAGAGCATTTCCTATTTCATAGGAATTTTACATTTTTTGCTCTTTCTCCGGCAGTTAGGTTCTTTTTGAAACGAGTTTCTACTATTGTTGTTGGCTTTTTATTTAGCCATTTTCATTGTTATGCGATTTTGTGGGCCATATTATTGTTACGGTTGCCGCTTGACGGGTTGCCCTAGCATCCTCCTCCTCTACACCCACATGGCTGGCATCTTTGGGCTGCCATCTCCGTCGCCCATCTTCGTTTATGTAATTTAATTCAATGTACCGTTTCAAATTGAATCTGTGAAAAGCTGCGCAAAGAAAAATAAGCTTCGCAACGACGGACTAACGGAAATTTCCATTAGCCGGGGAAAAAAGCAAAATATCACAAAAGCCAAAATCCCGAGATGGAAGACAGGTGCGGTCGAACTTCTTCCCCTGGCATCCGATTTAATTGAGCAACGGGCCGGATATATACGTATTCCAGATTTTCTTTGCCATTTCTGAGGGGGGAATACTAAGATGTAGAGACGTGTCTCGGATGGAGTGTCTTGAAAGCCTCAATAGACAATTTAACACTAATAACTTTTTGAATTTAAATCATTTGTTTACTGGGCTTGGCGGGAGATGGGCTATACAACCTATATTGGCTGCTTTAGTGTCCTGCAAACAGTGGGGGGAGGGAATATCATAAAACCCCCGAAATTACCCATTTTGGGCGAATCCAAACGCCAACGACCCACACACACGCTGGAAGCACTTAAAACTAAAACTGAACTCAAGGAAATTAATTGCAATAAACGTGGCGAAGAAGTTTTCGTTGAACGTGGAGGAGGACAGGGGGTCGGTCGTAGGAGGCGGACGAGACACTGCCGGAACATGAGGAGCCAACAGGACGAACAGGACGACTTGGCCGAAACTAATGAAGTGTCGCAATGGGATAATTAAGCTTTTAATCGCCGTGTCTGCAGCGGTGTTAGTAGGTGGCGGCTAATTCCATCCGAGCTCTGGGCTTTGGAGCGAGCGTGTTAACGTTCTTAGTTCGGGAAGCGTAATTAGTGTTTTATGATCGATTTGTGTTCACACATAAAGTCATAATTCAATTTTCCGGCACTTTAAAATGTTAAATGGATGGTCTAAAGTGGTGGGGCTTTTCAGTCTGGAGCAACTTGTCTGGATGGATGCGTGTGTAAGTTTTTGTGGCGGGACATGGGAGGGGGACCAGGAGACGAGGCCAAAAGAGCCAAGTTAAACAGTTGGCCAAACAAACAGGCAACCAAAATACACAAACACTGACACAGCCAAACACGCTCCGAGATTTCCGAGCGACTGGAGCAAGAACAACAACTTGGAACAAGACCCCAGAATCGACAATCAGGATCCAGGGACTGGGGCATCTCTCTTCGCAAAAGATAAACAGCAGTAAGGTGGGCGGATGTCCTTAAGAGGGGAGTGGGATAATCCATGGGAGCCGCCGTGCAGAAATGGCAGAAGCCGCAGCTCTGAGGCTGTTAATCCTTTGAATCCAATCGGAGAGACAAGTCGAGCGAGGCTAGAAATCAAGGAAAGTACAGGGAACTAACTTAGTTCTTAAATACATTTTATTTGCAACATTTATTGAATAGCTTCAGTTTTGCCATTAATAAATTAGACGAATAGGCCATGCCCCCAGAGGTGATTTAAGATTTTCCCTGACAAATGTAACCCGTAATAAATCTTATACCTTCATCAGAGCCAAAAATCAGCCCTCTCATTTCGACTTGGCCACAAACACTACTTGGCACACACTCGCAAAAACACGGCCATTGGCTCGGGCGGGCTTGAAGGACATTAAGCTGATTGTTTTGTTTGGCTTAACATTGAAATGTTGATATAAATTAATTAGCCTCAAAAGGTCAGCCGACAGTGGGTCCTGCGACTGTTGAAATATTTGCTAAGCACCAACACATGGCCTAAACACACATACACACCCGGCCAGAATCTCTAGTTTCTGTTGAATGATTTTCTTGGTGACCCAAATCAAAATTAATAGAGCTGTTTTTACAATTTTCTCAAATTTTCACCAAAAATTCAACTGAGCCTTGGCAGTAATTACTTGGCAGTAATTCAATTAGAACCATAAAGCAATTTTACATCTTTATTGTTTCATTAATTGATAGCAATATATATTATTTTCTTGTTTGAGCTTCCTCTGATTTATTTGGTTGGTTCTTACTTCCCAGACATCTTCAGTCTATTTACAGTCTATTTACTTTCAGTCAATGAATCAAGGTAAAATCAAGGAACAAATTTAAGCAAAGCAGCTAAAATGGATATCGGTAAGTAATAGATTTCCAAAATTTTATTTTGCATTTAAAACATTCATCGAAAGAAAATGGGGTATATATTGGGTGGTATAAGTCAAAGTCATTTCTAAACCATTTCTAAACCAACCATTTCTAAAATTTTCGGGAGACTTCAATCCGGAAATTAAATAAAAAATCTAAAAAATATTTCGCCCTCAGGTTATAATTCAGATTGATAGGGAATCGATCCACAAATCGTTTGAGAGATTCCGCTTCAGGATCTGCTGAAAATTGCTAAAAATATAGTCATCCCTGTGGGCCATATGGGGCCTTCCATACACTTCCCCATTTTCAAAGGGATCCCATCGGGAAAAATTAAAAAAAATCAAACAAATTTTTCGCTCTCAGGTTTTGATGCAGATTGATAGGGAATCGACCCACAAATCGTTTGAGGTATTCCGCTTCAGGATCTGATGAAAATTGCCAAAAATATAGTCATCCCTGTGGGCCATATGGAGCCTTTCATTAACTTCCCCATTTTCGATGGGATTCCATCGGAAAAAATGAGAGAAAATCAAAAAAATATTTCGCTCTCAGGTTTTGATGCAGATTGATAGGGAATCGACCCACAAATCGTTTGAGGTATTCCGCTTCAGGATCTTATGAAAAATGCCAAAGATATATACATCCCTGTGGGTCATATCGGACCTCCCATAAACTTTCCCATTTTCGAAGGGATCCCATCGGAAAAAATGAGAAAAAATCTTGAAAATATTTCGCCCTCAGGTTTTGATTTACATTGATAGAGAATCAATTAGCAAATCGTTGGAGGTATTCCGCTGAATGATCCTATAAAAATTGGCAAAGTTGAAGCCACTTAATGTTCTTTCATATTTGCATTTTAAGCCATTCTCCATTGTACTTGGCCTTTGTGTTTTTTTCCATACACTGTCCATCCTCTGCTTTAATTTTCCTGCAAAAGATGTGACAATTAGCCAATTCGGGGACAAGCGCGTCCCAAACGAGTCGCAGTCTGCACCCTTTTCGAAGTTCGAACCGACTCTGAATAAACAAATTATAACTGAGCAAATGGACCTTAATTTATGCAATTAAAACAGATTTTGGATGTATTATGGGCGCTCTGCAATCCCTCGGCTGTGCTGCTCCCGCCTCGCTTCGATTTCCAGCAGCGGGATTATTCAACTCGACCCTTGCGCTGCTGCCTTTGTTTGCCAAATGTGGCCAAATCAATTAAAAATTACGCATACGCACTGTAAATATTTGAACGGGCCGGCCGCCTATTTGCCCGCAAAAACGCACACAGGCAAACACAAACATAAACACGTTGTTTCGTTTTCCAGGATACTCTGCCACGGACAAGGGTCAGACCGGGTCGACATTAATAATGAGCGAAAGTACATTGAGAAAAATTAAGTACGCGAAACAGTAACTACTCAGTAATAGCGGCAATGCCAAAGTTAAAGGATTATATTCATTTCGACATCCTTGCAGTGATGAAGATTGCATTAATTAACGAGAAACATGTCCCTTTGCTGCGTTTTCCTTTTTGCTGCACGCGGAATCAACTGAAATGAATCTCGTCCCGTCTAGAAACTTTCTGTGGTGCAGGAATGTAAATGCCAGAAAAAATACTGGAAAATATAAAACTTTCGCAGTGGCAACAATCGTCGAAGGTGTGGGTGGAGGTTGTTTGTTTGCTTAAATGTCACAACTTTTTCATGTCTGAGTCAAGCTGCAAGTGCATCTGCGACTGTGTCTATCCGTATCTATCTCACAAGGCTCTTTCTTTTCCTGTTCACGTCCTCCCGCCGCCACTGTCTCGCTTTCATTGCTGACACAAAAGTTGAAAGCAAATATGCCATGCGCTTGCCAAGCCAAGCCAAGCTTCGTGGCATGCAGCAAACATCAACAGCATTTTCCCGCTTTCCATGCAAAGCGGAAGCGGAAAACAAAAAAAAAGGACTCCCCCACCCAGCCTCTGCTCAAAAACCAAGCAAATGAAAATGGAAATTAGGCAGCTGCAAGTGCGGAACGACTGCAGATGCACTGTAGAAGAGCAGTTTGGCTTAATTTCATGGTGCCATTTGTTCCTTTGTTCTTAAATTAGGTCGATATAAGATCCAATTTCATGAAATGAGCAACAGACACCAATAAATTGAGTCAAGAATCATATTATTTCTTGCTCTTTTTTGACATAAAAGATCTAAAAAACCTCTAAAATAATCTTTAAAGTAAACATAAATATTTAAACCACATTTCTGCTAGTTTCCCTATTTTTTAGGGCATCTGACTTTAACTGAAAATGAACTTGTGCATTTATCTTGACGCTCGGCGCCAGGGCAGGCAAGTTTGGCTGGCTGATTGCAGCCACCGAGCAACTCGCAGCGGGACAATGCCACCCCGTGGCATCGTGGGTCCTATGTCTTAGCCCGGCCGGGGCTGGGGTGGGGCGGTGCCTGGAGGGGCCAACGAATGAATGGCAAAGTCTTGCAATATTTTCAGTGACATTTATATCTCGCCCGCCTTGGCCCCCTCCTCCGCCTCCGCCTCCTCCTCCGTCTCGGTGGCATTTAAAAATTTATGCAATAAAGTTTGTCCTGCATGTGTGTGAATACTTTTCAGACTCTTGGCCCGAAGATTTTCCACACTTTGCCGGGGACAACTTTGATGAAGGTCAAGTTAAGCGAGAGAGTGAGCCCAGCCAAAGAAAAGTCTTCAAATTCCTTAATTATGCCGGGGAAAATGGAAATAGAAATGTGAAGTGGACAGGGTGGGGGCTGGAGGTGCTGGATAGAGGACCTGGGTGGCTGACTGGTCATTTGGCTGGCCTGCCAAATAAATCAGCCAGCACTTGACAGACGCACTGAAGTTACTAATTTAATTTACATTTTTAATTTATTTTTGCGCTCTGCTTTTCTTTCTCCTGGCTTTCCGCCGTCAAGTGAATAAGTAATGAATTTACAACTTCTCGGGAATTCTCAAATTAAAAACAATAACACAAATGGGAGTAAACCAAACAGTGACTGCGCCGCAGAGTGGGCGAGGAGCTGGAACAGGTGCTGCCTTTGCATATAGATCCCAGCCAAATGACTAATTAAAAACTGTTGGGGGCGGGGCGCCGTACAGTTAGTCAGCAGAAACATAAAACAGGCAGGAACCGAACGCGAGGATATTGCTGTTGGAAGTATCCGAGAGGGAAACACTCAAATCATTTTCCAAAGCTCTCTGGGCAGAGTCCTGAGATACACATATTTTAAAATGTATCCAGTTTCACTTTCAGAAATGAATGTTAGTTTCCCCAAGGAACTTCAAGACCCCTGGGCACTTTAAGCAAGGACTTGGCAATCCTTTTTTCTTCGGTCTGTTGTTGCTGCACAATCATGGCTGTTGCATCGTCCTGCGTCCTCTCCCGCCTCCTGGTCACTGTCATTTGCACCTCTTACACTTTACACTTGCAAAAATGTCGGCCACAGAGCTTCATGCATATGCAAATTGCATTTGCCCGGCACTTTGGCTTGGATTGCGGCCCCTGACTCTGTCGCACCCGCCCCACCACAGCTTACCCATGTCCGAGATGCAGCTGAGATTGAGGCCGGAGTCCACCTGACTTGATCGGTGCAAGTGCAAGGACACATGCTGTGCCATTCAGACACTCACTGGGAAATGGGTGTCGGGACGACTAAGTCGCGATGATTGCGAGTTGGGGGAATCCTTTAATGGATTTGTCCTTTAAAACGAGCAATACCTAGCTCTGAATATAGCGCATACTTCGAGGTGTACCCCATCCTTGCAATTATTTAACCAAAAACGAATGAAGCCCGCAGCACTCGTGCCTTTCCCGGAACCATTTCCTTCCGGTCGTCCAGTCCTGACCTGACCTTTACCTTTGCCGTTTTGACGACTAAAAAACGCTTTTCGGGAAACAAAACCTTTGATACAATCTCTACTGTTTGATTGCAGCAAACTCGACACAAAAACAATAGAAGCACGGGCCCAAAGAAGGCAAGGGAGTGCGTAAAATCAGAAAGCGGAGCATAAAAATTAACTTTGTTAAAAAAGTACTGGAATTTTTCTGCTCAAATGTCCATTGGACGGCAAAAGGGTTTGTGGCAGCGGGCAGCGGGGTGGCGAAAAGTTCGCGGCAAGAGTGGCGAAAAGGGCGGAAAAAAGTTGGCCAAAATGAAAATTAAACGATGCTTAAAATTACTTGTTCGTCAAACTCTTTACGCGGTCCTGGACTTGGCTTCTGTTTGTATTTTTCCGTTCCGCGTCCACTTTGGTAAATATTTTTAGCCGCTTCTAAGAATTGTTTTAACTTTTTATTTATACAAATCAAACAATTATACATACTTCTAGAGATGACTGACCAATAATAACCCCAGATCCCCACAAAAAATGATGTTATTGGGCTGGCTTTGTTTTTCTCTCCATTACCTTGGCGCGTCCTTATTTGCTTTTGTTAAATTACATTTTTTAATTAAGCGACGACTCTGGGTTTGCTTTGGTGGCCTTTACGTTTTTCTCTCTCTGGTGTTATTTTATTGGGACCGGCGACATTAAAATGTTAATGAAGCCGCATTAACATATGACAGTCATAAAAAGGTATTAGCTTGGACAAACACACGGTGCCCGGGCGTGAGTGTGAGCTCATGCAGCTAGTGCACAAATGAGAGGGAGGGGAGGGGGAGGGACACACCTGAATTTAACGGGAACTACCCGCTGACCGCTTGATCCTGTGTGAGTCTTTCCTTCCCTGACTTTCCCGGCCCTGTCATTTCCCTGTCCTTTCTCAATCCTCTTGCCTTCATTCGACCTTATGCCGCATAATCCCCTCAAAACTGCACTGAAAAAAAGGATATTTGATAAAGAAACATGAACTTTAAAAATTATACAAAAAGTGACATACATATACTTATCATATCTCTTCCAACAAAAATTAAGTATACGCCAAGTTCGCTTCTATGAATATTAATTTTCCTACATTATTGTATTACTTTGCCAGTCTTTGTTCTCAGTGCACAAATTCCCAGTGTATAAGACAACAGGGGAGTGACACGAGGGGCGGTCGAGCTTAGGACTCGCACACATGCTGACAGACCCCACTTACCAGCCAATGGTCTCCGAATGGCATAAAGTTGAAATAAAAGTTGACTGGCTGCGGCTGTGGCCGTTGCTGCTTCTGGTCCGGCTCCTGGCCCTCAATCCCGGATCCAGAATCTGGATGCTCCTGCCGGGACTCCTGCTGGATATTCCACCTTGGCATTAGCATAACCATTGGCATTTTGTGCGATGTAGAACTTAGTGTTTTCGGCTTCAGTCATGTCACCGCAATAGTTTCCATTCCGTCCGCCAGACTCCCGCGTTGTTTTCGGGTCTGTTTTAGGGATCAGCGTTGTCAGGACAACGATCAGGTCGGACATATTTCAAAGGACCGAAAAAAAGGCAATATTAAAGCCGAGATAAATCGTTTGAGGAATTACAAGGGATTAAATAAAACTATACAAAAAATTAAGGAATTAGCGGCTGTCAAAAGGGTATTATAACTTGGGGATACTCATAGAATGAGGAGCGTGATATGGGATACTTTATATCGAACCTGAGGACTTTTCTTTTATATCCTTCGATGTCCTGGTCTGAAAAGTTAATTTGCGACTGGTCCTAAGCCGAAAAATGCCTCGCATATTTGTTGCTTTGGGAGCTGGACAAAAAAGCGGCTCTAGCAGCACCATCAAAGGAATGCGGTAGTAAAAATTTACTTTATTTTTCCCTCTCACTCGCATGTATATTTATACGCACATAAATTTCCCTGGCCCCGGCAGAGCTTACATTTTTATGCATGGGAAAATGGCGGTCCAAAACGCCGCTAATAAGTTGCCCCAGAACAGGAACGGGAACGGGATTGGGGGCAGGGCGGGATTGTGAGCGGGAACAAAGCCCCAGAGGACGAGTAGTATTCCATCCAGAACTACTCCCCATATCGTACCTCGGCGCGTTCCCATCGTTTTTGCACACATTTCACGCATTTTGATATGCAAACAAAATGCACTGAATAAAGCAGCCGCACATGGCACAAAAGGTGGGCCAACAAAAGCGAGGCTAAAAAAGGAGAAAATTAAGCCAAAAACTAAAATAAATAAATGTATGGCGAGCGAATGGTAAAAACCGACGAAATTTGCACTTGAAAACAAAGAAGCAATTTTACAAAAAGCAAATGCCAAATAGTAGTGAGCAAAAAAAACTGCAGCGAGAGAAAAGAGTGGATAGAACTCATACTATTTAATAAATCCTAAAAAATTCAGTTGGTTTTGATGGGAAAATAGTGCCTTTCTTAGCGTGTTTGTTCTTGAACATCATAAATATTCAGGTTCAGCGATTTTTGTAGCTGTGTCGGCAGGTGCAACAGGACGGCTTCGTAATGCATATGCTGCTCGTGAATCGGGAATCCGTCCCTATCCTCTCTATCTCCGGGCTGTTTATTAAAAGTATAAACAAAAGCCCTCCCCCACCAAGCAACAAAAGGCAGGACTCGGCTTGTGTTGTTACTTTTTAGTGCAAACTGCATAATTTATAAATGTGTTTCCCGCCCTGATGGATGGCTGGATGCGAGGCAACGCATCAGGATGTTGGAATGTAAGGATATGCAAATATTGTGAAACTACTTAGCAGAAGCTTCTGCTCCAGCAATTGAAAGGATACAACTGAGTCCTTGTTGACTTTAACCCCAGAGAAACAATCTATTCAAAGACCACTACGTAGTTTAAAGCAAACGCTATTGTCAACAAACGGAAAACTATGGAAAATACCAATAAGTGGGGAGGACGACGTACAAGGCGAAACAATAACAAACAATATTTCGCAATAAACAAGCAAAATCAATTTTCGTTACTAGAACAGGCAATCAAAGCAACACGAACACGCTACCAGGACACGCCCCCCTTTCTTGGTGACAACTAATATTAGCCCGCGCAGTGTACTCGCGCCCGTCCGTTCCATCTCCCTTGGTTTCACCTTCAACTAAATCCCTATTTTCCTCTTTGGGTTACACACCACTTTTGGTCGGGTCATTTGATGCACGTTGCCGTTGCTGGAGGGGAGCAGCGGCAGCAGCAGGAGCAGGTTCAATTTTCTCCAGAGCACGCTTCTGGCAGAATTGGCCATTTGAGAATAAGCCACTTCGATCAACTGATGAAGGGCTCACACACTTGTTGCCAATTTCGCCTCTTTTTCTTCCAGCCATTTCTCTGCCTTTCCGATTTTCCGCTTTTCCATTTTCCTTCTACTCATTAGCCCGGCGAATTCATTAAAAAAGCACTGACAACTGGCAGATTCAAATAATAATAAAAAAAAAGTGTCGCAGGAGGCAAAGCCAAAAGCCGACTGACACAGAAGCGACGGCAACAAATTAAAAGCCATAAAAGGCATCAAATTATGTGACGCACTCTTGGGTGTTGCCACAAACGGATGAGTGGGGCACAGGGGCTAGGCAGGCGAAGGGGGCTGAAGGCCAAGCCAAGGCAGCCTATTTGTTAACCCCAGCGTGCCGGCAAACAAAGTTTTTCAATTTCAGACGCATAATAAGGCGGCGCAGAAGGGCAGGAGGTGAGGTGGGCGCAAAAAAGAAGGGTGGGCGTGGGAAAGACGGAAACGAAATGGAAACACTTGATTCCATTTCGCACATTTTGCTACTCTTTTTATGAATTTTTAACTAATATTACCTGAATACCCTGAAGCCTTTCTCAAACTTCTCTCAAACTTGTACAGAAGTGAAATATCATAATTGATAATTTTCTGCAGAATGTTTCAAAGGACACATGTGAATCTCATAAATACTTTCTCGAAGAGTAGCATAGGAGAAAGAGAAGGCAATCAGAAAGAGGAAAGAGATAGAGAGAGTGGTACAAGGGCAGAGCAAGTGCCGTCGTCGTCGTTGGTGTCGTCGGCGTTGTCTCAGAGGAAAATGAAATTATGAATGTGCGTTTGCCAACAACCGCACCCCAGAACCTACGCAGACCAACCTCATCTGGCATCCCACCCCCCGTAATAACGGGCCCCTCCCCCCGACACCCATGTGTGCGGTGTGCTCATTTTTCTGTCAAGGTGTCATAAATGACGCGACGTTGGCGGCATCGCCATCGCCATTGCCGTGGCATGCGTGTAAGTAAAATAAATGAGGCCCGGCACAATGGCAGAGGCAGTGGCACGGGTGGCCTGCCAGGTGGAACAAAAGCCAAATGAATGACACAAACCACAGAGCAACAGTGCCAAAAAAGGCTAACCATATAATAGAATTAGACCCCAACAATACCCTGTAAGAAATCCACAAGTCATCTAGTCATCTATGAACAAAGATCAATTATTTCCAAAAATAATAGTTCCTTTTATTATGAATATTTAATTAATGTTAATTAGCAGCTTTGTCTTTCATAATAAGCGTAGGCCGTGGGTATGGGTATCAGGCAGAAGGCCAAAGGTCACGGCGCACAGCCATTTTATTTATGACTTTATTTGCATACGCTTAAATAAACGACTGGCATTTCTCAATCCAAAAATAAATTTGCAAGTAAATTTAATTAAAAAGATTTTGACAGCCGAGTGGTCGTGACAGGTTCATTGAGTTTATTTTTAAACCACAATAGATGGCGATTAGCCTGATTAAAGGAATAAGCTCTCTTACAAACGAAAATCAAAGCCAATACCATTCAAACATAATATTAACCTTTTACTTTGTTGGAAAACACTTGAAAATAGACTCTCCGAACTATGCTCAGAAAGAAATCCATTTTAATGGCTGTGAAGCAGTCCCGCAGGACCTTTAGAAACGGAAATCTTTAACGGTGGCAGCCATTATCCGATGACTTTTGCCCGACACTGAAAACAATAAATCAAATCGAATAAAAAATATGTGGAATTTAATTCTTATTTATTAAATGACTTATTTATATATTTTATTCTTCAATTATATATTTATTTTCTTGAACAATAAATAATTCACAGTGCAGCAACTTTTCTTTCTCCCTTTTCGATTTGAAAGTCCGCGTCTTTGTTTTCATTGCGGCTGTCACTTTGGACACAGAGCCACGTTAATGGCAAGTGTAAAATGCTTTAAGCCAAGACCAGGACCTTCATCAGACCCAGGACCCAGAACGCGTAGGAAGCAGACCAATGTGAAGAGCTTTTGGGAACAAAAAAAGAGTTTAATTAACACGAAAATGGTTTCAATTACATAAAATTACGTTTCTTTGCAGTGACGGCGATGGCGTTGTAGTGGCCCCTTCTTCCCTCCTTTTCTCCCTAATTCTTCCGTCTCTTTTGCGCCAATGAGCATAAAAGACGATGCAGGGGGTGTGGACATACGGGCGGCAGGGGCGTGGCTCAGTTGATTTGGGCAAGAAGATTTATTGGGCGTCAGTCGAGCAAATTAGTTGAAATTGTCAGTTAAGGGCAAGTTGGGAAAGTTGCGACTTGAGTTTTTGAGGAGTTTTTCGACGAAGGATACTAAGTTCTTATCAAGGAGAAGAATCTTGGACATAACCACTTTAGTCCTTTAAGAATTATATCATAAGCAATAGCACCATCTTAGGAGCCACTAGAAATCAGCGAATAGCACACTCCACCTCATCACCTTTCACTTTAAAAGTTAAAGCTTTAATCTTCCAAAGCACTTAGTCCGACATTCTGAACTCCCATGCCTTATCTGAAGCATTCCGGGTCGCGGTCCGTTCTCCATTATTGACACATTAATCAAACAATGGACAAGTACTTTCAATTTATTTTCCACCATCGCTTTAAAGCGCTTCCCTCCGACGTCGCCGCCGCCGTGGAGAGTCAAACAAAGCGTCCGCCAAGCTGGCAGGCAGACATGCCACGCCAGGCAAAAGTTCAGAGTGCTCCGCTTGACCTCGGCCTATGTCAGGGGGACCGTGACTGTCATTCCTGCAGATTAGCCATCATTATAAATATTGACCAACCGGCTGGCGGATGGAATGAACTGCAGACACGAGCCGGGCTTCGACGCATTGCATACTACAAATTAGGTTGATTGCTCTGGGTCCAAGTACCTGCCACTTTTCCCGCTCCGGCCACGCCCCCTGTCAGCATTTCAATTAGGGCCGCCCGGCCCGGATGGGTGCATTTTTTTATTTTTATTTAAACAGATTCTTCTGTGATAGCAGAGCCAGTGGAACGAAGAAGTGGGCTTGCTCCTGCATATTTTAGCGCTATTTTCGTCGCATAACTCAAGGATATTCCACATCTCGGAGCGTGTGCAAAAATAGCAAGAAATGTCACATTCCTTTGGGTTGGCGGTCATAAATTTGCTTTGAGCCTTTTGTGGAGAAATCAAGGACCTTACCTTTTTAACTTCTCTTGACTATTTATTCTCCTTGCTTCCTGTTGAAAGCCTGTGAGTCTAAGCAGCTTATTACTCTTCCAAGTTTAATGAATAAAAAAATGTATATTTATTAAGTTACTTAGCT
This sequence comes from Drosophila monieri, assembly GCA_035047585.1. NCBI lineage: Eukaryota > Metazoa > Arthropoda > Insecta > Diptera > Drosophilidae > Drosophila > Drosophila monieri. The sequence goes on along the minus strand of JAWNPJ010000079.1, from coordinate 3,861,883 downwards.
TTCCTTGTTGCCACCATAACCGCCCTTAGTTAGGGCATATTATGCTAATTTTCATTTGCTTGACTTTTGTTTACCCTCGACAAAAATTTAACGCCACATATTTTGCACTCTAACATTCATCACGTAGCATTGCATTTCAGTTTGCATTTTCCGAGCACATAACACGCTCCACCCACCCCTTTATTTAGATGCCAACCCCACACACACACACACACAGCAAAGAGAAAACATTTAATGGGGGACTGCCCCAAAATGTAGGCAACACTTTTTGCATTTACATTCTAATCAGCTATTAAATTACAATTATTTACTGCAAGGTACACACACGCACATTGTTGCTATTGCTGGTTGTAGTTTAAATCATTGCGCTCTGACCTCGGGGGCGTGTGTAATTGATTTTGAATGACCACGCCCTCGCATGAAGTTACGGTTGCCGCCCACTCGAGTTCAACAAGTTTTCAAATCGAAGTGCTGTAATCGCCTGAATATTGAACAATATTTACGTGTTTTTACAGTCTAGGTCTATTATTATTGCATCTACTAACTTATTTATGGCACTGTAATCTTTTTTTTTGTCCAAAACGGCTCCTTTAATTATTCCACAATCTGAAAAAAAAACTCGATTAATTATGAAAATTAAGAATTAATTGGCAACATATTAAATTGTTTTCGCTCTGAGCTCTATCTGTCCGAAATAATTGGCATACCAGGACCTACCTGCCATGGAGATGGCCGACCTGGACAACACACGCACTTTTAGAATTTATGAAGGGAACTGGGACGCAAGGCGGAGAGCGGAGGGCGCAGGAAGTAAAAGTGTGGGCAGAAATTCCTTGGCGCTTTGTTTCCCCATTGGGCATTCTCGTGGGCATTTAAATTTTGTGAAGCAGCCATAAATTATGCGCTTTATCAGCGATAAAAGTAAATACAGTTGTTGCTACAAACACGCCTATTGGGAGGCGGCTCTACCTGTCCTCACCCCCGCCCCCCGGCTCTGGGCCCACCCTCCTCGAATCCCCCTGCCACCCGGCAATCTTTAGCTTTCCCCATTGGGTCAACTGTCCCCCGGATTGCCTATAAAAGGAAAAATAAGAGCCTTCCTGGAATGTATAAACTTTTTAATATCCTAGAAGAGCAAAAGTCCTCAGACTCTCTGACTATAGCTAGTTAATAACTATAGTTTCCTTTGAAAATATTTCCATTCCATAGTAATTTTCAAGGAGCCTAGTTTCCAGGGTACGCAGGACAACAGAGACAAAAGAATGGCGGCATGTAAATGAATAATTCAAAGTGTCCTGCAACGTTGTCCTGTGTCGAGCGTAATGCGTAAAGCACGCAAAAGATTACGCATACCAGAGCACCTGACTGAGCGTGTATCTGTGTGTGGGGAGCCAGGGGGGGCGTGGCTTGTGCCTACATGCCTGTGTGTGCGTGTGTAGTTAACGCTTTATCTGAAGGGTGCCAAACCAGAGACGCCGTAGCTGTACGCTGTGCGACGTACAAAAGCAAAAACAGCATGCGACAAATATTTAACATTGGCATATTTTTCACACACAGTTCCCTTCCATTTGGCCTGCCCCCCGTCGCAGGACTCGCCCGCCCCGCCCCCTCGCCGGGCTTATGCATGTTTTATCTTGCCCACGTGGAATTTGCGTGCGTTTAAACGTTTTCGATAAGGTTTCGCTTTTAACCCGCAGACGTTCCCCCAGCCCTCGCACACACACACACTCAGAAGCCTTGACTGGTTTATGTCGCTCTGCGAAGGACTGCATCCCGGGGCCCAAGTGTGTATGTGTGTGTGTGCGGCTGGCATATTTGTATATGCGTGTTAAGACCTCGGCTGATAAAAATGCCTTTGGTTAAACATTTTCACCCTTTGACCCCTTGGGGTAGGCATGCATAACATACGATCCCCAGCCGAACCGAGCAGACCTTTGGAGTGTTAAAGATTTTTAAAAGATTTCGCCGCATTTTATGGGGTTTCACGTCGGCAATCGCCACTGATTGGGCGGTCAGTCCTTTAACTTTATTTTGCATCGCCATTAAACCTTAAAGTCGAGCAGTTAAAGCCGTAAAATAAATGATTTTTTGGGCCTATCTTAATTCAGCTCGTTATGCAGATTGTAAAAGAATACTCCAGTTCCGATTATTAGTTTATGGGTTGAAATTTTAGATTATAAATAGGCAATACTTTCGGTTTATTGTTTAAATTTCTACAAGTGCTCTGCCCGCGGGCATGAAACCATAAAACTCTTAAAGAAATGGTTATCGACATGCAGCGTCTGCGATGTATTTTTCATGCTACCGCACACAGTAATTCGTATCGCATATCAGGATCAGGGCCGGGTGGCTTCGGCTTCGTGTTATTAAACGCGGATTAAGTGGCAGGCCCGCAAACCGAGCAGAAGCCTGCCAAACCACGCCAAAAAAGCCGGCCAGACGACCCCGGCCAGACTCCATGGCTTGCATGTGCATAAATTATAATGCGACGCTTCCTGCCAAATACGCCCCTCTTTTCTGAATGGGATTGCCGGCTCCATCGCTGTAGCCATCGCCAGCTCCAACTCCATCTGCGGGCTCTGCTTACTTTTAGTCCAATTTATCGTTACTTTGTTTGGCACACAATTTTATGCTTAATATGTGTCGGCGGCACTCGCATATGGGACTTCACACAGAAAACAATATTTTCTTCTTATTTATTGAACAAACAAGAAGTCATTCATCTGGCTGGGAACCTGCCAAATTTTCAATGAGGGTACTGCAATCTAATCCCTGGGTTGGACCAACAAGCTCGAAATTCAAATTCCCAAAAAAAATTATTCAACAACAAAGAAACCAAAATCGCATACAGAAAATTTTACAAGTGAGTTCATGTCCGCATCAATGCAGGCTGGAGGTCCTGGCGTGTTCCTGTTCCTCGTTTTTCGGGCTGGTCACGACTCTCCCATGCAAGCACATGCAATATTTAAATTGCAGTCATGGTCGTAGCTACTCCGTATCCATAACCGTATCTTGTATCTGGTATCGGCCACCCATCCATATATCCCTGCCAGTATCGCTCGTTCCGTTCGTTGACATGGCCCACGGCCCTGGCATTGATCGGAGGAGGCCAGGACACCAGGACACCCGACTGTGCAAAGTCACAATTGCATAAATTTGCCACCAACTTTGCATTTATCATAAGGGTGGAAGAAAGTGGTGGAGCCTGTCATCCTCAAAGGATATGCTCGAAACAAGAAACTTTTAGTTCGGGGGAGGGTCTTCGAGGCTAAGCACCCTCTATGTGCATAAGCATTTAAATTAAATTTACCGCAAGGACCCTTTCGGCTTTTTAAAAGCAATTCAGAGTAAATGAAAAGCCAATAATATAATCAATAAGCAAATACAAGCATGTCAAGAGCTAAAAACCCTTTCACTTTGCCTCGAAAGCTTGCACCTCGATGGGCTGACTGGAAATACATTTAATTTACAATGGACGTAGGACGGACAGGACATCAGCAAACCCTTCAGTGGTTAAACAATGGAATCCTGCTACTGCAGTTGCATAAATTTCGGACTGAACCGTTCGCTTCGATTCCATTCCTGCCCCTTAGCCCCAGCCCCCCGGCCAGCTGCATGTCACAAGCGCTAAAACAACATGCACTTAAAAAAGCCAGAAATGGCTCCGCCACCACCCCCAACCCCTGCCACACCCTTTCAACTCTAATAGCTTGTGCGAGAGAGTGTGTGTCCGGGTCTCTGCTTGTCTGGCTGTGTCGTTTTTGTTGAGAAAATAAACAAAATGCTTGTTGATATTTTGTGGCAGCCAATGAAGCAAACAACTTTCTGTCCATCCGTTTGTCTTCTGTGTCCATAGCATCCGTTGGCCTGCAGCGAAATCGACAAAATCAACAAGACCCCGGTTCCGGAGTCGTAGTAGTGGCCGGGTCCTGGTCCGGGACCGGGTCCGGAAAGCGAGGCATAGTACTTGCAGCCGGATCAGCCATCTCCTTCACTCGTGAATGCTGGCATTTGCAAACAATAACTGGAAATATGTGTGCCAATGGGTCTAGTTCCGAAAAGAATCCACAGCTCAATCCAACTTGAATCCGAGCTGTGCGTGCGGCTATCACATTTCAGTTGCTTAGGAGGCCCTCATCCGGAGGATCCTTCGCGGTGGTATGCGCCATTAACAAAGTGTATCAAAGTAACTAAAAAGCAATCAAATCAAAGCAAGGTGTCCAATTACAATTCATTGAAAAATCTGATTTATTTAAAGTTAGGCTTTAGGGACATGCAAGTATTGAAGAGATTACATATAAATAAAATGAAATGGACAGTGAAATAGTAAGGACTAACCATAGTTAATACACATTAGGGCAGCTTCCAATCCTCGGGGATTTCTCGTCCCTCTAACCCACATCAAAGAAGCGTATGTAAAGCTCGAATCAGATTGACATTTTCCCCGGATCAGTCCCCGCCCAGCGGCCGCCATTGTTGGCGACAGATTTTAGCCGCTTGTTAGTGGCTAACAGTGGTGTTCATAAATACCCCGTACACCCGGACACATAACCCATCGAATCCTTGTCACCTGCTGGGCTGCACCTTGAACCCATCCTTCGACGGATATTTTTCTGGATAGAGGATTTGTGCCACCGCCACCGTCACTGCCACCGCTTTGGCAACAAAGCAACGTTTACGCTAGAAACCGCAGCGCCAGGATGAAATGAAGGTAAAGCATACACACATCCCGGGCAAACCATATAAATAAACAAAGCTCTGGTGGCTCCCTCATCCTGCGTCCTGACTCCTGCGTCCTCCGTCCATACGCACTTTGTCGTGGAGCGAGAAACGAGAGGCAACTGTCGAAACTGTCAGGATGTCAAATAAGCGACAGTGGGTGGCAGACAGCAGGAAGTGCGGACCAACTGAAACAGAGCCAGGACCAGCAGGAGAAACAGGGGCAGCAGCGGGAGCGGGAGCAGAAACAGGACCAGGACCACCCTAGGCATATTTATTGGAAATCTGAAACAGCTCAAATGTCTACACTTTTACAAAAAAGAGGATGAGTTTCTTGTCAGAAACTAGGAATTAAATTACTGAATTGTTAGACTTCTCTATTCGTACGTCTCTTCTTAAATCGCCGCTATCTTTGACTTATTCTATAAAATTTCTCTCACTGCATTATCCACCCAATTTGTGGGCAGCCACTCCTGACCATGTATCCATGTCCGGCATAAGGCACAAAGAATTTGTTACATGAAATTGTTAACGGGCTGTAGCCGGAGTCATAGCCGTAGCCGGAGCCAAGCTTGAACTAAAGCTGGAGCTGGAGCGGATGCCTCGACACGACTGCGTTTGATGCCTTTTGCTGATATATGGCCAACCTTTGACATCCTTTAAACGAGCAACATGATGCTCTAGATTATGGCCAGGAGATTGGCTCGACGTCTCCCCACTGGCCACTTCATTCCACTCGTGTCCTGACTCCCATCCCCTCGGCAGCCACTCCGCCGGGCCCTGGATTTCCCCCGGATTGTCTCACTTGGGCGATACGTCAATGTGACAGTTTGATAATTTATTTTGTTCAAATTTTGTTTTTCCTCCGTTCGGGGAAGGCGCTTAAATAAGTTATCAACGAGAGGACCGAGGCCATGTAAATGGCAGCACGTAAATGAATGAAATTATTTTGCAACAAATTAAGGCAAATTTATGCGTCAAGACAGGACAGAACGGGGTGGTGGGCGGGCGGACGGCGCTCTTATTGTTTTTTGGCGGGGGTAGGATAGGAGGGGATATCTGGAAGCCTTGTAACAGGAAACACAATCCGCAAGCAAACAAACAAAAGCGAAAACCGAACGGAACGAAGCGACACGAAACGAAACCAACAAACAAACAAACAATGAAGACAAGTGAAAAGCGAAGAGTTTTCCTTCTGCGAAATCTGAGCAAGGCTTTGTGCAACAAAGTGAGGAACTCGCCTGCCCCCGGTTGGCCCACCAAATGGGGGCTAACCGGGCTCACTTTGCAGTCGTCCACATCCCAGATATATATTCTTTTATTCCCTGCCTCGCTCGCCGAATCAAATGTCAATAGAGAGTACATTTCATTCAGTCGGGCGGGTGATGCTTTCCATCCGACAACCCACCGCCCAACCCACTTTGCAGCTCCCCGCGTTGTAGCTGTCACAGTGTTTGTTTGCGGATTTGAAGCTTTTTCCTCTTTGGCAACGCGCATTTTTTTTTTACCACGCCTGCTGCCACTTATTCCTCGAAGGGGTAAGCTGATTTTCTAAGGAGCTATGCAACGCTGGGAAAGTGTGAGAATTAATGATGGTGACGGTTTCCTGATAACTATTAGCCATGCGCTTGATTATCACATTATTGGAAGCTCTCTTGAGTTTCTTAAGAGCATCCCCATTTCGTATAGATCCCTCTCGGATGTCTAATCTGCTTTTTGGTCCTGATTCTGGTTTTATTTCCGGCCATCTCCTTGATGCTGGCCTGCCTGTGGGTGGGTTGAGAGGAGGCGGACAGGCTCTTGCTTTGGTTTTTATTTGCACGGAAATGTATAATTTTTCCGAGTCAAATGTAAATACTTTTAGCGTATTTCTGTGGGTTTCATTGGGTTTGGGCGGCAGCAGCCCGGGGGCGTGGCACATGCAAATGACACGCCTGATGCTGCGTAAATAATTTTAGCGCTCTCTCTTGGCATAAAATGCAAAATAAACATTTTATTTCAATGCCTGGGCTGCCTTGCCTTGGCTTGGAGGAGGCGAGCTCCTCCTTCGAATGTGGGTCAAATGGTGGCCAAGCAGCCAGAGAAAATAAATAAATAAGAAAGCGCCACTTTCATCCCAAAACCAGATGCCGAAAATACAGTTTAATTGTAAGTGTATGGCTTGCGGTTGCGTCTCAGTTTCGGGGAAATGTCACGTTTCAACAGCTCAATTTTCGGTTTCGCGATACACGATACGCGATACCCGACTTTCAGAAAAAAACTTTTAGATCCAATTAAATTGGAGCGGTGCCCAGGATCTCGATTTGACAATTTATGCATCCTTGTGAGACGTCGGTCGCATATTTATTCCCATCGACGGCTAGACAATGACGCCTGCGGCCCAATAAATAACGCTCCCTTCTGACACAATCGAAATTGGCTGGCAAACAAATTCCTCCAGCGACGATAAGGCCTGGGCCCCCAATTTTTATTTATTCCGATGTCGGGCGCCGGCAAAGGTCAAACACTTAACCCGCATTGAGGCAGGCCAACCAAGACCTGACATCAAATTATGGAAACGGGGGGAATCCTTTGGAATAATCTAAACGAATCTGATAGCAGTCTAAACATGGCAATGAAGAGACATGGCATGAGAATCTTAAGTAAAAAAGTAAGCCCTGCTTTTGAAATGTCAAAAGAGAAAGTCCAGTACAGCGGGGGATAACATCAGTCAGCACTAGGAACTACACCGGTCCACACCCACAACACAACCCCAAAAAAATACTTACACAATATTACAAAAACATAAGTAAAAAAAGTGTTCATTTCCTCGTTTCTTTTTTAGGAGACAAACAGTCACAAGGCATTTTAGTTCAACTGTATTGTTTTTCAGAGCAAAACCCCATTTAAAGTACTATACACGCCCAGTATGTCAGCCGGTACGACCACTAAGAAAGTAACATTTGATCCAATGTTTCATGCACTCGATGAATGGGGTGAATGCGGACAGGGCATCCGTGGGAACAAACAGCAGCAGGTCGAACAGGTTGAGCAGCCAAACACTGCAGCAGAGGCTGACCTGGCAAGAGGCCAACCCGAAGTGCCACTTCTTCGAGAGGGACACCTTTCCAGACAGCTCGGACAGCAGTTCCTCGGACGAATTCGACTTCCCGGAGACCCTGATGGAGCGGGTCCATCGCATCTACTTTGCGCGCCGTCGGAAGCAGCACTACAATGAAGCCGCCAACCGGGCTCTAGCCAGGAAGTTGATTAGCGAGGAGTTCAGCAGCCAAACGGTCAGTTCACAAGGGAGCAAAATCGAAGAGGGCTTGGGTGGCGAAGACATCACTGAGTGTTCTATGTGTATGGATGAGTCAGCGGCGGACAGCTACCCCTTCTTCCAGAAATTAGATTCCCCATCTTTGTCGATTTCTGCGGATGAAGTGGAGACGAAGGGTGAACCAGAACCTGGGTTCCAACCGTCTCATCGCTGCTACGAAAAACTGATAAGGTATGGTCAGAGGCACATGGAAAACAGGAAAAAATTCGCTGGACCATACTCAATCGATTCATCTCCCGATCGAACACCTGATCCACAACTAGCTCAAGCACAAGCCCAAACACGACTTAACGACTTTGATAATTTGGCTGATGGTAGCACCGATGTACTCCATGTCATGGAGCGATGGATGTCCATGAAACATACCCGCGTGATGGACAAGGGCAAGAACTGGGACCTCTCCCAGATCCACAATAGTGAGGAGAAGAAAAAGGAGAAAAAGAGTCGCAATATTATCGTTGCTCACGGGCAACTCTAAAGTGTAAATTTTTCGCGTTTCGTGCAAAATATTTCTTTGAATAGCATTAAAATGAACAAAAAAAGAATATTTTGAAACTATAATCTATATTGTTTATTTATTCAATCTTGATTGTTGTTTTGGCCATCCCCCAAACGGGGTTTCCTTTTCCGTCCTTTATAAAGGACGGCTTTGGCTTAAGGGAATATACGGTTTAATGAGAAATCTTACACCTTTTTCTGTACATGGAAATAGTATCTCCATTCCAATTTAGACACCCTAATCGCCTCTGATATCAAATGGCTCCATAAGGATACTCACTAAAGGCTTGGATGGCAAAAATAGTTTCCTCAACCCAAAAGACCGCACAATTATTTCGGCCATTAAGGACTCGAGCCAACACACACACATTGCAAAAGGAAAAGTGAGCCAAAAGGATAATGGCACATTACGAGGAGCCATACAACAAATTGTAAAAATAATGAATATACCACAACCATCCAGTAAGTAGGCTTTTTGTCTAAACTCCAATGTGAAAAGTATTCCGTCACTTTTCAGAAGGAGGGATTCTCAGTATATGCTTTGAACTACACAGACCTACAACAAAATATATTTCCACTGTATAAAGAGGCGAGCAGGTATTTTCCACATATTAAATACATAAACTTATTAAAAGATTCTTCCTATTTTCAAATTGCGGATGGCTTCCAAGAAGATAACCTTTGACCTGATGGACTTGGGCTACCCCGTCCACTCCGATCCATACGAGGAGCTCGTCGATCCAGGTGAGATTGACAAATCAACGCCGACACAAAAAGTAAAGGCTGTTGCATTAAACGATGAAGATCTGAAGAGGAAGCTCCACAAGGAGGTGGTCCACATGTTGCCCGAAATCTTTGTGAAAAACCCCGATAGCTCGGACGATTCGGACGATATCGATTTCCCAGAGACCATGCAGGAGAGGGCGCGCCGTCTGTCATTCATCCGGCGCCGTAAGCTGCATTACACAGAGTTCACGACAGTGGCGCTGGCCAGACGACTGATCCGCGAGGAGTTTGGCAATTTCAGCGAGACCATGGAGAGCGAGGACATACGCTTCGAGACCGCAACGTCCGACGAAGAGTGCCCGCCATGCGAGGAGTCGTCTGATGCGTTCCCCGTTATCCAGTACTTCCGCTCCACGCTTATATCCCACGTCTCGGATGAAAGTGTTGTGAAGGAGGAGCCGGAGCCGGGCTTCGATCCGACCCATCCCTGCTATAAAACTTTGACTGAGCAAACCGTCGGTAGAGACCGTCGCGAATCGGATCATGATGCCCCCGAACCGCCATCCCGTAAGCAACCTTCGATGCCAATTAACAGTCCTGAGGATCTGTTCCCCGCATTCGCCACTATACCCAACGCCTCGACCTCTGATGGGGATAAAACAATGCTCTCCTCCGTGTCTTCCATGGCAGGGAATCGACGTAGCCAACTGAAGCACACCCGAGTCCAAGAGGGCGATAAGACCTTCGACCTCGTAATGCAACAGTTGCCAAGGAAGCCTGAAATGATAAATGAAACGACACCGAAAACCAAGTCGAAGCTAAAGAACAATGTGCTGAGGTCGTCGTCGAATGTCAATTCTCTGTAGAAAGATCTGCCCTTCTACAGAATATAATTCATTGACAACGAAGCGATCAGCAAATAAAGTAATTTTAAAGGATTAAGAGCCTTTAAAGATTCTGTGTTTCATTGTCCTTAAAGCCTCCTTTGGACCATCTCTAATAAACTGAATTCGCAATACCGCTAATGAACGACAATGGGGCCCAGCATTGCATGGTTTTTTCGAATTTAATGCTCCTCTTGGCCATGAAATGGAAATAAATATCATGTCATACGATCTGCAGCGAAAATCCTCACTCGGCTAATGAGGACTTTGTTGTCTGAGCAGGATAATGCCATTCCCGAAATTGTCTAGACGTTCTCGGTTGCTTGAACCTCTCGTGTGTTTGTCTTTTTACGATGCAGTCCCATCTGCCGGTTCAAGTTCCCAAGTTCAAAGTCAAAGCCAAGAGATTTGATTATAACATTTAATTGCGGTTGGCTCCACACATGTGCTGCGCATGTCCTATTAAAATAATTTAATGAACTGAAAACGATTCGGGGAGTAAAAGGCATGGATTTTGTTACCAGAAAATTATTCCATTTGTTTCGAAAATGTTTGCCAACCCATGAATTACACTAAATATTTAAAGACCGGCTGCGAGGACCTCTTTGCAATTGTTTCAGGCATCTAATTTCCTTAATTTTGTGTGCTTTTTTGTGGGGGGCAGCGAAAGTGACGCGTCATGCCGACGAATCAAGTCGAGTGGTCCCCAAGTGCCTCGTCCTAATCATCATCCAAACATTGTGGCCAGTCATCGTGACTTATGTCAACCCGATCAAGTGTGTCCTTGCTGTGAGTGTGTAGCATGTGTTTGTTTGCCCGGCAAGGATACAAAGCGATTGTTCTCCGAACTCGGAATTGGTTCAAGTACGAGCCGTGCTCCGCCGGACAATGGTCGAGTACAATTGAAATTTCTGGCAATGGGTGGGTGCTTTGGCGAATCGGTAATGAGGGGTGGAATGTTTGCGGGGCACTTGCCTACGAAGTGAATTTCAAAAGGGGTCTAGTGGAGCACGTGAGAAAGTCCGAGGCCAGGACTCCTTGAAGAACAATACAAATTATCGGCCCATTTCCCAATCAAAATTATTCCTATCCATTCATAGATCCCTCTCCAGGTCTTAGATTGATTGATGGATTGCCCGATCGTTGTCCGAAGGACACTTGGCCTTTTTGGCCAAGCCACTGGAACGCGTGAACCTGTCAAAACGAGGACTATCGCTGAAATCGAGCTCGGGATAAGCGCCACACACCCATAAAATATTACTTAAAGCCGGCAGTCACGTGCCACGAGTGTTGACCCCAAAGGAAACCAAAAATCATAACTCAATGTCGGGCTAACCAAGTGCAAAAGCACGAAATTAGTTTACACTTGAACCCCGGTCACCTGACCTGGCACTCTCACCTGTGCTCTTCGCCCACGCTCTCCCGCCCCTCCCTCCATGTGACCCCTTCGGACATATTTTCGCTGCAGACGCAGTTGCAGTCGCAGTCTCAGTCGCAGTGGCATTCGTGTTCATGCATAAACAAAATGGCTGCTGCAACAACCGGAAACTGACAGCAAACGACATTTGCGATATGCATCATATGTCTGCCCCCTCAGCGCCGCTCCTGTCACTCTCAAGGATGCGGGGGCGGTGGTGGCGAGTCAGCTACTTGGCATATTTCTGTCGTGTCATTGTTCCTTGTGCGTCTTTTTTGCAGCTGCTCGTGATCCTTCTCCTTTCGCCTCTCCCCTGCCGCATGCCATCCCATGCAACGCCACTGTCTGCCACTGTTAGCCTTGCAGGTGCAATTATGACGGCGGCATCGCATCGCTGGCACGGGCCTTGCCTGGCAAAGGAGGCAGGAGGCAGGAGGCGGCAGGCGATGGGGCGTAGTATCCGCGCGTGTGTGAGTGTGGCAGTGTCAGCGACACATACACATTACATCATCAGGCAACTTTTTGCAACTGTCATAAAATGCCAGCAACAGTAAACAGAGAATGCCTCGTGGCTCATAAGTTAACGGCTGGGATACCCTTTTGAAAATGGTCTGGATAAAGATATAAGTAACAAAATAATAAATAATAAACTTTAAACTAATAACAGTTTATAAAATATAATTATTTATTTACTTTAAAAACAAATACTTTTCTGGAAGAGTATTAACTTGGCCATAAAAACAGAATAGACACCTCGAACAAGCTTGAAACAAATGAATGTTGAATGAATAAAAAACAGAAGCCAGAAGAGCAGGACATACCATTTCAAACTTCAGCTAAGGCCACAGTATTAATCAAATACAGTTTCTAGAATGGAATCATAAAGTCAAGACTGGGATAAGTTTCATATTTTAAAATAGATTTAAACATGTTTGATTTATAGGATTAGTAAGAGATTTTTAAACTCCGAGTACGCGCAAGAAGCCTATCGTAAAAGTTAAAGGATCAAGGTACAGATCCTTTGTCAAGTCCTTCCCTAGACAGCTCACTGTACCATTGCTGTTGATTCTTTTCGTGCCTCCACTGCTTCTGTAGCTGCATTTCCGGCTGCTGCTCCTTCTGCTAAGCCGGAGTGCTAAATCCTTAAGCCACCTCGCTCCACCCCGACACAGCCCACTCCCACGCCCACTCCGCGCCATGTCATTTCTCTAATGAGCTGTGTGTGTGTGTACGAGTGTGTTGCATTGTTGTTGACGTTTCAGCTGGCATATGATGCTTGTTAGTGACTTTTTTCTCCTCGCCGTTCGGTGTTGCTGTCCTGGCCGTTTTGTTGTTTGTTTCTTTCGTTTGCGGATGTGATCCTCCGGCCTGGGCTGAAATATTTTCATGAGTTTTGACAGTAATGTGTCGCAATGTTTGTCACAGTGTCCTTTTTTTTCCTCTCTGCTCCAGCCGGGCGTCATCTAGCGCCGGAATGTCGGCCCAGTCATATGCATAGTTGGAGAGAGTGAAGGATATAGTGGGGAGGTCTCGTTTTCAGTTTCGTTTTTAAGGTTTTTGATCTCATAATTTATCCTTTAAAATAAATCCTATAGAATAGCGAGTCAAAGATTTTATTTATTATAATTTTTACTCACAAATATAACCTCTTGGTAAAGTAGGAACACTCCTGGAGCAGGATGCAGGATTCAGGCCAAGAATCCGATAGGAAAGTATATAGGGGGATAAAGGCCCTGATAGGGAATGGGGCTTGTTGGAGTCCCCTTGCTCGTCGCGAGTGTTTAAGCGTTGATTACACTTTCGTGTTTTGGCGTTGCTTGTCACTTGTCTCTTGTTCCTGTACAAGTTACTCGTCTCCATTGTTTTTCCGGCTGTTGTTGCTCTAGTTGCGGATAGTCGTAGTCGCAGTCGCAGTCGTAGTGCCACAGTGTTGTTCATTTGCCACATCTGTCTGCATTTGCATGTTGTCTCTGCTCAACGAGTCTGTTGACTTCGTCCTCCGCTGGCAGCCTCCATTTTTTATTCCATAGGCAGGCAGACGTTGCTGCATGTGTGGGTCTGCAGATCTTACCATCCATGTAGTCCATCTTTTTTGGGAAATGACCAAACAAAGTTTTATTGAAAGCGGCCAAAAAATTAATTTCCCAACGACAATGCCGAGTAGCAATGCATAAATATTTGATATAAATAATTGCATTTTGTTATGTGCCAAATTAAAACGAAATGCCGTCATCATTTTTGATGGCATGTCAAATGTTGGGGCATTAAGTTTTCAACCGAACCGATCCGAACTCCCCCGACTGGGGATGACTGACTGACTGACTGGTGGGCCACAAATCTTGCGTCAGCGTCTGGTGTTGATTGCCACAATGGGCATTCTGCAGCCTAGCCTACACTGCCACACTCGCACACTCCCACGCACACCCAGCAATGGCCCATAAACACCCAGGAAGAGAGCCAGAAAGAGAGAAACAGTCGTAACAAGCGATATTTCATGTACATGCCATATATCAATGTCACTTTACTTTGGCAAACAGTTTCAGTTAATACACAATCAATGTACCAATGTGTTATCAATAATAAATTGCTGGCGATTTATCAGTCAATGCACCAAAGCAACAACCTCAATGGCGAAAACAGGAGCCACAGGAAGAGTACCCGACAACAAACAACGCTTGCTGGCCAAAGTCTTAACTTGGCCGGAGAGAAATGTTTCCCATCCTGCCTTATGCGAACTCTGATACACCTTACTCTAAGGATAATTTAGTCTTCGCGTCGTTCGCTAACAGCTATCCTGCATTAGTTGTTTTTGGAAAATTTTATTTTTTTTTTCTATATTTTTTGTTAAGAACCTTCGACTTGATGCGATCATCGACTCCGCCAGAGACATTCTATTCTCTTGGTGCCTGAAAGGGTAAACGTGGCATTTGGGAGGAAAACTTTTAAATCCGCCCACCCCTGCCTCTTAACCGCTGGCCGCACACGAAAGTCAAACATAAATCGCCACCGCCCGCCCCATCTCCTAGGCCAGGGCTGGCTCCTCGTCCTTTTCACTTTTTGCGAAAATTATAGCTTTGCGTGCAAGTCCAGAGAAACAAATTTCGGCCTTAAAATCGCATTAAATTATAGTCTATTAAAGTTACCTATAATCCAATTAGAATCTCTCTTGGGTTACTAATTTAATTAGATTAATTTCCATTTTATATACTTTTTTCTCAGTGCATTTGTGTGTTTCTTTCGGTGTGTGTGTGCTTTGCAAGTTATGCGCAGCATGCAGAACTATGCACGTGCTCGGTTGGAGTGTATAAATGTGCTAGTGGCGAATGGGTCCTGGGTCCTGGCAAATCCCATGACACGCCCCCATTTCCATACCGCCCACCGCCTCTCCGACGGCCGCCACGGACCTTCGACAATGCGAGTCATGCGGTGGACTCATATCGGATGACAATTAGGCCCTGGTCATCAATTCCAAGTGCACAAGCGATAAATCTTTGGTAATTTGTATCTGTGTGTGCGGTGCTCCATCTCCCGTTCTCCTTTCTATTTTTCTCTGGAGAAGTGGCTGGTGGTGTCCTGGCAGGTTAAGTGCCGGAAACTCAGACTATAATGCTAACCAATATTTGAAAATATTTTAGAATTTTTTAAAGAAACCATAAGTGGTTAAATTTGAGCTACAAGTTAGAAAACTCCAATCAGCTTCCATTCCGGCAATGCGAATTCCATGCATTTGGCAATGTCCTGCATCCTTTATCTGTCTATTTACACACGACCAGCCACAAGGCTTTAATTTAAATAATTAATAAATTATTATGCTGGTCCGACTGACTGACTATTCTCCGCTGGGAGCGGATGTTGGCTAAAAGTTTCTCATTAAACAAATATTTTCACAGCAGTTAAAATTTATGTTGCCAGCCAGAGACACAAACATTGGATAAATATGTATGGGAAATTTATGCGATGGCGGGCCTGGGCCTGGGACTGGGAGCAGAGTACAGAGTGCAGAGTTAGGTGAAAACTGCAGCAGAAGTAGTGCAGTGTAAACAGGAGGCGGGCCGGGCTTAGGACAAGGACATGCCAAAGGACACACACACACACTCGCATGGCGGGGCGGGAGAGGACACATAATGCAAACATGTGACTTCCGCATGCGGTGCAAACACTTACGCACACTCCACCCCCTGTGCATTCATAAAGTTGCTCCCATAGTTGTTAACAACTCGAGCCAGTCGGTGGACGTCCTTGTGTCCTTTCCGACCGCTTGTAGCTGGTGTTGTTGGACCCAGCTCCACACCACACCGAGCCCCCGAAACCATACTGAGTTTGGGGTTAAAGCAGCATAATGTGAAATAACTTATTGCCCTTAAAATGTCATTTATGTCAACGGTAAGATAAGTTACGCATACGCACTGTGCACCCCGGCCCGTCCCGGCACACACGCTCCCGCCCATTTAACCCCACAGCGCCCGCTGGTCCGGTTGGAGCTGCCTTGTGTTATTCTGTCTACTTGGCAGGCTTCTGACAACAATTAAAGTCAACAGGAAATGTGACACATTTACTTTCGGTAATATAATATTTTCAATTATTTAGCATAAATGCATTACCCGTCAGGCAGGCTTCCTCGAAACGAAGCTCAACACACAGATACCCTGCACCTTTACTTTGGTTGTGCTGTTCTTGAAGGACACCCTTCACAGTCTGCTGTCGAAAGTACCTTAGTCTGCGCCCTTTTTAGATTGAGTATCCTTGCTCACGCCCGTAATTTAACACATGTTTTGTGTTCTACCATTCGAAATATCCTGCGGCAATTTCCAAAAACTAATTAGCTGCCTTGTTACAGCTTCGTTCAGATACATTCGCACAATAACAAGATTTTCCGTTTCCCCCCAACCATGCTGTCTACAATGTTGAATGCAATGCGTGTTGCAAGAATGTAAGGAGAGTCCTTCGGTTAGGCCCTGATGAGCACAATAAACATTTTCATTCGAGTGTAACTTTTATGCCGGTAGTTGCTTGCCTCACATTATTAATTCATTGACTCGCCCCTTGCCACAGTCTATCGTGGCGAGTCTGGCATGTGTTCTGTCACCCCATTAAAAGGCTGACAATAGTTGGCACTTTAAATTCAGAATGCAATAGCTAGGCTTAAGTTCTCGCATGAAAATGAGATGTATTATATTATTTTTTGGTCTCATTCAGCTAGTCCATGGCCCAATTAAGATAAGATCCAGTCCGGCCACCAATCCTTTCAGATACTTATCGCCCATTTAACCCAATGAATATGTAAACACGCATATCCGAAAACATTGTGTGCTTAGCCGCCTCCATTTAAATATCCACACAGAATTCAGCCAACAAAACGAGTGGCAGCCGAAATAAGGCACACACTTGCCACGTATTTTGTCAAACCAGAAAATGGCCAAAAAATAAAATCGAGACACATTACCCACAATTAGGTGGGCTAGGAAAACTGTGGATAGATAGCCTGTGGATAGTGCCTGAACACATGTAAAATGCGGACAGGAAGCGGCTCTGATAGAGGCAATTAACAGCTCGACACGCTATATTTCCTATATATGGAAAACAATATTTATTCCTGCCACGCCAGAGGACGCGGGCTGCGAGAAATGTTGTCCGTAACAACAATGGACAAATTTTAATATGATGTTTATACAGATTTCCCTATTCAATGCATTAATTGCGCTTTAATTGGGTCGTACACATTCCTGCTGCCCGAATCGCCGACCAGTTTTTTGAGTGTAGACCAGGGAAGCGGAAAGAACAAGGTGAGGCAATATAAATAAAAAAAATTTGGACACATAATTAAAAATACAAAAGCATAAAGAGAGAAGGCACAGGAAACGGCCGGCTAATGGCTGTCGATGGCGATTAATTTATTGTTATTGCTTAGGTAAACAAAAGGCGGCATCAGTATCGGAATTGGATTCGGGAGCCCGACCAGGACGGGGTCTCGTATTATTAGTAAACCAAATGCGTAGCCATAAATTACCACTCAGAGAGATGCCCGAATGAATCTTGAGAGCAAAAACTCGGACCACAAAAGCAGATATGTAATGAAAATGCCTCAGACAGAGGACTTGAGGTCCTTGAGGAGACGGGCGAGCCAGGGATTGGTCAGACGTGCGTGGCCAAGCCGAAAGAAATCCTCACAAATTTGCTGAACGAATTGATCGTGCGCTCGCATATTTTATTCGGTGAATATTTCCCTTCCTACACTTCAATCAGAGCCGGAAAGGGCCCTTTCTAATGCGTTCCGTTTCCTCCGGTTTTGGCCGGATGGTGGCCACTGGCCAGATATAAAGCACTGTTGAAAACTTGAAAAAGCTATAACCGATTCCGTATATTTAGAAACCAATGCGAAAAGCAAGTGGCAGCTCAAGTGATTCCTAATTATCCTCAGCTAATCTGGCTTCATTAAGTGTTGGCTTTTATGTAATTCATAAGCAAACCATACAATAAACCTCAGCTCCGGGCAATCCCTATAAATGCTTTCAATGTTAAACCTTTCTTGGAACTCTTTTCATTTCACCGACCAGCCAACAATCGCCTTAATGCGAGTTGGCTTTTAATGCTCCCTTTTGGGAAAAGCCATCTATTTCAGGAACGAACAAAGTTAGTTAAATTCTCCCCCTTTCTGGCATGGAGTCGGTGTGTCCAAGGTGTTTTAATTAATTAGCTTTTTGTTTTCATGTTGGCGCTCTTTCTGGCTTGGCTTGCGCTTTCCTAAAGCATTTTTCTCCCTGGCCCCAGCCCTTTAGACCTCCATCCTGCGAATCGATTGCGTTTTTACGACAATGCGCGACTAATTTGTGTAAATTAAATTTATCGACCAGAAAATGGCACAGCAGCCCGCCTTCCGCTTCCGACTCCTTTCCCAGAGCTCACTCACTTAAATTAATCATACGCAGTGGGGTACCGGCGCAATGCAGTCGAAATTTGGGTCAGTTTCCGTCTTTGTTCGGCGTTTTCCAGCTCGCTTTTCCTTCTCTGCCGACTCTATTGGCAGATTGGTTTGTTGTTTTTGCAGTCGCTTTCCTTTTCGATTTCGATTTGGGTGCGTTAAGCATACGCAATGTGGTCCGGCTGCAATTGAGGCTGACCCGTGAGTGAGTCTAGTGGCCATGTTCCATGTTCCCGCCATCATCGCACCACCCCTGACCCCTGAGCCGCCCGCTCAGCCGCTCCCGCTTTTGGCTTTTAATGGCCGAAACCGTAAACAGGCTACGCTCCGAAATGGCCTGCCAAGTGCCCACTAAAGCCGAACTTCTTTCCGTTCTCACCTTGTGCCGGCCTGGCCCATTGCCAGTTGCCAGTGCCACCCCGCCTCACCACTCCTCCCCCCAGACACTCATGCACTTTCATTAAGTTTAATTAAATTCTCACTTTGTAAATGTCAATGCACAAAAACACACACAACTACCGAAGAAGGTCTATCCACATGCCAGAGGATGAGAGGCTCTAGGAGAGTGAAGGCGAATACTTGATACTCAGCAGTGAAAGGAAAAGGATAACCTGAGAAATGCCTATAAGCCGGAGCTCTTCTTTGTTCTTCTTTCAATGGGAACATTTTCTATAAGGATAACAGAGCCTAAGTGTGAATACTCCTTCCGATACCCTCTACTTTTACGCTGCGACAACCTGAGCGAATTTATAGTCCTCGGGCATGGCGACAAAAATCTTTCGCCAAGCAGGCACAAATAACAACACGTTGTGGATTTTTTCAGTTTCGTATGGCCACCTTATATTTTTCCGTTGTGCTTTATTTTTGGTTCATTTCGCAGACATTGTTGGCTTTTAATTTGGCCAGCACGCGAAGGCAACAAAAGGTAACGGCTTATTATGCAACAAAACTTTTCTATTTCCATTGGCACTTCGCTCCCATTCCGCAGCTCGTCCCATAGCCCGGGGCCAGGGCCAGGAGTTTTATTAATTCTTGCGCATTTTTCATGGGAAATTTCCCAGGCAGCCAAAGCCAAATAAATTCAAGTCAAAAATTCTGCCATAAACTTAACCATAAATAATTCAAAATAAACTTGAGCAGTGCAAGTACAAGTGCGAGTGTGCGGTTGTGAGTGTGAGTGTGGGTTAGGGATGTGTGTGAGTATTTTCGTGCTAGGATATTAACCCCAATTGCGCTTGGCACTTGTCGGCCTGCCCCAGGCTGTTTTCTTCCCTGTGTTCCTGCCCCAGCCCTTGTTTCCTACGCCTCTTTTTTTTTAAGTGTTTTCCTTAAGCGCCATAATCAGGCGCAGCGCGGCAGACAGAGAGCGAGCGGGTAGTGTGTTGAATGAAAGAGCAGGGCAGAAAGCACGCAAATATGCAAATATATGTGCCACATTCGTGTCTGTGTGGGCCTGTATCTGTGTCCGTATGGAGTATAAATTTAGTGGAATGTTTGTGCTTCTTCAGAGTTGCTGGTTCCGCTTCTGCTGCTCCTTAAGCTGCTTAGAGGCCGCCGTGGGGCTAAGCAAACAACAAGCACTGACTACAAGCAGCATACCCTGTAAACTATGGCCATGCGAGGGATTCATCAGCTATCTGGTTGGATTTGGGGATTGAACCTTTGACGAAGAGATGCAATAGCCAAGCTCGTCTTTCACGTTTTCCATTTCCGAGAAAGGTCTTTAAACGTTTTTGGTTTTATTAAATATTCGCTACAAAGGGCATCCTGGCTTCTCCTCTCGGCCAGATTGTCTTCAATTTCCTTGTACTCCTTGCTCAGCCTGGCTGCTTGATGTGCGCGCTTTTTTCTTGGCTCCAGTTCGGGTGTATTGTATTTTTGGCCTATGCATGTTTAAAATTTTATGTTTGCCAATGTGTTTGGCATAAATGCGCACCCCTCTCCGGCTCCCAGGAACAGTGGTGTGTGCGCGCGTGTGTCTGTTGTTGTCTAAGCAAATGTTTGGCACCATGTGGCATGCGGCAACATGCGCCTTGCATATAAATTCCCCACCATCTGCCTGACAATTTTTCCAAAGAAGACTTTCCCCTGAAATCTTTTTTAAATTCCTTAGCCACTTTCGGCAGCTGGCCCTGGGCTCTGCCAGCTTTGATTTCTCTCACTTAATTTCCCCGGCATTGATTATGTGTCCTTTAAGTGCCCCTAATTAAATTTGCCTAATTAATTTCGGCCAAAAGCTTTGATATCGCCTGAATGATTCTGACCTACCCCCCAAACAATATCTCAAAACTGTCAACGCATTCTGACCAGCAAATGCCCGAATTATGATGTCAACTTTCGAGTCAACACACATTCATGTGAGTACGTGTGCACCCACCTTCCTGCCACCCACCCACACATGCAGCCAAGCCACCCACGCACACGTCCATTAATCATTACCAAAAAGCTGTCCCCAGCGCGAACAAATTTTGTTAGGTATAATTGTCATGCATGTGGCATAAGTATCTAAGACAGCAGACAACAAACAGCGCCAGCAGGACGAAAGAATTATATTTCATTTCGTGTTAAATTGCGCATAAATACTTTTATTACGTGTGTGTATGCATGTTTCTTGGGTTTAGGTTGTGGAGTGTGTGGTGTGTGGGGTATGGGCTGGGGTGTTAGTTTTTGATGAGGGCAGTGACCCAGTTTAATGGGGTTTGAGATTAGGTTTTTTATGTTTTCTAAATTGTGAAAGGGATTTAAGGTCATTCTAGCAAGACATTCTAGTTACTAGCCAATTAATAAAAAGTATAAAAATTATGTATACGCATATGGTAAGACTGCTATAAAATGTTATGATTATTTACAAGATTAAGTTACTTAAAAAACTAAAAAAATTGCCTCAAAATTTTAACCATAACATTATCCTTAAAAAAAAATCCGCCAAATGGAGCCTCGAATTCGCTAAATCGACACCAAAATCGAGACTGACGTTGGACCCGATTTTGGAGGAAGCCGAGGGAAATCAAGGGAACCGAAGCGAAACGAGAGCAAGTCCGAAGCCGAGAGAAAGGACTTTCGAGAATCGTTTTCTCTCGCACTTGCTCACTTTATGCTCTGGAGAAGCTTTCAGCATCGGAAAAGCGCCTAGTTGAAACAAGCGGCATTGAAACGCCACTCTTCTCATATTATCGCGGCTTTCCTTGAATTATCCTTTTGGCAAAAACAAAAGTCACCTGCAGCCGCAACATTTCTGCAGTTGCACAGTCAAAAAACTTGCCACTGTTATGTGGCAATTTAACAATAAAATGTGGCACGTACAAAAGCTATCAAAAGATATGAGTTTAGATTTTTAATGACTTGAATTCCTTTTATAATTATATGTATTAGTTATACAACATTATAATATTTTATTATTATAAACAATGCATACTATTTGTAATTCCCTAAATTATAGTAGTTTTATTCTTTTCCGTATATTTTTTTTCAAGTGATCTGAGGCACGGCAGGTAACCAAGTTTTAGGTTTCTCTTTTCGTTGGGGGCTTGAAATATATTCACTTAATGCACGCCCGTGTCCGTTTTGCTTGATGCGCCACGTTCTCAGTGGGCTGTCTCCCCCCCTGGCCGCCACTATTTTTTTATTGGCCCTTGCCCCCTGCCTCCCTCTTCCACGGCTGGTGGGGTGTGTTTGTATTTGTGTGCTCTGCCGGTACCGTTAACGCGTGACTTCGAGTGCCCTTAATGCTGTAAATGAATATTTAATGTTAAAAGCACTTGTCGAAAATGCAGCAGTAACGATGCCAGTGCCAGTGGTAGCCTCAGCCGTAGAACCAAACACCAGAGAACCAACAACTGCAGTCCGGTTTGGATGACTGGAAAAAGCAAAGGGCCAAAACGGTGCGGGTTGAGGGATGTGGTAAGGGACGCGGGCCTGTGTGCCGCTTCACTTAACGAGCAAGTTGATTTTAAATTGTTTTTGCAATTGGAGCATGCGATTAAATATAAATAGTTGCAGTCCAGTCCGGACCAACTTTAAAGGCCCCTTTTGCAAATTAGTCTCAACTTTAACTGCTCCTCTCTTTGGCCAACTGAATCCCAGTTTTTCGCAGGCCAGACTCGCCAGGCCAGCTGACATAAATAATGTTGTGTAGGCTCAGAGTTCGGGACTCGAAACTGCCTGGTGGCACACTACCAGAAATTCTCATAGAGTATCAAGTTTTTTTGTTACTTGCTAGTGCTAACACTGCGTATGCGTAATATATACCCTGGACTTAAAAAAAAATGAATAAATTCCATGCCAAATCTTTTCACAGAATAAAGGACAAACAAATCCCTTAAATTTAAATGATTCCCTCTTTCCTTTGTTAATTGTTTTCACCCTCTATTCCTTATTCAGGCTTGAATATTTGAATTTCTTAGTGTACTTTTCCCACTTAACGTTGTCTGAGACAAATGTTTATAAACCGCTTAATTATTCACTTGGCCTTTTTCCTTCCACACCCTCCGTGGCCCGGCCCTAGGCCGTAAGCAGCGCCTTTTCATACTTTTCTCTTGTTTAGACGGCAGTGCGTGAGTCAGTTACTGTCTTGTGCAGCTCGGTGGCACGCAAAACAAATTGACACAAAGGCTCAGATTTTGCGGTGTTAAGTCGAGGCCGCATAAATCACGGAACTCTCGGGTTCACTGCCTGCTTGTTCTCCGTCTTCTGCGACTGCTGCTTAAGCAGTTCTGCTCTATATTTCATAATTTCCCTCCACAAGGCCCCCAACTCGGCCATGTCTTTTCGGCTAATGAAAAATTCGCAGTGCTGAAAGGGCACTCATTTGGGCCCATATAAATAATACTGACGGGAAATTGGCAGGGGAAAAGGGTGCAGGCTAAATGTAGCCCATTAAAGTTATCAGTTTGTTCAAGGAAATGTTGGGCGTCCCTTTTTCAGCAAGAAAGTATGCTATGAAAATGTTAGAATCTTGCAAAGTGTGTCTGGGGAGAAATTTTTAGAGATGTTCACAGTTTGTCCTCAGTATTTTAGTCATTTTTGTTGTTGTTGCCTGTATTTTTTTTCTGATTCTTAAAATTTTTAACAAAATTAACTAAAAAATGGCAACAAGAAGTACGTCAAAGTTTATCATTATCGTTTGAAGCTTCATGTTTGTATGTTTTATCCTGCTCTCTTTCACATTCAACCATCCTGCCAGGGCTCCTTCACTCCAAGCCGAGAGTCATGCTTATTTGCAAGTTGACCCGATTTTCTATTGCACATGGAACATTCCTGGTAGCAATTGGCAGCATATCGCCTTAACGAACCTCCAGCTTCACAATGCTTTAATAACTATCTCTTATTTTCATTTTTTAGATAGCTTTCTTAAAACAACTTCTATCGTCAGAAAAGCGGCTTTCAGGTATTTGTTAAAAAAAGTTATAAGCTGTGTGAACATAGCGTTAAAGTTTCACCGCAGAGGCAGCATCCAGTCAGTCATTGTGTGGCAGACTAAATATAAACTGCACTTCAAATGATGGGGCAACTTCTGTCTGCATTCGCCTCTGTGTGCGTTCCATTTTGCCTCGCTGTCAGCGCAATTGCTGTCATTGCACTTAACGCACTTGCGCCCATTCAGGGGCGGCGGCCAGGGGGCTGGTGACAAAAATTGAGGCAAGGGGTTGCTGACTGGGGGACATCCTCATGCAGCATCCAGCAGCAACTGGCTGCAATTATGGCGTCTCAATGCGTTTTGTGCGTGGCTTTGGCAGTTAGCCTGGAAGCCTGCCGGTGCATATTTGCTGCACCACCCGAGCTGAGGATTGAGTGAAAAAGTACACTGGCAAAACAAAAACTTATTAATATAATTCTAAAACTAAAAATTATTATTATTCAAATGATAAATTATAAATGAACCATATCATATCCATATTTTATTTTTACCATGAGTTCAAGTGTCCAGATCTTTCCGCTTGCAACGGCTCCGATGCATTCACAGCGATCCGAAGATAGTATCGTCTGATTCCAGTCAGTTTGTTGTGCTGCCCTCCGGCATCAGAAAAGACTTTCATAAAATTCACATTGAAGGACGTACAAACACCAGCATGCAAGGAGAATCTAGGCGATCCAAATTTGCAGGATGAAGATTACGATCTAGAAATCGGGAGAACATTTTAACTGAAGGATAAATATGGATTTGCAAAAGGGCAGTCATGGATACTGCAGATCGAAGATTCCTTGAAGAAGCACAATGAGTGGAATAGGGCACTGTAAACACAAGGAACGATTGTTAATTGGTGTTTTTGTTCCACGGTAAGTATAATCACGATATTTTATAGTTATTTGGTTATAACTTGAATCCTAAAATTAGGTGCTAATATTTTGCAACACTAACATTCGAGTTTTTCTTCAAAAATGAGTCGGGATGGTTGATCATAGATTTTAGTGGCGATTTTGATGAGATAGCTTCCACATGATGACCTCTTTAATATTCTTCCACTTGGCAGTATTTGAACATTCATCAAGAATAGAAAAAGGTAGGTAGAAGTATTTTCAAAGAACTCAATTTGTTTATCATTTGTTTTTACACCACAGCACGTAAATATTGCCCCCTTAAATTTTGATATGGGTTGGAAACTGGAAGCTTGGAAGGTAGAGATGTACAAAAATGTTTTAAAATAAATCGAATGCTATTAAGTATCGAATATCGAATAGTACAAGTATTAACACTATTAATTTAACAGCAATCGGTATAAAAAATTACACTTTTTTTAGCTTTAAAAAATGTATAATGGTTTTCTGTGCCTATGCAATAAGAATGGCGATGTAGAGAGTCGGCATGGGCAGAGGGACAGTGGCGGACAAAAGCGTTTTGCTTAGACACTAAAGCTTTGAATGCCCTCGGGGCAGCCATTAGCCTAATAACGCCATGCACCAACACACAAGCCGACGCACTGACACGCACACTTGTCCACAAACACACAAACCGCATATACCAGACTCCTCCACTTATGCTAGCCAAACTACTCATCAGGCACAGTGGAAAATAAAGCTCAAAAGTGGACAACCAATATATTGGTAGAATAGTAAATGTTGAACAATATAAACCTTTTCATTAAACAAAAGTATATTTAATTCTTTAACATTTTTTTATATATTTTTTTTTTAGATCTAAAAGGATACAGTTGGAAGAATCACGGAATCATTGCCTCGCATTGCGTTTCAGGGTGGCTGTCACGTGTGCAGCCCGGCCACAGTCCTGGCAACAACAACGAAAATAATGCCACAATAGTTGCAACAAACAGTGGGTGACAGACACCGGACTGGGAGGAGACTGAGATGGACAGACAGAGCGACAGCATGATGAACGTCGCCCCAGCTTCGTTACAATTAACATAAATAATAGCCAAGTGGTCGCTTGCTGTCGTTGTTCTCGTTATGCTCTTTGTTGCTGATGTGGTTGTTGCTACTGTTACGCTTGTTGTTGTTGTTGTTGAAAAGTGGAAATATATTTTTCACTTTTCGTTTCTAATTATGACGCCTGGGACATGCTCCAAATGCCGCAAACAAAATGTTTTGTTTTCTGCATTTTGTTGTGCGGTCACAGAGTGAAAGGTGCGTTAAAATTGTGAAACGTATACGCATGGTAATTAGTTTTGATAGGCCTCATAGGTGCCGCCGCCCTTTAATTGGCGGTCAAATTTGAAACAGTGCAAATGGACTTTTGGAAAACAGTGCATTGTGACTATTTTGACCGCATTCGCCATGTACATAAATTTGAATTTCTCAAGCTGCCATTTTCAGGTTCTATTTTAGGGCGCCCAAACAAAGTAGCTCCACTCTCGCACTTCCCATTGACGTCTCGCCCTATTCCGATTTCGATTTAGCTGTTCGTTTGGCTTAAAGAGACAATTGTGGGCCCCACGCCCAAAAACCGTTACTCGAAAGTCGCCCCAGAAAAACATTTTCGTCGCTGTCCAAACTCCGTTTGAAGAGTTGCCCCAAGCAGTCAAAAGCTTTACTGCTTTTCCTCGGCCTTCGTCCTGATTTTCTCCCAGCCCCCCTGCTTGTCGTCCTGTAATGCCGCTCATTCCTCAAAATGTATGTGGCAACGTATGGTGGAAGCATTTTGTGGCATTCCATTGCTGATGCAGTAAGAGCAGCTTACGTTACGTATACGCAACGTCTGAGGTTTGGCAATAAAATTGCACATTGTTGTCCCCAACTTGTTGTTGCCGCGGCCGCTACTGCCAGCTTTTGCTCCTGCTCCTGCTCTTGTTATTGTTGTTGTTGTGAAAATTCCAACCATTGCAAGATTTATATGTTCCAGCCCTCTTAAGTGGTAGTCAGACATTGGTTTTAGGACCCCTGCCATTCTCCCCAGCGTCGTCCTGCGTATTTTGTGCCCTGGATAAGACGACTTTATAAGTCTAGCCGAGATGGAGTTGGGTGAGCTTGGTGACATTCAAATGCCGAGTTAAATTTCCCGCCAGCTGCCGAGATTTATGCGGGCTGGCAGCCTCTTACGAAATCCCAAACGGAATCCCCATCCAGGGTCAAGCATTTCTGAGGCTGCATAGTTTTCGGGTGGCCAATGAACAAGGAAGGCAAAAAAAATACCAAACTTTCTGCCAACATTTCCTACATATAAAATTCTGCTGTCTTCTGCTATATTTATATTTATTTCTTTTGGCCAGATTATTGAGCAAGTTTTCTGGTATTTTGAGCACAACTTATGGTGCAAAAATTGAATTGAATTGGGTACTCAGGAGGCAGAAAGGCTCGAGACCAGAAGCGGGTCCAAGCCGGAGTTTCTCGTGCCAACTTCCTACCAGCCGAGGGGCTAAAGGAGCGATAACGGAGGGCCAGGACATCAGGCCAGAGGAGCTTAGCAAGTCGCAGACTGTGCGGACGAAAACTTTTCTGCTTTTACACTCAACTTCCTTTCCACACACAAAATTTGTTTAATTAAAATTTTTGTGCAAAATCTGTAAATTGTTTTTGGGTTCGTTTCGTTTGCGCATCGCTTCTCCTGGTCTTCGTTCTTAGTTTTCTTTCCCAAAAAATAGTTTTGACAACACACAAAATTATTGCCACCAACTATGGAAATTGTTTAATTATGGCACAAGGCGGGAAATCAATGGAGTGCACTGCCGAAGAACTTCCAGTTTAGGAACTGTGATTGGGATGACTAGAACGAAGTCTATAGACTAAGCCTAGACTAAAGGACTTCAGTTTCTCGAGGTGGAAACCTTTAAGAAGACTCGTTCGGAGACTCGTTCTCTATTCAATTAATAGATAATAGCCCTGCGATTGTCTAACAAATTTCATTGTATCCTTCAATCTGTTGCCCCCAGACTGTTTATCAATCCTGGATACCTTCTCCATCAATTATTC
The DNA here is from genome assembly GCA_035047585.1 of Drosophila monieri. NCBI lineage: Eukaryota > Metazoa > Arthropoda > Insecta > Diptera > Drosophilidae > Drosophila > Drosophila monieri. The sequence continues at coordinate 3,834,041 of JAWNPJ010000079.1, read as the reverse complement.
ACTAATGCGCGCATAATATAGTTATATAATTGTGACACGAACTGCTTTTGTTTTTGTTTTGGAAGTTGTCTGCCCTGCGCGCCCCACCAATGTCACAGAAAATCCATCAATTTATCATGCCAAACGAGGGGGAGTTGGGGACAGAGACAGAGGTGTGGAAACTATCCACAAATTCCCCCAAAAAGCGACAACGCACAAAATTATTCAAGTCAATGAACAATTTAATTTATCATTAATATAAAATCCGACATAACCCAGGACTGGAGCGGGGCGACCGTGGAGGGGAGCCGTGTCGCCTTGGCGTGCTGCCATCGCATGGCACTTGAGCTAATCTCATATATCATCATCGCCGGGATCTGGTAACGAATGACAGGAAACCGAACCGAACAGAACCGAGCCATACTAAAGCGACCCCACTCGCTTCTCGTTTTTCGCAATTCGTCCTGTCTCTCTGGCTCGTCGAACAATTTTTCTAATATGTTTGATTTTACTTTCAAATGGGCGACCTCTGCGCTGCGGCCATATCCGCTCCCCAGCACCCCGCACCCAGCCACTCTGCCATAATTCTGGCCAGGAAAGTTGCTGGCATCAGCAGCAGAACCGGAAAATGCACTGTGAAAACTAAGTGTCCCTCGGAGTAAAATGTGAGTAATACATATTCAAAGATGCGTCACGAAATGTCCTTCATTGCAGGTTGCAGGATCAGTTAATCTTATGATTTTGAACATTTAGGAACTATATTTTTTCTTAGTGAAGCCAAGCTGCAGAAGTCTGACCATTAATACTCAATTGGCTGTGCTTCCCGTGTGGATTGTGGTCGTGGTTGTAACTGGCCTCGCCCCCAGGACCGCCTGCTCCCCCGCAATTCCTCAATTTCCTCGAGTCTCGCCCTATCTATTCTATGGGATACTCTACTGGGCTGGCTGCCGTCGTCATCTTTGTCGTCTTGTGCTGACACTTGAATTGAATCGAAATTGGTTATTAGCAATTCTTACGAGAATCCCAACGACTCCGGCGACATCGGGGAGAAAATGGGAAGGAAAATGCCGGTGCGAAGACACCGAAGACCGAGGATGGCGATGGCTCCTCTTGAAAGGCGAATATGTTGAAAAAATGAAATTGGACAAGTTGGTAGAACGGTGTTTCAATTGGCCACGGCCAGAATGGATGTCCCAGAAAATCTTTGAAAATTATTATAAGATTATAAAAATATAGGTACTTTTTCCTTTCATCCTTCTTATGTTTAGAGAACGAAACTATGTCTCATGTCACTAACACATTGATTATTTTTAGGACAAGTTACCCAAGCCCACCCGATTCATGGCCCACACATAAAGATGGCAAGGAGCTTGTATGAGGATATATTGTGCCGGATGTGGACGTGTGTGTATCTGCTACGCAATATTTATTTGCCACCTTATTTTTTATAGCCGCAAGTTGATAGCGAGTGCGGACGGACAAAGCCTGCCAAAGGCAAGTCAACTTTTGCCAGTTTGATAGCCGGTCCGTGTCAATGCAAACAATGCAGTGGATAGCACGCAGATGGAGGCGTGGCAGCGACAGAGACGGGCAGGAGCAGGAGCCGGAGCCGGAGCCGACCAGGCCAGGGCAGGATAACAGGAAGCTTCGAACAGAGAGCGGACATATCAATGGTTATTTTGGAGCAAAATGAAATCGTTTTTGTGTGCAAGTGGAAGTGCGAGAGTATGTGAATTTCCCGTGGAATGGCAGTCATGTTTACGATTCGATCGCATTCGCACACGATTTTGATTTTGATTTGTTTGCAGAAAACTCACTGTGGCGAAGGAAAGAGTGAGAGAGAGTGCATTCGCTTGGAATATCTAAGTTTTGCTAGAATCCCTCCTATCCTGCCCCCACTCGGTGGCCCAGTCCCCCTTCCTGTACCCCATACCCGTTCCACACCCGATACGATATGCGATGCTCCTGCTTCTGGCTCAGTGGGTTCCTGCTGATGCTCGCACAAAAGCCAGCTTCGAATCGCATGCTTTATGCATAAATAAACAAATCACTGAAATCAAAAACATTGAAAATGACTTCAAAACTCAACGCAATGTGCATCCAAGGACGACCATGCATTCGCATTCGCATATTCCCATCGAAATGCAGCCGTTGGACATGTTTGCTCAACGTTTTTCCGCTTGCATTTATTTTCTAGGGTTTTCGCTTCCTGCCCTGCGATTTACTTTCAGTATGTGGATGTTGGCTACCACGAGAGTTAAAGGTTTTCTTAAATTTATATGTTTTGGTATGGAAGCTTAATACTGGTGGATGCTTCCCAACTCCGGCAAACATCTGCGCTTCTTATTATGTTACTAATTCTGCAGTAAATGATCAGGTTTCTCTTTTAATGATAAGAACTAAAACCAACTGATTGTTGAGGAACTATTTTCTAATTTCGTATATTGTAAGTCTGGAAATTGGATCTAATGTTAATAACTTTCACTCTCGCCAAGGCTGAATGAAGGTTATGCCTTGGCCTTTCAACTCACACGCCCATTGCTCCTCTTTTCATGCATATTCATGGCCGACACACATACGGCCTAAACGATGTCGGCCCAATCATCATCCAATTAGAACTGTAAAATTATACTAATTACAACTTTGAAATTAGAAATATGCAAATCTCCGGCCCCTGCCCGTCTCTGTTGTGTCTACGGCAAAGTTTGGCCTGATTAAAAATTTCATCAAAACTGTATAATACTCTATGTATTATGTGGTCGTGGGTGCCAGTGTGTGCGGAGGGGTTCGTCCAAGAGAGCTGCATATATTTGCTTAAATTATATTGACATCCAGCGGTCGCCGTGCAAGGTGACGGCTGCAAGACTCCTGATAAGTGAGCAAAGCTCTCCACGGCGAAGGCCTTCAAAAGTCACAGCTTAGAGATTCAGCCAGGCGAGTCCACATACGGCCAAAAGGGGAGCGGAAAGACGGGTTTGGCTGGGGGGAGCCAGAGACAACACTCATGAAAGCCAAGCCAAGACCGTAATGCATAAATTATGACAAAGCGCAAGCACAAAAGTCACCAACTATATGTGTCACACATAAATAAATGAATAAAAATTAAAAATGCACAAAGGAAAAATTAGCACATTAAAAAGGAAACAGGACATCTAAAAAAATTGTATTTCAGCAGAACACTAAAAAGGAGGGAAACCTTTGGCCAGAACTGAGGGGACCCATGTGACCCCCAACGGTGTAATTTTCTTTGCCAATTTAAGTCTGATCCTTGAGCTAAGCTATTCCTTAGTAGATTTGTAGATCGATCCTTTATCAAACGGAATTTGCTACGAGCAAAATATTTATTAGATTTTTTCTTCTTTTTCCATTTCCATTGTTTAGATACCTTGAGAATAGGAATGTCCCGATTTGGCCCACAGGGATGTCAATATTTTTGAAAATTTTCATTAGATCATGAAGCGGAATACCTCAAATGATTTGTGGGTCGATTCTCTATCAATCTGCATCAAAATCTGAGAGCGAAATATTTTTTAGATTTTTTATCATTTTTTCCGACGGGATCCCTTTGAAAATGGGGAAGTGTATGGAAGGCCCCATATGGCCCACAGGGATGACTATATCTTTGGCAATTTTCATTAGATCCTGAAGCGGAATACCTCAAACGATTTGTGGATCGATTCCCTATCAATCTGGATAAAAATCTGGATTTTCTCATTTTTTCGGATGGGATCCCTTTGAAAATGGGGAAGTGTATGGAAGGCCCCATATGGCCAACTGGGATGTCTATATCTTTGGCAATTTCCATTAGATCCTAAAGCGGAATACCTCAAACGATTTGTGGATCGATTCCCTATCAATCTGCATCAAAACCTGAGAGCGAAATATTTTTTAGATTTTTTCTCATTTTTTCCGATGGGATCCCTTTGAAAATGGGGAAGTGTATGGAAGGCCCCATATGGCCAACTGGGATGTCTATATCTTTGGCAATTTCCATTAGATCCTAAAGCGGAATACCTCAAACGATTTGTGGATCGATTCCCTATCAATCTGCATCAAAATCTGAGAGCGAAATATTTTTTAGATTTTTTCTCATTTTTTCCGATGGGATCCCTTTGAAAATGGGGAAGTGTATGGAAGGTCCCATATGGCCCACAGGGATGACTATATCTTTGGCAATTTTCATTAGATCCTGAAGCGGAATACCTCAAACGATTTGTGGATCGATTCCCTATCAATCTGCATCAAAACCTGAGAGCGAAATATTTTTTAGATTTTTTCTCATTTTTTCCGATGGGATCCCTTTGAAAATGGTGAAGTGTATGGAAGGCCCCATATGGCCAACTGGGATGTCTATATCTTTGGCAATTTCCATTAGATCCTAAAGTGGAATACCTCAAACGATTTGTGGATCGATTCCCTATCAATCTGCATCAAAATCTGAGAGCGAAATATTTTTTAGATTTTTTCTCATTTTTTCCGATGGGATCCCTTTGAAAATGGGGAAGTGTATGGAAGGCCCCATATGGCCAACTGGGATGTCTATATCTTTGGCAATTTCCATTAGATCCTAAAGCGGAATACCTCAAACGATTTGTGGATCGATTCCCTATCAATCTGCATCAAAACCTGAGAGCGAAATATTTTTTAGATTTTTTCTCATTTTTTCCGATGGGATCCCTTTGAAAATGGGGAAGTGTATGGAAGGTCCCATATGGCCCACAGGGATGACTATATCTTTGGCAATTTTCATTAGATCCTGAAGCGGAATACCTCAAACGATTTGTGGATCGATTCCCTATCAATCTGCATCAAAACCTGAGAGCGAAATATTTTTTAGATTTTTTCTCATTTTTTCCGATGGGATCCCTTTGAAAATGGGGAAGTGTATGGAAGGTCCCATATGGCCCACAGGGATGACTATATCTTTGGCAATTTTCATTAGATCCTGAAGCGGAATACCTCAAACGATTTGTGGATCGATTCCCTATCAATCTGCATCAAAACCTGAGAGCGAAATATTTTTTAGATTTTTTCTCATTTTTTCCGATGGGATCCCTTTGAAAATGGTGAAGTGTATGGAAGGCCCCATATGGCCAACTGGGATGTCTATATCTTTGGCAATTTCCATTAGATCCTAAAGTGGAATACCTCAAACGATTTGTGGATCGATTCCCTATCAATCTGCATCAAAACCTGAGAGCGAAATATTTTTTAGATTTTTTCTCATTTTTTCCGATGGGATCCCTTTGAAAATGGTGAAGTGTATGGAAGGCCCCATATGGCCAACTGGGATGTCTATATCTTTGGCAATTTCCATTAGATCCTAAAGTGGAATACCTCAAACGATTTGTGGATCGATTCCCTATCAATCTGCATCAAAATCTGAGAGCGAAATATTTTTTAGATTTTTTATCATTTTTTCCGACGGGATCCCTTTGAAAATGGGGAAGTGTATGGAAGGCCCCATATGGCCCACAGGGATGACTATATCTTTGGCAATTTTCATTAGATCCTGAAGCGGAATACCTCAAACGATTTGTGGATCGATTCCCTATCAATCTGGATAAAAATCTGGATTTTCTCATTTTTTCGGATGGGATCCCTTTGAAAATGGGGAAGTGTATGGAAGGCCCCATATGGCCAACTGGGATGTCTATATCTTTGGCAATTTCCATTAGATCCTAAAGCGGAATACCTCAAACGATTTGTGGATCGATTCCCTATCAATCTGCATCAAAACCTGAGAGCGAAATATTTTTTAGATTTTTTCTCATTTTTTCCGATGGGATCCCTTTGAAAATGGGGAAGTGTATGGAAGGCCCCATATGGCCAACTGGGATGTCTATATCTTTGGCAATTTCCATTAGATCCTAAAGCGGAATACCTCAAACGATTTGTGGATCGATTCCCTATCAATCTGCATCAAAATCTGAGAGCGAAATATTTTTTAGATTTTTTCTCATTTTTTCCGATGGGATCCCTTTGAAAATGGGGAAGTGTATGGAAGGTCCCATATGGCCCACAGGGATGACTATATCTTTGGCAATTTTCATTAGATCCTGAAGCGGAATACCTCAAACGATTTGTGGATCGATTCCCTATCAATCTGCATCAAAACCTGAGAGCGAAATATTTTTTAGATTTTTTCTCATTTTTTCCGATGGGATCCCTTTGAAAATGGTGAAGTGTATGGAAGGCCCCATATGGCCAACTGGGATGTCTATATCTTTGGCAATTTCCATTAGATCCTAAGGTGGAATACCTCAAACGATTTGTGGATCGATTCCCTATCAATCTGCATCAAAACCTGAGAGCGAAATATTTTTTAGATTTTTTCTCATTTTTTCCGATGGGATCCCTTTGAAAATGGTGAAGTGTATGGAAGGCCCCATATGGCCAACTGGGATGTCTATATCTTTGGCAATTTCCATTAGATCCTAAAGTGGAATACCTCAAACGATTTGTGGATCGATTCCCTATCAATCTGCATCAAAATCTGAGAGCGAAATATTTTTTAGATTTTTTATCATTTTTTCCGACGGGATCCCTTTGAAAATGGGGAAGTGTATGGAAGGCCCCATATGGCCCACAGGGATGACTATATCTTTGGCAATTTTCATTAGATCCTGAAGCGGAATACCTCAAACGATTTGTGGATCGATTCCCTATCAATCTGGATAAAAATCTGGATTTTCTCATTTTTTCCGATGGGATCCCTTTGAAAATGGGGAAGTGTATGGAAGGCCCCATATGGCCAACTGGGATGTCTATATCTTTGGCAATTTCCATTAGATCCTAAAGCGGAATACCTCAAACGATTTGTGGATCGATTCCCTATCAATCTGCATCAAAACCTGAGAGCGAAATATTTTTTAGATTTTTTCTCATTTTTTCCGATGGGATCCCTTTGAAAATGGGGAAGTGTATGGAAGGCCCCATATGGCCAACTGGGATGTCTATATCTTTGGCAATTTCCATTAGATCCTAAAGCGGAATACCTCAAACGATTTGTGGATCGATTCCCTATCAATCTGCATCAAAATCTGAGAGCGAAATATTTTTTAGATTTTTTCTCATTTTTTCCGATGGGATCCCTTTGAAAATGGGGAAGTGTATGGAAGGTCCCATATGGCCCACAGGGATGACTATATCTTTGGCAATTTTCATTAGATCCTGAAGCGGAATACCTCAAACGATTTGTGGATCGATTCCCTATCAATCTGCATCAAAACCTGAGAGCGAAATATTTTTTAGATTTTTTCTCATTTTTTCCGATGGGATCCCTTTGAAAATGGTGAAGTGTATGGAAGGCCCCATATGGCCAACTGGGATGTCTATATCTTTGGCAATTTCCATTAGATCCTAAAGTGGAATACCTCAAACGATTTGTGGATCGATTCCCTATCAATCTGCATCAAAACCTGAGAGCGAAATATTTTTTAGATTTTTTCTCATTTTTTCCGATGGGATCCCTTTGAAAATGGGGAAGTGTATGGAAGGTCCCATATGGCCCACAGGGATGACTATATCTTTGGCAATTTTCATTAGATCCTGAAGCGGAATACCTCAAACGATTTGTGGATCGATTCCCTATCAATCTGCATCAAAACCTGAGAGCGAAATATTTTTTAGATTTTTTCTCATTTTTTCCGATGGGATCCCTTTGAAAATGGTGAAGTGTATGGAAGGCCCCATATGGCCAACTGGGATGTCTATATCTTTGGCAATTTCCATTAGATCCTAAAGTGGAATACCTCAAACGATTTGTGGATCGATTCCCTATCAATCTGCATCAAAATCTGAGAGCGAAATATTTTTTAGATTTTTTCTCATTTTTTCCGATGGGATCCCTTTGAAAATGGGGAAGTGTATGGAAGGCCCCATATGGCCAACTGGGATGTCTATATCTTTGGCAATTTCCATTAGATCCTAAAGCGGAATACCTCAAACGATTTGTGGATCGATTCCCTATCAATCTGCATCAAAACCTGAGAGCGAAATATTTTTTAGATTTTTTCTCATTTTTTCCGATGGGATCCCTTTGAAAATGGGGAAGTGTATGGAAGGCCCCATATGGCCCACAGGGATGTCTATATCTTTGGCAATTTTCATTAGATCCTAAAGCGGAATACCTCAAACGATTTGTGGATCGATTCCCTATCAATCTGCATCAAAACCTGAGAGCGAAATATTTTTTAGATTTTTTCTCATTTTTTCCGATGGGATCCCTTTGAAAATGGGGAAGTGTATGGAAGGCCCCATATGGCCAACTGGGATGTCTATATCTTTGGCAATTTCCATTAGATCCTAAAGCGGAATACCTCAAACGATTTGTGGATCGATTCCGTATCAATCTGCATCAAAACCTGAGAGCGAAATATTTTTTAGATTTTTTCTCATTTTTTCCGATGGGATCCCTTTGAAAATGGGGAAGTGTATGGAAGGCCCCATATGGCCAACTGGGATGTCTATATCTTTGGCAATTTCCATTAGATCCTAAAGTGGAATACCTCAAACGATTTGTGGATCGATTCCCTATCAATCTGCATCAAAATCTGAGAGCGAAATATTTTTTAGATTTTTTCTCATTTTTTCCGATGGGATCCCTTTGAAAACGGGGAAGTGTGTGGAAGGCCCCATATGGCCAACTGGGATGTCTATATCTTTGGCAATTTCCATCAGATCCTAAAGCGGAATACCTTAAACGATTTGTGGATCGATTCCCTATCAATCTGCATCAAAACCTGAGAGCGAAATATTTTTTAGATTTTTTCTCATTTTTTCCGATGGGTTCCCTTTGAAAATGGGGAAGTGTATGGAAGGTCCCATATGGCCCACAGGGATGACTATATCTTTGGCAATTTCCATTAGATCCTAAAGTGGAATACCTCAAACGATTTGTGGATCGATTCCCTATCAATCTGCATCAAAATCTGAGAGCGAAATATTTTTTAGATTTTTTCTCATTTTTTCCGATGGGATCCCTTTGAAAACGGGGAAGTGTGTGGAAGGCCCCATATGGCCAACTGGGATGTCTATATCTTTGGCAATTTCCATCAGATCGTAAAGCGGAATACCTCAAACGATTTGTGGATCGATTCCCTATCAATCTGCATCAAAACCTGAGAGCGAAATATTTTTTAGATTTTTTCTCATTTTTTCCGATGGGTTCCCTTTGAAAATGGGGAAGTGTATGGAAGGCCCCACATGGCCCACAGAGATGACTATATCTTTGCCAATTTCCATCAGATCCTGAAGCGGAATATCTTAAACGATTTGTGGGTCGATCAAAACCTGAGAGCGAAATATGTTTTAGATTTTTTCTCATTTTTTCCCAACAGCGATGTCTATATTTGAGGAGAATGCCTCAAGGTCGATTTTCTCCATAATGTGCATTAAAATCAGCTTGTCCCATATAGTTTTGTTTCAAAATTTCCGAATGGATGCAATTGAAAAGTTAGGATATGTGTGAATTCTAGAAAGTTCCAAAACAAGGGTTGCCCAATTTTTTAAAACGCAATTCAAGTAATGGCTATAAAGACACTTTGTTGGCCAATTAGCGAACCCATTTCGGGAGAGTCTTGTAGAGGTACTTTACAACCCTATCGTGGCATTCATTCCTGGAATATCAGATATGCCAAACACGCGTCGAAAGGAGTGGCCAGCGTTGGTCACGTGCCCGCCGAGTAAATTCAATCAATTTGCGAAGACGACACAAGCTAGTGACAATTGCAGCTAGTCCTGGGAAAGGGCATTCGCCTAATTGGACGCTAATTGTAATGCAATTCACTAGCAGCGCTGAAAGGTCACCTAGGGAGGGCAGTGCGATGCTATATTCCAGGGCTTACAGTGCAAACAAAAAATGAAATCGAGTAGTGTGAATCGAGTAGCTGAAATAGTTGTCAGGATGTCAGTCCCAGATAAGTTTTCCGAACTTCCTTTAATTCTCAGCCTGCCAATTTCCATCTACGCATTACTTGATCATTTTCCAATTGACGGCCCACAGCTGTTGCCTATTCTTTCGACTACTGCCTGAGTGTCTGTTTTCGAATTGTCAAATTAAAACGGAAAAATGTTGAATTTGATTAGCGAAGCGTTAAAGTAAAAGACACAGCTCTCTGAAAGGAAGCTGAGGAAAAAGGGAACTAAGAAGAGCAGTGGAAGGCCAAGATAATGAGCCAGTGTTGGGGCATCGTTTAAGCGAAACTTTCCCCACTTTTTGGGCTCTGTTCTCAAGGCTGCTGATACATTTTCAGGGATGGAGAAGCAGCTAAACTAATTAATATTATGGGATGGTGCTTGGGAATACTCTTTCAAGAATTATTTAGTACAGTGTTCAGACCTATATGGATCTTGGAGTTGGGGTCTTGATTGATCCCCAGCCCTAACAAAATAGTTATTCAGTCAAGCGGGAGGCAGCTATCATTGGCAGTTACAAGCCAAGTACAAGAGCAACTGCAGCTGCTATTCCGGCTACGCCCAAAGGAACCTCCGTTCCAAAAAGAAGTGGGCTCTCAGGGGGCGGGTAGTCACTCCTTTGGTGGATAATTTTGTAATTATTTAACTTAATGGAAAACAAACTTAATTTCGTGCGGGAGAACGGGATAATGGTGATGAAAAAAGTTTTTAAAATCCAGACTCAAATGCAGTTAGCTTCGAGCAGCCCTGAGATGGAGAAAACCTGCCAATTGGTTGCAAATAGAAACCATTTCTTCATTGCTTCATTAGACACCAGGGGACTGGCAGGTTGAGCTCATCTCTGAAAAAGGAATTGAATCGTGCATTTGTTTAATTATTTGTTTATTGTTTGGTCTGAGGGCCTGGCTAATTGACAGCGAGAAGCGGGAAATAGTGGCATCGAAAAGTGCAAGACTTGCTACCCAAGTTATTGTGCAAAGTTCAAAGGTTGCCGAAACAAAGAGCGAACGGAAAATTGATAATACGTCTGTCCCTCTCGCGTTTCCCCGACCTGCCCGAGCGGATAAAGTTTTGTGGGCTGTCTGGGAGATCCGGTTATTAAGTGCCGCAAAAGTTTCCAGTCCCGAAAATGATAATTGGGCATTGAGAAGACAACCCAGTACAAGACTCCCACTCCCACTACCAACCGCCTTTCGATCTGCTTGCCGAAAGCAGCATAATTAACACAAAATAATGAAAAAGTTCCTGGCAACCCGCGCTTTTCTATCGCAGTCCATTCAATTACGTAAGTGTTCCCTCCTCGAGTTCCCTGGAGTAAAAGATTTACAGTCAAACTTAGTAGGAGTTGCAACTGCTCCTCTGGCTGGCAGTTGGGGGTTGCCAGTAGGGTCAGTGGCTAGTTGGAGAATGGTTGAATAATCAGCTTTGAACAGCTCAAATCTGTTGAAATCGAGCCTGCAGGAGAAAAATATTTAGCTCCAAGTGGATTAAAAATGGGGATTAAAAGATTAGTCATTTTTTTAGTTGTAGCCTTTGAAAAACTAATCCCATATGCGCTCTCTACCACTCAGGGTTTTAAAAAGAAAGTCAAGTCAAAAAATGAAATCTTCATTGCGCAAAAATTCAATTATGGCAAAGAAAAACAAATATGCAAATCTTGTGCAAAAAGAAAGCGCCAACCGCAAAAAAGTCCTGGCAGAAGAAGGAGGTGATGAAAAATATGTTTAGAAAAGTGCGGAATTAAATGAGTTTCTGCACTTCTGCCATGTTTGCGCTCATTTGTTCCTTGGCTCGTGTATGTTTATTTAGTCAATGGCAATTAAAGTCGCGCCACGCAAATTAAATGAAAACCATTTGCGAGCATTTCAAGCAGAATAATATAATACAAACTCTAATTTATACGGAGCTGTGTCGTCCTCCTCCGTTTTGTGCTTGTTTTGCCTATTTTATTTTATTTTTTCGTTAATTTTTCTTGCCTTTTTGTAGCCATATTTTATTTTAGTTGGCGCTAGTTTTTTAAATCAAAGTGAGTGAACGTGGGAAGGAGTGTAAGCGATAAGGGGCGAAGGAGCCAAGGAGCGGAGGAGCAGGGCGAGTGCCTGGTTAGGGTCGGGGCCAGTCCATTCCATTTCCAGCTAAATAAATAAAAAGTGAATTTTTAATTAAAAGTTAAGTGGCAACTCATTTAAATTAATGTTGACTCAAGCGTCATAGCAACACAGTTGGAGAGCCAAGCGGGCCACAAGGGGCGACTCAGAGTTTTCGGATGGTTGGGGGGTGTTGGGTGCCTGCGGAAAGAGGAAAATAGTGCAAGGGGTTCGGGAGGGCTCTGTACTCCTTAATAAGCATAATGCATTGCAGGACCTTGACTGGCAGAACCTCGAAAAGAGCTGGCAGTGAAGAGAAAAATACAAAATGGCTCAATAGATGCTACCAATGAATATTTTTCAAAGCAATTACGATCCACTGGCCATCGAAAAGCAAATTAATGATCTTTAAGCTTTGTCTTAGAAGCCTCAAAATACCCCTAAAATACTCTCAAACAACTTAATATATTAATCATATTATTACCCAATGAACAAACTCGAATGGACTCACCATGCAGGACTAATGTCCTGAAACCTAGCAAATCAATTCTAGACATCCAATGCCAATATCCGGACGATGAAAGCGGGCTCAATGTTTCTGCAAATTTGTTTGATCACCATGTGTTAATTTTGATTGCCAGACATTGGCAATTAATTACAATTGAAGCTGCGCCACACAACTGCACACTGCCGGTGGCATGCAGGTAAAGTTTGGAACTCGGCCCGAGTTGTCAGGAGCTGTCAGCTCACTGTCCACGCATATTAAATTTGTTTGCCGAGCTTTATTGAACTGTTTGCCACGCCGGGGCGCCTCCGGCCCGCAGGGGGATCGAGGGGCACACACTTAGACCATTGACTGCTCGCCAATTTGAATTGATGTATTTACGTCCGCCTGCAATTTGGAGCGTGTGCATGGAATATAGATTTCGCCCGAAATGCTCTCCAATGATGCAGTCAACCGATTCCCATTCTGGTTCGAGTCCAGTTTGCCAGTTGTGTCTCTACATGCACTGCGCGAAAATAAATATGGATTTAATGGTCAGATTATAATAATATCATATCATACAATGTTCAATACAATTCATATCAAACAAGGGCCATTTTCATAAGCTTTTTGATGTTCCCTTTCCTTAAACTAACGATTTTCTATTAATATCTAATACCATATATTTTCTCTGTGTAAGCACACACTGCATACTACATCCCAGGGCCGTTGTATTGCTTTAATTTCATCATCACACCCGCTCGTGCCTCGAATGCATGCAAATTTGGCCACCTTTCCACAAATTTTCCCCCAGTCTGGCTGTGTGTGCCGGAGAATTCCCACAGCTCAGTCAATATTATTGATCAGGCGTCAGATTTTGTGAGGCCTCAATCGGAGTCAGTTGCACACACCAATTGTGGCAAATTTTCATAGCTCGGTCCTCCTCAAAATCCCCGCCCATGGGGTGTGCAATTTCCGACTGGAAGCCTTAAGCCATGAGACGGGGCAGTAATCGCCCCCGGCGAGAGGGACTTACGAGCAATTAGCGTTGGCCCCGATGGGAAGAAATCAATGGCCATCAGAATTTATAGAGTTCCCATGGAGGTTTAAGCAGAAAATGTAAAGTAAACGAGTACCTATAGGAATCCTGGTTTTATGAAATAAAACATTCCAGAACATTCCTAAAGCTACCGAGAGTTAAAGCCACCGACCCGATATTAAATAACCTTAGCGCCAACCACCTCCAGTCCAGCATTTTTCTCCGGGGGCGTTTCGATTGCGTAGTTGGTAGTAAAAATGAGTTGGCATTTTTTGCTCTATTAATTTTTGTTGGCCCTAACTAGCGGAGGCCTAAGCCCGAGGCCTTAAGGCCTGTAAAATTTAATTGGGAGCGGGCCGCAGGCGGGACTCGGGGAAGTGACGGCGAGGACAAGGCTGGGAAAGTGAGAAATAGAGAAATGGAGAAGAGAAACAGAAATAGAGTAAGCCAAGCTAGACCACTTCCGCACGCACATCTACACACACCACTCGGAATTTGCGAAGGCTCCTTATTAATAAAACAAATACCGGAAGGAACCAGAAAGAATTCGCTTTAGTGTCGAAAGTTTAAATACTCTGCAAAGGATAAAATAAATGATGAGAGAAAAATCTGCATTCCTCAGGAAGAAATCGGAATATAAAATATAGAAAAATGGCGAAGAAAACCGACGGAGAAAGTATAATTTTTTCTTGGTATTGCCTTATAAGCCATATTTCCAATAACCCAGAACCGAGAGATGGCAGCACAAACTGACAAAGTTTCTTGTGCTTTTCGCAACTTTCTTCTACTCATTCAGCCATAAGCCCACTTTCTCCACCCCCGACACTCCGTCCTTCGAGCCACTGACTGTCTTTTGGCATTCTCCAGGGCTCGCCTATTATTTGCGCATTTTATTTCCATTGAACATTTCATTGACACTTTGACAGCAGCATTGACATTTGCGTGACTCGGGTGATTAGAATATGCGTCTCCCAAGTTCCTTTCTTTCGCCCTCACTTTCACTGGCAGTCCTGCCGACTCTTTCCGCCGCCCACTCGCCATTCAATCTTATTATGCTTTGACTTAGTTTTTCATTGCTGCGCCATTTTATGGCCAAAGGACTTAGTGTGTGCAATTAATTTTATTTCACTAACAATGAAAGTAAAGTTCGAGGCGAGGGAACTTTAAAATTAACTTTTTTGTTCAAGTAGCTGTAGGAATAGAATAGGATTATTAGAATGATTTTCAAAAGGTACAGTTTTCTGTAAATAGTTCTAATAATACATTCTGAAAAGTGCAGTCTTTTTAAAGTTCTTCTATTTTCGATTTTGTGTATCAATAAATACCCAAGCCCCCACAAATACTTTCCCAAAATCGATTCAGCCTCGAGAAGACACATCTGCTGTTGTTCTGTGAAATTTATCTGACTTGTAATCCTATTCGCTTTGCATGTCGCATCGTGTCGCCAATTTAATGGTGGTACATCTATACATTCGTGTAGGTACAACTATATCTACGTACATCCCGGAATAGAAGCTGCTTCAACCTGGCCTAGAGATAAACGATTGTCGCTTAGAGTCCTTGATGTGCCAATTTTCATAGCTGATGTCGTTCTTAGGTTGCCACTTCCTGACTGCCAGCGAAGTTGCCTCAAGATGTTGACAGTCTTTGCATCTTGTTGCAAGTTGCGGAGCCAGTTGCTTATGCAGACAAATTTTGTGCTTTAAGGCGAATGACCGACGCGAAAAGGAAACCACATTTTTTCTGGCTTATTTAATTTGTGGCAACAAAGTGTACCTCGAAATCGAGTTATCATAACTCGGTTTCCTGCTGTTGCTCCAGAATTTTATTGCGTTTTTGGCAGGCTGCTTCAAATCTACTTTTGGCCGGGCTAACCAAATCAAAAACCAATACGAACTTAATAAATGAAATCAAGAACGAAATTGTTTGTATTTTACAAACAGTTTTGGCTCCTTTTTTGGAGGAGATGGGTAGACATCTCAGTCTAAGTCCAAGGGTAATGCATAAATACATTTATTGCAGGAATTAAACACTATATTAATGACTCATTTAACTTTCATTGCCACCTGCCAAGCCATTTTGCCACAATCACCCGAGTAATTGCCCAACTCCCGACTCATTGGAACATTTGCAGATGTGCCATGACCCCAGGACTGTCTTTGTTCTCCACCGACAATTCAGAAGCTAATGCAGTGACATAACCAGCCATCCATCCATCTATCTATCCATCCAACCATCATGCATCCATCCAAGCCATCCATCTCTTGTTAACTAAACACAATCGAATGACGGACAAAAGGCGTTGGGAGAATGGAGTTGCAATATTACGTATACGCTACGTGGTCTGCCTGGCACACTGACTGACTGCCTGACTGACTGACTATCTGTTTATCTGCCTTTGCACTTTAGTTTTTTATGCTCCAGCCGTAAGCCTGGGGCATTTAATTGAACAAGTGAGCACTTTATTAAAATGTCACTCAACTGTGCTTAGTGAGCTCCGAAAAGCAGGAGGGCGGTTGTGGAGCGAGCTGACTTGGGGATTGCCGACGACGTGGTCTGTGCAAATTTTATTACAGCTGTGTCAGGCATTTTGACAGCAGGTTTCACCTACATTTAACACCGGGAGCACAAAAAACAATCATATTTTCAATTTCGACACAATAGGTACTCTGTACTGTAGATTGTCTTCTAAAATATTTAAAACTCATTGCTTGACTCTTTGGAGCGTTTATAGCTTTATAGTGCCTTTGGAAAATAACTTGGCAAAAATGTAGACCTTCATTTAATAGCAGGCTGTGTCCTGTGACTAATTTCCTTTGAAAAGCTGGCATACCCTTGTAGGTTCACGGATTACCTCTTCTAAAAAAAAAGTGGAAACAACAACAAACCGGAACGGGAGCAGTTGCAGTCACGGATGCCGCAGTCGACTTGGACTGCATTTAGCGTATGCATATTTAATATTTCCCAGGCAGGTTGCAACCAACAACAAATACAACAACGGCAGAAAAAACTCCAGAAACTCTCCAGCCAAAGCCAAGGAAGAGTAGCAAAAAAGGGTTCCAAACTGGAGTAAAAAACGGGAGGGAACACAGCTCATACTCGTATATCATTTGACCCTGCTGGCAGTCCCCCCTGCCAGTCCTCTCCCTTCGCGTTTCCTTTTTCCTGCTAACAAGAAGCAAACAACAGGAAACCAAAGCGGGAGAGGCGGCGGGCAGGAGCAGGAGCGGCTGGGTGGGACGTGGGAGTGAAAAAAGTTTTGAAATGAAAAAGCAGTCAGCATATGAAATGAGTTTATTACTCAAAATGCTCCGCTGTGTGTGCGTGTGTGTGTGAATGCGGCACGCTTTAAGTGGCATGCATGCACCATGTGATGAAGGGCGTGGGACAAGGCGCGGGGCGTGGCCGGAGCCAAGGCAGACCAGGCAGCCCAGGCAGCCCAGGAAGGAGCTGACGTCCTGCGCCGCTGACGACGCCACCGCGTTGCAGGCGAATAGTTAGCTGGATTTATTTATAAATAATTTCCAAACATAAATCGCTGCGCAGCTTAATCAAATTTACGGCAGACAGTGAGTGGCAAAGCTACGGGGCCATGGTGCTACAAAGACACATAATCTCTTCAAGGACATGTGCGAGATTTCCAATTAATATTTCAACTGTCTCTATAGTATTTTCGATATTACAGACCACCGGGATTTGCTTGTCAGCGCGGGAAATGAAAAGGAAATGCTCTAAAAATATCAATTTGTGTTAATTGAGCGCGACAGGACCTGGAACAACAACAATAACAAATTGCATAATGCCCTGTCGCAGGCAACAACAGGCACAGGATGCCCTGGAAAGGGCGGATAGTGCGCCGGAAATTGGCTTATAGATGCCGGGCCATAGATATTTAGCAACGCTTCCCGTTCGGCCAAATGGCAGATTGAAGATGCAAATGCAGACGTGCATTGCATATGTCCCATTAAAGGGTGTGTTGCCTCGAAATGTCTGCGAACTTGTGCTGCAAAGTACCTGTTTAAAATGGGTTTCGATGTGGCAAGGTATGCGGCTAATAATGGGTAGTTACCAAACTTGCAGTACAAATATGGCAAAAATAATTTCAAATTTTATTCTCGCCTTACCAACTCTACTCTGGAATCTAAAACATTTTCTCCGTCAAATAAATTAATTCGTCAGATTCATGCATTTTCATTTAGCCCTCAAACTCCCCTCTTGACCTTCAACCACTCGAGTAAGCGCATTAGTTTTAGCTTTTAGCATTTTTTGCCTTACCAGCTCTTGGCCAGAGAAAAGAAACTTTCCCGGGTGGGGGCGCATAAAAGGGGGTGGCCGAAGGCAGAAGGTCGCCTAGCTGCATTAGCCGGCTTGCTGGTGGCTCAAGTGCAAAATCGAATTTAGGTAACGGAATTTCATCCTGCTTGCCAAGGATCCCCTGCACGCTCTATTTTTTTTCTAACCACCTATCAGCCAGCTTCCCACTTGGCTGGCAACAAAAATCCACCTTTTCTAACCACTCTTAATATCAGTCGACGATGCGACGATGGCGATAAGCGCCTGGAACATGCGTGCTAAAAGTACACACTCGCATCCAATCAGAGAAAAAATAAATTATTTTAAATATATTAGATTTCATCTCTTTTTTTGATGATTAAAGGCTTATAGAAGATATCTAGAAACCTATAAAATAATATACAATTTTTCAACAAATAAATATCACCAATTTAGTTCAGTGCACTCGTGCACCTGTGCTCGCCCTAATGCTGGTCACAAGAACAAAGGCAAGGACTAGCCAAAGGGGTGGAAAGAGGGACGGGCGGCCTTGGTGGGAGGGGCTGCTTAGCTCGGGGTCAAAGGGTGTTGCAAATTCAGCTGGAGCAGCAGCACCAGCCACAGTAGCAGCATCAGCACCTTTGCCATTAACCCAACTCGGTTCGTTTTGGTTCGGTTTTTGCTGGATGCAGCTTCTTCTTTTTTGCTATTAGTTTTCGCCACATGTTTGTGTGTGCCACTCCTCCTCCTTTCTGTCCTTAGCCCCTGGCCCTGGACTCGGAGCATACCCGCACTCACCTGTTCGTTTTTTGTTTTAAGTGCAACATGAAATGTGCATACCAAGGAGCAGGCCAACCCGACACGGACATGGGCCTGGACAGACTCCCGGCTCTCCTCATCTGCATTTTGCTTGGCTCATCCTCGGATGCCACCTCCCCCAGCCAGGCCCCCGATCTACCGCAGAGTAATACACTCCCAGTGGCTGTGCCAGGGTGTGCATGTAAGCATGTTACTATTGCCAAGCCCCTCCATGTGCTACCGATGTTTTCGTAGTCTAGTTTTGGGCCTGGAAACTAAGATATATGGCAGCTGCCAAAAGATGCAAAACATGCCTTTTATATACATACTCGGGTGAGTTAGACAGCAAACACCAATGCCGGAAAAAAGCGGACTCTTAGCTAAGATGTAATAATGTATGATTAATGCTTAAATAGTACAATAATCTTTAGAATTCTAAAAATTGATTTTTACTCTGCTCCCACTGATTTGCTATTGTTCCTGCTTCTCATCCGGGGCGATATGGAGGGTCCTACGAAGAAACTAGAGTCTTGAGCTCCCCTCTCCACCGCGTTCAGCCTCCGCTCCAGGCGGTCGTGTTCGACCCATAGCTTCCTCACGACCTTCCTCTTGTGTTTTGAAAAGTCAACGCACTCATCGTAGTCCTTCAGCAGGGCTGGATAGTGCATCAGGCAGCCCATCTTGCGCAGGTTCTGTTGCTCCTTTTTCAGCTTGTTGTGCCGCATAACTTCCTTGTGAAGCCGATCCCTGCACTGTTTTTTAACGTCTTGGTGCTCGAGGAGCCTGCACTCCAGCTGGTTAAGCATATTCCTGGTCATCGTCTCCTTGTTCTTCCAGTGCGCCATTGCGTGCATATTGTAGGTGACGATCTCGCTGAGACGCCTCAGCTCGATGTCCTTCTCTTTGAGTGCAAGGATATTAAACGGGGGTTTCAAGAGACAAAGATACTAAACTACCTTGTATTTTGATGAGCAAGGAGTGGTTGTGCGCCTGATTGGACAGATAAGCGTTCACCGACAGGCCACCGTCGGTGCATTCCATTTTCTCTGCCAACTGAGAAGAAAACGGTAAAGGACGCGAATCAAAAACCTATAAGGAAAGATATTGGAAGGGCATACGTTAGAAAACATCGCATATCGGTGTTGAATGTAGAGCAAGTCCCGCCGCACTGCAGACACCTCGTTCCGGGTCCTGTTCATTTTCTTCAGTACGTCGTCGATAACGCCCTCTAGGCGGATGAAGCCATCCTTGATCAGAGTGTCCTTTACCTTGGACTCGAGTTTCGCATTCTTTTCTTCCACTACAGCCTGGGCGGCCAGTTCTTCCTCCTTCAGTTTGGCTATGAGTTTCATCTTGGTGGCGTTCAGGCCGCGCATGTACTCCAGTCGATAATCCAATTCCTCGAGCACGGCCCTGTGTCGCCGTTGGCTCATCATCTGGTTTCGTGATGTTGCGGTGATGAAGGACAAGACCTTTCTTCGCGCATAGTACTCCGTGACCAGTCGGTCGAGGTTCTGGTTCTTATATACTTCCTCTTGATAGTCCTGAGCAAGCACATACAAGCGCTCGTGCAGTCTTCTCTTGTCCAGATATCGGCGCAAAACAGCATCCGGGTGCTCTTCGTTCTCAACAATTTGGCCGATCATGTTGTGCAGGAAGTTTTCGATGGCCTCGACATTGGCCATATGCATGCGCCATTCGAGTGAACTAGACGTGGAGCCATCGGGATTTATCTTCGTGTGGCGAGGCTCAATCTTTAACATACTCCGCGATACATCATCGATAGATGATTTCCCCTCAACTATAATATCGATATCGCTGTCAGTCAGGCTGCCCAGACTGATTTCCGAGACCTGGCTTGAGCTTCCGGAATACTTGGCCAATTCAGCTTCCGCCTCTAGGTCCCAGGCACTAGATTCCTTCCCTGCGGAGGATTCTCTAAGCTCAGTGTTGACTGAGACTTGTTTTTTTCGAATGCTCTCCTTTTTACTTTGTCTAAGCACCTCCAAACTTGATGAGGGCGATAGTTCCTCTATTTTCGGAACTCCCATCAATATACTCTGCAGGAAACTATATCGCTGCTCTTGTGTATCCTCCTCCGCCTCATCGTCTTCCTTCTCTAGCGACTCGACTAAGCTTGGTAGCTCCTCCGGAGTATTCTTGCGCGAGATGGGTGAAGGCCGTTTGGAATTCTTTGCTGAAATCGTTTCAAGGTTATCCAAGGAATCTGAAAGCTCATCAAAATTCACTTGCTCTGCCTCAATTATAGGCGGCGCTGCTTCCTCAAGGTTTTGGAGATTCTTTAAATAATATATTTTGTAGGGTACCAGATCTTTCGCTATTAACAAAAGCTCGTTTTTTCTGCTTTTGCGACCTCTAGCACTGGACACTCTGGACGAAGTAGTCGATACAATACTTCCCACTGAGTCCGTGCTCCCCACACCCACCAAGTCGAAGGAGAATCCTTTAGAGAAACGAGCACGGTACGATACCCGACTCTGTCTCCGTGATGAATCTTTAGAGCTCTTTGCGGATACCGGGGTGGGTCCAGATTTGCGTGAAAGTGTAGAAGATATAGATCGAGAAGATACAGATCTACGTACAGATCGAGAAGATACCGATCTACGTACAGATCGAGAAGCAGACCTAGGTACAGATCTTGAAGATACATTTGTTAGATTTGACATCGTTTTTTGGGATCCGGTCGAGGTATTATCTTTGTTCGACTTTTTATTCTGGACTCGGGAGGGAGGTGCTTTCGCGGTGATCACAGGCTTTTTGGGTCCCTTTTTTATCCCCTTCTTGGAAACTTCCTTCTTCTTAGTTGTTTTTCTTATGGAATTCAAGGAGCTAACGGGGGAAAATGATTCCCTTTGGGAATCGAAGTTCAAGGTACTTTTTCCCTTTAAAGATTTTTCGTCTTGCGAGTAAACTGATTCTACGCCAGAAATGATTGTTACCTCCGATGGTCTAGTTGCATTCGGCACCATATCCGGTTTTGTTTCATTTTGCAACATTCCCGATTCTGTTCCAATTTGCAACATCCCCGGTTGTGTTTCACTTTGCAACATATCCGGTTCTATTTCAATTTGCAATATAACTGGTTCCATTACCTTTTGCCACACATCCGGTCCTGTTCCATTTTGCAACATACCCGGTTCCGTTCCATTCTGCAACATACCCGGTTCTGTTCCATTAAGCAACATACTCGGTTTTGATTCATTTTCCAAAATATACGGTTCTTTTCCACTTTCCACTATAACAGGCTCTGTTCCACTTTGCAGCATATCCGGTTCTGTTCCTTTTTTCAAAGTATCCGGTTCTGCTGCCTTCTGCAACATATCCGGCGATTCTGGAGCTATCACGATCTCACTCATTGCAATACTAATAAGCAATCAACACTCAAGAAGAACGAGGAATAATTGGGAAATAAACAGCTAAGGAGAACAAGAACGTCAACGCAACGGATGTGTGAAAGTGTGATATTTGAATGAAAGCCAACTAGTCCAATACTTTTTAGGCAAACGTTTTCACTTTTAAACTTTTCCGACTTTATTTCGCACTTAAAACATCAATTCCAACACCCCACGCAGGCACTCGGCAACCTCTTGCGGCTCAGACCATTTACCTGGCCAAGAAAAATAGAGAAAAGCCCAATATCTGATTCTCCCTTTTTGGCTGACTAACTTGTCTGTGTCGTCCTCGCCCCCTGAGGCAGCTGCCTGTTGTTGGT
Organism: Drosophila monieri; assembly: GCA_035047585.1. Classification (NCBI taxonomy): domain Eukaryota; kingdom Metazoa; phylum Arthropoda; class Insecta; order Diptera; family Drosophilidae; genus Drosophila; species Drosophila monieri. Next base: position 3,811,731 of record JAWNPJ010000079.1, on the reverse strand, counting down.
TAATATCATCACTCATGTATGCCGCATACTAAAGAGAATTTATCATGTCTGTTGCTGCTGCTGCTGCTTCTACTTCTTCTACTGCGGCTATAAAAAATAGAAGGATCTGGGGACGAGTGCCGGAAAATGCGGAAGGGGAAAGGAGTGCGGAAAACTCAGAGGAGCGAGGCTTCTGGGCTTTCGTCTGCATTGCTTGCCCCGGGGCCGTGGCGCCACCCATTGTCGCTCAAGTGTTTCGGCAAACTGGCTTGCCATCTATAAGGAAAGTGATGGCAAACTAGAGAACTAGTTGGTGGAAGCGGCAAAAGAAGGATTGGCCTGAAGGATATCTGTCTATATGGAGAAAGGGGTTGCCAGGGACAACATATCATGACGGACTTGAGTTTTAGAAATAAGGAAAACATAAATAGAATATATTAATTATCAAAAGAAATAAATCAGAATCGAATCAGTGAACAAATAATATAAAAATGTCCACCTATCACTGGGTAGTTGCCATTCGGTGACGCCTCAGTGACACCTTTTTGTGGCCTTTAGTTTAGTTTGATGCTGCTGCCACGGCTGCTGGTGCATATTCGTAAATTCGTTTACGTTTACCTAGCTCGCTGGCACCCTTCCTCCGCCCGCGCTGCCGAAGCCGTCCCTTTGGGCCACCGCCATCAGCTAAGTAGATTTGGGCAACCTGCATGCAGCCATGCTGCAGCTGCATCGTTTGAGTGCGATATATATACGAATATATATAGTGATTTTTTTGGTAGTGTGGGCGGAGACTGGGCGGATGGGGGGAGGGGGCAAAGCGATGCGGGGCCAGCTGCCCTCTCTCTGGGATTTTTGGCAAATTGCCTAAAACTTTCTTTATATTTCGTGTAATGAATTCCAGCGAGAGACGGCTGCGGACGAGAGTTTGAAGCGAAGAGAGTAGGAGAATGTTGGTTCTGTTGGCCGAAAAAAAAGGAAGCAGAGTTGCATACATTGCGTATGCGTAATGTGTAACAGATATTCCACATACGCCATGTGGTCGGGTGGTGTGTGCGAGTTCCGTTTCCGCAATTAAAATGTTGATTACATGAAGTACGACTGCCGCTTGTTTGTTTCCTTTTTGCCACGCCCTTTGCCCCCTCGCCCGCGTCACTGAGCTGTTGGTGCCACAAAGGAAAACGGAAATTATGTGTAGATGCGGGCGTTGGCGCTTAGCTAAGCTTTTCATTCAGCATTAACAGCGGCAACAATGAGCAGAACACATAAATTGCAAACATTTGCCTGGGATGCGATAAGGAGTCTGATAGGAAGGCAACCGCGGGCTGGAAGTCTGAGAGGCGGTGGGCGGGTTTAATGACTTACCTCAGTGGCAAAGACGAGACAAACGATAAACAAAAGCCTGGTCCCAAGGATTCGTTACAGTTGAAAATAAAAATAGCCCGAAAAAAAGCGACGAAATTATTTTTAACCACAAGGTATTTAAAAAGAGGCATGGCTAATATTATAAACTGTTGGTTTAATTATACATTACACCCAAAAAAGAGGTATCTTATAGAAAACGGCTCGGGTAAACATGCAGGATTTGTTTACTCCAGAAGTACATTGCCCTGCTTGCAGGATCTTCCAAATATAGAGTGGATTCTAGTTAATTTGCAAGATAAAGCCACAGTGCTGCGTGGAAAAATAAAAATAATGTATACTGGGCAAAGTTGAATGCTCCAGCGGCTGACAAAAAACATGCCTTACACCGTAATTAAATCAATCATACGACCTGTTGGTAAGGAGCCAAGACAGAAACAGAAGCGAAAGGAGCAGCCCGAAAGGAGGAGGGCTGGGCTGGGATGGGAGGCAACAGGCGCGACGAAGGCAACGCCCCCGCACACACCTGGAGAAATTCACGGCCCTGTCCCGCACCCAGCCCCTCCAGCCACGGTCCACTTTCTGCCCCCCCCTTGTTTAGCATAAATGAATATTTATAATTCAAACGCCTTTGCCCGTGCCAGCTCTTGCCTTTCTTTCAGTATGCAAAGCAGTGGCGGCGACTGAAGATCCGCAAAGTGCCTTTTTTTGGGCGGAGCTGGAGAAAGTATCGGAGAAAGGCAGATAGAGAGAGAGAGAGGGGTGAAACAGGTGGGTAAGCGTGAAAGAAGGAATAATTTTTTATGAATATTTATTTGTTTTTACGAAATCGAAGTTATGCATTTGCTGCTCGCTCCTTCATGCTGGAAATAATGCTCTGTTAGACATGTGCCCCGCCCCATCCGACCACCATTTTCTGCCCTTCGAAGTGCCATCAAAGTTTTCCCCTCTTCGACTGCTGAAAGGTGCGTAAGACAATTTAATTTATTTGATGCATTAAAGCAGAAATATTAACGCTATAAATCAATGGGAAGAAAAGTTTTTCTTCGCTGTGTTGTTTTTTGCCGTCCCGCGCAGCTCTTGTTTAAGTGTATTCCGTATTAATTTATGTGTGTGCCCTTAACCCTACCCCCGCCACAACCCCCTGCACATATCCTGTCCCTCTGGGCCTGGCCGAAAAATTTTCGCTCCGTTTTTTTCTTTGCGCGTATTTTTTATGACAGCTGCGGGCAAAGTTATGGGACTAAGAGTTGACATTTGGAGCGGGGGTGGGGCTGGATTCTGATTTGGGGCAGGAGAGGCGGTTTTCGAAGGCCATCGATACTTTTATGAATTCGTAAGAAGTCCATACCAAGGACAAGGCTAAAATTATTTTAATCTAACAAACACATTTCAGATTATAATTGTTTATTCATTTAAGACTTTACTTTGGATTCGGGCATTTAAGCCACAAACGTTTTGGTTGCTAAAGGAATCCGATTCAGTTAAGCCAGACTGCACCATTAGCTAAGCAAACAAAATGTGCAGAGTCCTCAGATCTCTGCGCCCCCAACTTGCCTCTTTAACCCCTTATTTTTTGCCGAGACCCTCCCTGGTCTTTGCCAAGTTGAGAACCACATATAAGCTTAAAAATTTCAAGTGCTGCACCGATTTCGACCCATTCCCAAAAATGAAGTAAAATGCCACTGACCCAGGACGAATTTTTAGATAGAGAACGAGTCGGAGGAGTGAACACTGAAAGAAATTAACCACATCCAAATATTTTTCATTCCTGACGAAGAAGTCAGTCAGCCAGGCAAGAAATATTTATAAAATTGTAATATGTATTTACTCTGTTAGATTTTTTCAGTGCAGAGGGAATGCACATGCAATGGCAGTGGTCAGCATTTGCATATGGAGGAAGAGAATGCCCGGAGCAGAGAAAGGATACTAGGTTGAATCCGCCCAAAACCTACATTTGAACCCTTAAAGCTTCACCCATTTTTGCACGAAAAAGTGCCTCGACTTTAACTCGATTAATGCACACAAAATGCAATTATTTTCTTTATATCTCATTTTCAATTTGAAATTGCATTTTAACTCATTGTCATTACAGTTGGGCAAAAAAGTCGCTCAGTTAACCCCCCCAACTTTCGGTTGCGTGCATCGCATAGATAAAGTCATATATCAGGGATAATTTCAAAAGTCCTTCCGCCAACCCACTCCGCCCTATTCCACTGACGTCATCAGTTGAAGTTTGGCTTTCTGGTCTGTTGGTTCATTAAATATTGTGATAATTATTCATATTTATTTTTAAGTGGTTTACTGTGACAGTTAAATTTACATTTTATTTCATTAAGCAAAGGCCATTTATATTTGATTTCCACATCCATGTTCATTTGTATTTATGTATTCCGCTACAATTGTGGATTTGTGTATGCGGATGTATTTTCTTATTTCGTCTTCCATTTAATGCTGCTTAATTAAGCGCCAAAAATAATATTATTTTGTTTTTCGTTGTTTCCTTGAAACGACTGCTGGGGCGTATGTGCGATGTGTGAGAAGTGTAATCAAGTGTCCTTGAATATTTAAAATAATTAAGTGCAACCTCACTGCAATGTTGAATATTTATAGACTTTAAGACTCCAGAAATAATACTTTAAGGTCTTCTAGAAAGTTTATGTGAAAAAGGAAGCCATTTAAATCAATTAGGGATTAGGGATTGAATTGTAAATATTGCTCAGCTTTAAGAAATAAATTAAATTTAGTTTATGAAGAAAAATGTTACCTAACATTTATTATGGCACTTTTAAATTAACATTGTACTGGTCGTGATACAAAAACTATATTATTATTGTATCTGCTACTGGTATATTGAAATATCCCATTATTTTATGGCTTTTATGTTAACTAACCTGGCCAACAAAATTACAGTTGCGACAGTTTGAATAGTAGTAGTTCCTATGGAAAGAAATGAGTATTTCTATTATTATATTCCAGGTCTTAAGGTTTCAGGACAAAGGATAACCAATGTGAATGTGAAAAAAGATATCCTATTTGATTTTTTATTTCATACTATTCTTTAAACCTTAACATCCTTTTTATGAAAGTACCTCTGATTCTGTTATGTCCTTGTAGCAGCTCCTAACTGACCTGGGACATGGTAGAGTCCTGCTATCAGACCCATGTTAAGGGAACGTTTTGGAAACGGATCAAACAAGAGCGCCAGAAAGCACTGCTCTCCCAGCTTTGTCCTCGAGGCCGAGCTTTCTCGCACTTTCTCTCGGTGAAAGGCGCCCCAGCAGGGTAGGTTCCCGGCTTGGCCGTGCGAGGGCGCCACGACGCACAAGGCGCTGCGAAGTACGAGTTTTTTTTAGTCAACATTTTAACGCTGAGTCGAACGCACGTCGTTTTTGCCGCGCGCGGACTTGAGGTCCGCTCTTTTGAAAGCGCTTCCCGAATCCGATACGAAACTCAAAACTGAACCAGGCGACGCCACACACACACTCGGACACACACACACGTGGCCCACAGAGACTGCGGTTGTGTGAGTGGGCACTAAAAGTAATTTCGGGTTTACAAAAAACAAAACCCAGAAGGAGGAAGGCAAAAATATAAAAAATAGAAACGAAAAAGTGCAAGTGTGGCAAAAATAATAACAGAATCGTACAAACACACATATTCGAAGCAGTGCTTAGGGAAAATATGCAGGCCCCGAAAATAAAAGTGGACGCGGAATCTGTAGTGGAAATACTTTGAACCTGGCATGCGGCATTTGTTGCGTGCCACAAACATTTGTCAAGCATTTGCTGTTGTTTTTGAAACTGAGAAAACGGTTGCGGTTGCGGTTAATTAAAGCGCAAAAAGTGGAACACAAGACGTAATCATCAGGCAACCTCAAAGTAACCAAAATTAAAATAATGCGAGTTGGGGGGAATAAGTAAAACTTCTAAGCAAAAACAAATTCGGCTCTAGTGGAATTTGAAGCAGATGTCCTTTAAGCAGAAAGCTACTAGTGTCCAGTTTAGAGACAGTATTTAAATCTGAAGCCCAAGTACCACAAGCTAACATGGCTAAAAATTCCAACAAGAAAATGCTTCATAAGTTCCACTTTCGGCCAAAGAATATTTAATCTTTAATTATATTTTTTTTTCATTTTGTTGGCTTTCTCCTCTCTCTCGCTTACTTTCCTTTCGTCCTACAGAGCTTCTCTTTCTCCTTCCGCTTCAATTTAGGCTAATTATGTTGCTTGGCTAGCTGGGATTTTAAGTCCGCTTAGAGTGGTGCGGTGGAGGACACCCTGTCCTATATATCCTATAAGGCAGGGTCTCGGCCATTCACGTCGCTCTGCATTCTTCTACGGGCAGTCCTGAATCCATTGTTTTTATTTTCGCGAATGCTCCTGCCTGTATTGTTGTAATTATAATAATAGCTCCTGGTGTTGTTGCTTTATTATCTGCACCTGACTTGTTAGCTATTTATTTGTGTTTAATCCGCCATTGTTTGTTTTGAGCCAAATGGAGGGACCCAAAAAAGCCAGGGGGGATATTTTTGCTGGCTGTCAGGGTCTGACAGGCATATTTATATTATAAATATTTATAACTATTTGTTAATTGCTCTTGTTGTCGCTAGATTTGTGAATGGCCATAAATAAAGGCCGACTATGGCAAAAATCATACTCGCATATTTAACAACATTTTTTGTATCAAAGCCTAAAGGCCTTTGTGTAAAAGTAGATCACGTTCATTAATAAAAGTGCGAGTTTTTATCATTTGCTGCTTAAAAAGATAATTATAAATGATGTTCAAACAAAAAGTTTTTACCGAGGCACTTTATTCTATATTGTTCAGATAAACAGTCCATTTAAAAAAAATTCAATTATCAAATGAGGTCATAAATATTATTTTTAATTTAGAGAATTTTTGAAAAATATAGATCGCAAATCATACTCCACTGCACAGCTGCCTGGAGTATGATATAGTGAGAAAAAATAAATTGTAGCCTCTTGAAAAAGTTGATCCAATTTTTAGTTAAAGTGACCAGCCCAATTGCCTGGCAACCGTCTTCAGCAAGCCCTAAATCAGGAAAAGGGTTGAGGACCGAAGGACCTTAAATTTATATGGCAAGGTCTCCGTTCCATTTTGGTGCTTTCCACGCTTTTCCCGCATCGGAACCGAGAAAACGGCTGCTGGGTAATTAATCTTTGCCCGAAATGCTTGAAAATTTATGTCTTTAACTTGACTGCAGCCCGGCTCCATATGATGGAAGGCAGAGAACCGAAGGAAAGTGGCGAAATTTTGGCGAGGGAGAGGAGAGGAGGTCGTTTAATAGTTTTTGCCTTTAACTTTTCCGTTGTTTTCGTTCGCGTCGCGATTAAAAGTGATTAATAGCCAACATTTTATTACCGCACAGAGGCAGCACTAAAAGGGAAGCCCCAAAACAACTTAATGTCCAAATGAAATAAGTGAAATTTTCACACCGAAATTAATAAAGACATTAGTGCGTGTGGGCGTGGCTCATTTAGGGCATTTAACCGAGGCAAAAATGTGCGCACTGGATCCCTACAGCCAGCACCAGCTGCCGCACCACCATAAAACCGAGACCCGCCACCGCCACCACCACGCCTCGCACCACCAGCACAGGCAGCTGGCGGCGGAGCAACAGGCTCCGGGGACTAGGAAGTCGGCCACGGGACGTGCAGCCGGCCGAAGGACAGCGGCGTCAAATCTGCAGATTTGGTATATCCTGCATGTGATACTCGTCCTAATCGGTGAGTTATAAATCTTACTCTCGCTTTACATATTTTTCTGGTGAGTCCTGGCGGGCCTGCTCTATTTTTCTCCTTTCTAGGCACATTTTAAATGGCCCATAATTAATGCACGGGTTTTGGCTAGTTTTTATTTACAAATAAGCAAAAGGGTTCGCCCCAACACTAATGGGCAGCGGCGGCGCATGTTTAGGAACATTCATTTAAAGTGGGGTCATAAACACATGCAAGTTTACCCAAGAGATAATTTTATTACATTTTTAATCGTTGCCTTAACTGGAAAAACGTTAAACTTTATTACAGAGCCACAATAGCCTTTAAACAGAATAACAAACAACTCAAGTGTGGGCCAGAATTTCCCAAAAATCCTATTGCAACCAAGAATTCTACACACTTCATAATCAAATGTTTTTTCAACATCTTTCCGAGAAGGAAATGCCATTTCGGCCCCCCCCCAACAAATTCTTACAGAAAATCCCAAGAAAAACAATCAACAAATTGTACGCCAAAGAGCAAAACAATCAAACAGGACCTATGTCCGAAAACAAAGGAGTCGAGTCGTTCAGGACAAATTGTGGAACGCAGACGGAATAGAAATTAATAAATTGAACAAGTCCCTTCTTGGGGCTTACTTTGGTTTTTTTCTTTGAGTACTCTGTACATTTTTGATTGGAAAGTATGTTCGAACTCGATATTTTTTGGCATTCTAAGTACACATTCATACAGAAATCCTGCCAAAAGTCAGGGTAGTACCTTCCTCTCCGACGAGGTAGTTGCCACTTCCTAAGACAAAATGTTTCTCTTTTTATCACATTTTTTGGGGGTTCAAGCAAGTTAAATTGACATTTCCGCCCAGACCGACTCGTGAGGAAGCCACTAATACCATGGAGCTGGCAGGAGGGGAGGACTGTTACTGTCTTTTCATTATTTTCAAATCATATCACAAAGGCAGAGGGAAGGCGACTGCCGGAGATAGAGACTGCTGAGAAGCGGAAACGGATATGGTTCCAAGTGAATGTTTGCACACCAGCGGGAATCTCCTGGTCGTCCCTGTCCCGCCCACTCTCTGATCTCCTGTGTGTGTGTGTGTGTGTGTGTGGGTGCGTTGGCTTAATTCAACGTCTCATTTGCATACATTAAAATGTCACATTTTACATGTCGTTTGTGCGTCTCGCCTTAAGCCTAACAGCAGGAACAGCATCCACAGTGGCAGTAGCAGAGGCAGGAGCCAACGCCCGTCAGTTAACGTTAAGGATCCTCCCCGGCCTCCAGCCACACACCCACTGCCCCCTCGGCCTACACATAAACTACATTAGCAATTGGAGGCGAGCAGCCAAAGGCAGCCATGTAAAAATGGCTTAACGCGCAAATCTTTCAACTAAACATTAATCCTAATGGTTTTCAATTTTGTTGCGCCTTCTGTGGCAAGTCAAGTTTGGTTGTTTTTTGCATTTTTTTTTTGCTTTGGCAGCCCCTGCCCCCGTTTTCCATCCTCACTCTTCATTTTTGCGCTTTAGCTTCGGTTGTGGGTCCTGCTTTGCATGTTAATACGCTCTTTGATATTGCCGAGTTGCGCCTGCAGCCTGATTGCTTCTGACAGCGTCTCCCCAGCCAAGCTGCTCAGCCGCCAAGCAGCCAAGCAGGCAAGCGGCCCCGCCCCCATCTACGATTCGCCCCTCATCCGCAGGCTAACTGTAAATATGAAATTCGTTGAAATATCATTGGAAATTCAGCTCGTTCTCATTGAATTTGCCAAAAATAATGTAAAACAAAAAGCTAAACACAAATAAAGGAGCTCCACCTGCTCTCACTTTCGCCGGCCAATGTCTATATGTGCCTATGAATATAGGCCGCTATTTTCCCATTTTTTCCGCATCCAGCTCATTAGCTGGCAATTCGCCATTAATCAAGTCGAGCCCAGTTGGAAAAGTGGCTTGAATCTCATTACAAAAAGCGACAGGGGTCACAATAATCACATAGTATCTGCTCTCCGCACTTTCCTCACATTCATCCACATTATTTTCTAGGATATTGATGTTAAGGCCACTGGACCGAAAAAGTATGCTACTTTTTTTTTGCACACACACCATGTATCCTTGATTTATCATTTAAACTTGATGGAGATTATTAAGAGTCTTTTTGGTCAAACTTATTTAAAAAGAAATATATATAATCTAAGCTTAAACTAAGATTTCAGATTCCAAGAACCTCTTGTGGTGCTCCGAGAGCAGTGGGCAGATGATGCATATGTGGGCATTATGGCCTACATATGTAGGCGCTTATACGGATACTGTGTGTTTATCCACCCCCTCCTCCCCGCACACCACACAAAACACCATTAAATTGTTGCTCGCAAACTGAGCAAAAGCTCAAGTAGGCTTTTGTTTAAATAAAATTGTGTCGCCACAATGGCCGAGGCAACTGTGGCTCTGTAGGCATGCATGCGAGTGTTTTTTCTCCCGTTGTTGTTTATTTTGATTATTCACACACGCATACACAGATTGCTGCCACAGATAAAATACACACACATACCATGTATAGAACGTACACACTCGTATCAATGTCATGTGTTTGCCAGACAAAAACATTTTGAGCCACTAAGCTTTTGTTGAAGTTTATCTCTACATTTGCCCAATTGATGGAAGCTCCTAGATTGTTTCTATTTTCTTCGTGATGCTTTTTATTTTATTGCCATTGACACAAGGACACGGCAGCAGAGGTGTCTCAAACACAAATAAATAATAAGGAAATGTGGAGCGGGGCGTCCATCAACTGTAATCCCTAGCCTTCCGCATATTTCACGCCACTCTTCGATGACATCGTTTTGATGAAGCAAATGGCCTAAAACGCGTTCGTTGTCAGAATAATACAGGCATTAGTGCAGGTGAGAGGTCAAACAGGACTGTACTCCAAGAAGGCCTCCACTAGATGTATTTATAAAAATTGTAGCATTTTAATTAAAAGTAAAAGCCGAAATTCGAACGAAAAAAAGCTGGTACGCACAGTAAAGACAAACAAAGGAGGGAAGGCCCGAAGTGACCCATAAGGTCCTGTCCGTTTTTTCAGTTCAGTTCGGCCCAATTCAGTCCGATCCGGTCCGAAAACGCCCCTAAGCAAATTGAAACAAAATGAAAGTCTCCGTGTGCCGACTTCTTGCGGCTGCTTTTTTCTATACGTCTTTATTGAAATCATTAGAGCGAGGACGAGGCAGAAAGTATATATTGGGGCTCGGGCGGGATTGGGCATTAGTGTCTAACGAGGCTCAGACGAACGACCGACGGCCACCTATTAATCATGCAGACTTCACGTTCCATTAAGCAGTCAACGAGTGAATGGAAGTTTCGGAGGGACTCGAGCGGCCGGAGGATGGTGGATGGGGACAGTGTGGTGGTTTGTGCCCAAAAATGTTTGAAGCATAATTCCTCAACTTGATCGGATTAGGATTGGGTCAACCTAGGTCATTGCCTAAACAAACTGAGAAAGTCTAAGGGTCTATAGAAGATAAACGCACTCTGGAAATGCATAAACTAAATAATAAAAAATATCCTTTGTTGTATAAATTAAACACAACTAATGTTTATCTTTTACGAAATTAAAAAAAATTAAATAAGTTTAAAGATAGAGAGAGTTTGATTAACCTTTGCTATCCATTGATTTTCAATACCCGATTCACCCGAACAAAAAGGTTGTGCGAACATGTAAATAAAAACCCTGAAGTTCACAGGAGACGTGGCAGGATGAAAAAACGAGGGCTGGGAAAGGACATGCTGCTCCAGAAAAGTACAAACATTGCGAGGCAAACAAAGTCAGTGGCCACTGGCTGCACCATTTGCCTGTTTCGAACTTCTGGCTCCTAATGGTGAAAATATTGTATTACAAAAATTTGTGGAGCCATCCCGAAAAAGAGCAAGTAAAAAAGAGCAGCGTCGGAGGGGAAGAAACACCCTTTAAAACGGATCCAGAAAGGGTCTTGCTTCTCTCGTTTCTCCGACTGCTGCTAACGATATGGAAAATTTATCAAAAAATACAAGGGCCGGCAACAACATGACACCATCTGACCGACCGTCCAGGCATAAAATAATCAGCACAGCCAAGGATACCCGGGAAGGGTGCGGCAAATGGGGCACGAGTGGAGGGCGGAGAAAAGGCGAATGTTGGGCTAAAAGGCTTTTCAGGTCAGAACCTGGCAACCTCAACCTCTAGGGCGTTGATGGCCAGCAAATTGATTTGGATTCGCAGTCAAAAATTATAAAATGTGCAAATCGAAGGGAGGAATCTGTGCGGGGGCGTTTGATTAATTTGCTTACAAGATCTTCGATGAGATTGAGTTCGATGGGAGCAATAAAGAAGCCCAAATTCTCGAGGGAATCTATATTACATTATCAAAATTCCTCTCAATACAATCACTGACCTTCGAAGAGTGTTTTTTGCAGAAATTTTTTATGCACTCTGCACGGAAGAAGGCACTTGATTAGGAGAAAGTGCAGACAAGCGAGAGAAAAGGCTTGAGACACTCGAGCGGATAAGGCCGTTGTCGGTGTGAGTAAATAAGACTCTCACGCCCACAATCCCACAATCAGAGCTCCGGCTAAGTCGTGTAAGCCGCTCACCAAAGCGTAAAGACAATTCAATCGATGGCCCACACCCGGCAAAGTTTTCTTCTCCGCCGCCTTCGGGCCAACTATGTATTTGAAATATTTTCACTTGTGTCATTTCCTCGAACACTTTCCCTCGGAATGCGCTTCGGAAGTTTAGGGATGGGCCCGTGTCTGGCCAAGGAAACATTAGTTACATGTGCCTGCAGCTCGAGCTGATTTATTCACGCATCATTTGCCACGCCCCCGCCTGTCACGCGCCCATCGCTGCCAAGACGCACTCTAGAGCCTGGCCCTGGAAAATGGCAAGTGCCAGCTCAATGTTGGTTTTAAAGTCCACTTAGTGGAGTGTTTTTTTGCTCCTCGAAGGACACAGTCAAACGAATCAATGTGAAAGTATTATTTTTAGAATTGAAATAATATTTAAGGAATATTAAATAAAATAAAATAATATAAAAACTCACAGAGCCCGAATTGAGAGGCTCTTTTGTTTAAGTGTATTTTTCCTAGTCTCCTGCCTTTTGTTAGGTGCCTGCAGTGGATTTTTGGCAGTGACTGTGCGGCGCAAATAGAGCGGAAAAATTCCGCCTCCGGCTGCTTTTGCTTCGGCTCCTCCGGCACGCTCCCCGCCCGCTCCCCACCCGCTTCCCCGTCCAAAGTGAAAGTTGCAGGCGAAAGTTTGCCATTTGACTGGACCAGAGCTCTGAGTTGTCGTAATTTATTTGGGCCGCTGGTAATCAATGCCTCCACTGAGTGTTCGGATGGGTTAAGCTTATCGCATCCGTTTTTCGGACCCGTTCCATGGACTTTAACTTGTAAAGTGGCCGGAGGGAGGGGGCCGACGGGCAGGGAGGACAGTTTTATGGCGGCAGTTGAAAGGTCACTGCAGATGGTCGATTTGTGGGCCATTCCGCCGCCTTCCCCCTCTGGTTCTGGTGCCACTCCAGCCAGAATTTATGACGAACATGCTGCAACATCCTGTTAACATACCCATTTGCATATCCACATGCACATGAGCACAGTCCGCTGCCCGTTCGTTTGTTTGTTTGCGAAAGATCTGTGGAAGGGAAAAAAATAAATAAGGAAAGGAGAAAGTACTGGCACATCCATAACAATAAAGCCGCATTAGCAGCTGGCCCTGCTACAAAACAATGCCAGCCAAATTGTTGGCTAAATTATAACCATCATTTTAATGGTTATATTCGTTTTATTCCGTTTTGGCCCAAAAACCAAGAGCTCAGCACAAAAATCGCCACGCAAATGATGCTCAAGATGGCCAACAACAATAATGGCTGCACAAAAAATGGTTAGAATGTCATTGCTGGTGTTTGTGGTTCGACTAGACCGGACTACGCATATCCTACATTTTATTCTAAGTTAGAACCCATAAACATAGTTGTTGAAGACTCCTGTAGTAAATGTTTCATGGACTCCTGTGAACATTGTAAGCCGTCGTAAGCTTTTACCATCTCAGCTCGATGGAATTTTTATAGTTCTTCCTCAAACGCAGCATACCCGATAGCTTGTGGGTAGGGTATTCATAAATTTATATCAAAATGCGCAGCACTTGTGTGCAGTTGGCTCGGCCACAAAGTAAAGAGAGGAGCGGAGAAAGCGGCGAAAGCGGCGCGGGGAATGAGTGGCATCAGAGAAAAGAGAACAGAGGCATCCCAAACTGCCAATGGCCTGAATGAGTGTTTGAGTGAGCAAGTGTGTGTGTGTGAGCTCTAGTGCAATGGCGGGTGTGCGAGTGCGGGAGTGTGTGAGCGGGCGTGCAGCTGCTTTCATTATGACAGTTGAGTGTCTGTGAATTTTCCACTCCCCCGAAGGCCAAAACTTTCCTTTTCAGGAGAGTGTAAAAAAGTATAAAAAAATGCCATGTCCTGAATATAAATGTGTGTGGAATTCCCTTCCTTGCGCGTTTTTTCAGTGTAATTTTGGACTCCCTTCAAAGTCGCAGCTTTTTGTTGCTTTGAGCGTATCATAAAATTTTAATTGAATCCTGACATTCGCCATGTGGGTGGCCAGCGCGTAGAGATTACACCAACTTTACAGTTGTCAATAACTTTGATGTCGCCAAAGTCGCTGTGGCATCTTTTATTTATACACCTCGTTTCATTATTTTCCATGAAAATGGGCGTACTACTTTTCGGCTTTTGGCGTTGTTAACATTTCATTTCTGCCGCATTTCATCCCCCATCCTCTGGCGATGCGTTTTATGAATTCAGTTATTCTGTTGGCTGCATATTCAATTTTTTATACGCTGTCCCACCGCAGTGCATCTTGTTTTTCCGCTCCCTCCCACCCGGGGGTTTTCACGGATTAATTCGGCTGTGGAAAAAATAGCATTTCTGTGACATTCTTAATGCAATTTTAATATGCGCGCGCAGCTTGATTAAATATTTAAAAGTCATGCTCCGAAAGTTAATATAATATAATGTACATATGTCTGCGCTGCTCTTAATAAATTCAATAACTTCCATTAAGCGCAATTTCCGTCTGCCTTGAAGTCTCAAAGGGGTTCAAATAAACTATTTATATTTGTTCTTCCATGAATGATTTTTGACTCTTTTTCAGAGCAGTCATTCTAGAACAGTTTATAATTATTAGATGCTTTTTTAATCCAAGTCCCATTTATCTGTTGACATATCCACGCAAGTCCCCCCACCTCAAACGCAAATATCTATTTTATTATGCATTTGGCGCCTAATTAAAATAACGCATGAAAAGAAGGGACAACAAACTCCGAAAGAAGTAATATAAAAATGTAAAATAAGAGCCAAGTAGCAGAACAAAAATCATAAAAACAATAACAAAAAGTAATCAAAAAGTGGAGCACTTTACTTTTGTTTGCCCTTACCACACAGGGAGCATAAAGGGGGAGATAGCGAGTCGAGGAGTATAGGAGACGGGGTAAGTCCGCTCGGGCAGATGTTTTTATAGCTCATAAATTCGTAAGATGCTGTGCGGAATTGCCAAGAACTGGCAAAGAACCGATGGCCAGGGACGAGGGAGATGGAGGACGCGAGGCAGCAACAAAACATCAGAATTCATTGGCTTCTGCCAAGTTTTGTTTATCCTTTCCCTGCCTTGGCATATAAATGCTTTCTCTCCTTAGTCCTCCCCACCAGCTCCCCTCCAGCCAAATCAATACAAAATTGATGAATACAAATGATCATAAAAAACAATAAAAAGCAATGCCAAAAAATCAGCTGTATCTCCGGGTGGGAGTGCTCGTCCTGATTTGGTTATAAAAATCCCAACCACGTACTCCCAGCTTTGTTCTTCTTTCACCCAACAATGTGGGCAGATATTTTTTGATGGCGCAAATCGGAAAGTGAGAGGCGCTACGATTTCCAGACAAATGCACTCTCATTTATTATTCATATATGAATCTCTATAATGACAGACAGCCACTCATTTAAAATTAATTTCGCGGAATAGCGCAGTAACTCAAAGAGGGGAAATATAAATTATAGGAACGTGGATCTCGGGAGGAGTAGCACTCCTGAAAATTTGGAGTAGGTAGCATCGGGCTAAACAAGTCGTTTGTCTGCACTCAGTGTCTATGACAACCCCAGTGCAGGAATTTCCCAGTTGTGGCAACAGAGAAAGTCTTGATTTCAAGCGTATCGCTATCAACAGTGTTTCCTATACACTGGGAATATTTTAAGTAAAATAAGGATACAAAAATATTTAGACCACTCTATGCATCCCCTACTGTTGACGATTATTAAAATTCCCCAATAACTTTATAAATTTTTAACATTTTTATTCATTTTTGTACTTTCTCAGTGTTTCTATTGGAGCAACCAAGCTACAACAAATATATGCATAAACACAAACAACCCCAGCCCACACACTCTGCCACAACTCACAGATGTCTCTGACGGGAAATTGATTTCAATCAATCAAATGTTGTGATTACTTTGCTAGTGAGCGCCTCCCTGCTCGGGATTCTAGACTTTGTGTGAAAGCCATTAGCAATAATTTACTTAAAGGCTTAAAGGGAACTGAGGACAGAAGTGTCAAATAGTTAATAGGAGCATTTTAGAGACAGTAATTTTCTTTGCGGTTTGCAAATAGCATGTGAAAAGTGGCCATACGTTGCGTATGCGCAATATTGCAACTTCATTGCGTATACGCAGTGTATGTTGAAGCAAACCTTTTTATTTGGTTTTCTATATTTATTTTTATATGTCAGGAAATATAAAATATTTGAAGGTACTGATAATGCATCCAGTTAGCCTTCCTTTCGTTAACTTTTATAAGTTTTCTTCATTGCATTACAGCCAGAGGGCTGAGAAGTGCAGTCTCCTCCTTCCTGTTTCCTGCTTTTGACTAGCGCCTTTGTCGACGCTTCCGTTTCTTTTTATGATAAATTGATTGATATTTGAATTTAATGATAAACGGGGCAGCAGTATGGTGGGAAGGGAAGACAGCCAGACGACCAGTTGCCAATTCAATTTTCCTGGCCTTTCATTTTTCAACTTCAACGACAGTAGCAGCCGCGTGTCTTCGGTCTGTGCCTTGTGGAATATGCAAATTTCTTGCTACATTTTTTTAGAATTTCTTGTTTCTTTTCTATCCTGTTGCTGTTGTCGGAGTCATCTTTGATAAGCAAACTTTTTCACTGATAATGATATTTTTATAGTGCGTTGACGAGCTCGAAAGGCATTAGGGGCGGGTCTTGCTAGAATTGGGTGACAAAGAAATATTTAACATTGATATTTATGGGTCAAAAAAAGTAAAAACATAAAGAAAGAAGCATCTTTTATTTTTTCCCAGTGATTATTAAATCAAATCATTGAAAAGACCAATGTTTGTTAAGGAACTTTTTTGTTTTCATGGCTATACGGCCAAACTAGCGCTATTTACGGTGATGCCAACGATTTGGAATCGATTTATAGGCCAATTTGCATAATCATTAAGTTCACATGCCGCCACATGCCACACGCACACTCCCACCGTACCTCACATTCAAGCACACACATCCCCGATAACTTTGACTTAAGCTTCAGGAGAAACATCGGCTGGAAAAAAGGTTGGCATACAATTTTTGCCAGAATTTTTTATGCGAAATTGATTTTTGCCAACGCATTGCGGCTGCCTGCCTCTTTGCCACCCTTACCCTGGTCCACTTCCGACCCAGACGGGCCTCGCCCACATTTGGATATGTCATGTGTATTTACCTTTATCAGCTACCTTTGCTTTCCACTCAGACTTTCGATCGATGTGTGAGACACGTACTTAAAATATTTTAAAATCCAATCTTCGTACTTGTTTGTACCTTTTCAGCGCTCATCAGAACAATATTTAATATTTGAGACCATTATTTATTATTTCTCCAAGTGTGATTGTAAAGCACAATCCAAAAGAAAAAGTGAAAGCATTGCCGTGAGTTAAATTTTCATATATATTTCTACCTTCACCTGGCTACGAAAATTGCTTAAACTCGTGATGGCAAAAGTCCGTTTTGGCCTCATTAAAGCGCCTCCGGTCAGAACCGGGCCACTGAATTATTTATAATACTCTGGCTCGGTCCAAGACATGGCATGGTAATGTACCAGGGCCAAGTTGTCTTTATAATATATATATATATATATCCCGAAAACGCTCTGCCACTGCTCCCCTACAAGGTGTAAGCCCATACCCCCGGGCTGGGCGGAAAAAAGTTGAATAGGAAGTTCTTCAAATTATGCCAGAAGCAGTCAAAAATACAGAAAAAGGAAAGAGAGAAACGTAAAATAAAGAAAATTGGTTGCAGGGAAGCTAGCTTGTGGGCTTTTATTTTAAATTCTCTGCTATGTATTTAGGCACACATTCTACGGCCTGCTGAAGAACGCCTATGAGCCAATATTTTAGCCAAACTTTGCTCTCGGCCGCAGGGCATATGGAAGTTTTTCCGGGGCTAGTATCAAAATGCTGGTATTCAAAGGAAGCTTGAATTGGGAACGGTAATCAAATATTAATGTGGTCGGAATAGTAGAAGCAAGGCCAGCTGTAACTTGGATTTTGGTCAATGCATGCCCAAGAATTAAGCCAGCATAGGATATAGTCTGAATAAATTATAAACGATCAATTAACTAAAGTACAACCGAAATCTCCCTAAAAATATTCAAGAATATGATGTACCATATTCGTCGAAACAATTTTCTTACACATTAACCTCTTTAAGAACGATTTTCATCTCGTGTGACTCTCCACACACCCGCCCGGCTTAACTGCATAATTTATACGGCAAAGGGTTGGGTACAAAGTAAAAGTTTCTCTGCCTGCAAGTTGGCTCAAAGAGCCCGGCACTTGGCATCGCCTTAAGCCGCTTTTTCAGTGCCGCAAATTGCATTTAGCGCATTAATTTGACGCCTTCACTGCGCCTCCGGTGGCAGCGGGGTCCAAAGAAAGGAATTAACTCGTACCATTCCTTTAATTATGCCTGAAGATGATCTAGTTCCATTGTTTCTTTTCAATTTGCAAAGGGCTGGGTGGCAATTGAAATATTATCTTTTAATAATACAGAGGCATTGAGTGCGAGTCAAGGTTACACCACGATTTTTTCCTCATTGATTTATAGACCTGGGAATTATACATTTAATTCAATAACAAATTAATATTTTTAAAGGGAGAATAGGGATAATGAGTTCACGAGTTAAAGAGAAAAGAATTTAGCTTTGACTTGTTTTGAGGGTTTTTTTTAAGTGCTCCTGCTCACTGCCCACGCCGTGGCTTAATCTCTGGTTCCTCACCTGACTCGCGATGACTTTTGGCCCTCGGTGTGTGCGCTTTGATGTCTTGCGGTTGCTTTTCCGCCCCGGAAAATCTCCCGGGAAAGCGGCCGAGGTGGCGACCTGACCCCAACCAGGGCGCGGAAATTGTGCGCCGCAATCTCTTAAGACCGGCGACAAATATACTTGGTCTGGCGTTTGTATTTCAGATTCAGAGTGGGAGTGGGAGTTGGCCCGGGGCTTTAGGCATTACCAAGATTTAACAACAACTTCTGGGCTTTTGTCGTCGGCTGTCTGCGGGTTAAACGATGCGAGTGAACTCAGGTAGCAGAGGACACGGCGCTCGTAAATAATTAATCTGCCCGCAAAGTGCGATTATCAAAGTGTTGGAAAAATGTTAAATAGCTCCCCAGGGCAGAGATGCCGCCAACAACATTAAAATGTGGCGACATTCCAAGAACAGGCACTGGAAAAAATTCATGAAATACTATCTTAAATTCCAGACTGGACATCAATCCTTAGAACAGTTGAGAGTTTTATTTTTGAAGTGTATTCCTCATCTTGTTTTGTCTCCTTGGACATTCGCCCGCCGGCCATTCTGGGGGGCTCTTGATATTTTTTGACTGCCGCCGTTGATGTTTTTCAATTATGCAAATAAAGGGATTAATTTGTTGCGGCTCTCGAGAAAGGATGAAGAGGAGCTAGGCAGTGGGTGTGGCAGACAGTGGAAATTGTTTTAAAGAATGCGCCGGGCCATGATAAAACTTTGTCCCTGCAGTGCTTACCCCTTTCCAGAGTGCTTTTGGGGAGACGGCAACTGCGCGACAACTATAAAAATTTCAATTACAAAAAGGGCGCTGTAGATATTCCGGGGGAGGGACACAGGATACGCAGGACGAGGTGCGGGAGCTCGGAGGCAACTTCCAAAATTGACTTCATTAAAGTCGAAACAATTTTTGCTGCGGACAAGTCGTCTCTTTGGACGTGTGAGAATGGCAGCGAAATTGTTCGCCAAGAGGTTATGGGGTGTGTCCTTAAAAGGAAGTTTCAGAATAGAGGCCCCGAATGCCATTCTGCGAAGGAAGAGACTTATAACTAGAGATTTGTTATGGTTGGGATTTAGTATTGGCAATGGGTGGGTTTTGCTTCGATCTGAATGGTTCGTAGACAACCTGAGACTTCTTCGTTTCGGGAGAGGTTTCAAAGGCCCAAGTAAGAAGACTCACAAGACAACGCTTCATTTAATTTTATTTGCCTGAAAATTTGGCTGGTGTCGATTTCAGCTGTGCGTGTGGGTTGTTGTGCCTCGAAGCCCCAACATTTGTTTTACCCCTTCAGCCCACCATTTTATTTGCTGTTTCAATTGTCAGCTGAGCTGGAAGTGGCTGTTGAGTATTAGGTCTAAATGGGGAATTACAAACATTCAAGCATTCCGGTAGGAGAGAGCAACAAAACACCAGAACAACGAAAGGCTGGAAGTGCCATCCTGGAACTCTTTACGGTGATATGGTGAGAATGGTGGGTGCGGAACAGCAACGGCAACGGCAACGAGAGGGTTGTGATGGGGGGCGTTGCACAAATTAAACCCGAATGAAAATTAAACGATGCATGAAATTACTTTGCTTCTTTTTTCGACTTTTTTGTTGTAGGCAAAGTTCTTTTACAGCTGCCTCCCGCGCCCCCCGCCTGCTGCTTCGAGTTTGGCTTTAGCTCTTGGCCTTTGACTCCGGACCACCCTATTCCGGACTCCCTATCGCGCACCTCGACTCAAGTTTCCTTGCCGTTTTGTTGGGTTTTTTAATTTTTAATGTGCAGCCAGTTGCTGGTGCCACAGTCTGCCGTAAAGAAAAAGGACACACACCATTTACGCAGTCCGTCCTGCACGGCTAGGTGGAGATGGAGAGCGTGGAGGACACTGAGGAGCAGAGTCCCAGGCCAATTTGCCAAGTCAAATGTCAGTCAACTGCAATTAAGGCACTGAAAGCGCTGGGCGTGTCCTTAGACAAGACATAGGAGAGAAGTATAGTAGCTTTATAGGATCATGTTATTAAAGATATGCGAAGGGTACTCTACTCCTCGATAAGCACGCGTATCCTTCATCTATTTTAATGGAGCTTATGATTTCTATTTAGCACACGGCTCTGCTCTTTATTGTCCTGGGCACCTCTTGTGTGCACAATTGAATCCATAAATGGAGCAACTGCCCTATAAAATATTCTAAAACACTAAAATTTATACGACAGTGGCTGCCTTCACTCAGCCCAGCGACACAAATCCTCGTCTTATTAGCACATTTTATTGGGCCATCTACTCCGTTTATTTCCCCTTCTTCTGGTGGGATAACAAAAGTATGCCGACACGAAAATGAATTTATAATGCATGGCTTTTTGGTTGTTTGCTTTGGCAGTTGGGACTATAAAATATTCGAGTCCAAACTGCCGAGCCGACTGCATGTACATATGATAGTGATTTTTATCCTTTTTTGTTGTGTTTTTGGGACAGCAAAAAGGCGCTCCTGGAAAGGCAAACAGCTAACTCATTTTGTGGCTGCCGTCGCTGTCCCTTCTTCATTTTTTTATGCCAATTGTCTGGCAGCACACACACACAGCCTAATACCTATCAGCCCGCACACACAGGCACGTGGAAAAACACGCTGAAAGCATTCAACGTATTTTTTATTGAAGGCGCGACTGCCACTGCGATTCCGATTGCGATTTCACCTCGGCACCCTCCCGTGTCCTTTTCTGGCACAGCCTACACTTGAAGAATATGTTTCAGAAACAAATACTATGAGGTTTTTGGGTTTAAAGGACAACAATGTATCCCACTAGCCTTTAGGAACTATTTCAGTTGAGATAAATGTATATTTTTCCATAAACTATGAGTCCTGGGAGTTCTGTTTTTCTTTAAATGCACTTTCCTTTTTCCTCTAACGTTTGTGTGCACATTGTTCAATAGCATAGATGCTACAGTGTCGGTGTGCTGACGTGTCTTTGTGTGCATAACCTCCGGCTTGGCTTTTTTATAGTTGGTCGTGTGACAACTCAATATATTCGCCATTTGTCGCTGCATGAGCCCCATTCCCATCTTCTGATTTTTTATTTTTTTTTTGCCACTTAAGGTGTGTTACCCCGCTCCGTTTTCCGGTACTGCCACAGCCACCAGTCGTCATATAAATGTGGCTTGGTGAATGTCGCAAAACTGTTGAACGATGCCAAAGACAACAGGAGGTCCACCTGCCGCACTCGGCACCGCTCATCCACAAATCAAACCTCAGGGAGCAGGACAGTGGTTCAAAACTGGGATATAGTCTGGTAGTTCTAGAATTTTATTTAATTTAGAGAGAAGCATCCTTAGAAAAGTCCTCCTAATGATAAAGAGAGGCTCACGGCAGAAAAGTATGCTATAGTTTTTGCTCTTCTGATTGTTAAGGACTTTTAATATTCCAAATAATGGACTAACTATTCTCAATGGTTAACCTCACATTACTGCTCCTTAGTCTACCCATTTAAATGATCGTGTAAGTTACACATTTCCGTGTAGTAATTCATTTTCCTTATCAGGTAACCACTGTGCCTCCAGATCCTGCTGCACGAGCTCCTTGCCTTCTCTGCGTTTTCTTCTTCCTTATTCGCCGCCCCTGCTGTGGTTGTAGTTGTAGTTGGCGGAGCAAATGCAGGAAAATCAATTTCGTTCTCCATTTGCAGTTGGCAATTTGCATAATAAGGTCGTTTGGCGCAATTTGCATGTGAATGTGATAAATTCAATGGCGGCGCTGCACGTTACACCGCACACATATGCACTGCCCTTTGCGCCAGTGTGCGTGTGACACTGTGAGTGTGTGCGAGTGTGGCATGTGTGCGTGAGTATTTGTTTTCCCGCTTGCCCACAGAACGAACTCACTTTTTCACGTTTGACGTTTGGAAAAATGAAAAGTGTAGCGGTGTGTTTAATAGGTGGGTGTCCCTCCATCCCAGTTCCACAGTAAATACACCGTTTTCTGTTTTGGCTACTGTCCTGCGATTTCCTTTGTAAACTGGAGCACACCGAAACTCCGCCAAAATTACCCGAAAAATTAATATGCTAGTACATTAGGTTCTCCCGATTCAGTGTTTGATTTTATATTTGGAGCATGACAATCTATAAAATGGAGTACCTTTGTTCAGATCCTAGTTTAGATATGATTTTTTCCCAATTTCTTACTGTGTTTCAGTTTTGGTTTTTACTCCGTTCCACCTTACACGTGAATTGTGGACTGCAGTGACATGGACTGGACGTGGATTTACCGGGATCCTAAAGCCCGAAGTCCAGCAGAACAAGTCAAAATTCATGTGACACGGCCCAAAAGGTTTTTTGTGTTTTCTGGCCAGTTACGGGTGTATACGAGTACATGTGTGTGTACATGAGCCGAATGGAATCATAACCGTTGAAATATGAAAGTGGGTTAGAGCATAAGAATTAAGGGGATAGCCTCGGCTGGCGTTGGAAAATGGAAATGGCCTGGCCAGTGGGTTCACATTAAAAATAATTTCGCCGCACTAACGTCCCAACTTCTACTTCTTTACCCGCTAATTGCAGACATTAGCAGCTCGCTGACAATGACCGAAGTGAACATACCCAATCACATAATGCGCTTGAAGAGCGCCACCCTGGGCTGTCGGTATGCCCTCAACGGAGAGTCGCTCTACTCGGTGAAGTGGTACAAGGATGGCCACGAGATCTACCGCTACGTGCCGAGGGACAAGCCCCCAGGACAGGCGTTCCCCCTGCCAGGAGTCAACATCGATGTAAGTGCAAAAATACACAAAACAAATAATACAATAATAATCAGAAAAGGCCAAGAACTTTTTGAGTCCCAAAAGGATACCAAGAAAACATGGCATAAAATATTCTAACGCTTCCTCATTTATGTATTTTTATTTCTACAGTGTGAGATAAGAGCAACAGGTGCTGCTTTTCGGAAGAAAAAAGCGGAAGAAGCAAAATTTAATTTAAAATTTTATTAGAATTTATGTTGCTGATTTCAGAAATGGAGTGGTGGGGTGTGTGCCCGGGATTTAGTGTTACGACCCGATCATAATGATTATTTTAAAACATGTAATTGCCCCAATGGCAAAGGGAGCCCTCGAAGCTTTCAGCAACTCCCTGCTGCAGCCCCGCGTGCCTCGTGCCACACTCTAATGTTTTTCCCAGCTTGTTGCTGATTACGTCGTCGCTGGAATGAAAATTGCTGCCACGTAGTTTTGCCATTTAACTTTAATTTAATGTGGATGTAACCTTCCATTGTTGCCCATAAAAATGTGTGTCTGTGCGGGTTGCTGCCTTGGCCTGCACCCCCCACTGCTAGCGCTATTGCTGGCTTGCCATTTCCTGCTCATTTTGGCTTAGCTAAGGTCACGTGTTGGTCTGCTTGCCCTGCGATTGAAAAGGTTAACGGAAATCACTTAAAGCTGTCAATATCCCAGACAAAGTTGATACTCCTCGTCTGGGCCAACAAGCCGTTCTAATAATAATAATTTGCCAGAAGCACTTAAGTGCGTCTACTTTGTAGAGCGTCCAAGCCAGGCAGAGTCAGAGAAATGGGCCACGACACTGTTAAAAAAAAGGTTTTGTAGACTCATGGAATATAATTCCCGTTACTTAGTCGCAGCGTATTTCTCTCTCTGTACCGTCAAAGTAAATCCCGTCAATTGTCGGGGCTAACGTGGCGTATGAGCAATGTGCCAGCGTATTTTATGGCCTGTGTGCGTGCGGCCAAGCGGCTGGAAGGGGCAACCGAAGGCAAGGCAAGGCTTGGGAAAATAGGGGAGACGAGCAGCGAAAGGAGCAGAGTCCTTCGGTGGAAACATAATGCGTAATGCGGCATAATTTTCGTTCGGCTTCAATTTCTGCATTTGGTCTCCGCCCGCTCGAAAAAGGGTTGAAGGCCGGGTCGAGTGGAGGGAAATGATTAGAACAAAAGGCGGGCTCTTCTGGAGGTGGGCGGTGGTGGTGTGTGAGTCACTTACTGAATGAGTGAGTATGGTCTAGCCGGAAAAGGAAAGATAAAGTGGGAATATTTTCATAAGAGCTTTGCGGGTGGCATCGAATAAAGAAATTACTTTGTATAATTGCGGGATTTTGAGAGGGAACTTTTCCCCAAAAGGTGGCTTTAAGCTTATGAATGAATAGAGACTTAGGAAGTGTGTGTATTATTCAAGTTACATCGCAATTTCCATTTATATTGTATTCCAACTCTTCAGTAGAGCAGAGCAATCAGGGCGGCATTAACAAGGTTAGCGCAGATTCTGTTTGGTCAAACTGAATTTTGAATTACAAATAACAACTTGAAGTTGGAGGGACCGAGAAGCAATAAAGGGCGACTGCAATTTGAATTGTGGCTGGATTTGGTTTTTTGGCGAGCTAACAATTCCCTCGCAACTGGCCAACAAACCCCTTCTTATCCCGCACCGCAAACCAGTCTGAAACATTTTTTGAGGGTGTGCTGACAACTTGAGCGTGCCGAAAGAATTGGCAAAAGAACGACGACGAAGACGGAGCTGTTGGCCGGGATGGGTATAAGGATGGGGGAGAAGAATCAGCTTAAGTACTGCCAAGAAGGCAGCAAACAAAAGCCAGTCCAAAGTCATTGTAAAAGGAGAAGGACCGGGCTCGAGGGTGGGGAAGTCAAAAACAAGCAACAAACCAAAAATAATGTTGAACGTGACTTTTGTGATTGTTTACGCCGAAGAAAGGGCCGAATGGGGCGAACCGGGCGGAGAGATGTGGGCGAGAGAAAGCATAAAGCGAGAGCAAAGAATTTTCATAAAAATTTGCTCGAATCAAATGAAACTTTCTCGTTTCTTACATGTGCTGTGTGTGTTTGTGTGATAATAAAACTGCAACTTAAGGAACTTGACTGCAATTGTTGCCCAGGGAGAAAGTCAGAAGCCGAACGAACACTTTGAGTGACTTTTACAGCATTCCTCCCTCACATGCGTACGAGAGTATCTTCAATCTTTTATTCCGGGCTCCTCTTCCCTGGACTTTTATGCGATTGTTTCTACAATCTAGATATTTCATTTGCTTGTTTGGTTTTTCGGGCTTCGCTCTTCAGACTTTTTGGTTTATGACTTTTGTTTTCCTTTCCTACTCTTCATGTCCTTCTAAAGAAATTAAATTTCTTGCCTGCTGTCAGAAGGACAAGAGGAACCAGGACCCTAAACTAATAATAAACTGTTAGCTGACGGCAGGGCCTCCTTCATCATCAATCTTCATTTCGTGGCGAATTTGTGAATGTTAAAAATCATCCATAGAAAAATCTCGAACTCTAATTGCGTTTGATTTTCTGCCGATTCATCGGCATGCCATTTATTTTGTTTGCTTTCGGCATTTCCCAGATTTGGAAGTGGCTGGAGGGTTGGCAGTGAAAGCTTTTTATTTTAAAAAGAATTGGCTTAAGTTCCATTTAAAAATAAGTTTACACAGTATTTCCACATAAATATCTGACAAACATCTTTTTATTTCCTTCGCAGCTGCGTAACTCCTCGGACACACAGATTCTCCTGCGGCGAGTAACGCTCCAGAGTTCCGGACTTTATCGGTGCGAGGTGTCCGGCGAGGCGCCCGCATTCAACACCGTTGCCGAATCGGAGACCATGACCGTTGTTGGTGAGTTTAACATAAAGGGGCGGAGGCATCGGGCTGCTGGGCAGTAAAGAAAAATAAAGAGTACGAATACGACACACTTGGCCGACGGGCGACAGCAGAAAATTTAATTAAAATGCTAATAGTGCCGGACGGCCAACAATGTTGTGAATGGCAGTGGCAAGTGATGCGGCATCTGAAGTTGCAAAATGCAGACTGCACAATACGGAATGCCTGCACAGAGCGATGTGCAACATAATTGTTGGCAGTGGATAAGGAGCGAAGCCAAGAAGAGGCCGGCGACAAGGATTGACAGCGGCAAGTTGAAGGATAACAGGACGAGCAGGAAGGAGTCCTGCTGGCCTGCAGGCAATCGGCACAACTCTGATTGTAAAAAAGCTTTTAAGAACACATTCGAGGAAACCGAAATCTGAGGCTGCCGAATGAAAATTGCATGCAGGTTGTCAGCTCCTTGTCAAGTAGTCCTTGATGGGGTGACCCAAGCGTCAGGACTTGCCATCGGAAATGCGGGGAGGACTACTGTGGGGATAAAACACAAGGAAGATTTATTTAATTGGATAAAAAACACCAATGGTGGTATTGAATCTTTAAGAATATATCGTAAAATACTTAAGAGTTCTTTAAGAAATGTACTTTTTAAAAGGATTTTTAAAGCATTTCTTATACTTATGTTTATGAAACATATCCTTTAAAGAATTTATTTAAAATTAGTCCAAATATTAATCATTTTAATGAAATTAAATTCCATGTTGGTTTGTTTCGGGATGACACTTTAAAGCTGTTGCCACTCCCAGGCATTGCGAATTCCGAAGGTGGCGACGCAGGTGACCCCACCTGGCCGAGGCAGCTCTCCAGTTTCAGTCGCAGTTGTACTACCGTAAATGGAATTCATGCAACATGGCAATGCGTTGCAAATGGCATTGTCGAGTCGTCTCAACTCCCAGGCTCCTTGTAAACTCAGTCGCTTTTCTCTTGTTCACTGCTTTTTTAAGGATTCCTAGCTGCTCTCGGATTTTTTCTCAGCTTTCCTTTGCGATTCGCCTTGGCAACCCTAGAGCCCGCCTGCGTGTCCCGCCGCTCGCCCGCCTGCCTCATTTTTTGTGCGCCACCCCACTCTTAATACAACTGCATAATCTAAGCAAACAATTGAAATGGAATTTTTGCAGTCGGCGACGCGGCCAGCGTCGACGCAGCCCCAACAAAAGGCGCCCATGTGTGTACAGTGAAGGGGCGTGGTCGAGGGCCGAGGCGGGGCTGGGCTGCCACTGTCATTGCGAAATTGAAGTAAAATTATGTTTTCATGTCCGACTCTCAAATGGGGAAAAACTGGGCTAAGACAAAGCGCCATCTGGCAGAGGCAGGCCGGCAAGAAAAAAGCGTTTATCCTCTCGCCATTTGCATACATATGTGTGGGGGGATAAGAAAAGCCGGAAGTACACTTGAAAATAATCCATCCAAGCAGATTAGAATTCTCTTCAGACAATTTTTTCTTCTTTAAATTTATTTCTGCATTCTATCCCCCAACATTCCAGCATTGTATTCCAATGAAGTCCTCTCGCAACGCAATCAAGTCGGCCGACTGGGCCTGAAGTTAATCTCAAATTTATAAACTCATAAAAGAATCAAGCGGTTATCAATATGTGCGGGGGGGCACTGGGTAATCCCCCTGGGGCCAGAGAAAGCACCACCGAACCACTGAACCACCGAGGAAGGGCCACCAACCAACATCATCAATAGCTGCCGAGGCCCCGGGGCCAGGAACCTGCATTAACTTATGGCAAAAAGGAGCAGGACATCGCCACGCCCCTCTCCCACGCCCCACGCTATCCGCCCACGCAGCCGGCACATTTCATGCTGATTTTGCTTTCGGCCATTCCCCAGCGCACCGCCCCACGAAGACGCATTGGCATGCCGGGGAAATGGGAAATGGTTTTGCATATTAAACAATGTGTCTGGGCAGCCAAATTGAACGATATTCGAGCCGAGGAGGAAAAGTGGTGGGTGGGAGCACTAGAAGGATACAGTGGTCCCTGACACATGCGACTTTTGGTTTCTAAATTGTGTTTCAAGTAGTCCATAAGAGTCTTCCTTTCTTCCATCCCCCAAAAGCTTGAGCTTTGAAACATTTCAAACAAGTTCCTTTATCGGGTTCCTGCTGTGGCACAACTGAGGACGTTGCACATCGCATCGGAAAAAAGGAAGAAAAATTGTGAAAGGAAAACAAAGTGAAGCTGAGTGGGATGAATCCTTCGTCATCAAGAACTGTGTCAGCTTCGCCGACTATAAAGGGAAAGGGGGTGGGTCTAAGGAGCTCCACTAATGCAAGCGAACCATAAAATATGCTCCAGTGAAAGCCGATTGTCCCCAAAGGGAGTTCGCAATGTTAATTTCGCGATCGTAAAGGGCCAGCGGCTGAATTGGAAAGGACACGAAATAGAAAAATATTTCGGAAAATGGCAGTTCGAATAATAAGAGAAGACTTATAGCTGGAAGGGTGTTTAGTAGTTTATGTTTGAATATCCTTGTGCTCATTAAAGAGTTCCTGAAATGGCCTAATAATGGCTGGTAGTCCTTAGCGCTAAACTTTAATGAAAGCCTTTGGCCTCCTTTGGATAATTTACAGCTCATTAGGGTGACCAGGCCAAGGAGCAACAATAAATATTATGGCAGAGTGCTCCCCCCACCCCAGCTTCCTGTGCCTCTCAGTGCCCGCCCCTGAGCCTGCCTCATAGCTCATAAAAATCACATTTAACTTTGCTTGCCAGTGGGAGGCTGTTAGCTGTTGGGATGTCTTCGTCCTTTATGCAGGCAATTGCTTTTTTATATTGTAAAATCGATAAGCGATCACATTATATGTCCTTACGAGTGACTATGTTTGTGTGTGTCCAATGAGAGAGAAAGGGCCAAAATAAAAGAGAGATAGAAAGAGGAACGAAGAAACTCGCCGGGAAAGTGAGTTATATATGTGTTTGTCCTTTAAAGTGCACTTAACCATAAATTCAGGAACAGGATGAGGACCCAAAGAGAAAGAATCAAAGGAAGCAGGAGACGGAGCGCAGGACATGTGCCCTGTGCTGAGAGCCTTGCGTGCTCATTAATTATAAAAAAAACGCGATACGCAACAGCTGCACTTGGAGAAAACTTTTAATTGTATTGCCATTGTGTGCTTTGCAGCTACGAAGCCCTAAAATAACAGCCCAGGATTTCTTCCTGTGTACATCGAAACACGCTCACACACTAAGGACAACAGAGACCGATGCAGATGAGGATACAAGGATACGGAAGAGCCGCGGAAACAACGGTAACAGTAATGTTGTCTTAACTCAAACATGCCGCAACCCGACTGGAGGATCCTGCGGAGGAACCCGGCGTCTGGTATCGTGCATTAAAAATCGTTGCCATATGCAAAATTAAAGATAACAAACGAGGATTTTCAGAGGGCCTGGGAATGTCGGAAACGAAACGGAGTGTAAAGTGCGGGGCAGGAGCGAGTGAAGTATATTTTTAAGAGCTATGAAGTTGGGAGGAACTCGCCATTTTACAGTCCATCATACTCCATATTGTATAAAAATATTCAATCTTAAATTGAAATATTTACTAAATAGTCCTTTGAACAGGCATTCTACCTATAGGACGAAAACTGGATGGAGATAGGTACTTTACATAATTTTATTACTCTTTTGGCCAAGTCTACTGTCACCTGCAATTGAATAAATTTTTTATAACAGAGTGTAAATCATGTCGGGAAATGCTTATTAAAAAAATTCAGTAGCAGATAGCTGCACAAAAAGCCCAAATAATTGGGGGATCGCCGGCTGGGAGGAGGCTGGCGAAAACACTTTTGCCAAGGACTCAACATGTGCATAATCCAAACTCGCACACAAGTACATACCCGAAAGCTAAAATGGTCTTGCAAATGGAGCAGGTGGATGCCCGGGGGGTGGTCTTTGCACCTCGCTCCCCCGGCGCGGCCCCATGACAACACTCATTGCCAAAATCCCAAGCACCTGACCTGGCTTATCGTCTGCCAAGAAGATGCTGCGAAGTGCGCTCCTGGCGAAAAGGGGGAGTGGCCGGGGGAGGCATTCTCAGGTAGGAGAAAACATACCGCAGCATATTAAAAGAAGACCACCAACGGAGAAGACCCAATGGAAAAAAACGAATACAGAACGCCCACTTGGAGTACTTACTGTAGTCCTATTCTTGGCGTCCTACTAAAGCAAACACTCTTTAAAGAGCTTATATCTATGTTTCTGAGCACCTTAGACTCTACTTTGGTCCTTATTTTATTTAAAGTTTAACAACAATTCTACATATGTTCTTCAATATGAACACAATTTTAGTGAACTAGAATATTCGGCTTTATTTTCTAGTTCTCAAGAAGGTGATACTATTCTTGTACTTTTTGTTGCGGCAGACTGCCTCACACAATTGACATTTTTTTCCGGCTACTGCAGAAAAAGGTGTAAGCCCTTACTACCATCTACTCCACCCTGGCCTCTCTCATTTCCCTTCACCAAGAAAAACTGCTTAGTCATAGGAAAATGCCGAAAATATTCTTGAAGTACTTGGCCATTCGACATTCGGTCATTTCCCTTTCAGCTTTTAGTGCTCGGCTTATTGCAGGTCCTCTGACCTGGGGCTCTCCCAGCCCCTGTATCCTTCCCCTCATCTGTGGCATGTCCTTTATCGTTGCGTGCTAAGTCTGGGCAAAATATATTGCCAACTCATACAGACATACGTGTCCTTTTTCATCCGCCGTCATCTCCCCTTCTCTTTACGGCAGTGTCTCTAGATTTATGCCGCAAAATAAAACCCAAGTGCGACAATATGGCGTTGCCTTAAAAAATGTTCACGTAATATATATAAACAATTATCCGAACATCGCCTCACACCACAGGCTATCAGAGGGTTAAAAGAGACAGTTTTTTTAGAAAAGGTTTTGATTGCAAGGGGAATAGGTTGGCAATAAATGCGACCAAAGATAACACTATATTTTATTGCCGTTGTTTTGCGGTAGTTTAAGACCTCAAATTATAAGAAGTTCTCTTACAATGATTATTAAATATGAAAGAAGGATTTTGTAATATTTACGGCGACTATTCAAAAAATGTGATAGATTTCAGAAGATTTGTGGAATTGGTGTATAAATCATTTAAGGTATTCCGCTTGAGAATCGGATGATTATTGGTCGAGCTATAGCCTTCACAAAGCGTCAAAAATGAAATAAAATGGGGAAGCGATATACAAATCAATAAGATATAGAAACAGCTGTGTGGTTTTCTTCATGCATTTTTTAGAATTTTAGATATGTTTTTTTCTATTTCTGCTTAAGATTGTATAAGAAATTGATTGTAAAGAACATTGGCAAGAGTGTAAAGATCTCTATCCTAGTTGTTTACATTATTTCTTGTGATTCCATTGCTCTGTACGTA
This sequence comes from Drosophila monieri, assembly GCA_035047585.1. NCBI lineage: Eukaryota > Metazoa > Arthropoda > Insecta > Diptera > Drosophilidae > Drosophila > Drosophila monieri. Next base: position 3,780,245 of record JAWNPJ010000079.1, on the reverse strand, counting down.
AGCATTAGAAAAGGAAATATGAAATAATACTTTGAATCTGTACAAATAGGTTTATCAAAAATGCATTTCATCAAGTTCCATTTTTAGATTACTTCATGGAAGCCTTTGTGCGTCCCACTTGCACTCTCTCCCAACTGGAACCCTCTCCTTGCAACTAGCTAGTAAGCTGCAAGTGCTGCAAGTTGGGTGGGGATGGAGGAGAACCAAAGCAAAGCAAACTTTACTTTATAAATTACAAATAAGCAAACTGAGAAGGCAAATCTAATCCAGAAAAAGGGCAACATGGCCAAGAATCCAGTTCCCAACACTCGGAAAAGTTAATAAAGTGAAAAAGTATTGTAAACTGTTCTCAGTGTGGCACCCATTTGGGTTGGCTTTGAATACAATTCAATTGTTTTTTCAAGTGTATGGACTGGACTCTACTGATTCCAGATCCCATCTCCCATAACCACAAGGAAACAAAAGCAAATCCAGCAGAAACACACAAACGAGTTCTAAGGGAAATTAATTTTTTGAAAACCATTAAAAATTAATTTTATTTTATGGCACACACACATGCATTGGTAAATGCTGTATGATATCCGTTCTCCTTCCTTTTTTCTGGTTTGGGAACGAATATTTTTAATGCATACAGAGAGCTTGCAGGACGAAGGGCCAAACGATAAAGGGCCTTGGGGAAGTGCCTGGGAAGGAGTCCTGATGTAGGAGCTGCTCCCAATCGACTTGGTTTTTATTTTTACACATTAATGGGGAAATATTGTAGAGCTTGAGGAGAAAATTGCCCTATTTTATTTCTGTGCAGGTTGAAAAAATAATATCTGGCATTACACAAATTACAAGTTTGTTTTCTTTAACTTTCTTCTAATGAAAACAGACGGAACCTTTCTGTGTCGTTCAGGATAAATGGGACTTTCCGCATTGAATGATTCATTCAATTAAAGTTTTGTTGTGCTACTTGTATTATGGTCAGACATATACTAAGAAGGCCAGGGCTATGAATGAAAACCTGCCTTGGGGTCGTACAGTCCCACACTTTCTTGAGGGTCTCAGAATCATACCCATAAATATGCACCCACGGATATGGTCCATGTGCCAAAATAAAAACACCCACATGAGCAGACACACATGGCCAAATAAACTTTGAATAAGCATTCGTGTTCACAAACGAAAGCTGCTTACTCTCAATGGGTGGGCTTCTTGGACAACACCCTCCACAACGCCCTCCCGACAGACTCACCATAAATCGTTAGACTGTTTGGGCAGCCTCCTCTAGGAAGAAGGGAATGGCAGTGGGCCAAATAAGCGAAGCTGCATATAAAATAAAAAACTGCGCCTTCTGGGGGAAGAAAGGCTGTAACGTGGCACAAAATGGTCAGTTAGTTCTCGACTAGGAAATATTCAATTTCCACGGCTCATTAAGGCATAGCCGTTGTCTGGCTTTATGAATCTGGGGATTGAGAAACTTTAATAAGTGCAACAAATTTAGAACAAAGGGGCTATAAAAATAATAAATCTGCAAGAGATTAAATTGTCTAATCTGTAAAATATGGCTATCTTCTGACTTAGAAGAGTCAGAACATATGAAAATGTGTTAGTAGAATTATAAATTATATTGTTAATTTTTGCAGTGACTCCCAATCACGGACCGAAGATAACTGGAGGACAGCCCCGATACCAAATTGGAGACACCGTCCGGGTGAACTGCACCTCGTCGCCGTCCAAGCCTGCCTGTCAGCTGAACTGGTTTATCAACGGGGAGCCAGTACAGAAGATGCATCTGAGGCATTTTGACAAGATTGTGGTTAATCGCGATGGACTGGAGATGTCCCGACTGGGCTTGGAATTTCGGGTGCGAGGCTACCACTTCAAACAAGGCGATATGAAGCTAAAAGTATGTTTTAGTCTCTCCTTTCCTTATGAAAAATAAAACTAATACTATTTTGTTTATAGTGCGTGGCCAAGATCAGTTCCCTGTATCTGCAGAGCAATGAGGAGAGCGTGGAGAGCGATCGTCAGCAGCGGGCACCGGCCCTGGAATCTCGGGAAACTGTGGCAGCCAAGTCCAGCACGATTGGTATACAAAAATAATGACAATTTAAATAACCATACCTCCATGAATATCTACTAAAGACCAATGTCTTTCAGGTGCCGCCACTTCGATGCAGTCTTCTCAACTCGTTTCAATTCTGTCTCCCATCTTTGTGCTGCTGCTGTTTCACATCTGGACCGGGCCCAGGAATAGTTAACTATCTTACGAATAAGAACCGCGAAAACAAACACTTTAAGCTAAGAGCCGTTTGAAAAAGCAGACATATCCTATGCCAAAATCTATGAGACATAAACCAAAGAGAAAACTTTAAATTCCGACTTTGGTTAAATTCAAAATTCAATCGATGTGTGTGCGTGTGCATAAAAGGGGGCATATTCCCCAAATAAAATATCAAAATGGTAACTACTCAACGCGAGCATTTAAGCAGAGGCTAAGAATTGTACATATTTATCCGTAATCCTAGGAAATTATTACTAACGTTAAGCATACCGTTGATTAGGCAAAAACTTCGTTGATCTTTTGTGATATTTTCTGAATTTTGAAAGCAAAGGGAAAGTAAAAAGTAGACACCATCTGGATCTTATTTCGTAGTCCCCCCACTTGTCCATTCATTTTGAATAAACTCTAAATTCCGGGCATATCAAAAAGAGTATAAGCATTTCGATTTCGATTGTAAAAAATACATATTCGCACTTCCACTTACATATGAAAGAATCTAAGCCTAATCCAAGCAAACGTTGCTTAACTCTATAGTATTGCTAAGCTAAGAACCTAAGAAGTGTACGAAAGTTGTAAAGACACGAGGAAATCTTAACCGAAGAACGACGTTAGAAAAATAATACCGACAAAATATCATTCACATTGTAAGCTATGCTAGGTTAAGGCATTAAACTAACATTAAATTCGCATTTCAAAAATTCCTCAAAGAGAAAGATTGCATGTAAGGATATTCGACTAGAAAAATGTAAATACTCAAAAATAAAGCCAAGGTTTGCATAAGTTAAAAACTTTGAATTTTGGCCAATGTCTCGATGTGAAGGATAAATAACATAATGTGTGTGTGGGAAAATACTCAAAGCCCAGTCGATTAATGCCAAGCTACGAGAATAATGATGAGAAACCATTAATTAGCAGAACCTTGTTGAGGGAAATTGTTGACGAAATGTAGTTGACTTTTTCAATTCCCTCAGTTTCAATTTGAATTCAAACAATTACACATAAAAACTTTAAAAGCTAAAAAAAAAAATAATTAAAATATGAAAGGTTACGAGGAGGTGATCTTCACCGACCAACTGCTGCACCACCGATGTGTCGGCCAACAAATCCAGGCAACTCGAGCAGCCTGGGAAAAAAACTGTGGCTGGTTTCCAGTTGCTCAAAGGAAAATGTATGCCAGGTACCCGGAGATCTATGAAGAGTGCTTCGAAAAGTACGGCAACGATCACTTTGAGTACTATTCTAACCGGATTCGGATGAGAGGCCAGTACCGGGTCAAAACCAAATCGTACTTGCAGCGACAGCTCCAGGAATCGGAGATATCGATGGACCACATAAAAGACTATGTGGTTTCCCCAACGACGAACGGGGAATACGGCAGTGTCCTGCCAATGAAGCTCCTCTATTGCTTCTAGACCTTTATGTGGTCTATCGGAAGCTTCGAATCCTTTTACTGTCGAACTGAACTGCAACTTCAGGCAATAAATCCAGGTTCTCCTGGGGTATTCAGTATCTTTGCGTGTTTTGTATTCATTTCTGAGGAAAGTTTAGAGTCAAAATGCTAATTTATTTAAAAGTTTAGTAAAATTCTCGTCATTAGTACAGTAAACGCTAGAAAAGCCCTTTCGGGCTGAGTCACCTCGACTCCTTCCTCTAAAAAGTAGCCATATGCATGATACTAATCCTTTGGCTTATGCTAATTTTCTCAAAATGAGTCAGGCCCTGTGAGGTCCAGGTCCAACACCCCTCATCCGACCCACTGAGCTGTTTATGGCAAAACGAAAAAGAAGGAGATGGTGAAAATTGTAAGAGACATGCTATAGGAAAAATGCGAAACAAACCGCAACCGAATGCATTCAAGTCCAAACAAAGTTGGCAACAAACAAACAAAGGGCCGAAAGCAGTTCATGACTCATGCGAGGGGGTGGCAGGGGCCTTGCATGTCTCTCGGGCTCACCTGGGCGTGAGAAATGCAATCCATTGGGCCCGGCTCATTTGCATACAAAGCCATTCGATTGTGGGCCAACGCCAAGAGCCGGACAAATGGCCAACACTTGGACTCTGGGTCTTGGCCGAATTTGTCTCGGACATGCCTCTGATAGCCGGTGGTCAGCTTGGCATTGATCGACTGCTGGGAGGAGCGCTTAGCCCCCAAACTTAGCCAAACTGAATGTTTTTTGTACATAGCCAGCGGTGTTTGAACTCACACTTACCTAGGATCTAAGCAGGACACCCATGGCGACTCTCTAAGCATAATCTCCATTCGAATCTAAGCAAATCTTGTGCGTGTTGTAAATTAAAGTATGTTACTAAACGAAAACTCAAAGGAGACACAACAAGTGGCGGAAACAAGTATGTGGAGCCCCTTGTAGGCTAATAGCTAATTCAAGAAACTAAACCTTCCTTCATTAATCTTCATCGAGAAACTGTTATCCATTCATTCTAAATTTATTTCTTTTTTTTTAATAATCAAGTGTTTTACAAAAGAATAACAAAAATTAATTAGTTTGTACAACTGAACATGAAAACGATAAATAAACTAAGTGGAAACTAAAAACCAAGTCGAGTATTTGTTTCTAAGAGGGTCATAGTCTAAAAATCCTGAAAAGCAGGCTGGATAATCATGTCGTTAGTACTTTTATTGAAGTGAGCCGAGTCAGTTGGACTCTCAAAAACAATAAAAATTTCAAAACATAAAAATTACATAAAAACATTAAAAGTAATACATTTCAACGCTTCTTTATAAAAGCCCGCATTAATCAACTTTCTTTGATTCAGATTTATATCCCCCCGTTTTGTTTTTAAAAAAACAAAAATGAAGGTGTACGACGAGGTGGTTTTTATGGACCAGCTTCTGCACTACCGCTGCGTGGCCAGTCAAATCGAGGAGACTCGACAAACCTGGCAAAAGCGGAGCTCCTGGTTCCCGGCCGCCCAACAAGCCTACTACTCACGGTATGCAGAAATCTATACCGAGAGCGTAGAGAAGTACGGGGCTGACGCGTTCAGATTTTACTCAAAGAGAAACCGCTTGAACGGACAATTCAAGGCATCCAAAGTAGGCCAGGAAGAAGCGCATGTTAAGGATCGGTTAATACCCATGGATCACCTGAAGGGCTACAGGGTTCCGCTTACCACTAACGCAACGTACGGTCGCGTCAAGCCGTCGGCCCTCTTCTTTTGCTTCACGCCAAAACAAGTTTCGATTTAACCATTTAGTTTGTTGGGGAATAAGCCAAAAGCCTAATAAATAAATCTTGTTCGTTTAGTATTAATGTGTAGAGGTTGTGGATATTCCTTCCCTTAAATGGCTCACAAATGCATTGCGGAAGCATTTAGGCATTTAACGATTTGTTGACAGTAAAAACTACATTAAACGATGGAGTATCCGCTGAAATGGCCTCATAAGCGGGGGATGGGTTGGGCCTCCCATGTTTTAAATTAATTTTATGTACAATACATAATACCCCATAATACGCCCCCAGGACGGCACTTTGGCGGAACTGCCGAGCAGCGGGCTCGTAAATTGGTAATGTTTGTAAGCCCAGTTTTATGGGTCGGCAATGGCCCAGTCTGTTTACCATAATTACCTGTTTATAATTAATTAAAATGCAATAAGCGTAAATTTGATAAAAGTGCCATGCACATGCTTACGCTTACGCGGTGATAATTTCGTATATAAAGCCCGACTTCCATTCCAGTATCCAGTATCAGCAGTTTTAATAAAGCGAATGCCAATGTTCATATGTGGACTTGAAATAATGAAATATCTCGCTAAATAAATCTAAATTCCCCTATCAAATATTTTTATTAAAATAATCGCCAAATATTTCAGAGTGTTGTTATGACTACCTGGCGCGAGATGGAAATAAATTGATCAACCAAATTACAATCGAATAGATAAAGCGCAATAATGCGCGGCCGGATAAATGCATAAATTATTCAATGCCCCGGCGGAGGACGGGCAGCCCTTAACCCCTTCCGGGCCAAAAAGTTGCAGGGGTAACCGCGTGAAATTGCTGCATAAACACATTGGTTAATGCAATAAACCAGCAGTTGGGATTTCGGTGTGTTTGTGTTGTTTTTCGCCCCGTCCGAGCCACGCTTATTGACCATGAATAACTAACGGAAATGCAACACGAACTGTGGTCACGCCGCCCTGCCCTGCACTTGCCCCGTGGCCACGCCACGTGCCCCAAATGCATCCGCCCTCAATCGATGATTCATAGAGGGGCTCTGTACAAGTGAAGGTGGATATGGGTGAAATTTAATTGCGGCGACATTTTGATTTACGACTTCAAAGGGGAAACCTCAATGACTCAACCCGAATTTAGGGATGTCTTCTGCAATAATTATGTTAGCCACTTTGCTCAGTCTTACTGAAGTCTTAAATTTTTTTCGGTGTACTTTTGACCTATAAATAGGTATCCTATAAACAGCTTTCCCCCTAGTTGGTCTGTGAAATCATCAATCTAATCAAATATCAAAAATGGGATCAAGGCATTAGGATATTTTTGGGGTCACCTGCCACACCTAGAAGTAGCTTCCATGGCTTCCACTTTAGTTACGCAGGATGGACGAATGGGTCAACTGGTTATTGTGGTCGGCCAATCTCTACGGGCACTTTGTCGGCTTGAGTAACTTTGAGTTTGACTTGCGAACGGGTCGGGTCTACACGACTCCAAGGAGCACCTTTCTCGCCGTCCTGTCCAATGTCCTTGTGGTTGGGCTCCTGGTTGTCTACTATACTTTTCGAACGGACTTAACTGCTAACCTTTTTACAGCCACTAAGCTACACGAATATGTTTTCATTGTCATGATAGGACTGCAAATATTGGCAGGTAAATGTTAATTGAATGTGTCGCCCTCTGTTTGATCATCTCAGGACTTTGTTTCAGGACTCCTAACTATCATTAACAGATGGCGGCAACGCCGGCAAATGATGCGCCTTGTCAGGTGCATGATCCGCGTATATCGAGCCAAGCCGCAGGTGAAAAGAATGGCGCGGTGGGCGGTTCTTCTGAAGGCAGTCTTAACCCTAGTAACCCATTCCTCGCAATTGGGATTCGCGGTAAATGTAGCCCATTATGTAGGTCCTAATCAGCTTTTGGGCATGGTTCTGCAATTCGCTTCGGCGACAATTATGAACTTGGCTATATCCCAACATTATCTGATAATGTTGATTGTTCGGACCAACTATCTCCTTCTGAACAGGGAGCTCCGGCAAATGATCGATGAGTGCAAGCACCTAAGTTATCACTCCCCTCGCAACGGGGTCTTTATGACCAAATGCTGCTTCCTGGCTGATCAATTGGACGACATAGCCAGAATTCGCAGCCATTTAAACTCCATTGTCACCCAATTGCAGGAGGTGTTTGGCCTACAGGGCCTTATGGTCTACACAGGATATTATATAACGACGATAGGTGTAAGCTATTTCCTCTTCAGCATGTACAAGTCCGGAGACACGAGCCTTCGAGTGACAACCTTGTCTCGAATTTTGGTATTTATTTGGATGCCTTCCTACTACCTAGACGCCCTGATCAACCTTGGCATTATCCTCCAAGTCCATGGAGATGAACAGAAGATGAGTCGACTTCTGGCGGAACGTACCCTGTTTGCTCCTGGCCTGGATGTGCGCCTAGAGGAATCTGTGAGTAATATTATCAGCTCCCAAGGCCTATTCTTTCATGTCTTCTTCTCTAGTTTGAGAATATTCAGATCCAGCTTGTTCGAAACCCATTGAAAATGTTCGTGATGCATCTGTTTCCCTCCAATCACAGTGGTACCACAGCCATGATGTCATCCCTGTTCATGAACTCAATATACCTTATTCAGTACGATATGGCAAACTTTTAGGAATTATTTCAACGAGAATAAAGAATAGAGTAAGGAGTGCACTACTAAACAGAGTATTCCTAAGTATGGGGGACTAATGCGGACCTAAAAATCAATTTTGTCCAGGATAAGATCTGGAGCAGGTCACCCAATAAATTAATTACCTGCGTCTGCCAACCATAACAAGGCTGCTCATTTTTCCAAAATGTTCGACTGGGACGGTTGGCTATTGAAGGTTGTCTACTACTACGGATTTCTGGTCGGAATCTCCAACTTTGAAGTCGATTGGAGTACGTGTCGCGTCTTCAAAACCAAAAGGAGTACCGTCTTCGCCTTTCTTCACAATGTACTTGCCTTGGTCATGGTGATCTTCTATTGGAAAGGACGCGTTGGTTTTAATGTGTTCTTTGGCAGAGCAAACAAGCTGCACGAGTATGTTGCCGTCATAATATCCGGACTTAGAGTGTCATCTGGTAAAAATATCATTCAATTCGGCAGAGGAGCACTAATCATAAGGTTTTCTTGTTAGGGCTCCTAACTATAGTGACTAGGTGGAGGCGGCGTCGTCCCCTGATGAGGATAATGAGGAGGTTGTTCCGCCTCTACTTGGCCAAGCCACAAGTCAAGAGGATGTCCCGTCGGGCGATACTTGCAAAGTTTCTTAATGTTTCCATAACCGATTTTTTGCAAATAGCAATCGGGCTGGACGTCCTCCATCGTATTAGCTCCGACCAGTTCCTGGGCACTGTTCTGCAGTTCTTTATGATATCCCTTATGACTCTAGCCATTAGCCAGTATTATCTGATAATGCTGTTCATGCGGACGCAATACGTCATGCTCAACACGGAGCTACGAGACTTGATCGAGGAGACTAGGGAATTGAGCCACCGCCCTCGCCGCAATGGAGTTTTCATGACCAAGTGTTGCGAGCTGTCGGATCGATTGGACGGCATTGCCCGACAGCAGGACGAGATCCAGTCCATTGTGGCCAGCTTGGGAGGGGCGTTCGGCACGCAGGGACTGTTGGTTTACACAGCCTACTATTTGTCAGTGGTCTCTACCACCTATCTGATCTATAGCCTCGCAAAACACGGCATCGAAAATCTGGGTATGACAATCGGCAGGTTGGCGGTGTTGACTACTTGGGGCTTTTTCTACTACCTAGATGCCTTAAGAAACCTTTTTGTCGTCCTAAGCATTCAAAGTGAGCACAGGACCCTGATTCGTATCATAGAAGAGCGAACAGTTTTTCCTCCGGGCCTAGATATCCGGCTTGAGCTATCGGTAAGAGGTCTAATCTCTGCAACACTCGTGTAACTGCCCCTTTGCTTTTTTTCCAGTTTGAAAGTTTTCAGTTCCAGCTGATTCGGAACCCTTTCAGTATGAGCGTCATGAATATTATCGCCATTGACCACAGCTTTGTCACGTCAATGTTTGCATCAATATTTATGAACTCAATATACCTTATTCAATACGATATGGCAAACTTTTAATATTAATAACGCTGGGAATAAAGAGCGAAGCAGGAGTACGCATTCTTTGACAACGAGACGATAGTACGCTTTTATAAATCATCTTTATCAGGGAGGAAGCCCTGTGCTAGTCACCCAATAAATTAGTTAAAAGGGCTTGCCAGCTCTGGTCATTTCAACGAAATGTTCGACTGGGACGGTTGGCTATTGAAGTTGGTATACTTCTACGGGTTTCTGGTCGGAATATCCAACTTTGAAGTAGATTGGAGCGAGTGTCGCGTCTTCAAATCTAAGAGGAGTACCATCCTTGCCGCCACACACAATGTCCTTACCCTAATTCTCCTAACCTGCTACCGAACATTTTTCTTCAAATTTGGGTCTTTTTTTGGCGAATTATACAGCCTGCACAAACTTGTAATTGTACTTATGGCCGAAATCAGATTAGCTTGTGGTAAGTATTATAACCATTTAGTTTCAGTTCGTGTAGAATTTCTGTTTTTAGGGCTTATTACAATTCTTTATCGGTGGAGGCGGCGCCGTCAAGTAATGAGCATAATGAGGGGACTGTTCCGCCTCTACTTGGCAAAGCCACAGATAAAAAGGATATTTCGCAGGGATATAGTTGTAAAGTTGTTGAATGTCCTTCTAACCGACGGTCTGCAAATAGCAATAGGAGCCACCGTCATGGGTCGCCATGGTCCGGGAGACTTATTTGGGATCATTCTGCAGTTCTTTATGGCAGCTGTTATGTCCGTAGCCACTTGCCAGTATTATCTGATAATGCTCTTTATTCGGTCGCAATACGTCATTCTCAACTCGGAGCTACGAAGCTTGATCGAGGAGACCCGGGCACTGAGCTTCCGCCCACGGCGCAATGGAGTTTTTATGACCAAATGTTGCGAGCTGTCGGATCGATTGGACGGCATTGCCCAACAGCAGGACGAGATTCAGTCACTTGTGATCAGCCTTTCCAGTGTATTTGGAGAGCAGGGGCTATTGGGGTACTTTGGCTACTATTTGTACTCCATCTTCACCTGCTATTTAACCTACAGTCTATCAAAGCACGGCTTGGAAAACCAGGAAATTCCACTCAGCATGGTGATATTTAATTTTGGTTGGTGTTTTTTGTATTTCATGGATGGCTTATGAAATCTGCTTGTCGTCCTGAGTACTCAAAATGAGCACAGGACCTTGATCCGTATCTTAGAAGAGCGAACTGATTTTTCTCCAGGCCTAGACATTCGGCTTGAACTATCGGTAAGAAATCTAATCTCTGCAGAACCCTAGAAATTATTTCTCTCTGTTTTTCAGTTTGAAAACTTTCAATTTCAGCTTATTCGAAACCCTTTTAAAATGGACGTCATGAATACATTTCGCATCGATCACAGCTCTACCACAGCAATGTTGGCATCAATTTTAATTAACTCCATTTATCTTATACAATATGACATGGAAAACTTTTAAAGCGAATCATTTACGAAAAACAAAGCACATTTATTTAATTGTTGTACAGAGAAGGCCTTTGTCAGCTACTCGGAAGTGCTAGGGTCGAACTCGTTCATATAAAGCCCCTGGACATTAATCCAATCTAATCATATCATCTGCAACTTCTGCTGACTGCATGGTTATAATTTAATTACCCTAACTAATAAGCACCCTTGTGGACATTGTGGTTGCTAAAGGATGTCATTTTATCGAAATGTCTGACTGGGTCGGTTGGTTGCTAAAGGCTGTCTACTACTATGGATATTTAGTCGGCGTCTCCAACTTCGAAGTCAATTGGAAGACGGGTGGCGTCCACAAAACTTCAAGAAGTACGACTCTAGTAGCTCTAATCAATATTCTGACGATGCTATTGCTTGTTTATTTAAGTGGCAGCACCCACTTGAACATCATCTCCAAAAAGGTAAACAAGCTGCACGAGTATGTGGTTCATGTGATGGCAGTGCTGTGATCGATTGCTGGTAGGCCCTTGTGTTAAGATCTAAAATGCAATCAAAATATCTATCGTTTTTATTTTTAGGATTTACCGAGATACTCTACAGATGGCACCAACGCACCTAATTGATGCTTTTGGTGAGGATGTTGTTCCGGCTCTTCTTGCACAGACCACAAACGAAGAGGATGTCTCGCTGGATGATTCTCAGAAAGGTCCTGACAGTTTGCATATCCGACCTTCTTCAAGTTGCCCTCACCCTGCAGGGGTGGAACCACCTCGGGTCGGGGCAGATAGTAGGAATGGTCTTCCAGTTCCTCATGGCGGCTCTTATGAGTTTCGCCATATGAGTTTCGGCCCTTATGAGTTTCGGTGATGCTGTTTGTGCGCATTCAATACCAGATTCTCAACTCCGAGCTAGAGAAGCTGATTGAGGGGAGCCGCTGGCTGAGCTATCATTCCCCCCGCAATGGAGTGTTCATGACCAGGTGCTGCTACCTGGCAGACCAGCTGGAGGATATTGGCAACTGGCAGGACCAGATCCAGTCAATTGTGACTTATCTGGGAGAGGTCTTTGGCGTGCAGGGACTTCTGGCCTACACTGGAAGCTATATCAACACAGTGGGCACCATTTACCTCACCTTCAGCCTCTACAAGTACGGACGCGAGACTATGGGACTGCCATTGAATTCGCTGATATTGTCATTCATTTGGTGCACTTTTGATTCCGTAAATTGCCTCAGAAGGAGGAGCGTACTGTGTTTGCGTCAGGCTTGGACGTTCGACTAGAACAATCGGTAGGATGCTCTTCTTACTGTAGGTTAACTAAAAATATAAACACTATCTTCCCTTCCAGTTTGAAATCTTTCAGCTCCAGCTTGTCCGTAATGAGTTGAAAATGCACGTTATGAATGTATTTCCCATAAGGCATACGTTGACCACAGCCATGTTTGGATCGTTAGCAATGAACACCATCTACCTTATACAATATGAAATGGGAAATTTTTAAAGTCCTTTAAAATATAATAATTATATGAATGAAAAAAAAAACTATTCCCTTGGCATTTGGAATCCAAATGGTCTACTGCAGTAACGTCGATTGTTTATTTTAAGCTTCTAGAATCTAGAATCTAGATGTTAAGCCAATATATTTATGTAATCTCCATAAAGGATCAGAATACGGGGTACTAGCTCCGTCACAGCTAATGATTTCCGCCATGCACACGTCAGTTTAGCAAAATGTTTGACTGGGTCGGTTGGCTGCTAAGAGGGTCCTACGTCTACGGCTTTGCAATTGGTGTTTTCAACTTCGAAATCGACTGGAGGGCTGGACGCGTCTTCAAGTCTATTCGAAGTACAACTTATGCAGCTTGGGTAAACATTTTGACGGTGGTGGTTATAAGTTTTCAAGGAGCAACTGACACCAACTTCAATATGATGTTTGGAAATGCGAACAAGCTTCACGAGTATGTAATTGTGGTGATGTCGGTGCTAAGAGTAATTTCTGGTGGGATTTTGACAAATTGTCATTTCCGTGAAAAGTTTAATTGGTACTTTTCATATTGCAGGCCTTACTGTGTTACTGAACAGATGGCAACAGCGCTGCAAGGTGATGAAGCTTGTAAGGATACTTTTTCGACTCTATTTGGACAAGCCGCAGATCAAGAGAATGTCCCGCTGGGCGATTCTCGCCAAATGGATCACTGTTATCTTAAAAGACTTTCTGCAAATTTTACTATCTTTGGAAGCCTTGAGTCGCCTTGGGGGAAAACGGGCCTTCAGCATGTATATGCAGTTTGGGATGGAGGCTGTTATGAGCTACGCCTTGTACCAACATTATCTGATAATGCTCTTCGTCAGAGTGGAATACCAGATACTGAACTCTGAGCTGGCACAGGTGATTGAGGAGAGCTGCTGGTTAAGCTACCATTCTCCGCGGAATGGAGTTTTCATGACCAGGTGCTGCTACCTGGCAGACCGATTGGAGGACATTGGCAAGAGGCAGGACGAGGTGCAATCAATTGTGACGCATTTGGGAGAGGTGTTTGGCGTACAGGGACTCCTGGCTTTCGCAGAAAACTATATTAGCTCTGTGGGCATCACCTATCTCATCTTTAGTCTCTTCAAATACGGTCGCGCGAGACTGGGGATGCCATTAAACGCCGTCATTTTTTCAGCTTGTTGGTGTTTTTTCCATTACCTCGATTCCTTCAGGAGCCATTTCCTCATGCTGAGTATTTTGGACGAGCACCGGAGGATGGCAGGTCTTTTGGAGGAGAGCAGTGTGTTTGCTCCAGGACTGGACGAACGACTTGAGCAATCGGTGGGTTACTTGGCTTTTTGAGCAATAATCAGCTTTATCTTTTGTCTTTCAGTTTGAAACCTATCAGTTTCAGCTGGCCAGGAATCCGTTGAAAATGGATGTAATGCATATGTTTCCCATAAGTCATAAGTTTACCACAGCAATGTTTGCATCCATAGCAATGAACTCAATATATCTCATACAATATGACATGGAAAATTTTTAACTTACGGGGTTGAGCTGAGTGAGGAGTTTCAAATAATATCTTTCAATAAAATAAAATGAAATAATGAACAAACTAATTACTTATCCTAGGGGCGGAAATGACAACCTATGAAGGAAATGCTTATATGCATTAAGCATAATACGAGCAAATGGCTGAGGCATAACTCATATTGATTATGCCACCCCTTTCCAAAGAGCATAAGGTACCTGAATATCATTCCACTCACCCAAGTCGTTTTAGTAACTCATCCCTCAGGAAAGGAGTCGCATATTTGGTGCTACTATGATAGAACGGGCTCTAAACATCAGTTCCAGGACTAAAAGTACCAATAAGCAGCGAACCATGATGCGGTTGTTTGTTTTATTCATCTGCTGGACTACGTATCTGCTCTACCGCGGATGTGTAATGGGAAAAATAAAGTACGATTCGCTGAGAAAAAAGATGATCACCTATCCCCGGAATCCGTATACCCAGCTGATAGCTTTTTTACTCCAATTCTGTTTCGCGACCTACCACTTATATGGCTGTGTCTACATTTTAGTGGCCATAACTCCTATTTTGTTCTACGGGAACTTAGAAATAGCAAGCTACAAGTTTTTGAACTGTGTATTGGTTTCGGTTGCAATGGTGTTGTACCTATCAAAAACGGCACGCCTCATTTATTGGCTGAGGAGTTTGGAATGGAATCAATATATAGTTGAAGTTGTCAATGAAGTGGTCAGTTTGACGAGCTCTGTGGAAAGCTCTATAGGACCCCTTTCCTGGGAGTGCAGTTACTTTATTATCTTTTTCGTGAGCCTCTTTCCAATGATTGCCTTGGAAATGTACAATTACCTGACGAGTTCTATGCATTATTATGCGTTTAGCACCATGTTGCTGCAGATTATCTACAATGTCTATGCTGTATATCAAATCCTGCTATTATCGTGGATCGAAACGTTAAATAGCTTTCTTAAGGTTTGTGAATTACAATTTTAGAATATATGTGTCACTCTTTAACTCTATGTTGTGTATTGCAAGAAATATAACCGTCCGCGATTAGGTCGTTCTATTCAGCGTCAGAAACTGAAGCTTTTCAAGCTGCATCGAGTTTACTCAAGAATCACCAATGTCCACAAAAATATCGATAAGCTCTGGCTATCAGTCTCCAGAATGCTCTTCTCCGATATTGTCCAATTAGCATGGTACTGGACGAGTATCATCCAATGTGTTCTTTACGACCATAGTCAGGATGCGAGAAGCAAATGGCCGTTTATCGTACGGAAATACTTGGGAATTTCCATAGTTCCTTTGCTAAGGATTATTTTTGTTGCTATTTGCAACGATCGTCTAGCTCAACTGCAAAGCATATTGCGATTAAATCTACTCAAGATCGACCTAAGGGAATCAGGCAACTATAAACAGGACCCCAGTGCAACTAGGAAGCTAAATGGTCTGGTGAGTACTTTCTTAATAACATGGACTTATTTTAGTGAATTTTTTTTCAGCATACTTGTTTAGATCTACAATTGCCTGGAGATAGTATAAGAAACAACATTGTAAGTGTGAATCATGTGTGTGGATGTCACTTCTTTATGGAGTTCGTCTTCTGCGTAATGTTAAATGCATTAAGCATTTTACAATACGCTTTAAGCATTAGAATCGAAGGATTTGAATTATAATATCGTTATGGAACCAACGCTTTTTTATTAAAGACAGACACAACATAGATAGATTACCAATTACTTAAAGTACAAGTGCAAATTAATCAATTAAATGAGCTTTAGCCCCGGGACTAAAAACAGGACCTTCCCTGAAACAGTCTGAAAAAGCAGCGCAATGAAAAACACATGGAGTACAGTGTGAATTGCGGCGGTGGTCTATCCCAGGAGTTCGCTTCTTTTCGTGTATCCTGTATCGCGGGCATGATTTTGCAGATAAAGTACGACTACCGCAGAAAAAGGATGGATACCGAGCCTCGAAATCCGCGGGTTACAAAAATTGTTTGAGCTACTCATCCTCCTAGCCACAGGAACCAGCAATCTTCATCTATTGATGTTTCCATATTATTACCTTTTAAGCGTCTCTGGAAATCCGGAACTATCTAGTGACCAATATATCTTGATCCTGGTGGACCAGCTGTCTCAGGGTCGCTTAAGCTCCAAGATCTACGAAGGACAAAGCTACTTGTAATGTGCAAACTAAAAGAGTCTATTGGGCAAGACATTCAATTTATTCGTACTTTAAAAAAAGACAACTCGAAATCTTGACGTAGACAATGCAAAGGGTCTGCATTTTCCATTCGCCACTATTTCTCGCACCAATTTTATCCTAAATTTTGTTTGTGAGAGCTTCAGCTACGGCGCACATAAATTTCAATTAACATAAATTTAATGTCAGCAGACAAAGTTGCTCCACGCTCACACACTCGAATAAATAGCATTTTCAATTATTGTCTGGTGCAGAAAAGTTTGTCTTTGGGCCCCGGTCCCAGCCCCTCAGAAAGGTCTCCATCCATTCGCGCCCTTCGGGTGCAGCTCCTCTGGATCTAAATGCACTTGACTCTGAAGAGGTTAGAGCCTGGCCGGGAGGCGGAGGCGAGGTGGTGCGTGGCACTTTAAGCCGCATATAGCAAATGGTCAGAGGCAAAGCAAATTGCTGAAAGGCGCTTATGCAAAGCGATCAAAATGCGCGACATAAACCGAAAACAAGAATCGAAAGAGGTTGGATGGGCGGGGAATGGAAATCCCAACCCCAAGGCAGTAAAACCAATTTGAAATTGTTATTTTAAGCGAAAGTAAATCGCAGAGAAAGGATTGTGCGAGGGGTGAGTCGTAAAAAATCAAATATCGGTTGAGTTTGCTGCCGCTGTAGATGGCATCAGCCATTTGTGGCCAGATAAGCAGTCTCCGGGACACATCGCCCCCGTGTCCACCCACCCGGCCTCCCCCTTTGTTTAGACATATGAAAATGGCCCCAACACATTTTCGCATTTTAGCCCACCCGCTGCTGGCCATAAAAATTCCAGGTAACGAAATGTATTTTCTGATGAAATCAGCACTAGATGAGGATGCGTGTATCGGCTTTGGGGTTACTGTTTCAGGCTCCCAGTTGGAGTCTGAGAGTTGGGTCCGAGCTGCAAATCTTTCGGAGCCAATAAAAATGGGCAAAATAATGAGCCCCACAACAGTGGCCTCGATAAAATGTAAATTGGGGCAAGGATTCCGCACAGCACTGATTTTATTTCTACAGCTCGTGGCTTTGATTGCAAAAGGTGTAGTCCGCACTAAGGTAAGTTCAATTTTAAAATTGGGCTTTAAATGTGATGTAATCTCTTGCTTTTATTAATAAACTTTAAGCCATTATCTGTATTGGTAGGCCAAATTGCTAAAACCGCAGCCTGGCTTCCGCAATTGCGATGCTATTTTTCCCAACACGTAACGGCAATGACACGAAATCATTTCCATTTCCCCGGACAAAATGCCTTTTAATGGGTCGGACCCAGACCCGGACCCGGCCCGGACCTTCTACACGCTAGATGTGTAGAAATTCTGTCCAGAACCTATGTATATAATTTACGGCCCGGGCAATGGCGTATGATGTGCCAGAAATTGCAGCACCCCAAGGACAGTCGGGCACAAAAAATACATCCGTATATACGGATGCGGACGGGAAGGCAGCAATTTTTTATTTATTTTTATGAGTAATTTTGTTCGTTGCCACGCATTTTTATTGCAATGCAAGAAATATGATTGTAGCCACTGGAATTTGTTGCTTTTCGTCAGATTGCCTCCACAGGAGCGGACTTCCACAGGAATTCGGGAGACCCAATGCGAATGACAATGGTGTTGGGAAAAGTAGATTCCGTTGGAGTTGATTGAATATTAGGGTTTGCGTTTCTATTTGATTTGGAAAGGCGAAAATTAACTGCCTGAGTCGGTGCGCACCTGAAAAATTCGCAAAAAGTGGACAAAAACCAATGCAAAAGGAAGACAGCATAGTAAACAAAAGGCAATTACGTGACGGCGACAAGGACAATGACAACGCAGGCCCATCCTGGAGGAGCCGAGACAGGAGCTGAAGTGGCACGTAATCCTGCAATGGGGCGTGGCCAATGGACACTGGCAGACACTTTTATTGCAAATCATTTGAAATGCTGCAAATGATAACAACAACCCAACGAGACGACAACAAAGAATGACAGCCGGCAAAGTGACATTGTGTGGATGACCGCCCAGTTTTCCCCATCAGCTTTGCCGCCATTCCCCCTCCTGCTCCTGCCCCGGCTGGATGGAAATCGATTCAAGGTGCAATCATCCTGTCTGTCGTTGTGCCACCGATAACTGAAGCGAATCGGGTAATAGATAAACAATATGGACAGCAGTGGAAAGATTGCAGATGTTTAAGCCGGAAAGGTGTCAAGAAATGTTCGCACCTCTGGTTCTGTCATTTGCCCCAAGGATTTAAAGGATACATTTTCGTTTTACTGCATTTCTTGATTTATAAACCTAAAGATTCTCCATTTAACTTGAATTATGATTTCAAATAAACGTCTATTCGACAATGAAAACAAATTGACAGCCTCTATTACCTTCAGAAAAACAATGAAACTGAAATTCAACAAGTCTCTTGTGCAATTTGGGGAACCCTTCATCCATCTACAAAACAAAACCATCGTCCTAGGAATGTGTCTCAGGGTCGGAGCCCAAATTGCATATTTCTTCCAATTGAACGAGCTCAATTAAACTTTCGGCCATATCGCCATCAGTTTTTAACAGCCTTCCCCCTCTCGTGAGACCACCCACTTCAGTAACTTTCGGCATCCCGATTTGTATGAACTGGAGCTTAACTTATCATTGGCAAATGGGATGCCGGAATGGTAGGAGGGCAGAATGGCAGGATACCAGGACAGGCAGGATATCGGGCTGGCAGGTGAGGGGGGCAATCAAAAAGTTTACCTGTGCCGCAAATTGATGCCGTCTTATCTGTGCGAAATCAAACATGAAACTTTTAAGCCTCACACAATTGAGCTTAATATGCCGAAAGTATCTGCCAGATACAGATACACATCATCGGGCTGGAACTACAGCTTAAGTGGAACTGGAATTATGGCAACCGAAGCCAGGAATTAGTCTCATTTTCCTCCAAAATATCCCTACAAAATCTGCTTCTGCGTCTGTTCCTTTCTGTTTTCTGGGTGCTGACAAATCTGATTTATGTGACATTTGATAGCTCCGGTAGCAGGTGGGAATTTTTTCCCGACTGCTCATTTGCGGCCATTTGTCGACTGGCTAATAAATCTGGGCAGTCATCTCCTGGAACATGGTACCTGGTATCCTCGTATCCCTGCATCCCTGGCACTTATAATTTGTTTGGCTTTGTCCTCGGAATTTATCAAATGTTCTTATGGTATTTTGGTGGCAGCTTATTAGTAAAGTCCGGCCAGGACCTTTTCCTTCTTTTTGTCTACGCGGCTGAGGTGCGACTTAGGGATAAGCCGGAAGATATTTTCTATTTATTTTTTGTCCCTGCTGCTAGAGCTTTGGTGAGCAAATGAAATTTGGCAGATTCCTGAGCTACACTAAGGAAAATTGTGTCCCCATTTAATAAAAAAGAAATGTATGACCATTTTTCTAGATTGAACAAATATGTTTAGTACTTTTCACCCCATTTCGTCTACAAGCCATCTGAGCAAGTACACATATCTATTCATGGCATTGCTCTCAGTGTCCTTTTTTGTTGTGTAACTGCTCCTTTTTTACTGCTAAATGTTTTGGGGTCCATTCGCACTCCCCCGCCCAGTGCCCCTTTGTCGAAGGTTGTTGTCACGTTCGCCGAGAACATTTCCACGTATTTGAAATATTTTCTTAAAATTACCCAATTTTCTTTGTGTTGCATCCAGCTAAAATAAAAAGAATCCTGCAGCAGGACAAGTTAACTTGCCAGGCTTTCCCCAGTAATTGCGGAGAGACACCAGTCTGCTCCGGGATTGAATAAAGACTCAAGACAAGGACTCGATTTTGAAACAAATATGTTTATTAATGAACTTCCACTCGCTAATTCACAATTCTTCAATCGGTTCGATCTGTGGGGCCGGCGAATAAGGATCGCAGGACCCCTGAACGAGGCTTAAAGATATTTACAGAGACATGTCCTCCTCGGCCGACCAACCCGATGGCAGATAAATTCAGTTGAAGTTACTTTATGGCATTTGATTTGAGTTGAGTTGTAAATAAATCTTATTTGCATATTTTGCAGCTTGTTAGGTTTGAATTTTTTACGTTCACATAGATTTAATCGTATAGATTCGAATGCATTCTTGGTTTTATTTGCGTTCATGTTTTTTTATACAGCTAAAAGTTGTTATTTAAATACACAAATAATTTACACTTACAATTACCACACATTTATGTTTTGTTTTTCGAATTAACGTTTATGCAATTAATAGTTTTTAGTACTTCTGCTTTTTGTTCTCTTTTGTTTATTCCATTATTTTTTTGTCAATTAAAGTTAATGGCATCGATATTAAATAAGACTTTAAAAACAGTTACAGTTGACAACAATGCAGATTTATATATGAATGTTTATGTGTGTGTGTGTTTCGGTTTTTTAATGTATAATTATATAATTCTAGACTTAAATTCGCATTCACACTCGCACCTTCACGTGGCCATGCACTCTCAATTGCATACAATTAGCATTTGAATTACGCTCATCGATATTCAAATTTATAATTCATATTTTTATCTTACTTTTAAAATTGGCGCTCTTTTTTATAATTTTTAATAAATTTTTATTTTTGTTTTCGGTTTTCTGTTTTCTGCTGCCGACATGCTGGCATCTTAACTCTAATTTAGTTAGCTCGTAATCGTATTTACACACAGAGTTTATGGACATCGAGGGGAAAACAGTATGGAGTTCATGGACAAAGATTCTCCTATTTACACAATACGATTTCAGTTTCAGTTTCAGTTTCAGTTGATTTGATTCTGTTCGATTTCATTTAATTCGAATTCAATTGAATTTTGAATTGAGTTCAACAGTGGTATTAAGGCTTCATCACAATCATTTTGCTATTGTTTAAATTTGTTTCATTTTTCCATTACTTTCGATTTGCTCTTGCCGCTTGACCTTTGCTATTGTTCCTAACATTTGGCTAACTAAACAGTTTACAATTGAACCCGGAATGTTATTAGTTTATACAGGGTACGGGGTACACAGGACAATTAAATGTATTGAAGGACACGCACACCTACGCAGGACATTCGCTTTTAGTTAATACCCATTAAGACTTTGGCAATTCATATAAATGTACGATATGTTTTTGTTAGTTTTAAGACTTTTCCAACAGTCACCAAGTTTAAATTTCTAACTTTGATTTCATTTTCTCTCATTCTGTTTCATATATTTTCATATTTTGTTTAGAACTAAGTGCGTTTTTGGTTTGCATTTCGTGTGTATTCTTAACTACAGATAGCGTTTATCGGATTTAATTAATTACAAGTTCGGATTATTCAAGAACGGTGCTAGAGAAGAACGAAAACGCTATTCAAATGATTCGATTTCAAAAGCATATTAGTCGATTCTAGCAAATGCTCTTAGGTCCTTAATGGAAAGTGATGCAAATGTAAATGAAGAGCTATTGTTGGCGAAACATTAAATCCTTATGCGCACTGAACAGATGTTACATTCTAGAAGCTAAGTATATCGTTATGGTTATTTATATTCTTTCCGTTAAACTCGTAATTTATTTCACCAACTTTTCTGTTGGAGTTCTTCCAAAACTTTGCTCAACCTTTTTGTGATATTTAATTGCTGTGTGTGTATGGTGTGAGAGTGGCTTAAAAATTAATAACATACAATACAGTTACATAAATATATGTATTAAGAATTAACTATTTACAGACTTTGTTTATATCTCATTTCCACAGTGGACGACGACCACCTCTCAACATTCTTCGTTTTCTTCCATTAAAGTTTAAACTTTAAGTAATATTAATTAGATTCCATTCTTTACAAATTAAATTCATAAAAGCTTTTGTTAAGGGCATAAATGATCTGAATTTAGTTGGCTTTCTTGCTTTGTTTAGCTGTTGTGTTTACTGTCTGTGTATCCTTGTTTCTCTATGCGAAGCGAAGACGGAAAATCGGTGAAAAGTGTATCTGTTGTGGAGGGAAAGCGCCGCCTGCGGCTTAATGCAGCTACCGCGGAGCCACTGCGATTTTTTCCGACTGCGTCGCGGATTTTCCGCGGCACGCCCTTTGATTTTCCTCCTTCCGGCCAGCCAGCAACTCACTCGCCTGCGGCAGGACATCACCACCCTCCGCTATCCGTGCCACTGCCCCACTCGGCATCCCGTCTCTGGTGTCGTCGTCCTGTTGTCGTCCCCCGGCGGGCATCGACACGGTGACCACCGCCATCGCCAGTGCCACCAGTAGCAGGGCCAGGGATATCGGGCCGGAGGGGCGCGGAGAGGCGGAACTGGCTGCATTTGGATGGACGAAAAGCGATAAGATTTTGGTCACAAACAGTTCCCGATAAGACGTACCTTGGACGGGGTCGGCGCGTGAGTTGCTGGCGAACACGGTCTCCCTCGATTCGAGCACGGGCGCCTTCTGCGGCCGGTCGCCCTCCACGGACTCCTCGTTGCTCCTCCAGTACAAGGTCGACAACGAGGCTACGCACTGCAAGATCCAACAGAGGGGTATTATCTAATTCGGGATTGAACTATAAAGTCGAACTTCCCTAACTGTGGGTCTATCTAAATGATTTTGAAGGTTCAACTGAAAATTCCCCCTTGCTCAGGTTTTTCAGAAAGTATTTGGGGCAAATATAAAATAATTTTTCAAATAATAAATAAAAAATCATATTAGGAATACTAATATATAATATAAGGATTCTTATGAGTATCTTTTGCTTTATTACGAGTATCTTTTCTCATCTCCAAGGTTGAACTTATAAAAGGTTAAAGAAAAAGAAAAGTAAAATAAGTAACCATCACCTTCTCTATATAAAAAAAAAGTTAACAAAAAGATAAACCCATCACCATATAATTTTTAAGTTAAAGTTTAAAATTTCAGCTGGAGAAGTTCGACAGTATTGGTTGTAGATATAACAAGGACTCACCTTTAGTTTCATGTCGCCATTGCGAAAGTGTTTCTGCTCCACCCGGAACTGGAGGCCCAGCACGGAGGTCTCCAGACCCTCTCGTCCCGAGACAATAGTTTCGTATTTTCGCACCTTCTGGGGCTCCGCGATCTCTCCGTTCACGTACCAAGAAAGTTCCACAGCGGGCTTGGAGCGCCCGGCAGTGCAGTTGATGCGGACATAGTCTCCAATCTGGTAGCGCGGTCTTCCTCCGCTGATCTTGGGCGGTCCTTGATCGGGTAGAGCTTTAAGTCGCAGAGAAAAAACACATTTTTAAAACAATATTTCAATTGGGCAGTAACGCCCAGTTAGGAGAGGTGGGGGGACAAAAGGCAACGGCGGTGGTAACTGGATTCCGTAATAAACCTAAGCCACCACAGGAAAAACAACGGAGCAATGGGGAAAATTCAAAGGGACAGTAAAGTCAACGGAGCGCAGCCGGAAATTCAATAAAAGTTCCAGCCGCTGATGCACTACGGACATCGGATAAAATTGCAAACAGCACAAAAATAAGAGAAAAATGCGATAAAAATAAGGAGACCCAATAAAAAGTGCCTCGCTGAAGTGTCAACACCCTAACGATAAATGTGAAAAGGTTATTGAATTTCTCTCCATTCAGCTTTATTGCAAGTCCTGATAACCATCCAGACGCATGTTATATTTATTGAATTTTAAGAGGGTTCTTTTAATTATTTTAATATAAGTAATAGGCCCAAGCTTAACTTGTCATCTGAGGGACTCTCTTCGCCAAAATCAGGACTCGGCAAAACGGAAGCGGAAATGGTTTCGACTTGATGTTGGTTTTCCAGTTGTTGTTTGCCAGAGGGGCCCCGAAAAAGGCGTTTGGCAAATGGGTGGCCAGTGGGTGGCAGAGCAGTGGGCTGAGCTGTGGCATATGCCCGGCTCGTTCTGCTGCCGAAGCTTTTAAAAACTTTGATTGAAAGCCAAACAGAAACAGCCGGGACCGCAGCATGAGCAGCAGCAGCAGCAACAACACAACAGAAAGCCAGAAAACAAAAGCACAACAAAAGCCCCCGGTTAGAACAAAGACACAGTCCACACTAAACAATAAAAGGGAGACAGGCTTGCTGGACGAAGTGGGATGGTGGGTGGTGGGGATATCCTGGAAGGCGTTGAAGGGCCAGGCTCAGAGCCACGCCCACCTAAAAGTTTTATAATTGAACAAACGAAATGTCAACGCCAGTTCAAAGCGCTCCTCCACACTGCACGTGTATAAATAAGTGGGGACTGAGGCCGGAAAAGGCTATTGTATTACACTGATAAAAATTCAATTTTTATTCTAGCTTAACAATAAACTATACTATGGTCCATACTATGGTCAGAAGCTCTCTGCCAAGTGCTAGTACCTTATGCAGAATTGAAACACTTTACTTTTAACAAGAAGTTGCTCATACTCTCAAGAAAAAAACATTGTTTTGTTTGTATTTCCAGTTAGTGGCGGCGTCTTAAGCAAATTTTTGACATTGCCCTGAAGGATATTTGGGCCTGACAAGATCCGACGGACAGACAAGTTCCAAAATTGAGTTAAACTGTTAAGCCTCGGCAAGTTCTGCTCCGGGCTCGAGAGTATCAGGACTAAAGGAAGTTCACTAAGCTTATTTGTCATTAGAAGCATGAAATCAAATGAAGCCTGTCAAATGCAGTGCAAATGCTTTTTGACTAAGTAAACACAATTCCGATTGAATAAAGCTGATTGGGTCAGGGTGCTGGCTGCTCTTCGCCTGCCGAAGGAGCTACAGTGTCAGGTGAAAGTACGTTGACGCCTCATCCGAGAACTAAGGCCGGTTAAGGAAATCACTTGGCTGACGATTAGCTTGGCGGGGGTGCCTCAGATTCTGAAACTGATTGGTTTGTGTTCGCTTTAGGTAGTTATTCGCTGGGATTATATTTTGAGTGACTGTTTATCTTAAATCAGAAAAGGCTTTTAATCTATGAGATATTTTACTTTTAATACAGTAACTCTACAAAATTATTTTAAAAATCAGATAATGTTACTTGAAACTTACAAATGCACCCTATTATTTAGAGTTAATTTAAAACCCACTTTGCCACAAAAACTTTCAAGAGTAAATGTCAAAGTCAGTGTTAGCAACCGACGATCCCCTCCCCTCGGACACGGCCGCAGATTCTGGGCCAGCAGCCAACCAGTCGGGGCCAAATGGCCGCAATTTCTAATTAGAGTTATAAGTTTTCAGCTGGCTATATACACACTTCTGGTTACAGGGATGTTGGGAGTAGAGGGGTCATAGGGCTGGGTACTTACACACAACAACCATGTCGCCATGTTCGGTGACCGTTTGGAAGGAGGGCGCCTCGCCAGAAACCTCACACCGGTAGCGTCCCGCCGACTGGAGATTGACGTTGCGGAGCGCAACAATCGCGTCACTCGAGTTGTGCAACTGCAATTAAAAATGGTAGTGAAAAGTACGGTCAGCAATGGGGCAAAATAAAATGGTCGACTCAATAAACACCCTAGCAGGTCAATAAATATATGTATATATGTTACTTTTGATTAGTTTTTCTACCCACCCCCTCTTATTTTATATAAAATAATTATTTTCTAGTCCCAGTTGCACTTATAACTTTCATAATCAAAAGGTATGTATCAGGAGTCCTGAATTAAAAAGGAAATCTGTTGAATAATGGCAGCCCAGGAGATGGAAGATGGTTAAAATTAATGTAACGAAAAGTGGGGAAAGTTGCAATATCCGCTCAGCCCCCAGCTGGCCCCTTAACTCTTGCTGTTGTCATTGGCAGTTTCATTGGTATCGGCCAGGGTCGTGGGCATCAGGGAGGCCGGACAGGAGCGGAGGTCCTGCAGCCACTTTGGACGTTAATGTAACGTAATTGCTTTTGAAAACTGCCGCAGCAGCGCTTGTTTTTCATGCTGCCGCTTCTTTTTCTGCGTTTTTTACTTGTTTTCTGTAAATACCTTTTAAATGCCCGAGATGTCCAGCCTGCGCCCCGCCCCTCGGAAAGTATCCCCCCCGGGATGGTCAGCGTTGAATATCTGACCAAAAAAGGGTTAGGCAAATATTTCACTTGAACTTTAAGCCATTAAATCCGGGTCTAAAACGAAGGGATTTGGGGGGCGATTCGGGTAGGGATTCGGGGGCTAAGGAGATCACTTGCTTGTTGTTTATCCAACTCCTCCCGCCCCACCCGCACTTTGTTATCTGGCCAAGCAGAAAAGTGCACTTTGTTATCTTTTATTGCGCATTCCTTCCCCCGCCCCGCAGTCCCCTTGGCCCCTCTGCCCCTTGGCCGTTGTTGCTTTAACCTAATTTATAGTTGGCCACACAAACACACAGATACACGGCCAGGTAGCAGAGCTGAGCCCAGGTAAACCGCACGTCCAAGTCCCGTCCGGCCAGCTAGACCAACTATTTCCCAACTGCAATAAAACAAACCAAAACAACAGCAACAGTAGAAGGGGCGGGAGCCGGGAATATATGTATGTATGTTGTATCTCCCCTCCTCAGTCACTCAAATCGATTATGCTAAAACAATATCCAGCAAATGGAGCTGAACACACAAGCCCTGGCCATCGCGCCCCAGCACACATCCGCATCAATTGGTTATCGCTAACTGGCATCTTCTGTAACTCCCATGGTGCGATGCCTCCTCGTTCTGTCCGACATCAAAAAGTTCACCGCCGAGCAGCCAAAGGAGCAGTCCAGTACAGTGGGGTAATTATTAAGTCATTTAGATTAAATTCTACTACTTGAGACTTTAGATAAATAATAAATAATTACTTTTTTCAGTTAGAAGTGCTTTGCTATCATGCCTTACAGCCCAACACCTGTTAGGAATTTAAAAAGAGAAAAAGGATAATACTAGCATCCACCAAACTCCATACCCACTGTACCTTTGAAACGGAAATCGCTTTGCGGTAATGTGAAGCTTCTATGTAGTTTACTGTACGGAATGCACTGCGGCGGCAATGGCGAGGCTAACGCGTTTTATGGACACTCTCTGGGCCACGCCCACTACTGCCGGCAAACGCAAAAGCGCAACTTGAAATATTTATTGCACTTATAGGGCGGCACTGCAGCGAGGTTGGAAAAGTAGATTTCACTTTTTCGGTGGCCGATTAGCAAAGGGAGAATAAGAGGGGGAAAATGCGGAGGAAAGCGTGGCATGTCGAATGCAACCATCAACTGGCGGCGATTGTCTGCTCACGTGCTTATCTAAACTCGCTTTTGCGATTCCTGCCATTTTCCAAAAACCTCGTTTTCAGCCCTCGTCGCCCCAAGCGATCCCTCTTCCTCTTCTCCCAGGAAGTGCCAGGACGGGGGGCAGGGTATTCCGTGGGAGGGTTTAGTGGGGCAACGTCTAGTGCACTGTTACGTGCCGAAGTTTTAGTGGCAAAAATAATGGAGCAAAAATAAAGTGCCCCGGACTCATTCTCGTTGTGCGGTCGATTAAACAGTTCGATCGGTGAATGGTTTATCTATCTTAGCATATGTTTGGCATGCCATCTGTATCTTCTCTCGGAATTCGGAGAAGTTTCGGGCAAGTCCATAAAAAATAAAGTTTAACTTTGTAGCGAAAGAGTCTTCTAAGGCGATAAGACCGAAGGAAGAGCTTGAAACTATGTTGCTGGCTTATTAGAAGTGGATTTAATTTGTATTAAAGTATAGGTCGCTTCATCATCCTTGACTGTTCCAGGTACGAGGACACACTTTTGAGTCTGGCTGGGGCTTTGTCTTTCAGTCCTGCGAAGGTAAAGCATTGTCTTTAAAAACAACGAGTCGCCTATCCTGCCAGACTTTTTCTAGCTCCCCAACACACACGCAGGCCATAAAAAGGAAACATCAAAGCTAAGGTTACACAGAAACAAAAGTGTTTGCCTTTCTGGACAGAGGTACTAACTTCTGATAACCCTGTTTTTCCCAGTGCCTCGCACAGAAAATAGTATCCTGCGCACTGCATTGTTGTTGCGGCAGTCACCGCAAAAGTATGCTACGTTATTTTTAATGCTTAGTTTTAGAGCGACACCACCCGAACTTTTCATTGTTTTCTTTCCCATTGCAAGGATTCCGGGGTGGTGGCAATACTCACATCAACACTAACACCTGACAGCAGAAAGGTCTGGGCGGGCGGCATGTCCCGGGGCACGTAGCGGTAGAACTCGTTGCCATCCTTGTACCATTTGACGGAGTACAGGGCCTCGCCGTCCAGATCGTACAGGCACTCCAGCTGCGCCGCGGAGCCCTTAATCACGTACTTCGGAATGCGAACCTCGGCCAGTCTCAGGCCAGCCACGCTGATATCTGCAAAGGATGAAAGGATACGATTAGAGATTGGAGAGACATTAAGACTTGTTGTTAAATATTAAACAGATTACACATTCGAATTTGGGTTAATCAGTTGAGTTTCCTTCGTTTTTAAGCTCATTTAAAGCTTCAATTAACTGAGTGGGTTGTTGTGCAGGTAGCGGCTGATTGATTTATGTTGCTGCGAATTTTTAATTAATTACCAAAGTTTATTTGCACTGGCCGGCCGTGTCAACCGAAGCACAAAATGAGCGATGGCCTCGGTCAGGGACCCTTTATTGCATAATGTATACTTTTTATAATTTATAAAAAACACTCTCTTGTTTTCATTTGCCCATCAACTCACATTTCGTTTAATTTGTTCGAGTGCCTGGACTGGGGGGCGAGGAGAGTGGGCTGTGTGCTATATAATATTATAAAGATTAATAAGTCAATGTGCTGACAGGGAATGATGTTTTGGTCGAGCAACATGATTGAGGGAGCGATTGATAAACTGATACAACTATGTATTGAGGTGGGCGGACCTCTTGCACGGCCCACTTGGCCTGAGTCTTGTAACATTTTATGGCAAACTTGTTTATTGTCAATATTGACAATGAAACAAGCTCACACACAATGGCTAGAGGTCGGGGTGGTCGGGAGTGATATATTGAGGATGTGCAGGACACACACACTGACAGACACCCATCCACTCCATTGCGAGCTTGTGCCACATTATTACATCGCCTGTGGCTGTCACTCCAAGGAGACGATGCTCACTTGGCTTTCCCCAACTTTCAGTCTTCTGCAGGATCTCCCACCAATCGCTGCCCACATTACAAGTGTAATAAAATGTGAAAGGATATTATTGAGTCCTTGAGTCCCTATATCCTTATCTATCAGTATGACTTGCAATTGTTGTCCTCCGATTGAACTAAGTGCAGTGTCATGTCCAGCCGAAGAATGGACGACGAGAGACATTTTGGCAATGAGTTTTCAAGCTCCACATCGTTCAATTAACTTACAGGATACGCAATCGAAGTGATTGAATTACGTCAGAGGAAATAAGGTTAAATGTCAAGCTAACAAATGAAATCAAAAGTAAATAACGCATTTGGAAACAGAATACAATTTTTCCAGCTAATTGTCGCCCAACTCTTCAGAAACACACTAAGACTCCTTTTAGAATGGAGCTCACCACAAGGCCGCTTACAAGCCAACAGGATTGCCAATACACCATCCTTTTGAAACAGCCAGTGAGGAGATGTGTGCAGTTACATTTGCATTTGTATTTGTTACCATGGAGATGCCACTTCCCCTTTCCATCGCCCCAAAAAATCCCATTCACGTTCAGGTGAGGCTGCGAACAGTTCTTTAACCAGCCACTTGCAGCAAGTACCTTGCCAC
Source organism: Drosophila monieri (assembly GCA_035047585.1). Classification (NCBI taxonomy): domain Eukaryota; kingdom Metazoa; phylum Arthropoda; class Insecta; order Diptera; family Drosophilidae; genus Drosophila; species Drosophila monieri. The sequence continues at coordinate 3,750,392 of JAWNPJ010000079.1, read as the reverse complement.
AATTTGCTGCAAAAGTTTCGCCAAGTGACAAGCAGGATGGCTGCTGGAGTGGAAGGGACTCACCCGAAAGAAGGGAGACAAGGACATTAATGAGACTGCATGGGTGAAGTTTTTGGTAGAGATTCCCTCCACAAGGACTCCGTTCTGCGTGCGGAATGAACTCCTTTGGCTGGCATCCAAAACAAAGGAAAAATTGCATAAAAAGGAGAATAGGTTAAATAAATACAGGAAACGGAAAACAAACAAAAAACTTTCATTTTATTTAGTTTGTTGGGGAATTTAGGTTACAAGCTCCTGCTGCTTTCATTAATTTCGCTTAAGAGTCGAACTGCAAATGGAACTGTGACGCAAAGGCAACAGCATTACAATAAAAGGATATATGCACTGCACAGAAGGTCCTGGAAACCAGAGCACACCATGAAATGGTATTTCTTCAAGGTAAGCCTTTGGAGGAGCCACTGTAGCAGCCTCAGCATCAATACAGGCACCAGCCGTTTCAACGAAACTTTCTCTTTTAGGTAATTTCAGTAACTTTGTCATTTGGGCGCCTCGACTCGCTCACAAATACACGCCAGAAAAGAACTACACCCACCGACACACACACACGGCGCATGCAGAATGTCAACAGGACACACAATGGCTGTTCTTGTATCTTTCGATTTTTGTCAAAGTCAAAGTCGGGGCTCGAGAGGAATTAATATGCTCAGGCTGCAACCTTTGGCAAGTGAAAAATCAATTTCCCATTGAGGCACACTTTGAAAAATAATTGGTTAAAAAATATATTCCCTGAACGAAAGGGTTTTAATCTCATAGCTTATATCTTTTATTTGTTAAAGATTCCTGAAGGATATTCCTTCAATATCAAGTCTCTCATCAGTTTCTTCTTGTGCACTTTTTGTCGAATCCTGTTCATCCCTTCGCTGTTGCTTCATTTTGCTCTGTCAACTTTTTCTGTGGGCGACAAAAGTTTCCTTTTATACTTCATTGGGGTTAAGTGATTAAATTTGCGAAGGACGCAAAAATACCAAGAAATGTTCTCAGCCAAAACTAACTAAAGAGGCTGCTTAATGGCGGAGGCGAAAAGTAAAAGAAACTTTTCCACATATGACACATAAATTTATTCGAGTCCTGTCCCATCTTCAAGGATATCATTCCTCTGGCGGGCCAAGGATGTCGCACGTGTATAATTGCTAACAAGCCCCCAAGTTTTGGTGTCAAATGATTTCGGGGATCGTCTATAAGAGGTCGGACAACTTTCTTGCCTTTAAGAGGTCCTTCAAGAATTTCTCAAGTGTCCTTCGAGCATGTCTCATCATTGATATTACCCACAGTACCAGTTAATAGGCGACAAATCATGTTCGATTCAAACCCGCCTTTGGGACTTTTCAAAAAGCAGAAACAAAAAAGTAGTTGCTCCTGGCTCATCTGTTGCTCCCCCTGGCGGGGATTGTTTGAACTAGCATTGGGCTGGATTTTTTTGGGTGCGTCCTGCAGATGGAGGGGGGAGAGGAGTGCTTGAGGCAGGTCAGTGTTTCGCTACACTTTGCCGGACATCTTTAATCTTTGGCAAAAAGTTAGTCTCGTTAGGGAGTTTCCCTCTTCCAAGGCTCACTGGTTTTTTCCACTGTTGATGTCCTTTCTTCTCTAGATCCTATTTTTTTTTTGTTTCGGAGCTCGGGGCCGGTTCAGGCTTAATATCCGCTGCCAGTGCCGGTTTTTGTTGTTGCCTGCCTTTGGTTTATTAGTAGCTCGTGCCAGGACACTAAGGATACAAGGATGCCGGGCAGCCAGGATGCGAGGCCAGGATTTTTCAGCCAGTAGATGAAAGCAGGCAACAGCCAGGAGCCAGCAGCCGAAGCTGTTTGCCTATGTAAATGTCTGCACATGAGCCAGGACTCTGGACCCGGACTGGGCCCCATCCTGTCAGCCAGGGCCATCCGACAATGGTGGTGCGTGCGTGTGTGCTTCGGTCCTCTTCCTTTGCTCCCACTTTGGCTCGTAGTGTGGCCACTGCCCGAGGTAGCAATATTTGCTTTCTGCGCTCTCATCATTTGCATATAATGGCTCTGTAAAAGTTCATAAGGATCTTGGCCAGGATACGGCTGCAGGGAGGCTGCGGATGGAGAAGGCGAGCATGCAAGGATGCAGGGCAATGGCTGCAATTCGATTGTGGAATTTAATAAAAACACGTTGCGGGCTATCTGCATCCCCGGAGTGAAAAGGACTTCAGTAAAGACCAAGACTCTGTAGAAGGATACTCTCCGGCTTGGTCTGATTTATTTGGTCAACATATTTCGAAATACAGTTTTTTAAGGATATATCTGGAATATGCTTCGAATTCTCAGTATTTTATTTCCACTGTGCCGGCACTATAGTCGGCAAAATGTGATCCAAGCCCTTTAAGCCATAACTAGAAACGGGCCGGAATAAACGATGAAAGGCATTCAACAATTTTTACGGAAAAAATATTTTGACCAGCTCGGATGCGCCGTCCTTTTCGCCCACGGCCCACTATCTCTTTCCCATTCCCTCGGCTAACGGAATGAGAAAATATTCGCGATTCCCGCTTGGCCCGGCTTTAATGTGTCTAGGGGCCGAGGGTCGGCAGCGGCGGCGGTGGCTTCTGCCCGGGGGGCGTGGCAGGCAGGGCAACAATTACTTCAGCCCTCCCCGGGGCAACATCAAAAGCGGAGTGGGTGAGCAGTGGGCTGGAGGGGGGAATAAAAACCAGTGGGAAAATTTGTATGGAAAATGAAAAGAAAACACGGCGAAATGATGATTAGGGGGCAGCACTGGACCCGGAAGCGGGATTCGGATTCCATTGGGCCCCGGTTCAAATGGAGGTTAAACTGGACGCAGCTCCTCCTCCCCCCCCCCCTTCGACTGCATAAATATTAAATTGCTGAGACAATAAGATAAGAGCACGGCCTGGACTTGATTAGGGCCAAGGAACAAAAAGGAAAGGGGCGTAGTCATAATTTGGAGGAGGCTGGCAGGGATTTCATTTTAATTCAAGGGGAGTGGCAGCTCCAGTTAATTTCTTGGTGTGATTCTAGCTTTGCTAGTTTAAGAATTCTCATGCTTTTCCTTTGTGCCTCATTGCCTTTCGCATATGATGTCCTTCATCATCATTTTTATACACATCCTCGTCCATGAATTTCAATAAACCCTTCGCATATCCATTGCCTTTGTCTATATTTATCGATAAGCCATGATTTAGGCTCATTATTTGCTTTATCCAGGATCCTTTATCCTGCACACATACACGCAGATGAAGACTATTTGCAATTGTGTTGGTGTTAAGCAATTTTCCAACACATCTCTGCCAAAAGCAACAGAATCAACAATGAGAACAACTAGGACTGGCCGTCTTTTGAGTAACGCCATTATATTCATTAGCAAAACACACACACTCTGAGGCACTGACGAAAAATATTTTAATATAATTATTTAAAAATAAATAATGAATAATATAAAAATGAGCATATATTTGGGCCTAATTTAGGACTATTTTTGGTCACTTCTTAGACATAGTTTTCCATAGAAGATTTTTAACAAAAAAGAATACAAATTTCCCTAAACATCAAACTACTTTTTTTACAGTGTACTCAGCGGCTCAGCAACCAAATTGTTGCTATTGTCATGCACTGCACATTCCTCTGGCGCCCTCTATCTTCTCCCTACAAGTTTTCCATTTATACCACATGTGTGTGGGTGGGAGCTGGTTTTCCCTCCCTTGACTGTATTTATTTTGGTGCTTTTCCTGCCCCATCCCACCCCCTTTTTCCGCCCATTTCCTAGAGTTTGTTTGCTCTACTGGCTTTTTTTTGTTGCTGCTGTTATTTTCGCTGACTGGCGTCAGTAATTTGCTCCTTATTGAGATGTTTGTTTATTTACCGAGCAATTTGTATTCATTGTGCGGCTCACAGTGGAGCGGAGAGAGCGGAGCGGGCTGGTATCCCTCAAGTTTACGATGTGCTTGGTAAGTTATAGTTTCCGCAACTCATTTGGCCGCTTTGGTTGGCTGGAATTGATTTTTATGCCGCCATCAGCTGGTCAGTAGCCCTGTAGCCTCCTAGCCGGTCTATCTCCATTTCGGCCAATTTAATTGTTTATTTTGGTGGTTTTCTCAGCGGGGCGTTGGAGGAGGGAGGATGGAGTAGGCTTTGGCCCACGTTCACAACCATTAGCCAGCTGAGTTAATTTATTTGCAATTAGTGGGATTTTTTCATGGAAGAAAAGGATTAATGGCTGGCTGGGCTTCGGTTGAATATTGTATGGAATATTTCGTGCATTTTTGGGTAACTTTCTCTATAAGCCTGTGGCTGCACTCTGATTTTCAGGGGTTCATTTGGCAAAGGACCTTGGTATCCCACCCACTCCTTTTAATTTATATACAAATGAGCTTCGAGCCTTGAGGTAAGTCAGAAGTTCTCCCTTGGAATCGTCCAACAACAATTGTTGCAACTCTATCATGTAATATGCAGTTCTCATAATACAGCACCCAAAACTTTTGCTGCACTTGAACTTTGCTCTCCCCCAAGGGGGGAGGGAGGTAGGGTGCTCGAGCAGGAGGAGCTGCACACGTCGCCTCTGGGCAGGAGTCGGAACATTTTGCTAATGGAGCTTAAAATTTATGTAAGCTATTGTCGAGCTGTAGCCCCTTCTCGGCTGCCGTCGCCGCCGTCCATGTCATGCATGCATAAGTGCAAGGGGCCAGAGGGTGGCTACAAAAACATATTGCATACTTTTGTGCATGCAAGCTGAAAATTAAAAGCGCTTACGTTGGCACAAAAAAACAAAAAGGACTTGGCCAGGACCAAGAATATCATGGAGCCGAATTACAAACGAAAAGCCAAATGAGAAGTATGCGTAGCCAATGGGCCAAGCTCCTGGCCCCTGAAAGTAAATGAAGCAGTTCTGCCATGAGATTCCTCCGACTCCTGTACAATTATTACCCAAAAAGGAAACCGCAGAAAAAAGGGGAAACTTCTGCTTTCCGATCTGATTCTTAAATTTGAGAATATTAATGTCTGGCGCCAGGACGGAACAAAGGTAAACAGAGCATTATTGGTAGTATTATTGGTCAGTGGCACTTCCTTAATTAAACTCAAATGGTCTGCCCGCTCGGAAGTCAGACTTATAACAGCTTTTGGCTTCCTCTGACTTTTGGCACAAACTGCAGCTGCTGCCTGTCAATGATGGTGGAGCTGAAGCCAAAGATAAAGCTGATGACGATAATGCCGCCGATTTGCCACATGAATACAGATACTGGAGCAAACACGATGGAGCAGCAGTCACTGAGCTCATCCCATTTTTCTGCAACGGGCAGGAATAATTTAGTGCTTTGTAGAATAAATGTTTCTGTTAAAATTTAGCAATTCGTTGGAGATACAAAGACAGTATGGATGGAGGAAAAAATAAGGACAAAGAAGAAGCCAAAGGCAGCAACCCGGAACCAGGGAAATTGTTGAATTTTTCATCCCGGTCTCCCCATTCCCGCAGTCAGCTGCCGACTCGCACACTCGTGGGAGCTATCCTCTGGTTATCCCTGCATCTTTCCTTTGTCCTTGCTCTGGCTTCTTGTTGTAATTACTCTCCGGATCTGGCTTAAGCCATTTGTTTGACTTGAAATTTATCTGGATATTTTCTCTTTCTCTTTTTTTTCAGTATCGAATTAAATTAGGACTCGAACAGGACGAGAAACCATTATTAATCCATTGGGAGAGCCTAATCCGACGTTCGGCAATCGATAGACACTGTTGCATAAAATTGGGTAAATAGAACTATCTTGTTTGTGTTTCCTTGCTTCCTTCTAATTTATAAACTATTCGCCACAATCCTTCGTTTTCCGATTAATTTGAATTGTTCGAACTTTCGCAATCTCGATGGCAGGCTCTGGCACTCATAAAAATCAATTGAAATTCCGTTTAACCCGAAACCAAACAGAACTGTTGATGCGATTAAGATTCCTGTTGCTCAGTGTAGGGCGGGGAGGTGGGCCCTGTTGCGGTAACCCCAAGGACTCCAGATAGCCATCAGTGGGCGGCTAAGGACGGGACAGACCATCGAGGAAGTGCGTCTTGTCGCTGGCTGCTTATTGAGGCTTAGATCCGATTTGCCAAAAGACAAGCCGCCCATGAAATTGTTTGTTTATTGAAAAATGATTGTAAGGGGAGACACCCAGGGAACACGCACAAAGATTCAATATATATATACATTTTCGTATAAAGAATGGGGAGACACTGGATCTGGAGGAGGGAGGATACAAATCCTCCAAGAGCCAGAGACAAGAATCTGAAACCAAAACAGGCAACAAAAGCAACAGTAGCAGGAGTCACTGACTAACAAAGTACCAGTACAGTGAGAGAAAATGCAAAGACCCACCCAGATCCTTACTTCACTGTTTGCTAATTAAATTAAAGCATTTTCTCTCAGTGCCCGAATCCGGGTGGCTGGCTGGCGATGCGATTAAGCGTTAAGATAACCCGACAGCGAGCCTTAAGCCGCCAAATGGTCTGTGAATGTTGGAATGCTGCCCGTTTCTTGGCCGTTTTTTGCCCGTTGTTTGGCCCTGGGCTTTGTCGGCTTTTGGGGCCCATTATCATTTTTGAAATCAATCTGTTTACAAGGCATAAAAGTTTATGCATACAGATGTATATTCCACTCGAGTCTCCTCGTTTTTGATTGTATTCTGATTGCTTTGTCGCTGTTTGAAAAATCGTTTGTTGATTTTTCCATTTCACTCTAAGTTTCCCTGTGGTTTTTTTTTCTATCCACTTTTGGCTTTGGGTTTGTTTTTGCCACTTTATCTGTGGCACTATAAATTTGTATTTTTTTTAGTCGCTATGTTGTGGCTGATGAGTGCTTTATGTGCGAGTGTGTGTGTGTGCGTCTGATTCGAGTGTTTGTGCCACAAAAGGCGGCGACTGTTGCCGTTTGTGTGCATTGATTGAGTGCATTGAGTTGTTGAAGTTTGTTGCCAACAGTTGCCAGTGGCCCACCTCCCTCTCCACCCTTCCAGCCCCTCCCCGCCATAAACAACAGTTGGCCAAAAAAGTTTTCTGCCTTTTTGCGGTTTTGTGATATGGCCAGCAAACAAAAGCAAGCCAAGAGCTGAGAAGGGTGGGAAAAAAATGTTGACAACAGATTGCACTGGGCCATGTTTAAATGGCTGGGCTTGGCCGGGAAAGTGGCAGGAAGAGAGGAAAAAGTGGCGGCTATGGCAGAGATTTCTGCCTGTTGAGCATCCGTGTGGAGAAATGGAAACAAGGAGCTTAGAAAGAGTCCCAAGCAGCTGCCAAACAAAACTATATGATAATCCTTCATCTTAAAGTTTGTATGTTTTTTAAAAAAAGCTTGATGCATAAACACTTGTCCTTTATAATTGTCTATTTAAATTTAAAAAATATTTTGAAAATGCCAGATAAGAAAATTCAATAATAGCTGGCACTTGCGTGGGTCGACATACTAAAAAACACAAAAGGTCACACCCACCGGCAGCGCCTTATTTACATTAAAAGTTGAAAAGTCGTGGAAAAGAAATCCCCAAAGGCGCTCCACAGTGTCAGACATTAAGGTAAGTGCCCCGCCAAGAGTCTCAATTACCGCAATCCAACCCAGGCCACCTCTGTCACCTTTTGACTAATTGTATTAGATGAATTGCGAAGCCTTAATCATATAGACGCCTCCGTCTCTACTTGACTTGGGTTACCATTTCCACCTGAATCCGGTCATCAGGAAAGTGCAGTTGGGATCGAGCATATATATCCCCAGATATATGTATAATTTGGTAAGGGAATGGCGGTGGGTGGACAGACACAATGGCATTGCTCCCTTGAGGTGTTTTGGCTGAAAACTTGCCCTGTGCATTGAAAATTATATGTCTTCGGGAGTTCATTCTCAGGGTGGAGTTGGCTTGTGGTTTCTGGACATGAGTTTTTAAAATTAAAACTTTTTTTAAATTATAATACAATTCTTTGATTATTTTTATTAAAGTTTTTATCCACTTTTATTTCACGAGGTATCAATGTATACATTTCATTCATTCGCGACCTGGGACGCATAATTTCGTGAGCTTGTCTTGGTTTTATGTTGCATCCGAATCGCCTTTGTCTTTGACTTCCACTTCTGTTTTTGTGTCCGCAACCTGACCCTGCCACGCCCGCTCTGCGCTTGCCGCCTACGCTGCGGGCTTTATTCAATTTCAAGTTTCATTTTACTGCCCGGCTCCTTCGCCTGCGTCCCGGCCAGCTTTTTCTTTGTTTCTGTCCAGGGTTTGTCTTTTCCTGTTTTATATTTAACTTTACGGTTTACCTTTTTTCTTATTTAATTAATTTCACTGTCCGTCTGTGTGCGTATGGTGGTGGGTGAGTTGGGTGGTTGGGTGGCGGGTGCTGTACTGGGTGTGGACATGGTCAAAAGCCCTTTGGCCCATGCCTGGGAGTTCTCTGCTCTGCGGGTCAAAAACGAAATGTATTTAAGCCCCCGTCATTTCTCACTGTCTGCTCTCTTCCTCCAACAGCATCTCTTTATTTTTTAACGGCTGCCTGTTTTTTCACTGGACTTGTAAACTTTAATGACCGTAGTTGGCAATTATCATTCCGGTAATTATTCTCCCACATGCGATAAAATTTTAATTATGAAATAATATTGTCATAAAATTGCATGCAAATCTGTGGTGTTTTCCCACAACGGGGGGCATTCACCGCATCTACCATTAATCGCCAGCAGTAGTTTCCATTCCGGGAATTCAATTTTATCTAATGTTACTGCAAAAAACCCATAAATTATGCAAATTTTTAATGAGCAGCCTGAGACTGTCGGACTGTGCAGAGAACAGGAAAGTCGGCGGGGGAGAGGACAGCCTTTCACTGCCAATTAGAGAGTGTCTCAAGGCTTCCGGCTGTCGCAGCTGTGCGGCATTCAACATCCGCCAACCATTTTGGGGCCACAATTAAAACATAAAAGTCACTCATACGTCATGTAAGCCGCCCCCTGAAATTCGGTGCACGCGTGTGGGTGAGTGTGTCAGAAGGGTGTGGGTGTGTTCTTTGTGAGCATTTATGGCATTTGTGCACAGCAGGACCCCCCCATTGATGGCGTCGCCACCCCTTGGAAATAATGCGGTCCCACGCAGAACAGAAATTGTTGCCTACTTTTGCGGGCCGGGCACCGTGGAAAAGCGGGTCGGAAAATGCGAGGCCCGGGAAAACACACCAAATGTCGAATGCAAATACGAGAGAGTGATGGGGTTGAGAAAAATTACACAGTATAATTTATGGCTATTTGTCTCGACTAAATATTCATTTAATGTTTCTATTTTCGGTGGGGCATAAGCTCATGGCTGAAATCTCATGGAAATAATTAGTCGAGTATCTAACAATAAATGTATTTTGTTTGCTTTGGCAACCCATTTTTCATTTTTCACTGCGAGCATTTTAATGAACATTTAAAATATTCATACTCTAGGTTCTGGGAACTAGTTTCAATTGTTTATTTTTGTATAAATTCTATTAGAAATGATACCAAAAAGCAATTCGAAAATTTAAAAAAATTCATTGAAACAATAAATAATCAAATATCCAGATACAGTTGTTTCTTCTAAAGGTTTATTGTGCCTAGCTCATATTTAATTTAAATTAATTTCTGGCCCTTAAATATTAATTTTTTTCTCCACTGGCGAGACTCGAGCTATTTCAATTATCCGTGTGGGCTTTGTGTGTGTTTTTAATGCATAATTTACACTCGTCTCCCATGGTGCCTGTCCCACATTACGATATTTTATTTATATGCCAGTATTTTTTCACAATTTTGTGTTTGTTATTTGTAATAGCAGCACCGCCCCACTCCCCCCGGCGTTTGTATGTCTCTGCCTTACAACGAAATATAATTTTCACATTGCTCCTGCCGCCTTGCCTTCTTTTTTTGTTGTTTTTCACGTTTTTTGTTAGCGGAGCGACAACTTCTTTCACTTCCGCTATGCCACGACACTTTTCCTACTCCTGGGTGTGTGTATCCTTGTGTGTGTTTGGGTGTGTGTGTGTGGCAAAGTGTGTTTTCCTATGTAAATGTGTGAAATTGCTACGCGCGTATGAAATTTCCCACATGAGGCGCCACACGAGACCTGGCTGCCAGTCGGCTCCGCAACGAGTCCTGTTTGCCTTTTGTTATTATTATTTTTTTTGCGTACGCCTTAAGCCTTGCCTCCCACACCGAGTGCTTCGTGGAATTTCTGCCAACTACACTCGAAATAAAATACTATTCAAAGTGTTGCTCAAAAACAAGCAAGTAAATCCGCTGAACAAGCATCAAATTAAATACTTTATAGCTCCAAGTTCAAGTCTAATTAATGGCTGTCTTTGATTTATTAACTGGCACTTTCAAGTTCCGCGCCAAAGTAGTTTCGGCAGAAAACAAAAGTTTTCTAATCCCCGACTTTATGTTTCTGTGTTGCCTGGCTTTGTTTTATTGTATTTTTAGTCCTTTGTTGTGCTTCTCCCCGGTTTCTTTGCTTTATGATTATTATTGTTGGCGCTACTTTCCCGGAGAAGTAAATATGAACGTCTCGCCCCGAGCTAAATATGTTGTAACTATAAAAATGCTCGTTGTTGTCTCATTGCTGCTACAGTTTCTCGTGTTGTTGTTTGTGTGTGAATTATGAGCGAGGCAAACTTTTTGCAGTCACTGTGCCAAGGGGGTAAACATCGAAATGCGTTTAAGTCGACTGCACTTTGACTTGGGGCTTCGCTCTTATCTCCTTTGGTTTATTTCCCCTGTTTTTCATTCCTATTTTTTTTTTTTTTGGCGCCTTATTTAGTTTCCGCCGAAGCTCCTGTCTTGCCTCGGTTATTGCTCCTTTTTATTTTGCTGATCCTGCTCGCCATGCAAAGTCTAAGCGGTTTAGATTGCAACTCGCAACTTGCAACTTGCAGCTGAGGAATTCAAATGAAAGCCGACAACTCGCGACGAGTCAAAGTTCAACAGTCTGTCTCTTCTGAGCTGGGCGGTGGGCTTAGGGCGTGGCACTTACATTACAGCAGAGCAAACAAAAGGGGCGGGTACTCATGGGAGGGCGTGGAGAGGGCATACACTGCAAATCCCCCAGGAAAGACACACAAAATGGAGAGGGGGCCTCTCCCTGTCGTCCCGCCTGCTTTTCTAAAAACAGGGACGACAGTGTCTCAAATAAGTACTTCCATATAACAATTCACCCAATGTATGTGTATGGAGGAGCTTCAGCTCATCAAGTGTCTGAAGACAGAGGAGCCAAGTGCTGGAAGAACAGCGAGCTGGGAGAGCCGGGAAAACCGGGGAAAACTGCTGGAACTGGTAGCTCGAAACGCTGCAGGGCGGCATGAAAATTCTCGAGTGTGTAAAATGTTGAAATTGCATAATATTTTTTCACCCACACAGAGACACTCACACACGAATACCCACACAGAGCCGCACTTAAAAACAAACGAAAGGATAGACAAGGATCTGACTGCCTTATTGTCGCCCGACGCTTATCGGGTTAAGAAAAGTAATCCCATTTGGGTGAGTCCTGGGGAAGCCCAACAAGATGATACCCTTTTTTTTATTGTCTTTATAAGCCAAATAGTAACATTTTGAAGGGAAAGTTAAAAATGAAAATGAAGAGTCTATGACTTTTAAGACATCAAGTGCTTCAAATAAGAAATATTTTGGTTATATCTTTTGGGTAAAATATAATTTTATAAACTATTAAATATAGGAAAGCACACATATTTTCTAAATATTTTTATTAAATTATTATTTTTCTTATTAAGCCATATACTCCACCGTAATCTAAATGACAATGAGTGCTTTCGGTGAGAAAGCAAAACAAGTTTCCACTTCCAAGCTCCAAGTAACGCTCATAGCTGTGCGAAATAATCAGACGATGGCGACACCGCCAGAGGATAAGCCGAGAGGTTTTTGAAGACAAAGTAAAAAAACAGTGGCACTGGCAAGGGGGAGTGGCACAAGATTGAGCGGCAGCTGAAGCTGAAGAGCGGAATTGCAGTAAAAAAGGCAGCTGAAGTGCGCAGCCCTTAAATGAGGAAAGTTTAATGCTTTCATAAGCACAACAAATCCTAAAACACGCTCCGCCAAGCCCCCACCACCAAAGCCATATCGCCAGGCTCTTATTTTTTCCCCCGAACCGACCAAGTGAAAAATAGGCGAACGCTGCGTGGCGCCTGGGAAAACCCTGGCATATCCTGGCGTTTTATGAGCCGCCAGGCTGCTCTATCCCTTTCCTTCCCTTTTGTTGCGGCTGCGGCTGCTGCAGGTATAAAAATCAAGAGTTTGTTGTCTTTGGCTGCGGGGCAATAATTTTCATCCATTTTTGCATTTCTTGCCTCCTTCGAGTCCTTTTCCTCCTTCCCCTTCTAGTCTATGAGGTTCATCCTTTTGCAATGAAAGTGCACAAGTTTTGCGCTTAATGGGTCATTTGTCTTTTTTTTATAGGGCTTACGGGTGGGTATTCTCCGGGCGGTATAATGGCGGGGTATGTCTCAAGGAGCTCTAAGCATATCTTGGCCTCCCGCACGCGAAAAACTAATGGATGATGTAATTCCAGTACATTATGAGGCACACTCGTAAGTAAAACTCGTAAGCACAAACGTAAGTAAAAGGTTCTCAAGGTTCTAAAGTAGAATCATACAAAATCGAACCACCAACCGATAAAGATATATCGATCAAGGGACACATAGACTTATATATACATACATTCCCGACAAATGCACAAAAAATGAATAAATTTTTTTGCTACAGTGTATTAATGCAGATTGGTGCAGAATCGATCGACAAAGCTTTTAAGGTATTCCGCTCTAGGATCGGATGAAAATTGGCAAAGTTATGGACATCGCTGTGGTCCATATGGATCTCTCCCACACATTCCCCTTTTATCAAGGGAGTCCAACCCGAAAATTTCAAAAAAAATTTAAAAATATTTTTGCCTCAGGGTTTTAATGCAGATTAGTGCAGAATCGATCGACAAAGCTTTTAAGGTATTCCGCGCAAGGGTTGAATTAAAATTGGCAAAGATATGAACATGGCTGTGGCCCATATGGGTCCTTCCCATACATTCCCCGTTTTTCGGGGGAATCCTACCCGAAAAATTGACGAAAAAGTGCAAAATATTTTTTCTACAGGGTTTTAATGCAAATTGGTGCAGAATCGATCGACAAAGCTTTTAAGGTATTCCTTGCAAAAATTGAATCCAAATTGACAAAGATATGGACATCGCTGTGGCCCATATGGGTCCTTCCCATACATTCCCCAATTTTTAAGGGTGTCCTACCTGAAAAATGGACTAAAAATTTAAAAATATTTTTGCTGCAGGGTTTTAATGCAGATTGATGGAGAATCGATAGACAAAGCCTTAAAGGTGTTCCGCTGAAGGATCTGCTGAAAGTCGGCAAAGATAGAGAGAATGCTGTGGGTCATATACATATATGTCAAAATGTTCGTGGGAGACACCCACGACAAACATTGGATCCATTAAATTATCGCATCAACACCAGTTTCAGCTTTAAGTGCGTGGGATTTCTGGCTTTGGGATTTAAGCGTTGGGAAGCAGACACAATTGCATTTCAATTTAGGATTCGAGCCGGAGAGAAAAATGCACGCCGAAGCTTTTTGGCCAAATCAATTAGATGCCAGATGTAGAGGTCTTCCACCTAGCCGCAAACAATTTGGCCACGCTTAATGACCGTGGCTCAAAGGGGCGTGGCAGCAGGGGCGGGGGGTGGCCACAATTAAACGCACGCAAATTGTGGGGCACACACATAAAGCAAAAAATGCTGAGCAGAAATTATGGTCTCAAGTAAAAATTAAAGGCGAGCTTAACGAGCTCCTCGGCAGCTTTCTGTTGCCTTCTCGTTCTGCTTTTCGTAGTGTCTTCTCTTTCTGGCCAAGCTGGGAAATTGATGCAGCTGACAGCCGGAAAAAGATGAAGGAGAAGGTCCATTAAAATGCAAGGGAGACGGAAAGGAAGAGTCCGGAGGAAGGAACCGGGCAAGACCGAAGTGGATATTAAAAGTACACGCAGCAAAGAGCAAACGAAATAATCATAATTTCTGCTAATAAATTTTATATATTGCCTTTCCCTCCTTGACCCATTCTGGCGCACCAAAGCCCCCATTCACTGACCATCAGAGGTTCAAGTGTATCCTTATATATTGCCAACCTGCTGAATCAGCTCGAATGCCGCCGCTTATGTGGCCATAAAACTTGAAGAGTCTTCCACCATTTTCCACATCACGTGAGTGAGCTTGGCAAAAATAAAATTTAAAAATTTTCCTCTGAAAAGCTCTAGCAAAAAATTAACTGCCAAGAGCCACAAAACTTGGCAACAAGAATATATTGCCTGAAGAAAGAGTTCAAATGAAGGAATACAAGAAATTATAAAGTAGAGAATAAATAAGGATATTAAAGGATGTTTTTTTTTCTTTTTGAAAAATTATATTATTCATTAAATAAATAATTGGCTTGTCTGATTTGTTTTTAATTCATTAATAATGTTGCCAAAACTTATTATAATATATTATTATTCATTGAAATGATTGCTCTTAAAAGTGAGCAGGATCTGTATTGGTGTGTCTGGGTTGGCCGAAATGCAAAATGTTACGTTTCATAAATTCCGTTGCTTTAATTACAAAATTTGACTCTGGCTGCTGTTGCACAGATCCCCGCCCTGCTGCTACCCGTCTGGCTGCTACTTTCCTTAAAAACCAGGACATGCCAAACACACAGTGGGGCACGGTGAGGGACGGGGGATGAGGGACGATGGACGAGGGCGAACAGAAGCAGGAGACTCTCCGGCACTTGGCTGGGCATTCACTCTAACGGCATGTAATTAGTGTGGCTCTATTAAAAAGGCACCGCCTGTGCAGCAGGACGAAAAGGATGCGAGGGGAAGCTAACGTTTTTGCTTCGTTTCATGGAAATTAGTGTTTTAATGTATGCTAAATGCGGCCATTATCCTGTCATGTCCTCGGCTGGGAACTCTCGAGTTAACTCGCCGCGACAACAATTGCCCAGCAGAGCCAATGCCATTAGTCCCAAATACACTTTATATCTCTGGGATGACACTAATCCCAGCTCACTCATTATAAATAATTTTCAATTAGCAGGTGCTTTGGGCTTCTGCCTCTCAATCTGCAGGATAATGTACTTGCTCGCCCGACTCGGAGGTGGGTGTGGCTGGGGCTAATTAACCCATTGATTGTCAATTGATTTGGCCTCTTATGTCAGGAGTCAATGCGGTTTGGGGCTTGAGGTCACCGGTTTCGGGCGTTAAGCAGTTGCAAATTGCGGCGTGGAAGACGCTTTCGAACCGCAAAGGACTCAATGTCGTTTAAAATTTAATAACACAAGTCCACACTCCATTCGATATCAGTCACATACGTACTCCATTGTACTGTTCAATATCCCAAAAATCTCAATAGAATTCACATTAAATGTTATGGCGCATTCAGTGAATTCTAAATTATCTCGGTCTGGTGCACTATGAAAATGTCACAAAAGAATTTCTCCGTTTTGTCAATATATGACAAGCTGCAACAAGCAACAAGCTGCATGCTGCAGCCAGAGAGCAGCCTGGTCGACTCCTTGGGGAGGTGTAGGAGAGCTGGAGGGGCCACACGAGGGGCCGTCTGCCTGCTGGCTGGGAAGATGGCCAACTAGCGATAAGCCAGAAAAATCAAGAGGAGGAGCATGGAGCCATGGCCAAATGAAATATTTATGGAAATGGCCAAGGAACGAGCGAGAGGTGGTGGCCAGGGGATGAGGAATGTGTGGCCGTCCAAATCGAGATATCCACTGCAATGTGCCACACAGATGCTGCCACAACAAACGTGCAGCGAAAAACACCATCGAATTGTGAGCAACAATTTTATTTATGAGCCAAAAGTGCCAAACAGAATTATGGACACTTGGCAGAGCGCTTCTGGGACGAGGCAATTGGCCAATAGCTGTCAATATTTAAATGCGATACAGAGTCGGAAGTGCTGAACTTCAAGAGGCAGCCAGCCAGAAAGGGATTACACTGAAAACCTCTAATGTTTTTAGGGACTCCTTAATGGCGAATGGTAAGCATCTAATTTTGTTTAGTGCACCGACCATGCAACTGCGACCCTGACTCTGCCACTGATTTTGAGAGTCTCTCCTCCTTTCATGCTTCGCTTCCCTGCCTCGCTGTCTGCTGCAGATAAGATGCTGCCTGCACACACTCACCCACACACACATACACACTCTTGCGCCCCGAGTACGCACTCTAAGTAGCAAAAACTTCGGTGGCAGCAACTTCTCCAGTTCGGATCATTTCCAGCTACTTCATTCATTACCAAGAAAATGCATTTTTTGCGCTGTCTTTTGTCAGTTGGGGCACTCGGAGGGGAATCGTCGAGAAAAGGAAGAACTTTTGTGTCTGAAATCAATTTTAATTGATTTATGGCTTGGAGTGTTTTTTCGACTTTCGGTCAGGGAGTCAAGTGCCTGGCACCGAACCGGGACTGCCAATGTGGTTCCTTGATTGACAGGCATCGCTGTGGGGTCTTGCCCGCGGTCACTCGCCCCATCCGCTGGCTTCCACCGGAGATTAGTGACGCATAAAGTTGCATCTTAATAGCACTCCATGCTGGAGCCGGGGTTGGGGTGTCTTGGAGATGCCTAAGTGCTCGGCGCTTGTTTCTTTTATCTCTTGGAGCACAAGTGTAAAGAGTCCATTACGATAAGGACGCTGGAGATACATTTGATTGAGATTCAATCAAGAATGATCACTCAATGGGCAAAGGGGAGATATTTTTGAGAGGGAATCCAGCTTCCAAGAAAATCCTCGCACTTGGCAAAGCTCTTCAGAGGGACCTTCTGTATTTGTTCCCTTTGTCAGGGCTTAGTCCTTGATGGCAATCACTACCATAGCTTGCTTTTCAGGATTCGCAAGAGGACGGATGATGGCAAAGGATGGAGAGCTACAGAGCCAGAGCCACATTCGTCGCATGTTAACTTTGTTGACAACACAAATTAACACTCATAAAAGTTTTTCTGGGCCTGTTCCCGTGCCAGCCAACATAAACAACAAGAATCAACGAGAATTTATGTGAATACTTTTTGCACAACAACAATAGGGACTGGGACTGGATCTGGGGCTGGGACTGGGAATGGGGATTCGAGGTCGAAACACAAAAAATTGACAAGAATAAAGAAAGAACGAGGAAAAGGCGTTGCAGCTCTTGCACTTTCCGACATTGCAATTTCGTCTAATTGACGCATTTCGTGGCCTGACAAGCAGCCACAAGATACTCACACAGATACACATACAGTGGCACGCAACTTGATTTGGGAAATGGCACAAAAAAAATGGTGGAAAAGGGCTGAGAGGAAAGGAAGCAGGGCCGGTTAGCGGTCATGCTGGCAACTGTAATTGAAAATGTCTTACGCTTGTCGAACCGCAAGACAGAATACGCATACAAGCACACTCACACACATACACATACAAGCAAAGCAGATAAACACAGATACAAACATAACACACACCAACACAGTGGCTAAGCACACACGGACACATACACTCGGACAAATGCAGCTGCACGTTCTTGTCTGGCATCCTCAGCCATTTGGGGCTTTTGTCCCGGAATGAGACCCAAAAAAGCAGCCAGAGTCAGTGGATAAAGCCCAGAATGGAACTGGGGTATGCCCTATCATTTGGGGGGTTCTACTATTCCAAGAATAACACTAGAATATAACTAGAATAATGTTCTATAATTGTCCCTGAAAAGCTACACATTTTTAATACATCCAAGTAAGAATAAGAACTTGAATAAATACTTATTTATCCTTACTTTATAGTACCCTCTGTATAGTTGAGTAACCCTTTTGTAGGGTACCTGATAGACCCCCCTAAAAAATGAGCTCTGGAAGTAAAATCGCTGGTAAAAGCGAAAATGAGCGTGAAGCTTCGCAATGACAGGTCAGAGGCGGATACCAGAGGGGTGGTCCGTGGCCACACGCCACTGGCAGGGCTGCCAACTTGTTTATCTGGCCACGGCAAAAGCATGGCCAAAACTAGGAGAGCGAAAACCCGGAGAACACGGACCTCGTCGTTTGTAATTGCCCCAATGGATGGAGACAATCCCAGGACAGAATCAGAATCTGAAGCGGATCCCCAGGAGCAGCTTTGGCAACTTCATTTGCACCGAACCTAAGCCACTCCCTGCTCAGTGGCCCAGTGGCCGCCCTCTCCCGTTCCCCGGGCAGTCACGTCATTTTGATGTCTGCAACAGTTTCCACTCTCCAATTTTTTTCATTTCCAGCTCGCCTTTCTGGCAGTTTGGGGATGCAGCTGCCTTTGGAGATGAGGTCAACTAGTTGACACTTTTTGCGCCTTCGCCTTGTGGCATGTTTTGTGGCAATTTCCTGAATTAGTGGAGTCGCGAGGGGGCTCGGGCCAGGCATCTTGACTGACTGGGGGCCGTGCAAATATGCGGAACAGTCCGGCGATGACACCAAATTGATTTCTATCTTAATAAAGTTTAAGAGTAGAGGGACAGATAAATTAAAAGGGGCGTCGCTGATAGACTGAAAAAGTATCTCTACTTCAGAAATTCTTGGTGAGACTTTAGTTTATTGACCCCACCTCCTAAGGGGGTTGAGTTTTATTATTCCACGATGGCTAATTCCCAGAAACCTAATCGTGAATCAACAGAAATTCAACAAAAATTCCTGAAAAATGTCGAGTGGCCTATGGAAAGTACAGGGTATGTTGTTGAGAATAGGTTCTTGCAATACCTCGTACTACGGGGTGAGTTAGACTTTCTAAGCTGTTTCCATGGAATTTAATAATTTATTATTAATTGGTTTTAGCCTCCGACTCGAAAGAGCTATTCATGGGGGAGTAACATGACCGACGAAACCAGTTCACCGAACATTTCAATTAACAGACACAATCGGACCAAGGGACGGCCGAGCAAGAGGAACATATTGATCAAATCACAATCAAAAGCAAATAAAAACCGAAATTGCACATAAAATGTGATGCAATTTTATGGCCCAAAATGAAAGTCCCCCTGGGGGGAGTGAAATGGAACACAAAATAGAAAATGGGAAATATAAAAAGGAGCGGCTGGGGTTAGCCGGGGGATTCGAATTATTGTTGCGTGTGAAAATGAAACAACCAAGTGACCGCAGAGCGGGATGGGGTTGGTGTTGGGGTATTCTGGGACGGAATTGACATTTACGCTAAATTCGAACGGGAGAGGGGGTGGCCATAGTCCGAAGGGGGTGCAACACAAAACAAACACTGCATTATAGTTTGTAATCGTTTTTCGATTTAATAGCCAAAGTCCCAGGCACTCCGAATGGTGAACAGGGAGCAGAGTCCTGTGGACAGCTGACAGAAACAAAGACAAACAGACAGGGCAGGGGCGTTGCCAGGGGATGGGCGGTAAATAGAAACGTCCGTTGCACGAGACATCTGAAAAACATGATGGCCGGACATGGGATTAGTTGTGTAGGAAGCGGGACATACCCTAAAATAGTAAAAGGCCTCTAAAATATCAATTCAAAAGTAACCTAAGAAGGCTAAAATATGTCAATCTTTTGTACATTTTTTTCCAGGGTACCAAAGTACTTAGCCCCTCCCCTCTTGACCACCCAGTTGACATCCTTTGGGGCCAGAAAAGCTCTTTGGGGATTCCCATTTTGGGGCCTAAATGAGTTTGCGTGCGTCTGGCTGGTCTGGACTGTGTGTGTGTACTAACAAGGTCCAAACGCTAATGTATTTCACGCTTGGCTGGACATCGTTCAAATGGCGGGGGAGACCGAGGTGGAAGGGGACTGTCCGCCCGGCCGCCTGACCAAATAAAGAGAGCAATTAAAGCGTATTGACCATGAGGAATTTATAATTGAAAGACAGAAGCCAAAGCCAAATACGGCAGCGCCCAGCGTCCCAATCTGGGCGGAAGGTCAGCAATTAAGGGAGAACCGTTAGGGCTACGGAATTTGATCCGCCTTCCCCGGAATTAAACAACTCCTCCCCCGCCTCTGTGTCCATAATCTGCCCAGTGTCATCTTCTGCATCAGGGTCACGTGTTTGCTTTATTTAGTCCGACTTCGAATATGTTTGTCGGTTATGGTCAACCCCTCGTTCCTAATGTCCCACCCCTGTGACCTGTGACCCCTGAGCCGCTTGACCCCTACCCCTCCCCCGCCAGAGCCTTTAATGCCCTTGGAACAGATGTTTTCAATTCGAATTCGATTTCTTTTGTTCTGTTTGGTGGAGAGCTCAGGGGGAGGATGAAATTGAATGGTAAACCCGATAGGATAAAGTTTTAAGAAATTAAGACCAAATAAGTTTATTAGAGTTCCATTTTGCCTTTCAACTTTTTCAAATCAATTTATGGATATTCCTATAGTGGATAGGGGATTATGGATTCATCTTTTTTGAGGAAAACTATAGGAGAGTAGTATTTAGAGGGAAACTTATACCACTATTGTATACGTTTCTAGAATAATGCACTCTGCACTCCACAGGACCGCATCAGCAACGAAACTTCATCAAAGTCTGTTGTATACATTCTGCTAATTTAACTTTATGCTGAATAAGTACTGCCAGGACATCTAATTTAAACAATAGGCAATACTTAAATATTGGGGCAATATATCTGCATGTATAATTTCTCAATCCAGAGCCAAACATTCGGACTGCAGCTGTTTGTTTTCTCCGGACACCTGGAGACCTACTCGGGGTTCAGGTAGAAACGGGGGAGAAAGGGAGACCACGTGCTGATTAATTCATTAAGGATTAATGAGCAGAACACAGGACACGGGAACAGGTTCGATCGAAGAACCAGATGACTGCCGTCGGATGTCCGACATTGGGACATATGCCGAGACACACACAAACTGTGTAATGCCCGGCTAAATTGTTATTTTATGTGGCATCATCATAATAAGCGCATTACCAAAAGGCAAAGGGAATATTGTGAGTGTGCATTTAAGGATATGTATTAGCAGGCACACACATCACCAAATTCCCAGAGCAGTCATATGGAAAACTACGCACGTCCAACCCGGCAGAGGCAGCAGGATATCAGGATGGCAGGAGGAATCTCACAGGTCTCGGATGTAGCTGTCATTCAGACGATGCCTTGGGGACATTGAACCCTCTGTTGCCCCACCCTTCCAAATTCTCGAAAGCTCTAACTTCATCGGAACGCGTGCCGAGGGTTTCCCAGGCTCAAAGGTGCAGGACGTGTGGCCCAACCGAAAATAGATACTCGACTCTCGACTCTGTCTTCGTCTTTGGCTTCGTCTTCATCGCATGAGAGGGCAAAGTTCGACCCCTCGCTAGTGGAGCATGGCCACAAAAATTATAAACATTTTTTAAAACACTTGCCAGAGAATTTATAGTCCCAGCTACGTGCTGCGGTCACGCATCAATATCCTTTTCATCCTGCGAAGACAGTTCACATTTAATAAACTCAGACCCCTGGCACACACTCTTGTGCCAAGCTTCATGTTGCCAGAGGCCAAAGGTCGCACTGACAAGGATTTCCTCGAGTCTCTTTGGTATTTTCGGACATAATGTGTTTTATATACAAGATGAATTACACTTGTTTCAGGTGCGCTTGAAGGGGATTAGTGCCACAAAAATAGATTACAACTCTATTTCTTCGGGTCGACTGGTCGCTCCACAGATTACACATTATTACACAGAATCGATGGCCCAGAGAATGGCTCTGCCGGCCGCCCAGGTTTATTTACATTAAAACATCATCAACATGTTTATATCAACATCAAACTCATTTTACGCATCACCAAACTTTGCGTAATCCTTTGATCCTATGAGGCCTCGAAAAATAAAAAAAAGGGTCACAAAATAAAATCAGATCCAATCCGAAGCCAAAAGGCTCATAAAGAGGCCAGCGAGGATGTGGGGGCGGCGGCTCAAAAAGGGTTTCATATGTCCCGACGAGCTTCGGTTGCTGTCACAAATCCGAAATAAATCAGTTAACTTCCAAAGTCGAGGGCTTGTTAATTTGAAATTTATACGAAAAACAATTTAAGCATTTCACCCAAAAATGTTTCCCTGAAATTGGAGATGAGCCTTTCTCCTATCTCCTTGTGGGTGACCTTGAGTGGCGCAAGTGTTGGGGTAGGTCTGTGGCCTGTATCTGATGCCGATTGAAATCTAGTTTTGTTTTAGGTCGGCGACACTCTGGTTGGATCTCTGATTAAAATTTACGATGTGGGAATGCCGAAATTCAATTACCATAAATTTAGATTAAAGTTTGAATCAATTGCCAGGCAGTCTGACCTCAAAGTAGGAAAAGTTTCTGGTGATTTGGGCGAAATACTTTGCACACCGCACGCAATTAAATTCCATGAAAAATGTCAGACTTTCGACTAACAATTTATCTGTTGGAATGAAAATTAACCGGAATTCCATACTTCCACACCAACACCCCCGGTCTTCCACTTCCTTAATGAACCAACCCCAACCCCTTGCCTGCAAATATTTATCTACGAGATACCAGTCTGCCACACATGACTTGACGTTCTGCTGGATGTTGGGTGCTGGGTGGGAGCAGAAGTTCTGAGGCACCTGGAACTGACTTGAGCCACAGCCCGGGCAAACTTGACAGTTTCAATTAGCTCCTCCGTCCCGCTCTGGCCGGATAGCCCGTCCCTCTCGCCGTAGCACCAGGATGGAGCTGAATCCGCAGACTCATTACGAAATATTTAATCATATTTTAGGGCGGAGAATGCTCAGCCACAGATCCGAACAATGCAAACAAATGTGCAAAACCTCAGCCGACAGATGCAGAAGATGCACAGATACTGGGATAAGCAGAGATACAGACACAAGATACAGATACAACTGTAATGGCTCGAGTGTATTTGCCAGTTGGCAATAATATCAAATTGCACTCTACTTTGTTTCCCCCGGGAAAGTGTATCCAGGGGATACACAAATATCTTGCAAATACCAGCAAATGTGCAAACATGGCCCCTCCCTCCGGCGCCCCCAGCCTTCGCCTGTCGCCAGGCAAACATTATTCAAGTCCTTTTGCAGTCGGGTTGAGCTTCCCGACCCCGTCTTCCTCGCCGCCGCTGACTTTTCCAGCTCAGCATTTTTCTGTGTTCGTGTTGACAAAGTTTGTTTCTTGTTATTTGATATGGTGCGCGGTTATTTGATAATAACAGCTGTCTGCGGGGGCGAAGGGGCAGCTAGGGCACCCAGGACAGCCAGGACAGCCAGGACAGCCAGGGAAGGTCTAGGATCTGGGGGCACCCACGCAAATAGCTGTCCCATAATATCAATCGAAGTCCTTTGCCGACTGATGAGGCATTCAATTGTTTGCCAACTGATTGTGACACTGACTGCGGAAATTCCAGAGGAAGGACGAAATGGAATGCTGGGGTCTGATGTCGAAAGTTGTGAGAAATCTAATTCACTTTTGTGATTCGCCTTTGGGGAACGAAATATAAAATACCTTGGAGTGTGCTAGGTAGTAGTGACTTCAAAACCAAATCCTACCTCTCCCTACATAATTGATTTCTAACTTCTCCGGATCTCTAAATTTTAATGACGCAACCTCAAACACGAACTGCGGCTGTTTGTCAATTAAGTTCAATTGAAATTAATTTCATTTTGAATTTCCACTCTTGCCACACTTTTTTTCCTGAAAGCCAACAAAGACAGAGACGGAGAGCCACTTAAGCGCCCAAGTTGGACCAAATATAGAGACCGGACTTGAACACCAAAGACAATCCCCAAACCAAAATCAATAGGGCTAAGAGACGGCTTGACTTGGCCTGCCTCACTGCTGACAGCCGACTATCTATTGGCATCGAATTCATTCTCGTCCGAGGTGAATGGAAACTCTCATTTGCAGTTTCTGTTTTGCTGCTGTTGCAACATTAGAAATGCATTTGGGTGAGTCGGTATGTAAATAATTCATGGCTGCCACAGGCCAGCAAACATGTGTGTTTCTGGGCTTCTGCGATTCTTTGTCTCCTGGACAGTGATCCGTGTCGGGGCAAGACTAGAGCCAAGCACATCAATCATGTTGTGTCAATTGTTTCTGTATAATTTTATAGAAAATCAAAAGTTGATTTATCAATTTCGTTCTCTAATCAGAGCTCCTACTGATTACTTTGTTATTATCTCTCAGTTTCCTTCTTCTTATTCAAAGTTTTGCTAATTAATATTTTTGAGATAAAGTTGCATCTATATCAGAGTCTCCACTGTTCTTGGCCTATTGTATCAGCCCAGAGCTGTCTGCCTCTTTTGAGCTCTATGTTTCCTCGTTCTGCCATCGATTGACATACATAGTCCCACTTCTAATGGATTTTTTCACGCCAACGACTACGACAACGACACAGTTTCAAAAGAAGCCGAGTGTTTGCCTTGTTTTCTTTATTTGGGAAGGACTCTGGTTGGGAGAAAGTTCTCGGCGACTTACCTGGAAAGACAAAGAAAACGAAAGAATAAGAGAAATGTTGATTAAAGTTCCCAACAAAAAGTTAGAAATTACATTTAAAGTTTGACTTAAACTACTTTCCCATACAGTATAGTATGTACACAGTATAGTAAGTCTTAAACTAATTATTTTCTAGTTGGTAAGAAGAACACACATATCAGAGGAGAAGTATTATCGAAGAGGCGAGGTCCATGGCCCCTCAATTGAAATTTTTGATATATTTATGGGCTGGTTGACGTCTTTCAGAAGAAGACTTTTATCAGCTCCGGCCATGCTTGGCTGTGAATAATAATTTCTAATTAGAACTAAAACAGAAATAGAAGTGGAAATATGGGATGCACTTTATCGCAGCTGTAATCTGTCAGATGGAAGAGTCACTTGGGGTCGCTTTAAAATAAGTTTAGTCGCAAGTGGAGTGACTTTCTATCTTCGGGCATCCCTGGTCGTAGTTGTTCTGCTCGTTTTGTTATTAAAACTGACAGTTTTATTTGTCAGCAGAACCCCCCTATCCCATGCTCTTTCGCTCTTATGACACTTTTTTTTCCAGTACACCCGTACCCTGTCGCATATGAATATATATTTTATTTTACATTTCCACCCCGACTCCTCGTACTGTTTTTGACACATGTCATGTGCTTGCCACGCCCCCGGCAAGGAAGTGCGGAGGCGGGGATGCACAAGTGTGTAAGACAATTGATTTTTTGTTGTCTGCTCTCCGAATCTATAAAAATAAACTCCGATTTCCGTGTGTTCTTTTAAAAGAGGGAAACTCCATGAACGGTGGTTGGAAAACTAAGGGGAACTCGGGGAAAGTGTTGAAAATTGAAAAGTGTTTTTTGGGTGGAGTCTCTGACATTGGCATTTGTAGGGTGATCAGTCTTTTAGCGAGAGTTTTCAATACGCAACATTAAAGGGGAAATCATTTTTTAAAACCCATCACTTCATTTTCTTTCTGTGGAGAAAAGTTTCCCTACTTTCTCACTACTTTTCAATAATTTCCAGCTTATATTCGAGTGCTTGTTTTCCGTGCCTTTCTCTGCTTTCAAAACAAAATTATACTGCTCTTTTAATTAAAGTCGGAGTTGTCATTGAGGGATTTGCGTTTCGAAAAGGCGAACCAGAAAGAGTCAGTAAGTACATGAATCAGAAAAGTCGAGCACCCACTCCCACGACTCCTCACCCATGGCCCGCTCCTCGTCCCGGACCTCTTGTTTTTATAGTCGTTTTTATGGGAGGCTGCTGCACTTTTTAAATGCTCCACTAATGCCTCCGAGTTCTGGGTTAATTCTAGGGGGAAAATGCAGGAGAATTTAAGGAAAATGGGAAACACTTTTCTCACCTTGCCGTCCCATTGGATTTTATTTGTTATTTCTCCTTCGCGCTCGTTGGCTTTTATTTTTTCAGTCTTCAGATTGTTGTTTTTTTGGGGTCATGTCTCTGTCGCTGCCTATTAACTTTTTGTGGTCGAAGACATCCGTTGGAGGTTGACAAAATTAGAAAATAGGAGGCACGTGGGCGGAGGGGTGGTGCGACTTTGTGTCAAATGAATTAATAACATAAAAGTGTCAGGCCTTAATTATCATAAATAGACAAATGACAACAAATATTAGACGACCCATTTGTTGTCGCTTCAATTTTTCTGTAAAGTGCGAAAAAGAAAGGTCCCTGCCTAATTATACGCTTCCCTATATCTTATAATAGCCCCTCATTAGTTGGAATGGTTTCGACACTAATTCGCCGGCGTGACAATCAAATTTATGAAAATACAGTGTCCCCAATTTTCCCCTCTTGTTTTCCTGCTTCCCTGACTCTTAATTAATTGGCTGGCGTTTCGATGAATTAATTAATATTGGAAGGTATTCATAAACTGATTATATTGAGTTTTCAATTATCTTTTTAAAAAGTGGTCCTCTAAATAATCCATAAAATAAACATTTCTTAGTGTTATATTCTGCATATTCCCCATGGGGACGTAATCATTAAAATTCACTTTGCGCCTGCTTTAAAATCAAATTTTTGGAACCGAAACGAAAAGTTGGGGAAAGTGTCGGGCAGATGGGGGCATGCTATAGTTGTTGAGCATATGCTGGCCGTTCTGAGAGAATTATGTGGCGCAAAAAACTAAAACAGGCAAATTTATGCGTTGTGAAAAGTTTTTTCCTTTTGGAGTTGGCTGCCAGAAGACACGGCATACTTATGGCACCCACTGTCCAGCCTTTTGAGCGGATTTTTTTTTTGTTTTTTCGTGGAGGGGGCACAGAGGCCGGCAAATAAATTTTTCGGCGTTTCCCCACTTTTTTCTGAATCTTATTCTCTCATTCTCTGGGCAAAGTCTCCCCTTCCCCCTCTCCAGGGCAAAATGAGGCGCAACGAAGCGTATGACAAACAGATTTTTCTCAAACACAAATCTGTGCTCTGAAAAGAAAAGAAAGGCAAAGAAAAGGCGCTGCGAGAAGGCAAGAAAAAGTGTAGGAATTTCCATAAAATTAGAATAACAGCAGCCGGAGCAGGGCGGCGAGAGCTGGAGCTGGAGCATAGATTCTTTACCGCCGACGGATAGCCCAAAATTTATGAGAAGCGCCAGCGGAAGGCCAAAAAAAATATGCAAAGAACAAAAACAACAACTACGACAACGCGGCCTAAAAAATGTCCAAAGTCAAAAAATTACACTGAGCATAAAGTATCTTAAAATACTTTAACCTAAAAAGGGGTTTAAGAAGAGTAATGCTAATGATAAATACCATAAAGTTATTTTAAGAAGTAGTCCACATGATGACGTTCGTTTAGCTCAAAATTTGTCATAAATATTTTTCCTTTTTTATTGTAATTATTGTTAATTCTTTACTTATATGAAAAACAATGATTCTTACAATCAAGGGAAAAAATATCTCTTGGGGCGTATACTCAATTTATTTTTGAACTATTTTATTAGATATGATGATCCCTTATATTCTCCTCTATATATTCTAGATTTTCTCCCTGTGCATTCATACTAGAAACTATGAAAAAATTCGCCATTCCCAGAGACACAAGAAAATTGTGTAAAAAATAATTGAAGTCGAAGCAGGGACAGATTTTACACACGCACTGTTGGCTTGTGATTGGGTGCAGGGGAGGCGCGAGGCGGGCGGACAGCCAAATAAAATATTAGGGCACAGGCAGAACCCTTTTTTGTCATGTCCTCTATGTCCTCCGCAGAGATTTTTTTATTTCGCGAAATGCTAAATTTTTTTGGCTGTTTCTTTTCAATTTGTTCAGCGCCAAGTTTCGTGGGAGAACTTACGGTAAGTAATTTATCTTGACAGAGGTGGCTTGGCCGCATACTTGTGTGGGTGAGTGTGAAGAAAAGGATGGCGATTTAATTTTATTTTATTTTTTTTGTTTGATTTATGATTTACCTTAGAAATTAATTTAAAGGTATTTATTAGCTAGATTTTTAGATGGTATTATTCATATCAACCCCTATTTTATGCATTTTTTGGTAAATAATTTTCATCCTAGTCTTTTCTATCAAATGGTTTTAGAAACACTTTTGTCCTTTGAACTTTTCATTTTTGTGCTGGCACTTCTTGCTTCCCATCGGGCTTTCATCCGTTTTTCACTTTATTTCTAGTTATTTTATTTTAAGGGATTCTCGTTTTATTGCTACGTTGTTTGTGGTATTTTTTGGTGATATTTGCCCTGGTGCAACTATTTTCCCGCTCACTATATATCTCTTTTTTTACTGAATTGGAATTACAAATTTTTTATTACTTTGCGGGGAACTCTCCTTTTCCGTTTTCTCCTTTTTTTTTTGCTTTTTTTTTGTGGCTCTCTGGTCTCTGGTTTTTCTGCATTTGGATGGGTGTGTGTGGGGTCAGTGTTTTTTCATAAATCTCCAAATTGAGATTTATGTTAGTTTTGCATATTTTAGCCATGTCCAATAGCGGTTAGCATGGGGCGAGCCAAAAGCTTTAAAACTTTTAGTTTTAGTTTTGGCAGCGAGGTGAAGCGGAAGGGGCTTAATAAATTAGTTTGCGGTCGAATTGTCGCTCTTTCTGGCTCTTAACTTTTTGATTGCCGTTGGCGGTTAGTTGACAGATGGCCGGCAATTAGCCGCCGAGAAGTCATAGTTCTCGGATTACAAAAAAGTCCATTTCGCAGGACCTGCAAGTCCATCTACAAGCCATAAAAATGATTTCTTTCGAGTCAATAATTTTGATTTCCACTTGATAGCTCAGCTATTCAAAATGTTTCCAATATTTATGCAAATACTTTTAATCCGCCGCCAGAACTCGAGCTCATCGCATAAACATAAGTATTTCCATTGGGAAGACTCTCCCTTTTCCATAAAATCCTCGAAATGCGACCAGATGTTTTCCTGACGCAATGTGGCCGGGAAGAGAGACGGCACCCGGCACCAGAGCCAAAGACAGGGGCAGGAGGAGTGGGAGGCCTAATAATCTGTACGATTTGCCTTTTCGCCTTTTGCCAGGAGATTTATTACCGCCTCGTTGCGGATAAGAGAAGTGCAAAGTCGGCGACGGGGGCTGGGAGCAGGGAGCTGGGGGATAAGATATATATCCAACTTGGAGACTTGTCTCCTTGTTTATGAATATCTTGTGTCGCATCCACTGCAATGAAGTCATTTTGAGACACTTCTGTTTCGGCTGCTGCTGATTTGGTTATTTATCATTATTTCTTTTATGACGCCATGTGATACAATATTTATGCCCTGCGAGGGCTGCCCAAAGAGTTATGGCCGGCATTTGACATTGACACAGTTGCATAAATCAGAGGGGCACATTCTGGCTATGGGGAGGGGTAACCCTTTCTTCGGCCTCGTCGGAGAAAAATTCAATCTCATTATGGGCTGTCAGTTGGGCAGGCCAATCAACGATGCCATTCGAATCTAATTTGACGAGAAACCCACAATCAACTATCGCTTATCCCTCTTTGGCAGATTGATTTAAATACTGAAAGCCCGGGACGCTCTCCCTAGGAAGGCGGGCTCGACAAATCTTTTGGAAGCTCGGAAAACTATTAGCATACGGGGGCTTACATGTGTGAGGAGCGAACCCTCAATAAACCCACAGACCCCCCAAGGCGCTAACAAAAAACTTTCAGACAAGTTAATCATTTGCGGGATATTATCAATCCATTTTTGGGGTTTAGGCCAAACGCTTTGCTTTGACAATGAAGAAAGGAGGGATTTGTGATTTAATTCGGTCTACACTGGAAACAAAAACTACAAGAGAAGAGTGGAAACTTTGAATCTCTGCGCTTCAGAGAGAGTTGTTGCCCCACCGACCCTTGAAGATACTCCATTGTTTTAGCCACAAGCCTCCTTCTTTTTGTCCCTA
The DNA here is from genome assembly GCA_035047585.1 of Drosophila monieri. Classification (NCBI taxonomy): domain Eukaryota; kingdom Metazoa; phylum Arthropoda; class Insecta; order Diptera; family Drosophilidae; genus Drosophila; species Drosophila monieri. Next base: position 3,720,556 of record JAWNPJ010000079.1, on the reverse strand, counting down.
ATATCCCGGCAGATGGAATTCGGATTATAGCTCGCCTCTGCGTGTGTGGGATTTGGGCACATCATTACTGAAAACTCCCAGAAGTGAGCCAGGACTCGTGCCTGGGACCAACCCATATGCGGTGTCAGGGGCGTGAGTGAAAGAGTTTCCGAGGTGGAGGCGAAGGCGAAAGGGAGCTGCTATGACTACCACAATAAAGCTTATAACACTTTGCATTTACGACTCTAATGCAAATACTCTAACGAAGTGTCGATGAGAAGGAAGGCACTTGAAAAAAGGATATAACTCTCTAAAAAACAAAAGTTTATACAATAAGCTGAATAGTAATAATGCAGAAACCTTAAAAAAAATCTAAATACGCTTTTTCAAAGCATTTTTAATATAATTCGGTTCAAACTTTTGGTTCATCCTTCAGTGTGAAGTCTAGTTTCGACTGCAATTATGCCCACATATGCCGGTCGAAGCACAAAATTTGTTCAAGCTTCACTCAGGGATTAAAATTTGCAACTCAACGAGCAGGGCTAGGGATCAGGCTGTGAACCCTGGGTCCTGGACTACAATTCGAGACCCCTGACCGGGCATGTGTGGGTGTTGGCTTAGATAGCGCTGGCTGGGCTTTGGGCCACTTGGTTATTGCGGTCTGAGAAGTTTACTGTGGCCTGACTCTGCGGTCAGGGGCAGCCGTTTCCAGGACGCATAAATCGGAGCCCCAGAGCCGGGGGATTCCTACCAAGGACCTTATGCATTGGGTATTGGGCTGATTACGTCTAAGGAGATTGAGATTGAAATAGAAACCCTGCCAGAATATTTGGCTACTAATGAATGGTAATTATAATTTTAGAGGAAACTGTGATTTAAGATCTCCAGTTTCTTAAGAGATTGATGTCATATTTGTTCACTCCAGTTCGTTCTTCGGTCCCTTTCCGAGAACAACCCGAAAGCACAAAATATATAATAATGTGATTTGAATTTTCCGCCGTATGCTTGGCACACTCCCCTAACCCCTTTAACCCCCGTGGCCGGCATTTTGTGCTGATTTAACACTTTAAGCCTTTTGCCACTGTGTGGCACTCAACGAGATGATTTATGGCTGGAAACGGAAAAGCGAACGCCGACTCACAAAAGTATGCAACACACATATACAAAGTTATAAGTGGGCGGAAAAAGTGGAGCTTCGGGGGCGAGTACACGACGAAAAAAGAGAACAATAAACAAGCAACTGGCTGGGGTTAAGCATTCTCCGGCACACAAATATTGCACATTATTTTTCTTTGTGCAACAGCCGGCGAAATGTCGACGGCAAGTCACTTAAAAATGTCTGAGCACAAGGTGGGCCAAACACATACAAAAAATGGCAAAAGTGGGAAAGTGGCAACAGTGCGGATGGGAAGGGCGGATGCAGACCCGTCCGAACTGCACTTAAAATGCAAGGCAGAGCGGCAGAATAAGAACTGCGGAGCATAAAAAAGCAGACAGAGCCAAAAATATTCCAGAAAAAATAAAATAAAATTACTAAATATGTAGGTAGTTGTAAGACAGTATCCTCGGAAAAGAGCTGGCGACAAAGCCAAAATAAAATAAACGGAAATATGCTGGGAAAAATAAGAGAGTGGCTTTAAAAATCTCCAACCTGATGCAAAGTGTTTCCCCCGAGAGGAGGCTGCCACTGACGGCGGAGTGTGTGAGGGCGGGGCAGTGTCGAGTGGCATGAGCAAACACTTTCAAGTGCATTTAAAGTGCGGCACCAACAGCAACAGCAGCAGCAGCACCCTCGAAGCCACTCTTTTCCCCCACTTGCCCCGCCAGCCGTTAAGTTCAGACACCCACTTGAGGCGCCCATTGTCAGCCTGCCACCTGCCACGCCCTCGCTGCCACTTTCCGTGTTTGTTGCCAATAATATTTACACTAAAAAATGTGCAACGCTTGCAACAGTTGCCGTCCCAGACAAAGTGCACAAGTAGGCAGCAAAAAATGAGAAATCCAAAATCCGGAAACGGATTCCGACTCCGGCCGTGCCGGGCCAAGTTCTGGATGCAACAGGGCAACAGTTTGCCGGCGCTTTGTGCCTAAATATTTTCCAGCCCAAAAGATTTCCGGCAAAAGCTGTTACCGTCTGAATTTCAGGGCCTTTTCCGCTCTCTCCTCTGGAAAGCTGGCTAATTTTGGGACCTAATTTGTGTCATCCTGTTGGGAAAGTTCGCACCGAAACCTAGTTGAGAGGATTTTTGTCTCATGTGGTTAGCCGAGAGATAACTGGCCCATGTGGGGGTGTGGCAACCAATTAAGGAAGCAAGTGATTAGGCTCCAGAGGAGAGAATCAAAAAGTTCTGCCCACTTTCTGCAGATTAAATAGATCCAATGTTATGTAAATGAAAAGTTTAATACAATATATTTTGTATCCCATATTGCAGATGTCCTGTATCCTTTATCTCGAGTTGATATATGTGTGCTATATGACTTGCCGCGATTTCCAGCCAACTCATAACCAGAAAAAATGGGCTCCTCCCCACCCAACATTTTTCACACGCCATTCGTTTTCAATAAGTTGCAGCTCGAAATTAGGGGAAAGTTGCCACAGCACATTGATGATGCACATGTGTATGAAAATATGTATTTTTTATAAATGTAAATACACAAAGAGTCATGCTGACTCTCAAAAAAAAAAAGCTTGTGTAATGTGTGGCGTAAATTGTTCGCAGTCAGCTATGAATATCCAACATCCCCAAGCCATTTTTTGTGCCACTTCCTGGCTAACGAATTGAACTACCAGACAACTCCACCTTTTCCGAGTTCCGCGTACCGAGGCAGCCTCAACAGATTGCGGCAACTTTGTGACGTTGCGGAAAGGCAGTAGCAGCAGGAAAAAAAATCCACCATCAACCCCACCAAAAAACAAAAACCCTGGGAGCTGGAAAACCTCCAAGGAGGTGGAAAAAATAGAGGAAAATATAAGTAAAGTATCAGGCATGCATGTAAGGCGGAGATGGTGTGTGCGGGAAGATGCTATATAAAAATTACTTTGTTTGCCAGCTCCTTCCTCGTGCAATTTTATTGAGCCTCGAACAGTGGCTGGCAAAAGTTTGCAACCGAGATTCTGGGTCTGAGATTTCTCAGTTGTATTGGGCTAGTTTGCCATATTATTTTTCCTCTTTATTGCCAAGTATATATATTCTCATATGTGTGTATATAAACCAAAATCGTAAAAGTGATTTTGTGACGATTCAGCGAGTTTTCGGAACTCACAGGTAACACAAGGTACAGTTGAGTTTGATGGCAGCCAGTGGGGGTGTGGGTGGTCCTCTTGTCGTAAGTCAGTAGAGAGAAATGGTTAAACAAGCTTCCTGGTGATAGAGGAGAAATGGCTCTACTTCTGGGAATAGCATAGTTTGGCTTAAAGAGTTGCTGAGGTGGCTGAGAAATTGTGGCCATAAACTCGGAGGTAAAGGAAACCCTATATGCGCTGTTCTTCCACATTTATCCAGTTACTCACTCCTTTGACCTTGACTGGTTGCATTTCATTGACGACTCCTCCACGGTCTGCTAATTAACCCGTTCGGGGTTAAGTCAACTTCCACCCCTCGTTTTCACCCCCCAAGCCAAACTGGCATTGTCTGGCCCCGCTTTCTCCCCCGCATTCGACTCTTTTCTCTCTCCGGTCGCCTTGGGTCATGGCACATATGTTTTTAATTATAACTTCTGCACTTCTGGCCCCCTTCGATCCACATCCAGACCCAGTCCAGACATTGCAGATTTCCCCTTGTTTGCTTTTTTATGGTTTCTGGCCCATAGCTGGAGATGGAGTTGGAGCCTTTGTTCCACATTTTACTCCTTCCGAGCTGATTATATTTCGCGATTCTTTGCCATAATTTTTAGCAAATTTATGTTGCGTTACATTTACAGCCAACGAGACATTTTATAGCAGATCATCAATCAATTTGTCAGCTTTTGGTCCTTGGAGCCTCGGGGGCACCACGCCCTTTATATAATTAAACATTTGGCACTGCAGCCAAGCAGCCGTAAAGCTATTTATAGGGCGGCCGGGACGGCAGCCGGAATACGCTATAAAATATCATTTTATGGCAGTGAAAACCACAGGCGCCTCAACCCAAAAATACGGGAAAAAAAGAGGAGAAATGTCAAAAGGCCTGGATGATGGAGGTTGCAATTGGCGAGAAAATACGGAAAGGCAGCTTGTTGCAGTTGCCATGCGTTGGCAAACTTTTGCCACATTAATTTCTGCTGCAAAAAATACGAGACTCCCCCTCAGACTCTACTGTGCAACTACACATCCACTCCTCCCCCTTAACCCCTTTTGTTGAAGAAGTCTGTCAATGTTGCTGCCGCTGTGCATGCTACATGCTGCATGCTGCCGCCGTGACAAAGGCAAATAAAGCGAGTTGTTGCTACTGCCACCGAATGAAGACAAATGGCAGCCTGCTGAAAGCTGTGCAAAGTGTGTGCCGAGTGTAATTAGACAAACATTGGGCCAGGCCAAGACCGAGGCCAATTGCTAATTGCTTCAATCAACAAAAGTTTTCAAATTTACGCTCGCGACAAACTTCACAAAAAGTGTTTTTTAATATGCAAGCCGAGGGGAAAATATGAGTTTCAAGACACTTGAAAAAATTTCGGAAAAATTGTAGGTTTATGATAAGTACTTTGGGGTAGATGGAAGACTTTAATTTAAAGCCTGTCTTTGCCTAAGTCTTTGCTAATTAATTACTCCATTTGGGAGCTTCTACTTATTTTTTTTGAGTGCACTATGAAATTGCACACTTGTCTGCTTTTCCAGAACTCTGTGGCATTGCCTCTGATCATTTTTGTCGCATTCTGCGTTAATGACAGGCGACGAAGCGCGGCTGTTTCTAATTGTTTTAGCACTTCCCTGCTCGGAAAATATTCGGAAAAATGGGTGAGACTCTTCCGGGAGCAGCCATTGTTAATGGATAATTTCCTCGTCTGCGGTCGAGCAAGTTCAATTTTTGGGTAAAGTGTTAATTACACCAGCCAGTGACAAATTTTGAAAGATTCCTCTGCCTGCTGACAAACGATTTCGAGGTTTCGGGGTCCAGAGGCTGTGGTCTCGGCCACAGGATATCAAATGTGGAGCATTTGAGGGGCTTAGGGGGAGGGAGTAAGTGGCAGGGGGAAGTGCCCCGCTGAGGAAGCAAATGAAAATGTTCGGCCGGCTATTTCCCGGCAATTTAATTGTTGCTGCTGATGGAGATGTTGATGAGCTTGGTGTTGGCCCTCTAATGCTGTTTATGTTGCTGGTGTGGCTGCTGCAACAGTTGCTGAGGTTTCCATTGTTAATGTGTCTGGTCAGATGGCTGGCTGATGAATTTGCCAGCTTTGCTCGAATAACTGATTTCCACACCCACTATTGTAAATTACCCGAGTGAAACCCTTTCCTAATGAATAAATGTATGATATTTTAGTGCCTAGTTGACCTGAATATTTCACCAGCTCACTGATCAAAATTGTAAACCCCACTGCGAGTGCAATATTTATAACCCCTGGTAAGTAATTTACCAAAAGTCAGGCCATGTATTCTCGGCATTCGGCCGCAAAAGCCCCGCCTTGTCAGGCGACGTAGTCACGTTGCCAACATTGCGATAATTGCGTCTAATAACTTTTGATGGCTGTAATTAATCCCCAGTGGCTGGCCGCCTGCCCCTTTCGGAGGAGCCATCGCATCAGCATCCGCATCTCTGCCGATTCTGTCAGCCATGAAATTGACACGTCTCTGGTATTAAGTGGCACATTGAATAGTCCAAATTAATACCCATGCTCCCCGGTTGTCATCCCCGATATTCCGTGCTCCTACGATTAGAGCTGTTCGATGGATTAAGTGGACATGCGGATCATCCTGTGGGTGTTCTTGCAACACCTGCACTTTAAAGCCCCATTAAACGTTAACAATGACTTTCTAACGATGTTTACAGTAGCTTTCGAACAATGCCTTTGTTCTGAGGAGCGATCTTCAAAGACTCCTCTACCCTGCCATTTTGCAGCCCGGGGCAGTTGAAACGGGGGCGTAACCCTCTCGAGGTGACGGGCTGCCTCGATGGGTGGGTGGTGCCTCCATCGGGGCAAAAGAAATGAACATAAAGTGAGCAAATGTGCCATAAATTAAAACTAAATGCCGGTCGCCGCTGTCAAAGGCAGAAGAAATGCGAAGACGAGCGGCGACTGCAGTCTCTGTGAAGATTAACGCTCGCATACACACACACACACCTAACGCCCTGCCACGCCCACAGTGGGCCGTTGACACCAACACACCGACACACACACATACCAGCACATAGATACCCCATCATAGATGTCAAGCATTGGCCGGAATGATTTACGGCTCGGCATAGGGGGAAAATTGCGCATACGCCGCGTGGCCGCCAAGAAGAATTTGTTCGCCCATTTTTTCTACTGTTGTTCGCTGCTGCTGTAGCTCATAAATTGTTCTCAGGAAAAGTATTTCAATTCAAACGAGAGGTGACGGTACAAGAAGTCGAAACTGGAGATACTCTCCCCAGAATATGTCTTCAAAAATTAAAAGTACTTACAATATTGGGATTTCTATTGGATTGTTTGGGGATTCATTGGAAACTTTGTTTCAATTTGCATAAAAAAGGAGGAGATCCTGGAACAGCCTACGCTGAAACTCTGTCACTTTGGGTGGTCGGCAGCGTCTCTTGCCGCCGCTGTGGTGGCGACACTTGGCAGACATTTGGTCATTTGTTGGCGCAGCTTGTTGCTGGCGGAGCTGTGCGGAAAAACCAGGCTGACGTTTGGAAAAAAGTTTGCGCCACATCATCTTGTTAGCATTTTGTCAGCCAAGTTGTCACATTCGCTTCGGCGCAAGATCTCTACTCGGCTCCCCTGCAACAAGTTGGCAACAAAAGGGAGGGGGAACCGAGGGTGGCAAAGGGGTTAAGATGGACGGGGCGGGGAATGACGGCTGGGTGGCAGAAGTGCTGAGCAGAATTACGGTGCAATGGTTTTCCTTTATACTCCGAGTACACTCGCACCCCTATCCCGCATGCACTTTACGCCTCACTTGACTTACATTCGGGGCACCGGCGACGAGAGATGATGACGCCTCCGCCTTGGTCTCCGGCTTCCTTTCTTCCTACACCCCCTTGGGACCTTGTTTGGGGCACCCTTTATCGGGCTGTCGCGCAAAATCTTTAATTGTCGCGCAATTTTCCAGTTACTGCATTTGTCGCTCTCGCCCGCACATCTCGCTTCTTGGACCCTCCTGAATATTGCCAAGGCATCCCATGTTTTCATTCACTTGCCCCACAGCCCGCACAGTGGGCCAGACATAAGGAAACTATAAAAATATCCTCTCACAAATAAATATTTTTCAACGCTTCGAGCTCTTAATTTTCTATACCATAAAAATTAATTTTCCGCAATAAAAATTCCTATATTTTTCCATCCCATCTTATGAATATTCTGCAGAATTTTTATTGGTCAAGCCCATAAAATATTCAGAACATATTCAAATATTTATCTATAGCTTTTAATCACCTTCCGCCCATTCAAAGGGTTTAATTTTATGGCATGTGGCAATCAGTGTAATCTTTATGGACGCAACCCCTGGAATTTAATAGGAACTTAAGTTCTTTGGATATGGTAATAAAGGAAAGAGGTGAGGAAATTCCAATGAGAACATAAAACATTTTAGTTTATTTCCCATCCACTGTGCACATCCATTGGGGCATTCATTCATTCTCGATTCCCATTCGGGATTCTCATCTTTCGCAACTCGTTCTTCTCTTTTTCTGCTGGTTGCATTCATTTGGGGCGCCACTTTCCGAGGCAAGTGATATGCCCCCTGACCCTGCCGCCCTCCTGCGCAGCCTCTGCAGTGGGCCACGCCCACTGAAACTACCAATTAGGTGGCCAGGAGGCGGCGGCAATTTCAATTAAGGGAATTAATTGCGTGTGCGGCAGTCAGTTTGAAGTGACTCCGCCGAGTCGAGAAGAACTGTCGAAGAATGGGAATTCTTGGCTGGATGGTCTAGATAAGTGTCACTTATCTAAATACATATTTACCTCAAGGAGGTGAACATGGGAAGGTTCTCTCCCCTGGGTGGGAAACTTTGTATGCAACCCGCATAATGTCAAAAGCGGAAATTGCAGGAAGCTGCCGATTTTTAACGATGCGAGTTGACAGGCGCCAGAAGCAGCACTCGAAAGAACTTCCACCCACCTGCACTCACACCACTGACAGACACCACCCACAAATTCTAACTGTAAAAAATCAGAAAAGCTTTCCCAACAATGGCTTCCGTTGGCTTCTGAAAGCATAGTTGGGAAACCGGAACTTGAGTTCCTCTAGAATTCCAATTAAGAAAAGATCAAACGATCCAGCTGGGAAAACCTCCAAACTAAACACGAGAAAAACGCAAATCAGGGAGATGCGGGAAAAGCGAAAAAGAAAAGCCATAAAATTTAGTCAATCGATAAACGGAGACACAAGTTTTTCATCATCAGTGGTGCAACGGCGGCAGCTCGAAACAATTCCTAAAAAGCCTTCGCCCATAAAAAGTACATTTTACGATCCTCACGCAGCCAACTATACAGCTAAAAATGGGGAAAGAGATAGCAGTGGAGTGGCCGAGTGAGAGGGCGATAATAAGGCGAAAGAGACGGGGATAGCGAGTGTCAATGCTGATGTAAAGTGTCACTTAAAACGCGCTCAATATTTGATGGCCCGAAGACAAAATTGAGGCACCTCTGCAATGCAAATGAAAAAGCGATACGAAGTGGAGGTACAGTGCGTGTCATGCAAGTAAGAGCTGTTCCAGCGGTGAGGTTGAGTTCTGAATACAAAGAATTTTAAGCAACATTTTACAATACTTACTAAACTCAATAATAAGGCTTATAAAGTGAATATATTAGATCCTTACCTGAAAATAAATAAAATATAAAGTCTAGTTAGTTTAAGTTTAAAATTCTTAGCAATCCTGCCAAGTACTTTAAGTAATTTAACTACAAAGTAGACCTCCTCCACCCCCACGCTTTTTTCAGCCATTTCACACTGCCCCCGGCCACCTAGCCTCCAGTCCCCAATCCCCAATCCCCAGGCTCGGAACCGAAAAAACCCCTAAACGATCTTCGGGCGAACAACGTGAACGCATTATAAAAATGTTTTACGATGTCGAGAACCCAAAGCAGCTACGGAAAAACAAAACAGCGGAATAAATGCTGAGAAACCGAAGCGAGTTTTATTATGTCGTCGAACGTACGAGAGATAAGGTCAGTGGGGGAGGGATGGGGGCTGGAGCAGGGACTGGGGCAGGGACAGGGGGAGGAGGAGGGGATGGCATCCAGGGGCCAAAGAGCAGGGGCCCAGTGGATTGACCGCTTTGCATGTCGCGGGCTGCATTAAGCGAAGCAAAAACAAAGCCGATGACAGCAAATGGGGGAAAATGTGGGGAAAGGCACAGAAAGAAATATATTTAAATTGTAGAAATTAAATTTAAAATTATATTTTTTAAATTTATAAACTATGAAACCAACAGTTCAATATTACTGGACCAATTTAACTCCTAAATAGGAGGCTTAAGAGATCTTTCCTTCTATATACTTTTCCCAAGACTCGCAGCATACTTTTATGTTCTATTTTGAATCCCCCAACTTTTTCTCCAAGTGCACCTGCAAAGGAACTACAAAGGAAACTCTGGGGGAGCCAGAGCTGAGACCTGAAAAACGACGTCTGGACAAAAGCGCAAACATGAATCGCTGACGGCGGCAGCCTAATGGATATGGATATGGATATGGATATGGATTGGATATGTTGTATATGGATATGTATTCCGAGCGGATTTGCCAACTATGGCTAAAAATTAAAAGTAAAGCAGACAGCTGGAAGCTATACTCTATAAGCCGATACAACTTAATAAATGACATTAAACCCTACAAGAAATTTAGGAATAAAGTTGTATTCTTCTTTAGGAATTGAAGAGTGTTTTTAATGTCATTTATACTTAAAGTTTTTAAGTCTTATTTTATATATATTTTTTTACCATTTGTATAATTTTCAATTTCTCTATCAAGTCCATTGGTCTAAGGGTCTGACGAAAACAAGAACATCGAAGCGTTGGCGGTGACCTTTGTCCCTTTTTAGACTTATCCCCTTATGCCCTTTTTTAATGTATTTTTTAGCCCGCATATGTGAGGGGCCTTTTAGAGAGCTTGGAGTGATGTTGTTTCAGTTGTTGTTGGCCATTCAATTGAATGTTTTTTGCGGCTGGAGGACAACTGGCGACTCATCAATGCCGCGTCATCATCCTTATTTCGCGGAGGGATGATTTATGAAGAAACCGCACCGAAAACAAGGACGGTTGACTCTGAAAAAGTATTGTGCTAGAAACCCCTTTAACTTGTCTTTCATTGCTTGTTGTTTTTTTTCAGTGTAACAACCCAGCTATAAGTCCACGAATTAACGATGACAGAACATATGCAACAGCAACAACATCGACAACAATAACAAGAGAAAGAAAGAAACTTCCACAGTGGCAAATTGAGTTGTTTGTTGTTTCTCGTTGTTTGCATTGAGGTTGTTTCTGTGATGTGGCAGTTGTGTTGTTGCTGCTGCTGCTTCTGTTGTTGTCATTGCCACATTAAGAAGGCTGCCGCAGCTGCCGGAGAACACTGGCAATTGTTGTTGCCGCCGTTGTCATCGATATGGACTATATATTCCTCAACGGGGCAGACGACAGACCCCGAAGATTGAGAAACAATAAAGATGTATGCGAATTAATTACCGGGTCAATAAATAATCAAATATTGATGGTCGTGGCACATGGGAGTCGCTTTAAAGCTCACATACCCGCCAGCTTAATGGCTGTACATTTTTGATAATAAACCATTTTGTTTCGGATATATTTTATTCGTTTTTTGTGCCATTGACGCATTTTTAACCGCTTAACAAGCACTCTAAATGTAGTTGAACCTCAAACTCCATGCCATGCCACCCCGCGTGCCACCCACTCGTGCCACCAAATGCCAGCGTAAGTGCCCAACAATTCGCTGGCCAGCAACTTTCAACAACAGCAACAATGCAACAGCCAACATACACACACGCAGACAAAGCAGCAACAGCAGCAGCACCGGCGATAACAACGATAACATTTTAGCACATAAATTACAAATTCATGAAAAATTTTATGCTCGTGTTGTGCACTCCATTTTTTCGCCTTTGTTTTGGCTTTTCGGGTTTCCCCTTGTCTTTTTTTAGTTTTCTGTTTTTGGCGGTAAACGTAACGAATGTTGCTGATGCCATTTATGTTGCTGCTGCTATGTGCCGCCACCACACACAGACGCATGCAGGGGGCAGGAGGCAGGAGCAGAGCTGGGAAGGTGGACAGATATCGCACATATACAGTGCACCTGGAATGGGATTGAGGTTCACCCAGAGTTGTCCGCAAAAGGTGGCGGCAAAGGTGCAGTGCGGTCAATGCGTTATTTGCAATTCATTGCAGCCATGGGAATCCAAATGGGAAAAGGCTGCCACAGGGGGTGGCGTGCGGGCTCTGGCCGACGGAGTGGAGGAGGTGGTTTAAAAACAGATGGAGCCGGCTAGGCGACACACGGAAACACTGGGTGCGGGGTTGGGGCATCCAAAGAGACACCGGTTATGGTCCGCTTTCGGGTTTATGGCTTAATTTTTGTTGCTGTTGGTGTAGCTGTTTCTGCCGCTGCTGCTGCTGTTTGTGCCACACATTTCGCAAGCAATTTAAATGCTAATCAATTTGCCGCGTTTCACGCTCCGCCTGCAACAGTGCTCCGTGGCTCCGCGGCAATGTGCCCCGTGCTCGCAATCGAAACAAATCCACCCACCGAAAACATCGAGGCCCACAATTCAAACAAACAAAGTCGCCAAGAATTATGAAAAGGCCGAAAAGGAATGTTGCACAGAGGGCCCGGTGCCCGTTGGAGGCAGAAAGCCAAATGAAATAATAATCAGAGCCAGGGCAAATAAATATAGAGTGTGGAAAGCGAGATTCCAGGCTAGGTAGGAGTCAGATATACAGATCTACAGATCTGTTGCAATATATACTATTTTAAATTTGATTTATTTCCATAAAGTAATCCTAATACCTTAAATTTTAAACCACAAAATATGGAATAGTTCTAGCCCATTTTTTGCATAACTCTGCTAGTGTTTGCTATTCTAGACCAGGCCAGAAATCAAACAAGCCCTGGCCAGAAGGCAGGGGGGGACATTCCACCAAATGGACGGAAAAAGTTATGACCGATGTGCAGGTTGAAAAAATGCAACACGTAGCATTTGAATAAAATGTGTGGCGGGAGATTCAAGTGCCGCAGTGATAAGGGGAGTGAGTGGAAGTTACAGATAACAGCCAAAAAAATATAAAAAAAAAAGTAGAACAAAGTTTGATTTATGAGCTTTATTCGTAGATTTGTAGAACCGGAACTGAAATCTGTTAGATAGAGGACGGCAGGCATCACAGAAATACTTGAGAAGGCATTTATTCACAAACATTTTCCGCTTTCGGAATATTTTTTGCCTGCAACCAGGAGGAGCTTAATTCGATCCAAAGATATCATGGAACAAAATGAAGGTAAGTTGGATACTTCTTCGCTGATTTTTAAAAACAGCGCCCGAAAAAAAGCACTTTAATAAGGATGATAAAAAAGGACTTTCAGCAGATGGAGTAGCGAATAGAAGGCAAAAAAAAAGCGGAAAGAAGAAAAACAGGACCAAGATGAAATTGCATTATGTCGATTTTGTGGATTTTCCTATGCAAAGAGCAAAAACGGATGAAAAAAATAATGAAAAAATGTGGACGGAAGCTCCACTGCTCCGGCTGCAAGTGGCTCAAAAAAGTGCCTTAAGATGTGGCAACATTGGTCCAGGACAGCAGTTACTTTGCATCTTCTGGCGAGGGGACACAAGGATGCGGACAAAAAATGAGCAAAGTCAGTGCAGAAGCAAGGATAGGGAAGTTTTCATTGGTTTCGGCTGCGGACTGATGAAGCTGAAATGGCTGCCAGGTATCCTTTGTCCTTTGTAGCCCGTCTCATAAAAATCATTCATTTGCAAAAAGCCAAATTGCCAAATGGCAGGACTACCTAACTGAACTGATAAAGAGTTTTATGAGATTTTCAGGATCTAAATAGAGTTTCGATTAAAGTACTCCACTCCTATCTCCTCCCGTTTCAAAGTCCACTCTGTGCTCTACTTTTTATTAATTTCATTTTTATTTCCTCCGGTTTAGTGTTATTGAATGCTGATCAATAAAAGTCCCATTAAAGTGTCCAATATTTCTTTTGAAGTTGATGAATTGTTTCCAGAGATTAGAGTATTTTATAGCGTAGCCTCTGACAGGCTAATCTTTGGAAATAATTATTTGAATTTGGGTTGAATATTGAATAGAGTTGGGGCACTATATTTGTGTGTATATAAGCCCACCCAAGCTTGGAATCAGCCACCTCCTCACCAATCTACAAGACCACGAAATTCTCCCTGGGCTTATCCAGTTTAAAGTTGAGCTCCCCGACTAATTCCCGAGGGGATGATGCGGCAAGCTGGGAGTGTTTTTAATTGCCAAGGACAATTAAAAACAATTTTGCAGGCACAAAAGAGTTGGCAATAAATTTAATTGGCCCGCTGCTGTTACGCCCATTGATTATTTTCGGTGTGGGCGGGGCACACCACAGGCAGAGGCAGAGCCGAGCACTTTCGCACCTCGTGACAAGGTGTCCTGGGGCAGGAGGGTGCTGCCACCGTCTTGGAATTGGAACTTGAACTGGCAAGGGGGATGGCAGACTGTAGATGGTTGATGTTGGTTTTTCCAAAGGGGTCCAGGCTGGAGGGCAGGGGGGCGTCAATTTATGCGGCTGTCAGTTGCAGGGGCAGCTTGGATTTTTATTGGCACCCGGCACGCAGCCAGAACTCGTTCGGCTTCCTCTCAAGTAATTGCATCGAGCACATAAATCAATTGAATTGCATTTTCATGCGACAAGTTTGGCCAACCCCCGATTGTCTGCAAGTGAAGTGAAAGCCAAAAGCATTTCACTTTCTCCTTTCCCCCCAAGCGTGGCATAATCAATTGAAATCGCAAGCAATGCGTCAGTACCAGTTCCAGTACCAGTGCCAGTAATCCCCCTTAAAAACTTAAATTCAAACTCAAAGTCCAACCCTCGGAGAAGCTCCCCCGATTTCCGAGCACGTAGCGAGATTATCGGCAACTTCGTTTATGGCTTATCAAATTAAATGATTAATGTTTTCTATTCGTTCGTTATTTCTTTTCACTCCTGGAATACGTCAGCAACAGTTTCCATTTTATTTTCTAGCTTGGAGTTTTTCTGTCATGGAGTTCAACTGCTTTTTGTGTTGCGGTTGTCGGTTTGGTTTCTCCAATTTTCCTCAAGACACTTTTTATTGCCAAAGTTGTTGTCTGAGGCGTCCTTTTATGTCTTTAGTTGATTTGAGGTTTAAGAGCTAATTAGATAACAAGAAACCAGGTGTTTTTGATCATCAAGGTCTCCTCTATGTGCATAAATCCTTGCTCCTTGTCAGGCTTGCTAGCAAATTTTTGAAATTCTATCAGGACACAGAACCCGTGATCCTCGCAAACACACACATCACATTAATCAGTCAGGGCGGACGGACAAATACGCACTCGAAATACGAAGTATAACTCATCAGGGCACAAATTACAAAGACAAACGATGACTGACAACCGCAAGGCTTTTTCGGCTGTCCCACTGCGAGCTGGTAGCTGGGAAGCTGAGGAGGTGGCCCAGGGGGCGCGGCTGGGGTCACCACTTAGCACCCACAATCCAGCAGAGCTGCAGCGAAAAGGGCGAACAGGGAAGGGAGGCTGCTGGGTGGCAGCAGCGTTTTTGTTAATTAAACAAATGCCGCAGTGACATGTGCACATCACGACGAGAGATGTGATGACTTTGCCGGGCTCGGTTCTGGTTTGGGTTTGGGTTTTGGGCTGCTGCGGTTTGTGCATCTGCATTCTGGGTGGTGGTTGCTGGGTGGCACTGGATTCTGGCTGCCACACACACACACAGGCACTTGCAGAGACACTGCCAGAGAAAATTCCGCTTCACAAAAGCGCACACAAATAACTGAGGAAAACAGGCGACAGCGACGACAATGGCTCTGCATTCAATTTAATTTATTTCAATTGCAACGGAATTATTACGACAGACGACAAAGTGCCGTCGCAGAGCAATTTGCTCAGCTTCCTTGACACTCCCCCGCCACTGCTGTTTCCTCCACTCCTACTTTATCGCTTTTTTAGGGAATTGTTAATAAACAAATTCATGCGCCAAGAAAGTAAGAGCCGCCAGTGTCGATTTCAATTAAACAGACGCGTGGCTCCCGTTGGCCACTGAAGCCGATAATGACCGCAGTGGCGCAGCCAAAGGGGGTCTTGCCCGGGGGGTCTCAAACCATCGCCAGGAATAGAGCCGGCAAAAACTTTCACAGCAGCCCGGCGGTCAGGAAGTTGCAGACATTTATTTCCTAAGAAAATGCACCATGGATGGGAAGTCTGCAAAAAATTTCGAAAACTGGGGACTTTTCTTAAAAGAAATAAAAATTATTTAATATTAAATAAATGCTTTTTCTAAATACTTTAAAGAAATATTTAAAAAGTGTATACATTTGGAAACGAGACCGTAAAAAAATAGATCTTTCCACTACAGTATCCTTGAAAGCCTTTCATAACCAATTTATTCTTAACCAACAAAACACAAAATATTTTAATAATTTCATGTCATTTATTAATATATTCCACTGTAAAAAAATAGTGGTATATGGTCCCCAATTCCCAGGGCCCATTCCGGGGAACTGCAGTTTCGCAATGCCAACCCATCGTGGGTGGGCACTCAAATATCGCAACTATTTTTGCTTTTATTTTGCTGTGCTTTTTGCCATTGTTGCTTTTGTTGCTCCTGCTGTTGCTGTTTGGCTTGCCCAGTTTCAAGTGTAAATTAATTTATGAGGCACACCATGGAGTCGGCGCCAGGCTGCGGTCACAGAGATCCCTGTCTGCCCAGCCCTCCGGCCGCCCATACGTCGGGCCCCAAAAAAGAGGGGAAATGTCAGCCAGAGTGTGAAATTTCATATTTGAATACTCGCCAAAACGTTGACAAATGAAGTCTGCATAATTGGCTAACATTCGGTTATGGAATTCGAGAGCTTTTGGTCAATACGGGAGTGCACAGTAAGAAATAAGAGGGAGGTTATTAAGGTTTAAATGTTGGAAGGTAAAGTCTACGCCCTCCTAGAAGGCTAGACTCCCTCCCTGACTACTCTCTCCCAGAAGTAGAAGTAGTCACATGTCTCTAACATATTACTATTTTTTTTAAGATTATTTTAACTGGAATTAACCGTACTCACCTTTCAGTGTAGCGATGAAAAACAGGGCGGCCAGTAAATTGAGTTGCCCCAACATGGTGATGGCTGATTTGGGCTTGGTTTCTGATTCTGATTCCGGTTCTGATTCAACGACCTCCTGTTCCTGCTCCTGCTCGGATGTCTGCAATGGAAGAAGGCGCAGAAAAAAAAAACAAATATGTAAATAATTATTTATTGTTCTAGACACTCCTGTGAGTCACTCCAGGCGACAGAACAGACGGCAATTTGTTTGCTTGTTTGGCCGAGCATAATAGAGATATTTTTAGGAGGAGGGTTGGGCCCCACAGCCCCGAAAATAAATACAAAAAAAGAATAGAGGCAAGTGCCACCAGCGGAAGAGCGCCAGCTGTCACCTGTGATCTGTTACCTGTTACCTGTTAGGCTATTACCCGTTACTGTCATCATTCAAATGTTATTTTCCGACGGACTGCCCCGGCCTGCTCTGGCCTGTTCTGGTCTGGTCTGGGCCGTGCCACAAATTGCTGTTTGACATGCCACCTGACGCTAATCAAAACTACACATGCACTTTTTGGGGGATCCCCCAGCACCCAGCCACTCCCCCTTTGTACGGCAATTAAGCTGGGTTTTGTGTTTCGGGGTCTGCTAAATTTTCATTACTGCGGCCCATTGTGTGGGGGCCGAGATGGGATTTGAATTCGATTTGGAATCGGACCCGAATCTCCGCCCTGCGCCTCTTCTGTTCGAAAAATCGTTCAATGATTGTCATCGTAGGTGTGACTAATTGTTGGTCATTTATCTTCTTTGCTTTCTTCTCCGGCTCTGCTGCTTTTTTCTCCGTGTACCGGCCAGAGAGGAGGCTCTTTGTTTTTCGGTTTTCCATGGAACTCATGAATAATTTCCGTTCCAAATGGAAAGGTTGGGCTTTGCTTTATCCCCCTGCCTCTCGCCCAGAAGTACATCCGTCTCCTTCTGTGTCTCTAATTGATAGATAATTGAAGGTCCCGGGTGCGGGGGCCGATCAATTGTCTGGAGGCAGTCTCCAGATGATGAATGAATCTGCCTGATTGAGTGAGGGATAAGATGGGGCTCAGCCGGGCTATGAATGGAGATTCTTTGGCCCTGATTCTGGACGCAAGTGATGTCATCCAGAGATTTCTTGGTTAAGCAGAAGTCTTTTTTCCTCCGAAGTTATTAATCGGAGAGGTCTTGCTTATCAGCGGCATTAATAAGGATTTATAGAGCTCCGCCTATAAGCTCTACAGTATTTAATAATACTGATATTCATTTAAAACTAGACATGCTGCCTTGAAGTGTCACTGTTTTTGGGTCGCAACTTTTTGACTGACAAATGCAAACGACATTTATGGTGCGGATGGAACAAAATCAAATAAATTAGAGCCTCGAGAGACTGCCAGAAAAACTACTCGCATGCAAACTTTGGCCATTCAACTAAAATAAAAACTAAACTCCAACTAGCAGCTCCCACTAGCCCCACTATAATGTGACTTGCACATCCGTGTATCTTCGGGTGCTCGTTTGTATCCGTATCCGTATCTGTATCTGTATCTGCGCCTGTTCGCTGCCACCGTAAACAAGTCAACAAGGAGCGACTGCCATGGGCAACAGTAGAGCTCCTACTCCCCTCCGGTCTATTGTGTTGAATGTACACCACCGCACCCCCTCCCCTCAGGACAGGTGCACAAAACTGTGAGCCTTAACATCACACACGTCTCATTTTCCTTTTTTTTTGGCTCGCTAGCAAACTAATTTCAAAGCAAATGCGATACAGTCACAAGTGACGGAGACGACTCCCCAGCCGGTTGTTGGGTTTCCTTTGGTGGCTCAGGTAGTGCAGGAGGCAGGGTGGTGGTGCTCGTATATCAGCCTGTCAGTGATACTCTGTCTGAGGTGTGTCCTTCTCATACTTGAGTTTTAAAAGTGGAATTTTAATGTAATACTACACTTTTTTGGAGAAATCACAGCAAATATTAGTAAAGAAACATTGCATAAAATATTTTAAATTTTTAAACCCATTTCTCGCAGTGTCTTTTATCTTTTAAACTGATCTTTAACCTTGCAACACTCGCGTGTTTTTTTTTTGGGAGCCTCATTTGCATAATTCTGTCATTAAGTGGCGGAAAAGTGTAATCGAATGAACGAGTAGATAGCAGAGCCACGCCCACAATGGGGCTCTAGTGCCTCCCTAACCTTCCTTAATTTGTGCAAAAAATTTGGGAACAAGAAATGAGAAAAAATAAATTTAAAGACATTTTCATCATTAAGAAAATCATTTGATACAGAGACCCAGGCCAGCAGAGAACAATGGAGAAGCCATCGAGGTCGAATAGGAGAATGATATTCGGGGGACTTTTACTTTCTTCCACTGTGGTTGAGTGCGTTTTTAGTTTCAATTCAGAGCCCCAGCCCCACAAAGAAATGTGTGAAAATTCTATGGAAAATGAAACGTTGCCAAGGTCTTCTGTTCATTTCCCCCCTGGCTGTGGAAAATTGAAAAGTTATCAATTACCGCTCCTTTTTGAGTGATTGACTTTCCGACTTTCTCTCTCCTTCGATTGCAAGTGTAGCCAGCATATGCCAAAAAATGTTTTGTTCTTCGGGCTTCCCCCTCGACATCCGCACATTTTCCGAGCTTCATCAGCTCAGGTTACCATTTCATGGCCCCAGGCGTATTGGGGTAATTGAATTTTGGTTTTTGGCCAAGCTGCTGATGAGCTCCAGTTTTGGTTTTGAATAACTGAGGTAGCACCCATGTTCAAATTACAAATTTTGCCAAAAAAATGCCTAAATTTAGTGCGAAATATGTCCAAAAATGTTCATCCATGAGAGTCAGAAAAAAACCCACAATCCTAATTGGGTTTTAAAATAAATCACTGACGCTTAAATTAATTGTAACTAATTGAGTACATTGTCCAATGATTTATTCAAATAACTATGTTTAAATCAGATCCAATAATCAGGGAGCGGGGAAACTGGCAGCAAATGTTTATGAAAATTAACCCATAACTGCACCACTTAATTCAATTCACCCACCCAGCCACTTGACTTGATTGAAGGCCGATCAAATTGCCGAATAAAAATTATTCTAATGGGGATTAATTAATAAGGCCTGCCATAAATAACACAATGTATTTTTAGAGCCGGGCATTCCATTGGAGGGCCATATGAAGAAGAATCTGGTTTTTAGAATTTATTGGCAATGCGTGGGTGGGTGGAGAGGCCCACGATGACTGTGGCCACTTGCCGCGTTGCCAAATCGATTTCAAAACTTCATAAACAAGCGGCGAAAAGAGGAATTCCCCTTCGGCACAATTTGAGAAATCTCCGTTCGGACAATAAACTGGGAGCAACAAAAACACATTGAATTTATAAACACAGAAGCAGCAGTTTGGGCCTTTAATTTGTTTATTTTGTGCTAAAGAGCAACACGCATCGAGTGCCATAAAAAATCAACAGTCTCTGGCGGGGGTTGGGAGTGGGAAGAACTTACAAAATTTATAAACTGTGCAAACTCTAACCAGGGGAGGTGGAGGCAGAGGCGGAGGCGGAGAGCCATAAAAAAAGGCAAACTGAGTCGAAATATTTATGCAAACGTCAATTGGGCTGCAATTGAATTGAGCCACGAGGCATGGCGCATGAGGAATGAAACATGAGGCAAGAGGCACGTACTTCGGATGCCCCACGGCTCCATAACCAGAGGTTATGGTACTTTCGAGGGATACCCTACTTTCAAAAAAAAAGGGTTTCCCCAGACAACTAACCGTGGGGAGTTCATTTGATTAAAACCAAAAACTAAAACCAGATACTATTGGTTTACACGCGGCTAGACTAATTTCCAATTTGTAACCAATTTCCAAATCAATAGCCTCCCCCTCCCCCTCCCCCTTCCTGTTTTGTAGGGCATTTTCAAATCGATCAGCGATGAGTTTTCATTTGTATTTTTTATTAGGCTCCCAACCAGCTAGCAGCCCGCCCAAATTGATACACAAGTCAGACAACGTGACGTATGAGTGATGATGCGTGAGGACCACTCCCACCTCCTGCCGCTCCTGCCCACCCTCGGTGTAAACATTCGATTCGATGGCATAGCATATGAGTTCCATATTTGCTGTGGAGCCTGTTCAGGAAAAGTGCCCGATAGATGGAAAATTAGGTTGCAACGACGCCGGCGCCTATTCGGGTGAAAAAATAAAAGGAGGAAAAACGGCGAAAAGCATTTCCACTGGCTTGCTTGTTTATGCCACTTGAGGCTCTTGGAAGGTCCACTCCCCCGTGCCCCACCATCCCGGCCGCTAATGTGCAGCGTTTGATTGACTGACGAGCGAACGAGTTGAATGATTGTCGACTGCACATATTGATTTGCATCTGAGCTCGGTGCTTGGTGGTCGGCGCTGGGAGCGAATTGCCCATTTTCCGTAATTTGCCTTACACAATGCCACAATTTATTTGATTGATATGCCTCATGTGCCGCCTCCCTACAAACACTGTATATGTGTCGCGTATCACATGAATTTATGAAAATTATTTGCCTTGGCTTTTCGCCATTTGTTTGCCGCTAATTTGACTGTCAATCAATCGATGACTCCGATGAAAAAGTTCCCTTTTTTTATCCCTCCGCGCCACACAAATATTATTCTGTTTGTAAATTCTGTTCACTATATAAACGAAGCTCGGCATTTGTTTCATTTAATTCGCTGACGTTCAATATTTGATTTCATTTATGCATAAATATTTTGTATGCTGGAATCACCACATTTTTTTATTTTCCAGGCGACCTTTCCATCACGTATCGGTTTTTGTAATGACATGGATATATTTATATCAATTTTTTATACCCTTAAATAGAGAGGAAGTTGCTGTTTAAAAGCCAGTTACTTAATTGGGAGATGCTTCCAGATTCCAAAAATAATACCTGAAAATATTTACATTAAGGCAATTTCAATCAACTCCTAGCTGACTTCCTGGCAGGCCACATTCTGCATCAATTTTTCATTGAATTTCTGATTTTTATATTATAATAAATTCTATACACGAGATCAAATTAATTGCCAGAATGCAATCTTAACAAATTCGGAAGGCCAGGCAACGGAAGAAAGCCCGAACCGGAGGGACAATGGTTTTTATTTAACTTGGCCCGAGCCAGCTCAATTGGGAATATGGCATAAATTTGCAGAACAGAAAAATGGAAAACAGAGTGAGGAAAAATATGATTTTCTGTGTAAAATATATTTTAGTGTGTGTCTTTGGTTTTTGGCCCGGAACAACGCCATCGTCATCATCATCTCGGCCATCATTTATTCATGACAATTTTTGCTTCTTGCAGCTGCAGCCTGGAAATGAAATGAAAACGGAGTCACAGCTACAACTATACTATACTTCTGCTATGCCGAGTGTTTTGAGGTGAACACCGACTGACTGGTATTCATGAAAATGAAAAACCCTCTCATCGATAATGCAGGCGAGAAACCACAGGCAGAGTGGTGCTGAGAAAATGTAAAGCAATTTTCAACCCATAAATGAATTCCACTCTCCTGTTACTCCGCCACCCGCATGGATATTTATCCATAACATTGTTAAAACAGGGTCCCCGAGAAGAATGCGTATTTTCCATAACTTTACTTGCCAACTTGCCACTTGGGATAGCTGGTGGCTGATGGCTAGTGGCTGGTGGCTCTTCGCCCACCTGACCCACCTGAAACCCAAACTGTGCAAATGAGTTGGCCACAAAATGTCAGTTACAGACACCTCGCCCCCGAACTTTCTTTACCCCGTTTACGAGCCGCAGACGCGCTGAAAAATGTGGCAGGAGTTGGCACAAGTTTCGTTTACTTTTTTCCCTCCTTTTCTGCAAATAAAATCAATCAATTTTCGGTGTGGCAAGTGGCATTGGAAGCTAGCAAGGCAGCAGTCTAAGTGCTTCTGCGACACTGAAATCTATTTTCCAGAGGTGTTGCCTGGATAAGAGGAGATTCCTGTTAAAGGCAACACTAGAGATAAAATTTTAAAATTGGCGACTTATCGGGATCTTGTTCCCAACTGATTGCCAAACACACTCCTATTGAGACGGCACTCCTTAATAAGTCGTTGGGTTCTGAGGACAGGCAGGACTCTCTTTGGTCCGGATCAGTAATTAATGGAATCAACTGTGGAAGCCCATCCTAGACACTGGCTCAAGTGCTGAATGATTTAAGAGTTCCAGACAAGAGTGCCCTTTCCCTTCCCAGTAATCCAATTTTTTCCTTCACTTTCTAGAAAGGGTGAGGGGTAAATTTCATTAACAAAAACCGCAAAAGAAGAAATGGGCCTGGGAATGAGAGAGGGCCCTGTGTCGATTTCTGTGTAATGCCCGAAAATAAAAATCAATCAACACGTTCGCTTAATAGACCGTCGGGCCTCGCTGTCTCGCTCTATGGTCTCAGATGTAAATGTATCTTGCAGATACATTTTCGAGAGTTTCCAAAGTATATTCCAAAGTATTGCACAAAGACAAATTGCTTTTGCCTCTAATTTTAACACGACTTTGACGGGGTCCTCTTCTTTTCGCTTCGATCTTTCTGCCATTGGCTTTGTTTTTATTTTTGTGCTTTAATTTGTTTGCGTGGGAGTGAAAAAATGTTCACACGGTTAAGGGGTTTCGTCTTGTTTTGTCGTCCCCCGCGTCTGAACGGCTCTACTCCTTGAGGTTTGTTTGGAATTGATTGGCGCACGTTTTGCGCGTGGCTAAGCAAAAAAATAAATAAAACACAAAACAAAGAACCGGGCTGGGCCTCACAGGGCCAGTACAAAAGTTCAACCAATAACCCCAGACAGACAACAAGTGAGAGGAAAAGTAAAAATTTTTTATGGTCCCCGGACCCCAGGCCCCACGAAAAATGCATTCCGAAAAATTTCACATTTACATTTTGGGTTTCTTGGTCCGGGTTCTTCTTCAATCTTTATTGAATGCCAGTTTGGTTGTTTTTCTTCCAGGGCTGGGGACCAGAGGGATGGGTGGAGGTGGTTCAGCACTTTGTGGGTGCTTAAAACAGCTGACAGGCCCCACTGACAGATTGATGTATGTTGCTGTTCCCCACCGCATCCCTCCGTCCCCTGGCCCGTCTCTGGTGAATCTTTTCCACACTCTTAATGAAAATATTTCTGTTTGTGCTATTTTCATTTGACTTTGCGGCCTGTTCGGAGATTTATGTCTTGGCCGGGATTCTGGCCCTCCTTCGACCTGAGTTCATTTTTATTGGGAGGCTAATAGGGCACGCACGTTGACAATTGGTCTTAAATAGGGCCTCCTCCTGAGGGGTCTCCACTCTATGTTTTACAAGTTTTGGATTTGCTTTTCTGAGTCAAAAGGTCAACTAGGGGCTCTTTGGTGGGGGGGACACCTTCCAGAGATCAGCGTCATTAGGCTAAGCTCCATTATTAATATCTAGAGTGGTCTAGATCTCACGTGACAGGCCAAACATCTTATATCCTAATGGCTTAGGAAACAAATTATTCCATTTTCCAGGAATTTTTTTATGAAAAGCTCTCTTACATTTTTCACAAACTAAGAGGTCTAGAGACTAGTTCTCGATCATTCTAAGCTTTCATCTTTAATCTTTAATAAGAAAATATTTACCGAGGTCACTTGAGCCTCTAACACATATCAATTGCCTCTAAAAATATCAAAATATTTAATTTCAAATAAAAACAAAGCTTATCTCTTACGGAAATAAAATTGAATTGAGATTCGAAATTCTAGATGCACTTTTCATTGGGCAGCCAAGCTCGCCGAGATTAAACCATTCGGATAGTCGTAAATTTATTCATATCCGCTGGCAGCCCTTTGATATATTCCCGTCAAGGATTTGGCAAATTTTAAACCCATTTTCGCCGCAGCCCAGTCGGATTTAAATCCGAAAGCAAAACTTGCCAACGCATAAACAAATATGCCAAAAAAAAAAAAAATGTGTGTGGAAAATCTCGCGAGCCCCATGGCGAAAAAAACCTTAGAGACAAAAGGGGGAAAAGGAATCAGTTCCATTTGCTGACCCAAAACAAAACACAACAAAAAATGGCGAAAAAAAAGGGACCGACCACCCCCCCGTTGGTCTCGGGCGGACGGAGGCGTGGCGGCTTGCCTCATTGTGGGCTTCGTGTTTATCTGAATGCAAATATTTGTTTGTTTACAAAAAGTTTCCTTTTTCGATATATATTTTTGTTGTGTTTTCTGCACTTTATTTTTCCTTTTCCATAAATATTTTTGCAGCCCGAAATACTGGCTATTTTGTAAAAATATACTTTTTTATTGTTTCGTGTAATTGGGCTGGCTTTCACTTACTTTAAAATTTGCTACTCGACGGGGCTAGGCAGCTTCTGTTTGCTTTGTCCCAGTTCTGTTTGCTCGGGCTGGCCTGCCAGATAAATGAGCGATTAGGATGCTAATTAATTGGACGAGGAAGCACTAGAGCACTGGGGGTTTCTGATCAGATCTACTATCTGACTTCTTGACTTCTCGACTTTCAATTTCTTGATTATTCAAATGCTGTTTGTGAATCAGCTGTTTGTGATCATCTTTCCTTTGACATTATGGCAAAGAACTCGTTTCGAAAGATATCTTTTGGATGAACCGCTTCACACACACTCTAGTCTCACGGATGCACTTTTCGAACCGCTCGCGCACGAGGCTCGCCGAGGGGAAGGAGCGACTGTTGGGGGGTGGTGTTGGTGGTGGGTGGCCTCTGACCGGTTGCTCACGCACACACACTCGCGCGAAATATTATTTATTTTTTATTTAATTTTTTTAAGCACGCTGAGCATGCTCACCGGCACCGTAAACCTTCCTCTGTTCTTGTCGAAGCAAGACGCGCACTTTTGGATGTAACCGATGTAACGATGTAACGCGTTCGAATGCACAAACCTAAATGCGGGCCACGGAAGTCTCACTGCTCAACTCGAACGAAATTCTGGGCTGCCGAACGACCGCCGAGCCGATGAGGGGCCCGAACGCCGATTAAGATACAAAGATACAATCCCGAACTGTAGTGCTCAGCCGATTCGGACAAGAGAGAGCTGTTTTAAGAGGACTTTTTAACAGAAATGTTTAAATTATTGCTTTAACAGTGCAAGTTTTAATTAATTTATTTAATTATTTGAAGTATCTGAATTTTTTTATCATTGAAATTTGTAGTATTTTAATTATTTTATCTTACAATTATTGTATCTCAAACGAAAATGTCAAAGCGCCAAACGAACCGACCCGAAAACCGAACCCGAGGCCCGAAGACCGCCCGAAAAGGAACGAACTGGCGGTTTTTGGGGCTCCATCTACCGGAGGTTAGCCTGAAACTCAGTCTTATACGCACTTAGAACAAGTTCGAGATACGTTCGAGAGAACAGTTCGAAGCAAGTTCGAGATACGTTCGAAGAAATTTCCCCTTCATCCTTTTAAACATTGTATCTTGTATTGCATATTTTGAAATTTTAACAAAAATGGCTCAAAGGATCTGCAAACCTTGGCTAATGATGGATGGGTGTCCTGCCAGCCCAATGGACGTTCTGGTTGATTGGCGGTACCTGGAAATCAAGAGAGGATGAGGATGTGGTCGTTGGAAAACTAACAGCTATCCAGGAAAAAATTAAGTTTGGTGGTATAATTTATAAAAGAAAATATTAAATTATTTTTAAATAATTTTCGTAGAATAGATGTTCTATAATATAACTTTTATATTTATTTATATTTTTATTATTAATATTTTTATTTTTTAGACTCTTCGATTAATGATTAATATTAATTATATTAAAATAGTTCAAATGTGGATAAAAGAAGCTATTCTTAAAAACAATACTTAAATAAAATTATATCATATTACATTTTTTTATAAGGAATGTTGTATACTTTACTATCCCTAAGGATCCCCTAAAGACCAAGGATCATGCTGCCTAATGCCAATGGCACACATCCGAGAGCATTTACTTGGCCACTTTATGGAGGACCCTTACATCCTGTCTGACAGCTAATGCGGTTGCCATCTTGGCCCCGATTTACCCATTACCCCATTTGCCATTGGGAAATCCCGCAGGAGAATATCCTGGCCATATCTACTTATAATGTAAATAGCGGCACGCCCATAAAACAATTTGCCCCGACTTACAAATAACCCAACAGAATCAGAAAGCCAGAAGGAGGCAGCAACAAATTTAACACTTAATTGTATTAACAGGCCTCGTGTTACTAGGGTGCGAGGGAGAGGGCACAGTGTGAAAGGGAGAGGGGAGGGTAATCTCAGGCAAAAACCAAATCCGGACGCGTGTCCAGTTTGTTGTTGTTTGCTTAGACAGTTTAGGGCTCACACAAAGGACCAATACAAAAGGGGCCAGGGCCATAAGGCCAAGAAAACAACACGAGAATCCAGAGTGAAAAGGAGCCATAAAGGCACGCCAGGACATGGGTCGGGGGCGGTGGCGGTGGCAGTGGTTGAGGAAGGAGGCATGAGGCGAAGGGATAGCCCCGGTTTGATTGATGATTTTATGACATTGTTTACTCAAGTGATGATGAGAAGAGTAAGGAGTCCGCAGATAGCCGGACAGCCATCCTTTGTGTCCTTTCAAGCCGGTGCCGAGTGAGATTCCCTCTCCGGACTAACGGACTGATGGACAGACGGACAGGCGGACGCTCCTAATAATTTTCCACACTCCCTTTTTTATGGGCCTTCCCTGGAATGCTATCAATCTTTTGCTTATTAGGGATAATATTACAATTACTTGTAAGTGAGATAAGCCCCAGGCAGGCGGAGAGTCCTGTTTGGACTCGGATTTATCCGGGTTCTTCTTGGGTTAAGTGCTCAAATGGTTGCTTTGATCTCCAGATGGGTCTGCTAGTGGTGAGGGTGTTTTGTAAACAGATATCGGTTCAAGTGTGGAAATCGAATGATTGACAAGAAAGAGCGGTTTCCTCTTTTGAAAGACAAGAAAGAGTCGCCTAGCAGGGATATTCTGATGAAAAGATATCACTGGAAGCAAAAGTATCAATAGTTTTCGTTATTTTTGGAAAGAGTTTTCAGGATTCTTATGAAATATCTACTTGTTCCTTAGACTTTCAAATAATGCTTTCTCTTTATGGTTTTCTAACTGATCTCGCTTGACTTCCTCGTCCCAAACTCCATTGAAAAGGATCCCCCATCTTCCTTAGTTCCTCTCACCTGTTCAACCTGTTTCAATTTAGTCATAAACTCGGACAGACTCTATAGACTATATGTACCTGAGGCCAGAACCGCCCGCAGGTTAGGTTCGGTTTTGTGTTTCGTTTTTTGTGTTCCGACGGTTCGGCCAGGAAGCCAGCTGGTTCCATGGTCACTACACTGCCGCATGTCCTTTATCCTTTGTCCTGGCCTGGTTTGATGATAAATTAGATGGATGAAGGCGGCGGAGGGAGGGGTCCGGGGCAGGACAGACAACATTTGCGGCTCTTTAGTTGGCCTCTACCTTTCTTTTTGCTCGCTTGGCGCTCTTTCTTTACTGTTCCCTTTTTTTATTGCTTTATTATGGTCTTGGAGGCCAGGTCCTGTCTAAGGATATGTGTGTGCTTGTGTGTACTTTGAGGAGTAACGGGTTCGATGAGTAGTTACACGAACAGTTAATGGTTTGGTAATTGAGGAAGTACGGGGAGTGTGTTTGTCTTCCGCGGCTTGTAAACCTTTGGTTTTGTTTATCTTGGAGTTATGTAACTGATTCTGTTTACTTTTTAGAGTTTTCTATGTTTTTTAAAACATTTACTTTTCCTTATAAAGCGTTTATCAGCTGGTCTCTTTCCTGAAACAATAAAATAAAACAAGAACAGGATCAAACTCCGAACCGCAGAACAATAAAAATTAAAACACGTTTTCGATTCCACTCCGAAAAGGGGATGGCTGTGGAGGTGGTATTTGAACACATGTCAAGCCATCAATGTTTATCTGTTTTGGGGGAAAAGCGCCCATATCGGCCATATATTCATTCTCCTGGCCGTGAATCGGGGATTATCTATCAGGCGTCTTGTTGATTTACGACCACGAGCAAACACAAGCCCACGAAGTGAACCAAATTCAAGTCGAAATGTGATTGGAAACTGATAAGCCGCCCAGGATTGCCTTGCGGGGCGAGGATATCCTGCGGGGGGGGAGTGAGAGCCACATAGGTGTAAAGGGGGGTGTATTAGTGTAACTGTCAGCTGGGCGAAAGTGTTGAGTGCCCGTCCATCAAACTCGGTTTGCGGACAGTGGGTTCTGGCTTCAGATTGGAGATTTCCGACGCGCCGCCCCCGTATGTGTCATGTTTTAATGGGACTGTACAGGCACCAAGAGAAATGGTTCAGGAGCAACCTCTAGAGAGCTTCAACTAATCCCAATATTTTCTCACTGTGCAACCAATGTGTTAGCAATTGAGACCACTTCCCTCTCTGCCCAGCTGATGCCTTAATTTACCACTAATTTGTGCTTATCTTGCACCACTCTCCGGGGCTCGGACAACTTTGTGCCACATGCTACGCCCGACTTGCCGGCTGTGGAGGCTGCAGAACAGAAACCAGGGAATACCTCTCGCCATGGCAACTCATTCCCACATTTGCTGGCCATGCAAATCGCTTTAGTGACGCCCGTTTATGGGAAATGGTTGCCTGGCCCGGCAATATGGGGGCTTCTGGAAATGGAATCTCGCCAAGCTCAGCGATCAGTCAAGCATTTATCTAGAATTCGGGGAATCTGGAATCTTCAAAGGGAACTTTGTTGCACCTAGGCTGCCAATATTTCAATTCAATTGAACCGAACGGAACAGAATGTACTCCGATTGCATCTTTGTTTAGTTTCGTGTGTAAGCCTCTTAATCAACTTTATTAATAATTACGAGCCGGATAGCTGGACGAATCGAAAGGCAAAGAGGCGAGAAACAATGCCAAAACATTCGTCAACAATTACACAATTAAACTCGGGGCCAAATTGCCCTGAGAGGACTGCGGAGCGGAGTGAACTCTTAATGGTAATTCACTTAAATAATCATTAGTCAAACAATTTCCAGGCTCGAAAACAACAATCCCAAACCCTTTCCCCCCATCCCATCCCATCACAGCCCAGCCCAGCCTCAACCGCAAAAAGTAAAATAATGTATTCTTTTTGTTCGTGCTGTTGCTGTTCTTATTGTTGCGGTTCTTATTTATGGCCCAGAACTCGGCCAGGAATTGTACTTTACCCCCTTCCTGGGGGTAGGACTCAGTCCTGAGAGTTCTTCTGATTTGGATTTGGGTATTTTCCCTCGGATGCTGGAGTTTTCTGGGCTGAAGGGGCCACTCCAATTGAAATTCAAGAGCTCACTTCATTGCCACTTAATTTCTGACGCTGCGACTCAATCGAAATTATAAAAGAAATGCGCCAAACAACCCTCAGGGGTTGACCTCTGTCTTAAAGCTAAAATAATATTTAGTTAAAGGATTTTTTGGGGGAATAATAAAACTAAAAAAACATAAAATTACGAGGATATTAAAAAGTTATCACAATTTCAAGGCACTCCCCAGTGTCGGTTTTTGGGTGCAGTTCTTTTGCCAAAGAAAAACTGGCATTTCGAACATTTTGCTCTGCACTTCTCTACAGTTTCATGCATGTGGCAATTATTCAATTATTTTCAGAGTCATAACCAACCCTGAAACCCTGCAAACCAGAAATAAGTAAAACGAGCCCGACCAGAACTCCTTTGTTGCCATTATCATCACAGCTCTGGCCTCAAACCGATTCCTGGCAGCCAGACAAACACTTTTCCTTTCCTTCACCGAGCCTGGTGCTGGTGTGTCTGTGTGTGATTGTATCCTGCTCAAGGACACACACGGGCTGACTAACCACGGCCACGACCACGCCCACACGCCTGTAACCGCTTCCTCCCACCCTCCTCCCCTCCACCCGCACCACTTTCCGGTGCAAATGGCACGCGACAGGCCAAATGACTCAGCAACTGGAAAGTTCAACAAACCGAAGGCTGACGGCTGACCATAAACTATAAAATACAGAAAAAATACAGGAGAGAAGAATGGAAGGCAGGAATCTAAATAGTGGCAAGCATGCATTGGGAATTGACATTTATGACCCGGCATAAAAGTCATAGTTGTAGGGGCCGGGTCCTGGTCCTGGCCATATGAGGTAACAGACCAATTTCGAATGTGGCTTGGTCTTTGGCCAAACGTCTCGTCCTGGACAGGCCAGGTCTGCATTCGCCCTCCGATGAAAGTGAAAAATATGCCCAGGCATAAGCAGCAAAAACAGAGCCAATTTGCGGCCTAAATGACAGACTATAATATACCCCATACTTGTCACTATTAAGGACCGCAAATAGGCTGTAAAAATCCTTTAAACAGAGCCAAAGTAGAGTTGACAAAAGCGTTTTAAGCCATTTTAAAGCCTCACACATGGCGAACCAATATGTCCTTTGTGAAAAAAATATAGGGCATCCGGAGAAAAAACTGCAAACAATTCATATTTAAGCAGGAGCCAGCATAAAAAACCGAGATCCGGCTACTGAAATTTGTGTGGGTGACTGGCGCAAGAAGGAGGGGTTTCAAGGAGGGGTGGCAGTGGCATATGACGTGCCGACAGGGTGTGTTGTGTCGCTGTCCGCCCCCAGTCCTCCGCCCAGTCTTGTTG
The DNA here is from genome assembly GCA_035047585.1 of Drosophila monieri. Lineage (NCBI taxonomy): Eukaryota > Metazoa > Arthropoda > Insecta > Diptera > Drosophilidae > Drosophila > Drosophila monieri. Next base: position 3,689,530 of record JAWNPJ010000079.1, on the reverse strand, counting down.
CTGCTGCTGTTGTCATGACATTGCAGACTTAATTAATTTCAGCACGCAAAAAGCTGCAACTGCCACTCAAAAGTTATTCATAATAATCCAAATGATTCATGACAATAAAATGCACAAATTGAACCGTATTTTTTCACTCGACGGTCCTTATTGTGGTTTAAATAATGTTGTTCCTTGGCCATCTGAGTACTCCACTTTCTATTATTTATATTACTTTAAGAGCCCATATCTCTAGTCTCAGGCACTTATCATCCATCACCTCGTAATACACGACATGTGCGAATTTATTAAAAAAAGCTGAGTTTTTAAGGTAATTTGGAGCTGAGAGGCCTGACCAGCTGCCTCCCCTCCCTTGAATATGCAACAAGGTGTCCAACACTCCACATTTGTTCAGCTTCGGTAGCGACGGCAGCTGCCACTGAAATTAAATCCTCCAATCAATTTAAAACGCAACAAAAACCAAGAGGAGAAATAAGAAAAAATTTTAAACCGACGAGGGGAACCGGTTCTTATGCAAAGCAGCTTGCAGCTCGACGGTGCCCAGACCCCAGACACCAGACCCCAGACCCTTTGCCCCGTTCCGCATTGCCCCCCCGGATCAGTGTCTCTCCGTAATATGGCTGTGTGGCAGGAGGTGTTCGTGTGTCGACAACAGCAACAATAAAAACCAATCATGGGCAAGAACAACAACGAGCTGGCAAACACGAACAGCAATTGGCAACAGAAGTTGGAATACATTTGTGCACCTGATGATCCGTGGCCAAGACGCGTGCCAAATGTGACAACAAAGGATTTGAATGCACGTCGATGGAAGGACATAAGGAAGGTATTAAACGAGAAAGTAAGCCACAGAAAGTGCACAGGACGCTGTCTGGCTGAAATCGAAAGTGGAATAGTAAGCCCCTCCGAGCTGGTCTCCCATATTCAGTGGCACACTTTGGCTTAGAGTACCCCCAGCTTTGGGATTCTAAGTACTTTATGGTTAGTTGACTAATGAACTGAAACAATCTAATTTATAAATTGTGAATTAATTGAAATCCAACATTTTTTCTATCCAATTTATGGTGAAACCTGTAAACAAATAATGGATTACAATTTTTGTTATTTTTTTTTTTTTTTGGTTTTAGATGGAGGCTAATCAATTAAAATGTCGGCTTTGACAAGTTAAAAATGCATATGCATTCTAAAATTAGTTTCTAAAAAAATATAATAACAAATCTAAAGGAAAAAAATAGATTTTACAAAAATATTTTCAATTTACGAGTTAATTATAAACCTTTTTTGTTTTTCTCTTGGTTTTGACAATTTCCGAAATTAATTAATCTGTGTGGATTTCAATTAATTGCACGGCCAGGGAGAGCCACCTGGACACAAACATAATAATATGCACGGATATCTGGCATTCGGAGTGAAAAGTTTGCAACATTAACGAACCATTAACAAGTTGGGGCCAATAAATTTTTATTATGGCCAATTAAAAGCGAATAAAATCGGCAACAAGGCGGCATAAAAAATGAGCACAAATGCCCAACAAATTTCGATTAGTCGAGCGGGGCGAGAACTTTTGAGGCTGAGGTTGTCGTTGTTCCTCTGCCACTGCCACGCCCCCATCCGTCCCAGGGGCGTACGCTCATCAACTCGCCTTACACATTTGCGCCACAAAATGTTGCCACTGTTACTTGGCGACCGCCGCTGCTGCACGTTGCATTGATTTATTGTGGCTGAATTAGAAGTCAGCAGATAACGAGCCACGAGCTGCGTCGAGGAGGGGAAGGGCTGGATGGACCACGGTGGCTGGGGGGCCCAGAAAGGGACAGGGATGCGTGAAAAGAAAGAGAAGGAGCTGGGAGCAACAGCAGCCGTGGAAACGATGGCAACCGAACCATTGCCATTGTGCTAGAAACACAAACTAAGCGTCAATTTTGGAGCTCTACGGAAGAGGAAGGCATCATGGGAGAGATTGGCTTTAAAAATGACAGAATATTCGATTTTCTATTTATTATTTTAATAAAATATATTGTAAAACTATTGCAAAATATAACAGTCAGAAAAAAAGGAGTTCAAATAGATATATATTGATATATATTCAATATTCTTTGGATATAATACATGTTATATATTGGGATACGATATATGAAAAAATATTTTTAAATTATATTCTTTATCTGTTCCTATTCTGTAGCTCTCTTCATTATATAGTTCTCAAAAATTTCAAACCTCAAGAAAATATATATTTGAAAAATTTTTAAAGCATACTTTTAGAGGCAATATAAGGACTAAAGACTTGGAAGATTTTCTAAAAGTAATCTCAAAAAATTCAATACTACATAAAACAAATAGTTTACTAAAGAAATTATTTATCACCCTTTTTACCAAGAAATAACTCTTTGAAGCCCACTGTGCCTGACGCGGGACTGACTTGGTTGGCTTCGCTGGCCCGAAGCAACTTAATACGCACGCGTAATCGTATATTTATTTAAATTTATTGCCGCCAGCTAGAAAATTTAGCTACCGTAGGACCCGAACTCTCTCTGTCTTGCCTGTGTGGGCAGGGAGGGCGTGTGGGCGGGAAAGGGGGCTTGGGACAGGCAGATCGTTGCCACTAAAGTGAATTTCTTTTGTGAGGCACTCGACGCGTCTACGTGCAGCATAAGAAATATTCAATTAATCACACTTTATGGTTTAGTTTAACATTTGTTGCAATTTTTCTTGCTTTGCTCTTGACGCTTTATTACAATTGTTCTTTGCCACTAGTCCAGATCCCCCTCACGCCTCGCCCTGCCCCTGGCTACAGTCGTCATGTATCGCCATGTTTCCAACTTGTAAGCAATTAAATTTGTGCGTATGAAGGGGGGTCTGGGAGGAGCCAAGGATGGGATTGCGAGCATGACTTTCAGCTTTGCTTAATTAATTGCACTCAGAGCAAAGTCTGCAAAGGATACGTCCGGAGACGTATCCTTGTCTCGTCCTCATGTCCACTCTGGTATTTATTCTGCTCTGTTTTTAAGACATTAAGCATTTGCGAGAAATGCGATTAGAGTCGGAAGGAAGGGTCCTTTTTGGGGAAGTGGATTGCGTGAGGATTGCAAGTGTATGGCATCTTGATCGGCAATTGAAAGTTTTTCACTCCTCCTTCCAGTTTATATACTTTTTGATAAATGTCTGAAAAGTGCTTATGGGCTACTGGATAGGAAATTAATAAGAAGAACTACTTTACTCGTTCTACTTCTTAACTTTTTCCAAGAACATATTGTCGGAAATCATAAATTAAATATAATTCAGCCAATTCCAATTTTTATTGGGGAGGCCCTTTTTATTGGAAAAGCAGTGGGCGGACAGCCCCTGCCGCGGATTGCCAAATGGCTTGTAAACTGTCGCGTGAATCACGCTAACGTGCTAATTTCGCCAGCTAATAATATTCGCCAGCTGCCCGAAAACACTTTCCTTTGCTCGCCCCCGGGTCCCGGATGATTTGCTCAATTTTCATGCGATTTGCTATATGTTTCTATAATTTTTTGCGGGCGCTGCCAGACCAGACCGCGTCTAATTAGGCCGCGCTAATGGCCGAGAGTCGCGCAGACTCAGCTGCAAGTCACGAAACGCCTATTTAGGCCCAATCACTCCCCCACCTTAGGGACTGAGTTGGCAATTTCTCCTTTTTTTCGCCCCATAATGTTAGATTTGCATGAAATTCGATCCAAACAAAGGGGGATGTGGATAAAAGATTGAACAAAAAGCGAGGAAAAGTAATTCAAATGAGATATAAATTATTTTTTATGTCAGAAGAAAAGTAGTGCCTCAACAAATTACACAACTTGCTCTCATAATCGTATATCTTTTTTTTATTTATAGGAATTAATGCACTTAATGCACTTTTAATGTGCGGCAAATGCGAAATAATTCAGCCGCTTATCAACGCTGATAATGATTCATTTTTGGTGCACTTGCGGCCCGGCCAACTCCTGTTTTTCCAGTTTGATTTTCGCGCCATGTTGTTGTAGATTTGTCAATTGTAATTGCAAATTAAAGCCAACAAAACAAACACAAAAAGGACAACATGAAAATAAATGACAAATGAATGTTGTTATTTCGCCAGTGACTTTCGAATCCTTTTGTCGATGTCGCTGTATGCAAATAAAATTTTGTAATTGTAATTGCCATGCATATTTAAAATGGAGGTCATCGCTGGGAAATTGATTCCGCGAGATTAATGATTGAAATCCACAGCCGAGGCGACTCCTTTCAAAGGACAAATATTTTGTCTGTTTTATCGGGTTTGGTGTGCAATGAATGCTGAAATCGGTTTATGAAATATGCATTCTTATTAATATTAATGGTCGCTGCTCAAAAGTTATAGGGATAACCCTGGCAGAGATTTACTTTATATCCATTAATGCTTTTTTGTCAGCTTAAATATTTGTTTGAATTAATTGCATTTCCCCGTATTATTTACATATTTATTTAGCCATTTCTTTTCGTCCTCAAATAGGTCAATATCGTTCTTTTTTTGTTTGATTGATTGACTGACAGTAAGCCAATTTGTTGCGGAATATTGATATGTTTATTGACAATTTGTGGGTAGTGTAACACCTATTTTTTCACGGGCTATACCCATTCACTGGGCCTATATAATAAAAAGGAATTGTAACATATTTAAATTTTAAAAGCTTATATATTTTATTTCACTAATGATTCTTAAACCTTTTAAAAATCATCGAACAGACTACAGAGTATTCATGGTTTCCGAATACTTGACTTCAAGTCTCCTTGTTTATTTGTGGCAACTACCTCGCTTCGATTGCAATGGCGGCACGTTGAATAAATCAAATTACCGGTGGGGAATGCCAACATTGGGTCGGACTTTTAATTGCGCAACAAACATTTACAATTGTTGCCTGTCTTGACTTATTCGCGGCTGAAAACAGGGCAGGGGACAGGGCACCAGGCCAGTGGCAATTGGGCGATTGGGAGGTGAAATTTCAGTCTGGCAAAAAGATACGAAAAAGCCAAATGGCCAGACGCCGCATAAATTGCCATGAAGTGCAAAAGTTAAGGCTCATTAATCATAAATGTTAAGGCCTTCCGAAGCGGCGTGGGTGGTCCGGGCGGTAGTCAGTGGGCGGAGTGGAACAAAGACAGACAGCGGAGCGGTGGAAAAGCAACTGTAAATTGTTTGGCATTAATAGACGCCCGCGCCAGCCTTTCCTTTTTGGCCATGATCCTTACATTGCAGACTCTTTCGCTCAAAAAGGCTGAGCGATTTTTCAAGGATTAAAAAAAGGAGCATATGAGCGAGTGGGGGAAAAAGTTGCCAAAATAAATGTAAGCGTAAATAAATAAAATAATTTATGGCCTGCCCAGGGTAAAGGTTGAGCCAATATATATATTCTGACAGATGGATCTATAAATACAAAAGAATGTCTGCGAATTTTTTTAATGGGCTTCGCAGATGTAAAATATTTTATGGATTAAGGAGTGCTTGAGAAATACTCTGTATTTATTTTAAATTTAAAACAGAGCTATCCTGAGCTAAGACTTTTTGGTTATCGCTATTTAAAGAGTGGTAATTGAAGACAACTCTTGGCTTGGCATTTGTTGCTTACATCTCTAGAACCGCTTGAGAATTTTAAATTTCAATGAATTCTTAATGAATTAAGGCTAACAATCCCCACCACTTTCTCTAGACTCTGGAGGGTTCAAATTTTCCAGTAAATTAATTGAAGACTAAAAATGTCAACATCATTTGGGTTCATATCCCGTTTGCCGAACTGGTGGGGGAGGAGCACGTTCAAATTGAGTAACTTCATCAACTTTCTCCTGCCATCAAAAGCAACTCAGGCTGATCTGGTGCGGCAGGACTCGAACCACTCGAAAGGACCCACTCCCCCACCACACAGAAACACACACACTCTCACTAGCACACTTTTTACATGGCTTATTTAGCATAATTACAGTCCATTACCTGGTCACGCTATTCCCCTGGCCACCCCCTACCGAACGACCTCCATCGCCCCTCGAGTCCATCAGCTATCCACTTTTGAGGGTTAGGCAAATTGCCCGGCAGGCTTTCGGCCAGAGGTGCCATATGTTGTCAACTGGAAGTGGCATGTTGACCAAAATGGCCAGCGGACACCCCTCGCCCTCGTCCTCGCCCACGCCCGAGTTCGCTGGAGTTTCTTTTTTTTAGGATGGGAAAATGTAAATTTAATGAGACTCTCGCAGCATTGCAACGGAAAATATTTAGCAAACATTATTTACATCAGAGTGGGGCAACAGCTGCCACAAACAGCCAGTGGAAAATATGGGCGACTCTAAAATGCAGAAAGGAATGCGATGCGGGGCGTGGTCAAAATTAATCAGAAACAGAAACAAAGTTCTAAAAGCCCTAGTTGAATATTAGAAATTGATTTTATTGTTCAAGACAAGCACTTATTATAGAAATAGTCATAACCAAAACCATGTAATAACTCAATTAAGTTAAAGCCAAACGGAGTCAGTGGCTCAATTAAAGGGTCAAAGGCTCTCAAACCACTGACCATTGTCCTGGCTGGCGGGCAAAGTCAAAAGTTGGTCTAGCATTTGACATTGGCTACGCTTTTTAGCCAGTTTAATTAAAATGCAAGTAGGCAATTTATATACACTCCGTGTCCCTGTGCGGAATGAAAGAGAAAGGACCAACTGGGAAAACAAAGAGGGAGACCATGTGCGGAAATAAGGGATAACTTTCTGTGTGTGCGAGAGTGTGTGCTGGCCTGGTCGGTTGCCATTAGGCCAGGCCTTTTTGATTTATGTTTTTACACGCTTAAATGAACTGCGGCTGCAGCCCTCTCAGCTCCCCATTGAAAAGTTTTTCACATGAATGAGTTAAAATCCACCAAAGAGAAACACCGACCGATTTTAAAAAAATATGAAAAAAAAATACAGAGAAAAGCGTATTTAAAACCGAAAACGAAAATATTTGTGTGCCAAAGGTGATAGCGATTAAGGATTCGTTTGTCCATTCAATTTGGCCAATTGATTTATCGGCTGACGATGGTATTTTGACCAATTTGAGCTGCCGAGTGAGCTTTAAAGCGGCTCTTAGACCACTACTTTTATTTTAATTTTCCATAAACCAATTTAACTGAAAAACTCTTCTCCGACACTTGAGAGCCGAGAAACAATTCAAATTGAAGCCAGTCGATTCCGAGTGCATCTTAGTTTTCTCTCCAAATAATCCACAAAATTCTGCCAAAACTCAGACATTAGTCAGGCGACTGTTACCATTTGGAATTCCTTGACCAAGTCACCCAGAACAGTCGAAATAGACGATAATTTATACGGCATTTTAATGTTTTCTTCTATTCTATTCACCCTCGGCACGCATTGCATGTGAAATGGCAACTGCTGCCTGACCCCTGACCCTCGGAGCTGCCACCCACTGACAGAAATCGATGGCTGCGATGGCCGGGCTGCCTGAGGGGGTGGATGCAACCAAACGAACAAAAATGCATTGTCAAACTATCAAATTCTTAAATTGCAACTGACAATCAAGTCACGTGCCGCACACTGAGCCAAGTCACGGAAAAAAGAAGAGCCAAATCGTGTGATGGGATGTTTGTTATTAGAAAGTGGTTTTTCCACTTCTCCACTGGCTTTAAGCCCGAATTTATGCGAAGGCTTTAAGTAGTTGTACTAAAAACAATAAACTTCATCAACATAGTTTTTGTACGAATGTTTTAAAATGCAAATATGACCTCGATTTCTGGGAACTTTTTCATGAAAGTGAAACCAGCTAAGCTAAATATTTGCCCAATCAAGTCTATTTGTTTTGCGGCATCCAAAACAGGTTTCACTTGACCAGAAAACAAACAAATAAATATTTGGTAGACCCGCAAAAGGTGGCCGCCAAGGAAGTCTTCCAAGGACGGCGAAGTCCTGGCCAGTTTCCAATTTGCACTGTGATATTTAAAGTCTAATTAAAATGCAGAAACAGAAGCCGAGGACGGTCGAGGGAAGCCCTTGGACCACCGAGCTGCACTCATTCTTATTTAGATAAACAACTTTAACTGAATTTGCAGCAGCTGGCCCGAAAAAATATTTACACAGGTCTAATTGAATTTTCAATTAAGACGCGCTGCAATTGCCCGGCGAAAACTTGCGAAAAAAATAGAACACGGCACACGGACGATGGACTATGGACTACGGAACACGGAGAAAATTAAAACGAATACCGAAGCAAGCCAAATGAGGCATACAACAAGCATATTAAGCATACGCCGTGTGCAACCGCAGAAGGCAGAAGCGAGCGAGGCAACAGAAGGAGTAAAGAAAATCCATTAGCCAAAGTGAGCAAATATAAAAGCTGCAGATCTCTGGCTGCTCGGCTACCTTTTTGAGCGTAGGCGCAAATGAAACCAACGACATGCAAATAAACAAGTTGCCAACTCACACACGCAGATACCCAAAAAATATGCGACACAAAAAATACACACACTGACAGAAAAAAGTGGTATAAAAAAGAAAATGGGGGCGGGAAAATAAAAACCCGACGAAGCAAAATGCGCCATCAACAGTCAGATTTGCATGTTCCTGATAGAAGTGAGTACAGAAGGTGGTTCAGAGGGGTGAGAGTGGTGCGGTGGGTGGTTTGGTGGGGCATGTGGCGTGTGAAAGGCTTGCAGTTGAGTGGTGCAGTTGGTAGGCAAAGTGTTGGGGCAGTGGCTGCTTCAGCTGCCCAGCTGTTCACATATTGTAGCCATAAAGGGAAAATTAAGATCTGTGTTGAAACTTCTTTCAAAATATATTTAAAAACTATTTGAGATTTTAGAAATTATTTCAAAAATATGTAAAAAAATTGAAAAAAAGGTAAAACTAATCAAAAATTATGATAATCATTTATAATAAAATAAAATAAAAAGATTTAACTAGAACTATGACTGTAAATATATTTTTCAACTTTCTAACCATTCTCTAAATTTCAGGACCAAGGCTGTTATATTCTCCTAAGGATACTATTTGAAACCATTACAACCACACTTTCTAGCCACAAAATAGCTAAAAACCAAGCACCTTTCGCCCACACCCGTACATGCCAGCCATAAAAGTTTACAAGTGCGAAATTGCATTTCATGAAAGTGTCCTTGGCTTTACTGTGAGAACACAAATCCGTTTTTTGCTTCCTTCCTATTTTGTGTGTTGTTGTTTGGCTTTTTGTTGGCGGGGATTCGTTTTTTACCCCTCGCCTAGGTCGCCACTGCCATAGCCGTTGCCGTTGCCGCCAACGATTTTTAAATTCACTTATTCAAATTTCTTTTCGGCGACCACACACAAATGCATTGTTTGGACATGTCACGTGCATAACGAATTTGTTACCGAAATCTGTTTTTGATTTAGTGAACAGCTTGCACTTTTTCCAAGCCAGTCTCGGCCCTGTTCTTCTTCACAAATTCTTTTTCGCTTTGCGTGTATTTTTTGATCTGAGGACTGGGAATACCTTAAACATTTGTAATCTCTTTTTGGAAGGACCTCAGCAAGAAGGCCGCAGCGAAGATATGAAATCTTTGGCAGTTTTAATCAAATCCTTGAAAGGAATACCTTAAATGATTTTTCGGGGGGACTCCCCTGAAAATCTGGAATAGTATGGGCAGGACCCATATGGGCCACAGCGATGTCCATATTTTTGCCAATTTTGATCCGATCCTCGAGCGGAACACCTTAAAAGCTTTTTCGATCGATTCCGCATTAATCTGCATTAAAACCCAAAGGCAAAAATATTTTAAAATTTATGTGCATTTTTCGGGTAGGACTGAAAATGAAAATCGGGAATCGTATGGGCAGGACCCATGTGGGCCAAAGCGATGTCCATATCTTTGCCAATTTTGATCCGATCATCGAGCGGAACACCTTAAAAGCTTTTTCGATCGATTCCGCATTAATCTGCATTAAAACCCAAAGGCAAAAATATTTTGAAATTTTTTGTGAATTTTTCGGGTAGGACTCCCCTGAAAATCGGGAATAGTATGGGGAGGACCCATATGGGCCACAGCAATGTCCATATCTTTGCCAATTTTGATCCGATCCTCGAGCGGAACACCTTAAAAGCTTTGTCGATCGATACCGCATTAATCTGCATTAAAACCCAAAGGCAAAAATATTTTAAAATTTTTTGTGAATTTTTCGGGTAGGACTCCCCTGAAAATCGGGAAACGTATGGGGAGGACCCATATGGGCCACAGCGATTTCCACATCTTTGCCAATTTTGATCCGTTTCTCGAGCGGAACACCTTAAAAGCTTTTTCGATCGATTCCGCATTAATCTGCATTAAAACCCAAAGGCAAAAATATTTTAAAATTTTTTGTGAATTTTTCGGGTAGGACTCCCCTGAAAATCGGGAAACGTATGGGGAGGACCCATATGGGCCACAGCGATGTCCATATCTTTGCCAATTTTGATCCGTTCCTCGAGCGGAACACCGTAAAAGCTTTGTCGATCAATTCCCCATTAATCTGCATTAAAACCCAAAGGCAAAAATATTTTGAAATTTTTTGTGAATTTTTCGGGTAGGACTCCCCTGAAAATCGGGAATAGTATGGGGAGGACCCATATGGGCCACAGCGATTTCCATATCTTTGCCAATTTTGATCCGTTTCTCGAGCGGAACACCTTAAAAGCTTTTTCGATCGATTCCCCATTAATCTGCATTAAAACCCAAAGGCAAAAATATTTTTCAATTTTTTGTGAATTTTTCGTGTAGACTCCCCTGAAAATCTGGAATAGTATGGGCAGGACCCATATGGGCCACAGCGATGTCCATATTTTTGCCAATTTCGATCCGATCCTCGAGCGGAACACCTTAAAAGCTTTTTCGATCGATTCCGCATTAATCTGCATTAAAACCCAAAGGCAAAAATATTTTTCAAAATTTGGTGCATTTATCGGGTAGGACTCCCCTGAAAATCGGGAATCGTATGGGCAGGACATATGTGGGCCACAGCGATGTCCATATCTTTGCCAATTTTGATCCGATCCTCGAGCGGAACACCTTAAAAGCATTTTCGATCGATTCCGCATTAATCTGCATTAAAACCCAAAGGCAAAAATACCCAAAGGCATTTTTGTGAATTTTTCGGGTGGGACTCCCTGAAAATCGGGAAACGTGTGGGGAGGACCCATAATGGCCACAGTGATGTCCATATCTTTGCCAATTTTGATCCGATCCTTGAGAGGAACACCTTAAAATAATTTTCTATCGATTTTGCACCAATCTACATTAAAATTCCGAAGCAAAAACATTTTTGAGTTTTTTTGTGAAATTTTTGAGTGACCCTCAATATGAATGTGTCCATATCTGAGCCCTTTAACCCTTAAGAAAAAATATTTAAAAATTTATTATGAATTTCACCTCCCCATGAATAATGAAAGTGGGTGGTAAGAACACATTCTTATTCTCAATGTAATTTTGGGAAAGTGTGTAAAAAAATTCAAAGGTAATCTTTTTCCAAATTAAAATTAGATCCTGAGAAGGTTTGGATTTGGAAAGTTCTTTTTGCGACAAACTTTTCAAGTCAGAGGCATGTTATCCTTAATGGCTTGGCCAAGACTGGTTAACTGGTAATCAGGGGCTTTTGGCCAAAAACTTTTTTCGCACTGACTGGCCAGCAGCTTCAATCAAATCAGCATTTTTGGCTGGACTGATTAATGTGCTTGTGTCCAGAAATCAATCAATTCGCCCAAACAAACTTTCTGGTCTCACTCGTTTGCTTAGATTTTTATTGCTTTCTCTTTAATTTGGGCCTCTTTCGGCGCCACTTTCTCCGACTGGACTCGTCTTGGGGGCAGAGTGGCGTGGAGAGTGTAAATGCGGCACGAGTGGACCTAATTAACACGTCCATACATCAATCATCTGGCCAGCGAAGGAAGAAGAGTTCAGCGATGCGGATTATTGTGCGTAAATTACTCAGCTGGTACGGCAATTTGAGCTCGTGTGGGTGTCCCGGAAAGGGGGCGGGCACGTGACCTTTGGCCCCGAGCTTTAAGCCCTCTTTAATTCCTGTTTTTTGTTCGCACTGCGCACTGCGCTGCCTCAACGTCATTGTCGTGGTCTGTCATGTTAAGTTTCCTTTTCTGAAAACTTGTTACCCGGCTAAACTGTCAGTTTGCATTTTGTTGCACGCACAGCGAGGGGCGTTGCAGGACGGTGGCTGGCTGGGGCGTGGTGGCGAGGGAGGCCAAATTCGAGGGGCGTGGCTGGGGCGCTGTTCTGCTTATAAATGACACGACATCAAAGCGTAACAAGCGGCACTAAATCTAAACGATGCTTCTAAAACACATACGAGCTTACACTAGAAAAAGTTTGGCACTAAATATTTAAAAGGTAATTTGAAAGATTTTCTGTATAAGGAGTATATTTTTTGCAGTGTACAACTGTCACATCCATAAACGCTATTTCGCAGACTGATGTCGAGCTGTTAAGTCTCCGCCGGACAGAGAGGATGAGTCCGGCCGTATACGGGTTGTGGTCGGACGTAGTTTTAGCTTGGTTTTATTTCCTATTTTTGTTGTTCTCTGAAAGGAAAGTCAGGAAGTGACAAAATCAACGAAAACTGATCTAATTTTAAAGCATTTAAGGTGAATATGTGGTATAAGGTGATGCATTTCTAAGGTCTTTAAGAAATTTAACCTGCACCTCACCTTTATTCAAGGATAAAAGCCAACAATTTAATAAAATACTTGTTTCTCGCATGAAATTTACATTTTATCGCCTTAAAATCAATACAAATATTTGTGCCAATAACCTTTTTGCCGCCAAAAATGTATAATTTAATATTTATATTTATTTAAGCCATCGCTTATAAATTTAATAGCAAACATCCGACCAAAAAACACCTTAAATTATGGCCGTTTCTATGAGTTGTCAGGATTGACTATATATTGATATCGAACATATCCTTTTTTCTATTTTTCAGAACTTGTTTGCAGGAAAGAGCAATGCAAACAAATGTTGGCCAGCCTGTCAGGAATTTTAGTTTGCAAAATTCCACTACTAAGAGCTAAAAGTAAAATGTTAAAAGCAAAAATAAACTTTTGTAAAAAACAAACGAATGAGGAAAATCAATTCGCGCATATGGTGGAGTCCTTGTACTCTAGGAATTTTTATATTCCATATATTTTAATGAACCAATTTAAATGAATTTTTAATTAAGCTTTTAACTCAACTGATCCTCCATAACTCGTTGTACAGGAGTTACCCTATAGACAAACCTATATGCCAATGCATCCTTCCGATACGTCCTACCCATAGTTTGGATCGGACAGTGATGGAAAAAAGCGAGCTTGAATTAAAGTTGAATTTGTAGCTTTCCGATAACATCTTCCCAATTGGAAACGGATGAAATCGAATGGCAGAAAGATTTTACAAATTAGGAGTATCTGTCACCCTGCGACTCACTAAGAGAATTGTAGGCAAAACACTTGTGGCATAATTCGCAGCGCCGCTATTGGAGTCTCCCCAGTTGAGGATCCTTGTTGCAGCATCCACATGTTTTGTTTGTTATGTAAAACTATCCATATTTTTATCAATATTTTAACATTATCAAACTGAACATTTTCAGTAAAGAAAGAAAGAATCTAATAGTTTCTGATAGTCTGCGAAACTGAACAGCTAGTATTGCTGATATAAATCAAAAACTATATATATTTTGGGGTTTTTTATAGATAGGTTATTCGGAACAAATCAACAATACAATACCCCTAAAGAGTATACAAAACAAGTGGAGAGTGAACAAAAAATGCAATCTGTAACCAGGAGCAGTCGGTCAGTCGGTTTGCGAGTCAGTCAATAGTTCAAGCTGAAGAGAAAATCAAATACTGTGGAATAATGCAAATCGAAAGTATTTTCGTTTTTTGCATGTGCTCGTTTTTTGTGTATCATTGTTGGACAAACACTTTTCGATCGCAATATTTTCCCCTTTTGTTGCGCATCGGCTTTCAAAGAGTTTCAGCTTCCTGTATCCTTCGCATACGGTGCAACAAAAGCCGGTATATATATTTCAACCCAGCCATCGCTATTTTGCACAAAATGATGTTATTTTGACAATGAAATAATGAAATAAAATGAAATTGCGGTCACTTTTGTAATAGTTGATAGGTGTAAAAGGCAAGAATATTGGGGCATATTTAATTTAGAAATTACTTTTCTGAAAATGTTGAAGAAAAATCTGGTAATTTCATTTTTGCATTCCGTCAAGTGAAAGTTTTCACGCCCATTTCCGGGCAAAGTTGTGAATTATAACACCATTGTGGGACAGATATATGTATGTACGTACCACGTATAAGCATGATGTATACGTACTTGGGGCTGGCAAACTTTTTCAACTGGGCAGAAAGTTGAGGCCGTGTTAAGCCAAAGTAGTTTAGCCATGGGATTTTTGCACTTCTTGTAGCCAGGAAATGTTTACATATGCGCATAAAGATGCAGCTCCCTCGCCCCAGTCGCCTCCGTCTAAAGTTTCTGGAATAGAGCTTCTGTAAACTCTGGGAGAGAGGGGGCCCCATAAGAAAACTTTGTTTCATTTGTTATGCTCGTAAATTGCGGGCACTGAGGCCGTGAAAATCTCATTTGCGCTAAGTAGGCAGTTGACAATGTGGTCGAGCACATCTCACTCCCAGAAATGTAATTAAACCCGATGTATTTTTAACGTATTACGAACGTCTATCATAGACGTCATCCCAAAACGTGCCTAATAACTAGATTAATCTCTGCGGCGACACCATGACCTTCTCACAGTTCAAAGTACATGATATTCATTTGCAAATTTAATGAATTTAATAAAATGTTAAATCGCTGAAAACAAATAAACCGAAACCATCAGACCACTCTTTGTATAATTTGCGCAAACTAATGTTTTCATTAACTAAATTGGCCCCGACAGAAATAATTAAAAAACCTTTTCATGCGTAATACCAGCAATGGTATAAATTTTGATGCCTTTGGCTCGGGAGCTACGAGTGCCGCTTCAGTTTTGAACAAGTAAACAAATACAGAATTAAATAAATTCTACTGCAAGTAAAGTTTAAATCATTTTTAAAATGAATAAAATATTTGTGATGTGTATGATTGTGGCAACTGCTCTCACCTCAAGTTTAGGTTTGTTGTTAGAATATTTAATTGAAAAGTAGTTGATTTCAAATTAATATTTAGGCGATCCAGTGGCACGCCATAAACGCCAAGCCAACCAAGGATACGGAATGGGTGGAAGCGGAATGGGTAGAGGAAATGGAATGAACGGAGGAAACGGCGGTGGAAACGGAATGGGAGGACCAAATGGAAATGGAAATGGAAATGGAAACGGAAATGGATATGGTGGAAGAGGTGGGAATGGAATGGGTGGAAACGGAATGGGTGGCAATAATATGGGTGGCGGATATGGTGGGGGTCGGGGAGGCAACGGAATGGGTGGTGGGTATGGCGGAGGAATGGGTGGTTCAAATGGAAACGGAATGGGGGGACGAGGAGGCAACGGAATGGGAGGAAACGGAATGGGCGGTGGAATGGGAGGAGGTATGGGAGGGGGAATGGGAGGTAACGGGATGGGAGGAGGAATGGGAGGACGTGGAGGAAACGGAATGGGGGGAGGTATGGGAGGAAACGGAATGGGCGGCGGAATGGGAGGAAACGGGATGGGAGGAGGACGCGGCGGATACGGAAACGGAATGGGTGGCAACGGAATGGGCGGCAATGGAATGGGGCCTGGAGGAATGGGCGGCCAGGGTGGCTACAATGGACGAGGTGGAATGGGAGGACCAAACGGAATGGGAGGCTCCAACAGAATGGGACCACCAAACGGAATGGGCAGACCTGGTGGACCGAACGGAATGGGCCCTGGTGGTTGGGGTGGCAACAATGGCAACGGAAACAATGGAAATTACCGAATCAACAGTAGTAGCTACAGTACAACCTCCACTACCACGACAACTGACAGTGGCTGGTAAAATCTTGGATACCATTCGACTGGAAGTTATTTTAGGCGTAACAAAAATGTCAAATCAATTTGTTTTAAATGTAAAAAATACATAAAGCAAAAAGAAAAATTTTTAAAAATAAAAATACTTCAATAAATCAAAAAGGACATTGATATTTATTGAAATATTTATGCGTGCTTAAGCAGCCACTTATTCGAAAAGGGGGGAAGACAGGGTTAAATATAATACAGCTGCTGGGTATTAAACAAACAAGTCACGCCATCCGTCAAGGACCGGGGACAGCTGGCTTTCTAATAGATTGCCTTATCCTTTAATTGATTACAAATAAACACAAACTGCGTAAGAGAGGGGGAGGACAATTTTCTGGTCCTTATCCTGGCTACGTGCTCGCCTTTGGCTCGCGTGCATTTCGATATTTGCTTAGGCCCGTTTAGGACTAGAAAAAGGGTGGTGACCTGCGTGACCCTGACCCCTGAATCGCGCCATGACCGTGATCCTGCCACCCGATCCTGACTCCCGACCCACCGCAAGGCTCTCTTCTGTTTGGCCAGGTGCACATGCGTCACTCAACATACCGCACTGAAAACTTGAAACTACATAAATCTTTATTAGCTTTGCTATCTGGGCGGGCTGAGTGGCAAGCCGGGAAAGTGGCAATCAATTAAACAATGTCACAAGTGCTTGCCACGCATTTGCATGCAGGGGCAGAGAAGGGTGGACTAGAGAGGCCACATGCCAGCCAGACCAACTCGTAATGACCCTCTCCTGGATTCGATTTTAACCTATTGAATCTTCAGGTAGGATTTCGTGTCTTGTGCAGTTCATTTTCACTTTAAGTCTACATCTTTTTTTTTTTAACAATTTTCAATTAAAGAGTATTCATAGTTTTGTCTAGAAACCCTCCACCATTCAATAAACCACGGCCAAGTGGTTTTAAACCGACGGCGGTTACTATGATTGATGTATCAATAAAGTCGCTTGGAGGACCTTTCCTTGAACGAGTATCACATTCCCCATTCGTTTATCCATCTAAGCGGCTTTGTTGTCTCCTTCCCCGGCATTCAATTTTCAAGGATGCTGCCGCATTGGGTTAACACTGGCCATCTCGGCAATCCATTTGGGCCCCTCCTGGGTCGAGGATGTGTTCGGTGTTCTGTGTGCCAGCGTCGGAGCATTTTATAATTTATCAAAATGAAAATTGATGCCCCGGCGAGGCAAGTGCAGTTCAAATCCCCTCCCTTTGGAGTCCGCTTGGGTTTTTTAGTTTTTGGTTGCGTGCTGCACTTGTAAGCGATGGGGCAGGGCCAAGGGAGCCACTTCGGCGGAGCATGCCACACGAAATGCCATCGCAAATAGCGAAAATGCTTTCGCAAATATTTAGACGAACTTTTTTCAAGCGACACGCGTTCAGGTCGAGGTCCTGGCCGAAAAGAATGCTGCTTTAAGACAGCTCCTTTCCATTGGCCTCGTTCTCTATGTCTTGTTTTTGTTTTACTTGCGATGGCTTCTCTGGTTTCTGTTTAGTTTAATACTCTATAGATTGAAAGATTTAATAAGTTAAGAGGTTATAGAGAAGAGAATGTATAGGTTTTTTAGTGACACACAGTATTTTAGAAATAAAAATTTCCATTATGTAGGGCTTTAGTACTAGAGGATATCCCCAAGACGGAAAGTCTCCACTTTCAGGGTATCTGATTGTTCCTAATGCCTTCTCCTCAAATGCCCTCTTGCCGTATATTTTTTCGGACTTCTGGCATTTATGCCAGTTAAGTTGTTGGCCAGTTCGTGCCTGCCAGCGGCCTTTATTTGCGCTTGCATTTTCATTTGTGAGTGTAAATAGCATTAAAAATAATTTTCCGGCTTAAAAGCGCTCCACAGAAACAAGTGAAGGAAAGGGAAGAGAGAAGCGCTGACAGCCGGACGGGCTTATGCACTTAATGAAATGTACACGGCAATTGTTACGGCAAGCGAGACGGAGACGGAGACGGGAAAGGAGAAGAAACCAGAGACGGAGTCGGTTCCGAGCCCGGAGACAAAGATGCGGCGGACATCAATTGGAGGCGAACTTAAATTTCGCAACGGCCATCGTTCCTGAAAAATGGCCGGCCCGCATTAAACGGGTTAAGTTGGCTGCCAGCGGGTTAAGCCATCCGTGTTGTTTGCCCAATTTAATTGTTTTTCGGTTTATATGCATTTCGGTTAAAAGCCCTGGCAAAATGTTAACAATTGAATGCCAGTGGCAAGTGGAGAGATTTCTTAATGGAATCGTTATTTAATAAATCGTAAATATTGATTCAATTCGCCGAACTTGAGCTAATTGCCTTGGAATCCGGCAAAGTATTTAATTGGCTCGAGTAAGGACATTAGGCCAGGATGACAATCGTGTTCCGAGGATGTAACATCTGCATGACTTTAGCTGTTTATCTTATCGCTTTTCATTAGAAACAGAGAGGTTGGGCTGCCCAAAGTATTTGCAAATAAATCTAATTGAAATCTCTTCAACGATAACATCGCCCCAATAAATATTCATGACACTGTCGCCCCTGCCATACCACCTCCCACTTCCTGTGTGTTTTTCTTTCATTTGCAAACCAACTGACCTGAGCTTAATAATAATACAACTGAAAATTCAAAGAGATTTTATGGGCAAACTAAACATTTTGCATAATTATTCCAGGTGAGGTGGGCAGGTGTAATAGCTGGCGAGTATTCCTCAATGCCAGGACTCGCATTCCAGCAGATATCTGGCCGGAAGAACATTTCTTCGCCTGTTCCGGCTGTCAGGAGAAATTTTGAGTTGCCGAGCACAATGCCAAAATAAGTTACAAGGTCCCATTGGTAATTACAGCCCCTCCAAGGACTAATTAGAGATTCCCCAAATTAATTCCGACAGCCTAAGGGTGAGTGGTCTGATCTTATCAGCGTCTCAGCAACTATCCCCTGCTTGTAGCCCATTATTGATTGACCAATTGAGCACTCTCTGCCGTAAACTTGCACATTTTTATTAAAACAAGACCAAAGTTATGAAAACAGTCGTCTGGGCGACTTAGGCTGGGCTGGGACTTTGAGCATATCCGGGAAGCTGGCGTGACAGACGCGCGCCTTCGGCTCGCCGCTGACGGGCTCCAGCGACTTCCTATCCGTTATGATGGCGGTCTGCCGGGCAGTGGTTTGGGGCACGGACACTTCGGTGTGGCTGGAGCCCGAGGGTATGGTGTGCAGATGGCTCATCGAGGACGCCGGGCTGCCGAGGTTGATCTCGGCCACCAGCTTCTGGTAGCACGGATGCGTTGGATCAAAGCCGGGCTCCACATCGTGCGGCGTCATATCTTCTTGCGCCTGGGGGGAATCAATTCGGGAAGTGTGTATTGTTTTATCGTCACTGTCGTAGAAGAAATCAATGTCGCTTTCGGGACAAACTTCCGAGCAGGGCAACGATCCCTCCCCTTTATCGATGTGCGAGCTGGACTCCGAGGTCCACTCGGAGAACTCCTCGGAAATGAGCCGCCGTGCGAGAGGTACGGAGAAGTATTCCTTGTAGTGGAGCTTCCGGCGCCTTTCAAACTCCGTACGCCGCACCTTTAAGAGCGATTTGTTAATATTTTTATGAGTAATTGATCTGCATTACCTTCTCCTCTAGGGACTCTGGGTAATCCTCATCCGCCGAAGAATCGTCCGACTCGCCTTCTATGCCGAACGCCGGCATTTCTGTCTTTGAAGTCAAGCGGAGCTTTTCGATCAGCGCACTCGTGTCTAGTTCCTTGGGCAGATCGTCCTCAAAGACGAATGGAGTTTTGGGCTCGTCGATGACCATGTGCCCGTAGTCCTTGCCCACCGGATGGAAAGTGTTCAGAATGTTGACCTCGTCGAACTTGGCGGACTTCAGGGCCATAGAAGAGCCATTGTTGAAGTTTCCTGTCACCTTGAGGATGCCCTTAACCGGATCGCCATTGCTCGCCATGCTTTGTATTAAAGGTATTTATGTTTGGTTTTTTATATTTTTTTTTAGAGTAATATAAGAGAGAACCTTTCGAACAAGGCAAAGTGTGGGTGTGTGTGGCTTGTGTGTGAGCAAGTTTCCAACTGAATGAAAAACTACAATTTTTTCTGGACCTAAATTAAAAGAACTACTATGACTAAACATTTTGAAACTCGATACAAAATAATTAACAAGGTTCTATCTTTATTTAAGGATGTTTCCGGAACAGACATTCAAGTGCCTTGTAGTCCCTTTAGTTCAATCCCCGATAATCCCGGTTATTGTTTTTGGGTTGAGGGTCTACTCGACGTGCTTTGTGCTGCCGGTCCTCGACGCTTCCGAGTTCCTGAGAGTATTTTGCAATCGCAGCCACCAGACCACAAAGTAAACTCATTTCGACGTGACCCGGGTGGAGGGTTACTGGATGGCAGAGCGGAGTCGGAGCAACACTTCATTATTGATGCTTCGAACTGCAGTTTTTGTTATTGATGTAAACGTATTCATCACAAACGTGGTACCTCCGATACCCTCAACCAGCAGACCTAGCTGGGAGGAGGTAATCGGTGGGGCAACCAAAGCAGTTGCCGCAGTTGCAGTTCGTTCTGTGGCAGCTGTCACTTCAAAACACTTCAGTGCACACGGTTTTTCCCCCGCCTGCTACCGAGGCAGGGGGGTGGAAACTAGTGTCGAGGGCGGCCACCGACAGGCTGCCCAGGGGCGGAGGAGCAGCATATTGGGAATTGATTGCTGCACATTATTTCACAATTTTGCCAGCAAATAAACAAGCCTTCTGCCGGAGTGCATTCAGACACGGGTCTAGGCACTCGCAGAAAAAGTATGTGGTCTGGGAGGCACAAGGACACCCCACTTTAAGACAAATACTACAGAGTAAAGGACCTACAAGTTCTCCCAGTGCACTGTCGCCTCAATAGCGGCATGCATATGACGAGCAACTCCTTATAAGCCCAGTTTATGCGACAAAACAGCGCCATAAAAGTGACGATGACGATGCTATTCCTCCCTGGCTCCCGCCCATGATCCTGCAGGGGGGTCGTCATTATCACCACTTCGCCGTCATGATGATGTTGCAAGCGATGCCGACAAACAGTCAACAACTGTTTTCGTGTGCCAGCAAGAGCCTGGCAGCCATGTTTGATTGCCTCTGGCAGGGTCGGGATGTTGATGTTGATGCTGATGCGATGTTGATGCGGCTAGGATATTTTTCCTTCGATTCCCGGAATTGCAGTTGGCCCGATTGCATTTCTTATGGGTGCTCCTTCTCCGTACTCCTCCCATCAATCGCAACAATGTGCAACGGGAGCAGGATGTGCACTGAGTATCCGTAACTGTGCGTCCGAATATCTGTATCTGTACGTGATACATATGCGCACAAGTGAGAAACGTGAGGTGAGATTCGTGGGGGCATTCCAGGGGGATTGGCGAAACAGGCTTCCTTCCTTCCACATATCAACAGGATTTTATGGCAAAATCATAAATTTTCACCCGATTCTTTCCGCCTTGCCTGGGGAGCTTCCGTTTCCGCCACAAGTTGCCTCGAATTGGCCTGAAACGCCCCAATGGCATGGTGTTGTGCGAGAAAGCGGGCGTGACCTGAAGGTGCCCAGAATCTGTAATATGAGAAGTAACAAAATTAATATCCACGATCATTATTAAAATATTTCGATTTCATTCCAATTCGCTGGCTCATTATTCACATTTCTGAATAACAGAAGCTGGTCTTTGGCCGCTCCTCGGTGTGCCAGTTGGAATGGCAAACGGTTATGCATATTTATTGAAAACTGTCTGCTGCGATTAAAAGCCAATCAGACCAATTGCAAATTCCTTTTATTGGCCTACCTGTCTGTCCTGCGATCCTGCATATTGGACTGCTCTCCCTCCCTCTCCCCCGACCTGTGTCCAGTCCGTAGTTTATAAATATTTAAAATTTAATTTTTGCATTTCCACGCACACAGCCCACAGTTTATATCTTTTTTTTACCCATTTCAGGAATGCTTGATGTTGGTTTGCAGTTTGGTTTTTTCTACCTCTGGTATTTTGTGGGGAGAAGGGTATATTCGGTAGTAAAGGAATTAAAATTAAAGAGAGGTTTACTTAATTATATAAACTCTGTACCAGTCCGCAAGATAGCTCTTATTTTTTCTGGAAAATGTGGTTTAATATTCATGATTTTTTATCGGGTATCTGCAGGTCGTAAAGCTTTGCTCCAGAATTTATCACATTTCCCCTCGTTTGCTTTTGCTGTAAGATTAAAATGAGTATACGCCCCATCTCTTCCACTCCGTGCCCCCGTAGCACTCGCCCCCGCTGTCCTCCGCCTGCGCTGGCTTTGCAATCGAAGCGTGAAACGTTCCAAAAGGCAAACACGTTGAGCGCAAATGTACCACGTTTCCTTTTTGGCTTTGCACCGCCATGGCACCTCCCCTTCTGGCTCACCGCCCCTCTCGGAATTCGTGGCCAAAACCAATACCTGGATCACCTGGGTGTGTGTGTTGTGTGTGCTGCCAGTTAGCTACCGCTTGACAGCTTGGCAAACAGTTAAATAAAGTTGGCAGCATCTCTCCAGCATAGTCTCCCACCTGCCGGCGCCTCCTGCTCCGCCACAATCGTGTTAGCCTGATTATTATACCCTACACGTGGGTGTATTGGCTTAGAGCACTAATAGGGTCTCTAAATACATTAATTCTTTAAAAATATTACTAATGGAGAGTTGATGACTTGACTATTTTGTTACAAAATCAAGTAATAAACTGTTACTTGCTCCTCTCCTCCCTAATAACCATTTTAATTAGATGCTTTCCAAATTCTGACAGCATTTTTGAGATAGTTCTTGATGTTATTTTGGAGATGGCTTGCCCTCGAAGGCAAACGGAAATTCAATTAAATTTGGCTGTAAACAACATCAGCTTGGCGGACAGCGTCTGACGATCTAGTGCTCAGTGAACTGCAGCAGAAGAAGTAATTGAATTGGCTGTCAAGGAACATGTATGAGCGGTTCTGAGGGCTATTGCTCATATAGTATATTTTTAATAAAACTCATCTCTGCTCCCCAAGACACTTGATTATTAGTGAACTCTCTGTTGAATTACAATTTCATGACAATGGCACAATGGGCCGGCTAATGAATATGAATTACACCAGGGCGAGAGCCTCCTTCCCGAAGTGTGCTTGTCCAAGGAGCAGGCACGGCGGCAGCAACAAACAAACAAACAACAAGCCGAAACAAGGCAACTGCAAACAAACATTGAGCTGATTGTACGACAAACAGAGAAGGGGATGAAGCGCCAGACAGGGGCTACCCACTTATGTCAGACAACAAGACTTATGCGACAAAGTTTCTCCTACTAGACTCTGCTGTCTTTTCATATAAACTTGTTGGTACTTTTCGCTGCCAGCTACTCTCCTATTTTTTCCCCCAAACCCCAGCCGGCATTGTCCTCGAACCAAAAACTAACTTCACGGGACAAAACTCGCATAAATTACACGCGCACAAGCAGAAGTCACCAAATGTCAGATGCACTAAAAGCAAAAAGCGAAAACCCACTGACAAAACTATGAACCAAATTGCAGCCAAAGTACACCTAAAAAAATTAGAACCTTGACCGTTTAAATTCTCGGATTCATAATCGTATTCAATGGGGAAATTAGTGCACAATTGAGTAAGTCTTTTGATGCCTTAACCGCTTGAAACGCCCGAATAATACACCCTTTGTTAACCCCACAATAATCAAGGAATAAAGAAACCGCCTCGGGCTGAGTCATCTCCGTTCGCCAAGGTCCAGGCCAACTTTTCGCGAAAGGAAATGCGGCCAATTTGTTGGAGCTGCACTTGCCCCCCCGAGGTCTCCCTCTATGGCAAGTTTTTTCAATGGCGGCCTTCAAAACTGACAGCCGCCGTGGGCATTGAAGAACTGAATAGAGAAAGTCGCAAAAAACCGGGAAAGCAAAACCAAAACATGACCAAACGAAATCGAATCATCACGCAAAAAAAAGAAAACATTAACTATGATTTATGATACTGTTCTGCCACTTTTTTCCAGTCCAACCATCAAAACTTTCGCATTCTAGACCAATTAAATTACAAAATGAAATAGGATATGCCATCACCACTAATGACCACTTTTGTTTGGTTTTAAAAAAAGTGAAATTACTCTAATTGACAGGATTTAAATAATAACTGGAGCTTGAAACCCCAAAAAGTGGATAGACATTAAAATCAAGATGCTTTGCCCTTTCATCGATGGCCCAAAGTAATCATCTGATGGGCCAGGTCTGACCATTTACTCTCCATTTGCCATTTGCCATGAAAATGAAAATCGACCAGTTGATTGGCAAAACAAAACTTTACCAGAGGCCTCTGCACTTCATATCAGATGCCTATTTGTCGGCCAGTGCCAGTCTAATGGACATTCAGTATGGAAAGGCGCTCAAATTGGAAGCCAAAGAACATCTCGTGCTGGGGGGGGGGAATGGCAATTCATGCAAATGAGCTTAGAGCCAAAATGTGTGGTCACCCAAAAGCCAAACAAAAGATGCATTCTACTTGGGGTCTTGCCCTTCTTTTTTTCGAAGTCTCTGAGAAAAAAATTACAAATCAGTTTTGGGTTTATGCATATTGTACAAACTATGTCTTACCAGTTTACTAACTGAAGCCTTTGGCCGCAGATGCCTGCGTTTCTCGAAATCCAAACAGAGGCCCTGGGCCCACTTTCTGTGCATCTCTTTCGGAAATTTCCATCCTGTCTCTCTCTAACTCCTCTTTTGAGCCAAGTTCAACAAAAAGCTGGCCAAAACAATTGTAATTAAAAGAAACGTAAAGCCAAATGAATATCTTTCTTTAAACAACCAAAGAATGTTGTTCAAAGAGATATCCTTTTTTGGTAATTAAAGTTAGAGGTTGAATTTTTGAAAACTTTCTCCATGGCCAAGGTAATAGAAACGAAGGTGACAACCATAGATTGTCCTGTGAGGCAAGGGGTTGCATGAAATATCCTACTGAGCCACGTGTCCTTGAATAAAGTCGAGACTCTCGGCTAAGCCTCGTCTGGTGGGTAACCCAATGGTTTGTCGCCTAAACCATCCTGCAGCGACCACTCCACCATTATCCTGCAACCCCGACTAACCTTATGGAATGACCGACCAGGGAGCTGCCATAATACAATTTATACGACAACACTTTAGTGCAAAGTTTATGCGCAGTGTTTACAACGTGCCATAAAAGCCGGACAATGCGTGGATAAGGGGGGCAGGTGGCCGTGTGGTGGGGGCAAAGGTGAAAGGGGGGAGGGCAGTCCGGGGATAGTCCTGGTTAGTGGGGTGCGTAGCAACTGCAGTTCATACACGGGGCATAAGTAGAGCGATCCAGGATCAGAGTTCATTGCCACCACTCTCACGGTGTCTCCTTCTCACACTTAGCCCTGTCCCTTTACTCGACCATATCCCCTCCTCTTTCCCCGCCCATAGCCCCATCTCTTTCGCTATCGATGCCCCTTGTTTGTCGCCTGAAATTGGCAGCTCCTAAAAACGAAGTAATAAACCAACTCCGGCACACATACTTGGGGATTTTTGCGGCTAAATACGGTTATGGCTTATGGGTGATGGTCCGCCCAGGAATATAACAAATGTGGGGATTTTACAATACCCTCCCCCTACTGCGACCCTCTGCTCCCCCCGCCACGCTGACGCGGCACTTTTAATACCCCGACAAGTGTGCCCTGTCATTGTCGATGTGTCCGGGATTTAACTTCGTCTGGGGATTATTTAAACACACATAGTACAGCCCGAAATGAAATAAACTGCGCCAACTGATTTTCCAGTCTAGCCAAAAGTTAGACGGGCTATAAAATGTAAACAAAAGTTGCGGCTAGGATCATCTGGACGTGCTTTACGGGTCTGTCATCCTGAGTCTGTTTTCGGGATTTAAAAGGCTTAGTGTTAAAAGTGTTAATTTTAATAAATTTGAAAGCCTTTCAAAGCCAGGGGAGTACTAACAACCACTCAAAGTGCCGCATTTTAAAGTCGTTTCTGGTCGTTGGCTTGTTTTTCCGCTAAATTATCCCGTTCAGATCTGGTCGTCGGATAGGAATATCAATTTATGTTGATAGATGAGTGGTCCCACCACCCTATGGCGCTCCTCCCGCCACAAAAACACAAACTAATTGAGATGACAAACGCCAAACACATCGTTCCATCAGTCCATCAGTGCAGCCAGTTAGAAATTGCTTTTCTGCTTTCCTGCTTTGCTGCCTTGCTGCCTTGCTGCTTTTTCGATTTCTTGCTTTTCCGAGTTGTTGCTTCTGGGGCAGCCGGTTGTCTTTGCTCGGTTTTAGTTTCATTTTTTGGCCAGATGCTTTTTTGCTTTTCTGCTCCTTTGGTTCGTGGATTCGTCCTGAAAAGTTCTTGGACGGAAGCGGACTCGGCCGGGGCGATGGAAAAAAAGACTCATCGCGAGTGACTCGATTTCCACTTGAGTAAACATTAACGTGCCGGACGCTCCATTGAAATTCAAGCGAGCAATTCATTTCCACTTAATTTTCAACGCTCCTTCTTTTTTTTAACCAAAAAATGTCCCCCGCACTTGTTCTTTTGGTTTTGAGCGGCTGCCTGATTTTTGTCATTTCCCTTTTTAGCTGGCAAGGAGTTCTGTTTTTCATTATTTTTTTCCCAATGGCTGTAAAGTTTTCCGCCTTTTCTTTTTTTTTGGGCGAAATGTGTCGCAAATTAGTCTGGAGTAGCTCTCCGGACGCAAATTTTTAAAAACTTTGTACCGCGGGGGATCGTGTAATTTGTGGCACTTTGATTGGCCAAATTGAAATCAATTAAGTGCGGTTCGGCACGTGTCCGCTTCTAGATTTGATTAGCTTCCGTTTCGGTTACAGTTTCGATTAAAATTAATGGCCTTCAAAGGGGAAAACTTTGGCCCGGGTGAACTATAGCACTTCTCTGGCATAAACACCACTGACACAATTAAGTGCGTTTGTGGAAATGGAATTTATCGATTCGTTTGTTTGGCCAACCGATTACACCCTTGACACCCCTGCCCCCGAGTCGGAGCCAGAGAGCTCTTCATCTGCGAAAATCATTTTCTGTTGATTTTCGGGCAATTGTGATGCGACAAATAGCTAATTAGATTTCATCCGCGCGCACGGCCCGAGGCCCTGTTCTCCTCCTGGTTCTACAATTCTCACCTGGCCGAGCAAATTGATTAAATGAGTGTGTAAGTGAGTGGAGCCGGAGGCCTTTTCGGCTTGGTTTGATTAAATTTTCAATTTTGAGAAATTAACAAATCAGAGAGTGATTCCCGAGGGCCCATGTAGATGGTTCAATGTTATTTTAACTTTTATCGAGTTGAGGGAACTTTAATTGCCACAGACCAGGCATTAATCCATTTATGGAGGGATGCGGCAAAGTCCACCTAATAATATTTCCATTAGACTAAATTATTTTCAAAGCGGCGCAAGTTTTGGGAGAATTCCACCTAGTGTTTCGGACCAAGTTCTGACCGTCAAAAAGAGGAGAACGGCAAGGGGCAACGGCATTCCCAAAAGCAGCCAGCACTCGCCACTTTAGAAATGGGCTCGAAAAACTTTTGATTTACTGAAGGTAAATGTTATTGTTGCCTGCCACAGCTGCCTCTGAAGTTGCTCCTGCATCTGCCTTTGCTCTGTTGTTATTTAGGAAAAGTTTTCACAGCAAGTTGAGTTAATTTGTATCCACAACTCAATTGCAAAAGTTTAACCGAGCAAAAGATTTATAAAGTTTATATGCAATAACAAGTCAAAAAGGCTTCTTGCTTCGGCAGTTGCAACAAAGCAGCACCACAAAGAAGACTGACTTTTCTGTACATCGAACTGCAATAAGTCTCGCTTAGGCATTGAGGCTTTTTTAGTCAAGATTTAAAACAAATAATTCATGGAATGCAAACAAAAGAGTATGAAGACTGTTAATAAAGTCTGCCCTAGCCCTAGTAATGGCCAGCAGAGAGTGGAAAAGGGAGCTCTGAAACGAATGCCCAGCTGCGGGCATTTGCAATCAGCCCTTGATAACCAGCAAATGGCCAGTCAAATGATAACGATTCTGATTCCGAGCATCCGAACATCGACTCGGGCCAGGACGACATAATAACTGGGCCCGCTGGGAGGCGGCTAGGGAGACCCTGGCCACGATTGACTTTTATGCCACTTACTGCACTCCCAGAACGGAGGCACGGACGGCAAACGACGGAAGCGGCAAAAAGGGAGCGCAATGGCAGAGAGAGCCAGCAAAATTAGTTTGGCCTGCGGCTAAAAAGTCAATTTTCATAACAATTTCTGACTCTCATAATGAAGCTTCGGTTCTTGTTGTTCCTTTTACTGCGCCCCTCAAAGAGCCAGCGAGTTGTCGAAGGAAAACAAAACGATTGGCTGGATGAACGTCTTCCAGCCAAGTTGTAGTTTGGCTGCCAGGATGCTCCTTTGAGCCTGACTCTAGTTACACAAGCCGCTTTAATGGATGCTGCTCTGCTTTATTACTATCTCCCGATTTATACCTCCAATTAACACATTTATTCCCAATTTTATTCAACGAAAAGCTGCGACTCTCCTCATTTATTCAGCCATTATTCAAATGCAGCGGGCGTGGCCCAGAGGTCTCCTTGATTTACTGTACAGCTGTGACTGCACTCGCACGCTTTCCTCGCCAGTTTTTCACAATTTGCACACTTTTTGTGCTCTTTGTTGTGCTGCTATTATAAAATATGCATTTGCAGCATTATTAAAAATGGAAGGCGCATTGTTAGTGTGTCCCTGCGTGCGGATCTAGCTGGGAGGTGGCATTGAAACGGCGCGAGCAAAAGTTTACTTCAGTTGCTTGCGGCACACACGGCGTATGGGTAATGTCAGCTCTGAATATGCATAAAAGATTTGGGCGCTGTTGCTGCTGCTAAAGTTGCATAATTCCGCATAAATTCCACTGACATTTTTTAATCTACGTTGAAAGTTTCTCTAAAACACAAACATTTGGCCGCACACTCTGGCACACAGAACTCATACGGATGTGAGTATTTATTTCAGAATTTGCATAAATCCCAATTGCATTGCACTTTTGCCTTCTTCCGTGTCTCAATGGCCAAATAAAATATCTTCGCTTTCTCCGCCCGGCTTTTAAGATGCTCAGCTGCTGCACTTTAGACCCCCTACCTTCACTGCCGACCCTTTCCAGCGCCTGGGCTGGCTGCTGGCTGCTGGCTGCTGGCTCTCAGGATTCATAAAATGTGTATGAAGCGTGCAAAATGTTTTAAATTTATTACAATACGACGAGCAGGAGTCGCGTCTCGGGTCCTGGCGTACGCAAATGCGACATAAAACGCTAAAAGATAAAGCAAACTGAGCAGCCATGCCAGAGCTTAGAGTTTCCCGATTAAAAGATAAGGCGGCTTATCGAATACTCTTGCATTTTCCATAAATCAATCCTGCTCTCATCGTCCAGAAAAAAGAGTTCTCTGACTTATCTCAGCTATTAAAAACCAGTAATAGATCACCTCAAGTTAGTGTATAAAGCTTTTTAGGTAAACCTCCTTCAGAATGCCAAGGGTAGATCGCTTTTCCGATTGGGTCTGGCCACTTTTTTATGCGCTCCTTAAAGTGCGTCACATAAAAATGACGGTGCATGAAGGAATGTGTGTGCTCAGGTGACCCCGACCATTTATCCATCCACCCCAGTGCAGCCCCAGCCCCTCTGTTCCTTCTCCTTCGTTTTACTTTCCTTTTCCTTTTTTGTTCTTTACTGAATGCATTGCGAGTGACAACGCTCAAGGCTAGGTGGGCGGAAAGTGGGCGGCGGACCATGGGCAGGTGGAAGCTGATACACGTTGCTGGCTCGGAGTTTATGGGCCAAAGGCAAGAGTGCGTGTACACACGTGGGTGCGAATGCGATTATTTACAGTGAACTCCTCTAGTAAGGATGTCGTGGGTTCTATTTTTAAATAGAGGATTTAAAAATTTAAATTATTAGCTTGTTTTTTAAGTAAATGATTAAACAATAGTTAAATTTGTTAATAATATATTACTTACTGAACTAGATCCTTAGCTGATATGCTCCCCTGTCGCTTCATGGGCCTGTTTTCTCTGCGGCTGTTCATCAGTGGGACCTCCATTTTCCTCCAACTTCCTCATTGTGGGCCCCAGGTCCGCGCCCCCCTTCAAACGCATTTATTACATTGCTTTTGAGCCAATTTTTTCCAGCCTTTTAACTGAAAAATTGGCACAGCGCATCGCTTGGCATGCAAAGCAGCCGTTTTCGGTTTTTCTTTCTTTCCTCCACCCTCGCCATCCACCCCGCTTGACTCTGTTCCTTGTTTTTCTTCCCGCTTTTCCAGGACCTTTTCATCTGCTGTAGCTATTGTTGTTGTTGTTGTTGTGGCTCCTGGCATTGTCAGTTGGCCACTCATCCTGAAATGGATCGGTGGGCGAGGGTCAGGGGTCGTGGGTCGTGGGTCGCGTCTCTTGCAGTGATGTGGTCTGCTAAGCAGGGCAGGAATACTGAACGGAATGTCAGAAAATCAGCTCTAGATATACCCTCTAGAATGTTTCAGTTAAATGACTAACAAGAAAATGAAAGTAAAAAGCTTAAGACCTTCTCTATAGGCTTAGATATGAGTTAGAATAAATATTATTTATTTAATCTCTAAGACTAAGCCCCATTACAGGGCATCCAAAGTGCTAATCATACAACCGCATCGCTCCAACATTCATTTTGGGCCTCGATTGCTCATTGAAGTGTGTTGAAAATCAATTAATGGCTTGTCTATACCTTCAAAGTTTGCTTTTTTTCGTCAGAGACTCACGCATGGCTTCAGAGTGTGTCAAGTGCAAGGCAAACAGGAAGGCCCAGTGACCCAAAAAGGGGCAAATCAATTTCGACCTTTGACTCTTTGATAATGAGATCAAAACGGCCAATACACGACTAGTCGAATAGTCGAGCCGGGTCTCAGGTTAAGTCAATATTTGACTCGATTCCCACTGACCACAACACACACAATTTTTCATGCCGCAGTGGTCCGTCGTTCCGTCTTTTTCCACAAATTCTGGGCTCACTCCTCTCCACGGGCATTGTTCTGCTCCTTGTTGGTCGGATCCTTTCTGCTGTTTGCCTTGCTTCACTGAGTGGCCGCAGAAATTTCATTAAGTTCGTTTCGCAACGGGTGCAGATGCGACAAAGGGAATGGTTTAACTGCCGTCCACGACAGCCGAACACCCGAAATAGTACGCAGATATCTCGAGGGAGTCTGCCGGGCAGAAACACCAAAGTTATGCAATCGAAAAGAAACTCGATATTACTTTAATAAAAGCTTGAATAAGATCTTCCTGTGATCTTGTGGATCGTTGAGGGCCATTCCTGGGGAGATGAGATTACTTTGAAAGCGTATGCCAGAATGGCAGGAAGTTTCGCGCCAAAGTGTCATTTTTGAGCGCTTAGTTGTTCCCCAAAAATTCTCCTGGAACTCATTAAACCCGCGGAACTCGACACGTAATCTGAATCCGGCCCTTGAATGCGGCCAACTGTTGCTGGAGATGCGAGTGGGAACGCGGCTGGGGACATGCAGCGAGTGCCGGTGCACAGTTTGGGCCAATTATACGGTTAGTTAACACACAAAACAGGCAAAATGTAATTACATTCTCACGTGATAAAGGGGCAGACAGGCAGTAGGGGCGGCTCAAGGCGATGCCGTCTTTTGAAATCCGATTTAATATTGTTAACTGTGTGCCAAACTTTGTCATTTCATTTCCGAAATTTCACTGGAAACGCAAGGGAACTCTACGATCCGAGGAGAGACTGGCAACAAGATGCTAGTATGCAAATGCCTGAGTCGCTCGCCAAATGCAAATTGCAACAGATTCCGCAGAAACTAATGCAATACTGCTCGGTGGAGGCGGCCTCCCCCTGTTCACACTCCAATTGCGGGCATAATGCCGCTTTAATGCCCTCCAACTAATGAGCCTACATTAAGGAAATTCGTGAACGCAGCAGTTTCGGAGGCGCCACCTGCTGCTGCCACAAGTGCAGTGAGAGAAAAGGGGATTAGACTTGTTATACTATTATACTATAACTATTTCCTGTTTCTTTCTCTGTAAAAGTCAGCTTGGCGAGGGCGTGGGTCAGAAAGGGCTCTGGTATTGCAGTTTGTCACGTAATTTATTAAAATGCTATACACACACACACATACACACATGTGGGAGGGGGCGTGGCTGAGAGGAGGAGGCGAATACAGCTTAGAGGGACAATTGGCGTAATCATCGTTATGCCATCGTCATAATCAGTGCTGCCATTGTATGCCACGGCAGCAGCTCATTGATTTGCAATTATGGAACGTGCCATATTCACGGAGGTGGTGTGGATATCTCCCCGCTCCCCAAGCAATTGAAAGGGTTGTGCCCCATCCATCTTGCCACGCGATTCAATTTAAATCAGCAATGGGATTGCAACGTTTGTCCCACTAATCGAATTAAATCGTCTTGGCAAGTTCCTGGAGAGGCTTAAGACTCTTTAGTTTAGAGGTATCTATTATTTTATAGAAATTAAAGATTGTTAATTCTGTCTTTTAGAACCTGAGGACTACTTGAACTTTAATTCTTTGAATGCCAGGACTTTTTTTGTTGCGTATTACAATGCTTAATTTTATTGCTCGCTTTTATTGTTGTAATTTGGTGAAATCTTCGCCAGCTCTGTTGTGTTTTTCTCTTCATGTCCTTGCTTCTTCTGTTGAAAAACTTTTGCAATTGTATGGGACTTGCTATCTCCTGCTATTGTTGTGGCTGTGTGTGTGTGTGAGTGTGGCGGGGGTCTAAAAATTAGCCCCATTTTGTTTGGCTTTTGTGCTGCCTGCCGTCTTGTGGCACTTGTAGCTGGGTGGCTGGATGGCTGGATGGCTGGGGGGGCTGGGAAGCGGGCGGGTGGCCCTGCAGTAAATCAAAAGTTGAAAATTATAATAAAGTCACTTTTGGTGTTGCTATATCATGCACCCTCCTCTCCCCCTGCCAGTCTCTGCTCAAGTTTTATCAAGTTCGGTTGCAGCAGCCACAAAAAACTTATTTCATCTGCTTATTCGAGCTGGTGTGGCTAATAAAAAGCCAAAACAATTTAGATTAACTGTAAATTGTGTTATTTTGTTTGTCCAGTCAGTGGATTTGTCGCCCTGCCTGGCTCTCTTCCTGCTTGTTGTCCTTGTTGTTAATGCTCCTTCCGCTGGTAATTTGTAAATGCCCTGAAAAGTAGGCAACACTTTTGTGGGGAAGTCAATACAAAAGTCTGAGGACAAGGAGGAGGTAGTCCGTAAAGGACCTGCCAGCTGGCAGCTGCCACTGGGATGAATAATGCTTGAATAATTACAAGAAACATGGAACTGATTTTGAATAGGTTCCAAAAATTCAACCATCGCCAGCAAGGGTTGTCTCTCAAAGTTAATAATAAAATATAAATATATTCATTTAAATCTTAAACCACTATTTCAAATAGTCTGTAAAGGTAAGTAAATAATGATTTTTATCTTTAATTCTATTAACATATTTTTGAAAGTAAACTCTTAGAACCATCCTCGATAATTTAGCATTTAGAAAGCGGGGTCTCGACTTCCGTCGATTTCTTGTGCTTCCTCCTGTGAATCGGAATGCGAATCTGGTCCTTCTGCCTCTGTGACATTTGCTTCTGCCGCTGAGGCCTGCTGGTCTTTTGTCTAAGGAATCGCCTCAAATGGCCACTCAATGCGCTCTGTTAATTTTGCTCCGCAAACGAAACTGGGACTCTGCACCAGGGCTTAGGCCGACCTATCACTAAATGCGCTTGAATTATTTATAAAAGGCATATTCATGAGCTTCGGCCAAGGTGAACTAGAATCCTAGAAGTACGAGGCGGGGTGAGGTGGCACTCTGGGAAACGGAAATGTTAACTAGTTTGAGCCGAAGCTGAGGCAGAAACAGAAAGAGAGGCTGAAGCAAAAGCTGCTTGACAATGGCATTAGAATGTCGAAAAGTTTTAGCCCATCAACCGCTTACTCACTCAATTAGCACGGTCAGTTCTCCGAGCTTGCCTCGGCTTTTTATGCAAATCTCTTGCCGCCCCCCCAAAGAGGTGAGGGCGTGGCGTGGGGGCGTGGCAATGAGAACCATTAAATGGTACATCAACTGTACATTAGCTTGTCTGTTTTTGTTTCATTAGCAAGAACAGCAGGCGTTGGGGGCGTGGACCATATCCTGCGGCTGCTCAAGTCTCTCCAAGTCCCCGCAACTTGACAGCGGCGGCATCAGCCGAAGTTGCAACAGCAGGAGGCAGCCGCAAAAGACTTTAACAAAAGCTGCCAAGGACCAATAAAAGGGACAGATAAGGTAGAGCGCTCTACAGGAGAAGGAAAAATAGCGAGAATGCCATTTGGCTCTTGCATATGCAAGGAATGAGGACTTTCAGGCTGAGCATCGAGTGCGTCTGAAAGATGACACCCGCAGGGCGAATGGAAAGGATCTATAAAATAACAAGAAATATGGCCAATCGATGACTTATCCTATCTGCCCTGAAAGTGCCAGGTAAAGAAAGGACAACAGGGAGAGTTTTAACTTGGAGGCTTTGAGTTTAAACTTTAAAGTGAAAATAGAGTTTAATTTCTCCTTTAAAAGATGGGCTGTCGGGCAATTTAATAATTAATATGTTTCCCCTATGGGAAGCACCCTTCCGAAGTATAAAATTCATTTAAATTCCGTAATTTGTTGATCAATCAAATAAGTGTAAGGCATTAAGTCGAGGCAACATTGTTTGCCGACGTGGTTTTGAAACTTTACGCATCGTTGGCGAGGGCCACTGCAGCGCACGGTTGGAAAGGACGCTTTTGTTGGACAGGACTCAATCTCCCAGTCAATCACCGGACCCGCCCACACGGCTTTTGTGCGATTGACATATGCAAATATTTATGCAGCGCTTCTTTGGACTGCACTGAAAGAAATGGAATTATTATTTTAAAAGAGTTTATTTTTTTCTGAAGGTTTTTCAAAAGAAAAGTCTACGTTTAAGAGAGTTTCTGACCAGAATTATTTAAAATAACTTATTCAGGCCAATAGTTCATGTTTCTCTGCTGGATTGTGCATTAAACTATGTAATCGTTGCATTTGTATATATGTGTGAGGAAAACAAATACTCTTGCCAAGCGCCAAAGGCAGGAACATGAAAGTTAAGTAAATATATAAACAGGCATCGGCTTACGCATGCCTGCCTGACAGTCTCTTTATTATGGCTATTTGCTGTTGTTGTTATTGATATATGTACAGTGCAGTGCACCCACCTCTCACCCGTCTCTGGGACGGACGTAAATCAAAATGTATGGCCAACAAAATTGAAAATCAGTTATGTTTCACTTGCACTATCGCCTCGGAAAAAAATTGCAATTTTTTCTATAAATTGCATGTGAATTATGGATAAATCAACCACAACCAAAGAATACAAAATCATATATGATCAGGATCTGGGAGTTTAATGTGAAAAGCCAAAGCATCGACCAGTTGTTAAATTTCACCGTTTTCACCGGAGTACTTGGATCTCAGTTGCTCTGTTGAATGCGATCCCGATTCAAGTGGTAATAGGCCAGGAACAGGCCGAAGGCGGCGAAGCAGATGACGGCGCCCCAGAAAGGGATATTTCCGCAGCTGAACTCATCGCGGTACACCTCGCAGACCTTACCGCCGATGATAAGCTTCAGCTTCTCTCTCGGGCCAAGAGATCCTCTCATGGTTGTGCAGTTGTTTTCCGGGCCCAGAAGCTCAGCCTTAATTTAGAAACATTTTCCGGAACGCTGGGAGAGTGATGTTGGGGTGCCAGGCTCCTGGGATTTTGTTGTCCAAAAAAAAACAAAAACAAAATATAAGCCATAAAGGTTGCCTAACAATGATGAATCATCATTTGGCGGCAACAGGATGCCTGTCCCGAGTCCTGCGTCCTACGTCCTGCGACATAATTGAATTTAGTGCTAATGATGGCATTGACGATAGCACATAATATTCAACATTAATTCAAGCAGACATTAATTGATTGATTATTTGATTGCATTATTGTCTATATCACAATTGCAATTTCGTAGCTCCGCTTCGGCAGGCAGCGCCCATCAACGCCTTCGTCCGTGGGTCCCTATGTCCTGTGTCCTTGTTGTCAGTCGAGCCTGACACATTCGCGATATTGAATGTTTGTCATCTGGCAAACAACATTGATAATAATAATTTAGCGCAATTTGCATGCTGACAGCCATAATTAATCGATGCAGCGCGACCTCCGCCCAGGAATCGAATGTACATCCTTGATGGGCGATTTTGAACTGGGAATTTAAACAGGAGCCTAATGGATATACTGTGTAATTGCGCATCAGTGTTTTGAAAGTAAAAACTGGCATCAAGTGCTGAATAAACCATGGATGAAAAAGTTTTTAATTGGTGCATCAAAGGGATGTACCTTCGGAGTAGTTCCACTCGCAGTGAATGAATATTTTGCCACAGAATAATATAAAACTTACCTCTCACTAAAAGTTAAAACAAAAAGAAATGTTTAATTTACATTTATCGTTTCGTTGGCTTCCTCCACTCCGGGCCCGGCAATTATCTGGCCCGGAGAGAGATTCTAAGCGAAATTTCTACGCCCTGCAATTATACAAAAATTCATCTTGGCCAGCTTCTTTTTCCGCTTTTGTACTTCGTATTGCATTATTCATGGAGCGGGGCTAAGAAAATTAAAAGCCAGCCTTCTAGCCGTTAGCCGTTGGCCACCCCCGCCCCAGCTGACCAAATAATTGTTTGAAGTTCGCTTCTTCTGGCTGGCCTGTAATCTGCCACAGTTCTGGCCACTAATTTCGCCTTGAGACAGAAATGCCTACCAGAGAGCGAACTCCTCGAGTACTACCAGGCTCAATTGAAATTGCTGTGGAGGCGAGAGGGCAAGGGACTGTTGCAGGACGAAAGGCCAAGAAGTAATTGAAATATTGGCGGCACCAGCAAGCAGCGAGTTCAGCTCGTAAATTATGCACCCGAAACCAAAATAAAAAAAAAAAAAAATATCTACAACAGTCCTCTGTGTAAACAAAAAATCCCTATCCGGAGAACCGAAGAAGTTCCCTGAGATTCTCTTTAATTTATAATTTATCAGTTTTGTGCTTTTGAAGGTTCTCTCGGAGAAGAACCGCCCACCGAGCAAACTTTGATTGCGGTAATTAGCAAATTGTACACACCCCGAAGGACCAAGGACTCGCTGCGCACTTACCTGGGAGGCAGTCGCAGAATTAATGGTTAGTAATTGCTGATGAAAGTTAAGTTTTGGTGCTGTGGCAGGATAGCAAGTTCTTGTAACACATTTATGAGTCATTCCTTGGATAGCCCTCATCTAAAGCAAAGCCCTCATCTAAAAAAGTAAACTGCAGCTCCTTAAACTACAATTTGCCTTTCTAGTGGGAGTAGGAGGAACTGCGAAGTAAAGTCCCGGGAAAAGGGTAAACCAATTTGCCAAAGGTCCCGAAAATATCTGTCGGAAAATATGTGTATATCGCACAATGAAATTGCCTATGCGGCAATATAGTTTCCTGGCCCAGCTCCTGCGGCAGGAGAGAATCTTTTTATTTTTTTTCTCAGCCCCATCCCCTGGTTGGCTTTTATTATTGTTACTTTGAGGCTGACACAATCCGAGCCCCAGCCCCCGCCGGCTTTTTTGTCAGGTGGAAACCTAAGCTAAGCAAACATACAAAAAAGTGTTAGTATGCACAACGCGACACTCGCCAGCCTCCAATTTTCCACACTCCCTGGCCAGCCCAGGCCGTCCAGAAATGTCCTTTTAGCCCAGAACATGGCACACATGCGGGGCGGAGGCTGTGCGTATGTAAAAATGTCCGACGTGATGTAAATTTCTATTGAATGCTGAACGGGCACAAAAAATATTTTTAATGGTCTTTTGGCCAGCAAAGCGGACGAAGAGGATACAAAAGACCAGGGCCAGTGCCAGGACTACAACCAGGAACCCAAGGCGCAAGCGAATTGTCGAAAGTTGAATGAATTGTCGGTTAAATCGAAGGGACAGGTGTTATCCTGTGGTAATATTTGTGTTCGAAACTATTCTGCATATGCCAGGCTGGTTATTTGTGGAATAGTAATCGGGGATCAGAAAGGATAGATAGCCGTTCAGGTTGGACAAGGTAATTGCATTAAGGAAAAGCTAATTTCGAGCTAGGATAATCCTTGAATTTCAAGTTCTCTAAACTGCCGTCATCACACGTGACATTAAATCCATCAAAGGCAAAGCTTGTCAATCAATTTATTCGATTCTGGGGCACCACTTTCCCCGATTCCGCCACTCGAACAGCTCTTGAAACCATTTAGGTTTTGTCATAATTGCAAATTGCGTTATCAGATCATAACGAATAAATAGGCGGGGGTCGGGGAGAGAGCCCCACAAACAGACGGCAAACATGACCTTTATCAAATCAAACTTAATTCCCATGATATCCGCATCAACTGCGTGCAACATCGCTGACCTTGCCCCGGCCATTGGCCGATGCTAACCAAAAACCAACTTCCACACAATAAAAGCAGAAATAAATCGGCGCAGCGGCAGGAGGATATAGAAACACAGAGTGACATGTCATTATTGGGCTTTGACAGGCAAATTCTAAAATTCAAATATTCCGAATCGATTGCAGTTCAGTGGAGAAAGGGCTGCTGGGGATGGAGGTCCTGGGGAGAATCTATGTACTTGTGCGTGTTGCGGAAAATATTTGAATATGTATGGCAGGGCGTATTGTATTTTTGCATAATTTGGCATGTAAAACATGCAAAGCGAGATGAGAAACGTGATGTTGGCTCGGGAGGAGTGAAATTATGAAAATATTGCATCATGTACCGGGGAAATTGTGCGGCTTTTCTATTTTCTATTTTGATTGCAGTGCATTGTAGTTGCCAGCCCGGGGCATACCCTGGTTGGTCTAACCAATTCAAAACAGCAGGCATATTCGATTTTTGGTTTTAAACTTATTTTGCGATAGACTTTGTGTCTGACTGTCATGACAGTCTAGGTATTTAAGAATTAAAGTATAATTATTAATCATCCTGGGTATCAAAGTCTATAACCTTCTTTTGTAAACAATTGCAGTACTTAGGCACCTCGTTTCAGGGCTGAATTATAATTGTGTTCCGTTCATGTAGGTATACCTGAATGCGAAATTTGAAATATTAAATATGGATTGCACTTACATGGAACACACACACACACACACCCTAGATGCGGTGAGATTTTTTAGCTTCCCCACCGCTGCCGAGCTGGTTGTTTATGTTTTGATGTCAGGGAGCAAAGTGCAGTAGGTTCTTTATGCAAATATGCCAAGTTTAGAATGCGATTTCGAGTGTTTTGCCTTCACGGCTTCCAAGTTGCAGCTACAGTATGGGAAGTAACTGTAAGTTTAAGAGAAAAGTCAACAGAACTGTAAAGTCAGCACCTTACTCGCTCGAAACGCAGTGTACTTCTCGCGTACCACCTCTGCTGGTTGTCATTTATCTTGTGCGAACATTTTGTTGTCATATTTATTTATCAACAGGCAGTCCGGAATGCGGCAAACTTCTTTGGCGTCGCCTCAAAATGGCGCAACAAAATAATTCAGTACCTGGGAAATTTATTTCGGCTTAGATGTGTTTTCTGGTGCGGATAAAAAAGGGCATATGTGAAAGATCTCCTTGTAATCTCCGAAAAGTTTCTTCAGCGAATGCGACTTCAAGGTGAGCACTCCAGCTTAAAGCTGTCTCCAGGCTTTGTTTATTTCAATAAAAAAGCAATTTATAAAACGAGGTTTACCTGATTCCCATCCCTGCGCACCTCGAGTTATGCAAATATCTATTGCAAGCCCGAGAAGCGTCTGTCATACGGGTCATAAAAGCCAGTTTTTATTGCTCATCTGACAATATGGACGCAGAGCCCGGCGCTCTTGATGCCAAATCTAAATAATTTGGCAATTTCGTGCTGATTTTATTACAAGCCACAAAAGGGCAGCCATTAAAAGGTGCGTTCAGTTCCCGAGGGGCCTGGCGTCGTGTCGATAAGGTTTGATTAAAATTTTCAGTGTCATACATGGCGTATGAGCAATCTCTTTTAGTGCTAAATAATATTTTTTTGTTTAAATTAGGATATGAAAGGTAGGACATATGTGTATATCTTACCAATATTTAACTTTTTCTTCTTGAAAAGTTTCTGCCAGACGGTTGATTAAAGTTCCGTACTGCACTTGACTCGAGTGCCAACTGAGATGGAAGGCAGCCTGAATGAGGTTGACTTAATTGCAGACATACATTTTTGCCGGTGGCCTACTCAAATCCGTTAAGGAATAAAAGTCAACTCTCGTCTCGAAGGAAGCAGGAGCTAAAATAATTTTTACCTGCAGTCGGGGGAATGAAAAGTGTGTGTAACTTTTTCGCAATTCAACTGCAATTAAAGTGGCCAAGGCTCAACCAATTGTATGCACAGAGAATGTAACTTTTCCCTTTTATCCCTTATTTTTAATTATAAAAAAACTTTGGGCCATGTATTCCTCTTTTTGGCCAACTGCCTGGCCAGGAATAACAAGTGGCATTGTTGCTGCACTCTGTATCTGTATCTGGTCGTAATTGATGGGCAGGCCGTGTAATTAGCCACAAATTGTTTAGGCCTAGTTGAACCGGACACATGCAGGACAGGGGCAGCAGAAAGAGACAGCGAGTGGGGCGGAGAGAGGGAGACGGAGCTAGGGGCTGACACGAGTGGAGCGGAAACCGAAATTTGTGTGCGCAAAACCAAAAGATGACACAATTTCGGTCCACTAAAGTGATCCTGGGCCTTGGTATTAGTGCCTGGCTATGCGTGAGCTAGTGTTTGTGTGAGCCCAATGTCTACTTTGGCAGGACTGCCCCCCTCTGCCACCACAATTAAGTAGGCTGCCCATGTCCACGCAAATTAAAATAAAATTTCTGTTGCACTTTTATTTCTCGGTTCGGTCGGCGGTCGGTTCTTTCCGACTTGCTCTGACCAGCAAAATAATTTGCGAGTGACCGAAGCTTTAGGGGACGAGAGGACCTGCAACTTGTCGCCACAAAATGAATTGAACTTTTATGGCTAATGACGTTGCACGTTGCATACGGCATGTTGCGTGGCGCACGTGTCGTATACGTAATTGCACAGCATGTTTCCGGGACTCTTGCCCGACTTGTAATGCCTATGCCATAGTCGTAGAAAAAGCAGAGTTTGCGATATTTTGAGTATCTAAATTGGTGCAGATTTTGGTTAATTGGGGAGTTTGAGGCTCACTTGTCCATGGCAACTGGGCAAAAAGCATCCAATTATTGGCATAAGCCCATGCAATTCCCTAACATCACATTTTATAAAATTCCAGGGAGATTCTCGGCCACAAGTCCCACATTTTTCAGGCATTAAACTAAATATAGAAACAATTTTTGGCTTTTCCCCATTTTTCCTTGCTTGCCAGAGTAAAACTTGCTAATAAATTGCATAGAAATGTTGCGCATACGCAACGTGGTACGAGCTAAAGACAAACAAGTTTTCTCGACTCTCTCTCTCTCTGGACCTCCCACTCGGGGTGTAACAGGTGCAGTGGCAGGAAAAAGCAAAGGAAGATCCGAGTTACTTGCAGTCTCGACTGCTGGTGCTGCTCTGGCTGTTGATGCTGCCACAACTCAATTTATTTCAACATGTACTTTTGCAACAATGAATTTCACTTTAGTTGCTAATGGATTTCGCATCTAAGGCAGTCAGGCTGCCGTACAAAAGGCAGAAGCTTGGAGAATGC
Organism: Drosophila monieri; assembly: GCA_035047585.1. Classification (NCBI taxonomy): domain Eukaryota; kingdom Metazoa; phylum Arthropoda; class Insecta; order Diptera; family Drosophilidae; genus Drosophila; species Drosophila monieri. The sequence goes on along the minus strand of JAWNPJ010000079.1, from coordinate 3,647,758 downwards.
ACTGGGAAAATTCATTTTACTAGAAATAATTTTAATAAAAATAATAAATAAAGTAAAATACTAAGATTAACCCTTCATCAAGTTCGATAAACTTTATTATTCATAACATACTAGTTTTAGAGACACTAATTTTTTTCAGTGCCCTTGAAGTAGTACCAGCTTGCCTGCCAGCGTCAAGGGTTGAGGGTTTTTTTTCGGGTCAGCTGCTAAGGAACTGCGTCGAGTCCTTGTCCTTTTGCTCCTGTCTTCGGTGTCCTTGTGTCGGCGGTAATGCATTTTGTTTGCTTGGCTGCAACAACGCACCCACAATGACAAATGAAAGTTGACGCGTTGCCTTATTGAGACAAACGAGGTGGAACTGGGGCATTAAGGTGCTGCATCTTGGACTTGGGCTATAATTATGCAAATGACCGAAAGGTTGCCACAAAATGAGCACCGGCCAGGGCCAGCCAGGGACTTCCTGTGCCCCAGGACCAATGCAATTAGAAATGCACCCAAGGAACAAAAATGCGCCCGAGGCTTTGAAAGCTTCTTTTCTTCTTTCCAATTTTGCTTTTTCCTGTCAGAGATGCTGGGAGCTTGTATTTCTAAGAATACTTTAATCTTGTCTAAGATTTTTTCTTTAAAAGAAAAGGTAGTAGTACCGGGTATCGTAATTATACCATTATACCATTTAGCATCTCTAACTGCTCTTGCACTATTGCAGCTTCCTTTCCATTCAGTTTTCTGTGCAGTCCAGGACACTTAATTAATTTTCTTTTAAATTACATTTGCCTGGACACTTGTATCAACATTGTCCTGTCATTGTCCGATGCTCATTTTGAAGCCCCTAGACCCGGCATTCAATTCATTGTTGACTCGATAGAGTAAACTCGGTAGTGCTGCTCCTTGTCGCTCCTTTCCGTTTCGACTGCAATTCCTAGTCCTGCTGCTGCTGACTCGCCGAAACAGCAACAATTCCTAGCCATTTGCATGGCTAGGACATTGTTCTCCTCCTGCCTCCCTCACTCTCCCTCTCTCTGCCAAAGGACACTCTGAGTTTTCTTGGTTTATGTTTCGAGGAGCCTTTCCCATGGCCCGAAATGCCAGATATTTGCCTCGAAATTCAGTTAACAATTGCGTATTACAAGCCTGACAAAACTGTGTCCAGCAATTCGATTGGCATTGGCGTGGGTTGGAGGTTGGGGGTTAAGGGAGGAATGTAAACTCGACTGGAAACATTATTGTTTTCACAATTGCTTAAATAGCCAAAGGCACTTCGAATTGGAGCCCAGGATGAAGGCAAACGCTTGATAATATTTAAAGGTTTAGAAGGTATTCTGCCCCTTTATTTGGAATATTTTTGCAAGCCATCAAAGTTGGAACCCCTAACCCCACAAGGATGCATTAAATATGTCACACACTTCCATTTAATTTCCCCCAATTGATTGGATCACTCGGGAAAACGGTTTCTGGGCCTCAGTGCACTTCCCCGTGTGGCATATTCATCAGGCCGCCGTTTCCGCTTATTGCTCTTCGGTTGCGGCCTCGTCCTCCCCCTAACCCCACCCCCTAACCAAAGCGCTGTTGATGTTGTTGTTGGTCCTGGTTGGCGGCGACTCCTTAGTTACACATGACATGTGTCAGGTGCAATCAAATACGCTTTCAAAGCTTAAACGCTTTTGGCGCAATGCGTGAGAATTTCAAACGGTTTCGGGGTTGCCACAGGAGCAGCACAACCAGTAGCAGCAGAAGCGGCAGCCACAGCGAAACAGGGTACTGTCCTGATGCCTCACGTGGCACAAATTCTAGGCAGCCCCCTCCATCTGGCGCTTTCCTCCATCAATTTTGCCGAAGTATTTACTTTTGCGGCATTGCTTACTAATTGAATTTATGTGGGGAATTTTCAAACAAAGTCGGGTGGCAAGGTCGCCGGGGAAGAGGCAACACATGTGCGCGATTGGAATCAGTTTTGGCAGTCTTTGAGTGTCCTCCCGCCCCTCTTCAAGCCGTCTCTTACAAAGGAAATTTTAAAACAATTTGCTCGCTTAATGCGGCTACATGTAAAGTTTTTTAATTGTCTACAAATTGGCAGCATTTGCGAGGAAAAGCCAAGAACCCAAAAAGGCATGGAGGTCGACTATGTAGTACTCAGTGTTGCTAAAAAGTGTAATAAAATTTTACCCTCGATTCTATAAAAAAAAGGGAAGAATATACATTGGTTCAAAGGAAGTTTATTAAATTATAATCCTATAATCCTAAAGAATCTCCGGCATACCTCAACAACTCCCTGGAAAAACCTCCAAACAACAAAGCGACTGAAAAGTCGTCGCCAAAGTTGGCGTCACATGTTGCACTTCCCAGCCCGGCATAATTGCTTCTAATTGAAATGCGAAACCCGCAAAGAAATTGAACGAAAATGCCAGCCTTTCCCCGAATATAGTTGCACCTCATATGGAAGTGTTGATGGAAATTAATGCCTGAGCTTAGCAGCCGGAAAGAATATCATTTGCAACCGCAGAGGATCTGGTTTGTCCTCCGGGCAAATGGGGTTTTTATGCAACACCAAGCTGACCACAAGATGCAGCACTCACACACACTCGCTTAGCTTGTGGTTGCAACACTTGACTCCGGATAGATTTTATTGCTCTCGGGCTGGGGCCGCATAAAGCTCATTATGGGCCCTGAGAAATTGCATCTAACGCTTAATTAATGCTCGGCTTACAACATGCGTCATCAGACATCAAAAACACTACTTCCCAGCCGACTTTGTTGTGCTTTTGAGCCCCCCTCGTCGCTGCAATCCCCCCACTTCCTGTGTGTGCTTAGCCATCACTATTACCAACTGTAAACACGGCAGTGGCAGAGCCAACTTTTGTGGCTTGACGTGTTTGCGTGTGATTTAGATTAAGCTCGAGTGAACCCTGCTTGGGTAACTGCAGAATAAATTGCAACTTTTGCAAGTGGAATTGTTCCCCAGAGGGGGATAAATTAGTATTACTCAGAGCCATTCAATGAAGGGAATCCTTGTAAGCGAGAGTTGCAGAAAACAAGGTGGGACAAATATACTTTTGATCTACAATTGGGGAGTACTCATAACGGTCACTTAGAACTAAAACTACAAGTTTCATTTTAAATTTTAAACTGTCTATGACTTTACTTGGTTTTCCCCATGAGTACATTGTCCTTGCAGTGTCCTCATTAGGATGATGATGCGAACGTCTTGGACTTGACTGTGGTGACTTGACGTGGGCTTCTGGCCCTCACTTAGCGGAGAAAGCCGACTTCGTGGCCTCGTACGCCCTGAAAACCTTAGGGGCGGGTTTCGGCAGTGCACTGCCACAGGGGTGACTCGTTAAGTGTGTCATTGAGCCAAAGGATTGGGCCGAGATGGTGGAGATGAGTTCAAAGTGTCCTTGTCGTGGCATGAACTTTTAATTTACAGGCAGGGCTGTGGGGCTCCTCTCCTCTCCCGGCTTTGCTTTGTTGATTTAATTTATTATGCAAATGTTTGTGCAAGCGATAGCGCATGTGGCTCCGAGTCTCCTTTTTTCTGGCATCATCATTATTTAAAGGAGAGAGCCACCAAAAAAATGGAATATAAAAGTTGGATATGTAGTAGAAGACTTTCCATCTTCACTACCTTTTTATAGTTAGGGTTTTTACTTTTGAGAGAAAAGTACAATCTTTAAATAAACCTTTTCCCTAGAATGCCAGCAAAGGCCAAAATTTCCGTCATATCCTTTGCAGAGTTAGGTATTCCTTCCAGGAAGGGCATCAAATCTTGGCCCTTAAGTGAGCGCCGCAACAAATGACGGCAATGTCAAAATTTTCTCACCTCGATTTTTCATCTCATTTACAAGGAGCGGAAGGGATGACGAAGGATGAGTGTGTTTGTGCTTGGGTTTATCAGTCACATAATGCCAGCATGCTGACATCATAACTTATAACTTGATAAATAACTATATGTGTTATCCCTCTTATCCTTTTTTCGGGAGGGCTCCGTGGCAGACAAATGACTTGACGGGAGGCGGGCAGAGGAGGGAGGTGTCCTGGGTGGAAAATGAGCAAGAAAATGTGTGTAATCGTCTGTCGGAGTGCGGAGTGTGTGTTCCTGCCCCTCTCCTTTGTGTGGTGCACTTTTTGGCCAGTTTCTTTGTTGTCTGCCAAGTTGGGGCTGTTTTGTTGGGCCATTTGTTGGTTCTCCTGGTATTCATACGTACTTTCACTCAGTTATTCAATTTTAAGAATTAATGCTCCTTTTTTCTCACTCGCTGTTGCCTTAAATATTATTCAGTTGCTCAACTTCAACTCCGCATTGTCTGTTTAGTTTCTTCTGCTATTTAACCACGGGAGTTAAGCTCGTGTGCAGCCAGTGATGCATGGTGGAAAGTTCGGGCCCAGACAACGTGACGCACGATCGTTGCCTTGAAATGTGCCCACAATGAACCCGAGGGCGCCTCGCCCTGCTGGCACATGCCACGAATGTGAATAAAGTTTGCAAAAATATTTTACACATCAGGCTTGGACATGGCTGGAAACAGGTTGAAAATGCAGTTAAAGCTCTGGTGCATCCTTCAACATGGCTTCAGGCTTCAGGTACTGTATACTTGTTTACTTTATTAAAGTAGAGAATCGAATACCCTGACTGATTAATTTTAACAAAAAAAAAGAGAGAAATAGCTGCAGTTTACCAGCCCTAATGAAAACTAGTCCAAACCACACACACTCTATGGCTCCATTGGGGAAAAGTAAAAGTCTCTCGCCGCCGGTCTCTCTGGAAGTTTTAATGAGTCCGGGACCGAGATCTGACCTAGCCAACTTTAAATCCTCCTAATATGCGGCTTTCCAGTGGGAAGCCCTCCATACACAGAGCCCTACAGAGCTCTGAAATATGCAGGAGCATTAAAATGGAGTTTTCGTCGCTGGAACTAATGAAATGAGTTAGTTATGCTCCGGGATTCGGGAGCATTGCATTTTCCAGGCATTTTTCATAATTGCCCGGTTCAAAAAAGGCAGTGGAAAATGGCTAAACAAGAGGAAAGTTTTCCTTTAACCTCCCACTGGATATTGCCACACTTTCAATAGGGGGCTGAGATGGGGAGTAGATGTGGCAGTGGGTTGTGGGCGGAAAAGAGGCAGCTAAATAAACAGTATTAAAAAGTTTTCTTTCCCGCTCAGTCACTCGCTCACTCCCTCTCGGTGAAATCCACTTAAATATGTTTTTCCAATTAAAAAACTTTTTTCCTACACTTGAATATTTTCGAGCATGTGCGAAAATCTTTTATGCGAATTGCATTCGACAGAAGGCAACAGTCAGTGAGAAAGAGATGGGGCTGGAGCGCTGGGAAAGAGATGGCATGGCAAGACACTGGGGCAATGAAAGAGTCTGTGTCCGTGGTTGAGAGTCAGAGCCACAGAAACCTAATGAAAAGTGATTACAAACATGATAGATAAATGCTGACTGGCCACAGTCTCTGTTTCCCCCACACCTCCAACTCCGCCACTCCCACTGTCTTGAGTAAAACATCTTTTGGTTTGGCATTTGCCACTAAATGGTCAAATAAACTTTTTGGCACTGCTATCGCAGTAATGAACTTCTTAAGAGCTTTCCCATTCTTCTGTCCATGCTCCCTCCTTATGCCTCCTCTATCTGGCTTTAAACTTAATGAAAATCCATTAAAAAGTCCCACATTGTTGTGGCATTGCCCGGAATTATCTCACTTTCCCAACTTCTGCACTCTACCGCTTCCCGCTTTCTCCGCTTTTCTCTGTCGCGCACGTGTTCAACGTGACGTATGCGTAATGTGCTTCTGCTTGACTTGAGTTGTGCGCTTGCAGCGGGCCATTTGCCAGCCATCGCTGGAAGTAGCAGGCCAAGTAAGCCAAGTGACTAAGTGGCTGAGCAGGAGATCAAGGGAAAGTCTGAATGAGCTAGATCAAGGGATTCCTGAAATAAATAATAACTTAAATTAATAACTTAAATAATTAAGCCCAGTAACCTTAAGCCCAGTAATAATTAGCCCCGTAAGCCCAGTAAAATTCTAGTCCGCAAGGGTCTCTGTGTTTTCAAGTCCATCGTTTTAATATTTTAAAAACCGCTCAAAAGGCTTCGAATTTCAACCCACAACACCTTAAACCCAGGTTCAAGGATCAAAAGCACTCGCAATATGAGTGAGGGTCCTTTTTCCTGGCCACTCCACCGGGCATATGAGATTTATAAGCGTAGCAAACAAATCAATGAAACCTACAGAAAACCAATAAAAAACTTTAAAGACCTTAAAATGTCAAATGCACTCGCTCTCCAGAGTTTGAATTATGAAATTGTTTTCCATAAAGCCCGACAAACAAAAAGCCAATACCGGTGGCAACAAGGACAAAGGCAAAAAGGTCAATAACGAAACCCTAAACTACAATTCATTGAAGAAAGGACTGCAAAAGTTTTCCGAAACTCGCCCCGAAATTGGACAAGAAATCTCTGCTCAACTTGTGTGACACTCACAGAAGAAAAATTGATAATATTTCCCATATTTGGAGCTAATATTGACTCGATATGCTGGCAGGGCAGGTTTACAAGTGTCCTTTAATGTGGGAGAGGACTTTAAGGACATCATTCTTGCTTCGAAAATGTATTGGCAAACACTTTGGCTTGACAACTCACCCTAATACCCAATCTCATTTCGGCATAATCGAAGATGCACCTGCCAGGTGTTCGCCCCTCTGTCAATATTGATGCTGATGCATTGCCAAATACCGCCGAAGATGTCGCTAAACTGTTGCACTAAGGCCATGCAATGCGATCCGGGGGCGGGGGTGTTAACCTCGCCCAGAGTGGGGTTTGGTGGCCAAACGACCGAGACAAGCGGAAATGACAAACAGCGCAGCGGACAAGGACAACGGTGCAACTGCAATGCCAAAAGCATTACACTCTCAAGCACTGAGATAAAAATTTGTGCGAAAAAAAAAATAGTTTTTTATAAAAAATTTTAAAAATATTTTACAGACTTTAAAACACTCTAAACCTATTTAAACTTTGGCTTTGAAAATCTGTTAGCTGCCTCTTAGCAATTTATTTTTCCCAGTGTAGAAACTGTATCACTATGTAATTTAGGGTGAGTTGCGAAATCTGACCCAGAGACAATGACAAAGAGGTGCACCCACCCAGAGGTGCCTCTGGTCCCGCGAAACCGCAGGTGCTCCTCTTCTTTGGCCAACCCGAGACAGGTAACAACACTCACACCTGCAGGCACATGCTGCGAATGGGGTTGGGCGCGGGCGCTACAGCTTAAGAGTTTCAGGTAAATTTACTTTAATCACTGTTGCGGGGTGAGACGGTGGCGCGGAGGGGGAATAGTGGGCAGCGAAGAGAGCAAAACACTTCAAAGAACGGACTGGCTTTTGTGTTATGTTAATTACTGGTGTCACAGCAGCAACAGTAACGGCAGCAGCACCACCACCACAAGCAACAAGAGTCGTGCAAAAAGTCGCAGCTTTGAGTGCGCACTCGTATATCCTTTGAGCTGATTCCGCCCTACACTGCCCCTGTCCCTAAGCCACCTTAACTTGAAATTAAAAACCAACAGTGGCCAAGGCCCAGTGGAAAGTCTCGGTGCCGCTTAACCTACAATAACAAGCAAAGTCTTGTTGACATTTTCCCCATAATTACCCGTGCGCAAAGTAAGGCAAAATTGTTGATTTTATTTTGCATTACGGCAGAGTTTCATATCCTTTTTTCACGATTTTTTTTTTGCCATCCCGTCACAGCGAATTTTTAAATTATATGCAGGGCTTACTGCAGTTCTTTGATGTCGCGAGGATGCTGCAGAAGTTTCATTTATTCTGTTTGGTGGCAACAAACCAGAGTTTAACAGCTTTCGAGGACGATGTGGATTAAGCAGTTTTCTCGCCTGAAAGTGTCCTGTTGTCCTGATGCTAACAGTTTCCTGTAGAACCACTGGAATATCTACCCCTAAGTGTTCATTCTGCAAAAGTAACAGGCACTGCTATGGGTAGAAGCTTCAATGTTAAGCAGTCTACTTGGGGGCGGAAGCTCAACAGTTCTATGTTAGTCGCCCAACAGAGGTCCTTCCCGAAAGGACAATAGAACTATGCCCCAATTCTGTTGCCTCAAACGAGTTGCAACTGTTAGACTTCAAACTTGATATGTTTAATTTTATTTGTTTAAACTGTATTATTTTTTTTCTAAAAATATGTTACAATAAAAAGACACACGATACTATATCCTTTTATAAACTATTTATCCAAAAAAGCTCTCTAAAATGTAAAGCACTAACTGGTCTACGGTCCTGTTAACTTTTTAGGCCAATTTTTAAGCTGTGGCTAGCGGAAATGCATTTAAAAATTATGCAAAAAGTGGCCGTCGAATGAAAGTGTGTACCCTGTATGTAGGGGAACCCCCCATGGAGGGTCTGGGAGCTGGGGACTAGGGATATTCCGACCAAGGGTAGACCGCCCGCTGCCGTATGCATATTTGCATAATGGCTGCGCTGTTTCAAAACTTGCTAAACACTCTTGATAGACAAGATAAAACACTGTGCTCGCTATTTTTGTGCATAATTTATGTTGGGTAGGCCAGACCGCCCACTCTCTCCGGGAAGACGTGCATATTTTCACCTGCCCGGTGGGACGACAGGTCCTTTGTTTTTCGACGCTTAGAGAATCCTCTGGTTAAATTATTTCACTTATTTTATTTATTCCAGTATAATAGTGGCTTGCACTAACTCGCTTAAAATGCCTCCTGAGCTTCTTAATTAAGTTAAAACATTTGTAATTGTGTGTTTAAAATAACTTACAATAAGATTTCACATGAGTTATGCCACGAAAATAACTTATTTCCGCAAATCCTCGTGCCAGCTTCGCCAGCTTCCCTCTATTTTATTATTAAATTGTGCTTTGTTGGGTCCATAGTCAAGTTTCTGTTCACGGCGAACAAAAAGGTCGAGGGCATATTTATTTTGATTGAAAAATAAATTGAATTGATGAATTTATTATGAAAACATAAACGGGCAACACAATGGCAATGGCAACGCTTCCTATATCCCTCCTCGCCTCGCCTAGCTCCTCCCTGTCTTGCCATCGCCCGGCAGTTCCAATTTTGTGCAGTGAAAATTTACAATATTATTTCACCCCGCCAGCCTCCAGCCACCAGCCACCAGGACCTCCCCAAATGGTCCGCCTTTGACACTTGCACAAAGCAAACTTGAAATTTGATGATTTCTCCTTTGTTGCCCTCGCTGTTAGCTGTTGGCGCTCCATTCAAGCCGAAGTAGGTCCAATGAATATTTACTTTAAGCATCATATAGGATGCTTTTTATATGCAGATTTGTGTTTACTTTCTCCCCCATCCGCCCAGTCGAATAAATTCCCGCCTTTACGGCACCTGTAATTCCACTCGGTTTATTTGCCTAATCACATATTCAATATGGCAAAGTGTATTGGAACAAATGCCAAGTGCTAAGCGCGTTTTTGGCGACAATTTTGTTTACGAATTATTATAATTTTCCATTCAATGATCCTCGTGTGTTTTCAAATTAACTTTTTATCTCTTTATTTATTAACTGGATTTGTGAAATTTTTTTCAGCCAACTTGCATAGGTTTTTGTACTTATATGATACATGGTTTTAACCTTAATTCTTACACAATATTATTGTTAAATCTCTCTTTGTTTTTAACTATATTTTCAGCAAATAATATCTCTTGGTAAGTGCACTCCTCCTACAAATATTCTTCCACTTAATATTTGCGAATTTAAATAGTTGGCTTTAATCTTTAAACTTTTTGTAAGAAATGCGGAAGTGGAGGCCAAAAGACATTCCCAAAAAATGTTTTTTGTAATAGCCTGCTTTTTTCCTGCTTTCTCAGACAGCTTTTTGTTGCTTTCCTGGCTGCAGCAGCAGCTTTGTTGATGTTGAATTTTCCAAGGAAAATGCGCTTAAAATCTTTACTTATGGTTTCCCCAGGCAAACACGACGAGGGAAAGGGACAGGGCCAAATCTCAGCAGGGGGGAGAACTCCCATATAGTGGGTGCTGGTGTTCGGGGGGTAGGCAAACATATTGCGCATACGCCATGTTAACCAAAAGCTTGGCTCCATTGTCAACAGCTGTTTTCTGTCTTAGTCCTGGTCATGGCTTGCCTGATCCTCTTTCTCCTCCTCTGTCCCTTTCCCTCTCTCTCTCTGTCTTTCTCTGTCTCTGCTTTGGTTCCATCTCTTTCTGTCCAAGTTTTTAATGACAAATGACATGGGGCTGTGGGCGACGCCACTCTCGCTGAGCTACTGGGCTTCCACAGTGAATAAAAATGTACGTAGTTTGGCTGCTCTAAAAAGTATTCTAGGAAAACAATCATATTTGATGGAAGCTGAATACATCCCTTTTTTGCAGTGCCTTTTCCTTCTTCCATATGCATAGACGAGTAACCTTCCTTCAACCCGCAAAAAATTTAATGAAACATAAGAGACACAAACAACAACACTAGCCATGCACTGCCTGCTCTGAAGATGTCTTGTCCTGCATCCTAGATGTTTGACTGTTTGTCCTGTTGTGTCCTGTGGCAGTATGCATAAATTGTCTAAGGGGAAGACAGCTGAGATTGATTTGCAGGCGACAGTTGCTGGTTGTTGTTGCCGTTGTCCTGGTTGTTAATGTTGATGTTGCTCCCGGTTGGTTGCCTTGTTGCAGTTGTTGCTAATGTTGTTACACAGCGATTTATTTTACCAATACAATTTCATAATTAAATTAGAAACCTGGCATGTATAAATCCTTTATTTACCAACATTTAACGAAACTATTCAAGTCCACTACCCTTTAAAGTCCTTTTTTGAATCCATAACAAAGATATCACTTATTTTTGTTCAGTTGTCTTCCGGTTGTTATTATTTTTAGCACACAAGAAGGCTTTCGGCATCGGGTAGCATCGGAATTAGAAAATTCAAACTCACATATTTTGCCAAGCCGGCCGAAAATGTTTTCATTTCATTTTATTCATTTTTCACTCAAGTTATTTTAGACCAGAAAAGAAATTACAAAAACCTAACTTGCATTTTCCGAGTAATTTCAATGGAATTTAGCTCGGACAAGATATGGCAGAGCCAGCAGAGCCGGAACAACAACAAAAAAATAGGAAAAATGCGAATAAAATTGATTAAATTGTTTGCAGTTTAGCCAGTAAATTCAATAGACGCTGTTCAAACCATTCTCGCCACTTTTTCTGCCTTCCGTTTTCACTATCTGCCGGAGAAATTATTAAAAAGCGATTTTGTGGCAGAGAGCCCTGGGGTGGGGCCAGCAAATAGGGCTCTTGCCACATCGTTGGTTTTTATGGTTTCGCGCACGCACAAAACTTTTGAAAACAACAAAGGCGCAACAAGAACCAGTAGCAGTACCAGTACCAGCAAAACAACATCGCCAGGGCGCTCTCCTTTTAAATGCCAGTACACTATGGCCATGGCTGGGAAATGTTCATTATATCCGTTAGTCGTTGAAAATTCGGGTTATATTAAATTTTCCAATGTACCAGAGAGAGCTCAAGGAATTCCAATTAAAATGGGGACAGATTTTCTCAGTGAAATGTAACTACATCTTACCAGATATCTCTAAGAGTATCTGGAAGTCACACATTCCATTCACGCCATCGATCATCCTAATTTTTGTGTGGTTTTGCGGCTTCTTCATATTGCACCTGCAACATAAGGGCATCAGTGGCCGTAACAATGGCCAAAGTATGTAATATTAGCTACATTTGTGAAACTTTTTAGCAAAACTTGGCTCTGGATAGATAGTTTAAAGAGCACCACAGGCCTTCTCAATCCAGTTGGCGGTTAAACGAAAATGGATGCTGCCCAAATCAGAAAATGAAAACGACTTCCGCTGGCGTAGCGAGGGGTCGGTGGAGCGACGAATTAAACCGAGGCCGAGTGCAACATTAAGTGGCACATAATTGCTTAATCTCTGCGGCTCTTACACGACATTGTAATAATTTATTTGACAGTCGCCCCGTCCCTTCGGCGAGTCCAGTGCTCCCAGCCCAGAGACATGAAAATTAAAACGAAAAATTTTCTGCCCAGAGACAAGTGGCAGGGGGATGGGCGGACGAGTGGGCAGACAGGACAACGTCAAGGCAAATTATGCAGCCAGCATGTCCCCGGGCAGGACCCCAAAAAGGGGTTAACAATACAGCGATCCTCGTCTCTTAATTTTTTTTTGTGGATTTTGTGGGTCAGTAGAGGATTTATGGTTGGCCCAGGAGCGGCTTCAGGTCAGAATTAATCAAAATACAGCAAAGGGCTGGAGGGATAATATGCAGATACACGTTCACGTTCACATTCAGATCCGATGCTACTGTGTTTTGTTTCAGAAGATTGAATAAATTATCCAGAAAATAAATTAAACTATGCTTGCATTCTGACCATTTTTCTAATTTCCAGTCCATGAATTTCTCTATTTCTTAAAATTTGAGGCAATTGTATGTGCAACATATTGAGACACATCACAGTGAATAAATTTACACCTAATCAAGTGAATATTGAAGGTGGCCCAAGCCCACACAATGACAAACTTAAGGCCTTCAGTTGCTTGTATTAAAGAGTGGGTCAGAATGCTTGTGTGAGTGGCTTTACAAATGCGTTGCATAATTACGGACACATTTTGATAGATTAATGTATTTTAATTAGAAAATAAGCAAACTCCCAGCTGGAATCCGAGGTATTTTCAGCCATAAATCCCCTTAAGTGTGTGATTGATTGATTGAACTGGGCTTAGTCATTATGCTAAAATCTCTATTAACTTTCAAGGGAATCATCCACTATTTCCTCTTAGGAAGAACCCATAACCTTGTTTCAATATCAAGATATAAAGTTTATGCAATATGTAGGTTGTATTTTGAGACTCCTTTTTTAATATTTGTTTACACCACCCACAATATCCTTTTAAATGCATTTTCAGGTGCTCTGGCTGTGACAGGCGCCCGCCTAAGGCCTTTATCTGTGTTACATGATGATATCGCTTGTTGCCTTTCCCTTATTTTTTTTTGCAGAAACACACACACTCGACCGGCAAGTGCGGACAGGAGCATAAAATATGCAACCAGCTCTGCCGTTGCACTTTTGAAATATCGTTTCGTGTGTGTCGCATTTATTTACCGAAAGCGAACTCCCGAAGGGGGTGAAAAGCGTCCCTGCCCGTTTAATGCTCACTTTACAGCTCTTTTTGGCAAAAAATCGACAAGCAAAATGTGCATATTTTCAATATGATGCCGTGTCAATAACAGTTAAGATTATATTGCCCAGACTTCTGGGTTTTCCCATTCAGTTTTCCCCCCACAACCCACCACTTTTCACGTAATTCGAATGTATCACCGAAGAGGAGGAAGCGGATTTATTCCCAGCGGTCCCACCTCGGATTCTGTTGCGATTCCAAGCGATAGCTTTCAACCGATCGAACTACTACACTTTATTATTCATTACGAACCGATGAGTTCTGGGAATTTTCTCAGCCAATGAACAGGATTGTTGTCTAATTGACGATAGGTTTTTTTACGCCCTATCTGCTGCATCATAATTGAAATTAGAAACGGAATCCCGTATTCAAAGGCTTTGGCATCTTTTAAGTGATTACCCAGAGGAAAAAATGCCAACTTTCTGAAGATTGAAAACTTGTTGGGCGCTAGGAGCTGGGAGGCAGGCGCTGGGAGGCAGTGCATTGAATTTCTGCCAAAGACTTGGTTAAACCGAAAACTTCTGGCTTGGGTTGGGTTCTGGCTTTCGTATCCCTTTCGCAACCCTTCGCCGCCGAAAGCATCACGCTTTTCAGCCACAAAGTGAGAAACACCACAAGCGCCAAATATTTCATGGAAAAACTGCAAACACAAACGAAAATCCAACAATAAAGTGAGAGTGTGTGGAAGATACCAAAAGGACTAGTTGGTGCAGTGAGAAAAAAGCACTAGTATCACAAAATAAATGGAATGATCTTTCCAGAATCGAAATCCTAAAACATTTGCGTCCCCTAGTCCCCTTAAATACATTTTTAAATTGAAAACTCGGAAAATCTACTTAGAGATTTAGTGAAAAACTGGAAAAGCTAGTGCCCGTGTTGGATGTTTGTTTATTTTCATCGTCTAAATAGTTCCCCTTGAGGAGGGCAAACAGAAAAATATATAGTAGAGTATGGTATAGAAGTGTGGAGGCATGATTTTTTGGAAAGCAGCCAAAGGAAAAGGAAAAGCGCAGCACAAATACGCATATCAAATTTCTCGCCATCGCAAACAGAAAACTGAGAAAATCCAACAGCCCGAGAACTCGAGCGAGAGAGAAAGTGTACAAAAGTCCTTTTTTCCTCAAAAAAAAAAAAGAGAAAAACAACAAAAATGGAGACACACTACCAACTATGTGTGTGTGCTGGTGGGTCGCACTCAAAAGACTTTTGACTTTGCGTGCAACTGAGCATATGAGCGTGATTTCTGCATTTGAGCTTTGCTGGAGCATAAATGAAAGTCGGATGGGAAGGGTTGGCTACTCCACAGAAGGCCCAGGGCCTAGGTGTCCAGTTTGAATCCTCCCATCCTGTTTGTACCCCCTGCCCCAGAATCGTCCTTTCATGGCTGCAAAAAAGCGTGCTGAAATTTCAAGCACTTTTGACACTTTTACAGACACAGAAAGAAAAACAAATATGACAAGTTCCAGCTTCCCTCATTTTTCCCAAAATAAATATGGTTTTAAAATTTGTAAATAAATCTGAACCTCAAATTCACAATAGTTATAATATTCCAACAGTTATTGTATATCTGGAAATTGAGTTCATCTCTGATCCCTGGGCCACAACGTTTGGCATAGTCTTTCACAAAGATTTACGGACAAAATGTTGACATAAAGTACGCCAAAGTGGAATTGCAGTTCGTATGTAACTTGAGTATGCTCTTTTGTTAACGCGATGACGATGCTGATGCTGATGATTCTGGCTATGATGAACATGATGATGGTTTTGCTACCAAAGCCCAGTCATTTTCCACTTGTCGGGGGTCAGCCCAGCCCTCAAAAAATCACACTTTTTACACTCTTTGGGCATTTTTAACAAGGCATAACTCCCACCCAAGCCCCCACTCGCCCACACACACATTTGCACACATAAGTGGGTCTCCGATACTGAAAATACTGTTGATTGTTGCAAAAGCTGTTGTAAATATCAAAGAATGTGTTTCCACTCTCCAAGTGCGAAGTGAAATATTTCCAGAATTTTCGTTTGTCGGATTGCCAAAAACGAAACATTTTCAAAGCACGGAAAATATGAAAAATATTTTAAATTCATTCAAGGAGAGTGTAAAAATGTTACAACTTAACAAAATAATTCGAATTTTATTCACCTTTGGGCTGTGTCATCAATGGTTCGATTTGCGACACATTTTGTGATAGTTGCATATGAGCAGAGCCTAGTGACCAATTCTTCCCGAAGGGAAGACCCATATGGCCCACAGGGATGTCTATATCTTTGCAAGCATAAATCCGATCCTTGAGCGGAATACCTTAAAAGACTTCTAGATCGATTCTTCATAAATATACATAAAAACCCTAAAGCAAAAATATTTTTAGATTTTTTGTCACTTTTTTGGGTGGGACTCCCTTGGAAAGTGGGGAATGTAAGAGAAGAACCCATATGGGCCACAGCGATGTCCATAACTCTGCCAATTTTCATCCGATCCTAGAGCGGAATACCTTTAAAGACTTCTAGATCGATTCTTCATCAATCTACATCAAAATCCTGAAACAAAAATATTTTTAGATTTTTAGTCACTTTTTTGGTTGGGACTCCCTTGGAAAGTGGGGAATGTAAGGAAACAACCCATATGGGCCACAGCGATGTCCATAACTCTGCCAATTTTCATCCGATCCTAGAGCGGAATACCTTTAAAGACTTCTAGATCGATTCTTCATCAATCTACATCAAAATCCTGAAACAAAAATATTTTTAGATTTTTAGTCACTTTTTTGGTTGGGACTCCCTTGGAAAGTGGGGAATGTAAGAGAAGAACCCATATGGGCCACAGCGATGTCCATAACTCTGCCAATTTTAATCCGATCCTAGAGCGGAATACCTTTAAAGACTTCTAGATCGATTCTTCATCAATCTACATAAAAACCCTGAAACAAAAATATTTTTAGATTTTTTGTCCCTTTTTTGGGTGGGACTCCCTTGGAAAGTGGGGAATGTAAGGAAAGAACCCATATGGGCCACAGCGATGTCCATAACTCTGCCAATTTTCATCCGATCCTTGAGCGGAATACCATAAAAGACTTCTAGATCGATTCTTCATCGATCTACATAAAAACCCTGAAACAAAAATATTTTTAGATTTTTGTCACTTTTTTGGGTGGGACTCCCTTGGAAAGTGGGGAATGTAAGGAAACAACCCATATGGGCGATGTCCATAACTCTGCCAATTTTCATCCGATCCTAGAGCGGAATACCTTTAAAGACTTCTAGATCGATTCTTCATCAATCTACATCAAAATCCTGAAACAAAAATATTTTTAGATTTTTAGTCACTTTTTTGGTTGGGACTCCCTTGGAAAGTGGGGAATGTTAGGAAAGAACCCATATGGGCCACAGCGATGTCCATAACTCTGCCAATTTTCATCCGATCCTTGAGCGGAATACCATAAAAGACTTCTAGATCGATTCTTCATCGATCTACATAAAAACCCTGAAACAAAAATATTTTTAGATTTTTTGTCACTTTTTTGGGTGGGACTCCCTTGGAAAGTGGGGAATGTAAGAGAAGAACCCATATGGGCCACAGCGATGTCCATAACTCTGCCAATTTTTATCCGATCCTTGAGCGGAATACCATAAAAGACTTCTAGATCGATTCTTCATCGATCTACATAAAAACCCTGAAACAAAAATATTTTTAGATTTTTTGTCACTTTTTTGGGTGGGACTCCCTTGGAAAGTGGGGAATGTAAGAGAAGAACCCATATGGGCCACAGCGATGTCCATAACTCTGCCAATTTTCATCCGATCCTAGAGCGGAATACCTTTAAAGACTTCTAGATCGATTCTTCATCAATCTACATCAAAATCCTGAAACAAAAATATTTTTAGATTTTTAGTCACTTTTTTGGGTGGGACTCCCTTGGAAAGTGGGGAATGTAAGAGAAGAACCCATATGGGCCACAGCGATGTCCATAACTCTGCCAATTTTTATCCGATCCTTGAGCGGAATACCATAAAAGACTTCTAGATCGATTCTTCATCGATCTACATAAAAACCCTGAAACAAAAATATTTTTAGATTTTTTGTCACTTTTTTGGGTGGGACTCCCTTGGAAAGCGGGGAATGTAAGAGAAGAACCCATATGGGCCACAGCGATGTCCATAACTCTGCCAATTTTCATCCGATCCTAGAGCGGAATACCTTTAAAGACTTCTAGATCGATTCTTCATCAATCTACATCAAAATCCTGAAACAAAAATATTTTTAGATTTTTAGTCACTTTTTTGCGTGGGACTCCCTTGGAAAGTGGGGAATGTTAGGAAAGAACCCATATGGGCCACAGCGATGTCCATAACTCTGCCAATTTTCATCCGATCCTTGAGCGGAATACCATAAAAGACTTCTAGATCGATTCTTCATCGATCTACATAAAAACCCTGAAACAAAAATATTTTTAGATTTTTTGTCACTTTTTTGGGTGGGACTCCCTTGGAAAGTGGGGAATGTAAGAGAAGAACCCATATGGGCCACAGCGATGTCCATAACTCTGCCAATTTTCATCCGATCCTAGAGCGGAATACCTTTAAAGACTTCTAGATCGATTCTTCATCAATCTACATCAAAATCCTGAAACAAAAATATTTTTAGATTTTTAGTCACTTTTTTGGGTGGGACTCCCTTGGAAAGTGGGGAATGTAAGAGAAGAACCCATATGGGCCACAGCGATGTCCATAACTCTGCCAATTTTTATCCGATCCTTGAGCGGAATACCATAAAAGACTTCTAGATCGATTCTTCATCGATCTACATAAAAACCCTGAAACAAAAATATTTTTAGATTTTTTGTCACTTTTTTGGGTGGGACTCCCTTGGAAAGTGGGGAATGTAAGAGAAGAACCCATATGGGCCACAGCGATGTCCATAACTCCGCCAATTTTCATCCGATCCTAGAGCGGAATACCTTTAAAGACTTCTAGATCGATTCTTCATCAATCTACATCAAAATCCTGAAACAAAAATATTTTTCGATTTTTAGTCACTTTTTTGGGTGGGACTCCCTTGGAAAGTGGGGAATGTAAGAGAAGAACCCATATGGGCCACAGCGATGTCCATAACTCTGCCAATTTTCATCCGATCCTAGAGCGGAATACCTTTAAAGACTTCTAGATCGATTCTTCATCAATCTACATCAAAATCCTGAAACAAAAATATTTTTAGATTTTTAGTCACTTTTTTGCGTGGGACTCCCTTGGAAAGTGGGGAATGTTAGGAAAGAACCCATATGGGCCACAGCGATGTCCGTAACTCTGCCAATTTTCATCCGATCCTTGAGCGGAATACCATAAAAGACTTCTAGATCGATTCTTCATCGATCTACATAAAAACCCTGAAACAAAAATATTTTTAGATTTTTTGTCACTTTTTTGGGTGGGACTCCCTTGGAAAGTGGGGAATGTAAGAGAAGAACCCATATGGGCCACAGCGATGTCCATAACTCTGCCAATTTTCATCCGATCCTAGAGCGGAATACCTTTAAAGACTTCTAGATCGATTCTTCATCAATCTACATCAAAATCCTGAAACAAAAATATTTTTAGATTTTTAGTCACTTTTTTGGGTGGGACTCCCTTGGAAAGTGGGGAATGTAAGAGAAGAACCCATATGGGCCACAGCGATGTCCATAACTCTGCCAATTTTTATCCGATCCTTGAGCGGAATACCATAAAAGACTTCTAGATCGATTCTTCATCGATCTACATAAAAACCCTGAAACAAAAATATTTTTAGATTTTTTGTCACTTTTTTGGGTGGGACTCCCTTGGAAAGTGGGGAATGTAAGAGAAGAACCCATATGGGCCACAGCGATGTCCATAACTCTGCCAATTTTCATCCGATCCTAGAGCGGAATACCTTTAAAGACTTCTAGATCGATTCTTCATCAATCTACATCAAAATCCTGAAACAAAAATATTTTTAGATTTTTAGTCACTTTTTTGGGTGGGACTCCCTTGGAAAGTGGGGAATGTAAGAGAAGAACCCATATGGGCCACAGCGATGTCCATAACTCTGCCAATTTTCATCCGATCCTAGAGCGGAATACCTTTAAAGACTTCTAGATCGATTCTTCATCAATCTACATCAAAATCCTGAAACAAAAATATTTTTAGATTTTTAGTCACTTTTTTGCGTGGGACTCCCTTGGAAAGTGGGGAATGTTAGGAAAGAACCCATATGGGCCACAGCGATGTCCATAACTCTGCCAATTTTCATCCGATCCTTGAGCGGAATACCATAAAAGACTTCTAGATCGATTCTTCATCGATCTACATAAAAACCCTGAAACAAAAATATTTTTAGATTTTTTGTCACTTTTTTGGGTGGGACTCCCTTGGAAAGTGGGGAATGTAAGAGAAGAACCCATATGGGCCACAGCGATGTCCATAACTCTGCCAATTTTCATCCGATCCTAGAGCGGAATACCTTTAAAGACTTCTAGATCGATTCTTCATCAATCTACATCAAAATCCTGAAACAAAAATATTTTTAGATTTTTAGTCACTTTTTTGGGTGGGACTCCCTTGGAAAGTGGGGAATGTAAGAGAAGAACCCATATGGGCCACAGCGATGTCCATAACTCTGCCAATTTTTATCCGATCCTTGAGCGGAATACCATAAAAGACTTCTAGATCGATTCTTCATCGATCTACATAAAAACCCTGAAACAAAAATATCTTTAGATTTTTTGTCACTTTTTTGGGTGGGACTCCCTTGGAAAGTGGGGAATGTAAGAGAAGAACCCATATGGGCCACAGCGATGTCCATAACTCTGCCAATTTTCATCCGATCCTAGAGCGGAATACCTTTAAAGACTTCTAGATCGATTCTTCATCAATCTACATCAAAATCCTGAAACAAAAATATTTTTAGATTTTTAGTCACTTTTTTGGGTGGGACTCCCTTGGAAAGTGGGGAATGTAAGAGAAGAACCCATATGGGCCACAGCGATGTCCATAACTCTGCCAATTTTCATCCGATCCTAGAGCGGAATACCTTTAAAGACTTCTAGATCGATTCTTCATCAATCTACATCAAAATCCTGAACCAAAAATATTTTTAGATTTTTAGTCACTTTTTTGCGTGGGACTCCCTTGGAAAGTGGGGAATGTAAGGAAAGAATCCATATGGGCCACAGCGATGTCCATAACTCTGCCAATTTTCATCCGATCCTTGAGCGGAATACCATAAAAGACTTCTAGATCGATTCTTCATCGATCTACATAAAAACCCTGAAACAAAAATATTTTTAGATTTTTTGTCACTTTTTTGGGTGGGACTCCCTTGGAAAGTGGGAATGTAAGAGAAGAACCCATATGGGCCACAGCGATGTCCATAACTCTGCCAATTTTCATCCGATCCTTGAGCGGAATACCTTTAAAGACTTCTAGATCGATTCTTCATCGATCTACATAAAAACCCTGAAACAAAAATATTTTTAGATTTTTGTCACTTTTTTGGGTGGGACTCCCTTGGAAAGTGGGGAATGTAAGGAAACAACCCATATGGGCGATGTCCATAACTCTGCCAATTTTCATCCGATCCTAGAGCGGAATACCTTTAAAGACTTCTAGATCGATTCTTCATCAATCTACATCAAAATCCTGAAACAAAAATATTTTTAGATTTTTAGTCACTTTTTTGGTTGGGACTCCCTTGGAAAGTGGGGAATGTAAGAGAAGAACCCATATGGGCCACATCGATGTCCATAACTCTGCCAATTTTCATCCGATCCTAGAGCGGAATACCTTTAACGACTTCTAGATCGATTCTTCATCAATCTACATCAAAATCCTGAAACAAAAATATTTTTAGATTTTTAGTCACTTTTTTGCGTGGGACTCCCTTGGAAAGTGGGGAATGTTAGGAAAGAACCCATATGGGCCACAGCGATGTCCATAACTCTGCCAATTTTCATCCGATCCTTGAGCGGAATACCATAAAAGACTTCTAGATCGATTCTTCATCGATCTACATAAAAACCCTGAAACAAAAATATTTTTAGATTTTTTGTCACTTTTTTGGGTGGGACTCCCTTGGAAAGTGGGGAATGTAAGAGAAGAACCCATATGGGCCACAGCGATGTCCATAACTCTGCCAATTTTCATCCGATCCTAGAGCGGAATACCTTTAAAGACTTCTAGATCGATTCTTCATCAATCTACATCAAAATCCTGAAACAAAAATATTTTTAGATTTTTAGTCACTTTTTTGGGTGGGATCCCTTGGAAAGTGGGGAATGTAAGAGAAGAACCCATATGGGCCACAGCGATGTCCATAACTCTGCCAATTTTCATCCGATCCTAGAGCGGAATACCTTTAAAGACTTCTAGATCGATTCTTCATCAATCTACATCAAAATCCTGAAACAAAAATATTTTTAGATTTTTAGTCACTTTTTTGGTTGGGACTCCGTTGGAAAGTGGGGAATGTAAGAGAAGAACCCATATGGGCCACAGCGATGTCCATAACTCTGCCAATTTTCATCCGATCCTAGAGCGGAATACCTTTAAAGACTTCTAGATCGATTCTTCATCAATCTACATCAAAATCCTGAAACAAAAATATTTTTAGATTTTTAGTCACTTTTTTGGGTGGGACTCCCTTGGAAAGTGGGGAATGTAAGAGAAGAACCCATATGGGCCACAGCGATGTCCATAACTCTGCCAATTTTTATCCGATCCTAGAGCGGAATACCTTTAAAGACTTCTAGATCGATTCTTCATCAATCTACATCAAAATCCTGAAACAAAAATATTTTTAGATTTTTAGTCACTTTTTTGCGTGGGACTCCCTTGGAAAGTGGGGAATGTAAGGAAAGAACCCATATGGGCCACAGCGATGTCCATAACTCTGCCAATTTTCATCCGATCCTTGAGCGGAATACCATAAAAGACTTCTAGATCGATTCTTCATCGATCTACATAAAAACCCTGAAACAAAAATATTTTTAGATTTTTTGTCACTTTTTTGGGTGGGACTCCCTTGGAAAGTGGGGAATGTAAGAGAAGAACCCATATGGGCCACAGCGATGTCCATAACTCTGCCAATTTTCATCCGATCCTAGAGCGGAATACCTTTAAAGACTTCTAGATCGATTCTTCATCAATCTACATCAAAATCCTGAAACAAAAATATTTTTAGATTTTTAGTCACTTTTTTGGGTGGGACTCCCTTGGAAAGTGGGGAATGTAAGAGAAGAACCCATATGGGCCACAGCGATGTCCATAACTCTGCCAATTTTCATCCGATCCTAGAGCGGAATACCTTTAAAGACTTCTAGATCGATTCTTCATCAATCTACATCAAAATCCTGAACCAAAAATATTTTTAGATTTTTAGTCACTTTTTTGCGTGGGACTCCCTTGGAAAGTGGGGAATGTAAGGAAAGAACCCATATGGGCCACAGCGATGTCCATAACTCTGCCAATTTTCATCCGATCCTTGAGCGGAATACCATAAAAGACTTCTAGATCGATTCTTCATCGATCTACATAAAAACCCTGAAACAAAAATATTTTTAGATTTTTAGTCACTTTTTTGGGTGGGACTCCCTTGGAAAGTGGGGAATGTAAGGAAAGAACCCATATGGGCCACAGCGATGTCCATAACTCTGCCAATTTTCATCCGATCCTAGAGCGGAATACCTTTAAAGACTTCTAGATCGATTCTTCATCAATCTACATCAAAATCCTGAACCAAAAATATTTTTAGATTTTTAGTCACTTTTTTGGGTGGGACTCCCTTGGAAAGTGGGGAATGTAAGAGAAGAACCCATATGGGCCACAGCGATGTCCATAACTCTGCCAATTTTCATCCGATCCTTGAGCGGAATACCATAAAAGACTTCTAGATCGATTCTTCATCGATCTACATAAAAATCCTGAACCAAAAATATTTTTAGATTTTTAGTCACTTTTTTGATTGGGACTCCCTTGGAAAGTGGGGAATGTAAGAGAAGAACCCATATGGGCCACAGCGATGTCCATAACTCTGCCAATTTTCATCCGATCCTAGAGCGGAATACCTTTAAAGACTTCTAGATCGATTCTTCATCAATCTACATCAAAATCCTGAAACAAAAATATTTTTAGATTTTTTGTCACTTTTTTGGGTGGGACTCCCTTGGAAAGTGGGGAATGTAAGAGAAGAACCCATATGGGCCACAGCGATGTCCATAACTCTGCCAATTTTTATCCGATCCTTGAGCGGAATACCATAAAAGACTTCTAGATCGATTCTTCATCGATCTACATAAAAACCCTGAAACAAAAATATTTTTAGATTTTTTGTCACTTTTTTGGGTGGGACTCCCTTGGAAAGTGGGGAATGTAAGAGAAGAACCCATATGGGCCACAGCGATGTCCATAACTCTGCCAATTTTCACCAGATCTTTGGGAGAAATACCTCAAAAGACATCGAGATCGATTCTGCATCGATCTGCACCAAAAAGTAGACACCTATCAGGTTGGGATCACCTAGGAATCCCTAATTCATTCATAACCATTTTGTTGTTTAAGTGCAGCTTAAATGAATTGCGTTGGTGTAAAGTCTAGAGTCTAGACCATCCTTCAAACTTGAGCCCGGGATGCTGCGCTCTTTCATCCGTGCTTTTCTGCGCTGCACTCCTTGGCTGTGCATTAACCCTGGGACTTAGCAGACTGCGCTGGACACCTTGGACTTTTTTCTTGGAAGTCTTTATTATTCTTTTTCCTTCGAGTCTCTGGGTGTGTAGGTGTTTGTCCATGTGTTTGCATGGAGATGGCGACGTAATTACTGCAAACGGACGCCCCGGGCGCCACTTGGGGGCACTTGCAGCTGCAGCTCCCACTCCTGTTCGGCATCCAGTCTTACATTTTTCAGCACTTAAGTGGCCTTTAACACCTGCTGATGCTGCTTGTTGCAGGTGCAACAATGTTGTTGCTCCTGTCATGTCCTTTTCTTGTCTGTTCCGCATGCAGCGCTTCAGCCATTAGTGGTGCACTGGGATGTGCTGGAGCGATTAAATAAATTTAATTTAAATAATAAACTAATCCGTTTAGATAATTGTTCAATTAGCAATTCAATTTGAATGTGATTTATCCTTTTGAGAATTGTTCAAACACTTTAAATATTTTAGGCTTAGAGGCTAATTGTTTTCCGTGCAATTCTAAATCCGAAAAACAAACGCTACGTGACCATAAATAAAATTGACAAATGTGGTTTCGGTTTTTTGTATGATTTTTATTTTTATGGCCGTAATATTTCCTGGAATCCCAACCGCATTTTGCGCCAAATTAAGTTTCGTCGCAAAATTGTTATGCAAATTGCAGAGCAGAATGGAAAGAAAATTGTATATTCTATATCGCGATTAGCTCAAGGCAACTCAATTAGTTTAAATGCAAATCCTTCCCAGGACAGACTCGAAATAAGGACGACAAAATATCGGAAAGATTTCTCGATAATGATTGGATTATCGTTTTCATTATCATTTCATTTTTTTTTTTGCCCTGGCGAGCGGAGAGTGAGTTGAATTTTTGATTTTGCCGGCAGGCAGATGTAAGTACATTCGATAATCGCAGGGCTTTTGTTTTAAAGCTTACATAACATTTAATTTGATTGCTGCATACGCTCAGACGCTCAAATAGCCATGAAAACATATTGAGCAGCAACAGCAGAGGCGGAAAAGGCAACAAAACCGGCAGCAGCGGCCCATAAAAGGCTGTTTTATTAACTTCCACACAAATACAAGAGCAATGGTGGAGCACTAGGGCGGGCGGGCTGTGTGGGCGGGTTTTCGAGAGCCTCTGGCAATACAACAAACGGCAGCAGCAACGGAAACAAAGTGGCCTATAAGCACATCAGCAAACAGAAGCAAACGTTCAAACGGCAACTCGTCCAGGTGGCGAAATATTCAAAAATGGTTTCGATATTTTACAAGGGAATAGTTCTTATGTTATAATAAGGATGATGGTCTGAAATACATTATTTTAAAACGTATATATCATATAAGATATACCATATTATATTAACTATAGTTTATATTAAATTTTAATCTATAAACTTTAGTTAAATGTCATTATAATTAATATATATTTTAAAACAATACTTTCAATATCAGTCTTTGCCTTTTGTCGGCTGGGCAATTATCAGGCACATGGAGGACAATCAAATACTCGCACACCCACAGACACAGACACAATCACACACTCACTCACACACACGCAGAACACGGATAGGTATAAGCACATACAATTCAATTTCCTCAAAATGTTGTATTTATTATTTCCTCATTGCATTTGGCGATGACTTTGTCGCTGGAGTTAGTCCGTAAATCGGAACAGTTAAGCAAACGTGGTGGGGGAGGAGCAAAAGGACATGGCAGGGACTGAGCAGCACACACACACAAAGGTATTGCATTACACACACACATACTAGAGGGGGTTCCAATAGAATTTATAAATAAACATAATATAAACTATTAAACTATCATATCATGAAAAAACTCATTTAAAATCTTCATATTCATTAACATAAAAATCAAGTAAAATCTATTGTTTTAAGATCCTTTGTACTACTTTTCTGCCCACAACTGTATTCATGAAATTTGACAATATTGTTGGCATACAAAAGGCAACATCCGAGCAGGTAAGGAAGACACAGTCGGATGACAGAGGCGGCGGAAGGCGAAGCTTCATGGCCGGCCAAGGGGGATAAGGGGTAAAGGGATAAGGAAGGAGGAAGATCCTGTGTGCAAGGATTTCATGCTTTAAACAATGCGATAAAATGGTATTAGTCACGTTAAATTGAATTTATTTAAGCGCGCTTTTAGGCGCACCAGCAGGCAAGACTCTCTCTTAAGCTCCTGCTCTCCCACCTCCCACCACCCTCCTTCCACGACCACCTTACGCCGCCACATCCTTTATGGCTTTGTGTACGTGTGCGTGTGTTTTGTTTGTATTTGTATGCGAGTTAAGCCTCATTGTCAGCATATCCTTTGAGTGTTTTATGTTGCAACAGAGCTTGCTGGCTTCAATTGCTACCTGAGTTTATCTCCCCGTATTCATGCATCTCCCATCTCTCTCTCTCGCCACCCATGCCCCCGTCTCTTTCGCGCTCTCTATTAAATACGAAAATTATGCAAATTATGCGGCCTTATTAGATTTATTTGTGGCATTCGGGACTGTTTTTGTGTGCTGGTGTGGGTGTGTGGTGCTTTTTTTCCTGTTTTAAGTAACTCCCGCAGGGATAGATAGTACCGGCGAAAAAGAGAGGTGTGGCAGTGCGAGAAAGAGACGGAGGTGGGAATGTGCAAAAGAGATGGCGTTCCCGTGCTGGTTATTGGATAGCCGGGAAATGATTTACGCGCTCCGACTGCGACCAACAACGCTTATGAGACAGTGAATTATGACTGCCGGTGGCGGTGACATTCCGTTGGAGGCGTGGCAGGTGGGCGGCGAGAAGGCTAAAAGCCTGAAAGTAGTGGGACAGAGTGGAAAACAAAGCATAGGGTGCCGTGGACCTACAAGTCTTTAAATGGTATAGTTCTCTGAACAGGACACTGGAAACTATCGGGTATATCAGATCAAAGGGCATTTGAAAAATATTCGAAACTTTCCCTAGAAAACCCTCCCCTTGGATCTACGCAGATAATTCCATCGAAATTTATGCAATTCCGACAAAGGCTCGTTCCAAATGGAAATCCTGCTAGAAAATCAACAGAAAAACAAAGAAAAATGTGTTGATCAAGTGCAAAAGCCCGACAAAGCCACTAAACCGTTCCCCGCACACATATGCACTGGCATGTGCACAGCATGTGTGTGTGTGTGGGACCGGAAATGCAATTGAGAGAGGCGAAAAGCGGAAACAACAGTAAAAAAGGATTAAGCCATGTTGTAATTGTTTTGGTCTGCACCAGCTTTTGTCTCTTTCTTTTAGACTCTCGCCCTCTCTCTTTTGTTCTGCCGTGCTGCCGAGCTGCCGAGCTGCTTTTGCATAAATATTTAAAATTTAATTGAAATTGCGTTTGTAGTGAGCAATCGGGGGGAGTGGTGAGCGGAGCTGGGTCGGGCCAGGTGGCCTTCGGGGCTTGGGGTTCGCTGGAGATCGAAAGACAAGCGTTTGACAGCTGTGGAAATCATCGCCCGAGAGCGTGCCACACACACTGAGGGAAAAGCAGGATGCCTGGGAAAAGTGGTTGCAGCCCCGTGGGGGTACATACTCGAGGGGGCACGTATCCTAATATCAACTAGTACTACAACTAGCTGCGTTCCGGACAGAGGGATGAGCTAGATCCATGGGTAGTATCATAAAACCTCTTTCACTTCTCTCTGTACATGGGAAGCCATTTTGGCACCCACCTAGCCATTTCCTTTTCGGACAAAGGCAACGGCAACTGCTGTATGCTACATGCTCCGTGCTACATGCTGCGCCTGGCGACACACAGTGCGTATGCGTTATATGGCTTGTTATTTATCTTTAGCTCATTGCTCTCGGACCAGGCAGCTCCAGTCCCCAGCTCACAGCATACTGCCCTGCCAATAAACTGGGCGCCAGAAAGGACGACAGATAGGAGGCGGAGGGGCGTGGCTGCGGCACTCAAGGGCGTTTAATTGAATGTACGTGACACGGCACGAGCCCAGAATGGATCGGCTTCCGAATGGAATGCTCCACCGTAGACACATTAACAGTGGCAGTGTGTCGGACCCACCTTGACATCCTTGCATTTGTACTGTTGCAGGTTGCAGGTTGCAGCTTGCCGGTTGCTGGTTGCAGGTTACTGGCTTGCTCTGAGTGCTCCTTGGGCCGGCTATAAATCAATGCAAATTACACTGCCATTGCCACGCCCCTCCCTGGGCTTTCTCCTCGGGAGCTACGGCAATGACATGGCCGGAAGCTTAACACATGCTCCTTTGGGGAGTTGACGGCTTAACGAGATGATTTTTAAAAGTATTGCTTGAGGAAGTAAAAGTTATGGAAAAACAATGATGGAAAATCAATCAAGTATTTAATTTTTCAACAAAATTATAGTGAGTTTCGAAGTAAAATAGTATTTTCTTGTTAAGATACTGTAGCATTAAGCTTATGTTTAGTCACCTTTTCAATCCACCCTCGCTACTTTTTCCCCTGAACCCTGGACTATAACAATTTTTCAACACAACTCGCACAATTTTGCATTTTAATCACTCACTCAAAGAATGCTTACAATGATATAATCTTTTCGGTAACTCCTGGGTCGTTGGAATCTCTCCTGCAACCGTGGTTTTGCTTTTTACAAATATCTCTGTGTGTATGTGTGTGCACATACTGATGCAAATATGCTGTGGCTTTATGTTTGTGAGAGTGCAATTCCCATGCATGTTCAACATGATTAATTTCTGTAATAACTCGATTGGAATCACGCGCCAGCAGCAACTTTTCCATCAGGCATTCCACACACACTGGGATACCCATGGCGTACGAGTACGAGTGTGTGTGAGTGAGTGTGTCCCTGTTGGCCATGCACGTTCCGTTTTTCGCCGCGTACGTGAGGATGGGTTACTCGGGAAGGCCATGGGCAGTGCCTGGAAAAGATTTTCTAGCGGGGAGCTTTAATAATATTTTATTAGCCATTTAATTTATACATTTTTGTAATATTTTTTTTAGTCCCATAATAACAAAAGTAAATAAAACGATCTCCCTTAGCTACGCCCCTGATAGAATGTGATGAACCCAACCGTCCTCCATTTCCATACCCGATCAGCTTGTTTTCCATTCCGCTTCTGTGTGGCGGCATTTAGCATTTGACTGCAGCCAGCCAAGCGCACAGGGGCGTCGACTAGGGGGGGAGACTGTGGCCGAATGGGGCTTCAGATGAAGGGGTGCCCATGCTCTAGTTAAATCATTTGCATCCTACCCCACGACGCCCCAGTGCGGCCCCCAAACCATCATGCAGTTCAATAAGTTTTAATGCACTTAATTAATTCCCAATGCGTCTGAGCGGAAGAAGGAGATGGCGATGGGGATGGGGGCGAGCGAAAGAGATAGCCACGTTTGCCGTTGCAAATTGGATTTTAAAAATATTTCTTTTTGCCCCAACTGGAGTTTGTCAATAACATTAGCATTCCTTGGCTCTCTCAACTCAAACCCGGCACTCCGCATGCCTCCCAGGGCCATCGAAGTCTGTTTACCTAATTTAAGTTATTCTAATTCAATTAGTTCATCGTCTAATTAATCGCATTGCCATCGCAGGGTTGCCATCTCAGCCATCACAGCGCTTCCACTGCCTCTTCCTCTCGCTCAAGTCAAACGGAAAATGCAATTTAGCTGAGTAAATATCGGATTCGATGATGTAGAGGATGCATTTGCAGATCCAGACGGCTGTCGTATTCGGCATGGAAATAGGATTACTGTCATGTATTTTAAATCCCCATATTTTCAGCACAGAAATTTATTTAGATCTGGTAGCCCTGGCCAGTGACCATCTCAATGTTGGCCACACTTTCCATCCAAGCACGCCTTGGCTTCCGCAAAACTTCGAAGGCCTCAGAAAATGCTAACAATTGCTTCATTCGACCGGCAGCAGCTCAGCTGTACGGTCCAATCTTTTTATTATTTTCTTTTCTATTTTTTCTTTTTTTTTATTTAAAAATAATAATCAAAAGATTACTTTTATTTATTTATTTTTGCCTTGGCTCTGGCTCTGTGATGCCCTTGTGTTGTGCTTGGTAGTCTCCTCCATCTGATTTATTATTTTTTATTTATTCACTGATTTATTTTTTATTTTATTTATGAAGTACATGCAATAGCTCTGATTTTGGAACTATGAAAATTTGTCAATAAACTTTGGCATTTAGTACCTGTTCCTGTACCCGTTTCGGTTCCAGTTTCAGTTTCAGTTTCGGTGTCGGCATTTTTAACTTTTATTTATTTTTTATATAAATTATTCGATTTAACTTATAGTTATATTTATTTAATTATGAAGTGCCATGGTTCTACTATACCCACGGTTTCAATACGACAGTTTAATCGGGGTTAGTTTGCTGATTTACTTCTTTGTTCTTTGTTTCAAACCAAAATGAATTGAATTTTTATTTTTGAGAAATGGAAATCCTTGGTAGTAGTAATACGCTTTTGTATCTTTTCTTATTTTTTTCTTCTAATTTATCTTTTAATTTTTAACATTGGCTTGTTCGAAATACCAACATCCAAAGTTGACTGACACCTTTTAATAATGAGTCACTTCACTTTTTATTTTATTTTTTTTTTCATAAAAAACATGCAAACTTATAGTTTTAAAAAGGCTTTCATTATTGGTAACTGATTATTAGTTTTTTTATAACAACGTCACTAGCTCCCTTCATCCTCTGCATCTTCATTTTCATTTAAAATAAATAAATATGTAACATTTTTAATAAATCTTTGGTTGCTGATAAAGTTTTTTAATAATTTTTTATTTCGAATTACAAATCACTTGATCTCTTCTTCATCTGCATCTTCATCTTCATCTTTATTTTCAAAATATATATATATATATAAGTATACATTTTTTAACCTTATGTGGTAGCTGATTTTTTTTTTTTTTTCTTTTTTTATTTTCTTTATTATGGAACCTCGTTTGGTGGCACCTTGCGCCACAGAGAAAAACAATGAAGCGGCCAGCCGAATCTCGGCGGGCAATTCAATTGGCAGAACTCGCGGCCCAGCTTTGCTTAAATTAAAAGCAAAGTCAGTCTGGGATGCGAGTACAAATTGCAGGAGAAGCGTTTATTTGTCATAGGATTTGGCCAGCCAGCCAACCAGCCAGTCGAGCAGTGGCCGAAAGAGGCGTGGCAGGAGGAGAGGCAGGAAAGCTGCAAAGCAACAATACAAACAAGCCCATTGACAGGCGTTCCGAAAGAAACAGCTCGAAAAAAGGTGACTGTGCGTGGAGGAGGCGAGAAAGGGGATCTGGTGGCTGAAATACGAGAACCAGCCACGGCCACAGCGGTTAGCTGTGGCGATGACTTAACGGATTTTCAATCTCAGTCGCAGGACGGCAATACCGCCATTTTTCCACAGCTCCCGGTGGGTGCAGCTGAGCTCGGCTCCCAGGAAAAGCTGGGTATTTTCGGATTACCCAAGATTGGTAACACACCCTGTAGATTAGAATTTCATCTGGAAATAAAAATGATTAACGAAAGCTCTCTCAAGGTTTAGTGACTTTTTTTCAAGATAAAGGCAGTACCACAAGGTATCTCGAAGCTGAAACGCTTAATAAAACCTGACCACTTTGCCGCCGATATTTATATTTATTTTATTTCCTTCTACCAGGCAGGCCAACCCTGCACCGTCCCTGGCCGCTCTTTTTGTTGTATTAACACTGGACAAGCGCTTGTTTGTTTGTTTGTTTGCCTGCTCGTCTGTCGCTTTCTCTGTTTGCTTGAAACTTTTACTACAGATGGGTGGAGATGGAGATGGGATGGAGAAATCGGCGGACCAGAGCGGGGTGTTACATCCGCAATGCATTTCCTTGCGGAGTTAAAATAAATTGCGAATAGTAAAAACCACCAATAAATTGTCATTTCCGTAAGAGGGATATTACATTTTTTAAATTTATGAGCTTGTGTGGACTTTTAACAGAACAACAACAACAAAAAAGCAGAGACACACACAAAATAAATAAAAAATAAACAGTGTGGCCAATGTTTGCATGTCCAGGGCTACAGTGGCCCCCAAAAAGTTAAATCGAACCGGATGCAGTAAAAAGTTTGAACCCTTTTCCGCTCGAACTTCAACGGAGAGAAGCTTCAATCCGCCGAAAATTCTAATTAACTGATAAACAAAAAGTTGTCTGTGATCGCTGCCCACCGACCGCCACCCGGGAAAAATGAAATATTATTCATATGCATTGACATTGTGAAAATTGCCAAAAATGCTGCAGCGGACAGGTCGGGTCAGACGCTGAAAAAACGATGGGCGACACGCCGACAACGGGGCGTATGTGTAATGTGCAGCACGACACACAAAACCAAATGCAACCATAACAGATTATAATAAAGTTTATCGATTAATGTGTAAAACAATGCGTAACTCGCCCCCAACCACTCCAACTCCCGCCCGCAATTCGAAATGGCATGTCGATGTGAATATGTAGTATGTTTCAATATGCTCACCGCCCGCAGTCCATTTTGCAGGCCCCATCCCGCCCTAGGAGCGGTTTTTATGGTAAATTTATGTTTGACCAACTAACTTTTTTCGATTTGCCCGACACTCGATTATGACAAGGGGTTGTTTCAGATATTTGATGAGATTGGAGAGTGATTACGGTGAAATTATATTTCGATTTATTCTCATTTGGTATTTGGAATGGAATTGCCAATGGAGTTTATTTAATTGCATGAATAAAACATTTTCAATGGACTTTTATTTATTTCCTCTGAATTAGTGTAGTTTATCCAAAAAAACTATCATAATCTTTCATCTAATTCTCGAAATCCTGGCTCATTACTGGTGAGTGTGTTTCCATATTCGATCCTTTCGCTTTCGAATCCTGGCTTACTATTCTGTGTACTTTGTGCGGTTTCTGCAGCAATTTTCGTTTTGACATCTCTTTTGGTCTCTCCCTTTGGCTCTACCTTTTGGATTTGTGTGTCCTTTTTTTCGCTGCCAAGCTCGTAGATTATTATTTGTACATTTCCCAATGTATCCGTGTTGTAGTAGTTGTTAGTAGCTGGTGCCGTTGTGGGTTGGCAATTTGCATGTGGTTATGCGCAAATTTCATTGTTAAGCACCGGAGCCAGAGCTGAAGGCCACTGCATCAGCCAGGTTCAGGTGTTTAGTCGCCAAACAGGACAAGTGGAACTAAAAAGGGACAGCACTGCTTTTAAACAACAGACTTTAAAGGGCTAGAGATTATCTATATTATGAATAGGAATATTTTAAATCCATAAAGTAGGTGCTGCCCTAGGCCAATACCATTTTTTGAGCTGCCCCTACCATTCGTCGGCACTCGAAATATGAATATTCATTTTGTAATCTGGGCATTAGTCCTGGCTGCAGGTGTTGGCCCGGCTGTTATTGCTGCTGCGGTAATTAGCTGCTAATGTTTGTTGAGAGTCCCTGCCATTGGCAGTGGGAGGGGGCGATGGCACTGGAGTGCATGTAATTGGATGCGTCAGATTGCAAGCTAATTATAAGCAATGCAAATACAAGCAAACCGCCGAAACTCATTTGACTAAGTTAGCATTGGCCGCCCTACTCCTCCTCATAGCTAGCGGCTGTACAGCCCTGTTGTATTTTTGTTTTTGGGCAGAAATAGGGTATATATTTATATCCAAACTAATAGCGGGCTATAAATCTGGCCGAGCCACCGCCCTAAGCCAAGATATAAAAGCATAAAAGTTTTCACGATAAATTTCACAAACAAACACCTGAGATACATCATTAGATTAAACACAAAAGATACAACGCGGCGGAGACTAAGGCAGAGGCGAGGGAGAGTGGCTTAAAGGGAAAATACAGAGATATTGGCCTTGGCTTTTCCGGCAGTGGCAAGTCATTGGACAGTGGCTTTGGAAGTGGCTTAAAAAAAATTATTCAATATTAAATATATTATATACAGACTTTAAGTGATATAGTTCATAGCCCCTTTAGTTAGAGAATTATTTAAATTATTTTTTTAAAGCCTGAGTTTTAAAGTGTAAGCCCACTGTACCAGGTAATGCTCTTGTTTTTTCCCCTCCGCTACCTGGCAAGCTCATTAGTGAAAAATTACTTCTGCGGTGACTTATGTCATTTTGCATGAATTTGTATTTCTGCTTTTGTTTTTCGCAGCATCCTCCTCTCCGCTGGCTGCTTTGAGTTTGTGGCTTGCGGTTGGTCTTGGCGAAGAAATCGCTGGCCATGAATCATCATCTGCATCATTTGGCCAACAAGCAGCGGAAGGGAAAAGAAGGGCAAGGGCAGCTAGGATGACAGTTGACAACGCTGAGGGGAAAATCCTTTGCCGGCTTTAAGGCAAGCCAATTTTTCCGTGTCGTTACGTGCTGCAATTGCACAGATGTCAGGCAAAACTTTGTTTGGCTTTGGCAGGCAAATCATTAAAACGGAATGCCAAGCATCCGTCCGGAGATTGCTCTGCAACTTGTCTTCCCGTCACCCGCACTCCAGCCCCCTCCAGTTGAACAGGCCGCAAAATGTTCGTTTAATGAAGCCCGTTAAATACGTACACACGCGTCATGAAATATTATTAACGCTCGCCTGCTGCTGTGGCTGGTAATTAAAAAATTGCTCATACGTCACGTGGGCCGATCCCCCGCTCCGCTTTTTAACGCTTTTCCATAAATGTTACACATACACACGCCGCGGGTGGCTGAAGTCAGCACTGAAATGTCAACAGTAAATGTTAAAATTTAATAATAAAAAAAAAATGGAGCCACCAGGGCAGAGTGAAAAATTACAAAATACAATGCCTGCCGAAGCAGGAGAAAAGAATTTTATTTATATTTCATCAACCATTTAAATTTTAACACTTTTTTTTGTCAAATCTTGCTGTTGAAGCATTAAGCTGGAGGGCTTCGGGCCCAGATCAGATCAGATATGTACGGATATCTCGTTAATTTGTGAGGGAGTCAGCCCTGTCTCGAAAGGCTTTAAACATTCACAGGATGACAGTGAATAAATACAATTACTTTCAGTATGGCCTTTATTTAATTTTCAAAATAATGGTATAGCTTTCCAAAGCACTCCCAGCAAATGCAATTTTCAAAGTCAATCCCTCTGCCGCTGACACATTTTGGCACATGGCATTCGTTCGTGGGTTAAATAAATTAAATTGTTACAGGATAATCGCCGAAAAAGAGCAAGAGACCAAAACGGTCCGTCAATGAGGAATTTCTCTGTTTGAAAATTAAATTAAAATGCCAGCGCGCAATATGCTGGTGAAAGAAATGTATTTTCTTGATAGTTTTTGTTTTTATTTTTGATGTGTGTGTGTGGTTAGTGCTGTTAAAAACAGGATTGGTTATTGTACAGAAAAAAAATATGGAAAACTTTAATGAAATTGTTTAACAATTTAAATTAATTTTTTATAGTAATTATTTTATAGTAATTAGTAGTAATTATTCACTGAAATTTTTTGATTTTATAATACATTTTAATTATATTTTTATAATACTAGTGTGATTTTCAAAAAACTTATTTCGTTTAGTGGCAATAGAAGCCTCAGCACGCGCTTCGCTTCGCTTTTCTCCCATTCAACCTAAGGACGAAGGACGAGCTTGCCCCTCCTTCGCGCCCCCCAGACGCTGCAGCATTTTCATCAGCGCAGCACACACCGCGTTGTCATTTATCAAAAAAGCTAAAAGAATATATTTGCATTCTGAAATATGGCATTTTTATGCATTGGTGTGTTGCATTTTGCAAAACGGCAACAGCATCCCTGCATCCCGACGTCCTCCTGCCATGAATGAAAAAATTTCATATGAAATGCGAATTCATAAGGCGAGAAATATACGTCTAGATGTATGCGAGTTTGCGGTGTGTGTTGTGTATACGCCACGTTGCTCGAAATTTATGCAGACATTCACTTACACACAACCCATGGACGTTACTTCGACACATAAACACACCTATACGGGTGGTCGTACATTCGCGTAATACCCGCCGGTAAGAAAGTTCAGCAAGTAAGTGCATTGGCCAGTTCTTTTCAAACTGATGACTCGTCTGAGACGCGAATGCTGGAAGGATTCCTGTACAGGATGCCTAATGAAGCAAACTACACTGCTTGCACAACAATATTTATCAACATAATATCAGCAAAGAATCCTTTATCGGCAAACTTGTTGGGCAAATAAATAAAATTCTTTGTAACAACTACTTTTATGCTGTATCCCCATCAAAAATAGTTGGGGCAATGCTGCCCTGAACCATTTCCTATACCAAAAACTGCCCCAATACTATTGTAGATGAAGCTGTGGTAATTTGCCTCTGGCCTGGCCCACTTGCCCCGCTCTCAGTATTCAAACATAAAGACACAAATGGCCGGCATAAAATACAAAGCTTAATGCTTTAA
Organism: Drosophila monieri; assembly: GCA_035047585.1. NCBI lineage: Eukaryota > Metazoa > Arthropoda > Insecta > Diptera > Drosophilidae > Drosophila > Drosophila monieri. The sequence goes on along the minus strand of JAWNPJ010000079.1, from coordinate 3,611,484 downwards.
TAAAATGCCTCATGGGCGCTCACACATGCTATTCAATTGCCAGTGGCCCTCCGAACAAATTAAGCATTGGCCACAGTGTCCTGGGTGGAGCCAGGAGCTGTGAAAGAGACGGAGCTGGGCAGTGGCACATGCAATAGCACTTTAAGCACAGTTCCGGCTTAACACTCCTCTCCGAAGTCCTCTACCCTTCAGCTTGGCCCAGAAACCACCTGCCAACGCTACATTTTACTTGTACAACAGTTTTTGTAGCTTCTTTCAGATACTCAGTAGTCGGAGAGTTGTTGGGAATAGGAAGTTAGGGTTAAATGCTAGCATTATAGATATATTTGTGACTTATTATCCGTCCCAGAACTTATCCTTTTAATCTATTACCTAAAATTCACAATCTTACCCTCTAGAGTCTAGACTTTATTGCCTCCATTCATTATCCCTTCAGTGCCTACCCTCGAAGGGGGTGCCAATTTTATATCCTGTTTGTTACCCCCTTTCACTATTTTATGCTTGTTCGTTTTCCTTTCTACTTTATTCCTCGCATCTGCTGTTCTCTACTTTTTTGGATGTTTACTAATTAACCGAAACATGCGCTCCTTGTAGTTACGCCTTACTTTGCCACTTCCTTTTGTTCCTGCCACACGAGCAAGTGTTAGTGCGTGTCCTGCAACGTGCATGTCTGTGTATGCTGGCATTGATGAAAGGCCTGGAAGGAATTCCGGCAAGGGCTCTACGTATGTGTATTATTTTGCAATTAACAATCTGCGCCTTGCAGCAACGCCCACAAACTTTAGTAGCAAAATCCGAAAAAAGTAAGGCTCTTCGGAACTCTTACTTATTGACTTTAAGGATTTTTTGGGAGATGCAGGAATTTAATTGCAAATTGCTAGATACCCGTTGCGTTGCATACGTCCCGTGTGTCCGCTGTTAATGAGCTGATAATGAATTTATTAAATTTACTACTCGTTTGCATTTTATAGTCCAGTCGAGTCTATCCCATAGATAAATGAACTCTTCGTGTGCGTTTTTGCTCGCTTTGTATTTTTCATGCAGCTTCCACCGCTCTCAGCCGGCCACCGAGGCTGCGAAATTATTTATTTATTATTTATGCAGAGTCAAGCCGTGTAAATTGATCCGAATGCTGTTTCGCGTTTTTTCATTCCCTTATTGTTGTTAATTTATGCACTTTGTTTAATAATTTTAATGGCGTCACGGAAACAAAGTGGGCAACACTGGAGCATAATAAATCAGCATTAAAACGAATAAACTAGCCATGGATGATCTAAAAAAATGAGAAATTAAAACTTTATTTGAAAATCCTCAAGATATCTATATATCTCTCTCATATGATATATATAGAGAGGATATGAGAGGATGTGATCGCTCTCATCTATTAATAAAATAAAGTGAAAACAAGGCATTTAGCAAAACAGCAAATTAGGTAAATTATAATTAAATCCATAATATATTTTGTGTGCTTTCTCGCCCCGGACTACTTTTAGTTTTTAATCCCCTTTCAGTTCCCATCTCCCATCATCGTTTATTTTCCTCAATTATGCCGCAAAATTTGTAAACATTTAATGCTAATTAAATTTAAATGCAATTAACTCGAGTGCCTGATTTGATAGCAACTAATGCATTGCCCTTTTTTTACATAATTCATACATAAACAAATATATCCTTTTAAATGACCATTTTATTAGGCTTAGCACAAAACATTGTAATTATCAAGCTGATGCGAATTCAAATTGCCTTTCGCACTAAAACTAGCTGTTAAATGTTGATTTAATTGGTTCACTGAACTATAATGTGATGTTTGTGGTCAACTGGCTGCGGCAACATATCCTTGTTCAATTGATAAATGTATGAAATGGATATAAAACATACAATATTTTCGATTGGTTGAAGCACACAATAACTATAATTTTCTATCTCATCTATTAATATACTTTATAAGATAATTAATAACTAGCTGAAGGCCTTGTTTCTCCTCCTAACCAGAAACTAAATAAATAAACAATTCTTGACATCTTTTCAAAAAACAATTTAATATGGATATTAGCTGATTTGTAACGCCTAATTGGATTTAAAATTAACAAACATACTTATATTTTCTCATTTTCTGTTCAAAGCTAGAGACCAAAGACTTATAAACATTATATACTACTTCTATATCTAACTTTTATACTTAAAAGATGAACAAAATGGTTTTCTTTACTTCCATCATGTGCATGTTAATTGTGCTTAATTGTGATCTAAGATGTCGGATTTTCAGACTGTTGAACGGCAAAAGGACGGTAGATCCCTGAAATCCTCTTAAATGTAATAATAAGAACTTCACACTTAAAGTCACTTTATTGTAAAAAAATTACATAAAAACCTAAATATTACTATGTAATTAGTTTCACATTCTCCCCTTTATTGTTTTTCCAGTTGGCTGCACTTGATTTGCGAGTTATTTTAAGCCCCATCCTGCGGCTTTTTCTATAGTGTTTTGTGCAATTGTTTAAGTGCCACGCCCACGTCCACACACAAACAATATCCCCCTATTGTTGGACACGCATAGACAATGGGAAATCCTCTTATTCAAGGTATCAACATTATCTGCAGCATAATAAGCAGTAGCACCGCCGCTCCACACCCACCCCAGCTCCGTTTATTATTTATTTATTTAAAAATTTCCGCCTAGTATCCGCCAGCTAGTCTCACACCCCCTCTCTGGTCTTTTGCGGTCCAACCTTTTTAGCCACTTTCGTTTTAATGTAATCAAATGAACGTGCCTCGCATTATTCTGTTGCCAATAAATTTCACGAGGCAAATAGATGAGGACTGGATGCCGCTCCCCGGCCACCGCCACCCACGGGAACTTCTCATCGAACACTGGGAAAAAATAGTCAGTGGTAGTCATATCCTCCTGCTAGACACTACATTTCCTAGGCCCTCTTTTTCTTTAAGTATATATTTCACCGATTCCTCGGCATCTCCCACGAACAATAACAATGAGATGGCTTCGATTCTCAGTAGCTGTTGTGGCAACGCCTTTTTCTTTGGGGCGACGTGTAAAATTGAAAAATTCTCCCGAGTAGCCAGCGAAAAGGAATAAAAGGAAACAACCGCAGAGTCCTTGTGGAGGTTCGACGGGCGATGACTTGGAGTGGGGGTCAGGAGCTGTGGGATTTTCGGCCAGGGTGGCCTCTCATATAATTGAAAGGGACAACACGTCGAGTCGAGGCTATTAGGTTCGCTGCCGCTTTCTCCGCCACTTTCTCTCAACCGCTGCGCTGCCCCTACTTCCATAATCATTGCTCTTGAGACTCGGTGGCTAATGGATTTCGGGTCCCCCTCCCACTGTCCCTCGACATTGTATTTATGTATTTTTTTGTAATATTTATGTATTTATTTTCACTCACTGTCCAAGTGCTCAAAAAGCAGAGTAAACAATGCGGAATAACATTTTACTTCACATATCCAGAAAGCGGTTCACCGTAACACCACCCCACTGCCATCGTTCACCTCTCACTTAACGGCAGTGTACTCTGTACTGGCCATGCGAAAAATGCAAAATAGCTGAGAGAAAAATATTTCTATTATTTATTTACTCGCCCTCTCTATTTGCATACGTCTGTAGGTCCTGCAAAGGGATATGCGGAGCGCTAGGGTCCAGGGACAGGCACAATGAAGCGTGTGGAATGTGTTTAAAGAGGGCTTTCTTTTTTATTTTGCAACTTGCCTTTGTATATTTTTCATATTTTACACTTAGCAGGGTCCATAGGCAGTATCCTTGTTGTCACCCGCACAGGGTACCCTTCTTTCAACGGTTATAAAAAATGTAAAAATTATAAAAATTATTCTTATATTTAATAATATATTATTTACTATCTTATATATCTTAAATATATTCAAAATTATTAAGAAAACTATAAATAAATGTTAAATAACTCGCAAGGCGCAACAAAGTATGCTACAAAAACTAAACTGCCCAACTCACGCACACCAACACTAACACAAAAAGAGATTCCTGGAAAGAGATCGAGAAAATGGTTAGAGGAGCAGGGCAACATTGTTGAGGAGTTTCCATTTTGTGTTTAGAACTCTCAATTGAATCTTGATGCACGTGCCCTGGCACAGAGCCCAAATATAATTCCGAAGCGGACATGGCGATGCCATCGCATTCGGGGGCATCCTTCTGGCGTGTGGTCCCAAAGGGTGCAGGGTGAATTCTATATTCCGGAGTATCTCAACGCCTCCCCGAACGCCAGCAACCCCCAGCAGCCCAATGGGTTTTTCTTGTTCTTCTTTCATTCATAATAATTTTTATTATGGGTCATCGGCCATTTGTTTAACGCTATCCACACACACTTACGCACGGAAGGGGTGTTTCTGTGGAATGGGTGGGATGCCATAGCCCCTGGGCTCGGGTCCATTTCCTTCAGTCCATCTATTAGACCAAATGTATCCCTCGCCCGGGCCTTCAATTTTTTTTTTGCTATTTGCTTCCTCTCCCACTATTGTGTTCTTCAATATTTTTTATATTCCTTATTTTGCATATTTTCGTATTATTTGTTTTATTTATGGGCCCATGACTCTGATAAATGGCCGCAACTTTATCCCTCGTCCTGTCCACCTATCAACGTGTTGATGTGATTTCTTTTCTCAACCGATTACCCTTTAGTGTTTGATGTTTGAGGGTTATGCTGGGACTTTAAAAAGGATGTAAGGAATAAGAAAAATAAATATTAATTAGTAATGAGAGAGTTTAATTGAAAATATTGCTAAATATTATTAAGTTAACTTTATTTATATTTTTTACTTATATAGAGTCAGGAATAAACTCTTCTCAAGAAGCCCTTACTCCTTTTTTCTAAAAATTATTCAAATTTCTTATGCAGGACCTCGTTCAAGAAAAAAGAGTGGATGGATGGGCAATATGTGTGGGTCGGCGGTAGCAAATTGATAGATGTCCTGTCCGTTCTGGCCTGGCCGTCCTGGTCCGTCCGCTGCGTGGACCCAAAAGTGGCAGCTGCTCGTTGTCTACACAAGAATTATGATGGCTAATAACAGGTCTAAGTGGTTGCTCCACAGTGTTCCATCAAAAATCGCATTTGGTCAGCTGCTAACACAAAAATGCAATTGATTCCAAACTGGGCACTTGGTGATGGTATTCGGGGCACCCTTGTGATAAATCAAACATGGGAGTGCAGGGCCCCAAAATGATGTCGCGGGGGTGCCAACATAATTCATCATATGTATCTGAAGCCGTGGCACTGTGTTTACATTTTAGCATAGATTACTTTTGGTCAAACGCAATTAAATTGGGCTTGATGCAGCTCCCGAGCTCCAGAGGCGCTGACTCTGTTTTATTTCATGCCATTTTGGTGATTGTTTTGGCGCAGACAGCAGGACATCCGACACCCAACACCGAGTATCCTGCAGCCAGCCCTTTTGCATCCTGCCACGACTCATCACGCTCGGCTACGTTTTCATTTTGGTTCAGTGTGCAGCGAAAAAGTTTTCCCTATGACAAAGTTTGTATCTGCGGATACTCCCCGTCCTAACATCCTTTCGCTGCGTTGCGAGTGTTTTATTTAATTTCCAGAGCGCGGCCATTCGCAATTGCAATTCAAATTCGCATTTAAGGCGAGTATCTGGGTGCTGGGGGCGTGGCTTTGGCTTTGGGTTACTTACTTGCCGCCGCCCCCCCCCTCAATTTTGGAGCCATCAAACACAGCAGTGATTCCGAAATTGAATAACTGTCACTGGGCTTTAGAAAAGTTTTAAAGTAGAATCCCACAGTGCGTATACGTAATGTCAGCCTCTGGCCACACATACGCATGTATTACGCATACGCCCTGCCGTCCCATTTGTAAATTCGTCTTCAAAGGCTTCCGTGGAATCGTTTCATCAATCGTTTTATTCGGAAATTTGCGGCAACTGGCGTTAAGGATGTAATTATGTGTTTCCATTTAACCCGATGTCTAGCATTTCGTTTGGCCAATTTGCATTTGTCTAGCTAAGCGACAGCCGGTAATTAAACTCGACTATGCTGCCGCCGTGAAAGGGATAGGGAGATATGGGGGGTCTAGAGAGAGAGGGAGGTGGACTCGAGAAAGAGAAAGAAGGGCATTTTACGAGAAAGTTGTCAGCGCTTTGAAGCATTCTCATAGTGACTTGTCTTCCCCCGTGGCAATTCCATTGAATGTCCGCAGTCAGCCCACAATCTGTTTGTCTGTATAAAGCCCACCTGTCCTCCACTCTTCAGTGTCCTTTTCTTCCCCCCCTCCCGCCTTTCCGCCTCTTCCGCTCCCCCTCTTCGCTCTGCTTTTCCGGCATTGCAGTGTGAGTGTGTATGTTCGTAAATATGCCCTGCGTCTATTTGCTCTTGTTGCGCTTTAATTTATGCCACACAGCAGCATCAGCAGTGGAAACAGCTCCTGTGGATGCTGCACCTCTCCTCCCTCGTTCACCCCCCCACTTCCCTTCCCTTCACTCTCTCCCAGTGTCTGTTTGGTGAAGCAAAACCTATTTTCTTTGCAGCTGATTGCATTTTATAGCATTGCAACCTGTCAGGCTAACAGCTTCAAACTCTCAACTCCTTTGGCCCAGGTATTTTCAGCAACACAGTGCCCTCCCATTCCCATTCCCAGGCTCTATCCTTTCGCGAACCAGACCCTCCCTCGCCCTCGTTTTGACTCCCTTCCGTGCTGTATGAATTTTTTAGCGCACCTCGCGTGCTGTTTTCCAGCTGAAGCCAGTAAGGGGGACCGGTGGAAAAAATGAGCGTGGCAAGCGATAGAATAAATACAAATTAATTTAGCGGAAGACCTAAAGTTTCGGTGCACTTCTACAAAAAATTTACATTTTTTAATAAATAAATATAGTTCTTTAATCTAGATATGATTAGTTTTGTCTGTGTAGTTTCCTCTCAAATCATTTATTTGTTTACCTGCGTTTGGTTGGCTTCACAATTTATTGGTACCAATCAGCCAACAATAAGCGTGCAAGTTCTGCCGCACTTAGCCATAATTTGGCTACAATTGTTGGCCATATCGTCCGCTCTCCTCCTAGAGCCCGAGGCCACTTTCGCTGACACCAATTGCTATTTGTTTGCATTCCCAGGACCTCCTCCGCCGCCCGGGCTGGCCCTCTTTGTGGGCCAAGTGGCCTTATGCGATTCAAGTTGCGTTTAATAGTTAATGCAAAGCTTTTAAGTACCAGCAGTAGTCACAGGAAACTGCAAGTCGCTAGCGCAAAAAAATACGAAAATAAAGAGGGGAAAACTAGGCAAAAACCAGAGTAAGAAATGCAGAAAACTGTCGAGGGAAGCTCAACGCTTCTCATACCGTATGCACTTCCCATGCGATTAAATAATAATGAACTGTGAATAATTAAGAACAGGATAAATAATAGGATTTCATGTGTAAAATGTAAAAGAAATCTAATTTTCTATTTGAGCCCTATATGCCCTACACCTTCCTCCGACCAACTGGACCTGCCGTGGAGTTTAATTTTTAGTATTTCTGCCGGCAATACTCGTTCTTTGCACTGCAACAAGGCGAAACAAGTGCGGCATGTAATTACATTAGCTTTTATTTCTATTATGCGCTCATAACGTATTTTTTATTAATGCAGCATTCCATTAAAGGAATTAATGGCGAAAAGAGTACGGTGGCTGTGAGAGGAGGAGCTGGGCTCAGGGACGGTGGGGCAGGGGCGGGTAATTAAAAATGATCGGAAAGTTGAGCCAGCATAATGACGTGCTTAGTGCTGCAAGTGCTGGAGTGGAGAGCAGCTGGCCGAATGCGGCAAATGCCGGACCAGAAGCACTCCTGCTCATTGGGCAGAAGGGATGACCCAACAAGTTGTTAAGTGCTCAAGAACCGGTGCCAATATTTGGGTCAACGAGTTGGACTCTGAAAAGGGAGTCTACAATTTTCTATAGCAAGTCATCGGAAGAATATAATTCCCTCTAAATCACCTAAAAAAGTGTAGGTGGAAATCTCTCAATATATCCAAGAATAAAAGAATTATTAAATGAATTCAAACACCCTCCAACTGGCACTGCCCTCGACCGCAAAATGCACTCACAATAGAACCTGCGTTCGCGTAGGAATTTCATTTAATTTTAATAACAAAAAAAAAAACAGCCACAAAATATTAAAATTGCAGAAAAATCGCTTGAAACCCACAAAAATCAAAGCCAAAATGCACAAAAGAATATTTTAGCGGAAATGCAGTGGACGGACTATTAATATATATAAAAAATTCAATTCCGTTTTTTCGGGAATATATTTCCCGCTCCGCCCATCAATAACCAGAAGATTTTTGATGAACTTGCCAAAGTTTATTAAAAAAAAAAAAAAAAAGGACAATAGAGGACATTCCGACTCTCTCCGACTGTAGCCAGTTAGTCAGCTGATATTTTATTCATTTCATTTCGATATTGAGCCACAAAAAACGCATAAAAAACGGGGAGTGTGAAAAGTGCGAGAGAAGTGGCCAATTTTTAGTTATTGTAAGCGATCGGCCAAGTGTGAAAATAGTTTTTAGCCAAGTTTTTCTCATTCACGAAACAATAGAAATGAAAAATGTTGGAAAAATAAAGATGGAAAAAGAATTTTAATATTTATTCTCCTAAATTCAGGACTAGTACTAGTGGAACTCTTAGAATAATTTCCCAAAAATGAGTCTCCTAACTCCTTCGAATTAACTTTTTCCTGTGAAGCACTCTTATTTAGAGATAAAGTAGCTGTCTTAATCAGTCTGGCTTAATACCAAGAAACGTTAGTATGTCGGTACTGTTGCTGGCAGCTTTTAACTTGGCCTGAAGGCAACTTGGCCTGTCAAAAGTTTTTGGGCAGAGCGTCAATGCTATCGTCATTTTGCTTTGACTGCGCACATGATTATTACACGCGCTCACCCACACACCCCCCAAGCTATACCCACACCTAGCACACCCACACTGATAGGCAGACACATGCAAACTTTGAACCGAAAAACTTGCCGCAAAAAGTTTTTAAGTAAACGGAGAGGAGGGAGCCGCAAAGGGTAGGAAAAAATTAAACTAAAAACCAAACTTTAACTTAATGAAAATGCAATATTTGCCGGGTTGTGGGAGGCGTGTGAAAAGTTTTCCTGCCTGCTGGCAATTTATGCAGCCACCGAGGTAGGCCAGGCCCAGGAAATCAAAGACGAATTGAGTTTCATTCTCCAGTCTCTGACTTCTACTCCCCAAATCAAAATCAAAATCGGTTGTGGCACATTATATATTTTCAAGACAAACACAAGTGATATTAATTTAACTATTTTTTATAAATTATTAATCCTTTTTACTAAATAGCTCGAACACATCCTGATTATGGCAGACAAAAACGACGACAATGGTAGCCACGTGGAGGGATGTCCTTGTCTGTTGAGAGGCAAGTGCACTTGCAAGGCTCCCAATAAGGACAGAGTGGTCTTGAAACCCTATGAATACGATCGCCTGATGGCCACCAATGAGGGTCTGGCCAATTTGAAGAGAATGATGAGCCTGGATGCCGGTCTTGGAGAACCCGACGATGTAATCATCATCGAGGGCTCCGATCTTGAATACTAAACTAGTATAGAGTTTAATCTTCTACCTTTAGTAATAGTTCTTACTGGGACTGGTCCCTCGATTACAAAACTAATTAATGCATTAATGAAGAATTGGAATCTTCCACCTTTAAAAAACGTTTCTACAATGAAAAGGCATTTGTAATGACTTGAACTGCTGCTTGAAAATAAAGTTCTGGTGACAATGGAGAAACCCTACACTATCTGGAAGCCTCGCTTTGGAGTAAAAATTTAAGGCAACCCATTTTGGCAACCCCATTTCGCCTTTCTGCTCATACTTTTTATGCGTCTCCGAGTAAGCAGTTTCTTTTTCATGTGTCTGGGGGGGAGCTCCGCGAAAAAAGGGTGCCCAGATAATCCAAATCTCATTACGCGCAAGTCGTACTTAAGATTAAAAATAATTATTTCAATTTCTGTGCCAGGCCATCGTCACGTAGTCCCAGGCCAGGTATGTGCTGGGGGGCTGGGCTGGGTTGGGTGGTAGGGGGTCCTGAGAAAAAAGTGAAAATTCAATTAGAATGCGCCAACTTCATGTGAACAGGCAGCCAGGCGAGTCTAACTGTCTGGCTCTGTAGTCGGCGTCCCTCTGTCTGTCTGGCTGCCTGCTCTCCAAAAATGCAATGCCGGCATGTTGTATTACAGGTGGATGTGGGTAGAAATCCTGGCAGCAAGTCCTGGTACCTGGCAGGAGCGGCCCAGAGCAGGCGCCATCGTCGCGTAATCCTTTTGCCAGCCTGCGAGCAACCACAATAATTTGATTTTACTTTGCTTTAACTTCATGAAAAAGTTCCAAGTTTTTTTTACCTTGTTTTATTTTATTTTTTTTTTTTTGCAACACATACAAACACACCTTGGTGCTGCCTTCGTCCTGGCTTGTGCCTCCGATAAAGTTTTTAATTTTGCTGCTGAAACTCATTTAGCGCAACGCAAGTGCGAAGCTGCGGCAGCATCCGAGGATGATACGTGTTTTAGGTCGTCTGCTGCATATTTAATGGCCGCCCATCCCCACAAAAAAGGCATCTTAAAGCCCATACCCGGGTCAGTGCGTAGACACAGTTAGCGTATTTTTAGCATAATGTATATACAATTCGCCAGAAGCCAGCAGCCAGCACTGTGCACTTCCAGCCTTAGGCTCTGCACAATGAATGCCGAAAAATCAACTCGGTCGGAGCTTTGGACAAACAGAAATTTGAGCAAGAAATTGCTACACGAACCGGAAAAATACACAATCTACAAAAATTCATCTTCATTATGACGGTGGGACGGGTTGGAATGCATTTAAATGAGGCCTCACCAAACGCCATTGGCTTTGTTGGACTTTGGAAGGCCAAATTAAATTAAAATTTATAAAAAGTTGGAGGAGAAATGAGGGAATAGGATTTCCGGCAACATCTTTTAGCCAAAAATGCTTTAATTTTTACGTAAATAAATTTGTTCCATTTCTAATAATCGAAATCAAACACTCTCAAACGTCATTCGGCAAAAGCTGTCGCCGTGATTGGTTTTCTAGCTATTTGATTGCATCAGGTGGTGGTGCTTGTGTCCTGGTCCTGGTCCTGGTCCTGGTCCGAAGGAAATAACTTTTTGAAACACAAAAGTCGATTCGCAATCCCTTTCCGAAGCTGAAATATTTTTAGAGGGCAGAAAACAATGCAATTCCATTTTTTTTCTCTTCAACAAAAAGAACAGCCAACCCCACTGCCCCACTCGCCACATCTAACCGCTCCGAAAGCGATTCCCTTTGATGGCGTAAAAGTGTTTGAATTTGAATTAATAGGATTAGAATGGAATGACTTTCAATGGGGGTAAATAAATTAAAGTGCTTTTTACCATAAAATTGAATGCAAATGTTGATTCGGTTACAGGAAAGCGGCACTGGAGCTGGAGCTGGTTCTGGAGCTGGGCCGGAGCCCAAAGCTGGTCGAGTTGATATAAGAGCAATCAGATTAGTTGGCTAAAAAATATTTCCGCATGTAGCAACAGTAGTAGCAGCTCCACCGCAAGTAGAAGCATTTTAATTATCGCAATTCCCCAGGGCGTAGTTTAACTAATTGCCTTCCCCGATGGCTGGGAGGGCACCTCCGCAGCTGGGGTGGGCTGATTTTTGGGGTGTTTTTCAGAAGTCACAATTAAACTATGGCCCCAGCCGCTGGGCTGAACAATTTCACACGCAACAGTTGAAGAAATTGTGTCAACATGAGTGTATATATTTTAGGACAATTTTTAAAATGTTATTTTCCTTAAAAAACTAAGTAGTTAAAAAGCTCTTAAAAAGATATACCCTCTTAAAATATCATAACATTTTTTTGACTTTTTATTTTCAGTGCATCTACGCACTTTTGGGCCTGTTTCTACGTCCCTTATCACAGACTCGAAATGACAAAAACTGCCGGTGTCGGTGTACCCCCTAATAGGAAACCGCAAAAAAGTAAACAACGCCATCCTAGAAGAGGAGCCTGCGCTCTGTTGGGCAAAAAATTAGGCATTCCGTGCGAAATGTAGATACGAGATAATCATTTTAATAAATTTCACTGTGACAAATGACTCGGGCCCACTCTATTTCTCTATCTCTATCCTTTCTTCTGTATATTCGTCCTTTGCCCTATGTCCTCTCCAAGCTGTAGGCGTGAATTAGTAATAAGTGATGCCATGGTATGCCTTGACTAATTGATGAGAGAAGCCACTCGGCTACTTACTCTGTGGGCGGACAACATTTTTTCGCTTTTCTAGCAAACAGTATTTAGGATAGTCTTTAAGGATAGGAGACTATAAATGAGGATAAAATTATACTTTATTATCACCACTCTAGAATATAATGAAGTTTATTTTGAAGGGAATGTTTCCTGAATTAAGGGAAATATAGGAAAGACTCATGTGATCTGCAGTGATGCCTATAAGTTTGTCAATTTTCGTCCATAAATTCGTCCAATTTTCGTCCTCCGTAAATCTGCTTCAAAGCCCTGAAACATAAATATTTTAAGATTTTGTATCCATTTTTCCAAAGGGACTCCCTTAAAAACCAGGGAACGTATGGGAAGGATCCATATGACCCACCGCGATTCCTATATCTTTGTCAGTTTTCATCCGATCCTTGAGCGGAATATCTTAAAAGACTTGTGGGTTGATTCTCCACTAATCTGCATAAAAACCCTGAACCAAAAATATTTTTAGATTTTATCTCCATTTTTCCGATCAGACTCCCTTGAAAACTGGGGAACTGGGGTATGAGAAGTGCCCATAGGGCCCACCGCGATGCCTATATCTTTGTCAGTTTTCATCCGATCCTTGAGCGGAATACCTTAAAAGACTTGTGAATCGATTCTCCATAAATCTGCATCAAAACCCTGAACTAAAAATATTTTTCGATTTTTTGTCCATTTTTCCGGTCAGACTCCCTGGAAACTGGGGAATGTATGAGAATGACCCATAGGGCCCACAGCGATGCCTATATCTTTGCCAGTTTTCATTCGATCCTTGAGCGGAATACCGTTAAAGACTTGTGGATCGATTCTCCATAAATCTGCATCAAAACCCTGAACTAAAAATATTTTTCGATTTTTTGTCCATTTTTCCGGTCAGACTCCCTGGAAACTGGGGAATGTATGAGAAGGACCCATAGGGCCTATTGCGATGCCTATATCTTTGCCAATTTTTATCCGATCATTAAGCGGAATACCTTAAAAGACTTGTGGAGCGATTCTCCATAAGTCTGCATCAAACCCCTGAACCAAAAATATTTTTAGATTTTTTCTCCATTTTTCCGGTCAGACTCCCTTGAAAAGTGGGGGATGTATGAGAAGGGCCCATAGGGCCCACCGCGATGCCTATATCTTTGTCAGTTTTCATCCGATCCTTGAGCGGAATACTTTAAAAGAATTGTGGATCGATTCTCCATAAGTCTGCATCAAAACCCTGAACCAAAAATATTTTTAGATTTTTTCTCCATTTTTCCGGTCAGACTCCCTTGAAAAGTGGGGGATGTATGAGAAGGGCCCATAGGGCCCACCGCGATGCCTATATCTTTGTCAGTTTTTATCCGATCCTTGAGCGGATTACCTTAAAAGACTTGTGGATCGATTCTCCACAAGTCTGCATCAAAACCCTGAACCAAAAATATTTTTAGATTTTTTCTCCATTTTTCCGGTCAGACTCCCTTGAAAAGTGGGGAATGTATGAGAAGTGCCCATAGGGCCCACCGTGATGCCTATATCTTTGTCAGTTTTCATCCGATCCTTGAGCGGAATACCGTTAAAGACTTGTGGATCGATTCTCCATAAATCTGCATCAAAACCCTGAACCAAAAATATTTTTATATTTTATCTCCATTTTTCCGGTCAGACTCCCTTGAAAAGTGGGGAATGTATGAGAAGTGCCCATAGGGCCCACCGTGATGCCTATATCTTTGTCAGTTTTCATCCGATCCTTGAGCGGAATACCGTTAAAGACTTGTGGATCGATTCTCCATAAATCTGCATCAAAACCCTGAACTAAAAATATTTTTCGATTTTTTGTCCATTTTTCCGGTCAGACTCCCTTGAAAAGTGGGGAATGTATGAGAAGTGCCCATAGGGCCCACCGTGATGCCTATATCTTTGTCAGTTTTCATCCGATCCTTGAGCGGAATACCGTTAAAGACTTGTGGATCGATTCTCCATAAATCTGCATCAAAACCCTGAACCAAAAATATTTTTAGATTTTTTTCTCCATTTTTCCGGTCAGACTCCCTTGAAAACTGGGGAAACGTATGGGAAGGATTCATAGGACCCACCACCGTTGCCCATATCTTTGTCAGTTTTCATCCGATCCTCGAGCGGAATACCTTAAAAGACTTGTGGATCGATTCTCTATAAATCTGCATCAAAACCCTGAACCAAAAATATTTTACGATTTTTTCTCCATTTTTCCGGTCAGACTCCCTTGAAAACTGGGGAAACGTATGGGAAGGATTCATATGACCCACCGCGTTGCCAATATCTTTGTCAGTTTTTATCCGATCCTTGAGCGGAATACCTTAAACGACTTGTGGACCGATTCTCCACCAATTTGCATCAAAACCCCGAACCAAAAATATTTTTAAATTTATTGTCAAATTTTTCCGATGCGACTTCCATGAAAAATAGAAAATCTAAGTAACTCCTTGCCGAACTCAGACTCCTGGCACTAGAGTTGATCGGTATATACAGAAGTGTAATCCCGCTTATAATGGAGCATTCCCAGCACTTGTGAAGCTTCATAATCTTTTTTTAATTCCCTGTCCCCAGCATTTCCGGCTGGCTTTGGGTACTCTCCGCACTTGTTTTTTGCAGAAAACCCATTTCACTTACCAATAATGACTGCCGTGGGAGCAGCTGTTAAGAGGAAATACCGGATGTGTCGAGTGTTTTTAATTTTCGCATGAGCAGTTTGGTTCCATGCGCCCTGCAACCCCCCCAATTGTTTGCTTGGCGCATTATGCAAATTATAAAACTACAAAAGAAAACTTTCAGTTATGTTTTTCGGCATTTCTTGAAGCGCCACAGCTGTGTGCCAATTTCTGTTCAACTGGCTGAGGCTAAATCGGGGAAAAAGGAAAGAAATGTGCGCCTCTTTACGTACGACAAGCTTTTTCTTAGCTTTATTTGATATATAATGGTTTTACAATCGAAGACTTAGGGAGCTAATACAATTCGATTCGTAGAAAGGGTGCAGCAGGGCCCGTAGAAAAGTCTACCACAGCTATACGTAGGTCTACAGCTAAGCTACATAATAAATATGCCATAATCATGGTTATGAATATCATATACATGCTCGGGTATACGTCTATATAATGTGGATGTTCATATGTGGCTCATACTTAAAACAGTATTCAATATGCAATCGCTAGTCCCTAGAAGATTTGGCTCGATTGGGGTGTGTGATTCGCTCGCTTGGGTGTGATGAGGAGGTGTAACAGAAAACAAACTGGCGACTTGGCCCACAATATATATTCAGATATATGATATAGCTAACCTCTAACAAATTCATAGCACAAAACAAAATACTATAAATAATAATTTGTGACTTGGTATACAATTCAAATTTAAATTCAAATCCAAATCGAAATCTAAACGGAAATTCAATCTTAACTAATTCGATTGTTTTGTGTAATTTGGTTTCTTTGAGTGTTCCTTGTGTTTGTTGTGTATCTTGGTATTTTGTGTATTTACATAAATGAACTACAAACCTAGAAAAATGAGTGAGATATAGATATCAACAAATCATACATTTTGGCATGTATTTATGTAGGTGTAGGTATGTGATTGAATGCGGAGACCCATTAGGCCGGCTCATCGCAATGATCCGATTATCCAAGAGTCCCCAGTCCAAGCCAGTCCGACAGCTCAGGCCAGCGATGTGGGCGACATTGTGGCACGTGTCGTTCTGGTCGGCGATTTGGTGGGCGTGGCGGCTCCACTGCTGCTGCCACTTCCACCGCCGCCTCCGCTGTTCCCATGCAGGCGGAACAGTTCTCCCACCGTAATGGCCACCTGGACAGCACCTTTTCCCTCGAGTACGTCGGCCGCACAGCAAATTAGATTCTAAAAAACAAAAGATTTGCAAAATAAATGTAATTTTCATTTAAGATTAAAGGAGGTTTTCTTTGTTTGATGTTTTTTACAGGAAGATCCAGAGGACATTCAGTAGATTTTGTACACTTTAGATTGAATTTTTATAAGTTGAATAGAAAATAGATCGTTTGGTAAAATAATTTATTTTTCATCTCCCAGTAGTCCGCCATGGAGAGTCTTGGGATTGCGTCCCAACTTAAGGGAACTTCCCTCTTCTTTCTGGTTGATGTCTTTGCTACACCCAATACTGTGGCTCTAAAACTGTAATGGCTGGAATACAATATTTCTTACTTTTTTTCGTATATTTTTCTCTTTAATTTCATTTTTTAATATATTTAGCAATTGTTTGACATTTTGTGCTTACTTTTAAATGCAACAGGTTTTGTATTTCATTTTCATTTAGTTTGGAAGTAAATGCATGGAATATTCCTCTGACAAAAAGTTGTAGATTTCGATTTCGTATGTGTATATGATGTTAAATATTAATAGATTATAAAAATTAATGACTGATTACAGTTGGCATTTCGTATAGCTGCCACCACGAGTGCTGGATCCTTCCCACAATAATTTTGTTAGACAAAATATATACTTCTGGTTCTAGACTCTAGATAAATATATGTGTTGATCTTTCACTTTTGTGTTTGAGATTGTGCTTCTTGCAGAAATTTGATTAGCTTTCATTTCTTTTTTCATTAAGTACATTTTAGGCTTATGCTTAAAATAAAGTTAGGAATGTGGTTAGCACAAAAGCACAAGTTAGCTGCAAATCAGAGTTAGAGAAGGGCGTTCTGCCCCGTTCTACACCAACTACTAATGGAAAAACATTGCTTTCGAGAAGGATGAAGACTGCTGTAGATCCCTGTGGATCCAGATACAATATAGCTATAGATTATGGGCAGACTAGGGTGTCGGCGATCTCCAGTCAAAGGCACTGTTTTCTGGTTCTTCTCTTGGGTTACAATTTGTGTTCTGGTTTGAGAGTTTTGATGTCAAGTGTGCATTGAAATCCTTAAAAAGTGTGTGATGTCTTCGTCTGTGTTTAATATTTAACAAATGTCTGCTACTCGTCTTTGACACAATACTTTGTACATCAAAAGTAGAGGGGAAAAGGTCTATTACTTTGACACATCTGTGACTTATACAGAGTACTATTTAAAAATAGATGTTTCTTGATTCAGAGTCTGAGTTGAAATTGCTTTATGATTTATGTTGATTTTCTGCTATATCCTACTTCTATTTCACGCTTTTCTACAACTATTTCGAGTGTCCCTGCTTCACTTCCTGCAAAATCCTTCAAAGGTGTCCTCCCACCAAACTGTAACAATTCTCATTCCTGCCACTCTATCTCTTCCTAAGCGTATGTCTATTTAAATATAGTATATAGTTTTCGTGATGTCTTTCTGCCAAAATGGAACATAAATCGATTTCCTTTCGTTGTAACTTAGCCTTAAATGTTAGTGAAATATTTGGGTAATTTCCTTTTGAATTCAGTTCAGTTTTTCATAAAATTCTTAATCCAATTTAGAGTTCAATCGCTTGTACTTGAACTAGGAATATGTGGTTAAATGGGTTTTCTGCGAATACTTCATCAAGGGTATGCACAATCCATAAAATAAATACTTAGATGCTTAGCTAGATAGTCGTGATGGTGAATAAATTAGTGTTTAAACCAGTATTGTCGTTAAAGTAGAAAATAAAACTCAAAGGAACTAGAAATGTAGTAAATGTAGAGTCTTCAGTGTTTATAGTTTAGATTATAGTTTAGAATAGTAGTGCATACCCTTTGTAGCAACTGCTAGTTGCCTCAAAGTCTTTGGGTTGTCTCTCGATTAAATGCCTCAAAGTTTCCTGTTTGTGGGTCTCTTAGATGTAGATCGGGTTATATAGAATAGAATATATAAATACGCGGCTTAAACCTAGAAGCGGTAAACAAAAAGCAGCCTCAAGAACTCACTGTACCGAGTGGAAAGCGCAATAGCTGCTCCAACTGCGATACCCCATCTCTACTGGCAACCAAAGGCAAGGACATAGAAGCTATAGGGAACTACATGGACTAGCCGGGCAGCGGGAAGAAGACCAGCCAGAGAAAGGTGGCTATGAAGACGCACGACAGGATCACGGTCAGGGTGTGGGAGTCGTGCTTCAGCAGAGTGGCTCCCGCTTCCAGGGTCTTGGTCTTGATCTTCTGCTCCAGCTGCTTCTCCTTCTCCTTGGGCAGGTAGATGCTGAAGACCTCCAGCTTCTGCTTGCCGTTCCGCTGCTGCTCGAAGAACTCGATACGCTTGCTGATGGCCTCCTTGTTACTGGCCTTCTCCTTGGGGCTCTCGCTCTTCTCCAGCTGCTGCTCCTTCTCATCGATTACGTGGTAGTGTCCCGCCGGTCCAGCGGCGGCCACATCGTGCTCGTTCTCCACAATCGTGTGCAGCGTCCGGTTGTTGTTGTTGGTGCTGTGGAAGCTGTGCTGCCCGTGGGCGCTCAGCAGGTTCTGCTTGATCTTCTCGTAGGTCTTCTGCTTGGCCCGCAGCAGCATCTGGCCCACTGTCGCCTTCTGCCCTCTGCCCAAAGACTCCTCACCGCAGTCCTCAACCCCTACATCATCGGAGCCACCGTTCTCGTACAACACATTCTCTATCTGCAACATCTGTTCTTGTTGTTGGCTGCAGGTTGTTGGCTCGCTGAAGTGCTCGTGCTCAAGATGTTCAACAACCGATTGCTCCTCTCGACGCGGCTGATCGTGATGTTGCGGATTGTGCAGATGATGTAGTTGCTGGTGATGCGGATTGGCATCGAGGGCAACCAGAGCGGACACTGTTTGCAGTAGGGCCATGGCATTGGGCACTCTGTCGTCCGTATCATTATCATTGTCATTGTTATTGTTGCTGCTGTTGTGTTGCATGTTGCTGTTGCCGGCATCTTTGACATACACATCAGCATCATAGTCATCGTCAGCACGTGGTTGTTGTTGTTGTTGTTGTGCCTCTGGTGGCTGTTCAATTGGTGGCACAACATCTTCACAGGAGCAAATCAACTCCTGCAACCAACACCAATAACAGATGCATCAGTTTCTTGTTTTTTGTATTTGTGTTTATATTTGGGAGTGTGTTTGTGTGTGGGAGTGTGTGGGGGTGTGTTTAAGTGTGTTTCTGTGTGTGGTTGGGACTTGGACTCTTAAAACTAAGCTACAGTGGTCTAGAACGAGAAGCTAAGACACCTTACACCCTAAATCTAGCCAAGATGTGGGGAATATTTCAAAAAAATGTCTTTGAAGTGGTGCCATGATATGATAATGTTTTCAACTTCAAAGGACATTGTATTTAAGGATCTTGGGATGAAATATACTCTCTGATGTACGCACCTCATCCACGCCTATGCGCCGGCAGGCCTCCAGGAAGTTGTCCACATTGCGGCGGCACCTGGCCATGGTCAGCTTGTTCTGAAACACAAATATCATTAATTTTTAAAGTATAAAGTTTAGAAAAGATGGATGAGAACCTACCACACCGGGGGATGGCACATGTATGCTAGCCACTGAGCGCGGACGCACGTAGTTGGCCAAGTGGCAGAGGATGACGCCGTCGGTCAAGGCCGAGGCTATGTCCACGGGCAGTGTCATTTTCAAGCGCGTTTCGATGATCTGCAAGCACACCTCATAAGATAATCTTTAACAATGGTAGTAGACCCACCAACTTACACTTCTCAGCTGCGACATCAGCTCGGTTTCCTCCCGCTGGCGGTCGAACTCCCGCCGCATGGTGAAGCTCAGCTTCTCGGCGGGAATGTCATGGTTCCAGGTCACCGAGCGGTGCGCCTTCACTGAGGCCAGCTTCGTGGTGGAGCTGACCGGGGACTTGATGGTGGTGCTGGTGGCTGGGCAGCCAACGCCCCCACTGCCGTTGGACGTATTGAACTTGTTGGCGCCGTTCTTCAGGGGACTCTGGGGCTTCACGTAGCCGAGGCAGTCCGATGGAACGGCTGACGGAATGCTGGCCGTGGATGGTGGCTTTATTTCTGTGTTGCGGGAAGGAATCACCTTCTGGATGGGTTTCTTTGGTATGACAACATCATCGACTCCATTTCCGTTTCCGTTTCCATTTCCATTTCCGTTGCCGTTGTGGCCATTCTGGCCGTTCTGGTTCAGACTCGACTGTTTCATTATGGACTTTGGCAGTGTGCTGGAGCCGTTGGAGAGGCTCTGCGCGGAGAGTGGCGGCGGCGGCGGGGAGAGGTCCTCGTCGTCGTTGGGACTGTGGTTGGCGTTCGGATGCTTCTGCTTGTAGACGCTTACCTCCTGGTTGCGCTGCTGCTTGAGGGCCTCCTTGTATTCCCTGGGAAAGAGTAGGTTTAGGATTAAGATTTCTGGAAGTCGGATCGGATCCTTACTTGTAGGTCTGAATCTGGGGGAAGCACTTGCCGGACTTGCCGTTGCTGGCGTGGGCAGTTCGCTCCTGGTGGTCCAGCATGATGTCCTCGTCCTGGTCCGGCGAGGAACCGTTGCTGGAGCTGGAGTGGGCATAGCTCAGCTTGCAGGGAGAGTCGGCGGGACTCAGTGTGAGGCTCTCGTCCACTATGGTGCTGGTGCTGGAGGTCAGCGAGGCGTCCATCATGTCCGCATGGGAGTGGACCGCACTCGGCAGCGTCCGGGGCAGAGTGGCTGCCGCCGAGCTGGAGACGCAGTGCAGCGGCGAGTCGGTCTTGGACTTGGCGGGGGCGTCGTGCGACCAGCGCTTGTCCAGGCCATCGCTGGTGCTGTAGCCGCAGTCGACCTGGTGCCTGCGATGGCTACTCCCAGTGGTGCTCGCCTCGAGGACATTGCCGCTGGAGTTGTGCCGCGGAGCCCGTCGCAGGGTGGTGTACCCATCATAGTTGCCGCCCGAGCGGGAGCCCTTCTCGTCCTTGGTGGCCTGCGTCTCCAGAAACTTGAACACATGGACCAGGCCGCGCATACAGAGCTGTGGAAGATCGGATGGTTTAGTAATCCGCCAGAGAACAGAGAATGCCATTGGAAACTCACGCTAGCTGGCGGCGAGGTCAGGGGATTGTTCTCCAGCTGCAGCTCCACCAGAGTGCCCATGTGGCGGATCTCCAGCGGCAGGCTGGCGATCCGGTTGTTGCTCACGTCCAGGGAGATCAGGCTCAGGCAGGTCAGCTCCCGGGGCAGATACATCAAGTGGTTGCTGCGCAGCGAGAGGGAGCGCAGGGACCTCAGCTCCCCCAGGCGGGCCGGCAGGTTGGCCAGCTGGTTGTAGGACGCGTCCAGGTCGGTCAGGGTCTGGTCCAGCCGGCCCAGCTCGTCCGGCAGGGAGGTCAGCCGGTTGTTGGCCACCAGAAGCACCTGCAGGGGCAGGAAGCATATCTCCCGCGGCAGCGTGGACAGCTGGTTGCTGCGCAGGTCCAAGTACGTCAGGGAGGACAACTGCTTCACCGACTCCGGGATGCTGCGGATGGTGTTGTGGTAGAGGAGCAGCGTCTCCAGGAAGGCGAACGTCGTCACCTCCTCGGGCAGCTCGCAGAATCGGTTCCGGGAGAGGTCTGTGGAGGAGGAGGAGGAAGCCTTAATTACAAAGTCTGTTGATGGAGGATGTGGGATGGGGGGTTCCATTAGACACGCACTTCTATTTCCACCCCCCCCTGCCCTCGTTAGGCTGCTGACCCCAATCTGCCGGCAATTTGATTCGCCTTCTCCTCCCACTCCCAGCTCCAGCAAAAGTCATGCGTCCAGACTGGGGAGATACCCTGGAAGTTGGTTACTTTTTCGTCATTCCAATCGGAAGATTACTTTCCCACCAAACTTACTTTGTTTCAAATGAAAAGTTAAACCTTAAATCATTCTGGATGCCCTATTTCGAAGACCAAGTCCCCTTGCGTAATCCCCTCGAGAAATCCAAGCCCGGACCAGTGCGTGGAGTGAGCAATTAATTTAGTAAATGAATTTGCATGCGAAACGAGCACAAACAGTGCCAGGTCTGTGAGTTCTGCGAGTGCTGTGGGGGCGCGGTCGCACTGCGGGATAATAATAATGAATAACCAGACCAAGAGGTGGAGCGATGGAGCGATGGGGGACTGGGAGACCGCCGAGGCAGAGACAGGAAGAGGTAGCTAGGCGGAGAGACAGTGGAGCGTAATCAACGTGAAATTGTGCGTAAAGTTTTGGGGAAAAACGCGAGATTTTGTTGCCAATTGCAGAGATTAAGCATCCAGGGAGCGGGACTTGGTTCCAAGTGGGAGTGGGAGTGGGAGTAGAGATCTACGTCAGTCTTTTGACTATCTGAACAAATTCAGAGTTTCCACATACAACCCAGAGAGATCCCGGAATGGCAATCCGTTCCCTGAAGCGGATGGTACCGCCCAACGCCCTGGAGGGCTTCTTCCTGGTGGCCCTGGTGGCGGGAATGACCATGGTCCTGGCCATCCTCCTGAACATGATGATGCCGCAAATGGTGGCCCAGGGCACTGCGGATGTGACATTCTACACCCTGCTGGGCTTCTTCCTCTACACGAACATCATCTCCAACATGGCCATGTGCATCCTGGTGGACCCCCGGGCCGACCCCAAGCGCATGGCCCTGGAACCGGAGCTGGACGGCGGCAGCAAGGGGTGGCACGAGTGCACCGAGTGTCAGATGTGGGTGCCGCCGCGCTCCCGCCACTGCAGGATCTGTGCGGTGTGCGTCCTGAAGCGAGACCACCACTGCATCCTCACCGGCTGCTGCGTGGGCCACCACAACTACCGCTACTTCTTCTACTTCGTCCTGTACATGTTCCTGGCCTCCGCCATCTCGTTCGCGGTGGGCATGGACTTTGTCTACGTCCACCGGGCGGGCAACTTTGAGTTCTTCCCCGTCTACGTCTCCCTGTTCGTGATCGTCATAATTGTGTCGCTGCTCTTCATGGTCCTGTCCGGCTGCATCCTCTACAAGCAGTGGCCCGCCATCAGGTATGGCGCCTCCAGCCTGGAGGCGGAGGCCCTCAACTATCAGTACGATCGGGGGGTGCTGGGGAACCTCCGGATGTTCCTCGGCAAGTGGATGCTCCTGACCTGGATCTCGCCGTTCATCCCCAGCCCGCTGCCCCACGACGGCATCCACTGGGAGGCCACAGACGGGGATGTAGGGGATTTCCTATAAAGTAGGCACCAAAAAGGCCAACTTCCAATCCATTTCAAAACCAATAAAGTTCAAGAGGCGAGTCACCTGGATGTTCAGTCTTGAGCTCGAGTGCTTGGGCCAACAGTGCGTATGAAATCGGGGATCTTAATGGGCTCATCGTTA
This sequence comes from Drosophila monieri, assembly GCA_035047585.1. Lineage (NCBI taxonomy): Eukaryota > Metazoa > Arthropoda > Insecta > Diptera > Drosophilidae > Drosophila > Drosophila monieri. The sequence continues at coordinate 3,588,044 of JAWNPJ010000079.1, read as the reverse complement.
AAGTTTACGAACCACGGACCAGTACCAGTACCAGTCTGGGCTCTAACCCCCCGCACCCAGCTTCTGGCGTACTTACGCAACCGGGCCACAAGACTGTAAAAAAAACCAGAAAAGCTGGCCAACTGGCTAGCCAGCCAGACTGAGCAAGTGACTGACTGACTCCAGACTGTCGGCAGCTGCCTGGGTGATTTACGCACTGAGAGCAGACTCACTCCTGGCGTGGCTCCCAGACAAAGGCGGCGCATGAATGGGAGCTTGACATCGGCGGCTTCTAGACATTAACCTGCCACTTGGAGGGCTGCCTCGGCTACTGCTGTTGCATACTGCATGAGCTCACAATGAGGCAACTCACAAAGGAAGCTACACTCGACGGAAATAAGTGGACAAAGAAGTCGACATTCCATGACTTCCACAATAGCTTACATCACGGATTAGTTTCTCCTCTAAATCTTTAATAATTCCACTCCCCGAAGCCTAAAACCAAAGCAGATTGCATTTTCCAGAGTGCACATCCTTTTGTGTCCTGAAGTTGAATAAACCCTTGCCCGGCTTCCGCTAGGATGCGGAAATTGGATTTTCCCCAAGCGGAGCCATCAATGTGGGACAAGCACCGACTTTGTACTTTGAACCTGCCCCCCGACGACGACGATGGATATTTTCATCTTTCTGACACCTGCTCGTCGGCGGCGCTCGTCTCGGCTCTGGCAGCCTTCCAAGAGTTTCCACTCTATTTACCCCGCAGGCTGATACTCCCCGCCAGCCACTCTGGCTCTCGGCCAACTTCATCGCAATGCGACAGGCCCAAATGTGTTTTTTATTTCTCGCAAAATAAATCAAACAGCCCGACGCGCCAAAACAGCCAAAAGAAACCAAAACCAGAGTGCCATGTCACCCCATTTTGTTTTCGGTTCAAAATTTTGCATTTCTCGCCGTGGCCTGCGTTTGTTTGCCCACCTGAGGCTCCCCCTCAGGCCATTAGGCCATAAATATTGCAGAAATTGTCCTCCAACCAGGCCTCCCTCCCAGCTCCAATTATCACAAAAAAAGCCGAAAAGGGTGCGGCTCGGGACTCGAAAAATGGAGGAACATGGGTCTGGGCAACGCCCAAAGTCAACTCCGGGCCAGACAAAGGCGAGGAAGGAGCAGACACGCATGGCTGTGGGGCAGAGAAGGGGCTAGGATGATGTAAGTGGAGTCACTGCATCTTGTATTCAAATGACAGCAATTTTGAATCCATTTCTTTAAAGGAGTTGGATTATTTCTAACTTTTTGCCACAAACTGTTGGCCAAAACTCCCACAAACTGGTAGGAAAACATGTTGTGCCTAAAACTGATAAGATTGATGGCAGAATGATATAAAAATCAATTCAAAGATAAGAGACATACTAGCTTTAGTGTCTGTCATAGAATTTATGGAAATCTTTATAGTCCGAAACACCCTCGCAGGCCCTGAGGCTGATTGTTGAATGGCTTTCGTCCTTAAACAAAAAAAAACAGACATCCTCTAAGGACCCATATGGCAGAGATTGGTTGGCGTTTTTGAAGCCAGCCCGGAAGCATCCAGAAATTAAATTGCTGGCTCTCCAAAAAAAAGTTGGCTGGCTTCTCCATCCCGTCTAGCCATGTGGGCGTCGGCTTCTCTGTGCTGGGAAGGCCGAGGGTGCTGGGAGCAAAGCACGTGCCAGACTCTATTTGGCTTTCGGGTCTTTAATTTTTCGCTTTTGGTGACTAACGAGGCGGATGCCACTTCATGTCCGTTCATCAATGCTAGTCCATTGATGGATTTATTGAAATTAATTCGATTGGCTGCCATTGGCCACCAGTTCGGTGGGTCGTAAGTAGGGCGAAGAAATTCGAGGAAGTATGTTTGGAAATATTATTTCATTTGTTTGATTGGCAGCCACTCCAGACCACTGTGTTATGTGGGCCAGTGTCCCCAGCTCTTGGAACTAATCAAAATAAATAATTTGGAAAATCGCACCCCGCTCTTTCGCCATCAGTCGATTGCTTTCTGATTCTGAAAACTGGAAGCAATCAACCCACACAGTCGCACGCTATCAGTCTGCTTTTAATTTCATGTTCAAACACATACAGTGAGCCCTCGATTTGTTTACTCCGGCCTGGTCGTGCAATTTCGCCTAGGAATTCTTCTACGCCGCCACTCTTCAGGCCCGTTTAATCACAAAACAAACACCCAGTTCGCTGCTGGCCGCAGAGTATAAACATTTCGGAAAACAAATATTGAAAATATTTGAAAGCAAATATTGATTGCTTTGTCTTGTGTTTTTGTTCTTCGTTGTTGTTGCTTCTTGATGAATGTTTTTCCTTCTTAATTCAAAGTGTAGCAGCTGTGATTTTCTTACACAAATCCAAGCCAGAAGGCAAACAACAGAAACAGTGGAGTTCCAAACGAGAGCTAGAGGGTGGTGCTTAGGCAGTGACTTCGAAGTTGGAGTTCGAAACAAGCAGATATTGAAACACATTTTTTTTTTTGTCTTAAAAATAAGATTTAAGATACAATTTATAGCTGAATATTTTATTTCAAATATAGTAGTAATGGTACTAGTCTAGAAAAGTAGAAAATGGTTCTAGAAAATAGTGCTAAGATAGAGTTCAAGGAGGATAAAATTCAAGGAGGTTTATATTTTTTGATTATTTATTTCAATTTGTGGACTTTAGTAGAAGTAGTAGTAGTTACTTAAAAGTAGGAGTTCGAAACTTGCAAATAGGTTTTTTTTTTCGACAAAATAATTGTATTTTTAGATTCTAAAAGTCAAAGAGGTTTATATTCCTGCCTTTATATTCGATCTTAAAAATAGGGCTTAGAGTAGTAACTCAAGAGTGAGAGTTCGAAACAAGCAGAAATTGAAATATTAATTTTTGTAGTCTAGAAAATAGTGCAAAGATAGAGTTTAAGAGTTCAAATATTAGGCTTTAGTAGAAGTAGTAGTAATAACTTAAAAGTAAGAGTTTGAAACTCGCAAATAGTAAAATATTAATTTTTTTCGAATAAATAGTGGGATTTTTAAACTCTAAAAGACAAGGAGGTTTATATTTTTTTTACCTTTTTATTCGATTTTTAAAATAGGGCTTATAGTAGTAACTCAAAAGTGAGAGATCGAAACAAGCAGATATTGAAATATTAATAAAAATAAGATAAAAGATACAGTTTTTTGGGGAATAATTTATTTTAAATATAGTAGTAATGGCAGTAACTTAAAAGTAAGAGTTCGAAACAAGCAAATACCTATTGAAATTTATTTCTTTTTTCTAGAAAATAGTGCTTAGATAGAGTTTATATTTCAAATATTGTGCTTTAGTAAAAGAAACTTAAAAGTTAGTTTAATATTTATTAAACTTGAAAAACTCTAAAAGTCAAGGAGGGTCAAAAAGCAAAAGTCAAAGGCAGGAATATAGCCTTTTTATTCGATTTAAAAAAAAATTCTCTCAAAAGTGAGAGTTTAAAAGAAGAAAATTTTGAAATATTGTTTTTTTTTTCATCAGTCAAAGGCAGGAATATAGCCTTTTTATTCGATTTAAAAAAAAATTCTCTCAAAAGTGAGAGTTTAAAAGAAGAAAATTTTGAAATATTGTTTTTTTTTTCATCTAAAAAATAGTTTTAAGATGCAGTTTAGGATACTTTATAATTGTTTTTAAATCATAAGGCTTATGGTGGTGAAGTAATTTCAAAGTAAGAGTTCGAAACTCGAAAATATTTCATTTATTATTTATTAATTTTTTTTTTTCTAGAAAGTTAAGATAGTTAGTTTTTTTTTCTAGATAGCTAGATAGTTTCTAGATAGTAATAGTTTAGAGTTTAAAAGTGTAGAAGTTTCAAATTTCAAACCCAAGAAATTATGCAAGACAGTTCCCTCTTCCCAGAGACCACTGTACAGTCTTTGTAACTCGATCCCAGTTCTTCGTTCCTCCTCCTATTGCCTTCTGGGAGCGCGTGCTGTGCCGAGTAATTAAGCAACTAGAACTGTTAAATAATGCTTACACTTAAAAATTAATGAAAATGACTCAATGTCTAATTTGTTCCCCAACTGTGTCAAGTTTGCGGTGGCCCCGATACCTCCGAGATCCGAGATATATGAGCATACGGGCGGGTATTCGCATAAGTCGTTCAACCGCAGATAAGCGAATGCATTTGTTGATGAAATAATTTGTTATTTATAGCCCGGAATGGGCACAAAGAGATTGCATTTAGAAATTTGTATAATATGGAGGGCGGCATGAGTCTCTTCATAAAATTATTCCTTTTTCCGAGAGGCATGGCTTGTCTTTCCTTCCTCTATTGAACATGTATCTCTTCTGGGTAAGATCCAGCAGATACTGTATCTTTCTCCTCGATTGCGCATGCAAGCCACGAACCGTGCCCCTGCAGTTTGACATGCACTGAGGATAAGCGACGTGCTGCGGCGCTCGCATTTCCTCTTTTGTCTGCCCGGCGGCAGGCGGGAGGAGAATAGCAATAAAAGTACAAAAAACGCAGACTAGTTGTCTTTTTATGCCCCATCATGTCTACAATGCAAACAGCCTCGGATGTAAGCGTCAGATACACACGACAAAGGGACTATATCCTCCCCCCCTCGAACTATAAGTTGACTTTCCCAAAAAAAAATAATAAAAGTCGGCAGACATTTCACTTAGCATCTTACAAATTCTGAGTATCTTTTGGGTGAGAGATACATTTGTGTATCTTTGAAATACTTAATCTTTGGCCTTAAAAAAGCCAGGTGACCACTGCTGCCGCTGCCACCTCTGCGGTCTGCGCAGCTGCCGTTGCTGCCTCTGCTACCTTCTTGTGCCACAAAGGCTTCTAGCTCCACTCCAGCTACTGGCAGCTGCAGTTTCTACCCGCTTCTCTCTGCCACTTCTGCAAGTTGCAATTATTTTAAACAATTTCCTGCCACAGTGCTGTCGCTCCTCTCGATCGACTCTTTCCTTTGCGGGCTTTGTCTCTCTGGCTGGCTGGCTGGCTGGCTGTTTATGGCTCTGTTTGATTTACGTGGCACGCGTGTTAATTAAGCGCCTCGGTGGAATGCAGTTCGGGGAATGCCAATCCAAGAGTGTGGGTGGTGTCTGGCAGCCAGAACAAATGATTTCGGCGCCCTCCTCCGCCTCCTAGCTTCCTTTTGGGGGTTGCAGGACATGCGTGCCAATAAAGGAAAAGAAAAAGAAAAGGCAGCTTTCTTGCCATTGATTTCTTGGAAACCTGAAACCCTTGCCACTTATGCCGGCAGCCATTAAGGCCAAGAGCTGTTGCCACCTCTTATGGTCCTAATGGGGGTGGCTTCATTGTTCTCAAAGTGCCAGTTGGCAGAGGTTCTTGGCTGCGATTTTATTTACAAATATTTTCCCGCATGGATTAACCCTTAAGGGGAGCTCCAACGCATCCCACTGCCACCTCGCTTCGCACCAAGTCCAGTCAAGGCCTATGACTCAATTGCCGAAAGCAGGCCAGAACCGGAAGCTCTCCGAGACTCCATATGGGTTGATGGCCAGTCACGTACCAAAAGGGAATTTTCTACTTTTTTTGAATCAAAAAAAGTCCCTAAAACAGACTGGCTCTCAGAATTAGTCTTCGATTTGTGGGACATTTCATTTTTTTCCGCTCTCCCCCTCGCAATTAATCTCTGCGGTCCAAAAATAAACAGTGCCCGGCACTAACTCCCATTCCGGACATCCATACGAGTGTGTATCGTGGAGGAGAGTGCCCTGTGTATACGGGGGAAAACCCAAAACACAAGTGAAAATCGATGAGAGACATGTCCTGCCGCTGTGCTGAGAACAGATGTTCGAGGGTAGCAGTGTGGGTGGCGGTGGGCTGAGAGCAGGGTGCTGCTGGGGTGGTGGGTTTTCCGATTTTCCCATTTCCCAGCCTGGTGCATATTTCGGCCCAAACAAAAACGAAAGTTGGATGAACTTCGACGAAATTTTAGTTGCAAAAAAAAAAAGAAAAGGAAAAAAGGACATCCAGGAAGAAAACACGAATAAGAGAGCGAATTATTGTCCTTGGGAGCAGCAGAGAGCTGGAGAGCGAGAGCGAGGAACAGGGAGGCGGCTGCTGCAGATTATTGATTTTCGCGGCACAAAAGGAAAATTCGCCACTGCAGCCAAAGGGAGATAAGGAAAAGCGGTGGAAAACGCACTCGGAACACCACACCTTCCTCCCCCGCTTAGAGGACCGCGCCCACTTCGAGATTAGGAGTTCCACTCCAGGCCTGGAATGGGGAGCAACAGCCTGGCTATCTCTTACCGATAACATGGCTAGATTACAGCTCTCAAGGACCAGCTCCAAGGACACACATTACCAACACTTACAAACCCTTAATGACAGTTTTTTTAGAATGGAAAAGGTCCTGGAGAGCAACCCTTAGAACTAGAATTAAAATTCGCATCGCGCACCTGCTATTACAGTGTCCGTGAGCACGTACTTCGTGCCCGCTTTGGGAAAGTCCTTCAGCTTGCGATTGGTCAGGATCAGCTCGCCGCTGAAGTGCGCCTCCTCCAGGATCCGCTCCAGCGACCGCGTCAGCTGCGAGTGGCTCAGCAGGGCGGCGGAGGTGGAGGAGACGGCCGAGGCATGGCCTGTCCCGGTGTTCCCATTTCCTGATCCCGATCCGGTTCCTGATCCAGGATATGAGGTCGAGCTGCTGCTGCTGCTGCTACTGACGACCGCACTGCCGGCGCCGACGGCGACGCTGTGGAGGCGCTGGTAGACCGTTGCTGCCATTTCCCGAGCGAGTGGGCGTGGTGGCACTCGCACACACACACAGAATCACGAAAGCGGACAGACGCTAGCAAGAAGTGCCGAAAAATAACAAACTGGCCACTAAAATCACTCTACTGGAAGGCACGCATCTCGAGGCTTTTCCGTTCAGTTTTCGCTCATTGATAATTTTTCCCGGAATTGGATTTTCTTTTGCGGCTTCCTGCTTCGCCTCCCACACACACACACACAAGCGCACGCACACAGTCACAGGCGTTGGAGCGGCGGCCTATGGAAGTCAACCGTCGGTCTCGGGAATCGAAAAAAAACGAAAATACAAACGAGAAAGACAGCTGGGGCCCGCCATTAGTGTGACCAGCGGTCATGTTTGTCCATAATGTCCGGCCAACTATGGCCACTCTGGGCGAGCTGCCAACTTGTCGGCCAGTAAGATATTCAGTACTATCAAGAGATAGATAGTTCAAGATTTAATCCCTTATGGTAGTGGATAGAATGGAAATAATAAATTAGGAAGGTAATATATAGAAATTATAGAAGACCTGAGAGTTGTTATAAATTGTGGTTCATTGTTTTACAAGTCTAGTATTTTAGTTACTGTATGTTCAGTTTTTTTAGATAATAATGAGCTATAAGTAATTAACTAACAATTTTAATCTCCATTTTAAATTTAATTTTAAAATGTCGTTACACACTAGCTGAAAAAGCTAACAGGTAAGAAACCTGAAACACCGCCTGGGCACACTAATCAAAAACAACAAAATTCCAACGCAACGCTTGCAAGTTCGTGCAAAAAAAAATAAAGTTCTAAAATTAGATAGAAAGTGTAACAAAAATTAGCGCGTTGTTTTCCAAATCGTTCCGGGCTCGACGGTGCAACTGGACAGCACTTATGTTATCGGTGGGCGTGGAACCGTAGGACCAGTTCTCGGCAATTACATCCCCTCGGGTTCCGTTCTCTTCCTCTTCTTCAGTAACTGTGTCAAAAAGGCAACAACAAAATAGAGCATCGCCCAGTGCGGTGTGAGTGAGGGTCGCTGTGAGCTTTAAATGCACAAATTGATAAGCAATTTGATTCAATTTCGTTCGGTGGAAAGTGTTGCAGGCTGCGTACATCTCAGTCGTGTGAAATCAGAGCAAGCAGCGCCAAAAATATCAAGTCAGAATGTCAGAATCGAGCAATCTATATAAATAGACTGCCCTTGACAGTGCCTGGTGTGTGCATAATTTATTCGAGAGATTTTGTTCCGTGTTTTTTTGGAATTATAAGCCCGCATTGGGACAACAACAAAGCGGTTTTTGTTTATATTTCGAGCTCTGTGAACGAAGAGAAAAAAAGAGCTCCCCGCAATCAGCTGTTCGGAGCGGCCGCCAAGAGCGTGCGCGCCAAAACAAAAAGAGGAAAACAATACAGGCACAGTGGTCTGCAAGCGCCGAAAACTTGACAAAAACGTAGGAGTTCTAAAGTTAATCACTATTTAAGGTAAGTACTCAGCATCCACTTAATTTCTCACTAACTTATTCTTGTAAAATATTTTAAATATTATTACTTTTTCAAGTTTTTTTAAATCGTTAATTTTAATACGCGTGTGTCAAAAATTAGTGCAATTTGCTAAAAAAAAATAGTAAAAAAAATAGTTAAAAATTAGTGCAAAATGAGTGATGAAACGGGAGACTTGGGCGGGGCCATGGCTCCTCCTGCCCTGCCGGCCGGAACTGAGCCGGAACCAGCGCCTAGTGCCTCCAACTTGCCGGTGCCCACTCGCTCCAGTATCCCCACGCCCGCTTCCTCGGTGACTGGGATCCCGGTGGCCAGCAAACTGAAGGCTCCGTCCAGCTTCGGGTCGACAGGATCGGTCTCGAAAATAGGCAGGCCCTGCTGTAACCACACAACCCCCAAGGCTGGACCACCCCCTAGAGGTGAGTTTATTTTCCATATTTTCAAGTTTTCCAACACTGGCTTTCTAGTTCTAAGACTAACACTGGCTGGCTACCCTGGCAAGGGTTAGCCTGATGAGGGTTGCCATCACTTGTAAACCTCCACTTCGTACAACATATTCTGTCTTGAAATAATTAATTCTGCCTTGAAAAAGTTATTAGTTTTTAGGATTTTACATTTTTTTTGGTAAATTTTATATTATAGAGTTTCTCTTCTCATTGTAGAGTGTTTTTGGGGTTTAATTCCTTCTATTTGATGTTAGTTTTGATAAAAATTTATTGAAACTTGATAAAAAATATTGTTTGTTAAACTTTTAATGGGTTTGTATGTGTTAAGCAGGCAACCAGGTCCTCAAAAAACTTATTTTTAATTGGAAAAAAAGGAAATTAAATTTCCCTAATTATTTTACACCAATATCCTTGTAAATGCCATCCTGCCAAGTTCGCGCGGTTTCCACTGCATACGTACAACCCATCTCACGCCCAACCAAACGAGGGACGCTGCCGCATAACGTACAGCTCGAATCGCGGGGTTAGATCCTGGAAAGTATAAGGAGATGGAGTAGAGTATCACGGAGTATCACGGTGTTGCACAGATAAGGCGTTTAGTATAAGGATTGTATGAGGATTGTATGAGGGTTGTATGATGATTTAAGATTGTTAGCAGAGTAAAGTGGCAAGATGTGGTAGAGACCATTGTAGTCCGATCACCCCGCATACCCTGAACGGATCGTGTTGAGCATCTGTCGAGCTACAATGGCTGAGGAGTAGAGGACCAAAGTCTCTACTCCCTCTACTAGGATCGTTAAAAAGCGTTACCATTAATAAGATTAAGTGAATGATGGTAGGTTTCTTAATAAAAGTCTACGAGGATAGGAGGGAAGGTGAAGACTTGCATCCCAATTAAGTCCCCTAAGTGCGAAGATAAGGAAGTTTTTTTGTACAGATTCTATGTGATCTTGGTGGACTCCGTATTGAGGACTCCAGACACACCCTCCTGTCAAGCTAAATCATTATTCCTTTGCAACTCTTGACTTTTATTGGAAAAATTCTAGCAATTCGTGTGCAAGTCCGGTTGGAACCACAGCCACTATTCACAGAGACACCCACAGTGGCTGCAATGATCTAATAAAGGCGACGACACACCCACTCACTTGTTGCACACACTGACCCCACCCACTCGAAAGTGCACTTTTTGCACCGCCTTGAACCCCAGGAACGATGTCACTTCTCTTCTATATCTCGCTTGGCGTCTCATTTGAGGCGAGATGGGTGACAGCAACCGTTTTGCTTGGCAAACAAATGCTTGGGAGCATTATTTAACGATTTAGGAACACCAACGCGCTCCGCTCAAGACTCCCAAAGACGAAAATAAACAAAACAAATAGCCGCCCACTCGGGGCTCTCGATTATAATTACAGAGCTGGCCCGAAAAGCGTTGTGTTCGGTTTGGGGAATTATGGCCAATTAGGCAAGTGCTGCTACCATTTAATTGAGCCGCCCCTTGTGGCATGTTTCAGGCACGTAACCGCAGCCGTCGACCCACTAGCCCATATAGCAAACGATCTGCCATCGATCGACGGCTCTACTGGTTTTCTATTTCAAAAAAGCACACACGCTCCATATCCGATTGACAGTCACAGTGCAACCGCGAAATAGTAGACAGCCCCGGGGCAGGGTTACCCAAAAATAAACCCAATAAATCTGTTGAGAAATGGCGAAAGATTAGGCCGAGTCACGAGGTGTAAGTGCGACACAGTGGGTGAGAAAAGTACCCGACTTCAAGGCAAGAAAGTGCCAGAAAATCCCTAAACTAGAACTGTTTTCTGTGAAAGAATTTCATTTAAAAAATTCCCATTTAAACAAATCCATTCCAAGCTCTCCATCCACTTTCTAAAATCTCTCGGACTGTCCGCCAAGACCTGTCATTCATCTCGCGGCTCTCAGTGTCACGAGGCGGAGCATTCTCGCCAACCTGGCCACCGGCCGGCAATCTCTCCGGCTCCTAATTGAATTTGTTCTGGCGGATGACACAGAAAACGCAAAACACACGAATGTATCTGCCAGATAGAGTCTCTGTCGTGCTGCGCACTTGGATGGCTGGTTCCGTTTCTCGGCTCTGATCCGATAGGAGAGCTGCTGCGGTCGCGCCCGCTGCTCGCGGATGAGCTTATGTCACTTTCATTGATTTCGATCGGAAACCCGCTGGCAGCTCTGGAACAGAAAGCCCATTTGTCTGACTTCTAATGGATGAGCGCTGTCGCGAACGGGGATTACTCCATTAGATTCCAGATTCCAGAGTCAATATTGGTATTATGATTTAATACTTTTTGCCTTATTTGGCCCGGCCACTTCATTGAGTCGTTAGAGCCGCTATAATTGGAGACACGTGTTGCATATTCAATAGAATCAGTCTCAGGTTCCACTAATCAGAGTTTGGTGATTTTCATTATTTTCTCACATTGATTTTTTTAAATTTTTTATTTTGACGAGACTGGGGTGGAGTTGGGATCCCAGATCCATAATTCATTAGGGATATGGTAGAGTTGGATCTAGGGAGAAGATGGGATCTCATATCTATAATGGTTCTAAAGAGCTGGCCGCTATGAGATCCAGCGTCTCAGCTCCCTACTAGTCTCTTAGGAAAAACCACTTAAAAAAAGTTAAAAAAAGAACCTTATATGGGATATTCTCTATGAATCTTATAGCTCTTGGCAAGTACTATAATTGGTGCCAATATATATTTTTTGTTTTAAAAATTTTCAGACAAAACTAGGGTTGTCGCTTGCGTCACAGACAGAAGTTGCTTTTAAAACGCTCAAAAACCACCTAAAACGCTCATTTCAGTGAAACCTATGGAAAAATTTGTCTGCAATAAATTTTAAAATATTATTCATTAATTGATCTTAGTAACTCTCTTTGTTTTACTTAAAAATATTTGGTAGTTTTTTTTAAATTAAACTTTTACCTCTGTCGCATGTGACACATACTTCCATCAAACTTTTTATGTTGTTTTTGTATTAAAATAATGTTTAAATAATTAAACATTAATTTGATATTCTATGTTAATTGAACATTAATTTAGAGCTAAATGTATGTAGAAAATGTAGTAGAAATAAATGTAAAAAATATTATTTTCAAGCTTAACAAAAAGTTTTTTTTAGCTCAACTGATAATCTGATAAAAAATTCGTAATAATTAGCAATCGCATCGTTTCTGTTAAATTTTTTTTTTAATCTTTGGCTATAAGCCGATATTAAAAATAGGTAATATCAAAGAATTTGAAATCTTTCACGAAATATATTTAAAAAAAATCGTGGCACTGAAATGTTGAAAACTGAACTTTCGCACATTTCGGACTTTGCATTGAAATATTTCAAAATGTGTTAAAAGTAAATGTAAAATATCATTAAATTTGTTTAATTAAAACTATTTTAAATTTGAAAGAAACAGAATTTGAACTTTGAGAATTAGACTTAATCCCAAACACTTTCTCAACCAATCCGTCTTCCTGTTCCCCAGAAAGAATCTATAAAAGATTATCTCTGATTTGTTGGAAAAGTGCACGAAATGTTTGCTAATTTGTTGTATTACCTGGAAACTAATAAAAAAAAATAATTAGACACGCATCGTTGTGCAAACTAGTCCCCAGTGACTCAGAACGTGTGGCAGTTTGCCGGGAAAGTGTTTCTAGAATCTGAAGAATCTGAATCTGAAGTCAGCATTATCTTTCAGAACAAAGAACTTAACGCTTCAAAAGCCGCTGAGAGCCAGAGACTGATTGATGTCGGTCGATCCATCAATATCCGATCAGAAAATGGGAAATCCAAGGCGGAGCCATGTGGCAAGACTTGCGGGAGCCGCGCGTTTGTTTGCAAAACATTTTGTGCGAAAATAAAAAATAAAAGCACTGTTTTTACGGCTCTTATTGGAGGCGAGTAGTCGTTTATTCAATAAAAACACCGAAAGCGAGGCATTGCCACAGTGTCTGCTTGAAGAGAGACAGGCACTGGCCAACAAAAGCTGGGATTCCGCCTGCCTCGCGCTCGGATTTCGCACTCTCCCGCTCCGAAGTATCTCAGAGATTGCGCCGCCCGCCGTTCAGTTACTTGTACGACTTTTCGCGAGACGGACGTGTTGGACGCGTGATTGCAGACCTCAGATGGCAGCCAATTGAACTTGATCGGCCCTATACTATAGCTTATAGTGGAAACACGCAATCGAAATTGACAAATCGCCAGCCCAGCAGTCCAGTATCTAAGGCACAAAAAGGTGATTTATCTTTGAAGTCCTCTAGCGAGAGGCGGTGTCCTTCGAGAGTCCCTAAAAGGAAAGCCTATTCCGGCCACCGGTTTCTCATATTTGTGGCGACTAGTGACAGCCTTTGACCTTGGCTTTGTTTTTTAAAAATAATTTTATTTGGTAATCAAATGTATTCTTTTGTTTCGTGATTCCCAAACTGTGTTCCAGCGCTGTGCCAGCGAGTGAATATTTATTTTTCGTCTGGCCAAGCCTAGAATTTGTGAGGTTTCTTGTTTAATTTGTTTTTATTGCATTACGAGATAAGATATAGTTTTTAAATTGTAACATTTTTAGTTTCTTATCTGTGCGGTGAGTCTTTTTTGGGCGATTGTTTCTGGCCAAGTTCTAGCAGTTGTTAGAAAATAATAGATTTTTGCTTCTAACTACAAGTTTTCGTAAAAGTTTGAACTTTAGGTCTCAGATCGCTGCCTCACCTGCCTCTTCCTGCTTGGAATAGGTGTCTGAGTCTTATGCAAGCCAGTTTCCACTCAAAAGCTTGTAACTGGGCTCGTAACTCTCATTGAAATGTCGGCTAAGCCGCCGCGATAACCTTAAGGCGCAACAACAAAAGTCCATTTGCCGAAACGGCAACAAGCGACTGGGATTGAAAAGTTGCGGTTAACCGCTAATTAGATATAAAATTTGTTATGGCCGACAATCAAATTGGCCGAAGACCAAAATAAAGAGATATAGATACGACTGATCGGTCTAAAAATACGCATGAATGGTAGGACTTTCACAGTGGCAGTGACAGTATTTGCATATTGGCCAAGAGCTGGGCTTTTAGTGCATCACTCCATTGAGGCTCTGCTCTCCTCTCCTATTGCCAAATCAGATGGCCAACTCTTTATGCAAATTTTGATTTTTTTAAAATTTAATTGTTAGCTGCGTCTGAGGCTAACTTTCTTTCCGTTGGCGGCTTTCTTTTCTCTGCCACGTTCCGTTCGCACAACGCACATTTCTCAGCCTGTCTGTCTGACATTTTGGCCCGGCCAAGTCTTTTCTTTGGCTTTGACATTGTTGGTGTTGAATGGTATTTTATCAGCAGAACACTTTTGTGTTTTGCTTTTGCCGACAACAGTGATAACAGCCTTTGAAATTCACTTTTATTTCGGTTCTACTCTCTCTCCCCATCTGGAGGGCACTGCCAACACAAAGTGCTGTAGCTGCTGCCAAGTGTTATCTTTGAATTAGAAACGAGAGTGAGATCTACAAACGCTACTCTTCTGGGAAGTGAAATTGTTTTCCATCTGAGAGGCTGATAAGTGGGAGTTGTGGGGAGAAAAAGGTGTTTTGAATTGTTGATTCATGGCCCAGTGGCTGGAACGAAAACAAGCTGAAATATGGACTGAAGGTATCTGCGGATTACACAATCCACCTGTTTACATTTTGTGGGCGGGCTGTGTCGTAAAAGGCCTTTTGAAGGCATCACCATGAGCTCAGCTCTCGCCGCTTGTTCTAGATGCTAGAGCGATGCTTGAGCCGTGGGTGGTGCCACCAGGGCGTATGAGCAATATCACGTATACGCACCTTTGTACTCCGCTGGCTAATTTGCATTTGTTTGCCGTTCGTTTGTGGGCTTTTAATTGTTAAAGCGGTAAATGCTTTTCTTTGCCTAATTACGCTTCACACGCCTCGAAAATGATTTTTATTTTTTATTTATTATGTGTCGGCTTCTTTTACTTTTTTTTTTTCTCCCCTGACTGGCACGACTGACCACCGGCAATGAAAAGCTTGAACAAAAATATTGAAAAGGTGTAACAGCCGTTCAGTTAATTAATTTTTATGCCTCGCACTGAGGGGCTTTCTTTCTCCGCCGCTGTCCAAGCCGATTATGAAATGGTCTTTCAGTCTGCACCTGTTTCGCTTCACCATCGCGGGGAGTGATTTGTAGCCCAAAATGGAAATGGTAGCTTCGTGTAAACAAACCCATTATTGCCTTCCGCAGTTTTTGGTTGGCCTTTGAGATACTTTTCTGCTTCTAATGAATTATTGGCGAGAGGAGCTGGAAATAAGCCTAATGGCAGAAGTGTCTGAGAGCTTGTCTGTTTATTGAATTGCGAATTGAAAGAGCAAAGCCGGATACACTTTTTGAAGCTCTCGCTTTAGCAAATGCAAGCTCCAACGCCTGACGGCCAGCAATTAAGCAAAAATAATCACTTTTTTGGTCATTTTTCTGCGAGTGTTCTGCTCGCTGTGTTTATTATTTGGCTTACACTCGACTGGCTTTAATTATTTTGTGTGCAATAAAGCTCTAAGCGAGAACAGCAAAAGCAAAAGTCAAATAAATTAACACGTCACTTACACAACGTCTCTAGGGGTGAGGCACTTGGCGGGTTAAGAGACTCCCCAGACATAGGAGGAGGTCGGAGAGGCTTGGAGGAGTTCTTAGAGGAGCACCTGCCGCAGTTTAAACTCACTTCCATTAGAGATGATGGATGATGGACTCCCATTTAATGATGACATTAATGTCCATATCTGAGGGGCTACTCGAAAACAGTTATGAATTGCGACACGCCCACGTTTTAGATGCCGATCCAACGCCCCCAACAAAACTAATTCGGATGGCCATTGCGTGTGGGTTGGCCACTGACCAAATACAAAGCCATCTCGACTTCTTTCAAAGACTCATAATTTGACAAAAACAATCCCATAATTAAGTTGTTGTTTGTTTATCTCAAGATCGAGACACACGCGTCTCTTTGAATATTAATTAATCACAAAAAGGGGGGAAAAATATTATTATTTTAGGAAAAAAGACTTCTCGTGAGGGGCTTGTTTGTTTTTCTCTCAATTGAAAAGTAAACAAATATAGATTGCAGGTGAAAAAGTCAAATGTCAGACACTGTGTGCTTGGAACTAGAGAGTGGAGCTGGTTTTTGGGGTTTCTGATTCTTAAAATTGATGGATTGCTTGTGCGGATATGCATATGTTAGGAGGAGAGTTGTTTCAAGATTTTATTGCCTCAGGCAGGTGTAGTGACATTCGTTTTATGGCTGGGGGACTGGCTTGTGGTCTAAAATATTTAAAAAGTGTATATTTTTAGGACAAATGTATGTCAAGTTGGGAAATATGATATTTATCTGCTGGCTCTTGGGGATTATTTTACAAAAAGATACAAAAAGTGCTACTCTTTCCATCGAATTTCTGCAGTTTGAGATCCGGAAAGCGTAACTCCAGCTATATACCTTCACTCGCCCAGTTATCTAATCTTTGAATCCGACTCTTGGGGGGCAGTTGATCTGCCAGGGCGACCCATAACTAATTGCCACTTGGCTCCCCGCTCCGAGGCTCTGAGACTCTCTTGGGCCAAGCTTTCTGGGCCCGTTACCATGGCCTGAATAGCCCCCAGCCCTTGGCTGTAATTATGTTTTAATTTTAAGTTTTAATGCTTCTGCTCCTATTTTTGTTTGCTCACTTTGCGTTTTAAAACTTTTGATTTTTTAGACACAGCCAGCATGAGTCGTGAAAGCGATGACTTGAGTTCGATCAACTCGGCTTACACAGGTAATTATGATTTTTATTATTTAACATTTATTGCATTTTATTAAAAACTTACACACGACTCTACTTGGCTTCTGCTGAATGCGTTTTTGTTCAATCTCCCTCCATGACATTAATTTTTAATTAATTTTCGATTAATGGCTTGCCGATGTGGGTGGAACTAACACATAATTGGACATCAATAATATTATTTTATTAATAATTAGAGGAGCTATCTTATCAGGTCTAGCTCCTCCTTAACATTGTAATTAATTCAAAGACAGTAGACCTTAATGCAGTTCCTTAGATTCAGTTCAGTGATCTGCTACTCTCCATTAAGTTTAATGCCAAAACAATCCCACGATCTGAGATGGCTTGCGGAGCAATCAATGGCCTATTAAGGCCGATCGGCTATATGATCAGTCATAATTTGAATCGCTTCTGGCCTTAGCCGATGGAGGAAGTCCATTAGCCTGAAAGCCTCTTCCAACCAAAAGGTATTGGAATGTCTGCCCTTCTGGCACATCCAATGTTGTCGCATTATTCGAAACACGTTCTAAGCTCCTCTCCTACAAACTGAAATTGTAATGCCACTCGAATAGGCGCCCAACCGGTTGCGGGGCTCCACATTCGGTTGTTTTTTTTTTTTTTGGGCATTTACTGTATAGTATATATCTATAATTTATATATTGTATATGGGACACGCCCTGGGGCGATCGGGCCGAGGCTCACGTAAGCATCTTCATCGGGAGAACCAGTTTTCTATTTGGCGAAATTCTAGTTTCTCGCACAAAGGTTCCTGCTGAAAGCATTTAACATTTCCAGCAATCGACGGAATAAATGTTTATATTTAATTACAAATGCAGTTACTGTGCTCCCCGAACAATGAGCAGCAATTAGATCGATTGAGATAAAGGCAGTGGCTACTCCCTAAGCTGGGCAGTTAAAAGGGGGCTTGTGACTAAACTTCCAGCCACACCTCCAGAAAGTAAACTCATTCAGAGTAGCTGGCTTTACTGTAGCTGGTTGGAGGCAACTGCTGGGAACTGCCCACAGTGATCGGGAATCTCGAGCTGCAACCGCGACAGCCAATAATCAGCGTTTGTCGGCATTCGCCAGCGATTTGCATAAACATGCCAAAAAGTCATGTAAGTTTTAAGTCCGTGAGGGTAGTGGGCAGGAGGCAGCTCTGTCCAACTGGACATGAATGGCATCATAGAGATCTATCTTCCAGACAGAGTGGTAGTCAGTTAGGGCACCTGCTTACAGTTTAGTTTAATTAAATGTTGTTTAATCATTCCAAAAGATAATAAGCTAGTGACATGAGCAGCGCTAGGCTGGCTCGGCTGATTTATCGCCGGAGAGCGCGCCATCGATGTGCCTTAAATGGCCAGAATCGCTGTAGAATCGTGCACAAAGTGGGTCGAAGCCGAGTCGCCAGCATTCAGCGGCGCCACAGTCCACTTGGTCTGGAAACTGGCAGCGAGCGAGCTAGCGAGCGGTGTGCTTTGATGAATCACCATCGGGCAGTGCGCTGCGTATCTGTCAGATACATGAGTTCATTAGCTGCGACACTGAATGTCAACTGCAAGGAAATCGTCTAGGTGCGTGCGTATTTTTAGAATCGACAGCTACAGATTCAGCTACAGCTTCTCAGCCTGACGATCGATGACGTTTCAGAGTTGCAAAGGGGCAGAGAGAGAGGGGGGAGGGAGGGGGGCCAAATTAGCGAAGGTAAGATCGAGTCGGTTGTGATTTATTGGCTGGCATTGGCCGGCTCAGGTATTACATAAAGCCAGGCAGTCTCTAAGCGATACAAAGCACAGAACGCCAGAGAAACTGTTGCCCCAAACAATTAGTGAAAGTTTGCTGGAAAAAAAAGGGAACCACTCGCCAAGATACAAGATACAATATACAAGATACAAGATACACATACA
This sequence comes from Drosophila monieri, assembly GCA_035047585.1. Lineage (NCBI taxonomy): Eukaryota > Metazoa > Arthropoda > Insecta > Diptera > Drosophilidae > Drosophila > Drosophila monieri. The sequence continues at coordinate 3,569,651 of JAWNPJ010000079.1, read as the reverse complement.
AACAGTAGTTACGACGCCCAATTGTGATAATTAAAAAAAAATAGTTATGAACAGGTAAGAGATGGAAAATAAATTGCTACCGTCATGATGTATAATGGCAAATAATAACAAATTGTCTCGCACGATCGCCAGTATCCGTATCTGGCAGATACAATTGAACCTTGGAGCCGGCTGGCGTGGCCAACACAGCGCCGTGTCATGGCGCAGCCACTTGATTAGCCAAAAACAGTAGCCCAGCAGACACAAAGGCCTGCCCATCTTTTGTAAATTAAAAAATGAACAAAAAATAATAATAAAAGCAATTCCAGCTGACAAAAACACAATTAACTTTAGCTGAAGATGGTCTCTATATGTATCTGTATCTGTATCTGTATCTGAGACTGAAAGCCAAAGCTGAAAAGTAAACGGAAACCGAAATCGTGCAATTGAAATCATTTGGCGATCTGCGAGATACTCCTTTGTGTGGAAATGCAATTGTGCTGTGGAGTCTCCTGCTGGCTGCCAATTTAATTGATTTATGCCTTTGTGGCTCTTTCTCCGCCGGATGATGGTGGGCCAATGGGTGGAAATTGATTTGAAAGTTGGCTTTGCCATTGGAACTGAAATTTTGGCAAGAGAACTTATAGACTAGAAAGGGGTTTACATTCTTCACTTCACTGGCTAGTCCCCCACTTTATGCATTGATTTCTGCCCCACCATAATTGCCCCACGACCACAATCGCACAACCCCCAGCCATCCAGATATGTATCTATATTTTGGGCTTAATAACATCTCGGATTACCGTTCGCCATCTAACCTTTACCACAACTGCTTGCGGCCGAGAAACCCGGCCATCGAGCCACAAACCTCACAAGCTGCCAAAAAACTTTCACAAGAGCAAATTGGTCTTAACACAAATCCGCTAATTTCTAACCAAAAAAAAACAATAACTGTGTAGTATCTAAGTCGAAGTGGCTGGAAAAGCTTGTTGTTGTTGGCAACCTTAACACCCACACGGCTAACAACCTGGCCAAAATGCTAACAACTATTGCGAATGCATTTTATGGTAATTCGGTTCGAGTTCGACAATATATACAATATCTGTGAAATACGCTATAGATCTCTACCAAGAGACCGTCAGACGCTTCACGCGCTCCTCGCTCTCACCCACATCCGATTGGGACCGCTTCTCGCCCGCTCGCCGCTCGCTCATGTCGGAGGCTGGAAGTCGCACATCTTGTAAGTTCCTCGCCCGCCATCCCAGCTCTTGGCCCAGCATGTATCTTTATCTTGTGTTTGTATCTGTATCTGTATCTGTTTTGTTTTCGTTTCGCAAAAGATGATTATTATCTAGAGGCCACTGGGCGACGTCGCAGCTCAGGTAAGCATTGCATTCCGCTCGATTGTGGGTGGTACATGAATTAATATCTTTGCTGGCTATCCGCTTGCTGGCTGTATCTTGTATCTGCAAAGCGAGTTCTGGCCATGTGCGCAGGTGGCTCTATCTTATGCAACTGGGTTACTTGCTCGCTCCTTAAACGGCCACTCGGCAGCGCAGATCTATGGCCAGCAGTCGGGGGCTCTGAGATCTCCAAGATACTGTTGTATCTTCGACAGTGCCAAGTATCTTCAAATTAAAGCCTAATGAGCCCCTCGCTGTGGGTGTAATTGTGTCTCTAATGAGCCAGACGGTGGCTGTGACAAGGCCTTTCTGGGGTTAAGCAGGGCTTGAGTTTAATCCACGGGCTGTCGGGCCAGAGTCGTTACGGTTTTAATGGAAAATAAATTAAAGGGGAAACTTGATCCGTAGCCCAGGTCGAAGAGTTGTTTATCAAAATTAATATTTTCCATCAAGCAGTTTTGACTCTCAAATTATTAATCAGATGTTTGAGGTTTTTTATGGAGATTTATGCTAAAAGGAATGTGAATATTCAACAAGAAACTGGATAGCTTAAGGTTGTTGGTGAATAAAAATAACAAATGAGTGTTAGAAGCGTTTAAAGCAATCGATTGAGTTTCAAATACTCTTCTAGACAACGAGGCAATAAATTTCCAACAATTGCAATTTAAGGCGTAGTTCAGCATCAGCCAGATCCATAGACATAATTCTCTATGGAACAACCTGGCAGATCTAATGGGTGTGGGTGGATGCAGCCAGCTTATTACGACAAGGGGCCAGGTTATGACTTCATTGGGTTGCATGCAATTTTTGCCTTTAATCGGCTTATTTCCTGCAATTTTCCACTTAATGGTTTTTCACTCAAACCTCTCAAATATTATGAAGTGCCTTTCGAAATTCGAGATAGGCTTGCTCCGGGCACTGTCTGGCACTTTAACCTTAAAAGTGGAATACTGAACAGATTGCAAATGTCAAGTCCGAGCTTATAGATATTCGTTATGCGGGGGATCGCTCTCAATGGTTTTCCATTGAGGCCTGGGATATGCAAATGGCACTTGCCAATGACATCATAGAACGCCCGAGTGGACTGGACTGGGGACCTGGGGACTGGGGAGATAAATGAAAACGCAGTCAGGCCAAAGTTTGATTGATGACTTAACTGCTGATAGAGACTAATGGACGCTTTTTATTTCCCATCGGACAGACCACAACAGCGCCGTGCTGACAGCCAACACAGACCAGTTCATCATCGGGCAGCGGGTCTGGGTGGGAGGCATCCGGTCCGGCAAGATCGCCTACATCGGCGAGACCCACTTTGCCCCTGGAGACTGGGCGGGCATAGTCCTGGATGAGCCCAACGGTAAGTTCCCAATACTTTTCCCAAAGGAAACTTTTTATAATTATTTTAATTTTCAGGAAAAAATGATGGCTGTGTGTCTGGCAAACGATACTTCCAGTGCGAACCAAAGTGCGGCATATTCTCTCGCCTCACGCGACTCACCACCTACCCGATGTCCGGGGCCCAGACCCCCACCTCGCCCTTGGCCAAGAACTCTCCCGACAGATCGCGCACAGTTTCTCCCACTGCCAGCATTCGCAGCTCGATGCTCCGCAGTCCCGGGATAGGCAGTAGGTTCCTCAAAGACATTCCTTTTGGGCTAAAAATAAGACTCTGATAATCTCGCTTAGAAAACGGGCTTACCGTGGGGGATCGTGTGATTGTCTCCTCTGGCTTCGGAAGTCGTCCTGGCCTGCTGCGCTACTTGGGCGAGACACAGTTCGCTCCTGGCAACTGGTGCGGCGTGGAGCTGGACGAGGCGAGTGGCAAAAACGACGGAGCTGTTGATGGTATAAGGTGCTGTGGCATAACTGGAAATCAAAAGAAGTATATCTAATCACTCCTTCCACTCCTTTACAGATATTTTGATTGCAAGCCCAAGTACGGTGTGTTCGTCCCGATTGCGAAGGTCTCCCTATCGCCGTCCTCGAAGAAGACGCGACTTTCAAGGACTGGATCGAGGGAATCGCTGACCTCCATCGGGACCATGAACAGCATCGCTACCACGAATACGTCGCGTATGCGCATGAATGCCCAGGTATAAGCGGTGTCCTTGCAAGGCTCCTCTTCCCCCCCACCCTCCAAACAGCTAGGCTACACAACTATCGTTTACAGTTTATGTTCTTGTTCTATTGTTGCCTTTTATTGACCCATTAACCCCTTGTTGAGCCCCAAACGAGTAACTACTAACGAGTTCCCATTCTAATCGCAATCCCTAGCAGCGCAAGTCGAGCACGCCCGTTAAGCCAGTTCTAACGACGCCGAAATCCCAATATTCCATGCAGGTATGCTAAAAAAACTCAAACACAAAGAATGTATGGTATTCGCTGTTGGTTTCCTTGGGTCTTGCTCTAGAATAGCTCTATTAGTTAGCGGAGCTCTACGCCAATCTTGGGTGTAAGGGCTGGAGGGTGATCCCAGCCCATGGGCGTTGTGTCTTCCACCGCCACTGGGTTGGAGACTCCCTGTGTACATTTTGTGGTCTAACACTTAGTTCCTAAGCCGTACAACTAACCAGAGACACTAATCCCACACAACACTACACTCCACACACTACACTACACTACACACACACTCTACACACACACTACACCCAAAAAAAAACAGAATCTGTAAATTAATAATAAATGTTCTGTTAATGAACTCCTTGTGCAGTTGATGCCACGTTTTTTATTACACTCTGTACGCCTTAAACGAAATCTATTTAATTATTTTCCGCACGCTTTGAATGTTTCTGTATAAGTATTGCTACTTGCATGTGTGTCCGCTGTCGCCGCTGTCGGTAAAGGTAATGACTCTGCCACAAGCTGCACCCTTGTACATACACCCACACCCCACATATCCTTTGTCTCCTGTAACTGTTATTGTTCGGGCATATCTCATATGAAAAGCTTGCCTTGTGCTCTATGTGTTCTCTACCCCCGATCCCCTCTATATAGGATCTGCTGCGCGAGAAGCAACAACACGTGGAGCAGCTGATGGTGGAGCGGGACCTGGACCGAGAGGACGCCCAGAACCAGGCCCTGCAGCTGCAGAAGAACATCAACGAGGTAATTATCTTCACCGATACCATGTACACACCGCTGCCCTATGCGGACCGATCGCGACCCTATCTGCCGGCCAAGAAGCCCAGGCAGCGCCACCTCTGGGTGCCCACCACCCTCACCAGCAGCATAACGAGCACCAGCAGGCAACCACTCCAGCAACAGCAACAGCAACCGCAGCCACATCATCAGGCCAAGCCGAAGAAAGTTTGGTTTTGCGATAAAAAGAAACTCTTTCCAGTCGGCTGACCGGCCCAGTCAACGTTTGCTGCTCAGTCAGTTGTGCAGTTTCGGTTTCGATTAATTGTGTTATGTTTTGTTTTCGCATTGCACCTGCTGGCTGTTGAAAGACAAACGCCCACACACCTCATACACACACACACCTCACTCATTGAGGAAATCATTTCCTTTTCGTTTGGTTGCCTCCCTCCACCTGTGTGTTTAACAATTTACTTTTTGTTTTCAGTTTTGTTTTAGTTTTGTTGTTAACTTGACGCAAACTCACTTAATTTTCGGCACCTTTTAGTCATCACTACTCGTCAGTCATTTCCCGGCAATGATTCATCTGAGAAAAGTTAACTAGGCATGAAGGGGGGTTTCTTCTGGGGGTTCAACAGCTCTTAACCCGGTGGGAGTTGGGCTAACAGTGGGTTAAGGGTTCACAATACTGAAATGTTTACAGACCACAATTGATTTCGAGTCTGCCTTGATTCCAGATTAGAATCTCTAATGTTCTTCCATCCTCTCACAGACCTTCAGCTATCATCTACACTCTACAGACATTACAGCAATAAATGATAATTATTTGCATTAAATGTTGGCACTTTTGCACACTTTGTTTCAAAAATATAGCGCCACCATCTTCTCTGTCTCTCGTGGGGACTATTTTCGGAGATGACTGTCTGGGATGATTCAGTTTTGTGCCTTCTGTTTGGTTACTTTTTCAATAAACTGTGTTTGTACTCGTAATTACCTGCGGGTAGCTGTTAGCCTTTTCTATTTGCGAAGAGCACTGTGAGTTTGAGTGTTAAATTAGCAACAAAATGACTTCCACCCACCCACACCCCGTGTCCCCCACTCCCCATCCATTCTGAACCACCTGTGTGTCCTTTTTTAGCGCAAAACCAAAAGCCAATTAGAAACTAGCATCCTAGGCTGGCCCAGAATGTGAAAACCTGTTTGCACAAAATTATTTTTGTATGATTATAGCAAATACTGATCGAGGCGGATCGCTGGAGGCGTCTGATAGCCCGGCACAGCATCAGGCTGTCTGATCTGCGACGCGAGTTCCGCGGCTGGTCGGGGAAGCACGAGAGGCACTGCATCCTGCACAGTGTCCTCACCCCGCTGGGTGTCAAGTGAAGAAGAAAGAAGGTCCTGGAGGAGTGGAGTGCTCAAAACAATACGATTCGATGATTTTTCCGAGAAAGGAATTGAAACTGAAGACAATGTTGAAGTCTGCACAGCGTTTTAAGCTGCAACAACCAAATACAGAATAAAAAACTATCTACGAGATAAAAGAAATCATAAAAAAGAGTAAAGATGAAACGAAAGCCAATCATAAAACCAAAACGAATAAAATAATAATTATATGATTTGGCAAAAAAAAAGAATTGGAATATGGAAAAGTTGTTCAACAATTTTTGATTATTTTTAACGAAAGCGAATTTTTCTTGCTGTTGGTCTAGTTTATACGATACCTACGATACTATATGACTTACTTACTATATGAAGAGAAATACATTAACAATATTGAAAACACTATTACCCCCTTAAACGTTGTTTTATTCCTGGCCTTGACTACGATTTCTAATTATGTTTTTTCATCCTTACCATCTCGATCCTTAGCTGAAGGCAAGAATAGTCGAGCTGGAGACTGAGTTGGGGGATGAGCGCAAGAAGAGCGAAGAATTGCAGTTTTCCGTAGACGAGGCTCAGTTCTGTGGCGAAGAATTTAATGTAAGAAAGGGTATTCATAGACTTGTGCCAGAGGATTTGGATAGTTTTCCTAAAAAAAGAGTCCTAATTCTTGTAGAGCTTAGAACCTATAGTTTCTTCTTCTAAATCTTCCTTAATTCCTAATTCAAATTGCATTAAAATATTTTTAATTTCAAGCAACAGAAAGTATGCTACACATTTTATTCTTTTTTAAGTCAAAAAGTCTAAAAGCCAAAGAAAAGCTTCAGTTGAAGCCTTTAACTTTAATATTTCATAGCTTTAAATCATAAAAAAGAATTCATAAATAGATCTATCCAAATCCTGTAGGCAGTCTATATTGAAAACTAGAGACCCAGTAATCCAAGTTCCTACTTCTCTTCAGGCTCAGTCGCAGGTTTACAAGGAAAAGATCCACGATCTGGAATCGAAGATCACCAACTTGGTGTCGGGTAATAAGAATCACTCCTCCCATTATAAAAGCCACCTCTATAATGTACAAATCCTACTTTAGCCACGCCCAGTTTGCAGAGTGTCCCACCGCCTGCCTCGCCCCCGGACGACAGTGCTTTGAAAGAGGAGATCGCCCAGTTGCAGGAGAAACTCGGTGCCCAAGAGAAGGAGGTGGAGGCCCGCATTGCTGAGCAACTGGAGGAGGAGCGACGGCTTCAGGAGAATGTCAAGTACCTGCAGGAGCAGAATGCCACGCTCCAGGCCGAGCTGGTTAGCAAGGACGAGGCCCTGGAGAAGTTCTCGCTCTCGCAGAGCGGCATCGAGAATCTGCGCAGGGAACTGGCTCTGCTCAAGGAGGAGAACGAGAAGCAGGCGCTGGAGGCGCATGCGGAATTCTCCCTGAAGTTGGCCGCCAAATCCGAGGAGCTGGACACAGTCAGCTGCGAACTGATCAGGCTCAAGGCGGCCTCAGATTCGCTGGAGAGCGAGAGGGCCAACAAAACGGATGAGTGCGAGATTCTGCAGACGGAGGTCCGCATGCGGGATGAGCAGATCAGGGAACTGGGCGAGAAACTGGATGAGCTCACCACCCAACTGAATGTCCAAAAGGCTGACAGCTCTGCCCTGGATGAAATGCTGAGGCTCCAGCAAGCTGGAGGGGCGGAAAAGGAGTCCATTCTGGAGCAAAGCCAAAAGGATCTCGTCAAACTCAAAGAAGAGCTGGCCAAAAATCAGCAGGAGCGAGAGCAGCTGGAGAAGCAGTTGAGTGAAACGCAGCAATCGGCCGACCAAGAGAAGCTAGTCAGGGAAAAGGCCGAGTCCGAAATTAATAAATCGGCGGCCGAAATGGCTGGCCGCCAAGCAAACGGCGGCCGAAATGGCTGGCCGCCAAGCAAACCGAACTCGCAGCTTACCAAAAGGAGCAGTCAGAGACGAACACTCGCCTCCTGGAATCCGAAAAGGAAAATACTCAAAAGGACCTTAAGCTGACCGAATCGAGCGTTGCTCTCCAAAAACTCCAACAAGAGCTTCTGGAAAAAGTTCAAGAGGCCGACAATCTGCTGGATAGCCAGGAGCAGCTGAAGAAGAGTCAGGAGGAAACTGTCAAGGAGAAAGACTCACAGCTGCAGAAACTCCAGTCGAAAGTCTCCGAGACCGAAAATGCTCTCAAAACAAGCCAAACTCAACTGGAGCAACTGCAACAGCAGGCAGCGGCTTCCGGCGAAGAAGGGGCCAAAACCCTGGCCAAGCTGCAGAAGGAGATAAGCCAGCTCAAGGCGGAGGCTGAGAAGGTCCAGGGGCAGTTGAAGTCAACTCAGTCGGATGTGGAATCCAAAGCCAAACTGCTGGAGACAGCCAATGGATCCCTCGACGAGGAAGCTAAAAAGGCGGCCAAGATGCAAGAAGAGATCAGCAGGCTAGCGAGGGAAGTGGAAGAGACTCAGTCGAAGCTCTGCTCAAGTCAGACCGATGTAGAGTCCAAGACCAAACAGCTTGAGGCGGCCAATGGAGCTCTGGAGAAGGTCAACAAGGTAAGCCCAAGATAATATCCTTCTCTCTGCATTTTTTAATCATTTCTTTCCAACAGGACTATGCCGAGTCCCGAGCAGAGGCTTCCCACTTGGAAGACCAACTCAAGGATATTACTGAGAAGCTTCACGCGGAACTCCTGGCGGAGCGTTCTTCCAGCACCGATTTGCACTCGAAGCTGTCCAAGTTCTCCGAGGAGTTGGCCACCGGCCAGAAGGAGCTGACTAGCAAGGCAGATGCCTGGAGCCAGGAGATGCTGCAAAAGGAAAAGGAGCTCCAGGACCTTCGTCAGCAGTTGCAGGACAGTCTAGATGCTCAGACTAAGCTCAAGGCAGAGGGCGACCGGAAAGATGCCTCCTTTAATGACACCATCAAGTCCCTCGAGGAGCGGGTGTCCAAAGAACAGATTGAGATCACGGAGCTCAGCAGCAGGACTAAGGAAACCATCAAGGATCTGCAGGAGCGACTGGAAATCACTAACGCAGAAATCCAGCACAAGGAGAAGATGGCCGCCGAAGATGCTCAGAAGATAGCGGACCTTAAGACCTTGGTGGAGGCCATTCAGGTGGCCAACGCCAACATATCCCAAACCAATGCCGAACTATCCTCTGTGCTGGAAGTGCTCCAGGCGGAGAAGAGCGAGACGAGTCACATATTCGAGCTCTTCGAGATGGAGGCAGACATGAATGCCGAGCGGTTGATCGAGAAACTCACAGCGATGAAGGAGGAGCTGAAGAATACCCACATCCAGGTGGATGAGGGAACCAAAAGGCAGCAAGAACTGGAGAAGAAACTAGAGCAGGTGCAACAGAGTAGGGAGGCTGTGGAGAAAGATGCTCTGGACGCCAAAAATCAACTTGTAGAGCTTCAAAAATCATCCATGGAACTCAAACAGTGCCTCGACAGCAAGGAGAAGCTAGTCCTAGATATTGAAGGGAAACTAAAGGATACAAACTCTCAACTGGAGGCCAAAACCCATCTCTCTCAGGAAGTACAGGAAAAATTGGAGGAATCGTTGGTGAGGGAAAGGACTCTGGAAGAAAAGTTGGAGAAATTAAACGAAGAAATAAAACAATCTGCGAAAACGGACAAGGAGCTCAATGAGCAGGTCTTGAAGGATAAGGAAGCTGTCCAGAAACTAAAAGAGGCTCTAAAGGATCAAAGCAAGCAGTGGGAAGAGCAACGCTCGTTATTTGAGGAAAAAGAGAATCACCTTCAGACTGAGGTTTCGAAGTTATCTGAGGAACTGGCGAAAATAAAGGAAAGCAGTGAGAAAGCTGTAGAAGCCTTGACTCAAGCCCAAGAGTTTGTCAAGGAGCGAGAGGGAGAACTTCAGATGGTTAAAACGCAACTTGAAACACAGGAGCAAATAAATAAAAGTCTGGAGGAAACGCTCCTCAAGTCACAGGAAAGTGAGGGCACCTTGCAAGGTCAGTCTCAAGCAGTGCTGGAGCAACTCAATCAGTTGCAGCAAGCCAATGCCGAGCTGCGGGAAGAGGTTGCCAAACGGGATGAGGATCTAAAATGTGTAGCCAAAAAACTTGAAGACGGCATTAATCAACTGGAGGACCAGAGGGGCAGCCACAACAAGCTGCAGGATAAGTTGGAAAAGGCTCAGCAGAGGGAGAGGGACCTGCTGGAGGAAGCATCGAAACTAGGCGAAGAAATCAGCCAGTTGAAGCAAGCTAATGAGGCGCTTCAGAAGTCCCTGCAGCAGAACAAAGCTCTCTTGGAGAAGGGCAACGAGTTCGATTCCCAGTTGGCAGAGTATCAGAAAGTCATCGATGAAATGGATGAAACGGCCTCCATGAAGTCCAAGCTGCTGGAACAGCTGCAAAAGCGGGTCGTGGAGCTGGAGGCTGCCCTTCACTTGGCCAACGAAGCACAAAAGACAGCTAGCTTTGAGATGACAGAACTGAGGCGTCGGCTGGAGTCGCTTGATCAGGAGAAGTCCATGGAGATTCTTTCACTCAAGGCGCAGGTCAATGGAGCGAGCTTAAAGTCAAGCGGTGGCGGCGACGTTGAGGTGAGCTTTGTTGCATTCTAATGTGTTGGTAGTAAAAACTAATTTATTTTTATACTCTTTTTAGGGTTCCGATAATGACAGTAGCCTGGCCAAGATCAACTTCCTCAACTCGATCATTGCAGACATGCAGCAAAAGAATGATGCACTCAAAGCCAAGGTGCAGACCCTAGAAACTTTGCCAATGGACTTTACCAAGTATGGAGCTTTATAAATTTTAGATTTCCATAAATTTTATAACCTTTGTTCTAAAAATCTTAGACCCCATGCCTTCGATGTGCTAACCAAGCGAAAACCTGCTCCTCGACTATTCTGCGACATCTGTGATGAGTTCGACAAGCACGAGACAGAGGACTGTCCGATCCAGGCCAGCGAGGATCGTGACGACTCTCCGCCCCCCTCTGCTGAAGCCAACAACAACGAAAAGAAGGATCGCAAGCTTCCTGCTCCCAGGAAGTACTGCGAGTCCTGCGAAGGTAAGTGACAATCATGCCATTCACTGAACCAAAGAGACATGTTTTCCCTTTTCCAGTCTTTGGCCACGATGCAAGCGAATGTGCCGACGAGGAGACCTACTAGTTCTAGACCAAATTTTTAAATCAAATTCCTGTTTACCTTGTTTCGGATCATTGGACCTTACAGTACTGCGAGATTGAGATCAGATGTGTTAAATTTCAAGATACCTCGTCCAGAGAGCTTCACTCTAGCTAACAAAAAACATTCTATATTTAAAATTGTGATCTTGCGTTTTAAAAGATGCGTGGAATATAGTCTTTTTTAAATTGTTTTTATTTATTTAATGAGATGTGTGAATCACTTGCGGTTGTTTCGTATTTTTTGAATGTAAAAATAGTGTAAAAAGGAAAAATTCAATATAAAATGTGGAAAGAGACAGTTTATTCGGTTATTTGATTTTAATTATAGTTTAGAGTTAGTCGCCGCCCTCCTTTTTCTCCTTAATGGCGTCCTAGAAAAAGATTTTTATTTTTTATTACTGTTAAGGAGGAAGTATTACTTATCCAACCTTAAATCGCTCCTCGAAGAGGGACAACTCGGCCAGTAGATCGGTTATGGCGTTCATGAAGGCTTCCTGCGGAGAGTAGTCTGCTGTAGTTTGGATTCGAATGACGAACTTGTGCTCAAGGGGATGGGGCACTTTGTAGCCGGCAAACAAAACATTCGGGTCCTTCAACAGTTGGCTGCAACGAAATACGTGAATCAATTGTTACTACTTAAGGTAAGCACGATCTCTTACTTGCGGATCATGTTTCCCAGAGTGTGGTCCTCTTTATTTATCGTGAATATAGCCGCGTTTGTCACTTTTGTGTCCAATTCCTTGATGATTCTGCCAAAACAAAATAGGAGTTAGGTAAACACGTTACACCGTCTTTGCATCACTAGTACACTCACTTCTTTTCACCTTCATACAGCAGGAATGATTCGAATGTGGGTGGTGCATTCATTTTGTTGAGTTATTTGGTTTAATTTCAGAAAAATACGAATTGTTTACAATATTCGGCACGTTTAGATAACTTTTAGCTTAGTGAATGCGCTTGGACTATCGATAGACCATCCGGTATGTACCCTCCAACAGCTGATAACGCACATCACTAGATGCAATTGCCGATTGTTTTACCGGTTCGTAAATATCGATAAGTTAGTGGGACCCGATTATTGAACCGCTAAGTTAGAGATGGAGAGCAATTGATATTCGCTGACAATCGCTCCTTTCCCATCTCTAACCCTCTAACCCCCACTGCGGATTTTCTCTGAAAAAAAAAATGAGAGACAGGATAAAGTGATGAACTAACCCTAGGTGTGGAAAAACGATGTTGCCCTACTGTACGCAGGGTAATCTTTAATATCCCGGATGACCCAAGGACGAGAAACCTGCCCAGTGAAGCTCCCTGCCGCCCGGGGGTTCAAATAGTTAGTGATGGGATTTTGGGAGTTGATATCGATAGTGGCCTTACATCAGTGTTGGAATGGATTATCAGTTGCTCGATTTTCTTCGTTGCGCTACTTGTAACACTTAAATTTTAAAAACCCCGCTTAAAGCCTCTTCCCCTTAATCATTAAACTAATTACAACTTTTTGAATGTAGCGCAGCGCTTATGTATTATAAGCGATCTTATAATATTACATGTGTATGTATGAGGTCTTGATTTTATGGGGAATGTGGGTAATACTAAGTGAATATAATAAAGGGCCTGTCTGTTTAGCGACAGAAATACGGTTGGCCTAAGTTGGCATTATTCTCGTTGCGCATCCCAGCAAAGAAACGGTTGATGTCCTCCTCGGTCACAACCTTCTTAGTGGCAGCAAAATCCTGCAAGTACTCCTTTAGCTTGTCCTTCATGCGGTTGTACTCGGTGATTGCATCGATTTGCTGTGTCCTGTCGATGGAGGCCAGGGCGCGGATGCCCTGCTCGTAACTAGAGTTCTCCTCGGCTCGCTGCATGCCGCGCTCCTCGTAGGTCTTGGCTGAGTCCTCGGCATCTAGTAGGAACTCAACAGCCAGCTCCTTGTAGAGGGTGAGACAATCGGAACACTGGCAGAGTGACTTGCGCCAGTCATTAGACCAAAAGGCAGCTCCTGGAATATACAAAATACAAGGATATGATTATCCTGTCACATTAAATAAAAACCTGCTTCCATAATCAATCTAGTTCTGACTTTTGAATCAAACATTTTAAGCCTAACGCACATAAACATACAAAAAGTTTAAATTTCAAAGATCTACCATGAATCTAGAGTACTTCACGGATGGGCTGGACTCCCTGATGTACTGCGGAATGAAGTTATCGCCGGAGCAGCGCATATTGATTGAAAATTCGCTGATTGCCTTGCAAAATGATAACCGTTTCTCCGGCATGTATCTGTGGGGTCGCATTACGGCCACCAAGGGGGATTATTACATTGCTTTTGGCTACACTAACGATTGCCTGAAGGATCGAAAGTATTTCTACAGTCTGGACCAGTTCCAGTGGCAGCTGCTGCCTTTCGTCCAGAGTCCTAAGATATTCCAGGCCACTATTCTCGCGAGGGAGCCCTTCATTGGGGATCCCAGTCTGCTGACATACGTTAAATTGGTAAGTAAGGGCAGGGAGTGGTACTAGTTTTTATTTAATTGGGTAACTTTACGGCAGGATCCAACCTTTGATATTGTGGCCAATCATGTCACTGGCATCAGTCCCCCCGAGGTGGTCAAACTGAAGGAGGAGGAACGCCTGGCTGCCATTGTGTTTATTATTACCGAAGAGTGCGCCATTTGCCCAAGAGGAGCCTTCTACAAAATGACCGACGGCCGGGTAATACCCAACCAGATGTTCCGTGGTCTAAACAGCCTGCAGATCGACAATCAATCCTACTACCAACTATATCGACTGCCCAGAAACGATCTCAAGGTTAACTTGGCCAAGAGAAGTGACTACAACTACGCCATCGACTTCCTGGACACTATAGATTGTGTGATCCCACTGGGTCAGGCTTTCGCTTTGAATCTCCAGAAGAATGAGCGGCTGGTGGTGATTAAATCGTGTCTTTGGCTGGGCATGACCTTCTTCCACAAGATCGACTCGCACGAACATGGTTTCCTATACTTGGGCGATGGCAAGAAAAACTTTGACCTGCTTTTCATGTATTAAGTTTGATTCGTAATTAAAGTTACTTCCTATTAGGCACATAGCTAGAGGGTACTCTGGACTACATATGGACATGCACGAACATCCAAAGTTCGAAGTGCACATTGAGCCACTCACCCTCGTGCTGCTTGAGCGGCTTGGGTCTACGGCAAACATCCAATTTGGCACGCTTCTTGCTAGGCTCTTCGGCTTGAGATTCTTCCTCTCCTTCGGCTACTTTCATTATGTCGCAAATGCTGCGATCCAACTCATCCTTGAGCTGGTTGTCATCAGCCTCCGGTTTGGATTTTTTGTCATCCTTGTCTTCCTTGGCGTCTTTCTCAGCCTCGCCAACCACTGGCTTTAGGGCTAAGCCAGTATAATCCTTTAGGAACGGCTTGGAATCCATGCAGCCGTCACAGATCATTTCACTGCACGAGTCCAGCCATTTCTCGCTGGAGCCCGGGGCCTTCATGTGTGGCAAGTGGAACCAATCTTCGCAGACGGCACACTGCAGCATGACTTCCTCGGAAGTACGCTCGGGATCAGGGTACGGACGTTTGCACTTGCAGTAGAGTCCCTGAAAATTCTGGTTGTAGAGATTCTCCAAGTTCGGCGACTGGGCGCCCTCCAGCTGGGGGTTAAGAGAGCATTTGCCGAGACGCTTCGTGGGGCAATCGCAGCGGAAATTGCGCTTGGTGTAGAGTTCCACCAGTTCGTGGTTCTCATGGCACCGGTAAGAGCATGCCAAGCAAATTCCGGCTGCCTTGCTTAGATCACCGCGAGATTCCGGGCAGCAAGTCAGGCATGAGTAGAGTGCCTGCCGTCCAATGGGGCCCTTGGCGTACGTGCATGATTTCTCGTCGGAGGCGCCCAGCACAGCGGCATACTCATCTTCCAGCTCCTTCTCCTGCTCGAGGACATCCACCATTGTTATGGTGGATTGCTCGTGGGGATTATTCTCATCGCCCTCTGCATTGCTGCTAGTGCTGTTGAGTTCACTCATCTCTTCGACTGTTCTCTCGGAGGTGGAGCGGGGCTACGTTACAAACTATTTAATTCACTCTAAAACAGAGAAACGCGTTAGTTTGGCGGGATGATGAACGAAAATTGCAATTAATTTACCAACGTCTTCTTCTTGATATTAAAACCAGGGACGTCAAAATATCGATATGTCCTCCAAAATAGATATACTCTTATCGAATATCGAATAGTGTTGAAAAATGTTCAATTCTATCGTAAGTTAACAGGCCTCTGTAAGAATTTCAAATTTGTTTTTTTCTTTACCCGGTATTTGAAAATTTACCAATAATGGAACATTATCCCTTCAACAAACTAATCATTTAAAAATCTTAATTTACTCTTTATTATAAGAAAAAATTTACAATATGAATTTCGCTTTAAAAAACTACACAAAGTCATAACAGGGCTTTAACAGGGCAATGAGATTCGCATTTCCGTCTCATTTTTACGAATTATTTTTATGTACAAATGTGGATAGAGTTATTATAACCAGTTGTACTTGAATTGGAAAACAGCCTTTTTGGAGACCTCCATACACATCTCTTAGCTTGGTTAATCTTCTGGTGGCTTGTTAAACTTAAATGCGTAAACCTTAGTAATTAGCAAAATTATTGTTCATTTGGGGGGTTCCCACAAATCCTACAGCTCCGTCGCCTGCCAGCCCCAGACTGCTTAGGGTCTCATCAATCAGATCGATGGACCCCAGGTCCATCGGAGTGCCGTTCAGAATCAGATCGCTGAATGATGGCAAGTGGCCCTCTGCCTCTTGCTGCAGGTGTGTTGGCTGGGTGAACTGGTGCTGCTCCGCCTGGATGGGGTACTGATTCGGAGCCGGCAGATATGTATTTTGCTCCGCCTGATACTGGGGCTGCGGCTGCTGGTGGTACACTTGGTGTTGGTTGCTGGGTGTCGTGGGAATCATGGCATTCATTTTCATGACGTTTAAATTATTCATTTCCAAATAGTTCATGTTGTTATTCATCATCATATTATTGTTATTGTTGTTGTTAGTTTGGTTGATGGGAGTCATGGATCCACCATTAAAGTTTGTAGGACTGCAGGAAGTCATAGAAACGTTCGAGGTCTCTGGTAGATATAAATGGTTTGTATTCTGGCCGATCTGAAACGGTGGAATGCTGTCCACTGTGCTGCAGGTAGAATGAGGCGAAGGATAGTTAAAGGTCCCTGAGGGGCAGGGATTACTCCGACTATCCATATCCAGAATGGCCGGCTCCAGCTTGATATCTGGCACATACTGCTGGGGACTCCTGCCAGGAAACAGCATCGCCAGGTTGGGCGACACCTGAGCCTGTGGCTGCGCCTGTGCTGGCTGAGGCGGTGGGACCACCGAAATTGGACCTGGAAACACAAATACGACGTTATTAGCCAGATGCTTGGAATGACAGTAAGCCGAAGAAAAGTTTAATGAACGCAGAGGTGAACCGCATGTAAAAAGCATTTACATAATTGAGGCGAAACTGAGGTGAAACTAAAGTAATTTGCGAAAAGCGAAAACTCAAAAAGGACAACGGTCAGCCACAACATCAACTTGCCAACAAGGAGGCAATATCAACTTACTCTCGTTTGATGTCCAACTTTGGGGGCTATAATACGAAGCTTGGGGAAACTAGACAAAAACAAGAAAGGAAGAAAATCTTCGGAGGTCCGAAGCATCTAATAGCCTTGCCGTTGTCAGATTTTATGAAAATATTACTTAATTTTTTCTTTTAATTGGATGAAATTTTACTGTCACAGGACTTAAGGAAACAGATACTATAGCTTTTAAGGCAAGACTATTACTCTTTCATACTAGTACTAACATTTTTCAAAAGAATCTTTTTTTTTCAAAAACGTTTATTATTCAAATTCAAGTACAATTAGAATGTGTAGAACAAATATTTTCAATTCGAACGGCGCTCAATAAACTATTCCCTAATTCAACCAGATTTTTACCGACTACTATTCAAAAAATTTCCAACGCTTTCGGGTGAAAACAGCCATCAACCCATTGGTCCACAGTATATCAACTCCTGTTCTATATAATGTATATCTATATATTCAAAATTTTCTACGCAAAATGGTCATTAAAATGAGTATGGGCGGTGTGTGCGAGTTTCTAGGAACTATGTACGTAGAGGTGATATTTGTATTATGGAAACCTAGTCCCAGCACCAATATAAATGAGGAATACTCTTGAGGACTTACTGGACGTTCGGAACTGCTTGGATGGATAGAATTCTGTGTTCATTAGAGTGCGCTTAAGGCTTTCAATCGTTTGAGAACCCAGTTTGCGAGTGTGCTGGATGCGGATGTCTATAAAGATATTCGGATATCGGGGTGGTTAGAAATAAAAAATAATAATTTCTGTTTCAGTAAGTGCTCTCAAAAACATTTCTAAATCTAGTAAGTAGCCATTGAAGTTTGTAATACTGAAATAGAAGACGACTAGAAAACGTATTTTATAGTTATAGCTGTGTTGGACTAACTAGGGTCGGGTATTCCCGGGTAACTGACATAAGGATATTTTTGTTAAATTTCATATTTTAAGCTCTTAGTTTTGAATCTATTAACTTTAACTGTGTTGCCAATAAGAACAAAAATATGAATGTTTCAAATGGTTTCGATAAATCAGTTACCCGGAACCCCAATTTGTTCCATCCCCCAATCCCCATTGTCTACTGCAATCCGTTGGCTTCCGCCAGCCGACGAGCTATTTCATCAGCGCTGAGGAAATCGGTCGCATCCGCTCCGCCACCGGCCGCTCCGCCCTCGCCGGATTCCGGAGGTTCCGGACTTTTGCTGGTGTAGAGAGCAAAGTGTTCCGCCTCGGACAAGTCCACACTGGGATCGAGGACCACCCCGTAGGCTCCCTCACAGAGATTCTTGATGCTCTGCCGGTCGGCAATGGCTATCAGCTCCATGTTGCCATCGCTAATGGGAATATCGGCCAACTGAAGCGTGCTTAGGGTCTTCCTGTCCAGCGGCCTTCCATAGCTCAGGGTACTGGCATTGGAGTAACTCTCCGGCCGAAGCAGGGTGTTCTCACTGTCGCCTCCCTTCAGCGGAATGTGAATCACATCCGCGTCCAGGTGGGCAGGTCTTTTGCCGGACACACTGCTCGAGCTGCGGCCCACGGGCTTGCCGTTCCGGGTCTCGCCTCTGCCCAGGGGTTGCATGGATTTGGTCGAGCTGCGGTTGGGATCCCCGAGGGAGAAGTGGGCCACACTCGGCTCCCGGCTGCCAGTGGGAGTGGTGGCCTTGGATCCGCCTGCTTGTTGCTTGCTAGGACTTGCTCCCGGTGTCAAGGACTCGTCATCCTCGGCCTTGCTCTTGCGGCGGGAGAAGAAGCGCGAAAAGAATCCCTGGCGCTTCTTCGGAGACGCACTCGGGGTGGGCAGCTTCTTGGTGGGACTCTGATCTGGGGTTCTCATAATAATGATCGGTGAGGGAGTGGTTCTATTCGAGCTGAGACTGCCGTTTCTGGACCGACTTATGGATATCGAATCGCTTACGATGCTCAGGTCCTGGGAGTTCCTTTGCGGCTTCGGTGGCAGGGGCGGCAGCCGGTGTTCGGGATCGGGCGAGGGTGTCCTCGGTGGGAGCGGTAGTGGCGGTGAGTCTGGAGGCGTGGCCGGTGTCTGGGCTGCATTTACTTTGATCCTCGGTGCCGGTGGATTGGTTAGGACCACCAACTCGTCGTCATCCAGCTGACCAAAGGGATTAGTGGGTGGGTAGCCGATCTGCTGCTTGTTCTCTTTGGCCGGAGCTCCTATTTCGATGGGATTGTTAAAAGCTATCTGAAGGCTAGTATATGTGGCTGTCTCGTCGAAGTTCTCATCCAAGTCCACCGAGGCCTGGGCACTGGCTGAAACCATTTCCGGTTCGATCTTCTCGGTTTCCGGTAGCTCTTTCACAGCGGGATTCTCAAGGGTGTCCCGACGCGACCCGTTGGCCGTGGCGGGCAGGCCATTGCCTTCGTCGTCCAACTGGTTAGTAATGGTCGTGTTGGCGGTCAAGCTGCTCACGTTGGTGAAGGCGGTTTGGGCGGTGCTGTTCGACAAGGATATGGTGTCACCGTTCTCCACCGTGAGGCTATCCGTTCGCTCGAACTCGCTGCTCTTCATCCACTCGGTTATTTTATCCACATTGGTCAGAGGACGTGGCTGGAGCTGGGGATGCTGCAGGATCTCTTCCATGGGGGTGGAGGTCTGCGTGCAGTCGTCGGCCAGCTGGGGCAGCAGTTGCGGTACCTCCAACTCGATTTCCATGTCCGGTTCGTTATCGTTATCCGTGTATTCGGTGACGGTGCCGCCGTCCATCTCGTGGGACTCGCCACGATGTCGCATTTGCAGCTTCTTCACCGCAATCTCGAATTCGTTAAGAGTGCCCGAGCTCTGTTGGTCGTCGGAGGACACCGTGTTGTTCTCCTCATCGTTGAGGTCCAACGGCGGACAGGAGTATTTCGTGGCTGTCGTTTCGCTGTCAAGGGAAAGAATCTGCTGGAAGATGTCCAGCTCCTGGCGGCGCTTTAACTTGCGCTGCAGCCTGTCAAAAGTTACCGTACCTGTTTTGGGGTAGTACTCGAACTGCAGTGGGGCACTGGTCGCATTATCCGAGGGTCGTACAAGTTTCAGCTCCACCTGAAGAAAAATATATAGGATTACAGATGACGGCACATGTGATTAACCAGATTATTGCGGTTGGGGAAATTTTGAAATCACTATTAGCTCATTGAGAACTTTAATTACTTTGTGACCTCACAGAATAAAACTCACATTGACATTTGTTGTGATTTCTGGATTCTTGTAGCGCGGCACCTTGAACGTGATGGCCATCTGCTTGAAGACATCCGTGGGCTTGAACTCCGCTCTTTGGCTCCAAATCTCTCGGCCATGGCTGTCCGTTTCGTAGAATACCACTTCGATGTCGTCCTTGGAGACCCTGTCGCACAGCATGATGAGCTCCGAGCCACCGGAAGCCGGGGCGGAGCAGGTGCAGATCTTGGAGATGGTCAGCTCGTTGCTCTTGCCAAAAATCGGGCTGGACACTATGGGGTCCATTGGCACCATCTTGCCGTTTACTGTGATGAAGCCCTGGTAGCACAGACGCAGCTCATACCTGTTGATCTTATCGATGTGGTCCCTGTGATCGAATTTGGCTGAATCGCGAGAGGGATGAGATTAGTTTTGACAACGATTAGCTTGAGTTTCAAAGACCTACCTTCAAACGGATCCACATTGATGCGCTCCCTTTCCAGCAGGGATTCGCGCATCTCCAGCTTCTTGGCGCACTGGATGCCCACTTTCTGCAGCACCAGCCGCCGCTCCTCGGGAGGGAGGCGCTTGGAGTAGGTGCCGGACCTACAGGCCTCCGCCTCCTCCTTGCTGACCAGCCAGTGGGGGTGCTGGCGGTAGGGTTCGTCGCTGGTCACGCAGGACACCACCACAACAACGGGGCCGTCGTAGTTGCATACCTCGACGGTGGGGAAGGTCTTGCCCTTATCCGAGTTGGAGTTCATGCCCGGAATCGATCCTGCGGTGCGGCCCTCGCACTTGTAGCGAAAGCGGATTATATTGTTCGTCGGCTGCTCCACGATTCGCAGGTGGGGTCCACTTTTGGTGCTCGGCTGGGGCAGCGGCGCCGGACTCTGGAATTGGAGTGGCATGTGCGACGACATTACCGGCAGGGATGTGGACTGCGGCAATATTGGCTGTCCGGACAGCGGAGGGCCGCCCCCCGTGGCGCCATCGCTCTCCTCCATTGTGGCATTGATAATTTCGTCTAGGGTTGGTAAAACACAAAAATCAATAAGTCCGAGAGCCAACAACAATTTGGCTTAAGGTGGGGGCAAGTATGGGAAGTGCCCCAGATTAAGTGGAGTGGCCCATTACCTTCGACCGCAAATCGAAGCCGCTAATTTCGCAAATGGAAATGTGGAAAAATAAGGAAACTGCTCTTTAAAAAGTGTCTCCAACTCTAATTAGAAGAAATAGTAGCCATATGTGACATATGACCTTATCCATGGAATATGTCAAAGGATGACAAACTAGAATGTGAATTTGAAACTAGTCATCCATCTCCTGGCAAACGGAAATCGAAAACTGCGTGCCACCGGATAATTCCGTAACCATCAGATACGCGCCGACTATGGGGCATACTATATACATGAAAGGCAATGGCATTAGGTTGCCTTTGTTTTGGCGAAAGAGTGTGCGGGGCTTCTGCCTCCTGCCACCAGGTCTCATTTGAACTCTACTGTGGCCAGATGTCGAGGCACTGACGTCAAAAGTTACGCAGCAATTTGCCAGACTTATTATGCCACTCTGCTTTGCATGCCCGTTGTTGTTGGCGTTCGGTTTCTGCCACTGGCCAGAGGCCTCGGATAGCAACATCAACATTAGTCCACATTATTCACCCGAACACGAGCCATAACAATGTTCAATTAGCCACTAAAAATTCCCTGCCAATCCGATGCCTTCTCGTCCCGGCCTAATTAAGCGCATTGTCGATTGACTTATGTGCCCAGATTATTCATTAATCCGAGAACCGGACTGTGGAAGGACTATGAGGGGCATTATGGGTGGACTCTGTTTATGTTAATGCGGGCTAGTATGTGCCATAAATTGATGGCTGTTTATATATACATACGTACCTATATCCCCCAAGAACTCTTCAGCCATTTGATTTCAGTGTTGATTGCCTGCGAATTAAGAGAGTGATAGATTGTCATTAAATTTTTCATATTGCTAATGGGTTTCCTGATAGATTAGTATTCCCCTCCCGAAGTGCTATTGTACTTTGTGACATCTTCCATCATTGATGTTTATGAATTGTAAATGAGAAGAGAGACTATTAACTTTGCTGAAAAGTTCTAGGAACTCGTAATTCTGTTTAATATCAGGTTGATAATACATGTAATCTTTAATTAACTTTATACTCTATTAGTATATGTTTCAACGCATCTATTGATAGGTCGGGCAGGCTGTCCGACTTGAAGGAATTATAATCTAAGCTAAATGGGGGAAAAACGGCTGTGACGTTGACCCGATTAGTGGGCTTATCTTAGTTCCGTTCGGTCCACCTACTTATAAGTGGTTGCTTTAGGACCGGTCTGAATATTTTACTACTGGTTATGCCCCAAGAATTTCGTCAGAGCCAAAATCTGATTAAACAACAGTGAAATTCCCAATTTCCATCGGCCCAAGAGCACCGCTTATCTGTGTGATTTTTTCTTTCCCCCAAAGGTGGGCTGATAACATAATCTGTTGCATTTCGGTGATAATCGGAGCAAGAATGGGTGTTACCGGGGAATCTCTCCCAAGCATGACTCCGAAGGTCGTAAAGGCGATAGGTTATCAGCTGGGGGTGCTCCTACACCAAAATTGATGGGAAAATTAGTGGTAGTTCTTAGTGTATAGACTCTTCTAGTACTATTCGGTGGAGAAAGTTGACTCGTTGCCTTTATCCTTCTTAACGACTTCCCCCGGCCATTATGTAAGCATTCAAATACCGACTACTGGCGCATCGATCAAGGCTATCATTGTAGTCACCCCTGTGTATATGTGGGATAATAACATTGTCCGTGTAATGTGTATTTAATAGTCGGAGCCATAAAGAGGCCAAGAAGGCCGGAGCGAGCCTTGGCCCGGTATCTGGCTCGTGTGGGCCACGAAAGTATTTTGCATTTTCCGCCCATAACTCAACTTTTCAACAAAAGAAGGACAAACAAACACACACAGCGCACATCGCATTCGCAAGGAAGATACAATCCAGCAGAAAGTCTTCAAGGAGCCTCAGACAGCCTATTTGTCTAAATGCCAAACGTTGGCGTCAACCCACCCCGACTCCCACACCCATACACACCAACAAAAGCCACTAATACACACGCACTGGGGGCTTGAAAAATTTGCATATGTTAATTTTGTTTACATTTATAGCCTTGCAAAAACAATTTGTCCGTCATTGGATTTGTGTTGTTGCTGCTGCTACTGGTTCTTGTTTTGTTCTGGTTGCTTTGCAATTCACACCACGCCACACACACACGCACACATCACATGGACACATCCTTCGGTCTTGTTTACGAACCACATGACGCTTTATGTCCCTGCTGCTCCGGGACTCACGTGGGTCGCACATCTGAGCCGAGTAATAAGCGCAAGTGGATGGAAGTGTGCTGCCAGCCCTCGAATATCAAAGCATCGATTTATATTTATGACACATTCGACTCTTTTATTAAAAGTTCTTCCAACAATAACTAAAGTCTCAATTGCAGCGAGTGAAGATCAGTAATAAAATAATGAAGCTGAAACACGCAAACTATATAATATTTCAAAATGCACATCACACACGGCGTATACGTGATATGAACCAAAGGAAATTCTCCATAAGTGTATATCAGAAGCGTGATGAAACGCAAAATTATTGCAATTATTATCCCAATAAAGTTTTGCATAAATGGTGCCTTGCCAATTAATATTTTATGTCCGCCATGGCGTATGCGTAATATTGGAGGCAATTCTTGGTTTCCTCTGGAGTACACTTGAAAGTGTGAGCTGCCTAACTGCCTCCGACAGCAGACCCGCTAATCTCATTTGCAAAGAATATCCTCATCCAAAAACCCAAAACACACACACACTCTGCAACATCCGGGCAACGGCTTGGCTTTGAGATATCATTTCCAACCAAATCGGTACAGAACGAGATAACCCCTTGCCTTTGCTGCTCAGTGGCAGGCATATATTATGAAATATCTCAAGGTCGTAACCGAATTTAATTGAAATTTAAATATTAAGGGCCTAATTATACCAAAGTTTGCGTTTGCCACTGTAATCCTTTGAGGTCCTGGAGCATGCAGGCATCCGAAAATAGCGAAAGGGACTAATGGGCGAGCTAATTGGTTAAGTCTTTTCGCATATGTGAGCAGCTGGCTGGCGTATATTTAGAATCTGTAAGTATGTCAATTAGCCCTTTGACCTGCAAGGGGGGTAGTACTGTCTCGAAAAGGATCTAAAACCTCCAAGCACTCCACTGATTGGGGAGGAAGAATACTCTTCCTGGGAATATCAATATTCCATTCGCATTTCGCCTTAGCCAGCCTTACAGTTTAATTTTTCTATTTTATTAAGTGCCTCGAATGCTAAAAAAAGCTTTCCAGAAGCGTAATTGCTTGATTCATTTCCTTAGGACTCCCTCATCCGCCATCCCGCTAGCTTGCCTAGCCCGGAGTATCCTCCCTGAGCTGAATAATACTTTAAGATGGGCCGACAGGGCCCGGGCTATGCCAGCTGAAACAGAAAAAACCACGCACAAATTTAATTCGCATTTTGGGCTTAGGACGAGTGGTGGGCCAGTGGGCGGGTCCTGGGGAGGGACCCGGAAAAATTCGGCGACATAAATCAGAGCCTCGAATCGGCGCATAAATAAGGCAAACAAAAAGGCCTTCGCCCACGGAAAATAAATGCGAGTTAGGTAACAGAAAAAATGTTAATTAAACGTTGTCAAAAATAGAGGGCATTGGAAATGAAGATATCCGGGCCTGGGATGGCCAAGGAAATGGTGGGTTTTGAGTTACTGGGCCGGAGCATTATGTCCTTTGAGCAGGATTGTCGTCTGACATACATATTTCAGTAGCTAGAACCTTGTCACGTGCTCAATCGATTGGAAAATCGCGTTCTGAACCGAAAATAAACCCACAGCTGAATAGAAGAGAATAATGGAATGGGTCGGGATGGGTGCAGGGCTGCTTGGGGGGGTGAGGGACAGGCTAGGGCCGAAAATTCGCCACCCAATCTCCCTCCAACTCCCACATCGCACACACTTCACACACCGATGGCCTAATCACACTCAGGCACACACCCGCACACATCGGCTCCACATCAAACACAGACTAGCTCCCCCACTTGCCAGGCACTCTCCCATTGGCACCTCAAGTACTTAAGCCTTGTGTGTGTCGGTGCGTGACTGGAGGTCCTGCCAGTGTCCTAGTGTGGATGCCGAGTGCCTTGCACCATACTCCATGCCCGTGTGTATCTACGAAAAAATTAAATTCAAATAAAAAGTTTCTCCAACGAATTTCGCCTGTCACCCGAAAGTCGAAATGAATTCTTGCTTCCACACCCCCACCACCATCACCCCCTGAGGAAAATCAATAAATGCTGAAAATTATGATTTCCCCATAGTTCTTAGACAGTGTCCTTGGGTGGGTCTTGCCCCGCTGTCACTTGCAGGAAATCCATTTGCCGCTCTATATGCATCGCGTATATAAATAACTAATGTTTGTTTACTCCCCGAACCGAACTTTCCTAAGGTCACCATCGATTCAGCTTGTTACTTGGGACCAGCGCCGCTTGGCTTTCCATTTCTATGAAAATAAACTTTTTAATGTTTAAAATAAATGAAATGTGTGCGGACAACGGCTCTAGGTCGAAGGTGAACAAATATTAAATCAATAAACTGTCTTCCTTTCCCCATTTTTTCGCCACTTTGTTCATAATTTAATCAGCATTTAACTCAACGTTTTGTGTGCTGATTGCCGAAGCATTTTCATGCACAAAATTCTTATTTAATTTGTTCAGACAGGCAGCTCAAATGGATTTCCATTCCGGCCGCGACGAGGCACGTGCCACACAGAGGCAGCTAGACTAAGCTGATTTTGATAAGGTTTTCCACACTGCCTATCAGTGGGTAATCCCTCGCCGGAGACTTCCCCGGCTAATTAGGAACGAAATGAGAGGCTAAGTGCTGCCGATTGCCCTTCCAAAGATAGAACTTTGTGTCACTGGCCGTGGACAATCTAGGACTTGGCGGGACAGTGAGTCAGTCATCCATTGTCTGTGTTTTCGTTGGCCAACCGAGTGCAGCCATAAACCCGAAATATACTTTTCGTTTTGGCAACATCACCTGAAAACTGTTAACGTGTGCCCGACTAATTAAAAAGCAATTCATTTCCTCACATTTTCCGGTTACATTTGGCTTCCCTCATCACTCACTGCTGAAGTAGGGCAGAGGGAAAAGTTAAATTATACAGCAAATCGATTTTCATGGCATTCCAAGCAAATCAAAGGAAGCATTTTTGCAGTCAAGTAAATAATGCCCGGCCCGGCGTAACCCAGAGCGCTGTCCGAATGCCGAGCGCCGAACCCGAGCAGACCAGGCCAGTGGAGCGTTGGAGCCATTTCCATTCTAATGGCCAAGACGAAACCGAAACACAGGCACACGCGATGCCCGAAAACTGAAGAAACCGCAGCCTTTAATTATTTTGCCATAAAACTTTTCACGATTCAATCAATTCAGATTTGGTCCAGCACGGCGTATGCGTAATGGGAGTCTGCTCCCTCCGACATGGGGTGTGAACTTTTCTTTCCACGGAGGCCTAGGAGTGAGTGACACATAAATGTAAAGTTGGTGGTTGTTCGAGTGGAATACGATGCTGGGATGGAATAATTTTTAATAGAATTGCTTGATAGCTTTGGTGGAAGTGATAACGCTCACAAACACAATTGCCTGAAATTTAAATTACTCATCAGACGAGATTTCTTTCGAATCTTTTGACACGAGATGTCATGCCAAGACAACAAAGAACAAAACCATATAATATTCATATTTATTTGCAAAATATTTAATGAAAACCTCTTTAATTGTTTACTTGTGGCCACTGGCCACTCCCACCTGCTACCTGGCACTGGCAATCGATTTACAATAACTTTCAACTGGAATCAAGTCTGTTTAGTACAAGTTGCAGAGTTATAGCTCCGACTCTGTAGGTCGAATGTAAGCAAACTGCCACACACACGGGCCAAAAGGTGTGAAAATATAGCATTTGTTTGTTTTTTTTTTTTTTCCGTTTTCAACAATTGCCGAAAACATTCAACTGTGGAGGTAGAAGTAGGGATAGCTGGCTATCTGGGGGCAGATAAATCGATATTTAAGTAAGTTTTGACCCTGACTGTTCCATTTCATTCTGTTTTTATGGATTCGTGTGCGTGCGGAAAGTCTTTCAGTCTTTTTGGCATTCTGTGTCTTTCGATTGCAGGCCCAGTCGCAGGTTGTGTTTTCCTTTGATTACAAATGAAATAAACGAAATGATCCAGATGCCGTGGATCAGAAATTTTTATAAACTTTTCCCCGGTTGCTTACCAACTTGTAAAAATATTTACATTTCGTTGATATAAATATTTCCTTGGCCTCGAGCCACGCCAAGCGATACAGAATCATATTCCTCTTGAGATGATTCGATTAGAAGCCAAGAAAATACACTTCTTATCGCTTACTAAGGAAATACAAGTAGTATGTACAAGGCAATTAGCTTTTCAATGGAGCTCCAAGAAGAATTATGCATTTTGGAGGAAACGTCGACTCGAGGGAATAGTTCCGGCATGGGTGCCGCCAGCTAAAGCGATCTGGACCAGTATGGAAATGAGGCCTGCAATCGACAAATCAAACAGAAAGCAACACTACTCGACACCAGTCGAGTAATATTCTTATTTAATCGCAATCAGCCGCAGCCTGCATTGTGTGGAGATTTATTGGCATATATTATAGGCCAGTAGATGGATTCTGAAATGTGTTTCGTTTGGCATTAAAAACAAGCCCAAAAGTGATTGAATAAAATGCCAAATTTGAGAGAAATGTTTGCCAAACAGAAGGTACTTGAGCAGAGTGGCTAGACCGCATTGTTTTCTCTACCAAGTTTTATAAATAAAATTTGCATTTCACGCGGCACTTGGATAACTAATTGCCCACAGCAACCGTTGATATTTATTTATGTATCTGGGATTATAATTTATGAATATTTCTGGTGTATGTGGCCCGGCAGCTACCCGCTTTCTTGCAGTGTCATTGTAGTTCCTGAGCCTGGCTGTGCAGTGTACAGTGTTCTGAGAGATCCGTCTACTAGACAGCGGTGCTTTACAAACTACGCCTTAGATTTGCTTATTTCATTTTTTACTCAAGACTGATGTTGCTGGCTAACCTTTAATGGGGTTTATGCTGTGCTTTGTCCCGAAAACAACTCTATTATTTATTTGGATTTAATTCAGAGTTTAATGTCGAATGCACTCTGCGACACAATAACCGAATTATCTCTTTGTTTGAACCGGCACGTGTAATTGATTAATTTTCAAATTTTATTCGCTTGTTTGTGTTTTGTTTGTCTGGCTTATCGCGCGTGGGGCTTAGTCACAAACAAACCGCGCCAAATTTTCGACTCAGCCTCTTGGCCGGGGAACAACAACACTCCCAAAAGTTGCGAAGCTACGGACGTTTGTGGCTTTATTGCTTATAGACCTGCAGCAGCAGCCAGTTGATAGCGGACATTGATTTATTCACACACATCTGTAGTTCACTCGGTAGTTGTCGTATAATTAACAAAGACACACACACATAGTCGCGTGCGACTTGCACAATATGCGTTCAATCGGACGAATTATCAAGAGAGTCGCACGACCGTCGCCGGCAAAGTTCAGATTAAAAATGAGCACAAGCTTCCCAGTAGCTTGCAGGCAAGCTCAACTCTGCCAGCGCCCCGACACGAGCGCTTTTCTCTCTCGCTCCCTCTCTCGCCGATCGAACACGGTACGTATACTTGATACGTATACGTGATACGTATACGTGATAAACTGTACTGGCTTCGCTGATATGGCGATCGCTGTTTTTTCTTTTTTGGAGCGCAGCACTTTTGTTTTCGTTTCGGGCCAATTCCGTCCATTGATGCCCGTACTTCTTACGTCTGCCGTTGTGTTTATTGATTTTTGTTGCTTTTATACAGCCTTTTTCAAGTGCGTTCCTATGACGTAACAAAGCGCACAAAATTATTATAGATTTTTAAGTGGGTTCAGCCAAGTGTTGAGATTTTTATACAACACGGCAGGTGTTTAAATTTTTTTTTTTTTTTGCTATAAATAAGCACAAGTTCCTGGAGGGCGAATTTTCCGGTGATTTTTCAGAGAAAGCAAATTTATTGGCTTAAATGAAATGTAAATAGCATCCCTAAATGGCCAAGTCTAATGAACTCTCCTTAAAAAACTTAGAGATCAACTTGAAAATAAAATATTTTCATTTTCAAAAACACTTTTTTCGAAACAAAAGATCAAAGAGACGAATCGATCAGTGCAGAAGCGATGTGAATCACTCGCCTTCCAGATCCCCTTTAATGAGCTTACCTTAAACATTCATTTATTTAGCCATCGGCCATCTGATTCTCGAACATCTGGGCTGGCAGGTGCACAACAATAGATCCTATTTATTAAATATTGACAGATGAATATTTTTATTGATTTTCCAAGGAATTGACAGACCCGAAACTAGCGCGGCCCTCGGCCACTGTAAATTATAAAATCTATATGGACGCAAGCAAAATTCCCAAAAATGAGGAAAAAGTCTCGACGGCGTCTAAGGTCGGGCTGAGTTATTAACTCAATTTTTGGCTTCTGTTCCATCGGCGGATTTTAGTCATTTAAATAAACACAAGTGCAGGCAAACAATCGAGTATATGTGCGGACCTCGGCAGGGGGAGAATATTTGTTGCTAACATTGCAATTCGGGCTGAAATAATTCATTATTGTTGTGCCAGGGGTATTCAGATATTTTTCTTCTGGGCCCACAGATTTTTCAACTAACAACAAAGTTTCCGTGAGGCGTGGGCCGGGTCGGTTTGGGGCCCGAATGCATTTTCTGAGCTATTTTGTGAACAACAAAATAAAAATATAACAACATTTAGTGATCTCCCATTAACTGGAATGATTAAAAATATATCAAAATCAATAAATATATTTTATTACAAAAATTTTATAATTTACAATATTTTAAATATTTATTTGAACAAATAATAAAAAATAATAAAAAGAGAATAACGTCATCGCGATGCAGAATACTATTTTGGGAAAAAACGTAGTACGGCCCATGACGTTGCAAAGCTGAGCCTACGTCACAAAAATCTGAACCCATTATTAAGCTTGTTTCGCCGCTCCACAAAACGAAGAAGCTGCGAAGATAAGAAGAAATACTGAAAGAGAGGCTGAGGCAATGGCCAAGTTCCCCCCGCCATGCAACCCCTGCAATTCCGGCACATGTGTGTGATTCAAGGTCACACGCGTAAGCGGGTAAGAGAGAGAGAGACCGGGTGACTGACTGCAGACAAACAAAGCCAAGCCCCAAAGACAACATAACGGGTGTGAGGAAGATGGGGCGACAAAGAGAAAGAGAGAAGTGGCAGGGCAGGGGGGAGGCGAAAGAGTGGAGCGCATAGTTGGGCAACCACTTGTTGTTGCTGCCGCTTTTATTGCTCCTCTTCGTTCAGCCCCACATTAAGGCCAGCTTGAATGCACTGTCAGAAATGAAGTACAATTCTTTAAAACTTTTATTTAAAAAAATGTAGATTGTAAAAATATGATTAAATATTTTATTCAATTGAATTATTTAATTAATATTTTTTTATTTTTTAAATTAATCTTTTGTTAAAGATATTATTCAATGTGCATGTGCAATAGAGTCACGACGTAAAGTCGCCGACGCCCTCAAAGAGGCAGCGTAACAAAGACCACAGCGCATTAACATTCAAGACATTCACCAGAATAGTGATAAGGGAGCTCCAGGAGGAGCGGGGCTGGGTCGGACGGCGTATCGATATCACGATGGGCAAAATTACCAACGAACTCAAAATGTTTGACCAGCAAAAACACGACTAATAGACGCAAAAGCAATGCCAAATTTATTAAGAAAAATATTAAATACTACGTCGAAGCCAAGATGTTCTGCGTAAAACAAGAACCCGCATAGGCCCCTTGGGGAGTCACTATTGCTTATTTCATAAAAAAAGTTTACAAAGAAAGCGGAACTTAAAAATCTTACTTAGAAATTATACGCACATGCATACATTTCATATTTTTAGGAAGAAAAAATTATAAATTATTGAAACTTTAGATTATTGCATAATTGATTCAAAGGAACAATATTGCGTATTAATGGTACTTCCGTTTAATTCAACCTTTTGAGGTCCCTTGTGAATTTATTAAATATATATTAGCAAATGGTTTAATCTAAAGCCGATCCCCCATCTTGGAAATATGAAAAGCCAACCGTAAACCTGTCCGTCTGCCGCGTTTTGGCTTTGGGTCTGAAGCACTTGATTGGCTTTGGATTCCCCGAACTCGCGATGAATCACCAGCCCCGCACACATTCGCAATTCCGGTGGCCAAACCAGATACAATTGTATCGCACACTCTCTTTCAATTGGGGCCACTCTGGCGTTGTGTTGGTGTCTTTGTATCTGTGTGTGTCTGCCCATGCGGAAATCTGCCGAGAGCGAAAGCCATGAGAGTTACCGGATGATCAGCCACTCCAGAGAGTGGGGAAAATTCGGGATCCTCTTGGAGGAGGTGGTGCGAGTAGTTGCCACTCTTGTTGCCTTTCACATTGGCATATGTGTTATGTAATCGGCAAGTGCAGTTGGGGTAACTACCTGTAGATGTTGTATCTGTATCTGTTGGAGCTTTAATATCTCCAGTGTGTTTTTACACTGGAAAAAGTATCTTTTCTCGACAATCTTTTAATAAATTTCACTATTTCTTTCAGGAAAGGTAACTCAGACACAACAAGACAGCCGCCAGATTGTTTCGATTTTGCCTTATGGCCAGAACCAGCAGCAACAACTGTTAATTAATTAACGCCTCGCCGATCTGGGGGGCGAGGTGGGTGCAACGGACAACAACAGTGTGTGGGATTAAAAGTTATTGCGATTTTGCAAACAGAACTGGACACAAGCCCAGAGTTGGACGCGTTCTCTCGGAGCTTAATACTTTGTTTGTATTTCACAGTTTGTTTTGTTTAAAGCGGAGAGTGGAATGTGGGGAAATATATGTTCAAAGGTCAGATAAGACTGAATGTGATTGTGACGACAGTGTACAGTAACCTGATATCTTTTGGGAAACAGTGAAAAGCAATTTAATTAGAGTTCCTTATGGCCCTGCCTAGCATAACTCTTTGTTTTGGCTAAGAAACGCCGAGGCACTATTAAGTCACTGCCAACACATGTTAGGCCGAGAACGATTCCCAGGAAAAGCGGTCATTTATTGACTAACCGTTTTGCAAATGCCAATAACGCGAATAAGTCGCTCAATTGCCAACATTAGATCCGATTAATAATGCATTGTCTTTCCAGGAACATTCTTAAATCCAACTGCCAAGTTCTCAGAAGTCGCGGCGTGTGCCTATTCGATCGACTTGATTCCAGTTAACACGTCAGTGACTTATCTGATCCAAGTCCCCCCAAAACAGGTCATCCGTATAGCCAAATGATAGTGTGACGTTGCGAAGCGAAAGATCGCCGCATGATTAATGTAATTGGATAACTTTTTCCCCAAGACGTAAGCATTGGAGAGTGTAACACCTGGAGCCCGTTGGGGGAAATGACTAAGTTCCCCAGATACCAGTTCCAGAGTCACTAATTGATCTGCTGGGAGAAACCCAGCGCGCATCAATGAAATGTTCTGCCACAATCCCAATTGTTGTATTTGCTCTTAATGGCCAATTATTTATAAACAAATCGGAATTTTGTAATCTCGCAGCGGCAGTGGGATTATTTATAGATGGATTCCAGAACTCACCTAAATCAGAATTTTCAGCCGTGGCAATAATTCAATATGTTTTGTTGATTTTCAATTTTCCACTCGAATTTTTTCAATTTTATGTTCGCTTTCGATTTTAATCACTCCCACACACGCACCAGCACACCACTTTCAGATGGGAAATTCGAAACGAATTAATTCGATAACATTAATCTATTGTTTTATGAGCACATTTCGGGTTTGATTTGAATTTTACGTTAGTTATCCGCTCGCAGATTCCTGGACCAAACTTTGCCTTGCTTCAAGCTGTTCAAGGAGACCGACAACCTTATGCCACCAGCGACGAACCGTTAATGAACCCGATGCCGCCTTGGCCGCCACGCAGAGTGGTCCACCTTCCTTTCGCCCACCTTACCACCCACCGTCAACAACAGTGGCAACAGCCAAAAGTTGTCCTAGGCCGGCTGTTTCAAGCTTCCTCCCTCGCTTTCCAACACTTCAAAATGTATCGTAAAATTAAAGCTTTCGCTCTCTTGGCAACACGAATATCGACACTCTGTGGGGAGCTGCGTTTGAACGCACATTTGGCGCCCAATGTAGCGGAAATTGTGCCCCCCGGGAAAATGGGCCGCAAAATAAGAAAACGGATGCGGAGGCAACCGCATCAAGTTACTTACGATGTGTGAGAACTCAGCCGGATGTGATGGTTGAGTGGATGATAGCCCTGGGCGAGACGAACGGGTACCCCAGCAGGATATCTCTACGGCTTTGAACTTGGCCCGGATTGTGGATAGACGAAAATTGTAACATGTCAATTGAAGTAATATCTTAATCGTTTTAAAAATAAACCGCTTCTTTAATACATCCAAAGAATCAATTTTATTTATATTTTTAATTGCTAAAATATTTGAAAATATGAAAAAATGAAAATGAAAATATTTTCCTTCAGGGTTTTGTTGCAAATTGATAGAGAATCGATGGACAAATTTAAGGTTTTTCGCAGTAGGATCGGGTGAAAACTGACAAAGATATAGACATCATTGTGAGCCCTACAGGTCCTTCCAATACATTCCCGGGTTTTCAAGGGAGTCCTACGAGAAAAAGGAAAAAAATCTCAAATTTTCAAAGTAGTAGGCCTTACCTTTAGACTCCTACCCCCATACATCTGTCTTGTTAGTTCCCCATTGGCATAGCACAGTTCTATAATTTGTTTCTCTACGTTTGGAACATAATACAAAAGTTATTGTTTATTTAATTTTTCCCGTCGAACTTAATTTTGATTCTATTTGGACAGCATGTGGCCGAAAAGTCCTCGCATCCGTCAGGTGAACCCCTCACCTTTGAACAGTATCTCGCATAAGGGATCCCCAAGAGCACTCTACTCAAAGTCTTCTATCCCGGGACAGCTCAAGAAGCGTCGCAGTTATGGCTCAAGAAACATGAAGAAGGATTTGATGTAAGTTTTGCAGAGAGGGATGGATTTAATGGAAAGTGGTGGCTTGGACCAACCCCTTTTTATTTTTTAGCCTCGACAAGGAGAACAACAATCAGTTGCTGAACAATATACCCAAGGCAGTACTGCTGACACCCTCGTCCTCGGACAACTCGCTGTCCACCTCCACCACCAGCTCGGGCCAGCCCAGCTATACGGTTGCCGCCAAGAGCAGCTTCGTCAAGGAGCCCTCCCTTCCGACCTCTACTGTCGTGGCACCTTACTTGACCCTCAAACGCCAGCAGACCGCTGCCATGATTAATTACCGTGTTCGCAAGTCCGTGTCTCAGATGGACTTCAAGGAAGCACGGCGCACCGGGAACTACCAGGTGGTGGCGCACGTGCCCTCACCTCACAAGATGGCTAACGCGGAGCTCGAGTCTGTGGAATCTGTTGTTGCAGTTCCGGCAGGATTAGAGGCCAGTGTGGCCAATCTAGTGCTGCCGCTCTGCGAGGGCAGCGAGGGGAAGATGAGCTTTGTGGTTGCTCCGGAGCAGGATGCCCGCGTGGCCAGCCTCAGGATTTTCAACACCATCATGCTGCATGCCTGGCGCAAGAGACGTGAGGAGGTTCGTCACCTCAGCGAGCAGGTGGAGGATTACAAAAAGAGTGTAAGTGGGATTTGAGGTTACAGAATCTGCGATGTAGATGGCAAAGGTCAAGGGTGCTACTATGGTTTTTATGGATACATTTATACTTTTGTTCGACAGGTCGTTAAGAATCGCAACCAGTTGCATGTTTACAACTCACTCTTCTGCGTTGAGAAGCGGCGCAATGCCACCTTAAATGACCAGTTGAGACAGTCATTCCGGGACAATGCCCAGACTAAGCTATCCTACGAGGAGCTGAGCTTGGTCCTGGTTCAGACTAGGAGCGAAAAGGACAAGCTAGTCGAGGAATTGTCTGCCAAGAACCAGGACATCGAAAATATGCAGGACATCCATGAATCTTTAAAGAGTGAACTCTTCCATGTGAACGCCGAACAGCGGAAGCTGC
Source organism: Drosophila monieri (assembly GCA_035047585.1). NCBI lineage: Eukaryota > Metazoa > Arthropoda > Insecta > Diptera > Drosophilidae > Drosophila > Drosophila monieri. The sequence goes on along the minus strand of JAWNPJ010000079.1, from coordinate 3,534,534 downwards.
TGGAGCAGCTCGCACAGCTGCAGCGCGAGTATCAGGAGAGCCAGTGTTCCCTGGAGGAGATGAAGCAGCAGCTGGAACTGCTTCACATCGACCTGGCTATCAAGCGAGACTTTATCAAAGATTTGCGCGAAAATATGGGCAAGCTGGAAGAGGTCAAGCATGGCCTCGATGATCAGTACAGGTAAGGACCTCCAGTCCAGGTTCACTGAAATCCCTCTGAATTTGTATTAAAATAATTAGCAAGCTCCTGGAACACTCACTGGAGCTGGAACAAAAGCTCCAGGACAAGGAGGAGCAGGTGGTGACTCTGCAGAATTGCCTGGCCGCCACTCTGGGCCAGAGGATCCGCCAGTGCTTCGCCCAGAGTCAGGTGTACCAGCATGCCACTTACCGCATGCTGCACTTCGTGGCCCACTACATGTTGCCGGGCACTCCGCCCCCTTCACCGCCGATTATCCCGGGGGCGGTCACCAAGCTGAAGGGGCTCTTCTCGCGTGCGCCCTATAACGGAGGTCTTGTGGTGGTCGAGGATGGCATTAGCGATGATACGAAGGACCAGGACATGGACACTCCGACCAAGAGCCTCTTGAAGTTAACCAAATAGTTTATTGTTCTCGTTTAATATTTTTCCGTTGATTGGCGGTTAATTATGTTTGTAAAATCGTTATAGGCAGTTGTTAGTTAAAAATGTATGCATAGAAAAAGTAATGTCCTTTTTTAGTAATGGTCAGTATCAGTTGTACGACGTATGGACTCGAACATTGGCTCGATTGACGCCCGAAGTGATCCAGTTGCTTGAAAAAACGTAGTCGCCCTCCGGAAAAGGCCAGACTGCGGCCAGCTTATCGTGTATGAAGTGAGTGGGCAGTCGATCCACAATTACATCATGCTAATAATTAAACAGTTAACAAAAATCGGAAACAAAATGCTTGAAACAAGCTTACGTTATAGGGACACGAGTGGTTGATGTTTGTGTACGTTCTGAATACCTGGAATAGAAAGGATACGAGGGGATTCTGGACTTCGAGCATTTTGCAGCCGTCAAAGGTGAAGGTATAGTTGAAAGGCGACAGGCCATTCGAGCGTTTATAGAGCGCAAAGTTTACCTAATTTCCAAAAGGAATTTATCCAGAGAATTTGTTAGAATTCCAGGCTTACCTTAAAGTGATTAACTGGAACCTGAAAGAGCAGAGCCTTGATGGAGAAATGCTTCATGGTTCGGTTAACAGCTTTAATGTAACAATATTCGAAGACGGTGAAGTTTCTGTCAAGGCTGCTGCACTTTATATTGGTAAAGTCTACTCGACGGGACTCCATCTTAAAAGGATATTTGCTTTTAAGGAGTGATTTTTATAAGACATAGGCACTCACCATTTTAATGAAAAATAAAAATAAAAGTAGACAACCAACTCGGAAATTCATTTCAAAAGCAGATCAAATCCAAAAGGTAACTGAACGTGAATTGTATGAAAATGTGTCTATTTATGAACCATTAAACTCTCGTTAGGTCCACCAACCAATCATTAAAGATAATTGAAAATTTATTTCATTTATCTGAAATCGGCTAATCACAGAGCTAATGACAGAGGTGGGTCTGTCTAGGGTTTACTGCTAAAACGATTATTTTATTCATATTTAAAAAACATATCCTAGAACACACATTTTACATTTTTTTGTTGCACTAACTCTAATTAAGACAAAGCTAAAACAATCAATGTGACGACGACCAGGTCGATAGGGCTAAATGCTACATCATCTCCTACTGCCTCCTAGGTTACTTATCAGTTTTTAATCGTTATCCCATATATGGTTCGTTGCGATAAGGTATTACGTAGATATGGATAGGTTGGATAGTTGCAGATCTTCCGAATTGAGGCGCAGCATCTGCTGATCCTCCGAGTTGATGCGCACCAGTTGTTCGCTATCGAAGCTCAGCAGATTGCTGATCGTGGGACCATTATCCGCTTGGTTGCTCGTGTTGGGGTTATTGTTATTATTGTTGCTGGGGTTACTGGGGGCACTGTTATCATACTGATGCATGGGCGGGACATGTTGCTGCTGCTGCTGTTGCAATTGCTGCTGCTGCTCCTGTTGCTGGTGGAGCGTGTGCTGGTTATGCTGTAAGTGAGTGTGTGGGTTAGAATGCCCGACAAGGACCTAGTTACTCCACCTACCAGATGATTTGAGGTCAGATTCCACTGCGGATTGCTGGCTGCCCCAGGACCTCCGCCGGAAGTCAGCAGATTGTGCATGGTGAAGGGGTTGTTGAGATTACTGAGATTGTTGATGTTGTGACTGGTGCCAGGAGCCGGCTTAATGTCCGTAGCTCCTGCTGCCCCCGCGAACTTGGACTCCCAATGACTAGTTCCCGCATTTCCGAAGGGGTTGCCATGGAATTGCATTGCCTGTTGCTGCTGCTGATGTTGCTGCTGTTGCTGTTGGTGTTGCTGCTGCTGCTGCGCCATCACCTGGGCAAAGTGGTTATAGTTATTGGCTAGGTCGGGGGCACCGTACTGCTGATGGGGCTGCTGCGATTGCTGCTGTTGCTGGGGGTGGTTGGGCGACATCAGCTGCTGCTGCTGCTGGCCGTTGGTGGGCGTGGCCGCAGAGCCCATGTTGTAGGGGGAGGGGGTGCTGTTCTGATTGTAGTTGCTCGACGGCGACAGAGGCTGCGGCGAGGGCGTTAGCTCTGGAGGGGCTCGGTACGCCAGGCCAAAGGGTTGAGGTGAGGTATCTAATCGCAATTGGTTATCAACACAAGCATTTCTAATAATATTCGCATAAAGGTTAACCACTTACCTCGCGGTTCGGTTTTAATGGGAGGTATACTTTGCGCGTTCCAGCAATTCATGTTAGTTTGTCCTAAGAGCGGCAAGCAGACAAAAAATATAAATAAATAAAACAGTTTTTAAATAAAAACATAAAACAAAAACAAGCAAAGTGAAATAAAGAGGTAGAACAATAACAGCTTTTAAAAACAAAAGGGCCAGGCATCAAGGAAGCTCATTTATTAGTTCGCTTTAAATTTCAATAATATCAGAAAGAACTACCTATTAAAATCATAACAAGGTTGAAAACTAAATGAAAAATAGTCATGCATAAATAAAATCAAATTAATATTGAAACAAGTTAATCAAAAATATAAGAAAACTCAAAAATCAACTAGAAAAAGCCTCGAAACTTACTCAGAATTCAAATCTATTAAGGAAGCCTTGGAGCAAAACTTACTTTAACCTAAAAACTCCAAGTTTAAACAAATAAGAAATATCCATTTTAACTTCTTTTCTTTTTTTTTTATTAAGCTACGATATTTTACAAAATATTTTTACCAAACTTGTATTTTATTCTTTATATAAAAATATCAAATATTCCTCGAAAAAACGACAAAAATTTCATGTTTCATGCTTCATGTTGATTGCAAATACAAATCATTTCTCCTGACTCCTGTCGGCTCCAAAAATATTGCTATAATTTCGACTATGCATGTAAATCAATATATAAATATAGTAAGGACCTTTCCTCGTTATTTGTTTATTAATTACTTGTTAATATCTGTGTGATTGTGGGTGTGCATTCAGTGAGTGAGTTCTAATAGTTGCTAAGAGTCTATTCGATTAATACATCATCGGGGCGATGACTAGTTCAATTAAGTCTTTGTATACCGAAAAAAAAACGTCAAATACGAACACTATTTGACCAGGTAGGATCAGTTGGATGGCTGGCATCCCAAGACAAAGTACCCAAGGTGACCCAGACACAGATGGGGAAAATATCAAGAAACAGAGAGAGAGAGAGAGACGGGCGGAGGCACCCCCAAAAATGGGGCGCCACAAATGGAGCCAACACCAATGAGTTATGTGGCATTATAGGGACAATGACAACTGATGACTTACTGCCATCCGGATGGTCGCTCTGTTGCATCTGCTGTTTCTGCTGCTGCTGGAGCAGCAGGTGCATGGGATCACCGCCAGTCTTCTGACGCTTCCGCTTCAAGTGCGCTGGATCTATAAAACAAAATATACACACAAGTTGTACATAGATTCGGGATTGGTTTTGGTTTTGGATTTGGTTTCAATTAACGCAATGTTATACTCTGAAAATTGAGTCATTTGCTTAAATACAATAGTTGGTTTCGGTTCGAACCCTCAAAATGGGCAACCTGGACAATAACAAATCATTCCTCAACCCACATGGGGCGAGGGTTTGGGTTTTATGCCTGGTATCGCTTACAAAATATTTAGCCAGTCAATGGCTGCTGGGGGAAGGATACTTTAGCACAATTTCATCAAATATAAAACAAATACAAATTTTTTTCGGGAGGACTGACCTCCGGCAAGTGGACGCCAGAGCCGGGGGAAAACAAGGACTCTCCCTGGCACCTGGCCTCTGTCCGACTTGCTTCGATTGAGAGTTTCGTTCGTTTGCCTATCAACAAATGGGTTTTAACAAATGGGCGGCTCATGCCTAGTTCAGGCCCTTGGCTGCCGACAACCGCTTGGCCACCTCTTCGGGCGTGAGAATCTCTCCGGCGTCCACGGGGGCGTAGTAGGCGGAGGTCTCGTCAAATTCGCTGGCCGCCGCCAGGGGCGGAACACTGGTGTACAGGGCAAAGTGCTCGGCCTCGGTCAGGTCCAGGTTGGGATCCAGCTGGACATTGAAGTGGCCCTCGATGGAGCTGACCAAGTTGTGCAGGCTCTGGCGATCGGCGATGGCCACCAGCTCCATGCCGCCCTCGTTAATCGGGATGTCAGCTAGCTGGAGGGCGGACGCTGTGCGTCTGTCCAGACCGGTTCCCACCGACATCGTGCTCGACTGGGAGTAGGCCTCGTTCCGGTGCTGCTGGGGCAAGCTGTTGGCGCTGTCCCCTTTCAAGGGAATGTGCACCACGTCGGCGTTAAGGTAGGCAGGTCGCTTTCCGGAGACACTGCTTACACTGCGGCCCACGGGCTTGCCCAGCTTGGAGCCGGGCTTCTTGGCCTTCACGGGGCTGGATTTGCTGGGAGCTGGAGTCGTAATAATGGGAGCTGCCGACTTCGAGGACCTGAGCGACGCCCTCATGGGGTCCTGCATGTTGAAGTGTCCTATGCTCGGCTCCCGACTGTTCGCCTTGGAGTCCAGCAGCGAGCACTGGTCCTGGGCCAAGTCCGGCTTGCTCTTCCGCCGGGAAAACAGCTTCGAAAAGAAGCCCGGCTTCTTCTGCCTGGGCAGGGTGTTGAAGTTGGGGTTCTTGGGAGTGGGCGCCGGAGGCAGGCGCTTGTTCAACGGCGACTCCGCCGTAGAAGGCCTGGCCTGGACCGTGTTTGCCTCAATGGAACGGTTCTCAGCGTTGCTGTCCTGCTTGCGAATCCGTTTGGGCGGCAAGGGCGGCAGTTTCTCCTCCTCGGGTGGGAATGGAATTGTCAGGATAGCCGGCATCGGAACTGGTGGAGCTGGACGGGGTGGGGCGGCTTCTGACTTCTGGGACTGCGAGTTAACCTCGATGGGATCGTAGTGCTGGTGGGCATCTTCCGGGGCGCACTGGGACATGGGCGGCGTTGGCGGCATTATGTCATCCATGGGTATGAGAACAGGGTTCTTGAAAGCAATCTGCAGGCTGGTGTAGGTGGCTGCATCGTCAAAACTGTCCTCCACCATCAAGGGCCCTCCCTTTTGTCCAGTTCCCACGACCCCGGCCAGTTCGTTCTGCAAAGTATTGTTATAGGTGTCCCTCTGGACTTTGTAGTCGGTGTAAATCTCATCCAGTTCTGCCACTTGCTCCAGGAGATCGTTGAGAGTCTTGTCCTCCTCAGTGATATCCAGAGTGGCCTCCAAGCCGGAGTCCAGGACGTCGCCCTCAACGGTGGGGCTCGGTTCGTGGGGCTGCTGTTCAATTTCGTTGGACTTCATCCACTCGGTGATCTTGTCGTTGGCCGACAGTGGACGCGGCGGCTCCAGCTGCTGACCCAGCTCCAGCTGCTCCAGCTCCCGGACCTTCTCGTCAATGATCGTGTCGATTTCCTTTTCCTGCTCGGAACGCAAGCGATGTGCCTCAGCCTCCATGTCCTCGGGCATGTGATCCGAGCCGTGATCGTGCTCGTGAAGTATAGCTGAGTGTTCCTGCTCGAAAACATGCTCCTGCTGGCCCGAGGGCTCCTGGCTATAAGCCTCTTGCTGCAAAATTGGCTCCTGTTGGAGCACTTGCTCCTGCTCTAATGATGGATCCTCCTGCATGGGTTCCTCCTGAACAATAAATGGCGCCTCCAAGACTGGCACCTCTAGCTTAGGTGTATCTAAATCAATGACCTCAATCGTGGGCGCCTCCCGCTTGGCGTCCAACGAAAGGATCTGCTGAAAAATATCTTCGTCGGGCTTCCGTTTGAGGTGCCGATGAAGATTCCAGAACGTGTGTTTACCTGAATCCAATGGCACGTACTCGAATGGCAGCGCCTCGCTGGTGACTCCGTCCGAGGGACGTCGCAGCTGTATGAAGACCTGAAAATAAAGTAAGTTATAATGTATTCCAATTTTCTGGCTAGGAAACCCACCTTGGCGGGCTCTGTGATGTCCAGGGAGTGGTAGCGCGGCGTCTTAAAGGTAATGGCAGTCTGCTTGTGGACATCCGTATGCTGGAAATTCCCTAAGGCCTCCCACACACTCTGCCCGTTCTTCTCCTCGAAGAAGCGCACGGTGATGTCCTCCTTGGCCACCTTTTCGCAGAGCAGGATGATCTGGGTGTTGCCCAGGACGGTGGCCGAGCAGCTGCACAGCCGGCAGATGACCAGGTCGGACATGGCCTTCTTGTCGAAGATGGGCTCCGAGACCACCGGCGGCAGGGGCGAGGTGAAGCGACCCTTCAGCTCGCTCTCCATGAATACTTGAAAGCACAGCCGAACCGAGTTCAGGTCGATGCTGGAGGGCTGGAAACGGTGCGAGAAGCCAGCTGGGGGGATGCAAGATTTGTTATAGTTTTTCTCACAAAATTGTTCATGGGATAGTCTTACTCTTAAATGGATCCACGCGGATCTCCTCACGGGCCTTGAGCGCTGCCTCTATGTCCTTCTTTTTGACGCACTGGATGCCCAGGTTGCTGAAAACGGCTCTCATGGTTTCACTGTTGATTTCCAGAGTGCAGACGCCCTTCTTGCAACCCTCCTTGCCAACCAAGTTGTGCGGATGGGGACTGAAAAAAAATGATTTAAGATTAGGCTTAAATGAGTCTTAGGATCATCAAGAAGTCTTACCGATGGGGCACATCTTTGGTCACACATGAGACGACAACCACGGCGCGTCCTTTGTAGCCCACTATCTCAATAGTCGGATACGTCTTGTTCTCCGGCGTGGAGTTCACTCCGGGAATAGAACCCGCCGATCGACCCTCGCACTCGTAGCGGAAGCGCAGGGCCTTTCCCGCCGGCTGCTCCGTGATCTTCACGTACGGTTTCTTCCGCACATTCTTCGACGACTGTGGCAGTTGCTGCTGTTGCTGTTGCTGCTGCTGCTGCTGCTGCTGCTGGGCCGGCAGTCCGTTGTAGTTGAGGCTCTGTTGGCCGTCAGCCGCCGGGCCGGGCCCAGACGCGGCTACGTTGTTCTGGTTGGGAAACATTTCGTGGCCTATTACTGCAAAAAATGTAAATGTTTTGTTTGAAAATAAATATCTAAGGGGGTTACGATCCTATCAGCTTGAGATAACACTTAAAAATAGATAATTTGCCAACAAAAATGTTTATAGTGTTTTCTGTAGTTGAAAGTTATGGCCAAAAGGCGAAACAATTCCTTGGCACGAAATCGAAGACCTCCCAGACAAGCCAGACGATGACGGTGTTAACCGAAAATAAGACCCCCAGATCCCTTCAATTTTTTCAGAATTATGAGGTGGAAGCGGCCCATATGTACAAAGTTCTCTATAAGTATGCTTCTCCTGACCAGTGGCTATGACGAACCAAACCGAAGAACGTCTGAAAGAAAACTAAAAGTGTGGAGAAGAGACAGAGAAGACCATGTCCCTCTATCTTCTATGTGGGTGGTAGACTTTGACAACATTAATGGGTCTATTTAGGGGTCATTAGGCAGATGTATGATTTCATAAACGTGCAATGGGGATCTGGTGCAGTTTCAGTGCAGTGGTTGCTCCTCCACCGCCGTCGGATGGATCCGGGTGCGGGTCTGGTCCGGTATAGTCCGGCTAAAGCTCCGGACGCCTTGTTTAAAAATAAACATTTTGCGTAACGCGGCCGCAAAGCGACAACTCTGCCTGGCCGATCGGCGGCAGCTCCTCCTATGTACCAGGTAGTGCATATATAGATGGGTGGCTGTATATAGATTGCCTCGCGGACTGGCCTCCCCGGAGATGGGAGATGAGCTTTTTATTTTGGTTTTTGGCGAGTTTGGAGCAATCCAAACAAAACATTTTATCAATGATGGCGCATTGTCAACCAACCGACTACATATAGTAGATATAGGTGGATATATATACTCGTTCGAAGACTAAGTAGATGGTAGTATGACCTCAGAGTTTATTCTCTGATCGTGTCTAGACATCGGTCTGCCATGGGTGGTAATACACACGTCAATGGCTGACAAAACTAATGCCTGTGCATTGGTCCGATCCGAGGCGATTCGATTGGTGGGGCCAGAAAAGCAGCAATTGGTCTAAGAACATTTTATAAACTCTTGTTTCCCCAGCTTAGGATTTCAGTACACAAAGGCTGACTAATCGGCTGTAAGAGTTTGTTTATTAAATAGACTTTGGCCAAGCAATCATCCAAGACAAGGCACTTGGTTGACATTTTTTTACATCCAAAAGGCACTCAATATCTATACACTCTCGAAAAATAGTACTCCAACACATCTGTTTCTCTCTAGAGGAATTCGATTTCCCGATCAAAGTTTCTACAGCTGTCAAATGTTTTTTGTGCGTCAACCGAAAATATTTGGACTACAAATCATATTCCCAGGGCAGCAGCTCTCGATGGCGGCAATGCTTGTGTCTTTGGAAGAGAGGCAACCAGTCAGAGCCAATAACCTCCGGAACAACCTTAGATCGAAATTGGCGCAGGAATAAATGATAAATCAAATCCGAAATTCCCACGTGCTGTCATCCTGAAGGAAAATAAAAATCTTAACGAATTACGTCACTAAATTATTTGCATTTGGCGAATATGAAACGCCAGTTGGACGACTGCCAGAATATGTAATTTTTGTACAAAAACGAAACTATATACTTGATGTAGTTAGATATTGGCCATTTGTGGAGCAGTTGTTGGAAACTTAATCAATCACCTTTCACTTATCAGGGCCGAACTTTGATGGAAAGTGGCTCCCAAGCACAGATAAGAATCAAATTATCCGGATATTCGATATTTCGAATAGTTAATCAATTACAGTACTGTCAGCACTGGGTTTCGAGGTACGATTCCGATTCTGTTTCACTTCAGCTCTCCGAAAACCGCACCAAACGGGCTAGCTGTATGGCTATATATTTTCGGATCTATAGATATTATAGAGAGAAATATTTGATCGAACCGACGGAATAGCACTCGGCGCAACGTCTTGAGTACTCGCCTGGCGTCTGAACACTGAAGCGAGGAAAATGTTTTTGGGGAAGAAACACAACACAGAATTCTTTAGGCACGCTTCGCCAGCAAAAGTTTTGTCGTCTTCGGAGCTTTCTGCTATTTTTATTTATCTTAACATATTAAACAATTATTTTGTTTAAAGTGATTGCCCGAGCGATATGTATCTGGCCGTGTTTTGTGTCGTGTATTTATTGCTTTAGCTTTCAAGGAATTTTCTCTTTCGTTGTCCCAATTTTCAAGAAAATTCTTCAACCACATATAGAAATATGATTTGCAAATGACATTTGTAGCGAATTAGTAAAGGACCAATGTCAATAAACTTTTACTGGGAATATATTCTTTTAAAATCATTTTATTCAAATTAAGACATCAAGGACCTCTCCCAAAAAAAGATTATAGTGCCAAGACTTCCGGTCAGCTACAAACATTTGTTGAAATAAAATCCATTTTTTTTTATATAGAAATATTTATGATGCGATTAAAACAAAACCTAAAGCCTGACACAGAATACAAATGAGTCACTTTGTATCAGTGACTCGAAATCGTCATTAAAACCGAGCGTTTGTTTGAATTTTTCGAATCATATAAGGAAATGGGAACAAAGGCCTGTCTATAAAATATTTTTGCGCAAATATTAGGCCTCATCGCAGAAAAAATGCCTAATCCAAGCAAAAGATGCACAGGTACATTAAAAATACCCTAAAATGCAGCCGCGGGGGTTTGTTTGTTTTTTCACTGAATATAAACACACAACGGGAGTATATTTGTACACAAGTGGAATATATTGTAGGCATATGGTGGTGGGCTTGTGGGCTATATTGGCATTTCCGCTTCAAAATCAGCGATCAGCAGCGAACAAAACCGCCCGGCACTTGTCACTTGCTGCCGTTCCAACCGCCTTGAGGATTTGGCGCCAGTTCAGCGGGCTCTACAGATCTATGCTGGGCGGAGGATATATATTATATAATTGCTTAAAATGAATGAATGCAGAAGATTTTCAATAACAAAATATCTGAATTTCCACGAAACAGAGTGACTCACAAGACAATATAAGTAGGCTATAGATTGAAAAATCTGAGGAATTCGCTCGTGTGCCACCCACTGTTGCCAAAATCATTCACAAAACGCGTGACACCCGATAAGTAGAGCGGGAATAGGTCAGTTACCCTCTGGGATTCCATCCCCCTAGCTCAAGAAATCAAACACTGGAATTTCCCCCCCTAAGTTGAATCGATTACCAGTTGAAAATGTCAGTCACTTGGCAGGCAATTAGCCAACCAAATATTATCCGCTAAACCGATAGGAGATTAAAACCATTCATAAGGCAGCCCCATCAGATAGGAGCGGAAAAGCGTATCGTTCAGACTGATAGTGGCCGACCAGGTGTGGCTGGCACATAAATTCTAAAAACAATACTCCAAGATAACCGAAAATAAGATTAAATGCATAATTTTAGAACGCAATGACGTGAGCAAGAAGAGGGTTAAATAGGACCAACTAAAAATCATTTAGCCTTTAATAAAACCTGCTAATGAACACCTCTTCCTTTAATGGGCGAAATGGATGGGCAGTTATGACTTCTTTGGCGAAAAATAAAAAGGTAAATAAACAAAATGAAATAAAAACAATTCGTTCGGTCATTTGAGATGCTAATTTTATGCAATTTCCTATAGCGAAAAGGCAGAGAAAAAAGTTCTTTTGGCGCCAGCACCACAAATTAAGATTAAGATCAACATCGAAGTAGCAGAAGCAGCCAAAAATTCCTCAGGTTTTTTGAGCCCCCCGCCTGAAACGGGTTCTGCCAATGTCCAGACCCAGACAGGCGAATGTTTTTAACGATCTTTGGCGTCAAGCAATTTACAGCTCAAATAAAAATAAATAACCGATATGCTGACAAATCGATGGAACTAGTTCCACAAACTATAGGGTTCTATCTGTATTACTTTTGAAGATTTTTTTGAATCGGATTTCGGCACTATCCCTGACATGTGACATGGACTTATCATCAGCCAGAATAACATTGTTCACTCTATCATTATTTTTTTTTTAAATTATAATTCACAAACACTGACACACGAATTCAGAATTCCTGTTGATTGATGATTTGCATATAGGGCTTTACCCAGCACCTCCAGATCGTATCTAACGTGACGGCGGGGCATATGGGAAAACTACTATATATACGGAATATCATCTATTGACTTGGCCTTAGATCTCTGTTAGCACTAGAGATTTGTAAAGCGTAGATGACTCGCTAAAAATAAATAAATATTTCTGATTTTCGCCTTGTTTTTCTTTCGTCCAACACTCTCGATAAGGTGAGTCAGCAGCCGGTTTGCACTTTCCAGAGACAGTTTCCTCATAGCCTACTCCGAATTAACTAAAAGTGGTTTTCTGTCGAATAATTACCTGCGGACTAGGACGAGGGCCAATGGGGAGACATTGCCGGATGAGTCAATCGCGAGGCCGCACTTGCTTTTTGATTAATTATATTAATATTTTGTTAGAATGAAAAAATCACGAACCACCAAGAAATTGAAACGAAAATGAATTAAACTTCAGCGCGAACACGACCGCGAAGGCATCGAGTCGATCTTGAAATGAAACAATTGGAAACCTCTCCGGGCTATTTGAGGGGCCGCAAAAAAACAAATGCAAGTGGAACTCAGTGGGGCAAAAGCTTTTCCCAGCCCACCCCCTCATCCCCCACACACCCATACATGCAAGTGGCTGGCAAGAAACTTTCGTTTGGGACGACAGCAGTGGCAGTGGCAGTGGCAGCGGCACTAAAGGCAAAAAGCCAACAGCGACTGCGCTGCCATGTACACAGGTGTTTTGGCCATTATTTCGGTTTATCGTTTGCATTCACAGTAGATTATTTAATACGCAGGTGGATAATTGCCACCCGAAAAGCTTCGGGCTACACTGTGAAAAGGACCCAACTTCACTGAGTAATACTTTGGGAAATACAAACTCATTAAATTTATAATTTATTGTTGGTAAATACGTAAGGAAATATACATAAATAAATGAATTATTGATTGCCCAATAATCAAAAAATGCCAACCCCCAGAATTTATCCCCAGAGAAAAGCAGGGTTGAACCAAAACTTCTAATGCTTTCGATGAGGCTTTTCCCACTTCACGTAATCTGGATCTCTTTAGGGGACTCACCCAAGTCCAAGTCAAGGAGTGATCTGGAAACTTGTTATATGCATTGATCACTCGAGCTGCTAATAGCTGCTGTCGCGGGCACCTGAAAAATTCAACACAAATAATGAATACACTCTGCACTTTCGGTTTCCGCGGGCTCAGCTCAGCTCAGCTCCACTTGCAGTGTTAGTTATCGATCGAGAATTTTGAAAATGGTGCCGTTATGCAAATTTATGAAATGGAATCGGGCAGGTAAGTCATATACCAATATTGGTAGTTGAATAAATGCTAGCACACACACACACAGAAGCGCCAACTATTACAGAAACCGGTTGCGCTTATTATTTTTTTATATATAAAAAATAACTTTTTTTTTTTTTTTTACTGTCTTGTCTTTTTATAATTTTTGCGCGGGCATAAAGCGGGTGCGATAATATCGGAATAACAATGGCAATAACAACAACGAAAACGGCAAACTTTGATGGGAGGAGAACAGAAACAGAAACAGAAACTACAGAAATGGCAAGAAATCAAGAGAGAGAGTCTGCGATATGACGTCGTTTTAGGGAATTCCGGGCTTTATGCTTATGCGATCACCTGGTGCGGCGGATTTTAATTTTAATATTTTGTTTTCGCGCTCTCCCTCTCGGGCTTTCAGTTTCGACTTTGTTTTTGTTAAATATTTTTTTTTTGGTAATACCCGCGACGTCTCTGGCCTCTGGTCTCTGGTTAGGCTTTCGATGTGCCGTGTAATCTAATCGGTAAAACGCTCATTTTTAATCGAAATTATCAATACGTGCCCGTGTTATTTGCTTTTTAAAAAGCAACAACGTATCGCTATTTCTATTGTTTTTTTTTTTTCTGGTAATTCAAAGGCAAGTGAAACTTTCGGAGCTCAATTGAATTTATACGATTTTGTGCAGCTCTTTTACTTTTTATTTTACTTTTATCTCAAAACACACAGCTCGTCCACTGGTTTTCTGGTATTCCAACCTGTCTCCCCAAGAGAGCGACCGCGAAGAGAGTCAGCTCGGGAGCTTTGAGCACGACGGCAAGATAAATAAGGAAACACGAAAAGCTAGTAGAGGAGATATAACCACGGAATCACGCACAACCGATCTCGAAGCCAGCGGGTTGAAGACTAACTAAAAGCCTGACTAAACCAAAAATACGGAGCACAGCGAAACTTTCAATATCATACGTAGCTGACCCCACAAAGACGCTCAATTTCGGTGAGCTTTTGGGGAGTTGTTGGTGGCCCAGACGCACAATTAGCCACAAAAACAACGCTGCGAAGATCTAACCCAAGCTTAAACGAGAGAGCAAGAGACTAGAGGTTTGTTAAGAGAGCGGTAGCCCAGTCGGCTTCTGTCCTCGGCTCATAGCTGGGCTGAGTCACGTCCCTCCAGTTTTCCGATCTCAGTATTAATTTCTTCCAGCTAAAAATTCTAATAATAGTAGTACTTATTACTGACCACAGTCTTATCAACTAGTAATCCAACACGCTTCCCAAAAATGCCACCAACTTGCTCAGAGCTGCTTCCAAAAAAAAAACATTTTAGGAATCATATACAATAGTTTTGGAATAAAATGAGTGCTATCTTAGTAATAATATTATTTCTTCAAGTGCTTTTAGTTGTGACTCATCCTGTGGAATCGGGTGGCTGCCTCGGAAAAGCTTTCCCGCTTTTATGAATGAAACCACACGAAGCGCTCGATGTCTGTGTGTGTGTGGGACATGGACCCAGCCGACTCCCAGACCCCCTCCCATCAGCAGACTGGGAGGCTTGAATCAGCGTACAATTCCTGGAAAAAGGATATTATCCTGCGCCGGCATTTGTTTTGGCATTTATGTCCTACAGCAGAGGGTCCCGAATCCATGACTCACTTGTTCCGTGTTCTGCATTCCGGAGCAACTTTCACTTTCTGGCCAGACGACCTCTGACATTCGAGATTCGATTTTCCTCAGAACGTGCATAGTGCTGAATCATTTTAGTCTATTATACATCGAATTAAATGGAATATTATATAATTTATTTCCTCGGACTTAATCAGAGCAATATAAGCGATAAGCATGATTCCCAGAAATTTTAATTATAGATTAACAAATCACTAAATTATACATTTAAATTATAATACGTCCCAACCCCAAACCCACTCTCTAACCATACATGCACCTTGTATCCACATGAGCTAATCCCAAATAAATAGAAATTATGTCAAATGTTTATATTGAAATTCCACAACAATTTCAAGAGAAGTGTGGAGCGGGTTGGGGGTCCTTACCCAACTCGCAATGCCTTGATGGCACGAACGAAAAACGCCACAAAACACACTCAGTTAATGGAGTCCAGACATCGATCAAACAATGGTGGAGAAGTCCTCAGTCCCGCGAAAAGCCGCTGACCAATTGCAGAGGGTTTTTCATGAAAATCACGCGATATTTATCCAGTCCCAGAGTGGTAATTCTTCATGGAGATGGGCAGGTCCCCGCTTCTAAGCCGACACGTGCTAAGGGAGTCACTTTGCATTATATACACATGTACCCCGGGTATTACAATACGACATTATTGATTTTTCCGGTTGTCGGGGTTCTCGCCTTGGCGATTTAAACTCTTTGAACTTCCTGTGACACGTGTCCTTGACAGCGGGAGGGCAACTAACCCTACAATGTTGGCGCTAACCGTTCAATGTGAAGGGTACTGCGGATTTTCAGGGGCGTGGGTCTATTTAGTTAACATTTTTTCAAAATATAATCAAAATAATTTCAATACAATGAGCTTCTATTCAAATATAATTAAGTTCTTCCGAATAGCTTTAAATATATGAACCTTTATAAAAAATATAAGCCCCGCCTCTGCTGTAGGGTCCTTGCTAAAGTGAAGCAGAGGTCCTTCCTTCCATTGAACTTTGGATGAGTCAATACCAACTTAAAATTGCCTTTAAAAGGTTCCAAGAATTATTGTAATACTTTACTAAGAAATTTTAGGGGTCAAGTCTTATAAATTCGTAGAATTGTGATAATAGAATTTCTGGAAACTATTTATTATTATTAAAGTTGACACTTATTGTTGATACAATTGTGAGGTTCCTGGATTCCTTTAGAGCCCTCCGTTAGAGGGTATCCTCCACCAGAAAATCCTTGAGACCTCGACGCTCTGGTTGATGTGGAAGGGTGTGCGTGCAATTCGCCCGTTAACCCCCGATGACCTTGGCCGATTCCGGGTATTTCTTGCGAAATAATCAAGGTTCAACATTTATTCGCAGTAGGCTGGGAAAACGAGCAAAAATCTTTCAAAATCCAAGCTTTGGGTATCACTTGGTAATACCTCACTATATACCAGTCCCTTTTCCCAACTCGTTAACAAATTCAGTAAGGAATGTAAATTTTTTGAAACTTTTGTAACACGCTTCGAAAGAACCCGAACACGTCTCAAAAATTATAGTTTAGTTATCTTATACCGAAATTGGAGGATTAGCAGTATCTGATCACTCGCCGGATTTGGAAAATGGAAGGTGAAAAGAATACGGTGATTGAGTGCCAGTGCGAGAGCTACCCGGATGTGCACCTGAAGGGCACGCTGCCGAAGCCGGAGCTCTGGACCACGGATATCCAGCGCAAGACTGTGTCCAGCATGAAGGTGTTCACCACCATAATGCTGCACGCCTGGCGGCAACGACGCGAGGAGGTCCGTCACTTGCAGAAAGTTGTCCAAACACTGCACACACGAGTGAGTTGATCTCCAGTTTTCTGAATAATTTTTGTCATCTCTGAACTCTTCAGTCCATGAAGGCTAGGAATAAATTACACGTTTGCGACACACTGATACGAGTAGAACAGAAACGAAACAGTGAATTACAACTACAACTGAAACAATCCACCTTGGACATAAACCAGGCCCGCACATCCTGTGAATCTCTTACCTCCACAGTCCACGGCCTCACCGCCGATAAGATGCATCTCCAGACGAACCTGCACCAACGTGAAAAGGAAGTAAGTTCGGAGAGTCCTTCTGTAGGACTACTACTCACTAATCACTATTTATGGCCAGTACGCAGAGCTGGAGGAGATTTCTAACCAGACCAAGAGGGACCTCTTTGGCTCCCTAATGCAGCAACGCAACCTGCAGCACGAGCTGAGCGACCAACAGCGTGTCGCCCAGAAGCTGCAATGCGAGAACGAGCAGCTGATCAGCGAGGTGGTCATCATGGAGGGCAAGGAGACCAAGACCAAGAAGGCACAGGAGTGGTATCAGCGGGAAATGGCCCGCAAGGACGAACTAATTCGGACCATGAACGGGGAGATTGCTTCATTAGTAGAGAAAGTGCGAAAGTTGGCAGAGTAAGAAAGAGCCAACCCTGAAATAAAATAATCTAATCCCCAATCCTCAGCCAAAATCGTGAACTGGAAAAGCTGCGCGAGGGAAAGGAAAAGGTGGATGCTTTGGTCTCGGAACTCAATGAGAAGATCCAGTCACTCCAAAACAACGCCCCGGCGCCCTCCAGCTCCAGCTTCTTTAGTTTTCTGGAATCGGCGTCCCCCAGCGGCAGTCCAGTGGGGACCCAACAAATGAGGTGCCCCCCAAGGTATGAGATTTGGACAAGGCTCCGCAACTCGGCGGCCAGGGTGTTCTACCTCTTCTGGTTTACCCTGCTGCCAGTATGCCCTATTTCGTACCCCCATTAGATTTACCATGGTTTTAGTTAGGTAATAAGTAATATATCATTTTTATTCGTCTATTAAACAAACTTTATAAAATATGAGTAGTTTTCATTTAAAACTAATCAAGGCCTAGGAATACAACTAATTCTGTACAAATATATGTACGAAAGTACTACACTTAAAATAATTAATTTAAATTATAAGTAAATATATTTAAATCTATTAAATTATGCTAACAGGAGTAAAGTTTAACGAACGAAATTTAAAAGAAGCTTACGAATACCATGTATCAATCAGCAAGTGTCACAGGTCGGGTCGACACTGACAGGCTCTAGTTGCTAGTTCACTACGTATACGTAATTTTTTATAATTTCCCGCTCGTTGTCGACAGCACAACTAAGAAATATCTTGTTTATTAAACCCTTTCAGAAGGTATTATTATTGTTAAAAATTGTGCAAAGCAGTAAAGGACATTATGGCCTCCAGCAATGGCTGTATCTTGGCCAATTTTCATCCGATTCTGGAGCGGAATACCTTAAACGATTTGTAGACCAATTCCCCATCATTCTGTATCAAAATCTGGGAACAAATTATTTCTTCGATTTTTTGTTCAATTTTCTAGGCTATCCCCTTCAAAATGTGGAAAAAGTCTGGGGAGGACAATATGGCCCCCAGCGATGGCTGTATCTTGGCCAATTTCCATCCGATTCTGGAGCGGAATACCTTAAACGATTTGTAGATCAATTCCCCATCATTCTGTATCAAAATCTGTATCCATATCTTTGCCAACAATCATCCGATCCTTGAGCGGAATACCTTAAACGATTTGTAAATCGATTCTGTATCAATTTCCATCAAAACCTACAAACAAATTTTTTTCACATTTTTTGTGAACTTTTCTTCAAAGTTTTGAAAAATGCTTGGGGAGGACAATATCCCCCTTAGGGAAGTCTATAACTTTGCCAAAAACTATCCGATTCTTGAGCGGAATACCTTAAACGATTTGTAGATCGATTCCCCATAATCCTAAATCAAAATAAATATTAAAAACCATTTTCCTTTCAATACTTACAATAAATGAAATTCGGGAAAGATGTCAATGGTCGTCCGCCATTTTTTGTTTCCTACCCGCCATATTGGTGGTTTCCTTGATAAAACTGTAAGCTCTCCCAATAAGAAACCCCACACATATTTTCTAATCTCTTTATTTCACATATTTTGCAATAAGTATTTTGTATAATTTATGTTATGGGTTATCCCTTGCACACTCTGTTGCATTTCTCATATGTCCACAGTAACTTCGTGAAAAGTTACTCCTCTTAGCCGGCAATTTATCGTAAAACTTACATTAAATATCGTTCAAATCTTAAATTGCTTTTACACTTACACTCTGCACTCTTATCATTTGTATCTTCCATATCGATCTGTGAAATAGAAAACTATTTTCCGTTTGCTGCTGTACCTCTATCCATGGTATCTAAGTATCCTGTGGAGTATTTTATATTATTTATGTAGTATGCATATTGGCTATCAATATTTGGCTTGTTGGGCGTACGATCGATCGATGTATGAGTTGAATTTCTTGCTCGGACTGTTTGCTTGGACACGAAACTTAAAGTGAGTCGAGTTTCATCGAGTTTTTCGTTATTGGTTCAAGTGAGTTGAGTAAATAGACTTTGTTTTCTTCGCTCGCAAAAAGGGACGGTAAAATTACAATAAAATCATTTTGAAATATGTATGCAGTTTGTTTGTTCGCTTGTTACACGTTCGGTATTACCTACTAACGATCATATGTATATAAATATATTTACAATTGGTTAGAGTTGTTCGTATTCTTGTGGCATATTTCATAAATAATTTCTATGGGCAACTCCCCATCGAGTCGCCTCCTGTGAACGCATCATGGACGTTGTGTCTCAGTGTGAATGTTATGTTTCTGTGTTTATTAAATATAAATTCAATTTAATGGCTCGGTAATTTACAAAATACACGATCTTGTATATATAAATTGTATGTAGTTTATCGATCATCTTCCGATTGACAACGAAACTCATCAGTAACCCAAAAAAAAAGCAAACAAAGGCAGGAGTTTTGCTTCCTGGTCGGGGATCAGGATCGGGATACTACAGAAAGTGCTCTGGCTGCTGTCTCTACTTTCGTGATCAATTAGCTACGATAATATCTATTTAACTTTAACGCTTTCTTGGTATTTGTATGATAGTTAAGCTGCTTGGTAATCACCATAGTTAATTAGTTTTCGTTTAAAGAATACATTGAGTTTAAGGCTGCAAAAATGAATATTCTCTACATTTCCTACAGCAACAGTTAAACGCAAATAAATAAAATACAATTCCGCGTTCAATCGCTTCTTCAATATTTCTGTGTTGCAATTTATTAATTGAATTAAATAATAATGCACAAATCATAAGTTAATATCGGCAATTATTGCTAATTAAACCAACAAAAAAAACTAAGTTTTTCTTCATTGCAAATCATAGTTATTTCGCTACATTTTCTTCATTTTTTCTGCGGCGATGTGTCGCCCATAAATACAAAAATCATCTTCATTTAGAATCGTCTTAGAGACGTAGCCACTTGCTACACACAGACCTGATACAATGGCTGAAGACCATTCTTTTCATTCCCGATCTACCAAGAATCGGGCCTTGTATTCTCTACGAACAGTCACGGGGCCCTTCTGGACAATACCGTGCTGTCGTGCAGGTCAATAATACATATAATTTGGTTTCCAATATCAATATCCTTTGTTCAACATCAACTTAATAATCATTTTAGCTTGTCGATTTAGATTCGCTTGCGCACAGCGTTGATAACAAAATCAAATAGTCAACGCGAAAGTTAACAAAACCGAAATCGAATCAAACTAAGGAGTCATCGAATACATTTACGTAATTTTCATTTTGGGAAATACATTTCTTTACGTTATCGTTTCAATCGTTTGCTTAATTTTTCTTTCTTTTCTCTCTTTAATTAAATTAATTGGACGTTTAAGTAACTAACCGTTAATAATCGTTCGTTGCCTTCTTGTCTAACGCAACACTTTCGTCTAACTAAACTCTCAATAAATACAAATACAATACAAACAAATACAGTATAGATAGTAGTTGGATAGAGATGAATAGTTATAGCTTCGTTCGGGGATGTCTGGCATGGATGTCGCATCGCTCTCCACTAGAACTCCAACGACCTTACAACTTAAGCAAAGTATAAACCAAAGCCAAAAGCTTACGCTGCACGCTGATCTTATGTTAGAAGGGGTTGGCGTTGCTGCTGGCTGGATTC
The DNA here is from genome assembly GCA_035047585.1 of Drosophila monieri. Lineage (NCBI taxonomy): Eukaryota > Metazoa > Arthropoda > Insecta > Diptera > Drosophilidae > Drosophila > Drosophila monieri. Next base: position 3,513,862 of record JAWNPJ010000079.1, on the reverse strand, counting down.
CTGCTCGAGGGTCGCGTGCTGAACGAGGACCTGCCGCTGGTTCCCCGCTGGGCGGGCAGTGGGCGGCGTGCGTGGCGCATTTCACTGGAGAGAGGTAAGAACCTTGTTAGTGTGGGGTGTCTATTTTAAAATGTAATTATCAAAGTAGATCGATCGTTTAGTTGGCTCTTGAAACATGAATTTGAATCTTTGTGAAATACACTTTCAAAATGCACGAAACTACAATTTATTTGATCGATCCAACTGTGAAATAATCAAATAATCAGCGCACAGCGGTTTCTTGTCATTTGGTTAGGCGGATTCCAGCAGCAAGTTATCAGGCGGGCGGGCATGCAACACGTTTTCTGCCTCATGCAGTTGCTTACCGAATGCTGGAGTCACAGGGGATTCAAGGACAAAACATGGGGATGAGTAACTCTATTTGTGAAAGGGATGTGTGTGGAGTGGTATATTTTTTTTTTCGGGAAAGTGGAGATGCAGCTGACTTTTAACGACCCAAGTGCACCCACCGATCCATTTCCATCTCCTCGAGACGCTGGGTGAGAGCCAGCTTCTGCTGGACAGCCAAGCGCAGCAGCTGGTTGAGGGTCTTCTTCTCCTCCTCGGCTGCCTCCAGCTGGCGGTTGAGATCATCCACCTGGGTCACATACTCCTCACAGCGAGCGACAAACATGGCACGCAGGCCTTGATGAAAAATTTGAATTAAACAATATTTTATGAGAAGATTGTAGTGATTTACTTGAGAATGTGGCTGCATCTTCCTTCAGGCTGCGTAGCTCATTACGCAGCTTCGACATGGTGTCGTTGACGTAGATCTTCTCGTTCTCGTACTTGGACTTGAGATTGGTGAGGGCCACCTCGGCGGTTTGCTTGTTTGACTTGAGCACGTTGCGCAGGGTTCCGATTTGCTCGCGCTTCACGGACAGCAAGCTCTTCAGCTTGACTATCTGTTCCTGGAGCTCCTCCATCTCCTCGGTGTTGACCTTCTCCAGAGCTACAAGCAGAAGCAGTTTAAGACTGGATAATGCTTTCCATAGTTCAGACTTACCATCACCACCCTCGGAGCGCACTTTGTGCTTGTTGAGGTCGATGGTATGCTCTACGGCGGTCTTCAAATGCTTTATCTGATCGCTGACTGTGTCTACGTGCTTCTTGATCTCCACGGAGTCCGCCAGGCCCTGAAGATCCTGAATGATCTGGGGCTTGGCAATAAAAACGTCCGATTTGAACTGCGATTGGATGGCAGTCAGGGAGTCGTTCTCGAAACTGCAATGTAACGTTACATACAATATGCCCATCTAACACAAATAGTTCTCCCAACATACCTCATGTCATCGCTCTTGTGATCCAGGAGGACGCGTGTAGGCGTTTCTCCATTCACCATACAGACCAGGTGATACAACTGGGCCAGGTCGTCGCTAAGAGCCACTAATGTGCTGCGGGCTGATCCTAAACTTTGGCCGGCGTTTTGGGAGATGTGGGTCAGGGTCTCGACGTCACTCTGCAGGTCCAGGGACTTCTGCTCCGTGGACAAGAGCTTGTTCTTCAGGTTGGTCACCTCGTTGCGCAGCGTGGTGGTGGCGTCCGTGTAGTTGAGACCCTTCTGCAGTTCAGAAATGTCAGTCTTAAGGCCGTCGATCTCCTTGGCGGAGAGTGTGAACCAGTTGGCGTACTGCGAGATGACGCCTCGCAGCTGTTGCTCCAGTTCCTCCCTCTTCTTGTCCTCCTTGCCCTGCTCCTTGATATCGATCTGCTTCTTCAGCTGCACCAGAGCATCGACATGGGCGGCCAAAAGGGCCAGGCGGGACATGAAGTTCTGCAACTCATTTTGTGACTTGTCCAGACTAGACTGGGCGTCTCGAAGGTTGGTCTTCAGCTGGGTCTTCTCGCTCTCCATGCTCTCCAGCTGCTTTTCCAACTTCTTCAGCTCGTTGAGGTGGATCTCCGAGAAGAGATTGGTGCCGTCGGGTGACTTTAGTTCGGTGGTCAGATCAGCTTCCAGACGCTTCAGTGCCAGATTATCCTCCTCGCCATCCGAGTTGTTGCTGGCGTTGTCCTCCATGTTGCTGCGAATGCTGTAGGCCAGGTTGCTGATGTGGTACATGGACTCTCGGTTAAGGTGACCGTCAAGTTCCTTCTTCAGAGCATACTTTGCCTCTCGTTCGCCCTGCAAAGTAAGCCATTAAGTAAGTGTTCGAAGAGAAGAGGTATTCCATGCGATGATCTCACCTGCAGGGCCTCCAGAGCCTCCTCCATCTGCTTCTCGGCAATCTTCTTCAGATTCGCCAGCTCATCGACTTGTTGATTTAGCAGCTCAACCTCCTCGGTGAGTCGGCGGATCTCGTGTTTGGCACCTTCAAATTCAACCTGGAGAAGAGCAATACTTATCATGAAGAACTATTTGGGATAGTTTGAATTAGTCACCCACCTGTGAGCTGCGCAGGTTGGAAACCTGCTTCTGCAGCGATATGTTCTCCTCCTCCAGCTCGGAGTACTCACTAAGCATTCGCGTCTCCCGGAACTTAAGGTCCTTCAGCTCGGACTTCAAGCGCACCCTCTCAGCCTCACTGTCGCTCTTATCCCGGCCAAAGTCAGAGTTCTCCTGGAGCATCCTGTCGCGTTCGTTGCGCACCCTTTCCAGCTCGTGGCGCAGCTGCTTGATCTCGTTCTCCAGATCGAATATCTGCATGTTGAGGGACGTCTCCCGGGCAGCCGATTCGTTGAGGAGGGCATCCTCCTGCTCGATGCCCGTCTTGTTGGTCACCTTCTGCGAGGTCTGGAACTTGGTCAGTGCCTGGAACAGGACCAGCAGAAAGGGGCGTTACAAAGTGAGCGAAAAGCAAAAGTAATGATAAAAGTTTTCCGACTGCCCGCCCCTAAATGCCTGCGATTTTATTGCAGTTATTTGCATGTCCCACCAGCGAGGAGCTGGGCCTGGGCGTTGGTCACTGGGGAGCCGTTTTTGCTGCCTGCTTGGATGTCTGGTGCATCCCCTTCCCTACCTTGCTGTCTGTTTTTATTAAATTTCTTGTCAGAGCTTCCCTGTTAAAATGTATGGATGGGTAGACCTATTACTAAATATTAATTAAATTTGTTTTTAAACTTTATCAGACTATGCCCCTAAAGGAGGCAGGTTCTCTGTCCAATATTAATATCCTGTCAGCAAAGAGCATATTAAGCCAGCCATGATTAATAATTATGACCGAACCGGGAAGTTCTCTGTAATTATTTATTCCCATTGCAGATACGTGCCTCCCCAAGGGGCAGATGCACTCTCTGTAGGAGATTCCATGCTCGCTGACCGGCAATTATTGGATTTTGTTAATTGCGCCTGGCTTTCCGCCGGCCAGTGTTGGCAAGCGCATTAAGGACGCCCGAGAGCACATAAAGGTTAACGGTGGCCAGAGACACACCCAGCTCCGCCACCCGCTGCCTGGGATGGGAGGCGTCAGCGGAGGTAAACACGAATATACAGAATGTTTATGGGGGTCCTGGCCAAGCCCTTAACTGGGCGCTGGAGACCACGTCCACCACCGCCGTGGCCAGCAGGAGCGGCGGGTTAAGGTGTGTGAGGAATCCAGTGGCGGCTTTAATTGAAATCTCAACCCCCAACAGTCAGCCGCTCGTCTGGCATATTTTGAATGGGGGCCATTTGGAGTACGTGCTTCACAAGTTCCACCAACATCATCATCATCATCCCAGTCGTCATAAAAGCCGGGCCCAAACAACAATCTCAAGTGGAGAACCACGATTCAGGGATTTCGGGAAACTACATTAAGTTCTGGGGAAAACTTTCTTTTGACGCGAGGCTTCTAAATGCCGGGTAATTAGCAAGTCTCAGCCTCATGCCACATCCTTAACCCCTTGATGAGCCCCATAGAGTGCTTCTATGGCCACTCTTTTCATTCCGGGAAGGCCTGGCTCTATAATTATTGTTGGCGGGGCTTGTTGTTTTTGCAATCTCGATTTGACAATCGCCCAAGCAAGCCCCTCCCCCCGCCACCCTGCCTTTCGAGCCAAGTGCATTTCGTTAATTAGTGTAATCCGAAGAAGAGGGGGCGTGGGCGTGGGCGTGGGCGAGGGGGCGCACTAAGAGAGAAAGCAAACAAAGGCCGACCAAGGCGGGTCCAAAGTCTCGGATGGAATTTCAGCTGCCTAAAGCTGTCACACATTCTTGCAACTGAATTGCAAGGCGCCTCTTAAATAAGAGCGGGATAGACAAAAAGCTTGTGGCAGGGGCGGTGGCGGTGGCGGTGGCATGGGGTAGGAAGTGGAAGACCAAGATAATCATCAGACAAAAGTTCTGTCACGAGGGCGGCCTATTAAAGCATTCCCAGGCCCCAAGACACATTTCTCTCAGTGCAATTAGACGGAACAAAGCGACTGTTTCAATCAATATTCACATCTTTGAGATAAGAATTTAATGACACAACAGAGCTCCATAGATAAGAATCTTTTATAACCATAAGATTACGAAACAACCCCCATAATTTTCCACAGTGCACTGGATGGCGCCATCTGTAAGGGCAACAGGCCGCAAACAAATGACGGCATAAAGTTTATGCAAATTAGAAAAGATTTTTAATTAACTCGAGCAAATATTAACACAGTTCAGAGGGCCAGACGAGAGCAGCCCACGCCTGCACGTTGTATCTGCTGGATTGCCTCACAGTTCTGCTGTGTTTGGGATTGGAATGCGAGAAAGATCCCGTCCAATCGGCCTACATAGAGGGCGGAGGGCTTCACGGAGAAAAACACCAATGCCCCTTCACTCAATCTAATCCAATTTAATTGGAAAACTAGCCAGGCAGTCCTCTCGGTGTAGGGGATTCATACGACTATTTAGGGAATCCCTGGACCAGCAGCAATAGCAGCTGCTGTGGCCGGATGACTGCAATGAAGCTCCTCCTGGCCGGAGCCCACTAAAAATAGACCAGATTGCCCACATTATGACGGCGATGAGCAGAATTTCGGAGCAATGGGTGTGTGTGCGTGTGTGTGGCGGAGCACTTAGGTGGCAAAGCATCCACAACAACAAACACGGGCTATAACGGAGACTATAACAATTTCCTCCTGGCCAGAGGAGTGGGTGGTTGCGGTGGCCACGAGGGTTCAGTGGCTCAGTGGGTGGCGGGGGATGGCCTACTCCCCTACTACTACTCCTCGCTGATAAAGTATGCCATGAATGACTGAACAGATTGTGCAGGGCGACGCCACGCCCAGTTCGTTAACTGATGACGCCGACGTCGCTGCCCGACAGCTCCACTGTCCTGGAACGCATGAAATTTAAATGTGGAGAGCAGCCAGGGAGTGCAACAATACAGCTTACATGTTGAAAGAAAATCTACCCATAACTACATATATTCCTTTATTGTCCGTTTTTACTTAATATTTCTATTTATAATTAAAAAAATTCAGCCAAAAAGGATAATTGTTAGACTTCCTAATGGCTCTCTATAAAATCCCCAAAAGTAGGCTTCTCTTAATAGAAAAGAGAGAATGAATTGAAAGAGAAAAGTACCGGTTATCACTACAACCGTTCTCTCTTAGTTTGTAATTCTCTTTGCAATTTCTCCGAGTGCACTGTAGGTGTAGGCCGGGCACAGTTCTTAACCCACGCACACCCCATCCAAAGCCAGCCAGGCCAGGCCAGGCCAGGCAGAGGGAATGGAAAATGGGAAATGGAAAACGGAGAATGCAGAATGGAGACCGGAGACCAGAAACGGAGAGACGCATTTGCGGTCGTCATGTCAATGGACGAGCTTGACACTCTCGCTCTGTGAATTTGAAATGTCGCCAAAAGCGAGAAAAGAAACTAAAACTGCAGGCGGAAAATGGGGAAATGTGCTTGCCGCTACCGCTGCTGCTGCCACTGAGTGTGTGTCTTGGTCCTGACGTTGCGCAAATTTTTGACACAAAAGGACTCAAATTACGCTCTTAACGGAATGGGAATCCATGAAATGCGCCAACAGCACGGCGAGGAGGAGGCGATTCGCACTAAAAGGATACCACGGGTAATCCTATTATCCTTAACCGCACCCCTGAGCGTGCTAACAAAGGATGTGCATTTCGAGGGAACTCCGATCACATGTGCGTAGTTGCTTTTAAGTGCTTTCTATCCAAAAAAAGGATACTAAAAATCTACAGCCTTGTTTTTATTTCTGAATACTCAGTGGGAAGTAAAAGGATTCAAAATTACATTCTCGAGCATCATGAGAAAGTCCTTGAAAGGAACTACAAAAGAGGAAATAATAACCATTCGCTCCTGCTGTGTGTTGCATAATACAGCCTGCATGTCCTGGCCAAATATCTCGAGCCCATTTAACAGCCAATAATCCATTCCACGAGGATGATGGTGGGCTCGGATTGGACTTGGCCAAGTTCCAGCCCAGAGCCAATTGGCCTCGGCAACTGGAGGTCCTTTTAAAAAAGGGACTGGGCCAAAGTTTGCGCAAATAAATTGCATCCTCATTATGCAGGACAATCGCAGGAGCAAAGTTCGCAGCTGGAGAACTGCAATTGTCGCAACAGCCGCCCAGGCCCCAGCATCCTTGCCCAGATTGCTGCTCATCATCGTGGCAAGTCTGTGTGCTTTACATTTTCATTGCAACGTCCTCTGGGGCAGAGGGGGCGTGGCTGGTGGGGGAGAGCTTCAGTTGGCGGGAAATACAACACTTTTTCCTGCTCATTTCCTTTCTGCCGGGCCAGACAAACAACCCCAGCCCTGCCACAGAGACGGAAACATGTTTTGTCAGTTCTCAAGCTCTGCATTTAACCCTTGCCAGCCCCCACAGCTTAACCCACCCACTCCTGCCCATTGTGGCTGGTGCAGTTGTTGCTGCTGCCAGTTTGATTGCCGTGGAATTGCAATTTGCGCCAAAAGAACAGAGCATCAGTGTCAAATCATTATAATTTTTTGCCATCCTTTTTGGCTCGTCCTTGCCCCTGCTCCTGTCGCTAGTCTGGATGGGATTTGGATAAGCACTTGGCTGCCTGCACAGGGCCATAAATAGAGGCGGTGTTTAGGCCAAGTGTGGGGGAATTGATTGCATTTCGAGGGATTATCTCTTCCATTTAGGTTGGAATTAGGTTGCCCCGCAATCTGCCACATGAACTGCATTTTCTGGTTCCAGTTTTATGATAAATTATCAGAAACTTATCAGAAACAACCATTAATTATTAAATTTCTGTTAAAAGTTTTCGGGGCACCCACAGTTCCCAATCTACGCAGGGCACAGGGAGTGTCCTTGCTCGCGAGCCATAAAATATGGCCACCACACACTCACACGCCCAGGACAATACAGGACATGGCTGATGTGGTCGTACGTCGGGCTCTGCCTCGTCCATCGTTCGTTTTATGGCTCTTGTTTCGGGGCCTTTAATTGCCGCAGTTACAATCGTGGAAACAACACTGTGTGTTGCCCTGCCACTTGCCCCTTGCCCCTGTTGCACCACAGCCCTGGTTGCAACTGATTCTGGTAACAGAATAAATGGCCAAAATGCGGCTGACAGTTCTCCCGCCGCCTGTCCAAATATTTGTTTTGTGGTCCTGCATTGGCTCACAAATTAGCAGCAACTGCAGGAGTCCTTTCTAGGACTATTTTTAATTAGTTGTTTGTGGTTTTTGGTTCGACTTGTATCTGAGAGCCCTGCATAATCGAATTTCTGTAAAAGCCTTTGGCGCTTTCGATTAATTTTAGAAGCTAATTCAGCGCCATGGCCCGGAGGTGTCGGTAACTTGGCTCTGTTCCCATCCCCCACCCCTGGTTTCGTGTCACTCCTGGGTGGGGAGTCGCCCACGGCTGATGTCTTGATTACAAGTGGATGCCACTGCCTGCCTGCCCGCCCACGGTTGGGGAGCAGAAATGCCCGCAGTGACGTTGTCGCCGACATTGCGAAAATTTTTAATTTTAAGCTTCCATTAAAAGGCTGTAGTGTGAAGGGGTGTATGGTGGGTTGAAGGGTGGCCTGGTTGGTGGTTCTCGTAAAAGTTCAGTTGAGTTCAAATCCAACAAGCTGGAAACTATCAAGCGGGGAGGGAACTCGCACAAGTACAAGTCCCACCTGTCGGACAATTAATTGGCATGCTTTTTGTCCTCTACGCATAGAAATGCATGAATATGCAGGTGTTTTTGCATCAGTTTCAGTTACTGTATGGGTGCAGGTGTGAATGCCCCCATTACGTTGCACTCTGGATCTTTGAACTTTGCGTATTATGAGATGTTTAACTCATAATAGAGAGTCACCAGTCGTTAATATTGATTAACTTCCTAAAATACTTTTTTCCAGGGCTGGAGCAGGCCTAGCTCCCCTTCCAGCCACTTGCTTCAATTAGCAGCTAAAAAAAGGCAGAAAAAATAAAGTTTGAAAAAGAATAATACAAGACCAGAAACGATAATAGACGGCAGAATGATTATTGTTCGTTTCCCCCTCGGAGCAGGACAAGAAGGACAAAAAACTTTTCCCTTTCGTCGGGGGGCCTGGAAATTCCAGCGGAAATGCCAAGCGCTGGCGACGACTAATTGGAGGCAGGCCGAGAGAGAGAGAGGGGGTGGCTCAAAGGTAGGTGCAAAGTGAAATGGCAAAAATAGATTGGCCGTGCCGCAGTCCAGCTCTTAAGCTGGAATAATGTTTACCGAAGCCCGGCACCAATTGAGCGCGATCGGTGGGGGAGAAGAGAAGAGCGAAACGGTTAAAGAGAACAAGGAAATGGGGGGCTGTAGGGTAAAGAGAGAGAAGAGAGGCACTGTTCACTGAGGCAGCTTAGGGTACCGCTAGGATTGATTATCAAGGAAATACAGTAAAAATTAACTACAAAGGAATAATTAATTAATATTAATATTAAAATTAATTATAATAATTAATAATAAAATAGAGATAGCTCTTATTTCGAGACATTTTTTTTTAGAAAGATTTATAATTATGTAATTATCTTTGGGAAGCTCCACTGTATGTACAGACAGCACGTGACCATATGGTCAGCTTTAGTTCCACGATCAGCGAGTTGATCGCAATTATTTCTGCTAGACCAGACGCCAGACGCCAGACACCGAAGAGAGAGCGTCCGCCGGAGAACCGGAGAAGCATAGAGAATCGAGGAGGCTCCAACCAACAACTGACCAACAGGTGAGCGAGTTAATTTGCCAGCAAGACAAATTGGTGGCGATTGTGGAAAGGTTTTCTTTGTCTGTATTCATAGGTGAGTGTCGGTGTCGGTGTCGGTGTGCTGGTTGGGCGAGCAGATAAGCGGCGACTGCTTAGAAACAGATCAGCGAGCACAGTGAGGCCCAATTGGACATGGATTCGGATAAGTTCTCGGATAATTTGATATGAAAAAGCAACTAAAACAGGTAATAAGATGAGTCAGACAAGAGTCTTAGTGGAAACACTTCCATTCCAGATAACCCACTCTCTCACCTCCTGGGTAATGTCCAGCTCGTGGCGTGTGTTGTCATAGAGTGTCTCCAGCTCCTCGCATTTGTGCTGCAGCGCTGACTTCTCCTCGAGCAGCGACAGGCCATATTGGGCCGACTGGGCGCTGGCGGACGAGACTTGGTCCAATTCCCGGGTCAGTCGCTCCACCTCCATGCGCAGATCCTGGAGCGTCTGGCTCTGGGAGCCATTTTCCTCGGCACTGGGGCTGGACATGATGGATCACCTCGCCTCGCGGATGAGGCAGTGCGGGGTGGAGGGTGGACAGTGGACGGTACAGCCGCCGGGGGGCGTGGCAGGTGCTGTTTACAGATGCTTATGTCTCTCTTCCTGGGCGGAATTGTGGTTACTTCTTGGTATGTTGCAAGGTTCTCTTTCGTTTTTTTGGAGGGAAATCGATAAAGGTGCTTCTTTTGTGTTTTTGTTTATGCCGGACGTCGAGCGTCGAGTTCTTCTTATTTTGGGGGGAGGGGAGCCCAAACACTGACACACACACACATGACAACTCCGCTCCGCGATGTGCGCTGGTGTGCGTTGCGTTTCACCTTTTCTCTTTTTTGATTTAGTTTTTTGTGCGAAACGGAATCGTGGTGTTCTCCGAAAGAAAAGCAACGAACAAGTGTGTGGCACTTAATGGCCAATTATCCGTTATCCGTGAGCTTTTACTAGAAAATTATTCTGCACAGCTAATAAATAATTGGTATGTATGTAAATTCCAGCAGTGGTGCACTCGTTCGCACACTCCTACACTCGCACACACTCACGCAAACACAGCGGCGCTTAAAACAGTTGGCAGCTAAAAATCGGCAGCAGCGCAGGAAGTGGTTTCAATTGACTCGAAAGCAGCGAAACACCGTCCAAATGACATCACACAAATTCCACTTTCGATTGGGGAGTGCGAGTTGTGCCCATTTTCAGAGCGTTCCTCCTGCTGGCTCTACGTATTTTCGTTGCACAATTGCGGGGTAGACGGATGAGTGTGGCTTTAATCGGTTTCTGACGGGCAGGCGGATTTTTCAAGCAAGTGCAAAAACAAAAATTTTATCCGCAATCACGTCCGATTCGCTTTATTTTTGTGACGGTACAGGTACAAGTTAGAGGTGGACAAACTGCCATGTCATCGATGTTTTCGCAACATCGGATAATCGATGTTTTTTCATCTCTAGAACCTGTTAGTGATGGTAACGTGAGTACGGAACCAAAACAAGTATAAATTTATCGATAGATAACGTTACGTTATGGTGGTACAGACACGTAACTTAATCACAGAATCAAAACAACAACAACGAAATAAAGAGGGTCTACTTCTAATAAGTCAAAAATACTGAATTGAAATTCTTTGAACGTCTATCATAAAAATTCTTTTTTAATTGGGCAATTCGGTTTTAAAACTGCTGGATCATGTTGCAGTCGATAGTTAGTCTATCGATAGGTGCCCACCTGGCCACACCAACTGGTTTGACAGCTAATACACCGTCACATATATTTCTCAATCACATTTACTTTACTCGGCAAAAAGGAAGGAAAACTTAAAATGCCAGACGCTGTACAACAAAGCTTCGTAAGGAGCTTCATCGATTACTTGAAGAAGCAAGTGGACCTGATGTCGCCGGACCAGGGGGAGAGTATCGAAGTGGCCATCCAGTGCCTGCAGGCTGCTTTCGACGTCGGTGAGGATGGGGACCAGGACGGAACTGGGCAGGACCTGGAGCAGGAGAGGACACAGAGCACTACCTCGAGTGCCCCGACTGGAGATGCGGCGCCCAGTGGCAGCAGTGCAGCACCCAAAAACATCGACATGTTCGAGCTCTTCCAGTCGCTGTACATCGAGCGGAATCCGGAATCGCTAGCCCTGGCCGACTCCATCAAAAATGAGGGCAACCGCCTGATGAAAGAGTGCAAGTACAACGAGGCACTGCTCCAATACAACAGAGCCATTGCCTTTGACCCTAAGAATCCGATCTTCTACTGCAATCGCGCGGCGGCTCACATCCGTTTGGGTGACAATGAGAGGGCCGTCACCGATTGCAAGTCCGCCCTGCTGTACAACAACAACTACAGCAAGGCGTACTGTCGGTTGGGAGTAGCCTACTCGAACATGGGAAAGTTTGCGGAGGCTGAGCAGGCCTACAGCAAGGCTATCGAACTGGAGCCGGAAAACCCCGACTACCGCAACAACCTGGAGGTGGCCAGAAACGCCCGGAACCAGCCGCCGCAGCTCTCCCACCTGACGGACGGGCTGAACGCTATGCTGGCCAATCCCACGGTCAGGAATCTGTTCAGCAGCGCCGAGATCGATCTAGAGCAATTGCAGTCGATGACCCAGAACCCGATGGTTATGAATACGATTGGTCAGCTATTTGCCAACATGGGCAATCCGGCTGCTGGCGGAGGACTAGGAGCGGGCGGTGCTCCAGCTGGCGCTCCGGCTGGTGGTGGTGGTGCTCCGCCACAGGTCCCTCCAATGTCGAACGATATGCTGCAGCTTTTCCAGAGTTTTGCCAGCCAGCTGATGGGGGCCCAACAGCAGCCGGGTGGCAATGCCGGCAATGGCCAACAGCCGGGCAACCAGCCTCCGCCGAGTATCTAGTGAGGGGGTAATCCCAGCCAGAAACGGATAGTTAAGCTGGATACTATGATTATTGTATTTTTAATGTTTAAAAGGCTTCTATAACACTATAAATATATATATTTTTATTAATCGTAATAAATATATACAAACATTCAAGATGTTACGTGGCCTTTTCGAGTGACGTTTCCGCCTCCATCGGGCAATCTTGATTAAAACACATCTTTAATAGCGTAATGTTGCCTTTATTGAGTTCAAAAATGTATGCTTTCAATGTGAATTGGGGGTTCTCGTCTACATGTGGTACAATTAGTGGCTATCAATACATTTTAAAATAAAAACTAATCAAGTTTTTTGAAAAACAAAAGTTCCATTTGACAGTCAATCGCCTCAAGTGGAAATAAAATCGTTCGGTTTAGCAAGGTTTATGTAATGTTCGTTAAGTTGTTTAAATATTGCTGGTTTAGGTTCATTGTTATCGTTATAAACTAATTTTAATTCAAAATACACAATTGATAATGGTGCGTGGATTTCAGTTCAAAGCAACACCAGCGCCAACCTTTATGTTGGATGTAAAATGAGATGATGGCGTGGTGTTGCTTAAAAGGTCCGCGAGAGACATTGGTTCACAAAACAAAAACATTTTGAGATTTTCGAAAAAATAAAATAAAATGAATGGAAAAATATTGCAAACGTTTCAAAATGTGGAAGTTGGGCTGAAAGTATACCAAAAGGAGACTGTTAATCGGAAAATGTGTTCATACTCACCAGCAGTCCATTCGTTTCTATTAAGTGGCCCGATTGCAGGATCATTGAAGTTGTCTATGTTTCTTTTTTTTATTCTGTACGAAGTGGAAATACTCTTATCTCAGTTGATTGTTTTCTTTTTCTTTTTAGGACTAGGATAAAAGACCGAATTGGAGTATTTGACTGCTGCTGCTTCTTTGCTTTAAATCTAATATTTGTTGAAGCGTCTGTTTTTGTAGCCGCCGCCACCGCCACCGCCGCTACCACGCTGTCTCGCCCTGTTGTTGTTCCCGAAGTTCTGGTTAACTTTGTTCGAGTATTTGCCAGACGGCGGCGAGTAGAACTTTTGATCGTTGGATGGCCGCGCCTTTTTCTCCTGCTCCTGCTCCTTTTCCTTGCCGTTGGCTGCTGCCTTGTCCCCAAATGTGATCGGTGCATGGCGTTTGCCAAGCTTGTTCTGCCAAAGAAACTTCAAATCAGTAAAGATTGAAGAGGCTTGCTGGAACAAGCTGAATCTTACCGGTTTTGGCACAACCCAGGACAATACTATTTCGTGCTTAAATATGGGAGGCGAGTGGAATAGATCGCGAATCAATACATTGATATTTGATGTGGTCTTCAGGGCCGTCTGCTTCAGTTGGTTCTCCTCGGTCTTCAGCTCCTCCGCCGACTTCCCCTTCAGTGCCTCTTCCAGCTTCTTAATGTAACTGAAAACTCTGCGATAAGCTATACTTTAAAAATGAAACCCGTTTGTAGAAACTCACCCCTGGGTGCCCCGAGCCAGATACTGCAATCTAGCACGGAAGTCTTTTAGTTTTTCGGGGTCTTCGACGAAACTTAAGCTATTGGGATGTTTCTTGCCCAAAGTGTGTAGCGCGTACATTAAGCACTCGGCGTGTGAGAATTGAAACGATGGCGGGGTGTCCCCAAGGTCCTCGTCATTAAGTTTTGGCAACGGCATGTACTCCTAAGAAGTATAATTCGTTAAAAAAAATTAATAATTTCTTGTTGGCTTAGAACCCACCAGTAATACGTTGTAGACTGCATTGATGCGCTCGCTGGCGTTCTCCAGGGTGTCAGTGTAGGTCACCATTTCCGCAAATACTTTCAGCAATCTCAGCTGGATCTGATCCTGTGACACTGCAGTGGCGATCATGTTCCAGGTCTTTATGGGCAGCAGTTTATCGCAAACATGTGCCACAAAGGCCGTCGATTTAATGGTTTTCTATAAAAGTAGAACGATTAGATACGGCAATGCATACTTAATGCTAATATTTACCGAAAAATACGGTGCTGCTGCGGTGGCACACTGAATGAATCGTTCCACAACCTCGTCGTCAACCGCAATAATATCAGTGTCTGTGTTGTTGAGCTCTGCTTGCTCGGTGGCCAGTTTAACTAGCTCGGCGTGTCCGGTGATGGTGCTGCCTAGCTTGGTAGCTCCGAGTATTGTCATGCAATGATGGAACTCATCGGCTGTCACGTCCTGCAGGGCCTTCTTGATCTCCTCCACGATGTAGTCTTCGATCTCCTTCGTTATCACATTGGGCCCCATGGTTAGCAGCTTGGTGGCAATAAATTTGAAGCAGCGTTCTCTGGTTGGCTCATCGCCCGAAGTTATTTGTTGGAACAGCCCGGTGACGGAGCTCTTTGTGTCCAGTTTGATGATGCTCAGCAGCGAGTTGTTTACCTGCTGCAGCTCAGAGGGGTCGTCTAGGACGAGCAGCTGAGCAAGGGTGTCACCCACACGGGTGGTGGCTTCGGCATTACCTTGGCATAGCTTTGGAAGGTCCTTAATGGCTTGCCGGCGAATCTGAAAGGCAAAATAATTTCGTCAGCATATGAAATCGGTTTCCCGCTTCATTGGCATCTGTCGCGTTCAAGACTCACCTGTGTGTCGTCATCTTCGCATAAATCAAACTGTGCGTCTATGGCTGTGTCAGCCAACTCCGGAAAATGTTTGAAAAAGTTCCCTATAAACTGCGAGGCCAGTCTTTTTTCTTTGGAAGTGCCCTTTACCGCCTTCAGTATCTCCTTGTATTCTTCCACATGCTGCATAAACGGAAAATACAATTTAAAATATGTACAACATATTTTTCCGGCACGTTTCGTGGATTCCGTTTTTTTTTTTTTTTTGTAATGGCGGATAACTTACCTCGGATATTTTATCGCCCGCCTCTGAAAGAACCTCGTAGCATTTGTACAGTCGCTCTATGTTGTCCATCTTTGCAGCAATTCCTTACTTTTAGATAGTTTTGTAGTCAGTTTTCGATTTTTATTTCGTAAAACGAGAGCGTTCCGGGTTTTTTTCACGCTGCTAACAAAATGGTGCGCTTCGGTGTGACCAGATCGGAATAGATGAAAGACCTATTTTACACCGCACACTGCGATAAATATTTCTAGTCGGACGTTTATGCGGCACTGTTCGAGAATTTCACCCTACAATGATTTCAATTTTAAAAATTAACATAATTTATATTATTTATTTAAAATACATTTATAAATAACATTTATGGAATCGACTTCAAGGCCTGTTCAAAATACTCCACCATCATTGGGTAGACTTCGTCATACTGCTGGATGTTCTTGCGCCTGGCATTGTCCCGGTACCGCTGCAGTGCTCCAGAGATCAGCTCCAGCTTCTCCCGCTCTGCCGTGTGTCCGTCCAGCCATTCAATCAACCGTTCGTTGGACCAATTGGCTGTGGTGTGCGGTGACTGCAAATCCGCTCCAGCATAGCCAAAGAGCAGAAGCAGCACTATGTAGCTGGGCACCAGGGAATCCTCTCCGATCGTCTGTTTAACAAGCTCTTGTGGCGTTTGAACGATCAGCAGCGACATGGCTCTAAGGAGGCGCGAAGGTTTCCCCAGTTCAGCGAGATTGAGGCAAAGGGGCTTCAGAGCCTGCTCCATGTGCTGGCAGTCCTGCTTCAGGCGCTGTCTTCCCGCGGCACTCAGCGGACGCAGGATGCTGATGTTGTGCAGGAACAACTCGATGCAACGCTTTGCCAATTCATGGCCGCACTTTGTGGTCATCTGCTTGTCGTCGAAGAGGGAGATGTGATGCGACCAGGACCGGCTGATGAACTCCTAAAAGATTAATATATTTTATAAGTAACTTGATGCATGAATATGTTTGTTTGCCGCACACACCTGGAGCTCCTTCATGTACATCGACGCACCTGTGGTGGATAGCCTCTCCGAGTTTAGTCCTGGCTCTCGGTGCATACTTAAAATGATGATGCTGATGGTCGTTATAATCGACTCCATGATCTGTTGCAAAATAGTGCCGATGAGTAGATCCGCCTGTTCCAGGGAATGGAGGATACTATCCTTGGCCGTTCCCGGCGTCTTCTCAAACTGCACTTGCAGATCGCCTAGCATGCGGCGCACTGAGTCCTTGTAGTAATATAAAACGTTGGCCAGCTGCGTGTTCTGCTGCTGCTGGAGGTTGGGCAGATCCACAACCTGTTTCGAGTCGGCTCCCAGCTTGATTTGAGCTTCCAGTTTGGTGCACAGTTCCTTGCCGCAGGCAATGAATACATTCGCTATGGAGTTCGTGAGACGGGAATCGATCAAGGCCGCACTTAGTTCGGTGGAGGCCACGCGGATGAAGTTGTCCACGGTCTCGTTTCCTGGCAAGTCAACGCCGGCCAAGCAGGCTTTCAGGTTAGCAGCACACTTGCCGACATAGCCCACTTCCAGGGGAGCAAACAGCTCGTTATCAAACTGAAATTCGCCATTCAATCGTTGTTCCAAGCCCCTGGCGGAGGTCAGCAGCTTGGATAGTCCATCCTGGAGCGTCTGTGTCACGTGCTGGGAGCATTCATCAAACGATTTTCGCAAAAGGTGCTGCACCTGTTGCCAGAACCGCTGCGGAATACATTGGTCCGAGGACTCTGAAGTGTATCCAAACTGGTTAATCTGCTCCAGAGCAGCCTTCAGCAACTTGATCTGGGTACACGTTTCGTAGAGTTCGTCGTACAGTAGCCAGTGCAGCGACTTCCAGAACTTGGCTCGGAAGTTCTGGGTGGTGGTCAGTTGAGGGGTCTTCCCAGGGCCACGTACTGGGGCCGGCTTGCTAACAGTGTGCGTGGGTGACTTGTTGAGCACGGAGATGTCGTTGCCGGCAAAGCACTCTTTCAGAGATTGCTCCATGTCCGCAATAAAGGTGGCCAGGAGATTGTCTAACGATTTCTCCAGGGTGTTGAAGTTCATAAAGATCTGAGAAGTGGAAGAGTAAGTATAATCAGAAAGGAATGTGGTTGAAGTACAGACCTTTAGGGCATTAACAACTTGGTTTTGATTGCGCTCCTGTAGGCCTGTGACCAGCTGCATCTGCGTAAGGTTTCTAATCTTCTGGCCCGAGCTGATCACATAGGCACGCTCCTGCTGGATGAACTCAATGTCCTTGAGATCCTTATCCTCGATAAGCTGGCCTAGCTCGAAATGCAGCTCCGCTTGGCGGAGGACATCCTTGGTGCTCTTCAACTTGGCCGTAAGGCTCAAGAGTGTTCCAGCGGATCGCAACAAGTGACTGACATCGTGAAGGCGTCCAAGCACTTGAGTCTGGTTTTCCACTTGTTGATACTGTGTGTCCACCTGGCTCTTTAGCCGGTGTCCCGTCTCCCTCACCCGCTGGACATCCTCCGCCAAAGTGTTCAACGCGGCATCGAATCTGCCGGCATGCGTGGCCTGCTGAAGAAGGGCTCCATGCTTATCCCGAACTTGCTGGTGGAGCTCCTCGGTAGTGTGCTGCAATTGCTTCGACAGCTCCTGGATCTGCTGCCCAATGGGCAGGTGAGACATGGATGCCGAATAGTCGTCATCGTCGGAAGCTACTCCACTTGCGGACTTTGCCACAGCCGCATCTCCAGACACCATGTTGCAGATACTTCAGGCTATCTGAAATATTTAAATAGTCTATAAATATATTAAAAATAAATTGTTTTTCCACGCAATCAGTTTACGTCGCAAGTTGGAATCTGGAACACAGTTGGATTTTTAGTGTTGGATAGCGCGGAAGTGTAGTGCTGTAAATGGTGGCAAGAATAATCATCACGGTGCACCTCCCCTACCAAAGCTATTGTTTTGATTTGGAAAATTACTTGTGTTCGGGAAGGAAAACTTGATTATATTGCTAAGCGTCGCCTATTTCCGCATTTGGCAAGTTCGACATGTCGGACGACATCAAGAAGTACTTCAACGGCCTTCTCCACAAGTACGTATTCGCTTGCAGCTGGCTTGAAAAGATTAGGTTGCTGACTTTTTCGAATCCCATTTCCACAGGGTCAGTGGACTGCATGTGATCCAGATAACGGATCGCGATGGAGTGCCCCTCCTACGGGTTAGTCAGGAGAAGAATCTGGACTTCGCCCTGATGCCGTCCTTTATTCCAACATTTACCACGGCCTGCGACCAGGCGAGCAAACTGGGCCTGGGCCGGAATAAAACAATCATATCGATGTACTCCAACTACCAGGTGGTGCAAATGAACAAGCTGCCGCTTATCCTCACTTTTGTGGGCGCAGAGAACTGCAACACGGGCCACATCCTCGCCCTGGAGCACCAGGTGGACGGGTATCTGGAGGACATTAAGCAGGCGGTTACCGAGGCATAGAAATAGTCTACCCTGTATAAAATAATTAATACAAATTATAAGCGCTTTATACATACAAATATATATATTTTTAATATTTGTTAAACAGCGGTTTCTATTTTAGCTATAATAGTTCCCTCTAACAATATCAAAATGTGTCAAAATGTGTTTACTTTATCCGAAATCAAGTACTTTTTTTTAAATGCATATTTTAAAGTTTAGATCGTTTAAGCTTGACCTGAACAGAGTTTTTAAATACCAACGAAATCAAAAATTTAACTTAAATCGTGTTGCTCGTTTGATGATGAAACATTTTGTTTAGAAAAATTGTGGGAACCATATTTTGATTTCTTGAATCTTATGCTAATCATGGTATTAGACAGAAACAGAAGAGCAATCAGTGGCTTAAACATTTTAGTGCTATTTAAAGTTTTCATTTAAAAATACTAGGTGTTTACACTTTATTCAAAATGAAAAGTTTTACGGTTTTCCTTAAATGCATACACTGAAATAATTCGCTACATTCTTGATGATGTTCCTCCTGCCTCAGCTTAGGAATGATCTCGACAAAATAATGATCTCTGTTTACAACTAAAATACAATCCCCAAGTGGCTGATCTTCTGCTGCTGCTCCTCCTCATTCTATCCTCTTTGCGCTTCTTCTTCTTTGCGTGGCCTTTTCAGAGTTCGTCGTGCAGGTTGTCCGTCTCTGCCTGGAAAGCTTCGCTGTCGCAGCCAGCCGGAGTTTCGAACTCAAAGTAGTATTCACAGCGATTGGGTTCGCTGACGGCAGTGATCTTTGGCTCCAGGGCACATTTGATGTTTATAACGGCAGAACGTGTGGGGCCATTCCAACACGCGGCACCGTTGGCGTACTTTTGCTGGGAATACTTCTTGGGCTGGCCGATCCACTGCTCCCATCGACCCAGAGTTGTTTCGGCTCCGCCACTTCTCGACTTCTGAGAAGTCCGGTCGAAGGGGCACAGCGTATACACATACTCCCGATCCTCGAAGGTATAGCACTGGCCATCCAGCACCGCCCACTCTTCGTTTGGACCATAGTCCTTGCCATTCTGCTCGTCGATCTCTTTGACCTCATGCTCTATCTCCCGAATGCTGCGCTCCACTTCTTCCAGAGCATTGCGCGCCTCGTTAGCCTGCTGGATCAGACGCTGAGTCTCCGGGTCGTACACAGGTGGTCGAGCCTCCTCCACGTCTGGGCTGGCCTCGCCCACGCCAACGTCGGGCTCTTCGTCATCGTACTGATCTTCGTCGCCCTCCTCGTCAGCCTCGATGTCATCGTCACCGGCCAGATCGGCTTGTTCTGAAAAAAGGTAAACACGTCAGTTTAGTTTGCACAAATGTTCGCATGGTCGAGGCGCATTTGTTTACCATCAGTAAGGTGTGGAGGAGTTGGGTTGATTTTTTCAGTGGTAGCTTCTGGCTGCTGGGATGCACCTGCACCTCCACTATTATCCTCCGGTGTGGGTGGTTGGAACAGGCCTTCGGCAAGCATCTTCAATGGTTTAATTCTGGGCCACGATAAAGTAATGAAGGCATCTATGTCCACGCGGTGGCGCTCGTCCAGGAAGTACTTGGCCTCCTCTATGGTAACGACGCCGTTACGATCCTTGTCCAGAGCCATGTCGACCATGAGCTCACTGACCTCCACAAAGCCGTCCGTGTTGGTGTCGTATTCTATAAAGCTTAGCGAGGCCTCCTTACGCATCTCTTTTGGTTCCTCCTCGGCTTTGGCGGTATCCGAATCCAATTCCCGATGCTGCTCCTTGAAGGCGTCGATGGCCTCCGTTTCGAAAGCCTCCGCGTTTTGCTTCAACTGATTCTTTTCGGAGCGGAGAAGCTCTTGCTCCTTGAGACGCTGATCCAGTTCAAGACGGCGGGCTTCACGCTCGGCTCGCATTTGCTTGCCCCGGGTAATCAGCTCCTGGCGACGCTCAGCACCTTTCTTGAACAGCTCAGCCTCGTTCCTGCGTTGAACCGCAGCAGCTGCTCCGAGCTCCTGGCAGGTGTTAGGGCAAGCCACCAACTGCGACTCGTCGCTGCCATCGCAACAATCACAGATGCCATCCTGCACCTGGGAACTGGGAATGTCAATCGGCTGGTGGCCCTTGTTCAGGCAATGGAATTTTCCCTGAGGACAGGCAGAGGTTCCTGGTTCGTCGCTTCCGTCCGGACAATCGCAATAGTCATCATTAATCTGTGTGAAGGGTATGCTTTGGCTTCCGTCCAAACAAGTCCAACTTTTGTCTGCTCGAGGCTGGTAAAGTGCAGCCTTTGCCAACGAGACTCCAACGGGTCGTAGAACTTCTCCGCTTGCCAAAGTTTCGCTTGGCACAAGTAAGGCCACCAGGAACGGTATTAGCACCAACAAGCTCCTGCTCCTCATGCCTTGCATTTTTCCGACAAGATCTGACTACTCGCAATAGTTCTGTAAAATTCAGTTGCTTGTACCGTAAATCTTACGTGGAATTTGCTATGAATTTTACGAGTCGTAAATGCCGGTGCAGAGCTAGAGATGGCAGTGTCGTACAAGCTATCGATAACAGTTGACACTGGTGCGAAAGGTGTCATGATAGGGTTACATAGTATATAACTTAAATATGGATATAATATTTAATGCTACCCACAGTTGGAATTACATAATCATAATTTCATTCCTTGTTTAATGTAATGCTTTCTAATACAATACATTATTATTTTTTTCCAACCCAATTTTTAAATGACTTTTTAACGATATGGCATCTCTGTTCCATCAGCTGCCGGTTTGTTATTCAACCAGTTGGAATAACTAGAATACAATGGAATTCCTGACTAAAGTGTGGGCCAAGGAGGTCCCGAAACCCCAAGAAATAGAGGCTACATCCACACCGAAACAGGAAACAACGAAATCACAAAATGAAAAGGCATCGTCCAGTGATGAAATCAAGGAATCCCCTGAAGGAAACACCACCGTGAAGAAGGATTGGGGATATGACCTGTACCCTGAGCGCAGGGGGGAAACCTTCAAGCCCAAGTGGTCCCGCATACTCTTCGGTTTGGAGGGCCAGGAGAACATCGACCGCTTCAAGTGCGAGGAGAATGTCTACTGGTGTGTGAAGAACGGACCCTTGGTGAAGCTTATGATGGGAGCCCTGAAGAGCTCCGGATGCGCCATCGATCTTCGACGCCACATCTCCTGCGAGGTCTGTGATCCCTCCGTAACCGGCGGCTACGATCCAAAGCTGAACCAGATAGTTGTCTGTCAAAATATGGCCAAGAACAAAAGCATGGTCCACGGAGTGCTGACACACGAAATGATCCACATGTTCGACTACTGCAATAACGACCTTGACTTTAGGAACGTGGACCACCTGGCCTGCACAGAGATCCGGGCTGCTAACTTAGCACACTGTTCCTTCTTGAGTGCAATGTTCCAGGGAGATGCCTCGCCATTTAATGTGAAAGAGGCGCATCAGGTTGGTATATGTTGTTGGTTAAAGATTATGGAAAACTGAAACCCCTTTCTTTCGTAGAACTGCGTGAAGTCCAAGGCACTGGCTTCTGTACTGGCTGTGAGGAATATTAGCAAAGCCGATGCCATCGCCGCCGTGGAACGAGTCTTCCCCAAGTGCTACGCCGACCTGGAGCCGATCGGCCGGAGAATCCGCCGGAATTCCACGGACCAACAAAAGGCCTACATGGAGGGACCCATGTATGGCTACGATGTATATTAAACCACAAATATATACCTTTATGAGCCTGTTTTTAAGTACACCAAAAGCGTAATAAAACTATTTTTAAGCTTTGAAGTTTTAAATATGTTTCTGTCAGACCACAATGTATTTGAAGGCAAATGGATGGATATTAATTAAATTATAAGCCATTAACTTTGGAAAAGTACCAAGTTCAAACTAATTAATCCTCAAATTGTATATAAATTGAAAGTTTTGAGACTACTTTGGTAGTAAACTTTGTAAATCTGAGAGCCATGGAGGACTGTGAGATAATTGGAATGATATTTGACTTCATTGGAGATGTTTTGTTCGGCTGTAAGTTGGAGGATATAGGAGAAGTGGAGCTGGATAAGTAATAGCAACTAAAACCCTTTTTTTAAATATAAAATGTATTTAGACAAGGATTAATCTATGTCGGATATTTTCAGCTGACTCGTCCACTGATGATGACGACGACTACTCTTCGAGATAAAGAAATAGATCCTAAAAACCATTACTCTCAAAAAAGTTTGACGTTAAATATGGTTTGGAAATATACGTTTCATAACTTTAATTGGCTCCAAGTCTTGTTTGTAAAGCTGATTACTGTGGCAACTAATATTGAAAAATAATCTGATGATCGAGATGCACACAAAGCAATAAATTTGTTATGAACATTTACCTTTAAAAGCTATTCAATAGGCATAATATTGTACCCTTGTGTTTTTGTGACCCAAATCATGCAATCGTTGGTGTTTCGAATTAAGCCAGAATTGGTCGTGCGTTTTGGTCATGGCTCATTAAAGGGGTCTGGGTCAAAACCCATCTCCGCCAGTAATGCCTATGTACTTGATTACAAAACGGTGAGCTAAGCGGATCGAAAATGTTTTGGGACCTGCTCGGTGGAATTTTCGAGTTCTTATTCGGCCTTCTGTTTCCTAGTGAGTTCTGCAACATATTCCCTAAAATTTTATTGTTTTTTTTCAACGCACAGGCTCAGGCAGTGGCGATGAACCCGACTCGGAGGAAGTCGAAACAACCTAGAGCCCTAAACCATCCAAAAGGATATCCTTGCTATTTTTCTCTGTAAAAATTCCATGTTTTCGCTTTATTACATCTACTAAAAGTGTGTATATATAACATAAACTGCTTCAACAGCTACTATATCTTCATAGTATTCATTCAAAGTGAGAATTATATACAGTGCGCACTCGCTACAAGCAAACTCAAGCAAATTGCGGGGCTCAAAACAATTTAAAGTGCTTTTTCAGCTCGGTTTTCTTCCATTTGGGCAGCTCGTCAAACTCGTAGAACGACATTTTAAAAACGGACACAAAATCGTCGTGGGTGAGATGAACCTGGAAGGGATTACAAATAAATTATTAAGGAATTATATAAATTATTTTAAACCTACCTCTCTCTTGAGCGGGTTGATTTCCGGAGGCAGCATGTCCATCTCCTGGATAAGAACGGCCAGTGGATACTTTTTGTGAGCATCGAAATCGGTTTGTCTGTTATTTAGGAGCAGCGGTGAGCCCCCATTCCCAAGACTACAGGTGCTGGGAACTGAATTACCCAGATCCTTCCGCATTTTCTCATATGAGAGGAAGTTCTGTAAGGATGTTAAAGTGAGACGCATGTAGGACATTCAAATATATTGAGTTACCTTTCCATAATCATCCTGCCACGACTCGAAGAAACCCTTGAAGACATTCGGCTCCTGAAACTGCCTGACCACCGCCAGAGCCGTGGCCGATCTGCGACCAAAGGGGGCATTCTGTACATAGTTCTGAGCAATAGTGGTATAGCGCTCCTGATGCAAAGCCTGGGATCCCAGCCAGACATAGGTGAGGGTGCCAGTGTCCAGGATGTAGGTGCAGTCCGCGCTGAGATCCTGCTGCTCGAAGCCGAGTATCTCCTCGTAGCGCAGCGTCGTCTGTTGCCACCAAACCAAAAAGAGCTGGACCGGAGGACGCGGCTTGCTGGGCACACTGGTGTTCAGATAGCAATTGTTGCTCAGGGTAGGCGATACGTTGCCACCGTTGGAGCTGCCATTGCACATGCTGCCGGCTCCGCTGCTGCTGCTGGTGGTGCTGCTGGAGCACGAGTTTCCATTACCATTGATCACAAGCGTTTGATTGAAATACATGACCACCGACTGCCAGAACTCCTTGCTCTCTTTGCCCTCCAGGACCAACGAACTCTCGCCGAGCAGAGCTCCCACCGATTTGGCCATCTCCCGAGCATCACCGGTGCTACTCTGGCCACACCACACCCACACATGACTCGTCTTGATCACGTAGCAATCTTTGGAGCTGATGGACGAGAGCGGAGTCTCCTCCACCGCCTTGGAATTGTAGCTGGCGTCCCCGTACACCTTCAGCAGGAACGTCTCCAGCATGGCGTTCGTCTTGAGGTCTCCGCCGTAGAACACCTCACTGCGCTGGCCGCGCATGATGATCAGCTTGCCCTCGAAGATCTGCAGGAAGTGTGGCGGCTCGTCGAACTCATAAAGCTGGACGAACATGCCCGGCTCCTTGAGAGCCTCGAAACTGGAGGTTGCAAACTTGTCGGCTCGGGCAATCGACTCTGCCGAGGCCTCAGAGCCGTTCCACTGATAGATGACTGTCTTGATTCCCACGGAAGCCAGATCCGCGGGGATGACGGTGGCGCACTAAGGATGAAGAACCATTTTCACATAAGGTATTGTTTTTTGTCAGGTTGTGCTACTGCTTACCTGCACACTGTACTTGACCACGTAGCTGGCATTTGTGGTGAAGACCACCGTCTTGGAGACGGGCAGCTCCTGGACCTGGTCCCCCAGAATGCGGTAGATCACTCTCTCGCCTCTGCCATCATCCACCAGCTGGGTGTCCGCCGCCATCTTTGGCCGCTCGCACAGAGAATGCGCATCCAACTTCCCGAACTTGGTGGACACTGGCTTGTGCCCCCGGGAGTTCTCCTGCCACACGCTGAGCCAGTTGGCAAACAGACGCTTGAACTCCACCGGTTCGTGGCCCTCCAAAACCCGGACAACCAAAGTGTTGTCCGGATATTTTTTCTTCTTGACAAAAGCCCTGCCGTTTCCCATCGCCGACAAGGCATCGGCCTGGGGAGCTTGGGCCCCTACCCAGAGCCAAATGCTCTGACCGTAGTTGTCCAACAGATAGACCCCATGGGCATCACTCAGATCGTCCTTCGCCGGCATCCCTACATCCAGTTGGTCCAGATGCAACCGCCCCCGCTGGTTGCACTTGTAGATCCTGAACTTGTTCATGTTGTAATCGGCGAAGTCACTGACCAACTGACTGGCCTGGCACACCATCCTCTTATTGAGTGGCAACAGAGAGTTCCATAGCTCCTTGTGTTCCGCCGACATGGCTTGCTCGTAGCCATCATCCACAATGGTGATGGGAGATCCCAGAGCATGCTTTTGTACCCAGGCGAGGGCACTCCGCCGTTCGATTCCCGAACTGGAGCGTCCGATCCACACGAAAATCAGGGCCTCGGTCTGCAGAACCATTATGTAGTCCGAGTTAAAGTGCGACCACTCGATGGTGGCCAGCTCAATGGACCGAAGCCACTTGCGGGCGTGCAACTGAAAAAGGCGTGGCCTTGGCGGAGAATTGGTCAAAGCTCCCGAAAGAATACTGAAGGGAAGAGATATATGAAATAAGAATTATTTAAACTTAATCTTATGACTTACTCGTAGCCAGATTTAAAGTACGAGAGGAACCTGGCACTCTCGTGTCCCTGGGTCTCCCGGTAAATGGCCGCCACATTGCCCAGATATAAGTCCAGCTCCTGGATTTTGTGCACCACATTCGAGCGGTTCTGTTCGCTGACATTCCGGCCCAGCCAGTAGTGGATATATCGCTCCAGAACCACGTTGGGTTTCTGCTCGCGTGTCTGCCGGATGGGATGGGGATTAAGATGGTGGATTTAAGAGAAATGTAAGCCACCTACGATAGTTTCATGAGTGGCATAGTGGCCAGTCAAGCTCGCGGCATAGACGATGTAGGCGCAGGTGTCGTAGAAGGTTCCAAACTGCGGCCGGGGCACAGCCTCCAGTCGGTCTTCATCGATTTTCCAAATGGCAAAGGTTATTGCATTTTTGGCCACCTTTCGGAATGTGGCATCCACCTTTAGGTCTGGTATGGTGTTCGGCCGGACCTCCTGGAAAGATTACAAATTATATTTTCATAAGATCCAGACTCTAAACTTTAGTTTTTGATAGAATTTCTAATGAAAGATCAATACTGGAACGTAGAGCAACCGCAGCAATCGAAGCAAATCAGGTTTTATTAAATGTAATTGGTTTTTCAATTAGCATTCTTTAACATGATCGTCTTTTCACCGCAGGCTATCTGCCAGTGCCAGGCCGATCCAACAGCGTTTACCACGACATTAAACACCTTTCCAAACGGTTGCTGCTGTCATGAGACACTTTTGAGCAAAAATCTCACAAAATAGCAGGCGCCACGAAAACAAATGAAAATTGATTTTGTTGTCTCAACAAAAACTAAAAAATAGGCGAAGAAAAAGCCAAAACCCGTCTGGAGAATGCTCTGCATCTGATTGGGAGGCAAGTGATAGTGAAAACTGAAACTCCAACGAGGCGGGAGTGAACCACATCTGACCACATTGGTGGCAAGGTGCCAAGACTGCACCAGTCGTGGTTGCAGCCAGTTTTTAATGTTGTCGAACATGAAGTTTTTATTTATTTATGGAACGCACAGCTAGGTGGAAAGTGGTTGCCGACGTATAGCCACCTGTGCCTGTATCCACTCCATGCATCTTCTTCATCTCGATCTTGGCCAGGCTAACGGTCTGGGGTCATTAGGCTGCTCTGGGCTAATTAAAGCTTTGACTCGGAGCCATTTCATTTCGGGGGCCCCTATGATTACAGCTGCCGTGCTCAGTGACCAAAAACGAGTTCATGCTTCGCCTGGCAGGGTGGTGGGTGGGTGGTGGGTTGGAAGGGCGACTCCCCCAGCGACATTTCAATGGAAATCACAATCATAATTGCTGGCTGTGGTGCTCATAAATAAGCAATGCATAAAATGTGGTGCCTATATGACGGGAGGCGAGATATGAAATGGAAACATTTTAATTGTCGCCTGCAAATGGTGAAATAACTGGGATTGCTGGAGCTCTGGCTGGTTTAAACCTGGTTTTCCAGCTCTCTGACTTTGTTGATTGATTGATCTTCGCTGTTGACAGCCAAACTACATTTGTCACGGCCGCAAAGTGGCCAGAAATAAAGAAAAAAACTGGCACAGAAATTTCCTCTGCTAACCGCAACGATAAACACACAGAATTATGACTATTTTTTGTGGCCTTTGTTTTTTTGCCCGAAGAGACTTTCTCAGCCAGCAATTAGCGACATCAATCTGGGCGAAAGCCGATCGCTGAAATGTTCTAAACAGAATCAACCATTCTTACTTTCTTTGGGCAAAGCCATTAGTTCGATGGATGGAGCCTAAATATTTAAATTGTGGAGGTTTCAGTGATTGCTTCTGAAGACTTGGATCATCATTTTCTTGATTGCCGAAGTAAAAGTCTCAAATAAAAATAGAAATCTTAAGTGTTTTGGCCAACTGTTTTGGAAGCAAGAGCACTAATGTCCTAATCAGAAACCACAAATTATGGCAATTGCCAAACAAATAATTGTCAGCTCGTTGTTAGTGGCTGAAACAGGCTAAAGGAACTTGTCTTGGTCGGCAGATCGGGGAGAGATACAGATAGATATAGGAGAGCTAATGGTACTGGAATATGCATAATGAAAAGCCTGTAATTACCGTTTCTTTTGGTGACAGCGATAGCTCCATGACGGGGCGATAGGAAGAAGTCACAGTTATATCTGTATCTGAGAGATACACTCGAGCTGGAGCTGGGGCTGCGACGGGGGCAGCCTTGAACTAGTTTTTGGCTTTTCAAAACTGATAGCAATTGGTAGCCGCCAAGCCGGCAAAAAGCGGCTCAAAGTGAAATCCTTGCTAGTTTTTCCAGCGCTTTTGAAAAGCGAATGTCGCCACACACACTCACGCGCACACACGCATCTGTTAGTAGATCGATTGAAAGCGGATGGATCTATGGAAGTTTCACAGGCACACACAAATAATCATGGATAATTCGCTAATTTAGGATGGGCTTTTTCACCCAAAACTTATCCGAAATATCGACCAAATGAAAGTAAAGCCAAATGCTAGCTATCTGGATTAGATTTAATTTGATTCGAAACGATCTGATTCGGTTTCCCCGACTCGCGCTCTTCCAAGTTTTCCAAGACGCGTCTTTGCCAGCAGAAAGCCAACTGCAGACTGGTCGCCTCGGAACGCGGCGCTCCAAGTTTATGGCCAGGCCAGCAACGGTCTGGCCCGGAGTCGGCCAGCTGGAGTCGGGAAGCGCCGACTGTGACTCAGAAGTGAATGAAAATTATCAGTTATAATGTCGGTTCGGTCTCTCTCTTGCTCTCCAAGTGAGAAAAGCAGAAAGCGCAGCGCGTTGTGTTGCGGTTTCTTGGCCGGCTCTGGCTCTGGGTCTTAGCCAACGGAACACCAAGAGGAAGTGCTGTCACTAGGGTCTGGGTAAATTCCTCTGGGGTGTTTGCTAATTCTTTCCATTAACTGCAGGTATTTAAATACTTTAGCATGTGGTCTTGGCAGGCAAGAGCTTATGGCAGTACTTAAGTTAAGGTAGTTGAAGAAACTATAAAGAAATAGTTGGAATACACTAGGTTATAGGTCATTTTCATGAAATCTTTTAGTTGTCCAGATCTGTCTGATCTAGGACTTGCAAAGCTTGTAAATAAATGTATGGAATTATCCCTTGATTTAAGCCATTGAAAGGGTATCTATTTTGTGGCCTAGCTCAGGTCCATTCCACACTTTGCTGCACTTACGGACATTCTCCAGAGCCAATCAAGCACAAACAGAGAAACAGCAACGCAGCTGGGTAGGAAGGTATCGGTTTAGTGTACTCCATCGATTTGCATCTCTCGGGTTTCCTTCGGCCTTTGTCAATCGCTCGAGTGACTGGAAGTCGTCACTTTTATGATTTATGTTTGGCGACTGGCCGAGGAGACGGGCACTTGCCATAATCATTAGCGGCTGACGGGGCATCTTGGGAGGTGGCCCGAAGGCTGGAGCTAAAGACACCCGCCGGTGGGGATGAGTAAGTGAGGAAAGTGGTTGAATCATTCCGTGGAGCAATTTTGGCAGCGATTTGCTCACCAATTCAGATCTCAATTAAGTCAAAATTGTTTTGTATATTACTCGGTAATGAGTCTGAATGGTCTTCCACTGTCTTCCAAAGCGTGAAAGACACTAATGGGTCTAGCCCAGAGCCCAGATGTGCCCAGTGTATATATCTATGAATTTCCGTAGGTTGTTCGAGTATCTTCATAACTGCGCATCCAAGTATCCCAGTATCCACATCTTGGCAAGACAATGTGAGGCGCCTTTCGCTCTTTGTTGGCCATGTTTCATGTTTCCATGTTGTTTCCCCCAACTGAAGTCAAAACTCTGGGCAACTCAAAACTCTGACAAGTTCAATCAACCGTTGAGGTTGAGGCGTGAACTGGGGGAAAAGGCGAGAAACAAAAATGAAAGCAAATGCTAATGTTAATGTGGACGTGGACGTGGACGTGGACTCCATCCATAGTGGTAGATGCGAAATGCAAAGCATTTTCCAACTCAAAATGTGCGACTTTTAGCATGATGAAAAATGCAATTTACGATTTATGATAATTACACACGTCGACCCGACAAGACAAACGACCAGACGACCGACCAGGCAATTGACTTTTCCTTTTACCAAAAGCCACCAAACCATTTGATTGTTTGCCTTTTGTTTGCGGGGCGAAAATATCAGAAAACCCCAAACACATTAAGACCGTTTTGTGGCCTCCGCCGCACGCGACATTTACGTAAAAAGCCTCAAACCCGAAATGCAAACATCAGACATTGCAACAGGCACACAATGCAACAGCGACTTGTGGCATTTTCCGCAACTGAAAACGGGAAACCGTTTCAGTCCAGCAATGTACCGCTGTGGACGCCTTTTTTTTATTGTCTCGATTCTCCGATCTCTTGCTGCCGCCCCTCTAGCGGTGATCGTCGATTGGTTTTCCCGACTCTCGGCTCTTCTCCAGACTTTTCATTAGCCACCTTTCTGAAGATGGCCAAAGTATGGCCAACTGGCTGCAGCCTCTTCCAAGCTGTTCTTCGGCCTGGAAGCAGCCCACATTAATTGCCAACCGATCCAGATCCAGATTCAGATGCAGACTGCACCATTAGGTGACTGCAGACGCTACTGGCACTGGTACTGCGCTTCGTCATGGGAATGAGCTTTATTGACTTTCAATTATACTCTCCCAGAGGGTACTATAATTTGGAAGGGAGGCAGTAAAGGAGATTCTGTCCATCTAAGAATCCATCTACGAAAGTTTAAGGGTATTACGCTAAAAATCGGATAAAAATTATCAAAGATATAGACAAAGCTGTAGTGCATGTGGTCCTGTTGTCCTACCCATACATCCGCTTTAAAAAAATTTTACAAAATATATAAAAATATTTTTGATACAGGATTTTAATGCAGATTGATGGAGAAACGATGTACAAATCTTTTAAGGTATTCCTCTCAAGAATATTCCTCAACAAGTCGTTTAAGGTATTCCACTCAAGAATCGGATGAAATTTGGCCAAGATATGGTTTTTACTGTGTGGCATAAAGATTCATCCCATACATTCTCCGCTTTTCCAAGGGGTCTGCTAGGAATATTTAAAAAAAAAATACAAATATTTTGGAGGCAGGATTTTAATGCAGATTAATGAAGAATCGATCTACAAATCGTTTAAGGTATTCCGCTCAAGAATCGGAGGTAAAATGAGCAATATATAGACTTCACTATGGGGCAAATGGGACATATATCCAAAGGGACTGTTCCTGAAAATTTGACGAAAATGTAAAAATATATTTGTTTCAGGGTTTAAATGCAGATTTATAGAGAATCGGTTGACAAAACTTTCAAGGTATTCCGCTCTAGAATGAAAAGTCGACCAGATATAGGCCTAACTATGGGGCATATGGATCCTTCCCGTATAACATCGTCCATCTCATAAGACCATCTCTGACCATTGCTGGTCATATGGATCCTTCCCGTATAACATCGTCCATCTCATAAGACCATCTCTGACCATTGCTAAATTTTCGAACTTATTTGGGGTCATACCCCAACAGTTTAGATACGCTGAATGTAAAAGCCGGAATATCAATTATAATAACAGGTGTTTGGACTGGCAGAGCTTTTGATTTAGTATTAATAAATGGCTAATTAGATTCGATAGGCGGGAACGAAACCGGCGACCACAAATCATAATGGTTTTGAAAGGCGTTCAATCTTGGATTGGAAATGCGATTGGTTTTTCTTCTGCAACAATTGATTCGCTGCACATTTCACAAAACTTGCCACCGCAGATGTTGTTTTCCAGTTTTCGGGATGCGGTTTTTCGTTTCTTACATTTTCAGATTCAAGCTCCCCGCAACAATCATTCGGCATTGTCTGCTTCCCACGCCACAGGCCTACAGTCGAAGTGGCAGTGTGGGTGAAGTTAAGCCGAAAAGTTCAAAATAATTTCTTCATTGAATTTGAAAAGTGGAGAAGAGGCCGCACGTTCATCGTTGGACAACAATTGCGATGGAAGCTGAAGCCGAAGCTGTATCTGAATCTGAGCATTTGGGAGCCATAAACAAACGCCGTCTAACGGTGGCTTAACTGTTATTTAACATACAATTAACCCGGCGTTAAATACTAAAAACAAAAACTGAAAAATGTAAATATAAGTTAGCTCAGCCCCAGTCTCAGCCTCAGCTTCAGCTTCAGCCGCTTGTCGTTCGGGTTCAGTTCGTCCGAGCTGAGATAATATCTGAAAAGTCGGACTATCCGCGCAGATATGGTGCAATAACTTTCTAACTAGCCACCAGGCGGGGGTCATTCGTCTTAATTATCACACGACTAGGAAAAGCCGCACAATTAAGCAAAGTGCTGGCTGGAAATTCATTTCCAGGCCCTTAAGGCCCTTAAAAATCCAATTCTCAGTTACACAGAACCAAAGTGGAAGTCAAAAGATGGTAAACATAGTATCCATAAAAATATCTCTTAATTACACAAGATTCTCCACTAAAATTACTATAATCTAGTATTAGTATTCATATATTTTAAGTCTATTTCTATTCTTTTTTTCGAATGTACAGCCTCTGAAACACTGTCCATTGACCCATTTGCATTCGGCCTGGTCCAAGATCCAACAAAATTGGTGGAGGAAAAGCCATAAAAGCATAAAGAAAGCTGAGATGGGCCGGGCCGGGAGTTGCGTAGAAATTGTTCCCACCTTTATGGTTTGTTTGGCTTTGTTTTCCCTTCCCTGGGGCTTCGTGTTTATGCGTAGTTCTCTGTTGGCCCCGGTGGCTTGGTCTTGTTTCAGACATTTAATCACCGGAAGCTATCTTTGGGCATCTTCAGAAGCCCGCTTAATTACGAGAATCGGTTGGCCCGGTGGGCGCCCTTCTTCGGATCTCCAGCTGGGCCCCAACCGGCTCTGATAAATCCATTTGCGTTATGCATTTCATTAGTTTTGGTTTCCCATTTCCCCGTCTTATGTTATTTTCTTTGTTGTGTGTCTGAATCTGCCAATTAGACACGTCCCCTGTCTGCCGATTGTCTTTCACAAATATGGAACTGGAGTCCCCATTATCTGTGCCCTGCTATCTTGACGAGCTCTGATTCATGGCTTTTTTTTTTGGAACAGAAGTCATATTTTAATTAAGTTGGAGCCTCCTCTATCGAAGCAAAGAATCAATTATTAAAAGAGATTTTTTTGAAATACAAATACTCACATTTCTGGCAGTGCAGGTGACTTGTGACTGGATCCAATTACAAATCAAAGACACAAGTTTTAGAAATAATTAATAGACTTATTGAGAAACTTCTTTGCCAATCGATTACTTGCATAAATGAGTAATTAAGTCCACTCACCGCATAAACACTTAATTAATTACTTAGCGCCATAAAAGATGTTGAAACACCTCCTAAACGTCTCCAGCTCGCACTCACCTGCTTGAGGAAATTAAATGGAGGCATCTTGTGGTCCGATTTGTGGCCGCAACTGCAATGCAAATGTGTTTTCAGCTGCGCTTTTCCTTTCAGTTGCAACTGGCGCCGTGCCGCTTCTCCAAATTAAACAATTAAATTAACTCTTCGCACTCAGGCGGCTCATTTGTTGTCACCTACTGGCATCCGAGCTTTATTTGGCCGTCTTTTACCAATTCGCTGTGGCCAGTTTCTTCGCGCAGTTACCGTTAAGGCGGACGAGAGGAGCGAAAAGGAGCGGCCGAAATGTGATAACGCGTTTGGTTTTTTTAACGCGCCATTTTCATGTGGATCGCTTTTGTTTGGGCCTGCAGCTTTTTGCGAAAAAACTTCAAGAGTACTGCAGCGGAAGTAAGAGACTAAACAGCGCACTTTCCAAACAAATTAACCCAAATTAACGCAAAGCGGAAGCATTTAAGGCCACACCGAATTCCCGCTCAAGAAACTTCAGAGAAGACAACCAACTTGGGATAAACGCTTCTCCACTGCTATGCGCCGATCTGTCGGTGTTAACTTAACCCGTGAAAAGTCGGCTTACGACTGGAAGCCTCCAACGTGAAAAACTTCAATTGAAGCGGCCTCAGCCCAGTCGATCGCCAGTACATATGTATATAGTGTTGTATGTATTATGTTCCCTCCACTGCTGGCGTCAGTGAATGTGACCCTTTCAAGTCGCCCTCTGACCATGGCCGGCTTTGGGGTATATTCGGCCATTGGACAGTGAAAAACGATTGTTCCCAGCCCGCTAACCATATTGCAAGGTGTCTGCGCGGTGGTTAATTAAGAAAAGCTTGTGTAATTGCAAATCATTAACCAGAAATGTGGCATGAACAAAATACGCCATGGCTTGTGGATGCTAAGCCAACAACTGTTGGGCAAAAATGCGTGCAACATGATGAGAAAACGAAGATGAAGTGGCAACAGTCAACTTTTACCCAACTAATTTAGTTTGTACTTTGCAATAATTACATTTCTTATGCAGATTTTTGTTAATATTTCATCTTTTTTAGGTCTTTGGTTGTTGTGGATGATATGTGAAAACCTGTGGATGGTATGTGTCTTACTGGCAGGCATGCATGTGCATACTCAATGGGTACTAATCAGTCGACTACTTTTACTCTCATTCATGATGGACAAGTTTCGCGCTCCGCTGCTTGCTGGTGTCAAAATGCCGGATCCATTCTGTTCTATCCAACCACCTCCCGACCAAAACAAGAGGGTTCCCAGAACTCGTTTCTTGTTTTATTTTTTATTGTCCGACGTTAGTTGTGTCATTTGCTAGTGGGGGCATCCACCGAAAGGGACTGGGCCTCTTCGGTCAGCTCCTGCTGCTGATCCCGCTCAAGGATCAAGAGGCACTCGCGCACTATAACCCTGGCATGGGCAATGTCCCTCTGGAGGCGTTCCTTTGGCGCACGCAGGCCCATCATAGTGGGCGCCAGGTTGGGTTGCATCTCGGCCACCAGGCGCAGCAAATCGGAGTACTTGTCCTCTATATTGGCATTGGCATCCACAGCTGCAGGGGATGGATGGTAGAGAAGCAATCTAAAACCCAAACATAGAAGGTCATCTTACTTATCGCCGTTGGCATCATTCCGTACGGAGAACCGTCGATGCCTGCTCCTGCCCCGCTCCCCACCCCACTGGCCATGGTCATCAGCTGGATTTTGGCCTGCATGTAGCGGGTGTACTCCAGCTTGGCCATCACCTCCTTGTACTCGTTGGCATAAGCCAAGGTAGCTGCGTTCTGTTGCTGCTTGCTGCGCTGCATCATGGCAGTGGAAGTGGGAGTGCCAGTGGAGCTACTACCCGCAGCTCCCGGCACCCTAGTGATCTCCACCCGAGGCTCCTGCTGCTTTGCTACCGTCGACTTGGGCTCCGGTTCAATGGGTGCTTCTTCCAGGCGCTTGGAGCGAGTGG
This sequence comes from Drosophila monieri, assembly GCA_035047585.1. Lineage (NCBI taxonomy): Eukaryota > Metazoa > Arthropoda > Insecta > Diptera > Drosophilidae > Drosophila > Drosophila monieri. The sequence continues at coordinate 3,478,731 of JAWNPJ010000079.1, read as the reverse complement.
GAACAGCAGTGACGGTTATATCGCTGTATTTCGAACGAAAGGATTCAATGTCCACGTAGTCCATACTTCCAACTGACTTTCTTGACTGAGCAGTGTCTTACTTTTCATTGACAGTCAGTCAAACTTTAAAAAGCCTACTACTCCTAGGGACTTGCCAAAGTCTTAAACTAGCTAGTTACTAGAACTATGTCAATATTTTTAAATTTTTGTTTCATTGACTGTTTTTATTTTTTACAGATAGCATGGAATACAAATAGAGGAGGATCTTTGGAAGAATAGGCAGGTTTTAAAAACAAGGAGCATGAATATTATTCATATTAACTAATTTACTAACTAATTATTTATAATATAACCATTAAAAGAGTATAAATAACATTTTTAAATCATTTTAGAGATTAAATCATTGAAAAAAGTAACAAAAATTCAAACAATAACATTATATTGTAGCTTCTTTTGTACAAACCTTTATCCTTTTTACATAAAACTTGATTTAAGAAACAAATAGTATAAAGCAACCCCCTTAACTTGACTTTCCTGTAAGACGAAAACCAATTAGAACTCGGGTGCACGTGACTCGGGGGGCTCAATGAACCTGGCGAAGAATATGAAGAAAGGGGAGCAACTGGCATTGTTTACCTTCACCTGATACTTTGGTACCTGTTTATTGTCTTTGGCCCCCACAGCAACCTTTCCTTCTTTCGGGCTATCGCATAACGTGCTGGTAATTACCGGCTGTAGAACAAAACCCGCTCATAAACAGTTCTACTGTCCCATCTCCCTCTGCCCACCTCACCGCCCGCCGGAAGCCAGTCAAGCGTGCTTCCCGTTCTGCGCAGGCGCACATTTCCCCGGCTGGTCACCCCAATTTTTTGCCATGACTCATGGAGTATTCAAAACAGCAACACGGGGCGACTCTGATCATCAGGTTGGTGTACTTGTACTGGTAAACTGTTTCACATGCAAATTTTGACCAGAACTGTGCTCAGAAACTGGGGGTTAACAATCTTCGGCTGGTGCTTATAACAACTTAGTTGGCTAGGGACTAGATTCTAGTTAGTTGCTGCTCTGGGACCGGATGTACTCCTCCAGGTTGAGTCCTCCGGACAACTGCTGGCCGCACTCAAAGCGATGGAAGTCGACGATCTCGCAGTTGTGCTCCTGCAGAGCCTCGCCCACCGTCTTATCGGCGTCCAGGAGATACTCCTGGTGGATAAGGCATGTCTCTTCGTCCTTGTTCTCGTTCGGCTTGTCCTTATCGTATTCGCCCACCTTCTTCGGCTTCATGCCAACGATCTGCTGGCAGATGCTCTTGTGGAACTCAAAGTCCAGTAGCTTATGTGTGGATCGGTAGGCTACGACGGCACCGTACTTGCCCACCTGGGTGATGCCTTCGGTGGATCCAACATTGGTGGGTGCGGGATGGGCGTAGCCGGCCAATCGCAGATCGTTGTTGACTTTGAAGCACAACGCACGCCGGATGGAGGCGTTCTCTCCCATAGCCCCGATCAACAGGGCCAAGTGGTCGCCCAGGGTGCGGCCTTCATCCGTGCGAAGGTTCTTCAAGGCGTCGCCGTCGAAACCAAGCTAATTGGCGATTGGAAAAGCATTATTATTTGAAAATCGCACTCCCTATTGTGGTATACCTTCCACAGATCCCCATCGAAGTCTGTCATGTCAGTGTAGTGCAGGCAAATGCGGGCGACGTGATCCACAAACCGCTTGAAGGTGTCGTTCCTGGCCACGAAGTCAGTCTCGCAGTTTAGCTCCACCATGGCTCCCCGGTTTCCTCGGATCAGAACACCGACGAGACCTTGGGCTGTTGCCCGATCCGCCACTTTGGTGGCCTTTGTCCAGCCCATCGACTGCGCCTGATCGTTCAGCCATTTCTCCGCCTGAAAGGTGTTCGATTACATAAGAGAGTTTGCCATTGGGAAGCGACCGTTTACCCACCAGAGTGACATCGTTCTTATGCATCTCCAGGGCCTTTTTGCAGTTGGCGAAAGTGTATCCTGTCTTCTTTCTCAGAGCAGCCAGAGCACTCTTCTCCAGACCCGTTCCGGCACTGGCCCCGGCGCACAGCTGCCGGGTTGTGTGAACTGCACGCATGCATAGCCTCTGCACAAACATTTTCAACCGAGATGTAGTCGGAATTTTCAAAAAAAAAATATAATTAACCCAGTCAGAACAAATGAAAACCGTGTGGGATTGTGTGTGTGGTGAGACTTGTTGCTCTTTGCCTGCTGCCACGGGCAACGTCTGGTGTTTGTTTTTCCAACTGGTGTCGACCGGTGTCGTTGTTGTGCCACAAAAATCAATTCATTCTAAACAAGGGGAAACTCGGGAAACGTGTGTTTTTGCATTTGTTTTCAGCTCCTTCGGATGGTCGGATCAACTCTGGCCAATTGAACGCGTGGCGGCGCGAATTAATCAAAACCCTTGGTTGAGACTCAATTGAATGACGACTGGGTAAGTCGAGGTGCAGTGAATTTTGTAGCTATTGGACGATTAAATTTTGACAATTTTCCGGGTTGCACAATTCCACAGACAGTTGGTGATGAGACAAAAGCCGGCGAGTCGTGTGGGGAGGGGTGGTATCGATAGTCAACTGTGTGTTGCCACCTAATCGACATAGCCATGACATAAACCTTTTATCAAATATTTTTTGGCTCAGTAAATACACAAACCGTATTTGCCGGGAAGATTTTCATTTTTAAATGTTTGCTTTGAACAATTTCAGGGCGCACCATGCAGAGCCGACAGAATCCCAATCGGGAGATCAGTATCCCCAGCTTCACTTCAATATGCGGCCCGCGCCGGCCATGCGAGAAGATGAAGATGCAGTACACTCGACCCAAGCCAGACGTCCTCCACAGTATCCTGCAATCGAAGGCCAATCCCGACTACAAGTCCCGCCGTCTCTGGTATGAACTGAACATGCCCGAATGCGCCAGCTCCCTGCTGGACGGCAAGATGCAGTCCGACCTGCCCGATAGCATCCTCTGCCCCAAGAAACGGAAGACCGGCAAGAAGGGCCAGAAGGGCGATGGTGCGCCCAAGGCCAACTACATGACAATGCGCCTGGAGCGGGAGCACTTTCGCTGCAAGCTGGTCGAGCTCATCCTGCACATGGACGACGACCAGGACCCTGGTCCTGGCACGAGCTTTCCCGACAAGGATGAGCGGGAGGTGCTGCGCTATTACTACTATATTAAGCATGGCATAGACACCATCCACGTATCGCCGCTGAGCAAACAAACATTGAAGAGGTGGGTGATGGGAAAGCATATGGGTAGCTCTCGATTTTCCACATATCTATGTATTCTATAGAAAGTTTTATATAGGACCTAACTTTACATTACTTTATTCTTTTAAGTCTTTAGAAATTAATTACTATAGATACCTATTATTTGTAATTTAAATTATAATTTTAGGGATTAAAATATCTGTTTATTTTTGTATAAAACGTCTCTTTGAAACGTTGATAATCCGCCTAATCTCGCTAATGCAGGACTTCATTTACTTTACCGACATTATATTTAATTATTTTCTCCACAGAATGTAATTTGATTGGTTTTATATGCAAATTATTTTTAATTTTTTTTTTAACAATAAAAACTCCTTTTATTTTGTAATAATTATAGAGTCACGGAGTTGATTCCGCCGCTGCTCTTCAAATGGCAGTCCGCCCTGAACGAGAACATCGCGGAGGTGCGGGCCGACTATGTGTTCGCCATGAAGAAGGCTGTCGTGGACTTCGTCCTGCGCCACACTGCCCTGGACCGGCTGACCAAGGAGGGAGGTGTGGGCAAGGTGGAAACTCCAGAACGAGCGGAGATTGAGAAAATGACAAATTTCTGGCGCTATCGGTGAGAATGCATTGTAAAGCAGACTAACAGTCTATTTTTATTTTTTTGCTCCATTCCAAGGGGAATGTTTCCTTCTACACATACGCTTTTTTTGGTAGCACTAGTACAAAGTGCAAAAGAGTTAAATTTTAAATTAGCCCCGCATGTGGGAAATTCAAATTTTTTAATTAAAATGAATTACAGAACCGCCCGCACCGCACCGGCACCCGCCTCCACACCCACACCAGCTCCCAACTAAAAGGCAACGAAAAAGTTACCATAATTGAATGTGCGAGACTCGGCTTCCCGTTTCGCGTGGGGCGGGGGTTTCCCATTTGCCAAAATGCCAAAAGCGTGCAATTGACATGCAATTACACCCACACACAAGCACTCGAACACCCCCACACACTGACGCCCCCAGCATGGTCGCCCCTCCATGGCTCACGTGTGTACGCCAGTTGGTATGCTGGTTTCATTGTGAATTAAAAACCCAATCGGATTTTTACGAAATGAATTGGTGTGCTTGGTGCCCTTTGAGTTGGCAGGGCGCGAAATCTTATGAAAATAACTTTGACTTCAGCTCCTGAGACATCTTCTCGTACAGCTTCACTTACAGCCGCTGACAAAGTTGCCGGCAAAGACTAGAGGACTGGGGAGGAGAACCAAGAAAATATGGAGAATAACGAAAGTCGTGCGACATTATTAAAAGCTTCTTGCAATGGGGAGAACGCGAGAAATCGCTTTGCGGCGTGCCAAAAACTTTTTAACCGCACTTTTTCAACTACAATGCCACGGAAATGGAAAAGCGGAAAGCCTGGATGGGAGAATGGGGATGGGGTGAATGCAGGATGCTCCAGAAAGTTAAGTCCTCCTGTGTATTGGTTTGACATTTGATGAGCAACAGTAAGCTGTCCGGGGGGCGCCGAAGAGTCCTGGTTGTGGTCGTGGTCCTGGGCTCACTGCTCCTGCGGCTTCGACTTCGGTTTCGGCTCAAGGAATCAGCGCGACATAAATTCCAAAAAGGATATGCTTAAAAACGAATTGAACTTGTTTCTGACACTGCGGGGGCGGCACTTTCGAGGGCATCCTTCTCTTGCCATCGCCCACTCTTATCAGTGCTGACAGGCTGTCTTATTTCCAAATTATCAAAATAGTAAAGACAGGCTGAAGTGTTTGGGGATCTAAATGCTTCTCTAGGAATAATGTAATATACAATATTGCAGATAGATATAATATAGTAATCCCTAAATTAGTTTAAACATTGAGGTTCATAAAAAGTCTAAGGATAAAGTGAAAAATTTGTACCACTTCTTGCCATCAAATAAATCTTGTTTCCTTCTCATCCCCAACACCTTGTGCGGTTTAGGATTTCTTTTGTTTCTCTCAGGGCCTCCAAAGTGGGTCGAAGTCTCATCGATATCCACATCCGCGTGAGGTTTGCTAATTTATTGCCTTCAGGCATTTGGCATCATTAAGGCAGGCCCTTCAATGGTTTCGGTGGTTGGGTGGTTTTCTGCCGCTATGTGTGGTTGGGCGGCTGCGGTTCCCTGCACTGCTTAATGGGCTGTGATGGAATTGCTGGAGTGAAAAGTTTTCCCTTATTCTCGAGATAATTTGCATAAAAAGACGCTACTAACTGTGCCGCCTCTTCTCCATTTTTTTCTTCATCCAATTTATGTTGGCAGCTATGATGAGAATCGCAATGTCCTGATGAAAACCCTCTTCTGCATACACCGGAGTGTGGCCAACATCTTGGAGCTGTGGAGTATCAAGTACAAGGACACCACCTTCATCAATAGCAAGGAACTGAGCAAGAACGAGGCACCATTCGCATTATTCGCTTTTGTGGTAAGAAATCGCTGCTACACAATTTTCAACAATTGGTATTATATTTTTTTTAAATTTAATTCTCTACAGTATGCTTGTGGCGGCAACATAGATGCCGGCAAGACCTTGCTGGAGGAGAGCTGGTACGGCGAGATCCACTCCTCCCTGCTGAAGGCCAGCAAACGGGGCCAGTTGCCAGACATCCGGCGATTCACCCTCGTGAAGAGATTCTTCAACTGTGTCGCCGCTCTAATGACCCAGCAGCTGGAGGACATTTGCATTCGGAGTCTCAAGGCCTACGCTGACTTTATCTGCGACTATGGACACTCCAATCCCGGTTTCGAGATAAGTGTGATCTTGGCCGACGAGGACACAATACAATTCAATCCAAGTTTTACCAAGATTCAGAGCGAACTCCTGCGTGTGATCGACTCAATCCTGCAGAGCATCCAGTGCCATCCGCGTATCGAGAGCAAACTCTACACGGACTTAGTGGTGTCCAAGAAGGTGTTCCTTACACCCAACGTGCCGGACAGTATTGTCCAGGAGACGAAGAACCGAATTTGCGCCATGCTGGAGGAGCAGCGCATCGGTCCGGAGCTGAGACTTCAGGACTTTGACCCCTTCATTGACCTCATCAACGGCAGTGATGCGGAACGGGTGGCCAACTTTATGGAGAGCGAGGCCACCTTCGACCAGTATACAGAAATGGTGTACGAATACCGCGAGAAGGAGGATCGCATTGCGAAAGAAGTGTGGGCTGTTATCCGGATGGGATTCTACGAGTTTCATCGGGACAAGTTCATTACTCATCTGGAAACCCTCTGCCGGCAGCTGCAATTGGATTTGCTGGCACGAATGGTCACCGATCAGCAGGCCAGGATATCGCGGTTGGGCAAAGAATACGATGCCATTGCCAAGAAGGCACTGACCGTGCCAAAGGACACGGCTGAGCTGATGGAGCTGAAGGCGTATGTGGTTCACGCCGAGGAGAATCTTGTGCCGGAAATGGAAGCCAGACTAAAGGTGAACATGGGTGAAATCCTTTGGCTAATGGATCACACGCTGTACTCTCCGCTGGAGATCAAGAACAACAGCAACTCATTCCAGTGGTACCTGAAGCTGCCTTCGATCTTCGAGCAGCACCGTGCCATCATAGCAGAGAAGATAATCGAGTACCAAGAGCTGCTGAAGAAGCGCATCGAGTTGTTCCGCCGAGAGCTGCAGACCTACTACGAACAGGTCCAGACCTACGACACCTGGGGCGACTTCAAGCAGCTTAGCCGCTACAAGAAACGAGCTGGAATCTTGGATCAGCGCCTGGTTCAGGCCATGGAGACGATCGATCAGATCAACGAGGAGGAAACTTCCTATGGCTGGGATCTCTCCCAGTATCCGGTGCGCAAGAAGGCCCACGACCAGCTGAAACCCTACAAAACCCTGTTCGACGCGGGTCAGGACTTCATGGACAAGTGGGACCTGTGGATGCACTCCCAAGTGGGCTCGTTCGATCCCGACGAGATCGACACGGATGTCTCGAACTTCTATCGCATCATCCAGAAGCTGGATAAGCAGATGGGCGAACACCCGATTACCATGCAGCTCATCCAGGACGTCAAGAACCAGATCGAAGCATTCCGCGAACACATGCCGATCATCAATACCCTGGGCAACCCGGGCATGAAGGCTCGTCATTGGGAGCTCGTGTCCGAGATTATCGGGTTCCCCATCAAGGTGTCGCCCGAGCTTACGCTGGAGAAGATCATCGAGTACCAGCTGGACGAGTATGTGCCCAAGTTCGAGGCCATTTCGGAAAGTGCTACCAAGGAGAACAACCTGGAGCGAGCCATGGCCAAGATGGTCAACGAATGGGAAGGCGTGGAGTTCTCCATTTCGCCCTACAGGTGAGTAATCGACGTGTTTCCCACAGAAACTTTGCTTTAATTGAAATGTCTCCCGCAGGGATTCTGGAACCTTCAAGCTGGCTGCCGTGGACGACATCCAAATCCTGCTGGACGATCAAATTATCAAGACCCAGACCATGAAGAGTTCTCCCTACATCAAACCCTTCGAGGCGGACATACTGTGAGTGCCACAATCTCGTTAAATTTATTTGGAATTTATTCAAATAATTCTCGTGGTTGAATCTTTAAAATTTATTGAGTAATTTCCAAGCCCGATGGCCATTAGGGATTCCTCTTAGACCGGCCTTTTTGTTGGCCCGTCAGTGTCACTCGCAGACGACAAATCACACATGGCTAACCTTTGTTGTCCTTTTACAGAAAGTGGGAGGCCAAGCTCATGCTTCTGCAGGAGATTCTGGACGAGTGGCTGCGCGTCCAGGCCACCTGGATGTATTTGGAGCCCATCTTCAGCAGCCCGGACATTCAACAGCAGATGCCCGAGGAGGGACGGCGATTCAGTGCCGTGGATAAGGTGGGTGGTTGGGTCTTCGCCCCTTGTCAGTCCACTTTAAGGATGTCCTAACAATAGCATTTCAAACGGGATTAGGGAGGATGGATGTTTGGAGCACAAAGAGAAATACAATTTAAGAATTTATTGATTTTAAAAGGGAAACTCCAAATAATAGGGATTAGGATTTAGTTATTTTATTTGTCGATTAAATGTTAGGGGCTTTGAATAATTGCTTATTTTGAAACTAGCCAGGGGTTGTTATTTGGGTCTTAAGGAGCTCTTTAGCATAGGGCCCCAGGACTCCCTAACCTTTTTCTTTTCCAACTACTTAAACTTCATATACTCTTATTTCAGATATGGAAAGAGTTGATGAAACAGGTGGCCAGCGATCCGAAAGTCATGGTCGTGGTGCAGATCGATAAGATGAACGACAAGCTCAAGAAAGCCTACAGTCTTCTGGAGGTCATCCAGAAGGGTCTCAACGCCTATCTGGAGAAGAAGCGTCTCTACTTCCCTCGCTTCTTCTTCCTCTCGAACGACGAGTTGCTGGAAATCCTGTCCGAGACGAAGGACCCCATGCGTGTCCAACCTCACTTGAAGAAGTGCTTCGAGGGCATCGCCACCCTCAACTTCACGGAGGAACTGGACGTCACGGCCATGCGATCCTCGGAGCGCGAGGAGGTTATCCTGGTGGACGTGATCTCCACATCAAAGGCCCGTGGCCAGGTGGAGAAGTGGCTGCTAGAGTTGGAGATCGACATGAAAAAGAGCTTGCATCACAAGGTCTCGGAGGCCTTCTACAGCTATGTGAAGATGGTGCGACACGTTTGGGTGCTCACCTGGCCTGGACAGAGTGTCCAGGCCATTTCGCTGACCTACTGGACACTGGAGATCACCGAGTGCTTCGAGTCCGAAGATCCCAAAGGCAACCTAGCCAAATATCTGCAAAAGTGCATCACCCAGATCAACAAGATTGTGGACTTGGTGCGCGGAGACCTGAACACTCAGAATCGTATTACTCTGGGCGCCCTCGTGGTGCTGGATGTGCATGCCCGCGATGTGCTGGCCGAGATTGTGGCCAATGGAGTGGAAGATTTGCAGGTGAGGATGTCTCAGGAATAAGTTATAACTCCGATTTCATGCAAATATTTTCTTTCATGCACAGGACTTCCAATGGCTCTGCCAGCTACGTTACTACTGGGAGGAGAACAACCTGGACACACGGATGATTAATTGCTCCCTGCCCTATGGCTATGAGTACCTCGGCAACACTCCTCGTCTGGTGGTCACTCCACTGACGGATCGTTGCTACCGCACATTGTTTGCAGCTTTGAATCTGCATCTGGGCGGTGCTCCCGAAGGTCCTGCCGGCACTGGCAAGACGGAGACTACCAAGGATTTGGCCAAGGCCGTGGCCAAGCAGTGTGTTGTGTTCAATTGCTCCGATGGCTTGGATTACCTAGCCCTGGGCAAGTTCTTCAAGGGACTGGCCTCTTGTGGAGCCTGGTCCTGCTTCGACGAGTTCAACCGCATCGATCTGGAGGTGTTGTCCGTGGTGGCTCAGCAGATTCTGACCATTCAGAGGGGTATCAACTCGGGTAGTCCTACTCTGGTCTTTGAGGGTACCACATTGACGTTGGATCCCACTTGTGCCGTGTTTATCACCATGAATCCGGGTTACGCTGGAAGATCCGAGTTACCAGACAACTTGAAGGTGAGGGAAGTCTTGAGAAGATTAGGGCAGTAAACTTATCTTTTAATTCATAGGCGCTGTTCCGGTCCGTGGCCATGATGGTGCCGGACTATGCTTTGATCTCTGAGATTGAGTTGTACTCTTATGGTTTCCTCACCGCCAAGCCGCTGTCCGTCAAGATTGTGGCCACCTATCGCCTTTGTTCGGAGCAGCTGAGTACCCAGTGCCACTACGATTACGGAATGCGAGCCGTGAAATCCGTGCTGAAAGCAGCCGGTGCCCTGAAGCTTCGCTACCGCGACGAGAACGAGGACATTTTAGTCTTGCGTTCCATCAAAGACGTCAATTTACCAAAGTTCTTGAATCAGGATATTCCCCTCTTCCAGGGCATAACCTCCGATTTGTTCCCGGGCACTGTTCTACCCGAAGCCGATTATGTCCTTTTCAATCGTTGTACCCAGCAAGCCTGCGAAAAACAGAACAAACAGTGCACTCCTTTTGTTTTGGAGAAAGTTCAACAGGTGAGACTTTACTTTCTCCCATTATTAGGGATGTAATACTTTATTCTTATGGGATTTTTAGCTGTACGAGATGATCGTAGTGCGTCATGGGCTGATGTTGGTGGGCTATCCTTTTGGAGGCAAAAGTACAACATACCGCGTCCTAGCAGAGGCACTGGAGTGCATGGAGAAGACGGTAAAGAATCACATCATACTGTTCTGTATCCTTACTAACGTCCTTTCATCCGCAGGATGGTTCTGAGAACAAAGCCATTTACACGGTGATCAATCCAAAGGCCATTACCATGGGCCAGCTGTACGGCCAGTTCGATGCAGTGTCCCATGAATGGAGCGATGGCATTCTGGCGGTCAACTATCGAATCTTTGCCGTGTCGGACACACCCGACCGCAAGTGGCTGATCTTCGATGGGCCGGTGGACGCCATTTGGATCGAGAACATGAACACAGTACTGGACGACAACAAGAAGCTGTGCTTGATGTCCGGTGAGATTATCCAGCTGTCGAACACCACAAATTTGGTGTTTGAGCCCATGGACTTGGAGGTGGCCTCCCCTGCCACAGTGTCCAGATGCGGAATGATCTATCTGGAGCCTAGTTCCCTGGGCTGGGAGCCTTTGGTGGCCTCGTGGAAGAACACTCTGCCCGCAGCCTTCCACACGGTCAGCAAGCAACTGATATCGATGCTGATCTCACGCTTCTGCCCCATCCTGCTGTACATTGTCCGCAAAGGCCTCAGGGAGATCGCCCCCACGTCGGACGCCAACCTAATGGTCAGCCTAATGAACTTCTTCGAGTGCTTCATCGACGACTTCAGGGACGAGAAGTATGTTGCTAACATATCGGACTTGGATTTCAGGGCCCAGACCGAGGGTATATTCCTGTTCTCTTGCATCTGGGCCCTTGGCGGCGCCTTGGATGCCGACAGCCGGGAAAAGTTCAATATTGTGTTTAGAGCCCTCATGGAGAAGACGTTCCCGGATAGTTTGTACGAGGCCTATGGCGTTACCGAGGATCTCTACGTGGAGACCCTGCCCAAGCCGTTCATTTTCCCGATACCCAAGCAGGGTTCGGTGTTCGACTATAGGTACATCAAGGAGGGCAAGGGCAAGTGGAAACCCTGGCAGGACGATGTCAACTCGGCGCCACCCATTCCCCGCGATATTCCCGTCAATCAGATCATCATCCAAACCAACGAGAGCGTGCGAATCGGTGCTGTTTTGGACCTCCTGGTGCGCCACGGGAAGCCGCTGATGCTTGTTGGTCCGACGGGCACGGGAAAGAGTGTCTATGTGATCGACTTCATGCTGAAGAAAATGGATCTGTCCGTTTACAAGCCACTGCTGATCAGTTTCTCCGCTCAGACCTCCGCCAACCAGACCCAGGACATTATCATGTCCAAGTTGGACAAACGGCGGAAGGGCGTCTTCGGTCCACCACTTAATAGCCGTTTCGTGATCTTTGTGGACGACGTGTCCATGCCTCTGAAGGAGAACTACGGCGCCCAGCCTCCCATTGAACTGCTTCGGATGATGCTCGACCACATGATGTGGTATGACCGAAAGAACATAGTCCCCATGAAACTGATTGATCTGCAGATGATCACGGCCATGGGTCCCCCTTCCACAGGCAATACAGTGACGCCTCGTTTCCAGCGTTTCTTTAACGTGATCTCCATCGACGACTTCAACAACGAGATTATGACCACGATTTTCAGTAAGATCGTCCTCTGGCATTTGGACACTAGGTAAGTAATCCTGGATATCTTATCTGGATAATCCTAGATATATTCTGAAATGCTAATTACCTAATCCATAAATCACATCCCAGGGGCTTTTCCAAAGAGTTCGATCCGTGTATTGACGAGATCGTGGGTGCTACTCTGACCATTTACAACGACGCCAAACTGAATTTACTGCCCACCCCCGCCAAGTCGCACTATCTCTTCAACTTGCGGGACTTTTCGAGGGTTATTCAGGGGGTCCTGCTGTCCGTGCCGGAGGCAACCGAGGACGTGAACTCAATGCGGCGACTGTGGGTACATGAGGTGCTGCGGGTGTATGGCGATCGTTTGGTGGAGGACGGTGATCGAACCTGGCTGTTCGAGAACCTGTGCTCCACAGTGAAGAGCTCCTTCAACACGGATCCCTCGCGGCTGTTTGGGCGCCTGGTGGAGAAGGACAAACAGTTGCAGGAGGCGGACTTCCGGCAGCTTATCTACTGTGACTTTACCAACCCGAAGGCGGATACCAAGAACTACGTCGAGGTGCAGGACCTTGAGGAGCTGCGGCGGGTGGTGGAGGCGTATCTGGTGGAGTATAACAACATGTCAAAGAAGCCCATGAATCTGGTGCTTTTCCGCTTCGCCATTGAGCATTTGTCGCGCATATGCCGCATCATAAAGCAGCCGAGGAGCCATGCTCTGCTCATCGGGGTCGGAGGCTCCGGGCGCCAGAGCTTGACTCGATTGGCTTCGCATATATGCGACTATGAGCTGTTCCAGGTGGAAATCACGCGATTATATGGGCCGTACGAATACCACGAGGACATCAAGGCTATCCTACGCAAAATTGGGGCATCTGAGATGCATGGCGTCTTCCTCTTTACGGACTCTCAGGTGGGGAAGCGTCACAATTGGCAATATGACAGTGTCCCTTTGGGGTGGTCTCGGTCTCGCTAACTTCCCTAGACTCTTTCAGATCAAAGACGAATCTTTCCTGGAGGACATTAACAACTTGCTCAACTCCGGCGAGGTGCCCAATCTGTTCTCCAACGAGGAGAAGATCGAAGTGGTGGAGAAGATGGCCCAGATTGACAAGCAGAGGGACAAAGCCGTCCAAACGGACGGTAGTCCAGTGGCTCTCTTTAACTTCTTCGTCACGGTGGGATACAAAAACCATTTTGCCTCAGATTGTTTTCAAAATCTATATTCCTAGTTGTCCGCCTTAAGTCCTTGCTATTATCCGACCTTAAATCTATCCATATCATGCATTACTTATCAGGAAAGTCGGATAATCCGTCTTTACTCCATTATCCTACCGCATTTTAATGTTTAATTTCTTGCCTGGCAGACCTGCAAAGACCAGCTCCACATTGTGTTGGCCATGTCGCCCATTGGCGAGGCTTTGCGAAACCGCATCCGCAAGTTCCCCTCGATCGTCAATTGCTGCACCATTGATTGGTTCCAGTCCTGGCCAGAAGATGCCCTGCTGGCGGTGTCATCTCGATTCCTGGCCAGCGAAGATCTGACTGCCCTGGAACGTCGCACAGCCATCGATATGTGCATGGAGTTCCATATTTCCACTCAGATCTTGTCCGCCAAATTCTTCTCCAGGTTGCACCGCTACAACTATGTAACTCCGACTTCGTATCTGGAGTTGATTCAGACCTTTAAGGCGCTGCTGAGCCAGAAAAGAAAGTGAGTATTTAATCCATTAGGTTTATTAAATGACATCTTTGTCCTTTAAAGCAACATCACCACGAACCGAAACCGCTACTTGACTGGCATTTCTCAGCTGGACATTGCTGCCCAGCAGGTGGCTGTGATGCAGGAGCAGTTGATTGCCTTAGAGCCCAAGCTGAAGGAGGCTTCAGAGATTGTGGCCGAGCAGGTTGCCAAAGTCACGGCGGACAGCAAGCTGGCCGAAGAGCAGAGAGAAATAGTCAAGCTGGACGAGATGGCTGCCAAGGAACAGGCGGCGGTGGCCCAGGAAATCAAGGACGAGTGCGATGCGAAATTGGGAGAAGCCTTGCCGATTCTGGAGTCAGCCCTGGCCGCCTTGAACACCCTGACCACGGCTGATATTGCTGTGGTTAAGACCATGAAGAGTCCGCCCATTGGCGTGAGGATTGTGATGGAAGCCGTGTGTATTCTTAAAGACGTAAAGCCGGATAAGGTGCCTAATCCGAGTGGCGTGGGCACAGTGGAGGACTACTGGGGGCCTTCGAAACGTGTGCTCAGCGACATGAAGTTCCTGGACAGCCTGCTCAATTTCGATAAGGATAATATTCCGCCTGAGGTGATGAAGAAGTTGGGTCAGCGAATTCTCAACAATGAGGCCTTCGATCCGGATAAGATTAAGACCGCCTCGACGGCTTGCGAAGGTTTGTGCCGGTGGGTCATCGCCCTGACCAAATACGACGTGGTAGCCAAGGTTGTGGCGCCCAAGAAGATTGCCCTGGCCGAAGCCGAGGCCACCTACAATGCTGCCATGAAGACGCTCAACGAAAAACTGGCCCAGTTAGCCAGGGTGGAGGCCAATCTGGCAGCCATCCAGAAGATACTCGACGAGCAGCTGCGCCAATACGGGTGGAGTTATCTTTATCAGACTCTCTATATACTTTGCTAATGAAATATTTCTTTTAGAATCCTGCTGGCGGAGCACGAGGCTTGCACCAAGAAATTGCAGCGTGCCCAGGAGCTCATCTCTGGGTTGGGCGGCGAAAGGACTCGATGGTCGGAGACGGCCAAAAATCTACAGGCTAGCTTCAAGAGCGTCACCGGCGACGTGCTGATCTCGTCCGGTGTGGTGGCCTATCTGGGACCCTTCACCATCGATTTCCGATTGGATCAAATCAAGGTGTGGGTGAAAAAGTGCCTTGATTATGGCGTGACCTGCACCGCCGACTTCCAACTGGCAGTGGTGCTCGGAGAACCGGTTGAGATTCGTTTTTGGAACATATGCGGCCTGCCCACGGACGCCTTCTCCGTGGAGAGTGCCATTATGATGAAGTGAGTTATTCATTGAGGGTCGCTCTATTAATTTAATTTGGGGAGAGGGAGTTCTATTGTTTGCTTTGTTGCTACACTTAATACTTTTAATCATTGTCTACGATTGAGGTTCATAGCCACCATTTCTCAACTTCTATGCTTTGCAACCACAAGTTGTGGCAACATCTGGCACTGCCCCCCGTGCGATCGCTAAGCCGACTCGCATCAATTAAACAACCTGACACGGAAATTACGACCCTGCCACCGCGCTTGTCAGCGGCACGGCATCCACGGCAGCCGTGGCTCCTTTTTATTTTTTGCCAGTCGTCCTGTCGTGTTTCTTCGTTTTCTAATTACAAAACATAAAACGTTAGAATTCACGCGTATTAGGAAAATTAAAGATACGCCTGCGAGTGTGAGAACGGCACCGGATGCTGCACGGTAGCGCGGAATGGAAGCTGGGGTAGCTGTTTAGGCGGAATAGAGGAGGCGGATGGAGGGGGGTTGCATGCGCGCATTAGGCAACACACCCGCATGAGGCCAGAAGGACTCGTTGCCAGGACACGCCATCGCGGTGGTGGATGCTGTGGCACTAGTGCCCGTCAAAGGTACAAAGGGCAAGGGAAATGGAAATTCCACAAAAAGAAAATTAATGATTTTAGGGAATTGTTGTTTATTTCTCCCATTATATTTATCTTTAATTAGATAATATTATTATTTTCCTAAAAATGTTTACTAATTTTAAATATTTTTGGATCTCCCTTTATTCCGTTTCATGCTAATTTCTCTCAGTGTAAAAGGGCTTTTAAGGCGGGAGGGAGGCTTTCATGTAAGATGCGTATATTACGCATCTGGTGAGTTTCTCGGAGGTCAGAGGACGGGAGGCCACATGCCACTCCAGGCCGGTTGTTCGCTGGTTCGTTCCAAGCCACTCCATGTCGATTTAATAAAGGAAATTCCTGGCTGCTTTCCACGAAAGTGTTCAAAGTAATTTGGAGCATGCCCGAAAATACCTGAGGGCCATAGGTTTTCCGAATGCGATTCAGGGGGCAGGGGGACAAAACGCGAAGCAAGGATGCGGATACGGATGCGGGCAGCAGACGGCAGGCGGCAGGCGGTGGGGCAACTCGAGTCTCAGACTCTCGTCCTGTATAAGCAATTGATTAATGTGCGCCCAGAGCGGATTAGGTTTAATTTTTACGCAGGCCAGAGGGGTAGTTGATAGAACAGAACATACAAGGATGCGATAGCGATAGACGATTGCTCATCCTGGGGGACTTGCTCTCTCTAGTTTCGGGCTTTTGTCTATCCCGCACACACATGACTGTGCCTGTGAATTTGTGTTTGGCAAATATCCTGAGAGGGTGTGGTGCCCCCTTCGCCAGGGATGTCCCCGTGTCGTCTTTACTATTAACATTCATTTGCCTAATATTTCGGGTGACACGTAGCCCATATGGTGACCGCCTTCAGCAGCATCGTAAAAAGGCATTCCCTTTTATATTGGGGGTATCAGGTGCGGATGTTTTCCGTTCGCCAGCCGGTTGTTAGGGTCATGCCAGTCATCTGAAACTCGAGGACCCTGTTTTTGATTAAATAATGTTAATTTGAAAAAGGCAGAAACAATTTGTAGAGCTTGTTAAGGGTCTGAATTTTAAGTATTAGAAGGGAGAAAGGCTTCTTGTTTTGCTGTTGTGTTTGAGTTGGAAATAGTGGTCTTCTTTAAAATTAAATTCTAGCAAAGTTTCTGTTTTCTCAATAAGTCTCTAGTCTTTTTTTAAAAGAGCATTGCAAATCCTTGCCTTCGTTCTATGAATTGCAAGGAATTCTGCAAAAATATATTTCGCTTTGTCGCATTTTTTTTTCTGCCTCGGGAAAGTTGAAAAATCCCAAACTCCATTCAACAGATTCTCAGCCAATACACAATGCAACACCACTGCATTTTTTTTTCAAAACTATTCTCATAACTATTTCCTTTTTTTTTGGCGACAAACAATTCTATCTGAATCCTATCTATTCACGGTCCCTGGTGATGCTCTTTGAACTTTCACAATTTTTCAAATGGCAACTGCCTATCCTGCATCCTGGTGTATTTGATGTCCAGACACATCGTATGGGAGTTTCCACTAAAATTCCTTGTTTCAAAATTGTTGGGACTTTCCGTTTATAGTTGTCTTTTTTTCGGGAACCCTTTCTGGCTGCGCCTAATGCACAGGAACATTGCTCTTTTGTTTTTCCATCAAATATTTTTCATTCATCAAGTTTTCAATTTACAAAAATGTTCATTCATTCGCACGAGCAATTTGTATTCGGTGTGAATTTGTCATGTGTTGGCTGCTTCTGCTCTGGCTCCTGCTCCTGCTCCTGCCGCCGTCTAGGTTGCCACTGCTGCAACTTATTGTTGTTTTTTGCCGCCCTCCCCAATCTCTATTTTTTGTGTCGCTCCCAAGCTTATGCCCGGATTCCCAATCCCATTTTTTTTATTCCACCGTGGCTGTGAGTTATCGCAGCAGCTATAGCTCTATATATGTGTACAAATGTATATAAATATATATATATGCAGTGTTCAACATACACAACAACCGCAATCGATGTACACACAAGTCTATATTATATTTGTTTGTAGAATTGTGTAGAAAGTCAGAGGCTTAGTCCTAGAGTGGGAGAGGATATTAAATATCAAAAAAGTCTCCTTAAAATATTTTGAAATACATTTTATTTCCATTTTATCTAGGAAGGAATGACTTTTTTTATATTTTGACCTAGAGCTGGAAGACCTACTTTATATACCTTCATAAAAATGTCCAATCAAATATCTTTAATTATAACTTTTAGTGTAAAATAAAGTTTATTTTAATGCCGATCCCTCTTAGCACCCACCCTGACTAAAGTCCTTCTGTAATTCAGTTCTGTTTGTGGCTTAACGTTTGCATGATGTATTGGCAAATTTGAAGCCAGAGGTTTTCCTCTTATTCCGAAACCCACAAAACACACTCTGACAGGCACGCACAACAACACTACACACCACATACACCACACACCCTGCACACTCCACACACACCGCTGATACATTCGAATAATGCGAGCGGAGAATGTGGATTTCTATAGCATTATTTACGCTTATGAATTATTGACGTAAATATTGAATGTGTATTTATGCGGTATTTTCTTTTTTAATATTCCCAACTTCAACAAACTGCTGATGAGTTTGACGTTGGGGCCATTGTCGATATTGTTGCTGCATGTTGACAAATTGCTGGCATTTAATATTATTTCTATTGTTTAAAGTACATGTTAGGCCTGACTACATAATATTTATTGGTGCTTCCAATCCAAATTACAGAAATGCCCGCCGCTGGCCGTTGATGATTGACCCTCAGGGTCAGGCCAACAAATGGATCAAAAACTACGAGAAGAACAACAAGCTTTGTGTGATTCGCCTCAACCAGGCCGATTACACTCGAGTCATGGAGAACGCCATACAGTTTGGGCTGCCGGTGCTGCTGGAAAACATTGGGGAGGAGTTGGATCCCATTTTGGAGTCTGTGCTGCTGAAGCAACTATTCAAGCAGGGCGGAGCTCTCTGCATCAAGCTGGGCGACTCTGTGATTGAGTATAACCACAGTTTCAGGTTGGCATACTATGGCCATGTATTTCCATTTTAAAAATCAAATTTAAAAATCCTTACTACAGATTCTACATGACCACCAAACTGCGAAACCCTCATTACCTGCCCGAGGTGGCTGTGAAGGTAACCCTGCTGAACTTCATGATTACCAACCAGGGCTTGCAGGATCAGTTACTAGGCATAACGGTGGCTCGAGAACGGCCCGATCTGGAGGCGGAAAAGAACAATCTGATTGTCCAGGGCGCTGAGAACAAGCGCATGTTAAAGGAGACTGAGGATCAGATTCTGGAGGTACTCTCCTCAGCCGAGAATATTCTGGAGGACGAGACGGCTGTTCAGATTTTGAGCTCGGCCAAGGCCCTGGCCAATGATATCAGCGAGAAGCAGATCATTACGGAGGCCACTGAGAAGCAGATCGACATTGCCCGCTTAAGTTACGTGCCCATAGCCGAGCACTCGACCATTTTGTTCTTTACGATCGGTAAGCTTTTGTTGAACAAAAATTGAACTTGTTTTAATCGCTTCTTTCAGTGGAGCTGGCTAACATTGATCCCATGTACCAGTACAGTCTGGTGTGGTTCGTCAATCTGTACATGTCGTCGATTGATAATACGGAAAAGGTGGACGACATTGCGGCACGTCTATTGGATTTGCGGAATCACTTCACCTACAGCCTCTACGTCAACATCTGTCGCAGTCTGTTCGAGCGTGTGAGTGCCCATTGGATGAACCCAATTACCGTCAAACGTTGTCCATCCGCTTGTCCAACCGTAATCCGGCAGTGTCCTTTAGCCTTGTTAGTCCCGTAATTGCGCATAATCGGATAATGTGACATTTGAAGCGAGGTTGTCCTTTGCGTTTCATTTGCTTTGTGGCTGAGCACGGTTTCTGGTTGGACTTGACTTTCGCGAATTCGTAGTTAAATGACATTAAAGTCCGCCAGCTTCACAAGTCAATTGTAATCAAAGTCCCTCCAAACGGACAAAGTAGTTCCAGCAGCAGTAAATACTCTTGTCAAGGATCATTCCTTTTAGCTTGGCTTGTTGAATTTAACTTATTTTCATCATTTATTCCACCCACTGTCCATCCTTTGAGCCTGAATAACATTACTTCTCTGCTGCAGCTATCAAAAGATGACCTAGCCAAAAGGAAATAATAATCCAAACCTGTTTTCAGTCAATTATGGCCCCGTTCACCCCACCCATGTGGGGCGCCCTTTTACCGACCCGACCTTTGATCCCTTGCTTTTAATTTTCTTGCGCAAAAAAAACGACTATCAGAGAATCAGCCGTGCTTTGATTTCTTTGGATAACCCTTCCATGCAGCCCATTTAATGCCCGAATGAGCCTCCGCACCCTGACCCCCAGGAACCCCAATCATATCGCAACCCATATTACACTTCAGTTTCCCTTTAGAGTCTCTTTTATTGGAACCAACTCTAAGTCTGTGTTTTACCTTCTATATTTTTTGTCGAGTGTAATGAAATGTTCTGACCTTCCGAACAGGATAAGCTGCTGTTTTCGCTCATATTGAACATCAACATGATGAAGCACGAGAACAGGATTGACAATGCCGAATGGATGTTCCTTTTGACAGGTGGCATTGGCTTGGAGAATCCCCACAAAAACCCCACCACCTGGCTGGGTGTCCAGAACTGGGATGAGCTCTGTCGCCTGACCAGTTTGCCCAACTTTAACGGCATTCGGGAGAATTTTACCGACAATCCGGGCATATTTAAATTGTTTTTTGATTCCACGTCGCCGCAGGATTTCAAAGATGTTCCACCCGCCTGGGACAAACGTCTAAGTATATTCCAGAAGCTGTTGCTTCTTCGTGTTTTCCGGCCGGATAAGCTGGTGCCGGCCGTGCTTAATTTCGTCTCTGGAGAATTGGGCCAGCGGTTTGTGGATCCGCCCCAGTTCGATCTGGGTGCTTCGTTCGGCGACTCACACTGCTGTGTCCCATTGATATTCGTACTGACCCCCGGCTCGGATCCCACGGCTACGCTGTTGAAGTTTGCCGAGGACCAGGGCTTCGGCACCAATCGTTTGTTCTCGCTGTCCCTGGGCCAGGGACAGGGGCCCATTGCTATGAAAATGATCGACGAAGGTGTCAAAATGGGCAATTGGGTGGTGTTGCAGAACTGCCATTTGGCGGCCAGTTTCATGCCCTCCTTGGAAAAGATTTGCGAGAACCTTCTGCCAGACTCCACGCATCCGGACTTTAGGCTGTGGCTCACCTCCTACCCGGCGGAGCACTTCCCGGTGGTGGTGCTGCAGAACGGCATCAAAATGACCAACGAACCGCCCAAGGGCCTGCGATCCAACATCATGCGCTCGATGATCAGTGATCCGATCAGCGATCCGGAGTGGTATGAGTCCTGTACTCAGCCGAGGATCTTCAAGCAGTTGATCTTCTCGCTGTGCTTCTTCCACGCCGTCATCCAGGAACGGCGGTACTTCGGGCCAATCGGCTGGAACATTCCCTATGAGTTCAACGAAACGGATCTCAGGATATCCTTAATGCAGTTGCGGATGTTCCTCAATCAATACGAAACCGTGAACTACGATGCTCTGCGGTATTTGACAGGAGAGTGCAATTATGGAGGCCGTGTCACTGATGACTGGGATCGGCGCACGCTGAGGACCATTCTGGATAGATACTACTGTCCCGAGATCATTGATCTGGAGAAGCCGCACTTCCTCGATGACACTGGCATGTACTACATCCCGGTATTCAAGGAGGTGGACTTGTATTTGAACTACACCCGGGAACTGCCGCAAATATCCTCGCCTGCCATCTTTGGATTCCATGCCAATGCAGACATTATGAGGGACCAGAAGGAGACTGATATGTTGCTCTCGCACACTCTTCTAACTCAGGTGAGTACCGGGTATTAGGTGTTGAATGGTAGTTGTAGTTAGGCTTCGGTAGTCTTGAATTGTCAAACACACACTATACAAATTTTAAACACTCTTTTCTTGCCACAAAAAAGGATCGCTGGGTAAGACCTCTTTAGAATACTTTTCAAAAATACACTATAACTTATACTATTTTTAAAAATTCCCTAAAAGGACCTCTATGAGCGACGCGTAAGTAGAGATACAAATATTTACTTTAAGACATGAACATTGCTTAAAGCTTCTTCTCATTCATTGACATGCTACGCTTCAGAAACTGGTGCAAAGACAAAGGGTTTATGTAGAAACGATTAGTAGACGCTTCCCCGAGAACCTCTCCCTACCGACTTATCCCACTTGTCCCCCCTTCCTCGCCATGTACCAAATCCCCCTGCAGGACACCAGCTCTGGCGGCGACGACAGCGGCAGTTCCAAGGCCCTCACACCCGAGGAGGTCGTCACCAATGTGGCCACCGACATCTTGCAGAAGCTGCCCAAGCTGTTCGACCGTGACACCGCCTTGCTTAAGTACCCGACCTTGTACCACCAGAGCATGAACACCGTGCTGGTCCAGGAGATGGTGCGATTCAACGTGCTCCTGAACACTATTCGGACCAGTCTGATTACGCTGAAGAAGGGAATCAAGGGTGAGTGGTCGCATTAAACAGATCGTGGTATTTTTATGCTAATGTATTTAATATATAATTTTCACAGAATGTCCTTATAATATACTCGTTTGGTCGAATTCAGACAATGATCAGCTAAGGGAATTGTCAAAAATCGAATGAGTAACCGAATTCTGGGCTATTCGCTTAAATTTGTATTCGTGTTTATATTTGCGCTATTTTTAGGGTTAATTGTCTTCCTTTCATGATTTCGAATGAGTAGGTCGTCGTCACTGTGCTGCTCGGGTACAATGGATTTCAGGCTTTGGAATATAGATACAACTTGACCCGACTGAGTGTTGTCTAGATTTATAAAAGACAGTTCATGTTCACTCTTGCTATTCGGCATTTTATCGAATGAATCGAATGTTTCCGATATTACCGAATGGAGGCCATCGATGCCAACGGGAGGTAATACAGAGAATTTTTTCTTAGCTGCCTCCGAATAAAGGGAGAGTCCGCTTTGAGTGTCAGTTTTTGAGTTTTCATTGTCAGATAAGTTTGTGATAGATTGGATTGAACTTTTTTGTTTAATTCTGATTTGGCGCCTTTCCATCGATTCCCTATTGTCGACTTTAGTAAAATCTTGTATGATTGTGCTACCAACAAATACGGATGTCTTCTCGTTGAGATTAGTCTCTTCTCTATTTCGAATCCTCTCCGCTTCGGGCAATTCGACATTTTTCTCCTCTACAGCGTCGCCAAGGTCCACGTCTTGAATAATAGCATCAAATTCGTACAGGGTTGAATCTAAGTCCATTTCGCTGGTCTTTCTACGGCCCCTAAATGGTTGCAAGTCCTCTTCATCGGCAACATCCAAAGTGCTTGTTATGCTGAAAACTTCGCTCAAACATGGCTTCAAATTACTCATTGGATTGATATTTTCTGTTTTAATATAAATGTCATACTCATCGGGGTCCGATCCCTCGTAAACGTCCAAGTTTTTTAAATCCCTTGTAACTTGATCCCATTTAATTTTCTTGATCAGTGCCAAGAGCTGACTTTTCCTCACCTCTATATCCGAAATGGAAGGCAAATTCATTAATGTGGCTAGATCAATAGCCTCATTCTTTCGAATGTCATCCGTTAGTGCAATCCGGTTATGGGACATGGTGGCGCGCAGGTGGGTTATGTCATTTGGATTTACTGGCGGCGGGTTGTCCAGCCTGTATTCTATTTCTGCAAACAACTCGTCCAAGAAACTCGTGTAGATCGTGTCGGCAATCCTTTCATTCTCCTCCATCCAGCGCCGTCCCGGAACGGCCTGCCGGATGAGCTTCCTGACTATGGCCCTGGCCTCGTACCAGGAAAGCTTGCGAGGAACATCATCCTCGCTGTCCGTGGAGAAAAGGTACAGATCGTTGTCGATCAGTCGGTCAATCAAGTCGCTCGTCAGCGTGGTGCCAATATCGAATGGATCGAGTTCCTTCCAAATTCCCGGAAAGATCACATCCTCCAATACGTGCTGCACGATGAGGGAGCTTTCGTGGCGGCGTTGCGCTGCATCCAAATCTGGGACTAACATGTCCTTAAGCATTAATCGCAAAGGAACGAAGGTGAGGGGGTTCTGGATTAACTTGAAGCTTTCGAGCCATCGTTCGAGGTCGGCATCGATTTGTTGCGCCATATGAGTCACCGAAATGATAGCTTGGTTTTGGGTCTCGTAGACGGCATCTGTGTCTAGGATGGTATTGATGTACTTTGTAGCGACTTCGTTGTTGGCAACGTTAATCTCCTGGAACAGTTCTTCGTACAGGAACCTAAGCTCATTTTCCTTCTGCCTTAGCCCGCCTTCCTCCGCCTCGCGTCGCCAGCGCTCCTTCTGAGCCATCATACAGAATAAGTGGAGCTTCCTCTGTTCACGAAGGCGGGACATTTCGTCCGACAGGAACTGCATCACCCAGCCTATGTAGGTGCCCTCGTATGAGTTGAGTATGTTCTCCAAATCTTGTTTGTATTTCTCCCTTTTCATTAAATCAACTTTGGCCTGAGGCGGCAAAAAGTATCCTTTTGAATCCCACTCGATTGCGGTCTTTCTGCGTTCCGACCTCAACACATCGTATCCGTGCCTGTCGTAGAGCCCGCCAAAGTGGGCCAGATTAAAGATGGAAGCTTCCCGTTGAATAATTGGTTTCGGCCGTTTAAAGAGACACTTCGGTTCGTCTTTGTCTCCAGTTTTTTGAGTTCTAAGCATCTTTAGGTCCTCAAAGAGACTCTGCAGATGTGCCTCATTGCAGAAGTTTTGCTCGTACTCCCTGATCGGTTCCTTCGGCTTGGACCAGTCCTTCAGTTTTCTGAACGGACATATTAGTTTGCTCATGTTGACCTGCTTTTCCAGTTCGTCGATTCTCATGTCGAAAGCCTTGCGATTAGTTTTCGACACGTAGCTTCGACGGGCTGGATCGACGCCGTGTCGCAAAAGCGGCGCATAGAACTCAGAGCACATGGATCCAAGGGACTCCAATGGGTTTTGCTTCTCCCACTTTCGGGGGACTTTGGAAAGGGTCATCTCCAAGCGGCGCATTCCCCTATTGTACTGGACTTCGTTTTTTTTCAAATTGGCCAGACGTCGCTTCTCGATTTCCTCGCAGGCTTTCTCAATCCGCGACTTGGAGGCGGAGTGCATCTGCTTCTCCCTCTTGTCGAACATCTTGATCACAATCTCCAGGCGCATCATCTGGCACTCCTGGATGTACTCCTCCCGTTCGATCCATTGCTCCCACTCGAAGGCTTCTAATATGGACTTGTACTTGAACTTTATGGCTTTTTCCTTGGAATTTTTGCTAAGGATACTCAAATTGGTCTTGAGGACTTCTTTGAACTCCCATCGCTTTCTGGCGCGATCCAGAACCTCGACCTCCTCTAGGCCCGGGGGCCCCACCCCAGGCAGCACTGAAGGTAAAGAAAACAGTTCAAGGGTTTGATTTTTATCTAGAACATCTGGCAGGTACGCCAAGGTTTGTGCCGAGGATTCTCTAAAATAAAAGTTGTGAAAACACACGCTTTCCTAAATCTTATCTTACCTATAGAGTGTCTGGGTCCTTTGATCCTTAAACGGCCGGTTATCCAGTGTTTTTGGTATATTGCACTTTGATGATGGCTTTATATCCTGTGTTACTGAAGGAGTCATCTTTACCTCATGCGTGGACACAATAGTGTCTCTATGCATCAGAAATTGGATTCCTGGTGCTTTCAGCGGACATTGGCTGTCCGTTTGCGGCAGTTTTCCGGTTCTTCGTTCTGCCGGATTGTTGGCGCCTAAATGTTGTTTGTTTGGTGTTATTTTGGAGAACTTTACCTATTTTTTTCTGCTAACTTACCTCCGGCCATTCTAATGTTGGGCGAAGTTGTGATCAGACATGACGACAGGCTTTGGGCAGTCGGCTTCCCGTTTTTCTTGGAATGGATCGAGTCTACCTTATGATGTTGCCTAGAGTTTGTGGTTGGTTTCGGTTTCGGTTTCGGTTTCTCCTTCTCTTTTTTTGGGGCTGAAATGGGAGTTGGTGGCTTTTCAGGTGCCAGCGATCTTTCCTCCAAAAGGAATCTGATTATGTTTTCCCTCATCAATGTCCGTTTTCTTCCTGGCATTGTGATTATAATTCTTTATATTTTATGCAATGGGTTTATTTTTGTTTAATTAGTGTGCGTCTTAAGTGTTTTATGTGCCTATTGTTTTTAATGACTTACGTGTAATCCTACTTTTTTTTGTAAGTTTCGAAGGGCTACTTGGATTCCATAATCGATTTCCGCGTTTTATCGACAAAACGATTATAATTCTTGTTTTATTTAAAAAGAATGACTCTGAAACCTATCTAATCTTGAAATTGATCGAGTTTTGGGGAGTATTATAATTCTTAGGTGATTTTTATTAAATGCTTATTAACTAAAGAAGTACTATTACAATTTTTCATCACGATACGGTCGGGTAGATGTGGAATTTGGAAATTTTATTTCACTTGCGCTCTTTATTTTCCTGTTCCTGGGGGAACTCAGCATTGTCTCAGATTCGCTTCTTTCCTCGTAATTTCCCTTCATTATTGAGTCTAGTGATACGTAGACCTTGTGCATTGGGATTTCCGATTTGGAGGACTTTATAAACGACTTTGTGCTTCGAGAGTACCTTGCACTTGGTGTACCGTGTGAGTTTTTACCGTATGAGACCTCACCAGTGAGGCTATCCTCGTCGAATTGATCTTCCGATAAGTACATTGATGATGCATTTGTCCCTGATGACAGGCAATCGGACTCTTCGAATGGTTCCTTATCGTTTTCTTTTTCTGCATTCATCCTACTGTGCGCACTTTTGAGTAAATGAAAGCTGGCTTCCTTATGGATGTCTATAGAACTTAGTACGCTGAATATATCATTGACAGTTTTGTCCAATTGTGTCGAATCGATGGGGTTGATTATCTGGGACTTAAGGTATGTGTCGAAGATAATGGATAAATCTTCCCCATTATACCTGTCTTTGTTCTCCAGATTTCCGGTGACCGTATCCCATTTAAGTTTCTTTATCAAATTCAAAATGTGCATTTTGATCATTTCTGTATCCGGCAGGGAGGCTGCAGTTTCTGAATTCGGAGAGACAATGATTTCCCTTTCCCTGATGTCGTCCGTGGTTAGAATTATGTTGTGAGACCTGGTGGAATGCAGATCCACCAAGTTGGTGGGTCCAAGATTCTCCATTTTTAATATGATTTGGTTAATAACATCATCAAACAGGTCTTTGTAGGTTTCAATTGCAATCCGTTCGACTTCCCCCTTCCAGCCCGTCTCCGGCACAGCCCCTCGGATAAGCTTCCTAATTATGGCTCTAGACTCATTCCAGGGTTCGTTTTCAGTAATATCATCCTCGCTGTCGGTGGAGAAGAGGTACAGATCGTTGTCTATCAGGCGGTCAATCAAATCGCTCGCCAGCGTAGTGCCAATATCGAAGGGCCCTAGTTCCTCCCAAATCCGCGGGAAGAGCACATCCTCAACAACGTGCTGTGCAATCTGGGTGACGTCCATTTCTCTTAGTGCAGTTTCCGGGTCGGGGAGAAATATGTCCATGCATGCTTGTCTTAGAGAATCTTGATTGAGGGGATTCTGGATTTCCTTAAAGCTGTCCATCCACTTTTGCATGTCTGCATCGATTTGTTTAGACAGATCCACTACCACCTCGACAGCTTCCTGTTCGGCGCAATGGCGGGCATCTGTTTCGAGGAGGCATTCTATGTAGTTATCAGAAACCTCACTGTGGACACATGCGCAACGCTGGAACAGTTTATCGTAGACGAAGCGCATGTGGTTCTCCTTCTGGCGTAAACCGCTCTCCTTGGCCTCGCGTCGCCAGCGCTCCTTTTGGACCGCCATGCAATAGCTGTGGAGTTTCTGCTGCTCTTTGAGGCGGGACATTTCATCCGACAGAAACTGCATTACATATCCAAGAAAGGTGCCTTCGATGGTGTTCACTATGTTCTCCATGAGGAAACGCGTATGTTCCCTCTTGGACTGCTCAATTTGCTGTTGCGTCAACGTATGGAATCCTTGACTGTGGGAATTTAGGGGCCCTGTCTCCTCATGGTGTTTATAATTTTCGTTGGTTTCATAAAGGCCTGCAAACCGGGTTAGGTTAAAGATAGAGCCTACTTTCTCCACTTTTGGATCTGCTTTTGGCCGCTTAAGTAGACATCTTGGTTCCTCCTTGTTGTCAACGGCTTCGGTTCTTAGCTTCTTCAGGCTCTCGAAGAGGTTCTGCAGATTCCTCTCATTACAGAAGTTTTGCTCGTACTCTCCAAGGTACTCCTTGGGCTTGGACCACTTAAAGAGGGTCGTGAAGGGACATTTCAGATTCTTGATGTTCACCTTCTTTTCCAGTTCGTCGATTCTCATGTCGAAAGCCTTGCGATCAGTTTTCGGCACGTAGCTTCGACGGGCTGGATCGACTCCGTGTCTTAAAAGTGGTGCATAGAATTCGGAGCACGGGCTACCCAGTGCTTGCAGAGGGCATTCCTTCCGCCACTTGGTCCTTTTGGCGTCCAATTTGCGCAACGCCTTGTTGAACTGTCGCTCATTGTTGTACAAGCTGGCTTGGCGACGCTTCTCGATTTCCTCCCAGGCTTTCTCAATCCGCGACTTGGAGGCGGAGTGCATCTCCTTCTCCCTCTTATTGAACATCTTGATTACAATCTCCAGACGCATCATCTGGCACTCTGTGATGTACTCCTCCCGCTGAATCCATTGCTCCCATTCCAAAGCCTCCAAAATAGGCTTGTACTGTGAGGTTATTTTCCTGACATCTCTGAAATATGTTTTAATGTTGGTGTTGAGGGCATATTTTAAGGCCCATCGTCTTTTCGCGCGTTCCAGGACCTCGCTTTCGTAGAGCCCTGGAGGCTTTTCGCCGGGAAGGACAGTTGGTAAGGAGAACAGTTCAAGTTCGTTTACACCCTCTTCCTTAAAAACTTCTGGCAGATATGGCAGGGTCTGTGCCGAAGATTCCCTAAAATGGAAATTTATTGATGAATTTCGGATGTTTCTTGGGCTATTTTAAACTTACCTATAAAGCGTTTGAGTTATTTGGTGTTTTATTGGACTTTCATTTTCCAATTTTGATAAGGAAACATGTTTGGGCCTCAGTTTAGTTCCCGGGGATGTCGAAGGAAACATTTTCACTTCGTGGGTGGATAATGTGGGATCTTTTTTTGACATGAAGAGGATTCCTGGAGCTTTAAATTGGCATTCGCTGTCGGTCCGCGGCAGAGGTCCGACTCGGCGTTGAGCTGAATCGTTGGCTCCTAGAAAGAGAATCAGTTTTGAAGTACAATCCTTCTTTTTTCTTAAACCTACCTCCGGGAATTCTTAAATTGGGGGACGTAGTAATCAAACATGAGGAAAGGCCCTGACCATGGCCCTGTCCGGAAAGGACCTTATTCTGCGGACATTTAGACGGGATTTTGTTTCGTGCTTTCCTTTGAGTATTTCTGTTTTCCACATTTATCCTGAGAACTTTCCCCCCAATAAGATGATTTCCGGGTCTCTGCATGTTTAATGAAACACTAATCACTAGTAACTTTTATTTGCATAAAAAATTAATTCTATTTTTTGTATAATTTATTGGTTTTTAAGTGTTTTTTTGTGGACATAAGAGTTTATAATGATTAAATTTCTGGTGAAATTTGCCTTCTCTTTTTCATGGCAACTCTGATGAAATTTTATGTCATTTAGATTGTGTTTGAATCTCGATAGTTTCCACCATTTAGATAAACTATGTATGTTTATAAAATTTTATTTTTTTCTGTGTAAGACGTTCAGTGTAAACTGTTACACTATTACTATTACAATACGGATGTGATTTTTATTTATTTACTTCTTAAGTTGAGAAGTTGTGGCTTGTCCGTAAACTTCTGTAGACTGATCTGATGGCCTTGCGGTTAATGATAGTTGCCATTCAGTTTCGGGGATTTTGTCCACATCCATCTCAGATGGAGCAGGAGCAATCAATACATCAGACTCGCTGGCTCCGGGCCGATGATGCGCGTTGAACGCAAGACTGAAGTTAGAGGATTTTTGACCCTCTTTGATGTCCGGGTCGTCAATGTGCTGCATTAATTTATTTTCCAGTAGGTCTATATCACTTTCCCTTTCATTAATTTGCTCTACACTTACGACAAGGGACATTCCTTCGTCTTGATTTTTCTTCGCCTTCATCGCTCTTTCATCCTCTCGCAATTCATCTCCTAAAATTTGGGTAATTATGTCGAATGCAATGTTTTCGTAGCTCCGACTTTCGGTGACTCCTGTGTTATGTTCTTGAATGAGATTTTTGTCTTCCTCTGTTCGATTATTTACGGAATCAAGTGGCATTTGCTTTTTGGTTATTTGATCCTCTTCTGATCCGGATGACTTCATTTCTGTTTCATATTTTTTCTCCACCGTCTGATCGTCTGGTGCAAGTTCTTTTATATTTTGTTCCCTCTTAGAATCCCTGATCTCCGTATCTTTCGGTTTTTCTATAAGACTGTCTAATGATTCTTGATTTTCCTTTGGTGATTCTTGATTCTTCTGCGAATCTTGACTTTTCCTCAACGATGGAAGCGTGTCTTTCTGTTTGTCTGATGCGAGCTTTTCTTTCTGTTTTCCCGAGTCGAGTGAATCTCTCTGTTTTCCCGATTCGAGTGAATCTGTCTGGTTTTCCGCTAGATTCGTTTTTTCTGTTTGGGAAATCATTTCGGTCATTGTGGGGAGCACCAATCTGTAGCCCCTGCCCTTAAGTGTGTTCAAACGCTTTTGTTCAATAATGTCAAGTGTACTTTTTAAGCTAAATATATCGTTGCTATCTTGGTTTATTTTGACGGCTGGTGTAAATATTTGGGATCCTAAGAGGGTGTCTTGACCAAAGGACACATCATCGGTGATATAGAGGTCCAAGTTTTCCAATTCGCCTGTGATCTTGTCCCCCTTCTGTTTCTTAATCATGTTCAGAATATTAGACCGAATAAATTCCGTATCCGGCATGGAGCTGACGTTTCCTATCGAATACACATCTTCATTTTCCTTCGCCCGTATGTCGTCCGAAGAGCGAATGTCGCCGTGGGACAGGAACGAGCACAGTTCAATTAATTGGTTGGTCGATAATGCAAGCTCCATGTTGGTCAGGATCTCCCAGAATACGTTATCGACAAGGCTGTTGTAGATTTCATGAACTATCCGCTCGTTGGTCTCCTTCCAGCGTCTTCCTGGTACTGCCTGTCGGATGAGCTTCCTGATTATGGCTTCGGCCTCGTACCAGGATGACTTTTGTGGAGTCTCACTCTCGCTGTCCGTGGAGAAGAGGTAGAGGTCATTGTCAATCAGCCGGTCAATGAGGTCGCTCGTCAACGTGAAAGCAATATCGAAGTGGTCTAGTCCATTCCACATTTTAGGAAGCAGCACATCCTCCACTACATATTTCACGACCATTAAGCTTTCGTGGTGACGCAGAACTGCGTCCAAGTCCGGGGAAACCATGTCCTTGAGCATCATTCGCAGGGGAACGAAGGTGAGAGGATTCTGGATCAACTTGAAGCTCTCCAGCCACCTGTCGATGTCGGCGTCAATCTGTCTGGCCAGATGTGTTGTATTTTCAACGGCCACTCCCTGAGCATAGTTCTGCATATCTGTAGTGAGAATACTTTTAATGTAGTCGTGTGATGCCTTCTGGTTGACCGTGCTGGTTTTCTGGAACATTTCTTCGTACAGCCTACGCATGTCATTTTCCCTCTGCCTTAATCCTGCCTCGGCCGCCTCGCGGCGCCAGCGCTCCTTTTGGGCCAAAATCGCCAATATATGCAACCTCCGCTGTTCCGAGAAGCGCGTCATTTCCTCTGACAGGAACTGCATGTACCAGCCAATGTGGGTGCCCTCGAAGGAGTTCAGTATGTCCTCAACGGCGTTTTGATTACTCTCCTCCACAAGATAATTGGGATCAGTGCAGCAATTGGCATTCAATTGGGGTTTCAAATACCAGTTAGCAGGCGGATGTGGATCTTCCTTGATTGTTGCGTGACCATCCCTTTTATGGGTTTCATAAAGGTTCTCCAGAGTGGTCAGTTGCGTATGCGACGGCTCCAAATGTACATGGGGCTTCACTCGCTTTCGCAGGCACTTCGGCGCCTCCTTGTCCTTGGTGGACTGGGTTCTTAAAGTTTTCAGGGTTTCGAACAGTTTCTGCAGATTTTTTTCATTGCAGAAGTTTTGCTCATACTCCCTCATATGCTCCTTGGGCTTGGACCACTTTTTAAGACTTCTGAAGGGACATTTCAGATTGCTCATGTTCACCTGCTTTTCCAGTTCGTCGATTCTCATGTCGAAGGCCTTGCGTTCAGTTTTCGGCACGTAGCTTCGACGGGCTGGATCGACGCCGTGTCTTAAAAGTGGCGCATAAAACTCGGAGCACGGGTTACTCAAAGACTGCAGAGGACTCTGCCTTTGCCACTTGCGGGAGGTCTTGGATAATGAAATCTCCAAGCAGTGCATTCCCCGATTATATTCCCTCTCGTTCTTCTGCAAGGCGGCTTGGCGACGCTTCTCAATCTCCTCGCAGGCTTTCTCAATCCGTGACTTGGAGGCGGAGTGCATCTCCTTCTCCCGCTTGTCGAACATCTTGATCACGATCTCCAACCGCATCATTTGGCACTCCTGTATGTACTCCTCCCGTTCGATCCATTGCTCCCACTCGAAGGCTTCTAATAGGGGCTTGTACTGCGACTTTATGGCCGTTTCTCTGGCATCCTTGAGAAGGGCATCCAAATTGGCCTTGAGTGCGTCTCGGAAGGTCCAGCGCTTCCTGGATCGTTCCAGGACCTCAACTTCATAGAGCCCTGGTGGTTTGTCGCCAGGAAGCACGGTTGGCAATGAAAACAGCTCGAATGGTTTCACATTTTCCTTGTTAAGCACCTCTGGTAGGAAGGCCAATGTCTGTGCCGAGGACTCCCTGGAAACCAAATGGTTATAGTGATTCATTCAACTATTTTTGCCCACTTACCTATAAAGCGTTTGAGTTATTTGATTTTTGAAAGGATTTTTATCAACAAACTTTGGAAAGAAATCACATTTCTCCTTCAGTTTGCTTGTAGATGTTATGGAAGGAGGTATTGTAACCTCATGGGTTGTGACTTTGGGATATTTTCCGGTTAGAAATTTAATTCCCGGGGCTTTCAGTTGGCATTCGCTGTCTGTCCGCGGTAGTTTGCCTGTCCGCCGTTTGGAAGAATCGTTGGATCCTAAAAAAAAAAATATTTGGTGCATTTTTGGAAACAATAATTTGAGCCAACCCACCGCCTCCAGTCATTCTCAAATGAGGGACAGAGGTGGTCAGACATGATGTTAGTTTCTGAACAAGTTCCTCTTTTCCTTCTGGTGTGGTGAATAGAACTCGCAGTGGCCTTTCCTTCTGCCGTTCTTGTCTTGCCCTCTCAACAACTTTTTTCCTTTCCTTCTCAGTGGAGGACATTATTTAATTAAATTGCTAAACTACTCTTTTTTTTTTGTGTTTTCAATGAACGAAAAGAAAAAAGAAACGAAAATGTGTCTTTGGGTAGTTGTGTAGTTGTGTTTTCACCAAACTTGTTTCATTTCTAATTAAATTTAAGTAAGAACGGGCTACTAAGTTAACTTTCCGGAAATACTAAATTTAATTAAATTTAAGTAAGAACGGGCTACTAAGTTAACTTTCCGGAAATACCATGTACAATTTTTGAATGGGCTTGCTTATTTTGAATCCATTATTCCATATTAACCAATCTAATATCCAACAGGCTTGGTCGTCATGTCTGCCGCAGTGGAAGCTGTCTACAAGTCCGTCTTGATAGCCAAAATACCGGCAATGTGGGCTGGAAAATCCTATCCAAGTCTGAAGCCACTGGGAAGCTATGTGACCGATTTTCTTCGACGTCTTGATTTCCTTCAGGTGAGTGATCGATTTGTACCTCAGGGAAATATTAAATTTTTTTATTCGAACAGCACTGGTTTGATCATGGAGCTCCCTCGACGTTCTGGCTGTCCGGATTCTTCTTCACCCAGGCCTTTTTGACTGGCGCTCAGCAGAACTACGCCCGAAAATACGTAATATCCATTGATTTGCTAGCTTTCGACTACGAGGTCCTGTCGCTGGAAGAGACCCAAATCCATGGCCTTCAAGCGCCTGAAGACGGCGTCTTCGTGTATGGAATATATCTGGAGGGCGCCCGGTGGGATCGCGTTGGCAAGTATCTGGCCGAATCGCGGCCTAGGGAACTGTTCGATACGATGCCCCTGATTTGGTTAAAGCCGCTTAAGCGGGTTGACCTGCCCGATCGCCACAACTACCTTTGTCCCTTGTACAAGACGGCAGAGCGGCGGGGAGTCCTGTCCACCACAGGCCACAGCACCAACTTTGTGGTGGCCATGTTGCTGCTTTGCAATCCCAAAACCCCGACCTCCCATTGGATCATTCGCGGTACGGCACTGCTCTGCCAGCTGAGTTTCTAAGTGTTTTTGGTTTGTTCGTTATGAACATATATATTTCTTAAGTATTTTGTGAAGGCTAAAATAAACGTAAAGTCTGAGCAACGTAGAAAAAATATAACCATAAAAAAAAGTGTATTTGCCAGAGTATCCTTTTCAGTTTTATGGGACCAGGCATCCAAGTGGCCTATTTTAAAGGTAGGTACGACCAAATTCATTTAACAATTTTTATTTTTTCAACCAGGAACTGTTAAACGTATATAAGTAAGAAAGTAAGAAGGATTACAGGAATCTGTTATTAGCTCTTTATTTGACATACTGCAAGTGTCTATAATTGAATCTGCGCCAAAGGATGCATATGAAAGTAACGAAGTGAACCGTTACCTATTAAATTATAAAAGTAGTTATGGTTTAAATTATCTAAAATTGAAGAGCTGCGAATCCTTGGTTCCGTAGGTAAAGTAGGAATCATGTGCTTCCAATTCCTCTTCATTTTCTACGGACATACTGGGGGAATAGGCTTGAATTTCGTCCTCAAAAGCAACGTCATCTTTTACAATAGACCCCTCTTTCCTGGAAGATCTTTTAGGTCTTTTGGAAGGTCTCCTGGCCAAACCCTCGCCTGTTCCCTCAGTCACTTCAGGTTCCTGGGCCTCGATATGAAGCGCCCCGGTACTCTCACGAGGCGCCATGCCAAAAAAGGCACGTGAATGATGAGAACGTAGCCTGGTCAGATTATCGCTTTGATCGCGAATATCTGGGACGCTAGTAACGCTAAATACGTCGGTTTCCAGTGGCAACTTCTCTGGAGTCATTTTTGTGAGAAGTTGTGTCCTGATTAACTTGTCGTCACGCATTTCGTCTGAACCAACTTTATCAATTTCGTTAGTTTTCAGTTCGGCGGTTATTTTGTCCTCTTTGAACTTCTTTATGAGATTCAGTAACTGAGCGTGCATAAGCAACGAGTTTGTCGCAGAAACTGCTACGGTTGCATTGTCTGAAGCGACTTCTAAGTTCCGATCTTTTGACTTTCTAGGAATATCGTCGGTGAAACAGAAGACATCGTCTTCTGAGCACAATGACAGCAGGTCGTCGGGTCCTAATGGCCGGACATTATCGGCTTTAAAGATGATAGCGTCAAAAATTTCGTCAAACAGGTCCCTATAGGTGCCTTCAACAATCACCTCGCCTTCTTCTTTCCACCTCCTTCCGGGAACCGCATACCGTATCAGCTTCCGCATTATGGCTTGGACTTCGACCCATGATTTTGGGTGCCCAGTTTCGCTTTCACTGTCTGAGGAGAAAAGGTACAGGTCGTTGTCGATCAACCGATCAATGAGGTCGCTGGTCAAGGTGGTGGCTATGTCGATGGGCTCCAGCACCTTCCACACTTTGCCGAAAATCACGTCCTCCACTATGTATTGGGAAATCAGAGTCTTCTCATGGCGTTTGAGAGCAGCATCCATGTTCGGGGATACCAAGTCGCGAAGCATAAGTCTTAGTGGGCCGAAAGTTAAGGGATTCTGGACAAGCTTGAAGCTCTCCAACCACCGTTCGATCTCCTCGTCTATTTTCCGGGCTTCTTCAGTAGTTTCCTGCTCAGCGAGGTTTTCCACGATATGCTTCACATCCGTTGATAGAATCCCCTCTATGTACGCATGGGAGAGCTCCTGGTGGAGGGAGTTGCAGTTCTGGAACAATTCCTCGTATATCAATCGAACGTTTTTCTCCTTCTGCCGGATGCCAGCCTCCTGGGCTTCGCGGCGCCAGCGCTCCTTTTGAGCTAGGATGGAGAAGAAGTGGAGCTTCCGCTGCTCTTTGAGCCGTGTCATTTCGTCTTCTAGGAACTGCATAATCCAACCGATGTAAGTTCCTTCGTAGGTTCTGATAAGGGATTCAAAGTCCTCCCGGCTCTTTCCCTCAACTTTTATCGTGGGCATCGGACCGATATCCTTCGTTGGTTTAGTATTCTGCAGTTTCTGTGACACGGTCCGTCTGGACTTTCTGCTGTCGTATTGGCAAGTGAATCGGAAACTACTATATGAATCATTACTGTCAGTTTGAGCGGCATCTCTATGGATTCTCGTTTTGAGGCATTCAGGAGCTTCCTTTGTAGCGTCTTGTTGCGTTCTCAGACTTTTCAAGGACTCATAAAGCTTCTGGAGGTTGTCGTCATTGCAGAAGTTCTGCTCATACTCCCTGACGTATTCCTTGGGTGTCGACCAATCCTTTAGCTTTCTAAAGGGACACTGAATATTCCTCATATTGACTTTCTGTTCCAGATCGTCGATCCTCATATCGAACGCCTTGCGACCGGTGGTGGGGGCGAAGTTGCGTCGAGACGGGTCCACCCCATGGCGTATCATGGGTCCGTAAAACTCGGAGCAGGGAGATCCCAACGCGAGTAGCGTGTCCTGCTTCTCCCACTTCCGGGAGGTCTTGGCCAGCTGCATGGTTATGCGCCGCATCCCACGCTGGTACTCGATCTCGTTCCTGTGCAGTCCTGCCTGACGGCGCTTCTCTATCCGCTCACAGGCCTGCTCAATTCGGGCATTGGAGGACGCGTGCATTTCCTTCTCCCGCTTGTCGAACATCTTGATCACGATCTCCAACCGCATCATCTGACACTCCTGAATGGACTCCTCGCGCTCGATCCATTGCTCCCACTCGAAGGCCTCTAGGATGGGCTTGTACTTGGTTTTAATCTGTAACTCCCTGGCCTCGTTGAATAGGTTTCGAAAGTTATGTTTAAGAGCATCTCTGAAGAGCCACCGACAACGGGATCGTTCCAGGATCTCTACCTCCTGAACGCCAGGGGGCTTGTCTCCCGGCAGCACCTGAGACAGAGAGAACAGCTCAAGTTTTTGACTCGACTCAGACTTTTGTATCTCCGGCAAATAGGCCACGGTCTGTGCAGAAGACTCCCTTTAAAGCGGACATGAGATTTTTGTCTATAAAGCGTATCAAAGGAACTTACCTATATAACGTTTGTGTGGTCTGATCCTTGAAGGGACTATTGTAGTAAAACTTTGGAAAGAAGTCGCATTTGTTCTTCAGCTCTT
This sequence comes from Drosophila monieri, assembly GCA_035047585.1. Taxonomy (NCBI): domain Eukaryota; kingdom Metazoa; phylum Arthropoda; class Insecta; order Diptera; family Drosophilidae; genus Drosophila; species Drosophila monieri. The sequence goes on along the minus strand of JAWNPJ010000079.1, from coordinate 3,441,503 downwards.
TACGGATCGGTTTTGGAGGAACTAACTTGAGAACTTGGGAAGCACAGTTTTCATTTCGTGCCGTGAGAAAGTGAATTCCCGGCGATTTAAACCGACATTCGCTGTCCGTACCAGGAAGTTTTCCAACATCGCGCTCGGCAGGATTGTTGGCACCTGAAAATTATGGAATGTAGTTATTTTGAAGTTTAGCGTATCTTTATTCCAAGCTGCACCCACCGGCGCATACTCTTGTATCCGAGGACTTTGTGATGAGACATGAGGTGAGACCCAGTCCAATCTGCATTTCCCTTTCATTGACTTTGGGCAACGATTGGCCGCCAGATGATCTCTGTTTCTTCGCCTGGATGAATGTGACGCGTTTCTTCTGCCTGGAGTCATCCTCCTTTCTTGGCGATGTGGGGCTTCCAATGGGCTCCAACTCACGATTTTCCTGGATGAACTGAAGTATTCGATCTTTCCGCGACTGTTTTTCCTTAACCGGAGGCATTTTAAGTCAAACTTGTTGTCTAGTGTTTATATGAATTAGTTGTATTTGCGTATGATTTATGATGTGAAGTTTTGCTCTGTCGGTAGACAAACAGACTACTTGGTTAACCTGTTCGCCCCAGCTTTGGTGGGTGAGTAAGAAAAATATTGGGTTAGTCAGTCAGTCAATAAACAGTTTGCGGAATATCCTGGCAACCGATCCGCTGTTAGGGGGTCGACTGTGTTTGGTGGCCCAATCGATTTGGGCTTGGCCTGTGGGGCTTGTGGGTCGTGCTCATGCCACCATAAAGAAACTTTTATTTTTTTGTTTATAAACGTATTTTTTCGTTTCATATTATATAAGATATTATTACAAGACATACTATTGCTAGCAAAATTCAAAATCCCTTTAAAGAATTAATTAATTTGACACCGTGAATTGATATTTTTCAGCATGGTCTCTATATTGACATCATCATCTTTTGTAAAATCCAAAATAGTTAATAAATCTTCGTGATCGACTAACTGGTCACTATCTACATTAGCAAGCTCGGGATTAGGAAATAGGTCGTTCTGGCAACCAGCCAAGAGATCTATTCCCGAAGCACTCTTCCTTAGGACTCCTGTGGGATCTTCAAATACCTTTGGAGGTTTTTTAAGCAACTCCTCTTCATACTCGACCTCGACTATGTTATACGCGATAACTGCGATGGGGTCCCGCCATTTAAGAATCAATTCAACGAGGAGGTTGTCCAACATTTCGTCGTATATACCGTAAATAATCCGCTCATTTTCCTCTTTCCAGCGCTTTCCAGGCACTGACTGACGTATCATCTTCCGAATGATGGCATGGGCCTCGTACCAAGACGCCTTGTGGTCGGTATCGCTCTCGCTGTCCGTTGAAAAGAGGTATAGGTCGTTGTCGATCAGGCGATCAATGAGGTCGCTACTCAAGGTGGTGGCTATGTCGAAGGGCTCCAGCACTTTCCAGACTGTGTCGAAGATCACGTCCTCCACTATGTATTGGGAAATCAGAGTCTTCTCATGGCGTTTGAGAGCAGCATCCATGTTCGGGGATACCAGGTCGCGAAGCCTAAGCCTTAGTGGGGCGAAAGTTAAGGGATTCTGGCCAAGCTTTAAGTTCTCCAACCACCGTTCGATCTCTTTGTCTATTTTTCGGGCTTCTTCAGTAATTTCCTGCTCTGCAATGTTTCCCACGATATGATTCACATCCGTTGATAGAATCCCCTCTATGTACGCATGGGAGAGTTCCTGGTGGAGGGAGTTGCAGTTCTGGAACAACTCCTCGTATAGCATTCGAACGTTGTTCTCCTTCTGCCGGATGCCAGCCTCCTGGGATTCGCGGAACCAGCGCTCCTTCTGAGCTAGAATTGAGAACAAGTGGAGCTTACGCTGCTCCTTGAGCCGTGTCATTTCATCATCTAGGAACTGCATAATCCAACCGATGTAATTGCCTTCGTAGGTTTGGATTATGTTCTCGAATTTCTCCTGGTCCTTATCATCCACATTTTTAGTTGTCCACTTGGGCGGCTTAAGTATTGGTTCACTCTTTTGATATTGAAAGATCGATTTTGTCTTTCGCCTGTTGAATTGATCAGTGAAACGGAAGCTATTAAATGAATCACTACTGTCCAATGCAACGTAATCTTTTCGGATTCGCGTCTTGAGGCACTCAGGAGCTTCCTTTGCTGAGTCCTGTTGCGTTCTCAGACTTTTCAAGGACTCATAAAGCTTCTGGAGGTTGTCGTCATTGCAGAAGTTCTGCTCATACTCCCTGACGTATTCCTTGGGTGTCGACCAATCCTTTAGCTTTCTAAAGGGACACTGAATATTCCTCATATTGACTTTCTGTTCCAGATCGTCGATCCTCATATCGAACGCCTTGCGACCGGTGGTGGGGGCGAAGTTGCGTCGAGACGGGTCCACCCCATGGCGTATCATGGGTCCGTAAAACTCGGAGCAGGGAGATCCCAACGCGAGTAGCGTGTCCTGCTTCTCCCACTTCCGGGAGGTCTTGGCCAGCTGCATGGTTATGCGCCGCATCCCACGCTGGTACTCGATCTCGTTCCTGTGCAGTCCTGCCTGACGGCGCTTCTCTATCCGCTCACAGGCCTGCTCAATTCGGGCATTGGAGGACGCGTGCATTTCCTTCTCCCGCTTGTCGAACATCTTGATCACGATCTCCAACCGCATCATCTGACACTCCTGAATGGACTCCTCGCGCTCGATCCATTGCTCCCACTCGAAGGCCTCTAGGATGGGCTTGTACTTGGTTTTAATCTGTAACTCCCTGGCCTCGTTGAATAGGTTTCGAAAGTTATGTTTAAGAGCATCTCTGAAGAGCCACCGACGACGGGATCGTTCCAGGATCTCTACCTCCTGAACGCCAGGGGGCTTGTCTCCCGGCAGCACCTGAGACAGAGAGAGCAGCTCAAGTTTTTGACTCGACTCAGACTTTTGTATCTCCGGCAAATAGGCCACGGTCTGTGCAGAAGACTCCCTTTAAAGCGGACATGAGATTTTTGTCTATAAAGCGTATCAAAGGAACTTACCTATATAACGTTTGTGTGGTCTGATCCTTGAAGGGACTATTGTAGTAAAACTTTGGAAAGAAGTCGCATTTGTTCTTCAGCTCTTTCCGGATCGGTTTTGGAGGAACTAACTTGAGAACTTGGGAAGCACAGTTTTCATTTCGTGCCGTGAGAAAGTGAATTCCCGGCGATTTAAACCGACATTCGCTGTCCGTACCAGGAAGTTTTCCAACATCGCGCTCGGCAGGATTGTTGGCACCTGAAAATTATGGAATGTAGTTATTTTGAAGTTTAGCGTATCTTTATTCCAAGCTGCACCCACCGGCGCATACTCTTGTATCCGAGGACTTTGTGATGAGACATGAGGTGAGACCCAGTCCAATCTGCATTTCCCTTTCATTGACTTTGGGCAACGATTGGCCCCCAGATGATCTCTGTTTCTTCGCCTGGATGAATGTGACGCGTTTCTTCTGCCTGGAGTCATCCTCCTTTCTTGGCGATGTGGGGCTTCCCATGGGCTCCAACTCACGATTTTCTTGGATGAATTGAAGTATCCGATCTTTCCGCGACTGTTTGTGCTGTAACGGAGGCATTCTTGAAAGCAAAGTGTTTATGTGTGTGGATTTTTAGAATATAAGTGATTTATGCGTGTGAGTTATTGCTTTATTGTTACTTGAAGTGTCTACTAAGTTCATTTAGTTTATTAAGTTGGAAATAGTTTCCAACTTAAATAAGGAAATAGTGAGTTAGAGAGCAAGCAGATGTACCCACGATGAGGAAGTTCACCTTGGTGGGACGTCGATAGCTATTTCAATAAGCCATGAACAAAAAAACTTTCTTATTTGTGTGTCAAAATGTGTTTATTGGTCTGTTTATTCAAAGTAAAAAATATATATAATATTCTCGTAAAATTCAATGTCCTTTCGGGAGCCTTTGAATGTTTTTCTTTTTGTTAGTTAATATCGCACTTCCAACCGAAATGCACATCCGCATTATTTTCCGACATGATCGCACTATTTTCGTCTACTGTGTCTTCCTTTTCGCTTAACAAGGATTCAATCTTATCGTCCTGATCGTCGTCCAAACTAGCGAGATAGTCCCCTTCGTTAATTAGGTCTGTTACAAAAAGGCTATCATTGATTCTTTTGGTTGGTGAGTTAGTACTTATAGGAATCTTATCAGCTCGTTTCTCCTCCTCAAATTCCTCATATTCTTGGCACTTCATCCGTTCTTGGGAATCGTTTTTGGGAGGGTGGTATTTAAAAATTAGCTGAACAAAGATTTCGTCCAGCATATCGTCGTATATATCGTGAACAATCCGCTCGTTTTCCTCTTTCCACCGCTTTCCGGGCACTGAGTGACGAATAAGTTTCCTGATGATGGCCTGAGCCTCGTACCACGAGGGCTTGTGGTCGGAATCGCTCTCACTTTCCGTGGAAAAGAGGTAGAGGTCGTTGTCGATGAGGCGATCGATAAGGTCACTAGTCAGGGTGCTGGCTACGTCAAAGGGCTCTAGTTCCCGCCACACCTTACCGAAGATCACCTCATCCACAATGTACTGAACCACCATTGCGTTTTCGTGCTTCACCACGGCGGCATCCAAGTCCGGGCTTACCATGTCGCGGAGCATAAGCCGCAGCGGGACAAAGGTTAGGGGGTTCTGGATGAGCTTGAAGCTCTCCAGCCAGCGCTCAATGTCTCGATCGATTTGACGAGCCATTTCGGTCACCGTTTTCGACGTCTCGTTGGCGGAAATCGCCTCCACGTCGTTCCCGAGGATGTTTTGGATGAAGTTATCGGTGACCTCGTTGTTAATAGAAATGCTCTGCTGGAACATCTTCTCGTACAGCACCCGCAACTCATTCTCCTGTTGTCTATTTCCTGCTTCAATGGCTTCGCGGCGCCAACGCTTCTTCTGGGAAAGCATGGCTAAGGCGTGTAGGCGTCGCAGCTCCACCATCCGATTCGTTTCCTCGAAGAGAAACTCCATGAGGTTGCCGATCATTCTTCCCTCGTGGGCGCTGATCAAGACCTCCATGTTGACACATTGAACATCCCGTTCTATATTCCTATCAACCGTTGAGAAGGGTCTTTTCGATTTTTGTGATGCGTTCTTATCCCAGCGCTTTAGGGTGCCTCTACCAAAGGAGATTGGTGGGGGCGGATCATAGGAAACTATTGAGTCTCCGTGGTTATCGAACTTTGTCCAATCTACCTTTTTTTTCAGGCACTTGGGCGCATCGGTGGGGAGATCTCCGCGGTTCCTCAGCGTCTTAAGGAACACGTAGAGGTTATGTAGGTTGGCATCCGTGCAGAAATTCTTTTCGTATTCGCCTGTCAGCTGCTTGGGCTCGGCCCAATCGTGCAGCTTCCTAAAGGGGCACTTAAGCTGGCTCATGTTCACCTGCTTCTCCAGCTGATCTATCCGCATGTCGAAGGCTCGACGCCCTGAGCACGGCTCGAAGTTGCGACGGATGGGGTCCACCCCGTACCGGCGGATCGGTGCGTAGAATTCGGAGCAGCGCGATCCCAAGGCGAACAGTGTTTCAGGTTTTTCCCATTTCCGGGGGGTTTTGGAAAGATGCATGGTTATCCGCCGCATGCCGCGCTGGTACTCGATCTCGTTCTTCCGCAGGTCCGCCTGGCGACGTTTCTCGATGCGCTCACAGGCCTGCTCAATGCGTGACTTGGAGGCGGCATGCATCTCCTTCTCCCGCTTGTCGAACATCTTGATCACGATCTCCAGACGCAGCATCTGGCACTCCTGGATGTACTCCTCCCTTTGGATCCACTCTGACCACTCGAAGGCCTGTAGCAGGTTCTTGTACTTTTGGAACTCCGATTTTCGGGCATCTGCCTGAAGTGTCTTCATTTTGCTTCTGATGGCCACCAGGAGAGCACGGCGCTTGTTGGCGCGCTCAAAGACGTCCACCTCGTAGACTCCCGGAGGCCCGTCTCCCGGCAGTATTGTGGGCAGAGTGAAGAGCTCCCGGATTTGGTCTAAACCTTCAGCCTGAAAGGTCTCCGGAAGGTAGGGCAGGGTTTGTGCAGAGGACTCCCTTAAATGGAAAGCAAACGTAATAGAAAGTTACTCAGTGGACTTGCCGCCCTACCTGTAAAGCGTCTGCGTGGTCTGATCTTTGTTCGGGTGATGATCCACATATTTGGGAAAGAAGTCGCACTTGTTCTTCAGCTGCTTTCGTGGTTGATGTGAGTTATCCAGCTCCAGTACACTTATCGCTACATTGGAGCTTCTTTTCTGAAGGAAACTGTTTCCAGGGGCGTGGAACCGACATTCACTATCTGTGCGCGGAATCTTTGCAGCCGGCTTGATTGTGCCTGGAAATGGATACATTTAGCACGGTGGAGCACAGGATCTTGGCCCAGACAAACCTCCTGTTAATCGCTGGCCCATTGTAGGCGTTGAGATCAGACATGATGCCAGTCCTTTATCCTTTTTCAAAGCTTGACTCTTGTCATTCGAACGCGATTCCTTTTCTCGGTTTTCCTCAATAAATCGCATAATCCGCTCCTTGCGCTCCTCCTGCAGGGAATTGGAAATTTTTTCTTTGCGGTTCCGCATTTCAGTAATCGAGTATTTTTATCTCCAGTGATTATTGTTGGAATTTCTGGTTGAATTCTCTTTGGGAAGAGTATAGAATGCAGCCTGCTTGGTTTAAACTAAAGTATTTTCAATATTGTGAATAATGACTTTGGGCGAAAGTGTTTGCTTATTGGATATTATTTTGTCTCAATTATGATTAAAATTTTCCGTTTTCCCAGGCAGAGATCTAAATCCTAATGGGCTCGGCTCATCAATATCAATTTGGGGCACTGAAACGGTCAACATTTGCCCAAGAATCTCAAAGCTATCAAGGACTTGAATGAGGCAGAAGACTTTACAGTTTACAGCCACCCCGCCTGCCAGGACGTTAATCATTTATTATCCGACATGTCTGTGATTATTTAGCTTTTTGTCTCTACTCGCCCATATTTCATTTTCTTCTCGGGCTTTAAATTTTTTAAGTCACCGGAGATGTACCAGCATCACCCACACCATCCCTTCTGCAACTAATTTTGTGTAATAATTTATGAGCAAAGTTTACCCGGGGGTAGGAAATGCTTTTCGATAAGAAGTGTTTTTGACGATTAAGCACAACACTCGAGCAAGTTGGGAGCCGTAAATTGTTGTTTTCCAGGAGGGAGCTAGCCCGGGGGTGTTGAGCATTTGAGAGAGTCTTCGGTGGGCAATTTAATGTGGCACTTGTTCCGAAGCCAAGCCGAGCAAGCGATTTTTTCGGCTAAGGACCTGTTCCCAAAAACTTGACCCATTTTGACAGCTTCCCAGATTGCCAACTTTTAATTGGCATCAATTTTTATCAACTCGGAGAACAACTCTTCTCGACAGTGCAATTGAGGACTCATGTTCGTGCTTAGCAGGCCCATTAATTATTGCCTCAAAGCCTCAAACTCTGAAAGGCTGAAAGCCCCCTCCTGCACTTGCCCATTAATTACCTTTGCTAAGCATTTTCCCATTTATCAGACCGGGATTCGGTTCCTGGCGAAAAGGTTTTTGGAACGATTTCAGGAGCCTGCAGGATGCCTGCGTGACCCCATCAAAAATAATGATGCCAATTAGCCGTCAGAGTTTTCGCCGAATGTTTAAACCGATTAGAGAGCCAATGACAATATCTTTTCCACAAGAGCATAGAATACCAGGAAAAGCCTTTTAAAATTATATTTTTACACTGAGCGGTGAGGATCTTACCTTTTCTATACTATACTCTAATGAATTCTAAGAACACTCATCTTCGAAGGACAGTCTTTAAATATATTTTTATAAAACATATTTTTGGGGTATTTTAAATTTAATAGCAGTTTTCGAAACAGTGAGCTAATTGTAATTAGTTATTTCTTTGGGTTGCCTCGTTTTAATGTTATTTTTCGAAGGTGTGGATGGAGATGCTGGGTCTTTTCTATTTTCATTTTCCAAATAATGCGTATTTATGAGTAAACAATGAAATTATATTTACTTTTACTCTGTCAATATTTGCATGCAATTAATTTTCCCAGCCCGGGCAGGAAGCAGGAGGCAGGAGGTTGGGGAAAACTGGGGGCCACCATCACATCACCATGAGGAGCGAGCAGTGAAAAATCAAAATCAAGCGAAGCATGGAGCGAGGGCAAAGTGCCGTAACGTGTGCAGGGAGTACTTTCCATGGACCCGTCTCCAGGACATCCCATTACCCAAACACCCAGCCAACGCTCCACCCCAGGGTCTGCCGCAATTTACTTTAAAAGTATTGCTAACGAAGGAATCGAAGACGAGTGGCTGGCATCTAGTCCTTTGTTGTTGGAGGTCCTGTTATTATTGTATCTGACGCTGATGATGGGCGATGATAACGAGATACTCGGCTCCGCTTCGCTCTGTGCTCCGGAGAAGTTTGCCAAGTTGCCGGGCTTCCTTACGGCGCATCCTTTGTGGTCGGTCGGGTCGTGGCAGGACCTCTTGCCGGAAAGGTCTGGCTAATGCCAGCCGCATTTCACCATCCCTTGGTTGCCCGCCAAAAAAGTTCGTTTTGCATGCTTTCGACTTTTTTAATTAAATCTTCGAGCAGAAGACAAATAGAATTGGCTAAAGTGCGGCCGAAATATTGGGAATTGTTGGCTAAAAGGGAGAGGGTCTCCATCTCTCTCCCTGAAAAATGAAGCCATTAAACCACATCCAACTCGTTTCGTTTAATGGCCTGGCCGTTTAAATTTTCAGGCCTCGTCGAAATAACAACAAGAAAGGGATCTTTGGATTCGCTTGGCTTGATTTTATGTTATCAAAAATATTTTCAGGCACTTGAATTAATTTATAGCTCCACGACGCACTCCCCTTCGAAACGGCTAAATATCATTGTTCTTCTGGAAGAGGGGCTTTATCAGATACTCCTCTAATCAGGTGCGGAACAAAGGGAGCTAAAGTGAATTATGTTTTTAATCAAATTCATTCAGGCATAAAAATCTTAAACCCAAAGAAAATTGTGGGTTTTTTTATTGTTTTTTTTTTTTTTATATATTTTAGAGTTAAAGTATTCTTAGACTACGCCTCTGTTTCGAGCCAAATAAATGTTCTAAGCGCAAAAAATTGTAAATCAATATTTATTGTAATGGGCATGGATTCAACATATAAACGTGCTGTGAAATAATAGGGTAAGCCTTTGAAAAAAGGTTGATAGATATTTACTTATAATAACTATGTTTATAATTTAAGCAATAAATTTGAATTAAATAAATATATTCTTGAAACTAGTCGATGAAAAGTATAGACTTACTGTTTAGCTATGATATGATTTTGTTATTTTATTTTTTGTGTAACATTGTGTAGAAATTCATAAAACTATATGCACTTTATATTTTTTATGCTCTTAAGAATCCTAATTATTTTTAGAGAGCATCAATTCGTCGACTAAGTGGTGTCACTTTCTATTCCCATTTTTTTGGCATTTTTTGGGGGGTTGGCTTTGTATGTGGTTTTGCCTTTCGCGCTTATGTCGTAAAATTTATGACACGAAATGTTTTGGCATTACTTTCGGACGGTTTATCTGCGGCCATGTAGCACTCACAAAGGTGGGCGGCCTGTTAGGTAGGCGTGGCATGTGGTTTCGCCCAGCCCTTCCTGGCTTGTTATTCTCGATTTGGGACAAACATAAAAAACAGCGACCATATTTATTTATACTATATGCACCCTACAACCATACATGTATTTGTATGTGAATATGAAAATTTTTAGATTTATGCTCGAAAATTTGCATTTTTTTCCGTTCGTCCTGCTGCTTTGAATTGTTTTGGTATGGAAGGCTTCGAAAAGGATTGGGTTTCGGAGGTTTCCATGGATTTTTTGGGGCGGGCATCGTCGTCGGTTAGCCATTTATCAACTACTTCGCTTCGAAGGCAACTTTCGGGCCAAAACATAAAATTGCACTTATGCAGCTCCAATCTAGCCATAACCAACCAGCCATAACCAAAGCCCAGCCAAGTGCATGTGGGTTCCTCCTTCGGCCTTCGTCCTGACATCCTTTTGGGACACGGAATAGGGAAAACTATTCTCGCACATCTTCGGCTTGGCTGTGTGTTTTTTGCTCCTTTGCCGGAGACTGGCGGAGAGTGTAGTTTGTGGATACATCCCATCCCCGGAACCCAGATCCTGCATCCTGGATCCCGAATGGCTGAAAGCCGCATAAATTGCTTTAGCACCAAAGGGATTTGTGTCAAAATCAGACCAAAACAGCCAGCCCAAAGACAAGAAGCCTTCACTCCGTTTATTCGGTTTGGTGTCTATGCGAAATAGAAGAAGTCTGTCCGGATTTATGATGGAGAAGCCATTCCATTCAAAGTGAGTTTCCTAGAAAACAGGTCCTTTTATAGAAGAACAAGAAGTACTCTGCAAAAAAGAGGTTCCATAGTTAATGAATCAAGTTTTTCTAAACCGAAACTAGATCACTAAACCGTATTGTAATTCACATCAAATCTTATTAGTTTACCTTCCTCGTTGGCTTTAAGAAAATAAAGCCTGAAAAAATAACATATTCCCTTTATTTTGGCAACTCAGCCAGGTTCATTAGAAATGTATGAGACCCTCGCTAATGGCATCCAGCAAAAAAGGGAATCCATGGCAAAGTTTTGCCTTAATTTTAAGCATTTTGTGTTGCTTCTCCGGGCAGAAAGTTTTTCCGCTTCAATGGGCGGAGGCAGAAAAAGCGGCGCCCCTCCACATATGGGCGGATACATATCCGGATCCGGATATACACACCTACGTGCGTATGTGTACGTATATGGGATCTTGTGGTTGTGTGGGTGGTGTGGCAGCCATATTACGCTCTAGCAAATCAGCTTACAACTTAAATTGAGGCACTTTCGTTTAGCTTCACTTTGCATGGCCGCTCCTTTGCCGCACATATCCTTGAGTGCCTTTGGCAGGGAGGCCTTTGCCAAAAGCATCTCGAGCTCGAGCAGGAGCAGGAGGTGCGCGGATGTATGTGGAGTTGAAAGGAAGCAAACAAACCGCCAGTGGCACAATTTAGTTCCTCAGGGAAAATGCTAAAGTTTTCCCTGTTGTTGTTGCAATTTCTGGCCTTTTTTTTTGGGCTGGGGCGAGGGCGGAAAGAACTTTTCACTTGCTCTATTTACCAGAATATTTCTTCAGCTTTATGTGCACATATATAGAAATAAATCAAGGGATTTTTGGGATTTTGGTTTTTTTCTTTGTGCTTCGTTTGGTTTCGTTTAGCTCATTGCTTTTCCTATTCTGCTTTCCATCGCCATCCCCAGATCCCATTTTCCGACATATGAGCTGCTCCCGACGGGGCATTAGTTTGGAAAATTGTTTAGTCCACCGCAGGCCTAAGCAACAACTTGTTGTAGTTTTCCTTGCCGAATTGTGGCCAAAAGCTGCTATACAAATACAATGCAATTAAGGCCGATTTTCTCTTTCATGAATCAAAAAAGTTTTATTTACTCTAAAATTAAATGGGAGTCAAGTTGATTTGTGTCCTGCACTGGACCAAGTAGACTCAGCCAAGAAAGTTACTCTCGAAACATCAAGTACATTATACTAATTAGCGACTGAGAGAGTAAACTATAGAATTGATGCGATCCAATAGTGCTTAGTGTTAATTAAAGCAACATTTGCTGCACAGCTTTCGGTTAATCAAGCGAAAAGCCAACAGGAGCGACAGGAGCAAGCACAAGGATCTGTACATTATTGATAATTTGCCGCATGTCGAATCGTGTTTAATTAGGACTGTAAGTGGGGAGCTCTGCCCTGCCCCAGCCACAGCCATGACATGTCTTTGATGTTGGCGGAATGTCCTTTGGCAAATGCGGTTAATTAAATGTACTCACATATTAGCTGCAGTATTTCAAACATTTTATTTGGCATCTGTCGAAGGTGATGGTAATGTTTCTGCAAGTAGCATCTGAAAATGAGCAGGAAAATTATTTTTACGGAAAATGTGACAGCTATCGATGGACAAAAAGTTGACATTGGAAAATTACAAAGGACGTTTGGTGTCCGGTGGAGTGGAAAATGCGTTTCAATGAGTTTCTGAGTTTCAATGGAAATTGCGTAAAATGTCGAAACGAGGTTCTAGCAGAGCAGGCATGGATATGAATATGGAATGGAAAGCGAACCTGGTCTGCAATTTTTCAGATTTCGGAAAATGTCTTCAGGGCATTAAAACTAATTAGTTTGTAATTGAATCTGTTCCTGACCACAGCCTTAGTTCAGAGGAAGCGAAAGCGGTATCCCTGGCAACAGTGCGTATGAGTTACAAAGGCACTGCAAATGCATTCGCCTGCAGCCTCAAAATATTGTGTTACTTCCATTTCTCTGAATATGAGTATGGATATGAGAATGGGAGAATTAAACCACATTTACGAACTATTAAGCCATTTTAAATATTTACCTTTAAGCCCGTCATGGACATTAAATCCATCACGATAACGAAATCGAATTAAGAGGAAATTTTCAACTCTGCCCGTGTCTAATGGCGACAGACAAACGAATAAATGGAATAAATCAAATATGTCCCCTGGCCGCCAAATGCTGTTCAAATCAAACTGACTGTCGGCCAGCATTTGACATTTAATTAAATAAGAGCCGCAGTTGGCCATGTTGGAATGTGGGTTGTGGACTATATATACCATAGAGAGCTATAGAGGTGGTGGTATCCTGTGAACCTCCCTGGCTGAAGGGGAAGAGTAAGTGCATAACTTTTCCACCTACATTTTTCGAGCATGTTGCCCTTTTTGTTTATTTGCGGAACTTTTTTCATTTTCATTTATTTGCCATGCTGGTCACAGCTGCGTGGGTGCGCACTTCCTTCGTAATATTTCCTTTTTTTGCCTCGGTTTCTCCTGGCTGCCTTTGCTTTGTGACAGCTCATAAAATGTGAGCGACACGCATTAAAAGTGTATGCCTCTAAGTAGTGGGGAGGGGCTTGGGAGGGGGTGTTGTATTTGACACTGAAGAATGGCCTCTGGGGCCAGTGTTGCGCTCCTGTTTTACTACAGGTCCTGGGTGCTGCTCCTGTTTGGCCGGAGCTGGGGACGGGGCCGGGGCCATATTATGATGAGCCGGCAAAGAGCAATATGAAAATGAGGAAAAACATTGCACACTGGTGCCGCAGGCTGGTGCGGAAGATCTTTCTGCCCCCGCAAGGACATTTCCTAATAAGCAAAAGAGCTTCCTAGAGCTGGGCCGGAGCTAATGCCGTCTATAAAGGCGGATTGAACACCTAAATAGTCCAGGCATTTATTTAATTGAAATCTGTGCGAGAGCCCATTAAATGTTTGCTCATTTATCACGAGCCCGGGCCGGAATATTAAATTTGCTCAAGATTATCCAAATATTTGTACACATTCCAGGGGCAGAGGCCCGCAGGATGCCCAAGTCACAATGTAAATTAAAGCTTGCTGGAAGATGCTTTGATTGTGGAATGTTTTTTGAGATTTTATTAAATTATGATGCCCGGAGCCTGAGCTTGAGGGTTATCTTAGTTTATGAAAACTGTGAAGGACTCATGATGAATATTTTCGTGACTTAACATAACAATTACAAATAATTGCCACTGTTAAATGGCGCCTTAATTTTCCATTTAATTATATGGCCCCATAACGATCTGTACACACTCATCCCGGCTCATCCCACATCCTCGCCAGTCGGACTTTATTTTATATTAATTATCGCGCTATTGAAAGACGGGGATTTTTGGTGTTTTATTTTATTTCATGCATATTTGTCTGACTGGCCGACTGCTTTTTTCTGCTGCAGAAAAATTCTGCTGCAATTTGCATTGCATGTCCTGGCAGCCATTTTGTGCGCAATTAAATTGCGTAAGCGTTTATTGCCCCCGGGTGTATATGGATTTTATATTTGTATATTATGCTTTTACCGTTTTTATTTTTATTTTTAATTGGTTTGGTTGCCGTTGGATTTGTACTTTATGTTGTTGTTTTTTCGGGCCTTTTAATGAGCCAGTTGCCATGCAGCATTAATGGCAAAAAGCCCACACTCTTAAAAAAGCGACAAAAAAGGAAAGCCCCACCCGTTCTTTGCACAAAACGAAACAGTTTTTCAATGAAGTGTTGCTTCATTAAATATGAAAATTAATGCTATTTATTTTGATTAAAAATTCATTTGCATTGCATTTCCTAAAAGTTATCCAATAGTTGGGTGCACTCATGCATAAAAATTCGCAAATAATGTCGGCAATCATTTGCAAAGTTTGATTTGCTTATCGAAGCGAACGATAATTTGCGTCAAGAAGATCCATAAAAAGTGTCTTTTCTAAAGCCCCATTTTACTACATTTTATTTACAGCATTTACAACTTAGTTTCGGCATCATCACCTTCATTTTTGTGAGTCGCATTCGACGGAAAGTTTATGCAAAAACTTCAAATGACCTAACTTTGTGATGTAAATTTTGGCCGGCTTCCCCTCGAATAAGGGTGAAACATTAATCAAAAACCCAGCCTGGCGGCAGAAGCCCTTCATAAAAATTCAAATAAAATTTAAGGAATTTAAAGCATTGACAATTTTCAGTTCGGAGCTGCCAGGGATACGGTTTTATGATGCGTGAACCATTAAAAATCATATAAAAAATTCCCCCTTTGAGATCCAACGCAATCCCCGAACCCAATTGAGTAACCAAAGCCCTATTAGGGCCCACGGCGATGTGGCTATATGTATCTGACAACTGTCACCAGCTCGGCTCATCCGTGCCCTGCCACACAAAGTGGCAGTCTCATCAACTGCAGGCGGCGCAACCCTTTGCCCACCCCTTTGATATCACATGTTTTTTTTTCATTCCTGCCGAAGCTCAACCCCCGCCTGATTATCAAATGCGAAACTAGATTTCCAAAACTTGCTTTTATGTTTATGTTTAAATTTGGATTTATCTCCCTTCGGATTCGAGTCTCGAGCTAATAACAAAGGGGAGATTTAAATTTTGGTTGGTATTGTCTCTCTGTTTTCTTTTTTTCGGCAATGGCTGTCCCTTTTATGCCAGGAGTCGTCCTGGTTCACGTAGTGGTTCCTGATGCTCCTGCAAATAATATGCTGATGGTGCTGCTTGCTGTGTAATTTTCCTTTAGTCTCGGAGATTCTGTTTAAAACTCAGAGTGCTGAAGGACAGTGGAACAGATTGGAGAAACAGACAATAAATAGTTGGTTTAGAAAAGGTATTTTAAGAATGATACCTGGGACTTTGGAAGTATTTTATTACCTCTTTTCGATCGAAAATTTCTTGGGATAGTTCCTTATAATTAAATTAAAGTACACTTTATTTATTTCCACTTGATTGATTTTTTCTTATTTTATATCTTTTAGAGTCCACTGTCCTAGGCAATCCCTGCTGCCAGAGCTAATTAAATTAAGTTCATAGCCTCGTTATGCTCCGCCTCGCTTCGCCTGGTGTTTCATATTTCTTCTGGTGCTTTCTCTCTATTCAATATATTATTATGTATTCCGGTTAGTTGATATTCTCCGGGAGTGAGTTTAGTTTCATCTGCAGCTGCTGCCCATTCCACCCACTCACTACCCACCGCCGCCCACTGCGCTTTGTCAGGGCAGAAGGCAAAGAAAAATATTTAAAAGGTATTTCAGTGTAGACCACATAGAAGTACACGAAATGGGTGGAAATGCACACACAGACACAGACCCAGCCACACCTACAGCCAGAGTATAGCTGGTGGGTGGTGGTGGCCATGGGAAGACCTTCCGCCCACCACCTCCATCTGCCCCTCCTTCTGCTGTAATCACGTTGCTGCACAACGTCGACGTTTACTTTTTGACTGCCAGAGGCAATTGCTTTATTAAGAGTTTCTGCTCTACTTGATACAAGGCACCCTCCGCCCTCCACCCCTGTCCCTGTCCCCGGCACTTGGGACCACTCTTCTTACACATTTGCACCCTGAAAATGGCTGTCTGTTTGCGCAAGTGTGTGGGTCTGCGTTGGTAAAGCTTAATCTTACTTAGTTAACTTTAAATTAAATCTTGATATTCACATATCGTTGGCCCAGCCCTCCGCCCTCAGTCCTCAGCCTTGCAATGTCCTCCTATGGTTCAGTGGGTGGTGGGTGTTGTTTTAATGTCCATGTGTGTGCGCCTGTGTTTGTGTGCAGGATGCCAATTTTAATGTGGCCTCGTGTTCACCCTTCTCGGCCTGGCTCGACCAACTCATGTTTTTGCCATCAGGCAGACAATTTCACATTTTATTTTCTTTTATTTTTTACAATACATGTGGGCATTATTAGTGCCAGTGTGTGTATGGCTGCGAGTGTGTGTTCGTGGACGGTAACCATAGAAATTTTATTTTAATATTTTTTTAATGAGCATGCTAAAAATTTAATACATTTTCCTTGCTGGCGGTGTCAGTTCTTTTTCACATTTTCCGCTACACTTTCTTTTTATTTTTGTTTGTGGTCCACTAATGGCTGGCAAGGACTTTACATTAAACTTAATGTAAATTATATTAATCACATTTTGCTAAACAATTCTGTATAAAAAAAGGTTAAAGTTTGTTTTTAGCTCTTGAATAATTTTTATGGTCGGTTCGGAGGGCATCAAATATTCATACACTCTCCTCGTCCATTCGTTTCATTTTATTTTAATTTGTGTTTTTGAGGTTTTTGCATTTTTATTACATTCTCGCATTCCCAGCATATTTTCCTACGGATTCCTCTCTGAGTGGGGGTGTGTGGTGGAGTGTGTGGATTTTTGGAACCCTGCTCAGGTTTTCGAGGCTTTTCGGTTAATACAAAGTTTTGGTCCAACAATTTCTGCTCACCGACCGTTGGACTGGCATGTGAGTTGTTTAAACTTTAATCGTTTTTTATCCACCTTTTTTTTTGCCCAAAATATGATATAGAAATTCAAAAAGTTTTATCAAACAAAGTGTGGAAATGTGAAAAAGGTGGGCAGGAAAGCAAACGTAATCATATATTCAGTGCGAGGAAGTGAAAACCTTATTTTAATTAGTTTACGGTCACTAATTTGTTATTTGAAATGAAACCCAACGCCCTGAGGTACTTTCAAAATTTCCAATACGGAGTTTCCTTATTCCCTCTAGAATGCTTGTTGGAATCGTGTTAAGTATAATTCTGCTTTCAAGCAAAGCATTTGCAATTGTCTTTAATTGAATGAAACGGCTTTTCCACATCAGCACATTGGCGGTGCGGCTCCTTGTGTATTTTTTCACCTTTCCTGGTATTTTCTTTGAAATGTCAGACTGCGATAGCGAATGTCTCACTCGATTGGGCTAAGTCCGTGCGATTCCTGACAGCCTGGGGGATTGGAGGATTGTATCCTGCCCGGCTTAGCGCCGCCATCTCGGAGGCATTACATTAAAACCATTTAATTGACACATCGATTGGGAAGAGGAGGCTGATGGGTGGTTGTGAAAGTAACACCTACTAGAGGACCATTGTTAACATAGACGAGGCTTTCGTCTTGCCTCGCCACACACATTGACGACTCCATGCTGCAGTTTTTATTTTCCATTTTTTTTTTTAGAAGTTGAAAGCAATTTCTTCAATGGCTGCAAATTTGTTGGCAACAATTTGAAACGCTCATTTGCCGAGGCATTCAGAGCCCGCCTTTGAAGATGGAAGTGAAAGCTAGAAAGGAAAGTTGGAAATGGGGAAAAGGGAAACGGGAAACTAGAAAATGGCAAACGGTGAAGAGGAAAAGTAAGTGAACCTGCCGTGCCATAGTGAATTGTAATGCAATGGCAATCGGAATCAGAAACGGAATGCGAATCAGAACGAGATGGGAATGAGGGCAGAGTGGGAACGAGTCACGTAGCTGCTACACTGTGGCACTCGTAGTGGGTGTGCAATTTCTTGTAAAAGTGCTCAATGAATCGAAATTAATTAGTAAGGGAAGCTGGCACAAACCGACAAAGCACAAAGGCAGCTGCCAAAACACACAAAAAATAAAAGGCAACGGCAGACAGTTGCTGGGAAAGCTGCAACAATTTGTAACCTGAAGGAAACCGACTTGAAGCAAGCAAATAACGAAGGACGAAAAATTAAGATTTCCTTTTCATTATAACCATTTTTTTTCCACCTCCCCCTACTCCGCCCCAGTCCAGTGACGTTTTCCTATTTCTTTTTCAAGTTGGCTTTGGCTCGTTTTCTCGGGGTCTTGGGTTTTGGGTCTCTGGGTTTGAGGACATTTTACACATTGCCAGGCGCTTTGAAGTGTGGAAATTTAATTAAATTCAACTGGCGAAGGAGAAACGAAAAAAAAATGGAGAAAAAACGAAATAAACTAGGCGAAAACAAGGGGGAGGGAGTGCTGCGTGTGCTAGAAATTCGCACTTAATTAGAAATGCGATTACCGGGTCTTAGCTGCTGACTTGTGCACTCTATTCCCGGCTTGCCACTTTTAACCGAAAGTAAATTAAATTCCTACGGCCCTCCACATCCTTGCCAAGGACAGTAATCACACATATTTTCTCTTTAAGCTTTCCCCACTTTCAGGCTTACTCCGAAATATGTTTTTCTCATTTTTTTATGGACTGTCAAAACAACTCGCAATCCGGAAATTCATTTCCAGCGGCAACTGCCACAAAATGAACCCCAAGAAGGCAATTCAAAAACTTATTTATTTGCATACTTTAACGAGATTTTCCATGGCAATCAGCTAGTTTCAAAATAAAGAATAAACATATATATAGAGATGTGGGTTGTGGATGCTGGACAACAACAATTATTGTCAATGGCTGGCAAACATCCTGTGTAGCATTAAAATCTTGTGGTCGACTGCCTTCAAGGGCTTCCGCCTCAAAACTGTTATTACTTTTATTCCAGCCTGTGGTATTTTCTTATCCTGGGCTTTAATTGGAAGCCCGAAAATGGGCAGGAGTCCTTTATTCGGCCAGCAACTTGCAGATGGCCGGGAACGGGCAAAGTTATTCGGCAGCAATCTAAATTACTAATGGCAGTAACTAGCGAAGTCTGTCGGGGCACTTCATATGACCCGGCCGGAGTCCTGGGGCCCGCTTGTAGTCTTCATCTCCTCAGGAGTCCTCAGGACACGGCCAAGAGGCACTTATTTTTATTAACTTTTCGGCCAACGAGTGCACTTGAAACTGGGTTCTGTATACACGACAGACGGTTGTCATGTATATGTTTCCACTTTTCTCCCTTGGAATTGCAAATTATAAACAGAGCTTAAATGCATAAGCTTACCTTTTTTTTGGGCTTCCATAAATCTACGTTCGCCTTTGGCAAATGGAACATTTCATATTGTTGATTTGGCTGTCAAAATTGTCTAGTAAGCGAAAGCTTCGCTTGCAAACAAAAATCATGCCTCATATCAATGAAACTTTTTGGCTGAGTCTGGCAAAAAGCCACCTCAGGTAACTTCAATATTAATGGGAACAGAAAAGGTAGCTACCCATTTACAAGAAGGGGTTTTCTCCTCAGGGAGTATCCATTCTATTTCCATCCATTCATTTTGTAAAAGAATTTAAAGAAATAATATAGCATAAATAAGTTTTCTGCATAAAAACATCACTTACAAATTTTAACACTCCCCTTTTGGTATCAAATATTCGAGACACTCTGATTGCCAAATGGCAGATGAAAACCAAAAACTCGTAGGGACTCGGTCCCATTTGTGAGTGGGTTTTCTGCCGCCCACTCTGCCGACAAAATCGACTGGCAAAAAGCTGAAATTGAAAACTCAAAGTACATGGCATGATGCTTCCATGGCCATAATGTGCGCCACTGACATGCATATGTGCTCAAAACGTGTGTTTGCAAAGAGGTTGTGTGTCTGTGTGGCAGGCCAACAAACATTCAATTAAAGCATACTTTTGTGCGTCTCAAAATGGCGTCGCAGTTTTTCACACTGTTTCCGCTTTGCATGGTCAGCCAGCCCTTTTTTGTAATCCCGCTTTGATGCTCTTATGTGCAAACATAGAGCCTCGGGCTCTACGGACAGTTTAGGACGAATAAATTAATATTGCAAGTTTTTTCAAAACAAAGTTGGAGCAAAAAAAAAACGATACTTGCAATATTAATAACGAATTGGACAAAAAATTCTGTCAATTCGATATTTTGTTCAATGCAAATATCACGAGTTGAAATTGATATCTATTCATGGTTGGTTGGTACTTTTCCGGGGCTTTCATTTACTGGTTCTATGGACCAGGTTTTTAATTAAAAGTTATCATCCCAACTAGAGGGATTTTTTTTGCTTGTTATAATTAATTTTGCGATTTTCTAGGGCATCCTTTCTTCACCATGGCCACTAATTCCACTTTTTCCGTTTCGGTTCTTTTTTTCGCTTCAGTTCAGGTCCTGTTTTGGTTCCGTTTTAGTTTTCCAACATCTCCATAGTCCTTGGCTTTGTGCATATGTGTGCAATGGCTTCATTTGGCGCACAGAGAATCAGGAAAGCAGCCAGCAGAGTGAAAAGTAAGAGCCACTCCAGGCTGAGCACCTGCTCAGGTTCCATGTTCCAGGTTCCAGGATTTTTTTCTGCAAGTTGTTTCTGGGCTGCACACGAAACATTTAATTTAACTATAATAAAGCAATTTAATAATTTAGTTAGTTGGAAATGGGAGAAAAAAGTAAATATTATCTCTTTTGGAGTTTTTTTTGAAGACACCCTCAATAATTGACGAGCTATTCAGTGCAGTTCGATTGAACATGATTGTGATTGGAAGCAGGAAACATTACGTTCTGTAATTGATTTATTATTAATTCAACACCGAGTATCTGCAGCATTTCTTTCTGTGTGGCTTTGTTGCATGTGGAGTATTGTCTGCTGGCACTAATAGTTTTCTGCTCGTAAAGTCTTTGGTGTTGTTGTTTGTGCCCCTTGTCTTGGCTTGGCACTTCGATCTAAGTTGGCTTAGATTTTCCTCCGCTTTTCTCCGCATCTGTATCTGTTTCCGTTCTTGTTTCTCTAGCTGTATCTGTATCTCCAGCTATAGATATAGCTTGGTGTTTTCGGTCGAGGCTGCTTGTGCGCTTGGCATGGCGGAAACTTGCCAGGCAATTTCCGCTTTAAGTACCATTAAATTCGTATTCATTTTAATGAGCTCTCAACATGATGCCCCTTTTATCCCGGGTTCTGTTTCCCTCGCTGGCTTCAGTCAGACATTCAGTCAGTCAGTCAGTCAGTCAGGCCCGTCTCCCAGGGCCATCGTTTTAATGACATTCGATTCGTGTGTCTATGCCATGCTGTGTCTTTGTTTGGACAACCCATGGCGCTGGCGGTTTTTGGCCGGCCCCCTTTTAGCTTTACAACCACTTTTGATGGACTTTTCATTTCATTTCGGACCATTTTCGACCACTCGACGGTGAAATCTGCTTAAGGTCCACGACCGCAGGACTTTTCTTTCTCTCGGAGAGCAGGCGAAATCGATTAAATATCGCAAATGTGGTTTCCAAAGGATTCTCTTTATTTTTTAGCTCACAAATCGATTTTAGCCAACTCGCACCTGCGAAAAGTAATAGCTGTTGGTAAACTAATGAATCCTCGTGCCTTAGGCGGCATTAAGTATACGCCACGTTGCACACAATTACCTCGCCTTCTCACGAAAAACTCCTGATAAATAATTCAGAGCGCATGTGGAACTAAAAACGAAACAAAGTAAGTTAAGATCCCTCAGCGGCTTCAACCACCGAACAAAAAGCACAAGAATCATACCACTTTGGTTCGTGTTTTGCGACTTATCTCGGCGAATGGATTATGCAGTAGCTTTCCACAGGGGCAGATCGGAAGAGGGCGGGGCCCCACTTTGTGGGCGGCCCACACCAGTCCCTCCCGAAAATCCTCATCTATTAGGGCCAGTAAAAGCAATTATTTGAGTGAAAACTTTGAGACCACCGCTGAAAGTTAAGAGCTGCTTTTGGAGCTGCGGTGTTTTGGCATTATCTCGGTGCGTTTCACGTTTCATGTTTTTTAGTTGGTCCAGGAAATAAATTCTCCTAAAGTAGAGTCAGCAAAACAACTTTTTCCACCTCCACTCTAGCTGGCCATTGTGCTCCTCCGTCGGTTCACTGTTGATGTTAATGGTTTACCATTGCGGTGGGAGTCGTCGAATAGATTAGTTTTTCAATTTCTCAGCTCAACACTTCGGAGGCATTGAGTGGGATGAATGGCTTCAAATAATCGTGGTAATGGTGGAGGCAGTTACAATCCACAAAAAAGTATTGCCTTTTTGCCCTTGCAGAGGGTATTTTAAAATTTCTGAGATTGGAAATAAATTGATAAGTAATTTCATTACAAGATTTTGATAATATCTTAAAAGGGAAAAGGTTTAAAAATCGTAAGCTTTTCCGCTCAAGAATAGCAGATTCTTTTCTCCCGATCAAACTGCAGGTCTTTTAAGGTATTCCACTTAAGATTCGAGTGAAAATTGGCAAAGATACAGACATCGCTGTGGCCCATATGGGTCCTTCCCATACAACTCCTCAATTTCAAAGGGGTTCCATCAGAAAAATTGATGAAAAATCTAAAAATATTTTTGCTTCAGGGTTTTAATGCAGATCGATAAGGAATCGTTCAACAAATATTTTAAGGTATTCCGCTCAAGAATCGGGTGTTAATTGGCAAAGATACAGACATCGCTGTACCCCATATGGGTCCTTCCCATACAACTCCTTTATTTCAAGGGGTTCCATCAGAAAAATTGATGAAAAATCTAAAAATATTTTTGCTTCAGGATTTTAATGCAGATCGATAAGGAATCGATCTACAAATCTTTTAAGGTATTCCGCTCAAGAATCGGGTGAAAATAGGCAAAGATACAGATATCGCAGTACCCCATATGGGTCCTTCCATACAACTCATCAATTTCAAAGGGGTTCCATCAGAAAAATTGATGAAAAATGTACAAATATTTTTGCTTCAGGATTTTAAAGCAGATTGATAAGGAATCGATCAACAAATATTTTAAGGTATTCCGCTCAAGAATCGGGTTCCTTCCAAACATTGTGTATTCTCAAAGGAGTCCTGTAGAAAATGTAGCTTTCACCTTCTTTCATAGAAAATATACCGATTACACTCCCTTAAATAATCTGTTAGAGTATCTAAGCCGCGGCATTGCTCGAATAAGGCATTTGTTTGTTTTTCATTTTGTTTGATGACTTGCAATACATTTTATTTTTTATTGATTGCCGTGAGGGGTAGAAGGCTTTACGGTAAAGTGGAATATTTCAAGCTGATATTGAGTCCGTGGGTTGGTGCTGGTGAATTCAGTTTAGAGCCTTGGAATATGCATTTAAATGTCTGGCACCGCATTCAGCTCACATTTGAATGGCTTCGGCAATTTACATTCTAGTCCGTCCCATTTATATTCCATCAACGCCACTCACTTGCTTTGGCTGCCGTTGCTAACTATTTTCCTTTTGAGTGCAAAATGCTGGAAACTGTCACATCGAATTGGACAAACTCGCAGAGAATACTCGGATGGCATACACGTAGACAAATTCACATTCACTTGGCAAATTAAATAAACACCTATTTTAGCATTCACTCAACGAAATGTGCAATTACATTTCCCAAACGGGAGGTATTCTGTGGACACCCCTTTTGCCGGGCTGTGTGTGTGACCAACTTGCCGAAGGAGTTAAGGACTAAAGGACGGAGTTTCCATAACATTCGAGACTCAAGTCACCTGCCGGTTGAACAATTTATCATATGCTGACATGCCAACTGTCATTGTCAGCATCCGCGAAAGGTGTCGGTGGAAAGCCGGAAAATCAAGGACTCGGAGCCTCCACCATGTCTGGGCCGGCATTTTGTTTTCCACTTGCCACTTGTCAGACCGCTTTATTAGCCGGCCAACAAGGCTGGAAGGAGATCTGGCTTCCGTCCAGGAGACTCTCAACTATTTTCCCCAATGGAATTTGCAATTTCCCGTACTTTGCTTCGTTCATCAACTGTTTGTCATGTCAACTATGCGCCCAACTCAAGACAACACTTAATTATATTTTCCGTTCGCAGTTCTCTGTTTTCGGGCTCCCGGAAAAGTTTCTCCGCGGGAACCGGAGAACACGAAAACGGGAGAGGAGTGCCCGGAATGGAAAGAAAAATTACTCAAAATGGCAAAATGATTCCGTTGCGTTGTTTTTTATCCTTTCGGCTGCTACATCATAAATTATTGAAGTTGTCAGTCTGTCATGGCCAAGTCTCTGTAGTTCCTTCTCTATCTGAGGTCTCAGTGCTACGTGGGGGCGGGAGAGGTGGCGGGAGAGGGTAAGTTTAATTTGGCAGCAGGTGCCAAGTCGCGACCTCGTCTTTAAGCCAAGCCATTGTCCCACAAATACGTACATAGAGAAAAGTAAAATAAAACTTTTCCACTTATTTTTTCGCTTCCACCGAGAAAGAAACTAATAAAATGTCCTTTGCGGTTGACACAACTATATATCCTTTTTTTCAGCGAGGGTCCTCTGCTACTATAAAATTTATTTTGTTTTCTCATAACTGGCGAATGTTTCTCCCTTCTGGCCTGGCCTGGCCTGGCCTGCCTCGCCAGGACACTCAATAAATAAGTAGCGTAAATAAACCCGCAACCTCCTCGTTTTTTTGTCAACTCTACGGTTGCGAGGTAAAAAACTTTCGGTTGCCAGCTTTGTCCCGTTTACATGACAATTTGACAGTTTATTAAGTTGTCTCCCCAGCCCGCTGCAAAAGTTCCCACTTAATGGAAAACTTAGAGTGGCATAGAGCTTTCTCGGGGGACACGGTACCTGGCTATAAACTATTCAATCGCGTCGAGTTTCAAAAGAATATTATAAATTGGGTTGATTATGGACATAATTAAATTCCAGATTGGCAGTCTGACAAGTCTTCTAGGCTTGAGAATATTATTTAATGTTCCATAACGATAAAGAACTTAAACAGAATTTGCAATTTAATAGAGAATCCAATCAAGAAACAGCCCGCCATTTCCACAACAACAATCAACTATTTTAGTTGACAATTTCTCGAAGATTTAAAAAATGTATCAACCTTATAAGGATCGGAAAAAATCTGATTTGATTGCGAAATGACATTCCACCACAACTGGGCGTCCCAACGTGGACCCCTATTAACTATTGAATGATAATAATTTGGATATACTCCTATATTACGGAGACTTGTGGACGTTGCCCTGCAACTTTGACCACCTTGCCCCCGACGTTCGTTACTTTCTTTTAGAGAGGCATAACGAACTGGGTAGAGGTCCGTCGCAGGTCCCGATCCCGCTGCCGTTCCCGGTCACGTCCATGGTAGGCGACCCGATCGCACATCCGGTGGTGGTCGTGCTCCTTTTCCCGCTCCCGGTCTCGGCGCAGGCGCTCCTTCTCTTGCCTGTGCAGCTGGGTCCAGTCATATATGTAGTCGTACTGGTGCCCTAGGGAGCGGAACAGAATGCGGAAGAGCTGCCGGAGGTAGACGTGGTCCGGCGGCTCCTTGAAGCGGAGGTTTCGCACGTACTTCATGTACAGAGCAAACTCTGCGGGAAATCCCTTGCAGAGCTCCTCAATCGAGACGCTATTCTTCTTTTCCAGGATCTTCTCGTACTTCTGCTTCTTGTTGGCGGCGGTGACGCCCTGCCAGGGCAGCTTTCCAAGGTTAAAGTACATCATGCAATAGCCCAGGGACTCCATGTCGTCCCTCCGCGACTGCTCCACGCCCTGCTGGGCGTTTATGGAGGCGTAGCGGACTGTGCCGGTGAGGTTTCTGTCCTCTCGGTACGGGATGTGCTGCTCCGTGCCGGAGTCCTTGTACCGCTTCGAGAGGCCAAAGTCAATGAGGAAGAGCTTGTTGCTGTGCTTGCCCAGGCCCATTAGGAAGTTGTCCGGCTTGATATCCCGGTGGATGAATCCGTGCCCGTGCACGCACTCTAGCCGCAATAGCAGCTGGTCGACAAGCATGAGAACTGTCTTCAGGGAAAACCGGCGCTTGCACAGGCTGAACAGCTCCTCCAGCGAGGACCCCAGTAATTCGATTACCATGGCTTTGTAGTTCTTCTCGCAGCCAAAGTGCAAAAGGGCCGGAAATCCCGGACTCTCAGCCAGCTTCTGGTACACCTTGGCCTCGTACATCAGCTGCGGGCATTTGGCGTCCGCCGTCTCCACCTTGATCGCCACATCCGTGCCATCCTTAAGGCTCAGGCCTTGGTATATGTCTCCGAAGGACCCTGATCCGATGGCCTTCAGCACCTGATACCTTCCGCCGACCAGTTGGTTTTCGAGGTTCAGCGACGTGTTGCGGGCCTTCGATCCGGGCGTCAAAGGCTTTTCGGCCATGCCTTGTATGTGCTATATATATATGGGATTTGTGCTAGATCCCGCTGCAGAGTCCCAACTATATCAGATAGAGAGCGAACCTTGCGAGGGCTCCCGCTAAATGTATAGTTGATGTAAGCCGAGAAAAATAATTTTGTCTTTTTGGTCTTTTTGGAATTTCTACTAAGCCGATTTTGACGTTTTAAGCATGTTGTTTTTGCTCTCGGATTGTCGATTTTGTTGAACAAGAATTTTAAGGACTCAAATTTTTGACTGAATAATGAACGCTACCAAATAAAAGATCCAAAAACAAGCTGCATGGATTTGTTTTTTGTTGAAATCGTAGTAAGTCCAGGGGTTAGTTAATAGTATGTTGTAAATATTTATCCTAAGCTCTGTTTAGTTTCCACTTAGACAGGTTTATTTTAATCAAGCTAAGTGCAGTTAGTAGCGATTATATTTGCATTTAGTTGATGCAGTTTTATTTAAATTGCTCGCTCCAAATAAATTCAAATGGGGGACCAAACTCCAATTAGTTGTCAGTTTCGCCAAAAACGAGACCAACAATTTCCTGAAACGCTTACAGCATTCAACAGTTGAATCGGAAATTAAATATGGAGGAGTGGCGATGTAAAATGCAATATTTTAATGCGCCTCCATTATAAAATGGAAATAAGCTGGATATAAATATGAAATTAGATCATTAGCTTAACGTTTTGCAATTTAAATAGAGGGAGGTGGGAATGTGCAGGAAGGACAAAAAGGATGGGAAGGACTCTGGCAATGAGTGAAAATTAAGCGCTACTAAAGGTAAATAAATAATGAGCAAACACACGTAAAATGAAGCATTCTAAAAGCGGCTTACAATCAACATAATCATGCCCAGGACGATGATGATGATGATGGTGGCGATGATGGTGTCTCTGAAGTGTTTGTGTTTGTGAGTGTGTCAGTGTGTGCGTGAGAAGACAATGCCCGAGCCGAACAAAGCAACTTAACTGCAGGTGTATGGGTTGGTAGCAGAGCAGGTGCACTAAATGCTATTACGGCCACCCACTCCTCTTAACCCATTCCAACCAAAAGCCAGGAGCACCTTTCACTTGGCAACGTCCATTGTTAATAATTTCGAGACAAAAGTCCACACTAAAACAATAACTAAGCACGCATTAAGTAGTAAGTAAGTAGACTACAATGCTGTGGGCTTGCTAGTAGAAGGGCGGTCGGGCGTCGGCTTGGTCAGGAACGGAGTCAGTTACGTGCCCTGAACAAAAGTACTTCTGGCCAAAAGCATAGGAAATAGACATAAAAGCCAAAACGAAGCAGTCCAAGTGGCAAGAAGCTGCTGCAAACGACGAAGACGTGGCAGCAAATAAAATAAAACAAATATAATGAGATTTCGTGCAGCGGGTGGAGCTGAAAGATGCACGAGAAGAAAAAAGGGTTTCAAACTTGAGAGACTTATAAAATAATTCGAAATTTCCCTTAAATGTGTTTAAAAAAATAACTTAAATGACTACCCAATCCTACATTATTAAGTCTTTTTATTTCTTTCAGTGCCTGGCCTCTAGTAGAAGTGGCTGCAAACTAGCGTAGCATACTTATCAGCGCCAGAACCAAGGAGCAGCAGCAGCAGACCAAAGATGGCGTCGCCGCGCTTTTGTCTGTTTACTTTGTTAGTGCCTGAGTGTGTGTGTGTGTGTGTGCGTGAGGTAGCTTGCGAGCACAACAACTAAATATATTTTAGTTTTAACTATTTGCGCGACACAAACGACGAAGAAGCTACGCCAAAAGTAATGCCAAGTCCTGTAACTGTGTCTGTTTGAACACAAAAAGTATGTGACACACACACATAGAGGCAGACACATTTTCACTTTTCACAAAACACAGAGCACAAAAGCCGGCAGAGGACAAAGGATATTATAAATTACATACCAAGTTCGTATATTTTTTTCTTCACTTTTCGCTTCTCACAGCCTTGCTGGCAGTGTGCCTGTGTGTGTGTGGGAGGTGTGTGTAATTTGGTGTGTTATTGTTGCTGTTTCTGTTGTTGCCGTTTTACACTAGTTTCCATTCTTTGTCATCGTCCTTGTTGTTGCTGTTGATGTCCTCCTCCCGTCCTCGTCGGCTGTGCGTCGCCGTGTTATTATAATTTTAGCAGTTTATTTTCTTTTGCTATGCAAACTTAATTCCATTTCTCTGTTTATGTGCTTACACACTTGTTCAACTTAAATATAGACGAAAACAGGGTGTTTACTTCAAGGATTTATTACTTATAATGTCTACGAAATAATACATCCAAGGTCCTCAAATGACAGATCAGGCAGCATTAGTATTTCTAAATTATGTGACCCAAAGCTTGGATATATGGTACAAAAAAGCACCCTGTTTTCTAGCAATCAAAGAAAAGCCAACAACAGCAACAACAAGAGAAATAACAACACGATTCCTGAGCATCGTGAAGCACAAAAAAGTGGTTACCCCCGCACAGTCAAAAGTCTGCTCGTCTGGGCAGATCGGACGGACATTATTGCTGCCGTTTGCGTTGCCGTCGCAGTCGTGGTTGCTGCTGCGGCTGCTGCTTCTCTGTCGCTGCCGCGGCTGACGTTGACGCTGGAGAAGAAGTTGCTGCTGCTGCCAGCGACTGTACCAAACGTATAACGCCAACCACACACACACACCCATACACAGGAACAGAAATCAAGAGTTTAATGTATAGGTGTACATACAGATGGCGGCATATGGCAACATTCCACGCGCTCACTCAAACGGTACTCGGCAGGAGTACAACAACAACATGGACGACAGGACATGCAACATGGGGAGTGGTAGTGCTAACAGAAATAACAGCAACAGCAGCGAAAATAACAGGAGCAACAGCAACTTCAGTGACAAGAGCAACAGCAACACAAGCAACAACTACAGTAGCAGCAGCAGGAGTAGCAGGAGCAACAGCAACATCAGCAGCAACAGCAACAGCAACATCAGCTTCATTGAACAAAAGCAAAAACAGCAAAGCTTCAAAATTGTGTTGACGTTGGCAGGCAGGCAGTAAAATTTCTAGAATTTTTTGGGAACCACCACCACTACTACTGCCACTGCCACTTCCACTGCCACAGCTGAAACATCATCCAGAACACCCTCCCTGTCCACCCCGCCGAAGCACCCCTCTTCACCTCCTTTGCATCCCAGAAAATCTGTTTTTTTTTCCCCCCTCAGAAGGGGAGGGGTGGCTTTCCTCTGTCGGGACTATAAAAATGGATTTTTATTATGTTTCTGCTTTTGCTTTTGCTGCTGCTGCTGCTGCTAATGTTTCTGTTGCTGCTGCTGGCTGTGTGGTTGTAGTTGCTGTTATCTCTGCTGGCGGAATATCCTCTCACCTTGGTATTCGAAGGTAAAAGCCAGAGATGGCAAAAAACTTTCCTCCAGCATCCTGGCTATATACAGAGGTGAAAGTCACTCCAATCGGAGTGAGCTTTGAGTAAAAGTTCGACGGGGTCTCCAGGAGACTACAATGGACTTTACGAATCTAAAATATGGGTGGGGGATTGTATTTGCTGTTGCATTAATGTTTTTATTATCGTAACACAATATATAATAAAATATGTTTCATCAGGCCACGGTGCATTGAAAATTGTGGTTTTGGAATAGGTGGTTTCTAGAGTTCCAGCTTAGCGAGTCTAAGCCGGACTTTAATAGATACTTCTCAGGCAGCCAAGAGATAAATAGATATATAAGTTTTATAAATACAATCAATTATTATCAATTAGTATTTTATTATTCAAAAGTTATTGATCTTGCATATTTAATTCCTGCAACGATTCTGAATAATAATACTAAACAGAAAGGCGTCCTGTTCAAAGTTCTCTTAACTAAGGCGCCTGTAAAAGAAAATAACTCTCTTTTTTTATTTGACACAATTTAAATAGTATTTCTTTTATGTTTTATAAAACCATTTGCTTTCGATTTTAAAATGATAGTCCTAGAATGGAGCAGAGCGGTTCCCACTCGATTCCCAGGACTCACTCGAAAGGAGCTTCCACTCAAAGCGAAAGCCGGCAGCAACAGTCTGCTTGTCGAATCCAGCCTCTCACACAGATACACAGAAGCACTCTCACCAACACCACACACACACAGAGATAGGATCTACCGAAGTATATAAGTAACTATGTAATAGAGAGGACCAGACCCGGGACTGGACGCAGGACGAGGCGCACGAGAGAAGCTCGCCACCACCCCTCGTGGCAGGACACTATTGGGATTAAGTCCCAGCCTCTGCGTCTGTGTTGGTGTGTGTGAGCGGGATGCTGTGGCTGCCCGCTTGTCGCTGTGTGTGTGCAACTGTGCCTGTGAGCGTATTTTGTATTATTTTGTTTTTGCCTTTTGCCATTTTGTACATAAATCACCAGCAGCAGCGACAGCGGCTGCGACTGAGAGTCGCGAACGAGGATGCTGCGCAGCTGCTGCTCTGCCAAGGCGCCTGTATGTGTGTGTGTGGGCATCTGTGTCTGTGTGTGCCGCCATTTGGAATTTTTCGAAATTGGGGTTCGCTACAACAAACGCATTTCGTAGTAGACGTTTAGGCGTCAACTAGTGCGCTTGGTGCTGCGCTTTCCCGTAAACTCGCTCACCACCAGCGGAGGAGACGCTGAGTCTGAGCCAGAGCCATAGCCAGGGCCAGGATCCTGCCGCCGCCATCTGCTGCCAGGACTCCTGCCTACTACTGCCTACTATTAACACCCATAGGTCCCACAGACCCAGACAAAGACAGAGGGACAGAAAGCTCCATTAGACAATAGCACCAAAAATATATATCCGATTTCACACTCCACGACTCTGACAAAAAAAAAAAAAATAGAAAACTCCATCCGACAGCGACACAAATCCACATTTTTTAATCGAAGCGGAAATCCAACGAAACCAAAAGTGAAACCTATGTGGAAAAATACCAAAGCTTTAATCATAAAACAAAATCGAAAGTGTCCAGGTTAAAAGCCGAAGCCCCTCATAAATTATTAAATCTATAATTGATTTATAATTCCGTATTCGAAAGTGCGCGTTATGTAAAATATTTCCATGGGTATGTACTTGATGTTGTAATGGAATATTCGTTTTATGTCATGTTGCAATTTTGGTGTTTGTTGTTGTCCTTTTCGTTATTGATGTTGATTGTCCAAATACGAATAACTGCGTTTAAATTAAAACTGATGCCACTTTATACTATATTGAGTGAGTATTATAATTAATGTTTTAAATCATTAAAGAATTAAATTTGGTTAGAAAATGGTTAGAGTTAATTTTTAGGTCAGGCTTCTCTAATAACATCCAAAGCAAAAACAAGTCAGACTTGCCCAATCCAATTTCCTGCTGAAATCACAAATCAAATGTTGTCCAAGAGACCCAGGACGAAATAAAGGACACGGGCAGGAGAAAGCAGAAACAGAAAAGTGCAAACAGAAAAGTTTCAACGAGCTGAATTTGTACAACTCATCAAATATTCCTTTGCCATTGCTGGGCCTTTGCCGGGGCCTGTGTGGGCGTGTGCTGGCACTACAGCAGGACCAGCACCGACATCGGCCCCAGCCGAGTCCTTTTTCAAGGCAAAAGGAGCCAGGGGCGGGCAGGCAAAGGCAAAGGAATTGGGGGCGAAGGCGATGGGCAAGCAAGCCTGTCGTAAAATCGAGTTCATCGTGAATTCGAAACGAGAAGCCGCAAATGGGAGGTTGGCAGGCAAGCAGGCGGCATCCCTGCGAATCTCAAGCACTCGCAGGATGCTAGAACACACACACACCGACACACCAGTGCACACACTAACACCGACGCACGTACACTAGCACACTCAAACCGAAACGAGTGTCATGCGTCGTGCGCGATGTCAAGGACCGCACCCAAAAAACTTTTTTCTCGCAGCGCGAATTTCTGACGAGCTCTGAGCTCTGATGGATGTCCTGGCTGGGCTGGCTGGATGGGATTTGGGTGCTCGCCCAGCCAAGTGTCGATGAATTACAGGAGCAGCTTCCGTTTTTGTTGAGCATGCAGTTAACGAAATTTTTGGGTGTTTACTGCCAACATTGTTTTATTATTTATTCCTTAACTTCGGGAATATTATAAAACAGCATACAAATATTCTAAAATTGTTAATTAAAAAATTGCTGGTTTTCAATATTTTACAAAAGAGTTGAATCCTTTGGCGTGATTTTAAAAAAGTCTGATCTCTTTATACTTCAAGATTGTTACTTGAACGTTTGACTTCAAACATTTAATAAAACTGAAAGTGACTGAATAAATAAACGGAGAAAAATAATAATAACAATTTTGAACATAGTAAGCAATAAGGACTCGTACATTTATGGCAGGTTAAGTTTGGAGAAGTATGCGCGCGAAAGGAAATTACATTTTTATGTGTCGCCTAGTGTTCGTCTCCCCAACTAAAAAACTTTTTGCTTTCTTACAAAAAAAGAGTGAAACGTGCTTTGCATAAAAAACGAGCTGTCCGTGTTTTATTATCCTCGACACACTCACACTTACACACAGACAGGACATGCAGGACAACTTGATTCAGTCGGGTCTTCGTTATCTCTTACGCTTGGCTGGCATAAAAATTTGTTGGCTGCGTTTTTGCACGTATTTTAGCTTCAGCTTTTTTGGTCCTTTTCCCAGGACTAAGGGTTCCGTTTTTGCGAGTGTGAGGCACCTCGCCAACGCGAGTTCATTCGCGTTGCTTTTTGTCGGATTTTATTATGATTTTCTCTTTTAGTTTTTTGGTTGTCTGCACTTGTTAGGATATGGACTTGGAGGTTGGAGCTCAGGACTTTGTGGGTTCAGAAAATACTTCTCGGGCACTTTTTTCAGGTGGGAAATAGTTCTATTCAGTATCCTTTGAGCACAAAAAGTTGATCAAGTTTTTCCTGGATGCATTTTCGCAAAAAGGTTGGAGAATTCGGCTTTCTTTGTATATGTAAGCGGATTACGAGAGTTTGTGCCTTTTAAGATCAAACTTTCCAAAGGGTTTTGTTCGGTAAACTGAGTGAGCTTAGGTATTATGGCTTTTAGAGTGCATTTTTTCTTGGCCCATTAGCCCTTAAATTTTACATCTAGAACATCTACAAATATTTGCACTACTTCCAATGTAAACAGCTCCCTGAATGGCTTGACATAAAGCCAAGAAAAATCTATAAAAAGAGAGCTATGACCTCTAACACTTTCATCTTCATTGCTTGGCTAACAAGCTGCCTTACACGCCATACTCGCCGTCGCACTCGAGGTCCTCTGGGTGTCCTGCTCCTGTCTGAGGCAATAA
This sequence comes from Drosophila monieri, assembly GCA_035047585.1. Taxonomy (NCBI): domain Eukaryota; kingdom Metazoa; phylum Arthropoda; class Insecta; order Diptera; family Drosophilidae; genus Drosophila; species Drosophila monieri. Next base: position 3,407,902 of record JAWNPJ010000079.1, on the reverse strand, counting down.
AGGCGAGAAGCTTGCCAGCAAGGGGACCTCGGCGAACCATTGACATTAAAATCATGCATAAGTGCTCATATGGCAGCAATGCGACAGCGACGACGACATTAGAGCAAAAAATAAAGGAAAGCAAAAAGCCAGTGGAAGCAACAAAGAAGGCTAATTGTCGGGCATTGAAATAGAAAGACAGGCAACAGGGAAAAACGCTTTATAAAATGCTCGACTTGAGTCTTCATATAAAAGCCGGAGAATGAAAGGACTTGGAAATTTGTAAGCCAGCAGGGTGAAGAATAAAAAATAGAGAAGGGAATAGAAAAAGCAACGATGTAACATAAGATGCATAACATTTAAAGAAATATTTTGAAATACTTTTTAGATAGTCCTAACTTTTTTTTTTTTACTTTAAGCTTGTTCCATTCATCTCCTTCTACCCCATTTAGAAAATTGCTATTCAGCCCTTATAGGGAAATTTATTTTTGTTACATTTTTGTTCAATGAAGCGTAATTCTAGGACAAGATGATAGCAATCGATAAATAACCAAACAAAAAAATATGAAACGTTGCTGACAGATGAGGCGAAAATTTGCATAATACAGGACAAAATCAATACCCAAAGAGTAGTCAAGGATGCTGGGAGTTTGTCAGCTGTTTCATTTTCCATTCACTGGACCGGGGTGCAGCTGGCTAGGCCCCGCCACAGCTGATTTCATGCAATTTTCATTGTTGCCGCTTTGGGCGCCAAATCCGTTGCAGGAAAAACGCTCGGGGGAAGATTTTCCACCCCATTGTTCTACGTCGCCTGCTGCAAATGTGTGTCACGGGCCACGACGTCCTCGACGCTTCCTTTTCAGTTTCAGCCTATTGAGTTCGCCGGGCCAGGCCAAAATCTGGCTGTTTGCCGATCAGCTGCTCCTGCTGCTGCAGGACAACAATGCACACAAAGCCGTCTATTTTCCAACTATTTTCCATCCCCCCAGTCCGACCCAGCCCATTCAGCCTGCGATTTTCCTTTGCTGTGCATTTGCCAGATGCAGGCCGTTCTTCTTTAGGATCCTATGACGGATTTGCGGGCTCTCCTTGTGCCTGTCTTTCAAAGGATATTGATTGGTAAAACGCCAGCTTGATTTATAGTTCTGGTTATTAGTTAGTAAACTATTTAAATAAATGGAATATAATTCATACAATTTGAGCTAATGATAGGTATTAAATAAGGTCCTATATCCTTTATGTTCTATTAAAGATTAGAGTCACTACATCAAGATAGACTCTGGCTTATAGGGTTGCATATCAAAGCCCATAATTTCATTTTTTAATATCTTGCCCATCAATTTGGCATTATCTGGCCTCACAATCAGTACAATAACCCAGTGGCAGCTATTTAACGGACAACAATATGCGACTGTAAACATAAGGACATGTCGCAGGATCGGCGAGCTCATTCACCTTTCCCGGTGAGATGCACAGCTGCCGCCTTGGGAGCTTCGGGCGCAAATCACAGCTTGCATTCAATGGGAGAACGAGCGCATAAACAGGATATAAAAAGTGCATTGCATTGGCCCGGTAGCGTCATAAAAAAATGGAATGAAACGCAAAAGGATACACACGACTCCGATTCAGATACGCACACAGATGCATTTAATCGTAAAATCAGCAAGGATAACAATAACAGGGAGCAGGACGAGGGGAACAGGGCGGAGGGAGCACACTCGAATGTCCTAAGCCAAATGTGCCAGGCAAAATCGGTGAATGAAACTCACAGGCAGCTGGTCCTGTAGGATAACCCAAAGTGAACCGAAACCGGATTTCATCCTCGGCGGCTAGAGCGAGACAGCGTGATCGTGTCTCCCACCCTCTTGCTCGTGTATCCTTTTATCCTGCTCCTGATCATCCCCTAAATCGAGGTGTTCTCCTCGCATCCCGATCGTGAGTACTTAAGCCCCTGGCCGGTATCGGGGTTCTTGTATCGCAGCACATTCGCCAATTCGGGCAGTTCGATCGCGACTTCGTTGGCGAAAGGATCTCCTACTTGGATCCTTGGCAAAAATAAAAGTTTACATTCAAAACGGAAAGAAAATAAAGTCTGAGAACCCTAAGAGTTCAAACCGGTTCGCGTTCGTTAACGTTCTCGCTTTCGCTTTCGCTTGATGACCTCATGCGGTTCCTTTTCGGTCAAGGATATGTTCTCCCTTGGATATTTCTTCGAGTTCACGTCATCCTTCGGGCATTAAGATGGTTATGCAATCGCCTTGCCCTGAGGCTTTTGTGTCGTTTGGTACGTTTTTCTCCTGGTATCCACTGTAGGCCTATATGTATTTCGACCATAAGGCACGCGGTGAATGCCAAGAGCGAACGAAACTCTACAAACTACAAACGACATATTAAAAATACGAAATATATACGATTGGAGCTGAAAAAGTGTTTTAAATATAAAAAAGAAATTATAAAATTTATACATATATAAAGTCATGTTTTTAAGTTGTATGGAGATTCATAAGCTAATACTTTTTTTCCTATTTTATTCATATATTGTGTGCATTGATGTATGTAGATCTTAGACTCATTTTCTTGACGTTTTCTAAAAGTAACTAAGACAAAGTATACAGTCTAGCACATATTAAACTTTTCATCATTATAAGTCCACTGTGATATTTAATACATCAACTCATTAAACTCAAACTCAACTCACTAAACTCTCATAAAAAGTTTCATAATGCCCATCGCACCATATCGCCAAGTTGATAAATTAAAATAACAAATTAGAAACTCAAATAAAAAGTTATCTTCTCTCTTTGCACAAAGATTTCTTTTCTTAAATCCAAGGATAAGTTGGGGACAGGCATCTAAAAAATGCCAATAAGTCCAGCCAAGCATGAAAGGGAAGCAGGATTATAATTTCTTTAGCGGAAATTAATTTAACGTCAGAAGGGTCGGTAGGTGGAAAGCCGTCGCACAAATATGCATTAGACGGGGCTTAATGCAGGTGTTCCCGGGAAAATCTACAACCTAACAAGGATAGCGACAGGCGAAAAGGGGGCGTGGCAGCACCAGCCTGCCCACCTTCCCACCCATCTCATAAAAGCAACGAATGACGCTGTCAAGCTTCTAAGTTGACAAAGAAATGAGCAGCCAGAGGAGCAGAAAAAGTTGGTAAGTAGGAAATTTGCAATATTTCTCCCGAGAGTGCCTGCGTCCTCAACTTAAATGGCAGAAAAGCAGGAGAACGCAAAATATTTAAGGAAAATACTTTGGCCGGAAAAAAAGTCCGGACTCCGGAGCATGAAAAATCCAAACTGATTAAAAAAAGGTAAAAATAACAGGAACGTGCTTGACAAAGTGCAGGGATTTAGGGTGTGTGTAGGGAGTGGGCGGCTGTGGGTGACTGTGAGTCTTACTTGGTTACATGAAAAAGGACCACACCCACACGCAGGCGACCATATATCCTTGCAATTTGTTCACTTCTTTCCACCGTTTTTTTGCGCTTTTCTACGCGCTGCAAAGTTTTGCATATCCTTGCATAATACACTAATAAAAAATGTGTGCGAAGTGAGACTTATATTTTATTTTCTATTAACTTTGGGCTCTTGAAACTTTGTTTTGTGAAACTATCAAAAACTCTAACCGAAGTAAATATTTTCCTTATTAATAAATTTTGTGTTTGGTCTCAGGTTTTTCTCCCTCTGTGGCATATTTGCAATTGCACCCACACAAATACACGCTCAAATGCACTCACATACACGACTGCATGCCTTAGGGACTTATCCTGGTGCCGTCGTCCTTGTTGTTGATGTTGTTGTTGTTTTTCTCCAGGCCTTACCGCTTTGGCATGCAAATTTGCTTGCATGAAAATGAAGGCAGAGTCGTGAGCTTTCCGTTCCTCCACTCCGTTTCAGATCGCAATCCTGACTCCTTGCCGCTCGCAGGACTCACAGCACTCACAGGACTCGCTGGAGCAGCCGGGCGTGTGCGTTCCATTTCGCATATGCATAAACTGCTCGTGCATTTGGCTGGTTTTTGGTTCTGTTTGTTTTTAGCCCCTAGGCACTCGGCTGGGTCCTTTCCAGACCAGACCAGGGGATCCTGGGAGAGCTCTAGCTTATGCTGCGCCTTATGGGTTTTCCTTTTTCGGGTTTTGAAAACTTAATAACTGTTCAATGCAGATTACTCGGCAGATTACTGACGAAAATGGGTTTTCGGGCGAGTAAACTTGCCGAATCCTTGCCCATATCCTTGACATACCCCTGAAGCCACCGAAATGACTGCCATTGGTGTTCTGAATATCGATTTAATGGCTCTGTAATATAAAGAAAGAAAGGCAAGAGCTTATCTGGGGGACTGAACCTTGGAAGAATAAGAACAAAATAAGATGAAATGAGTTTCTGAAATGGATAAAGCAAATCAAATTAAAACAAATAGTTTGTAGGGCCTGGTGGGGAAACTTTTCATTATGAAAAAAAAAAATTGTTTATTAAGTGCTTTACCCTGTACACTTTTGTAAGGACTTCTGTAAAGAATATGCAGCTCCGAAAAGCAGACATGTTGATATCCTTTGGCATATATGCTTAAATCCTTCCACAGGAGGCTGTTCGCCCGAAGCTTTTCACCGCTTTTTGATTGGCATTTGCATAAGCAGTTCAATGCATTTTCATCGATGTCCGGGCTTCATCTTCGACTGCATTTCAACCGCCAATGGCATCCTGGCGAGCACACAGCATATGTGTTTGCTTAGTCCAGGGATCCTTGTACATATCCGAGCGTACATAGTTATTGCCCTTTATGAGTGCGGAGGCCATTTGATTTGGCCATGCATGAAAATGTGTTCGACTCTGCCCTCACTTCACTCATAAAAGCGGAAATTGAAAATATATAAATTTTGCACAAACACACACTGGGATTGTGGGGAGAGAATGCAAAGGATATTGCATTTTCCTGGTTGCATGTGAAAAGTATCCCAAATGAATGTGCCTATAATTAAGATGGCTTACAAGTGGCCAGGAGCAGGAGCGGGGGTAGGATGTCTTTTGAAATAGCTGTCGTTCCCAAAGTAATGGAGGATTTTGAAAATAGATACTCGATTTAATGGAAATAGCAATCATGTTGCAGACTCGTACTCGTGGGCGGGCTAGGATCAGATTTCACTTTGATGTTGCGCCTGTATGATGGATATTAATTTTCTCATGGAATAAATCGCATATTTGCATTAGAGAAAATTACAAATTTCCGCCTGACACAAGCCAGAAATTGAATTTGTCTATTTGTTCGAGAATCTGTTTCCTCTGCGAGCGAATAATTTGCAAATTAACGTTAATTTGGGTAGCTCTCGGCCCAGCAAATTGGGCTAAGAAGATTTTTCAATTAAATATGATTGAATTAGCCGATGGATAAGACGCTGACAAATAACAAAAGCCTGTATTCAAAGAAGCTGAAATAAATCTGATTAGGCAGATAAAACATATTCGAGGCCATAAAATTGGTAATCCCCGATTGTAAAAAGATAAAACAATCTTGCCCCACATATGCAATGGACGTCTTGGGCTCAAAACAATAAACCCACAAAGCCCCGACAAAAAAGAAATCATAAAAGTTTAGTCCTGGCCATTAAAAGTAGTCGAATAAAAGCCGAATTGCAAGCTAAGCTGGAAAGGCTTACGACATTGTTCTGGGCAATGGATTTTCCCGGACTACCGAAAACACCCAAATGTATCTCAGCCCAGTTCTAATATAAGGCTAAAATGGGACGGAGGGGAGCCGGCAGGGGATGCTCCGTTTACAATTTGGGGCGCAGGCAGCGTTTGGCATTACGCTACAATAAATCTGGGCATGCAATGAAATGTAACACGAGATATTGAATTCAATGTTGGAGGAGGTCGAAGGGCAAAGGGGCAGGAACTTTCTGCCCCTGCTACTGCCACTGCTGCTGCTGTTGCTGCCACTGCTTCGGCTGCTGCTGCTGCTGCTGGAGAGATAAAGAAAAGTGGCAGCAAATGCGGAAGAATAATGCGACAGCACGAACAACAGACAAGTCGGGTGGCAGGATAGCGGAATGGCGAGATGCCAGGTCTGTGGGTGGCTCTTACAAAGGCTAAAATACCCAGGGTAGAGTACACACTCTATACACACTCTGCACACACATAGAGACAATGCAACACCCGCAACATGGAAAGGCAACAATTGCAATGCGGCATCTAATATTTTATGCGTGAGAGCAATTCAGCCGCGCCTCCGATCCCGATTCCCTCCATAAACAAATACTTTATGCATACTTTATGTGGAGCACTCGGGCATACTCTACTCCCTGGCTTGGTTTACTTTGCAAGTGTGGTGATTGTCTCTGGATTTTCCATCCATTAAAATTTGCATATTAAAATATGGAGGAGTCTGTCTGGAAAAAAATTTAAAACAGAATGGTTTTGGGTAATCAAAGGTCTTAAGGACTAGTATCCATAGAGCTTATATTTATTTTAATGACAAAAGTGAATAACAAACCTACTTGTCCAACAATACAATTTAATTAAATAAAGTAATTCCTGCCTTTCAAGTTGCTTTAAGAGTACATCCTGTTCGGGTTCCAATATGCCACTGTCACTGCCACTCCTTTTTCATGGAAACAACAGCAAACTCTGCTTCCTAGCATCATTGTGCAAGTTTCCATTAAGGGAATTAGTTGCAAAATAATAAAAGTGCCCCGGACGAGGCCAAGACAGTGGCTCAGGATGCCACAACATGCACACAACCTAATAAAGGATTCGCCTTTCGGTCGATTCCCTTCATAACAATTTTCTCGCACGAGGCAGGGCGGATCCTTCCAGGACGTGTGTGTGTGTGGTTGTGGGCTTCTGGCTGATTTATAGAAGGTGACAGATGTGGGCACCGAGTGATAACAAGCTTTTCCCTCTTTTGGGCACAAAATTCTATCAAATGCTCCGTAGACAAAGGCAGTCACTGGAAAAATGCCTTTAGCTTGGTGTTGGGAATTTTCTCTTTTGCCACTAGATCGAGTCTGGGAGGACGGGGCCCAGGACACTGGCAGGAAAAAAGAATTGGCCCCGGCTGACGGTCCAAAAAGCTCTCGGTTCGCTTTTGTAGTAACAGCTGCAACTGACGGGCATGAAAAGTGGTTTTTGGAGCGCGCAAATACTAGAAAATGTTGGCACCGCCTTGCCCACCGACTACAGACTGGCTGGGAAAATAGTTGGAAAATGGCAGCGGAAAATGCGGGAAAGCGCTGCAAACGAGGAGGGAATATTTTTGCAGTTTTGCTATAAATTAAAGCAATGACGTTGCCGCCGCCGACATCGTCTTTCACATATGGCTGGTTCCCTTGGACTTTAGACAGTGGACTCCCCACACCGGACTCTGGAGGCAAAAGTTCATGCAGAATTTATTATTATTTTATTATCAGCGGAAGTCCGCTGGGGCGCATAAAAAGGGGCTTCATCTGTAAACGAACTTTCACAAAAAATGCACAAGATCATCGTCGATTGAATAGGAATTATTTACTCTCCTGTTTATAAGATTTAAACGGAATAATCATATTTGCAATTTCCATCTACTATACGAATGTAATTCTATTAATTACTTCCCTCTGGCCAATTTAATTTGCAAACGATCCGTTTGGTTCCAATTGGAAATAATTCCTCCCACTCATGCCACCTTCCAATAAAGTAAAGTAAACTAATTTGCTTAATAAAATATTACGCAATGGTCCCTTTGCTACTTTTATAAATATTTTCCAATCAATTTGCCATAGACGAGCCAGGAAATTTCATTGTGAAACTTTTCGAACCGAGAGGCAACTACCATAAATTGGTCAATGTTGCCGAATTTTTGGTAAGGGCTTGTGTGCGCCAGCAGCCAACAAATGAATTTATTAAAATTGGCCCACTAAGTGCCGCAACTAGATGGCAGTTTTTTGTAAAGGCCGGAAATTCAGCCATTTCAATTTTATTAATTGCCTTTCGAAAACAGGCAAAACACTGTAAAAATAATTAAATTCAATGAAAGTGGCAATACCAAGCGAAACTTTAAAGAGCCAACAATGCAGCGCTTATTTTTCATTTAAGAAATAAAAAATGGAAAAAGGAGCAGAAATGCGGCAATTAAATTCTGCGAATCATAATGAGGTTGTTCTGGGGGAGAGTGTGGGGGCGAATTACCAACCAATATCCCAGGCCGCAGCCAAAACAAATGGAAAGCAAAATGAAAATTCGCTGCGAAAAATTGGCAACGTTGCATTTCCATTTCGCATCCTTCGTATCCTTCGGGTTGGCCATGTTGATTTCATTTCATTTAGTCGACTCAAAGCTGCTATTGTCGTTGTCGTTGTGTTTTGTTGTCTGAGCATTTCGATCCATACGTGAAATGTACACTGAAAGAAATTGGGAGACTAGATCTAGGTATAGTACCTCTGCTATAATAATAATTATACCCCATTCTAGAGACTTTTTTCTCCCTATTATATAAATACATTTTCAGGACTAAAATTTTCTCCAACTGCATATTTTTGTCTCTCAGTGTATTCAGTTTTTGCTGCCATTGTTGTTTTTGCCGCCACGCCAACGCGAAACCGTTACGCGCAGTGGCCGCAACAATGGCGGCCATCGCCATTGCCTTTGTATTGGTGTTTCCAATGGCGTCTGGCCGGCCATTAGTATGCCAGGAACAGGAATACGGACGGGGCCTGGGACATGGGCAGCGATATGGACTTGGACGGGAACAACAACCGCATCCAGAGGAGGCTTTTCCTCACAAACACCCACCATCGAGTGGCGGAGAAAAACACGCCTGTGGAAAATTATTTATAAATAAATCATCATGTTTTTAAATTATTTATCGCTGATTGGAAATCCATCCAACTGATTGCATATCTCTTATTTTTTCCCTCGATTTTCATTATAGAAACATTTAAGGAACGAAGCTCTGGGCGGTAGGAGATAAAAATGTCAAGCAATTAAGATCAGATCTTGGACTTAATCATTTTATAGTTCCAGATGTTATCTAGTAGCCCCCATTGTATATCTAGTGTCTGAAGGGGGGTCCTTTTGGCAAAGCTAAGCAAGTTCCTGGACACAGACGGGCCTACTAGGTATCATTATCTTGGCCATAATAAATCGCTGGACATCAGCATGCCGCAAACGTATTTCCGTGGGGATAGCCCGCCCGGACCTGACCAGCAGTCAGATAGATGGCCGAAATGGTCTGAACAAAGGACCAAGTTGACCAAGTGGCTTTGGTGAGAAATCGAAACAGGACAAGGGCCAAACATCAAATATGGCAACGGGAATAGACCCAAAAACCAGAAAAAGCATAGACCCAAAAAGCTTCCCCAGCACAGAGCATTCAAATGCCCAAAACGACGAGAAGCACTCAGAGTTCTGTAGTCCCCCCACTTTCCCAGCCTCCCCTCGCCCAATCTCCTTGGGGGTCGCTGCCCCTCCTCTGGCCGCTGCGCCCCCAGCCTCCCTGCCATCACCCAGTGGTAGTAAAAAACCGGCAAAAAGCAACAACCGGTAAAATCGAATGTTCACTTGGCTCACACACATACACACACACAGACACTTGCACGAGGGCTCCCTTATGGCCAACACCCACAGGCCGGGATATATAGGGCTGTGTGTATTGGTAGTGGGTCTGAAATTTTGCACACATTTACAATAATTGTAAATGTGTTGAAAATCGTTTGCACAACTGTGAGCAAAGCACGTCGGAGTAGAAATCACTCTCTTTGTGTGTATGTGCGAGCGTAGGAGTGGGAGTGCGGGTGTACGGGTGAGTGTATTTGCTCATTTGTTAAGGGGAAATGGTCTTTGTCTGTCTTCAGCTGGTGCGGGTGTATTAGTGTGGGTGTGAGTGCCAGTGTATGAGTGCCAGAGTGTCCTGGCCGTGAGCGCAGCCATGTTTTTTCCAGCGAATTTAATGGCGCAGGCGCCATCACAGACACTGCAAGAAAATGTATGTTCTTTGGGGAGTAACTAAAATCTCTAAGCTTTTGTATTATGGAATATTCATATTTTTAGTTAATTTATAAGTCTATATGGTACCAAGAAATGTTCCTAAAAGTAGCAACTAATACATTAAAGAAACTGATATTTTAATTCAATAATTTTCAGAAATATCTAGCTCTAGGGATCTATTAATTTTTTAGATCTCTGTGAAGTCCCCTTTCTAATATTTTCTTAGATTGATAAAAATAGCAAACTTTTGAAACAAACTGCTCCGAAAACTAATCAAACTTTAAATCTTTGTTGGCACTTTGAGCTCTCTTCAGTCCAATAGAACATCTAGTCCCCGGGCTAACTGAAATGTTGCTTTTTCCAACAGTTTTGCCAGCTTGCAGGACGGCCGGGCAAACAATGTGGATGCGGCCAGCCACTCGAGAGCCTGAACCGGGCCAGAAGGACTCCAGCCAGGACAGCCCGAAACAGGGGGGAGGCTACCTGGCAACGGAAACTGCGGAGCATCTCTGCGGCGAGCTGTACATGGCAACGGCTTTTATAGCCCGGCCCTGAAAATCCCACTTGTCGGTCTGCGCACAACATGGCGTATGAGCAATGCACACACACACACACAACACATATACAAGCACGAGCTCAGTGAGGACTCTCTTTTATGGCGTTATTGCTATGGCAACCTTGACTACCTGTGCTCATGCCCTGACAGCTTAACCTCATCAGTCGCTTGGCGGTCGCAGCTGCAAATATTCCGCATCCACCCACGAGTCCTTGAGTCCTTTTTGGGATGCTGAAGTCGCTCCTGCTGATGATGCTGCTGCTGCTGCTCCTGCTGCCAATTGTTATTTTTCGTTTCTTTTTGGGTTTTAATGGATCGATGAGTGCTTTGCTGGGCTCGCTCGGTTTTGGCCTGTCAACATTCTATTTTTCCTTATTTCTCAGGAGCCCAAAAAAAGTTGGTAAAAGTTTTCCTTGCCGTGGATACCTCCACAGACCAGTGTACATAAGAGCCAGCATATGCAGAGGCCAGGATGTATATGTACGAAGCGAATACATGTAAAGACCCTGGCGTTTGGCTATTAGATTTTCTCAACTGCCAAGATGGGGTCAGGTAACAATTTTCTGGGTTAGCTGGTTAGGAAAACTTCTCGGCCTCAAACTCCCTCCGCCTTGCAGAAGAACTTTAACTTTGGGCGAGCCAACTATTGAGTGGCGAATTGAAACTCAACCAATATTTAATTCCTGCCTCCTCAAGTGCTTATTTGCAGTGTGCAATTTGCACTTGAATGGAACTGCAAATAGAATCCATTTTGAAATGTAGATTCATTTGTTTGTCTTTCGCTTAAGCAGGACAAACATGCAACAGAATAAATAAACAAGACAGCACAGCGGCGAATACAAAAGACTCTCCATTCTGGCCATCTTGGCCATCTTGGCCATGACATGTACAATGGTATCCTTCACTATATCCTTCTTGTTCGCTCTTACTCTGCTGCTCTCTGTTAGTGGACACGCAAACAAGTGCACGCACACATCTGGCCAAGTTTTTGCTATTTATTACAAAAATATTTATTTTGTAAGTTTCTCTTCATATTGTATACATATGGTGGGTCATGGTGCGATGCGGAGTGGGGTTGGGGTGTACTTTCTGGCTCACTGCTTGGTGCTGTTTGAACTTTGTACATGGCCAAAGTATTTTTAATATGCGCAAATAAATATTGAATTATGAGCAGCAAGGACTCGTTGACAACGGCAAACTCAGCAGCTGGCATCTGAGAGATACAGGGAATATGAAATTTGCTTTCAGGATTTATGCCATGGGGGAATCAGCAGAAAGCAGGAGGATGGCGGCTTAGCAGCTAAAACATCAACTTTCTGATCCGCAACAGCGAGGCTTGCTAAGCCCAATTAGAAAATTTTCACTCTTTAACACGGAAAACTTTTGTGCTCGGCTCGGAGAGCGCCAATTGACGGCAACATTTTCAATTTGTCTAACGAGTTGGTGGGGCAGAAAGTTTGCCGCCCATCAGCAGGCCCACATGTGGCAAGGCTTGACGTCACAAAGCCATCAAATGCATAAAGGCTTAGCGGCAGCCACCACACCCGCACCTTGACTTTCTCTGCCATCCTTCGACATCCTTTCGCATCCTTTCGCTTCCTTCCGCATCCTGCACTAATGGAAAACAATTTCCGAACGTTGCGAATTTTCTGCGCTAATGAAGTGCAGCGGCGGCAACAAAGCAGATCCTCCTCCAGGCCATTAACAACAAAAAACTGAACTCGGCAACTCAAAAACAATTATTAATTTCCATGGCAGCATTTTCTTTATTTTTGGCTTGTCGTTTCTCAATAATGCTTTGTACTCTGACTGCATATAAATTGGCTTAATTCGCAGAAAATGGCAAAACTGAATCACAACAGCCGGGGAGGAAGCATCGGAGTCTCATCTGCAGCATCGCATCGCCACACATCGCCATCATCATGCTGTTGCACTTGCAACATCCCAGCATCCCAGTATCCAAAGTTGACAACATCAACAACAAGTACAATGCCTGGCAAAATATATAGGGGGTATGTGTCTGGATGGGAAAAACTTTTGCAAATGAATAATCCACCATTGTGTGTGGGAGCACAAATTGCAATTGTTGCTTCCAGCCAGCCAAGAAATGAATCTCTACATTGAACAGAACAGATTCCTTAAGAGTTGAGTTCATTTTCGATCTAAACAATTGAAATATTTTATTGGGAATGTGAAATCAATAGTGGTCAGTTCAACTATATATTAGGAAAATAATTTAAGAAAACCAAACTACATTCAATTTATCACTGCATTGAATATTTCTTAATACTAATTTATATTTTTATTTTTCCTGTTTTTTTATTTTTATTCCCAAAGAAAAAAAATAACCATTTAATATTCCCAGTGATAGACATGCATTGTTATTGTTTTTGCAACTGGCATGCTCAAGTGGAAAAAAGCATTGCGTATACGCCCGAGTGCACTTGGCAATAATAATTTAAGCCACTATGGCTGGCATTCCAAACCGACAGGCGGACAGACGGACAAACGGACTGAGGGACAAATACTCAGGATGGATGGACGGAGTGACAGCGGACAGGTGGGCGCTTTTCATCAGCAGTGTCCGTACAGTGACATAAATCACCAATGGCTAAGCAAGTCCTGCCACACATATCACTGAAAGAAAATTAGGGATTTATTTTAATTAGTTTCAAAACATTAGTGACGTTGAAGTACTTGTACTAGCATAAACTAAGATAAAGAAATAAGCCCTTTGAAATATAAATCATACTTTTTAAGATGCACTTCCGTTGACTTTTTGCATAATTCAGATTTATTTCAACTACTTTTCTCTAAGTGCATCAATAGGAACTGAAGCTTGAGGGAAAATCGCAGTCATGGCAACCGTAAGATGAAAGATTCATGCGGTGCAGGGCAGGATTGGGAGGCGCGGCCTCTCTGCTGAGTGACTGCTTCTAAGCTGGAGGCTTTCTCTGCGTTTATTGCCAGGAGGTCCGAGGTGTGGTCGATTCCCTTCTCCATTCCGCTCCTATCTCAATCCATCGTCCTTTGTGTTCCGTCCACGCACTCATATCAATCAATAAATAAAGACGAACATGGACATGCAAATCTCGGGCCGTGCAGCCTCCATTTCATGTTGGCATTAGGCTTAAGCCACTCCGGCTAGATAGCCTGATAGAGCCTTTGTTAATGCATTTCATCTAAATTAGTTGCCATAGAGCCTCTACATTCTGCACTGGCTTTTAAGGATAATTTTAAATTGATTTCCGTAATCGTAAGTCCCAAAATAACTTTTGGAGTGCGCGTCGGGCCTGATTGATGCGATTTTGAGTAAGAATATAAGGACGTGTATGAAATATAAAGAAATCTGGGCAACTTTCCGCAACAATTTACTGTCGAAGGCTTGAGCAACATTTATGCAAATATTGGTTTTTCAATTACAACAAGAAGGAAACTTTTTCAATTTAATAACACTAAAGTGGGGAAGTTGCCGCTCAATAGTTCTGGCCAAAGGGACGAGTTTGTTGTCGGGAAATCATAAAATCAAATGCTGCCTCGTTTCGCGAACAACTTTGCGAAAGAAAAATACAATTTTGGAAATTTTATTGCCACGGCAACAGAAACAGAAACAGCAGCCGGCAAAGTCTCTTGCCAGAATATCATATCGTAAAATGGAAATGAAATTAAATGCTGAACATTATTTATGACGCTGTGCATATCAAATGGCTGAAAGGCAGAGGGCTGCTCCAGATGCACCCTTTATTATTGGAAACGCACCACCACCACTGTCAGAAGCACCACCACCTCCTGCGTTTCTGTCATCCGATGAAGGATCTACCTTGGGCTCGTGCTACGTGCAGGGATTTCCGTGGAATTTATTTTGTTTTCCATTTACATTCGCTGGCACTTCGTGTGCCTTTCATTTTATTCTTGCTCACTACTATTTGTATCTAATTTGCATATTCTCGGCGTCGTTCCGCGCATCCTGATCCTGATCCTGACATGCGCCGCTCCGTTATCGCCGTCCAGAAGGGCAAAGGACATCCCTCGTCCTGTCGAAAGCCAAGGGCGGAGGGTCGGAAGGGTCTGCGAGGGCTCTGCCATGTGCATCTGCATCGCCGCATCGCTCAGGCTCAGGCACAGGCTCAGGCTCAGGCTCCTGCTGCTTCATTTAAAGTTTATTCGGCAACTTCAAGTGAAAAGTTAAGTCAACTTTTTCGGCGCCGCCCCTGCAAGTTGCAGGACGAGTCCTTGCGTTTTCAATTGGAGAAGAACACAAAATGCCATTTCCGTTTCCGGCAACTTTTGCTCCAAGAACAAAGCAGAAGGCGAAGCAGGAATTTTAAATGTATGGGAAAGGACTTGAAACGAAGCCGAAATGCTCTACCATGTCCTTTTTTCAAATTCTTTTTATGATAAATGAAATTCTAAATGAAGCTTTTTAATAAATATTTTCCAAATATTTTTAGTTGAATATTTTTGCTACAATTTTCCCTCAAACATGAGAAAATAGTTTCCATATTCTCGACAGTAATTTCTCCCCGAAAATATCCTTCACATTCTATGCAAACGAACTCACTTCCACCCACTTCGTGCATAAATTCCACTCAAATAATATTTGTGCTTGTTGTGGAGCTCATTAGTAGCTGGCAGCAACTGGCAGGGAACGAACGGGGGAGGCGGAGGAGATAGCCGGAAGGAGCTGGAGCTGGAGAGGCCGGAAGCTGTGGGCGACATGCCACACCCAGGACATCCAGGAAAGACTTTGTATTTGGCCCACACGAGCGAGCTGGGAAGTCGGGATCAAGTTGGGCCTTTCCATTCAGGGCTCTTTTCAGGGGGCCGCAGCCACGCCCACTCTACACCTGTTGTTGGGGGCGGCTTAACTTATGACTGCCGAAAAAGTTTCCACGCTACATAAATTAAATTACGAGTTACCCAGGAGTACGTGTGTGTCGGAGTATTGGGTTTTACTTTCATGAAGATACCCCTTCGGGGTATAATGGTTATGCAGACTATTTGGTGTTCTGATGGAGTTATACCCTTACTATATGATACCCGGTACTCAGTAATCCTTTCAAGAGATTCTCTGCAAGTATTCCTTGCCGGATACTAATATCTGCGGGTATTAATACCTGGTATCAAGTATCTCCAAGTCGAATAACTTACCCAAGTATATGAAATTCCTTTTATTTCGCGTTTCAGCGATGCCTCCTGTGGTTGACATTCATTTGTGGAAATTTATGTTAATTAGAATTGAATTTCGACGCATGCAAAGTTCGGCTGCGCTCCTCGTTTGATTCAATTTATCTGACGCCGTCAAAGAACAAGAAGGTCGAAGGATAACAGAAGACGAGGCTCAAGGATGAGGTGTCCTCTGGCGAAACTTATTTTTCTTCAATTTCCCCTCACTGGCTCTGGCATTATGGCGTCTAGCGGACTCTCTCTGGTAGTATATAGCCATCTTTATCGCTTTTCAACGTCAGAAAGTTTCGCCGAGGTCTTGTATTTTGCGGTTGTGTCGTAATGATTTGCGGAATTTCTTTATGGCACAAGCATTTTGCATAGCTGGTTGTTGTGGCTTGTTAAATCTATCAGTGACATATAATACGAGAGTAATATTATTATGATTGCTTGTTACTGTTGAATTCCGCTTGACAAAGAAGATATAATTCCTCTTCCCTTTTTAAATTAAACTCCAAAGAGAGCTTAAATAAGAGCTCTTGGCTTAACTTGTGCAAAGTTTACAAAGTTTTTAATCCATAAAAAGTTAGTTAAACCAGATTGAGAAGTATGGGGAAAACTAAGCAGATACCTATTAAAGAACTGATTTACATTTTATGTAGTTTACGATCTTAAAGCTATCCTGACATCCAAAAATATTCCGCCCCCTTGTTAAAGTCCTTCCCGTTTTAATTTGCTGCATATTTTAGAATGTAAATTCTTGATGCCAACTTACAATGAAAATGCAACATTTTTGCAGTATTTTCCCCATCGTTTTTTTGTCCCCTTTAAGTTTATTTTTTATTTTTGCATTTTTCTCTATTTTTTTGACAAAGCATAATCAGTGGGGATGCTACAAACAAACTGAGTGAACCGAGAAAGGCACACAGAAAAAATACTGGAGCGGAGAAGAACGCAACTCGACTTGTGCGCATAATTTTCCTGAATTCGGCTTCAGGCTTCCAGCATCCAGCTCCTGGCTCATGGCTCCTGTCTCCCTCGTCCTGGCTCCCAGTTCCGCTCCTCTTGGCTGGACCTGCAGGAAATGGCAGCTATTAGCATTTGACTGCTTCACTGATGATGTTAACGATGCCAGCCACCAACCGACCATCCAACCAACCGAAAGTCCGTCCGGACTCTCGGACGGAGTATGGGCGAAAAATGTTATATGCACATAAAGTTTTAAGTCACTAGGAGAGGGAGAAAGGGGCTGACGGGGGAAAAAGGACGCGAACAGGACAAAGTCGTCGCCAGTCGCCGGTCGGCAGTCAGCATTTATTATTGCACATTTTATGCGCTCCACTGCACAATAAAATAAATGAGAATCATCCAAAATGCAAAAATGGAACCCAAGAAATTGCGCATAAACGCCGAAATTATTTTGATGTATTTCCCTTCCTTTCCAACAGAATAAGAGTGCCAGAGAAACTCAATGTTTGTGAGCCTCATGTGGCCAAATAATTGCTGACGTGACACATTTAACTAGACCAAGAGCAGGACCAAGACGGATTCCCTTAATGATCTCCCAGGGAGGCGGCACGTAAGCGGATGCAATCAAAATTCCATTTGGCGAAGCGCTGAGAAACGCACAATCAGTCATTAACAGCATTCTTCGTACACCCCTCGGATCCACAGAGGGGGACCCGAATAAATAAAAATAAAGTACAAAAACGAAAACTAAACAAAATTTGAGGCGGTGCCGGCCGTCAGGAACACACGTCCATTCAATTCAATTGAAGATGTGACTGATGTCGGGCTACGACAGAGGGGGAAACACTCCAAACACTGAGAAAACATCTTGAGATTCCGAATATATCATTAATCTTCAAGAGCTTAAAACAATGACGATATTTAGACTGAAGTCTTGCTTTGGAATAGTAATAATTTATTACTAATAAATAATCGTATACCTTATAAGTTTCTTGATTTTTTCTTCCAAGGTGTTTGATTCTTGTTTTTTCTCTGTGTAATGACCACCGTGGTCACTGCTTCCGTATGTAGCTCCAGTGGTTGCTTCTCACCATCCGGGGTGGCGCCCAAAAAGTCTAATCAACATCAGAGCAACAATTTGTTATGAATCCCTGGCTCACTGGCTGTCACAGCGACAGGACCATGGGCCACATTAATGGATGTTGTGGGCGTGGCAGACTCTGATCCACGAGCTTTCGGATTAGGGGAATATCCCAAAGTTTTAAGCTGCCAGAGAGAATCAAAAAGCAATCTCGATTGTATGTTACAGAAAGCAATAAATCACTTAACAACATTGGAGGTAATTTTTTTATATTTCTGACAGTGTGAAGTTCCAGAGGATTTTGTGGAGGAATTGCAAACTCAATTACCAGAGCTAATTCCCGAATATTCCCACGAGAAACGAAAAAGGCACAAGGATCTGCGGGGAATCGAGTTTCCCTTCGGCCATGCATTATTCAATATTTCATTGAAATATCGCACACCCGATAATGTACACTCACCCTGGACACACTCACATACCTCCGACCTATGTACGAGTGTCTCGTCTAATCCGAGCATGGCGTTGAGAGCATTAGGAATAAGGACACATCATTAGAGGCAGTCCTGGCCATTTGCAGCAGACTATTATCTTGCTTCCCCCTGCATCCACCCAACGCACTACCGGGAGGGAGTCCAGTCCAGTGCATAATTCATCAAAATCAGCAACAGGAACCGCACAAAAGTTGACTCTAAAATGGACCAGGAGTCGGGTGACTGGGGAACGGAGTCCGTTGTGTGGGAATAATATCGAATGGCTTAGGCCCGGACTACGTTACCTGGACTACGATTGTAATTGCAGTACTCGGGTGCCTCATGGTTAGGGGCATAATCAAAAATGCGTGTGCCGGCCAGCCAAACGGGGCATAATCCCAAAACGCACGAGGGGCATCATCGTCGTCGTCAAAGGCATCGACAAGGCTGCCGCTTCGGGGTGACTGCACTGAGAGATACCTTATATTAAGGGTGTATTTCAACTGCATTAAGGATTGGAAGATTATAATGAGATCTATAAGATCTCGGGGTGGAAATATATCTACTATTATATCTAAAAAGCATACCTGAAAAGGTATTTAATATTTTATTCCTAGATATGTTACAAAAATCGAATAGTTTTTCTCTCTGTGTAAACCAGAGATCCTGGTAGCTGACTCAGCGACCTGCTCTGGGCCTTGTTGGTCCATTTTGTCCTGCTCCCCCTTTGGCTACCCACTGACTCCCCATGTCCACCCACACCTTTCCATCTCGTGGTTCGTCCTGCGTCCCTTGTATCAAAGTTTGGCTCTTTGTTTTGTGACTTGCTCCTGGTTGTGCGGTTCTTCTGGGCTCAGGATTCTGGATCCTGTGCGTGGTGGTCTGTGCTTGCATTTTTTTTTTTCTGTTTTCGGTTCGGTTTTGATTCGGGCCTGGGCTCTTCCTTTTCGACTTCCACCCGGCCACCCTGCTCCCTTTTTGTTTGTGTAACATTCCATATCCATTTGCAACAACGCGCTCAGAAAAAAATCCAAAAACGAAAAAAGAAAAAAAATCCTTGGAAACAGAAAGCGACGAGCAACCCCTTTGGACCGGGAACTGTGGATGAAAATTCAGTGCCACCCCCCAGCATCAGAATCAGCAGCATTTTAATTCGAATTGGTATTGCTCTGGCACTGTTATTGTTGTTTTGTGTCCTGGCTTACTGGCACCCCTCCCCCTACCTTCCGATCCTGCCTCCGCGAGTTCTTCTGAAAGTAACCCTCGCGCTGTTTGGTTTCCATTTGATGCTGATAAATTGTGAGCCCGTCGCGCCGCGCCGCCCGTTCGGTCGGGTGGGTGTTAAGGATTCGCCCCAGAGCGGAAGTTGCATACAACGCATAATTTGATAAAATATTGCACGCTTTCCTTTGTCTGAAAGTGATTATTATTTCGTTTCGTTTCGTTTTTTCTCGTTTCTGTTTCTGGGTTGCTGGAGCGCATACATATGATGAACATTAGATGTAATCAATAAAAGCTCGACGCAATCCATTCAGTTCAGCTAATGGATGAGAAATCCTATCAAATAGCAAAATCAAATTTCGTTCACGGGCCTCACCCCAGCACAGTATTTATCCTTTTTTCCTGGTCATGTTTTATGTGTGACAGAATAATTATTTAGAGTGTCAAGTCAGGCGTAAGGGTTTAGATTAAAACAAAGCGAATGGAGCTCTTTACAGGACTTTTGGTTTGGCTCAGGCACTGTCAGAAATGAAACTATTTACCCGTGATCCTCACAGCGCCGAAGTTCATCCTCCTGCCGGCGCTAATGGCGAAAGCACATCAAGCCTGTCAAACCGGAAATATACGATAAATATATCTTCATTCAGTTGCTTATTTCGAAGACACAACACACAAGACTTCCCCGCCGATTTCCCAAGCGTACAATTGACACATTTTTGTATTTCGTTGACGTCTGCCAATAAAAATAACGAAATAAAATATGGGCCCAAGTGGAGTGAAGTGGAGTGGAGTGTGGCAAGTGCACGGAATGGAGGAGATTGTTACCTTGAAAACGATACGCTAGGGAATCATTAGGGGCACGTCAGGGGCTGCTGCCATAAATATTGGCAATAGGACGAAAAGCCCATCGATAATAAGGTTAGAAAGCCATAAACCCAAAAATCAACAAAATCTCCAAAGGGGATTCTCTGCCGAAAGGCTCTTCATAAATGTGCCAAATTGGTTTTTCCACAATAAAATGCTAATGATTGATTCACATTGCCCCATGGTGGGCCGTTAGTTATGCCCGGTTCCGTATAGCTCCGTACAGGACGTCATGGATTCCATGGCTTTGTCTAATTTGTGCAAACCCGAAAACATTAAATTGGGGTTTCGTTTTGGGTCTCGGGACTTTTGCATTTGTAATTTCCCAAATAACAAACGGAGAAAGGTTCAACTCGACTGCCAAGTACCTCTTGGGCTTCCAAATTCAACTAATTTCAGTTCCAAAACTGTTTCGATAATGTTATTAGGCAACTTTTTTTTAGAGGCTTTCGTGTCCTTACTGTGTCATAGTTCGAGGACTAATCATTAACCCCCTGCAACCCCTGGACAGGATTGCGAGGTACGAAGCAAAAAAACTCTCTTCTGGCCATTTACAATTGGTCCGCAGTGCGGAACCTAAGCTAATGATGACTGGCATGCACAAATGTACAAATCTTAATTATGCAAATCACGGTCGCGCATAAATTATGCAAATTATAATGAAATTCCTCATGGCCGGACTCGGGAAACCCTGGATCCGGAATTCGGGGACCCAGGGATCCGGGGACCCGGGACCGCCCGGACCAGCGACAAACGCCCATCTATATGTATATGGATTGATAAAAATGTGGCCATAAAATGAAAAAACCGAAAATTTAAATTCGTCCAAGCCGTAGGCCTAGGCCGGGGTTGAAAAGTCGAAATTATTTTGGTGGCCGGAGTGGAGGGCCGTAAATTGCAATGTAAATGCTGCATATAAACCGAATTAGTCCCAGAACAATTACAATAGGGTAGAGTGCCCAGGGAGGCAGGGTGGTGTTCTCTGTACACTGCAACTGAAAATCTTGTCAAAAGCCAATCCCCGAAATCGCAGACCAAATGCTGCATTGCCTAGAGGGTCTGTCCAGATTCCGGATGCCATAGAAAATAATGGCATACGGTTGCCGGTTCTCCGGCTTTTTTTGCCTTTTCTCCGACCATCTGACACAATAATTCCCCTACTTTAATGTGGCCCGGGGAAAAGGAAAAACAAACAAGGGAAAATGGTAAGTTGCCAACGCAAATTATTAAATTTATTATGCGCGAAGTCATTAGGTCTGTCGCTTGTACTCTTCCTTTGAGTTATTCTAAGGACTAAACGGCGCACTCACACATAAATATCCTGGCATCCTAGCAAGTCTGAAGTGTGGAAAGTCATTAGTGGCCATTGCATCTGACAGCCAGTAGAGATGCTTTGATAAACTATTTCTAGCTATAAAGTGATGGCCTTAAATTAAGAACCATACTTTTAGCAAAAAAATATTTTTTATTTTAGGGACAAATTCCATTAAATCGGGAAATATCTTGTTAATTGGAAACCATGTAGCGAAGCAAAAATAATATACAAATCTACAGAAATCCTCGGCATTTGTTTGAAAACTTCCTTTGTTTATTTAAAATATGAAATACAAGCAAAGAATTTGGTAGTTTTGAATGTAAGCACCACAACACTATCAAGAATATGTAAAATATTATAAAAAGAATGGATAACGATCCTGGATATACTCTTTTCTATCTTTCAAAAATCTAAAAAAAGTTCAGAGCAGAAGTTCCAAAAACAAACAAAATTTTTTTAATAAACATAACTTTTGAAATATTTTTGAATATTCAAACATATCAAAGTAAATGTTTTTAATTCAAATATTCTAATATGCATCCTGATTTATGAAAGCTTTTTGAATGAAAGGACATCATAGATTCTAAAGGTCCTTCTTCTAGGGTATGCGCTAGGCAACGAAAATATTTGGCATGTGCCATTTATGGCATTGTTCCAAGTTGGAACAATGCGATACCATAGTTTCCAGGCAACTCTTGAGCGCACACACTCGCAAAGAATGCCTCGCCATGCCCTGCCATGCAGATGTGGCATCCACTGGGCCATGCCGCACACACATACTTGCACAATAGTGTGGCAGGAGTTTGATGCACGGGCTGTGTTCAACCCCCAAAGGCTATGGGCGAGCCGAACTCAGTTCCAGGACCAAAAAGGCGACGCGCAAGGATCAGCAGGCAGTGAGCATGTGATTAGATTCAGTTTCAATGGAAATTGAAATCATGGACAAAGGAGAGGCCACGAGGTTGCCGGTGGGAGGGGCGGGCAGGGAGGAAGCTGGGGGGTTGGCAGGACAGCACAGGGCCATCAGGGTTGAAAAGGAGCGAAGCGATAAAAATCCCAAACAACAAGAGAAATGAATTTTCGGATGTCCGTGGCAGGGCATTAAAAACTTTTTACACAGTAAAAAAATGGGTGAATCATTTATAATTTTTATTTAGACTTTATCAACCCAAAAAAAAAGGAAAACCTTGGATCGTCTTTTAATTATAAATATTTAAATATAATATGTAATTGTTAATTGAAAATTTTTATCTTTCCTTTCCTGCAATAGCCCCAAAATAGGTATTATATTTTTGTAAAACTTTTAAAACCTTATTCCATAAGTTTTTATTGCCAGTGCATTGATTCTGACTCATCAGGTTGTGTGCGTATTGGTAATAAGAGTGGCACACGTATAGGTGTGGATGCTGCATTATGAGGCACAACCACTAAACGTCAACCACCCGACCCACATTTTTATGTAGTGCTTCATAATATTCCTTCTGCAGACCGAGATTAACACCAAACGGCGACGGTGGCGTCGGTGGCAGAAATAAAGGCAAAAAGGATATTTATAATCGACGGCAGCGCTGCGCCAGCCACAGAAAGAGACAGAGGGCACTCACACAGACAGACAGAGCGAGAGACAGAGGGTGTGGAGGCGAGTGAGTGAGAGGAGAAAATCGGAAAATCGTTATGCGACTACTATAACCCACCACAAAATCGCGGTCGTCTCTGTTGTTGCCGGGCACCTCACACTCGCACATCGAACCTGAATCCGAATCTCGTCCAGAACCAGAATCAGAAGCCGAATTCGATTCCGGGCCAGAATCAGAACCAAAATCCTCTGACACGGCGGCCACATTTTCATATTTTTCCCATTTTGTGGTTCGTGCCATTTTCGAAAATATACATAAATTCGCAAATCCCCAATTTCCTTCGCCTCCTGTCTCTGTCACACCTCAGCGGATCAGTGATTTGTGGTTTATTTAAATGCATAATCCTTAAAGTGTGTCATAAATTAAACAATAAGCCAAAAGTACGGCTTCAGTGATTTTTCACATTTTAATAAGCGATTTCACGGTTTTAAATATAAAGAGGATTAGTGTTCAGTTTCTTAAAAAAAACCATTTCAATGTGGAATTTAAATTGGCTTAAATATTAAGAGGAGTCTTGTCAACCTTTGTTTTTCATTCAAAATAGCTAATAAGTCAAGTATAATTTTTAACTTTTTAAAGTTTATGATTTCTATTTACAATTTAAGTGATTTCGTATCACTAAATCTTAATTTTAAATATATAAAATTAAATAAATATAGTGACGTTCTCAAACTCAGACCTGCCATCTATGAGAATAGTTTCAAAGCTGAAGCTTCTTAAAAACACCATATAGTGGCGCCACTTATCAGCTGACTTTCCACCCTTATTTTCATATCCTTGCATATCCTGAGCAACCCTGGCAATCGATAGCTTCCTGCGACCCAAGGACTACCCTAAAGCATTACACATCTCCTCGACCTTATCCTTTCAGAGTCTGGAAAATAAGCAGGAATGGATCCCTCCAATCTGCCGTTTGGATTCCCCGGTCTGCCCAACCACGGACACATGCCTATTCCGCCCACGGCCAACATGCTGGGCGGCCACCCCGCCCCCACCGCCAGTCCCCCGCAAAGCGTCCCCGGCCGCCGAACGCCTCTGGGCTCTGTGGGTCTGGGCGGCTTCTATGCCCAGGGCATGGGAATGTCCCAGCCACCGACTGATGAGAACAAGCCAGGACCCAGTGTTCCGGACAAGTCGCTGAGCCCCACTGCCGCCGCCATCGCGGCCATCAGTGGGGGCACCACCACGGTGGCTGTGCCGAGTGGCTCCGGAGGCGGCAGTGGGTCTGGGCCAGGGGGCTCCAACGGTGGGAAGCAGAAGAATCGGCAGGGGAAGACCGTGAGGCTTAACATCAATGCCAGGGAGCGACGGAGGATGCACGATTTGAACGACGCCCTGGACGAACTGAGGAGCGTGATTCCCTATGCCCATTCCCCGTCCGTGAGGAAGCTGTCCAAGATAGCCACTCTTCTTCTGGCCAAGAACTACATACTGATGCAGCAGAACGCCCTCGAGGAGTTGAGAAGGTATTACGACTATTAGCCTCGTCGAATTATTGTATTCATCCATTTTCTATGTCCTCTAGGCTCCTCGCTTATATACAGAGCACCACGGGAGCAGCTCCTCTGGACCTGGGCTCTTTCCCAGCTGCCGCCAAGCTGCAGGCTCTGCTCCAAGGACCTCACAACGAACCGCCCACCAGCAGCAGCAGCTAAGCCCCGAGTCCTGAAAAGCAACCGACGAGCAATAATTTTTAAGTCAATTGGAAAAAGGCCAAAAGTCAATAAACTAGTCAGAGAGGTCGGAGAGTCGTAGGGAGAGTTGGAAAAGCCAAGTGAAAATCTGTTAAGTGATATTTATTTTTGTCGTAAGCATTTCTTTTTCGCGCATTTACATAATGTCATAAGAAACCTAATACCAAATAAAGTATTAATTCCCGATTTGTAGAATCAAAGCCCAGCCCACTGAGAACCCAACAGCGTCATAAAAACAAAATAATTTAATTCTAGATCCGTTTCAAGTCTTATAAAGTAGTATACATGATAGCATAGTATATATGATTTACTAAATGGCGTTTGATGAGTGAGCCAAAGCAATTTGCTGAATGCGAAATAAGCTGCTGATTAAAACTAGACACAAAATCGACAAATACTCTTAAAAATATATGCAGTAGAGGACGGCGGCGGAAGCGATCGATTAGGGGATTGGCTGACATTATTCCGGAATGCCCGAGGACAGGACCTTGTTCTTGCCGGTGCGGAAGATGCGCTGCTGAACCGGAAGCTCCCCGATCAGGTACAGCTTCATCAGCTCAACGGCGTCGCGGGAGTGTCCGGTACCATGGAAGGCGATGGTGGCGTCCCGTCCGGCATGGTCCATGATAACATCGTCACCGCCAGGGTGCTCCCTCAGGAAGTGGGTGACGTCGTAGACCCGGTCGTAGATCACCACCCAGCAGTCGTCGAAGCTGTCGTGCTGGGCCACCTCCTCCAGGGTGATCTCCGGCAGGAGCTCAACCGTCTTCAGTCTGTCTTTCTCGCTGGGCACCACCATCACTTTGGAGCCCTGCTTACCGTGTCCCAAGGGCACGATGCGGAGGGATTGCAAGAGGTTTGTCAGAGCCGACGACATGACTTTCACTTTGCGATTATTTGTTTTATTTATGCTGTATAGTATGTTTTGTAATTTCTGCACCCACTGGCACTCGCTTCTCAAACACAATCACCTCAGACAGTCTGGAGTCGAGTGAGTTCCGCTCGATCGGTTTTGGTTTCGAGTTCCAGTTTTGCTCAGATTCCCCCGAGAAATCGTGTGTGTCTTGGGCTGCTTGTGGCACTGGAGTGTCATTCACGAGTCGATCTGTAATCGTTTTATAAACGCCAACACGTGAATCAATCGGACGAGTCGAGGGGGCTGATAAGACTTCGTGGAACCAGAACCCGAAGCCGGATCGGTTAATACGTAGGGCTACGCAAGAGTAGAGCCGCGCCAACTAGTTTTAATCAATATTCATGGGAGGCCCGTGATTCGCACCGAGATTAGGTAATAAAACGAGCCACGAGTAATAAAAATTGAGTCAATTTCTTAGCTGCATTGGCAGATGAGCACTTTTGCAAACTAAGCGTCTTCTCAGTGAGCTAATTACCCCCATTAAGCCCTATAATTGGGCTCACAAATCTATATTAAAGCGAATTTCCCGAATAGCTTATCAGCATTGCAGTTGATTTATTGGAGCAAGTCAAGTGTGCATCGGAGAAACAATTTCGTTTACGCAAAACAATTTAACGCCAGTCATTAAAAAAGTAAAAATACGTTTTGGGTTAATAGCCTGCAGGCTATCAAATTTAAGTTCTAATATGGTTTGCTCTCAATATTTATAAGAATCATAATGGGAACAAAGATTGTGCCTCAAACCATTATCGCAGACTACATTGAACTTGAAACTGGCTGGAAAACGGTGCCACACTTCTGAACTTGTTGAACTCTCTATAGTTTTAGTTTGAAGAGAAGGTGCAAAAACTAAAAGTTCTTACGAAAGAAAAGGGCTGATGAAATTAATCGGTTCATTTAATGATCATTTAATAGGCGCCAGACAAAACGCAATTAAATGTCCAGACATTGTATTTATAAATAAAGTGCAGAGCCAAACTAAAATAAAACTACGACATCAAAAATATTGTTATTTGCCACGTTTCCAACTAAATATTATTCACACATCGAAGACGTCACAAGTCAATTGTTATTGAAGAGTATTATTTTCAATGGGTTCAAGTTCGATGTGCGGTTTTCGCATCTCTTGGAAATCTTGGAAACCCAATACCCCCCAACTCAGTGTTAAGATCAGCATCATTACGTTCCAAACCACACTAAATTATAATGTAATCAAAAGTATTACGAGATGTAAATCTGGGTTAGGCCACACGACTTTGACTTTGAGGTCACGACTGCCGTCACATTCGTAATAGTATTTCTCGTATAACCATAAAATTATGCCTGGGAATCTCAATAAGATTATAAAAAGAAATTGCGCACAATCTGAACCCCAAATTCGGGGTTATCAGCTCTTGTTTTTCATGATTCGGAAACATGTTTTAGCTTTTTTTGGACTGAGGCGTGTTTCTCGTATTATCAGTTTAGTTTAACAAAAAATAGGCGTATGAGATCAAAGTTGACACTGCTCCGGATTTGAATTTTAAGAATTTTTGCAAATTCAAAGATTAATCTTTACCTTCAGGAACACTGCCAAGTCCATGGTCACAAAAAAAAATTATGCTTCAAATAATTTAGGTTCTCTAAAATATATTCTGAGTATAAATGAATAAACTGAGATTAAAATAAGTAAAGAAATGCAACTTCGGACGAAGCCGAAGTTGATATACCCTTGCAGTTAACAGGCAGCTTATTATAAGATAAACATACATATAGCGCAAATATCGGAAAATGTAGAACAATTTTCTTAAACAGATCAATTTTTAATTATATCAATAAGGAAAAGGTAATTGGTCACAACAAAGGCGCAGATTTATGCAGATTTTCGGGCAGAATTATTGGTAATCAAACTACAAACCGTTTAAGGTATTCTGCTCAAGAATCGGATTGAAATTGGTGAAGATACAGCCATCGCTGGGGGCCATAATGTCCTCCCCGTGCACTTTCCTCATTTTGAAGGGGATAGCCCAGAAAATTTCACGAAAAATCTAAAAAATAATTTGTTCCCAGATTTTGATGCAGAATGATGGGGAATCGATCTACAAATCGTTTAAGGTATTCCGCTCAAGAATCGGATTGAAATTGGTGAAGATACAGCCGTCGCTGGGGGCCATAATGTCCTCCCCGTGCACTTTCCTCATTTTGAAGGGGATAGCCCAGAAAATTTCACGAAAAATATAAAAAATAATTTGTTCCCAGATTTTGATGCAGAATGATGGGGAATCGATCTACAAATCGTTTAAGGTATTCCGCTCAAGAATCGGATTCAAATTGGTGAAGATACAGCCATCGCTGGCGGCCATATTGTGCTCCCCATGGACAGTCCACATTTTGAAGGGGATAGCCCAGAGAATTTCACAAAAAATCTGAAAAATATTTAATTCTTAGATTTTGATGCAGAATGATGGGGAATCGATCTACAAATCGTTTAAGGTATTCCGCTCAAGAATCGGATTCAAATTGGTGAAGATACAGCCATCGCTGGCGGCCATATTGTGCTCCCCATGGACAGTCCACATTTTGAAGGGGATAGCCCAGAGAATTTCACAAAAAATCTGAAAAATATTTAATTCTTAGATTTTGATGCAGAATGATGGGGAATCGATCTACAAATCGTTTAAGGTATTCCGCTCAAGAATCGGATTCAAATTGGTGAAGATACAGCCATCGCTGGCGGCCATATTGTGCTCCCCAATCACTTTCCACATTTTGAAGGGGAAAAATTTCAGAAAGGGCCCAGAAAATTTCACAAACAATCTAAAAATTATTTTGTTTCAGATTTTGATGCAGAATGATGGGGAATCGACAAATCTAAAAATCGTTTAAGATATTCCGTCCATGGATCGGATGGAAATTGGTGAAGATTGGACTATTATTGGACCGCCCCATAGTCCGCACAAAATTTAATAGAATCGTTACTATTAAAGCGCAGTTTATACAAAATGCTGGTAGATGTTTTGAAAAGTTTAATACAATATTCTTTTGCCTTTGTAGTAACAGCAATTTTTTTTCATCCTGGTGGCAACTCCAAAGGTTACTTTTATCCTTGAAAAGCTTTTTTGAATTTGAGCTTTTTGTGGGAAACTGTAGATTATGAATCATTTGTGAGTTCGCGGGCTTTTGGAAAATGAGCCAGCTGTTGCTTTTCAGAAAGCTTTTCCTAAAATGGGTTCAAAAGGAATTAATTGCATATTTATGCACTTAGTTAAAAGTACCGGATATTGAAAACAAATAAATAATTTACAAGAAATCCTCAAGAGTATATCATAAAGTCTCTTTCCCTCAAATCAATGAGTTGTAACGGACGTTTCCAACTCGAACTCAAAGTCTCCCGCTTCCTGTTTGCGTGAGTATGTGTACGCATTGGTGTATGCGTGAGTGTAAGTGCGAGTGTGTGGGTGATGGAACATGACATCGGGCCAACTGCGTGTAATTTTCGGTGAACAACAACACAGTCGAGTTCCAGCAACGCTCCGGCCAAGTTGTTGAGGCGCGTGAGCCGCAAAAACAAAAGCATACCGCTTTCCTTATCTCTTTCACTTTGAAAATCCATTGAAATAATTGACCAGTGTGGAAAAAAGGATTATTGAATTATAAATTTATGAAAGCCAGCTAATAAGGAAATTGTTTTCAAAAACTCGTTAGGCCTGTAAGCTCGCACAGTATGCGGTGTTCGGTGTAGAGCAAATTGCGTATACGCCACGTTGGACCATCAAAGGATTTCGCAAACATATTGTTGCGGAAAATTGCATGCAGCGATTTGAATAACAAAATTGTTTGCTCACATTATTGCAAATAATCAACGGGTGAGTGCTGACACAATCGAATGATTTATTTACCAGTCCATTTGCATATGAATGTATTGAAAAACGTTGTTCAAATCCAGGGCCTGTAAAAACGTACGCATTATATCAAAGAATATTTCATAAACTAAAGTCTGATATCGGAAGCACAGTTGTTGAAATTTAATTGAAACTTTACGATTCCATAGCCTAGGTCTCTCTAGAGCCAACCGAAGTTTCCCTCAAACTTTTATTGTAAAAGTTTGTCTTTTGAATTTTTATTCGGAAATGCTTTACTGAAAACGAGGGGTCTCATTTCCAGAGAAAGGTTCTAAGTGAAATTGTTGTGAAAGCTAATATGGATGGGCAATAGAAATGGAAAACCAGAAACAGGACTTAGTCTGTCATGTTTTTATATTTGAATTCCAGAGGAAGTTGAAAGTTGTTTTTTACCGAAACAATGATGGAATAAGTAGGTAAACGGCAGTTAATATCCATCAAATTTTCATATCGGATTTTCACCAGATATGTTTGCTTTGGAAAATTAATTTTCCTTTCACTTTGAGCATCCTCTTCACCTTAATGCAGTTTATTACTGATTGAAGTGATTGCATTGCGTATACGCCCTGTGTGTAGGGGCTGTGAAGTATCTTCCAAAAAGAAAAGCGTATTTTAATTTAATTAGTCTGGCTCTCGGGATCCTCTGCCGACATATGTGTATAAGGTTACCCAATTTGCCGGATTTTGTTTGAAAAGCCAGTGAGGATTTCCTCCGACATCGAAACAAGAAAAAAATCCTTCCCCCGCCGGAGGCTGTTTAACCTGGCGGAGAGCTTGGGCGGTGTAGCAGCCACTCAAACACAACAGGCAGGTCCTTGAAATACCCGTAATACGTAACCCTCACCCTCACCGTGACCGTGACCCCGACCTCCATTTCGGAATACGGGTTTCGAAACCAGCTCATTTTTTTGCTGGTTTGCGACCTTCGTCTTACTTCTGGCTTGTCGAGCAGTCAACAGGCTGCATCAGAGAAGTGCATTTATTATAGACGTTTTCGAGTGGCGCGGAGCCATGAATATTTATCACATGTCCAAAGATTAATGCATTTTTAATGCAAAAAACGGCGCCCCATTCAACCGCAGGCCGTAAAAGGCGGCTAAGAAAGGAAAGACCCGACATAATAAGGCCCGACAGGCAGCCATGTTTGCTAACTTGTTGAGTTATTGGCAGCTCCTTAGCCTCCGGCCCCCAGTGGGCGGGCTTTCCTTTTGTTCCAGGCTCAAGTATTAATATCACACTTATTATTTCCGTAGCCCACATGCCAGTTTTCCTTTTCGGCAACATTTTTTCGTGTGCGCATGTAAACATGTTCCGGTGTTTACTCCTTGGACATTTTCAGCGTTTTAATGAGCGTTTTATTGTTTATTTTTATGCTCCCGCCGCTAGTCTGGGGCGCATAACTTTGGCTCACTTTATTAAATTACTGTTTATCTTGCTCTCCCAGACCGGCCCGGTCGGCCATTCTTGGCTTTTATTTTATATTTTATTTTCAATATTTTCCCGGGCTGCCATGCCAGGGTCCCATGGTTTAATGGCCTGTGGCAAATTGACATATGGTTGTTGATTTTAATGGGATATTTAACTTTGCTTTTATTGCATGCGGGTATTCTAGTGAATTTTCAAATAAAATATAGAAGGATTGTCAACAGGGAGGCCGAGCAGCCCCTGGGCTTTTATTCATTTTTATGCATTAACAACTTCCCCTGACAATTTTCATGGATTATCACGAACTTATTCCATGCCGCAAACTTTGAGGCAGCTCCAAACTTTGGGCCACCACGCATATCCTATTTATCCCCGCCACAAGCCATATACATTCATTGATGGCTAATTAGTAAAGTCAGTGAAGGGGCCAGCCTCCCGTTTGGCCCGCTGATCCCATTGACATTGGGGTCCCATTGACAGCACAAACAACTGCGGCCGCCAATGGCGGGAGATAATCAACTCGAATAACGAAAACAGGACATTCCGGAGACAGACAACACTCCGGGCAGGGCGGGCTAGATGAACGATAATGATGTTGATAAAGTTGTTGCCCTGGCCCGACTATGGTATTACAGCGAGTAGTACAAATTGCTGATGCCTGATTATTGACGGCCAGGACCTCTGCATCCGTCAGCTCCAAGAGGCCGGCCTTCGTCCCGGGTAAACAGCCAGAGCTTGTTTATTCAGACCGAAGGTTGGCCTGGGGGTCTGAATATTAAACTGCACTGGATGAGTTAAAGCTAAACGCAGAGTGCAGTCGTGGGTGGACTCGACACAAGCCAAGGGATTCCTGGACAACAGCCTTCATAAGTTTTATTCCACACCTTGGCTAATGGAAAACGAGGAGAAATGCTCATAAAAGGATACAACCCTTTCATTGGATGAGCTTTTTTCATAGAAGACATGAAGAATTTTGTTCACTGTACCCCACAGAATGCTCGCGTTTGTGTTTTTTTCTGGTCACTCCCGTGTCCAACTCAAAGGACAAAGGCAACGTGCATCCTGGCGGACCTGATGTCGTAATATAATTACTACTTCCTGAGAGCAGGAGTGGGGAGAACGATTTCGCAATGCCCTACAACAGGAAGCGCTAAACAATGTGGATGGATGCAGGAAGGATAGGGAAAAGTGCTTCCGGAAGTCGAAGGAAACGATAGTTTAATGGAACTTCTTTAATGGAATGGAGTCAGGTTTATGTTAAACGAGGAGCTTCCGTTCAATCAAAGTGAAAGCGATTCGGTATGGAGGTTTTTTTTCATTGATATAAGACAACTTTCAATAGCTTTAATGTGTTTGAGGAGAAAGGGAAAGATACCCATATTATATATAATTTTCTAAAGCCAATTTCAAGCTCCTTTACAGTGTCCACCTACCCAGCCCGGGGCATAATAGGGCATACGACTGGCTTACAACTGCAATTGAAGAACAGCAGGGCGTGAGTCCGTTCTCGGGGTCTTTGGGCCACAAAACACTTCATTAGACTAATGAACATAATTTCCCGTAATTGTGCAATTCGAAGTCGCTCATGGCTCTGAAAGGCATCTGTATCTATTTATTTTTTTTTTTTTTAACTTGTGGAATGATGAAATCGCCAGCCGGGCCAGAAGAAATCACTGGCATGAGCTGGCCTAGTCGAGGGCCCACGCTCACCCACCGTTTTCCCAGGCAGGCAATGAACCATGCGGCTGATTTTATCGATTAGATAAACTTAATTTTAGTCACTCTGTGTCAACACATTAACGACTTGCCATGTTCCTGGCCTTGACTTTGCCGCGAGCCAAACAAAAAGCGGCGAACCACAGGCGGAAATAGTGTGCGTCCCTTATCTAGGGATTCCAGCGAAAAGCTAAAAGTGAAAATGTGCACGATAAAGCCACAAAATGATTTACAAAGCCCGCTCGCCAAGGAAAAAGCAGACAGGCGGACAGGCCGACGGACAGACAGGCAGACACTGGGGGCAGGGCTAAAGCGCGGTTTTTGTATTGAAATTTATGGCAGCGGCAATAAATCCCAATATGCCCACAGGTAGACACATGTGCGAATGATGCATGTTGGCAAATACCAGGCGCCCAACCAGGGAGCAGGAGCAGGAGATCGAAAGGATTCAAAATATCTTCCTCCAACAGGTATTTGTCAAAAGAATATGCTCGCCAGAGCACAAAGCCATTTATAATTTGGGGAGTGTGTTTGATTATAAATATTATTATACATATTTTTTAAACCACATCACAGCCGCAACTTCCCTTTAAACCGCATAGTCACATATGCCAGGACCAAACAGGACTGTCAGGACAAAGGCAGCCAACCGAATGACAGACTGACACTGTGGGCGCGACTGTGCGATCTGCTCAATTTGACATTGATTGGGTTATATGTGATTTACATGAGCCGGGGCGCGGTCGATGTTGGCACACGGGATGAATGGAAAAAAAGAGGTGGCCATATCAGCTCGCTGGCATTTCCATAATAAGCCCAGGGATTAGGGCCAGATTGACTGGCAAATAGATTTCACTGAAAAGGTCCTATATACACCACATTGTTTCGGGAAAATCGCTTATCTTGGTTAACTGTCAAAATTCAAATTATAACTAATTTCATGAGTTCTCCAGCCCACGCCAAGTTCTCAGTCCTCCAGGTGGGCTAAACCTACTCACATAGGGGAACATAAATCATTTTCCATGACTTAAAAGCGAAAGATGGGGCGCAGTGGGACAGGTAGGAGATTGAACCCGCACTCCGCCCATTCAATTGCCGTATAAGAAGGCCAAGACCCACGGCCCAAAAAATAAAGTTGGCCGTAAATAAATAATGAACCAAGAGTAAATTGCAGAAATGTCAAGAAAACGGGGTAAGTGGGGGCGGGGCCAAAGCCAAAGGATCCGGGACCAAACGAAAAGAAAGACTCATCCAAAGGTAGCAGAAAAATATAAATATAAATACACTAATTAATTAACAAGTCGGTTATAAATTTTGTTTTTTTTTTTTTAACAGACATCGCTTCGTCTTGTTGGCACTTTTGCACATTCCCTAAATTTCTAGGACACTGCGAAAAAATAAAGTAGATTATTTTACAAATAGTCCTATGGCAAGGATTAAGGACTCACATAAAGTTCCTTTAAAAAATAATTGGGTTCTGATTTGCCAGCAAAGGAACCTTCATATTTTTCAGTAATTAGACGAGTTTAGCATTCAGCTCCTACCTTGCTCTGACTCTTGGTCTTGAGCGTGTGGGTGGACTTTTGAGGACTCTTGTGGGGGTCATGGGAGTGGGATGGCGGGGTTCACCTGGCAGTTTGCTCTGCTAATTGCGGACTAACCGAGAACGAGGCGCCTTTATGGCAATTTTGTGGCTGCCGTCCAACAAAGACAAAGCCTCCTGTCACCTCCTGCCCCCAAGTCCCTCTTTGATCCTGGCCGGGAACTGTCAGCACGTGCTTGTGGTCAGGATTTGCGGGAGAACCGCAAAATAGCTCCCGACCACTACCTTAAGCCGCTCAATTAATAACCCAAAAAGCTGGGGAATCCTAAGAAGCCTGGGAAGCTGGGGAGGCTGGCAAGATGAAAGTCGGACGTGGGGGCCCGAGCTTTGATTTATTTATGAGGTCCAAACACACAGGGTCCTGACTTGCTAATGAATGTTTTATGGCTAGTTTGGGTGTCATTAGGCGGGTCAGAGAGCGGGTCAGAAGGTGCTCATATAATTGAGCCACGTTACCAGGGGACTTAGAATAGCATATGTTATTTTATGTGTAAGAAGTTGATGCATTCCTTGACCCTCGGATCTCCGTTTTACTCGGCAGCCGGAGCAATGGACATTGTCATACGTGAGGAGGACATTTCCCTGGCCCAGATTGGCGTTTACGCCTCGGTCTCCTTTCTGGTGGTCTCTGCGGTGGGGGCCGCCCTCTACACCACCTGCTCAAAGCGCTACCGCCTGAACTGGTTCGAACAGAACCTCCTGGAGTCGGCCAATGAGAAGGAAGAGGACCAACAGAGGTGAGTCAATGCGAACTTTGTTTCTACGAACTTAATTAAATTTCATTTACAAAACAATTAATCAAGGCATGCAAAATCTGCACCCGAAGACCCATTAATCACTTGCCTTTAAAAATGTTTGCGCGACAGTCCAATTTTTGCAAATAAATCTTGGGGTGTCAGAAAATTATTCATTCAAAAAAGAGTATCTTGCTTGTTCCCAGTACATTTCCATTTATTTCGTATTATTTGAGAGACAACCGGAGGATTAAATATACCTTGTAGGTACAAGCACACATTCGGGAACACTCAGGGTAATGCAATTTGCCTTTCCCCAGCGATCCGGGGAAAAATAAGTGTGTTTTTCTTTCTGAAAATGGCAAGCTTGTGTAAAATAATTCGAAAATGTTTGGCAACTTCAATTGGCCCTTTTCGAGCACCCTCGTCGCCCCTAAATTGTACACAATAACAGCCCCTGCTATGTGTTCTCTCCATTCCACTCCAGCAGGGAGGCTCTGGTTGCCGGCGCCGTGGGCTACAATGTGGACAACGTGAACGAGGTGCCGCGTGGGAAATTCGGGCCTGGAAACGCCGGAAACCTCAGTCCCACCTCCCTCAAGAGCGAGGACAACGACCCGGCCTTTTGGGTACCGGCCTCGGTCACCTCCACCTCGGCCATCCAGCAACAGGTGTCCAACACCACCGAAGAGTCAGCCCCACCCACTCCCACCTCGCCCACCGGCAGCCTCAAGTCCAATACCCTATCCTACTGCTCCACCGCATCGGTCCCAATCGCCCGGTCGGACAAGCATGTGGTCCTGGCCATGCACCCGGGTCGTCCGCGAGTGTCCTCGATGAACGCCAAACTGGACCACACCAAAATCGATATGACCCTGTACAGGAGCGTAAGTTTAGGGACCTTAAAATGGGAGTCCAAAGACTAAAAGATTCGCTTACAGCACTCTCAGCCAAAGACCATCAACCCAGTGACCATCAATGAAGTTAGAGGCAACCTCCACGTGAGCATCGGCTACGATCCGGTAGGAGGCTTACTGAACGTGAGGTTGTTGGAGGCCCAGAATCTCCAGCCCAGACAGTTTAGTGGCACCGCAGATCCGTATGCCAAGGTCCGACTGCTTCCCGACAAGAAGAACTTTTGGCAAACGCGTATTCACAAGAAGACCCTGAACCCAGGTAGGTTTTATCCTTGAAATTATGACACGAAGACTAACTAAGGCCTTTACCTAGTATTCGATGAGCAGTTTGTTTTCGAGGTCACCGCCGGAGTTGTCGACAAGCGCACTGTGGAAATTCTACTCTACGACTTTGATGCCTATTCCCGACACGTTTGCATCGGCGGAAGCAAAATCCACCTGGCCAACCTGGACTTGAGTGAGCAGGTGAAGCTCTGGACGCCGTTGAGCTCGGCTTCGGCTCAGGACATGAAGGTGGATCTCGGCGACATAATGGTGTCCCTGGCTTACTTGCCCTCGGCAGAACGATTGATGGTGGTGTTGATCAAGGCCCGGAACCTAAGGATTGTGGATGATGCCCGGAACTCATCGGATGCGTATGTGAAGGTAACACTTCTGGGACCTGGAGGTAAGAAGATGAAGAAGCGCAAGACAGGCGTTCAGCGAGGCACCTTGAATCCCGTTTATAATGAAGCTTTGGCCTTTGATGTGGGCAAGGAGACGCTAAAGAATTGTGTCCTGGAGTTTACTGTAGTCCACGACGGTTTATTGGGTGAGTTGCAATATGGACAAGCTTTACATAAATATTCTGTATAATCCCTTTTCACCTCCAGGTTCAAGTGAAATTTTGGGACGTGCCATCATTGGAAATTCCCCGGAAGTGCGCACCGAGGAGAAAATATTTTTCGAGGAAATTTTCCGGGCCAAAAACGCAACAGCCCAATGGGTTCCACTTCAAGAGCCGGCCACCAACTTGGCCACCGCAGCCAAGTCCACAACCAACCGTAACTAGCTTCCACAGTTGAAGGCGGCGCTTGGTTTTTGTCTCAAATGAAATAGCGGTGGAGGGTGTCTTGGATAAGTGAAAAAATACAGCTGCGCGAAATACCTGATGTAGAAATCGGAAAAAGATTACCATTTATTGTATTTGAGGATAAAAATCCATTTGTGAGAAAAGTAAGCCGAGTGTGAGGATATCAAAATCATAGGAACAATTCACAACATTACTCAGTATTCGGCATTGAACTTGAAAACAACTTCATTCACTCATATACTGGAATAAGGGACCTTGCAGGGATAAGTTTTAAGTTGGACGGATTGAGGGAGATTGAAACCCAAAGAAATCAAACTATTGAAAGAATTGGAAACAAATATCACAATGAATGTGCTTTGTATTGCATCAATTAATCAGAAATATATATATTTACTAATCCCTATATGTGTCAAAATGTCAAGAAGTACCTAAAATACAAATACCTACTGCGAAGATGAACAAATAAATTATAATATATGATAATCGTTGAAACACAAGGTTTTATAATTTTATAATTTGTGTAGGCGAAGGTTTCAGGGCAATGCGGGCACAAAACAAAAGCATTTTATTTAACTATTGGCTTGGAAAACATGTATAACTGTGCACAGCAACGTAGAAGTAATTTTAACCAAATAAAACTATTCTTATATATTATATCCACTATAAGTAGATAATGATGATTGTGTCTATATTGTAGTTCTAGTTGAAACGCACTATGTATTCTATATTCGCATACCAACTGTATTAACTATCTGCTAAATATTTATCCATGTCAAATAAAGCCCTTCGAGATCTTTGACTTTAAATTGTGTTTTTCAAACTAAAGGTTAATTAGCAAACTTCCGTTGGCCGACTAGATGTTGTTTTAATTAATTACGAGGTCGGACTTCAAACGCTTTATGTTTTTCAGTTTTCAGAGTCGAAACCAAAAGAATTCCTTGTTCGTAAATATTTCGGACCGAGCGGGAAACTAGATAAGCGGGGGAAAAACCTTCCGGAAAACCCTCCGTCTAATTTTCCAACTTGACAGATAACTCTGCCAGGAGAAGCGACGAGGAACGCTACATTGGACGTTAAAGCAGCCATACTGGCTGGACCTGCCCCCCAGTGCTGAAAACTAAAACGGAAAACTGTTGCGGTGTCCTGTCTGTGTCTATATAAGTTCTCCGTAAATTTCCTTTTCAATCAAAATGTGCTTTCATTCAATTTAAAAGGCATCGACGAGTTTAAGTAGCCGCAGTCGGGCGGGAGAAGGGGCTTCAGTAGGTGGGAGCTTTGAACTGGTGCCAGAAAATGTTGGCGCCAAAGAAAAGTTAACATGCTCAAGGGGGTGATCACTGAAAAAGAATAAAGTACGCCATCATATTCCATATTTATTTAAATATAAATCCTATTAAAAATTTTAAATAATAATTCATTATATATGTTCAATATGATTATCCTGTATAAGCATATAATTAAATAGTGTATCTTAGTTTTGCTCAGTGTACTGATAAGCTGGTAAAAGGTACCGGATACGTTCTTATGGAATTTCATCCAAGTCCATGGGCCCATTACAAAGTGACCCAGGAAGACGAGTGCAAAGTGAACTGACCGATAGTGGGTTGCAAATTGATTCAAAGATTGTAGGAAAGTCAAATTATTTGCTTGGTATTTTCCCTTGCTTCGTTTTCCTTTCTCCCACCACTTTTCTTTAGTTTGGAAAAGGTCCTGACGGTTGCGGCCAAGGTCGTGATTGGAGTGGGAAGATTTCCTATTTAACATATCACAGTCGAAGTGTACTTATTTCTTAATTTAAACAATAAATCGCCATTGGCAGTCCTTTATTCCTGTTTAATTGCTTAATCAATTGCAATATAAGCCAATTAACAGTCAGAAAATCATAAAACGAATTTCCCATAGCGTACATTTATGATGCTGTACATTTTCCGCTTATTGGTGGAGTCTTCTTGCCGATTTCATTCATTTTTCACCACGTTCGCAATTGCCGAGATGCCTCTGGAGCGGCAACTATCAATTTTTCACCGATAATGCCTCGCATCAAAGTCAGTTGGCAATAAACTGGAAATGCGACTAACGAGTAAATTCCATTTTTAATTTCGACTCACTCTTTGTCTATCCCAACGCCATTTTGTCTCTGCATCATCTCTCTTTTTTATTTTCCACTGCATCCGCAGCTCCCTCCGGCTCCCCTCCAGCATCCCCCGCACTTTTCCGGGCTCTGGGCAGTCTCAAAAGCTTGTCAGCGGAAAACGTAAACTAACGACATTTTCGTTTTCTTATTTACACAATCAATTTCGTGCTTTTGTGATACTCGGGCCGAGGCAAGCGAAAATGTTGAAATGAAGAGCAGTGCGAATCCTACTGCAAGTGCTTCTTGCACATCCTTCTTGTATGGCGACATTGCGTGTGTATCACATCCTCTCTTTACCCCCAGACTTTCGGTTCGGCTGTCTCTTGGAAGGGGTATTTGCATCTCGGGATCACAGGAAAAGTCTGCGGTAATTCTAGATAAATATTATGGGCAAAAATATATATTGATTTTAGGGTCTATTTGCTTGCAATTTTTTTTATTTTTATTTCAAAAATGGAGATCTCAAAGTGCGAAAAGTAAGAGATGGGTGGCATCCACTCTCTACGAAAGCTCACCATGCGACGCTCTCTCAAATTTCCCCACACCTCATGTAGACTAGTGTTGGAAAGTCCCATTCAGAGCTCCACAGGTGGGCGTCGATCACTACAGTAGCAAGATGGCCAGCATTAAAAAAAAATTAAATATAAAAAAACAACAATATTTTAAGACAATCGTTTTGAGTTTGAATTTGTAAAGTATCTAAGACTAGAAAAATTCAAGTCCCCTTCCACTTAATTATTCTATTTAAACTAAATCTTCGATTCTAATATAATCCTGATAGAGTATTCGGCAGTTCGATTAGCCAATGTTTAGCCTGCAATCCTTTTTCGGAGCTACCTCCACTGTATCGTTAAGTTGCTAGAACTGCAGCTATAGAGGAGCAGGAGCAGGAGCAGTAGCAGTAGCCATTGCCGTTGCCATACCAGCGAGGATGGCAATGGTGTTGCAGTGGCTGGAGCTGTAGTTGCTGTGCTGCCATTTGTGCCGCGAGGGAAATTGTCATCAAAGCGGAAAAAATGTCACATTGTTGTTTTAGCCATCATGGAGATGGAGGAGGGCGGAGATCGGCGGGCGGGCAGCAGAGGCAGGATGGCAGAACGGATGGGATTGGCATAGGAGCTACTACCAAACTACTTGCCACACGTTGCATGTGTGCTGCAGTGGCAGTAGCGATGGCAGTAATAGTTCCAGTTTCGTTTCGCTTTCTTTTCGCCGCCTCCATTTGCTCCTCCCCCTCTGCCGTTTTACCCTTTCAGTTTTTGTCCTTTCTTTTGATGTTGACCGCATTCGTTGGCTCGTTTCGCTGGCTGAGTTCGCTTTTTGGGACTGCCTTTATTGTTTATGCAACTGTCAGCAGTTTTCGCTGTTCGTTCGCCCCAAGTTTTCCCAGCGCCGCCTCCCTCCTCCCTGGATATCCCTCCCCCCCGGCGGATTTTCCTCCCAATATATCAGTGTTTTCGGTTGCTAGTGTGTGTGTGTGTTTGAGGAGGTGTTTGCTTTGTGTCTCACTGCGACTTCCATATTTGTTGTCATTTCGAATTGTTTCAATGACTTTTGACAGGGAGCAGATTAGCTCGGCGACGCCTCCCGCAGAGTTCCCGGGCTCCTGCCCCACCAGTATTGTTTTCCCCGCTTGGCTAGTGTCCGGGGAAATCAGAGGTGTGTATATTCGGATCATTCTCCGTTCCCAATCGACAAAAAGTTCAACGGTTTCGGATTCAATAGATTTTCTGAGATTATCCGCAAATTGTTTTTCTTTGTCTTAAGTTGATGGGAGCGAGGTGCTGGCTGTTTGATAATTTTTTATGGTTCTGGCAGATAATCAGAAAACGATATGTGAGACCCGAGGGATCTGACACTTTATAGAGCTTTTATTTCGTTCTAACTGCAACCAAAATATCCTTTAAAATATTTTATTCGGTAAAGTTTTGCGATCTAAAGCACTCTCCGCCCCAAATTAATATCAAACGCAAAATGCATCTCTATTTTCTGCCAACAATTTTTCACTTACCCGTAGGGGACCCCTGGTGGCCGGGCATCCAATTATAAAAAAGCCATTCTGCATGTCAACAAAGTGCATCCACATCCCGGACCAAACTAAAAAGTGAAAATAGAAAATTAATTAAATTATTTTTGGCTAAGCAATGTCGCATCTGGCGGTGGGTCGCTGCTCATCAATATACGGAATTTATGGTAACCGCCGGAACAGCAGCAATCGATGCTCCAAAGAGCGGGGGTACAGCCAATTGAAGAGAGGGGGTGGCCAGCTAAAACAATGTCCCCAACGGGTCTGACGGCCAACCGAAATTTCAGCCACCCAATCAGCATATTTAAATTGTGTTGTGTTTGGTGATCGAAATTCATGAAGTACGACAACGTAAATAGGACAACGCACCACTAGTTAGAAGGACACCGAAGCCGCAGTAGCACACAGATCGAACCGGAGGAAGGACACATTGGCAAACATGAATTTTTACCATGTCGGTGACTCTGCGGCTGTGGCTTTTCTGTGCCCCCCCGCCCCGAGCTCCATGCCCCATGCCCCATGCCTCTTTCACCCGAACACCTTCTGTCCTGGCCCGCTTTTGCTGCCCAATGACGCTGGCGCTGGCGACAACATCCACACTTTAATAGCCCCACACAACGCTCTCGGTCAGGTTGCCATTCCCATGCACTGAACTAAAAAACTCCAAAGGAAGTTGAACCCATTGCATATCCTGCTGCCAGTTTAAAAAACTTTTGTGGTCCTTTGATGCAAATTTCTTCGCCGATTGGTGCTGTATATATACTGTATACTGTATCCGATTTTCTCGAAGTGCACCCACACCCATTCCGGTTTCGAAAGTCATTGCTATTCCGATTTCGATTCCGATTCCGATTCGCCGTCGTCATAGATCGATGCTGGTCAGCAGTTTCGTTTTGATTGTGCGATTTTCTACTTTGCTGTGCATTTTTCCCTTCATTCATGCCATTTTGCTCCTTTTTTCCTCTTTTTTTATTCCCGGCAACTGCTGTTGTACTTCTTTTTTCCAGCAGTGTACTCGTCCGTCCGGTATTTTCAGTGGTCAGCCGCTGTAGGACTCTAATTGCTGGGCAGCGGCCAACACATGTGAAGGTGGCCACGGCCTATCCATTTTTTAGATCCACACAAATCGTTCGAATATTGTTTTTCGGTCTTTTCTACCTTTTGCTCCAATCCTTTGCGGGGGCGCTGAAAAAACGCTGGTAAATATAAGTCGCAACAGGAAGGCCCGCACCGGCCCGCACTTAGAGCCATCCAATTTTAATTGGAATTTAGCGAAGAGCCGTAAATATTATTGTCATGGTCCGGAAGCAAATCTGGCTATTACGACAGGGCCGCACGTATTCAATTCCGATCCAGCTGCAGTGCTCGGGAGCAGATATTGGAGTTTCGAGTACTTTATATGGAGGGAGAATTGCCTCGAAAATGGTTCTGGACGGGATGTGATTGAGTGAAGGACGCCATAGGGGTATTACGTGAGTGGCGCAGTATCCTTCGAAGCGGATGCGACAGTTTTGAATATGAAATGCCAAAAAAATAGCGCCAATTCATGGAAGATAGGATTTATAAGAGGGGGTTTATGAATCATATGCTATATCTAGTAGTTAAAAACAATAATTTCTGGTCCCCTTCCTCTTATTTTCTGCCAAAATATTCATGAATCTACATTCTGAATCAGCAATCATTCTCATGCTCCCACGACACGCCCCTCAAAAGTGAAAAGGGGCCTGGGCGATGTTTGCATTTTGCGGGGGCAGTGTGTGATGGGGAGGGGGCGTTGGGGCGGGTGGGAGAGTAAACATGCCAAGTCGCAGCACTGGAAATCTTAACGTGATTTAAGCATCCTGGCAGGAGTGGGGATGCTGCCACAGACATGGGGCGAACGAGGCTGTGGGAGGTGTAAAGGAGTGCCGCTGACAGAGGAAGAAGATGGAGGAGCACGGAGGACGACCAGACATTTGGTGGCCGCACAATTGGCACGTCACAGCGGCTAAGGCCAGAAACCAGGACGAGAAAGGGGCTTTCTAGCCCACAAAGGCACTGAAAGAAACGCACTTTTCAAAGCAAAACATTAAGGCAACTTAATCTTCACAATATTTTAAAATTTGTTTCAGTGCTTCTTTTGACTTCTTGCTGATGTTTTGACAATAGCTCTGCTCTTGATTTTGGGTGTTTCTGTGGGGATGTTGCCGCAGCTCTGCTCCTCCGATTCCTGTTGTTGCAAGAGCCTCGGCAGCCTCGTGTCGCAGCCAAAATGCTTCAGTACCCTAATCAGCAGCAACCATGCATTTCGGCACTGACTTCGATGCACTCACTATTTATGTGCAACCCATGAACCGGTTGCCTTGCCACGCCCATCCCACATCGCCCTCGACTGCTGCGCTCCGCCCAAATTGCACGTGACACAAATAGGTAATTGCACTTTGGCCGAAAGTGGGACACGCAGACATCATTCAGTGGAGCTCGAGGAGGGCTGGGATAATATGGGCTGCGGTGCTAGTGACACCCTGGCGATAAGTTTTCTCAGTCAGGAAAAGCACTCAATTGTTCGAATTCGCATTTCCCCCAAAACATACCACGGGAGAGACCTGGATTCGTAATGAAGTGTAAGTCCGTGTCTAAGCGAAGGTTGCCTTATAGTTTTTTCATTTTAAATGCAAGATAACTTTTTAACGAAGGCACAGGGGGGGATAAAAATAAAATGCATTCATGCTCATAATTTCAATTGTTCGTAAAGACCACTTATTTAGTCTGAAAGGTCTCTCTTTAAAGTCCAGTTGCCAATCCCTACACAACTATCAGGCTTTAAGCCCTTCCTTATCATAATTCAGCAAACTGTCGCACCTGTCCCTTCGCATTTTCAACCGGCCTTGTCAACCCAATGTTCCAGTTTGTTATCGCCTCGACACTTACACATTGGGGCGGGCTAACACCCAAAACAAGCTCAACACCCAAAACAGGCAGAGCACAATGGTACAATGGCACTATGCCACTATGGCAGTGCGATTTGTGTTAAACAATTTGTAGCTCGTGTTTT
This sequence comes from Drosophila monieri, assembly GCA_035047585.1. Lineage (NCBI taxonomy): Eukaryota > Metazoa > Arthropoda > Insecta > Diptera > Drosophilidae > Drosophila > Drosophila monieri. Next base: position 3,363,530 of record JAWNPJ010000079.1, on the reverse strand, counting down.
GGTTGGCGTTGTAAGCGACGTTGATTTCACTTATCGCGCCCCGTCCACGCGGAAATTCACGTGAAAACAGGCAGCTACGAGCCGAGATAGAGGATTACATAGAAACACACTACAAAAATAAATGCCATAACTGAAAGGGATCTATTTACAATTTATTCGGTTCATAAGTGGGAGTTTGTTAGCAGGATGATATAGTCAATACCAAAGAACCGTAAATGCTTTTATATATTCCTTTAAATATTATTTTTGAGTGTACACACTCTATGGTTCAAATGACAATGCTATCGGGCTTAGTTTGGCAGTCAAAGTTCGAAATGCAACACCAAATACAATTTGGGCAACATCCGAAACACCTCTTGTTGCTGAATTTATTATTTCATTTTCTCGCGAAATATTTATGATACATTTTCGCTGCCCAGGGGGTACTGGTCTGTCTAATATTCTAGGGCGCCTACTTAGGGAGCTCGGGTTGTAGTAGACACAGAAATTTAATGGTTAATGCGCAACGTAAATTATTATTATTTGGGGATTTTGCCATTGAACTCATATTGCCTTAAGCCATGACTCGCCATGAGTTAGACTTGAATTTGTTTTTGGGGGCCAGCCAAGCCCGACTCTCCATCGCCATCACCAGCCAAGAATTGTAGACACTTTCTGGTCATAAAACATAAATCTGCAACACTACAAGCAAACAAAAAAATTTCGAAAAAAGAAAAAAAGAAGTGCAGTAAAGTTCAAGAGCTCACAACTGGGTGGAATATATCTGTGAACGAGAAGTTCTACAGACCCTCCTATTTCTTCTATCGTATAATGATGCCAAGTTATGTTTTCATGTGTTTTGGTTTGTTTTCCTCCGTTTGTTTGCCCAACAATTTTTTCTCGTTCAATGTTTGCTAACTTGGCCCGATAGTCATAAATTTAGAGAAACGAGGAATTGTGTTGTACAAATTTTAAAGAAAGGGTATATTTCTCATTCAATAGAGTTCACCTTTAAAAGCAAGGAGGTTACTGCTTTCTTTAATGTAATATTTAAAGACAAGCATATTTCTTCAAATATATTTTTTTATTTTATTGACAAAATAATACTTACCATTGCGGAAAAGGTATGCGAAGTTTTGGCTTCAACTCCGACTAGGCGACTAGGCCATAAAACATAAGCCAGCGAGTCGGGCAAACGCGAAAAAGATGAGAACTCCTCTAATAATTCTGGGCGGGTTTTCGTGCTTCTGCTACACGCCCACCCAATTTTATCGCCTGCAACGGCATAAACTAAAAATTGAAAAAAAAAATTAAAACAAAAATAAAATTGAGCAAATCGACCCGCAAATCGCAAACGAGAAGTAGAACGGAAGGCCGTGGGTGGAAGGCCAGAAGTCCGGGAAACTGCCAAGAGATTTTTGCCGTTGTAATGATAATTCTGGTGGCTTTGGTTGTTGGACTCTTTTTCTCTGTTGTTGTGGGCTGAGGTCGCCACAACAGCCGCAAAACCCGCAAACGAGACGGCCAGGGGTGGGGGCAGCAGCAGTAGGGCTATCATGCATTTTTGGTTTATAAATTCAGTTTTGGTCTGCAAAGCGTTCAGCCGGAAAATGCGAGAATTCCGGCCAACCAGACCAGGAAATGGCCAACGCATTTTTTTCTGCTTATTCTGCGCATAAAATTTCAATCTTAAGTTTGTTGATAAATTTTTGTTTTTTTTTTTTGGCTTTACAATTTGTTGGCCCATTAAAATTGTATTGGCCAAAATTTGTTTTGCCTCCTGTTTACTGTGCCACTCGCCCCGCCGTCCCACTCTCCTCCCGACCAATTTTAATTGGCCTTGTCTACTTTGTTGTATGTTGGAAAAATGTTTGCATTAAATTAAATAATTAATTTGCAAAAGTCAAACAAGTGTTTGCTTATATTTGCGATGAACTTTACTTTCTGAATTCAGTTAATTAGCTGGGGCTAAAATTGCTTTGATTTTAAATTGGCTAACTGGTAGTGGCTGGTAAGGGGACATTTATGAAAACAAAATCATATCCTGGGAGTTGTGTCATTAAAATAATATTGCGGAAAAGAGGTAAATAGCTAAATTACAATAGTGAAAATAAATCATTAAAATTAAAATTAGAAGTACGTTGACAAAGATCTTCCTATCACACAGCTCATCACCTTATCCGGGAGGATATCCCATCATTGTATTGAAAAATATTTAAGAATTGAAATATATATCTCAAACTCTCTTCCTTTTTAATATAAAATGTAGTTTCAATCCTTTTAACTATCTCTTAAAAATATTTTAAAGATTGCATTAAAAGACACAAAAGAAATGCCTTTCATCCTTTTGTGTGTTTCCTCGCCTGATATGTGCCGTTTGCTCCGTCGTGCTTCTCCGAATTTTACAGAGACTGGCTGGGAAAATTCCGCTCACGCCGCTCAATTATGGCGCTAATATGCACTTGACAATGTAATGACATTTATTGAGCGGCATTGGCATTTCCTCCCAACGATGTCACAGGGCGATCCGGACTGCGGAGGAAGGAAGGCACAATCCATGGCTGGCTGATTGAAAGTGTCAGAGTTAGGAATTCGGATTCAGCAGCCAGACATTTGTCGCAATGTGAAAGAATTCCTGCATGGCGCCCTCCGGGCCTGAATAGCGTTAATTTCATGTTGCTGACAAGGCTTATTGACAGGAAATCGCTGGCTGTAGTGGTTGCCTGGCTTCAATGGGCTTCGGTCCGGAAATATTTGTCAAAGGGCCACAGAAGCGCGACATTTATTAATCAGGCTGGGTATGATTGCTTCGCCCAGGGCCCAGTCTAATCAAACATTTTTAGTATTTTCCGTTGCATCCTGCTATTGCCATTGCACATCCTCCAATATGTAGGGTTATGATTTACTAACACATAGAGATCCAGCCTACAACTGGATTGGGAGATTTCTGTCAGATTATCGGACTTATAAATGGCAATAAACGATTACAAGTGTAAATAAATAATACCGGAATTGTTCTGGCAATCCCTCTTCACGCTGCGATTTATTTTAACCATTTTCCCCATTTCCTACAGCCAAGAAAATCTCAGAGCCCCCTTTTTCGGGAGCACCTTACCCCTTTGTCTCTGACTCTGTGCGCCTTTTCCTTGTTCCCCATTTACTTTGTCGGAAAATCTGCTGTTACCATTCCATTTAAATACGCATATCATTTGTACTGCCATAAGGGGGAATTCTTACCAGTCCTTGCCACGGGGTATCCTTGCTGCCTGCCAAACTCGTTATTCCCATTCCACATACTCGGTTGCCCAATGAGCTTAGCCTAACAGGGTTTTGCGGATTTTGCAGCATTACGGCCGGGCGTCTAACCGTGCTACATACCATGTGAGGGCGTGGCTAAGTAGTCTCCCACAAGGCCCCCTCCTATCCGTGTCTGTATTTGAGAGGCTGTGAAAATTGCTAAAGAATTGCAAAACTCATTTCCCAATGTCAATGTGTAACGAAAAGATTGAGTAGTAATAGCGGATGACAGCGACTTTGAAGTACTCTTAATAAAATATTTTTTAAATTAAGCTTAATATTAATTTCATTATTAGTTTAAACATATAAAGAACTTCTATTTATTTTTTTAATAAAACAAAAATATCAACAGGTTAAGGCATAATTCCTATAAGTTACCACTTAGCATAATCATTTTGCACTTATGCTATAAAAAAATAGCATTAAAAAATTAATTGAAATCCATTATTTTTGGGTCTTAAAAAGTTATTCCCTACAACAAGCGGCAGGGTCCTGGGGCTGCGAATGCTACAGGATACACTTTGCACCCATGATTTATATGCGGATCTCGCCCGGTTGCCTTGCACTTGCTTGTATTCGATTATTTGTTTGCCTCGAATGTGTTTATTGGTCTTGGCACATAATAAAATTATTTATTGCATTATAAAGAAAATAAAACGTGAAATAAGAGCGCGAGAGGGAAGTACAAATGCTCGTAATCATTTTTCGCTGAGGCATCTCCGTGTCGCTGCTCGTGTTCCTTTTCAATTTGCATTTGCAGGTTGGCCCATAAATACATAAAAGCCACGCCGAACAAAATAAATAAAATTAAAATAAAAATTTATAAAGCAGCAGTGGCCCAATCGGGAGAGGCGGTGCGAGGAGGGCGAAGGATTTTCTGGAGGATACATGTGTGTGTGAATTGGTACCATGGGTGGTTTTATTGTTTATCAATATAAAGCTCGTAAAATACCTGAGCATACACACATGGGTTAATGCGGGGCTGTGTGTGCGTTAGAGATGATCGATTAATGGGGCGTAAGGTTTTCGGGGAGTAACATGGGAAATCGGAAAAACCTGAAACAGTCAAATCTGGGAAGGATTATCGGATTTGTCACGATTTCGGGTTTAAGGCACAAGTCATAAAGCGTAATATTATTGAAATAAATTGCCATCTCCAATCGAGTACTCCAGTATTTTGTTCAGTTTTGTGCTGCTGCTGTTTGCATAATTGAAAATTTTCTAATGAGTTTTCAAGGTTTATTGGACAAACACGACCCGAAATATACTGAGAAGCCAGCTCAGGCGACGCAACAAAAACACTGGAGTTCATATAGAAATCCAGTCACACTCCTTAATCCTTGAATACGATCCTTCGGTTCCTGTTGGCTGGCTCCGGGCTATGCATAATGTTCAATTGACGCTACTGGCGTCTGTTGCCCTTTTGATGGCATGCGGCTGGTAAATTTTGCTTTTAAAATATACTTAGAAACAGACCCGCCGGCACTCCCGAAACGTAGCATACTTTTGCGGGTTACCCTTTGGCGAAACTCCTTTGTTCCAGAACGCATCGCAGCACGTTGAGTGTGCGTTATAATTCTAGTTTATGCCAGAGGGCGTCGTTCACATAAAGTGCTTGTGCGTCTGTGTCGCTTTGTCATTCCATGTCCTCCCGCCCACTCCTGTTTGGTGTAAATAATATTAGCACTAAACAGATGACAGCCGGCAAAGCCGAAACCGGAGGAGCTCCGGCTCCAGCATGCATATGCAGAGGCACAAGCTCGGGAGCCATCAGCTTCCAGGACAGCCACTGACAGTTCTTGGCGGACGGACCATGGCAACCTCGACGGCTCTAAGTAAATATAGCCCCGGAGCAATAAACTTTTCATTAGCAAGTCAGTTTGCTGTTTGCTCGCGACAAAAGGCTTCAAACAAAACAGTGAAGAGTGGCATCCAACTCGTCTTACAAGCAGGAGCTTACTAAACAATATCCCTGCCAGATAGCCAAGTACCACTGTGACCTGGCTGCGGAGGTCTTTAAGTGCAGAACTCTGGCAACAAAAATTTGTCAAAGGTTTCTGGCCCGCTCCTTTTTATGCGTTGCAGCGCCGGGACTATAATTGTTTTATGTCCTTTTTGTTTTTACTGTCCGCAAATAACTATTACCGCACAAATGAAGTGTGCCTAGGCCAGGGCCCGGAGTGGGCGTGACTGCGAGCCGAAAGAGGCCAAATGTTGGCTGAAAGTGAAAGCTGGAGGATATGAAAAATGTAGCCCGCACAACTTGCGGAAAGCCACAATGAAATGAAACTGTGCCACAATTCGCCAAATGAAATCCTTCAAGCACTGAACTAATTACGCAGCTCCCTCTCTCGGCTGCAACTGGGCCTACAATGTTAATTTTGATCCTCCTCTCGGTTGCCACTCCTCGATACCCTCTTCTATCTGGGCGGAGCACTCTTCAGTTCATTTGAATAAGCTCGCAGCCAAGTCACGAGCATTTGGAATGCTAACCCGCAAAACCGACACGAGTCCACAAACACAGGCAGTCCTGAGTCCCACAGTGGAACTATCAAGTGGAACGCAATTACAATCAATAGGTTAATATTTAAAAAAAGCAAAGCCAAAGGAATTTTATTATTTATAAAGCGGCTTAATAACAATAATTCCATAGAAATACCAACATTTAGCCAACATTCACTCGAAAAAAGTCCAAAAACCATTAGCAATATTCCACTCCAATATACATTCCTCCATAAAAAATACCTGAAATGTACAAAAGCTTGTTTTATCCACTGTTCACAGACATATGCAAATTTATATGCAAATATAGAAAGATCCCACGCAGCCCAGCTTCTGCAATCCTTTTTCCCGCCGCCCTTCCGAGGACTTTTTCGTTTTTGCTCCTGACGTAGTTCGATTAATTTTTTTTCTCTTTTTTCAGCCTCGTTATTTTGCACAAATATTATGGCTTTTGTCGTTGTTATGCATGCAGATCCAAGTGGATAAGGGGTTAAGCTTGCCGAGGACCAAGGCGGCGGAGGGGCTGTCGCTAATGCCGATGATGACTATGATTGTGTTGCCGTCGAGTGCCAGTCGGTTGCAGAATTTCCATCGGAAACGTCAGGTGAGTTACCTTTTTCCATCCATTTTCCTAGACATAGTTTACGCAGCGATTCAGGAGCCGAAAACTTTCGCCATCGAGCTAATAAGCGTTTCCATTTCGCTAATTAGCTGGAGAATTCAAGAGGTAGATGAAGTCCTTGCCGGGGCGCTTTTATGCATCAAAAGAGATGCATACCCCCAAGATCCCCTCACTGATTGCAAGTTATTTCGCGGCGAGATATCTCCTTAATTTCACTTTGGCAAATAAGGGTTAAAGCTGGGGCTGCCGACCAGGGGTTAACCTGCCCAGAGCGACCTCGGCCATCTCTGTGACTCAACAATTTTCATCGCCCTCCCCACTCAGCCTCGTTACATTTTATGTCGCATAGTTTTCCAACACACACCCATGTACCCCCACACACACTTGCATATGCATAAAGGTGAGTGTGCGCGAGTGTATGTGCGCGATGTGGCAGGCATCTCAAATGGCGACTCATTGTTGCTGCCCAGAGTTTTGCACTTTCCGAGGTGGCCAAAAAAAAAACTACAGCCGAATAAAATAAAAGGACCTTGAAATGCTCTCTAAATTCCTTCCGAAGCATACAATAAAATTATATTAAATTGATTTTCAACCAGATTGTTTCTTAAACAGTTCTCTGGCTTTAATAATAAAATGAAAATTGTATCCCTGGAAAGGGTATTAAAAACCAGCAGTAATAATAACGTGTTCCGTCCTCTTTTTTGGGACTACACACATTCCAATGCCTTCGTCACGACTTGCCCTTGTTCTTGTCGCTGCTCAGAGTGCCATTGCCATTTTATGAATAATTCATATCCACACATAGGAACGAGCTCGAGGTGGGGCTCCACCGAAAAAAGGCACGGGGAAACCGCACGCATTCATTTTCATATTGACACCCGTCGCGGCGGGCATTGAGTCCTCCAAATCCAAGCTCAGCACCCTCGGTGGCAGGTCCTCGTCAACGGTTTTGGCGTCATCATTGTCTCCTGGCCATGTTCCATTGTCTACGGCCGGCCTAGGCTTTCTTTTTGGCTGGCATTCTTAAAGCCTTTCCGAATAAACTCGGAAAAAAGGACACTCACTGAAAAAATATATATTTTACTGTAAATAAATGCGATTGCGAGTTAGAGCTTCATGATGAGCTTGATGATGAAGTCCAGTTTTTTCCATACTAAAGAATTAATTCTTTATCCTCTTTGGGAAAAGCTGGTTGGTTTTTTTCTCAGTGCTCTAGGGCCTTAGCCCGCCTGGCCATCAGCGATGGCTTCATTAGACACTCGCCACTCACTTACAATCACTTACAGTCACGCCACGTTTTCTTGCCTCTCTCCTCAACGCAAAATGTTGCCCTTTTGCTTCGCGATTGCATATCCGTCGAACACTTTTTCCGGCCCCATGTCCTGCCAGGAGTCCTGTTTGCTAACCGCTTTTGCCTTCGCCCGTCCACCGCTCGCCGCCCCTGGTCGAAAGTGATGCTAATCGGCAATTGGCCGCGGCGTCGTTATGTGGTTGGTGTTGTTACTGCTTTCGTTAGTGGTGTCCGATGGCTGCGACCCTGCTATCGTTGGTCGTATCTTGTTGCCAAATACGCTGATTCACGTAATTTGCCCCGGTTGCAGCAACGACAACAGCCAAAAGCCACGGCCAAAACCGATGTCAGCCTGTGCCGGCAACATACACTGCTCCAAAGTAAGCTTAGAAAGGGCAGGCAAAGTGGATCAAGTGAGTGTAAAAAACTGAGTTTTCCCTCCGAAAAGTATCTCAGAGTATTTTCCCATTCGTTGCAGCTCTCTGGCCTGCTTTTCGACATTGTTTTGCAGTTAAATGAATCTTAAATAGCAACGTGAGCAACACACAGGCTAAAAAAGGAACACAGATTCACTTTTGGGCTTTAAGTATTTTACTTTGGCCTCTCCCTCGGTTGTGGCTTCTTTTTTGTGGGGATTGTTGCTCAGATCTTTCGATGACTGTGCTGAATTTTTAATGTGCTTTAGTTTGAGCTGGAATTTAGGATGTTTTTTTTTGCCAGGACTATCCACTATGAAATCGTTAAATCATATTGGAGCTCAAGTCATTTGACAGACAATGGTGGTCAATAATAAAGGCGTTGCCAAGATAAAGATTTGCTTTAATTATAGAATCAAATAAATTTCTCTATATTGATAAAAAGTTAAAGAATTTAAAATTATTATAAACCTTGTTGCAATGTAAATAGAGAGAATTCAATTTATAAAAACTGAGACCATGATGCAATATTGTTGATATATAAACTAGCTTCGAGAAGCCCACATAAAACCCTGCACGTGAAAAACTTTGGACGAAAACCAATGATTTATGGCTTCACGTGCTTAGGTTTTGTATTTGTTTTTACCAAAATTACTGACCTATGCCCAACTAATGGTCCTTATGTTGTCCTGCCAGTAACGGAACATTATGTTAGGTCCTTATCAGCAGAAGAGCAGGAGTCACTCTTAGGTACGATAACAGCGGCTAAGAGAGTGTCCTTTCAGAGAGTATCCTTTTAACAGAGCTGACTCTTTGGGCAATTTACTCTTGCAAGGATGTCTGTTGGCTCTTCTTCTGTTAGACAGTTACTGTTCCGCTGGCGTCCTGTTATTTGGCATGCTGTGAACTAACACGAGTATGTTGGGCTAATGGCCGCAGCAGCATACATCACAGAAGTCGTGGCTGTCGACAGAAATGTGGTTGCATCGGGATGTCACCACCACCAGGACCTCCAACTCGACTCCCTCACCAGCTCCCGTAAAAGCTCACTCCACGCCCGTGCCCCAAATGTGCATTTAAATTAGCAAAACCCCCTACCACCCACACATTGCCAGATTTAGTTGGCACAACTGCAATGTCATTTCTATGCACCATGCAAAATGCATAAATCATTAACAAGCGCACTCCGCTCGCCGCAAAAATAATAACAATAATGCTAAAAACAGCGAAACAAACCGATGTTGCCACAATGCCCATGAGTATGCCACACCACCCAATCAGCAGTAAGCCACTTCCTCCAGAAAAGGCCACACCACCCGCTCGGTGGCTCGATAGCTCGGTTGCATGTGCAACCAATTACAAGCATTTCCGGCAATCAGTTTTTAGCGCCCAGCAAGAGTCACACATGCGATGTGCAACAAACAGCCCAGTCAGATGGTATAGTTGTTATCATTTCTGAAATTTCAAATTTCAATTCAATTCTCGTCGCAGCATCGATGCCCCTCAATGGAGGGGTCTCTCGGATTCGGACCGACAGGGCAGCCTGCCTCCGAGCTGAGCAGTCAAAATTTATGTTACCATCCATAGATCATCACGAATGACACTCGGACACGGGCAGTTGTTGCTATTGTTGGCATATTTTTGTGTGTGAGCTCTTTCGGGAATAGGACGTTCCGACATTCCCTCCAAAAGAGATTGAAGTGCCTAGATTGCCGTTGTTTTGAGTTAAACGGCTTGAAAAATATAGTTTTCAAAGACGACTATAGTTTAAGATTGGTTTTTAAATATTTGGATATCTTTTACGTTTTATGTAAAGGTGTTGCAGAGCTGATAGAATAGCATACCTGAAAATAAGAACGATATAAGCATTAAACCGCAACTATAGGAATTAAAGATTAAACTTTTCAATTGGAATATGAGTCGTATACGCAATGCCCTGAAAAATTACGCATACGTCCCGTATTCCAGAGTAAAGTTTTTTGTGTAAATCCTCTAATTTTAAAGTAAGTTTGGCACAAAAATATAATCGATTTCATTTATCCAAAATGATTCAAAAGTACCTTGCCATACAAAGTCCAATTTAAATGCATCCCTGCCTTCTCGCATGTGTCTTGGCCATTTAAAAAAAAAAAGAGCCCCTGGATGAGTGACAGAGATTGGAAGAGTTGTCAGTCAGTCGGCAGTGGTCAAGAGATTCTTTGCCTTTCACTCACCTTGGCAGACGCCCAACTGCCCACAGTCGGTTGCAAAAATGTCAAAAAATGATATTTGCATTCCGGCCTTATTGTGTGTTCTGTGCTGTCTTTTAATTGAAATCGAAATCGAGCCTGCAGGAGTGCATTCATTTTTCCATTTATCCTTGTTTTGGCGAGCCTTGGCGAGGATGTCTGTGGGACAAGAGACCAAAGGCTCAATATAATGCTGACCAAATCAGTATAATACCTGCGGTCACATCGACTGTATTCATGCTAATACTTCTAATTAAACAACCGGCGAGCCGATGATGATAACAAATTGGTTTGGGGCTTGGAGAGCGCCATCGATATGATCCGAATTATGCGTACAATGTAGACAACCAAACTAACAAACCGACACAAAAAACACGGTCAAACAGAATGGCAATTAGCCAATTGGACTCGGTTCAGAACGATGACGTTTTCCAAGGACATTTGATCAATTCTGGGCATTCATAATTCATGCGGGCATAAAGTGGACATTTTTCAGTTATTTAAAATGCGTTCATGCCGTATTATTTTTGGTCATGCATCAGATTTTTCGAAAGGAAAAATTTAATTAACTTTCGCAAAATGGATTTGCTTTTGACCCAACTGAATGTGACAATAAAAGCCCCAAATGAATAGAGGGGAATGTTTTAATCAAATGAATCTATACTCTAAATAAATTGACAACTATTTTTGCGCTCATGGATAAATGCATGACGTCCCAGAAAAATGATATCCCGTCAAGGGTTCTCCGAATTGATTAATGGTTTCCGGTCATCGGGAAGGAATGCAGTTTCTGCTTTCGAAACCAGAGACCAATCACTTATCATTTGTTGCAGCTTGAAAAAGTGCTCCCCGCTAATTGAATGTCACCAGTGCCTCCGACTATGTCAATTTGAAATATTATTAAAACCATTTTCCCCAGCGCCAAGTGAGAACTAGAAAAATGCTTGAGCTGGCAGGCAAATGGCTGAAAGGAAAATACTCCCTGACTGCAAAAATGTGCGTAAACAGCATTTAGCTCGACTCTCTTTTTATTCATCTTTTTCAATATTTGCTGCAGCTTCATCAAAAATGACAAGAATTTCATTGAGCTGGCTGAGTTGGCAGGGAAAGTTAAAAATTGGCCAAGAATGGCAAATAATTTTAACTGCAATACTATCAAAATTATTTAAATTTTTTTTAAAGCAATAGCGTTAGAAACATATAAAATATTTTATTGAGGAAACAAGTTCAACCCCTCAACAAGTTTCGGTTTAAATTGCAAAGTAATTATGGAAACATAAATCATAACACAGACTTTAAGCGAAACGTGATCAGGTTGGCAAAAGTCCCGCCGCTTCCCCCAAAAGTCTGCAATATTTTTTGGCAGCCAGGACACAGCTGGCAGACACCAACAAAATGCGCCATTTCTGTTAACAAGACTGACACTGAAACCGAAAGCCAAGAATGCCAAAAAAAAAAAATTGAGAAAGGAAAACAAAAAACATAAGAATAGACGGTTTATTTATAATGAAGTTCATTTACTTTGTGCAAAAATACAAAAGCAACACAAACGATTTAGTTTCATGTTCCGTTTACTGGCGGAAGGAAAGATGCCCGAAAAGAGTAGTAGTGCAAGTAGTGCTGCAGTGCTTTGTTGCTATTGTTTTAGCGTTGTTGCTTGCAAGATTAATATGCTGCCTTTTTCCACTACTTATGCTGCCTTTCAGGACCAGGCCAGCCACGTCCTGTCAAGGAGCACACAGTACTGGCTCTCGGTACAGTGGTTTTTCACGAAGCTCGAAAATGTTGTAAGCTCTTTAAGGAATTTGGTGCATTGCAAATAATCTCCCAGCTGATGTAGGCATATTATTTTTAAATAATACAAATACATGGCAAATATATGATATTTATCTTTTCAAGATTCTACGTGTAAATGATAATTTAATTATTAAAGCAATTAATTTATAAACTCCAATTTAAGTTTTAATTTAACATTTCATCTAATGAAAGTATTTTGATTTGAAGAGTTGCAACAATATGTCTGATCCCGAAAAAGCGTCCAAGTGAAAATCAAATTAATTATTTGTGAGCACTGTATCCGGTATGTGGTGCATGTGTAGGTCCTTTCACACAATAAGTGTGTGTGTGTATTTGCACAGTGCGTGTGTTGAAAACTTAAGTCATGAGCAAAGAAGCAGTAGCAGAAGCAAAAGGCAGGACGTCAGCCAACGAAATACTTTGCCAAATAAAATATTATACAACTACTTTAAGGAAGGGGATTTATTGTGCTCCTCGTCTCCGTCTCTGCCTTCGCCACTGCTACTCCCCCTGACGCAGACTTTTTTCGCCCAACATGTGCTCACCGAGATGCAATGAAGCCGAAATGCAGCACTCAACTTGAGCTTCTGATGCTCTTGCAGCTTCAAAGATCCTTGCCACGAGTCGACTCTTGCCGGCGAAAATGAGCGGGGACTCTGTGAAGGGACGTCGGGTGAGGTCGGGGGCCGGCACAAGTCCTTACACTGCCTCGAGGAATTCTCATTTGCATCTTTTGGCGCTGCCATAACTGCAGCTTGTATGCAGTTACACATCACACTCAAGTTTGCCAAAGCGGAGTTTTCCCAGGCACGCGGCTTGGCTTTTCATTAGTTTCGGGTCTTAATGTTATCCTTATCTGGCTCGGCGAGGCTGAAATTCGGCAGGGCTGTTTGGGCAAAGAGCTGCAGAACTAACAAGAAGATGGCGTTTGACCTTTCTTCATTCTGGGGAATTTTCATTAGCTTTTAGTGGCTACTCAGGCAAAATTTTTGGCTCTTGCTTCAGCTGTTCTGGCAATTAGCCCCGAAAAAGTAGCTCTTACGATTTTAAGAACTCACGCTTTCTCCAATCTTGTTTTAAAAAAATTATTCACCAACCTCCCATAACCAGAAAGTACTCCTCAAAATGAAAACTCAGCTTAGTTTCCTTAAACTCCACGAATTTATTTATGGGAATTTCCTCCTCGTCCGGCTGCCTTCGTTATGCCGCAGATTGGTGAGCACTCGCCGATGTGACTCCTTATGGGGATCGGCCAGTTTAAGGGCATGGCAAATGGGAGTGAAGATGTCGTCGACGTGGGGAATCTTTGAGGCGCTGGGCATCCTCCTCAAGCCCGTCCAGACCCTTTGCCTGGACCTGGCGTCATCGGTGGGGTTGGCCGCGATCGCAACCTCGAAGGATCCGATCTCTGGCATCCCTATGTCGTTGATCCTCAGCTGGAGTTTCACTGCCGGGTGGATGGCCCTCAAGGCTTCTGCCAACGTGGAGTGGAGGTGGAGGGCCATGCGCCTGTAGTTCTGGCGGTATCGACAATGCTCGATGTAGAGCACCGGCTGGTTAGGATCCAGAGTGCTTTTGTCGGGCATCTCGGCGGAGGGTGGTTGGCCCGCTGGCTCGTTGGCTTGGTGGTGGACACGAAAGACAGCTGGACAACTGAACAACCGGACAGGTTACGGGCCCCAACGAGCAGCAGGCATCGGTGGCAGAAGTACGGACTCCTTCTGACCGAGGGAAGGAAGCACAGAGGTTTGTTTGACACAATTCTCCTGGGCAGCTCCATCTCTCCAGCTTATCGGCGACCTCAAAGCGCCGGGGGCGGAGGTGAGCGGGAGCACCTTCATAAATCAAATAAAAGAGCGTATCTGACAAATAAATCTTCGAGAGCGAAAAAGCCGCAGAAAAAAAGAACATGCAAATGCGCATGAAATATGCAAAAGCCACGAGACTTAAAACGAATACAAAAAATTAAATCAACGTAAATATACAGTGGTCTCTGGAATATGAAAAGCTCTACATCTCTGCAGAAGTTTTCTATCTTTTGAAGAAGTTGACTTTTTGTATAAAATAAGGAGATGCTACTAAGGGGATGTAAGAAAGAACTCCAGCCTATCGGTTCCTTAAATTAAAGTGAGAATAGTAATTCTGTAATAATTACTGTACATCTACTATATATTGTCCAGTTTTTGCTGACATTTTAACCTGCGGCAACATGGAAAAAAAAAGATCAACAAATATTTTTTTCTGCAAAATTTGCCAAGCTAAAGAGTAAAGAAAACCAAATACACACACAAAAAATAGAATGGAGGAAGCCAAATGAAAAAGGAAAGAAAATGTATATTTTAATAAACCGAACACAAAGCAGAGTAGCAAGAGCCGACGGCCAACCAGCCACCCACCACCCAGCGAGCGTCGTGCCAGCGGCAAGGTTAGCCAGTTCATTCATTCAGTTTTATTCACAGTTATTGAAAGTAGAGCAGTGCTGCTCTCGAATAATATGAAAATAAATAAAAAGCAAGACCCAGTCGTGAGCCCTCGCTCTGCCCCATCCCATCGCATCCCATCCCAGCCGCCTTAATACGGATTCTGCATCCAGCCAAGGGTTAGAGGTCAGGACGTGAACCGACGACAGTTGACAGAATACACCAAAGTCAGCCGCAAATCCCAAGGAAAATATATTCACCGAATCCTGAGGTCTGGGGCTGCTGTGACGATTGGTTGCTGTTCCCTCTGATTGGATCAACATACTTAGTTTGTGTTGGCGAAGAACCCAACAAGCAAGTCACAAATAGTCCTGGGGATGCACTCCCCAGCCCGCCAAGGTAGTTTATGGCCAAGTTTGCTCTTTGAATTTGAGTGTTGGCTTAATGGAAGGCCAAGAATTTAAGCTTCCGAATAATGTACGAGCAAGGGTCGCACAAAGGGGAGACTCTCATTCTGGTCCCTTGTTAAATTCAAGATATTTCCTAAATTTTATGGCCCAGTGCTTCAGGATATTTATGATTTTCATATAAGAAATATATTCATATATTTCTCATAAAGATCAGAAAAGAAAATCATAAAGATTTTCATATAATCCAAAAATATATATTTATTGAGATGTTCGTATATATTTTGTGGATTTAAAATGTTTATTTGCAATGGCCTTAAAATAGTTCTTCCCGGAAATTGTAGCAAAAGCTTCACTTTCTACGGAATGGCTTTAAGAACCCTTAAAAGCTGTGTGCCCTGCATTTAATGATCTTTTCAGTTACCGCACTCATTAAGATAATTGTCAACAGTGGCGTCGTGCCTCCGGCAAGGCCGCCTCAAATTAAGCAACTTTCTGCTCGTCAGCTGAAACTTATAGATGACCGCGTAAGCCGGTCAGTGGCCTCGCCCCATTTGTCAACGTTCGCCGGCAGGCGGCAGCCGGTCCCAGTTCGTCGGCCCCCACCCTCGCTCGTGCAACTGCCACAGGGCTTGAAGAGCCTTCAACCTTCAGTTTCACTTATTCATTTACGCCCCGTCTGCCTAGGATTTTTCCTTTTCTCGCCGTTACTTACTGCTTGCCGCAAATTGGCCAATGCGTTTGTTCGGGGCATCCGGAGTTGCTGGGGATTAAAAAACGCTTTGCATGCCAGCGGCTAGGCCGGGGAATCCGGGGAATAGAGTAGCAAAGGATCGAACTAGGGCGGCAGGATGGCCAATGAAATGCGTAAATGAATTTGCGAAAATTATTTTGCGCCTGCCGGCCTGCCAGTCTGCCTGGTCGAGGCTTGATTAAATTTCACAGCCATCGAAGTCCGGCGGGCATAAAACGAATCGGCATTATTTATAAAATAAACGAATAAATGAGCTTCCATTGATACACAAACATAGATAGTGGGGATTTCCCAAGCGGACGGTGCCCCCCAAAAAATATTTTCTCCGACTCTGCTTTGGGTCGTTTTTTATTTATTTCAATTATTAAAAGTTTCTGTCGGCCGGCACGTTGCCCACAGAAATGCCTTAGAAAGAATAATAAGAAGAAAATGGTTTTTTTCCGTCGCCTTCATGGGGCAGTTTTAAATTCACTAGAGCCCGGCGAGGGATCCCTCATCCTTGTTGCCTTGCTCGAGTCCTCTTACGCTCCCATTTTTTCGCCATTTTATTATTCGAGGACGTGGGGTAAACAAACATTAACTGCTCAATTGTTTTCAACGCGCTGCTTTGTCCTGAATTGATGAGCTTTAAATTGTTTGCCCCTCCAAGCAGCTTCCTCCGCCATCTTTTGTTTTTTGTGCCCCAGCCCCCATCTGGCGGCTTTGTCTCCCCGCGTTCTATTTCTTTGTTTTTCTGCTCCCCTCCTCACGTCTGCGATTTATTCATAATCAACAGTGTTATCCTAATTGGTATGTCAGGCGTATGATCCCGTGGTGTTCCGAACTTCTACTGCATTATAATGTAAGCAAAATAGTCCATCAATGTTAACAAATTAAAATTCGAAATAAACTTTTTCTATTAGACAACTTCGTTAAATTCGTTTAATTTATGAATTACCTTCAAGAGTACGAAATCCATTTCCAGAACAGCATTACTATTACTGCCGGTAAGCAGGAGGACAGTCATTCCATTAGCCTCTCCCTAGCCTATTTGCCTCCGGCTCTTCCCACTCTAGTCCCGTGGACCTCAACAGGTAAACGCCATTACGCAGTTTTTTCTTTGAGATCCAGTGTTTCTAATTAAATATTTTCCTTTCAATTCTCATAACTCGTATAGGGGCCAGGTGGCCCTTGCCTGGCTTCCGTCAAATGTGATTTTTAAAGTGTATTGTTTATCTTTAATTAGCAGCGCGTGGAGCAGAAGGGAAGTGCAGGCGAATAACTTAATGGCCAATCGACGTCGATTTGTGGGGCTGTCGGTCGGATGGCGGCGTTTGATATGATTAATTACCTAATTATTGCATTAGATTATCGCACAGCTGTGGTTGGTATGACTTAACCGGCCTGCGGCTTTTATTGCCTCCGTTTAATCACTAGCCCCTCTCCCGAATGCCACTGCCCCTGACACTGCCCAGCTCCGACACTCAATAGATTTTCAATTGTGCTTGAGGTCAAGACTTTGCCCAATAAATGCGGTGGCTCAGCATTTCCTGCCAGAAATGCCAAACACGTACACACCCCGAAACTACTCTCGTCTGCGGTGATCAATGGCAAAACTATTTACACTTTAATGCAGGTGTTGTGGGAGGTCTTGCCAGATAACTTTTCAAATTGTAGGCATCAACAAGTAGGGGAGGATATAAATTCCAAGGGTCAGAGAACAGAGGATAAAGAACAGAGGACTCTCTGGGCGAAAACAATAAAAACAAATATTATTAAAAATAAACCAAACTTTCCTCATAAATCCGGTTAACATCCGAAATGGGATACAGTTGTTTCGGTAAGTTTTCGTCTGTTGACCTGCCATTCCGTCTGCACACTTACCGATGTATCTCACCCGCACACCCACGCACACTAGCACAAAGAGCCGCCATGTTAAGCATTTTCAATATCAAAGTCACGTGCAAATGTTGTATATTAGTTCCTGCCAGGCTGATGTTGTGTTTCCCCAGATATTTTTCCTTTTGCTTTGGCAGCTGCGCCGTTGTTTGCCAACGCTCTAGTGATTTTAGTTTGAATTTTACGTGCCCATCAAAATGATTATGAGCACGCACACAGCCCCGCTAAACACTCCCTCTCACACGAACATAGATTTCGGGCGGTTCCATCTTGTTAAGGTATTCATGCACTTCATTAGGAGCGTCATGTCATGCGGCAGGCGGCGGGCGAAGTATCAGTACAGTGGGAGTGTGGGTACGAGTATCTGTGAGGTTGGTATCTGTGGGAGCCCGGACGAGCATGTATGCGGTTGTCGCCTGGGACACTGATGTTTAGCGCTCGGCAAAGTTGTTTTAATTAAAGTTTGTGCAAGCGTTGAAATTATGTGCCATTACAATCTGTATGTTACTATGAGTACTATGACGGGAATTCTGTGTAATGTTTCCTTGTCTATTATAGAGAAATTATTAATTTGAAAATAAATAATATATGACATTGGTTTTGTGAAGTACGCAGCACCTTAGGGTTTCTTACCAAAACCTAAACCAGGATGAAAGTTTTCTTAAATCAACGAATGCTCCTATTATCGCATCCACATCTGTAGAGAGCCTGTATTTATGTTTTGTATGCATATTGATCAGTGTGTGTTTAAGTGCTATCGAGCCTCAACTGCAGAGTTTCGGGTGATAGTTGGTGTTCCGGCTGCTTCTGTCAAGTTTGTCTAGCGAGAAATTAGTTATATGGTTTTGCTATGCATTAAGCCGATTAAAACTTTTCCTATCAACAAGAATGTAATTGCAACAAGTTGTTGAGACTTGGTGGAAAGGAGATTTTTACAAGAATATTTAGGGTTCAAAACAGCATTGCTGCAGATGTTCCTCTGGATCTTTAATGTACTCTCTATAGGGCAATGTATAATTTTCCTCAGGTGCTCCATTTCCTCCTAAACCGACTTTTACCTTTCGACTTGTCTTTAAAATTAAATCGTTGGCTAAATGCTAAGGAAGCCTGGCTGGATGCGGTCAACCACAGAAACCAAACAAATGTGTGGAAAAGTCGGTCCAAAAACAATTGGCGGAAAAATGGCAAAAACCACAATGACACTGCCGGGCCTAAAAGGTAAGGGAACGTGTGAGGGTTTTTGGGACAATTGCAGTTTGCATTTATGCGAAACGAGTCTGTTCTGCATGGTAGCAGGCATTGGTAATAACCCCAAGTAAATGTCAATGCAGGAAACGCTGGGAAAGCGCATAAATTTACCAGCAACGCACATGGTCACCCAAATGAACAAACGACGAGCATTTGCAATTGCTTTATAATTTGTTGTTGCCAATGGTGATGCTATTTTTGCTGTGCTTCTGGCCTGCCTATGGCGTGGCAACCGAAAGAATGCGGCATGCAGCTTGCAACATGCCGACAGTTCCTGACAAAAGCCAGTGCCTGCCTATGTGTGTCCAAATGAGCTTTCTCTCGCTTTGGCTTTTGGGCCGCTTGCGAATGCATTATTAATGCATAACTCTTTCGCCTGTTGTGGCGCAGGGGAAATCTGACTCCCATTTCCACACCACCCTCCCTGCGATAATTAGCATGCCGTTGTTTGGGCAGCCGCGCGGCTCAAAATATGCCCCAAAAGCTGCCATCACAATAGAACTGAAGAAGTGTAATTAAGGCCATCGGCTATGAAGATATGAATTGGCCTGATAAATACCTACATGTGATATGAATAGCCATTCGCCATTAAACTTACCCAAATGAGGTAAACACTTTCAATAAGAGAATGTCAACATATTAATCGGACTTTCTTTTATAAAAAGGCCAGAATACTTAAAATAGTATTTACCGCATTTTCTTTATAGGTTTACAAATCGACAATAGGCAATAAGGACATAAGATAGCTAATAGAAAAATTTTGTATCCTTTCAGTTTCATTTTCTGTTTTTTACCTTTAACCTTTTTCAGTTTTTCCACAATTCCATACAGTAGATTGTTGGTCATTTCCCAACCAATTCAAGAACGGAATACCATAAAGAAATCAGGACTTCAATCGTTTTCAGCCTGCATCAAAAATGAGGGACGTAAAAAAATAAATTTTGGATCGATTTCGGAAATCCTATTCCGAAATTGGGAAAGTTTTCCTGAGTTTTTGATTGCTATCAAAGGTGATTAAAGCCCTGGTTTAAAAGTTTATTATCTAAATCGGTTGTGCAATGGTTGATATATTTAAAATCCGTTTCTCATTTTTTGCTCGTTATAAATTCATGATGTGTCATCTGGAAAACTTACTTAATATTTCAGTCAGAGCGTTTTTTCTTTTTATTAGAGTGCCACTTTAAATTAAATATTCGCACTAGGCCAAACTCACTTTTAAGACTTTCTGCGGGTATTGTTTTCAAGAGCTCGGTTATATCTACATACGAGGTGGCTCTTGCTAACCACTTCACTCTTTCCAAGCTTTTCCCGTGGCACGTGGCTGAGTAATTGTGTTTGTGCGACGGGCGCGGTGCATAAGAGTGCAATTTATATGCTTAAATGACTTTATGATGCAACCCGGCAGCCCGAGCCGTGCAAAACCCAGAAGCTGAAAGTGCTCCGAAACGACATCAGCCAACATCAACAAGGAAAAGACACCCATGGAGCACGTGAATTGCTTACATGTGATAGAGATTAATCCATCAACGTAGAAACGTGAATTTGTGTCCCGAAAAATGGTGAACTAAAAGCAAGAATTCTTGCCAGCAAGCAAGAAGCTAGAAGTTTAATTCATGAAATTCTCACTTTTATTAAGAAGTGTGCTGTACATAAAATCATTTAATTTAAAACCCATTTCAATGACGATTAAACCCACATGCCCTTAATTTTGTTGGTGTGCATCCAGTAAGAAACCAACCGGCGCTTCTAAAACCTAAAATGAATTTTTATTTTAAGTATTATTTGGAGAGTTTTGAGAAATTTTTAAGCATAGAACGAACTTTTCTCCGCGTAAAAATGTATGTATTTTTGTAGGCCAACTTTCGGTGTGCATGTGTAGCAGATATGTAAATTATAAGTGAGGACTGAGCGAATCGCACTGAAGTGCAGAAGTAGTTAGTAGGTGGGTCTCGCTACACAAGCTTCGTGAATATTCATTTTGGCTGGAAGAGCAAATGGAAGAAGCTTTAAGCAAATGCTAACGTATTATTTTAAAGCCACGCTTTGAGGTTAGAACTAGGCCCACGAACGATTTAACCGCATAATTTACAATGACAAACGAGGATGCCCCGAGTGCGCACAATTACCCAGAACGATGAGTAGTCGGGAAGTCCACTAAGAAAAATATCCTTGGTATCTCACAGAAAATACTCAAAAAATAACAACATTTTAAGAGCTTTGATTTCTTGATTTTACTCAAAAGCTGTTCCGGAATTTGTAGGTATTTCTGGTAATATGTAATACATTAACAAACTAAATCAGTAATCAACGTTATTTGTCTCAGTGGGCGGATGGGGTCGACCTTAGGACAACCGCGCAACAAGCTGCGCCGGATAAACCTCTTGTCCTTGTGTCCATGGAGGAAACACAAGCTGTGGCTCACTGAGACTGAGTCTGGGACAGATACAGCGACAGGGACATGAACAGGGGCACAGACGAATGACAGCCGAGACAGCAGGCAGTCACAAAAGTACGCTACTCGTCCGGGGACTTGAGCTAGTTGGAGCCCGGAGAGGTAGGCCGTAGCGGCGGGGGGCGTGGCTCATAGGTCGTGAGCCGGGACCTTCGTTATGTGACCTGTAAGCACAATCAACACGAGGAATGGCCATTATATGCACAATCAATATGCACAATTGAGCGCGCATGATTGTTGTGATTTGTAACGCTCTGTTGAGCAGACTGAACCCTCTGTCCATTGTCTGTATCCCCACCAAGGACCTTGCTTCAATTTAATTTCAGGTGGATACAACTATTTGTCACAGCGCGACGTGGAATTTCGATTGAGTTGTTATTAAAACCTAGTGTGGCAAGCATTCAATTTGGTGCATAGTAGAGCCTTTATCATTTATCCTCCAGGACTTCCATTAAACAGTAAGATAACACAACAATATTTCATCCAATGGCTTAACCCTTTTCAGCGCTCCGGCCTCGCCCTCGAAATTCGTTATCCATGAACTGCAAGCCGTCAGGAGTGTCAACAAAATGTTTCGAGTACGCAGCTTATGATAAATGATACCCCACTGCTCCTGGCAGACTCCACTCGGCGTTTAATCTGCACGTCAGCAAACTTCTGACAAGTTACATATCACAGCTAAGTAGAGGCAACAGTTGGTTCAAGTTCAGCTCGAAAGCTGGATATTGGAATCGCCGGGGCTTCGGGCTTTAAGTTTTCGTTGAACAGGAACCGAAGTGTTTTTCCAGCTGGATGCTAATTTTGGGGCCTAAAAAGGTAATTGTATTCAAGGGTTGGCAGAGCAACGTTAGGCAGGTTGAAGAGGTCAACGAACATATGCACAATTTCGGAAATTACCACAAATTTAGGGAGGCCAACTACCAGGCACTTGAACTCCCAAAGAGTTTGACTAACAAAAAGCTGACTATGGCACTCGAAGTTTTAACTTTTGACCACAGTGGCAGCTTGAGGCGTACACAGTGAAGCCTTGAATGGTATTTTTTATTAGATTTGCCGTCAGTCCAGGAGACATGCAAGTCTCTCCGAATTTATAAAATTTTATGCAAGTAACTTTTTCAGTTTTTCGGTTGCTCCTTCGGGTTTGAAGACCGGGATCGGTATGGGTACGGGAAGAAAAGTAAATATGCCTTTGTGTTAACTAAGCTGAAAATACAAAAGGGCGCTTGGCTGGGTGGGAGAAGCCTGTGACGTTGCAGGAATGCAGTTGCGAGTATCGAGTGCCAATCTAGACGATGTCGACAACGACAGCTCCTGCACACAAAATGCAACCCAAACACACACACTCCCATCTCCTTTGTGGAAAGGGGGAAAAGCATTCGGCAGTTTTATGCGAAAGTTTCTCGGGCACGCTTCCACATGTGGGTGGCTCAGAAAGTGCTCAAAAAATGCAATGGGACAAGGTTGGGCAAATGTAGCGCACATTTAAAATATATAAATTATTAATTTTATGTTCTGAAAGAGAGAAAGTTCTGGCAACGATATAGAAAGTTTGTTTAAGAAATATTCTACATCGTAATATTTATCTTGAGAATAGGACTATGATGATACGATTTCCAGTCTGGAAACGTAATTTCCTCGTCTTGGAATTTAAGCATAAAACATAAATCACCCCACGGTTGCGTTTTGGGGCGCAACCACCTAACAGCCAATACAATGTACCAGTCAGCTGCAGGATCAAATTCCCCTCCCCAGCCTTCCCAGCTCAAGCATCCAGGGCCGCACTCGAGCTGCAAAAATATTTTTCTATAATAGTTTTTGGAGTATCAAACTCGGGGAGCTAATGCGAAAAGTTTGCTACAAAGATTGCAACAAAGGCGTGGCCAGAATGCAAAAGGTCGAGAATGCACTGGGGATGGCGGTGGACCAAGGGCGGTGAGCGGAGTGGCATGGGGCAGGGGGTCTAATGACAAGTGCCGTCGCGACTTCTTTTCTGCATTTACAAAAACCGAGTTGAAAGTGCTGGCATCTTTGTGGCAGAGCAGCTGATTTGCATACCTTTAGGCGCTAAAAGCTTTTCGCCGGTCCACAAAAGCCCTCTACGACACCTGTTGGTTGCAGTGGCATCCGCCCCAGGGACGTTGCATTATTCAAATGGCTCGCCAAATGTCAAATGTGCAATTCATTTGGAAAACGAAAGGAACAAAATCGAAAAAAAGGACCACCAAGAAGGACCAAGGACCGAGCACCGAGAGAGAGAGTGGCAAAGTTTGTGTACTCCACTTTGGCACTATTAAAGTGCAACAAATAATTTGATATGCAGCCCCAGATGGGGCAAAGTTGCAACATTTATTTAGTTAGTTAAGCGTGTGCCTCGCATCCTTCCCGGCATCCTTCCCTGGCGCTCGCCATCCGCATCGCATTCTCGTAAATCAGCAAAATTTATTGCAAAAGCTACAGCAAAAGGCGCGCACATGTTGTCCAATTTAATGTTTGCGCAATTTTTCGGCGAAATTTTACAAAACATATTTCAGTTTAGCTTGCAGTGCTCACGTTTCCCTCAATGTAATTTATTTGCAAATCTGCCGGCGGGCGGGTGTCCCGGCTGGGCGCCAGATAGTGCAGATACAGGACAAATGACTGTCGTTGGGCCAAATTGTTTCAAGGGAAAATATAAATTGAGATGCAATTCCATTCGGCTAAGTGTAAACAACAAACGGGCTGGACCACAACTGTAGATTGATTGGAGCCGAATTGTAATTGCAAATCAAGAGAATTAAAATGAAAATATTTGGCACAAATATTTGAGTGTGAAATCGTAATAGAAAAATCAAATTAAACGAATTGGGAGCACTTATTTAATAGCCCCTAAAAGACCACATATTTGGCTCTGATTCCTCCTGCCAAAAAATTAGGAAATGTTGAACAAAAAACTTTCTTCAACTTTTCTTGCCCAGCCCTTTCAATTTGTCCTCCAACTCAACAGCCCCTGCTAGCCACACATCCAGCTACACATCTAAATTATAACACCATTTGGGTAATTACACTTTTTGAGTGTTTTAGCTTCGGCGAACGTGAAACGGATATTACCAACTCCGCCGGCGCTCCCTTCCAGGAAGTGTTTTCGGCGACAAAACAAATTAAAACTCCGTAAAAGTGGATACATATTTTATGCTGTTGCTGCTGCTGCTGCTGTTGTTACTGCTCCTGTTGTTATTGTTATTACGCTCGTTATTTGAACAAATGTTTTTGCAATATAAGGCCAGGCCAAAGGCCAGCAGGACTCTGTAAGTGTGACTGTGTGTGTGTGTGGTAGTGCCATAATGCCTGGCAAAAGTAAATGTACCCAAAATGGAATCTAATAAAATAACGACAACACCAGCAACTAATAATGCCAAAAGCGGTGGCAGCGGGGAACCCGTGCAAAATTGCCAAACAAGTGTTAAAATGTTTTCAAATTAGTTTTCGTCTGTGACACCAAAAGCAACACCGGCACGAAAAGGTAAAACGCAACTGTGGCTCCTTTTCCTAAAAATCCTTTTCGAATGCAAAGCTTCTGTTCCGGTACCTTGTAACGCCCTGGATTTTCCGCTTCTGTATCTCTAAGGATGTGTGTTGGTTGGCAACAAAACTAATTAAAATCGTTATTAATTTATCGCCATATTTCCCACAGTTGTTGCCACCCAAAGTGCTTTACTTGCCGTACGGCAGTGTGTTGACTTTACAAGAGTTAAAAGATTTGGCGGGTAGACTAGCATTTTCTTTTATACTTTAAATATTTAGGGAACTTGGGGCTCTTTTTCAGAAAATAGTCCTGCTTAGTTCACAAAACTTGCCCATAAAACATGGCCCTTAATTATAAGTTTATGGCTGCTATTGTTCTTTTAAATATCTGATCTTGGCTCATGTTCCTCTGATATTTTGGGGTGTTGACTTCCACAACAAACCAGAAACATATTTTCTCAAAACTGGGAAGCCATCACCGAAACCAAGCACAGAAATGGTTATCCTGAGAAACAATAAAATTCAAACGGAACAGTTGAACATACTGTAAGTAATCATTTGGCCAGCAAAGGGATGTTTAGCAGGGGTCTTCAGGGGGGCAAGTGAGGAGCCGGCACCGCAACGAGTGGCAGAGTTAGTATTCACCTGCTGCGCTTATTTCCGTAGCCGTATCCGTTTCCGTTCCGTTCGCGGTAACGGCGTCTTATTGATTTTTCAGCAACGGGTTTTCCCACGGTAGCTGGCGGTAGCTTCTCTGACTTTTGCGGCACATGTTGTGCGAATTGAAATAGTTATGACAGGCCACGTGGCGTATGCGCAACGAGGAACGCACAGCGCACAAAAATTACCATATAAATGGATTACAGACATAGTCGAGACATGCAACCGGGGGAGGAAGAGGGCTAGTGGATAAAGAGTAAACGAGAAACGAAAAATCACCGAGCAAACTCAGCAAACGTTTTTCCAATTTGCCAAACGGAAATCATTTTCTTATTAAAGTTGCAGACAGCATGCAACCGTGGCAGAAGCAGCCCCATAATGATCCTTATACCCACTTACAACTTCATTATGATCACATTGCCATTTTGTGGATGGTTAGCTTCGCGCTTCTTTGCCACATTAGCGCCACTTTTGCTGTCAGTTCCACAGGAATTATGAGCCTGGCAGCCGGAACCGGCAAGTTTTCCCCAGACCCCACCCCAGCCAGCAAGCAAGTGCGGAAATTGCACACTAAATGACAAGTCAAGTATTTATGATTATGCCTCGAGCTCAAAGGCCAAGCGGTTTCGAAGGATCTCTTCATGGGAGCTGCACTATCATGCCCTGGCACCGCTTTGAAACTCAAAGGCGGGAGGAAAGTATTTAAATTGAATTTTACTATGATGCTGTTCGACCTCCAACAGCTTTGATTGGCCATCGCTTTCTTTAAATAATATTCAAGGAGAGGCTTGTCAGGGAACGACCCGAACATACATGTTAAAGCCACTTGTCCGAAATTTCTTTCAATTAAATGTAGTTAAAGTAGCACACACACAGCCAGCACGTTCACTTAATGACTTGGCCAAGTGCAGCCGGGGCAGTGGCAGCACATATTGGACTAAAAGGCAACAACAAGTCCAGAAAGGCAGCAACTTGTTCAAAAGTGCAGTATAAATTCCGACTGCAAATGTTCCCGAGTGCGGACGCCACTGACCTGACCCGTTTCACACGCCAAATTGCTTCGCTGCACACACAAAGACTGCCAGGGAGGTGGCTGAAACGGAGCTGGGGCGAATGGAGGGGGCGCTACACCCATGGGTCAGTTGGCCGCTTACGACGCGCTCACAAACTCATTTTTCAACATTAAAAGCACATGGATTTCATGGGGCATATCCTCTTGCACCTTTGCCGTCGCCGAGTGTATCCTCGCCGTGTGACTTCCGCAACTTTTTGGCGGCAACTTTTCCATGCACAATTAAATCCCGTTGCAATTATTATTGTTCTGTGTATTCCCATTGTGGCCCACTCTCTGGAAATCCGCGTCCTCTTTCCGAAGTATTGTTAATGAAATTTACGTGATTTTTATAGAGTGCAAAGTGCAAAATAACGTAAAGAAAGCCTGGGACTCACCTTTTCCGTCTGCGATGTGCGCAAATGTCACGTGTTTCCTGTCACAGAGATGCGTGGGCGGATCGAGCCCAACACAGGCAGGTGACAAGCGGCTCAACGGACAGGTAAATATTTGATTCGGAATGAGTTTACGACAGATCATGCATAAAGAGGGACGATGCGACTCCTTTTTTTGTGCAAGGGCATTGCGAAATGTTTCCATTTTATTTGGAAACTAAAACAAAACCAGCTCGTCAAGTTCTAAGCAATAATGTCGTTGCTGCATATACCATTGCCCCCAAAAATTCCATTTGCCTTTGTGCCCATTTTCCTCCGAGTTCAGTTGGTTCGCGGAATTATCTTTTCGCTTCTTATGCTAATGAGAAAACTGCCTTTTTAAATTACGACGCATAACGAAACGGAAAAAAAGAATTGAATATGCGCATATAATTTAACTGGGAAAGGAGCGAGCAGCCATAAACTTTTGTTGCTGCAATTCATTTACCGGGCTGCGAAAGTGCCTTATAGCCTGGATACGTATGTGAGAGAGTGCCGGCCAGCTGTAAGGATTCTCGGCCGGGTCTTCTGGCCATGGGTACTTTATGGAAATTAATCAGCGCAATTATGACTGGGCAGTAATGCAATTTACAAAATGAGAAACGATACAGTGTCGCAGGACTGCGCCGAAAAGTAGTTGGGGACCGACGAGAAGGCATTTGAATGCCGAATGCGAAAATCAGTTTCCATTTTAGCGAATGCTATCGATTGCCAGAGAAATATAGCGACTTCATTTCGTCAACGTGTCGTTTAACCTGAATTTACATTGAAAAATAGCTTACACGGAAATCCTTTCTCTTTTCCTTGATATTGGAATATATTCAAAAAAGAATAAATGAAATGTTATTGTTGTTGACACTCAAATCTTTTAAGAAAAGTCCTTGTGAAAAAATAAATTTAAGAGCTGTTGCTTATAAAAAATCATCACATGTCCATTTATTTGAGCAAGCAGCAGATTCAGTTCCTTGAGGGGAATTCACGGTGCCTGTTTGGATTAAATTTAATTAAGTTTATATACGCTCTTTCGAGCCGTGCGACGTTGGACTGAAAGTCGAGGCATTTATTATGTCCTTTCAGCGGTTCGGACCACGTCAAAAGCTCCGCCAAAGAGTTTATCAGCAAGCAGCGTAACGCAGTGGGCTTCCTTCCTTTCGCCCAGCGATTTTCCTTCTCTTCCACCCATTTCCCGCCGCCCATTGACATAACGATTGCCATTGCAGGCGGTGTAGCAACTCTTGTTGTTACTGCAGCCGTTGTTGCCGCTGTCATTGCCTTTCGTTCTCGCCTCGGGACTCGGTATACAGCAAGTACACGCTTAAGGCTAACGCAGACATATGCAACGGTCCCTGGCTGGATACAGCACTTGCAGTCCTTCATTGAAATTTGTTCGCTGCTGGCTTTTATTAAATGAATATCCATCCTCCGCACGACAACAGCCTGAATGCCAGCCCGCCCCAAAAACAGGGGACTGGGCGGTGCCGAGTGGGAAGTGGAGAGTGGGGGAAAATCTCTTCCGCAAATGGAAAGCAATCAGAAAATGTTACCGTTGTATGTACACATACATTTAAATTACTCGAAAGAGTTGAGCGGTCTTCGGGTCTTATGGAGGGGACATTGCCATGAAAATGAGTCAAAGTGAAAGGAATCCGTGATCTCCCAACTGGAGGACGTGCGTTTTTCTTGAGGTATTTATGCTCTTCGCTGAATTTCTTAATTGGTTTCGGTATTGATTAAGCGTTAAGGCACTTTCCTAGCCTCATTCAAGCATATTCCATCAATTTCAGCATCCTGGACTCCCGCTAAGAAGCTGCAATATTAAATCGGATTATTCAAACTTAATGGGAAGCTCAAGGACGAACAGCTGCATTGCAAATCTGCTCAAAATTAAACGACTTTTCTTTGTCCATTCAACATAATAGAAGATAAACGGAATTATTGACTTTAGTTGAATTTGTGTCATTTAAATTAGTGTCGGTGCTGCAATGACTTTCAATTTGTTCCTTTTTAATCTCAATATGCAGTAATCTATAACCCCTTCAAAACCCCCACATTAGTTGAGTGCAACTGCAATGCATCTCGAGGAACAAAGTTCCCTTTAAGCCATCCCTTGATATATACTAATGAACTAATCCTTTTCCCAGAACGCCGAATCCGATGAACGCCCTAGTCACCGACACCAAGGGAGAGATGCAAAGCTGGCCCACAGGCGAATGTAAACATTAAATTAATTGAGTGAATGTGTGGGATGTGAATGCGTCCCAAACAGACCAACAGGCCAACAGAGCAGACCAGAAACCAAAGATACCAATTAATTTCAGAAATGGCGGTTAACCCCATGGCAGCCTGATCTCTGTCCGCCCGAGATGTAGAAATCACAGCAGGAGTTTTAGGACTCGTCCGTTCTCCCAAATGCAATTAAATCGGGCTTTGATGGGGCTCCTCTTTTGGCTCAATTAGACGGATAGGGGCGGATATATGTACATGGCTCGAAGTCGTCAGACGTGCCTGGCGACAGTTTATGCAAATTCTGGCGGCAGGAGCGAGTAATCAACATTTTTGGCGCCCCGCTTAAGAGCCCGAGGCTGGCAGAGGCGGGCCAGCGAATTTGCATATGGCCGAGGGGATCTATCTTTGTATTTCTATTCCTATTTGCCTCTCTTCGGCATTCGTTGGCATTCCCACATTCATTAAGTAATTTGTTGCCACAAAATTTAATATGTTTCTAAAGTGATCCTTTGCTATTTATTTAATGCTTGTCAAGCAGCGACCGCTGTCCCTTTTTGGGGTAGGCCTTCGCATCTTATTCCCTTTTTCCACTCCAAGGAAACCCTTTTGACCTTTTACTGACTGACAAGTTGGCCTTAACGACTAACCGCAGGGACGAGTGGGGAAGCGGGCAAGCTAGGACAATCAAATTGATCCCGATTAGGATTTAAATTGCTCAAGTTTTCCAGAGGTTCATTCATTTTTTGTACAGCCCCTCAAGTATTTCCGGGCTGTGCACGCGTGAGTTAGTTAAACACATTCGCTTTCATATTGTAGCGTGAATGTGCATTGAGAAAAATACCAATAGAATTCAAGGCTTGTCCAGTTAAAGATAACTATAGAAAATATATAGTATAGAAAATATTTTTCTTAGTGTGGAGTCTATCTGCAGCCATGTTGCCCCGAGCTGTCAACTCGTGCTCTCACTTTCTCCATTTGCATGTGTTGATTTTTGCTTTTGGGCTAAAACGTGTTATGCTTATTCTGTACTTCCCCTTGTTAGCAGCGTTCCTCTTTTTTCGTTATGTATATTTTTCTGGTTTTTGTTTAAGATTTTCCGGTGTGTCCGGGGATGTCAGGAGATGTTGGCTGCTCCTTCCGCTGCCGCTGTTGTCTTGGAGCGTTTCATTTCATTTGAGAGCGACAAATTGTGCGTGTTGACTGTAGGAAATGAATGTCATCTATGCGACATGTTGGCAAAATATTGAAATATGTGGGCGAGACTACAAAAGCCGGAATCAGAGCATATGCGTATGACATGTGCTTATCTGGTGCGCATATTTGTTGCATGCTCTCGGGCATAAGTCGGGCATTCCGAATAGCTTTGAAGTGATGATTTGATGAGTATCTCAAAACAAATGAACATGACGAAATCTCCGCTGAAATCAATACTTTCCTTCTTCCTTTTACTTTAAGTCAAAGCCCAGTGACGGCCTGTTAAATTCCTTTTAGCGCTGGTTATGCAAGGCCAAAAGCAATTTCATAAAATGCAGCACTTAACTAAAAAATCTCGGACATATTGCCCTTGTCCCTCCTGTTTTTCGGGCAACCAAAAGCAACATTTAACAACCTTCTATAAAAGAACGGCACACACAGAACGGAAGGCCCGAAACCCGAAAACGGTAAGCGAAATCGAAAAATTCGGAAGTCTCATCAAACTGCTTGCCAAGCCCAGAATCAATATTTTATATACAGTCGAAGAAAAACAACAAAGTATGGATTAAAGTGGAAAACTGAAAGGAAAAACAAGTGCGGTATTTATAAACGAAATACACGAAAGCCAGAGCCACACACAATCCAATGATTTCAATTAAACCGAAATACTTTTCCGAAACAATAGTTGCTTACTGGGCGTATACGCAATACAGTTTTAATTTCTTCAAGTGTTTCATAGGCATTCGCCTCGGCCTCTATTAGAAAATTTTACTGCAAATGAGGGGAAACAGCAGCCCACGCCAAATGGCGGGAAAATCCAAAACGAAATGGAAATTTCAATAGTGTGGGGCCGCGCAACAAGCGAAACTTATTAGATGAGATAAACGAGCGGCTCTTGTCAGTGCAAAATTCATAAATTTGGCAGCCCCAGAACACAGAACCCATAAATACTGGCGAGTGCGAGCGGTGGGAAAGCAAACAAAAACAAAGGCTTGACAATGAAATCAGAATGAGATGTGGGGTCCTTTGAGAAAGTCGGGGAAATAGGTCGGGAAAGGGTTGGCCAATAAATCGACAGCTGGAAGAGAGACGGCTAAACAAATTGTTTAGCTAAAAATAGTCCGCACAAATTGTGGCTTATAAATTGTGCTCAAAGTGAATGTTTGCATACAAGCCAGCTCTCATCGGGCGTCGCCATCGCACCCGTACCACTCGGCGTATGCGCAATTTGTTTTGCGCCCTAAACAATTGCAGGAACGTGCCAAGAGCCCGCGGAAACGGCGAAAAAGCGAAAGACAAATGTTCAACAGGGGGCAATAATATTGGAAATTTGATGCTCCACTGAAAATTGCAAAGAAACCCTGGCGTTTGCGCATTATACATATTTGCCTTTCTGGCGAAACAAAGATTTTATTCCTTTTCGTTGCTGGAAAGAGGAAATTGTACAGGCAAAGCCAAATCCATTTACACATTCTCCAGAACCAAAAAAATAAATAAAAAAGCAAAGCCGGTGAAGAGCTACATGCCTTTCTTCGGGCAAGAGTGTTTCCCTTTGTTGTGTATGATGTGTGTGCTCATAGGAACTGTTGGCCATATTTGCTGATGGCAATAGTGTTAGCTGCAGACAAAGCAACACACCCACCCGGGTCAAATAAGGATATAATATGCTCCTGGGAAAGTCCGCCCGCGGCCCCGTGCATGTCTGACTCAACATTGACATTGGCATAATATTGGTTTCATTTGTAACAATGCAATATGTAACGTACAAACAAACAAATATCGATATGTTCCTGCCAGGTAGGGGGCTGGAATGTAGCCAGTTCAAATAAGATAAGGATTAAATAGAAAAGATGGATAAAGATCTATAGATCTTTTCATAAGAAAAGATGGGATAAATATTAAATCAGAATTATAGTAAGAGAGTAAAAGGTAAGTAAAATTAAATAGTGATTAATAAGTTAAGTAAGAGAGGACATATATACTTCAATAATTAAAACCCTCTTTTACGCCCCACATAATAAAAAGCAACTTTTTTCGATTTTTGTTTTCCATATAACGTTACAGATTCTTTATTTATTTTTTTATTCTTTCTTTTTGTTTGTTTTCCACTTTTCTTTTTTGTGTTTTCTGGCTTTTATAATAATTTGTTGTTTAATATAATTGCAGTTGTTTTTTTTTTTTGTCTATGAGTGTATAGTATGGGTGTATATGTCAGTGTGTTCGTGTGACTGTTTCGTGTCTCTTAACTAAATATTTCCCCATTTTTTCAGTGGCTTGTGATCTGCCTACAAGTTTTTTACGCCATCAGATTTTTTTTTTTGCTTACTTAATTTGCAATTCTATAATTTTCGATACCGTCAAGAGAATCGAATGCTGCACAATTGATTTGTTAGTTTTACTTGCAGTTGCAGTTGCCTCTGAAATATTATTATTCGTAATTTATTCATAATTCTTTTGTTTTTCGATTTAATACTAGTTCCGTTTTTCATTTCTGTTTACTGTATATTAAAGTGATTTTACATAATTTACTTATTCGCAAATTTATCTAAAACTGCATTCAAATCGGATTTTTGCCGTGTTAGTCTGTGTGTGTCGGTTTCGTTTCATATTATTCGACCTAATGGTGTCCGCTCTTGGTAGAGGGTGTCTGGTAAGGGGTTCGGGTTATTTTTGCGTTGGTAAAAAATGCATACATTATAAATACATAGTTATCAAATAGAAAGATTCTTCGCGCGTCGGTTCTTGCTGTCAAACTGTCCGCCTGTCAGTCTGTC
The DNA here is from genome assembly GCA_035047585.1 of Drosophila monieri. NCBI lineage: Eukaryota > Metazoa > Arthropoda > Insecta > Diptera > Drosophilidae > Drosophila > Drosophila monieri. The sequence continues at coordinate 3,330,399 of JAWNPJ010000079.1, read as the reverse complement.
TGTGGGAGTGTTCTGTTTCTGGTGTAATGTATTTCGCATTATATATGTATCCGTGTCTGTGCATTATTCAATATGTAGTATATGCTTCTAGCTTACATTACAAAATATATAACAAATACGTGTAAATGGGTATATAATTTACTGTCATTCTACTAATTGGGTTCCCTATTGCGTGGTTTGTTCTGTTCTGCTGCTGCCCTATTTGTTAAAAATATAAAATATTGCACCGATTATTTTGTTTGTTGAATGTCTGACCGTCTTCCGTCTGCTTAATGTGAGTGCTAGTGTCATTCGGATTCAGTTTCCGTTTGCTGTTCGACCTATACATATATAAATGCAAAATTGATTCATACTCAGATGCAAATGCTAAAGTGAACAAATCGCGAAAAAGCGCAACGCCAAAGGATACAGAATTTGTTAACAAAAAAACTGAAGCAATATTTTGGCAGTGTTCAGTGTTTGAGTGAATTTTCTGTTCTGTTCCGCACTGTTACCATGGCGTTTCGGCTGCAAATCAAATGACACTGAATGCAAATTGTCTTCTGTTTTGTGTAGATGGATAATTTTATATTTTATAGACTCGAGTCAAGGTTCATATTAACAATTAGTGTGCTTTAAAATTTCTTGAATGTCCTCAAACAAGTACAGCGGAAAGGTTCATGGTGCCTCATCATGTCAATATTTATTTCGCTGTATGGTTTAACAATTACGTTAAAATCTTTGCACTTTTCAATAGTCAACTTGTGTTGCAGTTTGTTACATTTTCCTCTTTGTTCATTATATGTATATGTAGGTGTTTCTTAGGTAATTTACTTTACTTTCTCTTGTGGTAGTAGGATAACTCGAATACCGAAAACGTTCGTGGTTGGGATGTGACTTGATTATCTGCCTAGAGGGAGAACTTGTGAAAATAAGGAACTGAAACATGACTCCCACTGGGGCCCAAAGCTGGCGTATATGCTGCCTGGAAAACGCTACGATTCGGATAAATTTCTTATATTTATTCTCATGCCTATATTATGTACTTATGGTTCTCTACAATTTGCTTTCAATAAACTGCTTTTGTGTATTTCGCTTGGCTGACAGTTTAACAATCGAGAAAAAGTTTAAAACGAGTTCAACACAAAAAATACTTCCTTTATGCAACAATCTATGCAGCATACAAGGTGTTTTCTATTTTCTGATTTCAATTAAAAATTAAAACGGGAATTCAGTTTTAGATTCGTGTATACGAAACGTTTTTGTTTATTTGCATTCGTTTTCTGTCCATACTCGCAGCTTAGTGAAATGACTTAATAGGATTTTAGGTTTTCCATAAATTTCATGTGGTTTCATAATGTGTCTGTGTTTTCTTTATATACGTGCTAAAACTAATAATATATACAATGTAAAATACTATTCCGTTTTCCATCATTCATATATAATTTTCTCAAGTATTTCATTAATTATATCAATTGCGCTAAGTTCATCTAAAGGTATTTTTCTTTTTCATTACTTTTAATTTTTACTTTACGTGGCTAGCCTTTTTCCGCTAGATTAGCTTGGTGTGGAGATTTTAGCATAAGTTTTTCTTGCTTTAGAATATCTTTTAGGAGTATTTTCTTCATCGACTCTGATTCGTACTCGTAAGTTGAGAAAAACTAACTTCCCAACTGACTGCCGCTTGTGCTTAGACATTAAGTTAGACACAAGGCGGCAACTTGCGAAGTGCGTCTCAGTTTTCAGTTAAAAATGTCGTAATTTTTATATGTTAATATATATATATATGTTCGTGTTTTAATGTATATACTTGTTATGATGGAACGAAAACAGTCTTTGGGTATTCCTTTATATAAGTTTTAATTATGTTTAATTGTAATCCTTAGAAATTATTTTAAATCAAGAGTTACTTAGAAAGCTTAGAAACGATCAATAAACTAAAACGTGTTGCATTCCTCGGCCTATCCGCCTAATGACTCTCGAAAAGCTAAAAACTAACAAACCAAAAATCCTAACTCAAAATGTACAACTTAAAATAATATGCACAACGAATCTGTTCGAGAACTAATGTTATAAATTCATAAGCGCCCTAAACTAAACTTTGGTATGCTCTCGCCTACATCTTAAAATTTTCATTTCCCCTCTTTTTGACTCCGACTACTACTTTCCCAGCAACGACTGCTGGTAAGCAGGTTGCGTCGCCCTAATACAATAACTTAATTTCTTTATCGTAATTGTTAAATTTAAATGCTGATGAAAAATTTTTACAAATGTCATTTTACGTGTCATAATATGTGTTTGATTTTCCTTCACTTCTGTCCGACTCTAATTCGTTTCCCGCCCGATTCTAGGTTTATAGACTTTAGGTTTTCACTTATGTATGTACGTAGAGAGTAGTGCCAACTGTCAGCATTCAGATGCTTCTTTGGTTGCGCTTTCTTTGTGTCTGTGTGGCGATTCATTTCGTTTTAAATGCAACTTTGTATCTACTAACACTTTAGTTTCTTCATTAGGTATCCGCTTCGGACTGGGTTCGGCAAGCGTTCTACCTTCCCGCTCCCGCTTCCCACTTTCCGTCGTGTACCCTCGCACTCGCCGCTTACAATTCTAGTTCGGTACTGTGGGGGTTGGGCGCCTCGGGTCCGTACATGTTGGCCAGCTTGTCGAAGCGTGGTCCCCAGGCCCCGAGGTAGTCGTACTCCTGCTGCTCATCATCAGTTCCTGCAATAAACAAGTACAAGCGCACACAAAAACCCAAATTTAATTTTGAGGGACCATGACATCGTTCCTACTAAATCAAAACAACCCACAAAAACACCATTTAAGGTCTTTTGTTATCCTGCCAAATTTACACCCAATATTCAGCTGTATCTGAGGCTCGTTGTCCTGGAAATGTCAGAAAAGATGATAAGTGAAAACAAATTGAGGGCTACTGTTGGCAAAGGCACCCTACGAGTGCTGCTCTAGTTTGTAGCCTACTTTTTGGGGCATCGAGGCATTGTGGTTCTAATTTCGTGACTAAACTGCTGAATATTGGGTGCAAAGAAACTAGAATTCGAACATTGGCACATCGACTCACCTGACGCCAAGGAGCTGAGCGACCCGGCAGTGCTGCCGCCGCCCTCATAGGCATAATTCCGCAAGTCGTCAAAGGGAGGCGCGTTCGGATCCCCGTCGGCGCGCTTTTTATGCTCCTCAATGAACATGCCCACATTGGGCTCCTGACCAGGCATCAGGGTCATGACAGGATCTGAAAATAAAGCAAGAATAAATTGAATGTGGTTTTAATGGGAATAGTATCACAAAGTCAGAGGCTGTTTCATGGAGTTTAATTAACCACCGTTTGTCTCTGCAGAATCACAGGTAATACTTACACATAATTGGCATCTTCATGGGCGCCAGCTCAGGTGGCATTGGGCCGCCAATCGGTATCTGCAGCGGAGTGATATCAAAGGCGGTCATATCGTCCTCGCCGCCGCCCTCATCATCGTAATTGATGATGTTCTCGCGCACATCGTCATCGGGTCCCGGATACTTGATATGCGCCTCACGGCGACGATTGTAGACGACGAATACCAGGACGAGTACTGAGAATTGTTTCATTAGGGAGAATTAAATTGGCGTTCGCAGTAAAGTTGTACCCTCCTTCAATATGCAACAACATCTTTGGGAGCTTATAAAGTGAACCAAACTACACTTAATTTAACATGCAGAAAAATTGAAATTCTACTATCTCCTTTACGGTGGGAGAGCGAAACTGAAAATAGCTTTCCGCCACAGCACAACTAAAAATGCTTAATTAAATTGGAAAACGCTAAGAGGAATTTGGCGGAAAGAATATGCCAGCGATAAATGAAAAAGGGAAAAGAAAGTAAACAAATATTGCCAGCATTGTCCCAGTTTTCGTTTGACCAAAATGGCAAATCAAGCTGCAGACGACGCCCCGGATTCTCTATTCCTTCGCTGGGCAGTCGCCTTTCTAATTTCAGCAGTGCGTTTGAAGCGCTTTCCAGCATATTGCGAGTCGGGCAGACAGTGCGCACAGCATCTGTTGCTCAGTCAGGGAAAACAAAAAGTTTTCGGCGTTCCGAATTCGGGAAGTCGTGGAAATTGCCACAGCAACTGGAAAAAGTTGACGCAAGTAATTTGCTGCGGCTTCTTCTGCGACGGGAAAAGTTTCGTCCTCGGACTTTGCTTGCTTCACGCCAGCTGGCCGGCGAGTAATTGCAATTACTGTGTTCGTCAAATACACATTCGCAATCCAAAAATTTGTCTCCGCCATCTTTAATTTGTGCGCGGATGTAAGGATTTTTCATGGCCTCATTGATATGCAAAATATTATACTTTCCTGCTGCTGACCATTCAATAAGCCTTAATTTATGGAGGCTTTTGTTGCGTCATGTAATTTGCGGAAATGACTTTTGACATGTTTGCTTGCTGCGGATCCACCGTTTCCGGTCATTGCAGATGGCCGATTGTAAGACTTAATTAATTTCATGGCTTACACGCAGGGCCATCAATATTTAAAGGGCGTGGCTTCGTTTTAAATTAAACGGGGATTGCGGGTAAAAATAAATAAAGATATCTAAGAGCTACCATGCAAGTAAGTAATCGCTACATTGTTGAGATCCTTTGAGTTATTACGTTACCAGAGATGTTAGGCTACACAAACCTTAACCTGCTAGTGAGTCTCTCTGACTCCTGGGGTTAGTCGGCTCTTTGGTGGGGTACTTACGTATCAGAGTGCCCAGGCAGAGCGCCAGGGCGACAATAAAATCACGAGACGGCGTCAACACGCCGGAGGCCAATAACTCCAGTTCGCAATGCATGCCGGTGAAGCCCATGGGACAGTGGCACTCGTACTTCTTGGGAGGGTGGTGATCGCGACAGCGGCCCCCGTTGCGGCACGGGTACAGTAGGCACTCGTTGTCGTTCACACAGGTGCTGCCGGAGCTCTTGTAGCCGGCCGGACAGCTGTGGAACGGAAGCCCGAAAGTTGCGTATACGTAACACGGTTGGGATGTTGGATGTGTGGGTGGGTGTGTGGTATGTGGAGTGTTGAAAAAATAAAAGAAATTATTTAAAATTTGTTCCATCATGCAGGTGTGGGAGTTTCGGGTGTCTGTGTGTCTTAGTTGGGTAAAGTTTTTGTAAGGGGCACTGTTAAAATTGGCTTTAAAACAAAAGGGACATGTTATCCCTTCCCCAAATATTTCAATAATAGTATTTCGCAAAAAAGCATCAATAGCTCCAACCTAATTTTCATAAATATTCTATTCAATTTTATAAGCCAATTTTTTTCCCAGTGTATGCCTTTTTCGCTACGTCCGTTTGAATAGTTATGAGAAGAGAATACAATTCTTTGTCCTTTTCCTCGCACCCGCTCAGTATGTGAAAAACTGTCAAAAAGTCCTTTTAAACGTTCGTTGCAACTTTACCAATTTTTCTATTTTTTTTGTTTATTTTTTGTAGTTATTATTTCACGCTTTGTGAGTTTTTAGTTTGGGATTCGGTCGTGTGACAAACTTTTTGCATTTGCATTGCGCAAACATTGTTCCTCCCTTCCTTTCCGACATCCCGCTCCAAACACGCATCTTAAGTGCTGTTCCATACTATTTTTTTTGCTTTTATGATTATTATGGAAGAATTTTTATTGTAATTTTTTGTACTTTGAATTGAATAAAGTTTTTGTCCTTCTGCATTCTTGGGGCGAGCTGGATTTCGTTTTATTTTGTCGCATTTCCCTTGACTATTTTTTCCTGCGTTCGTCCTTAAGTTTGTTTTGATTAGTTTTGGCCAAGACACTCCTAGAGCCAGAGCCGCACTCGCTCTCGGGCCGAGGGACAAAAGTTTTTAAAGTCAGTTGACATTGGCAACTGAGGTGTGAAATGGCTTAAACGGAGAGATTTCTCAAGGTTTGAGTAATTGAGATGCATGGGATTTCATTCTTTAAGCAACAAACTCTGGCCAGTAATGATGATAAATCGAAGAGAAAGAATTGTATATTTTGTCTTAAATAAATCAATCTCACAAGACACAGTTGCCCTTCACTGTTAAAATTCTAGAAATTTCAAGTTACTCCTTTCAAGACCTTAACAGAATTTCATTCAAAAGCAATTGAATACTCTTCAAAGGCAGACTTCAGCCACTTTTGATATATTGAAGATTATTGGCAAAATCCCTGGCTTGACCATTTCCCTCGGCGGGGAACCAGGAAAGCAGAAAAAAAGAAATCCTTGGGACGGGGAAAGAGTAAATACCTCAAAAGCAGTAAAAACTTTCACACTAAATCAGAGCCAGCTGAAAAGTTGAATCGGGAATAGTTCTTGGCTGCGTTCGATTACTCCCAAGTGCGTAGTTTAAGCCCATCAGAGTGAGTGGGGTACTTGATAATTTTTCGAAATATTTTCATTGCCTTTTTTTTCGGGGAGCTCATCTGCAAAGTTTGCCATATTTTATGTCATTAAGTTTTAGTTGAAGTTGGCTGGAGCAAGCTCGAGCAATTTTTGTGCTTCCTTGAAACGTCTTTGCTTTTAAATGTTAAGCAAAGGTGAAGGTTCCATACAAATGGAGCCGGGCTATAAGCCTGGAACTGACATTTTTCTGGCTGTTTACACACATAGCCGGCATTTAACGTGAAAAATTGAGAGGAGGAATAAAAAAAAATGCAAACACAGTAAATCCCGGCGAGGTAGTGCCCAAAAATGGAACTGGCAGCTCCTTAGAGCCACTTTCCTGAAACCAACCCCGCATGGCTTCTCTGAGCTGTCCTCCCTCTGTGTGTGTGATTCCCTAAGTTCCTTTTGGCTTTTGGGTGGATTTAGTGCATCGTGATTTCTCGAAATGCCAAAGCTAACAACTGCAATTGCTCTTCCTCGGACGGCGGACGGGGGACGACGGATGGTGGATGGAGAATGGTGGATGGCTGATGGCTTGGCCTTGTCTCCTCATGGACAACTTGTATCTTTGGCTGCACATTTGTTAACTTACCTGAAGGGCATTTCAGGTCTTGTTCTTTGTCTTGGCTGAGTGCACTTTGAAATGTGTGATAGGGGCGCAGAGTTGTTAAAATGGCAAAAGAATATCACGGCAAACTAAATGTATCAGAGCATGTATCAGAGACTTCAGAGTCTCTTCGAGTGTAAGTTCATTTCTAATAGAAGGTCGAGGATTTGTTTGGTTAAATACACTACACCGGGGATACAAACCTTCGTTTAATTAATAGATTATTTACAGACACACAACATAGATATATCGAACAATATGAGATAAGCTTGAACATCGAGTGGAGGCTGAACGGAAAATGTGCCAAAAACAAATACTCGAATTGGAATGCAGATGAAATGATGGTTTGATGAATATGGAAATGCCCTTCTGAATGGAATTAATTTCAAAAGCAACAAACCCATGTGCAAAATATATGATTGATTTGCATTCTTCAGTGAACCGTGATTTAATTCCGAATGATGGGATTTACAAATGATAGAGATAGAGACGTCAAAACAAAATCAAAGTGCATGAGATGAGAATTGTTGAAAATATCGAATTGATGGGAGAACTAAATGGAATTTAATGAATGATTTCACTAATAAACTTGCCGTACATTACACACTAAAACACTAAGCATTTGCTAAAGCACTAGTTGCTCAACTAATTGATGTTGTTGCATACAGGGGGTTATATTAATTGTCGAGGGGCGTATGGGGGTATGGTATCGATGCTCACTCAGAATGATCAAGAGGCAGACCAGGATCGCCGCCAGGGCGCCCATGCTGAGCTTTAGGGTCTGACCCTCCTGCACCAGCTCGCAATTCTCGCCCCAGAACCCGTCGGGGCAAATGCAGCGATATCGCAGCCGGGGCTCGAGATTAATGCAGGTGGCCCCGTTCATGCAGGGCATGTCGAGGCACTCATTTCGATCCATGCAGCCCTTGGAATCGGGCGACATAATGCGTCCTTCGCCGCAACTATTATCGGGGTTTACATATATTCAGTATTCATTATGGGGCCGAGAAAGTTAACATTAATTAGTTAAGTGATGGGGGTTCAATGGCAACATAAACTGGGCAACCGAAAAGCAAATATCGAATAGATGTTCCAATTGTATGATTGATAGTTTCACAGTTCCAAGAGAGCGTCGAAGTCACAGGATGGGTGCAGTCGAGTACGCAGAGAAAATTTTATGCAAAATGCCACCTTCTAAGTACACAAAAAATAAACAAATAATCGCACTGATGTGGCACTTTGCAAATGGTTTTGAGTTGCTTGTCTGGGTAAGGAGAGACCTCCTAGCCCTTAGCTGATTGGTTAGCCGATTGGTAAGTCCCCTGGGAAAGCTTTAAGCCAGCTGGGTGTGTAGAGTGTGTGTGTGTGTTGAACAAAGATAAACGCTGTTGTACAGTTTGTACCTGTGCTAAGCTTGTTACTCTTACTCCGTGTAATGAAACAAAAGCGTGAATATGTACAAAGGACCATTGCAAGCCGGATAAGTGTTCTCTACAACCGATTCTCCGATTTTGCGATTCTTGGATCGCATTTAACCCGAGACCCGAACTCAAAGCGAAAGCGAATCGTTAACAGAAACGGAAACAGAAACGAAAACGTAAGCCTAAGCCGATTGATTTGTCACGCAACGTTTAGTGCCAATCACTAACTGACTTTTGTGCCATCTATGTGTGAGTGTGATTGAGTGAGTGTGGGAAGCTGTGATTCTGTAGCAGGAGGTTCTTTGATTTGACGGACAGGTCCAATAAGCCTTTGCCGGACTCGTTCCCCCGACTCCTACATCAGAATTTGTTTTTCTTGTATTGCTACTGTGGGATGCTGTGGGTTACAGTCTGCCCTTTAATTGATTAAGCCTATCAAATGTTAGCTTTGCTTGCTTATCGAAAAGCTAGCGATTTGTTCCCATGTTCCCTTTTATGTGGCATCGGTTTGCCCTGTGGTTTTGTCGACCGAGCACTCCCTTATCGGTTCCGTAAATGTGGCTTCTTTTTGTATATTTTTCAGATGGTCATGTACTCAGTCCGGGCAGTCCATTCAACTTAATGGTTTAATTTTTCTTTTTTTGGTGGAGGTAATTTTTCATTTTAATAAGAAACGAAAAGCAATGCGTGATGATTTGGGGATGATTGTACTTACGTGCACTCGTAGACGTTCCAGAGATCCACACACTCGAAGGGATCCGGGCAGATTACGTTCGAACAAGGCTTGTTCGACGGGCAGCCCTTCTCCAGATTCCTCGCCATGGTGGCCTGACCCCACTGGGTTCCATTCATGGCTGGTGGCAGGGGCAAGTGTTTGCCTTCCAGACTGTAATAGTTCATTTTAATGCGAAATGATTTTATAAATGTAGAAAATAGTTAGTTCTTAAGTTCCTAAGAAAAACTAATCAAGTATACGCACCGTATGTCATCGAGACAGCTCTTCTGGTAATCCGCGTACACCTCAAAGGTCCTCACTCCGGTGTACTCCGCCTTACCGCCTGCGTAGACTCCCTCTTGTTTGTCCACCAAGAGCCACTGGTGTCCAACAAACTCAAAGGTCTCGTTGTAGCGCCGACCCTCGCCTCCGTCCAACTCCAGAGTGGCAGCGGATCCATAGCGATTGACCCTCACAACGTGCCACTGTCCGTCGTTGACCACAATGGCGTTCAGCCAGAGGTCCCTCTCTTCGGTGCGCAGCGAGTTCAGGTTGTATCGGAAGTGGAGGTGGCCGTCCTTGATCTCCAGGATGCCGTACTCGCGGTTGTGCTGATCGCTCACCCGGAACAGTTCGCCGTACTCCTCCCTCGTGCGGAACCTCAGCTGCACCTGGGTGCTGAAGCGGTCCGGCTCGAAGCTCAACGCATACTTGACGTAACTCTGGGCCTTGAAGGTGGTGGGAATGGTGGGGATGTTGCAGGCAGGTCCCGTCCATCCCGGCCGGCAATGGCAGCGGGCCTCCGACAAGGAGCCCACGCAGTTTCCGTGCTCCCAGCAGCGGGCCGTGGCTTCGGTTTGGGCACAGACCTCCTCGGTCTGTGGGCAGCCGGCCAAGCTGTTCCTCGACAGTCCCGGATGAGCCAGATCGTAAAGCTTGGAGTTGTGCACCAGGTTACGGATGCAGCCGTCAAATCCCTTGGCCGTCGGCATGTAGTGCCAGAAGTATAGACTCTGGTCGAACTGTTCCCGGTAGAGTCCTCCGACTTGCAGAGGGGCGTTCACGTTCAGATACTCGTTGAAGGGCGGAATCTGTCCCCTCGCCTGGCAGGACATGTCGTCGAATTCTGGCGGAGTGCCATCCTCCATTTCGGCAATTTCCGCCGACTTACAGAAGTCAACAACCATGCGAATGTTCTCGGTGTCCCAGAATAGATCGATCCTGTGCCACTCCCCGTCGTCCAGGGTCTTCTTGGTCTTGACTCGCAGCTCCAGGGTTCCAGAGCCGAAGTCTATGAGCAGTCGCGGGTAGCCACGCTCCAGCTCCAGGGCTATAAAATCGGATATGAGCTTCTCGTCGCGCTCCGGCGGCACAATCGGCCCGTTGTAGATAATGAGGCCGTCGGGCTTTCGGGTGATGAACTCCAGACTCAAGTGGGACTCGTCGCACATTTCGAGGGGCGGATACCAGGCCCATCCGTTGCCTCGGAAGCTGCGGGTGGTCTGCTGGCATCGCGGTCCAGTATAGCCCACGGGGCATGAGCAATGGGGCCCAAAACGAGTGTCCATGCACCGGCCCCCGTTGTGGCAGGGTGTGTTGCGGCAGGACTCGGGTTTGGTGAAGTTTCTCGCTCCACATGTGCAGTCCGCAATGGTGTCCACTCGCACGCCGACCAAGGCGGTCTTGTTGGCGTTCACCATGTAAGGGAGCGGGCTGATTTCCAGGGAGTTCGTGCAGCTGCCCTCGCACATCTGGTTCTCGTACAGGCACTCGTCAATGCCCACCATGGTGATGTTGATGCCCACGTCCTTCTCGATCTCCTCGCGGTGCATGAGAACTATTCCGTTCAGCCTGATGGGCTTGTAGTACGGGGACCCGTGGGCCGAGAACCTCACGTCCGTTAGAGGGGGGTGTCGTCTCTTCAGCTGCACACTGAAAATGTCCACGTTCTCCCGGTCGGTGTTGAGCATGTCAGCCAGCTTGTCCCTGAACCTGTCCATCTTGGAGCGACTCAGGCTCTGGGTCCGGTAGTTCCACACGCGGATGAAGTCCTCGTCAGAAATGCCAGACAGCCGTACGGATCCGGAATTAATGACCGCCTCGTGGGGAATTTCCCGCACAGTGACCGTGACGTTGGCCGGAATGTCTGTCTGGGTGTGCTTGCGATCGTAGACCTTGAACCTGAGGTGGTAGCGACCCTCGCGGGTGCCGGCCCGCATGGTAACCATGCCGGAGTCTTCATCCAACTTGAAGCGGGGGTGCTCCATGGCCTCCCAGTAGAACTTCTTGTCAGGCAGATCCCAGTCGTCCAGGTCGTAGACGTATACGCGTCCAATCGGGGTGTCAGGCGACTGTCCTTGGTAGTTGTACACGAAGATGTCCTTGGAACCGGGCTGCATTTTGTTGTCATTCACGTCGCCAATGATCACTGTAAGGGTACTAGTGCCCGTCATGGCCGGAGAGCCGTGATCCTTGATGACAATGGGGATCATGTACTCCTTCTGCTGTTCGCGGTCGAAGGATCGCAGGGAAGAGATGACAGCCATGCCGTCTCCGTTGGCTCCCTCTGTAAAGCGGAAGACGAGAAACAATTTACAAATTAAGAGAAGCTCATGGAATATTTTTAAAAGGCTTTCGCAAATATACGGCCTAAGGCCAATATCTCCTAGTTGAACATTCCACATATGGCCACAGGTTAATAAACTGCAAACTCTTGGGTGAATAGCTTCGAAAAGTCCTGCCTAAATCCTGTTACTGGCCGAGCCTTCAAAGGCAGTTAGCTCCGATAACTAGCCAACCAGATAGTCAAATCTTTTATTAGCCAGGAGCACATTTGCCATCTGATTGCAGTTGCAACTGTTGCAATGGGCCATTTGTTGTAATTACGCTTTTGAGCCAGGCCAACAAGTGGTAAGTCTGGACGGGTGGGAATAGAAACTATTGTCCCGGAGGAGCAAGCCCCAGAGCAGAGCGAGAACGCACACTCGGAATGTATTTTTAAAGGCACTCCTTGCCGAGTTTTTAGGCAAATTGTATGCAAATACTGGGAGTCTGGAAAGCCTGTGTTCTCCGCAACGTTTGCATAAAGTCACTCTGGTAGTTTTGTGGACTTGCGAGCTCCGCCCCCTCCGTCGGATTGTTGCCCCAGCTGGGCCATCAAAATTGGATTGCCGCCCGCCCACAAATTGTGACTGCTTGGGCACTTTTTCCAGCTCCTTGCTTGGCTTTCCCTCACTTGGCACAGTTGCGAAGAGAGCTGCGATGCACACACACGTGTGGTTTCGATTCTGCCCTGGCCTGGGTAATTTAATTGAAAACTTGTGCATTTGCCATTTTATTTTTCACCTCGCCAGCTGGTAGTTTGGTGCTTATATTATTTAAATTTTCGTGTGCCATTCGGTTCCTGTTTCCAGGCTATTCATTTCGGGCAGCCCCCTTTTTGGGGGGTAAGGTAATTGCATTTTTATGCTATTGTTAGCGTCCTGTGACACTGGGAGCCCCAGAGCTTGGTAAAAAAAATTTCGATACAAACACAATAGAGAAGCCAATGAAAACGAACTAACAAAATCCAAAATGTTGCGCTTGTGGATTGTTCAAGCTTTGACCCGAATATTTGCCAAACTTTCCCATAGAAACCGGCAGGTTTGGGTCAGTTTGAAACTATTTTTGGACTCAGGCACAGGGGCAAGAAGAACCCCTTTGGAGGAGCTGGGGCTCCCCAGCTATATATGTGGTGCAATTTGCAAGTAATTGGGTATGGAAGTCAGATTGCAGAAGCGAAGGGCAGAAGTGAAAAAGTGGTATTTCTAATCAGAGCCAGATTTGATTTTAAATGCGATAGAACTTGTTTAAAATATATTACAAAATAGGAAAAATAATCAACATACGTAAGGGAAGAATGGAAAGGCCATTCAAATAGGAAGCTTTGTGTATTTTTTTTTACGACCAATCCTTAAAAAAATTGTGATAAATGCATGAAAGAAGAACAATATGGCCCCCAGCGATGGCTGTATCTTCACCAATTTCCATCCGATTCTTGAGCGGAATACCTTAAACGATTTCTAGATCGATTCACCATCATTCTGCATCAAAATCTAAGAATAAAATATTTTTTATATTTTTTGTGAAATTCTCTGGGCTATCCCCTTCAAAATGTGGACTGTGCATGGGGAGCACAATATGGCCGCCAGCGATGGCTGTATCTTCACCAATTTCCATCCGATTCTTGAGCGGAATACCTTAAACGTTTTGTAGATCGATTTCCTATCATTCTGCATCAAAATCTAAGAACAAATTATTTTTTATATTTTTTGTGAAATTCTCTGGGCTATCCTCTTCAAAATGTGGAAAGTGCATGGGGAGCACAATATGGCCGCCAGCGATGGCTGTATCTTCACCAATTTCCATCCGATTCTTGAGCGGAATACCTTAAACGATTTCTAGATCGATTTCCTATCATTCTGCATCAAAATCTAAGAACAAATTATTTTTGATATTTTTTGTGAAATTCTCTGGGCTATCCCCTAAAATTTGCGAAAACGGCATGTAAGAACAATATGGTTCCAGCGATGGGTGTACTTTGGCCAGTTTGCATTCTATTCTTAGAATTCTTAGATCAGAATACCTTAACAATCTCATAGTTGAAGCTGTCAGTTAAGTGGCAGCAAGGCTAAATCAACTTCGACTTCGCCCGAAGGAAGTTTCAATTTATATTTTTCATAAAGTTAATACTCACTTTGATCCTGCTCCACCTTGAAGGAAGCCCGAATAATATCATCAGCACTGGGGTCCAATCGGAACTGGAATGGTGGGCCGTTGCTCTTGGATCGATCATCGTCGTCAGTGGCCAGGATCTCGACCACCTTGCGCGGTGGTACATGTTCCGGCAGAACGGGCCTGTAGTCCTTCAGGAACTTGGGGGCATTATCGTTGATGTCTTGCACAATGACGGTGAGGGTGGCAGTAGCGGTTTTCGGCGGGGAGCCATCATCGATGGCCAGAATCTTGACCTGGTGACGGGGCACGACCTCGCGGTCGAGGGACCGCTGGATGGTGACCGATCCGTTCTGGTTGATAGCGAACTGCCGCTGGCGATCCGAGGAGCGGTCGATGGAGTACGAGACCTTGCTCTTGCCGCCCTGATCTGGGTCGGTGGCCTTGAACTTCTCCAGCTCGGTGCCCACCTTAGTGTCCTCGAACACGGAGACCTCCACATTGGCCCGCTCGAAGTGCGGCTTGTTGTCGTTGATGTCCCTTAGCTTGACCACCACCCACGAGTAGGCTACGTGGTACTTGTCGTTGTCGTTGTCCTCGCCCTTGTCGTTCACCTGGATGCGGAACCGGAAGCCGTTGCTCTGAAGCTGATCCTCGTAGTCCAGGGGCTGAACAATTTTCAGGGATCCTGTGCCGTCGTTGTTTCGCACCATCGTGAATTTGTCGGCGCCGTAGCCGCTGTTGTCGATCACCTTGTACTGGAACTTGTTGGTCTCGTCCTCGTCATGAACCGTTACGGTCAGAATGGGCATCTCCGGCAGCGCCGTGCCGTCCGTCTCATCCACTTCCGTAAACCACTCGTCCTTGGTGAACTGCGGTGGCATGTCGTTGATATCCTTGACCCTTATGGACGCAGTCCCCGTCCCCTTTAACCCCCCGCCATCCATTGCAACGACTTGTATGGAGTAGTCCGGGGTTCGCTCGCGGTCCAGGCAGCACACGGCAGTCTTTATCACACCCGTGTCGGGTTCGATTTCGAAGATAGGCGACCCGGTCTCCTCCTCGATAACGTTCTTCTCGATGGAGTAGACCAGCCGGGCGTTGGATCCCTCATTGGGGTCGTCGTAGTCCACGGCCGTCATGGTCATCACCACCATGCCGGCGGTGCCGTTCTCCGTCACATTGCCGAAGTAGACGCCCTGTGGGAAGATGGGCGCGTTGTCGTTGATGTCCTTCAGATTGACCTGCACGTCCGCGTATCCCACGAGGCCCTCGCCGCCCTCGTCCTGTGCAAAGACGGTGAAGCGCCACTGGGGCCGCCCGTTCGGTTGATCGCGATCCAGGGGCTATAAAAGCGCAAAAATAAAGAGAGCCGTGTGAGTTTAAGTGTAAAACCCTGTTACCGAGTCATTGTGTAATTTTAGCTGTCATAAACGCAAAACCGATTAACATCTGGTTGGGGGATGTGGTCTGGGGTATGGGAAGGACAACATTGTTGTGACTGGGGACACATCCTCTGCCCTCCCATGAAATTATCCTTTTACACAATGGTGCCAGAACCTCTACCCAAAAAAAGGGAGCAGAAGCCTGTACCTGCCTCTGATTTTGATTGTGACTTTGATATGCATTCACAGCAGCCTGATGGATGTGTTGCTCCCACCTGGTGCCGCCCAGGCCCGTGCCCCATTCCCCTTCCTTAACCCATCACGTATGCAAATAATAAAAGCGAACGAGAAAAAAAACTCCGAGTTTAATCAGTACTTTGTATCTGTTGGCTGTTGCTGGGGCAACCCTTGGATAATGCCCCAAGCCCCTGCTGCCCCCCCAGTTAACCCCCGGCGCCTCTTAACCCACGCCCACATGTGACAGCCACAGCAGACCGACAACAAGAGAAGCTTTCATGGCGCTGACATTGGATTTGTCGTAAAAAATATGCACGAGGCGACAACAACAATAGAAATGGCTATAGAATTATTTTGCAGATGGGTTAGACCCTCAGGTACTCAGTACCTTGGACATTTTCTGGTAGTCTTGGATTGAAAAATAATTTTCGTGCTCTAGTCCCAAATATGCCCAGGAAATACCCTCTAAGTAACGAATAACATAAAAATATGTACACATAACCCCTGCGTAGTCATCGCTTTAATTTGCATGACAAATTCGCCAACATTGTTATGACATATTCAATTTAAGGGATTAGTTGTGAGTGGGTCACGGACTAGGGAACAAACCGCACCCCTCGACAGGGGGTGCAGATGGTTGTTATCCCTTATCAAGTCGAGTCCCGCTCCGCCCGCCCCTTTCGTTTGGGACACCGAAGTATAGGAATTATTTTCGTATAGAGAGCGAGATAGTAAATGGACTAAAAATGGCTAAATTGTGCGGGCCAAATGTGTTATTCGTTAGGAAATGCTCTCATATTATTTTTATTTTATCCGGACGCCAGGGAATTTAATTTAATTTGGCTTTGGAGTTTTTGGGAGTATGCATTCCATTTGCGCCAGTTAAGTGATATTTTCAGCCCGCATATGGCGAGGGACTTCCAATTGTGATTTCGTAATTAGTTTGAATTTGTTTCAAAATGGATGGCTCTGTAGATAGTTTTAAAAGACTAAAGCGTTACTTCCAAAGTGGCTTAAAATGATAGCATTAAAGCCGACTTTTCACCTATGCAATGTATTTTTTAACTTTCCAATTGGATTCCTTTTTTTTCGCGCGTTTTAACCTTTTACTTAATAGCCTGAATGGACCCCTGCTCTTTGTTGGTCAATTGCCACTTAAATGTTAAATAATGAGCACGTAGACGGATTCACACGTTCGCGTTTTGTGGGGATTCGGATTGAATCGAACCGGGTTTAAGTGCGCATTGATGGGGCTTAATCAGCGAAAGCATATTTCGAAATTTCGCCATCATTTTCAGTTCGGTCTCCAGTGTCCAGCGTCCATCACCCAGCTGCGGCCTTGGCCGGCGTGGCATGGATTTTTAAATATCGCATTTATTTATTTATTTATGCGTCCCAGCATACGCGGTGAGTTGCCACTGGCAATTTGTTAATGCTTAAATTGGAGGTGTGTCCTCCTGATTTAAACGGGTGTAAGCGCCATTGTCCTGGCGATATGACTTACCTTTAAAACGAATATCTCGCCGGTGGTGCGGTTGATGTCGAACTTGCTGTTGGCAGGATTATCTGGATCGATGCCCTGGCCCGTGAGGAAGTACACGATGTTCTGGGGCCGATCCTTGTCCCCGTCCGTGGCCGTAACCTGTTCATCCAGAGCGGCGAGCAAACACAGATATTTATTATTTATGGTCGGTTGGTTGGTTGTTCGTAAAATAATAAAATATCAAATTAAATAGACAAACAAAATGCAGCATTATAGAGAAGTATAACAAACATGCCGTATTCTACCATGCAAAAACTAGTTATTAAAAAAACAAAATCGATTTAAATACTTGTGTTAGTTTTTTTATGAAACCAAAGCAGAAAATATTTTTTTTAGGAATGGCAATAATATTTTATGGCTTTTTAACATTCTTTTTCCTAATGTTTGAATCCTTTTTTCAAAGGATTATGATTTATTTGCCGCAAAACGCTGACAGGTATTGAGTTTGGGAAGAGAAAAAATATTTTTGTTAGAAGTGCGAGAGCAAAAAATCATTGGCAAATGGTAAATGGGAAATGATAAATAAAATATTATTTGCTTACGGTTAGTAAAGTGTAAATAAAAACAATGTTACGCTATAGTGCTGACAGATTGATTTTAATTCCCTTTGTTGGCCTTAAGCTGCAACCAGGTCCATTTTAATTAAATTAGTTGGCGTCAGTTAGCCACAAGGAAAACATAACAAAACCACACAGAAAATCTGGTCGGCCAGGCTTAATCGTGCAAATGTGTGGCATTAATACTTAAAGAGCGTATTGAATTTAATTAGCAGCTTCGGCAGCCAGCAGAAAATGGCTAATGGAAAAGCGGAAACCATACGATAAATAAATGGCGACACACATAGCAGGCACACATACATATGTACGCAGGCAATTAAAGGCCGAAAGAATTAAATTTTTATGAGGAATTTTGTTAAAAAATCGATTAAAGCCTTCTACTAATTGTTGGCCGAACAATGGCCGGTTATAAACTTTCAATCGCAGTCCCGCTGGTGTTCTTCTTCAATTTGCACAATTAATGCTGAATGGTTTAATGAATTCCGGCATTACACCTTGCACACGCCGATCACTCATTGTACTGCGAATTGTTATTGGTGGCTTGCACAAAAGTCTACATGGAATGGGCCTGAGGAGGCGGCTGATTTGTGTCGCCCGTTGTTAAATTAATTGTTACGAGCTGCTTTGTTTGTTTTTCAGGGGGTAGTAAGTAGGTAGTATGGTGCAGCGTGAATGCTGCATGATTTTATGAATTGTAAATGGTATGTACAGGACTCGGAGGTGGTAAATAATGTGTATAGCGACCTGCATGATGGTAAAGGGCGTGTCGGTCATTCCCTCGTTGAGAGTCCGCTCGTAGGATGTCTGCGGGAACTGCGGCGGCAGATCGTTGACGTCGCGCACGTTTATGACGATTGTTGTTTGATTTTCATTCAAACTGTCGGAGGCAACCAATTTCAGTTCGTACTAGCGTGTGTTTCATTGTGCAAACATTAAATAAAATATATGGCCAACGCAAAATTGGTGGGTGGAATTGGTGGAGCGGAAAGCGAGAAACAAAAATAACACAATTAAACAATAAATTTTAAATGCTCGTAAATAACAAAAGAAACGTATATCTATTGATTAAAATTAAATTAAAGCTCGCATAATAATTTACACATGTTCGAGATGCTCTGTACATTAATATGCGTTTTTGTGGCTGTCCAGGATCTAGCGGGTCCTGTCTATGAAGGACTTGCGGGCTCTCGAGCTGACAGCTGATTTGCATTTTCCATATTCAATTGCTCGCTGTTTACTCATTAAAAAGCAGTAATTTAATCGACTTATTCAATTATGCATTACAAACTGCATAGCAATTTTGAGCTGATAACCGACATATTTCCAAGTCATCTTCTCCCTGTTACATCTATTTTTTCCGCACTTGGCGTGGCGTGCTTAATGATAAATCAATATTATGACTGCAGTTTTTTCCGAAACCGCAACATTAATGCTTTGCCAATTAAATGCGATTCGCTGGGAGTGTGTGTGTTCTGTAAATAAATTTTATATTTTTTCCAGCCCGTATGCCACAGCTCTTGAACACACTCTGGAGCGGAGGACAGTGTTTTTTAATTTTTTAATTACTTTTCCCTCGTTTTTGCGAACCCTTCCCTTAATCATAAGGACTTCAGCAAAGCAGCAAAGCTGGGGACGCGAAACATGCAAATGGCTTTAAATATTTATGTTACATTCTCCATACTTAAAAAGTTGCACTTTCCACCGAAAACAAAAAGTTTTGGGTGCAAAGTCCATTAATATTGCAAGGACAGATGCCTCCGATGTGTGACTGAAGGGGGAGGACGTTTGTGTTTTTTCAGGTGATTCAAATAAATATTTGCTTTGGGGTCAGGCACTTACTGGAATGAAAAACAAAACTCAAAACTAACGAAAATATTTAAGAAATCATTTAACTCTAAAGCTCCAATTGTGGGTGCAGAAAAACTTATACAGGCAGGATTTGGGGATGAACTTCAAAATGAACACTCATCACATGCAATAAAGTCTAGGGAAACGTAAAAGGTTGCTGCGAAAATGTGCCTCATGTACAAAATGACTAAGAACGCAATGGAGGCTCTACTGAACAAAATCATAATTTCCAACTAAGACTCCAGTTCGTTGAAGTGATTGATTTCGTTATTCATTGACCTGCAAGACGCGCTTGGGTAAATTGCGATCATCCTCCTCGGTAATCTGGGTGCGATAAGTGGGTCGCTCAAACACTGGGGGATTATCGTTTACATCCTTGACATGGATAATCACGGTGGTGTAGTTCTCCTTCAAATTGTCGGAGGCGGCCAAACGCAGCTCATACTGAACATGGGAATACAGGGATATATCGAGAATTTATTACAACAAAATTAATATTTCAGGACAAATGAATTGGAATTTTGAGTATTTGTCATCGGAAAAGTTTCCCAGCCGCCTTCCCAATTAAAGTCACGACAATGACTCCGAACTTTGGTCAATTGTTAGAAATTGCAATTCAATTAATGTTTCGCCAAAGGTCCTTTTCCACTGCTGCTCTCCGTCTCCTTTCTTGCCTGTGGTATTGGAATTTTTAACCGCAGAGCTTGTAACCAAACTTGTTTAAACTCTTAAATATTTAAGCAGCCTCGCGGTGTGCGGAGCGTGTAAATTGAAATTCAAAAGGAGACGGCAACTTGGCAGCGAGTTTCTTAATGAATTTTATAGTTAGCAAAAAACTCGCGGAATGGCAAAAAGGGAAGATGGCTGGTCTGGGCTGGGAGTTTAAAAAGTTGGCTTTAAGGATTTCAATGGATTTTTGGGTAATGGAGGAAGATTGTAATCCCGGTTGTCCCTTATGTATTCTCAGCTTTCAATGACATAAACAAATCTCACAGTTGACTAAGCCCACAACGCTTATGCCATAAATATATCTGCTCGCTGCAAAGGAACGTTTGTCGATTACAGAGGACTCCGGCACGGGTGTCCCTTTTGCATTTTTCTTCTCTGGGCCACCACCCTCTCCGCCCTCTATTTTTTTGTATTTCCATACATATATTTTTTTCGTTTTTACTTACCCGGCGTCGGGTTTCGTAATCTAAAGCGCCAGCTACATAAATGGCACCCGTCATATTTTTAACCGCAAAAGCGCCGCCAATGTTGCCGCTTGTAATTTCGTAGCGGATACGTGAGGCTGCAAGGGGAAAGCACAGAAAAAATTCAGGAAAAGGGAAAAGTAGAAAAATGTGTGTGTAAGATAATAATTGCGGAATTCGTGGGGCATATTTCGGCAGAAGCCTCTACTTACACTCGTCGTGATCCTTGGCCGTTACAGTGAGCACTGTGTGCTGGATGTCCTCGTTCTCATCCACTTCGGCCTCGTAGAGCGATTTGTCGAAATAGGGCGGATTATCGTTTTTATCGGCGATGCCAATGCGTATGAATTTGGTGACTGCGGGGATAGAGGAATATGGGGACTTGGTTAAATATCTCGTTCCATTTTCAATTCGACACTCAAAGAAAGTTGGTACTTGGCTGGTCGGCGCAATTATCACGTACTAGACACAATGAGGAAAACTTTTTCGCCAGACGGAGCAACAATTTGACGCCTCTTATTGAGGCGACAATCATTCTGTTTGTCTTTTATTTAGGACCCCTCCCTCAGTGCCACTTTTTGTGGCCCCTTTTTTTCCATTCGGTGTGGGAGCTGGAAACGCGTTTCGCATATTAAACAGCTCTGGATATTTTCGGTTCCCATTTGATTTTTATTTGCATGTGAGTGTAGGCTCTGTGCGATGATGTAATTTATTTGATATTCATGGATTTCTATTTTATCAACAAGGGCTCTGGCAGTGGAAGGTAATGCGATTGCAAATGAATTCTTGCGTAAATTTGAAATTATTTTCGGCCTATTTGAGGGCCTCTGTCTTGTCTCGCCCATTCAGCCACATAATTAACTATTATTGCCTCGGGAAATGTTAAACAACACCTATTGTGGCGCTGGAATTGCTTCTGACGAGTTTCTCGTCAAACAGGCCCCCAAGTCCCGTTCCACCCGAGTAGAATTATGAGCATACAGTTGATTTAATATGCCAGGTCGGGCAAATACTCGAAGAACAAACCCCACTCCCATGTTCCACAATGGCGAGGCGGGGAAAGTGCAAACAAAGCCACTGACAATGAGACATATCAGTGAGCAGAGACGTCGCCAGGCTACTAAATTACATATATCATTTATAATTGCACCAATAACAACAGACTAGGCAAACCCAGTGGGCTTTAATTAAATAAATGCAAAGAGCACCGGTCCAGACCAAAACCTAAACACTATATACACAAATCTGAGGCAGCAGATGTGCCGAGGAAGCGACAAACTTTTGCAGTTTAACAGGCCATGTACAAGAGCTTCAGTACACAGAAAGAAAAGTCATGGGATAATTTAAAAAACAGAATATTACTGTCAAGATTTTCTCTTCACAAAGCCTGCCTAAATTTCTACTCCAATTGGTCTTTGTTGTTGTATAATAATTATTGTTATCCTGTTAGATCTGAAGTGCTCCCATTTATCAATTTACTTGGGTCTTCCAAGGAGGACAACCTTCGAAAATGCCTTTCAGGGCAGCGGTGTGTTTGTGTTTTGGTTTATAATTTTGTTGTCTTGGCCGGGAATTATCTATGTGCAAGAAATATGCACACTTGGCTCCAGCAGGTTGACAACTCTTCTTGCAACACTGCAACTGGGCGCACATGGCGTATGTGCGATAAGTTCCTAACCCTCAGCCTCGACTCTCTTCCGCCCCCTTTGTGGCGCCTAAATTAGCAAATGTTTGGGACCGATTCGGAATTAAATTTATGGCAAAACATTGCTAATTGCCAACTCAGTTGTATTTGGGTTTCCATGTGACGACATTTTAATTAAAACTTGGCAAAGTCCCGCTGCAGAACGGCATTAAATGCAAATCATTTCCAGCACTCTGATTAATATTTATGCTTCAGCAAAAGGCCTTGCATTCACCAGATGAGCATATTACTTTGCTTGTATTTTTCCCATTTCCATCGGGCTCATTTTCCCTAACTTTTCCATCCAGATTGCAGTGGATATTAACTGCAGTACATCGTTAAATATAATGATCCCCTTCGGCAGGCGAATTAAATAAGGCAATTACGAAATCAGAACTTAAGTCTTTAATTGCAATCGGTATTGTTCTTAATTGTAGTGCATCTTATAATTATTGAAAGTAATTTCAGCCCCGGGCAGCTGTTATTATTCATTTATTTCACCCACATAAATATTAATATTTTTCGCTTTATTTAAAAGCGATTGCGACATCGTATGGCCTTCACAGCCCCGTACATGCACAACATGCAGATTTTTTCATTAAATCCCCGTAGCATTTTCCTCCTTGACTTTATTACGTCAAAATTAAATTTATCTATATGAAGATGAGGACGTGTGTGTGCAATATATATTGAATGCTATGAAAATTTCATGTGGCCTCATATATTTTTGACGCAGATCTTTTCCGCATACCACGCAAGACTTTGAGTTTCTCGAAGCTCGGAGCTCCCAGCTCGAAGCTCGCATAAATGAAATTTTATATACTTTTATTAAGCACATATTCAGGATGCGGGGAATTCAAAATACCTAGTAGGCAGAAATATAATTTGTTTCGCAATAAGTCATTGTAAGCCGAACAGATACAAAGGTTAACCCTATTTGCGATGCTCTTATCACATTCGCTTTGTCAGCTGGGTCGTGGAAGGACGCCCCTGAACCCAGCCCCTGAAATATTTTATCTATTTATCTAACACCAATTTTATTGCATTCTTCTCCCCGAACTGGCACATAAACTAACCCGAAATCAAATAGAAGATATCCCATTGAGCTCTTGAGCTTTCTGTCGGCGAATTTTGATGGCGAATTGTGTGCAATGTTTGGACAGCTGCTGGGGAACGGATCCTTGGAAGGAGTCAGCCAGGATCTCGGCGCCAAGTCCTTTGTGTGGCCATAAAAACTGACATTGAAGCAATTTGGGTTAACTGCACTCGAGCGGAGTGAACGAGTGGCGAAATCAAAGTCAGCTTTATCACTTATTTAGCCCATGGAATATGTGTCGCATTTGCTTTCCTTTTCGTTCCTTTTGTACTCCGGCGGGTGGGCGTTGGGGGTGCGTCAAATAAATAGTGATCAATATATTTCCTTTTTTCCAGTTTTCGGGGGAGCTGCCACGCTTAGCTGCACAAATGCCACATGCCACTTGCCACGCCCCTGCCCTGCCCCACTTCGAGTGTCATAAATTTATGCGCTATTTTCGCTTGTTCAGGCGGCTTTTCCGCCATCCAAACATATTTATATATGTATATGCACTACGTGATGTGGCACAATGTCAAAATCAAAGACGCCATATTTTTTCCCAGCTTTTCTTAGCAGCTCCCCGCCTTCTTAGCACACTGGGGGTGTCGTCTCCTCGTGGAGCGCCAATGTTTATCGTCAAGTTTCGCACTTGAGTGAATTTTAACGATATTAAATGGCAGAACGAAAA
Source organism: Drosophila monieri (assembly GCA_035047585.1). NCBI lineage: Eukaryota > Metazoa > Arthropoda > Insecta > Diptera > Drosophilidae > Drosophila > Drosophila monieri. Next base: position 3,306,356 of record JAWNPJ010000079.1, on the reverse strand, counting down.
GTAAATAACAAATGTCGATGTCGATGCTTTAAGTCTTCTTGCTCCATTTTAGGACAGAGAGAGAGCTTCCTCCGCATTCTTGAGGTAAAAACTAATTGGCCAAGATGCAGTTTTCCTTTAGCCATTTCGTTTTACGACCGCCTCCGCAGCAATTGCAGCACACAATGTACGATATAGAAGAAAATCAGAACTGACCATCCGGCCGGGCTCTATACATGTGGCTTCGTTTGTGGGTTGGCGGCCATTAATGGCGCTTAATGGGGCCGGGCAATAAAGACAGGCCAACAGCATGTCCAGAGCTAATGCCGACTGTGCTGAGGAAGCTGTGGCATCTAAATTGTTGCAAAAATATTTTATTGCAATTCTTAAAACGCCCACAACCTACCGTCCACCGCCCACCCCACTACGAGATCGTAAAAACTTGTTCAAATGCATTTTGTCGCTTGGCTGCTGCTGATTTTTTTATGATTGCGGTCTATCCGTCCGCCTGTCTGTCTATCTGCCTGTCTGTCTTTCCGCCGCTCTGACTGGCAGCTGCTCCCTGCAGTTCGTCCTTCATCCTGCGTCCTTCATCCCTCGAAACAGAAAAGAAACCAAAACAAAATGCACACCACAAGCGAGCCCGGCAACAATGTTGCTGCGGTTCGCTCTGATATTTTGTACGCCTGTCTGTGTCATGTGTATATGATTGTCATGCTTGTGGTTATTGAGGTTTCGCCGCTCATTCCACTATTTAGCATTTTCACACTTTCCCCAATCATCGCATAGGGGCTCTTGGGCAGGCGCCGAAAAGTTTTCAACTTTAAGAGGCCCTTTTTAATTGGTTTAAATGGCAGACACGCCGGCACAGCCGCTCAAAAAAATCCATTAAAATCAATTGAGAGTCGGAGACGGCACGACACCACGATCAACAAGAATTTTTGTCACGTACTTTGGCAGCATTGCCAAAATTTATGAACCAAAAATTTCGACAGGACATTAATTGATAAAAGAACATGGTTGTATAGGACCCAGGTGGATGATAAATCGTCCGGCGGCTGGGGAAGAAATCTTCTTAAAATGTTCTTTAAGAAATTGGAACATGAAAGCGAATGCCCAAGCGCCCTTAATAACATTTTCGGGCTTACAGCAATGGTGGGAACAAAAAGCAAATGAGTTTTCGCAGGGCTGGGTGTTTTGCGGTTTTTGTGGCCAGAAGAGAAAGTGAGAGAAAGTGGGGACGACGGAGGAGTGAGGATAAGAAACATTTCCCTCCATGCTGATGATGACAGCCGGCAAGGAGAAGATGCAACCAAGCAAGCCTTGCTTCATGTTGCAGCCCCGAAAACAGTTGTCATTGCAGTTGCAGATGCTGGGGGGTTGTTGCATACGATTGTACAATTACCAAATGGCCATAATTCTGCTCTGACCAAAAACTAGAGGCCCTATTCTTGCACTTGACTTGTTTATGCTGGTCTCGGCCAAACCGGAGAATTTATGCAGACAACAGTAGCAGCTCCTGCATAATGAATGGGTTGGAAATGGGTTAGCCCTGCTTGGTTGGAGCCTCGAAAATCACCAGTTGTCGCCACAGAACCGGAACCCGCTCGGCCCTACTTTTCCGACTCCAAATTGACTGCCAGAAGACTTCGACGGCAACTGTCAGTTAAGCTCAGGAGAAGTGAACTGGGAGTTTAGTGAAATACACCGAAAAAACAAAGCGGGTCTTATCATTATATTATACTTTCGGTCATCAATTAAAAGTTTGAACCATTTGACTGGAACATTCTGCAATTATTTGATATCCTTTTAAATACAGAATTTACCATGAATATATTTGATGACAATAATTGTTTTCTCGCCTGCACCTGAAATGCCATTCCCAAGTGTAGGGAAACTACGTCAAGTGGACAAAGTGCTATATCACCTGAAACTTGCCAGCACACCTGCTGCTGACTTTTTGGACCAAGGGACGACTAATCATGCTGAAAGGACAGCGGCGGAAAGTTGCGGCCCCATGTCATAGTTTAAATTATGTGCGAAACTTTGGCCAAACTTTTAATAGCATCCACAGCTTGGCAATCGAACGGTGTAAACATGTCAAGCACTTTGGCTCGTTCTCTATCACAGCATATGCTCCATGATTGGCTGCACTACTCCGGGGAGCCGGGCAGGGGACTTCCGGAAAATAGTTGGCCTGAATGCGTGCCCCGCATTCGCAAGTCCTGGAGGTAAATGAGTTTACCACCGCATCGCAGTGAAGCATTAAATTGTATCTCCCGACGAAAACTTTCAACGCATCTGCCCAAGATATTCCACTCCTTTCGTCACGAATTCCTTGCAAATAGCGACAGGTGGACCTGACTGCAAACCAAACCAAGTGAAATTTCTTAAAGCATTTCCAGACGTGGCCAGCCAACTCGCCCTGCGAACGGGGGCTAATGGAGAAAAGTGGCCAGCAAATTAGAATCCTATTAATAAAAATTAGAGGCTCGGCTGGCAGACATCTCTTTGTTGCGGCTGCTTATCCGCCTGAGGACTTCAAGGACTTGGCTTTAATGTCTGCCAGTAATGACAGACACCAATAACATCAGCATTGTGTTGTACACACAAATGGAGATAATTATCCTCCTCGAATGGCCATTAGGCATCGAGTGGTGGGCCGAGAGAACTTTCAGCGTTTGATAAACTCGAATTAATTACATTGATTTATGCCCGACCAGAGAACCGGGACCAAAGTCACGCGTGACTTATCGACACTTGTCTCGGGAGTGACACGCCAACGCCTCCGTGGATGGCGCACTTCCCCGGACACCCCAGCTGTCCTAGACGTCCTTGCCGCAGACAAAAAGCGAGCAGGAGCGGTCCCTGGCATCAATCAATTTTTTATAGCAATTTATCAAACTATTGCGCTGCAATACAATTTAAATTGTAGCCTAGTTTTGCGGCGGCACGTCCGCAAATAGCTTATTTTACTCTGGATGTTTCTGGTTTATTTATGTGGTCCGAGTGTGTGTGGCACTTACTGAATGATTACACTTTAAAAAATATACAGCCACCAGTCTGTACAATTTTCATCAATTAGCTGGCTAATGAGGCAAGAAATGTCTTCGAATTTGTGGCTTGGGATCTTCAGAAATTAACTCAAAGCCCGACAGGATTTTTTTGAGTGTGCTATTGCCCGAACTTTTTTGAGAAATCGCATCAACAATGTCGTGCGCATGTTTTGTCAATAATATTTTCCATTTGATTGATGTTCTTGCCATAAAAACCATTGGAATGTGCTTCAAATGGAGATCGAATATGGTGGGATTGGGGCCGGGACAGAAAGTACAGGGAAGCCATCGGCAAGGAAACTGGGAGGCGATACACATCCTCGCTTATTTGGTTTTCGGGTGAGTGTGTTCGGGCGGAGGGGTTCATAAAAACGTCTCCAGACTCTGGAGTCCAGACCTCGTCATGTGGCAGTGCCACATGACTGTTACTTTCAACTAGCAGATGGTGCTGGTGTTGCACAATGTTTTGGCTTTTATGGCCGCAAATTCATTGTTGTTGCGCTGAAGGCTTCCGCCTCTATCTACATCAGCCAACTATAAATATTGTTTATGTCCCGTGCGGTCGGTGGTCGGTGTGGCGTATAACACAATGTTTGTTGCGTCTACAATTTCTGGTTTATGTAAGGTCGCCACCTAAGCATAAAACGGCATTAAAGAGTTGGCTTAACAGCAGGACATGAAGCGATAGATGACCTCTGCGAGCGGACGGAATTAAACGAAATAAAATGGAAATTTAAGGCACTCCCACCGAAGCGACGCATACCACATTTTCACATTTATATCCCGAATCAAATATGCAATCAGTTCAAATAGAAGAATATTCATTTCGCATGAATACGGCACATCAATTCCGATGGAAACCGATCCAAAAATTCTTTGCAGCGGAAGCAGGGCTTATCTGGGGCACTCGGATTTATAGATATCATATTTTTTTATACCAACACAGTGCTACTCGCTACCTATTTCGATTCAAATATGTGCAATGAAATTAGCTGTGTAAATGAAACAATGGCCGCCAGTTCAAATGTTGGTTAGTTGCTTTCAAAACATTTGCTTTTCATATTTGATCCAAGTCCTTTGTTTGGTCTGTTTTCGGATGGCAGTTTTGGACGCGGAAATGGAAATACATATAAGATATGCATGTGTGACTATGTTTAGATTTCCCGTTGACCATTCGATTTGGTCCTCGCCCACGCCCTCGTCCCCGTCCGCGTCATTTTTGCGTGAAAATTAAAGTGCTGTACCACCTGGCGTATGCGGAATGTCTGTGCCCGCTCGCCTCTCCCCCGTTCTGTTGGCCATTTTCCTTTGCTATATTGCATTGGCTGCTACACAAATCTTGTTGGTATCTTTTTGCTGGAATACATTCCGTGTGTGTATGTGGCTAACAACAGTCATGCATATTTTTAGAAATTCTCTTTCCCTGAAACTATTGCCGGTCCTCTTTCCATTGTGTTTTATTGACTCGGGCGCATAAAAGGTTCCGGCTTAACTTGGCTCGGGAATTTTCTGTTTTCTTTATAAGCGGCTTAAAGTTTAAGAGGGACTGCAAATAGAGTCAACTGCACGGAACTCGGCGTCAAAGTAATTAAAGTTTGCTTCGATGCGGTGAAGTACCAACCTTACCTGAGTGCGGATTTCGAGTGGAGTTTGGATAGAAAGTAAAATTTGTTTACCTGCAAATAGAGAAGACGGAAACATTTTGTTAAGCCAGGATTTGGATGAAAAATAGTATCCGTTTTGTAGCATTTAAATTCGATTTGGTTGACACAAAGTGAAGGTCTAGATTATATTTATTTTCGGCTCTTATTTACCTCATTATCCATCCGCCCTGTAATTGAATCCGTTCCCCGATTCCCTCGGGTTCATTTCGACAGTCGCTCAGCGACTTATTTATTTAATTACTTCCTTAAAATCACATCAAAGTATCCATTTGCTCACATTTAATGACTCGAATTCCTATGCCCACTAGCCAAATTTAAACTTTGATCTGCTTAAGTTACATTTTTCCGCGTTTATTTGTTTGCATGGGAGCCCTAATTGAATTACTTTGTAGGAAGTAATTACTGCTCTTGAACAATATACTCCGTAGGAGCCAAAAAATCTGTACCTGACACTAAACGTTCTCTGTGAAATAATTCATTTAAGGTTGTGTTGAAAATAAAACTGTTGCTATCACAAAATTGGATTGAAATCTATTTTATTATTTCACACGCTTGTTTCATTCATCAGGAGGACTTTTCAGGAGGTCCTTTTTTTAGCCTCCCGCCGGTTGAATAAGTCAGGAGAAGAGCATAGAAATTCCATTACTTGCAAAATCTGAATTTGACGTTGGCAACAATCACAACAAAGGTGACAAAAGTGACAATGAAAAGCAGGAAAGCGGAAATCCCGCTGCAAGGATAAGGCAGGACAGCAAAAAAGTGCTTTGTAATCAGCTTAAAGCAAGGAGAAGCGAGAGAGAGCTTTGTCGGAATGATTCTTGATTCACCTCACTTTTGCACACCTCAGACCAGGTCCAGTTGCTTTTTAGCCAGGTCTGTTTGTTATGTAAACCAATTAGTGTGGACTTTGGGATTGAGTTGCCTAACGCTTACATCTGGCAGGAATTGGTGGGTCCTTCGGGTCGGCGGAGATCATCCCACGCTTCAAACTGTATTTAATTAAGTTTTATTTGTTTTAATTATCGCTTCAAAACTAAATAGAAAACAGCTCTCATTGTATTCGTTCGCCTGAAATAACTGGAATGGCGGCCAAAGGATAAGCAACGAGTTCGGTTCGCTAGCCCGCTTCGTTCTAAGCGGCGTCATGGCCCTAACACAAAAACAAACTGCCACCAGCCAACAGAAAAAAAATATGTAAAAAGCGAAATGGCATAAAATATTGTAAAACAGCGCTCTCTGTTGCATTTAATTACATTTGCATAAGATGCAGCTTATCTGCCCCTGCCACGCCTCGTTGCAGCTTTCACTTGGTGTTTGTTAATTTAAAGAAAACATTTAAGTTGACTAAACAACACAGCTTGAGCTGGAATTGGTCTCAAGGTTCCAACACTAAGAATGACATGTTGCAAAGCTTTTACAGACTTTGATTAAAGCTGATTAAGTTGCGGATCCAATTGGTTCATTTGCCAAACTGAATGGTTTCCCCTTTTTTGCAATCCGATTTCACACATTCGGCTCGAAAGTCAGCCCCTCACCCGCAGCAGCGCTGGCATTTGCTAACAGTTTGTTGAAGCAATTTGTTCGAAAGCAAAAAACTCAGATTGTTTAACAAATATCCAGAGTGCGAAAAAAATGTCAAAATAGTTTGCGCATTGTTGGATGCGGAACAGAGAGCTGGGCGCAAAAAATTCTATAAATAAAGGCCAGTCGACAATCTCGCAACACGTTGCAAGTGCCCATGGACATTTTTATCAACATTTTGTTGCGTGTTGGCCATAGTGTGGGGTGGCACGTCCTTCTGATTAATGGCACTCATGTTTAAAAATTTCAGTGGCAAAAATGCAAAAGCATTCCACTTTGTTATTTTGAATTTAATGATAAGCTCTTGGACACATGTCCTGTAACTAGTCATCATATGCCTGCACTGAAATTCCTCTCAGACCATAAACAGTCTTTGCGGACCAAGGCCACTTCCTGGAAATCGGAAAATCTGCTTTGTGCAGAGTGTAGTTCGAAAGATTAAGACCTGAATTACACCTCCGACCAGTCCATCCTCGTCCTAGCCAGTTTCCCCACCCATGAGCTCCCTCTTTTAGCAGCAATCTGTGCCAGCCGCTGTTTACCTTACGTGTTCACATTTAGTTCATTTGTTTGTGCAGCTTCCACTCAATATGTTCGAGGAGCCGATGCTGTTGTGGCTTATTTCATTATCCCGTACCACCCGGGCCCAAACAGGACTTGTATTTCTTTTTCCCAGCCACCTACCCCGCCCTGCCGTGCCATGCCGTGCGGTGCTGATAGTGCGAGGACGAGGGAGAAAAGAAATCTCCGGAAGGTGGATTGCGGATAGTATTGTACATAGTTTGAGCCAAGTCAGCTCGACTTGATTTGGCTTTGGGTGCGTGTTTGCCCAACCTGACCTCAGAACCCCCTCGACAGCCCCTCGCCCCTGGATGTTCGTGTAGCAATCAGGAAACGCCTGGAGAATTTACTGTTCAGTGTGCTGGTAAAATCACAGTCTGCCGGTTCAATAAAATATACACATGAATGTATCGGGTTTGGCTCGGGCTCGGGCCCGGGCCTAGGCTTTTAACAAAATATCCTCCATCCTGGTGGCCAGAGTCCTGGGCAGAAGCTTTTTGCTAATTTGCCGGCCAGCTTTTTAAAGCAGCTGGCCAGTAGCTGATAATCATTTTCCCCCGCCCCAGTTTCATCAAATACCACAAGCTCTATTTTCGAAGGTTGCAAACCCAATTAGTTGGCCGGAGTGAAAAATTCCAGCTCCGAGGAAGCTATTTTGATTATAAACTTTTGTGAATTATGCGACTCAATTGTTACCAAAAAAAAAAAGATAGTCCGAAATAGAAATAACACTTGGGAGGGATCCAAGACAAAGGCCGCAAGGAGGTCAAAAGTTAAACGAGAGTCGAGGACGTGTCCGTGGGTGTGCGATAAAATGTTCCCGGCAATGATGATGATGCTGCTCTGCTCGGAACAATTGCACTCTTGGCTCTGTTGCTGCAGGATGCCAAGGACAATAAGCAGTAGTAATAATAGAGAAAAGTAAGCAATGTAGCTTGTGTTTGCTTCGAGACAAAAGTGGCTGAAATTGAAGTTAAGATAGGAGGTCCTATCTCAGTTAATCAATAAATAAAGCAGGGCACATTGTCTAATTTTTTGATGGAGTAATTGTGGGCCAAATCGGCAAGCAAAACAGAAAAATCTGAATTTAATTTTGGCCAACAAATCAAGCCTGACAAATGGAGAAAAAGCCACTTGGCAACACACGGCATATGCGCCATCAAGGTCTCGACCACATTCAGCGACACGTGCTTGGGCTTATCTGCGAAAACTTTGCCCCAGCATTTTTTATTGTCTTGCCCCAAAACGAGAGTTTCCTGGATACTGCCCCCCTTCCTCGTCCTGATTTCAGTCGCAGCAGGACCTCATTCTTCGGGACATTTATACTTGTTATGAGGCCAGCGCTGAGGGGACTTCAATCCAAGTGGCAACACTTGAGCTCAATTGTCTGAACGTTGACAATGCGAAGCCACTATGGCCGCAGAGGGCTGACTCGGAGCAGAGGGAGTCGGGAAAGCGCTGGGAAACATTTCTGGTTAGCTCTTGGCAAACACTTGAAGACCTTCTTCCTTCACCTGTTCTCGCAATTAAATCATCAACTCGGCTCAAAGTCAATGGCCAAGTTATATCGACAGGAGTCAAAAGCCTCTGGGGCTGGGGACTCCCAAGCGGTATGTAGATAAAGGTTGAGGCCATAAAACCAGGCAGCCAAAGAAGTTTTTGCAGTTTTCGGCATTTTATGGCATTTGTAGCAAAAGTTTTTGTTTTTGTCCACTCGGCTATGCCATTCAGTTGCTTGTCTCTGCATTTATGACTTTTCTATTTGTTTCTTCGGGATTTTATTGGTTTGTTTATTCGGTTTCACTTTACCAGTTTTCCTTTGTTTTCAGAGTTCAAACTCAAAAATGTCCTAATGGACAGTTGATGAATTTAACAATATATCTCAAACCAAAATGTGTTTTGAATTTATTCAAGGAACTCTTAGCTCTTTGTACGATTCTCGTAAATTGCACTTTTAAACTTTTAACCTTTTAATGAGTTTGCACACACGCCACAATCCTTAGTCAACAGTGGCCGACCCACCATACGTATACGCTATTCACTATTTCATAAGGACTCCGACTTAATTAAAGTTTTCCCTGCGCTGCCAAACACCACCCAGAGATAATTAATGCAAAATCTTTAACACGCATTAACAATTCCAAGTTTGTCGGCGCATAATAATCAACTCGAGTTGTGGAAAAACTTTCTCGTTTACTATCATCAGCCCAGGTAGGAGCATATTGTACACACCCAGATTGCAATGCATCTTAATGAGCGCTGCTGAGAAGGAAAGTTGGCCAAAAAAGTGGATAAAAAGGTGGCGAGGTAGGCAGGCCCAATGATGAAGTACAAGACCTGAAGTCCACTCAACCAGAAAGATTCCTCCTTCTGTCGGAACTTCTGTATTTGTCTGCCTTCACGCTTCTCAGTATTCAGTTCTGAGTTCGCCTCTAAGCGGCTTTAAGTTGGCGTGAAAATTGTTGAGCCAAGTTTTGAGTTTTCTTTTCGCCCATTTCGACCAGCTCCTTTGATCAATTAGGGGGAGAGAGAGAAGGAGAAAGGGTCTGAGGGCCTAGACTCTGGTTAAGGCCAACATTTCCCCACCGAAATGATAGCGCCTTTTTTTTTTGCTTTTTTTCTTGTATTTTCGGCGGCTGTTTAAATGTGATAAAGGTTACCCTGTGACAGCTGGTCGAGCCAATAAAGTTTGCACAGATTGCGTAGAAAAATATTTGGGAATTGCAGGAATAATAAATTAGGGACGTGGGAGATACACTACATTTTCTTCCAACTGATGCATTATAAAACATTTTTTTTTAAGAGTAGGACTCAAAGAAAAGTCAGGTAACAGTTCTTGCTGAAAGCCCAATAAGTAAAGAACCACCTGGGCTGATGGCACCTTTATTAACTTGACCCTTGTCGCCCCGGCTTGCACTTGACACTTCCTTTGTGTCTGTCACAAATAAAAAACTTCGGAAAGGGCGATAATTGTCAAATTATCGCATCAAACAGCCAACAGTGAGGCAGAGGAAGGCCAAAGGAGGAGCTCTGCAGATTGAATGGGAAAACCATTCGGCTCTGGACGATGCAGTGGCGCCAAACTAATTGTAATGAATTTTTCAATTCGGCCAGCACGCACTCGGCCACACATCCAGGGCTCTGAATTTCCAGCACGGTCTGGCTCTGATGAATGATGCACACTCGTTGCTGTCATTCATCACAGAAGTCGGAAATAGAAACGCGCTTCTGCGGTCAGAGTCGGGCTCTTCCCCGCCGCCCAACTCGGACCCAACAAGATTTTTCGAACCACTATCGGAATGAGTTTGCGGCTTGACTTCCATGGAGTTTGATGAAAAATTAACGAAGTGAGACAGAAGGATTTGAAGCCGCATCTCGCCACGGTGGCTTCTAATAATGGAATTTTTAAAGTGCGTCGGTGCTTCTCATTAAATACAAACTCTTTTCAATTGAAAATTTTGCAATTAGAGAGGAACGGAACGCATGACCTCTGAGATGGGCTCATTTCGGCCAGATAACCTGATCGTTTGCAATTAGATTGCGCAACCTTGGCCATTGTTAATTTTCAGTGTGGCAATGGCTGTTTGTCTATTGCTATTGACGTATTGTTTTTCACATCGTGTCCGAAAATGAAATCTAATTACAGAGATCGTGTGCTTTTGGGGCCAGGGTTCAGGGGTTAAGGGTAACGACTTGTTTGCAGCTGGCAAACGCAACTAATTGAAATAGCTTACTGGGAATTTGTTGTGTGGCAGGTCGCAGCTTAAATTCTATCTCGGTTGGGTTGCAATGCTACAAATGTAAATGCCACAGCGACTCTACTCTTCCCTGTCGATGAATATTTCAAAATAAATTAATTTTTCCATTTCTTGTCCCGTCTTTGATTGAGTAACTCATTTAACTTGCAACTTGTAACGCCAATCATTTTTGCAGCCATATTTTTTCCTCTTTTGCCTTGCCCCACTGCCGCATTTCCTTGCCACTTGGTTGTCCCATTTTGCCCTGCCACGTTCTGCACTTTGCTGCCACTGCTTCTCACTGTCTGCATATAGTTTTCCAATTAAGAGAAATAATACAAAAAAATGCAACTAGAAGGCCAAATCGTAATTTTTATCCAGCTTGTCATCTTTTCGGAGAGAGGCGGTTGGGGAGGGGGGCGTGCCACACAAACAAAACAATATTTGCAATGACAGCAGGGCGGGGTCTCTGAACGGGGGACTAGGAGTATCCGTGGCCTGCTTAAGATATTCAAGGCGCACTCATTTGCACATTTCCGTTCCGCTTTTTTCGCTTAGCGGAAGTGCTGCATACGCCATGTTGCCAAACACAGACAGAGAAGGCGCTCTGCCTCTAGCTGCGTCCCTGTCGCGCAGAGTGCAGCGTTGACAATTTCTTCGCTTTAAGTGAACGAGGTATTGCAGCCGAAACTCATTCTACGCTGCGCCATCTTGTCGCCGGATGCGAATTTATGCGTATTCAGCTAAAGGAAGGCAGGCGAAATAAAAAAGTCAAAGTAGAAATTGTCTTGCCATTGCTTTTTGTCCGTGTTACTTTTTGCATGCTTTCAGCTGATTTCTGTCCGCCTTTTCCAGCAAATTAATTGCGTAGACAGCAGACAGGATGCTGAAAAACTACCCAGAATTGCACGGAGACAAAAGTGGACATTGAATTGGTAAGTGCAGCTACAGCCCCCCACCTAAAGCCTTTCAGAACAAGTTAAGACACCCAAACATTGCACAATGATAAATAAATATTTCGTTTCCAAACTTGGGTTGCAGTGTAAGGATGCTAAAGAACTCAGAGATAAATCCGAGACTCTTTTTCATTTGGCGTCTAAATTATTGTTTGCGTTTCTTAATTGAAAATTAAGAAAAGTTTCGCGTAGGTGTTCGGCGTCAACTTCTGGCTTCTGCTTTCTGTTTTCTTAAGGAAAATAAAGTTTGCTGATTTTCCGACACATCCTCGCATATATCATTTCCTTTTAACTACCCAACCACTTTAAAAGTATTGCCGCCTCTTGGGAGCGCCTTCTTCCGCCAGAAGCAATTTATCCTTTTTGAAAAGGAATGTCACAGTGTTTCTACATACTCGAACGTCCTGGGGGACTGCCTGACAGCTGCCCGGCCAAAAAACAAAGCACTACAAATAGGAGAAAACCCTTGATTTATGGCCGAAGGTAAGAGTTTCAACAATGGGCATGAGAATTCGGGGGGCAGGGTTCCTCGGACATACCCCAGACATAAATCAAGCAATTTCATAATGCGCATAATAATAAATCGCATAAAATGTATAAAATGTAATTAATAACTTGCAATGTCCTTAAAAGCGCTGGGGTTGAAACTCAGCGCCCCATCGCAATTAAGGGGGCTAAGTCTTCCCCGCGGCTTTCAATTCCGATTGGCAGGCGCATAATTGAAATGTTCGCAGCAACTTCATTATTAATAGAAGGAGCAGTCAACTGGCTGCCTGATTTTTAATGCAAATTAAATATTTAATTACAGAATTTTATTCCAATACGGTGCATGCTCGGATGGTTTAGCTACAATTTATTTACACACCAGTGGTTCTGATTTGATAGTGGTTTTGTTTCGGTTTCGATCGAATGATAAATGAAGCCGATTAAATTATTAGCTCAGGAAACAAGGTAACCGGTTGGGGGCTAAAGCAAATATTTCAAAAAACACCTGGCAGGAGTGCACGGATTGTTAAAATTCGATTTGCAAACTAATAAATCGTCAGCATTGGCTGATTTGTTGCATGCCTCAGTGCAACGCCTTGTTGATCGATTTTCGCTGAAATGAAAACTCAATTGACTGCATTATGGCACGGGCTTTTCCAGCAAAAATCCGGCGATTTCTCATTGTGCAGGTGTATGCTTTCAGCTAGATTTTCTTGTCACGCCCTCCCCCACACACGTTGTCGCAATGATTCGATTGTGATTCTGGATTCGGATTCCAGCTCTAATGCTGATTCCCACTCTGATTGCCCAGCGAAGGCAAATAAATTTACGTGCCGACTCAAAGGCTCAAGTGCCAATTGAAAATTGACTGACAAATGTGTGTATATTGGATACCTCTCTGTTGTTTTGCGTTTGGCTGCCATCTGGGTCTTAAGCGATTTGTTTGGCAAACAGTAATGGGTGAGGCCCTCCCACTGCCCAGCTGGCAGCCGTCCAAAATCGGCAATCGCCTTGAGTACTTGACCTTGTCCACTCATTACCAAAACTCCAATGCCGTCTGTGGCAGTGGTAATTGCGCTAATCCAGTTACTTTCGAAGCAACCAGACACACTCCAAGACAACATCGCTAATGATTTTTAAACTGCTCATAATTTCTCTAATGAGTCCTCTGCCGCGACCTTCCAGGCGCCAAGCACACTCCAAGTTATTAAACTTGCAAGAGGAGCAAACTAAATATATATAAGGGGGAGAGTACGGTGGTTTCTGACTTTTTAATTGTGTGACTTGGATACAAGACGGTAAAGTAGTTAGGATGGCTCCTCCAACAAAGGACTCAAGGCAGGGCAAACTCTAGGTTTCATCACTCTTCAGTTGTAAAATGAAAATATAAACTGTTATACCCACTATAAAAGACCAAAGGACCTTGGGAACACAGGGAAATTCAACCAAACTCGAAAGCTTACAAACCAAAAGCTCCGAACTTATACAGGAAGAGTATAATCCTTTGAAACTTTGTACATGGTCTGTAGCTATAAACTTCAACTTATACTTACAAGCTTCGAAAATAATAGTTCTAAGTCTATTTTCGAAAACTTTCGCTATAAATTATAAGGATATAAAGGACTTGCTATGGAATTCCGCTTATATAAGAGTATAAGCTGAGTACAAAAATGTCCTGAAAGCTCTCAAAGAGCGTATAAGCGTATAAGTTAGAAAATATTTGCAGACAACTTTTTATGGAAGGAAATTTTTATAGGACAGCTTTTAACGAAACTTTTTTGTAGAGAAAGCATTCAAAGTGGCGATTTCTAGCCATTCACTTAGTTTTATGGTAAAGAGAAGTATGGAGATTTAAAAAAAGGCTCCATGAGTGTAATCCTTTCTATTAACATTTCCTAATTTCTGAGCTGCACAGCCATTCGTTAAATCATGAAAACCCATTCTTGTAATTGTACATGCCATTCTTTAAGCCCCAAAATCCAAATGGAAACTTTGTGGCACTCAATGTGAAAACTTTACTGCCACTAACTAAGAAGGAAATATTCATGCCGGCTTTGGCATTTGCTCATTACGCTGGCCGCGGTAAAATTTGAGGACCAAACTGTTTTCAAAATTCGGCTACAGCTGCTGCCAAAAACCCGCGCTTCCGTACATTGTTAGATGCAAAGAATCTGCTTAGGGTTTTATACGCACATATTTTAAAGTTTTATAACCAAAGGCGGACACTTAAACGCAGCCATCAAAGGCTCTGCCACTCGCCGCTGATGATGCGGCTGCGGCTGATGATGATATTGATGATGAAATTGGCAAGTTTGGATGAGCACGAGAAGTTTGCCGTAAACACTCGAGCTGTGAAATGTTTATATGCATGATAAAATCATAAAAAGAAGTGACTCTGCTTATTAAATGCACAACGGAAAAATTGGTGATCAACCAACGGGCCAAGTAAGAGCGTGATTTTTTGATGACACAAGTTTGGTTGGGAAACTCCTGATGAAACTGCGCGTGAAACTATTTGGATGAGCAAAGTTCATTTATTAGAGAAATTTCTGGCTTCTTTTATGCAGAAATCTTGACTTGAAGTTTTCCACTTCCTCGAGGTTCTCCACCGACAAGTTTCATGGAAATTGGGAACTCATCCTTGATCACTTGCCATGAAATGCTAAAAACATGTGTACAACTTTTTTATTCATATTTCAAAGATGGGTCTTTTCACCAAAACTTTCTGTTGCTCTTATTTAACCAGAAATAAACCTGGAGAGCATGAAAAGATTTTTCCCATTTAGTTCTGAGAAGTCATTTAATTGTGGCGCATTTCCACCCCAATTTAACCTAATTCCATGTTCCCATATTTAATTCAATTTGCTTGGACTGAGGCGAGGGGCTCATGGCGTAGGCGGTGTGGCCCGGGCACTGGGGAGGGGGCGTGTTTCAATCGCCAAAAACTTTTTGACATTCGCATAATTTATGTAGCGCAATTTGTTCTGGAACTGGTCCGCTATATGCGATCGCATTGTTTGCCAGAGCAACATATTGCAGCAAAAAGTGCGCGGGCCATAAACAATGGCCAAAACCCGGCAACACAAACACAGAAACAAACACAGGACTGCGGCCACGCACGGCCATAAGTTGACCCCTAAAAGCAGACAACAGAATACACTCGAAATCGTAAATTACAGAGTTGGTGCTGCTGCCGCCCCGCACACATAACTTAAAAGCACTCATACGCCCCCTTGGCCCCGGCCCGGACACCTGCCAAAAACAAAAATTTAAATAAATTCACTTGTCAAATATATATTACATAATTTCAAGTGCATTTTAAATCAATCGCATGTGCTACACAGTGCCACGCCCCTGCCCGCCTCCCGTAAGTGCCATGAGTGTGTGTGTGTGGTCATATAAAAATAAAGTCATGGAGAAATGGAGAAAGTGGCAACCACTTGCTTGTTCGATATTTATGACAAATGTGGCCATGATTGCAGTGAGAGAAAATGGTGTTACTTTGGTGAGATAATGGGGGGCTTTCCCTTTAAAATGGCTTAAAAATTCAAATATTTCTCTTACTGTAGCCCCGGGGGCGTGGTCTGCGAGGGCCGCCACGAGTGTTTGAGATTAATGGCGCGTCTAAAATGCTTCACGTGCGAAAAAATCTATAAAACTGACTTACACCCGCACACACACACACCCGCCAAGGGACACACTCAGGTGGTTGCTGCCCACCTGGAGTGGGTGTACCCTGCCCCCCCTACCCCCTTCTCCTATGTGTTTGTGTGCGCGTGTTTTTGACACTTTAACTGCGCTTCCACTTTGAGCATAACTTGCGTCACGACTGTTGTTGCTGTTGTTTTCGGTTTGGTGTTGTCGCGACTGCTGGCACAGGCACTGTTGTTGCTGCAGCTTGTTGGCTGTCATTTTGCGTTTATTTCAGCCATGTTGTAAATGGCAGGACTGTCATTGTTCAGGCAACTTCCACCTGCACCGCTCGCTTAGCCACCCAGACCTCTCCCCTTCTAAAAGCGGCCATCATCGGCTGATGGTATGCATTTTATTTAAGAAACGGACATTAAGGGGAATAGAGATTTCTACTTGGCGCGAATAAAGAACATAAACAAGAGTAATCTGCAATATTTTAGGGATCCCTCCCAGTTAAGAATTTTAAATCACAACTTTTCTAAAAGAGACTCTCTTAAGCTTAAAAATATACTCACAGACATAATAAAAGTACTTCAATGATCAAAGAACGTCACATACCTGGAAGAAAAAAGAAAGAACACTTTTAGTAAATTTGAAAAATAATGTTTTATTTTCTTATTCGAAAAACCTTGACAAAATTTCTCTCAATCGGGCAATTGAATCCTTCGGAGGAAAAGGTAGGGCCAGGACAATCTAGGCGGCAAAATGCGAAGCAAATCGGCTTAAAGGAAAGTATGGATGCATGGCCTCGGCATTTATTGAGTCTGCAGCTGCATTGTCGACTAAGCCAATAAGCGTTTGAGTAAAGTGAAATAAAAGTGGAGAAAGCTAATGCCATGTCTTAGCCTTCTATCCGGCCCCTTGTTGCACTCGAATTTACTTGGGTATTTGCACGGCCCACTCACTTTTGTGAGCTGCGAGTTCCCAGCCAGCTCTTCCTTAGCCAGCTTTCGCCGGCATCTGTCGTCACGTTTTAGCGCTTTAGTAGCTGCAATTTGCTGGAGCGTGCGGCCGGGCCAAGTGCACACATGCATGTGCAAATAACTTTTCAACGGTAATGCAAATGAATGCCAATTTACGAGCCGAGACAGTCACCACACTCAACAGCCCTTCCTTCCACCTGCCCCAGCCCCACAATGCCTCAAATCGCGTTAGTCGGGCCAATTTGCAGCTAGGGAGGTGACAACTCAATGAATCTCATTCGATCTCCATGAAATGTTAAGACACCCCCAACAAGGCGAGAAATTGAATTACAGTCACAAACTGCGACGAAAATGGAGAAACAGTTTTAAACAGTTTTTGTGCCTAAAGAGTTATAAGTTAAATGAGTTAAGCTCTTCGCAGCGCAGAAATCACAACCATTTTGGCAATTACTTTTATTTCACCTGCATATTCAGGTTTGTTTTTCAACCCCACACGAAAAACACAAGCTGCTCCAGAGAAAGTATTTAATTTTGTAAATATGCAACAGCTTTCAGAGAAGGGCAAAGAATGAAAGGCAAAGTGGAGTGCTTCCGCGCCCCTGGAGCCAATAACAAATTCCTTTTTGGCTGCAATATTTTCGACAGGTGCAAAAACTATGGAGAACTTTTCCAAACAAGAAAAACTTCCAAAAAAGAAGCAACTGCAGGGCAGGGTGGGTTAGGTGGGCAATCATTTATGCAGCTCTTTGTGGGAGGCATTTTCACGGACTTTTTCCCAAACAACAGCTCCACAACAATGGCGAGGGGCCATATTTTCGGAGCTAGAATTGTCGATGCTTTTGTCGTGACATTTGACTGGCGTCGTGGACTGGCAAATTATTTAAGCTTAGACAATGTGAACAATAAGCCGGACCCGTACCCAACTGCCAGCGGACCACGCCCGAGGAGTGCGAGTGGACATTTGGGCTTCCATTTCCATTTCGGATTTGTCTTCTGTGTGTGTGTGGCCTTTGTCTGGGCGGCGGATGGGCCTCTTGCAAGCATTATAAAACAATTTGTTGTCTTGACACCAACATGCCGGGGCCACCCTTTCCTTTACTGCCCCTGCTGCCTTCCGCATCCGCAGTTAACCGCAGCTGACCCCACCTGAACCCTTTTGGCCCCTACCCACACCCACCCACACACACTCACTGACTCGCTCGGCCATTGTTTGCTCATTGCGAGACAGGATTTCGCTTTGCTTCCGTTTTGTTTGCGGCTGCCATTGGTATTTGTTTATTTGTGTAAACGTAAGTGTGGGTGCTTGGTGTTTGCCTGGCGTTTACTTTTTATTTGGGGACTGCTGGAGCACTTAAGCCTGTTTATTTATTGTAGAGTTGCCATTTAAAGCGGCAGTCTTAATTGATGGGTTAAAAACGCTCTAATGCAAGGACTCTACTTTAAAGAAGCTTGCAGGATGTTTCACATTTTTGTTGTGTTTATGAACTGCATTACTGAATCACAAATTACTCCTGGTATAAATATATACCTGGTAGACTACCAGGATAAATATGAAATTAACAAATACCTGTCTCTTCCCTGCGCAAAGTTTCGAGAGAATTTCATCCGTATTATTAAAATTTCATGCTAAATCCTCCCACACCCACACACATGGCCAGAGAAGCCTTTAGCGCCCGCAAATTTATGTGGCATACTTTCAGGCATTGTTCAACACACTGACACGGGAATCCCACGGGGACTAAGCGCATCGGATTACACACAAAGGCGATCAACAATTGGAGTTATACTCAAGCCCGCCCCTGCCTAAGCTTATTACTCGGCAAACGCCCACGTTCAACAAAAAAGAACCGAAATTTTGTTGATGAACTCAATTAGAGGCGGCGGCAAAACAAAGACGACAACACCGCCCTTTATTAGCCCTTTTATAATTAATTTTCAACTTTTTTCCGTAAACTCCACTGCGCCCGGGTTGGTTCTATTTATTTGAAATTTGCCCAGGCGCCAAACGGTTGTGAACTGGGGCTTCGAGCGAAATCAAATTATGAAAATTATTTTTCTTTCTTTGCAAATACACTTTCAATTAGTCAAATTGAAAGTTTTTGCCGAAGACAAAAGTTGGCCAAACTTGGGTGAACTTTAAGGAAAACACGCCAAGGAGATGTGTATTTGCCCCATGGCCTGTTTCCAGGACCCACTGGACGTGAGGCCAGGCCATTTTATTGCCTTTTCGACTCTCAACAGCCGGAACTGCCGGGGGGGAAGCGCGTCCAAGAAATTGCAACTAAAACGCAGTCATGCTGCGCAGGATAATCCAAGGGATAATCCATGCGCCACTGTCGGGCAGGCAGCACTACAATGGAAAAAATGATCCAGGAACGCACAAAGCCGTGTCCCCCTTTTTCCCCAGAAGTCCACACATGTTCAATTTTATGCTAACAATGCTTTTTTTATTGGACCCACCAGCAAAACGGGGCGTTTCGACTGCAATTTCGCGGCCTTTGTAGAGTATTTTTTCCCGGCAGCTTTGCAGCTGAAAAATTGAAATGAATTTGGTGCCCGGAGCATGGGCGAGTGCGTTTTTTAAACCAAAGTCGCTTTTTTATTAAGTTTTCGTTATTTTGGCCAGAGGCCCTTAAATGTAAACATATTGATGATGATGCTACAGAGCCTGGCTTATGTTTGCTTTCATCAGATCGATCGGCATTGGCAGGCTTAGGTAGGTATAACTTTTTAAATTAATTCCCAGTCGAGCAAGCGTTCCATATCCTGCGAACGGTTACCCTTTCTTTCTGGCTAGGAAGTCCTTGGTAACAGAACAAATCCATCAAAAGTATATCACAGATAATTGGCTAAAAAGGGATTCAAACTTCCGACAGAGATTATTGGTATTGCGAATGAACTTTTTAAATTACTTTTGAAAAATCAATTTCCGAAAGGGATAAGACTTCGGCCCGATGTTCACAACTTGTTTACCTATTTGCCAGGATAATCTGACCTGTCACCCTGCCGCTCATTTCGGGAAAGCCACTGAGTGGCACATGATTAGGGCAACTCATGTGCGCATAGGACGCCGCGAGCCAAGTGGAGCACAATTTGCATATATATCTTTATGAGCGGGGCCCAAAGAGTAACCAAACTGGAAAAATAACAACACGACCCAGCCAACCCTGCTAACCCCGCCCCAAACAGCAACATGAACAAAACCAAAAAGAAAAGTAATGTGGGCAGAAGTAGAAAAAGAACGCAACAATTTTTCGGCGTGGCTGCTGATGTTTTATTTTTTATGCAAATTTTGTTGCATATGAGAAATTGCCAGTGTGTGGAGTGGGGGTGGGGGAGTCGCCTCCAGAGAAGAGCAACAAAATCATCATATAGTATGTGAAGAACGAAATGTGCAAAAACTTTAATAAAAGACTACGAGGGGGCCAACCATAAATTTGTAGAGCAGGGTGCGACGTGCCTCTTCAAACAAAGCAACACTCAACGTCGTTGCCGCTCCAACAAAATAATTTCAGCTGCAACAACACGATGGGGGATTCTTCTGGCTTTTCGGGAAGCTTGCATATTAAAAGTCAAAAGCGTTGAGCTGTTGCAAGGAGTGTGTAAGCAGGCAAGCGGCAGTGAGAGCTGGCTGGGCTGGAATTCTTCTGCCTTGTTGCATGCAACACGAAAATGTTCCTTGACAAGAATGCGACAACATGTGGAAGGTGGTCTCGAATCCAGTGGTGGCTCGCTCCCCTCCTATCAGCTCAAATTAGTTAATAATCATATTTTCACATGTTTGTGGGAGCCGGCGGCCGGGTGGCATGAAAAATGTTTTTTTAATTTAAGCAGAGTTTCTATGAATTTTCACCCCATTTTCAGAACTTAATATTGCAGCAACCACTGCTGAATGAAACACAATAGTTACGCATTCCAGCCCTGATTTATTTCGACCGTCTTTCTACCTTTACTCTGTTACTTGTTCCGGTCGGTGCTTCGCTCCGTCTGCGACTCCATGGCGAATAAATCAAAAATGGCAATGAAATTGTTTCCGCTGCAGATGCGGAAAAAGAAACCAGCAAACTTCTAATTGGTAATTGCAATTGTGCACCGATGTTTCCTCCATTTCGCCGTGTATCTCTTGCCCTCGAGACTCGCAACGAATCTGTGAATTATGTCGACAGTTTTATGCATCTCTTGACCCCAATGAGGTCTTCAGTTTCAATTTCTTTCCTACCAGAGCCAGGGGAACTTTTCCGCCAGCTTAAAGTTCTATTTAGAAATTCAATCTTTCAAGACCGGTTTGGTAACACCTGCACCTGCACTGGTTTTTCGTAATTACCCATGTGTTGCCGAGTGTTTTGACGAAAACCACACTGCAGTGACAGATGCTGATAAATAAACAGACACACCGACCCACAGACGACAATCAGCCGGAGCGACAGCAACAATCACACGCCATATTTCACGGCTGTCTTTGATTAAATTATATTTGCATCATGGCAGTGGGACAATTAAAATTCATTAGAGTTAATTACAGCCGCAATTAAGAGGACATTTTCATAACTAATTAGGGGTAATGAAAAAGAACAACACCGATGTGCGCAAGTATTTTCATTATTATGTTTCCTCACAGTATTTCCTTTGTTTGTTTTTCTCTTTATGAGCACGGAGACAGGAATTTCCATAAAATGGGAGTTCCATGGAAAGGAACAACAATAAACCAGTGAAGAATTTCCTCTGGCTCGTCAAGTCTTATGTTAATCACATGGAAGAACTTTATATTGGCTATTTTTAAACAGGCACTTCAAATCTTTATTAATATCCTGTTCAATATCAAGTGTCGGATACAGTCTTAAGGCTCTTCGTCCTGCCAATGCTTACGCTGCACAACTCGAGGTAGAGTCTTAGTCTGGGGAAAAAATGCCAAGACAGCAGGAAAAAATTCCAGCAATTATAAAAGTGGCCAACAACACAGGGGCAACAACAGGCGGAAAAGTGAAAAAAGTCTTGTCTTGTTGGGACTTTTGTTTTGCTTCGTTAGCTGCCTCTCTTTGGCGGTTATTCGCGGTTTTCCCGGCGCAAGTTTAAGTGGATTTTCATCATTTACGCGCTCCGCGCCTAAGAATCATAAATTATTACCCGCAGTCCCCAGCCCGGCCACGCCTAGCCTCCTGGTTGTAACAATTGCATTTAATTGTAAGTAAAATATGTGAAAAGTTTGTGTTGTCTTTTTTGGTGTCTTATGAAGCCGTATCGAGTGTTTGAAAACTTTTCCAAGTCTCCGAAGTGGGCGGCGGCCCTTCTTCAAATGCCCCCACCACCCAGAGTGTCAGCGACATGTTGTTTTCATGTGATTTCCCTCTGTCAGCAGCAGCTGCGACTGGGTGTGTGGCGGGGTGAGTATGTCTGGGTGGCCGGCATTTGTTTGGCTTTCTTGATGATGATTTTTCAGCTTGCGACTCCTATGTTTGCCTTCCGTCAACGTTTATGACAATATATCCTGGCAAGCTCTATCGCCGGCGCCATTCCCATTGCTCTGGTACTTGGTCTACTTTATGCTTTTATTGGTTACATGAAAATATTTTCCACTCTTCATCAGTTCCTTCTCGTTCTGCCTCTCAGCCACAATTGTCAGCCACAGAAGTTATGAAGTATTTTTTCTTGTTTTTTCTTTTTTGTCAGTAGTGGGCGGGCTGGAGAGAGCAGCTACATGTTTCCATAAAGTTTTTAATTAAATTGTTAGATTCTACATTGACACTTTGTGCAGTTGTTGCTTGCGAGTGACGAGCAAATTGGCTTTCTTGTAGGCACATAAAGCGAGCAAGGACCAGGACTTGTCCAATATCTTGGGATAACTCCGGAATTCATGTATTACCTTTAATGCATAGTTACCGCCATTTTTTGGCAGCTTAAAGTGCGCATATGGGCAGCATAGTGGGTGGGTGGGGATTGCCAGCCAAAGGCCAGAGGACCTCTGGTCAGACCTGACCTCCTCCGATAAACGTGCGGAATGTGCACGCCTCGGTAATATTTTCTACCTCCCAGAAAGCTGGCCGGAAGGGCACGGAGCGGGGCTAGTTGGCTGCGGTCTCATGATAAAGTTGACACTTTATGCGTTTTGGCTCAGTGTCGACCGCCGGAGGGGCTAGAAAATGCAAAACGCCATGCTGCAAACAGCGGAAAAACTCCAGGCTTGTGGGAGTTTTTGGAAGTTTTTGATTTTGTGTGTCCAACTATGGAGATTCTTGGAAAAAGCCCCAACTAGAGGGATCAATTGGAACTAAATTCTTACACTTTTCTTATACTTTTTTATTTCTGCCTGTATCACAGTTCGGCAAAAAATCAATTGACTTCTATGTGAACACCCGTCGTATACGCAATTTCTGCTGCTGACCTGGTTTCCTTTCCGCCTAAATGTGGGGAGTGCGATTTGTGTGGCGGAAAAAAAAAATTTATTTGGGTTATTAAATGCCTAACACGAGCTTTTCGCCGTTTTATTTTTCGTTGGGAGTCTGCAGTTTTAATTACCCCTATTAAATAAAGTGTACATAGTATGAGTCCCGAAAATGTCCTATTTATATTATAATTTGGTTTTTCGCACTTTGCTGAATTAATTAATATTTAAATGGAAAGTTAAATGGTATCGACAGAAGGGGGCGGTTTCAATTAGAGCTGATGGGCAAGCGCGTAATGCTGACACTGATATTAATTCAACTAAAATGTTTTGGCAGGCTCGAAAGTTGACGAACTGAATTGCGTTTTAAACTGTTACATTCCGATGCAAATGTCGGGCAAAATCAACTGCAGGAAAGCAGCAATAAAATGCTGTTCCTATGGTTACTCTCCCTACTTGGCTTGATGTGTGTGCTCTTCCATTTTCAAGTCCTCATCAGGCTGTTTCAACAAAAGCCGCTTGCTCAATAATTTCGAGTGCACGCGTGTTCAAATGAATTGAATTGGATAATTGAATGCATGAGTGACTGACTGGCTGATTGACTGGCTGGAGTTGATTGAGAGCAGCAATACAGCATGCCCGGCATTTTTCCAGCCCCACTCTGCATTCCTCGACATATATTTTCCGCATTTTTTTTTGCAACTCGTGCTTTTTGGGGTTAGGCATTGCAACGTGGTGGAGCGACAATCGCAACGCCTTTCAATCAAACGCCGCACACAAATTCCCAAACAAACCGACAGCTGGCCCCGCCCCCAGCCGCCTCCCAGCACGCCCCCGCCTCCGCTTCCGCCCCGCCGGCTGTCAGTGCACGTGACAAATGCCGACAAACGACGTTCGTTCCACTTCTCCCGTGTATCTGGTTCGGGGTCTTTTTGAATATTGCAGCCATGGGGGGGCTAAGAGCGAGGCGAGCTCCACCTGAAGCATTTCTACTCGACTTTGTGGGGCTCTAATTTGCCAGCTACTTCCTTTCGTGGGCCCAGCATATGACATTTGCCAGGCTGATTGGCTGATTGGCCAGCCTTAAACTTGGCTTTCCTCGAATGTAAGCCTGGATATGATTAATTTATGCAAAAAGCAATCATCCTGGCTGGGTAATCATTAATGCGCTGAAATCGCCAAGAATAAATCAAAGAGGCACCCCGCTCTTCCTTGGACTGGCTCATTTGATTGGCTGAGAGGGCGGCGCCAACAAGTAGATATCCGTCAAAAGACGAGGCTGCCCACGACTGGACGACCTGCCACCTCCCAACCCCGCCCAGTGGCTGTCATTAATCATTTGGCCCCAAAAAGGTGCCAAGCAGCTTTCGGGTGACGTTAATCTCGAGAGAAAAATTGTTTCAAATCGAAGCGGGGAATACCCTACCTGGCGATAGAGACTGTTTCGACAGCAACTTGAGGCCGGAATGCGTTGGACTTTTTCGGATTTGTGCTTCGTAAACAATTAACGTTTGCCGTGTGGGCGTGGCACGTTTTTGCTGGGCTGCTGTTGCTACTGACTTTTGACACGTGTCATTTACGTTTGAAAGCGTCGACGACAACAACAACGGCAGCCCCGACAACAACGATGTCAAAGTGAATAAGAATGAATGACAAGGCCATGTTAATGGCTATCAGGCCACAAACATAGTTCCTGGCCAAGATGCCAGCTACAAAATACCTGAATTCCTGTGGCAATTAAAACATTCCTGCCTGGGCTTAGGGCCCAAGGGGAATGTTAATTGAGAATGTCCAACCCTATGATTCCGATGCACTTAAGCGTAATAATTGCATGAATGCATGAAGATGAATGGAATCTTCCAAGGATACTAAGGCTTTAAGTCACATATCACGTGATATGCCTTATCATTGACCTCCAATTTCCAAACAGTCTTTCCTCTGCGGCCCAGGTGAGCTGTCTCATCAGAAAACGCTTAGGCGTTGGCCTCCAGCATTATGCCAAATGGGCAGTTCTTCTTCCACTGGCGGCCATTTATTTGCACTTTGATAGCAACAAGATGCACCCGGGGGGTGGCAGGAGTGTGCCAGGATCAGGGAGGAAAGTGTCGAGCAGCCAGCCACTTATAAATCACCGACCGCTGGAGCAGATTCCGCAGTGCTTTTTCTGCTGTTGTGGTGGCCTGCGACCGAGACTGCGACTAAGCAGTTTATTGAAAAGTGGACCCTGAGTGCAGCGCCATAAATATCAGCTCAAGTGGGCACAGACACGCCCACAATGGTGGCAAGCACGACTAGTCGTGCCCCTAAAGGTCTCCTCCATTTAAGTTCAATATTTATGAAATAATTAAGTCGGAAAGGCGAAAGCAACTGTTGGGAAATGGGTGTCAAGGTCGAGACAAAGTGCATTAATATTGCTCATCAAGAAGCACTCGGCACTCCCATTCAACAGATTCGCACTTTTGATAGCCCCGCGGAGGTGTCCTTACGCTTTACTCTACATGAGATGCATTTCATTGCATTCGCTTCGATGGCTGCTCAACATGTTCAGAAGCGCCCTCGAAAAACGCCATGAGCAGCAGCAGTGGCAGGATGTTAAGAGTCCTTCCCCATTCACACCGATTTCCACGCACACACAGACAGGACGATGGGCTGGGTTGGACACAAGTTCAAAGACCTGCCAAAAAGCCGGCACTGTAAGCGCTTTTTTTTTTCGAAAACTCCTTTCTGGCCAACATGGGTTCCACAAGGGGTAGAATGATTTCGAGCAGGGAGAGCAACATTCGAGAGAATTTCTACCCAGAGTCCTGTTACTCTGTTAGAAAGCATCGTTCAGGAGAAAGTGGATGCCATTTCATTCGAAAAAGGCTCTTGATTCAAAGTCTTGCTTAGAGTTCTGTTAGCTCACTAGATTGTAGTCATTTCCCCTTTTCGATAACAGGACTGAGAATTTTCCGACTTCGAAATGCTATATTGCAGCGGGGAAAGCCCAAGCCGAGAAGTGAGAGAAAATCCGAGAGTGTCCTGTTGCGAATCCCGAGTAATTAACGAAGTCCCTACTTCGTTTTATCATATCTCTGCGTGTGGATTTTAACCTCGTTTTTCCAAAGCTGCTTGTTACTGCGTAACCTTCTTCCCATTTTGTTTTTTTTGTGATGGGTTAGCAACTTTTTGTTATCTTTTGTTGCCGCTTCTGGTAGCAGTGTTGCTGGTGGTGGGGCTGTTGCTGCTCTCGAGTCGCAAAAGTTGTTGACAGGCATCTCGACGCAGCTCAGCTTGAAATAGTTTGCATGAAATTAAAATAATCTCCAAGATTTATTGCTCTAGAAAGCGCAATTGACTCGACTCGGCTGTGCCGCCGAGTGTCT
The DNA here is from genome assembly GCA_035047585.1 of Drosophila monieri. Classification (NCBI taxonomy): domain Eukaryota; kingdom Metazoa; phylum Arthropoda; class Insecta; order Diptera; family Drosophilidae; genus Drosophila; species Drosophila monieri. The sequence goes on along the minus strand of JAWNPJ010000079.1, from coordinate 3,279,976 downwards.
ATTTTTGGGCCATTGTTTTTAAAGGCTTTTCTGCGAAACCTTTAAATATGCTGGCGGAAAATTTAAGGAAATTGCCGGTCGTTGGCGGAACGCTTAAATATTTCGAAGCTTTTTTTATCAAGGGCGGGCCGGGATAGCCGGCAAACGTAGCAAATTGGCCCAAGTGCCTTTAGCTTTGTTTAATGGTCGAAAGTACATATTTGCGTTTACTTTGGCCTCCCCCACTCTCCACCTCCTCTGCTTCCAGATCTTACTCTATTGAAGCGCATTCCTTCCTTTTCGCTTTGGGTATTTCTCAAGACTTGTTGTTGACTTGTTGCCATTCTGACCATTCGGAAGGAAAAGCGGAAATGAAGTTGGCAATGCGGAAATGCCATTTTTCATGATTTCTTCCCGCACACACTGCCACATACCGATACTAGCATATACTTGGCTTTCTCTTTGTTTTTTGCTGCAACTCGCCCGCCTTTGGTCTGGCGGGGGTTTGCTTTTGACAAATTGTTTGGCGTTTCTGGGCTAATATTAACTGTGTATATCCATCAGCGGGGACTGACTGCATCTGGGGATAGATTCAACAGTCTGGAAATTGTCTTCAGACAAGAAGAGAAATAGTAAAGGAAAAATATGCTCCTTATGTAGTAATTTCATGTAAGGATTATCGATTTGCGAGGTATTGTGTACTCTTATAAGATAATCATCTAGCATTAGGGAACCTATTCAATTTACAGCAAATATTGACGCTGTCCTAGACTATTTTAATGTCCTTAACCGAAAGTTCAATGTCTGGCAGCCAGGATTCCGCCTGCTCAAGCATCGATCATAAATGATGGAGTGCGGCAATCAAGATAAATGGTTCCACCGAGTGCCATCGAAGGCCGGGGCCGAGAGGGGCCAAGAATTCACGACTCGACGGCAATTTATTGTAGACTTGATGACATCACGGCGTATGCGCAATGTGCCCCGAGAGCAGTTTAAAGTTGCGAAAACAAAAAATCAAGCAAACTATTTACAAATTGTTGTGACCCTTCAAAGAAGCTCATAAATTGAATGGCTGACAGGACGTCGCCCAGGATGTGGATGGGACATGAAGCCATTATCGCGTATGGAACGGGAACATAGAAATCGTTTAGAGCGTAGTTCCCGGCCCAAGGGCGGGCGAAATATTCGGTGTATTTGTGGGTGTGGCCGCCTCCGATTTTATGGCCTCCAACATTTTTTACGAGCACTTATTTCCGCCCCAGAAATTAGACAACTGCTTGGAACCGTTTATGCCCGAAAGGGTGTTGCCATCAAAAATGCTTCCCAATAAGTAGAGTCTTGTTCGTCTTCCCTCGGCTTTTCTATCTCTGGGAATTTATGATGTGTGTAACAATCGGGCCATTGTTAAGGTCGCCCCTGGCCATTCACTCGAGTATGTCATGCAAATACTGGTTATTTTATTTAATGTGATTTTTACGAGTGCCGCAGGAAGGGCCTAATTTTCCCCTGGCTGTGTGAGTGGCTCAATTCCTAACTCCTGGATAAATAATAATTTCTATCCCCATCGGGTCCTTTTTCCTAGGGTCCTAGCAAACAACTCTCTACGCATTCAGTGATGCTTAAAATTTAACTTTCCGACATTTGTCATGTTTTGTTTGTCTGCGATTTGGTTTAGTTTTCCCGCCGGCGAAATTTATGCATGAGGAAGCCAAAAGGCTGCGGGATGGTTCGACGAACGTACGTGCAGGCTGACTGCTTTTAAGCCTAAAAGTATGCATAACTAAAAAGAGCACGTTCCGGAGATAACAAAACAACAAACGGAAAGAAAAGCTGCAAAAACAGGCAAGAAAAACAAGCCATTGATAACTGTATCTAAGTATCTGAGTATCTATGCATGTATCTGTGTATCTGCGAGCTCGGGTCCATCCGATTGTGTCTGATTGTGCGTGCGTGTGGGTTGCCAGATATGTTTGTTATTTAGCCAAATGATTTTTCGTTCCGTTTGGCATCGTTCCGGGCCAGCTGCCAATGAAGCGGAAAATGCAAGCCGGAGCTGGAGCTGGAGCCGGAGCCGGAGCCGTACCGCAGCTGTGACAAAATCGTCGCTATTTAAATAGGTCACAAGGTCGCCGCATAAAAGGAAAAACGCTCAAAGCCAAAGAATAACAAAGACCAAATGAAATCTGTTTGCCCAGCTCTAATGCAAAACGGGATCCAGGGAAACCACATACAATGGCTGGTGGCGGGAGCAAAAATACATCATCTTCGCTATCAAGAAAAGTGAAAAAGCAAACAAATGCAGTCAGAGCATCGCAGTCAGAAAACATCAAGGTACAAATATCTGCAAACAGCACAAATGCAAACGAACGCCAATGCGAAGCGCTAAAAATGAGGAACAAATATTAGAGTAAAGTGGAACAAAAGCTAGTATCATGGGAAGGAAATTCCCAGGCATCATAGCAAGTTGGAAATAAACTAAATAAAAGGCAAAAGCAAAGCAGGACTCTGGAAATAAATAGAATTGAAAGAGAAGTGCTTTCTTTGGGGTTAAAAAAGACTCAAAGCTTCAACCACAGAGTTTATTGTACTTTTTCATCAGAAAAGAAAATTGAGATTGGTACGGAACCGATCTGTAGGTCCTGTAAGAAACCCTACAGACATAGAATTATTTTCAGATATTCCGCTCAAGGAAAGGATGAAAATTAGGAGAGATACGCACATAACTGTGGGGCATATGGTTCATCCCAAACATTCTCCGCTTTTCAAAAAGGTCTGGTCGGAAAATTTGACAAAAAATCTTTAAATATTTTTGTTTCAGGATTTTAATACAGATTGGTAGGGAATTGATCCACAATTCGTTTAAGGTATTCCGCTCAAGGATCGTGTGAAAATTGGCAGAGATACGGAGATCGCTGTGGGCCATATGGTTCATCCCATACATTCTCCGCTTTTCAAAGAGGTCTGGTCGGAAAATTAGACAAAAAATTTAAAAATATTTTTGTTTTAAGATTTTAATGCAAATTAAAAAATGAAAAAACCCTCAAGGGTCCAAAAAATTGCAGGAATAATGGGCATCGGCCTATAGATCCATCAGAAAAACTGAGAAAACTGTTTGAAATGCTTAATAACAATGATACAGGAAAGCTTTCCTTTACAATTTAGTATTAATATATCTTGAAATTCATAAGAGAACTGTTAGCTTTTCCGAAAGCCAAACCATTTTTCACCGCAAACACCATACAGCAGACTGGTATGCCAAGTATTGATGTATTTATTTATTTCCTCTCTTGTTTTTGTTCGTTCTGGCGTGTAAAAAAACAAATAAGGCAACTTCAATTAAAAACAATAAATAAAAGTCCCAAAAAGTTGGCATCAGCAAAAGTCGAGGCAGAGAATGAAAACGAACATGAAACCGTAACCGAAACAAAATTGAAACGAAAAACAAATCATCTCATGGCTCTGGCATTTAACAATAGTTTATGGCTTTTCTCTAAACAAGATCCCGAACATCGGGCTGCATTTGGTCCGGCGGCAAGCAGGGGTACAAAACCGCAAGCTGTTGCCGCAGAATGGGCCGACAAAAACGTGTAAGCCTCCTGGAAGGCCCAAAACCTTGCCACAACTTTTCCCCCACCCGCCCCAGCATTTGCCCAGCATGAATATCAATATTTGCAAGCTCCTGTTACTGAAGCAACTGTTGTAATTTACATATATCTCCTAGCCCTTCGCTCCCAGGCCCACCAATGCCTTCCCCTGTCCAAACAAACATGGAAACTTTTTAATTTTCGTTTTCATGGCCAACGGCCTCCTCTGCCTCTTGCGCGTTGATTGCACATCATTTTCAATGTGCCGCGCTGGAAAGTATGCTAGCGAGTCTATTTTTTCGTCGTTTCCATTTACCACGGCTTATGTACGGCTTAGCGATGTATTAAACAATTGAAAAGCATTTTCGCCGAACCGAACCGAGCAACGCAACACAGAAAATTCGAAAATCAACGCTCAGCGTGGGAGAACGTGGACAAAAATTGATTGCCATTTCAGGGGCAATTTTTAATGAACAGCAAATAACAATGACGCCAAGGCTTAGCCATAGAAATGTCTGACAATTGAAAAAACACACACAGCAAATCAGGTTTGGAAAATGACATTTCAGAAACGTATTATGTTGCTTTGCAATGATATTGTTGACTGTGAAAATTGTCACACAAATGACTACCAACACTGCGAACTTAAGCCAATTTTTAGTGAAATTTTTATTCGAAGCGAGATCCTCCTTTTGTGTTGAATAATCCTCTAAAATCACTTCAGTTTAAATGCTTTTATGTTCTTGGTCCTAGCCCCGTCAACAATCCGCACCTATGTCAAATATTTTTTCAACCAACTTAGCCATTCAAAGTCAGGAGGCCGGCTGACGTAAAATGTTTTTGATGTCCGCCACGCCGAATGTGGCAAATGCCTGGTCAACATGCCGCATAAATGAAATGCCCCAAATGCACTCGACTAAACACACTCGCCCACGCCACTCCAAGCACACACAGGCACACACAAATTCGTTGGCCAATATTTGTTGAACGAATTCGTTTTTGGTTTCGGGGAATTCGAGGCAAATTTATTTGCTGCCATTTTCGGTCGCACTCAAGACCACAACATTTTGTAGCCAAACTATTTTATGCGTTCTCCGATCTTGATCTGATAAAAGTTTGTTACTTTGCATAAGCGCAAAGTTTAAAAAAGATACATAATTGAAACTTTGGTGGCCTTACAATGTGGCAAGGGGGGGGATCCACTCCTAGTCCAGTTTAAATTTAAAAATCTCTTTTTAAATTTTACGCTAATTTGGCTATAACCTGCCATATAACCTTTTCGGTGAACAAGGTAGAGGTGGTATGAACCATATTTTTTTTCACTTACCTGAATTGGGTCCATTGCTGTTGGGTCGGGCCGAGGGAGCTCCGTCCCGGGCCTCCACCTCGAGGGCGTAGGCACCCTTCTTCTCTCTGTCGAACACGGTTTTGGTGAAAATTTCTCCACTCTGCAGGTTAATTTCGAAAAACTCCTTGCCCTCGTTCCGCGGCGAGTCGACAATGTAGTAGTAGACCTGAAAGTCGATACACAACACACAAGACACACTGGTTTATTTTTGTTCAGATTTCTGGTTAATTAAAACATGGTCCTGATGCCTGATGCCAACACCCCGGATGCCATACACATAACTTCAAACGGAGACAAAGTAAAAATGAGGTTCAAGAGTGAGAAAAGTGAGAAATTTAATTACTGCTTCGGACATTAAAGCGGAACGATAATGATAATCAAATCCTGAGACCTTTCAGGGACGCATAGCGGGCTGTGGCTGGGACTATAAATGAAAACGCTAATTAGTGCCGACATTTCGCGCGTACATGCAAATTACTTGGCTTGAGGACACAAATTGTGGCTGGCTGACTGGCTCGCTGGCTGAAAGGAAAAAAAAAAAGAGACTGGCCAGCGCCAAAGTGGCATATTATTGTAATCGCGAGAGGGGTTGGAGGGGTCCGTCTAAAAGACCCAACGCAGCCGATCCCATTCCGTCCGTAGCTTTCCCCTTTTCATCACAAAAGACATCGCCCGCGGTTCTAGGATCTGGGCTCTGCATTTTGCATTAGTTTACCGCCCTGCCCCTCACTTTGGACTTTCACCAAGGGCTTAGCACACACTTGGAAGGCGTGCAAAAATGTTAGCTCTTTGACATTTATTAGCCAGCTGCCAGCTGATGGCCAAATGGACGAAGGACGTGGTCAGCGAGCAGAAAAAAACAATTACGGGGGCGTGAAAGGGTCGCTGGGAGCGGAGTGAGATAAATTTAGCTGGCTGGCCAAGACGGGAAGATGGCTATGATGATAGCAATTTAAGAGGTTTAAGAAGGTATTTGAAGGAATTTAAAGGTTTTTTTGGAATTTAAATAAGGGGTTAGGTTTCAGTATTGAATGACTATTAATACCAGCTATAAAAGTCCACTGAATGGCCCTTAAATATGCTTTGGTTAACGTCCCATCTCGCCAGCTGTCAGTCACCTTTTTCTGGCTCTGGCTCCGACTCGTTTTCTTTCGATTTGCAACTCTTCATTGTCAGCGCCATTAATTTGCTACCAATCGCCTGGCGTTTCCGGCCAAATCCCCACCTCATCTCACGCCCCCAGCTCTCAATTGAACTCCATTTTCCAGGACGCAGGCGAAAGGATGGAATGGTACTCACCTGATTATTTGGGAATGTGCCATCCTTGTCGATGGCGTTCACTTGTGTCACTTTTGTGCCAATCGGTTCACCCTCGAGGACCGTTTCCTGTTCGCGTTCGGTGAATAACGGTATTTCATCATTAACATCCTCGAGCATTATGTAAACGGTCGCTTCCGATGCCAATTGTTGGGCCCCGTTGTTCTATAAAGTGAATCGAAACGAGAGAAGGGGAAAAACCAATTTAAAAGGATCCATCAGGGTGTTATACACAAAGAAAAAAAATGGTAATTAATAATAAAAATACTCATCAATTACCGTTATAATTAAATTCATATTTTAAACATGTATACTAAACAATATTATTTATTTTCATTCCCAGTCTCCTTCAATCAAATTTATAATCAATTTTGCTCTAATCAAAGGCTCGGCCTTTTTTCAATTTGTGTAATAACCTTTTTGCGGGGCTAGCTGTTTGTTTTTTAATTAAGCTATAAAAAGTGTGTGTTTAATGAGTTCCCTTCCTGTCCTGGCAAAATATTTGTATATTACTTTTCAATAAAAGTTAAACACCTACAGGGTTGATAAAAAAATGTCTGAAATACTTTAGAGTAAAAAGCAAACAAGCCCTTTAATTTTTTCAATAATATGCCGTTGGTGACTGACTGTTTCCCTCGGCATATGATTGATTAAACAATTGCCATCAATCAATAAAACAAATCTCATTGGCAGTTTGTCATTCATTAGTTGTTTTATTGGCAAGTATTTGAATTGTGGCTGCCTGCTGGTGCGTCTAGTTAGAATTCCAGCCCAATAAGTTTATTTGCACAGAATTTGGCATTTACATTTGGGCATTAATCAATGCATATGATATCGAGGTATATGTTTACTTTAACAGGGCCATAACAAGGCCACTTAAGGAGACGAGCGATGGAAGGAACTATTTATTCTCGGTTCATTCAACATTCCTGGTCAAATAAATCGGTTATAGCGCGTAATTGGTTTATATTTTAGAACTTTGGTTGGTTGGCAGGAAACTATATCCTGTGACTTTAGCTAACTTTAAATTAAAGCCAAATATTATATTCAATTATATCCAATTTGTTTCAATCCTCCTCCTACAACCGCAAGCAAACTGAAACATATATTTGACATATTTCCCAACCACAAAAACAAGGAAAAACTGTAGATTAAAAATTAATCCAAATAAATTTTCAAACTAAATCGCGAATGTTTAATCTTTTATGGCTACCATAAACCGCAAACTATTTTCCAAACTCATTTAGAAATGTTTCCTTTTCCACGCCCTCTTCCGCCAGGGCGCCCATCAAAGGACATAGACCGGTTGGGATCCATTAGCTTTTAGCGGGTCATTTGCACGAAATTAAACCTTGTGATATTTAATTACCTAAACATTGAATACGAAATGCGCGAATCTTTTGCGCAATTGAATTTTTATAACATTTCATTACGGGTCGAGCGAGCGAGTGTGTCGCGGATCGTGGTGCGCTGCGGTTAGCCCGGAATTCGCATTAATATTTCAGCTGGCGGTTTATTTTGTCTGGCATACACAATTTGTCCTTCGCAGGAGCTCTGAATGGCCAAACTAATGAGGCCACCAGTGCAGCGGAATGCTAAAACTTGACATTGATTGGGAATGCAATTGATTACCGTTCCGCCACCAGCTGTCTATCAGCCGTTCGTCAGTCAGTCAGCCAGCCACTCAGTCCGTCAGGCAGTCACTCAATCAGTCAGTTTCTAATGAATTTGAAGCAAACCGGAGCCGGAGCCGCATTTGCATTTCCCGACGCGAGGGCGGTGGGCGGAGGACCAGCGCAAGTAATTAAAACTTTTCAAATCAAATAATTACGAACGTATTTTGAAGTCATTCCCAAATACAAAAGTCAAATACATGTCTCAGGCCGGCGCCTAATTGAGCTTAAGAAAACTTGTGAAACTTTCGGCTACTGCCTGAGAATTGTACGAGCCGTTTTGAAACTTTAAATTGAATTCGTTTTCGGTTTCTTGGTTGTAATTCTGGTGCTAGGAAGAGACTTACCTCGACTCGTATGGTTAGATTATATTCCTTGATGCTTTCGTAGTCCAGCGGATGATTCACCTTTATGTCGGCCCAGGTGTCACCGTTGTCCGGTCTTTGTTGCAAGTAGAATGTGTGAAACTTGTTCGTCTGCGCCGTCGACCCTGGCATCAGTCGATAGAACACTGTGGGGTTCCCTTCGATCCCCGAACTGCAGACGTCGGGGCCAAAGGTCAATTTAAAAACAATATTAGTGAGGGAGCAGGACAGTGGCGATGGATGGTGTTTAGTCAAGTACAGGCTAAATGAAATTATGAGTTGTCTACAAATTAAGTTCTTAGATTAAGTTCAAAAATCAATTGCTTAAATTTAAAAAACGAAGCGAAAGTAACTTGATCCGGTCCCTGCTTCACAGGACACTCACACAGTCAGACGCTCAGAAAAAGAATAACATGCGACATGACAAAATACAAAAACATGGCGCACAAATGGAACTTTTCATAGGATTAGGTGCAGTCAAAAATGGGAATGTGCGCTTTAAAATTCGTCCAAAGCGTCTTTGTGCTTCAAACACAAAAAAAACAAAAACAGAGAACCCAAAAAAAGGAAACAGAGGCAAACCAACGGAACTTAAACCAAATGGCTTCAAAAAATCTAATTGCCATTTGAGTGTGTTGGGAAATGGGTTCGGCACATGATAATGAAAAACAAATTAGGCGCAAAAAGATGAATATATATACCTAGGGTATATACGGTTCATTCCAGCCCGGACAACACTTGCAGCTGACAGAAGATGGCAGCGAAAAAAGCCCTAAGAACGGGTCTTAAGAATAAATGAAAACTGTCAGACTGCGCCAAAATGTTGTCCTTGGCGGGCAAAAAATTATTGTTGCAAACAAAAAGAAAAACCGGAATGGCTTGCGGAATGGTTGGGGGGGAAAGATGTGACAGGGTGTATGGGTGGGGAGCGTATGGGTGGGAAATTCGTGGATTGCATGAAATTTTCTTGGAGGTTTCGTTTCGTTTTATTTTGTTTGGTTTGTAATTGTTCTGTGATTGAATTTCGTGTGGGTGGGCTGGTTCGAATTGGATTTCATTTATTGTGTTGGAAACTATAAGGTGTCGGAAAATGATTAGTTACTCATTAGTGTCTGTACACTGAGAACAGGTTTGCTTTGAAGGTTGTATTGCAGTTTGCTTAAAGCCTAAACTAAAGATTACAAACTAGTTGCTAGTTGGTTGAAATAAAATGGAACAAATCATACAACTCAACCGGCAAGCTTATCAGCACTTCTGCCCCAGATATCTCCAGGGACTCTCATATTTTTGTGTGGCCTCGACCTTGCCAAGTGTTTTTGCCTTAGAGGACTAAAGGCGCCTCAAGAGCAAACACAATCATTATGATATACACGGCGAACTCGAGAGTCCTTAAACCCCTTCCTCGCTAAAACACTCAAACCCTCTCCGGCGTCTAATGGCGTCTAATGTATATATACATATTGTTAACAAATTTCTGTGCTGGGACATGACCAGATAATTGCGACGAGAAGAAAGAAACAAACCGAAAGAGAAACTTAGGAGGAAAATGCTTTTATTCCAAATAATTTAAACACATAAAAACAGGGCGAGAACAAAACTCAAGAAACAAAACGGAAAGCAGAACCCAAGCACGTTTAATAGATTGTAATTTCCGTAATATTGCACGGGGGAGCGGAAGAAGGTGTACTTAAGGACCTAAGGACACTAAACTAACTCACTACGGCAGATTCTAGATTCCAGATTCGGATTAAGACTCAGGCTAGGGCACGGGCTCGGGCTCAGGCTCAGGCCTGGGCTCGTGCTCGGGCTCGGGTCAGGTGTGTGCAGGTGCGTATGTGCAGCGTCTCACTATTTACGTTTGTTTTTTATTTTATTTTTTACTTGGCATTTAGGTTTAAGTGCATTTGCTTTTAGTGCGGCATGAGAAAAAGTGCATGGCAAAAATACAGAACGGGATAATATAAAAACTGACTTGGACTGGCGCATAATTAAAATGCCAGTGCCATGTGGCTGGTTTGCCACGAAGATAAAACGCAGCCCGGGGAGATCCAAGGCAAAAAACCGAGATGGGGCGGGTCAAAAGTCATTTAAGTGCTCTGCTTCAAGTTTTTTAATTGCAATTATAAAAAACAAAACTTTGTTTAAAATAAACTTTATATTTTTTCTCACAATCTCTCCCGGCGTTCGCATAGCAGCAGAAGCGGATTTATGTATAAATTTTGTTTTAGCCACTGGCTGACACTAAGTGGCAGGTAATTGAAACTGACCCAGCTCATCATGCGAAAAAGGTCGACGTTGAGCCTGCTTATGTGCCATTGCAAGTTTATGCAGCAAAGGGATGCAAAGGATTTATTTTCCTTCTTAACAATGCTAGGCTAAAACGGCTTTTCTACGTGGAAACCATCAAAAATTTATAGTATACTATAGCATACTATATCGAATAATTCTCAAAGCTCCTTTCTATATAGTTACTTTATAAGCTTGAATATATGACTTTATTTTAAACTATAAGTCTAAAAAAATATTGGTGCATTTAATATACATGTGTGGTTGTGCAGTTTTGGCTTACAGGTGTGTTTCAGCAACTGGTGCAGGTGGAGTGCAGTATAAGTGATGGAGATTCTAGGGGAGCGATGATTTGGGTTTAGGTTCTAATCAGGGGACCACATAAAACTTATACTGATTGGCTAAAGTATGGTTGGGAATGCATGGATCCCCGGAAATGATTTTCAAAGGCAAGGCAATCACAAAGAAACATCTAGAAAATTCAACACACAACACAGAAAAAAATAATGGCAAGGCATGACAACAAACCGATAAAACTTTAAGGAAAAAAACACCTAGAATAATATGGTAAAATATATATAAGTCTTAAAACTCAACTAAGCAAAATGGAATGAAACTTATTTCATTTTATGTTTAATTTTTTGTTTTTGGTTTTGTTTGGTAAAACTTTTGCACGAAAAATGAACAGACCTGGCTTTGATCGAGACGACTTTGCCGCCAACGGGCATATTTTCCTTGACATAAATGGGCCCATAAACCGTATGATCCCAGACGGGCGGATTGTTGGCCCGATCGACCACATCGATCTGTACTTCGACAGTACGCGACAGTGGCGGATAGCCCTTGTCTTGGGCCATGGCCTCTAACTTGTATGTCTCGCGCTGTATTTTATATACATTTCACGATCAATATTGTCAAAAATCGTTATCGGTTTTAATTTATATATTTTTCATTTGTTTTTTTTTTTATTTTTTATAGTTCAAAATCAAGCATGTCGTTGCAAAAATGACAGACGCGTCGATACGGGTTGGTAAATACGACATTTGTTCAGGAAAAATGCAAAAAACAAAATATATAATATAGTTGGAGTATGTTTTTGTAACAAATTCTAGAAAAGATACAAAAATTAAAATGGTAAACCAACACCTCTGGTTAGAGAAGTTAAAAATAATGGGAATAAAAACGATAACAGTCATTGAAAGGCCTTTGGCAAAAACTGTTTTCAAATGCAGTGCAAATTATTTTATAGTCTCGACCCTAGCCTTCAAAAAATAAATACCTTCATATGCTAGGATAAATATTTGTAGCATCAAACTTAGGATCATAAATGCTTCAACTAAATAGTAATTTCAAAATAAAACTGGGCTTTGTGCATTTTATAAATACAATTTTCATAGCATAGAGTCTGCTGCGCTTATGATTATGTTTTCGATTCGACTATTGCTTTTTAACATTTTTGAACACAGAGTGTAGTTACCTTGTTTCTAGAGCTTACAACTAAACTGCAACCTTGTATGGAGGATTATAATTCAATGCGATATATCATGTTAAAGTAGCGTATTCACCAAAAGAAAACCAACACCAAAATTTCATTACGATCCTCACAATATTCCAGGCACTTAGATAGTGTTGGGAACTTGAGTTTTTGAAGGGTAAGTCACAGATCAGAAAGAGGGAACTGCAAATCCAATGGGTATTATGTGTGTGGTGGAGAGAATAAGAGAAAGTCAGTCCTTGAGGTTCAGCCTCAGCAAAAAGCAAAATATTCCGAGGACATCCGTTGAAAAAATGCGAAAATATTTGCATCAAAAAAGTTACCAAATTTCGATTCCATTTTAGATCGGTTTTTACACAGATTCCGATTGAGAAATTCAATTTTGATTGCCGAATTTCGTTGAAAGGAAACTTGGGAGAGCTTTTACGATATGCCACCAAAAAGGACCTTTCACATCGCAAAGCTCCCGCCGCATTAACAGAAGGACCTTATGCTAAAAGTAGTTGAAAGCTTATGCTATGTTAGCCAATGCGTTATTTCTCAAAAATTGTTCTAACTATAGTATGTTAGGGGCTGTTGTTAGACTCGCATTTCAAAGTTCAGTGTTAGGTGTGAGTCGGGTTTTGATTTTGATTTGATTGATGTCTCAATGGCTATACAAACCTTGCCTTAACCGATGTTACAACCGTACCCACAGTGACATTCTCGCGTATGTGAATCGGCCCATAAATGCTCTTATCCCAAATGGGAGGCTTATTGTTCCGATCGACGACATCTAACTCAACGTCGACATCGGCGGCCGAGGGCGGAGTGCCCTTGTCTGAGGCGCTAACCCTCAGGCGATAGCGATCGCGCTGTTGATTGATTGATTGATTGAAGTGAGTTTCGATTGAAGCATTGGAGGTGGTAAAGTTTTCAGTTTTGGGGCCAAGTGTTAGCGTTAACAGCGTTAGAACGGGGCGTTAACATTGCAGGGAGTAGTCGAGGCCCGAACCCAAAATGTTAGCATGGTTACGTTACGTTTTAGGTTTGTGTATTGGGCATCGTTGACGTAGTATAAATGATTTTGTCAAATCGAGTTTAATTACAATATATGAAACATAAAAAATGAAATATTTAAGAAATTAGGCAGAACATGGAAGGAGGGTGGGGGATTAGTACAGGTTTCAGCGGTTATTACGAGGTACTGGGGAGGGCGGATCGCGTAAATGGTTGGAGAATTATGGGTTTTCTTTTGACGAGACTATTTCTTGCTCTATTTGAGTGGCCCTACGATGAAGTGAAGTACTCCTTCACGACACTATGTACAACAATGAAGAACAGGACTTGGTCCTTGAGTTAGTTTCGTTTGAGGTTAGCTTACAGTTGAAATTTGCGACTTTTAGGGGTTAGCACAGTAACAAAGTGAACGCAGAATGTGCATTACTTACTGGATAACAACCCTAGATCGTTGATTATACATTCGATAGAACCGTAATTTTGTATATGTAAGTATAAATTGAAAATAAAAATGGAAAACATTAAAATGCCTAGATCGTCTGGTCTCTCACGGAGGAAATAAGGTAAATAAATCAGTAAAGGTGCAGTTAAATCAAAATACTTCAAATAATCTCTCTCAATATCCACCGAGTATCCACCAAGTGGGGAAAAATATTCGGGCCACATTTATTATGGGCATGCAAAATAATACTTTCTCAAAAATATATCATGTTTTGGTTACAAAAATAAAAACTTCAGCTACGGCAAAAATATGTTAAGCTTTCAGCAAGAGACGTTCAAAAATTGCATAGTCTCGACAAAAAGTATTCGTTTTTCTGTTTTCAAGGATTTTCTGGGGATAGTATATTTCATGGGATGGAAATAAAAATGTGGCACTACGAAATTAAACTACTTATCAAATAAAAAGTATATTTAAATTTGAATTCTTTCAAAATTGATTGGCAACGATGCTCAAAAATAGGCGTGATCGTTTGGGGTCTGGGCCCTTGGGGGTATCCATGTAATTTTCTTAAACCTACGAGCCTATCACCAAAAAAAATAAGCAGCTTTCGGTTATAAGCGTTTCAATCCCAACCCCTGGCACTCAGGGCTTGCCTTTCTTAGTTAGTGTTAGTTGGATTTGTTTCAAAAAATGTTAAAAATCAATTCGCTCTCTTGGCATTCTTTGCTCGTGTTCAGGTTTTCATTTCATAGCCAATGTACGCACTATAAACTAAACAAAAGAATCATTCAAATCAACTTAAAATATTCGGTATTAGCTGAAAGCAGATTCCGATGCTCGATGTGGCAAAAAAACTTGCACTGCTTGCACTTCAAATTGAACTCCACCTACGACTGTTTTGCGGTCTTGAAAGTACTTTTAATAAGAAACAAAAGAAAGGTGCAGTTTGAAAATGAAACCGAAAAACTCAAACATAAGATAGATTACAAGTCAAGCCGCTTAAAGTCTCTAAGCTTAGGAGATGCTAAGCATCCGCCATTTGTTAGTAAAAAAAAAAGATTTTCCTTCTGATCAACAAAAAAGTTTAATCGAAAGTAATAGACTTGGTTAGTAGGGCTTAGGCAAACTTATAATCGGGAGAGTTTCGTAACAAAAATGAGTTCGAGGCTCCAATCGGAAAGCAAACACTTACGTCAAGGGGCTTCTTGAGGACGATCCAACCGGATTCGGACTGGATTTCGAAGTACTCCAGGTCGTTGGGGTTGAATGGGGCCGTGAGGCTGTAGACAATGGCTCCATTATTGTCGGCATCTTCGTCGGAGGCAGAGACACGCAGGATATTTGTGCCAATGCTGGCGTCCTGTTTAACATTCTCCACATATTTCTGGATAATAACCATAATAGTTACAATATGACTCATTTGAATTAGGAGTAACTACTCACCTGTCGATCGAATAGGGGCGGATTATCGTTCACATCCGTGATTTCCACAGTGAAGGAACAGACTCCCTCCAGACTGGGATCGCCCTGATCCGTAGCCTTGACTGTGACGGACACAAACTTGCCGTCGTCGCCCTCGCGATCAAAGACCTTGTTGGTGGACACCTCGCCGGTTTCCTCGTCGACGGTGAATTTGGTGCCCTTTTGGTTGGGTTGCTGCACAATCGAGTACTTCACCTGTGGGCCAGAACATGCAAAATTTGCTTAGTGATTGACACAAATTGCGATTAGAGCCGTTGAGGCGTTTGACCTCGACACACGACATGCACTCTGCAGTGCATTGAACTTGGCGGCACGAAAAGAAAATTATGGCTGAATCTCGGCATGAAATCTCTCCATGGATCACACACACATGGGGGTAATTCAATTAGGTGTGGATAACCATGTTGGGGTTGGCCTCAAAACACAAATAGCGTATAATTAATGTGTGTGCAGGTTGAGGGGGCATGCAATTAGGGAAGGGATAATCAGAACAGTCCTTGAAGAGCCATTGATGGGGCCAAATTGGTAGGACAAGCATCTGAATCGGTTAATGCACCAATTAGGTCGATTTAGGCTTCAAGGATATCCACTCTGACTCTAGTTGCCTCTGTTTTTTAATAAAAATACGTTTTATTCTCTCACCTGTCCGTTGACTCCCTTGTCCTCATCGGTGGCCACAACTTTGATGACCGGACTTCCGTTGGGAGCACCTTCCTCGACCTTGGGATAGTAGGTGCTGCAGTCCTTGAAAACGGGCTTATTGTCGTTGACATCTGTGATGAAAACCACCACCACGGCAGTCGAGGTGTGGATGGTCTGATCGCCGTTCACACAGCAGGATCCGTCGTCCATGGCAGTGACGTTCAGCTCGTACTTATCCCGATCCAGAGAGATGGCTTTGTTGTGCAACCGAATCACACCGGTTATGTCCTCGATGACAAACTGGCCCGAGGAGGTGCCGCCGCCCACGAATCCGAACCGGACATTGTCTCCGTCCTTGTCGGAGGCCACCACGGTGGTAACCAGAGTATTGGGACCGGCGTTCTCATCTACGTTGGGGGTGTACACCTGTTGAGAGAACTTGGGCTCCTCGTCGTTCTTGTTCTTGGTGTAAACTCGAACTGTGGCTGTTCCCGACTTGGCTGGTTCGCCCTTGTCCTTGGCCGTGACCATGAACTCGTAGTAGGCGTTGTTGTTGTCGGCATCCAGTTGCTTGTTGTTCACGATTATTCCATTCGAGTCCACGGCAAAGTGATCATCCGACACCAGGTATTCGATTTCGGCGTTGGAGCCCGAATCGGCGTCCATGGCCTTCACCCGCAGGATACTAGTTCCCAGAGGAATGTCCTCGTCGACGTTGTGGGCCTGGTAGTCGGGCAGCTCGAATTTGGGGGCATTGTCGTTGACATCCGTGACACGAATGGTGAGCTGAGGAAGAGTTACTCGGATTAGATTTGTGTTTTGGGTAGGAAAGTGTCCAAAAACTTACGTCCACGGAGGTGGAGAAGCCGCCCGAGTCCTCGGTGGCTGTCACAATCAGAGAGTAGACGTGGGGCTGGCGCAGGTCCTCAAAATCCAACTCCTTGGCCAGCTTGACGATGCCGGAGGTGGGTCCTATGTTGAAGGTGCCGGCGCCCTGGCCCTGGGCCTTCAGGGTGTAGCGGATCTCGCGGTCGGCGAAGGACTTGGCCTTAATCGAAATAATGCTGGAAAGAGCAGAGAAAGAAAAGTTAGTGGAGGGAAATGTAAAGTTTCTTGCATATTTTATGACCATCCTAGGGCCAGTTCAAGCCCTGCAGTCGTGTGTGCTTGTCAATCGCTCGACTGCCTTTTGACAGTTGCTTTCCCATTGGAATTTCAATGAAGACAAACCGACACCAACCACACATTGCAAAACAAACAAGTATACGTATGTGGAAGCACATACTTGGCGCAGTCTAGTTCACATTGTTATGCATAACTTTTATTAGCAGCCAAATGAAATTTGCATACTCTGGGGGCGATATGTTTCACTGGAATTACGACGAGTCTGAGTTTGTTGTTTCAACCTCGGAAAAGGCATTACTCTTATCTAACTCTGAGCACGCAACGATAGCAATGATAACATTTTCTAAAAACATCCACCGCTACTTACTCTGAGTCTTTCTTCTGGTTTTCTGGAATCTCGGCCTCGTAGCTGGGCATGTAGAACTGGGGGGCCCGCTTGCCGCCCACAATCGACAGCCGCTCCTCCGGGGTGCTCTGGAACCGGCGGTCGTCCACCTTTCCATTCTGATCCTCGGCCTTCACGTACAGCACGTACTCCATGTCCAGCTGGAAGAGATCCGTGCCCCTGGTCCGCACCACGCCCGATCGCTCGTCGACCTCGAAGCGTCCGCCGGTTCGGTCGCGAACTATGAAGTAGTGGATGTTGTGATCGGTGTCCGGGTCGCGGGCCTGCAGGGTAAACACGGGGGTGTTGGGCGGTGCGTTCAGTTGCACCACGGCCTGCATGGGCAGGGGCCGGTTGATGAAGTATGGCGGCTCGTCGTTCACGTCCTTCACCAGGATTATGACACGCTGGTTGTCCGTGTACTTGATGCCAGCTGAAAGGAGAGACGAGGGCATAAGAAGTTTGTTTTCTATGTTCGGTTTGTTTGTGTTTTGCTTTTTCGGTTGGTTTGCCGAAACTTTTGCCTTTGTTATCCCAACTAATGGATAGTGGTTTGGGAGGTATAACAATAGCATGAGAAAGAGAGGTAGAGGGGCGGAATATAAGACATACGCTCCCCCGTCTTTGCAATTTAAGAGTCTCCGATTTCAGTTAAGCCATTCAAATGCAATCACCCGGAAAAGCAGTCCCAGGCGATGGTCGTTTTGAGCCTTATTGCAACTAGTTCTAGTACAGCTTCTTATTCTAAACTAAGCCCTAATAATTTTTAAACATTTTCAAGAGTTGGCGGAGTAATCCGCCCATGGAAGCCAACTTCTAATTTCCACTAAACATGCACACAAATATTTTCCGTTACCAAAAAATGGTTAACGTTGAAAAAAATCAATAAAAGGCCTTGGGAGGCGGAGTACTGAGTGAAAGGTGAGTGGAGAAGTAATGCAGGGGTCGCTCTGTTTTATTTTCCTTTTTTTTCGCTTTTGCTGCCTTTGCAAAAAATGTCTGCACCGGAAAATTCCAATCATGTTGTTGTGTGCTTCCCCCCAGGTTTGTTGTTGTTGTTGGTTAGGGCAAACAAGAAGCGCCAAAGGGGAGGGACAGCCCCCCAAACAGGGACGCTTATTAGGGGCGTGTGGATGTCTGTGGGAGTTGGGTGGGTGGCGCTGGCTGAAGTAGCAGGCAAATAAAGCAGACGATTTACCTGCCGCCCCGCGTTCCCCAAGAAATTCGAGCATTATACCCCTTCTATATAGCTCGGGAGAAGTAAGAAAAGAATAAACCGAATAGGGGTGAAGCATGTGTAATTTCTCAAGAGCGGCAAAGTGAATCGCAAACAGGTAGGGGAGGCTAACCCTTGGCCCGTGCAAGCAAATATTGCAATTGAAACAAAGATGCCAAAAAACGCTGGTAACTGGAGGCGAAATAAGCATCTCCGCTCAACAGATAGCTGGGAAACGCAGCGAAAAACTTTTCGCAAAATGTACAAGGCAAATGCCTTGTTTCGGATGCAAGAGGGCGCTGGGCATAACTTGGCAGCGTTTCTGCTGATTCTTGCCAACTTTTGTTATTTCCCTGCCAGCTTGGCATTGTAACGCTTTTCTATGGCTTATTGTGCTACTGCCAGCAGGTAAAAAACGGCCAGAATAAAGTAAACCCGTCCTATACCCATATATAACTGCAAATTTAAATAAAATGGACGGAGTTGTATTGTTGTGTGTGAGAGTGTGTGCGAGTAGCACTAATGTAGAGTGAAAGCAGCAGCCAACATGGCGGATTTCCGTGGCGACAAAGCCACGATGGAAATGGTAGGAAAATGGCCAGGAAAGAGGGAAATGCCTTTGTGTTCTGACAGAGAAATTACGAATATGTGTGTGGTGGGATTGAAACGGGCAGAGCGATGGAGATTTTCATTATGTTCGGAGCCATAGCCGTGAATAAATGTGATTTGCGATTAAGTAATCCAAGGAGCAGTCCCCAATACAATGATATATAGTTATATATCCTAGACTACAACTTATTCCCAGAAAATGTTGCAATAATGAGCCCTCATCTTCTTTGCACACTCATTCCAATTTAATGAAAGTTCTTGCCACATTTGCCCCCTTTTTTTTTGCGACAACTCCCAGAGCTCCTTTATTGCTTCCTCTAGGCGGGTGTGAGATGCTTTTCTCTTATCAGAAACGCCATATAGCTGTACGTATGCACATTAAGTGTCTGTCACACGCGATGCAAACCGAGGCGGAGAGATCCTTGAGGAGTCAGAGCCATGCAGCTACCATAATACTCGTAATCACTGCCAAGGGATGCCCAGCTCCCCGCAGAACTCCCTTAGAGCCAAAGCCATTGTCATCATAAGCTAGCCGCCAGGGGGATGAGATTAGAGAAGTTGGAGTTCCTGGGCCGGAGGAGCTGCAAGGGCAGGGCGGCGACCCACCCAGAGGTTAGCCTTAAATGCAATACCCGAAAGCAAACTGGGGAGGGTTTGTGCCGGCTTTGTCTCCGTTTTCCCGTTTGCGTTGCACTTCAGACGGGCTGGGACAACAATGGAGGGAACAGGCGAAAAATTAAAGAAAAGAAATCCTAAAAATGGCCAATAAAAAGCTAGAATACTCTACTAAATTTATTTTATTATTCACAATAAAATAATATCAATAAATTCCCTCCTTTTAAGAGAGGAATTCAAAGTCCCTCTCGAAAATAATTCAATTATTTGAGTGAACATGTCACACTTTACAAGCCAATCGAGGCTCCTTTTAAAAGGGAATAAAACTTGCAAGTGTGACTCGAGACTCGAGTTCAAAGTTGCTGAAAACTGCTGTGGCTGCACGTAGAGCCCTCTCTGTCGTCCTTTATAGCTCCATCTCTATCCATTCGCTGGGGAAAAGAAACAAAGTCCGAGAGAAAAAGTGCGAGACTGTCGTCGTGGATAGACAAACAAAGCTGCTTATTGTTTCAATGGATTAAGTAGAAGGCGGCCAAAGTGGGAGATGCTGCACTGGGAGAAAAGTGTAGGGGCAAAAGCGTGTCGGAGAAAGGGAGCTTAGAAGCAGCTGCTCATCACAGCTCAGACTTATATTTGGGGGGTGCGGGCGGGTTCATCGTCTGTGGTGGCATCTTCGAGTGGGTGCCAGCTTGAACTTTTCCAGCTCCTCGCCCACAAAAGCACCCCATTTCCCCCCTTTTTTGTTAAAGCGGAAGCTAACGAATCTCGGTGAGGGAGCTCTGCGCGGATAGAAATTGAATTTGTTAGGAAAATTGACGAATGTAACTTGTGCTACGTGCTCTATTAATGTCATTTCTCTCTGGATAAACACAATTTGAGAGTTTACGTTTCGAAAATAGACACTCAAACGACCTTTTTACAAACGAAAGTCGATTTAGTATGAAGCTTAAGCTATAGATTACAGAATATATCTTACAAGAAAACTATGATAGGCAACCGTAAACTTTAACCCGCTCCTCTCGCAAAATAGCCCACTCGGAAAGCATTCGGAAAGCTTGATTTTTTCAACAAATTATGAAAACATGATTAATTTTTGTTGGTATCATCAGCCACTCGAAAAATGTTCTCCATTTTTCACCACAATTTAACGGCAACTTAACCTTTATGACTTTGCCAGGGGGACCTTGTGACTGGGGGCCCCCAACATCCTCAAGCCTCGAACAATTGACACCCCTCGGTGTTCGACATAATCAAGAGGGTCAAAATGTGGTTCGGTTCGTGGCTCTTGGCTTGATTAAAATGCAGTGAAGTCGAAACTTTATTCTCCGGCTCAACATCCAGGTGTACGCGCCCCAAATGAATTTCTTCATTTTCCGCTGCGGTTTGAATGGAAAAAGTTCCTTCGAGGGCGATGGCGAGGGCGAGGTCTAGGGCGGATTGCATAGGGGTTATGCCTCGAATAAATACGTGCAAGAAATACAAGTACAATGTTGAGCAGTTTCCCGCCCCGAAATGTTTTTATGGCTGCTGTAATATTTTCTGGGGCCAGGGGGAAAGAGCTCTCTATTTTTACGGCCAAAAGACTTAATGAAGCTGTTAACAATGGATTCCGGGGCGAAGCAAGAAAGTAGCAAAAACCATGGCCAAATATTGAACATGCTTATTGATTGAAGAAGCAGCCGGGAGTTCAGGCTAATTCAGTCTGAAGTTTTTGCCAAGATTGCACTGGTGCAGAGTGGCAAGTATTGGACGAAATGAAAACAGAGGCAGGGATAATCGAATTGGAGAGCTGGGGAAATCTCGGGATCCAATGCAATCGGACGGTGTGAGTTATGAGACTTTCTTTTTCAAAGCTTTTCTTGGCTTTTGAGTAATGGGTTCTTTTGCACTTTTTCAGGCAAACAAATACTTTAAAATACTTGAACTTGAGGATCCGATTTAAAGTTCTCTGGAAACCGGTTTCCTTCTTGGCCGACTAATGAAAACATCTGTGAGATGCTAAAAATTTGTCTCCGCAAATCAGCGAGCAGATACGCAACCCAAGAGATACCAAGATACGGCAGAGCGCGTGTTCAAGAGCTCCAGCCCCAGCGTGGAGTCCTCAATTTGAGATGTCGTTTATTGAGTCACTTAACAGACTCGCAAATGAGTTAACACCTGGACAGGTGGGACGACGCCAGCGACTGCCGCAGAAGCTGAGGTGCGACAACGAGTTTGCTGCTCACTAGACAGTCGCAGGTTGGGGGCTGAGGCCGGGGGCCTGTCTGCTTTCGAATGCAAAGATATGCAAGGCGGCACACGGAGCAAAATAAAAGTTACAGAAAACCGCGGAGGTGTTTAAATGAATTACACCTCAAGAAAGTGAATCACTGAACCTTCCTGAAGCCTTACATATTTGTTTAAAAATAACTGTTAGCTTATCTGTGAACTATTTCTCTCGGTGCCTTTAAAAACTATCTTCTGGCTGTCTCGCGACACCGCTTGGCTGGCAGGTGGCAACAAATTGGCAGTTGCAGATAAAGATAATGTTATGACTTCGCTTGCCGCCGCTGCCACTGACATAAAAACAGGCTCCTCATAAGGTGTCATGTTTCTCGCGCCGTTTCTGATAAATAAACTTTGCAATTTATAAGCATTTCTGTGCGTCTGCCAAGTCTAATGTTGACACATAAAGCGGGAAACGCCACTTGCCCGGCTTAGGGAGAAGAAACATTGCCAGTCCCCGCCGGCCCTCCATTCAGACACTTTAATTGCCAATTTGAGCCTCGGAGAAAGATGGGGAAAAATATTGCCAACATTAATAAATTAATTTCCACGCGCCGTTGCATGGAGCTGCGACTCAATTAAAATTTGCCCAATCAACACGGAATTGAGTCGAGGGTAGGCATGGCTCATACGCAGTAAATTTTCCAAGAATAAGAAGTAATTACAAGCTACTGTGATGCAGACACTCTGACACGTTCTTTTCAATCAAAAATAAGGCACACTCTTTAAAAAATCATTTAGATCGAGTTCTACCTGTCTATCCAGCCTAGACTCTGATTTTGCATGCACTAACCCACGCCAGCAACTGGGAAAATGAAGTGAAATGGCGCACATGGCGGACATTAAGCGAAAATTAATGAAATTTTCCGATGGCACCTTGCCTCCAGTGTAGACGCAGCTCTGGCGAGCTTTATCATCGGGCTGCTCCGCGTCCAATCCGTTGTTATCCGGGGGCTGTCGTGAGCTTGATTGAGTTTGATGGCGATTGTGCTGCGCCAACTGCGCTGCCTTGATTGCAATTTCAGCCATGATGTTCATCGGGCCCTCTCCCTGCCCCGTCCGTGCCGCTGTTCGCGGTGAGATAGCTGGAGGCGGTGCGCCACACCCCCTTGCATACCAATCAGGTGGAGTTGCACCCCCATCTGCACATCTCAGGTGGCAGTCAGTCATTTAAGGCCTCTGGCAGTGGCACGAGACATTAGTTCATTTTTTGCTCCGGCTCCTTCTTTTTTGAGCTCTCAGTTAAGCGCAGGACTTTGGCTTTTGATTGATGAGCCAGCCGAGCAGAAGTTGGCTTTAAGTTTCCACCATAAATTTCACTTTAGTTGTAGTCGTAGCCAGCTGCCAAGAGAGTGACATAGAAATGCACTGAACTGTGGGGCATGCCAGATAAAATTATGTGCGGGGTGGTGCCCAGAGCGAAATACTATTCTCCGAAAAGTGTATGTTTAGTTTTGAGTAATGAGAGCCACATTTCCAGAGAGGGAGCATTTCTAAGCTTTAATATTTACAAAGCAAGCAAGTTTGGGCGCAGGACTTTTCCTCACTGCAGCGGAGAAATATGGGCTGCCCTCGATTTCATTGATTTGATTGTTGGCGGTCCCTTGTGGCGCATAAATCAAACACTCCACGCCACTTCATTAGGAGCTCCCCCAATTTTCCAATCCACCCTGCGGAAAGTTCTGCCCTGGAAAAATTATAGTTTGGCTCATAACCATTACCGCATTTAATATGCATTTTTATGAGCCTTACTTTCCAATAATAATAAGCAGCAGCAGCAACGGCAGCCATAAGAAATAATGTACACACACACATACACCATATACCGTACACCCACACCAAAACGTGAAGAGAAAGCTTGCGCAGATAGGAAAAGCCCACCAAAGTATGCTATGAAAATTGTAATCATAATCGTAAAGCTTAGCATATATATTCGGGCTACAACCCGCTGCTGCTGCTGTTGCTGCTTCTGCTGATTTGTGCCTCGCATGTGCGGCATACCAAAGCACAAAAACAAATGGGAAATCTCTGCCTGGCACGCCCACATGCCCCATCGCCCGCCCACACGTCCGCCGCCTGAAATCGAGCCAGTGGAAATTGCTCAAATTAAATGCAAATACCGAAAAATATTTAAATGTTTCAGCGCATTAAGCTATGTAAATTGTTGTCGTTTGCCGTTGTCCGGGGACTGACACGCACTTTCCATTCAATAAAACTGCAACCACACAATGGCACATCAATTTGCACAGCCCACTCACGCTGAGAGGGCCAAAAGGGGCGTGTCCGGGTCGCTGGCTGGCAAGTGTCCAGATCAGGCAACAACATCTGGCATGTTGTCATTAAAGGGCAGCCAGACTGACCCCCAGAACAGCAGAGGGGACAGAGCCCATGCCCAGCACACTGGGCTGAATGGGTCGAGCAATAATGTTGTGGCTTGAATTTATTTCGGCTTTTGAATTTACAGAATTGCGACTTAAGTGGCCTATCGATGGGGATTAAGTGCAGGAATGTCGAAGGAAGCATCTATTTGCTGTTCGGGAAAGCTCGTCCTTTCATTTGATTCCCATTAAGCACTCGTCACATCCACACACAGTATCAACAATGTCGAGCGCCCCATGAACTCCAGTCGGGCCACCTCCACAGGCGAGAGCATTTTGCATTTTAATGAGTAAACACAGTGGCGCTGACGGGTTGAACAAAGGGGGGCTGGCAGGGCGGGACCGGCAAACGAACAGGATGCCCCGTGGAAAAGGTGGCAGGACGGCAGGATGGGAGGATCGCTGGTGTGAATACCGCAACGCTGCATATGCAAAGTGTGATTGGTCGCAGGCACAAAAAAAGAGTAACGGGCAAGAATATCACAAAAAATGGAAAGCAAGCAGGACTATATCTACTTTTTCCCATTTCCCCACATTCACAGCGAATTTTCTGGGGTTTTTGTAGTGCGGCTGGTGAAGTTTAGAGGAACGAAAGCCAGAAACAGGCACGAATTTCCACGAACAATTTGTATTTGCGATGTGGAAACAAAATGGCCACTGAACACGGCCAATCCGCAGGATGGTGGCACCCTCGGCCCTCCCTAGGCACACCTGCTGTTTGATTTGTGTTTTCTCACTCAAAAAATAGTCGCTGTTCTTGTGTTTTCGTTTTCATCAAATTGCCAAAGCTGTTAACAGCGAAAAACACTGTCCTAAATATGGTTTTCAGTCGTTTTTTCCGCAACTCCCCGCTGGATGGCACAATTATTTATTTCGCCCCGTCCAAACAATGTTTATTGATTTTGCTCAGTGAAAGTTTATTTTGCGATTTTAAATTGTGCAAACTATCAGTGCGAAACACTCGTTTTTTAGGGCTAAAGAGTAGAGATGCTGCAAATCCCCTGCTTATGCATAGCTCATTTAATTTATCCCCTTATTTGATTACTTTGTGTGTCTTGCAAAAAATAGCTTCGCCCGACCATATGAAAAATGAATTATTTATTTTAATGCAATTTACTGGAAAATAATCTCGCATTTTAATGCCAGAACACCCGACCGCCATTCTGGCCAAAACATGTGCTTAAAAACGTGTTAAATATTTATGTTTTTGTCTGGCGGTTGACGTTGATAGGTTTGGCTAATTTTGTTAGAGCTCCCCGAATCAAATTCATTGACATGCAAAATTTTCACGGATCACTTGGCGCCGAACCCGAACGCCTCGCCCAATCGAGTGTGAAGATTTTGTGCGTTAACTTTTCATCAGCCAGCCGGATAACAACTTCATCGCTCTCGGCCCTGCTAATTGGACCATGACGTGTGTGTTCACTGTAGGGCCGCCACCACAACGCCCACAAGAACACAAATCACGGCCTGCAAACTGCGAACTGCGAAATGCTAGTCCTGTTGTGCAAACTGTGATAAATAACTGCCGCAAGAAAACGTCAAGCAGGAATTGCCAGAGGCCAATTGTAGTCGCATATTTGTGGGAGGTGGGCCACGCCCCGAGCATATCGTTACCCCTTTTTTGCATTGCAAATCGAGTTGCCTGCCTGCCACGCACAGGACGGAGTCCGTTTCTCCGGCAGCGACTCGACTCCGCGCTCGTGTGCTTACGGGTTCCGTGTACGGCAGAATCCTTTCGCCCCGCCGAGCAGGGGTGTATTGTAATAAACGCAATTTGTATCATGAATTATTACTGCGGCGAACTGGCCGAGCGGATGTGCGGACTCGGCTCGGGAAAGGAAAATGGAAAATATGGTTTCGTGAATGGGTTGGTTAGATACACTTCATTAAGAATTTTGAATAAATTACTGGGGCAAAATAGCACAACAAAATAGTTCATCAGAGCTTTGCGTTAGCAACTTTTTTATATGATTATGATACCCAGTACTCCTAAAGAAAACGCATTGGAGAACGCATATTCCCTTTCAAAGGTATTCCCCATCTACAGAGACCATAACGAGAACCGAGCCAAGTCCGGCAAACGACGTTTGAAAAAAAGAAAACTGGCCAAGAAAAAATGGTATGTGAATTTGCAATGCAAACAAATTGGAAATAAAACACACACCCAACGACCAAACAGAAAAAATTAGCCACAAAAGAAAAACATACTGTGGGCGGGAGAAAGTGTGGAGAAAGAATCCAGGGCCAAGAGGCGGCATTGAAATAAATTTTCAACATTTAATTTTCCCCAGCGCATGCCACACAGAGTTTTTTATTAACTCGCTGTTCTGCGAGTCAATATCTTTAGTACTGGGACGAATATAATGTTTGAGCGCAAATTTATAGAAATAGTTTGAAAGTGAGCTGAGCTGGTGGTGGGAACTAAGCCAATCTGCGGAGATTGGACCTAAAACTTTGGCAACTTAAAGTTGATTCTACGAATCCAAGTAAATAATCCGGCCCCAGGGAAGACCGACAATAAAGTCAGAGCTCAGCAATTTTCTGGCATTCTGACAGTCAAACATTCCTCGTCAAGTCTTCCTATAAAGTATCTATATGCACTTATATATGTATCAAATATAAGTATAAATCTTTCCATCGGAGGGTTGCGTCTCCGCTTGTTTACTTTTGTGCTTTTTCGCAGCCGTCGTCTCTGTTTACTTCATACTTATTATTCCATTTGTCGTTTAGTTTTCTAAGGGTTCTTCTTCCTGTTTTGACTGCTCAAATGGGCGCCATTATTTATCCCTTGGACGCCATTATGTTTCTGTGTTCTGCGTGTGTGTGTGTTTGTTATTGCAGTGGCAGTGGCAGTCGCAGTGCTAGAGCCAGAGCCATAGCCAGTCGCCAGCAACTAAAAACTACAAAGCAAACAGACTGAGCCGTGCTCCGAGATTTTTGGACGCAGTGCGCCAGCCTCGGTCCAACCTCCCGAATTTTTCCATCCGTCGGCTGCTATGGCAACATGGTCGCAATAGACGCCATTTTGTTGCCACATCTCTTTGGTGGAAGTCTGTATCCGTGTATCCCCGTATCCCTGAACGAGTCTGGTTACGTTCCTGGCTCTATAGGCTGCCTTTAGGCAGTTTTGGCTTTTCTGGTTTTGCGACTCAGTGTGTGCCTTTCATTCGCTGTCTATTTGTATTTGAGTTTCTGCTTCAGGTTCAGCTTTGGTTCCTGTTTCTGCTCCTGCTTCTGCTTCCACTCTGGCTCCTGCTCCATGGCCATTTATTTCGCCCCTGTTCTTGTCACTTGTCTACTCCGATTATTCTGTAATTCGAAACTTTTCCGTTTTTTTCCATTGTTTATTGAACCTTTGACAAAATGGAAATTCCATTAAAGTGATGAAATTTATTGAATCGATTGCAACATTTTTTCGCACTTTGAGAATTAAAATGTCAGGAGCATTAACAGTTAATTGGCAACTTGAAGTGCCGACGAAGGGCAGCTTGTATTTTATAAACCAATTTCCCTGACAATAAAATGTGTATAACGCAAGGATTAAATTGAATGTAAGCACTATGGAAATTGTGAGTGGCCCTTGAGGATGACACTGCACGGATACAAATTAATTTATTTTTTGGATGATTAAACAATTCAAAATCATAGCAATTTATTTTTCTGCAAAACAACATGTTTATTCCATATTCGTTTTCATGTTTCAGCATTTGTCGCTGGAACAAGCACTTGTCTCTCCATCTGAGAATGGCCAAAAGCTGGACATAATTCTGCATTGACAGTTAAATAGAGATTTTCAAAAATTAATTTGTCAACCGGTCCTCATAATGCCCGGAAGACTGCCAATGACATTTTGTCAAAAATGGAAAGATAGCAATTTAAATGCAATTCCAGTTAGATTAGAAAACCCAATCAAATGTACGTCAAAGTGTGGGCTGGATATTAATTTTGTATTCATCACGGGGACTCGCAGGCTCCACCTCGTAGCGGGAAGGTTAAATACTTTTGTGTATTCCACATATATGTACCAGAAATTGGAGCGTCTCGAAACCTGCTTAATATTCGCGATGCTCGACTGTCACATTGAGAACCTTAACCCACCATCCGGTAGGGATCCCTCGCCATGGAAAATTTATGTAGCGAAACTTTTTTCTAGGCTCCATACTCTCCCAGCTGCCCCCGCGGCGCCACTCGGAATTTAGGCCAAAACACTTCTGAAGCTGGCAGCATGGCGCAGATGTGGGTTGCAGGTTAACAAATTTTAAGGCCTTCAAACCGTGTAAACTTGTTCAAAAAGTGACACAAATGGCTCTCGCTGTTGTCTTAAATCGGTTGGCCCAAGTTGTGAACTATTCTTGAAACTTTCAATCTCTGAATAAATTAATTTCTTCGTTAGAGGTCGAGATCTTAAAGCTATCAGCAGCAACAAGGTATTCCTTACGCATCAGAACATATCGCATTTCAATAATAACTGAAGTAGGATGCTCATTATTTATATTAAAATTAAATTGAAACAAAGCCTATGCATATGTCGCCGGCAATTTCCATAAACCTAATTTAAATAATTTTCATTACGAAGGAAGCTGCCAGTGCCTTTGACTTGCTCCACTCACTATCTGCTCTTGGAAGGCACAGACTTGCATATAAAACATCAAATTAATGCTTAATTAAGCAAGTTCTACTTCCATTACACCCCAGCATGTGTGTGGGCGCTCCTCAAACTCGATTATTTCTGCGAAGGGGCTTCCAAGAAGTTTCCTCGACATAAACTTAAATTCTGATTTTCATAATTTATACACGGGCTCAGCCGCAGGCTCTGCCTCAATTTGTGCGGTATTTAGCCAGGGTTGCCCTTTTAGGATTGACGTCTTGCCAGTGCAGGTTTTATGGCCAGCAGCTGCAGTTTATGGCCCAGAGCGCTGCAAAGTTTCTGTACAGGGTACGGTGCAGGTTCGGCAACGCCGAAAAAGTTTTGTCGCAATAAAAGTTGACAATTGCAAATAAAGGGGGATAAATGTCAGCCTGGCATATCTTGAAGTTTGATGCAGGGGAACTGCACCTGAGATATCGCATAACTTTGCAAGGAATGCCAAACTGCTCCAGGAGATGTTGCACAGAAAAATACTTATGGGGCATTCCTCTACCTATTATCGTAAAATGTTTACTGGACTCTTAAAGCTTCAAGTTCCTAGCAACGACACTCCATATACAAATTTTTACAAGTCTCTTTGAAAATACAAAATTTCTCGCTGTGCATATTCAATATTTTTAACGTCCCGCTTTTCTTTTCCTTGTTTTGTTTTTTTTCCCCCTTTTCATGCAAGTTTTCATTTTTCATGGTGTGCATAAATTGCATGCCTTTTCCCTTTTACGAAGCCTTGCATGTGTGTGTGACGGAATGTCAAAGCCTCCCACTACCACCCTCCCGCCTTCCAACCCTTTTCTTTGGCAAGATATGCAAGCGAAACAAAAAAAACTTGCATACATTTTTAGGCAAAAACAATGCACTAGGACATGTTGAAAGGAACGCAAATGCTTGTTTTCGGAGGCGAGTCCTGAATCGTTTAGGCCTATTTTTTCATCGTCTCCGCACACAAAGCCCTTCTAGGCTTCTAGGATTTCTGAATATCAAATGGTGCGTATGAAGGAGGGGGCTCCAAAGTCAATTGGTTTTCCATATGATTGCGGGAATGAGGTAAGGAGACCTCTAATTGTTATGAGCACTTTCCTGTTGGTCTTGTTCCTAGTTCTCGAAAAAGGAAAATATCCCAACCCAACCCTTGGATGTCCACTCTCCCGAAGAGCACTCTCTCGAAAGGACATTCTCAAAATCGGAGCCTCTCTCAACTGCGAAGGGCGCATGCTCAACAAAGTGTTCGAATTTCAATTGTTTCAGGTTTTCTCGTTTCGATTTGAGAAAGCCTTTCTCTCCCGACGTCTCTCCCTTTCTCTAGTGTGCCCCTCTCTAGCAGCCCCCTCTTGCACACTGTTTCCTCATGTGTATTAGCGTAGCATTTTAAATGAATGAAAAATATTGTCGTAAATTTCTTGTTCACTTGGGCCGCCTTGCCTTTCCTTCGCCCCCGCATCACGAGCCTCCGTATCCTTGTTCTTTATCCTTTGGCTGGTGCAATGCTTTGTTAAGTGTTTTACATAGTTGGGTTTCCTTTTCCTCCCCCGTCCCCCGGTGCCTGTTATCTGACCCGTGTGTGCATCCTGGCTGCCTTCTCCCAGAAGCTGCTCATAAATTAACTCAAGGATGCCTGGATCCCTTTGAGAGCCCAGAAAATACTATGCTTGAAAACCTAAATTCCTTTGGTTAACGCTGGAAACACTAAACACCAGTTGAAGTGCCTGGAGCGAGTCCTTTAGTGATAATTTTTGTAAGGATGTCGTCAAGAGGTCTTTGCAATCTCAAACTGAATAAACTATCTCAAAAAGTATTGAAGGCTTTGATTATTTCAAGAGTTTTCCGAGTTCAGTCACCTGCATGACATGACATTTCCATTCCTTTGCGCTTTGCAAATAAACTTTTAATTAATTTTTAGATGCAATTGGCACGAAGGACATGAAGGAAAATGAGGGACACTTTCCGAGAAATGGAAATTCTCTGATGATATGTGAAGGAAAACAGTGCAAATGAAAATCAATTTAGTAGAGGGCATGGAGATAGTGATTGAAAAGAATTGCAACATTGATGGAAACGGTTAATTGAGTGACAGATGAACAGTCGAGAGGCCGGGCGGGGGTTCAACACCAAGCCCAGAGTTCGTCCACACAATTCCATACTGAACTGTCCTCAACAATTAGCGACGGCAATGCGGAAAACTGCAGAGGAGAGCTTCCATTTTGTTTCCCGTATTTCCGCACTTTTTTTTTTCATTTTTGAACAGCCATGCTTTAAATGGGGCAGAGTGGGCGAATCGGGTTGTGAATATATTTCAACATTTCATGAACTTGTCCCGGTTGCAACAAGAGCTCGGACTCTGGCGGGGAAAGCTGTCAGTTGGTCGGACATTTCGCTTGACCCATGTCAGAGTTGGGAGGGGATATGTGGACGGGAAGTGCGGTTTTTCGGGTTTTCGAGGATTTTGCATTCAGCCCGCACGCCCTCGATTTTAATCCTAACTCGCTTTACAACTGCTCAGTTGATGGCTGACGGGATTTGCAGTTGTTGCTGCGTCAATATTTGCTTATTGATCCCCCGCTTGGACTGGCCGTCAATAGAGGACCTGGTCGAAACAAGTCAGAGGGGAGGAGTGGTATGAAAATGTCCTCCTATATTTCCAGGCTCTCTCTGGCATCGAAGGTAATTGCTTGCCATGTCAACCAAATATTTGAAAAGCAATTTGCAATTTTATCGCAACAAAAGATGCTGCAAACGGAAACATAGAAAAATAGAAGGACATTCGGGCGGAGAAGGACCAGAGAGCACAAGACAGTCAGCATTTCTCCCGTGATTTATGTATAGATGTCCAAATTGCAAGAAAAACAGCACACACTAAATTATTCAGCCACTCCTAGTACGGATTCTGTCTTCTAAGCATTAAATAGGTTTTAATTATCTTAAAACGTACAATACTTTAACGCATCGCAGAATCCTGGAAAACTCATTGAAATAATTCTCTGGATTCTTCAATTAGTCTCGTTTGGCTGACCCAATATCCTCCCCCCTGGCCACCATGACTTTTCCCCCAATTTTCATAATGCGGTATTGTCTGAGCCTCATTATGCAGACACATTTATTTTTCGGATACCCCATAACCGCCACAGACGCTCATAATTATGCACAAAGTGCTGAACAAATTTGTGTGCTAATGTGAAAGATTATTCGAGAGACTGTGGTGGGTTCAATAAATCCTTGCTTAAATACGGTGAACGCCCGCTAATTGCTCTACCAGCCTGGCAATTAAACTTCTGTCTGGAGTAATTGGTTAGCCAGATCCTAGCCCCTCTCTCGTAATTTTATCTTCAAAATAGAGACTTACCATTGTGGCCCATGTTGGTGATGATGACCCAGAAATCGATAGTCTTCTCGGGGCCCAGCTCCTCGTAGTCCCACTTCTTCTTGACTCGCACAGCTCCATTTGTTTCCACCGTCACCCAGGGATTGTCGTCCCGGATCTTGAACGTCTCCTTGTCCGTTTCCTTCTCCAACTGGAAAACGGACTTTCCCTCCGTATCGCCATCGGCTTCCGTGAACTCAATCCTCTTTGTGGGTCGAACGGCCCGGGTAACCCTTCGCTTCTCGCGGTGGTGCGAGTGGCTATTCACCTCGTCGTGCTCCAGGTGCTGCATTATGAAGGACACGGGTTCGGGGGCCAGGAACTCCAACAGGACCTTGGCGGGCTGGGCACTCAGCAGGCTGGGGTACCTCAGGTCGTGGGCTATGACGTCGATGAGGAGTTCGTTGGAAGTCGGCTCTCCAACCAACATAATTTCTCCGGTCTGGGGGACAATGATCACAACGTTGTTGGGGGTCTTCAGCCTGTAGGCAATCTTGTCTCCATCGGCATCGGTGGCCTCCACCTTTCCCAGGATGGCGAATCGCTGGTACGTGATGCTGTTGTTGCTCTCCATGCTGGCAGCCTTCTGGCCGGCGATGGCGAACTTGTAGTCCACGGACTTGAAAATAGGTCGGTTGTCGTTCTCGTCCAGGACAGTGATTTGAATTCTGGAAACTGTCTTGTCCAGGCCGTCCACATCGGAGGCCTCCACCGAGAGGTCGTAGTGAGCTCGCTCCTCGCGATCCAGGGGACGGTTGGTGACCAGCCAGACGCCGGACTCATCGTCGCCGTCGATTACCAGGGACTTGGCGTTTATTTGCACATTCCGGTTGGCCTTGCGCTCCTGCAGGGCAAAGGCGTCCTCTACGTTTCCGTCGATGATCGTGTAGCGCACCTTCTTAGGCTTGGCCAGTTCCTCCTCCAGGATGGAGCCGCTGAAGGCCTGCATGAGCGGCACTCCCCGGATCCTGGTGCCTGCTGGACTGTTCTCCCTCACCTCGCCGCTGGCGTCCAACAGGGATCCCGAGAACCGCAGCATGTCGTTGCGGTGCATCACGAACAGCTGCAGGTTGTGGGTGTTGGTCACATTCGGGGTCTGTTCAACGACCACCAGCTGGACAGGACGGTTCACCAGCGGAGAGATGTCCGCCGTGGTCATCACCACTCCGTCATCGAGCACGGTGAAGTACTTGGAGTAGTCGCTGTCCAGCATGTGGTAGGCGGCGCCTTCAGCGGCGTGGGAGCTGCCGTTTACCTTCACAGGATGGGTCTTGAACTTCTTGATGCTAAATCCAGGATAGGTGTCGTGGGGGAGGACCAAGGACATCTCGCTGTGGTGCGATGGATTCTCCACTTCGCCGGGACTGCCGGCCAGCATGCGAGCGGCATTTTCCGCGGACAGGCCGGAGAAGGTCGCCTCCTCCAGGGCCAAAATCGATTGCAGGGCTATCAAAAGTATCGCGCAGGTGCACAGATTAAATCTGTTGGTTATGTAATTACGTTGCCTGGGCAGACTCAGGCAACGTCGTGCCGCCATTTTGCTGGGGCACTCTTCAATCCTCTCTAAACAAACAATCTCCGCGTGACTTCTTCCGACTGCTTTAGATTCTTTTTCAATTGTGGACTCTACACTTTACGCTAAAGTTATTCATGGGTAGGTTCTCTCGTCCAGGCTACTCGTTTCCACCTTCAATCAATACATTTTGGTGGCATTGGAGTGGGCGGTTTGGCCGAAACCTGAAAGTAAAATGGAAATTGATTTGTGGTTACTCGCAGGATTCATTAAAGGTAAATATTTATGGGCATTGTGCAAAGTTTACGGGTCAATGGAGGTGAATAATTCATTGGAAGGTCAATAAATAGCACTCTAATGGTCCTGAATGGGTTAATCGAGTATGCGCGCGTGTGCAGGGTTCATGGTAGAGGAAAATTAGCAGGATAATTAAGGGCCAGCAGGCACATTAACTGATAAAATCCTTTCCCAATAGCCATGAAACAAAACATGGCCGTGTTAAACAAAATCATGTTTAAAGCAACTCCTCTTCTGACAAACAAAAAGCCATAAATTATTCACCTCCTTGCTTCAAGTTCTGAAAAGGAACACTCGTATAACCAACATTATTTTCATCACAGCGTCACACCCAGCTGAGCCTGAGAAAATTGTCAACTTTCCAGTTTTTAATTGGTATGTGGCATGCAGCAGGAGCTGGAGCAGTAGTAGGAGCCACACCAGCAGACTCACAAAGAACACTGAGAAGGTTGCACAAAGTGAAACTTTTTAATGATATTAGCAAAAATATTTAATATTCAAGAGGAGCAGGGACGGGGAGCGAAATGAGGTCGGCGGCAGCCCGATCCCGTCAAGGACTTTGCACAGGATGTGGGATTTTTGGCTGGTTTTTGATGTCGCCGTGACACGCTCTACATAACGCCTCAACAATTGCATTGTCCTAGGTTCCAGTTAATTCCGGACTTCTCCCGCGTACTTGCGTATTTCCACCCCCTGGAAATATGCGCCACACATGGCTGGCTGCTTGGCTGGCTGGCCTTGAAAAGTAAAAACTTCATTGAGAAAATTATTTTAATTACCCCATGTGCAACACGCCACGTCTGGCAGACCCACTAATCCGACAACAGCACGCACCCTGTAATCTTCCTACCTAAGTTAGGGTAAGTCGAGCCCGAAAACAAAAAAGGTTCCCCTCCCTCTTCACGATTTCCCAACAGCTGCGCAGGCGCCGATGACTCCTGGGTTATTGGCCATTTCCACTGCCCTACCAATGTGTTGACAATAGTTTTATTTGCTTTTTACGGGAGGATTTCTGGTCCAACAATTGCCTGATGGCTGCAGCAAGGGGGGCAGTGGCTAATGATCTTATAACTAGCCAGACTTATTATTGGGTGTGACCGGAACTCGTTGACAAATGATTTTTGGTGATTACATGACTTGGTTGTGATGGCATGTGCATTGGCGATAGAACAGGGCAACAATGCCCATGACAAATGGTTGGAACTGCACGTGTGTGCCATCTGTTTATAGTTTGAAGCAAAATGTAGTCAATGACGGGTCATATTTGTTCTATAGCTAAGTATCCGATGGCCCAGATCCGAAAATCCAACTCACAAATGTTCATTTCTCACCTCATTGGCTTATCGCGGCCGCGGCATCTTAATTGCAATTAGCTATGAAAATGTCCAGCAGCGCCGAGACAGATAATAAAACCTAAAACCCAGGCCATATCGGCTGTGCGATCTGCTAATCAGTTGACGGGGCTGACTACCAAACAAATTATCGAAATGTCGTCCATTTGCATAACCAGCTCTTCCGTTTTTCGGCTAATAAACCCATAGTTTCGGGGTAACAAGCTGGCTTCATGGATCCCCGGGCCTGGGCCTTATAAATCATCTTCAATTTGTTTGGCAAAGATCTCTACATTCGGCCACGGCTTCCAGCAAAATAATTTCATTGTCTTTCCTAATTTGATTGGCGGCCGGCTTTGGGCCGCTTCTGCCGCCGCTGACTGCGATTCGTGTTAAAATTCATTTGAAATGGCCCAGTCCGTGATTAATCAAAACACACTCCGGGTTTAGTCTCCTCCGAGTGCCGGATAAAAGCCAAAAAGTTTTCTTCTTTATTTTTCATAGTCTCACTTAATTAAAAGCAAAGATAAAACGCGATACAATACGCCGAACAGAAACAGTTCCAATGCATAGCTCTACATTTTGGCATAAATGAATATTTGATGCTGGAATTCCGTGTGGCTTCTATTTATTTATTCCAACATCCAATTGATTGATGCGTCATGGCAGCCAAAGGGCATGCGGGGAGCTGGCGAACAAAACACATAAATGTTTGGAAGCTGCCACAGGGTAGAGTTACACTTTTGTTTGATGAAAACGCATCTCATTGTCTGACACGAGACTGCGGCCGGGAAATCAATCTGACCGACTTTCCCGATAACTTTAGATCTTTCGTGACATGACACACCCCCTCAGAGCAGCACCTCGGGCTTTCCCCACATTAAAGTCATTTAAAATCGATTTAAAATCAACGCCAGCAGACCACCTGCCGCGCGTCAGCCCCAAGAACTTCAATTCCAGAGAGACAAAGGTTCGCGTTCGAGCTCTGGGCGTTGTCTGGCCGCCGGTTTATGGTTTATTAAATTTTTAACTGCTGGCAACAGATTTTAACAAGTTTCGGTTTCAGTAGCGAAGCTCATAAAAGAGCGAGCCTGCTGCATAAATTACTTTTTAGGGCTGTCCTAAAAATACACTCGGCCCTGGAGAGAATGCCGAATGCCAACAAAATGTTGACTAATGAAGCTTTAATTGTCGCCGATATATTTGCTTTCTTTTCGGACCTCCTCGCCGCCCCTCCTGCTGCTTGCATGGGGACACTTTATTGATTTCTCCTGTGGATATCGCCCAATCGCATGCAATTAAAATTCACATTTCCATATTTTATTTACACAATCGTCACCCGCACAAACAAGAGTTGACGTTGTATTTGAACTGACGGTTTCTTTCACGCTCTGAGCCCGATTGGACGGCCAACCAACGATTTCCACTATTTTCTTGGTTTCGGTGTTCGTGGCAAAGAGAATATTGAATTTTCCCAATCAAGTTTATTAAATAATGGTTATTAAATGTTTTTTAATGGCCAATAAATGGCTTTTGCCAAAGAGTGAACAGATTGTTAATATAAGGTAACGTTTTTGCGCCCTGGGCTATGAAAAACGCCATGAATATCTATTCAAAAATATACACATGTCGTTTATGTTTCTCTTATTCAGCAGTAGTAGGGTCAAATAGTGTCCCTAATTCCTAAAAAAAATAACTTATTAAATTATACATTTTTTACACGGAACTGCGGGCAACCCCTCGAATGCAAATGAGGAACTAAACGGGAGCTCCAGACAAAAGATAAACCCTAATGGAACACGATGAAGGGCTCGCAACTCCTCGTGTGGATGGTCCACTTTATCAAAGGCGATGAGGCATTCGCATCGGGGCATTGAGATTTTTATTATTGTGCCACCAGCGCGTGGCACTCGAAACAACAATGGCACACAGTCCCGCTCAGGTAAAAATTTGAAAATGAATAGAACGCCAGGCGGAGGGGTGAGCGCTCTTCGGTTTCTGGTTTGATTTTGTGCCACTGGGAGGGTCGGAAATATGGTTTGGCCCTCCCCTCAATGTATCCGGCAATAGAAACAGAGTAGATGCCACGAGCAGGGCCGATTTTATTTTACTTTTCGGCTCTAAACCAGCCGGGCTGCCAACATCCGACAGGACACGGCAGACAAAGTGCTTCATCAAATATGAAACAGGCCGTCCGACCGAAGGGCAGACAAATGGAAGGCCCTGCCAAAAATTGTCAACTACCCGGGGCCCCTCTTACTTTCTGGGTGACAATGAAAAATTGAGCAGACAATGATTAATTGGCTCGCTCCCGGTTGTTTTGCTATTTAAATTGAGGTCGGGCGGGCGCAGTTTCGAGGAGAAATTCCATGAAATCAGTTGAAACTCATTAAATCGAAGAGTCCTGCGCGTATTTATGGCCTGTCAACACTTTCGCGAAAGGATGGCGAGCAGAAAATGACTCTGCAATGCAAATATCGCATCGCTGAGGTTTCTGAGCCCCTGGCTATTGTCTGAGACAGAGTCATAAATAAAGTCATTACGCACTCGTTGGTTATTTATACTTTCAGCCCCGCTTTTTTCTTGCCATGCGCCAAAGGATTTCTTGTCGGCAGACAATGCAGTGGGAAAATATTTGCATATCAGAGGGGCCCGCCCGGTTGCCTTCAGAGGAAGGGTAAACAAAAACACGGTAGCCAGGCAGAAGGAGGAGGGCGCGCACACACTACAGGTAGGAGCAACCTGATACTCTCCTCCTCCTGGCCGGCAACAAATTATGTGTTAACTCATGGGCAGCGTTTGGTGACACGCCCCTCCAGACCTCGAGAGCCCAGGTCCTAAGACCTCTAGACTCATTGGTCGTGGTGAAAAAACCTGCACTGCCAACTGGAATTTAGCGATAATGATAACTCAGGCAGGTGATCACACAAGCGGTTGGCCAAGAGGGAGTGAAGTGGTCTCAAATGATTATGGCTCAAGTGTAATCATAGTTAAAGTGCCTGCACTGGCAGAATTTGTTCAACTCTTAGCCTATATAAGGCTAAAATATCAACCAATCATGGCTAATAATAATAAGCTTCCTTACTTCCCCAGCTCAGCAGATATGACCAATCTAATCCCCAATGAAAACAAATCGCATTTCCTCCACCGGCCAGGACGATTGGCCATTATAATGTCATTAACTGGCTAGCTGGGGGCATCGAAGACTTCGCTTTTACTTCGCTATGTGCCGTGTAATAACCATTTTAGTCGATCAAAGGTGCTCTCCTGCCTCACGGCACTCCGAATATTGGCAAAGCTTTTAAGCAATTAAATGTAGGACCTTCTGCAGGCCCGAACCCTGTCCGCTTCCAGGAATTCTCCGGAGAGAAATTAACTTTTTATTCGCCTCACTACTTACTACCGTTCTCTGCTATGCGAACGCCTGGAAGGTGTTGAATAGAGGTAGCGCCTTAATTAAATTTTCAGACTTTTGTCTGGCTTTTTGCGGCGTGGAGCAGTGTGGAGCGATGCGGAGTGTTTTGCGTGTACAAAGCGAATTCTTCGACAAGCCATTAAAGGGGCTGCACCAGGGGGTACTGCCACTGATGGGGATGGCAATGCAGGTTTCGGAGCTGGCAGTTGTTGATTACTTTTATTTGGAAGAAACGATTAAGCAATTTTGTGTGTTTGGATTAACGTGGCGTTCTGCATGCAATGATTGAATGGAACAATTGGGAGAGACTGGGACATACCCCAACCTAAACGTCTGAAAGTCTTTCTTAATTAGAAACCTGCCACAATTTGTTACAGTTTCTGCAGCTAAGCAACTTCTAACACACCTTGCTATACGCCTTTGTTAGGAAGCGAGTAACAGGCTTCGGATATTATTTCTGCTAACGAGAAATGTTCAACAATGGAACTGAATTAAGCATGAAATGTGCCAAAAACTTATGAGTTGCTAGCAGCAGCAACTAAGCCACACAGCCAAGCAACAAGACATGTTGGCAGAGTGCCAGCCAGTCCACAGCCCATGACTGTCTGACCGGGGGAGGCAGGGAAGTGCCAGCCACCCCTCCAGGCCCTCCTTTCGTCACCTTCCGATGCACTTCCGGCTTCATAGCCAGCACAAAAAGTGCAACGCTCTAAAATTGAATTAAACAAAACGAAAAAAATAAATAGAACCCTACGACAAAAAAAGAACAGAGCCACACAATACAAAACAAGCAGTGTAGAGCGTGTAAATCGCAATCGATGAGGGGGGAAGAGTGCCACAAAATCAATTCAAAGGTGAACGAGGGTGCCGCAGTACAGTGACCGTCATACGCGAAAGGCCGTTCAACTCGCACGCTTTGCGTAACAGGGGGTTGTTGTAAATATTCAGAATGTAGCACCAAGGTTAAATATTTGCATTTGTTTTGCTGGGCAGCATGTTGCACTCGTGTTCTGTTGTCCGGCGACTGCTGGCGGAGACTGTGTGCCACATTTCAGGCGGCGACACTTTAATACCCAAAAGCCTCGAACGCTAATTAAATTGAGACTCAATCCGCGGCACGAATGGGCGAACGGGGACGGGAATTAATTGGAAAGCATTTTCCGATCGGTTGAAACAACAACAGCGGCGGGGAAGCCCCCCAAGTGGGGATAATACGGCAATTGAAACACCTAAATAAATAGCAGATGCAGGATAAAGCCCGAGGGAGATGGCTCATCCGGGGTATGTTTATATTTCGGTTGAATGCGAGTGGATGCAACGCCGATTCGAGACAGAAATATTATCAAAATATTTTTGTATCGCCCGGGATACATACATTTATCTTATTATCCAAAAATATGTAAAGTTTAATTTAT
This sequence comes from Drosophila monieri, assembly GCA_035047585.1. NCBI lineage: Eukaryota > Metazoa > Arthropoda > Insecta > Diptera > Drosophilidae > Drosophila > Drosophila monieri. Next base: position 3,239,794 of record JAWNPJ010000079.1, on the reverse strand, counting down.
TCAAATTGCAGTTTATTTATGCCAAGGATATGAGTTGAAACATTTTAATTTGGAAATAAAACACTACTATTGTTCAGATGCTTTCTGATTAAATCTTTTGATTTGAAAATTGCATCAACACTTCCTATGTGCCCCGAAGAATTAATCGATTCTTATTGTCTGACATTCTTCCCGCCCCCGCCCCTTCCCCTGCCCCTGCCACTACCCCTGTCTCCATTCCGGCCCGTATTCTTCCACGTATTTATGCGCAGTCACGTTGTCACCGTCGCGTAGTTCTCCTTTTGTTGGTGCTGCGGCTGCCCTGAATGAATTTTACATTTTTATAGCGCCCGGCCGCAGCACCCTCCTTCCTGTGAGCGAATTGTGGATCACCCTCGGTGTTCGTACATCTGAATTTTTTTGTTTTCCTGCAGATTTGTCACAAGTATTGCCGTACACGCCGCACCATTCCCATTTCATTTTTTTTTGCCATTTGTCGTCACCACCCTCAGCTGCCCACCCTGGCTGAAAAGTCTATCCCGTTGTGTTATTCCACTGAAATAAATTTTTACTGATTTCTGACTAATCTACTAAATCCAAAAGCAAAAAAAAGGCAAGGCCCACAAATAAAATAGATTTTGCAATGTCAATAGGCTTGGCAAGATACCACCCATTCGATGGGCTGTTTTTTCCCAGTGTATCCTTGCTTTTGTGCAATAAAAAGGATGCGATGCGCGAGCGCACACACATAAATATCCCTGGGACACACGCACACACACACACACACACAGAACCAGTCGCCATCATGTGAGTAGACGATGCCGGAACTGTTGTCAAAGGAGGAAGTGGAGTGGCCAAAGGGGGTCGAAGAACACACAGAGTGGCACACAGAGAGTCTGAGTGAGGGAGAGGGATTCTCCAGCCAGTGAACAGAGAACAACCGCAGCAACCGGCGAAGAGGGCAATCACCCGACCCGAGACATCGGATCGCAGACTATGATTTTTGCTTGGGGTTGCAATTCCTATTGATTTTCCGTTGTTTCTGTTGCCTGATGTCGCTTCTGCCACTGCTGCCACTTCTTCTGCAGTGCGGCAAAAGTTGCAAAAAGATTTAAGACGCTCCCGTCCCCTGATCTCCCTCTATGGTTAAATTAAATCCTCTGGCCAAGTGGACTCAGCTTCTTTGCGTTTGCCACCCGCAGCTGCGACTCCGGCTCCAATTTGTTGCAAGTGCCACTTGGCAAAAAATAAACTAACCCAGTGCACATCACCATTTGACACAGTATGCAGATTAGCAGCTCATGGCTTAGCACTCTCCCCACTCCCTCCAGCCACTCAGGATTGATTGATTGTCAAGTGGTTGCAAGTGGGTGGCTGCTCCGGCCCTCGGATGCCAGAAGCTTGCCCCACAATGCCTGGGAAAATGCAATTATTCACAATATGAGTTGTTCTAAGCTTATTAGAGGTTATAAGCTTAACCCGCAGGGACTTCGGGGATCCGGAGCTGCCGAGATACTTAATATCTGGCCGAAGGTACTCTATTTGTTAAAGTCTGAGTGATTCAGTGTTTTATTGCCGGCATTGTTGGTCTAGCATTTTGGTTGGTAATTAGGGGATTCGGTTTTATGGTTAGAAGCCTAATTAATTAACCAGTTAGTTGGTCTCTATCCTAGGGAATAGAAGGTATAGATTCCACTCCAGTATGGTAATTACAGAGCTTCGCTTCAACAGTTTTCATTTTTTTCAAGCAGTTTCAAATCTCTCGTTTCTGGCTGGGTGTCTGCATTTAATTGCTGTTGCCAGCTAATAAATTTTAATTGTCCTCAATTAGCAACGGAATGCAGTGGAAAATACGGACAACCATGGGCTGCGATGGGAAGTCGGGGTTGCAAGTTGCAACTCTTTTGTGCAGGCCTTCGCCGGCAATCAAACGCATGTTTTTTTGTGGCCGCCCTCGCCAGAAGGTTGCTTTGCATACACATTCCGTTTGAAATGACATATTCTGCCGGGCCACTCGAAAAGAAGAGCGGAGCGCCTCAATAATGGCAAGGGGCATGAACACAAATGCTGCACATTCGGGCCCAGGCCAGAAGACGATTCCCGAGTTCCAGGCGGACTGCCCAAGATGACCCTTCTTTTTCCACGCAGGTCTCACACATGCTGCTCATATGTGCGAACCGAAACGAATGCATTAAGCAGAAATTTCATTCATAAAGATTTCATTCCATTTGCCTTCTCAAAGAGACCACAAGGCGTTGGCCTGGACCGGCCTCGAAGAGAAGTCCCAGCCGAAGAATATTTATTACCCAGGGGCGTAGGTAGAGGCACAGCGAAGAGGACTTAAGTGAGGTGCCCATTGCCAATAGCTGCCTCAAAACTGAATTAAAGTTCAAACCTTTAAGGAATTCAAGCACTCCCAACTCCCATGCCACTCTCAAATTGGAGAAACTACAAGGAAAATGCAGTAAATGTGAAATTGTTTTAATATTTGCCACACTCGAATGCCGGGCATGCAAATTCATTGAATGCTGAAAATTCTCAATTTCGCAATTCGCCTTGCTGCAGCTCGGGGAATGTAAGCATGGACAGCAACGGAATTATTTTGTAAACCGAATGACGGGGACGTGCGTGGAGGACTCCCCTCGCCATCGCCATCACCCTCGCCCTCGCCGGGTTAGGGTTCAAACAAATTGCTTGCGACTCTGCGTCTTGGCGGACCTTGACTTGTCGCTTGAGTGGAAAATTGCCGCAGGAGGAAATTGAGGTTGAAATTAATAATTTTAGCCTTTCTGGCATGTCCGCTGGAAGATGAGCCTGGACGGCCGCCGCTCTAGCACTAAAGGTGCCGAAAAAAATTAATTGAAAATGCTCTGCTGCGTCGCCGGGAAGGAGGAAGTCGCCAATCTCCGCTCCGATCTATCTTTCGTTTATTATTTTCACTTTGCATAAGCAGAAAAAGCGCCTTTGTCCGGCTGCTTTGCTTTCAATTCAACCGCAAAGCAATCTCAATCAATCTCGATAGTTATTGACCTGCCCCCTGCCTAAGAGCCCAATATTTCACGTGCTTTTTTCGCTTCTCGCGCCGCCGTCGCCATCGATCAATGAATTTTGTGTTTTTTTTCCCCCATTTCTTGCAACATCTTCGACGGCGGCGGCGGGTTTCGACCGCAATAAGTCAAATACGAGGCCAGCGAGCTTCATTATGTTCCAAGCCCAACCGCAGAAGGGAGCGAACCTCTTCAGGCCAATAACAAAAAAACAGCTAGGGCAGCCAAAGCAGCCAAAACAACATCGGCAACTAGTCTTGGCCCCCAAAAGGCAAGAACAATGCAGCGCAGATAAGTCAATTATATTGACTTGGCCAAGAACTCTTTGAGGCTGTCTGGTGCTTTTAAGGTGGCAGGCAGCTTTTTGCTGCTCCTCTCACAATTCCCACAGTTGAAAGTCAACCTCACCGCCACGGCTCGTCTTGGGTTTCGTTTTTTCTTCAGGTTTGGCTCGAACCAAGGCGATAAAATCAACGCTGTCAATGGAAGAGTGGTAGGAAGTGGGCCAAGTGCTCATGAAACCTGTGATCTGACGACACTTATAAGATAAAAACTCTGGAATAAGTTGGGCAAATGATATATCTTTTAAAATGAAAAGCCTTTATTTTATTTAAATGTGATACATTTTTGGCCAAGTTTCTCGTAGATTCATTTCCATTTTGACCATCTTTCAACCACAGTTATTGGCTATACTCTGCCTCAAAAAACTCTTTCGGCAGACGGTGTTTTATTATTTTTCTGACTGGCACGTAGATTTATACTCATATTTATTTTTTCCTCTTATTTAATTCTTTCGAATTATGTATCATCTTTGGGCCGCATCGAGCTTCGGGCTTGGGGCCTTTGTTTTTGTGTAGACGCAATTTTCTGATTACATTATTGCTCGCAAATTGCTAGATTATAGTGTGCTCGTTGTCCGCAAATTATGGCGGTTATTATTGACTGACAAATTATAGTTATTAGTTTTTCATCGTTTTCAATAAAATGGAAATGCTCTTCCTACGGCCAATTTTGCGCCTTAATATGTGAGAAAGATCGATTAGGGTCGAAAGGAGTTATTTTTGGTAGTAGATGGAACATGAAGCTAAACGAAACACTTAGCTAATTGGGAGTTTGTAGTCTTGGCTAAAAAAATAATAGTTTTCTCTAACTGGGGCTTTCCTGAAATCGCCTTTGTTTATCTCCAAGATACTGTATCTGAAAGCGCTCCTTTCTCTGAGCCAAGATAATTCGATTTCATTCATTTCACCCTTCATTGGCTTTTTCCAACCCGCCGCGACAAAGCAAACATGAAAGCAGAGACTAGGAAACCGGCAGAAAGGCGCAGAAAGCAAGTGCCGAGGAACAAGTGCACCCACATGGCGGCAATCCTGCGGAGAAAGAGCGAGAACAATAGAGAGAAAGCCCTCCGGAGAGTTGGCCAAAAATCTGCAAGGCCCGGAGAGCACTCTCGGGCTCTCTCCGAGTCCCTGCAAAAAAACCAACCCCCCGGCAGCTTTGCAGAGCGCTGCCAATTTTCCTAGAGGAAAACTATGTGGAGTACTACGAGCTCGTATTTTCGCTGATAAGCGGCAGCCGCTTTTTGGGGGGACCTCCTGGGGGACACACCAGGAGCACGACCAGGACATAATTGTAGCTCCAGACGAACGAAGCGAGAGAGAGAGACAGACGGTGGGGAGCAAGCCACGGGGAGTCGGGGCGAATCGATCGATTTTTCATGCTCCCCAAAAACAGAGCGGGAGCTACGGCTAAAAAGAAATTGCTGCATACGCACAGGAGCTATGGAGCCCAGCGGCTTCTCGGGCTGGGGCTCCGCTCTCCTGCACATGTGTATGGGTGTACTGGTGTGCTGGTGTGTGCGGCGTGTATGTATATGTCTAAGGTGTGTTAACCTCAAATGGTCCACACACACACACACTCTCAGGCAAAGAACGCAAATCAAGAGGGTTTTCTTAAAAAATCTACATAAAATAAAATAATAAATATACAGAAATCCAATTCGTAAATAAAAAGATTAATATCCGAGGTTGTATTTTCAGTCTTTTTTGTAGTATTTTTGCCCAAAAAAAACTGGAAACAAGTCTATTATTTATTCACTTTTTTCAAGAAATTGTTTGCTTTTTGCCATAAATAAATAAATTATTTTCATTAAGCTTACTCTTTGAATCCTTTCAGTGTTTCTTTGCCGCAATTATGCTTTTTGTTAAAAACTTCTGCTACTAATCCCAATTATTGATTTTCGGCGAACGCTGTTCTGGCCACAATAACTTTTTTGGTTTTTGTTTAAACTGAAAACCCGGCAAGGTTTCTGTTTTATTTAGTTTTAGACTCCATCAGCACGTTTTACATTTACATGGACACTAAACGCTTTCATATATTGCACTAATACATATATAGTATATGCATTTATTTTCTTATGGTGTATGTTGTATTTCATAGACCCTTGAACAGGATTTCATCCATTCGCGGTTGGGGGGAATTCGCACGAGCTTTCTGTGTTGGACTTTCTCGTTACCGAATTTATTTAAATTATTTTTGCTGTGCCCATTTCCCAAATACACACACTCACGCACTCAAACACGCGACGCGAGACACGCACACAGACAGAGCAACGTATACAATTTTTCACTGCGCCTATGTACTCGGGGGGGATGGGCGGGTGGTGTCGGCAAATGTGTGTTGGTGTGTCTCTGTATATCCTGTATATCCTTTGGCGCGGACCGAACCGAACACACCAGGTATGGAGAAAGCGACGTTGTCGTCCTTCCACGAGCAACTCAATCGACACAATGAGTTCAGAGCGTATTGGAAAAGTCCTCACAACCGCCGAGAGCGAGCGCTGTCTAGGCTAACCGACTTTTCCACCACCAAGCAGAAAGCCACACATGGAACCCGTGCTCTGCGTCTCTGAGTGGGCGCAGAGAGAGAGCCCGGTCGGTCTGGCAGTGGGAAACCCTAACGGGAGAAAGGGAAACTCTCTCCGCGAGCGAAGGAACAATTCTCTCGGCGAGAGTTTTCCCCGAATCATATGTTTTGCATCCTATGCGAAAAATATAGTAAGCCTACACAGATTCCGTCTCCTCCCAAACCGCAGTTGGAACTTCCTGACTTCCTGCGTTTCGTTTATAGCTAACCTGCCAGCCACATCTTCTCACATTTCCCCCCGTTTTGGCCAATAGGTGTTGCTGCCCTATCTGTATTTGTGTAATATCCTGTAGTTTCACGAGCTTCCGTTACACCCTATGTGGTTCTTCTATGGCTGTGAAGGCTTTGAGGGTTTTGGAAAAGTGATGCTCGAATGATGAGTGCCAGTGGGTGGTGTATTTTTGGTGAACTTTCTAGGGCTTGCAACGGCAAAGTTTCTTGTAATTTAAGAAACAGGTTTTTGGAATCAGGATAAGGACCAGAGGGCTACAATACGCTTTCTGGCTGTTAAAAGGACATTAATGAATTGGGAATGAAATGGTGTTGATTATACACTTCCTTAGATCATAACCTTTGAAGTTTAAGCTCATTTCTGGCAATTGCAAATGTTATTGGCCAATTCCGGCCGAAAATCGCGACACACCCAGTTTTAGTGGCCATCATAAAAATAAAGTCAGGAGGAATGAATCAAAGCTGCAGCAAGCAGCCAGCCAAGCAGGAGCTAAATGCTATGCAAGAGCCATAAATACTCATTTTGCATGAATGAGAAAATAAAATGAAATTTGCATTCGACTGCACACAACGACGTCGAGGACCAGGAACAGGACTAGAGCCAGGACCAGGACGAGAATGGCGACGAAAATTATTTGCCTGCAATATACAGTTATTTAAGGTTGAAGCCGACAGTTATGCACACAATAAACGCCGTGAGTTCGTGAATTTGGCATGAGCAGCCCGAAGGACGCAACAGGAAGTTAGCCAAAAACAAAAGTATAAAACGTCAGGAAGAAAAAACAAAAACTTAAGAAGTAGGAAGGAAGCACGCAAAATGCGCGCCATATGATCGGGTAAACACAGGGGTTGGGGGCACGGGAAAAACAGAGAGCTACGAAATGGGAACACGTCAAGTGGGAAATGCGAGGGAACTCACAAACACACGCTAGTTCTAGGACAGAAGACCCCCCAAAAAAAATGGAGAGTCTGCGTTGTTTACAAGACTTCACACACACATGGACACTCACACACACACACACTAACACTCACACACACGGAAGCGAAAGAGAGTTACCGTTAGACGAACCACACGCGTTTTCCAATTGGAATAAACTCTAACAGCAACGGAGCTAAAAATTGAAAACACACCGAACGCGAAGCCAGCAAACGGAAGTCTGAGTGGAGCTCCGAAAAATTATATCCAAGGAGCGGTCTTCGGCGGAATGAAACGGAAACGGAACACATCCCCTACGACCCTACCAGCCTGAGAGAGAGAGAGACCCTAGAGGGGGTGCACAGGGTTGCAGGAACTGGGGGGAATGCAATTTTCGTGGGCAGGCCGAAGAAACCCCGGATTAGGGGCACCCCCCCTTCACGAATTTCTGTAATTAAGCAGCCAGCAAAGCGTAATATAGAGGGGCGGGAAGGGGCGGTAAATGGGGTGGGGCAGACGGTGGTGGAGGCCATCGAGCAAGGGGCTAAGGCAGTTTTAATTTCAAATTAAAAAAGAAGGCCAATTAATTAACCAAGAGAGTCGGATTTAAAACGGAAAGTCGCCGGAAAGGGTTGATGAGGATGGTGACTCCGTTGACAGGTGACAGAGGTGGGCCAAAGAGGGCTGTATCCCTAACACGAAAGTTGTGTTAAAAGTTTTCAACCAAAAGCGGGTAAAACTTCCTTCCCAAGAAATGCAATATAATTGTTTGACAGTTTCCGCAATAAGTTCCCCGGGAAACAAATTGATTGGAAATGGCTTGATAATTTTTGGGGATTTGAATGGGAAGTAGTTTCAAACTTCCATTTTAAGAAAGCCACTCGAATTAAAAAAGCTTTTTATAAATGGAAATCTTTAATCCACATAGCTTTACGCTTCCAGTCAAGGGCCCAATATATATTCCAAAAAATATAGACGTCACTATGGTTAATCATCATTTTGAAACGGAGTCGCATCTAAAAATTTATAAAAAATTTGTTTGGAAAATGGTTTCAGGATTTTACCGCAGATTGGTGGGGAATCGATTACAAATCGATAAAGGTATTCCGTTTAAGGATCGGATCAAAATTGGCAGAGATATATACATCTCTGTGGGCCGTATGGTGCCTTTCCATATATTCCCCACTTTTGAAGGGAGTCCCTGGAAAAATGAACAAAAAATCTCAAAAAAATTGTTCTTCAGGGTTTTAATGCAGATTAATGGAGAATCGGTCTACAAATCGATAAAGGTATTCCGTTTAAGGATCGGATCAAAATTGGCAGAGATATATACATCTCTGTGGGCCGTATGGTGCCTTTCCATATATTCCCCACTTTTGAAGGGAGTCCCTGGAAAAATGAACAAAAAATCTCAAAAAAAATTGTTCTTCAGGGTTTTAATGCAGATTAATGGATAATCGGTCTACAAATCGATACATGTATTCCGTTTAAGGATCGGATCAAAATTGGCAGAGATATATACATCTCTGTGGGCCGTATGGTGCCTTTCCATATATTCCCCACTTTTGAAGGGAGTCCCTGGAAAAATGAACAAAAAATCTCAAAAAAATTGTTCTTCAGGGTTTTAATGCAGATTAATGGAGAATCGGTCTACAAATCGATAAAGGTATTCCGTTTAAGGATCGGATCAAAATTGGCAGAGATATAGACATCTCTGTGGGCCGTATGGTGCTTTTCTATACATTCTTCACTCTTTATTTGCACGTCCTTTGCAAGTTTTCCCCAAATTTTTAAGTCAGCCCCTATAGGTACATTTTTTATTAAATTTTTTTCATGCAGATTGTTCAAGATTCAATTTGTTTCCTTCCATAAATCCCAGTCTAGACACTTTTATGTTTAAGCTGAAAACTTTGACAGTCCACACCACAAATAGTAGGCTATCCAACAGATCCATCAACTTTTCATTTCTTTCGCAATTTCCCTTTAATATTTTGTATTCACATTCAGGAGCTATATTTCGGTGAATATTTAGGACGTATTTCATATTCATTGCGCGTTTTTTGGTTTTATTAGAGTGCTGGCAACAAAACAAACAGTGGCCAAATCTAAGCAAAATGTTTACATTTGGGGGGAAGGTTGAGCTGCTTCTTTGGTTTTTGGTCGATATTTTTTTGTTTTGCTTTTTCTCGGCATAATTTTGCTCATTAAAATTCCATAAAACGAGTCGAGAGCCGGCAACGGAATATAATTGCTTTCCATTCTTGATTGCATCGCGTGCTCGATAAGGATTGATTGGATTGTATCGGATTTGATGCGAGCGAGCCACATCTCTCACCTCGCGCCAATTAAAAGGTTCTCAAGTTGCCTCGTCTCGTGTGCCTCTTGCCTTTCGAGACACGAATATCCTCCCCATGCCGCTTCCTTAAGCTGTCTCAACATTTGGCCACACATTGCCGGCACATGTTTGCTTTATGAGTTATTCCCCTGAAAATTTTGAAACGAAAAGACGAGCATATGGGCCGGCAGACGCCCTCGCCCTTATAAAAGGTTCAATTTCGATGGGCTCAGTTGACCTTTCCTGGGAGCGGGGATTGTAAACTGTCAGAGGCCAGGGCCACGCATGCGCACACTCTCCTGCTTTTTTAAATTTTTATTATTTTGACTTTATCAAATTGTGCTTAATCCCGCTCATCCGAATGGGAAACATGTCCGGGCTGGTAATGATGATGACATTATTGGCTGCAGACCAGCATCTTTCAGTGCGGTTGCGGCTTTGCGGCTTGTGATCGCATTATTGTATATAATTACAGGGTCTGGGAGCTGAACCCAAACAAAACACAGAGCCAATCATCAACGCAGCAGTAGTTTTTATGTCAGCAACAGCTGCCACTTGGTTCTCCACTTTTTAGTGCATTTTTATGTCACTATGAGTTGAGCGCAACAATTTCGTTTTAGTGCGCTTCATTTGTCGCTCTGTTGTGACATTTGTTTCATTTGTCATCGGTTCATTAGTCATCAAAGGACCTGCCCGGACACTCCCTGTCATTCGATATGTGTCGATATCAATGGAGTAGTGTCTAATTTATGTTCCTCCAGCGACACCTAAGGGGAGAGGCAATTAAAGTGCGTGGGACTCAAAATAAAACTATTGTAGATTCCAAAAGGGTAGTATAACGAACTTGAATGAGTTGAGCAACGTTTTGTAGGGAAATTAATACAATTAGTCTAGAATTTATTATATATGCAGTTACTTTTAAAAATAGTTTTACTCTTTAGGTCTTAAATCTTTTAAAATTAGTTCCCTCATCACTTTCTGTTTTTGATGTCCACGGCATTTCGCCTTTGAGATTCAAGATTCATCATCATCCTGTGAAAACAACGTCTTACCATGTTTTCCCGGCGTTTTAGACACCTTTCTGACCACGTTGCAAGGGAGCTGACGTGGCCTGTATTTCATCCTTACCGCCAAGGACTGGGCACAAGTACACAGGACCTGTCAGCAGGCAGAAACCATCATCAACTGAACTTCCCTCATTGAGTAAACAAAAGGCAGCGCGCAGCAGTGATGCCAAATGAAATAAAATAAGCTGCGATTTATTTTAAATTTTAAGTAAATAGTTACAGGACTAGGCACTAAGATGATAGTATTTCTTATCTTGCTTACCAACCAATACATTTTCTTTTAGCCAGAAACTGCCGAGTTGGTATTCTCGGCTACATTTCATGCAGACAACCTAAAGGTTTCACAGCTCTACTTTGCCATCCTAAAGTTGGCTCTGAGCTCGAGTCACGTTTCCACCCGACCATTACCCCACTCTCCAGGACGTTCTGGCTTTGAGTCCTGGTTCTCAAGACCCTGGCTACTCTGGCTAGAAATTTTTGCGGCCACATGACATCGTTCAAGTGTCGCAATTTGATGGCACATTTCGTTAATGCCAACCTCGTTACACATTTATACAAACTCCACCACGGAGTATCTTATTCCGTTGCTTATTATTTTTAAAGCCTTCGTTACTTGTCAAAATGTCCACTCACAAGTCCAAAAAGGAAATCCACACGGTTGAAAATATAAGAAGCGCCAGGAGGCACTATTATTTTGAAATTCGAGCCAGCAGAATCGCGAGTAATAAATACTTGAAATAATTTATTTAAGTGAAATGGAAATGCGTGCCTTTTATTTACCTAATTTTGCTGAGATTAATGACGAATTCCCGCCACGCATCGGTACTCTCACTCCAAGGAAAAATAATCGTAAAAATATAATAAAATTTCTGGAACTGTCTCAGTTCAAGGTTTGCACTCCGTCTTTCTTTTTCACTTTTCTCTCCCATTCAGCTTGTCTGTTAAATTTTGCACAAATGCCAAAGTTTACACGCATCAGCAGAAGCTTCTGCTCAGGAAGCGAGGGTTATAAAAACGAGTGAGGGAAACTTTAAAGAAATCCAAATAAAAGCAATGCAATACCAAAACTTTTGCCCGCCTTTTTTTTTTTTTGTCCTTTTATTTCCTCGGTTTTATGCTGCGATCCCCTCGTGTTTTTCCCTCAAACCCACGCTGGGAGCGCATTAAGCAATTTTTCAGAACAGTTTCCACAGACTTTCAGGGGCACCGAGCACTCTCACATCCGACCCGGCGGATGAGTGTTTGTTTTCGAGGGTCTATTAGGTATGACACTAACAAATAACGACAATTGATATGTCTGGCATTGATGGAGGAGCTGGCTGGAGGAGGCTGGAGAATTGCGCAGAAACAGCGCTTTCGAATCGGAGAAATGGAATTATTAAAACAAACGCCCCTTTATTATATCTGCGGCAACTTTCTTAATTAAAACTCAATAGAGCGCGGCGAATGCCTGCGGGAAAAGATGAAAACAAATTGTGAGCAACGTGCTCGAGGGAAAATTATGTCAATGCACAATGCAAAACTAATTTGGCAACTTGGCAGCAACAGCACTCGCGCCGAACTTTAGGCAAGCGAAATCCTTTATTGTGGCTCCAGATACCGGAGTGTAGGGCCCAAGGTTTCCATGGCCTATCGGTAACACCTACCCAAGACAGAGCCCACGCTAAGGCCCAAATCCGGAGCACAACTAACTCATAAAGCCAAGTGCAACTTTTACAGTTTTCTAGCCTGGCCAAGAAAACAAAAACCATAACCAAACTGCTGCGTTGTGGCAAAACTTTCTTAATAGATTTTTGCTCTGCGATAAACTTTTTCCAATACAACAAAAGGATGGCTGGGTATATGTAAAAAATGGAAGGAACCAAACCAAACAGGAAGAACATTTTTCTTTTTCCATCTTCTAACTCGACTCCTAACGAGAAGACTCTGGCCGTCCGGATTGGAATCGTATTGTGGCCATCTCTTGCTAAATTCACTTTAGTTGGGGAAATTGATTTTCATCTCTGGCCGGCATCTTGAGTTTGTATTGCGGCTTAGTCAAAGTTTCGTTGGCTCTTCGATTTGGGGCGAGGAAAGTGACGGAGTGGAAACAGGATTCGTCCTAATGCCGGGCTTATTGTTTACACATCATATTACATTATGGCGCATTATATTATAAATGGCAATCAAATTGGATTCCTCGAGGAGCCAGGCGCTAAAGAGTTTCGGCAAACTTGTTCTGTAGTCTGGGAGGCAAAAAGAGGAGCCGAGCAAAAAAGCTGACAGACAATTGCTGTAACGAAATGACTCTTTTTCCCCGAAAGGGTTTGAAGACACTTTGCTGTAAGTCAAGCTGTAACCCGGAGGTTGAGCCGTGTTTTCATCACAGCTTTTCCCATTTGACACTGCACCTTAGGAAACACGTATTCCTCTGTCAACCAATTTTCAGACGGCTCGGCCTATGCTCCTTCACCGGCCCGGCCCATAAATCCTCCCCTCCCTGGAAACAAGTTAATCTTCATTTTCCTGCTGCCTTCTATTAAAATGCCATGCATCAATGTGACAGACTAGTGAGAGGGAGCTGCAAAAACCACAGCTCAGTCACTACTGTGTTTCCTTTTTTCAACCCCTCCTGTCAGGGCCTCATAAACTCAATTAAAATGAACGAGCTGGCGCAAGAACTAGTCAAAGTAGGGGCACCCACATGCAGATGCAGATACAGATACAGATGCCCACTCCCAGATACGAAGACACATTTGTATCTGACGGACGGTCGCTGAGAAATCCTGGCAAGGTTAATAAGCGAGGGAAATGGAGAGGTCAGAGTCGCAATGGACGCAAGTTAATTCCATTTTAAAAGCAAAATATTATTGGAACTATGATGTTCAAACGGGCAATGAGAACTGCGGTTAGGGGTTGCCAACTTTTGATTAGTCCGGAAGAAGTTGTTCCCCCTCGAAAAACGAAAGGAAGGTTTTTGCGCTCCACTTAATATTTTAATGGCGGCAAATTGTTGCAATTGCAGCCAACCGATCCTGTGGGAACCCGTCTTGCACTGCCGGAAATGAGTTCTTGATGGCCCTTGGACGCATTTCGGACCACCCGAAACCGAAACTTTCCAGTGCAAGGCTTACCCGGCTAATTAAGCCTTGTCCACACCCATTGTCCGCCGTCTGTTTTGCTTTTGGGCTCAGCTGCTGCCGCAAAAACCTCGCCGGGTGGACCATAGAGCCAGGAATGAATTAGAGCTGCGACACTCGAGCACGTTTCTGGTTTCTGGCCCCAACAGTCCCTTTTTCCTTTTCCTGGTTTACCAACTTTTTGCTGTTTTCAATGTCAGACAATGCGCACGTCGCGTTTGTCTGTTGGAAATTTATGTGTCTGCCATTCATTTGGATGCAAAAGCACATTTTCCTCCGCCCCCAGTTTCCTTCCTGTTTTCCGTTTTTTTTAAACAATTTAAACTCACTGACTCCTCTTTTTTGGCTTTTGCAATTAGTTTTTGTGGCGGGCCATACGCCCATGCAATATTGCTCAATAAATTATGCACTGATCATAAACTAATTGCATTTTTGCATGAATATAAATTTTAAAATAATTTAGAGAAGAGAAGAGTTTATTCTTTATGATGTCTGCTCCCGATTGGTCCTAATACCGTCGATCCCCATTAAAAATGCATCACATCTTGTCGAATTCGAAAGCCAGTGCATCCGAACTTGTAATGCCAAGGACATGGCTGAAAGGTTCTAAACCGTAAGGATGAAGGCCAAAAACTGTGGAAATGTCAGAGTTAAAAGGAGTCAACTGGCCAACGGAGGTCGATGGAAGCCGGAAGGAAAACAGTCAGGGCAGGCGGGGAGACAGGACTTTTGGCTTCCACACAACAAAGCAATAACGAGTATTAACTAGGATCGACTTGAGCAGGCCAACAAAGAAAATCCCATCAATAAAATTGTTGTTTTGGCCACAAACATGAGCAGGACACTGAAAGGACCAAATCTGTACGTACTGCGTGTGTGGCAAGTGCAGTCGAGAAACTATTTGCCAAGCTCTTATGCAGCCGTCCGACCAGATGAGACCGAATCGAGACGAAGCTGTACCAGTAAGTTAATTATTAATAACTTTTTGGAGGGCACATTGCCAAAAGCCACTCCCTACAACCGAAAAAAAAGCAAGGAAGCCATAGCGACCACTTGAGCGTTTATTGTTTTGCCAAAAGTTGCCACCAGCGCCCACAAAAGGAGGCAGGCGGAGGAAAGCCGGCATTAGCCAAAAGTTTTCAAGAGTTTATTTTATTCAATCTATATGGGGGTGAGACAATGGAGCACTGGGGATTTATTTAAGTGGGCTTAAATGCTTTGCGAGAGCAGGGAAGATGCAAAGTTTTGCATTTCCTCGCTTGCTTTGCATAAATTGAACAGCCACGTCCCTAATGCCGCTAATTATACAGTCAATACAAAATAAAACAAAAACAGCCGGCAAACGGAACAAATCATAGATTTTCAGGGCTTAGGTCAGAGGTGCAAAGGCAGCCAGGAGCGACCGGAAGGAAGCCGTCGATTGCAAATGGATTCTGAATAATTGAGGAAGACCTAATTGATTTCCAGAGTATTCGCTGGCCTCCACCCTGGTGGGCATTTAAGCCTATTTTTCCTAATTCTAGTCTTTAATTTTCCGCCTTCGCCGCTTGGCCTTTTCTGGTCAAGTTCATTCGATTATCTTAATGGTGGCAATTAAAATTAATTTGCATTCTGCTTCCGACGAACTTTAACAACACATTGACCGTTAAATGAGGAATTAAAAATAAATTGAAAGTGAAATTAATTGCAGGGTGATGCTCCCAGTCAAGTGGAGTATGTTTGAGCTGACTGGGCCCACAAATACTCTTATCCAGAGCGAAATTAGTAGCCGGCAGTGGCCCAGTAATGTTTAATGAATGCATCGTGCCTTTGTCTTGCGGACAATTGATGGAAAGCAGTATCTTCGGTTGCTGCAACATTCGCTTCATCGTTTATCAATTCCATTTCAGTTAGTTTGGCCAGTATCATTTTTCTTTCCTCACAGATTTCGCACGCCCCGACCACCGTCCATTCAGGCCAGTTACTGAGCCGGTTACTGGACTGGAGCTGCTCGGTTTTGGATTTCCGCACCCTGCGACACTTGACACGCAGCCAAGCCCACGCTCCTTCCCCCAATCACTCAGTTGGCCAGTCGGGCATTCGCCCATTCATTCGGCCGTCCGGGCAGCGGCGAACAAAGACGCCTCTGGTCAGCCAACTGTTGACATTGCTAAATGAATGAACCCTAGTTAAGTTACAAAATTGCATCAAAAAAGAAGTGGCCACAGGAAGAGGAAGTTTGCTGCGAGTTTATCGAATTCTCAATGCCCTGATGGGATCAAATTGGTTTCAGCAAATGTTATTTTTAGGTTTAAAAAGTTGCCAGCAGATGTAGCAAGTCCCAATGTTATTTGTACTCAACAAAAGGATTTAAATGTTGTACAAAAATATTACTATTTTTTCCATGATACCCCTATAGTGGTATACCCTTGCCATTCTTCATCCGTTGGAAAGTAATGTCCTGCAGAAAAAAAAGTGTCATGCAGGCTGACAGTGACAGAGACAGACAAACTTATACAAAAAGAGAGGCAGGAGTCACAACCGAGTGCAAATCAAATGCATTAAGCGCAACGGTAACCGAGAGCGTTCGAGTATCAACCTGAACTCATCTTAGCCCAGCGATTCCATTTATCCATTTAGCGCTGAAACTATTTCCCCTCCAACTATCTTTTTGTTTTTATTCGTTTTTGTTCAAGTTCGACACTTTGCACGTACCTGCAGTTGGGAACAAAGCTGGCAGGGATGCAGCAGCACAAATCCCATAAAAATGAAAATGGCCGAAGTAGTTGGAAATTGCAATTTAATTTCGACCGCAAACACGGTGCTGAGGCTGGGAAAACCTGAAAGAAGGGCGAGTAAAAGACCGGAACGAGAAGCCAACAACGTCACTCCTCTTCTGATGGCTGGACGTGCAATATAAGAACCCCATTTGGTGGCCTCTGACCCCGAGACCCAGTCCCCCAGGTTTGTTTGTTTACCTTCCCCGCCCCCGGCCACATGTGCGTCCCATTTATCACTGAATCGCATTTTAACCACAGGATATTTGATCTGCTGCCATTTGACACAAGTCTTGGCCAGCCACCCAAGGTCCCAGCAGTTCCCCCTCGACATGTGGATACAGATTTGCCAAATGCGCTGCAGCTCTGGGGGACGGTTTGTTTGTTCTCTGAAAAATCAATAAACTGATAAACATATTGCACTGCTACCCCGGTGGCTGAGCCCCGAATTCAATTTTGTCAAATACAATTTGGGGCCCACCTATAGCCCGGCCAAAGCTGTAGCTGTTTGGAATGGAAACTAATTTACAGTTTATGGGCAAAGTTAAACAGCCAATCGGCTGACGAAGCCCATAAAATATATTATTCCATTAAGGGTTTGGGAAAGTATAATAGCCATTGGGGAGTTAATAGTTTACAATTTTGGCAAATTCTAGGTTAGTTCCAATTATCTTATAAACTAAGCTTCCTGTCTGGCTCGTCACTTTCAGATCTCATCCAATTTGCTCGGATTTGTCTCTTCAAAGATCTCACTGCTTGAATTAGTTTAATAAAATTAAAGGGCATTAAAGCCAATCTACTCGAGAGCTGGAATATATTCACGAGGAATTCCCAGAAAGGATTGAGAGGCTTGGCAGGCATCCCCTTTCAAAGACCTGAGCGACTCCCTTGCCAGAATACCAACAAAATCAGCGAGGCAGCGATGCAAAATTCAGACAAGAGCCGAAATTTCCTCAAAATGTTTTCCGTTGTTATTGGAGCGGTTGCTTTTGTTTTCCGCTCCTCTGGGTGGTTGTCCTGATAAAACAAAGCCGGGAAGTTTACTCTAATAAAATATAATGATTATGATGTGGAGCGTTTTCGTAGTGTATCGCCGCAGGCGTAATCAAGGGAAATATCAATGATTCAATTCATGACAAGTGTTTGCCGGTCGAACCCAATTTGTTGCTTGTTTTGACATCATCAGTGGCATTTCGCATCCCCCACCAGCGGGCCACCAGCATCATTATCGTGGTGCTGCCGCTTGAATTTTTATGAGAAAAGTGGCCCCATAATCGTTATGTATGAGTGCCATTTACCCCCCAACTATTGCTATTGCCACCCCCGCCCAGAGGAAGCACTCGACGAGCATCCAAGCAAGACAATCATTATCTTTGCGCGCCCAGCTTCAATCGAGAAACCCCCAGATTTTCCCTCCCTGCCAGGCACTTTGAATGTGTGAGCGACAGGAGAACTATTTTTCTATTTTCCCCCTCGGCTCGACATTCGATAGAGTAATTTGTCAATAAAACTAAAGATGGAACCCAAGTAAAGAACAAATTCCAAGTCTTTGCAGTGATTGAGTGTCTAGACAGGTAGTCACAACACTTGTGAGACTAGCTGTCATTTATTCCACTTTCTGTCAATCAGATTGTATCCGAATGTACTCATAATTCGTTGTAATTATCAATCATATTATCCATTCACCGAAGCTCTCTTAGTTGCTGTTATTAAAGTATTTCATTAACATTTTTTCATTAGCTTCATTTAGGTCCCACTTCTTTCATCATTTAAAATACGCCCGGAGTATTTCGTGTATTAACTTTATGGCCACCCTATCATTATAAATTAAAAGGGCAAAAAATACATTAAACCCCTTGCCCGGAGGCAGCGCTAGCTTTTGGGGCCCCATGGTCAGTGCTGTGTGTAAATTAGTGGTAAAGCAAATATTTGCTGCACAATCCGGCCAAATTATATATATTTGTGTAGGCACATTAACAATTAATTACAAGTGGCGTACACAACAACACCACGTCGTTTGATGTCGACGGTGATAACATGCCACATACGCCCCGTTGAACGCGGCTAATAAAATTTAAATATTGATTTATTTCCCTCGTGCTGCCCCCTTTGGCCGTTTTTTTGCCTTGTTCTTGCGGCCCGTTTTATGGGTCTAGTAAACCTGAAAGCTGGAGCCGCCCGAGGAGACCTGAGACTAGGAGCCTTCGTGTGTAAATCAGCATAAATCCTGTTGTTTAATTTGCTTACCGAATTGGGTCATTAGCGATGATTTTACAATGCCATAAAAAGCTGAAAGAAACCCTAACGACCTCGGCAACTGGCGGTTCTCAACTAGGCTAAGGCGGGAAAGAATGTGTGGAACTTGTGGCCTGAAACGATTAACCCAAAAGTTCTCAGCTGCAATCGTCGCAGAGAAAAATTCTTATTACTCACACATGATCATCAATTAGAACGCCTGCAGTCATAAACAAATTTGCGTACATCATCATTTATCATATGGAACGTAAATGCCTTTCGAAGCCCCCAGCTGCGTCCATTGTGAGTGGCTTGCTCCACTTAACTCGGAGAGCTTCATAAACAAAAACTTTTATATTAATAAATAAATAAGGAACTGGCCGAGAGAGATATTGCCTCTCGAATGATTTCCCAAGAATCAGTATCAAAATTGTACTCTCCAGTAAGTGTCCCCTAAAAGCTTCCCAGAAACGGCGGAGAAAAAATATTAGCAAGACCTTTTAGAAACGTGCCCATTTCTAGTACTTATTGTAATTATTATTATACTGTTTCATGATGACAGACCTGTCGGCGCATATCTTGCAGCTTCCGTTCAACAAAAAGAATAAAAAAGATTCGTGAGAGTCATCTGCATCATTTATCACTTCTTTTAAAAATTTTACCATTACTAGGTCTTGAAAAAGATTTAGTTCAGGGTTATATAAGGGTATAAGGAAAAATATCTATTCCCATTGCCTATCAGTTTCTAAATTACTATTTTATATATTCAAAAAAATAAACACTCACTGAATAATTAATGTTAATTTTGGGAAATTTTCCTTTTGATTTATTAGCCATAAAATTTTGGTTACTTCTTGCAAATAAACCCAATTTCTATCTACGCATCTACTATTCATTAATCAGTCATTCATGCTCCAAATGCTGGCCAAGCCTTGGCCCAGCTCATAGCTGGAACTCCGAAACTCATTTGGCACATATTAATTAACAGTCTGAAGAAGTTGGCCATTGTCATAAAACGCTCAGACATGCAAGCAATTTGTATTATGCTGTAGGAGATTTCCACCCACGCACTCCCTCGCAGCACAGGGCGAGGGCCACTGCAAAGGAAGGGCCTCGCCCTGCAAAATTTTATTGCCTGGGCGCGAAGTTTGTTAACCCTTCTCCCAGTTAGATATAAAATCGGTTTCTTTTTTGCCTTTGTTGGAAAGGAAAGTTCACTTTCTGCCGGAAGTCGCTTCAGACTCTGGGCTTGGCCAGAACATTTAATTTCTGACTCATTCTCTATTCCGGGGCTTCTCTGCACGATTTGTTTTCGAGGTGTTAGGGAGCAGAGATTAGGAGATTTATACGCAGATTCCGTACTTGTTAAGTGTGCTCTCTTTGTAAGCCTCAGCTGTGTTTGTTTGTAAACAATTTTGGTTTTAATTAAAATAGGTCCCTTTTCGTAGAATCTTGTGGTTTTCACACACATGGGTGAGCAATCTAGATGCAACAAGTATTAAAATATTGTATCTAGACTCTAGAACATATATAAAAAAGATTTGGTTTAATAAACTAATAGAAATCGAAAAACAAGACCGTTAGGTATTCAATATTTTCCATTCTATTTAATCCATCTTGATAAATTATAAAGAAATTCAAACGCAACGCTTTCTTTTTTCCCATGATATTTTCTTTTGATGGAGCCCTAGATAATTTCCTCGATTTTAATTTGTAATTTTTTAATCATTCTCTCCCTGGATAAAGTTCACATTTATCCATTACCGAAAAATGGCTTTCGACAAAAATTGTTTTTGATACGCTTGGGCCGTCATTATCAGAGGAGGCTGAGCCCGACACACAAACATGCGAGTTATCGAACAACTATAGATCATGGGCTTAATGGCAGGTCGGAGATATCGAAAAAATTGAACCGAATTGATAGAAAGCAGCAACAGCAACCGTAGAGAGTTTGAAAATATTTATCATGCTGTATTAATCAATTTCATATGCTTCAGAAACCGAATAAAAAGGGATCGGGTCGGCCAACGGGGTTTGTCTAATAAAAAGCTGTCTCGCGTTTGATAAACGCGACCGATAACAAAACGACACACGGAAGGTTTGCAGCACCCGCACGAGATGAGCCCAAAAAACGGAATGGGATGGGGCGTTGGGGCAGTGGCTGAGGCAGTGGCCACTCCAGCGGCTTCTTCCCTTTTTTCTTCATTTTTTTCTTGGCCAAACATTTCGTTTAGGCACGCCACACCAACCCGCCGAACCTGAAGAGAGTGGGGAAAACGGGGCCAAACCCAAAAAAAACGGACACAACAAATTTTTAAAAAGTCATCATTAACCATTAGCGACGTCATCGATTCAATTCGTCGGGGTCGATGTCGTGGTCGATTCTGTTGTTGTTTTCCTCCTGCCCCTTTGGTGCTGGTGCACCTAATTAATTGTTAATTAATTAACATAGATACAATGTGCTGCGTGTGTTTGGCAATGGGCCACCAAACATACCACGGCTGCTGCTGTTGTCATAATTTTCATATCGGTGTTTCCTCCTTTGTTGGCTGCACATAAATTTTTTCTTTTTTTTCTGAAATGCATGCAACACGCACCGGCGCCAAATACATGGAATCTTTCGAACAAAAAACAACAAACCTACAAAATGCCTAACAAAACGCAGCAAAGCCAAACAAAACAAAAGTCGAATTCATTTGCGTGTTGGCCCTTTGTTTTGGGCCAAAAAATATCGTCATCAGCCGCTGGACGCTGCACGCGACCAAAAAAAATGTAAAACCAACAACGGTGGCCACAACCCGGCTCCAAAGTTACCTGATCCGATCCCATATCACGGCCAGCAAATTATTTCGGGTTTGTTTTTTCAGTTGGGCCGAATGAAGTGTTTGGTCAAGTGATGAGCAAATTAACTGAAATTGAGCTGGTGGCACTTGAATTAAAAAGTACTTTGGGAGTAAGAGGCCACCACAGGTGGCCACGGAAGTGTCAATATTAACTGGGCTCGGGTGGGGGGACTGCGAAGAAAATATTATCCTAAGAAAGACTAAATGGCTTTATAAATAAATCTCAATCTCATTCCATCACCTCTTACTTGAAACTCAATGAAAGAAAACCTTAAATATTAATTTTAGAGACTTTCTCCAAACACTTGACGATCACTCATTACTCACTCACGTTTCCTCCATCAGCAATGAGACAAAAACTGTATCATTAAGACCAAGAGTGGCCAGGCAATCACCCGAGAGTGTGTACATAGAGTCATTGTCGTTTTCCTCTCAGCAGTGCAGGCCATTTGAAGACACGCAACATTCAAATCAGGCCCAATAGCCAGTTACAGCACTGAGCGAAATTTATAGGCAATTTTTCTATTTTAAAGACTATAAAGTGATCTATAAATCACCAACGATGAAGAAATTTTAAGATTAGCTGTAACTGGAACAGAAACTGGAAAGACACACTCTCGATAACCGTCCGGAGCTCGCGGCTTGAAGCCATCAGCATCTCTATTGATGCCGACGATATCCAGCAGATACAGATACGCCCATCAGATACACGGTGTATCTCTTGTGCGAAGCGGTCTGGCCTGTTGTCTCCCTAGTTATTATTGAAATTAAATTACCCCTAATTGAATCTGAAATGGTCAATAAAATCGCATGCCGACAACTATTTTGTTTTGGGGCTTTGATAGGCTCCGCCGAAGGGGCACTCCGAGGGTTTGCCTCAATTTGTTTGGCTTTTCATTTGCATATGCATGGCAAAAAATTCATTTTTGTTTCGTTGTCGCTTCCATTTCGTTTCTCTGTGGCGGGGACGGGCTTTTTTAGCTTTATCAAAATGCAAATTGAATTAATTGTTGTTATTTCTCCTCAGATCGGTTATCGCTTAATGTAGCTATTTGTCTTTGTCCGCTTGGGCCAGGCGACATATATCGTTGAATTGCGGCATTTGTGGGTTAACTTGATGTAGGAATTGGATAAATTGGTCCAGCAACTAGCTCAACAGTACAAGTAAAAAGTAGTTGATAATTAATTGCAGTAAGTTTTTCCCTCAAATTCCTTGATGATGCCGCAACTGTTTCATATTTATTCGCTTCTGAGAACTCTTACTCTATGGCTGCTTGAACTTCTTCAAACGCTTCTGATGCCGATGCTCCCCGCATGGCCATCGATCTGCCAAGTGGTCAGTACCGAAGAGTTTAGCTCTAATTACCTAATTGATCGATATCTTTCTGTCACACTCCTCCTCCAAGGCGGCTTTGGTCTGGGATAATTGCCCGACTCGTTAGGCAACTAATTCCGATTCCACTTCAATTTCCATTTAGGCACTTGGAAAATGCACGTTTCTGCTTTTCACATGAACAATTGACGGCCAGCGAAGAAGATCACTCAAGCTGAAGGCCCAAACGCGAAACTGCCAACGCAAATCAGAGCCAAATCAAATCAGAGACAAGTCAAAAGCTAATTAACTGGAAATGCGCAAAGCGAGAGAACAAGAAAGGAGATCAACTGGAGATCACTCCAGCTGGAGACCGAAGACTCCGGTCTGAAGACTGATGATCGTGGTAAGTCAAAAGTAAATTACATGCGAACATGAAAGATGCAGATAAAACATGCCAAACAAAATAAAGCTCAGCAAACAAACAACCGACAACGAACAACAGCCAGCAATGACATAAAGCATTTAGCCGAGGAAAATCAGCGAATTGATGATCAGTCACTGATCTATGCTGGCCCCGATGGATGCTCCAATGGCTTTGCCTTTTGCTTCGCGTTGGCTCTGGCCTGAAGAGCCTGGTCTATACTGGCGGAGGCTGCGGTTCCTCTTGTTATTATGTATGCCAAACAAAGTCACAACAAGTTGACGACATGAAAAGAGCTGCAAGTAAATAAATGGCCAGGACCATGGGATCGAAGCCAAGTGGAAGATAGTTCGATCGGATGGATCGTACAGCTCCACTCAGCTGCATTACAACTGAGCCGCATATTTTGGCGTGTCTTCAATCAGAGGAAATACTTGGCTACACTGCAAGAATGGCAACAACAGGTGTTCTTCTTAAAGAACTTAAAGCTAAAATAAATAAAATATCGAAGCATTTATTTTACAAGTGCAACCTGCTTGGCATCGCTTCCCTGGAAACTGTTTAGCGTTTTTAAAGTGCTCTCTTGGCACAAAACTTGTCAGAGATCTTTTGACCATAAATCCAAACGCAGTCGAGCGGGAGGAACACAATTTAAAAATTGTCTAAGTCAAAGGCAGGGCAACGTGCACCTTTCCTTGGCTCCGAACTCCTGGCTGGATGGCTGCCTGGTTGGCCATAAAAGGTCAAACACTGCATTCTGGCCAAACACTTGTGAACCCGTTTAGCCTTGGCCCGTTTTGGGCGTCTGTGGCTGGTAATTGCCCCCAAAGATTTATTTGCACGCCCCCACCACACACTCTAGATGCTGGATGCTGGATGGTGGATGGTCTCTGGATGCTGGATTTTGTATTCTGTGGCAAAAAGCATTCTTTATGCCAGTCTGCTTAGCTCTCGGCCACAGATAACTGGGCCCAGCTCGCCTCTTCGGGCCAAAAATCGAGCGTGACTTGGATCTTTTCCTACATTTCTTACCGTTGTGCCGTGCCGGAGAAGAAAAAAGATTCTCACGAGCCAGCCAGCCTCTCAAATTGGTTGACAAACTAGTCGGGTCTGCTCATATATGCCGGCCTATTTGCATATATCCATTGCCCTGCGCATACCTTCCTCCCTTTCTGCCTAAGTAATTGCTTTTGTGGCACGTCTTTAATATGTTTATTGGCCATGGAGTGCGGTTCGGGTGAACGTGCAGCACCTCGGGGGACTGCTTGGACCCGATAGTGCGGCATTAAGTGGTAGCCAAATCTGTTCGCCCGACCCTGCCACCGAGTTCCTTTCCCCCAGTCGTGGCGAATTAGCTCTGGCATTGACTTTGGCTTCTCCGATTGTGAGAGAATGCCGCAAGGAAATCCTGGTTATGAATAGATCTTGGCCCATTGGATGGGGGCTCCTTGAAATATCCTTCTCCACTCAGTGAATTGCATTGAAGCTTAAGTGTGGAATTAGTAATTAAGCACATGCGTTCTGGACCATTAGCCTTATTGTTTAAAGTCTGGATCCTGAGATAAGTAGGTGGATTGAAGGTAATCAGTTTAATTGGCCAGGTTATGACTTAATTACCTCTAGAATTCAGTTCTAACAGGCAAACAACTTGACAAATTAATGCAGTTCTTAAGTGCATCAGAGTAAATATCACTCAAGTGTCTTTAAATGGATAAACGATGAACTGCACTGTACAGTTCATTGGTTATTGGCACATTATTCTTCATGCATCGTGGACACCATCTGCATATTCAATGCCATCTGTGAGTTTTGATTGCAGCCTTAGCTCCTTGTGTTTTAAATGATTGTCGCGGCTTCTCCTTCAGAACTGGCTTAATGAAGTCGAAAACACATTCTCGCAAAAAACGCTCGTATAAATAAACAGAAACATCCTCTTTCGACTGACCGAGAGCTTAATAAACGGGGTCCCCTTCGGCTAAACTTCATTAAAGTCGGTGGAAGATGGCTGCAAAAATTATGAATTCAGCTGATTTATAAGTGGAGCAAGGGGAAGGGAATGCCACAAGTGACAATCTGCGACAATTTCTCGTTTTAGAGAAACAGGGCCATCCAGCCAACCAGCCAGTGAGGAAGCGGGCTCAGGCTGCGACTCAACGTGATGAGCAATTGTGCGGCAAAAACTTAACATGTTGGCTGCTGTAGGGGGGCAGGACTGTGGGACAGACATTGACATGAACTGCCAGCTAATCGACGGCGAAATAAAAAACAAAAACGTGAGCCCGAGTTGGGAGCCACTTCGGAGATTCTCTGACAAGGCGACCCATTTGTTGTTTTCACTTGTGCACCATTTCACAGACACTTCTCTTGCCATTCTACTGGGAAGGAGAGCCAGGCAGGAGCGGGGGCGATGAAAGCGGGAGACACAGGTCATTCGTTACTCTATAGACACTGTATAGTAGAAGCAACTAATTTAATTTAAATATTTTCAATTATTCAATTCAAATAGGCTCCAGGTGAGTTCATGCATTTGTAATGAATATTTCCAATCCATAATTGTAAGGATAGGGATAATTGCTATCCTTTCTTCCTGAGTAATAAACAAGGAACAGTAAATGGAGCAATTTATGCTCCTACACGCAAAGAGTATCAACCATTTAGCTTTGTTTTCTTGCCAACCCAGGTTTTCCTTTTCTCTGACCCGAGCTTTTTCAGCTTGGCTGTCGCACCGCCTCCAAAGAACATTAAACGTGCATGTAAGGCAATAACTACTATTACGACTAAGACGACTAAGGCATCTAAGACTGCGACTAGCGAGTAGTGACTCCAGGTTGTTGCTTTTTGTCTAGTCCAAGTTTTTGTCTGCAGCTTCCTGCAAGTTTTTGCCGCGTCTTCTCCGTCTGCCTTCGGATCTCGAAGTGAAGCTGGGGCTAAGCTGGATATCTGAAGCCAAAGCTGGCACTGCCGCTAACGATGTATTTATGCCAAGCGACAAACTGTGGGAACAAATAAAAATTTAGCAAAATGCCAGACACTGAGCAAAGTGAAAAGAGGAAAAAGAGACGAGGAGGGGAAACTGAATCATCCGATTGTGGGTCGGCGGAGTTCAACTGCAACTTTGGGGAAGAATGTTCCGCTGTCATTAATGTCAAAATCATCAAACTGACAATATTGTAAAACTTCGGGTAGTACAATATTTCTCGAGTTGCTTGTCAGACACTTTTCTTCCTACTGCTCATTGACATTTGGATTGCATTCTTCCAAAAAAAAAAAAAAAAAAATACTTTGCATGCAACTTCTGGGCTGCAAATACTTTGCACAAATCGACCGTCACGTTTTTCGCGCGCTTCTTCATCATCGTCTTCCGATCTCTCATGGATGCAGCAACTCCAGCATTTCAGACCCGGCTTTGCATCTCTCTCCCTTTGGGTTAACCATTTTTCCCCAACGTATTTGTCTGTCAACTCTGGCGACAGTAAGCCCAAAATCAACAGCTCGAGTGCCATGTGCGATGTCCTTGCCCAGAGATTCAATAAAGACATGTGCTGCAAACGAGAAATGCAGAAGCCAAAGGGACCTATAACTTTATGAGAAAATAGCAGTATTCTCCAGAACTAAAAAGTATTCTCTACAGGGATTAAGTAAACTATGGGATAGAATTAGCTTGAGAGCTCTACCTTTAAGCTGTTTAGTCCAGTTTAAGCCTTCACAAAAACGTGTTGAAGACGGGCTTTAATATGGGAAAATACCAACACGATTCATCGGCAGCCAAAAGGTCAAATTCCCCGGTTAACACTCGTGCAAACAAAAACCGAAAAACGCTCTTCATTTTACGAGCCTGCAGCTTCTTGCTGGCTCCTCCTCCGCTTTCCCGCCTTTTCGCTGGGGAGCCTCTTCCAGTTTCTGCCGGTCATAATAGTAAAAGCAAATTGCGGCAATTGCATTCATCATTAGGCGCCACTTTTGGGGGGTGGCGAGAGCATAGACAAAGGTGCTGTTAACCCAGCTGCCACCACCCAGCCCATAAATGATGTTTTTATGAACGAGCTCACATTCTTGCAATTTACGCCGAGAGTCGAGTCGAGTCGAGTCGGTGATTTGTTGCAGTTATCAGCATTTTTCATTTTGAAAAGCCCTCGCGGTCTGTTAACAGAGACACATCATCAACAAGGCAGCATTTGGAGCGAAATGGTATATGCACTGAAAGAAGACTACTTCTTGCTTCTTGACGTACAGGATAGAATCTATTCTGAAGAACTTCAAATTCAAAAGATTATAACTCATTCGCCCTGTGGGCCAAGCTTACAAGAGTGTAAGAACTTTTCTCGCTGTGTAGTATTGGGACCTGCCACGCCCCCCCAAGCACCTACACTCCCCCCCATTTGTGTGTGGGTGTCATAAGTCAGATTTATGTGTGCAAAATAGTTGCTCGAATGTGCTGGCCGAGGTTTCGGCGTGTCCCCATGCACTTTACCCTTCTCCAAGGCACTGGGCGGCGGCGGGGGCGTGGCCCAGCCTAGTTATACTCTGGTGCGGCTGCTGCTGATGTGTAATATGATTTGTGGGCTTTGTTTAAAAGTTTTACTCCGAGGCGTTGTGTGTTATTGTCTCCGATTTAACTTGGCCAGAAGTTGACATTCTCTCATGTGACAAAAGAAAAATGGCAAACTAAGCTCAAGAATGCGACAAGCACTTTGTACTTAAGGGGATGCAGATGGAGCCGGGTGTGGAAAAAGATTTCGTTTCACAGATAAGGTTGCTTTTTTGAGTGAAAGAGTAGATGTGTGTGAAATATTAATCGGGAGGGGCTTACGCGGCGGCCAAAACGGGAGTGATGCACATAGGAATGCGATATTTGAGTTTGCACAGAATTCATCAACAGATAAGATGTAAATGTCACATGAAATAAATCAACTTGTACATTTAATTACGCAACAAAATTGTTACTCTGCAGAATATATTTTTGTTCTAATCCGAGACTAAAGATTTTAAAATGGTGCCTCCAAGTATCCTCCGGCCATTTGGCTGAAAACAAACTGTTAAGATATTTAAGGAAATTACTGAAATTACCCCAAAGAAGAGACTATCGGGTGGAAATCTGCCAAATTACAAGGAGTAAGATGGAGAGGCAGAAAATCATGGAGATGGCAGCCATTAAATACGAGATACTTCGCGCCGACACCAAGAATAATGACGGAGGTTTCGAAAGTGGGAAAATACATATTTCACAATAAGTGCATAAATCACAATTTGTTCGCCGGCTAGTGGCTGTGGATGCAGATACATTGAGACATTGCAGATAGTGATATTCCGGATAAGGGACTTACCCGGCAAGGAAGTAATCCAATCAGCGCTTTGAGCAATCCAGTCTCTCCTGGGCAGGCCGGGCCAGAAATGCACACAATGCACAAAATAAATAAAAACACTTTCCACTCTAATATATCTGTGGATTTTCGGCTTGTTGCTCTCTGTGGCATTCAAATGCTTTTCACTTGCGGCGCTCAAAATAAACACTTCATTATTAGAAACACATGCAATGCATTTTTAGCAGGGGGCACCTCCAAAGGGTTGGTGCTGGCTCTGTTCGTAGTTGCTGGTCGCGCCTTGAGGGCGAAATTTTAAAAATATACAATATTCTCTCTCTATTTTTTCACATCACTGCACGTTTCACGTTTATGTTCGGATATTCTCTGTTGTTTTTCGAATTTTGCACACGCAACGGAAATGCTACATGAAGATGCAAATGTATCGTTACGGCTTGCTGGGGGAAAACCAAGGAACGGCAATCCCAAATGGAAGAAAAGCGCACAGCGCCCAAAAATAACTTGAAAGGCAACTAAAAGGGGGGATAATGTAAGCAAAAGATTCAATCACACCGACAGAAAAAGATGCACCAAATATGGAAATAAATTTGGTATTAAGAGTTTTCATTAGATGGGAGGTTTTATTCAAAGATATTATTACCGGAACTACTCTATATCTCCGCTCTGTATATTTTCTTTGTTATTTAATGCCATTTCATTGATTTTCCGCACCATCGATTCACTTTTCTGTTTAATTTTATTTTTACGCGATCTCCCGCCCAAATTAAAAATAAATCCGTCCGCGAGTTTCGAGCTTCGCGTTCGCCTGTTCGAAATGAACTGAAGACTGGAAGACAGAAGCCCCGATCTGCGTCGATGCCGATCCCCAGTTGTCTTCTTCAGAAGAGCGCCGGCCGCCGAGAGAGCCAGCGAGGTGACCCCACAATGTTGTTATTCTTGTTTGCCGCTGCACGTGCTACAAAATGTTGAACGAGAGAGACTGGGGCTTTCCCCCGGGTCGGACAGGGGGATAGATCAGAGAGAGTAGCTAGCGTTCATTTGTCTGAAAAAGCCGGCAAGTGAACTCTGGATGAATCTTGTTTATGTTTTGAGCAATTAACCGGCTTTCCTACACTTGAAACTAAACAGGCACCATACCTCATTTAATCTAATAAGCCAAGTATTTCAGATCATTAAATTCTTTCAAGCTAAACTATTCCAATTACTGAGTACATCCCCTTTCAAAGCCCTGATTAATTTTACGAATTATATCCAAGATTATTGATAAACTTTCGAACTTTGGAGCATGTGCTTGTTCCCACGACGAGATGCGGATTTCAAACCGTTATCGTAAGCAACCTTGAAAGATTAGCGAAAAGTATGCGGTCAGCTGTTGGTCATTAGTCCCGTGATGGGGCGAAAATGGCGCGATTAAAAAGCGCTTTGGTAAAAAGTTGTCACATCGAAATGTGCAAGTGAAGCCGCCAGAGAAGGGAAGTGGCCAGAGAGAGGGACAGGAGATCGGCAAGTGCACAAAAATGCGTTAATGGGGAGACGGTGGAGGTAATGTGACCCACAACCAACGAATGCCAGGGATCGGGGAACCAGTTCCCGGCCGCCAATGTGTGACAATTATGAAAGGCGATCGACGGCGCGATATTGATGACAGTCGGAACAACAAAAGGCCGCTGACAGGCCAGAGGTCGGGGGGCGAAGTGAAAGAGACAAAGCCAGCGACAGACAGAAAGCTCTTAGATAATCATCTCTTTGAAAACGCTGACAAAACAAGCGCAAAAATGGTTAAAAGGAGTAGACAGTAGAGCCGGGACCGGGGCTGGAAATGAAAACAAATAAATAAGAATTCTTTTCAAGCGTAACGGAAGTCGTTGAGAGCTAAATGGTCAACGGGCCAGTGAGCAATGATTAAGAACGGACTAACAAGCTGCTACCGGATGCTTAAGCCGGCCAAATTGAGGGGCTTATGGCTCGAATTTGAGGAGCATCTGAATGGGTTCAGTGTCTATTTTTGGAAGTGTTAACTCTTAGCATATTGTACTCCAGTGAACCCCATAAATTGAGGCATTTAAATACATTATTTTTAAGGCTTCAAACTATTGACTGCCGTGCCTTTCAAAATTGAAATTCAGTTATTAACTTTAAACCTCTTGGAGTTGAAAGACATTTTTCCATTTTTAGGCAAACAAATATTTGTCGGACAAGTTTTTCGCATAAATTGTGGCCAATAAATAAAAAATAGTAATGCAAATCAATGCTTCCAACCAAAATTCCAAGTTCTGGTTTGATTTTAAATAATTTTCGATTAATATTAAACATATTCGGTATCGGCGCCTCCATCCAAATAATTAGACATATTTATGTGTTCATAAATATCCCAGATATGATGCCTGTTTTCCCAGATTCTTCGGATCCATTCGAATATATTGCTTTCAAGTCAGTTTCGTTTTGGTTGGTATCGAGTCTACGGCAGCTTTTAATTATAACGCGATAAAAGTGAGAGAATTCGTTGCGGTTTGTCTAAATGGGCACCCGACAAGAGGGGCAATCAAAAGCCCGAAAGCAGAAAGAAACCTCGGTGGGGCACAAATAAAATGTGTGGATTGAGGAAAATCGACGATTTCTTATCCCGTTTTTGGTGCGCACTTATTTATGTAAATCTTGTCCCAGTCCCAGTGGGCAAACAGCTAACATGCATTTGTGAGGCAAACGAAGTCCGCCCAAATAAAAAAACGAAATGAAAACCCATAGAAGCCAATCCAATTCGAATCTCCAAGCCAATCCGATTGCAATGGCCACTCGAGACGTTAGAGCCAAAAGCCTATTGAATAATCTTCGATTTGATTTTGGTTACAAACGCTGTTTGGAGAGTGTATCGGAACGCCTCCCCCTCCATCGCCTTCTATTTTTTCATGGCTTAATCACTTGGTTACTTGAATATCCACTTTATGACGGATTATGTGCAAATGTTTGCCAAAAATCTCGAAGCAAAAAGGTGTTTTTTGGCCAAGCCGTGTTATGAAAAATGGTTAACCATTTTGAATTTGGATAGGCCATACCATTAATCATTTTATCTTGTTTGATGTTTAGGGTTGTTTTCATAAATTTGGGGCAAACAAAAAATTTAAAAAAAAATAAATAGGACCTTTACCGTCAAGGCATGGTATGTTTATGGTAACTTGAGGTAGAATGCACACATTTTCCAAAACTCTCGTCAGCTAGTGGACTCTCACCAATAGCTAATATTAAAAAATTAAGTAAATACAAAACAAAATTTGATAAATAATGAAAAACATAAAAAAAATAATAAGGTAAAAAATGCGAGAGGTAAGAAGGTAAAAAAAAAATAACTTAAGAATCAGCCGTTGTTGCAAACTTTGTGTCAGCTAAAAGTAGAATGCAAGAGTTAAAAATAAAAAGAAAAGAATATAAGATTTGAGGACCAGGAAGGAAAAGGATTCAATGCTCTGTTCCGCTTCATAGTTAAGTTCCAATTCATAAAAAGTAAAAAAAGAAATAATTAAGTTAAAAATAAAAAGAAAAGAATAAAAGATTTAAGGACCAGGAAGGAAAAGGATTCAATGCTCTGTTCCGCTTCATAGTTAAGTTCCAATTCATAAAAAGTAAAAAAATAAATAATTAGGTTAAAAATAAAAAGAAAAGAATATAAGATTTAAGGACCAGGAAGAAAAAGGATTCAATGCTCTGCTCCGCTTCATAGTTAAGTTCCAATTCATAAAAAGTAAAAAAATAAATAATTAGGTTCAAAAATAAGTCTTGCAGCTCTTTCCGATTTCTTACCAATATGTATTGATGGCTAAGTAAATATAAAATAAACAAATTTTATATATGACAAAATTACCAAGAAAAAAACATAAAAATTACCAACAAAACAAAAACCAACTTGTGGCAACAGAAAAAAAATTCAATTCGTTTTAAAATATCAAAATAAGTAAATAAGAAAGACCAGTTGTTGCAAACTTCGTGACAGCTAAAGATCGACTGCACGAGCTAAAAATATAATAAAAATATAAATATAAGATTAAATAAAAATAAAATTGAAACAAATAAATTAAAATAAAATAAGGAAAAAATAGGAGACCCGATTCCTTGGGAGGGCAGACTGCAACTGGAACATGTTAACAGGAATCGTGTGGTATACCATTTTTCAAGGCCTACTTGGCACATTCAATAACCTTACTTTTTTTAATTTTGACAATTTTCTCTAAGAATATATGAATCTCTTATTCACAGAACAGAGATGCATACTTACCTCCACAAAGTAAAGCAAATAAATACACAGAAATATGTATAACAAATGATCATTCGCTTCTTCTGGGAAAGCCCTTCCTCTAGGGAATAATTGTATTAAAAACGAAGAATTACTCCTGAAACGATATTTAAATTGTTAAATCTGATCATTCGTAAAGTTA
Source organism: Drosophila monieri (assembly GCA_035047585.1). Taxonomy (NCBI): domain Eukaryota; kingdom Metazoa; phylum Arthropoda; class Insecta; order Diptera; family Drosophilidae; genus Drosophila; species Drosophila monieri. The sequence goes on along the minus strand of JAWNPJ010000079.1, from coordinate 3,206,857 downwards.
TTTAAGTTATTAAACTCTATTTTTAACACTCTTTTATAGAAGAACAAGTTTAAAATGTTTTTTAAACTTGCTTAATCTTCAAATCTGGGACCCGATTCCATTCAACACTCATGAAACTAGAATATTCGTACCACCTCTTACCAAAACTTTAGAACACTGAAAACTTATTGTTCTTCAGATTAGAATAAAGATAGTATTAACTTAACAATTAGTTTACACTTTAGAGCACAAAAGAGCAGAATTAATAAGCTTTAGCTCAACGAATTGGATATGAATGAAAACTTCAAAGTTAAAACTGCGTGCACCCTGTGAACAGAAGATTTAGCATTTACCAGCACTGTTTGTGTGTTTTTTCAACACCGGTTTTTAGTGGCGTAAAGCTTCTCTTTCAAAGGCAGTTTTACTTTTCATTAAATAATTATGTACTTACCCCATTTTCCATTAAACTTGGCCCAAACTCGAAGAACGATCTACGAGATTGAAGGACTACCATGGAACCGTGGAGCGCCTGCAGCACCTGTTCTTTCTGGTAGCTTTCAATGGTTTTTTGTCCAGGTATGTTCGTGTGTTGAGTACACTCCGTGAAAAATTACTAAGCATTTTAAGTTCTCAGCTTACTCATCTTATATGAGGGCTCAACCCGATGCTGGACAAGATTTCTGAGGTTTCTGAGGTTATTAGTATGAAGGGATCATCTTCAATAGGGTCCAACTGGGCCTATCTGTTAACGATACTCAAACTTGTGTTCAAAATGCAGAAAGAACCAATGGATACGATGGATTCTTGGATGATAGCATTAATATTATGGACTAATCTTAAGCTAGACTACTATAAGAACTTCGGAGAGCTATATACTTTGTTTAGAAACCTAACTCATTCGCACCTCTTGTTGGATCACCCGATCGAACTGCAGCCAAGGATCCATAGCCTTTAAAGCCCCATTAAGCCTTTATAAGATAATGTAATATAATTGAAAGACTACAGCTAAAATACATTGTTCCCTTTAAAGTTTTATAATCCTTTAAATTCCTTTGCTCCTTTGGCGAAATTTTTTAGTTAACCTTCTGGTATTTAATTAATTTTTTAAAGACCGCACGTTTTTTATTGAAACAATCAAAATATATTGGCTTTAAAATAAGGATGAGCTTATGGCGGTGTTTAAAGACCTGTTTTCAAAGCATGCCAACGAGGAAGCCGAAAAACTCATAAAAACCACGAAATGCAGCACGTGGTAAACGCACTTAACAGGTAACACCCATTTGGGGCAATGATGATAAGGTCCACGAAGAGAGAAAAAAAAGTTATGGAGCAAAAGATGTGAAGCATTTTATTAAAGTATAGTTGCCCCAAATAGAAATGCAAGGCATACCATCTACAGCAGCTGAAAACAAGGCCAAATCCGAGGATAAAACCACCTACATGAGAGGGTAAGCACTGCTGAGTGATTAATATTTCAGATAAAAGTAATAAAGTATTTCCTTCAGATTCAGCAACAAAACATCGTAGACAGCAGTACAAACATTTAAAACCGCAACACCAACCAACTTGGCAGCAACATAGGAGACCGCAGAAACAATGCCACGCTTCTCAAAGTGCTCCCAAGATGCCGCTGCCACTTCCACGCCGTCCCTTGCCTTCACGCCTTCGGATTCCCATACTTAATGTGAATGAAAGCCGTTTAGAATCGCGGTTATGAGGAGCTTCCAATGGCGACGGGGAGTGGAGCCTGAGGGACAGTTAATAAACTTCTGGCAGGGCCCGAAACTTGGTCTAAAACCAAGGCGAGAAAGTTGAGAAGCGCAGAGAAATTAGTTGGCAAGACGTGCGTAAGGTGTGTTACGGACAGTTCCGCTTCAGACCCTAAACCAGAGGCATCCAATGTGGTTCGGTCCCGGGAATCTTGTCAGTCAGTCAGTTGGACCGTTTTGGGGCCACGCACAGAGAGAAAATCATATGAGTGAGCTGTAAATATTGTTTTGAATAATGATTTGTCCAATATGTATTACTCAAGAGTCCAAGTCAAGAATGTTGTTATAGCTAAGTTTTGAATTTGGACACATATTTACACGATAGGACATTTTCCAGTGCCTTTTCTGTTCGTCATTCATTAAAACGGACGCGTCCTCTTCCAAACAGCAAACTTTTGTCACAAAACATCCAGCAAAAAATGTATGAAGGCAACACAGAAAGAAAAGTCAACTTTGGGCAAAGCCGAAGCTTATATACCTTAACTGTAATGAACATTACAAAAAACATTCTAGAGAAGATCACTTTGTTTATATTTCTGCATAAATGTTAGTAATGTTAGAAGGCCCTAGCTTATCATTTAAAAAAATGTTGGCCAAAATGAGCATGGGAAGATGGCATTTGGTCCATATGGAAACTTTTGGGAGCCCATAACTCAGTCATTCTCTAACCGATTTAAAAAGGATATACCATTTCCGAATCAGGATGGAATTCTCTTCAAATCTAACTAAAAACATGAGTAACAAAAATTGTATCGATTTTTAGCAAAAATCATGATGTTACCCCTTGGAAAAATTTCGAAAAATGAGTCAAAATTTTTGATAGCAGGTTTTGATTGAGAATGAAGCTACTCACAAATCTATGATCGGGAAGGTATGGCATTTCTAGATCTGACATGTATTAGCCGAGTTATACACATTTTACCATTAAATAGGTGAAAAATTGGAACATTGTTTTTAATGTTCCAAAATCTGAACCTTTTCAGCAAATATCTTAACTAATTCTCAACTGTTTCAAAAATGGAATACCATTTATGAATTAGAGCTTAAATTTTAATTGAGCTTAAATTTAAAAATGGTATTCCGTTTCCAAATCGGTTTAGAAATGAAGGAGATTCATAATTGCATAAAATGGATATTAAAATTAGTCTAGCGTTGCAGACATTTGGAAAAATAAGAATGCCCCCAGCAAGGGTATCAAATTTTAAATGGTTTTGCCTGCATTTTGGCCACGAGCACGATAAAAGTGTCAGTTGCAAAAGTTTTTGGCCAACGCAGGAGCATCTGGCCAACAACAACAAGAATTAAAAGGGTATTTAGGCGTGGCGAGGGGAGGTGGAAGGATGCAGGGTGCGGGTATCCTTCATTTTTCGGAGACAAATGGCCAAAAGTAGAAGGAGGTCAACCGAGGAGGTTTGATTGGGAAAAAGTTATAACAACTAGGTGAAAATATTGGACACTATCCACTTAAGTTGTCGTATGAGCTGGGAAAAGTTACTCATAGACTGTCGCTAAAAATGCTTTAAAGGGTTATAATTCAAGACTTTAAAACTCCATCCATTGAAAACGTTAAATGGCGGCTTGGCTCAAAGCACAAACGTCAAGTGAAAACGGCAACCGCCGCGTCGGTCATTTGCCAAAGGTCAACGACAAGCAGAACTGGCTAAAACACTTTATCCAGAACGAGCCCGGCCAAAACCGTGGCGAACGTCCCCACAACAGCCTCCGCTTTGCGGCAGTTCATTATTGATTTTTGGGCCTAGACGCTGCATAACGCTGAAAAAATGTGTTGAAATTTATTAAAATTAACTACAAACATCATTTTTTGCCGACTGCTTGTTAGTGCTGTCTATTTTAATAACTTACAAATTGTGCGATGATGAAAAACATCATTAATTAAATATGTATCGCAGCATATGCCCATAGGCAGTAAGTTCTCGTTCCCCTTTCTGTTTGGTCTGAAATTAACGCCGTTTGTCATTAAAATCGAGTTAAATATTCCACAATACTTTGTTATTGCCATAAAAAGCTATAACCCTTTTAATTGGTTTTATTAAATAAAAGCCTAGTAAGAAAGAGTAAAACTTATTCGGTTGTTCCTAAATTTTAATACTTTATAGTTTTTAAAATTTCTGCTGTCAACGCTAGTGACATTAACTAATTTAAATTGATTTATTTATCTGGAAATACAGCTATAACAAGCTAACAACATCTCGCTGTCAATCTGGTTCGTCTTCTTCTCACTCAGCAGTTGGCCAAAACTCTCTGGGCCAAGCTAATTAAATTTAATTTCCCATTGATTAAACGTATTTATTTCGATGTTTTCGGGTTTTCTGGTAGTTTGGACAGCTCCGCCAGGCATTTCTTCCGTCTCCTACCTGGCACGTTGAATTATTAATTGTATGATTGATTATTGTGCCCCCCGTGTGGTCCATCTTCGGGCCTCCCAACCGCTCTTGGTTTGTTTCGCATTAGCAGCTTAGTGGCTAGGAGGGAAGCTCCACGGGGAGCTAACTACTCGATCCGAATCCGGAGCTTTTATTTGTCGGCCCGTTTGGGCGTGAGAATTGCTTTTTTCTCGCATTTTTCTCGCTTCTTTAACAATTGTTTTGTTGAATGAAGTGGCATGATTAGCATTTGGCGTCTGGGGTGTCAATGTTAATGTAATTTGTCGATCGAGGGCTAGCATTGGACATACAAGTTTTCGTTTCTAATCTATTCGAGATATAGGAAGTCTCAATATAAAGTTTTTGTTTTTTTTATTAATGCTAAAACTATTTAATAAAAAGTTCTATTTATTTAATAGCATTTATTCTTATTATATATAAATTATTATTTTGAAATAACGATACACTTTAAATTCAAATTTATTTAGTGGTGTGTATACACTGTTTAGTACACAAGTACATTGCCTGTTATATAGATGGCGCTGTTTGATTATAACACAACTAATAGATGGCGCCACAATTTTTTTTTGCGCCATCTACCGTTGCCTATGTATATTTATATTATTTGTTGAATTATTTAAAACTCTTAATGTGTTTATTTTTATATACTAATTAAGGTGCTGTTGATTTTCCAATTAGTTTGTTTCCACAGTATCTGTGACCCTTAACCTTTATAGCCAAAATATCCAAACACGTAATTGAGCTTGATGGTAATGCGATAATTTATTCAAAATTTCGGCCAATTTAGTCTGGGAGAGGTTAATTATAATGTTTTTCCACGTTTTTGCCTGTCGTTTTCGCTGTCCATTTGCCTTTAGTGCATTTTCTCAAACTCCAAACCAGCGAAACCGAAAATCGACAAAAAACAGTAGCACATCCTGGCTAATGGTGCCTATTTGCGTAAAGTAATGGTCTCCGAATGGAAATTAAAATTTCAGAGCCATGTAAAGCGGATTCGGGGGCTGGATGCGAAATCCTCCAACGGTGCGTGGATCGAAAAGCTAATCCATAAACATTAGGCTAAAAATACAGCGGAACGAATTGGGGGCAAAATAATTAAACAAATTGCATGACTTTTAATAATTTATCTCGCAGGACAAAGCAGGTTATGCGGAGAAAAGCGGGCTCGGGCACCAAATCGGGTGAGAATCAATGTAATTAGCATAAAATCTGGATGGTCTGTTAAATGCGAGTGGGATCCAAATATTGCATCTGCATTTCCGTCTCGTTACGCTGTGCCAATATTTGCATATTTATGGAAAACATTGAATTAATTCATGAAAACCATGATATTTAAAAAACAGATACTGTAATTTCGGCCGCTTTATGGAAATTTATTTATTGCAACCCGATTATTAAACTAATGTGGGCCAGTCTTTGGAGGGCTTTTGTACTTGACTCGGCTTTGCCCTGGAGCCATAATATTACGCATACGCCTTGTTGCCTATAATTTATGTTTACATCTAAGCCAACTTGAATTTATGCCTGTAAAGTGGATGGGTTTGGGAGTTGATGCCACCCGTCCGATGCTCTGGGCAACTTTGAGAACATTCGTGTTAATGCCACTAATTAACTATTTGCTCGTCTTGGAAACTATTCAATGCGGATTGGGGTTTCGGGGGAATCTGGGAAACTATCTACTCCAACGAAGTGCGAGATTTTAATTAAGTTTTGCCCTAAACGGGATATTTAAGGAGTTTCGAAGCTAATGCTTTAAAATTAACACGACTTTGAACTTACCAAGGAGAAAACTCCCTTCTTTCCTAAAATAAAATCCATAAATTCAGAGTGTCTGGGAGCTGGGAGGATAAATTGATGGCTGGTGACTATATTTCATATCGATAGCTCAAAGCTGTCTCGTTTATTATGCGCGGAAAAATTCCACAGAAGTGGAATCGGGCCACAACGCCGCTGGTCCATCCAACCCGCCGACCGTTTCTGGCTTGCGTAAGAGGCAATGCATGTTGGCCTGTCAAACGCTCCGTTGAATTCCTGGCTGCCTGACTGCCAGGATGTTAGGATGCCATGCTGCCTGGCTGCCAGGACGCTCCGTTTCACATAGCAGGAGGCGCTCAAAGTGGCCTCCCTGCTGCGGCTGCCACTCGGACACCTTTGTCGGGTCTTAACGGTGCGTTTACGGCTCCAAACGCCGGAGTGTCTGGCCGGAAGGTGGTCGGGAGGCAATGTGAGCGGGAGCAAGGATCATTAGGCAGTGTCAACAAGCGGATTGCCGGATTGGCAGCCACCCAGACATCGTAAAAAATATGCTATGCGGGCATTTGCATGGAAATGCGTTTCTCCCAAATCGTATTCTTATCCGATTCAGTTTTTGTTTTTTTGTATGGGCTTTATTGATTTTTAAAAAAGTATGCTTAGAGGCTAACTACTAACAAATTGTCCTTTAACTAACGTAAATGTAATAACCCTTCGTGTATGACTCATAATACAGTATTAATATTAATATTTCATTTTCTGTACTGGTTGTGTAGTTGCTAGTAAATGCAGAAATATGAATTTGGTTTGATCAACACTCGTATTTGGTTTAGATTTCGTTTTCATTATCGGTTTCGGTATAGGTTTAATTTTACGCAATTAGTCTATTAGTTGGTTTCAATGATTTTTACTTTTTTTGGTTTTGGTTTTGCTTTGGATTCACCTGAATAGTGAAGAGCAATCATTAAATTACAGAATTTATTATTTACAAAATTATGTTACAGTTGAGTTAGCCGTTTCCGCCGTTCCGCTTCGCCAGTTTAGTTTTAAATTTCACCAAAGTTAGTTATGATTTTTTTCGTCTTATTAAATTTCTACTTTGCTCTGCAAACTTTTGTGGCAGCGTGGGTACGGTGGCAGCTCTCAGCCTCGGTTTCCAGGTGCCACCTGGTCGGTGGCAATCGGACACGTTCCCCTGTCGGTGCCGCCGTACAAAAGTTGCAACGTTCAACATTTTCGGTCCCCGCGTTTTCGAGGAGCGGTGACTGGGGTCTGGGGAAAATTTCGGTTTAGTTGGGTAGAACTTACGTGCTAGAGAGTTAATGCAGTATTTATACAGGGTCTTTAACTAGTATGTAGCAAGTTTTATAAACTCTTTTCCATTCTGGAATGCTTATTATAATTTATAAGTATATCTATTCTTTATTTAAAGAGTTATTCATTGATTTCTCATTTGGTTCAGTTTATATGAATTTAATAATTTCCAAAGACAGGGAAAGACTTAAAGAAACGTTCATGATAGATTTCGAATGCCAAGAAGTCTGCACAAAAGTTATAGAAACTATATTTTGTAACATAACATATTTATTTTTTTAATGACCTGTGAAAAGAAACTGAAATGGCACAGAAATAGTGTCCCTTGGCGGGAGGCTATGGATTATTACTTGGAGAACCCATTCATATTTTAAACACTCAATTATCTTATATATGGGAGAACACCTAAAACCTTAAACCTTAAGTCTTAAATTCCACAGATAGCCACATGTACACATAATTAACCCTAACCAGACACACAAATACCCGAAACACCGCTTCGGGCGTGGGGGTGTCTGAAAATTCGGCATGTGCCATCGAGCTTACAGCTGAAACATCATTTTTAACTACATCTTAACTATTTATTTTTATAATACAACTTTTCCGACATCAGGCGGCGACATTATACCACTGACACCGCCTCCGCCACCGCCAGGACCTGCCCCACTGCCGGTGGCCACAACCGCCAGGACACTGCCACTGCTGTCCACCGGATTCACTCCTCCGGCGCCTCCGACTCCTCCGAGAGGCGGCGACGATGATGATGTTCCAGCTCCTCCGCCGCCGTCCGATGGGAGCTGCTTGGCTTTCGCCTTATCGTGCACGTACATGGCGGCCAGGGCATTGAAACGTGGACCCCAGTTCTGTAGATAGTTAAAGTCTTGATTCTCATCATCAGTGCCTGGAATGGGAGGGAAAGGAGTATGATTAGAAGATTACCAGAGTTAAATAATCTATATGTAATTATGCCAGCAAAATAATGAATTCAATGCACCAAAACTTGGAACATGCTTTATAATTTAATTGAAACACCCACCGGATGCCAGCGAACTAAGCGACTCGGCGATGCTGCCACTGCCCTCGAAGGTAAAGTTGCGCAGGTCGTCGAAGGGCGGGGCGTTGCGATCCTTGTCGATGCGCTGCTTGCGCTCCTCCATCAGGTAGGCCACGTTCAGCTCCTGGCCAGGTGGCAGCAGCGTCATCACGGGATCTGGGGGCAAACAGGCGCCAATTACTTTGCCAAGCTCTGGCACTCGCCGGGTGTTTACTCACAGATTATGGGCATCTTGCAGGCGGCGATGTCCGGAGGTCCTCCTTGGGCGCTGATTGGTATTTGCAGTGGCGTAATGTCAAAGGCAGTCATGTCGTCCTCTCCGCCGCCCTCGTCCTCGTAGCTGATGACTGTCTCGCGGACATCCTTTTCGGGTCCGGAGCGCTTCTTCTTTTTGGTTGTCTTTCGTTTCCGGCTGTATAGCACAAAAATCAGGGCTAGTACTGGAAGGAACACAATCGAACATTAAATTAGTTGGTTTATTAATGGGGTTATGTTTGTTTAAGTTCTCTCCAGCCAGGACTCATTATCCTGGTGTACTTTTTCCAGCTAAAAAGAGGGAAAAAATTCCGAAACAAATTCGCAGTAAAGCGGCAATGCAGTGTCTTGCTTGTCTGTTAACTGTCAAAACCATAACAACAACTCCATTTACGTCTAATGAAGGTAATTAAATGTAGGAAAAATGTTTTTCTCTTCCCGCTTTCGCTTTTCCACTCTTATTGTCAGAAGGGAAAAAAGACAGGCGCCAACACTGCCACAGTGGAAGGTATCTTTTGTAAATTAAAGTTAACTGATGGAAAATGCAGGGTAGAGAAATCATTCATATACCCCGTCCCAGTAGATAAATACACTCACAAGCTAAAAAACTGGCTTGTAAATCTCGTAGATTCTTTATAAATGACCTTTTTTCTGCGTCCTTGGGTGAGCCAGTTGGCAGTTATTGCAACTAATGAATCCGCTTAGCCCAGAAGAAGTGCTGCTGCATTAAAAACCAACCAAAGAAGCGGCTGGAAGTCTCGGAGAAACATTCTTGGCTGGCTTGTCATTTTGGAAAAGCCAAGACAGAGTTTTAATTATTTTTACTTAGCTGTTTGCTTAACCCCACAGTGCCGGGCCAAGTTAATATTCCTGTCAACTGGAGCGCAGATGATAAAATGCAAGCCTGCGCGAGAGTCCTACTCGAGTAGTCCTCCCGAGCAGTTTCCAGTTTTTGTTTTTCCTGGACGGAGGGGTCATGTTTACACGACAAACAGAACCGAAGAATTTGCCCGGAATATGTTGCAAGTGGCTGAGTGGAGAGAAACTTATTAATAACTTTATGCTACTTAGGCAAACTAAAGTAAAATGGCAAACGCAGAAACGCAGAAGGACACGGAGCTTTACAGTTCTTGTGGCAGGACGACTTGGAGACAGTTGAAATGTGCATTTGGAATGCGAATGTTTTTGGCCTGCTCGTAATCCGCTTAGTTGCCAAATGACTATGACTGTCAATGTTGGGAGCGCACTATCCTGCCAGCACTCGAAAAAAATCCAAACCAGTCTAGTAAGAATTTTGTTTTCAAAACTTTTTTTTCTTGGCAGGGCTGATGCTTTTTCCCAGAGACGCTGCCAGTTGGACTTCGTCTTCTTCGGGAGCTGTAAAGTTTAATGCAACAATTACAGCATAAAGTTGCAACAGAGGCAAGACAAAAAACCCGAAACCCGCAACCGAACCAAAAATAGCTTATTGTCAGCTCCTGGCGATGGCAAGAACTGCATTAAATTTGTCTCTCTCCGCAGAAAAGAGCTACCAAAGTTTCTAAATTATCTTGCCGCACAAGTTTTCCTATTAATGGACAATCCCCGCCGAGAGTCGGGGGACGAACACCGATCTCCGATAATTCGCCAAAAAAGCCAAATCTGTTTCTCAACTTTTATCAGCAATAAAGTATAGAAAGAATTATGAAATAGTTTTAATCGCAGAGTTTGCTAAACTATAAAGATAAATAATTGAGCTGTAATTACATTAGGTCTCAAAAATGAAGAAAATTTAATTTTCTACTTAAAGTCGAAGTCGAAGCCAGAAATTTAGTTAGCCGAGACGTGACTTTAAAACGAAAATAAAAATTACCAGCCTGGGAAAAGTGATTTGAAACAATTGTTGGCTTTACGTGCCCAAAAGTCCAGCAAAACTCAAAAGCTGGTTATTAGCTTAAAAAATCAGACATTTTTTTTTTTATTTGCATTTAAAATGCAAAAATGGCTCGATGTTAAGGGCTTACTTACGTCAGGAATAAACTGAACAATATTTTGCAAAGCCGGTCATGGCCATCTGTTCATTCATCAACCTTTAATCAACATTACCTCCGCCTAGGAAAATAAACCCAGAACAAGTCCAAGTCCAAAAACAGCAAACATGGGGGAGGACGGAGGAAAATCTAGTAACCTACATAAAAACTTGCTAAAACAAAGGCAAAAATATCCTGTAAGATGGACAAAAGCTGAACCGAAAGCTCTATAACGGCCTTTGTTTGCACTTAACTATACTGGCAAGGACCCGAGCAATATCTTGTTGCCGGCCAGGACCTGCTGACCAGGTCAGCTCATCAAGGGGGTGCAGCTGGAGGAGGCAGTGGGGTGGAGGTCCTCCTTAGTTGCTCCACTTGAAACTTTATGCTAAAGTACAGTTCAGCGATTCACAGATTACACAGGACGAGCACCAGGACCAAGACAGGACATGAAAAAGCGTCGACTGTAAATAATGTTAGATAATTATTTAGTTTGTTTTTGTTGCCGTTGCCGTTGTAGTTGACGTTGGATGTTGTCCGTTGTCGTTCCCGTCACTTTAAGGCAAATCAACACTAAAGGAAAACAAGCCGTCGGGAATCTGTACTGTCGTTGTCAGATTTTATGTTTCGGTTCCTGCAGATATTTTCACATCATAAAAAAGGACGACAATGATGAAAGTACTTTTGTGCGCGGCGGCTCGCCGTTTATTTATTGCGCCTATTTTGCGGTTTAGCGGTTTTATGGCCACTTCCAGTCGCCGTTCTTCCGTTTTCCGCCCCGCGGCCAACTGCGTAATTATCTGCCTCAGCAGCGACTAATTAGCTCAAGGATCCCTTAGAACAACAGGCCTCTGTTCTCCTCAGACTCAAGGCCTCGTTAATGTTTCCTCCCGAAACCAAAATTCAAAGGCTGGATAAATCAGCGTCACTTTTAAATATGGCCTAAAATAAATTGGCCATAGAAAGGGCGAATGGGGCAGTTGGTGGCAATCTGGCAAAGCCCAGGAATGTATGTAAAATAAATCTGAACAGAAGCGAAAATGTTACGCTAATTGAAAATCCTTTCAAATCCCAGACGAGCCCGGCGAATCGAAAATAGATTGTCGCGCACAGTGCGTGAGAGTGAAAACGCATTTGCATCGGTTGGCTGGCTGGCTAGCTGGCTGGCAGGGAGGGAAGCGACTAAATAACCAAATGGCCAAAGCCACTTAACACTCGTAACGAAAATCCATTAAGTGCCCAGAATTTTGCCCAAATTTTATTCCATTTTCTACGCTTTTTTCCAAATCCATAAGAGTGGCCCAAATTGGCTTAGGCATCGAATTAAATGCCTTTCGTTTAAAAAATTCGAAAAATATGTGAATTTTTTACAGGAGAGTTTATAAAATGAAAAACGTTTTTAATTTACTCAACCATGGTCCTAGATTTGTTAACCACAACCTTTAGAGCTTTAAAGTAATCCTTTTTAAGGTCAGATTTTATTTAAAAACGGAACAAAGCTGCAATAAGTTTCCTAAATAAACTAGGATTTGAGGCTCCCACGTTAAGGAAATTTATTCATTTTTCCCCCCTACTCTCCCAGTTTAATTAGCATCCATGTAAATGTTGTTCTGTCGCTTTTTTGTTTGGATAATCCAACAAATTGCCCCTGACTGTTCGCAAAAAAGTGTTTTAAAAAACGACGAATACAAGATTTGTTGCCGCTTTATGTTGTTGAAAATGCACGGGTGTCCCACGATGACCCTTCATCCCGACTTGTTTTATTTTTTCGCAGGGCCCCACACACTCACAACTGGCCAAACAGATGTCAGTGGCGTCGTATTGCGAGGGGCTGCTCCTGCCAGAAAATTGCATTAATGTGGAAAAACAGAGACCGCAGAAAAACTTTGGGCGGAGTGGAAGTGAAAGCTGACGGGGGAAGCATGTTGCCGCTTAAGCCGCTTAATTGTCACACATGAATGGGGTATTCTTTGGGGCAGCTTAGAGGGGCGGTAGCGGAGGCGTGGCATTCGGTACTTACTCAGTATGATAATCAGGCAGACGAATATGGCGCCCAGGGCGCCCATGCTCAGCTTGAGGCGCTGCCCTTCCTGGACCAGCTCGCAGTTCTCGCCCCAATAGCCCTCCGGGCAGATGCACCGATACCGGAGCCTCGGCTCCAGATTGATGCAGGTGGCCCCGTTCAGGCAGGGCAGGTCCAGGCACTCGTTCCGGTCCACACAGCCCTTGGTGTCCGAGGACATGATGCGACCCTCGCTGCAACTGCAATGAAATTAGAAATTCGGATGCGATTATGTCAGGACCAAAAATGTGTATTACGCCAACAATATTGTTTGCTTACACTCGAAAGAAAAACAAGGAGTTCTAAACATATATTTATTTTTGGATATTTTGCATTCATGAATACGGACCTTTTGGACCGTGAGTAATGTGCTTTGCAAATAATATCAAAGGTCCTGATAAACGTGCTATCATCCTAATATGCCGAACAAATGTGAAGAACTTTTTATAAAAAACGAATTTAATTAAAAAATACATTCTATGTGAAGTGTAGTTAGAGTAGCGTTTTTCCTAGCAAAGCCACAAACTTTTTTTTTATATTTTCAGAAAGTTGTAAAAACGAGGGATAGGATAATTCCCTCATGACTCTCCCCCAGCTGTGAGGGCGTGAAGTTGCGGGGAGATGGATCTATATCCCTGGACACTCGAACGGTGTGAAAATTAAAGCTTTAACTTAGAGCACAGCCGAGCTCGTCTTTGCCACAAGTTACACATTTAAATTGAAGTCATTTCGTATTCCAATTGAGGACAGCTCCTCCTCCGTGTGCAGGATCTTAGTGTCCTGCCTGAGTGACACAAATTCCACACGCGGGCGGCACTGCGTTAACTGCTGCCCACAACTGGCAGCGAAATTGAGGCTAAAGTAAGCATAATTTATGACACGTCGCCACCTGAAGGCGAAACGTGTGCCACTATTTAAATTTATTTAAAGAGGAGAAGAAAGCCGCCCGGTCCGGGCCGTCAGCAAAGAGACCGCAAGAAGGCCAGCCAGCTAGGCGAACACGTGTTAGAAAGCAGCAGGCCCAGATGTTTCTGTTCCCGAAAGCAAATGGAGCGAGAAGCTCACAGCTGGGGGTGCTTAGTTTTCCTGTGAGTTCCTAGGACATCTGCAGGAGCACGAGCTGGGGGAAATGCGAGAAAAAGCAGACATGATGCAGTGCCGGATTGGGTGTCCTTGCTGGCTGTTGGCTGCTGGGTGGCTGTCGTCGCTTCTCCGTCGAATGGAGTCACTCCGCAAAACTAATGATGTGGAAAATGTGCTCTGCTCTCGGGCGATGGGACGGCAACCCATCATCGATGAGGTGTTGCAGAAGCTCTAGGATCAGGAGTCGTGCCCCAGATTCTGGGCTATGCAAATGTATATGATTCTACATGGAGGCACTGACAAAAAGGGTCACCCTTCTACGAATAGAATACTCAATTTAAAAGAAATCTAGTTCTGGGGTTTCTTCGAGTGCAGTGTCTGGTTTTGCATGAGCGACGGGAGACAGGCCATGACAATTGATATTATTTGTTTTGCATTCGGAGTCAATTTGCTGTTTGGCTTTGTCTGTGCGCCTGCATCTGGAAAATGGCAGGGGAGTATTTCGCAGAAAAATGTGTGTCAAACCACGCTCGTTTGGCTTCTGCTCTAATGGCACTGGCGCTGAAAGGATACCGGATTCCGATATGGAAAAATGTCAGCCAACTTTCAGATAAAAATTTAATATTTATTGCATGGCACCCAAAAAGTAATTAATTCGGAATGCTTCAAAATCTCATAGGAACTTAGTTCTGGATTACTTACGTGCACTCGTACTCGTTCCACAAGTCGACGCAGTCAAAGGGATCCGGGCAGATGACGTTCGAGCAGGGCCTGTTCGAGGGGCAGTTGCGCTCCAGGTTGCGGGCCATGGTAGCCTGACCCCACTGAGTCCCGTTCATCGAGGGGGGCAGCGGGAGGTGCTTGCCATCGAGCCTGCAAACCGGAAAAGGGAAAATCAGGAATTATGCATGACTGTCAACAATCGAAGTGCTCGCAAAGAGGTGTCCTTAGGAGGGAATGACTGGGTGTGGGAGACTGAGTTTGGAATGCTCTTTGCTAGTGAATAGAATGACACTTTTCCAGCCACCCGTGGAGAACCAAAGAGGATTAGCCCTCACCTGATGTCGTCCAAGCAGCTCCGTTGGAAGTCGGACTGCACCTCAAAGGTCTTGACGCCCGTATATTCGGCCTTGCCGCCCGCATAGACGCCCTCCTGCTTGTCGATGCTCAGCCACTGGTGGCCGGTGTAGTGGAAGGACTCGTTGTACCGCCTCGACTCCCCGCCGTCGAGCTCCATGAGGGCGGCCGAGCCGTAGCGGCTGATGCGAATCACATGCCACTGGCCGTCGTTCACGGCGACGGCGGTCAGGCCCAGAACCTGCTCCTCGTTCCGCAGCGAGTTTAGGTTGTAGCGGAACTGGAGGTGGCCCCGTCGAAGCTCCAGGATGGCATATTCCCGATGATGCTGATCGCTGACCCGGAATAGCTCTCCGCCCTGCTCCCGGGTGCGGAATCTCAGCTGCAGTTGGGTCGAGAAGCGGTCTGGCTCGAAGCTGAGGGCGAACTTCACGTAGCTCTGGGCCTTGAAAGTGGTGGGAATGGTGGGCACGTTGCACCCGGGGCCCATCCAGCCCGGCTGGCAGTGGCACTTGGCCTGCACTAGGCTAGCCACGCAGTTGCCGTGCTCCCAGCAGCGGGCAGTGTGCTCCGTTTTCAGACACACCTCGTCCGTTTGCGGGCAGGCTGGGAAACTGTTCCTGGCCAGGGCCGGAAAGGCCAGGTCGTAGTGCTCGGAGTTGTGGATCACATTGCGAATGCAGCCGTCGAAGCCTTTGGAGCTGAAGGCGTATTGCCAGTTGTAGAGGGTTTGGTCGAAGTGCTGCCGGTAGAGGCCTCCCAGCTGTAGCGGTTGGTTCAGATTCAGGGACTCGGCGAAGGGTGGGATCTGCCCGCGGGCCTGGCAGGCGTTATCGTCGAATTCCGGCGGGGTGCCATCCTCCAGCTCGGATACCAAGGCCGTGCGGCAAAAGTCCACAACCATACGCACGTTCTCCGAGTCCCAGAAAATGTCCAGCCTGTGCCAAACGCCGTCGTCCAGTGTCTTTTTGGTCTTCACCCGCAGCTCCAGCGTTCCGGATCCGAAATCTATCAGGAGTCTCGGGTAGCCCTGTTCCATTTCGAGGGCTATGAAGTCACTGATCACCGTCTCGCCCGGCTTTGGTGGTACAATCGGGCCGTTGTAGAGGATCAGGCCGT
Organism: Drosophila monieri; assembly: GCA_035047585.1. NCBI lineage: Eukaryota > Metazoa > Arthropoda > Insecta > Diptera > Drosophilidae > Drosophila > Drosophila monieri. The sequence goes on along the minus strand of JAWNPJ010000079.1, from coordinate 3,190,979 downwards.
CTGCCTCTCGCGTTATGAACTCGAGGCTGAGATGGGACTCCTGGCAGAGCTGCAGGGGCGGATACCAGGCCCAGCCATTGCCGCGGAAGCTGCGGGTGGACTGCTGGCAACGGGGTCCGTTATAGCCCACCGGACAGGCCACGCACTTGGGGCCATTCCGGGTCTCCACGCACCGGCCGCCGTTGTAGCAGAGGTGGGTCTTGCAGCTGTGGTCCTGGCCGGTGAAGTTCCTGGCCCGGCAGACGCACTGGGCGCTGATCTCCAGTCGAACGCCAACCAAGGCGGTGCGGTTCACACTGACAGTGTACGGCTTCTTGCCCAGCTCCACTCGCGAGGTGCATGATCCGGATCCGCACTTGCCGCGGCCCTCGAGCAGACATTCGTTGATGTTCACCATGGTGATGTTGAGGCCCACCTCCTGTTCGATCTCCTCGCGGTGCATCTGCACCACGCCGTTCAGACGGACGGCCTTGAAGTAGGGCTGCTGGGTGGCGGAGCGGGCCGCAAAGTGGACGTCCGTGAGGGGATAGGGGGTTTCCGCCCGCAGCTGGACACTGAAGACGTCCACGTTATCTCGGTCGGTGTACAACAGTTCGGCTAGCTTGTTCCGGAATCGCTCTAGCTTAGAGGGCTCCACCTGGTTCTTCACCGGGTTCCATGTCCTGACAAAGTCCTCGTCGGTGATGTGGGCCAGCCGCATTGAGCCGGCCTGCTGAACGGCCTCTGCCGTTATGTCCCGCACTGTCACGCTTAGGTTCGAGGGTATATCCTCCTGGCCGTGCTCTCGATCGTAGACCTTGAACTTCAGCGAGTAGCGGCCTCTCCTGGTGCCGGCCTTCATCGTCAGCATTCCCGTGTCCGTGTCCAGCTTGAACCTCTGGTGCTCCTGCACCTCCCAGTAGTACTTCTTGTCCGGCACGTCCCAATCGTCCGGGTCGTTGACGTAGACCCGGCCTATCGGAGTGTCCTGGGACTGTCCCTGGTAGTTGTAGACCAGAACGGACTTGCTGCCCGGCTGCATTTTGTTGTCGTTCACGTCGCCAATGGTCACGGTGAGGGTGCTGGTGCCTGTCATGGCCGGAGCTCCGTTGTCCTTGATCTCGATGGGAATGGCATAGGACTTTTTCACTTCGCGATCGAAGGGGCGGAGCGACGAAACTATAGCCACTCCATTGCCATTGTCGCCTCCTGGAAAGGAAATGTATTGAGATGTAGTAACTTACTACTAGTAAGTAAATATAAAAGGGTTATCCTTCAGATTATACTTTGTTGCAAGAAATGTAAAGCCCGAATGGGAATGCCAAAGTAGTTTATTCAATTGGCAGGCTTCAAATTCAAAATTGATTAGCTTTTCCATTTTAAAATGGTTGAAATGCTCGCCGTATGGACATTGTGGGAAAAGCCGTCCATTAGCCGAAAATTCCCTCAACTGCATTTGCACATCTAAACAGAAATCGCTGAAATCAAACAATTCGAAAACCGAAACCGAAGCTTCGCCCGGATCTGCTCCGCTCCGACCAATTTAGTTCGTTCGTTCAAGGCAATCGCCACACAATCAAAGTCGAAATCAAACGCTAAACCAAACTCTGTTTGCATAGTAATGGTGATTGAATTATGTTTCAGACAATCAACATCATCAGCATCGTTTGTGCCACAGTGCCACAAAGTTGGCAAGCGACACAAAAAAGAGTAGTGTAGAACCAACTGGGGGGCCAGAGGCAGAGATGGAGAAACAGTGGAGGCCCTGAAATAGAGGGAATCTGATGCCTGGAGGCATCATCGCAGTTGATGCAGTTGACCATGTCCGGACGCCTTTTGTTTTCTTTGCGATTTGGTGTTTTCCTTTAATGGTTTTCCCTAAAGGACTCGAAAGAGCACTCGAAAAAACCAAGACTCTTCATTTTTCATCAAATGACATGTTAGCTACTCTGCCCCCATGGAATATCTTTCAGTGCATTTCTCTCCGCTTTCTGGTTGGAAATGGAAATTTTTTGTGAAGCTCTTGTTGGGAGTTATTTGAAACAAAAACCTTGAACAAAAAGATAAAAAAGTTTGAAGAGCCACCCAATAAAATCGATCAAATGAAAGAAAATTTGAGGTGACACTTGAATGCTGTTGCTGACATTGACAGCGAGTTTTTCAATTTTCTCGACCGGCTCCTCTGTTTTTCTGTTTTGCCAGTTTGAATTTCAGGGAAAATTTTTCTCGTTTTTGATTCTCGTTTGTGTTTGAGCATCCCTCTATCCTTGTTTAGGGTCCGACCGACCCCATTGATGTGTTTTTATCACAGCCTCCCCCGGTCGGTGGGCGATTCCTACTTTGCAATCGGTTTGCTGACCTGGCACGTGTTTAAGTGTCAAGTGTCTGGAATCTGGACGGGACCGTTCCAACGGCATTTGGCTACCAAAATAAATAATTGATTTTGAAACGCCGAATTAATTATTCGGCTGTAAACAATCGTTGAGTCTGTATGCCTAAATAAATAAAGAATTAAGTCGGATATTCGCACACTATTAATTTGCATAATTACTTAAATGAGATGCGTAATTAGTATAAATTGGTGTCCCGTATATCTCGCTGAATACATTTTTAATCAAACTAATGCATTAAAAATGTTCAATTGCGCCAAAGAGTTGGCGATTATTCCCCATTAGCCACTTTTTATGCCCAGCCTCCATGACAGATGTTCTGGCTAACTGAGCGTTTAGCATTTTTCCATAATTAATTATGCAAAGCGACTGGTCCTAACCTTGTACGCAGCTTTTAATATTTTAATACGCATTTTTTGCGGCTAAGCGGCTTGCATTAATACATAAATAGGCTTTACTTTTTTTCTGGAACCTGATTAGTTTTAAATTTAAAAACTTACTGCGATCGTATTCCACTTTAAAGCCAGCTCTGATTTCGTCGCTGGCCAAAGGATCCAGGCGGAAGGTGAAAGGACCCCCGTTGCCCCTCAGGCGATCGTCGGCATCCTTGGCGGTTATCTCCACAATTTTCCTGCCAGACACATTTTCCGGCAGCACGGGCCTGTAGTCCTGGGCAAACTCCGGGGCATTGTCGTTCACGTCCTTCACAATCACCGTCAGCGTGGCAGTGGCGGTGCGGGCAGGAGTTCCGTCGTCGACGGCCAGGATTTGGATGTGGTGCCTGTCGGCGGTCTCCCTGTCCAGAGGCCTCTGGATGCTGACCGCCCCCTTGTCGCTAATCGCGAACTGGCGGCGGCGGTTAGTGGCGCGAACTATCTTGTACGCGACTCGGGAGTGGCCTCCCTGATCGGCGTCCGTGGCGCGGAACTGCTCCAGGACGGTTCCCACCTTGGTGTCCTCGTAGATGGAGACCTCGATATGGTCGCGATCGAACTTGGGCACGTTGTCGTTGATGTCCCGTAGCTTCACCACCACCCAGGAGTAGGCCACATGGTACTTGTCGCTGCCAGTGGCCACGTCGTCGCCCTTGTCGTTAACCTGGATGCGAAACCGGAAGCCACTGCTCTGCAAAGGGTCCTCGTAGTCCAGTGGCTGGATGATTTTCAGGGATCCTGTGCCGTCCGCGTTCCGGACCATAGCGAACTTATCCGAGCCGAAGCCACTGTTCGGCACCACCTTGTATTGGAATGTGTTGGTCTCGTCCTCGTCCTGCACGGTGACGGTGAGGATGGGGGTCTCTGGAATATAAGTGCCGTTCGTTTCATCTACCTCGGTGAACCATTCGTCCTTGGTGAACTGCGGCGGCATGTCGTTGAGGTCCTTGACGCGAATCGAAGCGGTACCGGTTCCTGTGACAAACAGAAGGCCGTCAATTACAGACAAATACAGTGAAAGAAATAGGGTACATAATAAATGTTTTCCAACAACCCGAACCCATAATTTTATTGGAATGAAATGAGTAACAAGCCACAACAGGGATGACCTGATAAACCCAAAGAAAAGTGATTGCCATGGCGTTTCATATTTCTTGGAAAGTCTCCCTCCAGGGGTCAAAGGTTGACAAACAATCTGCCTGATTGAATCGGAGCCCTGACTGGGGCGATTCGGTTTCACTTACCCTTGAGGCCTCCGCCGTCCATGGCCACCACCTGGATGGAGTAGTCGGGGGTGCGCTCCCTGTCCAGACAGCAGACGGCCGTTTTGATGAGACCCGTCTCCGGCTCGATTTCGAAGATGGGCGCCCCCGTCTCCTCCTCGATGACATTCTTCTCAATCGAGTAGATTAGCTTGGCGTTGGTGCTCTCGTTGGGATCATCGTAGTCCACCGCGGACATTGTCATCACCGAGCTGCCGGCGGTGCCGTTCTCGGTGACGTTGCCGAAATAGATGCCCTGCGGGAACTGCGGCGCATTGTCGTTGATGTCCTTCAGGTTCACCTGGATGTCGGCGTAGCCCACCAGCCCTTCGCCACCCTCGTCCTGGGCGAATACAGTGAAGCGCCATTGTGGCCGCCCGTTGGGTTGATCTCGATCCAGGGGCTGCAAATGAGAGAGTTAATAATCTCTGTTCTTGGTAAGGAGATTGGAACATTGATAGCGTTGTGGGAAATGGCTTACAGACAACTGTCTTATTAGATTTCTCATTAAGTGAGTTATTTACACGAAAGGGATCCAAACAAAGGGATCCTATTGAATTGAAATGTCCTGCCAGTTACATTTGTCCTGCCCCTTTATATTCAAATTGTCTTAAACACTGCTTGCTCAGCTAATACGAGGGGACTACACATAAACGACATATATTCAGTGTGTTTGTGGTTGATTCCGACCTGGAGTACAATTTGCTTTTACGATGAATTAATTCCGTAGTCTTATTGAAGTGAGCGAAGGCTTTACCCCCACAGAGGTCGAACCAAGTGACCTAAGAATTGGTCAAAGAAATATTTTATCTAACAGAATTCTTTAGTGTTTGTAACAGAGGCCAGCCTTTAAGATATTTCTGGCTTTAAGAACCATCTCAGTGGGTGTATGAACTTTCAATAGTTTACCTCCGCAAGGTAAACCAATTCTGTCCAAGTGGATGAATCCCAACCAGATTACCAACTCGTTTGAAAATCACTCAGTTGTCGGCAAATAAACTTTGAAGCCCCGGTTCGCTCAATTAAAGTTGAAAAAAATTGATTTGTCGGCCACGTGACACGCGATGCAATTACAAATTAAATGCCGCTCGGCAGCCGGCATCCTCGTGCCGACACCGACCTAAAAAACTCTCTTAGCTCTCAACTATTTGATTTTTTTCATTTCCCACACTCACATTATCCTGCCGGTTTTCCTTTCACGACTTTCCCGATTTTACACTCAATTTTATGCGAGCAACCGCGCACCAATAACGAACGACGAACGTCATTTACATGCGGTCGGTTGTAGAGCGTCAAAACCACAAATGCCACATGCTGTCCCAGTCACGCCCCCTTGGGTACCCCCCTACCAGATCCAGGCCCAGTCCTGGCTACTTTTATCCCTATCGCATCAGCGACATCAACAAAAATGCCCTATCCGGCAACAATAAAACAAATAAAGCAAACCCCATGAGCAACATTTGAACATTTCATGCAGAATCCAGATCGGATTGGGGGAGTTTTGAGGTTGGTAGTTCGTTAGTTGGGGGACCGACTGTTCATTAGAGCAGGCAAATATTTTTTCAAAATATTTATATTCGATTTTGTATAGTTTTTTACCCGAACCCTTTCAAAGTCTTTGTTAAAATAAGTATTAGCTTGAAAAGCTCTCTCTGTAAAAATTAAATTGTACTTTTCATTAACTAATGGTGCATTTTTTTTGATCTGTATATTTTTACAATATTTTATATCCTATATTTTTGCCAGCTCTAACGCTCATTCACTCCGTTCCGCCACTTTGAGTCATTTGTTTTTATGGACTTTGTCTGAAATTAATTGTAGTCTATGTGTCTGACAACCGACGGTGGCACTTTTTTGCATCTAAATGTCATTGTTTTTTTCGGTGTGTGTCCATAAGCGAGTGTGCATGGGTGTTTGTGTGTTGTCTGTGTGATTGTGCGGTTTGACACAGTTTTAAATTAATCATACGCCACCGAACCGCGTGGAAAGCTCTACAATTTGCAAAAGTCGCGCATTTGCAAATGTCGGACGGTGCGAGCCGACAAAAATTGTTAAATATTGAACATGTTTCCAAGTACTCCCGTTTAAAAAAGTGTGAAACTTGTTAAGGTAGACTGGCGCTTAATTAACCATAATTGGCGTTTTTTTCCATCAATAATTTTTTATTAGGATTTATGACCTTATCTTTGGGGCATGAAATATATTTATTAAAAAACCCGAGACTCGCATAAATCCACGGTAGACCCCCATGAGGGACCCGCTTTTGGTTTTTTAGATTATTCACTCGTCACACAATATAAACTGCGCCATTGTGCGAGCATAAACGGTGGCTCAATTGCAACGGCCAAAGCCGAATCCCCCTCAAACGGACCCCTGGGGTTTATGGAGAGTACCCCCGGTTGAAACACAAACGAAAAGTTATTTTCCTGTTTTCGGTTTTCCTTTTTTTAGCCATTGCACGCCATTTGCACGCTTTGCTGTCGGAAAATTCCAGAGGGGCGGCATTCTGTCACTGTGGCCCGAACATTTTTAACTGGCTTTCATTACGAGGGGACTCTTTTTACGAGGGGACTTGGACTCGCAACGGAATTGGAATCTGTTTAAGCGTTGCAAAGGTTGAAAGGTGGACTCGAGCACTTACCTTCAGCACGAAAATGTCGCCCGTGGTGCGATTTATATCGAATTTACTGTTCGCTGGATTATCCGGGTCGATGCCCTGGCCAGTCAGGAAATATACAATATTTATTGGTCTATCTACATCGCCATCGGTGGCTGTGACCTGCAAAGAAATGGAGAGGAGAGTCAAATGCGGTTGCTAACAAAAACTGCATTATACTGCTAAGGACTCGCAATCAGATCCTGATTCAGACTCAGGTGGAAAGAGTGGGGTGGGAGCGGGGTTGCGGGAAAAATACAGGAAAAATAAACGGGAGGAGGTTAAGCGATTTTTGTGGCCCGCGTTGGACGCTTCTTACAATATTAGAGACGATAAATCAAATATGCAAATGAGCCAAATGCTTTAAATGTCCAATAAAGGGCAACGTGGATGCTGAAATGGGGAAAATAATGCAGGGCCGGGCAGAGGGAGGAGGGCCTGAAAAATCTGGACAGTGGGCGTGGCTGGTCTCTGCCAGCCAGATTGCTTGTAAATTTATGCTTCGATTTTTTTATGCTTCGACTATTTTTTGCACATTTTATTTTGTTTCGCCTCGAATGCCACAAAATATTGTTAGGCGGTTGGCCGCAAAAAAATGGATTCCAGAGGAATGCTAATATTACAGAGATTTATGTAATTATTCAATCGGATTAGGGTTTTTCTTTTGTCTTACTGTTTTATTTTTATATTCTTTGTTGTGAGGCCAGTGGACAGTAAATAAAATCAGCATTTAGGACGCTTTCCTCGGAATATTTGATCACAGAAAATTGTTATCGAGTTCGATTGGGCTAAATGAGAGTCCAGGCAATTGAATAAAATCAAATAAATTGGAGAAAATTGGGCAGATTTGGTTTAATCCGAGGCGACTTAAAACCAAATTGAGCAGAGAAGTAAGTTTTTGGGAATGCTTATGAAAATATTTGCATATTTTTATTCGTGTTGAAGGATTTCTGGCCCTGCAATGGTTCTCTAAGTAATTCGTATCTGGACATGTAGGTGATTAGCACTTAACTTACAAGTTGCAACAAAATGAACATCAGGCATAGCTAAAAAAAAAAAGGCCTTCAAAGCAGTTGTCTGCCAATTAAAAGCAATAAGTGGTGGTTTCATGTCGTTTTCTCTCCGCCCTTCGGAGAGAAGTATCCTTCTTTGTATCCTTTTTGCTTGTTTCAAAGTAGGATCTGCAAAACAATACACGCATAAGTTCTGCATGCGTTCTAAGCCATTGTGTGTTATTGAAAATATGGGGGATGCAGCCGACAATTGCAGGCAAACTTGTAGCAATATCCTTTGGGTCCTTTGTCCATTAAATCATCGTCACGTGTTAAGTGCCTGCCATTCCCACAACCCCCGTTCGCGCCGCTTCTCCGCCTCTCCCTTTATGTCTTCACATTCACAATGCGACAATTTACGTTAAATGTTGATATGACAAAAGAGTTGTCTACGTGCCGGCGCTGTCCCCATTATTACTGTCCGCCCACTCCGAGGCGGAAGCCAGCTCCCTCCTCGCCATTGTGTCATCGGCTCCTGGGGAATAATTTAAATGCATCCGTCGCCCACACACGCCCTGCACTCTTTTGCAAAGTGCAACGTTTCGTTGAAATATTTGCATTTAATTTTCCAAGCTCTGAAATCAATTTGCGACCAAAAGGTGTCGGCGACAGCAGACGCATTCCGCTTGGCTTGTATCTCTGGGAATGCGATACAAAATATATCGTCAATTATGGCGACCCGCCATTAAAAGGGCTTCTCCAGGGGCACTCGCCCCGCCATAAATGTGTAATTAAAAATTTGCTTTAACCGTTTTGTGTTTTTTCGGTTATTGGTCGGGGCGGCCAGGTCGCCATTTTAATTTGTATTTAATGTTCAGGGAAAAAAGTTACAAATACATATTCAATGGATTATACAGACCGTAATAAAATATTCTTCAATCTACGCAATAAATCTTTCTTAAAGCCTGACTAAAACTGAAAATGACTTCCAGAAAATGGAATTTTTATAGTGATTATGGAACCATTTTATTTAATACTAGTTTATCATTCCGTATGAATAAATGCCGTTTTCCTTAATGCATCCACTAAAGAGTATTCAAATTTTTATGTGCCCGTAAAGTTGCGTTGGTAAATTATGACTTAAATAAAAGTCGCTTGTTCCGAGATACGAACGTACATATTCATCGGGGCGTATGCGTGTTATTTTTTTTTTTGCACATGTATGCGCATTCTGTATGCGGACTCATAAAGCTGATGAATGTATTTAAGTGTGTGTGTGCGCTTACCGCCATTGCGCAACTATCACGTTATTATTAATGAATGAGTATTTATTTGTGTTTACGGCTGAATCGCTCCACGCGAGCGGATAACTTTCTCGGCCTCATCACCATTCGCTTCCCCATATTTTCCCCCATTTCCCACTTCCCAATCCCCTTCTGGATGCTATCCACTTGCCACTTGAGTTACACAGCAGCCTGCTGTTTGCTTTCGGCCTGCCGTTCGTTTTTTATTGTTCAGTTTTTGGCTTTTTATGCAAATTACGGGTAGGCCATTGTGTGTATTGTTCTTCGTCCATGTTTCTTATTTTTTATTTGCCTGGCTGTTGTTCATGTCGCTGCTGATGTCAATATTTAAATTGTGGAGAGCCAATAAGGCGATAAAGTGCTGCCCGCAAAAGTAGACAATGCTTCCCGATCCGAAGAACGTACCTGCAGGATGCGCTTGGGCAAGTTTCGATCGTCTTCCTCAGTGATTTGTGTGCGATATGTTTGACGATCGAAAACCGGTGGATTATCGTTGACATCGCGTACGTTGATCACAACGGTGGTGTAGTTGTTCTTGCGATTTCGTGTCGCCTCCAAGCGAAGTTCATACTGCAAAGGGAAGAGTAATAAATTAATTAGATTTTTTTTTTTAGTTTTAGCAGGAAGACTCCCTTGAACAGTCGGAACATATGCCTATCTTTTCTATCTTTGTCCATAACTTTGCCAATTTTTATTTGATCCCTAAAAGTGGGGGATGTATGGGAAGCCACAATACAGCCCACAGCGATGTCTATATCTTTGCCAATTTTGATCTGATCCTTATGCGGAATACCTTAAACTATTTGTAAATCGATTCTCCCAACATCTGCCCTGAAGCAAAAATATTTTTAGATGTTTTGCCAATTTTTCTTATGGGTTCTTCCAGAAATAAAGACCATGACTTTGACTTAATCCCTATTAATTTTTTGTTTTAATGGATTGTTTGTAACTCTCTGCTGCACGAATATAAAAACAATAGAAGAGAAAAAGCGAAAAATATACGAGATTAGCAACACATGTTCCAGGGGATTCGGCTTGTTGTTTTGCTGCCGCTGGTTGTGGCACGGAATGGCTTGTTGCATGGCTGGGCATTGACAGCTACACGGATTTTCAGTCCTGTGGGTGCCAAAACAAGTTGCGTATAGGTGATGACGACGGCTAACTACGCAGGGTACAACAGGACGCGACAGGATGCTGGCAGGCGAGCTCGTATGTCTGCGCTGGATTGGTGCGTTGGCAATCACGTTAAAAATGCGCATTGGGAAATGTAACGACAGCTGTAGCTGTCTGTCCCCCAATCTCTCTACTTTCCTGCTCCGAGAATGCTTTCAGCGTGTAAGCGAGTTTTCCCTTTTTCTGGGATTAATTTTTTTTTCATACGCCTCGCCTTGCCATGTAAAAAGTTTGGCTTCTCCCTCCGAAAGTTTGCATAGTTTTGCATATTTTTTGTATTTGTTCTTAACGAAAGCACAAAAATATATAAATTATGCATTCAACAGAAAGTTTGGACCCAGACGAAAAAATACGACAAAGAAAAATGTGCATCAATTTCGAGGCTAGGACTAAACACTGAGAGAATATCATAAAGTATAGGCAAAAAACTCATCCGACTAGAATTATTTTTTTAGGATGTACTATCACCCATTTTTGAGATTGGGTTAAGTTAGTTCACCCGCTACACTCTAAAGTTTAAAGGTATGAAGGTACTTACCCTTGGCCTCGTTTCGTAGTCGAGCGGACTCGCCACATAAATGACGCCGGTGGTGTTCTGTACGGCAAAGGCATTGCCTATGTTACCGCCTGTGATCTGGTATCGAATATTCGTCGCTGTAAAAAAAAGAGGAAAACTCCAGGTCATTAAAAAGATTTATATAAATGCGTTAAACAGATGGGAAAATTAAATTGTGCGTCATACTCTGCGTATACGCAATGAAAATTAAATTAAAGTCAAAATAATCCAAACAGCGGCTTTAATTCTCAGGGAGATACGATTCATTATTTAATGAAAATGCCAAAAGTTTCGAGATACTTTGGGCCATTAAATTTGTAAAAAGATCCCGCTCACATATCCGGATATGTTCTCGTTTTTACGCCCAAAGAAACTCCTCTGAAGATCAAAAAGAAAGGACAAAAGTCAAGTGGGAAAAAGGAGGTAGGAAGCTGAAATAATTAAGTTCATTAAAAAACATTTTGCACCCACGGGAGCGAGAGGGAGCGGCGAAGGACATGTTGGCTGGGCCCTAATGTTTTAACAGGAGGCCTGCAACAACAAGATGCCATATAATTTACTTATTTCGTGTTTAAACAGCCCGCGAAGTACTGTTTTCTCCGGCGAAATATGGAAATGCTCTCACATGTGACAACCAACCAGGCAGGACACGTGATGGAAAGCTGGGGAAAAGCCGGGGAGGGCGAAAATGGCAGGACTACGTTGCCACATTGTCTGTGCATTTATGCGGAAATGTGAAAGGCAAACATTAGCGTAAATTAGCGACGCGTAAATCGCTTAACCTGCTCAGCCAGCTGAAGATGAGCATGGAGCCGGAGTTGGGAGCCATTTCAGCTTGGCCACATTCGCCTTTGACACCAACAGCTTGGGTCACAATTAAGGGATTATCCGGAGTGCAGCCTGAAAAGTTAGATATATTTGAATGCAGAAAAACAAATATTTTTTATGGCAAGAACTACAACAATCAAAATAATTTTACTTCATATAACTAGAACACTGTCCATTTTCCCGGTACATCTGGTCGTGGGTGAATTTAATGAAGGTATCATACTGCTCAGCCATCTTCTGGGTGAGCACCTGCTCGTATTCCTCCCGCAGACGATCCTCGCTCTGTTCGATCATGTTCTGGCACATCGAGTAGAGTTGCTTGGAGGTGAACAGGTTCACATCCTCGGAGGCCTTCATCCTGACTGGCGAGTTGTTGGTGGAGACGGTCTGGATTTCCATCTCCGAGTCGCTCGAGTCCATATCGGGCAGAGGGGGCAAGTACTTCAAGGACTCCTGAATATCATCAGGGACCTTATCCGATCGGGTGGCTTTCGGCTTCGGTTCTGGCGGAGTGTTAATCATCTGGATCTGCAAGCGTCTTCGTTTCAGGGGAACGATGTCCGCGAAATCCTCCTCAAATTTAAGGGAGCGCTTAAGCGTCAGGCACGACATTATATGATATTCCAAGAATATATTTTGTGATCTTAGCAGTTTGAGTTCGGATATAAAAGTGAGTGACGACTCGACACTGACGAGCTTATAGTGATTTCCAGGCATACTGGATGCCCTGCCCATTAATTCATGAGCAGCCCTCGCACAAGCAATTCACTTAATATTTTTTTTTGCCACTTAAATTTACGGCTCATCGTTTGAAGGCAACCTATAAAATGCTCTCTAGTTTAAACATGTAGGGGCTCTTGTTTTTGTCACTTTTTTATATCGCCTCGCAGTAACAACAACAGGGACATTAAATGTAGCTCAGGCAAGTCCTGTTAAGTAGTCCCCAGTCCCCAGTCCTAGACAATGACGTTTACAATTTACGACGCCAAGACGCCATTTTAAATCACTGATAATGATAATAAATTAATATACAGACACCAGGGACTCCAGAAACACATGGGAGCAGCCAAGGCAGTTAGAGCCTTGCCCACCGCCCCATCCAGCCACCACTCTACCATGTTGTCTGTGTACTTATTTAGCATGAAAAGTCATTTTAAAAAGTGGAGGAAAAGCATTGTGGGCTTTTGGCTCTTGTTTTGATCTTTCTAGGTTTTAATCTTCATGTGTTTTCCTTTTTTTGTGGGAGGGTTGAGAGTTGAGGGCGGCAGCTAAGTGTTTTTATGGCACACACGGAAGAAAGGTGAGGCTTCTTGTTCAAAAGTGACTGTTTAAGGCTCTGGGCTTTAAGAGATTTGTGAACATGGAAATAAATGAGCATCGTTTGCATTGAGTTTGGAAGTTCTTCGAACTTGCAAACTGGTAAATGGCAACTGGCTCGAATGTGACAACATTTGGCCAGCACATGGCAACCATTTCGGAACACCCAGCCAAATAAATAATCTTTTCGCTCATAAATTTGGAATGGGACACGAAACGGCACAAACTTCTGCTTCTGCTGCTCCATTCGGCATGCTCGGATCCCCGACTAGACAAAAACATGGTAACGCAAGAAATCACATAAAAGATTCGTCCTGACCCTGTTTCTCAACTCGCAGCCTTCAATTCATATTCTATGCGATTTGCATGGAGAATTGAAAGCTTTTCCGTCTGCGAGTAGTTCAAAATTTTCGTGTGCACATTTATTTTTTCGTCCTCGGGAGCTCTCAACGTTGTTTCCATTTCTCTAGGAGATTACACTAGCTAGCAGGGTATTCAGGCTTAGAATATATCATAAAATATAGCAGATCTCAATCCTTAGGTAGGTGCTTATGAATAAAACTTCTCAATAAGGTTACTATTTAGATTTTTATTTATTTATAAAAACAAAAATTGAAACAATCTTTTGTTGACTTGTGTATTGTCCTTCCGAGGACTATTCTCCTTTTTTCCAATTCGGGTTAATGCTTTTTTCGCAGTCGTCGCGTCGGCGACAACAAGGATACGGATTCAGACTCAGACTGCTTCTTTTGCCCGGCATGTCCTTTGTCCTTTGTGAGCTGTTGCTGTTGTGGAAACCAAGCCAAAGGATAGACAAAGTTCTACCCACAAGTTCGCGCTGCTCCTCGGTTCTGGGGGAAAGTTGTTAAACGCTTTCAATGAGATTTTGAATGTTTTTCGTGCTGCAAATTGTATCTGCCACAGAGACGGAGACGCGGTCGGAGTCGCAGAACTTTCCCCCACCCGAGGGTGTGTGTATTAACAATAATAATTTCCGCATGGGAATCAATACACAAATATACAAATTCGCATATAAGATGCTCGCTTGCCTTCCATTTGTGTTTGTCTTTCTATTTTATGGATTTATGCATGGATCTGAGCTGTATCTTCTGCTCTGTATCTGTATCTGTAGCTGTGTATCTGCGTCTGTTTCTTGGCCAACAATGAGCCTTTATTTGTTAATATTTCGTAAATATTTGCGGTACATGGGCATTGCCTAATAATATTTGACAATGGCTGCACACCCACGCACCCACATGGCGGAATATTAAAATAAATAAATGTTGCAAATGTCTATTATGAGCTCGTGGAATGGCAAGAAATACTTCTAAAGCGCCGCTTTAATATTTATGCATAAATTTGTGGCCCCATGAGGGAAATTGCCAAATTGGTTTTTTCTAAATGTTTATGGCCCTCCTATACTCCGATGTATAAATTCTCGTATAATTTTTTGTGCTTTATGGAAGGAAGTCGTAGAATTCATGGCTCAAACTGACTGAAAATGTCGCTGTCGCATGATTTGGCAAAAATCATGTAAGCAATTGTTCTCGGATGACTTTGTTATGGTCCTCTTACGCAAATCGAGCAAACGACAATTCGATCCCAAGGAGGAAGGTAGTAAATCGTTTTCCGATTTCGGCCATCTTGTCTCAATGATCTCTCTGTACAAAAACAATATTGTATGTTATTTTCTATCAAACTTAAACACAACTTTTCAAGCCACAACCAAAGGTTTTTTGAATAAATTATTGCATTGAGTTAACTTAATTGCTTGGAAATTGCATGCATTAATTTGTACGAGTTCACTGACATAATCTGGCAATCAGTGAGGCAGCTGTCTGCCACTCTGTATCCTTCAGAAGGATACAATACCCATCTCCACCCCGAGACAATTACAATTAAAGACACACTTAATTAAATCAATTGAGAATTTATGCAATACATTCTTTCGCTCAAGCGATTCATTTCGAATGCTTGTGACTTATATGCTTGAGTTCATATCCAATTTAAGACAAAGGCAAAATCACATTAAATTAGAAATAGTAAGGCTTTTATTGTTTATGTGTTGTCCCTTTCCGGGGGTCTACTCACACTCATTGTGATCCTTGGCGTTGACAGTGAGGACTGTGCTCTGCAAGTCGGCATTTTCATCGATTTCAGTCTCGTACAGAAATCTATCGAAATATGGCGGCGAATCGTTTTTGTCGGCAATACCAATGCGTACAAATTTTGTAACTGCAAATAAGAAAAAAGGAAGGCAAGCCATGATATAGACACACATATTGTATATAGATTGCTCTGTGTTGGATGTGGTTAGTGTATGAAATGCCAATAAGCAGCATTAATTATCGCAAATTTATTGATTGACAAATTGTGCGCGTGCCTTCTTTGCGGTCGAGGAAGTCGTAAACTTGTCGGTTTATGCCCGAAACGTGGCAGGCATAAAAAGGAAGAGTTCCCTCGACTCATACACTCCAAAAATAAGGGAAATACAAAATAAATATTAATTTGGGCTCCAAAGCATTAGAAACAAATAATAATCAAGAAGCTCTCTCTCTCTCTCTCTCTCTGAGTGTAGATGCCACTTCAAACGAACCTGGCTAAGTAAATTGTTAACAAGTTAGGCCGTTGTTAATGCAGATAGAGGGTCTTCATCCAAATCAACCCAACGGTTTTCCGGGTTTTGTGTCCTGGTTTTGCTGCCAAACTGGAGGCGAACAAAAATCACATAACAATCTCTCAAAGTGAAAAGTTTGTCCCCCTAGTCGAGTGAAAAGCGAAATAAGTTTTCACAAAGTGCACAACGAATTGAAGGTTTTCCGCCTCGCCCCCTGCAGTTGCATGCAACGTTTGCTTGCCTCGCTTTATTTGCTTATTTCCTGCTAATGTCTTGCCAAACAAAACTTTCTGAATAGTTCTGAATGGTATAGTTTAGTTTTCGGAGGGAACGTGCGTTAATGAGTTTTATTCGAGCGGCAGGGCCGCTCAGGGCGAAAACACGGCAACTGCACGCTCCACAAATAAGCGTGGAATTTTTCCTTAGAAATCCCCTCGAAGAAGTTTATAAGCATAAGTTTCGTAAACTTCCCACTTGTTTTTTAGCAAACATAAAATATGAAATCCTTCGAAAGTCACAGCATAAGCGGAGCAAACCTTTCAAGCTCTTAAGTGTCCCTAAATAATTAAGTTTTATTCCATTTGCATGCCCGAATGTTTTTAAACGCATCTGCTGTCCTTTGCCAGCCGAACTAACAGACCTTCTTTGAAACGTTCAATTTTCCCAAGAGCCTGGGGATAGCTTAAAAGGTCCTTCGCCTTTTGTCTGAATTGTTTCCCACACGAGGAAGCAATAATCTGTTTCCACAATTTCGTTCGAGAAACAACAAGCTTCCACAACTCGGGCATAAATGTATGTATTCTGAAAAGTATATTTTCTACAAAAATAAATGTCTTTGGCAGCCTGGCAGGAACACATCATAAAAGAATCATGCAGAGAGTGAGCAACGAAGAATTAATATGGCCGAAGGGCGGAAATGCCTGGCGTACGCTGCGTATACGTAATGTTGAAAGGGACGCATTTTGTTGAATGCACTTTGTGCTTTAATCGGTTCTCGAACGGTTTAAAAGCTTCCCAATTTAACGAATGTTGAATTTCGTTAAACTTTAATTTATTTATCGTTTATGTAAGCAGAAATGTCAGGGCACTGTGTTTGTTCATACTTTATAATTACAAGACAGACTGCAGAGATCGGAAGCCAAGCGAAGTGTTGCTCAAACTTTCCATGTTTGACTTGCCAAATGCACCGATGAAACTGCCAAATAGTTTAGTCTTGTTTGGCTTTGTGCGGCCTAATTGAGTTTTGTGAAAACTGGCTGGTCAAGCCACTCCTGAGAACAAGGTTCAAAACTAATTAAATATGAAAATATGAAAAACGCTCAAAGCCTCTTAAATTCCTCCACGTCAAGTACAACTCCAGCTCACACATCATTCATTTATTTGAGGGCATAACGAAAATTCTCGTCTCCATCTTGAGCAGCCTTTTCATGGAGAAATTAAATGGAATAAAAAATAAATAAAGCAGTGAATGGACTCCCAGCAGGCTCCCAGCTCATTCAAAAGTGTGCTGTAAGCATGGGCCAAGACAAATAGAATCTAATTTAGAATTTAGCTCTTTGCTTTATTTAGTTTGGAGGTAAGTCTAGCACGTAATATGGTCCTTGGTCCCTCTGCCTGGCCCACAAAATGAAAGAAAATGAGAAATGAGCAAAATAAATACCCAAACACACAAGCTCGCTAAAACACATAGGCCACTCGTTTTCGGAGGCAACAGCTCAAGCGCAAATCTCGTATAAATAAGACCCCAACGAAGGGAAAGCGAGTTGAGTAGAAAGCGTTTAGGAAGTCATTCCCCAGAAAACTCTACCTAGTGTGTGTGTAGCTACAATATACTGAATAAATACAAATACACCTCTATATATAAACGTCCCTACACACACTCACGGTGAGCAAACATCTCTGGCAGTCGAAATTGCATTTTGTTTCGTTTTTTCCTTTGGCTCTTAGGTATCTTGACTTAATTTTTTGGCACTCTAACATTATGACAGGTAAACTTGAGTCCTTGCAAAGGATTGGACTAAAGGATACTGACTAAAGCTCTGGATAAACTTTGAAGTACAGAAAACTTTAAGGCATGACCCTCTTCTGGCCACAGATCTTTATATCCTTGCCATTTCATATCTCTGTTACCGTTTCCCACATACATATATTTTTGCTTAAAATATGAAATTCGTAACTTTTTAGCTGAAAAATTTCTTTACAAATCCTTAGCATACCCTGTAAAAAATCCAGATATGCCCGGCACCCTGCTGGCCTTATTGTTGGTGTTAAATTGAGCAGCAAAGTGAACTGCGCCCAAGTCATCAGACAGGCAGTCAGTCAGCCAGTCAGCATGCTCCCGCTTTTCAGCACCGACAGGGGCTCCCCCCCACAGCTATAATACCAGACCCCCACTCTGCAGCCACTGTCTTGGCACGGCAGTCAAAAGGGCTCACTTTAAACTATTAACGTGTGCAGGTGAAAGGCGGGTTGGGCCGTGGCAGTGGCAGGCAGGCAGGCATGTGAACAGGTGAGGAGCCGTCAGCTATTTATGGCCGCATAACTGGCACACTAACAAGCCCGGCCACGCCCCCACTGCCGCCCCCTGCTGGTGGCCATATGTCAGTCCATGAATGACTGGCAGCTGGCACTATTTTTTGTGTTTTTTTTCTGTTTTTTCGTCCCCCCCGTAAACATTTCTCTATTTTATATGCTGCTTTAGAATTCGTTTTTGTTGTTGCCTCTCAGTGCCTGTTTTTTATCCATCAGTAAAGCAGAATAAATATAAAAAATATAAAAGGAGGAAATAGGAGGAATGGCAAAAAGGGAAAAATGTGTGCAAAGTGGCGTCAAATGTCAGAGCTGTTCAAATCAGCCATGGCAAACACAGATACAGACTCACACATCGGCAGGGCCCCAGCCTCAGATAGTCAAAGTAGTTTTGTGGGACTCGGCGGCACTACCAATGGCGCTGGTGAAACCAAAGCAAAAGCACGGGAAGAGCAGGGACAAAGCAGGGGCGGAAGCAACATTTTCAAAAAGGCAACAAAGCGCATCACATTAAAACTGACAGGATGGAAGGGGTGACTCTGGGCGGGGGACTGGCTTTGACATCCACTAGCTGTATGGGTTTCCAAGGGTTTGTCTATGCTGTCACTGGGTTTTTGGCTTATACCAGTTTTGGGTGGCTTTTCGGACGCTTCTGGTCCTTATTCCACAGTCCCTACTTCTTTGTCATAATATTTAATGTGCGCCTTCGATGGATAAGATATAGTGCTTAGTTTACAAATGAAGACTTTGCTCTGCGGGCTAGAAAATATTTGCTTCTTAAAAGGGCATTCGAAATTCAAAAGTGGCTCATTGAAATTTATTTACTGGATTGGCTTGTAAAAACTTGAAGCTCACGTTCTCATTAAACCTGCAATTAAGATTTCAATCGTTTATATTCAAAGGCTCAAGACAGAAAACCAGAATTATCTCGTTGGAAACCTCAGGCATCAATTCGCCCTTCAGGCCTAATTCCTTTGTGGGAAGTCTAGTTATATAAACGCCTTCAAAGTTTGCCGCAAATAAATGAATTACAAGTTTTAATTTACTAATTAGTTTTCAGGCCGGCCCTTGACAACAAAGACAAATAAACAGATAAATAAACAAGGATATAGATATGTAGGCAGAAACAAAGTAAATGTTTTTCTGGACTGTGCAAGTGATTTAAGCCCCCGGCGTTTAACGCAGCTTAGTGTACACAAGCAGAGACACACACACCCTTTGAGCTATAAATTCTCACAAGTTTATGATAATCTCGTGTTGTGTTTACTCATGTATTTCGGATTAAGTTTTCGCCTTTAGTTTTCTGTTCTACATGCAAAAAAGTTTGCCCTGCCAAAGTAAAACAAATATTGACGGAGATCGATTGGAGGGGGCTGGGAGGGAGCTATTATTAGTTTAATGCGCCACGTGTCAGCGAGGGTATGGGTCGGCGGACCACAGTGCGTATGCGTAATATGTCATGTGGCAAAAGTTTAAACAGACGGACAGTTTTTCCACCCAACCCCTTTCTGAAAAATTACTGATGCCAGGGGTCCTGTTGTATTTCGCAGGATTTATCAGTCGGAGGACTGGCATAATGGCAGCTCATTTGACTTTTGGCATAAATGATTGAGGTGAGCCATGTGTCCGTGTGTTTTATAATTAGTTTTTCCATTAATTTATTACTGCGGTTGACGCGCTTTGATCTTGCCAACAACTGCTGATGACACTTGACATTCGATACGGCCACATTCTACAAACGATATCGAGGCCAGCCAGGTAATTAAAGCCAACAGGAATAATTCAGTCGGCACTTGACTTTGGCCATCGAGTGATTTATGACCTAGATAGCCAACTAGCTTTTGTCGGTCATGATACCATTTTCCACCTACAAGTTACGACACGCATTCATTTAAATTTATTTTAGTAGGATAACAAACCGATTACACGCAAGTGATTTATGAGCTCGTTTTCCCAGCACTCTGCCTTTGCTGATTTGCAAAAAGGAGATTCCCATAAGGCTCCGACCCATCCCCCCTAAGGAGTACAATTAAATCCCTTTAATGAACTCGTTGAACCCTTCGAAATCCAAATAATACCCTTTGGGTTCACTCCACATATTCATCTCTCATTTTTTTACGTACCGTGCAGCTCATTAACTTTGATGATGGCCAGCTCGATTTTTTTGGGGCCTTTGGCGGAGCCTCTGTTCTGAAATTTCAATTAAAACCCGGCCCGGTCCGAGTGCGCGGATTATTTGTATTCATTAGCCAGTCAGCCAATGATGATGATCATCGTTACCAACATCCGATGCCGGAAGTGACCTGCACTTCAACTTTATCCCCGCTCCCCATTTACCTCTCACCACACGGCTTTTGAGCGAGTTAACCAACAAACAACAAAAAATTGTTAATTAAACTTATGAAATGTTTAGAAGGGGATTTCGTTTTTGTGTTTTTTTCTTGTTTATTGAGCGCATTGCGAGAGGCATTAAAATTCCTGCGAGTTTCCTTTCAGCCCGGCTAATTAAAAAGTGTCCGCGGACAGTGACGGGGAGGCCAACAACAAAACAAAATAATTCGGAATAAAAAAGAAGGCGAGACAGTATGGTGGCCCGGTATAAAAAACACGAAAATATGGCGCTATTCTCTCGACGGCAGTGGCGTTGATGAGTTGACAAATATTTTGTCAGTCATAATGAGTTCGGGCAAGACAAGGTGAAGCGGAGACCTTGTTTATGGGCCTCGTTCTCATTAACAACAGGCAGCCGAGAGCCGACGGTCCGCTAGCGTGTTAATTACGACCTACATCCGCCACGGGGGTGGTCGGTCAAAGGGTTGAGGTGGTCTGGTGGTGGCCACCCCAGACCAAAAGCCGCAATTAAAAAGCTTGTTCACGTGGAAATTGCGCTTTTATCAGTTCAGCCATGTTGCGTATACGCCATGTGTGCAGTGACAGGAAAGCAGAAACGGAGAGTCATGCTAATCAGAAATTAATTTAAAGTTGCCGCAGATAAAAACTCAAGTAATTAAAATAAGTCTGCATAATAAGTCAAAGCAAAATAAAAATGTATATATTCTAGGAGGCGACTGATTTATATATCCTCTACATTTTTTTTATTTTTTTATTCACTAGAAAGCCCCGGGAAATACGATTGCATATTTAAAATGCAGGATGAGAAGCCGGAAAACCACGCGCGGAGAAGCACACAGCCCCCGAGGCGTCGTTAGTTAAGATCCCTCACGTACACACGTGCAGTCTCTGATTCTCCAGGACCTTTACCTTTTCCTTTCAGCCAGTCCCCAGTCCACGAATTACACTTCATGAAATTTTCACAAGACCATTACATAAACATAAAGACGCTGTGGAGGGAAGGTAAATAATCATATGCACACCCAGGCAGCTAGTTCATTACACCACGCACACATTACAGGGTACACAAATGGCCGTACACACTTACCCAAATAGGTGCTATTTGTCAAAACCCAAAAGATTTTTAATGGATCGACCATAACTACGCAGGCGGAGGCAAAGCGAGGCGGTGAGTTTGGATTTTAGTTCGAGTTTGAGCTTCTGTTGCGGTGGAAAGGCAATTCCAGCGGCAGGAAAAGAACAAACTTTGGCGGAGAGTCGCGAAGCAATTAATTTGCGTTCGTAGTCCAGATTGTCAGCGACACCTCGCTGCTACTTCCGACTCCTGGGTTTTTGCCTCTGAGTGATTAAAATGATAAGTCGGACCGATTCCACTGCCAGCTGTTGGGTTTGCCGTTCCCTTTGTTGATTTGCACTATTTTAAATGAGTTGCTGCTGCGGCGGCTCCTGCTGCCTTCGCCCTTGAGGTATTTTTGCAATTTGCGCTGCTGCTGTGCACTTTTGTGGCGTTTGCATAAATCACAGCACAGCGAGTTTCTCATAGTAGATGGCATTAATATTTCGCGCACAACTCAAGCTATCATTTTGCACTAAAAAATATACGTTTTTTGAATTTAACTTTCACTTGGCGCGCTACACAACCTTGAACAAGGAATACAACGCGAATAAATTTTCACTTTCAGTTTGTGTTTAATTATTTTTAAGCGGGTTTCCCGAAGCTTTACGCTTGGTAATTTAACTTTTTTTCGTCCTTGTCTTGCGGCAGGGTAATCACAATTTTCGGTTTATTTATGTCAGCAACAATGTCGAGCACACACACATAGTTTCCGGCACATTATCCCCTAGTTGCCAGCGTAATCTGTGGCCATTAAAAACTTATGGCATTGTCGAAAACTCTAAGCATGCTTTTCTCATTTTGGCCACTTAATTAGGTTTTGTTAAACAAAGTTTAGATTGCACTTAATGTGCACGAGCAACATTATAATGATTGACGTGATTGGATCAACTATAAATAGAGTTATGCTTTCCCACAGAATATTTTTGGTTGTCCGCAGAACTATCAGAAGCAGGAAGTCTCTGCCCAAACCTGAGAATTTCTTACAGTGCCTCAACCCATTTGTTATGCAGATACTCAAAACTACCAAGGCTCTGCTCTAGTTTTGAGTGAGCCCCCGGCAAGGTAGGCCCAAATCTTGGCAATTAGATGCCGAAATCGCCTCGGAAATTCTCAACCGTTGGACAAACAGCTAGGACCGTTTGCTTCGGAGGCTGCCAAACAAAGGCCCGTCGCAGCCGGGCCAATTAACGCAGCTAAAGCAGAAGGAAAACCCGCCCTGGGATATCGCTCGTCCTGGCCACAGCCTTGACCTTTATCCGAGGGCGTGGACAGGCCCTAAATATTTAATTGTTTATGCTCGAAGGGTAAGGGGTAATGGCAGCTCCGCCCCTCAAAATTTACTTTAACAACTTGGCCCTCTCGGGAAGAGACTTTTAATGGACAGCTGGTTCGAGGGTAGCGATGAGGCGGGCACTTTGCGTTACCAGAGCGATTAAAGCCAAGGAAAAGTAATTAGTGACTCAATTGCTTGGCTCTGGCGCTGAGTGCCGCATACAAATGGCCTGCTTTGGACTTTGATGGGTTATTGGTGGTTTTGTCATAAACCCGTAAGCCGGCACAAGATGGCCAAATCAATTGCCAGCCAACTGGGCTCCTTAAATATGAATAAAAAGTAAGCACACACTGAAAGCAATCACTTTGTTCAATAATGTAGAGGACTTTGAAACTCCGAAAAGACTAAAACACTGATTATTTATTTAGGATTATAGAACCTAATTTATTAGTCAAGTGAGTGTTCGTTCATGTATTTCTTCCAGTGACTTTGGCCAAAAGAAAGCGGATCGAGGTCAGGGAAATTAGCGTCAGGCTGGCCCGGCTTTAAGTCATTTTGCCAGCTCTATAATCCTCGTTTACGCAATTTATGCAAATTTATGCAAGTCCCTGTTCAAACGGCAGCTGCTGCCTTGCATCGACTAACTCGGGGCAATGGATGGAAAATTTAAGTCGACAAACAAGGATTTTTTGCTGTTGTCGGGCTGTCTGTCTCTCGCTCCTTTGCCTGCCAAAAAGTTAAACATGCTCATTTCTTAACTTTACTTTGAGCTTGCCACAAATAAAAAGAACAGAAAAGCAAAAAAGCAGCCCCAAGAAAAGCCTCAATGCAGCACAAATTTTGAAATTGCACTTTTCCGGCCCGAGATGAAGTCGGACGCGGCAGAAGGCAGAAAAAAACGAGTCGGAGGAAGTGGGTTGGAGGAAAACTGTTGCCCAGCCCCGCCGGAAATACAAAAGCATAAACTTTCCGGCCAAAACTAACCGCAGCGGATGAGGGGGTGTGGCGCGGAGTCGAGTGTCCCGGGCCGACATTTGAAAGCGCCAAAATATAAAGCGCAAAATGTGGCGGAAGTTTAATGAATATAAACTTGGCCGATCCTACCCACAAGCTGGCACAAAGGCAAGGTATCAGTAGCGGGCGGGGGGAAAGGGAAACAAGCCAAGTAAATTAGCCGGGCTTACTTGCAAGAAAGTGGCAGGGAAGAGAAAAAAAGAAATGTGATATCTACAAATGGAACTGGAATGACAAGTTTATGAGAGCCACAGGAAATCAACTCGTTTATTTATGGAAGGAGCGCTACACTTGCAGGACCACCTGTGGTGAGCAATGTAGTGGCTGACAGAAGAACTTAAGCGTTTTGAGTTGGCCCAGTGGCTTAAATTCTAGCTTCGTTTCCGTGAGCTGCAGTGGCTGGATAGCCAGTGGAACTCCAAAGTGCCTGTCCTTGTTCCAATTGAAAACTTTCGCATACAATTAAGTATACCTGTGCGGCTCTTTGGGACGATCTGAGGAATTAGCAGATAAAACTGAAGTCCCTAAGCGCCCTACGTTCTGGGAATCCTCTTATTGTAGCTGCTGTTTTTTATGCTTCTTGTGTTTTTTAACAACTGTTAGTTGTTCCTGCTGTTGTTGTCGAATGCCGTGTTGGCTGTTGCCCGAACAAATGGCAAAAGTTTTCGCTTTGTTTTCACAATTGTTGACGTGCAATTCAAATGAGTTAACAACGCAAAAAGTGAGTGACCCACATAGCCGGCCAAAGCCAACATCTGGCGAACCAAACACAAAATAATAAAAAACACAAAAGGGCATATAAAAAATAAAGGGAGAAAAAATCTATATGGGAAACATGAAAAACTTCAAGTTGTAAAAACAGAGAAGCCAGGAACAAGCAGGCAACATATGCATGTCCTTATTGTTGTTGCTTGTTCACAGTTGCAGAACAACAAAGTGGATAAAGGCGCCCGGCACAAGGGGGGGCAGGGAAAAGGCGGGGGGGAAACAATTATAGCCAGCATTTCCGGAAAACCAAGCAGATTGCCTGTTGCCTGTCTCAGACAACCAGGAGCTGCCTTCCACTCAACACTGCAGCGCGAAATGTTTGCAGGCTTCCAGTTAAATCTTCAACAAAATTGCATCCTAAGAGCAACTTAGCAAACGCATCAAAAGCGCTTAACAATTCAATTAGCGAGACATTGTAGGACGGATGAGCAGGAAAAGCCCAGGGAGCCCAGGAGCCAGGAAGGGGTGGGAAAACTACGTGCCTGGCAACGTGAAAAGTCTCCAGTTTCCCGACTTTGGACTACAGCACGAAAATGGAACTTGAGCTCAAGTTCCCGCGGTTGCCAAACAAATGAAGCGCCAAATATGCGCTCCCGAAATAATCAATCGTGCCTCAGGAAACTTCAACTTTAACTGAAGTAAACTGCAATTAATTACGGAATAGTTAGTTTTTTCGTTGGATTAAGTTTTAAGCCATAAGTTATTTGGGGAGTTGGAACAGTGGGGCTAACATAATTGGCCAATTTGTAGGAAAAGTTGTTAAAAACAAATGAAAATGTTTTGACTTGACTGGAGGAATTCGTACTAAATATATTTATTCGAATATCCTTTAAATTTAGCTTTATCTTCTGTCTAATATTCTGGGCAACACTGTCTAGCATTCATTTGAGATTTTGAGCTGCAGCTGAAGACATCCGACCGCAGGGAACAGTCACCAGAAACTCTTGTTGAAATTGTTCTCCTGCTGAAGGCAAGAAGGCTGCAAGGATGGCAGGTTAGAAGCAGTTGGCATAAACAATTCTCGGGCTTAAAAGATTTGGCTCTCATACCTTCGTCAGAGGATCCTTGCTGAAAGCTCCAAATTGCAACAGAGTCGAGAGCTTAGCTTCTTAATTTCTCCTAAACTCTTGAGGCAACTCGATAGTAAATGAGTTTTGAAATTTGACCTTCTTGCCAAGACACTTTATAAATTGGTAGTTCAGCATACCAGTCCCCTTGAAGGTTAATTTAAAATGGCACTAATGCGCAGTCCATGGATTTCCAAGGAAACATACGGCGGCGACTGGGTATTGTGTGGCAATTGCTATAGTGACCCATAATCGTCTTATTATATAGATATAGGGGATACCCTATTGCGACAGACGTGTCAAGTTGTCATGGAGACACAACAATCGACAGGCGGGATTGCGGCACATTTACTAATAAAATAAAATACTGAAAAGGCTCCAATACAGCTCTATATGTACTTTTGGCCGGGTGGGGGGCAGGACCAGGCGGGTGGGCGTGGTACTTGAACGAACAAACAACTAACCGCAAGTGGAAGCCACAGACAAATAGAAAAGGAACAGAAACAGGACACTCGAAGGGCCAGAGGACCCCAGCTGCAAAGCTGGAAGTGAGAAAATAACATTTTAGCTTTTGTTGGCTCGTGACAGGCTCACTGGATTCCTCTCCAATGCTGGGCCACTTTCATCTGCCTGTCCGATGTCAGTCAGCAGGACTCTTGTTGCTCCTGTCTGCGACTCACACATTTTTATATAAATATATATTCCCTTTCTGGAATGCGGCGAGCTTTTCGGCG
The DNA here is from genome assembly GCA_035047585.1 of Drosophila monieri. Taxonomy (NCBI): domain Eukaryota; kingdom Metazoa; phylum Arthropoda; class Insecta; order Diptera; family Drosophilidae; genus Drosophila; species Drosophila monieri. The sequence continues at coordinate 3,164,617 of JAWNPJ010000079.1, read as the reverse complement.
TCGAGTATTTATCGTGCTTTTATTATGTCAACATTTCGTTTTGGCCAAATGAAAATAAATTCAAATGATTTATTTACGAGCATTTGATTTATTTGATTTTCAGCATTTGCTTTTTTCCTCAGCCGATTTGGACCTTTTTGCCGTTCTGCTGTATTGCCGAACTGTCGTACTGCAGTGTCGACCTCGGCTCGCCTCCTCGCACATGAAAATTGTATTGTATTTGGTCGGTCTCGATTTCGGTGGCGCTGTTTGATGTGCCTGGAATTTATTTTATGCGGAATGTTTATTTGATTTCCTACTTTTATATTTTCTTTTTCGGCGGCAGTTAATAAAAATTGCAGTGTACCCCGCACTGTTTCCCCATTTTGGCATTTTGATTTGGGCCAATGCAGGCGAAATTGCTGAAAAAGTATGGAGTTTTTGGCGGGATTAGAGCGACGGCCCGGCAGCAATGAAATTTATGCATACACATGGAAAATTCAAAACAGGATTAAACGCATACGAAAAACTCTCCACTGAATACATTTATACACCATGGGATGGAATATTAGAAAAAAATATTTTCGTTGCACCAAGATCGAAAGTAAACGCGATGAAAAATTCAAATAGAGGTTTCAATAGTTTCAATAAAAAATCCCATCAATTTTCAAGGCATTTATTGGCTCTATTTATTTGGCTTACTTTGCTTTGCTGAGGTCCCCCGAAAAAAAGACGAGGCAGAAACTTGAGTCGACTCGACTGGAAAACTGACACAAGGCAAACGCCGAGGAAAAGTTTCTGTTTCTGTTTGCCCAGGCCCCGAGAGCGGCAATTCTATTTGGTATTATTTATCTAATGGCATTTGTCGTGGGGCATAAAAATAAATAAATATATCTGGCCAGACCAGACGTGCGCCCTCCTCTCGAGTGTTTATGATATTTTGATTTTATTTCATATGAAAGTTTTGGGCAAAAGTTTCGCTCCCCACTCCTTGCTCATCCTCTCAACAGCCTGCATTGATAATAATGACGCGCCCCCTATAAGGACATGCCAGGACATTTTGTCATGTGACATAAACATTTTGTTCTCACGACTTTCGTTAGTTGCCGCAATTTTCTCGGCGATGTGGCGCTGCGGCGTTGGGCCTCGGCAATAAAAACGCCTCGGCTGGCACTTTTGTCCAAAAACTTTCTTTTATTAAGATTAAAAATGACAAAGGCGCAATATTAGGGCGAGTTCACGCACTTTGGCGGCCTGCTGATAAGCGTCAAAGGCACTCGACGCGACTTTCCCCAAAGACTTGGCCCAAACTCATTCTCGCATTGGCATTCGCATTCGCATTCAAGTGGGTGTCACGCATAAATTTCATAAATATAAGCCTCATTATTCCTGCTGGCTGCCGTTTTTGCGGCCTCAGCCATCAGCTATCAGCCACGCCCCCAAGCCCCCACGCCCCACAGAGCGCTCAGCCCTTTGTCACGTGCCGGAAAAAGTTTTGTATGAGTAGTGTAACCTCGCACACGCACCGGCTCTGGAATGGCACTGGAACTCATCTGAATGGCGGCAATTGTGCGGGTCTCGTGCGGAATTATTATTTTCCACTTGGAGATGGAAGTGGGAAGGCACCAAATGACGCAGAAAATCGGTTATGCAAGGGGTGTTTAATACTCTAAAAATATGTAGGATCTCCTCCTTCTTAATTAATAAAGATAAGGTACAAAAGAAATTATGCTTATCTCATCTACTCCATATTTTATTGTTTAGCTGGACCAATATTTAACTTTTAGCCAATATCTGGGCCGGGTTCAGCGCTCTTGTGAAACCAATTTTCAGCCGCCCATCATTCAATTCCAAGATCACACTCCTCGAAGGCCCTTGACATGCTCGGGACTTCCCTAGCAGCGCAAGATGCCCCGACAGCTAAAGTGACATCAATCAATGCGCCCAGCCACGCCCCTAATGCGTTCACAAACACACTCAAGCACTCACACACACACTGACACGATTTGCCGTTATCAGCAACCGAGCATGTAATGCCGTTGCCAGAGCGCGTTTGCTGTTGTTTGCTCGTTATTTCAGCGCTTGAACTTGGACTGGAGCTGGAGCTGGAGCAGGAGCTCTACGTGGCGGGACCACGTGGCGTATGAGTGCTGGCTGGCAGGCAGGCAGGCAAGCAACGTCAATTGATTGACGACATGAACCCCGTCACAAAAATATATCTATACACGAAATTTCTGCGAAGCGAAATCTCTGCGGGGAGTGTGGTGTGGGTGAGAGGAGAGTCCTGAAAAGTAAATCAATTATGGTGGAACAAAAGTTTCGCATTATATTGCCCTGACAAATTGCTGTTTGTTACCCAAGCAATCGGGCATTTGGATCATTAAAAAGTAAAAAGTTGCCGAGCCACAAAGGATTCCTGTGATATCGTGCTCGGCAAGGAAAACATAATAAATTCTACTTGGCTCTCTACGCTCTCGGAGTAATCTTCGATGGAACATCAAATTGTTGTCGCAATGTAAACAAATTTTTTAATATATTCCCCGATAGGCAGAGATCAATAAGCCAGATACTCGACTACTTGGCTGGCCCACTCGCTCTCAACAGCCGAAAGCCCTTTTACGACCGGACCTTATTTTGCATTATGGCCCGCAGATTTATTTGCCTCGATTCTCGCTTTACAAAACTGTCCCATAAATATGCAAATTTAGCTCCCCCGGAAAGAAATACACAAATAATTCTCGCAAATACCAAAAGGAGTGGCGACTGTCAAAAGTATGGGGATAAATAAAAAACTGAAAACTCATAAAACTGCATTATTGGACACTTGAGAGAGATGAAGAGAAAGAGGCCAAGTGGGATAGAGTGGGGTCTGTGACTGAATCACGGGCCCTCCCAGGCGAGGTGAGGCGAAAAGCCCGGCAACTAAACCGGACCGCAAATCACTTAAACTTGAGCGGAAACTCATTAGTTTCACTTGCAACTTTCCTTCTTATTCTCGCTGAATTTCCTAGCCCGAACCGCCAGAAAATTATTCAACTTAATGCACAACCATCTGGGCCAAGACGGATTCCCACTGTAACTGGTCTGCGAGGGCACAGAACTTTTCCACCCAGTTGGCCAGTTGGAGACTCTCAAATCGATGGAAAATTAATCAGTTGGCAGCTGGACTACATTAAAGGTAGTCCTTGTAGCAGTCTCCTCATACCAGAAGCAATTTACTCGGAATTCTGTGCAGTCTGTGTCCTTGGAAAGCCAATTAATAGCCGTTTTATAGCCCAGAGATACAAGCTGTTGGCACTGAGGTGTTGTTATTGTCCTCTCCTTTAACTAAACTCGCTTTTATTATTTTATTGGAGCAGCTCGCTTTCCATTTTCCGTTTTCCTCGTTTTATGGAGCAACTACAAGAACGTGCTTTCAGTTGCCAGCCTTCAGCTCTCAGCGGCTTGCCAAGGCTAATATAACAAAGAATTTGTCTTGAGGACATGCCATCATTTGGGCCAATGATTACATTATGCGATAATGTAGCTCCATAAAAGGCTGCAGGGCGACAACAGATAGTTCCGCAGGAGGGGCGCATACGGGGATCAGCAGGCGGAGTGCCCGGCGGGGCGTGGCCATTCAGTTTGCCATAATAAGCTGTAAAAGTGACACATACAGTTGACCTGATTTTACCAGCACATTCCTTTCGCAGCGCATCCCTGTTGCTCGTGCTCCTGCTTCTGCATCTGGAGCGGCGTCCCTTCGCCTTTGCTTAATCCAACTTTAAAATTATACACTAACGATTCTCACATACAGTTGGGAAATCGGTCGGGTGGGGCGGTCGGGTCGGGAAAAAGGGCGCCAACAGAGCAAGGATTAAGTTTGAAGCACTGAACCGTGCGGGCAACTAATGCAGGATCCTGTGCACTCGTCCTTGCACTGGCTACAGTCACACATTCCCCGGAAAAGCGGGCTAAAAACGCAACTACAACACTGGAAATAATTACTCTTAAAATTCTTGTTTTTTAAATGACAACTTTCCAAGACGAGAACTATTCTTAAATATGAGGAAAGTTTTAAGCCTTTTTTAAAGGAATTAACCAATATCATACATTTTTGTACAGTGCCTTGTTCCTTGTTTGTCTAAATGCGTTTTTATTCGCCTCCTAGTCCAGTTCACAGTCCATTTTCATGGCTTTTTCTCCGGAGCACATGTGTGTGTTTGGTTTTGGAGGGAAAAGTCTATTCCGGTCTTACGCTCGCCGAAAAACAGCGCATCCAGAGTACAAAAAAATCCCAATTAAAAGTGGAAAAAGTTTGGAGAGGTAAACACAGTTGACATCCACTTATTTGTAGCGAGTTGCCTTACGAGATTAGCGAAAATAAATAATCTCCAGACACTCAGTCATGTCCTGCGAGGATTCGGGGAAATGGCAGTATTTATTGGAATTTTTTAAATTATTCGCGAGCCTCGTGTCTTGGGGAGAAATGAAAAATGTGGCCGGCATTTGTCAGCCAGTTTATGAAATCGCCCGCAGGCTGAGCTAGCGTGCAGTGCTAATTAAATGTATAAGAATTAATTTGCCAGCAATTTGCGTAGCTAGATAAAAGTGCCAAAGCGTTGCCAGCGGCAACAACCGACGAAAAAAAAGATGAAATAATAAAAATAGAAAAACAAAGGGAGAGTGCGAGTGTGATGGCAGTAATAAAGTATGGCAGAAACTGACTTAATTAGCCGAGAGTCGCGTTCGGGGTCCTCTTCCGGCCGTCCCCCTAGTACATTTTCGCATCCTCCTCCTTCGAAAAAGTTTCAGAGTTTGCAGTTTTAAAGAGCGGGGAGTCCAACAAGTTAGACCCAGAGCTGTGACAATAATTTGAACATGTCTCAAGTTGATCATTAGCATATTTCATAGGCTGGCGGCAGGCAGGCTGGTAGGAAGGCGGGCTCACGCCTAAACAGGGCTAACAGCACTATATTCCCAACTGGCTTTTCCTTTTGCCGGTTTTGCCTTTTTCTCTGTCAAGTCGGTGGAAACCTCCTTGCAGCTGCTCCTGCCGCACTTCGACATCTTTGACGCGCCAAAAATGCACTCAGCCGCATGACCCATTTCCCAGCTTTACCACCCAGCCCCCACACTGATCCGCTTTCCCCCCGACTTTTCCGAGTCCACAAAAAATGAGCCGTAGTTCCTGCCGTATTTTCTCTGCTGCTACTTTTGATATTTCCCGAGGATGCATTTTTAGTTTGGGACCCTGGCCGGGCTCCGTTAGGATAACAGAATCTGCTCTGTAGTTGCCGTAAAATGATTTGATGAACGAGTCCTGGGCACCAGTTGAGATTGCCTCAAGGCGGTATACTTTGGGGTAGCGCTGTGTGTTTTTAAAAACTTCCTCCAAGTCATACTCGTACCTTGGAAATTTAATATCCAGCAGGTTTAAAGCCAGCTTTCAGCTTTTCTGTTCGGGAAACAGAGAACTTGCAAAGAATGGGCCCGTAAGTACACAAGATTATTGGTAAGAAGTTGGCCAAAGTTGAAAGGGCCACTGGAGAGGCCGGAGTTAAAGAGCGGAAAAGCTTAAAGACGTCAGAAACAATTGCAAATCGTTAGCAGCTTAGGGGATTTGAAATTATTAAGCTTGAACTGGTGTGATTAACTTGCTAAATACTTATCAATCATTTGCCATTTAAAGGATTTTCACTTCGCCACTAAGATGCTTAATAACCTTTAAGAAGTTACTAACAAAAATATATACTACTGGCCTTCACTCAATTAACATTCGGTGAAATCTCGTCACGTTTTATTTTGCTTATGAAACATAACAAAGCCCGTCACGTTTTATTTGTCCTTCTCTGCGGTCCCAGTAAGGATACACAGTCCTGCTGGATGCCTCGTTTTTTTCCGCATAATATTTTCTTTATTTGCTGTGTTGATAAACTTGAACTAAAGTGGTTGATGGGCGGCCCTCGCCTCTTCGGATCCTGTTTACCACGCCCTCAATGCACATGCACAGTGTCCTGTCGGGGCAGTTGGCCCAGCGGGGCAGCTGTGTGTGTCCAGTTCAGGACCTCGACTGCAGTCCTGCCGAGTCCTTTACGTCTGAATGCTTGGCTCACCTCTCGCATTCGCTATTCACTAGCGAACTGTTTGCCTGCCCCCCGGCCTGGTAACATACCAATTAATTTTTATTTATTTTAATGCCGCCCGTTGCCCCGTCCTTTAGTTTCCTGTTATCCTGGAAGGCACATCACGGCCCCGCTTTTCAGCAACGAGTTCCACTTTGGCTGTTTCTGTTACAAATTTATGCATTACTTGCATTTTATTGACCCAGTTACCCCGTTTCCTCTTTAGTTTTCTCCTATTTGTGTTCCACGACGACAACGAGCGAATTGTTGAAATTAAATTTTATTTTGGCAACTTTATTTTTAGGGTTCGCCGGAAAACAAAGTAAGCAATTTCTGCCATGGCATTATACACGTTTTAGGTTACACCGAAAAAGTTTCATTTGCCTTTCCTGGTTGATTTTTTTTTGCGAATATTTGCCATAGCTGTTTGAGCAAAGTTCAGTGGCAAAGTTTCAACAACAACGAAAAGTTAAGCAACTTTTAAAATCTTTAAGCTATCCTTTTTTTGCACCTAAGTATTACGATTTGAATAGCTTAAATCGAGCTATGAAAATTGAACAGATCTGGTTGCCAGCTTCTTAACATCCCCTTCATCCTTCACCCTTTTCCCGTGGCTTGGTTAGTTAATTACAAATTCATTTTAAACGTTGCTGTTGGTAACAGACAGTTGGTAACTGGCAGTGGGGGCACGGTGGTTTGGCTGGAATTCGGTATCTTCTGACGGGGAGGGGGCGAAATCATTCACCGAAAATGCATACCCCGGCCAGGCAGTCTCCGATATTCACAGGCAAGTTGCAAATTACGGGGGGACCAGGACCAGGGACTCGGCCGGCAGGTGCTTGAAGCCAAAGCAAAGCGTTCGAGTGGCAAAAAATAAGTTGGCCGAAGTTATAAAGTTTACACATTCTCTGGCGGTTCCGTGGGCGGAAACACCCACGGGGCGGATAGGGGCGTTGAAAATTTGGGCGCGACGTGGCGGATGTTTTACGCTTGAAGAGTACTCGAAGTGGGCGTGGTTATTTAATTAGACTGTTCTTGTCGCTGCCACAGTGGGTTTCATTAAACCGTTGACACGGCTTCGCCGGAGCTCGTTTATTTTCTCGACTTGAGCATTTCTGAATAAATTAGCTGTTTCCGAGTGAAAAGTAAACTTCCCAGAACCCACACATGTCTAATGGAAGAGTAATGAAAAATTCCAAAGACCGCGCTTTTATTGTTTTTAGGAAAATTAAAGAAACTCCCCACCACCCATTTTGGACACCCTTTCCAAGGACATTCAAGCTTTATGATTCCAAAAGTATAGTCAAAGATGGATCTGAGTAGACGGTCTTGTGGCGACTTTCAAGTCCCTTGATGTGCTCAGACAAGAAAAAGCTACTTTCATTTCCTTTATGGCTTTAATATTCACGGAAATTTTCCATTTTCCTCGTTCTTGGTTTAAATTAAAGCCGATTTATTCAAACTACAGTCGGAGAGTTGCAATTATTATTCATTAATTTGCAAATTTCAGACACACCCACAAAATAAATAGAGCGATACAAAATATATGTGTTTTTGAGGAATTTATGGACTTTGTAGATGTCGATGTGTTCAAATTTGATAAAGACAAACGCGTTTCGGTTTGTGCCAAATGCCCATTGAAATTGGTTCTAATGAACCGTGGCCGCCGACCACTTCAGTTTGAATTGATTGGCGCCGCCCGATCGAAACCACCGACCGCAAAATATATGGCATTCGATTGCCATTTCAGGCTGGACATTTTGGCATCCGCCATTCGCCACGAATCTGCTGAGGTGTGAAGCCCCCAAATGTTATTGGGGCACGTTCGCGGATCGACTCGTGAGCAATTAGATGCAATAAATCACGCCGCTTATCTGGCTGCGAGCTGCGGGTCCCTGATTCGATTCCTTTGACTCTGATTTGGGGTCCTGCTCTCGATCCCAGTCCGGGTCCTGGTCCTGGTCCTGGCCTGGTCCTAGGCCTCCTTGGAGGCGCTGACACAAATTGCTCACATGGCTGCCTTTTGAACAAACGGGGAGGAAACACCCACACATTGTAGTACGTAACAGGCAGACATTCGGCGGAATTGCAGGCCCGCGGCTTTTGGCTGTGTAATGGCATGGTGGCAGCCACATCCCCAGGATATATGGCCAATTGTTGGCACAGCAGTGAGAGTTGAAACTATTTTATCTGTCGCACAGACAGCGCCGGCAAATATAATAATTTTATTTTATTGCTGCACACTTCTGGGAAAAGCCGGAGACATAAATTGAGTTGGCGGAATGACTTGTTAAGCAAAAGTATTACTTAAAGTTTGTTTCCAAGAAACTACTATCCCCATCCTTACGTTTGTGGAGCAACGTCAAATATTATTTCAATACGAATACAATTCGGGACAGAGATTGTCTCAATCAGGGGGATTTATTGCTCTTCACTTTGGATTACAGTATGATTCAGCTGAAGACGAATTTTTTGCTCAAATTGCTTTCTTAACCTGGCTTAACATTCTGCGCCCGACTTCGATTCCATTACCCATTGCCCATTATCCAGACAATGCTGACACACGTACCCTAATCATAATGCCAGGCATCTCTTTTTATGTGATGGCATGTAAGGCTCAACCTCAACCTCAGCCTCAGAGCCACAAAAAGTAATGATACCACAAAGGACACAAGCCCCCGACAACGCTGTATGTTGTGTTTGGTGTGTCTGGTTCGAAGTGAAGACTCACTTACGGCAAATGAACCCCAGATGATAAATTAAGAGCGGCAAACATTTGGCTGCACGGAGCCAGTGGAGCGGAAGTGACAGTTCGAGTGCAAACTTAGGTGTGAAACTACCGGGATTCGGTGTCACTCCAGAGTCCTTGTGGAGTTTATTGCGAATTAAACGTGGCATATGTAAGGCCGTTTAATTATGCAGAGCAAATGCAAAAATCGTGTCTACCCGCTCAGAACAGCTCAAATCAATTAGCCGGGCCAGGAAATGGGCGCAGAGCCAAAGGCAGGGACCATCCGGTTTACGGCCTAATTTATGCAACTAATTAACAAAATCATAATTTTCGGCCCCCTAACAAGCGAGTATTATTATTTTATTAAGTCACATATTATGCGATATGTGTGATTAGGGCAACCGGATAATAATAATGACGACAAGGGATCAGGCTCCCAATCCAGTCAGTCTCCGACTGGCAGTGGCAGTAGCAGTGGCCCACTAATTATGCCATTGCATAAATCATATTGTCTCTGTAAGCAGCCCGACCCGACCCGACCATACCCCATATATTTATTTATGCCCGTAGTTTAGGGTTAGCTGGGTTTAAGGCCATCAGCCATAAATGTCAATTATGGCTCAGATTTAGAGCTCCGACCCAGTTGAGCCGAACTTTGGCACAAGTGTTGATTGATAAATTGATTGATTGATGGCTAGTTTGATCGTTAGGCTCAGTATTTTTTCCACTCTGATTTGGCCCGCCCCTGCTGATGTCATAAATTGAGATTAATCATGTTTTTCGATAGATGTTATTTTTGTTCGAGGATGGCACTTAAGCGGCTTAGCGTTTTCGGTTTTGTGGGCCAAACGCGATGTTGTCGCTCCTGGAGCGACATTGTTGCTGCATTGTCGGTAATTGTTTGCATTTTGCGCACAATTTGTTTTCTGTTTACTCTTCTGCAGTCATTTGAACGTGTCTGGTTTCGGCCCGAGGCCGATATGTTTGTCTTTCCCAGTTTATTATGCGATAGTGGCAAGTAGAGTCAATTCTGCGGCGCAGAAATTTGATTCATCGGCCACCAAAGTCACTTTGACACCATAATGGAATAAATTTTCATCCGAGTATCAATTTAACGAGTTAGGCGGAAAGCATTTTTATGGCTGCACTTTAATTTTATTTATTTTCAAAAGAGTATGCCTCATTTGTGTATTAAAAAGGAAAAATTAATTCACTGATTAAATAAAATCCAACACTCTACTTTAAATGCAGCAAACGAATTCTAATAATATTATTATTAATTTCAGTTTTTATTTGCGTGTTCCAACCGTAACATGGAGTTTATCGTATTTTTTTGTAATTAGTTTTACTGAAACTTCAACTTTTAATTAAATTCTTTTCAAAGCACAAATGCTATTCCACGCGAGTGCGCCACATTAGTTTTGCATTGCCAAGGGTATTACTTGGCGAATTCCTTGTCGAAACTTTTCACACCTTTTTGCAGCTGACCGGGCTTAATTAATTCACTGACATGCGTTTTTCTGTTCCGTGAACATTCTATGGATAGTTTGTCACCCTTCGATGGCCATTTGGCAGTTAATTGATTACATATTCCATTATATTCCATTAATCATTGCGAGGGAGCGCGAGTGCGGATTGGTTGAATATTAATTAAACTGGTATTTAAACGGCAACACATTCTCAAACATCCTGGATATTTCAATTTAATTCCTTGCATTATTTATTTCGACTAAAATGATGGCCATTGAAATTTGTGCGTTATCAGCGGCGCGAATAAATTCTCGACTATCATATCACATTAAAATAATTTATCTCCTTCGTTTGTTGTTGCAGCTGTTGTAGCTGTTGAGCGGCACAAGAGCCACTCGATGTTCGCCCACATCCTCACCATCACCATCACCAGACCAGCATTTACATTTACATTTACACTCGGGTGTAATTTTTCATGCACTCCGCCGCTCGGAAGACACACACACATATGCCCAATGTGGCACTCTGGCACTTGGCACTCTCGGATGCCGAAAAACGCGCACTCCGCCGTCGACAACTGAAAATGTACTGACTGGGCCCGACGATGGCTGCGATTCCATCGGGATGCTGGACTGTACAGTGGAGTCTCCTCTGTACAGTAGCCAGCGCTCGGCGGTAGCACTTACAGTGGCACTTACTGCTAACCCTAATGTGATAACTGGCCAGGACTCACTAGGTTAGTAGGTTGCCTGTTAGCCGGCTTTCCCGAGGGAAATTCTCTCTTCGGGCCAGATTGCCGGTAACTGTTAACAGTTAACAGGGATGCTCTAGGCTTGTGAGGCTGGCATTATCCTGCTAACTCAACAAGTCAGAGTAATGGCATAGTGCCCCAATAAGTAGGCAACAGTTTTTGAAAAACGAGTTTCAAGGAATTTGATTTAAGAAAATATTTTTACTTAAAATTAGTTTCTTAAATATATCAACAGAATGGAATTGAATGATAAATATTTATAATAGAATGGAAGGGAATTAAAAATATTATCATCATATTATATTATAAAATTAATAGTATCACCTTATAATTACGACGAACTTAATCTATATATCTAAAAAAAGGATAGAAAGTAAATCTTACAAGACTGACTATTTACATAGCTTATTGACCAACTTAAGGCATGTTAACATTCAAGCTTCTCTTACAAAACATTTCTCTTAAAAGTCCTTTACCCAGCTAACATTCTTAGAGCCCTATTCTCTTCTGCCTCTGTACAGTTGTTTGAGCCTTAAACTCTCTTCGGCTGTTAAGGTTTGGGCTAAGCTGAACATAAATCCAAAGACAGGAAAAGTTAATTTAACTATTTATGTCTGGCCTAAGCATATTGAAAAATGATCGCAAACTGTGAAGAATTTTCTATTTATGCTGCAGCTGGCATTATTCACCGGAATTCGGGGCAAAGCCGGCATTTAAAGCATTAAAGGCTCGCTCGACTTAAAAAATGTCCCCATTACTCATCTCGTCCTGGACTATGTATGTGGCGGTGTGAACGTGTGTGTAACGATTGTTGCATAATTTAAGTGCCGCCCAGCAAAAATAAAACACCAAGAACAGAAAAAGAACAAACAAACAAACAAAAAAAAGTGGAAAGTTGGAAAATGATTTAAGCCGTTCCGGAGTCACTGGGCTTATATGTACGAATCTGTGTGGTTGCCGAAGGGCTGACGGGACCCCGGGTGTGAGTGCGTGTCCTTAAATGGGTGGCTGTGGCCATTACTTTGTATTTAATATAACAATGTTGTTGACGCCAGGCCCAGAGTGTTCCGTTCGCGGCCTGTCAGACGAATTATCCCCTGGCCTGCCCATCGCCTGTTGAAAATTGAATCTCACTTTGCCACTTTGCGGGAAGTCAAAATATTTCCCAAATGGTAAGCAACGTTCTAAAGAGGCCTTAAGCTTATTTATATAAATTAAATGGTCTCTTGTTTGTTTGTATAATAATTAATTGTGTTACTCACGGTTAAATAAATATGACAGACTGATTTTTCGCACTTACCTGTAAAAAATAGAAACAAATACATGTTTAGTTAATTACCATATTTATGAAGAAAAATAAACTAATGTGTTTAATATTTTCACCCCACTGCACTTGAACAGGATTTCATTTGACTTTTGGCATTTTTCATTAATTTTAAACACATTATATATCAGTATAGACTATTATTTTCATGAAAAATAATCAAACTGTCCTTTTTCGCCTTCACATTAATAAACCATTAATAGGAGTTATGATTCAAATTTATTTTATTGCCGTCCAAATGCCTCTGGAGGCGAATTGCCTTTGGAATTAAACGGGTTTTCCTGCGGCAACTACTCAACTTAATGCAGAACTAATGCTTGTTCTGGACAGCTCCGAGATCTGAACGCTCCCAGCGAAGCCATTAGATCCCAAAAGAGACAACCATTTTGGATATCCCGACCAGCGAGCTGCCCGACTTGGCAGGCGAAACTATTTGAAATACATTTCCTTCTGGCCCCGGGATTTGCGGCCACCGCAGGTTTAGCCTGGAAGTATGCAAAATATGCCTGTCTGCATATGCTGCCAGGCTAAACATCTTGAGTAACTCAAGACGCAGCAAAGTCCCCCGCACACCCTGCTAGCTCTGTTGCTCGCTAACCGCACAAATGCATTACGCCTCGAAATTCTGGGAAGCTGTGTTTGTGCATGTTGACTAAATTCGCAGAAGAGAGCTGGCTAATATCAAACGGAAGTGCCAAACACAAGCGCATACAAAGATCCCGCCTCCAGCTCCGGGACTTCGCTCCGGGCATCCTTTCTAGGTTGGCAGCATCGCTTGCCCTGCACTTGGCTTCGGTTTCCGTACACATTTGAGAAATGCATGTGGAAAATGCCAGCCACTGACTGCATTTGTAACTGTTACCAGTTAGAAACTGCCACCTTCGGACGGGTTTACTACACTCGAAGTAAATGCTTTAGGTTGGAAGAAGTTTGGGAACTGACATTACCTGCCACTTGTAAGCTTTAAGCACTTTAAGGAAAGTGAGTTTTTTTCAGTGCACTAGCAACGTGCGTGTGCATCTGTGTCAGTGTGTTTGGCTAAGCGGCGCATTTCCTGGCCTGAGCCATCAACTAAATAGCATTCATTTACGTTGATTTATGCCGACTGGGAAAATGAGAATGCCGAGCAGAGTCGGAGTCTCATTCGGAGAAAGGATTCTATTCCTCCGATGTCTTTTTGCGGCCAGATTTATGCCCCCAAAATGACACTTTAAAGTTGCAATAAAAACTGTGTCGCCCTTTTAGCAACACCGCTCTCGTTATTTATAGTTGGCAGTCAGCGATGTAATTACTTTTTCAACACGCACATTATTATGGCAGGGACTTCGGGTCAAATGCCAATGGCTGCATTAGTCCTCGTGGTTCGGGACTCGTGGTTCACGGTTCGTCGTTGTCAATTGCCAACTGCCAACTGCAAATGATAAATTGGCACTGGAGAAGGTTGCACCCATTTTCCTCTTATTTTCCCAGCAACTTATTCTTTGGGCGATGGCTGGTGTTGGTGGTGCTTCCCCTGTCATTGACAGTTCAATGTGCGCACTGATGCGCAAATATCAACTCCAATACACACTCCTGGCCACCCACACCCACTCCCCACTGCCCACTACCCCCTCCGGACCGCACTCGCCTTTGATTCCAGTTTTTGCCATTTTCACTGCGCTTTTTATGGCAGTTCGTGACCGAGTTGCAGTCTCTTTAAACTATTTTCCTCGTATACATCTATTTTTCCCACCCGGATTTGCTCGATTTTTTCTCCTTTCCCGCGAGTTCCTTGAAATTGAATTAGTGGCATTGGCAGTTAGGTTTCCTAATCTTCGAATGGTTTCAGGGAGTTGCCAAGTAATGGATGTGATAATTTGTTAAGGGTGCCTGTTCTGAGATCTCTCGCAGTTCTTGGCTCCCAATTTCTTTTCAGATCAGCTAACTCCGTGTGGCAGTTAATGTGGGAAACTTAAGATGTTCTTCTCGGTGCTCTCTGAGTGGCACAAACTTTTGATGACAATCAAGTATTCTGAAAACATGGAGTTTTAATCAACCAACGTCAAAAGAATATAAAGTATTTAGAGATTTAAACGAAAATCCCATGCCAAAGATTCTACTTTTCGTAGCATTTATTTAGATTAATATCAGGCCCTTTTCATTTTCGAGAATTTACCGACTCGGCTTGACTTGTTAGTTACAAATAAATAAGATAGAAAAAAGTTTATTTAGAAGGCAATATAGTGGCCAGGACCTGCATGAAAACTGAAGCCACAAAAGTGCGCATATAAAAATCTCATAAATTGAAATAAATAAGGAAAATAACAATTTCAGCCACACAGACACTCGCAGACCAGGGTCATAAAAATGGGGAGCCGGCATACACTGTTCTTGGCAGACCTTGCTGTAATATTCATAACTCTTTTCAAATGTGGTCAAGTGCTACGATGGGTGTGTGTGTGTGGGTGTGATGTCCTGCCCTCTTAGCTGGCTGTGGCCAGGATTCGACAGCTCAGATATTGCCTCGGTGTGGGAATCTGCACAGAAGCAGAACAGCAATAACTACAGTTGAGTGAGCTCAGCTCAGTTCTGAGTCTAAGCCGGCAGGACCAAGTCGACCTGACTTGAGTTGAGCTTGGCACATTTTATTAAAAACGAGATGGACGACTGGCGATGGAATGGAGTCCGAAAATTGCCACAACAAGATGCAGTCCTTCCCCTGCTCCCATCCGCTGCCCCTTTGCAATTCTCGTGCCAGAAACTGCACAGAAATAGAGTCCAACATGTTTGGCACATTGGATGCCATGGCCGTTTGCTTTGTGACTCGTATTTTTATTACTTTCCACCCGCCGCAGCCGCACCACTCCTCCGTGCCACGTCTGTTGCATTGTCTGGCGATTTATGGATTTTATTTGGCCACTTTTTACTTTCGTTGTTGGCATTTGTCGCCTTTTGTATGTTTGTTGGCTTATTGCAGACACTCAGTGACGTTATGTCCTGCAGGCGATCTTTTGTAGTCCGACAGTGTCCATTTTCATATAGTTGTGGCAAAATAATAGCAAAAGGACTCGGAAAACCTTTGCTTTCGATGTTTATCAAATAGTGAGGTGGAGATAAAATATTTTTATGGCTATTGTATAGGGTTAAATTAACTTTTCAAGCCACTCAATCGACTGGCATTCTTTTTTTTGTTAGTGTATATTTATTTATTCGAACGAAAGTGTCTGCCATATTTTCGCACTTGGCAGCACATGGAGTCTCGTTTGTTTATTGGCCATGAAATGGAGATATTATGGTCACCTCGCCGTAAGCTTCTTGACTCCGGGCAGCCCTTGTCCGATTTCCTGGAATCCTGCGAATCCCTTCAATGACATTAACCCACTTCAGAAGCTGTCGACATGGCCCTGCCCGGCCAGATCCGGCATCAGTTAAATTCTAATTAAATTCACAGTTAACCAACCCCAAAAAGCATTCCACACACTTGTTCTCTGGCCGTCTGGGTCTGCCATTTTGCGGTGGCCCAGCAAAACGGAAAACGTTAAAGGGAAAGGAATCCTTTAAATGAACCGCACACGGTCGGCCACAGTTTTAGTTTTCACATAAAAACCGAAACAGAACAACTATAAACCGAGGATAACAGACAATGATAAGATGCTCAGAAGTAATTACAACGCATATTAAGTATTTATGAAACAATAAAGCGTTTAGGCTAACGAGGCCCGCTCAATCCTTGGCTTGGCTGAGAAGAGGAAGGCCAAGAAACAATCATTTTCAAATTCAGCTGGGGTAGGGGTTGTTTAAAAAACTTTTAGGCTTGCTGTGCGAGGCCACATAAAACACGAAACCAAAAAGGGAACACTCCGAGTGTAAGCGGAAATAAAACGTTACAAAATAATAAAATGTTGTCTTGGCCGGGCCTCGTAAAAAAGCCAAGACATAAACAAGGCAAACGAACAGTGGGGAGTTGCTCGAGTGGAGTACCGCCAGAAGAAAAAGAAAAGAAATATTTTCACTTACTGCATCGGGGCCAAAAATAATTTTCAGACGGAAAAGCCCGCTGAAAAAAGAGGGTAAGGGGCACAACTTGTATTGTATTTTGTGACCAACTACACCTAAAAAGTTGTCTACTTTCCCAGGACCTCTACTCTGCTGTGTATATGTGTGTGTGTCAAACGATTAGTGCAGGACTTTTGAAAGTTTCTGCGGCTTTGTCGGAGAAAAGGACACTTGAGGCTTCAGTGTCCCTCCTTTTAACGACGCCGCGAAGAGGAAACTTTTGTGCAAATAGTTTATGGTTATTGCAGTTGGAAATACACGAGCATGTGCGGGCGGTTAGCAAATACTCGGGCTAAGTGGGCTCGAATGGTTTAAATGATTTTAATTGTTATTGTCAACATTAATTGGAGTCGGCCCAAAGTTTTAATGGCCCCAAGATAATGCTGCATTTGTGCTACTTATCAAAGACCTGGGAAAACATAAAGCTTCCATAGAAACTGATATGAAGCCATCGGGGATGGCTTTCACCTGATTTCCCGGTAATCTTTAAAAAGAGACCCTTTCTAATTAGCTTCAAAGCAGCCATTACGAGCATACGAACAATCGCATCTCTGTTCATGAAATTAATAAAAAGCCATTGCTTTTTAGGGGCCAAATATGTTTTCAAAAAACATACAAAGAATCCGGCCCACGGGAAAAAATATTTGAAATACTCAAAGAGGATTTCGCGAAACGAAGAGCAGACAATTCGGTATAATGAGAGACATCCATAGGGGAGGCCGGAAAGTCCCCCAAGAAACCCCGCCGGTGAAATACGATAATTATGCGACATTTAGCAGTTTAGCAGGCAGCGGAAAAAACAAGGAACGACGCATTCAAAGGACTTAATGTCTGTGGGAAGGTTGCGCCCCGCGTAGAATAAAAGCGAAAGTAAAAAAGGGTTAAAAACATTGGCGCAAAGAGGGGAATGAGTACGGCATACGGCAATGGCGAAAAAAATAAAAAACACAGCGGAAATTACAAGAGCCGCCAGTTGGCGACGGTTCCGAAATAACAAAAAATATACGAAACACACCAAGCACCCGAAAAAAAACAGCGACAAGGGCCTCAAATGCAAAATGAAATCGAATGCGCAAAAGGGCAAATGTGTCAAGGGGGTGGCATGGGTTAACATTAACGTGGCTGTGGGTGGGGCCGCCAGTGTGTGCGTGGCAATGCGTAGCTCGGCTGGTGGGTTAAACTTTTAAAACTCGTTAGTATGCGCAACGAAACGAAAAATCAACAATTTCTATTTTGATTATATTTCTACCACTGTGCCCGAGTAGTTTCGGGCTCGTTCTCCGCCAGCCGTTAGCCATTAAATGGAATATTGGTTTCTTTTTCTTTTGGTTTTGGTTTTAACGGAATTCGAAACCAAATCAAGAGCTTTGCTTAAACCATTAATGCCTTTAAATGCCAATCCAAAGTCCAGCCAAGGCAAGGGCAATAATAATATTATGAATAATATTTTCCCCCATATAAGGTATCCCTATTCGAGCTCAGACTTATGTTCCATAATATCCTTACCCAAAAACCTAACCAGGCATATTTAATAAGCATTTAAATGAGCAAACTTTTGTGCCCAAAAAATGGTTGTTTACCCGGCGTATGCGTGATTTCCTTCCCCTTAAAAAAACTTTCAATGGCCGATAGTTACACTTTCACCTTCAGGCAAATGAGTCTGCCATAAAATTAAAAGCGCTCGACCCCAAAAATGTTACATGTGCCGTATGCGAATCATCGTAAACATTTCTTTCAAGCACACACATATACACCGTATATACAAATATATATATAGAGAGATATGACGGACAAATTTCGGTTAATGGCCATGGCCATAAAATGGATTTAAAGCCATTTTTTGTGGTCTACTAAAAATCTGCTGACCAGGCCACCGACCTCAAAGCCAAATTAATGACAAAGCTTAAGTCCTGCCCCAAACCAACCGCAAATTGCTCACCATTTTTCAAAAAGTATTCCCTTTTCATTCATTTTTCGGTTCCAGTAATTTGCAAATCTGGGAATTAATGCCGGCCAGCCTCAAACGGATAAAATGCAAATTCAATAAGCAACGTCAGCTTAAAAGTGGACATTAAAATGCCTTAGTTTCGTTGATTTCAATGAATTATTAAAATCGCTTTGTCCGCCCACCTCTGGGGCCCTTTCAGACTTTTTGGTCGAAAAGTCGGCATGCATGTAGGTCAAATTGGACCCGCCTGGCTGCCTTCTGAAATTTCTGCTATTTTGCAAGTCAACTATGCGGCAAAAGAAAGTCTCAGTCACAGAGTCACTCGGGAAGGTACGCAGGAAGGAAGGAAGCTGCTAGATGGAAGGTGGCTTTCACTTTCACCAGCCCGTATCGTTAACCAGTTTCTACCGCAGAGGCGGCCCTCTCCTTTTCAGCCTTTGTTTGCAAACGAGCCACAAAAATAATTGCCAAGCAACCATTTTTCGTCTAACTACGACGAGTTGAGTTTATTGTTTCAAGCCAAAGTTGCAAATTGTTGTGGTTGGATTTTGGCAACAGTTTTGGGTAGAACACTTTCCGTAGCCTAGCCTGGTATGATAATAACATAATAAGCCATCATCTACCATAATCGGAAATTAAAAGACAGAGAACTCGAGTTTACTTAAGCCAACCGCAACAAGGTGAAAGTTTTCAAGGCAAAATTAGTTTTCGGCAAAGTTAATCCAAAAAGTTAATTATAATGTTATCATATCAATATTACCAATAAAAAGTTTTGGGGAAAACCAACTTTGCGTATGAGTAATATTGTTTTTAACCTTCTCTGTTACTGACATGAAAAACATTTTCACAAATGCTTCATTTATTTTGGTAAAAAATATAGGAAAAATAAAATGGAAATAGTGTTAATACAAAGTGGAAAAAACCACACTGCGTATGAGTAATAATATTGTTATGTTACTCTTCCGCCATAGTGGTTGCATTTTATTGTAAATTAAATAGGATTAATGCTAAATGAAAAACTAAATAACATTTATTTTGATGCTTGTAAAGGCACAAAGAAAAATTATTAAAATTACACAAATCAACGAGAAAAAATAGAACATCACGGCTTAAACAATGACCTGGTAGGAACTCATCCGCAATGCTGGTTTCCTCTATATGCAAGAAGATAAAAGAATAGTGGCTAGTGAGCAAAGAAATCAGTTTTCTTATATTATTAATTCATGCACTTTGCTGGCTGCACAGCCCCGGGATGGCTTTCCCTTGCAATTCTTTGCTGTCACTCGCACGGGATTTGCCTGCTCCGGAATTCGGGGCTTACCTCTAAGTTGGCTCTGTAGCCTGCTGTAACGGAGCACCACTACATGCATATGCATAAGTCAGTGGGTCTGCCAGAGTGAGATGGCCAAAGTCTCATTACTCTGGTGATGGTACTGGTACTGGTGCCAGCAGCAATACGGTGCGTATGCGCAATCTGCTAAGCAAGTCTTTGGGTTGTCCGGTAATTCCACATAAGCGCATTAGCCGCACAAGCTGTGACTCCTGCCATTAACCCACCAGCATTGCAAATAATTTAATATCTTATTAATGCGACGATGCACACACTGAGTGACTTAATTCGGGGATCCCCCCTGGAGCCGGGAATAATTGATGGCAGCGGCTTTCGAGTTCCAAGCCCGATAATTCCACCGGTTCCGTTGGCTTGAGTGCCTTCAATTAGAATGCGGAAAGTTTTGCTTGCATTTGATGACAGCCCTCTGAAGGATATTTGCCTAGGATCCTGCCGTCGACGCTGGGACGAAGTTTCATAACCGCAACGCCAGCCGCCGCAGGAGATTTTAATATATTACAAAATTTATTGAGCTTCCAACTTGGCAGTTGCGACACGACCAAATGAATGCCAATTATTCATGTCAATTGGCTGGAACTGTGTTTCATCAAAGTGCCAGAATTCGGGTCAATATCTGGTCAAATGTCTATGGCAAATGGATATAATTACTTTTCTTAGCTTTAAAATCCTTAAGCGGAAAGCCATACATATTTTTCAACAAAATGGAAGGAATAACAAAAAGAGAAGCTCAGAAATTGCATTTACGCGGTTCGTTAGACCAACAAACAGAGAAAAGAAGCGAGGCAAACGGCTCAAAGGGCAAACCAAGTTGGTCCAAAGGCAAATCCGTGTCGAAACGGGTCGCGTTGGGTTGCTCTTGGCCAAAAGCACAAAATTGCAGCCAAACATTTTCGAGTGGCGGCTGCAGCAGCAGTTCCAGAATTATGCTACAAATTTATGAGACGACATAAATTTTGCAATGTTTGTTTTGGCTACACACACACACATCCCCCCTCTCTCTTAGTTCTTTGGGCTTGGGGTGTGTGTATGTGTGAGTGTGTGTGTGGAAAAACAAACCAAATATCTAAAGCACACACATGAGGGGAGAGGAGAGAAAAAGCGGCGGAAGTCAGCCTTAACCCATCCCACACAGCTGGGGGTCGGAATGGCCCGGCTCTATGATGAATGTCATGCGGTGAAATTTTAAGCCAGCACCACCAGAAAAAGCACCAACGACCGAGCCGGGAGTCGGGAGCCGGAGCTGGGTGCTGGGTGCTGGGTGCTGGGTGCTGGAGCGGGGAAATGGGAAAAATGTGGGCGTATAAACCATCGCCTCGTCATTCTAAAATTGAAAAATGCATGCAACTGTTTTGAAGGTTTCCTGTGCATTGGCAATGGGCGTCTTCTTTCTGGCGAACTTTACATGTCCAATTTTTTCGCCCTAACCTCGCACTCCTCCCCCCGCCCATCCATCCATCTTTCTCACCAGTGTCCTGACAGGCTGCGACCTCCAAGCGCCGGCAAATAGACAGGCATGTAAATTACTAGCACATGTGCGTTGGAGGCAGCTGCCACGCCCATCGGCATTATCCCGCTGACCCCAAAAAATTCTAAAATTTATATGTGTTTGCTCGATCTACATGTCCTGCATTGATGCAGTCCTTTTCGGAGTGGTTTACTGGTTAGCACAAGTGGATAGGTTTCTTTCGCAACGTGGAACGAAATTAATGGGTTGTTGGGGGGCAGCTTGAGCCTTTAAAGTAAATCAGTTCATTAAGAATTATAACGAAAGAACTCCCGTAGATTCCTTGTAACCATTTTGACAACCGCTTCCCCTCGAATCCAAAGTGTCAGTTGCATTTTGCAGCTTGATTTTTTGTGTGGTCGCCAATGACAGGCAAATCTCCAATGCAGCCCGAAAACTTTGCTTCCGTTGTCCTCCCGATCCTGGGCTCCTCCCGATTTTCCCTTTTCACTCTGCCAAATTGCTGGCGTGTCGAGCCGAGCAACACGTCACATGCATAAATGCAATTTTTATCCCTCAGCATGCCCCAAAAATCCGCACAGCCCCACTCCTCGGGCCACCTATGAATGTCATTCCGAAACAACAGCAGCAACGACAGTGCAACAGTTTATGTTGTTGCTACTGCTGCTGTTGCTGCTGCTGCAGATGCAGTTTTTGTTGGGATGGCTGCTGGAGTTACTGTCATGTCAGGTCTGGCCGAGTAGAACGATATTTTAGCTGCATGCGTGAGCCGAGCAGGGAGGGGGTTGGCAGACACATAGCTTTTATGTCTATAATTTCTGCAACGAGGCATGTATGCACTTCGTTGTTATTGTTGTCAACATGTTGTCCACCAACAAGAGGACACTACCAAACCGAAAACAGGACACAGGAACAAAACAGAGCCAAGCAGAACAGAGCCAGCTACACAGAAAGCAGTTGGTATGGTAATGGGTCGGGCTGCGATCACTTAGTGTACACTAAGCGAAAAACCAGCTATGCCCAACAATTTTCAGGACTTATCATGTTCAGTTATTACTCATACGCCCTGTATTCGAAAGTCTTGTCATTTCAGTTGGAGTTTCTTGAAACTACCCTCCAATTTCTCCCAGTGAGCCACTAACAGAACCAGCGACAACCCTGTCAACGATTACTGGCAACATAAAGCACATTTAACATGCTATAAACCCATTGCATACTCTGGCTGGCAAACATTAAAATCAGCCATGGGCTGCGGCCTCACACTGCACTCCGTTCGATTCGGTCGAGGCACTGACATAATTGAAAAGTTAATTTCGAGAGCTCTAAATTTCAATTAACTCTGACAGAAGGGGGAGGGTCGGAATATGATGGCAAAAATGTGTAGAGCTAGCACAGACTAGCCTTCGGGCCGTCATTAAGGAGTCACAGACATGCAAGGCATATTAGCAATTCCAATGCGGTTTGTTAACTAAAAAGAGCATTGGTCTATTGGAGATGTACAGCTTGTATCGATTGGCCAAGGATGTGGTCAGAAGGCCAATGCAAGGGTTTTCCCAGGTAATCTGTTCTGGGCATTACCATTCAAAGCTCCTGCATGTAGCATTCAAAGCCATCCTCAGAAGTCGGCTTGATGGTGGGCCACAAAAATAAGTCGAAACAATGGCCAGTTGGCAACGAAGATAAATGCCAATGGCATCGTCTAACATATGAATGATGGCCGGGTACAGTTCCATGCAAAGTGCACTCGTCCAGGGTTGCCAGGGCTCGCAGAGTGACACACTAACTGCATGAGTGAGTGCGATGAATAAATGCACTCGGTTCTCCACAGCACTGGAAGAAGTCTTCTGAAACAACAAGTAAGTCTTTAGACTTGAAATACTACTGATGTGAAGAGATATTTTGTCAGTGTTGTTTTTCCTCATTTATTCTTTTTCTTTACAAATGAATTGTTGTTTATTCGCGTCCTGCACACGCACATCCTGACAAATGGCTGTTGTACATTTCACGAATTCCCCGCATCATGCTACAGCGAATTGAAATAAAGGACTCTGCCCGCTCATCTGGACATGGACATTAGCTCCTCATCTCCGGGTGCACTGAACTCTCGAACCTCACAAAGGAGAGCCGCAATGTGGCAATTTGGGAAGCTTAAAGCCTAATCCTCCGGAGATGAAATTCGATTTGCCATCGCAGTTGCCAAAGCTCGAATCAGCCAGTTGACACACGCTTGTCAAGGCAAATATCTTGGCAGCCGGCGCTTTGTGACGTCGTTTGCATGCCGAACATGAATCCCAAAGATTCTGCCACCGCAGCTGACACTCGTTAGCGGCCCAGGGCGGCGGCCTTGGCGAGGTCGCAGCTGGGCCAGGGGCAGGCCGGAGCTCTCCGCCCTGAAAACGTGACAAATTGCAGGAAAAACGGTCTCCATTCACACTCCCTTGCCTCCAACTATTATAATGATGGTTGGTGCATCAATGAGGTGTATAATATATCGCTAGCCAAGGCTTTATAAATTGCATTGTCTATTAAAGGAAAAATCAAATGGGACGCCTAATCGGAAATCTGGGGCCTGTGCAACAAACAATGCATTGTAAAAATGCAAATTTCTGCAGCACCATGCAGGCTGTGTGGCACGATGAAATTTACAAAATATTTATGCTAATATCCTGCCACAGAGGCATGAGTCCTGCATAAATATTCCACCAAAAATTAACCCGCAACATGAGGGTTTTTTGACAATGAAATTACCGGCCTGATGGATGCCACATGTTCGCATTATTCGCATAAAAAAAGTATCTCTAATTAATTAGATCAAAGCTAAACATAGCAGAGCAAAAGCCAGAATTATAAATACCAAGGACCCGTAATTGAGTTGAATATTGAATAACTTGCAATCTCATAATCAGAGCCAATAATTTTCGCATTTATTCCTGACTAAACAACTCGTTGACCCCCGAAACAGAATTCAATTATGCAAGCAGGATGAAAACTTGGCAGGCCGCAAGGATGCTCCTCCCCCGCCAGGCTGCTGCCCTCCACCTCGGGGGATGGGAGCACAAAAGCCACCGACTCGTGTCAAAGGAAACCAACCCTCCCAACAAACACAACTTGGCTCGCTGGAATTCCTAATACGCAGGAAACTGTTTGGCTTTGCAGCTGCAGACAGTTTAACTTTAACTTTTGCTAAACAAAAGCGGGCCAACTTTCCAGAAGGCATCAACTTTACATGAAAATAAAATAAGTGCCAGCTTTAGCGACCCTGGGGCAAGTGGGGCAAGGAAAGGAAAGGTAAGGTAAGAAAGGGAGGTAAGAGTCGATGGAATAGCACCTTTAATATGGATTGTTATTACAGAGCTGAAGGGGCTTCTAATTTTTCGCTGTGCACCCACAATTGCGTCAAGAAGGACACTCAACTTGTACAAAAGGCTTCAGCAAACAATGCGAAAGACGCCGGGGAGCCAGAGGACGCAGGACGAGGTCCGGCCAGAGGAAGTCATCTCCCACTTCCGTCACAAATGGCAACCAGGTATGAGAGCTCCGCCACATCCTGTGGGTCCTGCAAGTCAGTCGGGTCCTATAGGCACTGGCAATAAAGTCCCCCGCTGTTTCTTTGACAGCTGCTACTTGTCATTTTCCGATTTGATTTGGGCCCATGCATAAATATTTATTTAATTTGAAGTCACTCGGCCCCCGGCTATTTTGATATCAAAGACAAATGTTGCCACCCAGACACCAAGAGGCAAGTTAATTCACAGTTTCTATGCCTTTGCACGCAGCGGCCCAAAAATAGAGAAGATGAAGATCTTAATCAGAAACTACTTTCGGGGGTCCTGACAAATTCGTGTCGCCTGCCTGGACATTTATCATCGTTTAAGGGTCTTCGGACTCCTATATAGAAATGGGGCGCTGCCGGGGTGAGTGTGTGCCTTGTCACAATCAAAAAGTCTTGCAATCATTACGGGTTATTCCAACAAATCTCGGAGTCTCTACTCGGTTTTTGCAACTTCATTTTCATTCAGGGGAGTCAGCAAGTTGCCGGCAACTTTTGCTTCCGCTTCGCTTCCCCAGCTGCAACTTTTCTCTGGCAGTTTGCTTTTGTCTCCACTCCTCGATCTGTGTCCCCGTGTCTCGTCGCACTCCCCGGCCGGAGAAGACCTTGTTCTCGGCGTCTTTGTGGCAGCTGCAAATTGTGGCATTAAAGTTTTTATCCGCTGCACTTTGGCACTTCTCTCGGCAAGTCGATTCATTTCAATTTAATGCCACCGCAAATTATGCCTTTGTCGCCAGAATTTGAATTTCGGGCCATGTTGCATGCAACGCTGCGTAATCGAATTAATCTATCCAATGACAGCTCGTCGTTTGAACTCATTCCGGTCTTTCAACGGCGTACACTAATTCAAAAATAGAAGTAGCCCTGACACTTGTCCCCCGGCCGTAAAGTCAACCCTAAAGCCCTATAGTTAAGCTGCCAAGTGCAGAATATAAAGCACTTTAATTAACTTGCGGACGCGAGGCATTCGGAAAAGTTTCCAGGCATCAACTTTGAACCACAAGGTAGTTTATTTCGCCAGGATTGCGGTCGGGCGCTCGCAGCTATTGTTCCAAGCCAGCCAGAATGGAATGCACTTGCCCACTTGCCACTTACCACATTATATGGCCAATAAGGATACAGAGACACAGGTATGCGCCCTGGCCCTGAAACCTGGTCGCCCCTCCCCGGCGTAATTAATTTCTTTGAGAATATTTTGGCAGAGCCCAAATCCAGCTTATTTGCGGAATTGTTGGGTTTTGGGCTTCGCTTTCGCCTTGCGACCTGAGTTATTTACGTGGTTAATTCGGAAAATTTAGAAGCAGTTTAATTAAGTTGCGGGCTGGCAACTGTGGAATGGGAGGACTGACAGATCCTCCCCGGGGCCCAGGAAAATATTGTCCTCAATCTCGAAAGCGGGGAGTCCATAATGCATGGACAAACAATCGAATATGAGATACTGAGCTGACTTGCTGGCAACAAAGTATGCAAACAATTTTTATCAAAACAGAAACTTAAATAAAGCAAACAAATTGATGTGACCCATTCTTTGGAATAACAAGACGTCCCGACCAGCCCCCAACCTCTCCCCCAACAGGAGTAAAAAAATGGTCCAGTATCTTTGGCCCGAAGCACAATTTATTGGCCCGGCATTCATTCATCAGCAGGACGAACTCATCAGACTGTAATAATTTGCTATCAGAGAGTGTCACGACCAGTGGGGGTCAGTGGGGATGGGCGTGGCTTTTATGGGCGCTTGTCCGAGGCGGGGGGGGCTCAAGTAGTGGCAACTAAACGCCTCGTGGGCGTGGTAAGTGGAGCGAGGGGCTTAGCAGTCAAAGTAAAATTGAATAAAGGCACGAACGACACTAAAGCCTTGGACGGGCGGGTCTCCTATCCAAATAAACCATCTAAGGCCTGGGGGAAGTCAGTGGGGAAATACCCTGGCAAAGGATTTTGGGATCCTAATAGGTATTGGGAATCAGTGGCCATAACCCAGATAGTTTCAAGGCTTAAAATAAATTATTAAAACATGTTCCCTTTGCGTATTTTCCATGACCCCTTTTTCGCTCTAAAAGAATAGCCATCAATGGCGGGAGAAGTGCCATAAAAAATAATATTCAACATTCAATGGAAGAAGACCAATTAAAAATAAACCAATTAAAAATGTCTCAATTAATGGTATTATGTTTGCCGCTTCTGTTCGCAACCCGTTTTCCATATAACCTTGCCTGCTACCCTTGCGGAAAATCTAGAGGCGAACGGAAGGAAAAAGTGGGGCGCAATGGGCGCACGGGGCGGATGGGTGATGGCAGTGTAATGTCAAGTGTGCGGAAGCATAAAACAAACTCCTAACGGGCTAGCAGGCAACTCTTTTTTCACTTTCTCTCTTTCTCTTGGCTGTACGTGAGTGTTAGGGTGTGTGTGTGTGTCAGAGTTGTGTATTTGTCTATGTCAAGTGTCAACATTTACTTCGTGACAACACAAATTGTGGCTGTGGCCATTTTAGCACCCTCCTGAGTGTGTGTGTGTGCGTATGTGTACCAGTGTGTGAGAAAAAGCCACAAGTGTTGTCCTTTCTTGGAATCGCAACTTGCCTGTTTTTCCTAATATTTTGTTGCCTTGTGTAGCTCTGTGCGCAAGTGTGCGTGTGCTGGAGATTTTTCATTTTAGATGCGGTCGCTAACTTGCCACGCATTCGTTTCCCTCTGACTCCCTCCCACTCTCGCCTTCTCCATCCATCCCACCCTTGCCCTTTTCCCCTCTTTCCCCCCTCCCACTCACTTTGTGCATTGCAAATGAAGCCACAATAATAAAAGCCCCAGACTCTTAAATGTGTCCACAGGAAAGTATTCCCACCAACAAAATAACTACAGATTTCAAACCAGAGCCCTACAAAACGATCTTCCTTTTTCTCTACTCTATTTTCTTGCAGTGTAGCTTGTAAACATGTGTGCGTTTGTGGCTTAGTCAGACTGCAACAACCTACAAATTATAGTTTTAAGCTGGTTTTCCCCTCTGGATTGTAGTTTGCTTTCCCAGTTGTGTGTAGTTGTAGCTGCTCTTATCTTCGGTGCTAACATTCTCGATGGTTTTTGCGGGTTAGTTGGCCTGGCTTAGTAGTCTGCCTCGTCCTGCCCACCATCCTGCCTCTCTCGCAGCCTCTTCCACGGCTGTCAACTGTGTCGCATCGTAATTTCTAATTTGTTTGCATTATTGCCGCAGTTCTCGGCTTTTGAGTTTGTCTCTATTACGGATGACGTTTCTGATGGCTAAATTGAATAATGCTGTTTAAGAGGAGTGGGCCAGGATGGGATCCATTTACAATTGGGTTCTCTCGGCTTAGTGCTGGAGTTGTTTTGTCAAGAAAGTGTCACAATACAAGGAAAATTAATTCAATAATAACTCCACACATGCTTCCCTATTCTCCGATTGGGTTTCCATCTCTCTTAAAGGTTTTGTATAACAGTTTTTCGTATATATATCCTATAAAGAGGCTTCTTGCTAAAACATATATTTTTACAATACAGGGAAGTCTCTTAATATCCTTTAATATCGAAATAAAATTTTTAAAGCCAAAAGCTCTTATACTTTCGAGAAGAAATATATTGGCACAGTATACATTGGGAAACTTAATCGAAAATAGAATTGCATAAAATAGTAGAAGTAGAAATATAAAGTAGTTTTTATAGGATGTGCTTCTATTCTCGTCCTTGATATAAGAGTATAAGTTATGAGTTCGACTGTAAGCTTTGGTTAATATCCCTTTTTGGTATACAAAGAAAAGCTCTTCGAAAAGTCTTCTTTATGGACAAGCTTCCTATAAACAAGTTATAAGAATGTCCTTCGTTGAGTTTTGCCATAAAGCTTTTTTTGGAGAGTCCAAAAATTGGAGCCTTTGAAATTGTTTTGCCAAACAACTGAGTTTATTAACCATCCCACAGAAACTTTATTCCACTTAGAGTTTATAAATTTCATTGTTGTCCAAAATGAATGCTGGTTTTGGAAACTCGCAGAAAGTTTTTCCCAAATTATTACAAAGTTAACCACACGTCTGGGCCACAAAGGGCCTGGCTAGCCACAGATCTTGGTCAAAATGCTCACTTCAGTAAGTCGAAAACACACCTAGAAGCGCCCAGTCCAAGCCAAGACCAAGTCCAAGTTGTTTGTGCCATTTGCAGGGATTTTGTTTTGGCAATTGCCGGAAAACCGTCATACATTATAAAGCAGTTTGGTCTGCCAGTTTGCGGAGCTCAAAGTTTAATTGTTGAGGTTTCTGTTTGTGCCTGACATTTGTGTTGTCGGCCCTGCCACACCCACACCTCCTGCATCGCGCTCCTCCGCCCCCGCAGAAAGTTTACTTGCATATATATGAGGATTTTTATGAGCCACTCATTAAGTATTTGGCGCAAAAGTTTTAGCAGCTTTATTTTTATTCCGCTCACTGCTCCACCGACCCTTTTATTTTTTATTTAATATTTTTTAGCCTGTGTGGTCAGCCGAAGTAAGTCTCAAGTGCAGTTGACTTTTAATTGGGGCTGGAAACGGATAGGAGAGCGTAATTATGCGATGGAATGTGCGGCGAGATAACCATTTTTTAAGGGCAGTCTATTCGGGACATGCACTTCTTTAGAATGTGAAATTCGGTGCAACTGAGAGGATGTTAGAGGCCAGGACTGGCTTATTCTGGAAGCCTGGGAGTGAGATAAAGAGAATGTCTCGGATGTCTACTGAAAGCGGTTGCAATTTATAAAAACTTATCGATGTCATCAATCACTTTAACGCACATGAGCTGCTGCTTCACCTCCGGCTGCACTCGACTCGGAGTCTGGTCTAGATAAATAACTTTATTAAGTGCAGCAAGATTCCATGTCAAAGTCTCAAAGTTGCTACGGAAAACTCCCCCGGGACAGGAGGGAGGGTGCTTTCCCCGAAGTTGCACTCGGAGAAGGATGCGGGCCGCAAATTGAAATCGAACTCAAAACGATTTCGAGGCGCTTTGTGTCGATATTAATCAAAGTTGATTGCCTGTTAATATGGCGACGCAATCCATCGGCAAATTGCCTCTAAAAGATTCCATCCAACCTGAGAGCCTTTCAAGTGCATCAAATTAATTTGGATGCCCTTTCTCCTAAGCTTCCCGATAAGACTCCTTCTTTCCCAAACAGGGAACTGTAAGTATGAAAATGGACCCAATGGATGAATTTAAATTTAATTTAATAGAGATCCCAAAAGATGAAGGGGAAGTATCTTCTCTACTAATATTCCATCTACTAGAATCCCATTAATCTCGCGGGGGAAAAAATAGAAATTAACTGAACACCCGCAGATTCGCACCAGGATGCGGCTTCATAATTAAAAAGCTTTCAGTTTGCCTGGAGTTGAGTCTATTCCCCAGGATAAACCCTCAAGAACTTTAACTCGGAAGAAAGTAGGTGAAAGTACTATTCGAACCAGCTATGCTGAAATGTTAATGGGAGAGGCAAAAGGCATGAATTTCACTCCAGGGAAAGTTAAATGTAAAAAACACAGACAAAACAAAAAACAAGAACTGAAACTTTACCCCTTTCTTAGGAACCTCTTGCTTTTTACGATTTTTTTTAATTCTGGCTCTATAATTTTTGGCATAAATGAGTCTCGAATCGGGTAGTTGCGAGGTAACCCACTTTTTGGCCATAACTTCAGCGCGATGTGAAGAAAGCGCTGAAAGGCTGGCTAAGTTTTCGCTTTCATCAAGCATAAAATAACACGGACTGGCACTTACCAATTAACAAAAGTTTCCAAATATGCATTTGAATGTCGAATGCTGCTGAGTCCATTCAAATTAGAAGCAGACGTTTTAAAAAGCCCCGCCACTCGCCAGCGTGCTTTTCCCTTTCTCCTCGCAGGCTCCTCTGACTCTCTCGCTGTCGCTGTCGCAGTCGAAGGATTCTTCCGGCTTCCGCTTGGCGCCTTTCCTTTGGCCTTCTCGGGGTCTTAGGCTCGGAAAAGTTGTCGATGGATGCGCTCAGCAGTGGGGATTTGTTGTTGCCACGGCGTAGGCAGCAGCATCTTGTCCAAAACTTTTTGATTTTAATTGTTGCATTCGGTCCGACTTGTGTTTTTCCTTTCCTTGTGCTTTCTGGGAAGGGAGTTAGTTCCCTTGGAGTGGCAACAACAGAGAGGCAATTAAAGTTTCGGCTGGCAATCGTACAGTAAATGGCTGACCCCGTTCGGACTCGTCCTGGCTGCGTCCTTTAATCCCGTCGCTTGATTATCGTATCTCTTTATGTCACTTTTCCACTTCCTGTCCTGTCTCGGTTGCCTGCAGCTTTATGCAACTTTCTGGGGCAATTTCAGATTCTCTTCTAGCTCCTCGTGGCTTTTGGCTCTGTTTTGTATCCTTTTCGGCTGGACTGGGCCTCTCCTAGGACTCTCCGGTTTTTGTTCCTTTTCCTTGAAAGCGAAAATATTTAACTGCGTTTAGCAATTATTTTAATTTTTCGTATTCCATCGAGTTGAGCTCTGAAAGAGAAACAGAGAATTCATGATGATTAGATTTGGTATCATAAGAGAAAAGACTCTAAAGTCCAAAAAACATCAGCTTTAACATAGGGCTTCACTTTAAATAAAGTATTAAGTTTTTATTAAAAATACGTCGCTTATTGAGTTCACATACTTGGCACTCTGGCCTGAAAGTATTTCTGTGAAACGCTACATTAACTTGATGGTATTTGCATTCCCCTGAAATTCCGATTGATTAATTACAAAATCAGTCAAAGGTGGGCGTCGCACAAATTGTTGTCATAATAAATATTGAACAGAAGAAAATAATAAAATGCCGAGCCAGACACAGGGCGCGACAAACTGAAAAATTAAGTGCGATTAAAAATGTAATAAATGCAGGCGCACAAAAAGCCAAATTGAATAATTGTGTGACACAATTTTTTCCCATATTTAATATATATCGTGTGCATATTTGCCGAGCAAACTGGCAAAAGAGCAAATGAGTTAAACAGAAGCCCGGCATAATTAATATATTAAATAACGCTGGCAAATTTGCGCTCGGAATACCGAAGTCAGACCAATAAAGGCCCAGAGCATGCTTTTTATTTATCATTGTCATAACGGCTTTGCTTTATGGCCACAAACATTGTGGGGCGACCTCCGAAGGCGCCATTAATTCTCGGTCCGATTTTAAGGGACATTTCGGGTGTTTCCCAAAATTTTAACAGGCCAGATGAGCTGCAATTATGGCTGAGTAAACAGCCTTCTTAACGATAACATAGAAATTCATTTTTATTTTGGCTATTTCAAAATGATTAATGAAGAAAAGAAACAATGTTTAACACTTCCAAATCTCTTGCTTTCGATTTAGTCTTGTTTTTAGATGTATGATACCCGATACTCCTTAATAAATGCTTTCCGTTAAGTACATGAGTACCAGGTATGAATATTATGTGTACTCTATTCTTTAGTTACAAAGTAGTGCTCACTATTGTCTCGCAGACATCACTCTTTAATGTATGGATTTTGGATTATGGCTCGGCCCACTGGGGATAGGAGACTGTGAAGCATTACTGGAAATCCTCGTCACATTACAATAGTCTGAGGGAGCCGGCTCTGGGGGCTCGTCTAGTCTCTTTTCGCGGCCCGTCTCCTTTGTGCCATGAATTACTTTTCTTGCCGTTTTGTTTTCTAACAACCGCACAAGACAATGCACACAGAGTCTGTTGTGGGCGGGGTGTGCGGGCTCTGCTCTGTTTGCATATATGCCAGTACACACTGTGTCCCGAAGAGCGCCTGCTATTTAATTTATGAAGTAGAGCGCGTAAAAATTGTGCATTGTGGCGTCCCCACAATGAGCAGAGTGCGAAGGGGAGTGGATAGGACAGGGACTTATCTTGGACCCAAGCACACTCCCTCGCATTTTTCCAGTTTTTGTGTTTTCGCACAACAAAGGACAGTTTAGGAATCACTGAAGGGTCGGGGACCAGCGTAATGTATCTTCCAGGACCGGTTCCCTGTAATCAACATGCAACGCAACTCTTCTAATGAGTTTTTTTAAATATGGCTCGTATGCACCAGTCCTGGCAAATTCATCCTCCAATCACACAGACCATTTATCAAATACTTTTCCCATCCTTGCAAATTAGACGTTAGACGCGGCAACTTCCTCCCAGCCAGTGCTGAAACTTTCATCGAACGACGAGCAATTTAACACCACTTTATCCACCAGGAGAAGGTCCTCCTAGTCCTAGAGAAGGGGTTGTGGTGGGAAAAAGTTAATCTGCCGCGATAAATCACAAGTTATTAATGCGCAACGTGTTCGACGTGGCGCTCAATTTCCCAGCTGCCGCGGCTGCCTCATCATCGTCATAATCGTCTGAGGCAACCTTATTGGCGTGTCATCATTACGGGTACTATTTAGTCTCTCCAATTAGCGGAAAGGCCTGTCTAACCAAATGGCAGGCACTAAGTGTAGTTGAGAAACTTTGCATGCAAGCAAACTTGTTGAAGGGGCACTGGGCGGAATAGCTTCATCTCTGGATATCACGAGACATATATGAGCTTGCCCAGAGCTCACTCACTGAGCTCATCAACAATTGGGGAAATCAATGCCACTGCCAACTCCGCCGCATGTCGAGTGTCTCAAATTTTCACATGGAGCAAACTTGCACTTCATTCGGACAATTGACATGACCACTGACACGTGTAAGCCATGGCACGCGCTTCTCACATTCCGCATTCCAGCTCCATGCATACAGTACGGTACGTACATATAAAGAGTACATGGGGATCGACAGCAGTCGCAAAAAATGGCGACTACAGCGACTAGTAAGGAGTGCCATCTCATGCTTCTGGCAAAGACATGGCGTTGTCATTGTCATTGGCCAGGACCGGGCCAGAACTCCAGCGTCACGTCACGTCAACGAAACCAGCGCCAAACCAAAACTCAAATGCGAGTTCAGATTATAAATGGGAGGGGCAGGGGGTGGCGGAGCCGCAGATAAGGGGGCGTGGCGGGCCACTAGACAGATTTCGGGGAACAAGAGGACAAAGCATGAGTTATGGCTTGATATGACGACTATGTTCAACAATTTCTCTCCATGATTCTTTATGATTGTGGCACTGCTGGGTTGCCAAATTCTGGGGAGGAGCTCTGGTGTCCGCACCACTCATGGAATGGATTCTTTTTTGCTGGCAAGGATACTAGCTGCCCCATTTAAGCTGCTTCATAACCTAATTTAAAGCCGTTTTTCAGCAGAGACGAGTTTTTAAAACCATGTTTTCCTTTTTAATTTTCTTACATCACTTTTTGTCAGCAACTGTCGTCAAAAATGCTGTTCTCAGACAGCTGCTGCTGCTGCTGATTTCTTTGTGGCATGTGCTTAATCCAATTTCCAATGCAATTGTCGCCACTGAGATATGCCAGACCAAAGGGGGCCATGCAACATGGAACTTGCCCGAAAAACCCATGTAACCCGCTCGACTCCCATGTGTGCGGTTTCCCAGTGTCAGGGCAAACTTTTTATGCTCCAACCAGGGGGATATGTATCCCCCAGAACACGCCCCAACTATTTTGAAATGGCAACGGGTGGGACTCGATGGATCTCCATCCGAGTGATAGACAATCCAGAAACTCTGCGCCCTGCGGTTGTCCCCGTAATTGTCGAAAATGTCAAACCAAAGTGTTGGCAACGCACATGAATGAGCACAAGTCACAGGGATAATTATGACCGGGAAGGGAATGTACGGAAAACAAATGAAAGCATTCGCGACCAGGTATTTGATTAGAATGGGGCGGGGCTCTAGATAGGTAACTCCTCTGGGACGCAGTAAACACAGTATTAATGAAATCCGAAACTCGTATAAGAATGGACTATTTTGCGATTGCTTATATGCGATTGTGACAATTATTCCTGGTTGTTAGGAGCACTTGGAAAAATCTGTCATAATTATAATTAGAAAGACAACCACTATGTTTGTGGTTGAACCTCAAGAGCATCTCCATATAATTAAACTTCTTGATGGTCGCGACATGTTCCCTCTCACAAGCTTTTCCCCCAGTGTATAATCAGCAAGAGCCAACTGTTCCAACCCGTCCCACTGAGAGCTGGCCAACAAATTGAAAGCTCAATCATGTTGCAGCAGCTGTTCGTGCGAGTGGCCAAAATGCTGAAATGTCGAAACGCGTGTTCCCATGTTTTGGGTTTTCGCTAGAAACCCCTTCCCTGGCCCCTGCTCCTGGCCCCTAGCCCCTCGCCGCACTCACACATGGCCAAATTATGTAAATGACATTAATCCTTATGGCGCACAATAGTTTAACGGTTCGGCGCTTTATTGTCACGTCCCAGAACAGAGCCAGCATCAACAATGCCAAACTCCGGCAGTCAGAGTCCGAGCCCGAGTCCGATTACGACCGGACTGTGTTCTCCGGACCCTGGAGTTTTTATGCCCACGTGCTGGAACTGGAACAGAAACTGGGGGATTGCGTGTATCCCGCCGCATGTTCCCCTCCAATGACAGCTAACTTTTTCCTTGTTAATTGCGAAATCAGTTGGTGGAACAGAAATGGGCGCTTCCTCTTCCCGGCTCTACGGCCCACTCGCACAGCTTACATAATCAATTACGTGATCAACGTGATGACCTTCCTTTTGATTTGATTTATGTACTGGTACTTGTATCTTACCCAGCATGTGGGTGTCGGTTGTTTTGGCAAGAGGTGGCTCTTAAAGGAAGAAGTTTAATTGGAATCAGTAAGGGATGCTTTAATTGTTTTTTCCTTTTAAATATGGTCTGGCAATATATCACACTGATTGCATGTTGACTCAAGTAATGACATCCGAATGGAGTGGAAATGCATTGCCTCGTGTCCGACAATTAAACGGCTGGTTATTAAAAATTAAGTGCCTGGCGTGGCCTGGCGAAGGAGTTGCGCTGCAGCTGGTTGATTGTTATTGAAACACTTCCGATTCCATTAGCAGCCACCATCGAGGCATTAAGGGTCAAATAAAAACCGCAATAAGCAGAATTGCAGCGATTACCTGCGGGGTAGAAAAGCGTGAAGAAAAAAATCAGCGGGTGGTGTTAATGTTTGAACATTTTCCGAAGTGCTTTTCCCGGAACCGAGTCGAGGAACCAGCTCGATGGCTTGCCACACTTCATTGGGCTTTTGGCTACACGATTAATTTGTCCGTTGCCTAATTAGAATAATACAACTAATGTGGCAGGATCGTGTGGCAGGACCTCCCTCTTTGCCATGCGCATAATTAGCCGTAGCACTTTCTGCTACCCGCCGTCCCCCTCCATGTCATTAACCTGCGAGTCGCATAAATTCATAAGGAAAAGGAGCGGATACCGTGAAGGAAGTAGCCAAATCACAGTTTGGTTTTATGAACACGCACTAATGTGCCAGCCAGTGGATGCCCGATGCCCTTGGGAGACCATCGGATGAGTGCTCCTGGATGGCCGTGTACTTCTGGTTTATTAATTCGTTGGCAACATGCAACCGACTTGTTTGCGGAAAACCTCATGTTGATATTTGCTAACAGGAGTTAGCTAACAGGAGTGCTAACAGGATGACGTCCTTGGGTGCTTGTGTAGTGAGCTTTCAGATGCCAGAACTTAAATTTGCAATAAAATTATAATATTTTATAATAACTTTTCTCAATTTCTCGACTTCATCCTGAAAAGCAACATGCACTAGTTCCTTTTGTCTATTGGCAACCGAGGGTCCTTCCAGTTGACTCCTGCCAGACACCACTTATGCCCTTTCACGCTTAGGAAATCCTTTAAATATTTAAAGCACCAGGGCCCTCCGTTCCGGGATCTCAATCAGTGCTTAAGAGGCACAAGAGCGAGGAATTAAACATGCAGCTCGTTCATTTTTGGGTCACTCAATTAAATGAGTGCATCTCGAAGAGCCCTCGACAAGGTGAGTTCAGCAGCTCCTGCAGGACCAGTCTTCGCTTTCCACTTACCGGCTCCTTCACCACCCATCCTCGGGCCAAAATCGATGGCAGTTCGATCCTAACTGCTCCTTGTGGCACCGCTTGTCGATGGGATGTCTTTGTTGTTGGCCCGGGCCTGGTCAAGTTGCCTTTTGATTAAAAGGACATTGGGAAATAAAGTAGAGCAAAGTATGTGCTAAACTTTTTTTCCTCCTCGACGGGAATTAGAGAAGAAGCGAAATGAAAAAGAATTCCTCTGCCCCACGAGAAACGTACTCCGGAGGTATGTAATTGTTAAGTGCTCATTAGAAATGCCCCAGACAGAGGCAGGCGAGGCAGATGAGGCGGATGAGGCAGACGAGGCACACACAACCCATTTCTGGGTGGGTGCTTCAAGTGCTCAAGTGCATTTTCAATTAGGGAGAGGAAAATATTTGGCTGCACTTTGGCCAAAGAAGCCAATAAACTGTTGAATTTACGGCAGGTCCTAATAGCTTTTCGCTCATTTATCCATTCCGCCTTCGGTTTATTCCACAACAGTTCAACACCAGCCCGGAAAGGCTCATTTAGGATTCAGTTGAAACATTTCTAAGATCCGATTGCCATTTCAATTTTTCCATAATAGATTCGCTCTTCAGAACGGTGATTCACATATTGGTTACCATTATTAATTATTTCTTAATGCCCTGGGAGAAATGTGGTGCCTGATTTATTGAACCGCCAATTAAAGTGCCATTCAATCCCATTTAAAAATAATAAACCATTGAGACTATAATTGTGCTTATTCCAGTGCTACCAGCGGCTCTAAACCGACTTAAAGTTTCCACCCGGGCCACCTCCAAGCTGTTGCTGCATCGGAGCTTACGTTTAAGAACAAATTGAATTGCTATTAGGCACTCTGGCTAACAACAGAGGCGTGTGGGGCAGGCAAGTGATGTGTGGTAACCGCATTAGGGCATCTTCCAGTCAGCAACTGTTCCTGTTTCCTTCTGCCTTCATCCTGGTCCTGCTGTGGGTCTCGGTCCTTCCACCAGTTCGACTTCTACTGCTCATTTTTGCATTCACAGTTGGATGGCGTTGGCAGAGAACTTTTGCCACTCGAGTACATTTTGTTTTTGCAGCCGATTAACAGTGAAAGGAGGGCAGCTCCCCCCTAATCCTAAGGAGTTGCAGAACGCTACAGGCGGCTTTCTTTTCTTTGCACTGAGAAAAAAGAATATTACAATACATTTGAAGAAAATGAATTCAAATCAAGCTGCACAGTTTAAGGAATATGATTTATAAAAACATTGTTTTTAAGATCATTCTTTTTATTAAAAGTTAAATTTTAAAAAATATTCATTATTTATTTCAGTGCCTATGCTTTCCTAGTTGTTTTGTGGTATTTCTCCCCCATGCAAAGCCGTCTGCTTGAGAAATGCAGCAGCCAGGCGCATATTGACTTTAGTGTTAGCCAGATTGTTTCGGCCCTGACAGGGCAAATGTTATCCTCGTGGCCTTCGCCCCAAGCCCGCTCCTCCGCTGGCTCTGTGTCTATAAAATTTGATTTTTACTATCACTTGGCATTGTTGTGCGGTGGTGCCTGGAGCCTTGGCCCCTGGGAACTCGAAGGAGATTACAATGAGCGTCAGCATAATGTGTGCTCTGCGAAATTGAATTGATTTTTTCAACTATTTCCCTGGCTGTGTGGCATTAAATTGTTCATTTGCTCCGCTGTTAGTTGTTAACCTACTTTGGCCACAAGTTGGCTGGCAAAACTTAACAACAGGAAGCAGCTGATAGCAGAAAATAACACACACACACCCCACACACACCACACACATGCCGGTATCAAACTGCCAACAAACAGTTTTGAGTTACAGCGGAAGGTGCAGAGGTTCAAAGCTCTGGGAGAAAGATTGCAGGGCATTAAAAAGGCTAAAAAGGAAGGGGCACTGGGCGAGGCGGGGCGGGGCGCGGCGAACAAGGACTATGGGGGAAACGAGCACGGAAAAAGGATGGTAACTGCTTGGCTTGAGAGCCTGGCAAAAACTTGCAACTTATGCCTGCATTTTGCACATTTTCATTATAAATATTATGCATGTGTGTGGCTAAAACAAAAATTTCAGCGTTCGCAGGACGAGAGGGAGAAGTTGCGAATACCCTTCCAAAGTTGCTCAAAATGGGGTCAGTTCAACATTGTTTACAGGAGCTAATAGTTTGTTAACTTCAATACTTTTTTCTAAGCATGTATTAAGTTTTCCAAAGTACTGCCTTTGACTAACTAGCTTTGAAGGATTAGGTATTTAAATAATGGATATTCTTAGCTGGATTTGCTAATTTTTAATGAGTTTGCCTGTGACAAACATAGATAGTACTACATACATATAGGCACTTCCCAGTCTCCTGTTCCAAGAACTTTTCCGTTGCATAGTGATAGGCGCCTGACGGAAGAGCTTCACGAATTTTCCACACATACATATGTGGGAGCAGTCGAACACAAGTTTGGGAAACAAAAAGAAAATAACTTTGGTGGGAAATCGTCTTCGTGTTGACGTGAAAGTAATTTTCTGCAGATGACAAGTTATGCAAAGAACGAGATGAGTTTGTCTTTGAAACAGGATATGTTTTTCTGCAAATAAAGAATTCCTCATTTTCCGCTCGACCCACACAGACATTTAAAAGTTTCCCTGTATCCAATTATGTTGAATTGCACAATGTACATAAATCAGGTAAATTAACTAAATAATTGGCCGGACAGCCACGACCGGAGACATGGCCAACTTTCAGTCAGGCTTTTTGCCTCTCACAAAGTTTCACATCTTCCCCCGAATCCGGCACACACGTGTAAAAAATAGAATTCCCATGAAGGCTGTGCTGAAGAATTCGAAAAGTTTCCGAGTCCGACGTGCAACGTTACATAAATTGAAATAGTTGCGCCGACAAGTCTCGAAATGCAAGATGCAAGACTTGCCTCAGTTGACAATTTTTCCTCCTTATACTTTAGTTTCTATTTTTTTAGCAGTTTTAATTAAACTAAACTTACATGCACAAGTTATTGTTTCGCACACATTCGTGAGTGCGGAGAGGGTGGAGTCTTCTTGGCAGGACGAAGAGTAAGCAAAAGTCATTTAAAACTTTCGTATGCTTGGTCAGCCATGACTTAGCATGCATATCTCATACTCAGACTCCAAACCCTTTTCCTATACAAAAACTTTTTCGATATTTCAAATGCAGCGACTACAAGGGGGGGCTGCAAAAAATAAAAACGTTGCTGGGATGGGCAGGACTTGTAGACAATAACTT
Organism: Drosophila monieri; assembly: GCA_035047585.1. Lineage (NCBI taxonomy): Eukaryota > Metazoa > Arthropoda > Insecta > Diptera > Drosophilidae > Drosophila > Drosophila monieri. The sequence goes on along the minus strand of JAWNPJ010000079.1, from coordinate 3,124,712 downwards.
TGCAAAATCCAATTACGAGAGCTGAATGTGTTTGGTATGCCTTTATTTTACTTTTCGGTAGGTTTTTCTCCAGCCTGCATATTAAATTAGCCCGTAAATTGAGTATGCTTTGCAGCCTCTGACCTTTTCCCTTTTCTTTCTTTGCCGGGTGGGCGTATTTGGCATCCTGTGATCCGAATCCTGAGGTTTGTGCTGCCAATTTGAAATCAAATTTTCCTTATCACTGGCCGGTAGGTTGCTTAGTTCCTGGATCGGAGGCTGTGCGAGACAGGTCTTTACTAATAAACAAGCTAACAATGCAGGGGAGGTCAGGTATCACAGACTGCAGACGTTGCGTATACGCAATGTGTTACGTGTGCGTGCGGAGGGGAATAAAGTCATTTCCTTGTTCATCCCCTTGTCTCTCCGGGTCTCCGGGATCGGCTCCGCCCTGGGATAATTTCATTTGTCAATATGAAAGCGAAAAAGTGATTTACTTAAGTGTAAACTCATTTTCCACTCAACAGCAGAACAATAACACAGCAAAGGCGGAAAAATTCAGTGCACTTTGTTTGTTTGGCATTGCCGTTGCCATTCCTGTTGCAAGTGTCGCAATATTGCTGCCACTGTCGCAGCAACAGTGGCAACAACAATGTCAATGCGCTTTTCACCTTAACAGCATAATGGCAATCAACTGATGGAAATGACGCAGCCACAGTTTCCAGGAAGGGTTCGAGTGGGTTTTCTCCTGGCCTGGAATGGGAATTGAAATTGGCTGGGTTGTGGGCGGCGAACAGTAGAAGGCAGGAAGGCTGGCGGTTGGAAGTGGGTAACGAGTGCTTGCCATTATTCATTTAAACCTGGGGATTGAGCAAAAAGTGTTGCATTGCCCCACAATCGACAAATAAGCCCTAGGCAATGTGTATTCCTTTTCAACAACCTCCTCTTCCTTTTCCGATTTCCCAGCTTGGCTTTTCTTTGGCTCCATCTGCAATTGAGATATTCATCCACTCACACAGTCTGCGGCTTTCGATTTGTTTGCGATTTAGAAATACAAATTGTGTTCCTGCCGAAGGTCGGGGGTCGAGGTTTTGGGTTTGCCCTTTCTTCTCGGGGAACAAATTTGTAAGTAAAACAAAATTGCTTCCCATAGACAAACATACAGACGGCATGAGACTGTGTGCTTTGTTTTGGATTGCGTCTTTATTTTTTATTAAATTGCCCAGATTTGCACTGAGATAACAATCAGCCAGGCCAATGGCAATTGCTCAACGTATTTATGGGTGCTCCATTTGAATTGCTTGGAATAAGAGCCACTTAATGGAACACGAAAGAAGACTACAGCAGGGTTTCATAAATAAATTAAAACAGTACTTACCATTCACATATCCTGGGGAAGAGGTCTTGTCTTTTATGGTTCGTGTGCAGAATCCTTCCTGAGGCGTATCGATCTGCAAACAAATTCAAAATTTAAAGCTTATTATTCATTCTCGTGTAACTACACTGTTGCAAGTTCATGCTGCAACATAAATAATAAGTGTGTGTCTATTAATTCAGTCTTCTTGTTGACTGCTTCCCTTTAAAAGCCAAGTTTGCAGCATTCAGCTAATGAAATTCCGGCCAATGCTTCCTCCAAATCTTAAATTTTAATGTCAAAACACATTTTCTCGTTTTTGCTACTGCCGCTGCTGCTCCTGTTGTAGTTGCTGTTGCTGGTGGCAGTCACAACATGATTGCCAGACATTGTTGTTGTTGCCGCTGATGTCGGAGCTCTACCATTTCAGATTACGGCCAGAGTTTAGTTGGCACACAGAGCTTTTCCCTCCCAGGCTGACACATGCCTACAAGCTTATTTATAATAAAAAATCATACATGGGCGCACAGACAATGAGACAATAGACGAGAATTGTTGGTACAAGCGGAAAAGGGGGGTTTGGGTGGCTGGGTGGCTTGCCGGGCAGGGGTGGAGGCCCGGAAAAAAACAAACAACAACGAAAATGGCAGCACAAAAAATGGGTTTGGGGCATAAATGTGGAAATGAAAGGCGGCTCTGTCGGGGACTTGGGCTTTTGCCTGCCTGGGAATTTCCAGAGCCGTCATTAACTGTTGTGCTTGGGTGTGTCCGTGTATGTGTGGACTTATGTAACACACGGACGCATACAGGCACACCTCATCTAACCATTCATTGACATCATTTGGCATGGTAGATAACATTCAGCCAAGTGCACACATCCATACACTGGGAACTAGGATGTTGCAAACTTAAATAAAGAAGTTGATTTAAAGTCTTGATGGAAAAGTGTCCTTTTACTCGTATTCCATTCTAACAAGAAACCTTTAAAACATTCTTGCAATCTACGATTTTTCTCACAGTTCTGTCAATAATAGCTGGAGTTGCTGGAGGTCACCGAATCGTGCTGAAAGGGAAGGAAAAAGGAAGACTCCTGCCACCTTTGCCAGTTCCCCTGCACAACCGAACAATGTAATGAAATTTTCGAAATATCTATGATGATTTGCGGTTGCCATGATTGTCGGCCAGAAGCTGCTAGTCCTGCCGCCTGTGCTCCGTTCTTTCTTCCGCTCTCTCCCACCACTATGCATACGAATCCTTGTTTCGCACATTCTGGCTGCTGTAGGCTAGGATTCCATCGCATCCCAAAGCATCGCACGGCAGAGTTGCCCTTTGGTTTCCTGGCTGACAAAGTCAAGTGACTTAAGTCACACTTTGGGCTGCCTTTTGCTGTCCTTTGAGTCCTTTGAGACGGGCTAGTGAGCATGTGTGAGTTTGTATTTGTATGGCTGCGCTACTACATTAAATTCTGAATACTGATAATGATAGGAAATTTAATATACCTTTCCAACTCTTAATTCTTTATTAAAAAAATATCTTTATTGGATAAAATTATCCCAGGATTATTGAGTAAATGTTGCATTACTGTCTGATAAAGTATTTATCCTTCCTCAAAACGCAACTTATGCAATCTGAAACGTATTTTTAATGGCATTTTAAGTCCCCCTAGTTCCGGCTCTATTTGTTCTTCGTTTTCAATATTTACTCCATAGGACCCACTAGCCGAGGCCCGAAATGGGCGCAAATTCAAACTGGCAGCACGTAATAATTTTATTATTTATGGTGATGACGATGGCGAACAAGAATGGCAGCCATACAAAGGGAGTAGTGTGTGCATTGGGGAGCACTCCCCGACTCCCAGACCAGAGACTTCCAGCCTCCCGAAAAGTTGTAACGGAATTATTGTGAAATTTGTGGGAAATATAACGAATATGCGCATTCAGAATGCGATGAGTCTGGGGCATGAAAATGTCTGAGAGTTTTGTCGCATGAAAACATAAATTTTTGTGTGCCATGCAAAATAACGTAATAACATTAAATATGCAAATGCCTTTTGTCAGCCATTGCATTTACACACGACAAACATGGAGGGGTGCGGGGGGAGCTGTATTTGAATTCATTCATGAAGATTGGAGGACTGAAAGTCGAGGAGCATCAAAGGGGAGATGGAGATGCGGCGGCGTATTCGGATGCGGATGCGGACGGAGGGCCGTCGACTTCATCACACATTTTGCAATTTGCATAAAGTGAAAATGATGCACATTTCTGTTTTCCTACGACAATTTGCCTTTTATTGATTTTCTTCGATTTCTTTGATTTCCCTCACTCTGATCAGCCAGCCTCACGGCCAGGCCCCATTCCTGCCTTACCCCATCGGGTGGAGATGCCCGAGAAGCCCTCTTAGAGGGTCCCCGACGATTCTACATGTGTTTTGAATGACGTTGAGTGCTGCTATGCAAACATTTTCTAACGAACACTTAGAGCAAATAGATTCGAGGGCTGCCAGCTCATATGAAGTCTTCCATTTTCCACTCCTCGAGCTGCACTCTTGGCCAGACAGCTCCTTCTGCCCTCGGTTTTCTTAGCCATTTTTTATCGCATGCCAATTACTTCTTATTTTATGTTGTAGCTGCATCAGCATGAAGTCTTTCAATTTCATTAAAATTCCAAACAATTACATTTAAGCTGACACTATGCAGTGTCTGGGATTTCATTTACATACTAGCCAGGATCAGGACCAGGACCAGGACAGCCAATCAATTTATATGGTTTGTGCATTGAGAGAAAAAACAGAAAGCTATCTGGGTAGCAAAGACTTTAAAGAGTCATTAATAGATTCAGTTTATTTTTTGAACCGAGCTGTCAGTCATTGCACATATTATGTTTCACTTTTCAAAGCTGTGAATTTTTGTCAAAAATCGCAGGCAATCGCAGCATTGATCCTTTTTCCCTGTGCAGATGCAAATGGGGAAACAGCCACCGAACAGTGGCATATCTGAAGAGCTTAAGCTGCTAGTTAATCAGTGGACTTATCCAGTCAGACGACTTAATAACTTTGAAACCGCACAAAGCAATTAAAAAATGCCATCTCCATGCACTTGCAGCGTTTAAAGTTTGTCACAACTCAGTCACTTCCGCTGGATTCCTCTACTCTGCGAAAACTTGTCCCACTGAACTGCCACTGGGCTGCCAGTGGCAAAGTTTGCGATATCACCAAGAGCCACATCAATTGCCTGTCTGCCCCACCAGCTGACCGGATGCCGGCAGCTTCCTCCCCCACTGGCATGTGCAACACATATTGGTCAATAAAGTGCGCTCAAAATATTTGCCACAACTTGTGCACTTTACCTATCACACAACTTGAAGTTACTTCTGTCCCTTACCGATCCCTTTGAGACTTGTTGTTAATTTTTGGGCAAATTTGCCAAAAATTTCCCCACTCTCCGCTGCGATGACCCAACTTACTGCCACAGCCCTTCTGCACTTTGTGCTGGTGTTGCATACTTTTGTGGCAAACTTTTAATTGATTCAATCGCCTGTGCATATTTTCGGTTCAGTTCTGTTCAGTTCTGTGGGGATACAGTGGCAAAAATGTGATTTTCATTAAACAGAAAGTGCCTTAAAAGCGGGGAAACTCAATTTTGTAATTCTATTGTCTCTAATATCTTTAAAAACGAGGACTTTTCTGTTTTTATATTGTTTTTCTTAAATAAGTAAGCCCTTTTTGAAACTTTCCTCTTGTTTTTCAAGTGCCAGGCATGGCCCGGACCTACTAAATGCCCAGCTTCCAGTCAGTTGTCGCTCCCCAGATAGGATTGTGCCAATGGGAGGAGATGACCTCCAGAGGAGAGTGCGTGTGCGTGTGGCTCCCGGCGTGCTGGTGAAATTAGTTAGAGGATTACATTTTTACTTTAAAAGGATTTCTCATTAGGTGGCTGTTCACGATTGAACCGAAATATTTGTTCGATACCACACGCACGCCAGACACCAGCACCCATTCCCATCGGGTCTCAAATAGTTGGAAGCCACAGAAATATTAGAGAGCTCCCTGCCGGAGGGAACAAATTAAGTTCGAAAATGTATGCAAGGCAGCGTGTGTTGGGTAGCTCATTAGTTTGGAAACTTCGCCAAATGGTCAGAGCTTTGGAGAAAAGCTTGAATTACTACGTACAGTTGTGGGTAATGGTCAGGAAATAATTCTGGTAATACAGTAATTAAATGAATACTCACGGTTACCAAATGACTTTAGCTCTACCTTGTCACACATTGCCACAATTTTGAGAAATTCCCCTGAAATCCGTATATTTATGTACATTTACAGAACTTACGAGTATATTACAAATGTCACTTTTCCAGGTAGTGCTCCCAAATCGAGTTATACTGCGGCAAATACGCATCTTTCATCTGTTTTGGTCATGTGGAAAGATCAGGGTACCCATATGTCACCCTAGCATGTCAATATCCTTGTCAATATTTATCTGATCCTTAAGCGGGATACCACGAACGATTTGTAATCTGCATTAACATCTCAAACCAAATTTTTGGATTGATTTTTCGTCGATTTTTCCGATAGAACTCCTGGGGAAGATTGGGGAATACATTGGTACGGCCCATATGGCACCCAAGGATGTCAATATCTTTGCCAATATTTATCCGATTATTGAGCGGAATACCATCAAAGATTTGTAATTCGATTCTACATCAATCTGCATTAAAATCTCAAACCAAATTTTTGGATTGATTTTTCGTCCATTTTTCCGATGGAACTCCTGGGAAAGATTGGGGAATACATTGGTACGGCCCATATGGGACCCTGGGATGACAATATCTTTGCCAATATTTATCCAATCATTGAGCGGAATATCTTTAAAGATTTGTAATTCGATTCTACATCAATCTGCATTAAAATCTCTAACTAAATTTTTGGATTGATTTTTCGTCCATTTTTCCGATAGAACTCCTGGGGAAGATTGGGGAATACATGGGTACGGTCCATATGGGACCCAAGGATGTCAATATCTTTGCCAATATTTATCCAATCCTTGAGCGGGATACCTTTAAAGATTTGTAATTCAATTCTGCATAAATCTGCAATAAAATCTCGAACTACATTTTTGGATTGATTCTTCGTCCATTTTTTCGATAGAACTCCTGGGGAAGATTGGGGAAAACATGGGTACGGTCCATATGGGACCCTGCGATGTCAATATCTTTGCCAATATTTATCCAATCCTTGAGCGGGATACCTTTAAAGATTTGTAATTCAATTCTGCATAAATCTGCAATAAAATCTCGAACTACATTTTTGGATTGATTCTTCGTCCATTTTTTCGATAGAACTCCTGGGGAAGATTGGGGAATACATGGGTACGGTCCATATGGGACCCTGGGATGTCAATATCTTTGCCAATATTTATCCAATCATTGAGCGGAATATCTTTAAAGATTTGTAATTCGATTCTACATAAATCTGCAATAAAATCTCAAACAAAATTTTTGTATTGATTTTTCGTCCAGTTTTCCGGTGGAAGTCCTGGGGAAGATTGGGGCATATATGGGTAGGGACCATATGCCACCCAACGATGTCAATATCTTTGCCAATATTATTCCGATCATTGGGCGGGAAAGATTTGAATTTTGGTTCTGCATTAATCTGCATTAAAATCTCAAACCAAATTTTTCATCTGTTTCGTTTTTTCGTTTCATTGGAACTTCAAATTTGGTGAAGGTAGGGTTTCAAATGGAAAGATTAAGCAATACACCGACATGACCTACTTGACCCACTAGAATAACCCTATCTCTGCCAATTTAAAATGTTCTGGATTAGTGAACTATCAATCGACTATCGATCTTAAGTGAGGAACTAGTTATCGGAACTCAAAATTATGTATCCATTTCGTCATGACTCAAGAACGGGCATACTCTTCTACTAAAAAAAGCTTACAAATGTACTTTTACACCAAATTACAATTTATAAGGATTTGATAGCCGTCATGGACTTTTTGATATATCTGACTGGAGAATTTAATTGCTCGGAGCTTGAAGCGTTAATTTGGACATCGCCCATTCTTCATTGATCTTATTAATTGTGAATTTTATGGAACACCGCCAAAGTGACGCCTGAATAATTTCTGACGTCTTGGAAATGATTTTCACACGCAGATCGGATTGTTGGCAAATGAAAGAAGCCTGAAAGCTACCTTTTAAAGTTTCCTGCTGAATTTATTATGTGGTATAATGTGGTTGAAACTAGAAATAGTTTCATTTACGTATCGTTTCCAGTTGTTGCCAGGCACAATTCTATTTTCTATAAGATCTAACATAATTTTATTTGTTGCAGGTTGTTACATTTTATTATTGGATTTTGGACGAATTAAAAGTAACACAGAGTATTAAACAATAAGATTCTGCGTCGGAAGTATCCAGAGACGAATGAATACCTCACTTTATACTTCATAATGTGGTTAAAACTAGAAATAGTTTACTTAACGTATCGTTTCCAGTTGTTGCCAGGCACATTTCGACTATAATCATTTAGTCCTTACATATATTTTCTTGTTGCAGGAATCCTACATGATATTATTGAGGTCTGGAGGCGTCCAATTGTACAAGCGCATCCTGCTCACTTTACTCTTAAAGTCTTCACGTAAGTTTAAATCCAAAACTACTTGCATGTTTGTATCAAAGGTAGGGTTTCAGAACTTGAAATAGACTAAGAACTTTAATAAATATAAGAAAGGCTTATGCAAATATCAAACTCATTGCACACTACCATCACTCAAATCAAAAATCCATTTCGTTAATTTTGGAATATGGTTTGAAACTTTACGCGGGGTTAGTGGGCCTCCGAAAATTTCCTCTTTTCAATCACGACCGATTTCACTTAAAAGCCACCAGCGTATCCACATTTCAACGCCCAAGCCGCGAACTCGCATTCACAATTAACCACTTGGCGGGCCATAAATTTGACACACACACTGGCACACACGCAGCGGCAACCGCATTGGGGCACGCATACAGTCACAAGATCGCCGGACCGGAAACCAAATCATTAGCTAGAAAAATTGACCAGGCCAACAAAGGGGAGTCGTGGGGCGGTTTCGGCTTTTATTGAATTTTTCGCTGCTACCGAAAGTTGTCCTAGAGTAAGGAGACCCAGTGCGGGGAGGAATAAATTTTCATCAACTGCATTTTGCACAGTTTTGGGCCGGCAAAGTCAACGTGACCGAACGCAGTTAAGCGACCACATCCGCCAGAGTCCAAACCAAAATAATTATGTAACCAACAAAATATTACGAAGCATATGTAGCCCCAAACTGTTGGAACTGCTATGTAGGGTTCCGGCCACACAATGCCAACACAAACACGCTAGAATTTTAATTCGTTATCTGTTTGTTCTAGTTCCTGTTGGTGTTTTGCACTTTCCCCTTTTTTGTTATTTTGTTTTCTGATTTTAGTGGAATATTGTCACTGCCGTGATTTGAAATGCGCTTAAAGCTTGTCGAAATTCCAAAACTGGCTTTGTGTTTTTAGCCAAACAAAAACATGCGACAGACTTTCACGAACACACGACGGAGCAAAATATTATCCTTGCTCCAGCGACCGTTGTTTATCTGACCCGTGTTTGTATCATGTATTGTTAATTAAGAATTTCCCCAACAAACAGTCTCGTTTAGATTGTATTTAGCTTTTTTGTCCCATTAAATGCGAGACAGAAACTGTCTTTAAAATGGAAACGAAAAGGCTCTAAGCCTCCATAATCGAGTGCCTTGTCGATTAATAATGAGCCGGCCATAAAGCTGTCCGCATTCGAGAACTCTGCCAAGTGCAACGGCGATAATCAAGTGCAAGCGACCGGCAAAAACAACTGGCCCTGCATCTGACCGGCAATCAGCGATTTGGGTCTGATTAAAATCGCAACCATTTCGACTGCGACTCGACTGAGGGAGAAAATTAAAACCGACAATGCGAACGGGGCTCGGGCTGATGTACGGCAAAGGAGGGCACAACGAGGGTGGCACGCGAGGGCCAAATGGCTAAGATAACTGAACACCAAGTCATGACCATATCATCGAGGCGGGCCCCATAGAAAACAATTGCAACTGCCGAGGGAAAGCGCGGCGAGTCCAGGACAATGGGCAGTGTTCAGTGGGCGGTGCGGGTGCTAAAAAGTGTTATGCGGCAGGAGGTGCCTATGGGGGCTGGCGTATGGGAGTGCAGGAGTGAGGGGGCTAAAGGAACAACCAGCATCGTTCCCATGTGGGCGCCGTTAAACGCCGAATTTATGCTTTGTCCTGAAGCAGGAGCTGCGAGTGGTCACAGGCCCTTTTATCAGTTGCACTGCCTCCCATAAGTATCGAACAAAAGCAAAGAAACCATGGAGGGGTGGCAGGGATTGTGGACACACCGGAAATGGACAGTTTATATTGCAGCGATGACAGTTGCAAGCATTTTGCGCCACGTTCTTTTGAGTGCCGTCGTTTGCCACCAATATCAGGTACACCTCAAGAAAATACCAGTTTTTAAACTGAATACAAATTCTAGTAGCTTTTATATAACTATTTTCATAATCGGATTGAAGTTGGAAATCAGCTTAGGAATTTAAAATGAAATCTGGTATTTATCCAAGTCACTGACATTTTTCCAAAATAATGTTTACCTTTAGAAGCTCACCAAAATGATTATAAAACAAATTCCTGCCAGCCGGGCAGATAGGAACAGGACTCCTCCCCGTTCCGCGCCTTTATGTTGCATGAGTTATGTGTTGCGCAATTAACATTTGTAATGCTGGCGCACACAGCATTTTCCCGCATTCTATTATTTTTTCGTCTGTTCTTTGGCAGAGCACTTAAAATTAAAAATTACAATTACATTTTACTTGGCAGACAGAAGCGGAATTTTTTCAGCTCTGCGCCAGAGCCGTCCTTAAGCTCCGTGCCCCCGAAAGGACCCTAAGAAGGGCAGGCGATATTTTATTTGCCACTTGGTTGGCTGAATGTTGCCAGTTGGCAGAAGCCAAGAATGAAGACGACGAACAATACCGGCAGGACATAGGACACAGGTTTGCCATTTGCCAGCGCAGCCTCTTTTTAGCAGTCCTTTTTATTTGGGGTTTCATTTGTTTGTTTGTCCTGGCCTGGAAAAAATTCATTAAGTGGCAAATAGACGCATTATGTTTATTTGTTTTTGGCGACTTCCGGTTGCAAAAACTTTCGAGTTACAGCGAAAATATTTAAATTAAATGCATTTCTACAGTTGGACTGTTTTGCAAACACTCGGTAGCCTAATGTGAGCCAATAAACCTCAATGGAGCATTGACCACAAACTTTTAATTGAATAAATTCGCCCAATTTACATAAATTTTCATGCTGAAAATGCCACGGCAGCCGAGCTCTCTATGAAGCACGATCCGAGGGAGAGGAAGCTGCACTTTGAAACGCCGGCGCTGTCATCGACAACAGAGGAAATTGAACTAATTATGTATTAGTTTGGCTCCCGGCTAAAAATTGCCACGCAATGCAGGCTAAATTGGCTTTTCAAATGTCGCTCGCTGCCGATTGCTGAATATAAATCGAGTGTGCAACTGGCAGGCCAAATGGTGGATATAAAGATGGGCTTTTAAAATTCATTCCATTGGAAAACGGAATGAAAATCGATTGAAAGGATTTGATTTAGACGGAACCATTTTTCAGCTTGAATTAGCAATAGCTTCAATTAGGCGAAAATGTTGCTCTATTCCTGCCTCCCTGGTGACCTCGATTTAGTGAGCCAATAATAAATAGCCATCGGGTTATTGTCCTCGACCGAACAAAAGAGAGAAAAATCACATGAAAATTGCTGGCACTTGAGATATATAAACATACACTTCACATGAGATGGCCTTGGCATCATCGTGGGCAAACAAATCATTCAGAATCTGGTCGAGAACGAGGACGAGGCGAAGGAGAAAGAGCCCTCAAGTTCATGAGGCCCCATAAAAATAAGCCATTCGCGTCTGGAGTGCATAAGTATATATGAATGAGTAGATCGTATATTATGAGTAGACGGCACATTTAGCACACATTAATAAAACCGCAAGAAACGTGCGACGAACAATGGCCAAAATCAAAGGAGGAGAGGACACGGCCAGGACATAGCAAGGAATCGGAAGGGGCCGAGAAAAATCTTCGACACACGCAGACACTCCCGGCAGCAACAATCACTCATCATAATGATGCTCAGACATCGAGCATGGAGCTCGAAATGGGTCGGGACTCGGCTGTGTGTCATGCGTGTGTGTGATCCGGAATTTTTGGCAGGAGTAAATTAATTGAATTCATTATAGCTGATAGATGCATGTGTACAAACGTATATGTTTCTAAGCATGTGCTAGAAACGGGCATTTAATCAAATGCCCAGAGTTTATACACAAAATTGGGGAAAGTTGGAGCTGCCAAATGAACTGAATCATGATCTGCCTCTGTTTGTGGCATTCAAATGAGTGGAAAACTTACTTGAGCAAATATAATCAGATTAAACTTGGATTTTCAAAGTTTTACATAATTATTCAATGGGATTTTAAACAATGTTGATGGATTTGAACTTGCCCTTTAAATTGCCCCAAAATAATGAACAATGTTCTATTATTTTCATTAAATGTAATGGGTTAACCTGTAACTTCCATGGTTAGATCGAAAGCATAAAATTAGATGATTGCAATCCAATTACCTGATCAATATCCCTTTTATTCTTAAGCCCAACTCTCAAAGTTCCTGCCACAATTTTCCAAATCATTTTCAAGCAATTACAGGATGTGTTTTCATATTAATATTTGTTCAATCCAGCCGATTAACATTAATGGTGCTGGTGCAAACTCCGTCAATAAATTCTTTCCAGCCTTTTGGGGTTTCAGGATGTATTTGCAATTCTGCCCACGACAGTTTGGTTTGTTGTTTCATATCAGTCGCGTATATCCCCGTATTTGTATTTTATATGTACCCTCGGCGTGTTCCCACGAATATGTGTATATATTGTATATGTATTCGCCCCAATATCCATTCAATTCGGAGAGCAGGTTTGCCAGATACGAGCGGCATTATTATTGTTGTTACAAAATGTTTTCAATGAATATTAAATGTGCGCGCAATATTAATTTGATTCGCCAGTCCTTTTATTTTTATGCCGTTCGCGTGTTCAATTTCGTTCTTTTTACCATTACAAGCAAATTACAATAAATATTGTTTTTGAGGGCCAGAGGGTGTGAATGAATGCAGTGAGGTGAGCCCTTTGTTCCTAATTAAGTGACAGCACGTAGGTGGAATTCCAAAAATTCAACTTGAAGGCGTCAGAATTTTAAATGTACCGCGTCACACGGACTTTAATTGATTAATTTAAAAGACAGAAGGTGGAGTTTCTCTTATTTTTTCCAATTGGCATATCTTCTGCTAATTATTCATTTTCCACCATATATTCGGCAACGAATGGATGAATATTAATCGAGTTAATTATCACGTTTTCGGCTTAAGGCTGATTATCGGCGTCCTCTGCTGAACCCATTGATTTACCATATTGTCTTGATTAATTGAAGAAAAATGGTCTCTGCTGAATTGCCTTCATTAAGGTGAGGAAATGAGATTAAGCTCTGAGCGGTCGGTGGGAAAAAGATCTTTGCTTGACTTCTCAATTGGCTTTCAGTTTGTGAAGGCACAGTCTCCTTAATCTGTCGAGAAAGACCAACTTATGTGGGTCGACCTGCTCTCAAGACACACATAATAAGTCACGAGAGCTGGCCCGGGCTGGATGCTCCTTTGCATTTGGGCTTGGTGGCTGACGTGACAGCCTTTTAAACGACGGGAAGCCTCGCATTGTGCAGACATTAATGGGAGGTGCAGCAGCACCACCGGCACTTCAATTAATTAATTGCAATTTGCACGACGCAGCAGACAACGTTGGCCATTAAATGCGTTTAGCAGGAGCCGCTGTCGCACCACGTTCTCCTCCTTCGCTGCAGGTAACATTGTGTAAGATGCCACTGCGGCGTATACTTGACGTGTAGCATGGCTGCCTGGATGCCACGTCCCTCGCTCCTCGTACCGCTCAGTTGACGTGTTATTAACACCGCGTGAATCCAGCAGATGTCGTCATGCCCATAATGCATCCATGCAACGCTGTGGCACGCATAAATAAATGATGATGATACGGCTGCTGATGCTGATGCCTCAAATAAGATTCAGCAACATGCACGAACAGATTGAAACAGGCGTCGGCGGTTGAAGGTGTTTCTGGCAAGAGGATTATGCACCTGGCTGGGATTTGTGTTCTCCGGATACGCTTTCGTATACAGAAGCTGATACCTCTGCAATGCAATGAGAGAGAGACGGGGAGGGGTTATTGCAATTCCCGGAGGGAGCTAATCGATGCACTGATGCAACCTAATTAGACTCCAGGTGCGCTCTCCCCACCCTCACCCCCCAGGCAATCGCGAGCTTTAGGTAATTATCCTGCTGACCACTTTCAAGGCCTGAGAACATGGCAAAAACTTGTATTTCCCCAAAATCGATGTGGATTATACTTGTACATATTTATCTATATATCACCCCTGTTCCAAATACGTATGTTTAAGTTTAATTTCACCCAAAGAGTTCAAATGACCATTAAATTTTACCCTAATTACCGCAAATCGCCCGCAACTAATTTAATAATAGCAACAAACCATAAGGGGCGGACGGCGGATGGAAAATGGTAAATGGGAGTGGCAGCTGCATAAACTGGCCTCAATGGCCATTAAAAACTTCTCCTAGTTGGTATATTTTCCAGCACCAGCCCCAGCACCACCTCGCCCCTGCTCTTTGCTCCATCCTATGTGTACGTATATTTGCGGCAAATTGACGGTTTCATTCTCGGGCAACAGAGAAAACTTTCTGCCCAGGCACTCAAAATGGCTCGAAAGTCTCGACAACAATTCGCCTGTAGAGGGTGGGGAGGGGAGGACGGTGGAGGCCACCCGAGCGGGAGGGAGGGAAACACTTTATAGAGACCACTCGTAACCTCAAAGCGCAGACGGCATGAAACAATTGAACGTGGAACGTTTGACGCTAAGTCAGGCCGGAGTATCATAAAAAAATTAAGTGACACTCAGCGTGGAGACACTCGGAGAAGCAGTGATTAATTGGCCCTCGAGTTCCCAGCCAGCGACCTTAGCAGTATCATTAAAAGTTTCCCCCATCGGCGGCCGGCTGCAGGCTGTCAATGTTGTCATCTTCATTTGGCATTATGATAATAATTGGGCCACGAACCAGGACATCCCGACACCAGGTCCTGTCAAGTGCCCAGGTCAGTGTGCGGGCCCCGAGAAGTGCCAAAAGTTAGGCCCGCCTGTCAAGACTCTGGGATATCGTCGGGCCGGCCTGTATTTTCGCAAATTGATGGCGTTAGTTGGCGCTCATGAATACGTCAGAGAACAAATACGCATAAAAAGGCCACTTGATTATTGGGGGCCCCTTGGAAAGTTTAATGAAATTTATATATAAAACAGACAGCATGATGAATGAAGTTGTCTTTAAGGATTGAGGCATTCCCGAGTCAGCTTTTCAGGCCAACAAATTTCACTGAAATTTGAAACACGTGCCAAGGAAAAGGGTTAAGAAAACGTCGCAAGTGGATTGCAAGCTGAGAGTTGGTAGATAAAATGTTTGAAAAGGGTTTATAAGGGCAGGAAAACAAGGATTTCTTGAAATTTAAAATTATGCTTCAACTTAAAGCGTAATAAGAATCCTCTTAGTGCTTCAATGCAATTTTAAGTAATTTCACTAAAACGTACTCACACTTATTCCGCCGGAGGCCAATCCGATTAGGTGAACTGCAATAGAAGAAATGCAACACAATACATTATTGTAAAGCTTTTGATACTCATTTCTTTTGGACATAATTAAATATTTGATTCGAGACTTATCTTTCAGTCAATCAGTTTGGGTTTCCTCCCACGCATTACAAACAATTTTCCTCGCAATCCATTATTCGCTCTCCACACCACCATTATTACGAGTACATGTCAAAAATCGAATAATAAATCACGGAGCAGCTTCGTCGTCCTTATTGCATAATTTATTGTCTAAGCCCGATGGTCTTTTATTTTCCTCCTACTTTGTATAACTCCATTGCCTATTCTCTTTGCGCGGAACATATTTGCCAATTTGCAGCTTATTATAAGTTGGCCATTTTTCCCCCGATTGTTTCGATTTGCTTGCGCGCTTGATTAAGTTTGCACTCAACTTTTCAAAGCTTCATTAATCATCTGTTTGAAAAGGAAATCGGTGGGATCGGAGGTGGGACTATGGCTGATAGGGCGGCGAAAAAAGCAGAAACTTTAGACTGAAACTTTATTGTAGTTGCCTCCGCCGCTTCCAGTGCAGTTGGCATAGCCAATAATAAAATTTACGCTGCTCTGCCAGGAAGTGAAAGGGAAAAATTATGAGTTTTCCCAGTGATTTGCCATTTTAGCAGTTCAGAGAGAATCCATTCGCCCGCCCCCCGAATCTCCTAATTCCAGTGATTTTTAGTCTGAAGGCGCAGCTGTCCGAACTGAGTATTTATAGGGGAAAAGTTGCATGACTAATGACCGGACCAGATCTAAAGTGCATGGACTGTACAGAATATAGACAAATGAATGTCAGATTCATAGTCTAGCAGTTTTCAGCTTGGATTAAAGATTTAGAAAGTGAGGGCAAAGCGTTTTAATTATTCCATTCGCTCGGAGAAGTGCATGTCGGGTAAATGAAAGTGGTTCTCCTTGGCCACGTCCAAAAACACAAAGGCCTTCATTTATTCATCATCAAAATGGCGGTCGCGATGGCTTAGACAAAGGCCTCTGGTTCCTGGATCCCTGCCTGCCCATCCTGCTCCCTCCTCGGATTCTTTGCCTCCTCTTCTCTATATATCTCCGAGTCATTTGTATCGCTAAGGCGGCGAAAGGATTCCTACAGACTACACTGCGAAATGTCTTTTCGATTCATTAAACTCATGTAACTTGCAAACCTCGCATGTACAATGCACCAAAAGACTCTCTTTTAATTAAAATTTCATCTACTTACTCCAGAAATATTTCAGAAGTATTTGCTGTATTTGGAAATAAATTTCTTCCAGTTTGGAGAGAGAAAAACAACAACGGCCGCAGTGACCGACAACCGCAAAGCCTCGAGGGCAGAGCTCCTGGCTTGAGGGGGGAAAGTAGAGAGTCGGAAGAAGTGGGAAAAGCATAGAATGAGCTTCCCTTGTTCATTTAGCAGTCAAACGGAGTTTGCCAGTGTGGAGACATGCCTGTCTCCGCTGGGTTTCCGCTTCCTGTGCCATCTGCAAATTTCATGGCAATATATTTTTGCAGCTTGTGCGAAGAAAAGCCAAGAGACACCAAAGGGATGAAGGGGCTGAAAGGGGGCGGGAGAGAACGGCAACTTTACTCGCCAGGCCATCATCAGTCATTTTGTCTAAAAGAATATATTGCAATTAAAACCAGAAAATATGCTTTTACACTGGCCAACAGAGCTATAAGTTTGCCGCTCGTCCAACAACAGTCTCTCCTCTGGTTTCGGCCCTCTTTATTTATGAAGCGCAACACTTTTGGGGCCACCCACTGCATTTTGACTGCAAAACTTGGATGGGAGTCGGGTGGGAATGCCCCTCCCTTTCCGGCTCATCTTCATCTTGTTGCTACTGTTGCTGCTGGTCCGCTGATGTTTTACTATCCAGCCAAGAGCAGCAAATTAAAATTGCTTCATTCTGGCCCTCCAAGTACGCTGTAAGTCACGCCTTGTTATGGCCGCAGCCGGACCTTCAATGGATAAATGGACGGATTTGTTGGTTGGTTGGATGGGTGGTCGGAAAGTGCTGAGGCTGCTGCCTCGGTGGGCAGTTTTCAGCTCGACACTTTATAAATTATGTGGATGCTAGTGGCATGGGCTTTAATGAAATTTCCATCTTCCAACTGGGATAAAATTAATTCCTAACTAAGATGGGTAAATATTTTCGACTACCTCTTCAACTTATTTTCCCCAAGTAATGAACTTTTAAATCCCAAACTCTCTTAACTTTAAAAATGCCCTATGCAGGCTCAACTACGAAAACCTTTCTTAGGAAATCCAAAATCAGGAGACCCAATTATTAAAAAGTCCTTTCGAAAGAAAATGAAAACTTTCCATAAACGCTGCTCGTTAGAAAATGGAACTACAGACCTAATTAAATAAGTTGGCGCAATTCCATTCAACTTTCTACTATATTATCGCCCCGGGGCCACCTTTATATATGTTGCTGTTTAGCAAAATGTCACCTTCACAACTTACTCACCTTCGAGTTCAGTGAAAACTTGGCTCAACCTTTTCACGGGTCTGCAAACTGGCGACAAGAATTTGATTACTTTTCATCTTGCAATTCGAGCCAGTTTGTGAAGCTTAAGCCATCTGCATCCAGTTTTTAGGGAGTTGTTTTCAAATAAACCATTCCCGCTGCCGTTTCCCAGTTATCTGGTCACTCCTCCACTGGAATCTGCCAGCTGGCAGTTGCATTTCCATAAGCAAAACTTTAAGTGAGCATTAGTTTGGCTCTTGCTCCGGCCGAGTTGGGGACGGCAGTTGAATTTTTCATTAGAAAACTTTTTGTGCACTGCCAGAAAACACCTGACGGAGGAGCGGGAAAAATCCGGAGCCGGCACAAAAGGAAATGGAGGCTTGAAAGTCATTTGCCGTTGAAGAGAAATGTGTAACGAATGTATAAAAGGCGTTTTCGGGGGAGCTGGGTGAACAAAAGACCGCGACTGAAATGTGTGTGGGTGCTTTGGCAATTTTATAAAAGCTTTGCCAGTTATGCCTGAAATTTCAGAAGCCTACTCACCCCCAGATCCCAGAACCCACCACATCCCACTCCCTCGTGTCATGTCATTTGCCACACTTTTCACTCAAGACAATGAGTGTCATCACGGAGGCATCAAGTTTTCATAAGAACACGCATGCTGAATTTCTGATGAGTTCTTCGCCCAAGAGCAACCCTTCCCAAAAAAAATCATGAAATTCCGGCTCCTTATGAAAATTTTATTTATACGCCGCAGCTTTATGAGGCGTGCAAAATTTTGTCGGACAAAAAATGCTCTTAATAGAAAAATTTATTTGGCGAAATGCGAAAGTTTCGGCTCGCTTTTAATGAGATAGTCCGAAAGTTTGCTCAAGCTGAATG
This sequence comes from Drosophila monieri, assembly GCA_035047585.1. Lineage (NCBI taxonomy): Eukaryota > Metazoa > Arthropoda > Insecta > Diptera > Drosophilidae > Drosophila > Drosophila monieri. The sequence goes on along the minus strand of JAWNPJ010000079.1, from coordinate 3,106,183 downwards.
AAAAGTTTTTATTCCTTGGCCCATCATTTGTATTTTCGATTAAAGTGTTCAAATAAATTCCTTGCGATAAGGAGCTTTCCCTAATGGCGAAGTTGGAGGACAGGATCTAATATCAATCACTCGGTTCGACTCGGGTTGCAGCTGTTTGCTTTAAGTGGAGAAACAATTTGAACAAACAAGGAAAATTACTTTTAAAGCTCAGAAACACAGGGACACATGTAGCACTTACTCCTTGTAATCCCCCCTTAGGAAGTCAGAGAAGGAGCTCTCAAGGAGACTTTAAAGACAATCTGACATATGGTCGTCCTCACAAACAGTGCTGACTGACTCTAGAGGTGAAAAAAAGGCTAGAAAATGTACACATATACTATAGTTATTATACTATTTTGGCTATTGCCTTTAATATTTAGTCCTTACAATCCCGCCAAACTTGGCAGCCTTTCTGCCGTATTTTGCGCTAAACAAATCACATCAGAACAAATAAAATTCAGCAGAGGAGCCGAGGCACAAAGGCAACCGCCAACAAATAGACAGACACACACAATGTGTGTGCGCTGACATGGCCGTTAAGTAATTCCATATTTTATTTGCCTTGCCAACAGCGAAATAGAAAGGATTCGCAGGAAAGGACTTCCCACACACGCTCACAGCTTCAAGTGTTTGAGGAAAAGTCTCACATTTGTTTGCCGATTTCTCACGTGGAGTCGTCCAACCAACGGTATCAGTAGCAAAATAATGCCAACAGAATTTTTGGGGAACCTCCGAAAAACTTGTTTAAAGGGATTGCAATAAAGTGCCTGGTATATTGGGATTTGTCCCTTTTCCGTCTTCTATTCGTTACCTGCAAATATTTGGCATTTCCCAAATGAAAAGATTTTTTTGCCACATGCCAATGATGGCCTTAACCCTTCTCCCCCTGTCATCCGTCAGGCGTTTTATGTGCAATTCCCTCAAGTGCTTTATTTGGCCAAAAAGGAGCGAATCTCGCAAAAAAAAAAGCGTTCGGGGACCCGTTCACAATATCGTTAACTCTTTGGCTTCGTGCTCGGCCCTTTTTTAAACTGTTGCATATAATTTATTGTAACTAAAGGTTAGAGAAATAAAAGAAAGGGATTGCTTTCTCCTGCCGTCGGACTTTGTGGGTCTCTGGTGTGCAATTTCATTGAGCTCCTCCTTGTTTATTTTTTCACTGAGCTTAAGATTTCCTTTTGGAAAACATTCCTCTGTCATCGGTGACTTCGGTCGGGATTAGAAGCTACATTAAGCCGTGATTAGTAGACGACATTAATTTTGAGTTTTCTGCATCATTATTTGTTCGGTTGCTCAGATGTTTGGGAAACTGCTTCCGAATTAGAAGTCATTTTAACGGGTTAAGCCTCTTGAGGCTACCAGGCAACCAGGAAAATATTAGCTGAAAAATATTTAACGAACTGGGAGCGCCGAAAAGCCTCGACGACTTATAAATAATTAAAACATCTAATTGGAAGTAATCACATTAAAGCGGCAGACAGTAAAAAATATGGTGGAAAGGCGATGGCGAACGGGAACGGAATTTCCAAGGAATCATAATGAGAGCGTCGACTTGCCGCAATGGCAAAATTGTTGACATTAATTAAAATGTCATTTAAATGAAATATATAACAGTGCGGAATTTCAGTCTATTAAGACGGGACGATGTGAACAGCCTCCTTCATTTTTTCCTCCCGACTCTAGGCTCTGGAGAGCGGCGGAGGCACGGGACGAAAAGGACACAAGAGTAACGAACCGAAGGACAACATCTCGAGGAAGCCGGCTCACAAAGAGCGAAAAGAGCCAAAGGGATACCGAATGTGAAGGTCTGGGCAAATAGGGATATTAAGAAGGAGAATGCATGGGAAAAACGCTCCATTAGGGTAATGAACAAGTTAACAGGCGCATATTTCTCATTTCTTTCCTTTCTCTTTATTGTTGTCGAGGGAAGAAAGGCGGCTCAAAAGCAATTTCCATGTCCCCGTGCTCTCGACTTTAAATTTTTAATTTCAATTGTCCTTGTTTTTTGGTTGGGGCCTACGCTTCTTTCTGAGGCGGTAGGTCAGCGTCAAAGTCAATATGAAAATGTCGGCAAATAATTATAAGTAAATTAATGAAAATTGAACAAGCTGGAGAGCAAGGCCGTGTAATGGCTGGGGAGGAAAAAGAAAGCGGCCAGAGTCAATGGAGTGTGCAAAATTGTTGGCAATTTGTTGTTGAGCAAATAGCTTCATGGTCATTATGCTGGCGACTCATTTGCAAATGGCCGAGAGTCTGCTGTTGGCCTTTGCCCGAATGACTTGGCATCAAATTGGTTACTTTGTTTATCCTTCCCGCCCATCCCGACGCGCCGTCCGCCCACAATCCCTGCTTCTGGGCCGAGGGCAAAGCTCTTTGAGCTGATTCAGCGCAAAAAGATTAATGAATCCGCATCTAGTAAACATCTTCCACTTCCACTTCCTCTGCCTTTTCCTTTTGCCGACTGTCTGGACTTTCGTCGCCTTTGACTTTCATCCAATAAAATGAAATTAAATAAATTTTTGAGCCAAATCTTATTTGCGTATTGTCGGCTTTGTCATCGTCCCGAGTCCTGCTTGTTGTTCGATACTCTATTTATGTGGCCCGCCCCCCCAGCCGACAGAAAAGTGACTTTTATTTATGGCAATTGTTGGCCAACATTTTCTGAGCCATTTACCCTTGGACTTTATGTTCGTTTGGTTAGCCGTATTATCGAGTGGATTATCAAGTTTATTCTCCGTTGTTGAATATTTAAAGGGCCCTTCCATTCGAGCTTTAAAGCGGACACTCCCTGGCTGGATATAAAAATTTAAAAATCCAATTTCAGGCAGCGAGGAAACCCTTGACTTTTTTATAAGCACACCCAGCGGGTAACGAGTGGCACGAAAACAAATTTTAACTAAAAATATCAAAAAATCAATCCCAGACCTGATGAATATCGCATAGAAAACTCATCCGCCCTTAGTCGCTGCCAAACTTTACAAGCTTCTATACATCTAAATACTTGGGAAACAAATAAATCTATAGATATATTGCCAAAAATTTGGAACAACCGCCGGCGTTCTGGCGGCCGATGCAAGTGAATTAGGGCGTGGCGGAAACAAAAATTCATACGCCGTGTGAAACATCGGAAATATTTTTCACCAGATTGATGAGAGGGGGTTATTCCAAATGGGTTTTCTGGCGGATGGGGATAGGATGCCATTGAGATTGGGGATTTTAGGTTTTCAGCTGAAGCAAGCACACGTGAAAGCAGTCCAAATATGCCCGCCCCAAACTGAATGTGGCCTACAAATTCTCACAATGGCCTAACACGATTAAAATGTATGGATTTGTAAAATTCTCTATTAGTTTGTCGGTTTATAAAAAGAGTTTAAAATATATGTTATTTGGGGAAAATTTTAACATTTATTTTAGCTTATAGCCGTATATAAAAACATCAATCTTGGAAGAAAACCTTATGCTTTATCAAACCAAGAAACTGAATTAAACTAGGAGCCACTATAACCACTTTTCAAGTGCAGTTCCGTCTTACTTAGAAAAACTGTCAATATTTCGAAGTGAAAACCCGCTCATGTGAAAAGCCCACACAAATCCTGTCACTTTAATTGAATTCTAATTTTTTTGGCTCCGATTTTCGGGTAACCGCTAAGAGTGGGAACGGAAAAGGAAAATCCTGGAAAGTCTGCACTTGATGTGCCGCAGGAGTAGAAGGAGGAAACCGCAATGCCCACGCCCTCCAGCCAGTGGCTCATCCATACACATAGCAGTGCCCCTGCCCCCGTCCGGTGGTAATCCAAACGACAATTACAACTTGCCTCCAGTCGTCGTACAAACAGACGAACCACAATCGCAACCCGAGGAGGGACGGAGATTCGAAAGCGTACTAAAAGCAAATCTGTGCGGTTAAACGCAAGTGTCAGCTGTCATTTTTGTGGAAAGAATTCCGGCTGAAAAAAATGCAAAGAAATGCAAAAGGAACGTACATACATATGGCAAACTGTGCCACTGAGTGGAATATGCAAAGGCAATAATTCTTGCAGCAAGTGTAACAAGAAAATAAGGGCAATGGCAGTGGCAGTCCGGGACAGACGTAATGAAAGCAGAGCTGCAGCCAAGAGATGTCAGCATATGCAGTGAGGATCTATAAAAAAGTCCTGCACTTTAGTAATGGACCAAGGATGAGCGCGCTGGTAAAAAACACAAAGCCGAAGGAAAGAGAAATGGGGTACAAGAGAAATGCGTGCGGCTGGGGAGGCGGAAAACGGATTTCCATAAGGCGGGAAGATGGATGGCATTGGCTTGATTCTTTTTTCGGTCTACCTTAGATTAGTTGGTTCGATAGGGAGCGACGAGGAGGAGTTGATAACCGAAATGCAGGCGAAGAGGGCCAACAAAAAGCCAGAAGACAAAGCTGCAGTTAAGTAACAAGCTTGTATAAGCGCATCGAGAGATTGCTCAAGCAAATTGAAGACAACTTTTTACGGCCCAATCGCAATGAAATCCAGAGTAATGGGAATTTATTTTGGCTTTTTTGAATGATTTAACAAATTGCTTTTATCTTCAAAGTTATGCTTACTTTATTTTTGCAGTAAAAAGACTCTATAATTATTCTGTCTTATTTAATTGGAGAAAACGATTCTCCGAGCTCACACCCTGTGAAGTGAGAATCCAGTGGAACAACCAACGGAGACATTTCCAGGAGCATTAGTAGCAAATCCACTGGCTAGCAAATGATCAACCATAGACAAAAGCTGACGTACAACAGCTGGCTATATCCCGGCTCGGCTCTCCGTACCTCTCCGTCTCTAATGCCTGCAAATCGCCTGATTATGGGCTTAAAGCCATGCAACCACATATATCGCCATCTAGCCATCTGGACCAGCTTGACCAGCCCTCCCAGCTCGTCCAGCTGGACAAGCAAGCCAGTTGTTGATGGCAGAACTGAAAATAGGGACAGAACACAAGTGGCTCCGGCTCCATCCATGGCCGTCATGTTGAGTTGTGTTGCCCAGCAGGATTTGCATGGCATTGCAGAGTCCTTTGGCGTCTTTGCTTTTTTATTTATTTTTTTGATGCCGAGAGACTTCTTGTTGCTATTTGCGCTGGGAGTACACTTGGAAAGTTAGAGCGATGTGCGTTGCATATAACTTCCCATCTCTCACATATTATTTTTCAGTGTTCTGTCCAAGTCTGCCAGTGGGATGTTGTGTTTGTGAGCTTACTAAAATCATAGTCATGTCCATGAATATCCCTAACTGATTACATGCAGGAAAGCTTATAAAAACAAGAGCACAGCCTGGCGACAATGACACACCAGCTGCTCGGAATGCAGGCTAATGTTCCTGGCCTGGAGCTCAGATTTTTCGATGCCTTGGGTGTTTGTGTCTTGAGTGTTTCTGAGGCAGCTGCAGGACTAGCTTGAGGCGGATGCTTTCACAAGCAAAGGTGGTTCGATGGCGAAGGATATTAGCAAGGAACATGGTTTAAGTTTAAATGTGACCACTCCATCCATTTGAGAGACGTCCCATTTTACGTTCGAGTTAATCAAGGCAATTAATTTGAATGTCAAGAACAATAACATTTATTTATTTGAAAGCATTAACGTTGAGCCAATTAAACCCAGCTTGCAACTTGCGGCTGCAGAGCGAGCTCGCTCGTCTCGTGTTGAAGCGCAACCACCGAGTGTGGGCACTCTAGGGCAAAACCACTTCAGCCACAATTACGCGGACTTAATGAACGCCAATTGGGTGGCGGCGACCACAACAAGTTGAAAATTATGCTCGGGGATGGTCGATGACAGCGATGAATGAATGCCATTGACAGGTGGCTGGTAACTGGTGGTCTGGCAGTGTGGGTCCTGCTGCTCCAGATCCTCTCCAGGCCAGGCTCATCTCATTTCATCACTTTAAATTGTTGGCAAATTTTTGCACTCCACGTAGGAGTCTGTGTCCTCTGCCGGGACTACCGGGTCTGTCTCTGAGTGCCATAATGCAGCCAATTAATTATTTTGCCGGCTTTTGCCGCAGGCGTATTGACTGACAGCTGGCCGAGCTATTATTGTTCCCAGAGTGCAGCATATGTCCTGCATCCTGTATGCTAGCCGGCATCCTTGGCGCATTGCGTGATTTATATTTTTAATATGGATTGCTTTCATTATGCATTTTTCACAATTCTCTCCCTCTGACACTGCCACTGTGGCTGCGTTCGGTTGTTTTTCCCTTTGGCGCGGTCAGTAATTGTAATTTCTGTTGTTTAAAAATTTATGACCATCAATGGTCGCCCGAAGCAACTCTACACTGCATCCATATCCTCTGGCAAGGCGGGCAGCGTGAAGTGGGTGCCAAAGTAGCGCAAAAATAATTGCATTCCCTTTCCTTGAGTTTTTCGCAGTGCGAGAAAATTGAAATTGCATATGGGCCGGGGATGCCAGGAAAGGATGGAGGGTAAGGCGCCCGTGAAGTGAAGGAAAATATATGTACATTAAGTGCAGCTCCGTGCAGGACAGTTCATTGCGTAGTGTAGCGTGTCCTGTTCCTCTCTTCCGGCTCTCCTCGCAATTTTCGGTCAGAGAAAATTGTTGATTTCAGCACATGGCTGATATTAATTAAGAAGAGACCCCAGAGATGAGCCGAGCTGAGCTGGGGTTTTGGCCCGCAACGGAAAACGAGGCCAACGGGAACTTAATCCACTCCGAGCAGTAGTGGTGCCGAGATGTAGTGGAGCTTCCTGTTCATGGCAACGATCCAATGCGGCTGCTTCCTCCTCCTGTCAAAGTTATTAAGTCCTGAGCCGATTCGCTCACCGGATAAGCCGTTAGCAGTTAACATCATTAGACGTTCGCCGGGGCTGCAGGACTACGGGGCTACAGCGCCGAAAACTTTCTCCAGGGCAAAATCAAAATAAATAAAATCGCATAATAAAAATTGAAGTGCGCAAAGTTTGCGACGTGATAACTATGTGTGCCGGGAATTCCCACCTCAACGCCGGAAATAGTAGGGCACTCCGGAATAGAGGTAGAGGGGAAAGCCGTATTGCCAAAGGTAACTACGTGCGACAGGTGAGAATCGAAGAGGAAAAACAAAAATCTCAATAAATTGGCAGTAAGCACTAAGCAGACAATTACTTGGGGATTAGCGTCATACTTAGGGAAAACTTGTTAGGGATCCACGAACGAGAGTCCAAAGTGGATGTGACCATTTAGGGCGAGGAATTATTGGGGATAAAAAAGCGAATCGCAAATAATGATTGGGTAGAGCCATGTACGAAAACAAAAATACTTTAATATGGTTTTAATGGAGGAATTTATTTATTCTGTTTTATCCATAAAAGCCTTACTGTGGAGTGATCAGAAATTTGCTTATGCGTTTATCTCCGCAAACCTTTCAAAGATAATTCAATTATATTTGGGGATAGACTGGTCTTGACCATTATAAATGCATTCGTGTCTGCGTCAAACAAAATCCTGGCCCCTTGAGACCCTCCTGGCCAGCTTTCCGCCCCGTACTTACTTATACTTCCAGTTTTTGTGAGTGGAAGACTATTCTCGCTCTTTATCTTGGCCATGACATGATTTATATGCAGCTATTTTATCTGCTGTGCACACACAGAGCGCCGGCTAGGAATATCTGCTTCGAAAGGAGCACAGCTTCGGGTCCTGCAGTCTAGAGCCGAGCCAAAAACACAAAGCCTGCCGGCGAATCACCTACACGGACACAGACAGGACACCGACCGACTCTAAACTTGGTGGCTTGCTCCATGGTCGCATAAACTTTGCGTATGCACCAAAGTTCCTATTATTTAAAATATGCATAAATTGGACTTTAAAATTTTACCCAAAGCCAAACAAGTGGGTACCTGCGACCATGGCAGGTAGCATGCATTTTCTCTGCCCTGTATGGAATATCTCAATATTATATACATATTTGCTTCAGTAGGGACGGGTTCTGTTATGGAAACATGTTTTAGCCGAGGGCAAGTCATTTGGTGTCGTTTTTACACAAATATAGTGTAATACAAGAAAGTTTGTATTATAGAGTAGCATAAAATCCTTTGAGACTCCAACGTCAAACTCCTTAAAGCCATCCTCTGGCAATTACTGTTTGAGCAACATACAATTCTATTCGGTAATTTAACAGCGTCGGGAAAGTTTATTAATTCTTTTGTCATTCCTTTTTGCGACGTCAATTTTTTGCAGGTAAATTTTGCATGTAACTTTGTGTTTTTTGCCCACTTGCCACCTGTCTCTGCAGTCACGTGCTTTTGCGTTCGGGCGCGAAAAAAAGGAAAGTTGCAAAGCACCCATACAGCAAACGTGTAATGTGAGATTCGGGCATAACTTTTTTTCAGGAGCAAACACACTGATAAACAAATAGGAGGCCCAAAGGACTGCAGTGTTCAAAAACTGGAGTTTGGATATTTTTGCTTTCCTTTTGCTCAAGAGATTTTGTCGTTTATGTGTGTGGCATGCAGCATGCGGCACAAGGCACAAGGCAGAAGGCACATGGCATGTGGCATATGGCATATGGCTATGTATATATGACAACGCAAACTTTATGGCAGGTGGGGCGCGGTGGGTGGTGGCATTACTCTCCGTTGTATGGCTTAACGGGAATAACAAAAGTTTCCTTTGCTCGCTAATCCATTTGCTTGCCCCTCACGCATTAAATGCATTAAGTTTTCCGCTGAAACTTTTCTCCTCTGAATGCCCCAGTGTTCTTTTCTTCTTTGGCTCTGGATTTGCCTTCTTTTTTTTTTATAATTGAATTGTATGGCAGCTGGGTGTTGGGGGCGTGGCAGCAGGCTCTTTGTTTACACTTGAAACTACTCGTATTTGCACACTACTTGGCGCCTTCGCCCCGCATCGCCTTTCTCTTTCGCCCTGTGTCTGCTTCATGTGGAAAAATCTAATTACATGGCTTGGTGTTTAACTAACTCCGGGAAGCGCCACCCAGACAGCTTCCGGTACGTGTGTGTTTCATTTGTTTTTATTACTGGCGGACGTGGCGTATGCGTAATATATGGATGCACGAAGGGATTACGTGGCGTATGGGTGATGGGTGATGGGCGGTGGGCCAAAGGCGATAGGCGTTCCCGGGTGATGCATTAAGTACTTATAATTGGAACGCACGACGGATGCGTGAAAGTAACGTATGATGTTTACACATGACTTACAAATTGTTTCCATCGTTCGGTTTTTAGCGCTTGGCAACCGCAGTGGCAAGCTGCAACTTGCCACACAGATCCTGTTTGCTCTGTATTGGACAAATATGTATGTGGCACTGTTAATGGGCATGGTTTCGAACTGTTCCCTGTCGGCAGCTTCTGGCAGCATTTGCCTTTGCTTGGCTTACCTCACCATATTTGTAATGCACTTGAGCACGTCTCCGTTTGTGGCAAGAAAGGAGCGGGGACGGGCGTGGGGCGGGAAATGGCAAGCGGATGTAGTGGGCCGAGGGTGGCAAAATGGCAGAGTGCTGCAGCTGTGACTGTTAGTGCCATAAGCCGAGATTAGACAGATAATCTGGGAGGGAGAGGGGCTTAAGCCGGATTCCCTGCAAATTGATTTAGCATGTTAGGATTATTGATTTGGAATAAAGTTTGTGGCTCTGCATATCAGAAATATTAAAAGTTCCTGCAAATAATCATAGATCACTTTCATAAGTAACCTTGGCAGCATCATTAATTCAAAGTCATAAAAAAGCCAGAACTTATTTTTTCTGAGCGAGTGTGGGCTGAAATCCCCTGTAATATATCAAAACATTTTAAGCCAAATTTAAATTAATTATAGAGGAGTTTGGTTTTTTTCCTGAGCTCGTCCTGGTTGCCGGGGCAGCCCGCGACAGCCCCGAGCTGGAAAATTAATTACATGCAATAGCAACAAAGTCCCCGGCTGAAGGGGAGCCGGTTGCTGTTGCCGTGCCCCTAAAGTCAACACTCAAAGCAAACTTTGACAACCAAGACTGCCAAGACTGGGGGAGGTAAATGCGAAAAAAGCGTTTGGAAAAATAAGGAGGAAAGCACTCGATGTAGGTGATAAGTGGACTGGGGCGGGGGCGGAGCCAAATGCTAAGTAAAAGTTGTCAAGTGTTCTGTTTACTTTACTTTCATCAACATTAGAAATCAATTAATTTCGTTTGATGCCAAAAGGGAAATCAATAAACATTACATCAAATGTGACTGACTCCGCTTCCGCCGGAGACATTTTTATTGTTGCTTCACCGAATCATTTCAGCTCCAATGGGTTTCAGAATCAATGAATAATTTACCAGGCTCGTGGAAGGCAAAAAGCAGGGACTTTTTATTAGTTTAGATTTACAGCCCAAGTTCTTGTCTGGCTGGGAAAAGTTTATATGCGAGACGAGCGACTGGTTAAAACTCAATAGAGACACTGGTTGGATCTGAGCCCGCAGGCCGTTATGCCACTTTCATGGCTTTATGGTCAATTAGTTTTTGTGAAAAACTGCATTTATTTACTTAAACTGATTTGGTTTTCAAACTGTTTCCATTTACTTTATAATCAACAAATATAATTGAAATTACCAGGCGTCTAAGCTTACCAGTCGAACTGTTGTTCCTTGTATAGTATTCCCAATGGTAATCCGAGCTGGTGGGCCGATTGTTTCTGCCGAGAGTTTAATTAAAGCATTTATACACCTCCACTGACACACTGATATTTATGTAAACATAAATTGGCAAACACTTTTTGCCACGCACTGCCTTTAAATGTATCAAAAGCTCGAATTATGCAAGCATTTATTTATTTTTTATGACGAGATTAATTTATACTTCGCTGTTATTTTAATGCATGCCCAATTAAGCGGCGCCAGCTCTGTGAGATACGATTTTGTGTTTACACATGCAACGCGCAATAGAGCACACTTTTATGCATTTAAATAGCCGATTTATTGCTGTTCGGTTTCAAAATTCGCCATTTGCTATTTATTGCATTTTATATGCACTCCGCCATTTTGTTGTCAATAAAATCGGCTTCGCTTTTTGCCATTTGCGTCCTGATCGAATGCGATTTTTTCCCGATTAACATGGATTTAGGTCAAATCATGCGACCGCTGTGATTCTCTATTAAATGTATAGTCTTTTTTAAGCTGACTTAATAAGCATATGCTTTTTTTATCTAATTGAAATTAATTTGAATCAGTTGTTCGGTAATAAAAGCTATTCATGAATTATGCACAATTCTATTAAAATTAGTTTGGTCACTTTGACTTTTTCCGCGAACTTTCCGATGCAAAGTTGTGATTTATTTTTGAATTCATTCGGGATTGTTCTGGCGTTCACTTTTTTGTCATTTAGTGCGGAATATTTTGTGGCTGTTGTATTGTAATATATTGTAATATATTGGACACCAATTATGCATTTACTCTTCGTAGACTTGAAAAAGTGCTATGTTTTCCATAAAATATGGGAATTTATTTTTTGATTCTGGGGCTCGACTCGATTGTTCCTTATCTCTTTTATGCACTGGCTATATATTTACTTTTGATTTACTCGGTTTGACTTTCAGTATTTATTTATAATCCCTTTCGATTAAACTTTGATTGGCGTTTATCCACTGAGCTCGCGCTAATTTTGATTTAAATTGAACTGTGATTTAACGAGTACCTTCAGGCGATTGATTTGATTTATTGGCCACACCTCTGGGATTTCCGCCCAAGGCTAATTAGCAGCTGACTCAGCGCCTCCGCCTTTTTTCGGCAGCCAGTTTGGCACAAAACACACACCCTGGCCCTGGCCAGTCGATTGGGCCGCAATTTGATTTCGATTGCGACTGACAGACCGTCAATTATGGACACTCGACTTAACACCAATTGCTGGGAAAACAAACAGAACGGGAACCGTGTACGGGAGTGCCGGTAAATCACGACGAATTCACGCGAATTTGGTGCGAAGGATAGCGCCTGAGGGAGGTCGAGGTCCCAAGTCGAGGATCGTGTGTGTTGTGCTCGGTAACAGCAACGCCGCTTGACTGACTGTCTGCTGGGATGCTGTCGTCGCTGGCCATCCCAAATAATTTCTTGGTCAATGTTAACTCTGGCAGCAGCAGTTCGAATTGTTTGTGGATCGTATGTGGGAGTGCGCATGTCCTCTCTCTAGCCGTCCCGTTCGGCTGACACACTTTTCGCATTCATATTGTTGTAGGTTAGTGCCTCAACACAAGTGAACTGAAGTCGAGGCGCCTTAAAGCCATTGAATCGAAGGCAAAGGGCTTGTGTTACTTAATATGCCTGACACCTTTGGCCGGGCTCGTTTCATGCTCTCGCCGCTCCACCGTCGTCTGTTCTGACTTTGGCGACTCTGGACTTAGCATAGCATAAATGATTTATATCGTGTTGCCGCAAGTTTTCATTCATCTTTAATTCAGGTCTGAGGTCCGTGCCCCCACGCCCCGGTCCGCCTACCTCTCTGCCCCCGTGCCCCCAATGCACATACTCACGTCTCGCCACATTAAACTGCAGGTCAGTGTGATTTGGCCATTTGTCTGGGCGCTCGCATTTCGGAAGCAAGGGTTAGGGCTTGGGGTTTCCTTTGGACAGCTGCAAATTCATTTATGTTAATTTCGCTTGGTTAGACTTCTCGGCCGCAAAAACCAGTGTCGGCTTGGGTGGCAGACACATTAACCGAGGCTTCTGTTTACCATGCTTTATGTACTCCTTCGTCCTGTCAACACACAACGTTGCGTATGCGTTATTTTAATGAGGTTTTTCTTGCGCCCAGAGGATTAGTTTTATGATTGGGCATATTAGTCAGGGGCCTTTCTTCTCCGAGTATGAGAGGGTGTGCCGTGTGTGTCTTTGGCCATCAAATGCTTAATTATGCGTACAACGTAATTCCTCTCAACATAAAATATTAAGCACAGACGATTGGGCCCTAACATATTGCAGAAGTCAGAGGCGAAGATGGCTTTTTGGTATTAATTGCAAATCCTCTCAAATTCGCACTTTAATAAAACACCAGGTTGGAATAATTGATTCTATTTGGTGAAAGTATGGACCCCTTTTGGGCTCCACTTTAAAGAGCTCACCATCACTACCCCGAGAACAAATCTGTTCCAATCCGGCATGCATTCCAGCTCGCAGCGGTTCGCTGAAATGCGCATTCATAACTCAAAATGGCAAACTAATTTACACCAGACTTATTATCTCTCCGCTGGCAACATGTTGCCTAGTCCACCCGAGGACTTCTCATAATGCCAGGACCCGCGGGAGGCATTGAAACTGTTGGCAACGGCCACTTGGGCGGGGGCGCAAATACATTAACAATCCGGTGCACGTCGAGACTCCGGAGGGGGGTCGAGTCAGTCAGTGGGGCGTGTCAGGAGGGCCAGGCCGGAGGACTGTACAGCACGTGTGCGCCAAATACATCCACCTGGCTATGAGCAGACAGTCACAATGACAGACAGTCGGTGACACCCAGACTGCAGTGTTTCAGATACAAATAGTGATACAGATGAAGGAACAAGTACAGTGCAGATACACAGGAGTAGAGTGGATGCTGCTGTGTCACAGCTTATTTATACAGAATGGGGCGGCTGTCTGCCTATGTCTGAGTCTGTTTAGAGAGAGGGGCGTGGCAGACTTCCAAAAACGCGAACAAGTTAAAGAGATTCAAGGGATGCCTTCACAATACGATTTCAATCTTCGGGGTCTAAGAATACCTTTCTATAAAGGGAGCCCCACTAGTAGCTAGTAGTGCAGGAACCTCTCATATGTAAGGACATTCTTGGAGGATTTATTATTCTCCCTCACCTTGGGGCATCCTAACAAAAATAGTTGTTGCAGCCGCGCATTCACCTGCCCCACTTGCATGCGCCGCGTGGGTGTTTTGTCATTTTAGCGCCACAGATGCCACTTGGGCGAGCTTTAAAGGAGAAAAAATAATGCCCGGCAAGGCTCATCCCACACCAGCCCACTCCCCAGACCTGGCTCTTGGCTTTATTTACACTTGAGCGAATTGTTGCGCATTTGCGATGCTACATCGTCGAGGACACACACTTGCAGACTCGCAGGGCAGGAGACTCTCAGCCAGGCAAATGAGTGTCCTGGGCTGTCTGGGAGCAACAATGACGACGCCAAAAACAAGGCACAACAACGGAGGCAGTGCTCGGGACTGCTTTGTCTTGATGAAAAGGTGAAAACATCTGGGGCTGCATCAAATGAGTTGCCGTTTGATTTTCAATGGCATGTGTCTGCCTCCAAGTCTGTGACATGTCGCGTGATTTGAATTCAAGATGCTATCGCAAATGTGCATTAATTTGTCAGGCCTTTGGCAAATGTGCATACTAAACCCGAATTTGTCAGCGGCGTGAATAATGAGAGAGTTACGGGGGGATTGGCAGGGTGATAAGTGGGATACACATGGAATTTCAGCCAGATTTGATGAGAAATGGAAGGATTGCCGGGGGATTTAACAAGCTCACATTAAACAAGTATTGCGAAGGAAACTAAGCTGGCAAGTGCAGAGGGAAACAAACACTCGCTTCCATTATGAGAAGCATATTTTTGCTCTTCAGGTATAACTCCGTTTTTTACCGCACTCTCTGCATATCATTATCAGCAGCATTATATACTAAAATCGTGGGTTTATGACCTGTAAAAGTTCTATCATGTTTCCCTCTTTTCCCATTATCTAATTTTTTATTTTCAATTTTTGCCGTGCTCTTTAATTCGGAATATTTCCCTTTTGTACTTTGGCAGGCAATAAAAATATTTTAATGCAACGCGAGTGCGGGAGGCGCCCACTTGAGTCCTCTTCTCGTTTTACGTTATGGGGTGCGCCCATTAAAAGGGCTGGAAGGTACGTGGGCGGGAATAAGGACAACAGCGAACAAAACCCGCACAATATATCAAAAAGGTAAAACAAAAACGGGGGCCAAGCCATGTCGAATTTTTCCCAAATTTTCCGCCACTGAAGTTTTCAGTTTGACCAGCCGGGGTGTCCGGCAAATGTAAATGGCCAACGCGAACGTGGCCATAAACTAATTGAATATTTTGGGGCATTATCTATGCCATTTATTGTTTGAGTTTCGCCTGGCTGGGTTTCATTTGCAGCTGTGCGCTGGGCGCTCTGCGAAGGGAGAGTCCTGGCGGAAAAGGACGAGCTGTGCCCCGTAACGAAATCAGCGCCGGCTCCTGATTTTATTTATTTATTCGCCAACTCCCTCTTTTTACTACTGTGGGCCCAGTTTGGTTCCGCTCCAAGCTGGTAATCTGTTTGTGTTTCGTTATTTCTCGTGTATAATTTTTTCCGGCATACATCTTCTCCTGCCCCGCCTCCTGTGATGTGGCGCCACCCACTATCCGCTTTCCTTTTCCGTTTTCCTTGGCCGCTTTCATCTATTATGCTTTCATCATCTGGTAAAAGGACTTTGGTCACCTTTTTCGGGGATGCAGGGATGGGCCTCTTCCCAGGCTTGAGTTTGTGCTCACTGGTATAATTCCGCTTGATTTGATTTGGTTAGTTCTACGAGTATGGTCTGAAATGGAAGGAAATGGTATTATTTCGTAGGCTAGCATGGGTTATTTCCAAAAATATTTCCTGCAGAGGACTAGTTCGAGGTTTAGACATAAAGGTTTTCTTGCTGTGTACAAACTGATACTTTAAAAGCACTATTTCCATCACCCACTACTACTACAAAAAAAAGGAAACCCCAAATGTAAACAAGAAATCATTTAAAGCGATTGCAGTTAACTGCTTGCTGGCAACTGCCAGCGGAAAAAAGTGGCCAAATGACATTGCAAAAGGCTCAAAGCCCCTGCACCCGGGGAGATACGGCCACGCAAAGGACAAATGTTGCTGCAACTTTGCGTGGAATGATAAAAATGGCAAAGGCTGCCGTTCGGGCAAAGAGTGGCAGAGGCTGGAAAAAATTGGCCAACCCAGAACAGGCACAAAAATCAGTGGCCAGGACCAGGGCCAGGGCCGAGGGAGCAAGTTTCCCAAAATGCAGCGCCAAAAATTGTGCTGCAAAAATTGCATTCAAGGTATGCAATAAAATGCCATGCATACATTTTGCTCTTGTTGCACTTTTTGCCCTCGCCGGCGAACAAAGGGCTGGCCAAAGGCGGAGGAAAAACTCCATTGAGGCACAAAATAAGATTATTAACATTGTTAAAGCGAACAAGAGCATCCTGGGAGGGAAAACACAGCTGAGCCCGGGCGTGTGGACTTCTGGGGTCTTTTGGGAGTTTGGCATTTGGTGCCCGAATAGGCGAATCCTAGCCGAAGCCTCTGTTGATTGGCTTTGGGCAGGACAACAGCCGGATGCTTCTCTTTTTTACTAGCAGGTTGAGGTTGATGCTGAAGCCACTGCCGCCTCCTCTCCGAAATGCGGAAACTGTAAACTACAAAAAATTTATTTAAGGAAGCTTTCAACAGCCACTGGAGGCGCACAACAACATCAATAACCACTGAACTGGCCAAGGGTAAAAATAGAAAATGGCAAACAATTTAAGAAAACCATTTGTTGGCTAAGCCCTGGGGGTGGCCCAAAGTAACACAATAAAAAATGCAAGAAAGTTCGTCGAACTTTTAATGGCCCTAACAGTGTAATGGGTCTGAACTTGAAGCAACTTTCATATTATTCTTTTAATTTTTCTTGAAATGTGTTTTATTTTAATTTTAATTAAATATATTTCATATTTTTTTTAAACATTTTATTGCCAAGTTAATGTACCTTTATTCAGGGAAGAGAAAACCAACAAGCCTGCAATGAAATTGCAAAGAGTGTGGCAACAAAATGACAAACTAACAACATTTTGGGGCAGCACCCAGGGCTGACTTTTGGTCCTGGTCTTGGCTTGCCTCCTCCATAAGACTTAGTCTTATGGCTCTGGAGCCTGAGCCGGGGCAACTGATAACTTCCGGCCAACAACAACATCATAAACAGCCACTTGGCACAATGAAATAGCTTCTCCTTCCTAGCGACTCCTGCCTGTTCCCTTCACCCTTTATCCTGCATCCTCTTGGCTCCTTCCGCAGGACTTGGCTTAGTCGGTGTATGCAAAAGCTGGCAAGATGATGGATGGAGACCAGAGGCTTGCGATGGCCAGTTTTGATGATACTTCGTTTGCTTCGCCTTTTTGCAGCCATAAATTGTGCGGGAAAAGGGGACGAAAAACATGTGTCTAAGTAGTATCATCTCTGTGCATGTACCTTTAAATCTTGGGGTTTTACGCTCAATATGCTTGATCCCCCAGCTTGCAGCTCCCCACTCTGAGCCTCAGATCCAGCTTTCCCATTTCCCTTTGCACGTTCCATTGTCATGGCCTCGAACAGGGTTCATTTGTTAGTGTCGCTGCTGCACTTGGCTGCGGCTTCCCCGTACTTAGGCCAAGTTCTACACATCCTTTTAGCAGGACACACACACGGCCTGGTTGGCAGGGCCACATCATCTGTACGGCTTAGGCCGCAACTGCTCAGTGATTTAGCCAGGCCGACAGGGGCCGCTTAATTATTTGAGGCCATTAGCTATAATCTCGTCATTGGGTGGCTTGGCTACATTATATTGATTTTAAAATGGGATTAAGGTGATAGTCCTGTTAAATTGTAATATTTATGGTTAAGGAAAGCTCTTCCTCTCGGTGATTTTATTCCATTAAATAGTTCGGGACAGATATCCTTATTCTTATGAACTTGAATAGGGGACTATGGTTAAAGAGGGTTTCATACAATCAGATGATCTATAAAAGTGAAAAACGTTGGGGGATTAATCCTTAGAATTAGTTATCCTTAGAAATAAAAAGAATAAACATAAATAAATAGTTGCTAAATATTAATCAATGTGTAGAACTGTAGTTGCAGGTAAATTTTATCATTTTCTTAAAATTTGAAATGCTAAAATCTTTGTGTTTTCTTATAATATTTGAATCCCTGTATGGTAATTTCAAAGATGCGAGAGAGTATAAATACTTCTGTTACCATTCTTTTTGTTAACTGGAAATTTGGCTACTGTTATTTGCGAAGCCGATCTCCTTCTTGGCGTGTTGAGTGTTCCTTTGAGCCTTTGAGGGCGCCTGTGCTCCGGCTCATATAACCAATTTATATCGAGAGTATCTGCTGGTTACACACTGAAATCCAATTAATGTAAATAAATACAAGAAACAGACTCCCGGAAAAAAGGAAATTAAGCAAACAGGCGAGTGCGTGGTTTCTTTATTTAAAATTTGTTCTTGATGTCAAAGGAGAGAAGGGAACTCCACATGTGTGCCCTCAATGCAATTAAAATGGCTTTTGTGCGGCGTCCACTTTTGAAACGAAGTCTTTCCCGCTATCCCCTTGCTGTATCATGGCTCTTGTTTGCTAATGTTTAAGCCAAGTAAAGCACGTTAATCTGTTGCAATGTGGCCTGGACCCGCACACTCACACTAACGCCATTTGCTTGGCCATTTCCCTCGCCATTTTTTCCTGCTTTCTTGCTGTTTTCTCCGGTTTTTTTTTCGCTGCCAACGAATGGCAGTGGAAAACGGCAGCCGTTAAGCAGTTTTGCCTCGTTTTTCATGGAAGCCCAAGATTTGTTTGTTTCTCTATTCTCAGACCACTGGATGTGTACCCATGTGCGTGCATTTTTTCCTAAATACACTTAATTTAAACACTTTGAGAAGTTAATTTTACTAGTTTTTGAGGGAGCCGACTCTGAATCGGAGGATAATTAAACATTTTTGAACTTGCAACAATTTTTTAGTGGTTCAAACTTGGCTCATAAAGTGATCCCATTGAGCATCATATATGAAAAATATTTAATAACTTGTAGTTACAATACATATCCGAAATGTCTGTTAAGAAGAGCATTTTAAAGCCGCTTTCCTTCGCCGATTTTCCGCCATTTTCTTTGATTCCTGTTGCCATGTTTTGTTTCCCTGCCTGGCAAGTGAAATTGCTAACGGAATTAGCACACCAACAGCCATGCAATGGTGGTCCTCGCTCCTGTTACTTTTCGGTATCCAGGACTCTGATTCAGATTCGTATCCTGATTCCACTCCAGCTGGACCTGGAGTCTTCTGTCTCTGTTTGTGCTCCTCCAGCTGGCAGCGCTGTACTTCTGGTCTGGTCTAATGCTTTCGCTTTTGATTTTTTTGGTCCTGTTTATTTGTTTCTTTCACGTTGGTCGCCGCTATCCTTTACAATTTCATTTGGGGCCCGGCTATACGTTATCTCTCTCTTTTTGGAGCCACGCTCAATCCGGGGTCTTGGCGGTACTTTAAAGCCTTCATGCATATTTAAATGTTATGTGGCCATTGGCCAATGTGCTTTTCCGGGAGCCCCAATGTTATGTGCAGATGGCATAATTGATTAGATGTGAAGTGCTTATAAGCGATGTGGCTGCTTTCGTGGCGGAACAGGGATTGGGAGTAATGTGTTTTTCAGCGTGTTCCGCGGCAATTGTTGAGAGTTCTGGGGGATTACAAGGAGCTTCCAGCAGCCACTCACCATCTGACAGGATGACTGGCGCGGGATCCAGTTTGCGATGAGAATGACGCACATGAGAGGCTTCCATTAAACATTTTAAATTGTCCACATCAGTATTATTAATGTTCCCGTCTCCGTTTGTAGCACATCATGTTGTTTTCCCAGTTCCCGAACTGACTTTGATTTCGACTCCCCTTTATCTTTGAGCTTGAAATGAATTTCGCGAACTGTTCGTCATTTTGCAGTGGCATGACACAAGGACAGCGTCACCAAGGACATCGGAAATGGTTTCCCAGGCCCACGGATGCAGTGTCTCATCCCCTAGCATGTGGGCCAAGTGAGCGACAGGACATCGCCGCTCCTGGTCCTTGGTTTGGGACCATTCTACGACTGTCCAGCTTTAGTTTGAGCCGGGCTGCTTGTTATGCAGGCGCTGATGAAAGACGGGTTGCGTTTTTTTTCTCTCCTGTTTTCCGTTCCCACTGGCTTCCTATCCTGATGTGCCTGATGTTTTGTTTTGGGCCCAGCTCAGGCTTACAACAATGTTGGTATGTAGTTCTGGGGGGCTGTCCCAGTGTTGCCGTTCGGCTCTTGTTGTTGGCAATCAAAAGCATGTTTGGCCAACAGCTGGCATGCGCCATTCATTCATTGTACGGAGCTGTACGGAGGACAGGCAGCCGACGGGAAGACGGAAGGAGGGGCAGGGTAGCCGAGTGCAATCATTTTTATTAATTTTACCCAAAAGGGAATTTATGTTGCTGGCCGCTTGTCCTTTCGGTCATTAGTTATGTGGCCAACCGAGGACTCCTGGCAAGGCCGCAGGCCCTGCACTCCTATATGCAGATCTCGCTGGGCACTAATTGGATATTTTAATTACATTGGGCAATAAACGCGTCGAAGCTCCCCCTGAAATTGCCAAATAATAACTGCACATGTACGCATAGGAAAAATAAAGAAAACATCCTCCAGATCTAGTGGGAAGACACTGGGAGAAATCTGGGCGACTGCAGCACTCGGCATCGGAGGATGAAGAGTGTCTTAGAACCATAACTTTCGAGTACTCCCACTGAATCGCCTTAAATGCGAATGTTATTCTCCGAATTTTCCCTCAGTGAATTATCCGCCATGTAATTTGTTTGCATAATAACAGTTTGCCATCATCCGCTGTTGCCGGTTTTGCCACTTTTGCGGCGATGGCTGTTGCTGCCTCATCTGTCTGCATATTTCAAGAGCTGTTCAGCTGCTCGAATTCACAGGACTCCGCCAGAGAGCCTCATAGGAAAAAAGGAAAAATGGCATTGAGGCGAAGGAAAGCCGAAGATCGATTGCCTTATGAATGCGAATGGATACGCATACGAAATGAAATCTAGAATTATTACGTCAGAATATTTCATGACTTGATTGTGCCCGCACCAAATCCCAGCCAGAAATCTGTTTATTTTTTATTCTGGTGCCGTCTGATGCCGAAATATTCAAAAATGTCAACATACCCGCGATCTGCGAGTTTTCGTAAGCGACAAAGGCAAAAAGAAGACAACAATGTGATGTCGTCGCGTCGTGTGACGTTTTGTAATGCTGAAATGTTCAAAATAGCACCACCCAGCCGCCCAACCACCCAACCACCAAAGACAAGCCCGGCGACAGGGAATGCACATTAAAAAGCAACAATAACGAGCTGGTTGGACACAAAATAAAAAAATATTCAACAGAAAAAACACGAAAGGCAAAGATATGCCAAGCCAGAAGCATATTCTTTGTTGTTGGGAGGGAAAAAAATTCTGGGGAACATAGTCGTTAAAACCAAATGTGCTGATTTCCTTAGTGCTCTTCGGTCCCTCTAGCTCCCGCCGCCACCACTGCCGCATCCAGGAGGAGTCCTTCCCCAGGAACAGACAGAAGCGATAAACTTTTTGTATGAGAATTAATTTGCGCTTTCTTCCCTTGTATTTTGTTATGCTTTTAGTCTTAATGGCCATAAGTGGGCATATTTTCTATATGATCTGCAGCAGGTCTGACTAAATAAAATTACATTGTGCTTAGCGACACTTGGGAGCTTTAATCCTTAGATCCATAGCTTTATTCCATAGTATGAATTCCATGGTTTATGAATGAAAGTGTGACATTATTTTTAAAGAGATTTTCGGATCGGAAAGATCTCAATTTCAAATCAATGACCATAAATTGCCTTGAATTATGTCGGCAGTAAACTAAAACTCAAAGAAAATATATTGGCGATGCCCGAAGTTGCTGAGTAGCACAGTTGCTATCTTCTTTGTAATTGCCAATAAGTTAATCTATGGACTCGACGGTCTGCATCTGCGGAGAGAAAGTAAAGAAAGCGAATTAAGCTTATCGCTTTAATCTCAAACCCGAGGAAAACACCCGAAAACACGCCAAATTACACGCAGGCCAGAGCAACAAAGGGCGGACAGTGAAGAGCGACAAAATGTCATTTAAGTGCCATAAAAGCAAAGTAAATAAGTAAATCAGGAGCGACGTTCGCAGAGAGTCGACCAAAAATTATCTGCAGCTTAAATAAATTTGGCAGAAAAATACACATAAAAAACCGGGAGAATGCAAAGTTAAATGAAGAAGCAAACACCTGAGAGAGAAATGGCCAAAGTTCCTTGGCAGCCCATCTTTCAAATTTAATGTCTAATTTAAATGTTGTAAATAGGAACTCCTGTTGTGTGAGCGTGCGTCCGGCGGGGCAGGTACAGCGAGGAGGCGTATTTTGTGGGGATGTTAGGAGTGGCCACTGGACTTTGTTATGCAAATGACTTGCTCTGCCCCGACGCCAGGAAATTCACACCAGGGTCGACGGGGCTGGCGGGGGCGGCATGGACTGGGTAGGATGAGTGGGCGTGGCAAGAACGGAAGCATCTCTGGTCAAAGAGCCGATGTGAAGTCTGCCGTTCCACTTTGGAGCTCAACACTCGCCTCGCACAGCCGCCGCTGTAAATATCATTAACGTGATTTTAAAGCCGGCTCATAAAACAGGCAGAGCGGGATGGCCTTAGCCTGGTGCGAAAGAGATAGATGGATGGAGGACCGGCTCGAGTGTCGGAAATTTGCTTTTAATTTTGCAGCAGGCGTGGGCGTGGCAGCCATTTCTAAATGGTTTTTTGGTTAATGCAGCTTCCCTACTTTTTTTTTTGCTGTACCGCTACGCACCTGCCATTTATTCCCAGCCAGGACTTGAATTATGCCAGAACAAAGGATGCTCTTTGCTGGCACTTTCCCTCATTGTTGGCTTTGTACTGCATTATCCTTTAATTTTCGGGAATTAAAACTAACTAGAATATGCCTTCATAAGAAATCATACTGCAGGTATTCTAAGGGCATGCCTTTAATTTCAACTATTTCTGGATAAGCTGGAAATAAATTGTTCACAAATTCCAGTAGACTCGAAACAGATGAAGGCAAAATAATACTACTTTGGCCTTCAAAGCGGAGCTCCATCTCATTACAAATTTATTGATTTACAGCATCAAAAAAATGCTCCTCAAAGAGCGAATAAAAATAGGAAATGCTCCCACTCGACGGAAAAAATCAAATTATTTTCGGAGATCAAATTCACAAGCAAAATCAAAGTAGTCCGAATTTGGTCGTGACATTTCCTTAATGGCTGCGAGGAGGGCGTGACAGAAATTAGCTTAATTTTTAATGCGGAATGTCTCAGTCTCAGAGGCTCTGGGGCGTCAAAGAAAAATATATATCTGAGGGAATATATCCTCAGACTCGTGCAAAGTATTTAACACACTTCATAAAATAATTCAATTTAATGTTCGCCCCCACGAACATAATTAGTTTGAACACAACAACCAAAGCCCTCTAAAATTAGCCTAAACAAGATTGGCCAACTAAACTTCTTGGCAAATCGCGACATCAAAGCGTGTGTTTAACTGATATAAAGCATTTGGAGCGGCGCTGGAAACTTCCTGAATAATTAACCGAGAGCATCAAATTACATTACATTAAGTGCTGCCGGTGAAAGTGTTCCGCCAATCTTTCAACCGCCGCCCTGCCTCCATTGTGGGCACGAATGAATATTCTCATTAAAATTACGCGCAGCTGTTGGTTGTTCCTGTTTTTTTTGCTGTTATTGTTGTCGTCTGGGACACAGGCCAGGCCAGGACCTGACCAAAACCAGAACACAGCCAGTACCAGAGCAGACCAGGAGAGGCCAGACAAGCCGGGGTCACCGGCTAGCCTTGAATTTAAGCAACAGCAAAACGATTTTACGGAATTGTAATGGCCACAAAATTTAACAGGCGGAAATGTTGTTGAAGTGTAAAACGTGACTCCACCCTCGTCCTTCGTCCCCAAAATATTTAATGCCCCAAAATGTAATGTTCCAGCAACACGAGCCAGGACCCGACCCGAGCATGGAAACGCTCAACTTGGCCCGCTTACAGCATTTGAATGCAAACTTTTCGCATATTTCATTTGCTTCTAATTAACTTAATTTACTTGTTGGCCAAGGCAAACGAGATTCGTGTTGCTAGTCCATATGTGAGGGGATGGCCAAGGACGGCAAAGTAACAAGTTTCGTCGTTTCAATTATGGAATGAACAAACTTGTCGTTCAGTTAATTATCCAAATACCAGAAAGGTGAATTATGATTCGACTAAGCACAGAAACATTACCTAAACAAGCAAGAAACCAACAAGAACGAGATTAAACAAGTTTAAAATAGTATAGCATACATTTTGGGGCACAGCTTATAGATGGCCAGTTTGCGACCATTTTGAGGTAATCCCTTAGACTATAAAGCCGGACACCTGCAATCAGAGTGCCTCTTTTGTTGGCCAGATTCAGCCGCTCACATATGCCCATGGATATTGCAATTGATACCCCAATGAGGCAATGATATTCAATTTGGTTAATGCGCTTTTCAGCTTAAACGAAATTATATTCAATTTGCCCGAATATAATTTACGTACAATCCGATAAAGCCAATGCAAAGTGACAAAAGAGCCACCGAACGGCCGGGTCAGGGGGCGGCGCGAAGCGAGACAGATACAGGAAATGGAGGAGAGACAGAAGCGGGAAACGTGACCTACATGAGGCCAACTTGTCAGGCCCTTCCCTCAGCACTCCCGTTTGTCACTCTCCATTCCGCAGGCTGCCACAATAAATAAACAATGGGAACAAAAGACATCCAATAACAAATTTTTAAACAAGTGTTAACGCTACCTGAGCCCCGTCATTGTCACGTTGGAAATGGGAAAAACAATAGCATAAAAATTCGCAAGAACACTGCAAAAAATGGAAAAAAGCAACAACAGCAAGGGAAATGCCACGTTTTAAATGTGGAAATGGGAAAATGCAAGTACATAAAGTGCCAACCGAACTGACCAGGAAGCCAGGGATAAGCCTTCCCCAGCCAGGATCGGGGGACTGCCAATCGGCGAGGGCGATGCAAGGGCGAGGTCTGTTGAACCTGGGTATTGTGGTCGGCTCTGGGTTTCTCCCATGGCGTTAAGTGCTATGCCAAAAAATATGCAAACAAAAGCCTCTCTTGCCACATTCAGAGCCACATCCCGATTCCCCCATACCCATACCCGGTGTCCCTCTGTCCGTGCGTGAGTCGAGTGCGTGGAAAAATATTTGACCACGCCACTCGGCCATAAATACTGTGTGTCGAAGTGCTAAAATATCGAGGTAAATAAACTGCTTGGCTGCTCACACTGCCTGGGTAATAAAGAGAAATATGTTTAAAGAAAGGTCAAGGTCTGGGAATTGTACTAACTGCAAGGTGCAAACAGTCTTAACAAAAATATTTCATTCATCTTTCAACAACATTTTATTTATTTTTGTGCTTGGGCATTATATATATAATGAAACCTATTTTTTAAGAATGTGTTCTCTCATTATAAAGTGACAGCCACATTAAGGTCTGAAACCACTTCTCAATCTACACAGGTCTCTGGAAATATTCGCATTTCTGCAACATTTATTCCCTGAAATTCACAGTTGCCCGCATCGTTGTTGCTGAAATAATGAAAAAAATTTATGGCTTCGTGATGTGTTCTTTTCCCTGAAAACTCCTCTGCTATGGTCCTTTCAATTTGACCCCATTCTTCGGTTTTAAAAACCTTTTCAGATAATTAGTTGGTATCAGCTGCGACGGAAACTTGCGAAAGTTTCTTGCCCTTTTTTCGGAGCAATAAGAATCGGGAATTGTCGTCAGACACTTGCCACATCAGACATCGTAAAATTAATTTAGGTGACAAAAAGAAGAAGGACGTGGCAATAACAATTTGATTTAGGGGCCGAGAGCTGCCAAAGTCATTAAATTTAGAAAAAGATTGCCACACATAGTGCAAAAAAGTTGGAGCAACAAAAATAATTGTGCCATTCCCGCTATTCTCAGCCATAAAAAAAGCGAAACAAAACAACAAAAAATTAAAAACCAGGCGGGAAAAAAATTGAAGGCGAAAACGCGCGAAATTTATGGGGCATCTTTGCGCAGTAACACGCACGCATATAACGAGCTATAACCAGTACACACACACACATAGACAGCGGGAGAAAGTGCTTCTAACAGTACTTTGTTTTAGTTTAGGGCACAATGGCCGCCATTGCCATAGCAGGCCACACTTCAGTCAATAAAACGCAGGCAACAACATAAAATGAATGGAACAATGGCGCCGGCAGGAGCAAAATGATGACGAAGGGGCTTAGCAGAATCGGAGGGGGGCCGGGCAGGGGCTTTCCCATATCCTAGCATAAGCCTAGGCTCGGCTAGGATAACCCCAGCCGAACCGTCCTGCCCCGCCCCGATCCGAACGGAGACCCCTTAAAGTTTGACCAAGAAACTTTTGTTCAGTTTTCCATCTGTATCTGCACTTAGTTGCAGCTAATGGGTAAAGGGCGGTCGGGCAAAGGAGGGGCGGGGCTGGGGGGCTGTAGGGAAGTGAGGCAGTGGGGCAGGGCATTTGGCCAGAATCAATCATCAAGTTTAAACGCATTACACAGAGCGTTAAGCGATAAGCAGCTTTGTTGCATTTGCTGACCTGCTTCTTCCTGTTGCAAAGAGATATATCCAAGACTTTGCAGCACACACACACAAAGCGTTTTGCTCCTCATCATCAACTAGAGCAATTTTATTGTCCTGCACTGAGATAAAATAGGGATACCAATCAGAAATAAAGAAAATTAGAACTTGAGACTAGCAAAAGATAAAATATACAATATGAAAAGTCATATTCACATTACCAAAAGTTTTTAGTGTAAAACCGTAGGATGTTTTCAGTGTACCAACCCCCACCAAAAAAAGGATACTCCAAAGAAAAGTAAAGCAATAATACGCTTGCCTTGGCTCGTCTTGCCCTGAGTCGCTTATATTGTATAGCCGGTGATATATATACTATTTCTCTGGCAGGATTTACGATGCCAGTAGCAGGAGCAGGAAATCAGCAGAAAAGCGGCAGCAGGACAGCAGGACTGTCTCTATTTTCGAGTTGCAATAGAGTCGAAAAGTGCTCGATTGGAACAATTGCTTAGAGGTCGAGTTTAGGGGATTTTCTTTTTGGCATTACAGTTTAGACAGGTGCAATGCCGTTATGGCCGAAAATGTTGTGGGCTCTATTTCAAAACAATGCTGCCCAGAAACGCATACACTCCTTAATTGTAGCCCAAGGACCTTTCCTCCAAAAATATAGTGCCAATATCATCCGCTTACAATCTAATTGGGCATTGGGAATCCATAAAAACGAAGCTGGAGTGGTGTTGGTTCCACTCCGGTTTGCTGTTCCGCCTCTTTCTGTCTCTGTGTGGTAACAAAACTATTTATTTTGTTGGTCATTTTGTTGTTATTTGTACATGTAATAGACACACACACACTGGGGCATAAACTTTAATATATACAGTATATGCTAGCTACGGAGCTCGCTCCCCAACATTTCTAAGCGCATTTCTCGTATCGCGCTGTTCTGTCACCAGAGAGACGCACATCCGGTCAGATCTATAAATTTCCTGGAACCATATCTGTGTGTTCTGCGTGAGTGTGTGTGCGTCGGAGAGTGTACCTCGGTGTGTGTGGCAATGTGCGAGTATTTATTTATTGTTGGCGCTAACTCGCCAGGCCAAAAAAGTGTGGGCACAGCCAAAGCAAAACAATGAAAAAGAAATGCGAAAAATGAAATAAAAATGTTCGTGGGCCACGATACTGACAGCCGATAGACCTTTCTATATGGAAAGGAAAGTAATACACTAAGAAAAAGTTTTTGGCTTTTAGTAAATAGGGATTTGAAACATTAACTCATCTGAGGCTCTCATACACCATGTAGTTTTGATAGCAATCATCACATATTGACCAACTACTGCATTAGTTTTTCGTTCAGTGCCTCTGGGCCAGTTTGGTCATAACGATTATTGAAAAGAGAAAAGAGCAGAATAAAAACGATACGGGAGGAAACGGAGCCAAATGAACGAACGCAGCGCACAGCGGATATCAAAGTGCGATTTATTTTTATTAGTTCCGGATGTCAATGTGCGGGAAATTGAGAAATTAGAAAATATTATACAAGTCCTTGGCTTGTTAACGCTCACCTAACAGCCCCGCACCCAGACACACACACATGCACAGCTAGATTTATGAGTGCATTGGTGTGTGCTTGGCCCCGCCCCTTTTGATTTTACGAGTGGGTTTTATTTGATTCCCGGCTTTATGTCCTTGGTCGCTGTTGCCTTAATCCTTGACTAGGTCACGCCTGTGTGATTAAGTCAGACATTCGGGAGTGGGCCGACTAATTGAGATTCTGTTAATTGGCATAAATTTATTGTGCATTTGTTTTGATTTTTTGCCTCACCTATAATTGAAAAATAATAAATGCGTTAATGGCAATGCTGCAGTTAATTAAATTAGTAATTACAAGAAAATACGCATGTATTTGTATATCTCACAATCTAAATAATAATTGGTGGTTTGAATTCAAGGTATGTCGAAGCTCGAATACCCTTGCAGAGCCGATCAAATCCTTGGAAAGATTTCCGAACACATGGACAAGATTATGCAATACATACTAGATTGTCCATATCTGGGGAATATATCGGTAAAGGGAAGATTGGGGCATATGTGGGTACGGCCCATAGGGTACCCTAGGATGTCCATATCTTTGACAATATTTATCCAATCCTAGAGCGGGATACCTTTAAAGATTTGTAATTCGATTCTACATCATCCTGCATTAAAATCTCAAACTAAGTTTTTGGATTGATTTTTCGTCCATTTTTCCGATGGAACCCCTGGGGAAGATTGTGGAATGCATGGGTACGGCCCATAGGTCACCTTAGGATGTCCATATCTTTGCCAATATTAATCCGATCATTGAGCGGGATACCTTTAAAGATTTGCAATTCAATTCTGCATCAATCTGCATTAAAACCTCAAACTAAGTTTTTGGATTGATTTTTCGTCCATTTTTCCGATGGAACTCCTGGGGAAGTTTGGGGAATACATGGGTACGGCCCATAGGTCACCTTAGGATGTCCATATCTTTGCCAATATTAATCCGATCATTGAGCGGGATACCTTTAAAGATTTGCAATTCAATTCTGCATCAATCTGCAGTAAAACCTCAAACTAAGTTTTTGGATTGATTTTTCGTCCATTTTTTCGATGGAACTCCAGGGGAAGGTTGGGGCATACAATGAGTACGGCTCATATGGCACACTAGGATGTCCATATCTTTGCCAATATTAATCCGATCATTGAGCGGAATACCTTTAAAGATTTGCAATTCAATTCTGCATCAATCTGCATTAAAACCTCAAACTAAGTTTTTGGATTGATTTTTCGTCAATTTTTCCGATGGATCTCCTGGGGAAGATTGGGGAATAAATGGGTACGGCCCATAGGTCACCCTAGGATGTCCATATCTTTGCCAATATTAATCCGATCATTGAGCGGAATACCTTTAAAGATTTGCAATTCAATTCTGCATCAATCTGCATTAAAATCTCAAACTAAGTTTTTGGATTGATTTTTCGTCCATTTTTCCGATGGAACCCCTGGAGAAGATTGGGGAATACATGGGTACGGCCCAAAGGTCACCTTAGGATGTCCATATCTTTGCCAATATTAAACCGATCATTGAGCGGGATACCTTTAAAGATTTGCAATTCAATTCTGCATCAATCTGCATTAAAACCTCAAACTAAGTTTTTGGATTGATTTTTCGTCCATTTTTCCGATGGAGCCCCTGGGGTAGATTGGGGCAGACAATGGGAACGGCCCAAAGGTCACCCTAGGATGCACATATCTTTTTCAATATTTATCCGATCATTGAGCGGGGTACCTTTAAAGATTTGTAATTCAATTCTGCATCAATCTGCATTAAAACCTCATACTAAGTTTTTGGATTGGTTATTCGTCCATTTTTCCGATGGAACCCCTGGGGAAGATTGGGGAATACATGGGTACGGCCCAAAGGTCACCTTAGGATGTCCATATCTTTGCCAATATTAATCCGATCTTTGAGCGGGATACCTTTAAAGATTTATAATTAAATTCTGCATCAATCTGCATTAAAACCTCAAACTAAGTTTTTGGATTGACTTTTCGTCCATTTTTCCGATGGAACTCCTGGGGAAGTTTGGGGTATACATGGGTACGGCCCATAGGTCACCCTAGGATGTCCATATCTTTGCCAATATTAATCCGATCATTGAGCGGGATACCTTTAAAGATTTATAATTAAATTCTGCATCAATCTGCATTAAAACCTCAAACTAAGTTTTTGGATTGACTTTTCGTCCATTTTTCCGATGGAACTCCTGGGGAAGATTGGGGAATACATGGGTACGGCCCATAGGTCACCCTAGGATGTCCATATCTTTGCCAATATTAAACCGATCATTGAGCGGGATACCTTTAAAGATTTGCAATTTGATTCTGCATCAATCTGCATTAAAACCTCAAACTAAGTTTTTGGATTGATTTTTCGTCCATTTTTCCGATGAAGCCCCTGGGGTAGATTGGGGCAGACAATGGGAACGGCCCAAAGGTCACCCTAGGATGCCCATATCTTTTTCAATATTTATCCGATCATTGAGCGGGGTACCTTTAAAGATTTGTAATTCAATTCTGCATCAATCTGCATTAAAACCTCATACTAAGTTTTTGGATTGGTTATTCGTCCATTTTTCCGATGGAACCCCTGGGGAAGATTGGGGAATACATGGGTACGGCCCAAAGGTCACCTTAGGATGTCCATATCTTTGCCAATATTAATCCGATCTTTGAGCGGGATACCTTTAAAGATTTATAATTCAATTCTGCATCAATCTGCATTAAAACCTCAAACTAAGTTTTTGGATTGGTTATTCGTCCATTTTTCCGATGGAACCCCTGGGGAAGTTTGGGGTATACATGGGTACGGCCCATAGGTCACCCTAGGATGTCCATATCTTTGCCAATATTAATCCGATCATTGAGCGGGATACCTTTAAAGATTTATAATTAAATTCTGCATCAATCTGCATTAAAACCTCAAACTAAGTTTTTGGATTGACTTTTCGTCCATTTTTCCGATGGAACTCCTGGGGAAGATTGGGGAATACATGGGTACGGCCCATAGGTCACCCTAGGATGTCCATATCTTTGCCAATATTAAACCGATCATTGAGCGGGATACCTTTAAAAATTTGCAATTCAATTCTGCATCAATCTGCATTAAAACCTCAAACTAAGTTTTTGGATTGATTTTTCGTCCATTTTTCCGATGGAACTCCTGGGGAAGATTGGGGAATACATGGGTACGGCCCATAGGTCACCCTAGGATGTCCATATCTTTGCCAATATTAAACCGATCATTGAGCGGGATACCTTTAAAAATTTGCAATTCAATTCTGCATCAATCTGCATTAAAACCTCAAACTAAGTTTTTGGATTGATTTTTCGTCCATTTTTCCGATGGAACTCCTGGGGAAGATTGGGGAATACATGGGTACGGCCCATAGGTCACCCTAGGATGTCCATATCTTTGCCAATATTAATCCGATCATTGAGCGGGATACCTTTAAAAATTTGCAATTCAATTCTGCATCAATCTGCATTAAAACCTCAAACTAAGTTTTTGGATTGATTTTTCGTCCATTTTTCCGATGGAACTCCTGGGGAAGATTGGGGAATACATGGGTACGGCCCATAGGTCACCTTAGGATGTCCATATCTTTGCCAATATTAATCCGATCATTGAGCGGGATACCTTTAAAGATTTGCAATTCAATTCTGCATCAATCTGCATTAAAACCTCACACTAAGTTTTTGGATTGATTTTTCGTCCAATTTTCCGATTGAACTCATTTTTTGATCGATTTTTGTCCTTTAGTGAGTGAACTTTTGGATTGAAATCTCAATAGATTGTGGAAATTTATTGGTAATTGATTTCTATGTAGTTAAATGATTTTTCTATGTTGTCAGATACATGATTACTTTCAAAAACTATTGAATGTCGGTAATGAAGGGTTCGAAAGTCCTCGAAATCGCTAGGATTCCTTTTTCATACTTAATGCTGGCTGGGATTCCAGGGCGAGGGCGTGTATGCTGAATGTGGCATTCAAATTTATTCAAAACAATTTTGTACAAATCGCAAAAAACTAATTCGAGGCACGTACGCCTGGTACAACACGCGTTTCCCAATAAAAAGCAACGTTTGCCTCTCATTTTTCGAAACGCTGTTACAGGGCCAGTAAATTTCATATGAGAGCTGGCAGTTGGGAGTGGGTGGGTGTTTGGTTTATAGTTTTTGTTTAGTTTTTGCCAACGATTCACAATAGTCGCTCGATTTCTATGCAAAACTTAACGAGAATATATTCTCTGCTGCCCAGAAAATTATATCGGTTTTGCCACAGCATTGGTGTTTGCCCATTTGTGGGTGTTTTAGAGCTGGTTTTTGCGAATATTTCTATTTGTTGCTGTACTTTGTCCCCAGTCAGGCTGAGGGCACTTTGTTGTAATTATGTTTAATTTTATTACCCACCCCAGGGCCCCTCCTCTGATAACCAGACACATGTATTTTATGACGATTATTTGGGCTTCTCGATTGGGATTCCGGTTCGTTAATTGCCGAGGGCCTTGTATTTTTGTTTAATAATTCAATATTTTTGTTCTTAGTTTCTATTAAGAATGATAATGTTATTCCATCAGCACGAACAAAAATGTTTTTGTTAATTATCGCTGATTTATAATTAAATTATTAGTTAGATTGCCCAAAGTGGGATCTAAAGGAGAAATGTGGGAATCTGCCAGTGGAATTCAAAACCCAGAAGCTCATGCCTGGTATGGTCCACTGCACAGAGTTTCCAAATAACGCCAACTCTTTCATTTTTTGGGCCTCTGCAGTAATTGAAGCAATAGAGGCTGCCACTTCCATTGCCCGCCCCCAATGGGAAGCGCTATCAATATTGGGCAACGAACACTTTTTAAATGCCGCCAACAGATGCAGATAGCCATGTGTGTAGTGTGTTTGTGAGCTCGTGCGAGGGCAGATACATGGCTGGCATTCTTTCTGTTTATCATTTTCCCCGGGAAACTGGTAGGCCTATCTAAACGACAGACCGCAGTCGAGAAATTCGCTGTCAAGTTGTCTCTGCGGCCCACATTTCAATACTGCCAAATTGAAAATCGATTCGATGCGATGCCGCCGCGATTCCCACAGATCCTGCAGATTGCAAACTGAACTGGACCGAAACTTATTTCCACCAATTAGCATAACAGGCGCAGAACAGAATCCCGTCCTTACTTCATTAGCGGCCGAAAGGGGATTTTTGTTTTCCAGGCTTGTTTTCGATAACAATGAATAAATTCCAAAGCTCAAAATACACAAATAAGGAGCGCGTTTAAAAGCTTTTGCATTAAATATGCATGGGAGTTGGCATAATTAAATTATGCAAACTCTGCGGCCGCGTGCCAAAATTGGTAATGTTCTAATTTACCATCTGGCAAGAGTTCAATAGGCGGAGGGTCCTAGAACACTCTGAGAAAATAGATATTATTGTGAATATATTTATAAATGTACTGCCCTTTTTTTAGGCTTTTCTACGCCTCTTTCAAATATGGCTCTATTAAGGTATAATAGTACGAAACTCCCTCCTAAACTAAAGCGCTTTCCACTTTGCATCCACCACTTAAAGTGGACCTAAGAAAAAACTCAAAAAACAGGGCCAAGCGCAAAGAAAAAAGTGGGTGAGCACAGGAATTATGACTTTCATAAAGGCAATGCGCCAAAGAGCCCGGTGCGGAGCATCGTAAGTCAAAGGACCTGACATCAATTCCGAGCTGCATGAATGAATGCACTAATAGCACTCGAAAGTGCCATGGGGAAGTCCCAACTTGGCAGCCACTTAAACGAAATTGAAGAAAACTCAAATTACATGCGACACTTCAAAAATTTATGCCCGAAACTTGGCTCAATAATTTCAGTTGCCCACGTCTTCTCGGGACTGCGCTCCCAGGGAGAGTTGGAAATTAAATTGCCAAAAAGCAGAGGCGAAGCGAAATCATTTTATAGAGATAGCCTTGCTAATCTTTTGTTTGCCCAATCCGGCACATTTGTCAGTTGTCTCCACTGGCAGTGCAACTCCATTCGCAGCTTCATAGCTGGGGAAAGGCATTTGACAAGAAACCGAATGAAAATAAACAGAAGCCAAATGGCTACACTGGGGGAAATGCATCTAAAAGTAAACAGTTAATGCTTTTTCTCAAAAAACCTAAATTATTATGACTAATATCTTAACTAATATACTTTAATAAGTTAAAGTATTCAGTTGGCATTATGTTTTAGGTAACTGAATAATTTATTTAAAGTGCAAGAGAAATAATAGAAGGATTGGAATGGGGAGGCAAATGTTTCCAAATAAAATGGTCGCAATGTGCCGGAAGTAAGCCAACTCAACTTCGTCTCTGACTGTGACTCCGAGGGAACTCACTCCGTCCGGGAAGCGTCGAGCTCTCCGGGGAAATGCATTAAAGGAAGCACTGCTCCAAGATGTGCTATCTAATCTGAACGTGAACAGTCTGTCGCTGCTGTATTTGTATGCAATTTGCGTATCGTCGACGTCTTTTGTTTCGCTTTGCACTTTCAGTTCCTTGGCTGACACTATTTTTGCACTCTGAATGCATAATTCGCATAATCCTATCAAATGATAAGCAGCGAAATCGGAGAGACAGCACAACACGCTGCCACCTTTTTATTTATACATAAAAATGTTAAACTGAAGATTGCTTATGAAGAATAATAAATTTAATATTATTTAAGGCTTACAGAGCCTTGAGGCGCATTACCTTTAAAGCGCATTAAGTCGTTGGTATTAAGCCATTTCTATTTTTAGGCTCCAGTTCGGTTTAATTTTCCCGCTTTTAAAGCAAACTTTATTCGCTTTAAGCCGCCCAAGCACACTGCAAATGGAGCTAATTTAAAATCAATTGCGAACAATAGCCGGATTTCACCACAAAACACTCCCGCCCCCACACTTTCCTTCCACTAAATTGGTTAACCATTGTTTGGGCCATGTTCTGTGCCTTCTGGGCCTGGGGAAACATCTCAACATCTATTGCCAGTGGGCGTCGGACGGGGGAGCGGAATGATTATGACTGACATAACACCGGAAAAGCCGGAAAACAGGCAAGAGTCTTGCTCTCTTTGTTTATGTAAAAACAATTTCTGGTGCAGGACCTCGGGGCCCTTAAGTGACGAAATATCAGAGCCCAAGAACGGGTTGTCAGGCCAAGGGAAGGGCAACTCGTTTCACTGTCAGGGGGCAGATCTAATGAGAGAGCTGGGAAGTGGTGGGGGCTTTGGGTGTCGGGTCATTGAAATGGAGCCCATTCAACTGTCGCTGGCGTGAGCTGGGCACTGAGAACAAATCTCTCTAAGAAGCGTATATCTATGCGAGTATAGACGCTTTAAAAAAAGCTTAAAGATAACTTTGAATTAGTGGATTATGAAATTATTTATTAGTAATATATGTTTCATGAACTATTTTTGACAGTCACATTTTTCCAGTGTACCTGCTACTGCTGCTGATAGACACTCGGGATGAGCTTCAAATCGAGCGTGAATTCTTTTTTTGGCTCTTGCTTGTTGGCGGAGCTCTCTCCTCTCGAAACAAAGCGAGCGAAAATGTCAGATAAATTTTTCAAGGGGCGTATACTCGATATCCCCCACAGCTCTCGGCTGGCAGTCATTCAAACTTCATCAGCAGATCCACTGCCAAGCACTATATACTTATGTTCAAAGATATATATGTGGGGGGTCCTTAATTAAGATGCCTGCACAAAACAAGTGTTGATGCATGCAATTAGACGTAGTTACAATTATGCAAACATCACAAAAGGCATTTGTCAGCTGCAAATAGCAGTTACAATAAAATATGCAATTATTTTGGGAAATACTCGACTGAGAATGTGCAATATAATTGTAGCCATAATTGTGTTCATGGCAATGCTAAATATGCTGAGAAGACACCACGAAACATGCCAAAAATCTCCGGAGTAAGGCCCTGTATTTTACACACAAATCTCATGCAGCCTGATGTCTCCAGCGTGTTGCTTTTAATTATATTTTATGGAAATGTGCTAACAATTCTCACAAGTCACCTGGAC
The DNA here is from genome assembly GCA_035047585.1 of Drosophila monieri. NCBI lineage: Eukaryota > Metazoa > Arthropoda > Insecta > Diptera > Drosophilidae > Drosophila > Drosophila monieri. Next base: position 3,070,116 of record JAWNPJ010000079.1, on the reverse strand, counting down.
AAAACACACAAATATGTTCTAAACTATTTTTTGTACAATTTCACATGAGCAGGTGTTGGTTTGACCAACTCGTTGCCAAATGCAAATTGCCGACACGAAACCTGACATGTATTGCGATATGACTCCCCAATGGCTTTCCCCAAAAACCAATATTTCTTTGCCTTCTCCCTGGCCCAATAGTGTTCACTTTATCCCCCACCTGTCAATCTAACAAGGGGCTTGGTTTTTGTATTTTGAGAGTTCCAAAAGAACGAAATCATTATTATTATTGGGTATAGGAAAGGTTTCCCCGGGCCTCCTTCGGTTTACTTAACAGGCTAAAGCAAATTTGAGACTGGCTTTATTTCGAGGCCACTAGAACCAGAATTGTTTTAATGGAATAAATGAATATTTATGTAGGGGCAAATGGAGTTATTTTCCAATGGCCAACACAAAACTTGCTGCTACACCAGATTTGCCCAAAAACATGCTCTGGATGTTGGCAACATTTTTTGTGCCAAAAGTTTTTCGATTTTCCGAATCGCACAGATTGCACATTTCATTTACCTTTTGTGGCTTGCTGTTGGGAGTTGAAACCAAAAAACATTTTGTTATTTAGTCTAGAATGCATGGCTTTAAATAGAATTGCAAAATATTTGCATTTCATGAGTTTCGTTTCAAAAAGTCATTTATACAGGTATGGCGAAATATGTGTTAGATTTTTGTTAATTGCAATTAATTTTAATGTTTCTAATACAAGCTATTGAGTGACTTTTCCTCCCTGACTTCTCAACAATTGATCAAAACGCGCAAAGGATCGAACTGAAAGTAGGGAAAGTTTTTAAGAATCTCTCAAAGAAAAGCCAAGTCTCTGAACTTTTCTTCGGAGCCTCGAGTGCGTGACATGATGCAAAAAGTTGTGACAGTTTCCAGGGATGCCACCGAATACCGTTAACGCCTCGACACTTTTGTCAAACGCAAACTGTCAGATAACGATGACGATGCCAATGATGGTGATGCCTTTTTCGGCGACACGGTGCGTGGCTGTTTAAAACGCTGTTTACGACTATCTGGATGTGGGTGGTTCGATTGGCGGGAGTGAGTGTGTTAAATTGGATTCGAGTGACAATTGACAACGGGGGCGAAAAGTTTCGAGGCCCCCGAATCTCCGAATCCCAGGCCCTCGAAAGTTGTCAATCAGAGGGCAAACTTCAGAGCCTCCTCCGCGGCTCCGCTGCTCCTCGCTCCTGCGAGCACTACAACAACATAATCAACACAGAGGAGTCGGGCTGAGCAGATTCTGTTGACAGTAGCGATAATGATGTCAAGCGTGTTGTACTTAACAAACGCCACTTAAACGTAACGTATCTGGGGCACCACATGCCACCACCGATTAACACCCGATTCGATTCGACTCGACTCGATCCAAGGGGAAATTGAGAGCGACCTTTTGCCCGCCATCGATGCTGAAAATTGCAATTTAAACGACACTTTTTCAGTGCCGAGTCACCGGGCTATGATTTATTATTTTTAACCTGTTGACTATTTTTGTTTGGCCACCATTGTTGTGTTGCGAGTTGAGTCATTTGTTATGTGGGTTGATGGAAACTCGATACGTAAAATTAAAAGGATGTAATTGAATGGTATTACGGGTGAAGGATTCATATTAAAAGTTGAGTAACTTTCTTGTTTTCTTGTCCACAAACTAAAAATTGTTAGAAGACATTCTTCAGATGCTAAAATCATATTATTCTACTTCCCTGCACTCACTTAGCAAGTCAACTTTTGGCTAACTTTATAGACCTTTTCGCCCTTCTGGCCGGGAAAGGTGAATAAAATCTCAGCAAATACATTCATGGATGGCATAAACACAAAAAGAATCCAAAGAAAATAAAATAACACGAACAAAGTGATAAACATTTGGCAGACATTATCAAACAGATGGTGCCACTCGGAGCGCAAAAATATAAAGAAGCCAGCCCCAAAGTGAAGACGTGCCCGTCGAGTCCCCGATGATTACCTGAACCTGAAACGAAATAAAACAGACCGAGGCCGAGACACCAAAGACCTGACAGCATAAAAAGCAAAGCCAAAAGTATGCCAAGAACCCAGAATTGGCAGCATATGTGGCTGAAAGCACCCGGCCATTTATTGACACAAGATTGTCAAAAGCTACCTGAACAGGGCCAGAACAGAGTTCAGGAACACGTTCGCTTCTCGAGGCCCCAAACCGACATCAATTCAATTAAAATGGAGCACTTAATTTTATGCCAAGTTCGCCGCACTCAAAACTCAACCCTCGGTGGCGGGTCGATGGCAAATCAAAATGGAAACCCGGGAACAGCTTGTTCGCTGTGCGACGGGATGTCCTGGTGTCCTGGAGTGCCGGTGTCTTGGTGTCCCGGTATCCTCGAGGAGTTGGCGCGAGCTTGTGCTGTGCATGCGATATGAGTCAATAATATTGTAACAGCTGTCTGTTTTCTCCCCGCCACGCAACTGCTGCCAATTTCAAATGGAAATTTAAAGGTACCCAGGGCAGGGCAGGAGGATCCGGCCAAGGGGTTTGGGGGCTATGCAAAATGGCTGATAATCAAAACTACCATTTACCATTTGACAGTTTATTCTGTGGCCAGGGAATGCATCGCCAGACAACTTTGCTCTATTGGAAGCTTCCACTCTTTAAAGTGCAAGCAGGACAAGTACTCATTTTTTTGCAGAAGTTTTGCAAAAAAAGCATTTATATGCACTTCTTTTTAGCTTATACTTAATAAAATAATATGCATTTAAATAAGTTATGCAAGCATCATTTAAGCATCAGCTATCATTGCGTATACTTAATTTTTATATCGCATAAAAGCCAAACGCATTACATTTATCAGAAAAAGCCTTTGCATCAGTTTATTATTTATCTCGTGTGCTGTGTATTCAGCAATCAGGGAAAAAATGAGCATGTAAATAGGTTTACTATATAATACTTTAATTATTTTCGCATTTGCAACCAAACTCTCGCTTCGGTTTCCTGTGTCTGCTGGCAAACACCAAAAACCAAATGCCATTTTGTGGCACAAGCACCGAGATAAAGCCGCGGGGAGAGTCGGAAGCATTTGGATAGTATATGAAAAAACCATTTAACTTTGTGCACTCGCACACATAAAGCATAGACAATCACTCGCACATTGGCACTTGAACAAACAGAGCCAGACCCAGCTCGCTTGACAAAATGCGAATTCGTGCCTTGGCCGCCAGCAATTTGTTGGCGTGGCACTACAATGGGGTATATGCCACAGCCGAATATAGTTGGATGCACTCGAAACTAAGCGATAGCGTGAATTAATCACCCAAACTGGTCCATTTTTCGCAATAATCTGATTCATTGGGCTTGGCTAATTGCAAAATAATTTAGATTAAAGCGGGGAGTGATTTATAAATAGGTTTTATAAAACAGATTTAAATGGGTATGTGTAGAGCATTTCCAATTCGCTGCAAGTTTATTTTTCCACTCCCTGTTGCAATCTCTCCCCGTTTCCGTATCGTCTTTGCCACTTTTCCGTCTCTTCTCTAAGCTTCCGAACTGCTGCTGCCGTCCGGCAGTGTCACCTCAACCGCTTGGCCAGATGAGGAGGTCTCTGTGAAAAATTCGTAGTTTCGCACAGCAATTATACGCTAAAAGAATCCCGCTTAAGATGGCAACGAGCTACGGCAAGACAGGACAATTTGTTTTGTGTGTGCGTGTGCACATTTGCAGGATAAAGGAGATAGGGGAGGATGGCAAGCATTTCCTTTTAATTGGCTCTAATTAAAATTAAAAGCTGCACGAAATTGAATATGAGCCGAAGTTGCTTCCTGCCGCCCCCCTTCTGATTTAGCCGTCTAGCGGGGAAGCTGTTATTACTTGGCTGCTGATGTGGCAGTATTTTCGCTCAACTTCCACTTGGCCGAAAGCATTTCGTAATTATTGCTGTTGCTGCCGCCGTACTTGTACTTGTATTTTTAATTGCTGTGTGTTGTGGCGTCCGTAAAGTTTTGTCGCTAATTTGTTGCGCCATTTGCACGCTATGTGGCACAGTGGCAGACATTCCCGCCGCGGAAGTTAACTCTCAGACCTCTCATACACCCGCAATAAAATCTGTCCGCGTTTAGTGCCAAGAAATTGAATCGAATTGACGGCGGTCATGTGCATAAAAGTTGACTTTAGCCTGCTCTTTCACGGCCACACCCCGAAAAAGTTCAGAATACAAGTTTAATGACTTGGTCGGACTTATCGCCGCTGCCAGAGGCCATCGGGTTCTCAGCCAAACAACCGCAGTCGAGACATGCGATTGTGGTGCAAGAGACGCCAGTGAAAGTGGCTCGAATAGTTGGCAGAGGAAGTGGCCCATAGATAGGCCTGAGAGAGGCGAAAATGTGCCAAGTGTTTAAGGCAATCAAGAATGCGAAAATCTCAACAGATTTTCTACTATATTTGAAGTAGACATTGAAAACATTTACCTGAAATAGCATCGAACTCTGGTTGGACTTTAAACAAATCGGAAGCAACTACACTTTTCGAATGGAATTTCCCTTTTCATTTTCACCTGTCAACCGGCATCAGCAAACAATGGCAGTACATGTTTGCAAATTAGAATTTACAATTATTCTGTAGTATCTTCTGCAGTGGGATTTTATTTAATTTTGGGTATTATTTAGCTTTTAATCAGAATCCATCTAGACGTCTGCAACCTGCGGCTGTTTGCTTTATTAAAAACGAGTGTAAGGAGAACACAAATGAAAAGTTGAGCATACGCAGAGTTGGACGTCCGCCCGGTGGGAAACTTTAAGCTTAAGCTGTTTATATTGTTTTTCAATTTCCAGCACACACAACACACAAAAAAGGGTCAGACAATGGCGAAGTTTAAAACAACGAGTGTATTGTCAATGCCAATCAGAATGTCAAAGTGCAGATTCTAAACCAGGAGGCAAAAAGAGGACTGCTCGACTGCGAGCGAAATGAAAAAAGCTAACCAAGCAGCAAATGCGGCAAATAGGATTAAAGCCAATCTCTTATACGGCACTCGCAGTCAGGGGATATAGGTATTAACAAATATGTAAGCTTCGGTACGGGAGCAAGAGCAGGAGCAGGCGGTGGGCGCAAAAAAGGTGTGCGACCCAACGGAGAGAGACGGATGGACGGCTGGCGAAAGAGACGGGGCGAAACAATCAAACGTATGTTCCAGATCTGCCAGGAATTTACACTTAACGAAGCATGAAGCGGAGTCGGAGCGGAGCAGGGACAGCAACAAAGCAAAGCAAAGCAGGACGGAGCAGAGCAGGAGCCTCGCCAGATAAAGGAATTCAATCGAAGCTACCAAAGTTGACAGCGCCGAGCGTCGCAAATATTCAGGAAAAGAGTGGCCGGGCGGGCGGAGTGGGCTTGGGGCTTGGGGCCGTGGGAGTCACGGAAAACCTAAACCCAATCGTAGACCAAAGTGCAAATATTACCCGGGAAACGCTTTGCTGTTTGATTTTCACAGCCATGAGATTATCATCAGAAAACCATTAGAATTTTTATTGAATTCCGCACGCATAGAACGCCTACTCCACCGCACAGATATCTTCTCCTTTTCGTAACACCAAAAAGAAACGAGACGGCACAGGCTGTCACCATTACAGGATAGCGATGGACAACATTATAGTTGCAATCCTTGGGCGCCTTTTTTTCATTGGCATGTTTCTGGCCACGTTAATATCTCATATTACGTCTTACAATCTTTGAGAAAACCCCCGCATTATTATACTCTTCAAGGATAAGCCGCGAAATAATTCCATTAACATGATTATCTTCAATCGGGACAAGGACTTCCGCTCACGCACCCATCGCTATGGCAAATGTATACAAGCCAGGCCAACGCTTTCCATTTCCCTTCACCAATATTGACACACGCCAGGCAACAAACAGCCAGCCACCAAGCCGCATTGAATTATGTGCCTTGGGCTCAGGGAATGAAGTCAGACAGTTGGAACAGGATAAGCAGGAGGGGCAAGAGGTGCTGGAGCAGGACATTCCAAAGGATCCAACACTTTCACGCGCGTTTTCGTTAATCATTTGGGATTAGTGCCGAAAACAAACATCCGCCCCGGCCACAGTATTGTTATTGGATTTGAATTGACTTTTGTGCCGGGCATTTCAATTAAATCCACATAGGGAGCCGGGCGTCGTCTGGCTGTCAGACACCGTCTGGTTAATCTTTTATAATTAAACTGATTTAGCCCGGTCCGGTCCGGTCCGGTAGGGCCCGGGGTAAGGGTCGGGCTTTGGTCGGACCTTTGACTTGTTAGCATAATTACGCATTAATATCGTACATTCTCATTCCCAGACTAATGCGAATAGATAGTCCTCGTGGACACTTGCGCAATTTACTGTGCTTACATTTAAACCTAATTGAAATTTAGTTGTCCTCTGCCAGAGGATACCACCAAGTCCGTTAGTATGTTCATTCTATTTAAATGAACCCGCAAATGCACTTGTGCCGCAATCGAGCTTATTGTGTGACTCAATCCGGAATTGTGTCATTGATTAATTGCATTTTGTGTGGGTTGCAATCAGCAGAGGGATTGAAATTGGATATTGATAAGGAAACTATATTATATAGTGGGCTAGTGTGGGTAGTACCAGTCCGGACTGTCTTCATTAGCTTCCAGATATAATACTAAACGCTGAGTAGCTCTTAAAGTAGCTCCTGCGAATGAGAAATCATGTGTTAATAAACACACAGAATCTGTGTTGACAACTTTTGATGATTTAATTTATTAAAAGTCCTCGCCCGACACGTCTCTTTAACTTGTCATAATTTCTGTGGCGAAAATATTTCTTGCAGCTAATGCCACAATGCAAATTTCAATTACTTTTGTCAGAGCTAAGACAATGGACTGTTAGACAGGCAGACGACAACAATGACTTTTATGTGCTTAAATTTATGGAACATTTGCTCGGCAGAAGCAAGTACGCCCTGTGTCCTCCGCCCCAAGCTTCAAGTTCATTGACATCCCGAAAGCCAACAGAGAAATGCAATAATTCTCCAAAATGCATGACTACACATTCAACATATAACAAGTACACTCCGGAGTCGAACAACAACTTCGAGTACTGGCTTTCAAAGAGCTCTCGAATTGGCAACAAAATTACCCAGACTAATTCAAGGGGCTTACCCCGAAAAAAGCAAAATGCAAAAAGGAAATGATAAAATTGCCAAAATGTAAGCAAAATATATATGCATAAAATTTAATCTAGTTCGAACCGGGGATAGAAAAAAAGAAAATAAAATTCACAGTGCCATGGAAGCGGCACGCTTCAATAGAGCTTTCTCTGTTGCTTTTTCTCCGGCCCGGAAAATTTATTATCATACCGATATGCGTAATAACTTGACAATAAAAATAAATCTCAGGCCAATGCTATAAATATAAAAACATCAGCACAAATGCCTTATAAATAATAATGCGTACGACAGAAATGTTTGGTTTTCAAATTCCTTTCCCAGGCACATCCAGGGGGTACGACACCCTCGGAGTAAAAGTTAAAATAAACAAAAAGCTAAAAAAAATATTAGAAATAAACGAGCGAGCAATCATCATGGACCGTTGCCCAGGCCCAGACCCTGACCCAGGCCCTTGTTTATTGAGCGAGAATCTCCAATTGAAGGCACAGAAATTTGCCGCTAATATGAATATTGTCGTGAAACGGAAATGAACAAATGTTTTGACTACCCAGCCCAGTCCACGCCCACACCCACTCACCTCGACGTCCTGCGCCCTCCGCAAGCCATCAGCAATGAAGCATGCGAGATTTCATAAGAAAAGCGGTATAAAAAATGAAATGCCAAGGAAAAGACGGAGGACGATGGGGAAAATCGCATAGCGAATGCCGGGGTAAATGTATTTCTTGTTGATTGCCTTGGCTGACTCTCTCTTTTCGCTTTTGCGCTAGGATATTGATAGCCCTGATCAGGGACGATGGCGAGGGCTAGAGGGGGGCGTGGCATTGGCATTGGCAGGACCCAGGGCAGCGGAACTTCAATTTCATTTGATGCAGAAAAATTGCTGGCAATACGTAAGTGCTCAATGGTAAATGAAATAAATAAACGCTTCGATGCGTATTTTTGGCTGCTTCAGAATCGAGAATTGAGCTTGGGAAAGACATATTTCTCATTTTTGCCCATCTCGTTTATGCTCTGGGCTTTTGTTTTCATTTCGGCAATTTGTGAAAAAGATTGAAAAATTCATTCGCTACGAGAATACGCAAATTATTGATGGCCAGTTGGCGAGGTTAAGTGAAAACACAGCCCTTCGATCATTGGGATTACAGTGTGCATTTTGGCATATCGGTTACAAATTGAAAAACCTCCGACAGAGCAAACAGATATGCCAGTCGTAACTAGCTAAACAAGATTCATTTAACTTGAGGTAAACAATTCTAATGACAGCAGACGCACATCAGTTGTGTTATAATATAATGCACAATTTTTGGCCCATAACTAAGCTGTCAGGCAGAGGCTGCAGCTACAGCAGCAACAACAAGGACCTTTCCAGACGCAAACACATGTCATCGCACGCACAGATTGAACAGATTTAACAAGCGACGACATAATGCCTGGACTCCAAAGACTCCTCCTGCGCCACCGGCTCTTCCATCTGCACATTTACAAAATATACACAAGTAAATATACATACAAGCAAAATATTGTTTGCTCAGCTAGTGTTTAGAAAAGGGAATAAACATACGTGTTTGTGTGTCGCATGTGCTGTTGAGCTCTTGAGAAATTAATTTCAAGTGGAAACATTATCCTCAGGATGCCTGGATAGAGCGGGTGGGCGACTGGGTGAGCAAACAAATATTCAAAATACGGGCACAGAAGTCTTAAGTCCCCCACCGACAGCTGTGGACCCTGATAAGCCCCCGACTTCAAGATGACGTGACTGGCATTAGCCCAATATATGGGGGATATGGCCGGAGACAAACAGGATGTCGGGAGGATGTGGCAGGTAAGACTTGAACTGTTGAAGGCCATAATTGAAATGTATTTCAACAATTATTAATCAGAAGCTTAATTCAAGCATGTGGTCGGTCAGCAACCTGTTTATTTTTCTTACTCCCCAGCAAGAATCACATTAATTAGGATCTCAAAACATACTACCATCTGTAGTGCTTATTTTTTTTTCGCCACTAAATCCGAGTCATTTGTCAAGCCATACATACATCCGCACTTCATTTAATGCATATATATTTGATATGGCCCCAAAGGTGTTTATTATTAGCGACACGGGAATAATGGGCGTATGAGTAATTTCCTGCCGCATTCCTCCTCATTACTCATACGCCGCGTGGGCCGGCAAACACTTTGGCATCTTAAGAGGCCACTAAAAGGCAAAAGTCATAAAAGCAAAAAAGAATCAGAAAATATATACGTTATACGCATAAAGCAAGCACAAAATAAGGAAAAGCGAATCGCGGGTCGAGGAAATAAGTGAAAATGCTGCCGAGTGCCAGACAAATGAAATAAACTACAGGCAACACGGCGTAAAAGGTGCAACTGGAGGGGGTGCACCGGGAGGGGAGCCCAAGTGGCGCGGCATGGCTGAGTGGGTGGGCTAAGTAAAGCAACAATTATGCCTAAGAGGCTGACAGTCGACGGTCCACGGTCGTCGGCTTTAATAACACTTGAACGACATGAAAAAAAATAAATGTAAACCAGCAAAGAGAGTGTCCTGACTCCACGAAGTCGGTGACGGATTGTTGCTAATTTATATATACATACATACATTTGTGTTTTTTTTCGCCGCTTTCTACATATATGTATGTCTGGCACTCGAACTGTGTCCTTTGCCAGGCAGTGGCACTTTTTGTACTTTGTGGCAATTATTGAGGCGTGAAAAAAAGGAAGGAGCGAAAATAAACACTCGTCGGGAAAATGTAACAATTTCAAACTGTGAAAACTTAGTTTTACTTTTATTATTTGATGTATTTCTTTCATTGTGGTTTATTTTAAGCATTCAAGTGGAGGAAAAACAGAACAACTGCAAGTGCGTTATGACTTAACTTTCATTTATGAACTATTAAGGCCTTTGGCTTCAAAGTAGGAGCAAATGGTCAAGCATTTATACAAGATCTAAGCCCCCCTAAACACCGACACGCCCCATTATATCCCCCCATGTATAACCTATCCAGAAATCCACGCTAATCCTGTCTGCTTCAACGAGCTGCGGGATCCTTCCATTTGAGATGCTTGTTTTCCAGCAGCGCGCCTTGGGGAAATTAGTTTTGTGCGGTTTGCTTTGCCACGCCTCATTTCTATTATGGATTTTACTACTTCCTACCAACACCCTCGCACGCGGCCAGTCATAAACTTCATTTCCGCTTCCTGCCTGTGTGTTTTTTTGCGTTAAGTTTTATTTTATGGAAATTTCTCACCATTTATTTACCGCAAGCGCGAACTGAAACGCTTTCCTTCTATACCCTAAGACTGTATCTTTTTCATAAACTATGAACTAACAGAAACTAAAAATTGTCAGATATTGTATTAAATATTTCTATTCTATACCACTTATTGATTTAAATTTCCGCTTATTCATCATCTCTTGAGAAGCAAGATGAAATGGAGTGGAATATACATTTATTTTATTCCAAACTCATTTTCAAAGTTTTTTTGGGACAGTTTATTATTGGAAAAACATCCGCACACACCCAAAATACAACCATCTATGGAATAAAAATGTTTGTGAAGTCGCCATAGGATGCTCATTTCTTTGCACAGCCACCACAAGCTCGCAAAAAGAAGTTCCTCGAAGGAGGAAAATTTGAGGAATTTTCTATGAAATATTTTCCAGCATTTGTTGCTGCACTCGGCCACCAACTGTCGCATGGCTGGGTACAAACAACACTGGCGAAAAGACTGAAACTGAGGAAAATATTTGAAAACACGTAGCAAACATCAAACAAATTGCGGCGGAATCCTTTTAGCTAAGCTCCTTTCAGCGGCAACAGCCACGACAAACTGGAGCTTCTGCTGGTGCTTCCGGTTTGCTTTTTCGTTATGGCAGGACTTCCGTTCTGCAGCTCCGCTTCAAAAATTAATTCAAGCAGCAAAAGTGGCGCGTTGATAGCTTTAGAGTCACCAACCAGCCAGCCAGCTAGACAGACAGACACACTTGCCGTCTTAACGATTTTTATTTACCCAATCCTCGTCATGCCACACGCAGTCAGTGTCCTTGTTTTTTCAAAGCTAGCCAAAGTCACAGCTATTCAGCCAGCGATTCAGCAGTTGCCAAAAAATGTGTATCCCCTGTGTGCAGTAAAAAGGACACACGCTGTGAGAGACAGACCTTGTCTCAGTCGTCTGGCCTGTGCACACATGTGTCCTGGGAGGTCAAGACTACAGCAAAGTTCAATGTTTTTAAATTGAACACGAGGGCCACTCGCTAGAAGTAACTCATTAAGTAAGAGACATTTTTACAAAGAAAAACATATTCAAACACAACTTGAGGAACTTTCATATTTCTGCATGTGAAAGTGCCTTCAAGTGCGCTTGAAAAGGGAAACATGTGGACAGTATTGAATGGAGAGGTTTAATTTAGAGCCTCTTTCCAATTAAGCCATAAGTTCAACTCCGGATAAAGAATTCATAACCACACACGAATAGAATCATTCCGGTGACCCGCAAAAAATTCAAAGAAAATGAGGAGGGAAAACACAGAAAAGGATACTGTAGCCTCCGGTCAATATATGCTCATGTGTGGGAGAGGAACATTGTCCTGGATTGAGTTTGAATGCCAGCCTCCTCTGTATCCTTGCCAATAAGTCAGAGTGCCAGAGCAGGAGCAGGTCGCAAAAAAATTAAAATGTTTTATCTGCCGCTGAGCGTCATTTACATAAAACCGATTTCTGGCAAGGTCCTGGCACATCAAAAATAAAATGAAAAAAAGGATGCGGAGGAAAAAACTTGAGCCCAAAACTAAAGCAAATGGAAAACTTGCCAGGCAGGGAAATGTTGAAAATTTTAAATTAACTTTATGATGGCTGGGGCACTCGACTGAACAAGCACATATGACAAGCAGCTTAAGCGCTTACTTGTGCCCATGCCCCTGCCCCATGCCTTCCCCTACTCGCCCTCCCACTCTCTGTGATTCTTCGTCTCGCTCTGGCAGTCGTGATGTTGCCACTTAATTAAGGACATTGCTCCCTTGGCCCGAGGCATGCAAATGAAGAGCGAGGCAGGACGAAAAAAATATCATTTTCTATTAGCAAGCAAACAATTTTAACGCCGCAGCGTAATAAAATTGCCTCCATCGAGCGGATAGATAAAGGGGGCATGGCGGGCAAGTGGGTGGGGGTGGTAAAGAAGCGGCATCCCACTCACTTATCAAGGCTGATAAAAAGCAATAACGGAAAAATACTTGCGCCACCCACAGAAGCTGCAACACAATCGGGGGTAAGTAAAATCAGGCCAAAATGGGCAAGCCAAAGTGAATTTTTCGTGCACACACCCATACACACCAGTAGACACATACACACACACACCAATTGTGTTGCCCCACAACGTTTAGTATGGAAATTAAATTTGCATAAATAAACGTCGACATGGGAAAGCGACAACGACAGCAGCAGGCAAAAGCAGAGCGAGAGCTCCTAGGAGCCAGGACAATGACAGGACAACAGCCATGGCTGCCATCTGAATAGTGCGAGATATGGGGGAGCTGCCCCCTCACCCCTTTCTACTTCTACCGAACAAAACCAAACCAAAGAAATCTCAAATATGTGCTCGAGTTGTGCATAAACAAAATTAAATATATAACAGAGGAGCATGCTCCTCGGCCCCCTAACGAAGGGGAAACCGCAGCGCCAAGAAACAAAATCAAAATAAACACAAACCGAATAAAATAAAATCGAGAAAGATAGTGTGTTTCAAAAAAGGCGTAAGAGGAAAGTAAAATGTAGCCATTGCTGGCCGCAAAAATGCTCGTTCGAGGGGAAAACAAAGTGCATTTGCAATCTAAACACAATACGAGTGGGAATAGAGGATCAAGGACAAATCAAAGAGTTTCATTTGGAGAAAGAAACTGCTTGAAAGGACTTAGACAAGCGTTTTCCGGACTGGAATAAAGGCATCAATGACTTCACCCACTAGGAAACTTATATCTGAAGCATTTCTGAAATATAATAAAGGCCACTGCGCAATGAATCGGAAGAGATTCTGAGAAATAATTTGAAATCGCAGCTGTGTTTATTTTTCTCCTGCCGAATCAAGAATCACCTACTAAATATTCATAGGCTGAAAAACATGTAATTGTAATTAGCCAACATTCTTGAATTCTTTGCCCCATTCTTGCGTAAATTATGGCAAGTAACTGCCTCAATTAATATGCCATAAACAAAAGGGGTTTTGCCGCACCGACAAGCCCGGCACATGTGCTCCGCCGTGTTCTCATTACGGGGCAGACACCGGCAGCGCCTTGGGGGCTGTCATTAAGCCACTGCGTTTAGTTCATTATGACAGGCAAACGGAGACCACAGGACGGCGATACAGCGCTAATTTCGGGCAGCTTAAAGTCTTCATTATTTACAATGTCGCCAAAAAATTGAGCCGACGCCTGCCGCAAGGCCGCAGCAAACATTACTCAAGCTTAATGTCCTGTGGCCCGGTAGAGTGTGGGGCAATGGTGGGAAAACAAGTTCGTTGGAGCTCTCCTGTGGCACACCTTGACATATTTCCGTGCCACCATGAGCCACCGGGGGTGGCAACAATAAATAAACTAAGCCAGCGCAAAGAAGCCGCAGAATCTACACAGAAATCTGCAAACAAATGACAAACAGGAGCAGCCAGAGACAACTAAACAACAAACCAAACAAAACCACTGGGCGACTGGGCGAGCGGAAGGACTGAAAACACCGCACTGTCCTGTGCAATATTCCCTTTGGTCCGCAAAAAACCGAAAATAGAGAGAGAAAGTGTGAAACACAAAAGGGTAGAAATTTTTGGCAATTTCTGCCCAACTGGCCAACACATTACCGTGACCAACTTTTGCCATAATAGAGGCGGATCTGACGATCGACTCTGCATAAAGCAAATTGCAAGTGTTTTTTTTTTTAAATTTGAATATCTGCAAAAAAAATAATACAAATATTTCCAGATATTATGCCTCCGAGTGTCTCTAAATAGAAATATATTGTATCTAACAAATCAAGGAACGCGTATCGTGGTATCAATATTGTTGTTTTCCCAAATTTGAATAACCCTTTCGGCTTCCGGGCCGCCCAAATGATATTCATGTAAATGACTTTCCGAGGTGAGGGTCTGAACCCCTTTAGCCCTTGCTACTTGTAATTGCCACTCAAGTATACAGGTACAAAGGCACACCCGAGTGTGTGCGTGGCTTTATATTGTGTGTTGTGCGTTGTAGGTAGTAGAGCTGTGTGGAGCAAATAGCAAATATAACAAACATGCAACGCGTGAGTGTGTGGCATGCAAATAGCGCAGCACAATGCTTAGATTAGTGTCCACACCGGGGAAGCTGTTGTTGCCGTTCTACTCGGCCATAATTCGGCGCTTGTGTGCATGGGTCCTGTGGGATTAGCCGAGGGTCTGGGACAGGTGTAATTTGAAGTGGCCCTGATTCGAATCGATTGGAAGCGAGCAACGAAACCACTTACGCTGCGAATCCAATTTCCTAGACGAAAAGACTCAAAAGAACCTCGAACGATGCACGCAGAACTCATGGTTTATTCAGCAGCAAATGGAACGCTTTGAAAAGCCAGCACATACAAATTTCATGTCTATGTACAAGTCACTCTTCCCGGCATTAGCCCCATCGTCATCTAGAATCCTGCGAGTTTGAATGAAAAGTGTTCGCATGCCAGATGAGTGGCAAATTGCCGACTCATTTATGAGTTTAATTAATAATCGAGTTTGGTCCCCAACAGCATCATTCAGCATACAATGTTTTTTCGTCATTTTCCATTTTATTTTTCAATTGTTTGCCTGCCAATTAGTGAGTGGGAAAATAATAGCCAGCCCCGCCAGAGCACAGGTACAGGAAATTGTTTTTAGACATGCAAGATTAATTGCCAATTATCAGATTCTAGGTTCAATGCGTTTAATGAAGTGAAAAGTGCAATTAACTTTGCTTTTTAAGCTTGCAATGGAAGAATAGGTAGAAAAAAGTTGTGGTGGAAATTGTTGGGATGCGACGAAAAGGGTAGTATTATAATGAACTTTGTGTATTATTTAGTGCCGAATGTGGGTCAACTGTGAAGAGCAGAGACAGTTTTCAATTAAAATCAAATATTACAAAGTTAAACAAGTTCAAGTGATGACTGCGAAACTGTCATAATGTCAATCAAAGTGCTGATGGGCCACATGTTGCCTTTGGAACACCTACATAGTTTCCAACATGAGCTTCCTGGGGAAATTTTCGAACTGAGAAGCTCTGTTACTCTGCAGAAGGGGCTTCAACATTGTTCGAATTTCTGGTAAATAGAGTCCAACCCCTAAAGTCCTGCGATCCACAGCCACTGTTACAGATTCATTCTTTCACCGCAAATGTCTCTCGGCGGTGACATGTTAATTTGGGGGAAACTTATTACAAGTTGAGTGCCGAGCATTAGTGGGGGAGGACGACCAAGTGAAAATGGAGTGGGTGTGGGTATGGGTATGGGCGAATGGGGAAGAACTGCGTCTCTTTGATTTCCGCCAGGCTTCGAGCTTTAATTTTGGGCAAGAGGCTAATTCTCGGAAAATTGGATTCATCAAGATGAAGCCGACAAAGAATCAGCAGGGGGACCACAACCAGAATCCATTCAATTTTAAAGTGTAACGAAAATTGGAAGTCAAGTTTCTATTTCAGGAGGGGGAAGAAGGAGTCCCTTTAAAACGCTGAAGAAAAACTTCAATAAATTTCAAATTAACGCACACACCGACCCGCCGCCCGAAAAGAGACCTGGTCACAAGCTGCACAAAATCATTTTTACCATAAAATTTATTGCTTTCGGGTCTGGACTTTTTCCTCAAATATTTGTCACACACTCACTCACCCTCGCTTGCCAGGACGGATCCTTGCCGGGATCCCCGAAGATGGGCGGGGGACTGGGAAAAAAGTGTTTTATAAACCTTCAATTGCTGTCAATTTATTGACAACATGTCGCCGCAACTTCCTCCCCACTCGAGAGCTCCGGGCGGAAAGCGAGTCGAAAGAACCGAAACTGGAGACAGGGAATCGGAGCCAAAGACAAAAGGGCTATGACCGAAATTTGTTTGCCAGCCTCGGGCACAAAATATGACGAAGACGCTTTTGGCCTGCCTTTATACTTTTATATGTTCCATCGCTCCTGTTTTTGTTATTTTAGCATTTTTCCTCCTTTTTGTGTCCTTTCGACTGGGCCTGGCTGTGTGAGAAATGTGAACAATTTACAATAGAAATTGCTGTGTGTGCATTTGGCTGACTCGTCGTATACGCAATCAGCGCGCAATTGCTAAAAGCATCGGGGCAACAACAAAAACCAGGTGCCGTCGTGCCAGTGAAATCTTTTGAAATCAGGTGATACCCAGATAGGGATCAATACGGGGATCATGTCTCGAATAAAGATTACTCTAAGAAAGGAATAAATATAGATTGGTTCTAATGGCTAAGTTAGCCCAGTTTTTGTTTTTTCTTTATTTAATTTGTGTTTTATTAAAGGAATAATTATGGTTTGTCCCTTAAAGTAATGCCTTTGTAGATCTTCTAGCCACACATCTCAGCGAACATACCCTCCCTGATAGAGAATAAGAAAAAAACAAAACAAATGTTATATTTTACATTTCAATTGTTTTTTATGATTGCGCCCAAAGTGCACACGTACAGCGCTTGACAATTCTCGATGGTTGTCTCCGAATCCTCTTGTTGTTGTTATCAGGATGTTATTTTATTTGTTGTAGTCCTTGTTGCTGTTGTCAGTCGGTTGTCAATTTGGTTGGCGTGCGTGTAAATTGCCCAGCAGCTGCTCGACTGACAGTGTGTGTATGTGTTATCAGCATTTTCTTGATTTTATGGGGCATCGCGCCAAAATTGAAAGTGAAAAATGGTCTTCAGGTGCTTAAGTGATGAAGTGCCAATTGCTGCCTCACAACGCTCCCTTTTGGGCCTCTGCCTGTGCCATGATTGCACGCCCGAGTACTCTTCGTCCGCTTCCATATTGATTTCCTGTAAATTATTATTTATTTCGATGTTTCCTGTTTGTTTCGCCGCCGAAATTTGCGTGCGTGCCATCCCCAGAAAGTAGGCAACAAAATTTTATGGGCCCAAGGATATGTGGGATAGACACGAAATGCAATGAAATGGCTTCTATAAGGGCATTCTTAAAGGTGTCTTTAATACGCGCTGGAGTCCTAATCTCTTGGGTTTCGCAGCAATTTGTCAGCTTTTTAGCCAACACTTTCATTACAAACATAACTCACTTATGCCACTCAAATCAGCAGCATAAAAATGCAAATTAAACTCCAAAGGTTAGTCGGAAGCGGCGGCAACGAGCAGTGAAATATAAACATTATCCGCCCAGCAATCATAAGATATTGCAGCTCCCGAGAAGTGGGCCAACTCCCAAATGTACAGTTACGTCTTCAGAGCCAACTACTAAATTAAGGCACCCGACCATAAAGCAACGGCCCACAAAAGATGAAGAAGCTAGCAAAGATTCGGGGAGAAATTGTGGAAAAAAACAGCATCCTCCTGGAAGAGCGGTGGCAACAAACAATTTTACAACTTTAGGCTCGCGCTTACATAAAAATAAATTTCTTATTTACATAAAGAAACTTTTAGGTTGCCAGCCAGCGAGCAACAAAATGAAAAAAAGAAAGTAAACAAAAACTGAAATCAAAATAAAAACCGCAAGGAGGAATTCCTCTTTTTCGGTGTCGAGGTGGCAACTTACATTAAGAGTAGCAACATTTGCATATTTTGTGTATTTGGCTTTTGCCTTAATTTGTTTGCACATGTAAGTAAGCATACAAAGTGAATTTGCATGTTTAGCAGGCAAGGACACTCGAAACTTTGGCTGAGTTTCAGTTTTCATCAAACAATAAACATAAATACGAGGTAGTTCTGACGGAGGATGTTTTGGGAAAGCACTTCCCCATCTTTTGTCAACCAGATTGGTAGTTCCAATTGATTAAATTTAATTACTTAAATATTTTATTCGACTTTTGAAGCTCCAAGCGCAAAGGATGCATCGGCTGCTTCTGCAGGGAGCTGTCTATGTCCTTCCCCTTTTTTGATCCCTATTCCCAGTGCGGCATTTGGCCCTGGGCTGCTGGTTTGTTGATTTGCTTACTCTGCCAGACGCAGACAAAAGTATATTTAGACAACGAGTCAGGGGCCGAGGGGCCGAAGGTCCTGGATGGTCAGGAGGTAGGTGCTTTTTTTTCACAGTCATTTGGGCAAATAACGCTCTTTGTTTCTTTTTTTGCGCGGCCTCTCGTAGTGGCCATAAATATTCTGGCATTGTTTTGCTTTATTATTTTTATTGTTATTGTTTCCCCTTCCCTTTATTTATGCACCCAGCTCACCCATCCAGATCCCCATCCACCCCAACCCAGCCTCTTCACAATTTATGTTGATTATTTTTATGGCGCGGTCGCTTGGTGGCCAGTCCGTCGTATCAAAAACAGGAAACTATAGCCCGGCAATATGTCAATATAGAGTCTGGCTGTTGTTTGGTTTGTGTTTAACGTTTAACATGACAAATGGCCACGCCCCCTGGCTTAACGCTTCTGTTGTCAATGAAAGCCAATTTATGCCCATACATATTTAAAACGGCCATACAAAGGCCCGCCAAAGCAAACATTGGAGAGTCGGAAAAGTTTTGCAAAATGTTTAGAAATAGTCAGTCGAATGAGGACGTAAATGAAATCCTTTGAATATTGGTATAATTTAAATTTAATTATAAAAACAAAGCAATTGCAATTGGAAATTGGAATTAAATGAAAAACAGAGACTAGCCATATATTTTTAAATAAATAACTTTTAATATTACAAATGAAATGCTGCAATACCAGAAAAAATAAATAAATATGGTTATTTATTAGGTATTAGGTTTAATGGTTATTTATCCTGTAGGATTACCGGAACTATAATGCTGCATTAATATTTAATAAAATTTACATATAATATAGACATTAATTAATGTCACTGGGTTAGAATGCCCCTGCTTTTAGTTTCCCTCAGTTACGACTTGGGAACACAAATTTCTAGGAATGTAAAACCCCACAATGTACTCCAAGACCGGACTTTGTCGGGTGACACATTAACAGCCATCTTCCGCACAGACAGAGTTTTGAGGTTAAGCCCGAAACCCACACCCACAAACTGGCACACACACTCACTCAGATTTAGGGGGAATGTGTCTGATGGCATCACGGTTGGCTGCATACCAAGTTGCGTCTAAGCCAGGACCTTCGAAGTGGCTTAAGCATCGTCCCCTTGGCAGACCGCCCCTTTGCGCCCCATTTCTCAGGACCTCAAAAGTAGATGTCTCCTCGTCCTCCGTATCTGGCGCGCCGATGCTGATTCTTTGTGTTTTGTGTTTGGTTTTTGTGCGTCTGCTATTTTAGTAGCTGGCTATTAATATTTTACTCCGTGGTGCACGTTTTGTGGCCTAGATTTTGTTTGTTTGTTTGCCGGCTTGTTTGGCTGCCTGACGCCCTTTTATTGTTGTCCCATCGTTGTCATCGTTGTCGTCGTCTTCGCTGCCATTAATACGCTTAACATGGGTAACATGATAAGCTAACAAGTGTGTTTGTCTAGGTTCTGACTTGATTTTGATGTGGTTTACATTCCCCACCCGATTCAAGGGATCAGCCTTGACTTGCTTCTTAACCGTTTCTTTCTTTGGGATTAGGTTTCCCTACCTTGCTGGGTTTTGGGCGATCAAGGACTTCTTTTGGCACAACCAATAGCTTATACTCAATTCATTAGCACGCGTATTTCAACGCCAGTCTCCAAAATTAATTGAAGTTCATTATGGCCATTACAAATCCAGCAACCGCACATGGAAAATCAATTAGGAGCGGCGCTAGATAATAAAACATTGGGAGTGTCCACCGCAAATCGCTGCCGCAGGAATATAACACACAAAATCATTTGAAACACCAAACATTAAAATAAAGCCGCACAAACAAATGCGGGATTGCATGGGAGAGTGTGTCAATATTGGGATGTTTGTGGTCCTACAATGTGGTCGAAACACGTTGGTATACTCATTTCCGAACTTATCCACTCCAAAGGCAAACTAATATTATTTTCAATTTTAAATAAACCAGATACTTACGGCTGCTTTGCCGTCCCGAGCTACACATGTGTATTTGATCTTGTTTCTGGGAGACAATATGCACATTATGAATATGAGTGTACGTAGTCAGGTGCACCTTCTCCCAGCAGCAATGGGGATTATCCCCCGATGCAGACACACGGCACACAATCAGAGAAACCAGGGATTCAAAATGAACATAAAGGACAAACAAGGAGCAGGACAAATTTGCATTTGATGCGCGTTCCCCACGCCCACACACAGACTGGCAAAATGCAGACCTTGGCAGTGCGGAAAACCGAATAAAAACCCTCAACAGAATAAATAAAATATCGGGTGGAGATTGTGACTTTGTGTGCATCCAAAGTGCATAAAAATTGCATTCAACCGAAAAATATGTAGCTCTGGCGGCGAGAAAAGTGTATTTAAGCTTTAAAAACTTTACCGACTTACTGAGGATGAAAAAGAAAACACTCCTCGTGTGTTAATGATGAGACTAGCACACAAAAAAAATGGTTATTAGTTTCGAGGGGAAAATATTTCTCCCTCAATTAAAGGATTTATTTTTCAGAGAATATGAGAGCCCAGCCGAGGATTTAAATTTCTAGCGAATCTCCATCTCAATATCCTTTAGTTTGAGCCCCGTTTCCCCACAGCTGGGAAATACTTGCCAAACATTCAACTCATCAAGGGAAAGCGAATGCTTTCCGCATCTCTGGCTCATCCAGCTGGGAGCGGCGTTCGTCGGCAAGGATGCACAGTTGCAAGGACACCTGAGACTGACACACTTTCACTTTAAGCCAGTTGTAAAAGCGAGAAATTCACAGGATTAAGAGCCGTAATCCAACGCCTACCTGCCTCCTACCGATTCCACTTCACCCTCGCATCCTGGCAAGGGAATCCAGGCATCCTTGCAACCATAACCACCAACCCAACAGTCCACTTGTGCACCGGAGCGTTCTGCCAGCGACTTAACAACATTTTGCATTGTGCCCACTGTCATCAGCCGTTGTTGCATCGCCCTCGCTTTTCCAGTAGCCCCTCCTCCTCCTGCTCCACCTTCACCTCCTCCCACTAAATTTTCCGCCCTCTCTGCTGCCCATTTTCTCAGTTTCGCAGTTTCCCAGTGCAACTGCAACGGCTGCCAATGTTTCCGTTCTCCATCGCTGGGGAGGGACATTCTGCGTAATCTTGTTAGATAATTACCGTGTAGGGACCCTGTGGTTGTCGTATCTGTGTGAGCCAGTGCCAGGCTGTGCGTGCGTGTGTGTGTGTGGGCCAGGTTGGTAGGCCATTTCAATTGCCCAGCCCGCCTTACAGCTGCCAATCGGTTTCAGATCTCGAAATGGCAGCATTTGTAATTTCTCCAGAGCCAGAGTCAGATTTTGAAGAGTTTTCTACCCAAAAAGGAGCTGATTGTATTGTTCCTTTCTTAAATAAACGATAAATAATTTTAAAATAAAATAAAATCCTACCACGGTTGTTTATTATCTAAAATCCCGGATATTATTTCCAAGCCGGATATCCTTGGCCGAAACATTTCGATATCAATTTTAAAGTGCTTATGCGCATTTAATAAATATCACAAAATAATATTAACATTTGTTGCTTTTCAATTCGCAATTTAATTTCAAGTTTCATGGAATCACCGAAACCAATTACGGCGCCATGTCGAAAGCCGATAATCACCAATTTAATGGAACAATTCGACTAACAGCTAATTTATTTATTAAGCCCCATGGCCTTCTCTATTTTTGTTATTGTTTTTCGCTGAACTCTTTATTGCATGCAATGGAGCAAGAACGAGTTCTGGGAGTAACAAAAAAGGATGCATAAATTAATTTTTCTGCCGTGGGCAAAGGAAAGATCCGAAAAGGAAATTTCCCCGACTTTTTGATTGAATTGCACGCGTTGCATTTCTGCTCGGTCGATTGGAAAACAATTATCACATTTGAATTTTCCTTCAGCTTAAAAAAAAAGCAAATATTTATGCGACGTTCTGGATGTTTATTTGTTTTTATTGTTATTTTTCGTCTGTCCCCGGGGGCAATTGCAACTTTTACTTTCCATTCTGGCCATTTACATAATACAAATTGCAATTATCCTTAATGCGCTTAGCTTGCGACTGGACTGCACATAATAAGCCGCACGCTCAATTTCAATATTCTAATTGATTTTTTCAGTTGTCTATGTGGCGGGAAGTTGGCAATTTTTAATAACTAAAATTTAAGGGAACTTGGAATCTTTAACTTACTAAAATTACCTGTCCCAATTATGGGCCTCGACTGCAAAAACTATACACGCAGCTCCAATATATAAATATATACATAAAAATACCAGCATTTTGGGAATGTACACCGGAATACATCTTTACAATTTTGAAGATCACATTTTCTAGGTTAACTGCGATGTAAGACTTTTGTTCCAAAAATAATTAGGAAGTGTATACTTCCGGATAGTTTACTGCTCTATGTTTATTCAATTCGCAATTTCTATGCAAATAGAACTTGGAATTTGGTTACATTTACAATTTTAATAGTTTTTCAATTTTTCATTGAATTTTTATGACTTTCCCCGCCTCCGGGCCTCAGTCTGTCCCCGGCACCGGCACAGCCAAACTTTCTGACGAACAACTCACAGGAAGCGACGGCAGGACGATGGATGCCGCCAGCCTGGCCGCATAAATATTTTAGATTTTGCACACCAGACTTTGTTGCAGCAACAGAATCAGAGGGAGCGTGGGTGCCACGGCGGCAGCTGCATTTTTGGAGGGCCTACTGTCCGTCCAACTGGCGCAGGATTGTTAGCAGGGCTCTGGCCGTGTTGCTTCTGCCTAGTTGGCCAAACTTGCCACCAGGCAGCTGCCATGTTGAATGTTGGCGCTGCTGTTGCAGTAGCATTGCGGTCCCGCCAAATAGGGAGGGCAGGATCCCTCAGAAAAGAATACAAACTGCGGGTTACCTTACTACTGTTGAAGCTGGAATTTTAAATTCTTTTGCGAAAGTCTTTGTTAAAAAAGTAACTGCTATTTAATATCTTGAGTTTTATAAATTAAATTGAATTTTTCTCTGTGTCGCTCATGTCCTCTTAGCTTTGTTTCGTAAATTGTTATTGCAACTGCTGCTGCTGCTGCAACATTATTGGGCTCTCTGGTATTAATTTGTTGCCTGCACCAAAAGTGCTTAATAAATATTTTAATTAAGAAGAAGCATGGCCCGTGCAGGTCACAGGGCATGGGATCCTGGCTGTGGATCAGGTTCTTGAGGTCGAGCCAAAGGAGATTGAGAGGCAATATGTGCGGACTAATGACACACAAGCTCACGCATCCCAAGGGTCCTTCCAGGACACTTTGATGCATACAAGAAAAATGAATATGAAAATGAATGTCTGGAGGGTGTTCGGATAATTAAAAGCGACTGGGTCATTTGCGGGAAAATATAGTTTCAGCCTCGGGGAAAACATGTTTTCTTTTAAAAGGATTTAAGACATTAAAATTGATTGGGCTTGAGGTGTCTTAATTTTTGAGGCAACATCTTTTGTTTAAATAACACTTGTACTCCGCCATCTGAGAATTAATGTTTTAATCTACTCAGAAACCTCTCAAGAAAATCAAATTCTCTGCGTGGATGCAACTTTTTGGCATTGTTATGCAGTTTAGGAGATTTTATTCTAAATTAATCAAATTTCTCGGATAATTTTTGGCCAAACGATTAAATCTGAAACTAAAGTTTTTGCGTGAAGTTGGCCGAAAATTGTTCAAAGTTCAGCTTGAGTCGAAAATTGCATAAACTCATTTGTATAATGCACACGCTCCGCCACCCCGGCGCCCCCTCTCCATGGTTTTCCCAGATTTTCCCCCTGCCTTTGTGTGTGTGTCCCATCTCATCTGCATATGCAGCGACGGAAGCGATGAAAACTATGACTCGAAAATGTGACCTGCCCTCTGTGCCAGAAATAGGATACGTGGCGGGGTAGGGGCGGTGTGGCGCATGGCCTGGCCTTGGGCGACATTTAGCACTAGCCACGTAGTCCGCCCTGTCCCGGCACGGCCCGGACCACCCCACCCCATCCCACGCCCACAGAACTTAGCCTGGAACATGGCGGAGCTTAACTGTGACACATTTTACACATAATTTTCAACACCTAAATCCGCAAGTTAGTGCCAACCATCAGATTTTGCACACGTTAACGCGAACATAAAGCGTCGGATCTCGGATTTCGGGCTTCGGGTTTCGGATTTTCAACTGTGCCCGGCGTAAGGAGTAAAAAAGGAAGCGGAAAGGACCCCGCCGCCAGATGGACCAACCTGTTTTGTGCATTTTAAAGCAAACCGAGAACAGTCAGCCACGAATAAAAAATGGAGCATGAAAAGCGCCACTTTTGTGCATGCAGAAACAGAGAATGAGCTGAAAAAGTAATTCTTGAGCTCACAAAGAGGTCAGAGGTTAGAGAAGAGCTCGTGAAAGTCGCAATAGTTGGCATCTAACTTTGGGGCACTTTTGTTGAATGAAATGCATTGTTAAATAGCAAATGAAATTATCAACAAGACCTAAGACATTTAAGATCCAAAACAGTAATTGTAAATTATAAATAATCCTTACCCTGCTCTGTCAGCACTAGTGATATAGTGGTTCATATATTTGAAATTTTTGTGTTGAACATTACACATTGCCCTCCTTGCCAGGCACATATTTTGATTTATCAACATGAATATAATATATACATATATGCTGGACACATCTGGCTGTATGATTTACATATCAAGCCGACCGTCAACCCGACTGCTGTTCCTCTGAAGTTGTTGACCGTCCATCAAGTGACGTGGCTTGTTTGTTCCAAGCCAAAGTTTGCCTGGCAGAGCACTGGACGACGAGGCGGACCGAGATCCTGGGTCCGAGATGAATCCTTCTGGGAGCTGGGAGCGGAAATTAATAAAAACAAAAAACACTTGCACAACGATGGACAAAACAACATAAAATTACAAAGCAAAATTAATATGCAAAAATGTGATGTACGAGTATGTTGAGTGTGGCATATGTTGCATGTAAATGCAAATGGGAATAATATGTTAGAAAAAAATTTGGGTATATGTTTTGGAAGGAGGTCTAGCAAATCTATATGAAGTCTCATTAGAAAGAATGAGAAACCCAAGGGTCCAAAATGTGTCACTTTCCCAAGTCCATACCTTTGCCAGTTTTTCACCGATTTTCACCGACTTGCAAAGAATGTCTTAAAATAATTGTGGATCGATTCCCTATCGATCTGCATTTAAATATCAGACTCGAAGAATTTTTAAATTTTTGTGAATTTTTACGCTGGAAGCCCTATGAAAGTGGGGAAAACCCATGGATGCCAAAATGTGGGGCTCTTACAAGTCCATA
The DNA here is from genome assembly GCA_035047585.1 of Drosophila monieri. Lineage (NCBI taxonomy): Eukaryota > Metazoa > Arthropoda > Insecta > Diptera > Drosophilidae > Drosophila > Drosophila monieri. The sequence continues at coordinate 3,044,451 of JAWNPJ010000079.1, read as the reverse complement.
TCTGGCCAATAACTAGCAAATTAACTGATTGAAAGGAATTTCTTAAAAGAATCGACTTCACTCGCTATCGATCTAATATTAAAGTATTAATTATTATTATCGATCTAACTAAAATATTGTGATATTTTTAATAATTATGATGGATTCTGTTTGAAAATATAGGGTAGCAAGAATTCCGACTGATGATTGTTTCGATTTTTATTTGTATTTGTACTCAAACAGACAAGTTATATAAACTTGCACTGTTTACCATTTAGTTTTCGTCCTTTTAAAAGTATAAAAAGATCCGAACAAATCATGATTTGTTCGTGGTGTGGCATAAGTTTGTCAATGAATCAGGACACTGCTGCCACAATATTTTGCCAATCAATTGCCGCCTTCAGAAGGCTGAAAAAGAAAAGGCAAATTCTCCCAGCCAGCCAATGAAAACTGTGTACATATATATACAAGAAAGCACTCAGAGTCGGACCTCCCACATTGAACTCGACCCCTGACCCCGGACAAAGTGGTTGGAGTTGGCAGGGGCTCTGGGGTCGGCTGGCATAAAGATAAAATGCCCCAGAGGAATCGGGCAACAGTTTGCAAAAGTTTTCAATAAGCTTCGGTATATTGAAGCAGTTTGTGGATGCGCAGCGGAAATGCATAAACATTTATAAGAATTTCCTTCGAAAACATGTTAAACATAATTTCATGCCGAGGGAAATGCTCGCAACAGGATAACAGGCTAAAAAGGATGCGGAAGGGGAACTGTAACAAGTGAAATCAATTGAAGTTACTTGTAAATGAATTTTCACTTGGGCGGGCAAGGTTTCCAAATTTAAATAATGCCAAAGTTTTGAGACATTGGAGGGAAAGTTCTCCATCACATTGCCAAAAATGCCCAAGTTTTGCCATACATTAGTTCTAGGAAATTTAAAAATTATTCAGTATTTCTCTTTACATTATTCGATTGCATTCATCCAACCACGAATCGGTCTCTGTGGCCGGAACATCCTGCAAACGAACGCCCATCCCCTGGAGGACTTCCCGTGCCTAATGTCACCATAACTCAATGCTAACCTATTGAATCAGAGCAAATTAACATGCATATATCTGGGCGAAGCGATGCGATGCTCGTGTCGAGCCCACAAGGACACATGTCGCCCCCTGGCAGTGCCGCCCTCACCTCCACCTTCACCTCCTCCACCCACGCCCACTCAGAAACGGACTCTCGCGCCGTTTGGCATACAAAATAAGCACAAACAAATTCGATAACAAATGGTTCGGAATCGAAACAACAACAATGCAAGGGATATATATAATATATTTATAAAGAAGGCGAGCAAGAAGAGCGGAAAAAAGCAAAGGACTCTGGCGAATTTAAGAACAAATGACATATTGTCGGGGGCTCACGAGACAAGAGAGGGAGAAGGCGAGAAACGGCATGAGAGAGACAACATATGGTTAGTCCGATGTGTCCTTTGGCTCGCGTTTGTTTTTGTTTAACGTAAATATAAAATTTATTATCCAGCGGAGCGCATAAATTAGCCGGCGATGCGACGAGAAATCAGAAGCAGACGTAAATTGAGACCAAGGACCTCCCTGCCCCGCCCATTCTCGCCGCAGAGATCAAGTTGATGATGATAACAAATGAAATCAAATGAGTGGAATGTTGGATATGCCAGTGGCATAGAAATGGAGCCATCATTAATTGTGGAGACTCAATTTGTGGGTTCGCGGCATCAAGCTGATGCCAATAGGAGGATAACTTGATTTCGGAAACTTGTATTCAAATAAAGAATGAAAATTAAAGTCACACTAGGCCCTATTATTACATTAAATTCACACTTAACCGTGTCAGCGCTAATTACTTATCATCGCTTGACATCGAAAGTGATAATTTTCCCAAAACAAGCACACTTTCACCCTCGCCTTCGGTTAATTAACACATTTTCACAGGTCTCCCGGTGAGCTCTGCTCTGTTCTTAGAGAGACCGCAGAAAGTGGCAAACAGCATGCTACCTGGAGGCAGCATGGCTTTCGATGTGTTCCGGCCATAACTTTTACAGGCCAAAGTCGCTGCCAAGGCTAAGCACTCCGGCCCCCCGCCCTGCCTCTCATGCTTTCGTGTATGCAAAGTCCTTTTGAAAAGGCTTTGTTTGGTCATTAAGCCTTTTTAATGACTTTTCCCCTTTTTCAAAATAATACAAAAGGGGGAAATTGTTTATTTTCACAACGTTATAAGATTTTGTTTATTCGCATATGTATGGCAGGGAGTGAGAAAGCTCCGATTATAATGATGCGTATGCACTGATATAAAAAGTATGAGTGAGCCCGCCTTAGAACATAGGCAGAGCGAAAGCTCATTAACTTAATGCTAAAGATAAAGCGGCCGAGAAGAGTCGGCTTGCGACCAACAATAGCGATCAGATAAATAGGACAAATATAACTGAGAAACTATAATTGTTGTATTAGTTGTATATTAGTGATAGCTGTGGCTGCTGCCTGACCCGACATTCCCCCCCAGTTGAGGCCTGTCCTTCAACTTCATCCTAAAGGGGCAGTTAGCGAAAACTTAGTCAGTTCCGCTTGGTAGTTCCAGATTCGGTTCTATTATCGGCCATTTGAGACACTCCATCCAGGCCGGGGGCTAGATCCATACTTCTCCCCAACGGCCACTTCATAATATGAGCTGTGGGCGCGATTGACATTCTCTCCACGTGTGAACCGCCTCCACATACAACCCATCCAAGCCTTGTTTTCTGCAACAACGGTAGGCCAGCTGAAAGCTGGATTTGCGCAGCACACAATAGTTCATAAAATAGACTGGCTCCGATAAGCAAATCGATACGTTGTGGCCGGAAAAACTTTGGATCGGCTAAAGTGAGGTTGGCCGGAATATTCCAGCTGGAGACGTCCAAGCTGAGACTAGGCTGGAGATCCGTGATGCTGGGGGCGATGACAGCGTTGACAAAGGCCGAATATTCGGAGCAACAGGACCGAAGGAGCACATCGACGGATAATTCATCTGTCGCGAAACCAGTGTTGCCAATTCCAGACACTGCCATGTAAGATTTGCGTCTAGGAAGCTGCAGCTGACTAGCCAGTCGGGAAGTTATCACGTGCACTTGCGATCCTGAATCCAAAAGAGCTCGGCATGGAACAAAAACTCCAGTGCGACTCCGAACGAGAATGTTCGCTGTAGCCAATAAGGCTACCTCACTGCTGCGACCTTGGGCAACTAGTGCATTAGCCGCGGATGGTGAAGCGCTTATTGGCTCGGCGCCCTCGGTTGTGGCTGACGTAGATGATACAACAGAAGGCTGGCTACTGGATGACTGTACTTCCAAAAAATGCAGCAGGCTGTGATGCCTCCTCCCACAACTGCGACAATTAGCAGCGAGGCACTCACGCAGGTGATGACCAGGTTGGAGACATTTCCGACACAGACCGAGTCGCCTAGCCTCACCAAGGCGGCTCTCAGGGGCCATTAACAAAAATCTGGGGCATTCAGACACTACGTGGGACCACCCACCACATAATCTACAAGCGGGGGAAGGTGAATTAGTGACGATAAAGGACGATCTATTATTATTGTTCGAGACTCTACGTCTTCCCATCTGAGTGCCTGGCACGTAGGCGGTCATGGCCACATCCATAGCCTCCAGAGTCCTGCACCGCTGCTCCAAAAATTCTGCCATCGACTCCCAGGTAGGGATGAGGTCCAAGTTCGACGCATTTTGACATTCCTCCCACTTGACCTGGGTAGCTGGGTCCAACCGTTGAAGGAGCACTTGGACAATGATACTGCTAGCGATCTGCATGGTCGTCCCCAAATTTTGCAAGGCTCGCATGTGGGCATTGAATTTATCGGAAAGCCCTCGAAGCGATGCCACTGAGCCACCTTCCAATAGGCTGAGGCCCAGAATCCCGTTCACATGAGCCTGAAATATTAACCGGCGGTTATTAAATCGTCTTTCCAGAACACGCAACGCAACATCATAATTCTCCTCGGAGATTTCCAAGGAGCGAACTGCTTCTAAGGCTGAGTCCCGAAGACAAGATCGCAACCTCTGCAGCTTTTCCACCTTACTTATGTGAGGATTGCAGCCCACGATCGTTGAGAAAGCCGAGTGAAACTCAGCCCACTCCGAATATCCTCCGCTAAAAGTAGGAAGAGGAAGAGGAGGCAAGGCTTGAAAACTCCGACTGAGCGCTGAGTCCACCTGAATACTGGAAACTCCGCTGGCCAGGGTGGAATGGGCAGCAATTCGAGCAGAGCGCAACGACGTCTCGTGCTCGATTTCAGCATGCATCGTAGCTACAAGCTCAGACACTGTCCATCGCAAGTCGCTGCTTATCTCAGAAATATCTAACTCTTCAAGCTCCCCGTGGATGGCTTTAAAATCATCGTACATGGCGACCAACTGGCCGTGACGCACATGGAGCATGGCGTCTTCCACCTTTGACATTGGCTGCAGGACGCCTTGGATCCTCTTCAAATCCTGGAGGATACCCTTTGCCTTGCATTTTAAGATCGCACTCCGAGATGGAGTGGGTTCTCCTGTGACGGCGCCGCTGGAGTTCATCGCCACTATGATTGAAATTCGCTCACTTTAAGTAAAAACACGCACAAATTAATTTTGGCGCCAAATTATGGCTCTTGATTATTTTATTATATTTAATTTTATTTGAGCGCAGCGAACACGATTTATCCCACTGTGCGCTCAGAACCGTACGCTGAGTTGTGGAATGTATATATATATGAACGCTTGTGTGAGGCGAATGCACTTGCAAGTGGAACGTATATATGTATGTATGTATGTATGTATGTTGGCGGACCGGATAACAATTGTATTTTATGCGATTATGTATTTTATATGATTTGTGTATAAATACAAAATAATTGTTTCACTGATGCACTGTATGCCGTTTATGTTCAAATGCACATACATATGTTAATACACCGCACAAAACTGAATCATGTATGTTCGCACTGGTTCTGTTTATGATCGTGGAATTGTTAATTTTGTTAATTATATATTATATATTATATATATATTAATTTTATAATTTTATTAATTAGATCACGTCGGGGTCACCAATGTTTGGTCATTAAGCCTTTTTAATGACTTTTCCCCTTTTTCAAAATAATACAAAAGGGGGAAATTGTTTATTTTCACAACGTTATAAGATTTTGTTTATTCGCATATGTATGGCAGGGAGTGAGAAAGCTCCGATTATAATGATGCGTATGCACTGATATAAAAAGTATGAGTGAGCCCGCCTTAGAACATAGGCAGAGCGAAAGCTCATTAACTTAATGCTAAAGATAAAGCGGCCGAGAAGAGTCGGCTTGCGACCAACAATAGCGATCAGATAAATAGGACAAATATAACTGAGAAACTATAATTGTTGTATTAGTTGTATATTAGTGATAGCTGTGGCTGCTGCCTGACCCGACAGGCTTGGAAAGGCGAATTCCACAACAAAATCCATGGTAACATGACCAGCAGTCGGCGGTAACGAAAAGTTTTGGGCCAAGCCCAGTTGAAAACTTTCAAGATTCGCAACTGCAACACTTCTGCAGTTCTACTTTCAACACGCACACTGACATAATCCCGCTGGCACACACCGACTCACACCACAGCCATTGTGCACATCCTGCATATCCTGTCTGTTTACCAAATGAGTTTTGTGCTAGTTTGTTTAAAGCCTTGGGCCCCAAAATTTATGACGACAGCCCGGGAGGAACCGGATGGGTGGAGAGGAAGGGGTGGCCGCTACCCAAGTGCCCCTATCCGGGGACTTCTTGGTGTAATGGACAGATAACTGTTGCCTAATTGTTGTGACATTTATTCGAGACCGAGAGCGGAGATAACTCTACGACTTCTCCACCGTAAAAGTTACTTGACCATTTAATTCGTTTTCGATTCAAATGCTATTTTATTCCGTAGCTTCTGCACTTATTCCAATGGATTGTAAAGTTGAAATTGGAAGCTGACACCTTTCCAGGAAAGTTAAAATCCCCATAAATGACTAGAGCTGAGACTGAAAATATATACTTCAATTATTGTGTTTTGTACCCTTTAAATAGATGTTTTGTTTCCAAATCAAACACTACTCTGCCTAAATAATTTAAACTAATAAATTGAAATTATGTTGAAACAACAAAACATGTTTTGTTTGGGTTTAATAGCATGGTGTATGGGCTTGGTGTTACATTTTAAGAGTGACAATGTCGCCAAACGAGCGAGTGGGGAGTGCACCTGTTGCCAGGACAACGCCGTTTCAAATTATGTTGGTCAGAAAGGAAAATATTTCTGCACTCGCGGGGTACAAATTCCATTTCATTTAGCGCTTAATTAAATTTTATTTGAATGCATGGCAGGGGGTGGGGAACGGGTAGGGGGCAGTGGCGCGAATATTGAATTCCGCGCGTAAATTAACCCAGAAACGTTTTCGTGCATGAAATGCCAAAAATTTAACTAAAATTATGCACCTTTGTGCAGACAGAAGAAAAACCCACCGAAATGAGCGGCCTTTGAATGGGAGTTTGCCATTCCCACAGCGGCCTCTGCTCCCCTTCCGGGGAATGCATAAAACGCTGATTGCACCACCTCCTCGCCCACCTCCCGATCTGCGGAACGTGACTGAGTTTACACGCAAATAAATACAAAACTCGGAAAGAGGAGCCGCTGCAACAATTCCCGGCTCCATGGGTTAAGGATCTGAGCAGGAACAGGAAAGTTTGCAGCAAAAAGGCCAAAGAAGCAGCAGAAGGTAACACAAATATGAAATGCGGCTGCCGAAACAAAAATGCTATTTATTCGCCACTCCAACGCAAAATAAAAATAGAAAATGCTTACAAAAAAGGACTTTATCACGTACCTGGAGTGCAGGGCTGGCGACATCAGCGTCCGTCAGGTGGCGCTAGTCACTGAGCGGCAAAACGGAAACCGGAAACGCCGCTGACAGCCCCATGAAGGACTAAAAAAAAACACAAAAAGGGGCACAGCTGCCGTCGCGTTATCTGCATTTTGTTGATTCTCCTTCCTCGGCATTATGCATGAAATATTCTCTATGTTGCGCTGTTTTTTGCTGCTTTTTGAACCTGAGGGAGCAAGGTGTGATAAGTCGGGATTACGCAAAGAAATGAACGAGATTGTTGCAAAAGCCGGAAAGTCTTCAGATGCTCCAGGACGAACTTTGCATAACAGATCGAAGAATATTGAGGCATAGAATGTCTAATATGGAGACAGATGGTGTCCTTTTGAACCGCAGCTAACCTCATCTGGCAGTTTAAATTTATATTTTCTATATTAGTCCATAATCCCGACTAAAGTAAAACGGAAAGGCTATTAAAATGTAGTCGGTTGAGTGGCACAACCTTTTGGTTTTCATTCAAACGGTATGTCGGGTCATTGAGTTTTCACATCTGAGGGGAAGTCAAAGCCAAAGGCCTCAAAAGTCCGGCATCAGAGAAATCAGATTAATCACATTCGAAGGGCTTACAATTATGGCAGATACGGAGCCTGGGGAAACGGCAGGTCCTGCATATGCCACATTATCCTTATACTTTAATTAATTTCTAATCCGAGCTCATTGAAGGCGACTGCAATTAGATGCCCGATGACGATGGCATGGGCTTGTTGGCTGGCAAGGATTACAAGGATATGGCCATTTGGCCCCTAACATTTGTCAAACATATCTTTAGCCTCCCCACCCACACTGACTCCGACCCTGTCAAGGATATGAATTTGTGGATGTGAGTGTGAATTGCGGAATTGGCCGGCCATCAACTACAAATTAGACATCTGGAAATTTAATTGTCAATTCGGGTTCCAGGCCATCGGAAGGGAGACGATAATTAAGCTACAACCGGCTGGGGATTATCCGCCTTCGTATCCGCATCCGCATCCACATCCCGAATATCCTGTGGTTACAGGCTTTGAACTTTAATGAACCATGTTGGCTCCAAGTATGTAATCCGAATTTTCAGTTTTAATAATTGCTTGAGTTTTAGTATTGGGATTTATTAATTGTTCCGTATTTAAGCCATAAATTAAGCCAAAAACTTTACTTTGAATTTAAATCTTTAATCTTTGAACGAACATTATCCAATTAGTCTTTTAGAGACTCAAGCTGGCAAAGAACAAATCAGGATATGGACAGAATGTGCTAGCTGAGTGCCACGCCCTCTTATTCCCGTCGCCTTGATTTGTGTGTTCGTGGTAGTTTATCTGCCACAGGAGCTGAGTGCCACGCCCCTGCCGCCCGCTTCGGGGGCACTTTACACTCAAATTGTGTTAATTTGCATATTGGAAACTTTTGCCTAATTGAACATAATGCCACTTAATTAAAGTTAAGACAAGTTTTTGACGGTAAAATGGTTTAGGCCCAGAAGGCAAAGCAGCAAGGGAGTGCAGGGGAGGATCGGGGAGAGGGGGAGTGGCGTCTTGGCAACTAAAAGTATGGCCAACATTTATGGCAGTTTGTTGTTGAAATTTACGGCAATTAGTTTAATATGAGCAGATTATGAGGGACGCTGCTGCAGGACGAAGCACAAAATCCTTTCGGCAGTGGGAAATTAATTTGAGGGGCATCCCCAAATAAACAAGCTCGGGGCTCAGGACAGAAACCAGAAACAATTAGCACTTACGAGTCCTGGACTTGAATGTTTAATGATCCTTTGGCTTTTGAATTGTCGCTGGCAAATGGTAAGTATCCAAAGTACTGTCCAAAGTTATCCCTAAAATGTTTATTAGTTTAGAAAACTTATATTATTTATGCAATACAATATTTATTGGACTTAAGATTAGTAGTCCTCGACGATCAAAGCTGTTCCTGCCAAAAGGATTTGTTCCGATGTCCCCGAGACATTATCCACATTTAGATGGCATATTAGCTTATCCCTGCTGCTTCGGGAATACAAAGGCAATTTCGGATTCGCTTCGTTTTTCTCTGAAGGATACAAGGAGTTTTTGCCAAACTTCGAGGCAGAAGAAGCAGCCTGGTTATGTTCCTCCTTTGTTTTATATGTAATGTAAAAAGGGTTCGACTTTTCCTGTCCACTCTTAGCGCCATCAATCTGGAATGAAAGGTTTCATGTCGAAAATCAGTGCGCATGAGCAATATATTAAGGTTTTGAAAAAAATGTAGGATATTTTCAATCAAGGGTTCAGAGTAGCGCCACCTAACGGAGTTTAGAATATTCTTAACATTTAGTGTGGCTGTTAAGTGCTCGCTGAAAAATACCAAACACTACCGTGCGCCTAACAGCACTGTAATATTAACAGACTGTTATCATTCGATGTCGATACATTCTCAACACCTGTCTGGCAACCCTGCTGTGCCGGAATGTCAATCAAATGAAAACAAAAAAGACAAGCGTGAAAAAAACCAAGAAGAACGGCCTACGGACTAAATGTTAAATATCGATGCGGTGAACGGGAGCCTGAAAATGGAGGCCGACAGCATAGGACAGCCGATAGCCGTAAGCGAAAGAAGGCCGGGCATGGAGACGCACTTTATGGCAAAAATGGGGAAGGTAAGAGACACAAAGACAGACGCCCAGAAGCCACCGTGAAGGTGTTGGAGGAGGGGGTGGTGGCAGGAGGACTCACTGGGGACCCCACAAAAACAGCAGGAAATAGTTAACCCCAAGGATTAGACTGCATATGTCCAATTGGAAATTGTTTAGCGGCTGCTCGTTCTCTTAGCTGTGCTGAGTTTAAGGATATGTAACTATTTCTGTAATCCTATGAGATTAATAGTTTAGTTTGTCTGGAATTATGGCTACTATTTTGTAAGGAATAAATGTGTTTATCACTAGGGTCTCCTAGCATTCGAAGAAGGAGTAACAGAGAACAAAACTGGGTGGTACTTTATGGTCTATATCCTTCTAGATCTCAGCTTACCTTGAGTGGTGCCAGTTTCAGGATCACAGATCCGTTGTCCTCTCTATTCTGCAAAGTTCTTAGTTCCAGACGTTCGGAGGAAACGCTCAGCTTTCTAGACTGCAGTAGCTTCAGGCAGGCAAGCAGATTCTCGCAGTTGAACACCTGCGACAGGTTAACCTCCTCGCCAAACTCAAGATGCAGTTGCTCCCGAAATCTTTGCTCGGCAGCCTGGGCACGGACTATAAGGGCTTTCAGAAAGTCAACAGCACTGGAGCTCCCAGGACCGCACCAAAGCTTCAGCCAGGTGGCAGGAATCTGAAATGTTTTGAGATTAGATTCTTCCTTCGCAAGGAAGCCTCTCTATGCGAACCTGCTGCTCAGCCAAGGCTCTGAGAGTGGTGGCGTCCACTTCCTGGGCGTCCTTCAGCCAGGCGTGCATCTGGGACAGGGTCTGGTGGACAGTGCGGTACAAGTCGCCCCCCAATTTCAGTTCCGCCAGGACAAACAGGGCCCAGGGAGACTCGCCAGGATCAGACGTGGTCTCCTTGAGGGTCTGCAGGATCGAGCAAGATGCCGCTAGCTTCCGCCAGAGGTTCAGCAAAGGCTTGATTTGGTGTTCCAGTTTCTGACGATCCTTGAGGTTGTCCGCGGCACCTTCTTTGGCCACTCCAGGTGCCAGTTCCGAACCCCTGCCGTAGTGCAGGCTCCTCAGCTCCTTGATGACCCGCTTGGCCTGCTCGATCTCCCGCTGCTGCTGCGCCTGGCTGGCCAGGCCGTACATGCTGGGCTCGTCCAGAGCGGGTAGCTTCTCCAGGGCCGCGTAGTAGTCCTGTATTTGGTGGCTCGTGGGTATGGAGAGGGGTAATCCCAGTGGGGACCACCGGCTGCTAAGGACATCAGGGGAGCAGAACTGGTTCAGGTAGCTGCCTAGAATCTCCAGGTCTCTGTGGTTGTTGATCCTTCCTCCGTAGGCCAGAGCTTCGCTCAGACGCTGCATGAGCAGCCAATCGCACTTGCTGGAGTTGAGCTGCTGATCCATCCACTTGAGGATGCCCAGGGCAGCCTTGAGGTCGGCCTCCCCGAATTCGTAGTACTTGGACCAGCCCTGAGGTATGAACTGCCGCCTTTGCTGGAGAACCGCCGTAAGGATGAAGAATACCAGTCGCATCTTGAGGTTCTTCGGTTGGTTCTTCATGCTCGGGTCCTGTTCGGCGGCATAGTTCTGCAAGAGCCGCAGGACAATCTGCTTGAGGCCCTTCGGCTGCTCGTAGCGCACCTTGAGGCATTTGAAGACGGCCGACTCGGAAAAGCCTTGCGCGGTCTCGCACAGCAACCACAACCGGAACTCCTTTGACTTTTGCATCTCGGACAGCTCCCTCATCATCTGAGTTAGGAACTCCGGCACAAGGTGGACGTTCTTCACGCACAACCAGTGGCCTTCCAAGGCAGCCTGCCGCATCTCGGAGAGCACTCGCTTCTCCGAGCCCCTGCCGATGGCCATTTCCCTGTACTTCTGATTGGCCCACTTCCTGAGCTCCGTGGAGGGATCGGTCTCGGCCTGACTTATCATGAGGATGGGGCGGTCGCAGCTGCTCTGCTGCAGCAACTGCTCCACCGAGGGTTGGGTGGAGGCCTCGGGGGAAACGCCCAGAAGATCGCTGCTCACCTTTCGCAGTTGTTGCAGCATCAGGTCGGGTCTGAAAATCTGGGCAATCAGCACTCGCTGGAAACTTGGACCCAAAGGAGCTGTAAGTTTGAAAGATAATTAATTGAAATAAGACTTTTTGAATAAATTTGTTGTCCAACTCACGCAGCACATCATCCGCTTGGGCCTCGATGAATCCTCGCCAGATGTAATCCTTGTCCAGCTGGAGTTTGCCTCGGAGGTCCGGGAAGAACTGCAGCAACATGGCCAGTTTCAATTGGGCGTCTTTTGTCATGCAGTCGGGCAGCTTTCCCATTTGGTTCAACAGCATGCTGCCATCCGAGCTGCCCATGAAATTGTTCACGAACAAGTCCCACTCCCTGGCGCTCAGTTTCTCCGGATACGCCTGATGGCAGACCCAAAGGGAAAGGGAAAGCTGGCTCTCCCTGGACGTGGCTCTGGCCAGATTGAGGTAGACACTCCTCACCAGGAGTTCGTATACCTTGGATTCCTCGCGCTGGCTTTTCGAAAGAGCTCCCAGAAACAGTTCTATGAATACTAGAGCCGACAGGTCGTATCCTTTGATGAGCCCAGCATAAAATGCGGATGCTTTGGTGCACAGCTCCTTCAAGGAACCGAATTGGGACAGCAGAGTGTCCTTGATCTTACCGCTCTGTTTAAGGGCCTCCTCTATCTGGGCGCTACTTTGCTTGACCTCATTAAGGCTGGCCAGGAGTTGGTCGTTACGCAGGATATCGCCCTCTGACTTTGACAGTTGCTCCAGGAGCTTGTCCTGCATCTCCGCCCGCTGCTTCAGCAGATCTCCCTCCTTCTGGAGCAGCTGAATTCTTTGCTGCTCCAGCTCTGCGTTTTTCAAGACTATTGCCTTGGACATTAGCTGGTCGGCCAGCCCAGCGGCTGTAACCGTAAATCTCAGCAGACTCAACTGACTCAGTTGCTCTTCCGGCAAATCCAGGCGGTGGGACTTGCTTATCAGGACTAGTTGGAAACACTCGTGTAGATCCACCAGCTTGGAGCCGATTGCCAGCTGCCTCTTGTTGAACCTCACGTAGGTGTGGCCCTGCAGGAGTTGCAGGATAGGCGGACGCAATTGTTCGCAATCGGCGACCAGAAGGGTCTTGCCGAAACGTACTGCCAGCTCGAGTTGATAGGACAGCCTCTCGTTTCCGTGGGTGGTGAGCTCGCAGGGTCTGCCGATTCCCTTCAAGTATGCCATCAGCCATTCGCCTGCTGTCTGTGTGGGATCCAGGAGCAAGGGGATTGGGCGGGAACCGTACGGCAGAGTGAGCATCTCCCTGAGGAGAGCCGCGCTCTCGATGATCTGGGCATCGCGAGCCAATCCCTGGCTTTCCCAGATGATCTGCTGCTGCTCCGTGAGCAAGGAGCCCCGGAGGTCGAAGTCGGATGGAAGGTGAAAGTCCGCAGCCAGCCGCTTGAGGGAGTAGCTGTCGGATAAGAATGTTTGTAAGAAATCCAATGAAAGATTCTTTAACTCACCTTCTTTGTTCCAGCCCCAATCCGGCGTAGTAATTGACAGCCAAGGCAATCAGCAGAGTCTTTGCATCCAGAGTCTTGTGGGCCTTCTTCAGCTCCGCCAGCTGATCGCTCCAAGTGGCGTATTCCGCACTCAGCTTTCCCACCAACAGCTCTGCGGCCTGCAGATTGCCGCTGGCCTCTTGGAGCTTCAGCTCCAGGACCGCCGCCTCCTGGGTGTAGGTCTGCAGTTTCGCGGACAACTGCTTCACTCGCTTGTCCACGTCGTCCAGGCCACTGGCCAGCTGCTGCATCTCGTCCTCGGCAGCATTGAGATTCCTTTGCAGCTCATTCTGCTCCCGCTCTAGGGGCTTGATGCTCTGGATCACCCGGGAGTACCGGACACTGGCCTGCACCCAAGCTGCCAGGGGAGCAGCGGCCGCCGAAGCCCTCTTGGCGTTCTTCGACTCGTAGGAGTCCCCTTTGGCGAGAAGCAACTTCTCCACGGCCTCGCAGTTTTCTGGACTGATGCGGGCGGGATCCAGGGACCGTATGTCCTCCTTGACTCCCCTCTTGGCCAGGAAAGTCTTCATGCTGTTCCAGGACGTGTCCCGAATGCCCATCAGGCGCAGGACACCCTCCAAAATATCCCGCACCGCCTCGGGCGGAGCTCTGAGAGATCGGATTTCGGACAGGGCCTCCGATTTGATCTGGCCCACAGCGTTGCTGGCTTCTGCCAGTATCGGTTCCACCTCCGCCAGCTCCTGCTGGATTTCCTTCTGACGCTGCTTCAGCTGCTCGCTGCTGCTCTGGGTCTGCTGCTTCAGCTCCAGCATACTGGACTTCTGCTCGTTGGCGTTTCGCATGGTGGCCGAAATCATTTCGAGGGCGTCGTTGGCCAGCTGCCTCTTCTCGCCCAGAGCCTGTTCCTGGGAGGCGGCGTTAGACTTCAAGGTGCCCACCAGAGCATGGGCCGCGGCCAACTTGTCCACGCCCATCTGGAGTTTGCCCAGACGCTGGTCGATCTCGTTGGCCGCATTGCTGTACATGTGAAAATAGGTTTGAATCAGCTGGTAGTACCTCTGGGAGGGCTGATCCGGGGGCAGTTCCTCCGACATGTCGGCAAAGTGGCTGCAAACGGGCACCTTGCCGCGCCCACTCCCACTACCGGATAGTGTCTCATTGAGGAGCTCGATGAATTGCTTGGGAAGCATGGCGAGGGTCTCCCGAGACTCCCTTCTAACGTACAAGAGATCCATCTGGCGGTGCATGGCGGGATAGGTTTCAAAGTAGTCCTGGACTTTGGGGCTACCGGGGTCCAGTACCAAGACTATGTGCAGGTTCTCACGGGCTCCTAATAAACAGATAGAAGTTAATAAAGAAAAAGGAGGGTTCTGCGACTTACGTTTCATGAAATAGGCTCCCAGGGACTCCTGGTATCCTTCCAGCTGAGCCGCCTGCTTCAGAGTACTGGCTACCGCCTCTAGATCGTCGCCAAAAAGTTCCAAAATCTCGCTCCCCTCCAGAAGGGCTTCGATGGGCTTCAGGATGTCCGGGACATAGCCTATCCAGTTGTGTTCGATGAGCAGGTAGCTCATCTGCTGCTCCAGAGCAGCTGTCTGCATGGCCATTTTGAGGTCGTTGTAGAACTCAGACAGGTCGTACGAGGGTCCTCCCTGAAGGGTTATCACCTTGGCCTCTTGCATGGTGGCCGCTGCGTAAATGGCTTCCAGGTGACGTCCTCCAGACTCGTCCAGGATGAGCATGTGGGCATCATTGCGGGACAGGACTCGAGTTATCTTGGCAATGTGATTCAGCAGCTCTTCAGTGATTGGGACTGCAATGCTGTAGCTTTCGGTGTCTGTTAAATAAATGGAAAGGATAAAAAATATGGAAAAGGATAATCTGCCCACTTCCTAACTATGTTCTATTCATTTCTAACTACTTTCAGTGGATGACCCCGGAGGAGGAGGCCCGACAAAAGTTCATCATGCGGGAGCGCGATCGAGAAAGAAAACGAATCAAACGCCTGAATCCTGAGTTCCGGCAGATGGAGCGCGAACGGGATCGGTTCCGCAAGCAGACGCCCCGGCCCAGTGTAGTTATCCAAAATCCGATTGCCCCCGACTGTCATCTCCGACCTTCCTCTTGTCTTGAACCTACGGAAATCGCGGAGGGCAAGTTAAACCTAAGCTCTGGAGCATTCGGGGTGAGGCATTCAAAGGGAGCGGGACGTCTGTCATTAGAAGTATTAGAAATGTTGCTTTCCAGTCACAAAGAATAAGATCTAAGTCAGTTTCCCGTAGGTAGTCGTATCACCAAGAATTCTGTAGCCCCTCTAATCCTTATTCGTTGATTAGTTTGGTGTAAGTACTCACTGCATATTGTGACCTGTCGTTGAACTTCCTCCAGCCATTCGTCGTGGCTCAGACTCCGCAGTTGACCCCGGGATTTGGGCGACTTGGGCACGAAAAATACTTTCTAAAAAATTAAAATTATTAAATTTTTCTTAAATGTAAGCTTTTAATCAGAAATCACCTCTTTTCCGTAATATTTACGCATCGTCTGCTTGAGAATCGCCTCGAATTGCTGGACGTGCTCCTCACTTATCAGTCTATCCTTGAACATCCCCAACAACTCGCAGTGAAGTGCCTGTCAGGAAAATAGTTTTAAGAGAATAGGTGCAAGATAATATCCGGAAGCCCTTCCGCTTTCAACAAGTTAAGTTTAAAAAAACTACATACCTCGTTGAAATCGGAGGAGGGGTAGAAAACGAGGTCGTGCAGCAGCTTCATGATGCACTTTGGACTGAACTGGTAGTGCGCCTGCCTCCCTCCCGTGGCCGTGAAAGTGGCCTGCAGCTGAAATAGGGGCGAGTCAATTAGCAGCTCCTCGGATGTTGAAAATTCCCGAAAATGGGCCATAATTGGTGGTACGAACCTTCTCGAAGCACTCCATTAGGCTCTCGCTGGCATGCTGCAAATTGACCCCGCCGCCTCCCGCTGATCCTCTGCTGCCCACAGCCCTGAAGTGCTCACCCAGGAGCGGTTCCAGCCGGCGCTGGACAATTTCCAGCATGTCCTGGCTGGTGGGCCGCGACACCCGCACGAACTGATTGATGGCAAAGTACCGTGGCGCTATTTTCATCGGATTTCCGCTAATGGAGGCACAGATTTGGAGCCCATTCACGCCAATCCACTCGAGATTCTCGGCATAAAATCCCGCCCTTTGGACCAGTTGGAATAGAAGTTCCACCACCTCGCACGCTCCCCAGGAGTCCAGCTGACAGAGGTCCAAGTTCTTCATGAAGAGGACCAATCTGGCCTGCTTTGGCCGATACTCCCGGCCCTTGATTCCGGTCACGGTGACGCAGTGCGTCCTCAGGGTGTGCAAAATATAGCTGGGCGTCAGTTGGGTGGAACAGTTGATAGTGACCAGTTGGTAGCCAGAGTTCTCCATCACCGCTCTCTGCAGGAGCAATGTTTTCCCGGCGCCACTCGGCCCGATGAGCATGAAGGATGGCAGCCGATTACCCTGAGCACTCAGTAGGGTTTCCAAAATCTCCAAGTACGATTTCACGTAGGCTGTCACAACCAATTGAGAGCCCTTCTCGGGAGTCTCCAGTACGTCCAGGGGATACTGCTCCAGGGCGTTTCTCCGACTGTCGTAGTGGGTCAGTTCCGCGTGGTTGGGATTCGGGATGTACAGATTGGCGTGCTTCAGGAATAGTTGGGCAAACTCCCTCTGCCGATCATTGGGCATGTAGCCGAAGAGGGCTCTCAAGGTGGCTGCTCCGTATTCCTCCAAGGACTTCGAGCCGTGCACTTGAAGCAGGAGGGAATGGAGGAAGTGAATCCGGTTGATCCCGGGTAGGTGACTGAAAATCAGGAGAATAGGTTTACTTTAGGAATAGGTATTTCCGAGGGGATTACCTCAATAGTCCTTGACTCTCCAACCAATTAACTGCATATTGAAAGTTTCCGTCTACGTAGTTCTGGAGCAAGTCCCCGTAGTAGGGTTCCTTCGAGAGCTCGTGTCTTAGTATCTCCTTGTCAGGATAACAGTCGTAACTTTAGAAAGTGTCAAGTGAAATAGTGTTTAAAAAATGAATTCATATTTTCAAACCTCATGTTCACGATTCCCATTCGGGAAATTGTGGCCGGAGAGGCGTGCCTCACATCGTCCGTTTCAAAGATGAAGTTTACGTTATTCCCGAATTGGATCCTCCAGCCAGATGGCAGAGTTAAGAGCCTGAAAGTTAATTTGGAAATTGATGAAGAAATGCCCCTGTTTCAAGACAAGATGAGAGGGCAACACACTATGCTACATAAGACCAAGCCAGATCCAGACACCCATTTCCCGATCCAGACACGACCCATCCCGCCGACTGCCGTTTGCGATTTGCGTTTGCCAACCAACCGCTCTCTCTGTAATTTCAGCTGATGACCCCCGAGGAGGAGGCACGCCACAAGTTCATCATGCGGGAGCGAGATCGCGAGCGGAAGCGGATAAAGCGCCTCAATCCCGAGTACCGGCGCATGGAGCGAGAGCGCGATCGATTCCGCAAGAAGGCACGACGTGCTAACGTAGCATTTTTCCAATATTTTATATTATTACTATGAACATGCACACACCCGAACACGAAACACACGACACACCGACACGCCCACACCCCCGCACACCCACATTCCGGTCTGGTCCTTGAGATTCTAGGGGGCAGGGGCTGAGCTTATCCCCGGACTGTTGACACTCTCCGAACCCTCCAAACTAGACAAACTCCCACAGTTCATGTGGCTGGGAACGATGTGCTTTAATATGTTTTCCCCTCTTCGATTGCAGCTGACCCCCGAGGAGGAGCTGAGGCTGAAGATGCTCCAGCGGGAGCGGGACCGGGAAAGGAAGCGAGTGAAGCGCCTGAATCCCGAGTACCGGAGGCTCGAACAGGAGCGGGACAGAGACAGGAAGAAGGCCCGGAGGGCCAACGAAGCCTTCAGGCAGCTGGAGAAGCTGCGAGATAAGATCAGGAAGGACCGCAAGAAGGGACTCCTCGTCACGGACCCGGGACAGCTGCCGCCGGAGTTCGCGGCCATGATACCGCCAGTGCCTATCGTGAAGCCAGAGGTGGGAGTTCCGCCCACGCTACCACTGCCACAGCCCACGCAACAGCAGCAACAGCAGGTGCAGCAATTGCAGCAGCAGGTGCAACAGTTGCAACAGCAGCAGCAACAGTTGCTGCAGCAACAACAGCAGCAGCAACAACAACAACAGCAGCAGCAGCAGCATCAGCCACAGCAGCAACAACAACGTCCACCGCCCACGCATCTGCACGAGCAGCAGCTGAGTCATCAACTGGCCCACCAGCGGAACCGGGTGATGACCTCCAGCACGCTCTCTCAGCTGACCTCGCCCCCCGCACACGCGTCGCACCTACAGCAGCTGAACAAGCTGCAGCAGCTGTATCCGCCCAGAAGCTTCGGTCATCCCGCGCTGCCCATCACCGGCGTAACGCTGATGCCGCAGCTGTGCCACCCGATCCTCCACCAGAACCTCAGTGCCACCCTCTACGGAGGACCACCTCCCAACGGGATCAAGCAGGAGTACGGCCAGGAAGTCTCCGCCTCGGCCATGGCGGCGGCGCAGGCGGCAGCCCTGGCCTCCCTGAGGAATCCGCAGCAGCAGCAAGCGTCGCAGCAGGAGGACGCCGATCTGGCTCTGAACCTCGAGCCCGAAATCATCCTCCAAACTGCGCCCGATGTCAGTCCCGCCCAGCAGCCCCAGCATCACTTCAGTGCCCACCAGCATCAGCAGCAACAGCAGCAGCAGCACCACCTGCAGCAGCAGCAGCACTGCAACATGTTCCAGCACATGGCGCCGCAGGCGCACATGCAGCACATGCGATCCACAGTCCTGCCGCCGCCGCCCTCGGTGGGGCTGCCACCCCTGCCGCCCCCGCCACCTGCCTCGCACCAGCAGCAACAACCTCAAGCAGCGCCGCCGCCACAGCTGCAACACGCGCCACAGTGAGGACGCACCTCTCGCCTTTAGTCCTAAGCTCAACTCGCTAGCCAGCTAATTGCATCTATTGTTTGAGGGCACACATTCCGGGAGTTGTGATCGCTACATATGTGTAAAGTCCTTGGGTTTAATCGTCCTCGAATCCTTTTTAATGTTATAACTTTTGGACTTCAAGTGTTTTTTTATTTTATAGAATTGAGTTTAGAACTCACCGAGATTATCAAGAAGTTTTTATTAATTCATAGAAAAAGGCGCTTTGCAATTGAACGATTTTTGAAATTGAATATTATTGTGATAAGAAGGAACCGGATGCAATGGCAGGATCGGAAAGATTGTAGGTTAGTTCTTTGTAGCCCGACTCCTGTGGCCGTCACAACTCTAAGGGATGTGTGCCAGCCTCTCATACGCACACACTCGCACCTTCGCACTCAAACACACTCATCCGTTTACACATACAGCGTGTATGTGTCTGTATTTAAATGTATTTGTTAAGTAGGCGCCATTTGTAAAATGCCGTACACACGTATTACGTTAGTTTAGTGGGCTTCCCGGTCATGTGTTTATATTTTTTTTAAGCGTCGCCGTTGTTTTCAGCATTTCTCTGTTTTTTAGGTCTGTACGTATTTTGTTTAGTCGCTAAGTGATAGAGATACAATATTGGCAGTTTTAGGGCACGATATACACTACGAAATAACGATAACTGTATACTTATATGATATGATAACGTAAGGCAGCCGCAAATAATTAATACGAATTTATGCGCAAATCGAGAGCGAAATACAAGTAGCAAACAGAATTGCTAAACTTTGAAAAATGATAGTTACTTTTACTCACTTATTGTCATCCAGAACTGAGTTGAGTGCCTCTATCCACTCCGGGTCGATGCTGCCGTCGCAGACGATCCACGAGTGAATGTGCGGGGGCTCCTGGTTGACGACCACCGCCGTGTGGGTGAGCACTCCGTCCTGCCACTGTCGCGTGTCCGCGTCCAGGCGACCTAGCAGCTGCACCCGGCTCATGGACTTCGGACTAATCGTGTGCACCCTAAGCTGCTGGTGGCCGCTGAGCGCCTGTCTGAGCAGGGCCATGACGGTGGATTTTCCGCACCCCGGCGGTCCCACCACCACCACGCCCATTCGCTTCTGCAGCTGTTCGTGCAGTTGGAGCGCCTTTTCCATTTGACTCTCGCTCCGACAGAGTCCCAGCTGCCCGAAGGCCGCGGACAGAGATTGATGGAGAGCCGTTTCTGGAGCGGACGCACTGCCAATCTCGGGGAAGACATTCCGGAGCAGCATCTCAAAACGCAAGACATCCTGGGGGGCAAGCTTGGACATGGTGGAGGCACGCAGACATTGCACCACCACCGACATCTCCGCACTGGCATCGGAATCGGATGCCTCCGCGTCCGCCAGCCGTCCTCTTAGCCCCTCTCCGCATACAAGGAGCACTGTTTTTAGTTCCCGCAGTCCCCAGTCGTAATGCCGCTGGGCGGAAAGCATCTTTCCGCACAAATCGAAGAGTTCCACGATGCGGGACGCGATGGCAGACGCCTCGGCGAATCCCTCGACGAACAGCATAACCCGGGCTATTTCCCCCGGCTCCGGTTGCTGCATCACGATGGGCCGGAAAAGGGCCTGAATATTTCCAGGCAGCTTTTGGCGGCCACCGTACTCGGCTCCCGCCGGATTCAGGGTCACGAATATGCCGCAGTGCTGGTTGAGTTGCACCTGGAAGGGGGGAAAGTTTGAATGTTTTTGAAGAGTTCCGCCTAAAGAGCAAAAGTGTCTATCATCACCACTTCAAACCTCCTCATAGGAATCCTGATTCCGGAATCACCCAATTTCCACCTGCACCCCATAACATAACTCATCCTGCTCACCTGTCGCTCGCCAATCTGGACACTGCCGGACCGCTCCTTGAGGGCGCTCTGAATGGGCTGGATTAGCATGGAGATGGATGAGAGGGTGGCCTCCTGCAGCCGGTTGAACTCGTCGAAGCAGCCCCAGGCCCCGCAGCGGGCCAGCCCGGTGAGGATGAGGCTCATCGATTCGGTGTCGACATTCTGCAAACAATTCATTGCATAATGACAAATAGCAGAGGGATTACTATACACTCGGAGAATAAATGGAGGGACTCTAAAGGACTAAAATGTCCCTAAAAATAATTTAGTTTTTTGTAAAAAGGAATAAATAATAATATTTAAACAAAGAAAAAGAGTAAATGAAATAAAAAATGTATAGAATATTTTTCGGAGTACTTTTTACCTCGTCACAATTGAAAACCAACACCAGGCGACCCAGCATGGCACCCAGGGCTTTGACGCACTCCGTCTTGCCGGTGCCGGCTGGGCCGAAGGGATTACCCCCAAGGCCCATGTGCATGGCCTGTGTGAGGATGAGATAGCACCTGTGGGTCAACCTTGTGTGGACCAGCTTGCTGGCCTGGCCCAGGAACTCGTAGGCGTATTCAAATTCGGCGTACACCATGCGAACGCAAACTTGTCGATTGGCATTAGCCACTGCCCCGGATGTCCTGTCCCCCTTGCCGAAGTAATATCTGAGTTGACACAGCCAGTGCCAGTCGGTTGTGTGCACCACATTGTGTTGCTGCAGCTGCTCCACTACGCCGGAGTAGTGCACCAAGTCGAGCAGGAGGGCCCTCAACTTGATGCTGACTAGGCTACCGCTCTGGGATCTCTGCTTCATAGCGGCCAGGTGGTTGATTTCGTCCATTAATTGTTGTCGCAGCTTGGCCAGGGACATGCCCCCGATGGCCTGTTCCGTCTGGCGGGTGAAGTGAAGAGCTCTGGCCGTGGCCAGGACCTGGCTGGCATAGTTCTGAAGGATTTTCTCGCTGAGGTTGTCGCTTCCTCCTGTAGTGCTGGAATAGCATTCGTGGATCTGGTCACGGAGAGTGTCCTGCACGACGGTCACCAGTTGATTGAGCCAGTGCTGATTACAAGGAGGAATTATTAGAGAGAAGAAACTAGTCAGGATAACCACTCACCTCTATGTCGCCTTTCATCTCCACAGACTGTCCCAGTTTCAGCTCATCGCCCTCGGCACTGTGAACCGCCGTGATGCTGTAGGATTGGCCTTCCGAATGATTATCCGCCGCCTGCCGGATGCTCAGACTATGGCAGCCGGGGAAAATCTTACGGATGTGCCGCTGGATGACATCCGCGTCCTTGCTCGCCTGGCCCAGCAGCTCCAGCAGATCGTCGTCACCCAGGAAGTAGAAGCGCGGGAAGGAGTTGCGCTTGTCCTGTGGAAATGGATTATTAAGATTGAAGGATTTCGGTTGTCAAAAGCGTCTCACAGTTATGTAGCTCATCAGGTTCTGCTGACACCTGGCCAGCTGCGTCTCCAGGGAGTTCACGATGGTGGCAATGTTGTTTATCTTGGTCAGCGAGGTGACGCGCGGATCCTGTTCTATTTCGCGCATTACGAACCGAAAGTCCTTGTCGATGCGCTTGAACAAGGCCTGCTCCTGCTGCAGCGTCCCAGAGCCGAACACCGGCTCCAGGTAAACCCAACTGGGAAGAGGTCATATATTTAGTTATTAGATAATTAATGAATGTCCTTCTACTCCTACCGCCTCTGGGAGTGGTTCAAGCTGCTGAGAAGAGCATCCAGAGTATTGAGACGACTTTCCCAGAGTTCCGCCTGATCCGAGAAACTGTCGAAGGCAGCCGAGTTCTTGGCGGACTGCAGCAGCGACTGGTTGTCCCCGATCTTGTTGAGCACTTCCTGGTAGTCCTTGATGAGGGATACGCTCTGCCCGGAGGCATCCGTCCGAGTGATCAGCTTCAGCTGAGCAGTCACCGACCACTGATCCAGTTCGATCAGAGCCTGCCTCACAATCTGCTCGCTGGCAGCCTGGCGCACAATATTCCCGATCTCTGAGGCGGACGACTGCAGGGCTTCCATGTCCTGCAAAATGTCCTGCAGGAGAATGGAGTGCAGGGGCTTGGACGTCTGGTGATTCAACAGCTGGAAGATCCTGGCCCAGTGGCGCTCACTTAAGGCATCCGATTGGAGCTGCTGGAGGAGGGGAAGGGAGGATTGCAGCCGCTCCACCTGCTGGCGGATCCTCTTGGATGGTAGGTCTATTGAGGCGTGGACGGAGCCCTCCCACTTGGCTATGAACTCGTTCAGGACATAGGGACGCCTCCTGTAGATGGCCCACTCCTCCTGAAGGATGGGCTGCAGCTCGGTGAGGAAACTGTCGTAGACCTGCCACTGCTTCGATTGCCGCTCCATTTGATCTTCGATATCCGTGAACGGCAGCAGCATCTCCGACGGAAACTCCATGTTGAACTTGGAGCACTCCTCGAGGAGCTGCTTTTTCTTCTCCTGCAGCTGCTGCCAGTGGAGACGCCGCTCCTTGAACACCTCGAGGCCGGCATTCTCATTGGCCTCCAGCTCGGCTATGGTTGACTCCCAGCGGAGAAGAAATTTTTCAGCCTCGTTCTTAAGGTTCTGAAGCTGGGTCTCAGCCTGGTTCTTGATCATGTGTACCTGCCGCTGGAGGATCACGGCGTGGTTTTCGAGCAGGGGCTGGAGCTGCTCCCACTGCTGCAGGATCGCCGAGAGGGCGGTGACCCTTTCCTTGCACCAACCGGCCAGGCAAGCGTCCTTCTCCCGCACAGCGTCCAGGGTCTTGGCGATCTGCGGCATTTCAATCATTATCTTTTCGTACTTCATGCCCGACTGGCTGATGCTGCCCTCGTCCATGGGAACGTTTTGTAGGAACTGCAGTGCGCTCTGTAGAAACTCCTGGATCAGACTGACGTCCGCCAGGATCGATGATCGCAGGCTGTTGGCCAACGCCTCCCAGTAGCGGCGGCTGATTAGTTCAATCTCCGAACGGAGCGGCAGGACGTTGATCACGATGCAGTCGATGGACTCCTCGGCCTGCTGGATCTTGGCCAGCTGCTGGCTAAAGTGCTTACAGCCCTTGAAGTTCCGGTCCCAGTCCCCGGCCTCGTTCAAGTGGATGCTACACAACTGCTCCACGTCTACGCAACCCAGGGCGATCCAAGGCAGCCAAATGGTTTTGAAGTCCTCCAGTTTGTCGAACAACTCCGTGGCTCTTCTGTAGAGCGGTCCAAAGTGGTGGCTATTCAGGGTGACCATCGACTTGAACAGGTCCTGGCTCTGCTCCGAGAGCCCGTGGAAATTGCAGGGCCTCTCTATAAACCTCCTCAGCTGGCTGAAGTACAGATCCCGGATCTCCTCCACGGGAGGACTGTAGACGAGCTCGCGTTGTCGTAGTATTAGCTTTACGTGTATGTCCGGTAGCTTATTGTTCATATCGAGGAGACCAAGGATGTACTGGTACTCCAGGACCTTGTAGAGCTGGTGGTCCCAGTGCAGCTTAAAGGCATCCAGGTGAGTGTACCCCTGCCGCTCCAGGGTGGCCACCAGCTCGCGCAGATGACGCAGTTCGTCCTTCCAGATCTGGTTTTGTGTTAGCAGATCGGTGGACATGAGCTTTACCACCTGGAAGTTAAAAAAGGACATATATTTTATCAAATCCCTTTGATTTATTTTCAAGTGGCTACTCCCCACACTCAATCCATCCTCCTTTTTCCAGTGTTCCAATGGCGGACGGAGTGGTGAGTTTGAGTGTGCAGTGTTGTAAACCGTTAAAATCCCTTACCGTTCTCTTGGCCTGTTCGTGATATCCGCCCAAAAGAGTGTTGTCCGTGGAAAGCTTGGAGACAGCTGCCTGCAGGATATCCACGTAGCGCTGGACAGAGGCCTCGTCCTGCCAGGCTACAGTCTCGCTCTGCACTAGTCGCTGCAGCTCCAGGGCGTTCTTGAGCATGATCGGTCGCTGGCAGGGAATCATCCTGTCCCCAATGGTATTGTGAAATGTGGCGATTTGCTGCAGTCGTCGTGCATAGCACATGTACTTGGCCGCATGGGTGGCAGCGGAACGCAGTTCCAGAGGGACGTTGTAACCCAGATTCTCGAACTCGCGAACATCTTGGCAAAAGGTCACAATCTTTGGGTTGAAGGTCACGCGCATTAGCTGGCGGCCTTCTTTTTCGAACTTCACCACCGCATGGTCGTCGCGGAGTCTGCAAAGAAGGTTTAATAAATTATTGGTAATAGTATATCTAATTTATGAGCCCTATTCTTACCTTAGCTCCCCACTTTTCACCGCCGTAAGGCACTGACCCGACCAGATCTCAAAATTGGTGCGCAGCAACGACTCCGTCTCCTCCTTGATCTCCTGAACCGCCTTGTTGATCTTGTCGAACCCCTCCCGGCCACTGATCAGGTGACTGACCTTCTCTATCTCCTGGATCTGGTGCTGGACCACCTTCAGCCAGCGGCACTCGTTACAAATGACAGACAGATGGCCTGTATCCGGCTCCATATTAGAGTCCACCATGGCCTGGCGCAAGTCCTGCAACAGGATGTGCAGCGATTGAAGAAACTGCTCCCGCTCAATGGTCAGCAGCTCCAGAACAGCCGGTCGTTGGATGAGGGTTTCGTACTTGGAAAAGATGTAGATCACCTGCCGAGGATTGCTCAGGTGATGGTGCAACTGGGCCTTGAGAGCGGCGGCGATTCTTTCATCAATTGGCTGAAGGACCTGCTCAAAGTGCTGCAGAGCCTTGTGCCATTTGGACTGACCCAGAGAGGATGTGTCGAAAATGTTGAAATCTAAGGATAGGCAAAGGTTAAAGTTTGTTATTGGCTTGGATTTATCTAGTAATTTATTATATTTCTTTAAGAAAGAAGAAGCTACGTACCCGTAAATGGAGCCTGCTCCTGGAACATCTCCTGAAGCTCGTTGTCGTCTAGCAGAGTGGCTATCTGCTTATACAACTGCTTAATGCCACGAATCTCACTGAGACGATCCTTAAACAGCTGACCCCGCTTCGGAATGTGCGGATCTCCCAGCCAGGGATGCTTGAGGTAATTTGGCCAGAACAGGCGGGTCAGGGAGTCGCAAAGCTGGACCCAGGCATCCACCGTGTCGATGCTCTGGCTCATCAGGTTGTTCACGTGACTAGAGTTCAGGCTCCAAATGTCCTCGGCCAGGAGCTGCGTGAGACAGACTTCGAGAAGCGTCTTCCCAATGATATCCAAAAGGTCTGTCATCCTTTGCTGTGGATAATTGTAGGGCAGCCGCCAAAGCTCATCCAGGTTGCTGTGGGCGTGGTCGAGAAACTCCTCAATGGTGCCACTCGGACTAGCTCCGTCAATTGTGCTGCCGAAAATAACAAGTATATTGTTTTTATTCCCCACACGAATAGTGGCCTTACCTAATTTGCTTTTCAATATTCTCCAGGACTCCAATGAACACCTGTGCCGCCTCGCGGTCCAAACGGGAGCTCGACTTTTGGCCAAGTTTCTGCTTCCAGTGCTTGATTTCATCCCGCAGACTTGTGATTCCTTCAAATCAGAAAGCGATTCAAGAAATGTACTATTTTATGATGAAAATATACTCGAAACCCACCGCTCTGAGGCAAGCCCAAACTGGAACCCAAGTTCTGATGCAGGTTATCCAGAATCATACTCAGTTCTGGTCCATATTCGTTTCTCTGAAAGTGGACGAGAGTTAGAAAAATAGTTGCTTAGGTAGCAACATGAATATATTGAAAAAAACCATCCAATTTGCAAGGCAAAGCGTAATTGACAAAATGAAATTGCAGACTGGATTGAATTATGCGCAAATGCGATTAAAACTGTACTCAGTGTTACGGCGAGATGCCCGTAAGGACTTTAAGCCGGGTAAGGGAATTACGCAGGTACTGGAATCCACACATGCAGCCCCCAACTTACCCGGGCGGAATTGGCGGAGGGCGAGAATACCCGAGAAACGGAATTGTAAATCGACTTGACCATTCCGCCTTCCAGGGTTAAAATGCCAAGCAGTGGCTCGGAGGCCGTTCCGTCCTCCCGATTGTGATGCCCCACCTGGGGCACCTTGTAGAAGAGCAGGCAGAGCTCCTCATTGGGTATGCGGTGGTGGAATCGGATTTTGCCATCCGATTTGCTGTGCACTGCCGATATGACCGTGTGTTCCTCCTGTTCCAGGAACTCCAAAATCATGGCCGTCTGTTCGTCCAGTTCGGCGCCCGGCAATCGAGCCGAGAAGTATTCCACTAATAGGGTGATTAAGTTTCTGATATAATAGGACTTGATAGGAAGTTAAATTCTTACCCGAGGTATTTATTATGAATTTTGTTCGCTGGGTCATCTTTTTTCAAGATTTTCAAGCCACTTCACTTCTTCTTAACTTTCAGTTTTAAGCAAACTCTTTCACTTTTCCGAAAAGCAGGCTATTTGTTGTCCTTTTAGGTTGCCAGGGACAACGAAAGTACAAGGTTGCCTCACAGGGGTTGATTTCCACACAGGAAAAGGTTGATCGGTTAGTTAAGAATATTATGCAGGTGTAATAACCATTTTTTTAGTTTGGAACTGATTTTTCTATTTAAAAAAAAAACCTTAATTCTACAGCTAAAATCTAAAAATAAAGATACCCCTTTCATTCTCTAGGTGTGAGTTAGTTTCAGTTACTAAGTCGGTTGTTGTGTTTGGTGTTATTTTTTTCTTGCACCTGTTGTTTGCCTTTGGGCCACTGACACGTGTTCCAGTTGCCATGGCTTGAACGGCGGCAAAGAGTGGCAATGGGGTAGGTTGGATTGAAGGGGGATTGTGTTTGCTTTTGTCCAGTTTTCATGCATCCCCTGGCACTACATCAGTTCACTCTCAGCTCGTGCTAATGAAACGGAGCACTCGACTGGGAGACTGCACTAAAAATGCCTCAGCAGGTTTATATCATTTGAATGCCCATTAATTGAATTGTGCGGGCGTGCACAAATAGTGTCTTCTGCCGGACAGGTGCGACGAACACGAGGGACGACTCAAAGGACACACCAGGCACCGAAAACTCCGTACATGGAAGACAGGACACGACACGCTGTGACAGGACTCAGGTTTATGGCTTTGCCAAAGCTGTAACAACTCAATATTGGGGGGCAGCTGCTGCTCTGACGTGCTCGTTGGGATTAGATTCACTTTTTAAGACCCTACTTGGGCTTTAAAAGGATCTAATGAGATTCATATCTTACAATTGAAGCCAAAATAGTTTTTAAAGCGTTTGAGTTCTCTTAGCCCCGTTTTTTTGAAAAAACTACCTTGATATTTGCATTGCCTATTCAATTGTTAACCATTCATTTTCCATATCCCTTTCTGACTTTGCCAGAACTTCGCTGACTTCTAATCGCATTTTCGTTGAGCCCTGGGATTCAAGTTGCGCCCTAAGTTTCCCAGAAATTTAGTTAGGCCAAGTTGCTCCGTAAACTATGAGCTAGGCTACCGCATATCCCCTTAAAGGACACGAGGGAGCTGCTCACAGAATTTAATAACCGGTGCAGGCCGGGTGCTTGAGTGGTTTCAGTGGGTGGCTCCAAGGAAAAGCCAAAGCCGGAGCCCAACGCCTAAGCTGTCTGCATATGTTTGATGCAGCCAAAACCGAAATGTTTGCCTTTCTCCTTGCCTCGTGTTTGGAATCAAACAAAGTTTCCTGGCAAAAACTAGGGATTCCCTTAGTTCCCTAAAAAAGTGCAGTGTTTTCCTTTTCTTCCTTTTTTTTGGGGGAGGGTGCCGGAGTGGGAGCTTGAACTCCGGGTAGTGTCAACACTCGAATTGCTGTGCCACCCGTCAACCATTTAAGCAAATTAACTGTGTAATTAAATTCTGCAGCAGTGCTTTCTCCCTGTCTCCGGTTGGCTTTCTTTGCATCTGCACAGCTAGGGAACACAAACAGGGAAAGGGTGTCCTTTATGGGTTAAGGGGTTTCTAGTAATTGTGATATATTCCGCTGGAATTTATGCTTCGTAGCTCATTTGAGCTTTTAGTTTTCATCTGGGAATCGGAGCATAGGCACTCTAATTGGCCATTTAGTAGGACAGATCCCCGAATGTTTCATGACAAATGCCTAAAAGTAGCTACTAACATATTAAATACTGATTTGGCTTGTGTCCTTTTGGGTTGATTTAACATAATAGTCCTGATTGCCGGCGGCTGATGGCGATTTATGGGCTCATGCGATTTTTATGCGGCTGCCGGAGTTGTCAACTACTCGCACTGGCATCGATAATATTTTATGCGCTTCTGGTTTTCTTTTTATTGCCTTCGATTACGAGACAGTTTTCTCGGGGGAAACAGATCCAGTGGCAAGACAATGGGAGGGCATTTTAGTGCTGGCTAGGCCAACAATTTATGGTTTATGGATTTTGTCAAATTACATGTTATTCTTGTGTCTTTTCTGTATCTTTTGTATCTTCTGTGTTTTTGGGGACAATCTTTTGTCTCTGCGGGCCAAGGGGGCCAATGAATTGTCAACACATTCAAGGCGTTTGCATTACAAACGAGAAAATGCTAAAAATTGTTAGCATGTGAGTCTGGGCATTTTGCATTGAAATTGCTCTTTGATGTCCTGCTCATTGTTTATTTGTTTACTCTCCCTTTCTGTTTGCCCTTATCCATAAAAACACATCAATGTGTAAATTTTTATCGCCCTCGAGCAGAGAGACCATAAAGTGGAAATTATATAGAAGATTATGATTGTTATGGGTTCTACGACATCGAATTTATTGATGTCCAGGCCAATAGATAAATATAAATTGAAAACAGAGCAGCAGTCACAGGTTGTGTTTTAGCAGGATATGCAAATATCCTTGTATCTGGTAATTGCCAATAAATGTGTTGAGATACTCAAGGGCCATGAATAGACAGATGTTCGGTGGTGAGACTTTAATGTTCAAAAAATGGCCCATAGGCTTAAACAAGTTGTACATTGTGTTCTTTATTCTTCCTAGAATAAGACGATATTGTGTTATTCAAGTATTCGAAAAACATAAAATTCATGCCATTTATGGCATTTTCGCTTTACTCAGTTAAAAAAAACATAAATATCAGTTTGTTAAAAACATAAATGAGTAATTTGCCAAAAACAATAAACTTTGGGTGGCCTCTAAGGAAAATTAGGAAAAGGAAACACACAATGCCATGGAAACTAACCATGGAACATCATTGATTTTGGAAACAGGTGGGGGAGAAACGAATCTTAAAAAGTAGGTAAAGTTGTTCCTGGGTGGGTGGGTGTTTCTGTGATTGTAAACAATGAATATGCATGACTTGCCATGAGCATGTCGTATATGCACCAACCAGACAACAGTCCTGCAAACAGCAATGCAACTTCAATTTGCCAAAGTGATATTCTAGCTGGCAGAAGCAAAAAATCAACTGCTGGAAGAGAGGAAGCCCTTCGAATGAAATTCTCCTCGATTGAAGAGCTCAACTCTGATTAATTAATGCCGTCGATAGACACATGACAACAGCAGGAGTCTCCCCCTGGGAACGAAA
The DNA here is from genome assembly GCA_035047585.1 of Drosophila monieri. NCBI lineage: Eukaryota > Metazoa > Arthropoda > Insecta > Diptera > Drosophilidae > Drosophila > Drosophila monieri. The sequence continues at coordinate 3,014,020 of JAWNPJ010000079.1, read as the reverse complement.
ATAGTCGAGCTCCTTGAAAGTTAAGAGCAGCTTAACCCGTTCCAATTTTAAATGTTTGCAACGCTGTCTATATGCATAAGAATAGCATTTTTTGCCTCAGCTCATCGAATGGCAGCAGGTACTGTGTGTGGTCTTCGAATCCACAACTTCTCTGTATGGGTTGCATAATCTGGCAATTAGTAAATGTCAAATTCTCGGCTTCTACTCGCATTGAACGTCTGAATTTACAGCCTGCGAATCGCAGCGATATATCATCCGGCGGTCCAAGGAGACAGCGCCAGTAAATAGGCAACGGAAATTGCAGCAACGCATGTGATTATGTTGTCTGTGCCACCGGGGGATGCCTGGGAGCGTTCACACATGTGCATAACTTACATTATTATGCACCCACGTATATAAACACATACAAGTGCAAAGGCACACTTATAATATCTGCACGTGGGTGGGTGAAGGAGTCCTTGGCTTGATTAAAAGCCTTGTCCCAGCGATGAATTGTTGCAGCATACTTTGGAGCTCCTTGGGAGCAGCTCTCATCCTTTAAGGTGGGCCTTGTTTCAAGTTTAGTCTGCCTGGAAAGTGCGCTCTTGCACGAAAATGTTCCCTTAGCTTTAATGAACTCTTCTCACTAAAGAAATTAGTTGTGGATGGGACTGTCTTTGAAAGGAAATAAATATTTTTTGAAAATCGAATGTGCCTTGAAATTGAGAGATCCCAGTAGCTTATGTGTTTTGTGAAAGCATTAGTATTCGACTAGTATTCTACTCAGCGACATTCTCAATCTGGCAGAGCAAGGAAATATATCAGAAATAATTTAAAATGGAGCTCGAAAAAAAACCCACTCTAGCGGAGGCAATTCTAAAGGATTTAAAGTCATTCAAGCTGCACATAAAAACAAAAGTTTTTAAACTGAGCGACTGCAGCCGGCTTCGCCAGGGAGTAGAAAATATTCGGGCCGACTACGATCACTGGTTGGCTATATTTAAGGGAATAAATGATAAACTGAAGCCTGAAATCGAGCTCTGGGAAAGGGCACTGGACATTGTTAGCAGCATGTTGGTGGGGGATGATCTGAAGGCAGAAGTTGCTGACGCCGGATGCGGAACCTACATGAAGTTGGCCCGAGAGCTGAAGGACACTGTATTTATCCAAGAGGACCAACAAGAGGAACTTCAGTCCCTCTCCCTTCCAAAAACCAAGATCTGGATCGAATCGAAAATCGATTCTCTGAAGAGTTCACTGGAAGCGATGGAGCAAGATAAGAAGTACATTAATGAGCAAAAATCTAAGATCTACGCCTTGGAGAAATGCATCGATGAAAGGGTGAAGAAACTCAGCCAAAATCGTGGGATAGCTCAAAGCCCAACAGAAAATGTCGCTATCATGGCGAAATGCCTCGACGGGAGGGAAATTCAAGTAATGCAAAGTCTAAGTGAAAGCCAAATGCCTGAGCCCATTGAACAGAAGATCAAGAAGATTATGGGGAGTGTACATGGTGAAGCTAAAAAAATAGTACAAATTAAGAATACGATTTCGCATCAGATTAAGAAACTTTCCAGCCTAAAGTCCTGTGGCAACGACATTGAGATCAATAATCTTCGCGGGGAAATAAAGGAGCTTTTAATTAAGTTCCCTAAACCTAATGCAACTGACACTAGTGTACCAAATGGCGATGAAGGGGTAGAGAGTGCGTTTGAAGATGAATCGATATTACTGGATCGTATAACCGTTGATAATAAAGTGTTGGAGACTATCGCTGATAGAAATATCAAAGCTGATATCAAGGAAGAAACTGCGTCTTCGGATAAAAAAGATTTTTATGAAAATTCGGAATTCTATTTGAAAAGAATGTCAGTTAATAATGATGCCAATGAGGCAGTTAATGAGGCATTTATTGAGACAGATTATGAGATAGGTAATGGGACAATTAATGCTAATGTCAATGAGACAGTTAATGTTAATGCAACTTTTAATTAGACAGGAAACGAAACACTCTACTATGATGCCAATGAATGCAAAGATTTCCAAGACAAAGATTCAGGAGATCGATTGCAATAAATCCATTACTCCGGTCAAGGATTCGGAAAATTGTTCAAATCGATATCAAATTAATTAATCAAGATTCTTATTTTGGGGAGAAATTGTTGAAAAAATTGTTAATGTTAAATAAAATTCATTTCTACGTTTAATTAGTTTGGTTTTCCTGGTAGATGGTAATTACCTTTCGCTTAGCCACCAAAGTCACTAATGCCACCCACTCGATTGAATAATTAAACACAATTAGCAACTATTAACCAGAGCCCTACCCTTGAGGGCCAGAACCGATTGCAAAGCGCCAGTCGGACTTCCACAGTTGTCCAGCTCTGGGGCATCCCGGGCAAATCAAAGCAAATCAACAGCATAACGGCCAGGATGGACGAGGTAGGGGGCGTGAGGATACAAACGGTAGGCTGGACCCTAATAAGTCAACTGCAATGCATAAATTTGGAAGCAGCAGCAGCAGGCTTAGGTCAGGTGGCAAACCCAAACACAAATTCAAAACCCAAATCGTAGGCCCGGCCAAGTGTTTGCCGCTTTCGACTTTGGCAAATAGCCCAGGAACCTGGAGAAGGGAAACAGGGCAAAGGGCAAACCATAGCCGTGTTCAAGGAATTTCCTGATTGACAATGTGGTCCTGCTCGGAGCCGCCCACTTTTGTCGCCTCCATCGTTGGTCAAGAGCAAATTTGGCAATATAACAACGCGTTAACCTTTGGCAGGCAGAAAGCCTTCCAAATGTTCCCAATTTCGTAGCTAACCTCCGGTTCGAACATTAAAACTGATTACCCCAACAATTTGGCAAATAGATAGTTAATGGCACAAAGATGTTGGGATTAATTTGCGAAAGAAGGAGCATCAAGTTCAAACTGAAGTGCTTGAATATTCGATTCTGCTCGTCAATTCGATAGCCTTTCATTGAAGCGTATTTAGAAACAAACAAGAAGTGACAGTTGTGAGGAAAATTAATACAAATGACAATTTCCGCCTCGCCTTAGGCTTTTCTCAATTGCCGTCATACGATGCTAATCGTGTAATCCTTTTTAAATGATTGCACAAACAAACGGATATTAATATCATAAACAATTTACACAATCAACTACACAGCACTCCCACACACAGCGACATTGTGATTCTGTTTACTGCTTGAGGTTATTTAATATTCAATTTTCGGTTCTCGTTCCGGCCAGGCCCAAGTCCTGGCCACCTCATAAAATACGGAAAAACTCATAAAACCCAAGGCAAACATATTTTAATCTGCACATGGGTAAGTGCTGCCAAAAATGAATAAAAAAGGCACAGCACGAACGCCTGAGAGCTGGCTACATGGATGTATTACAAGAATTTTGTAAATACAAAATTGCGTAAATTTTATTGAGTTCCGCATAGACGGATCTGTGTATGCAAATTTTGTCACATTTTTAAAATGCCAGCATACATATTACTGCAACTATTTCTATGTCCATTTATTAGAAATGACTTAAATGAAAAAGATGAAAGGGAAGGCCAAATGCGTGCATTCATCTAGCCATGCTTTTTATCTCAGAGGATTAGAAAAGTATGTGCTATTAGTACATACATAAACTATAGTACAAACTCAGTTTAAAATCACACCTCAGGCAATCAACATTGTAGCTTAGAAAACTGAACAAAAATTAATTCCCAACATTTTGAACTATGGCTTTGGAGGAAATCAGTGGGATGAATAAATTGTCGTTTATGAAGAGCCGCGGAGCTCTGGTCTTGGAAAAGGCTCGCGAGGAGATCAATAGAGCATCGTGCAACATGGCAAACCCCCTCATGCTGATGGCTCCACCATTCGATAAGCCCCAGGAGACACTCAAGCATCTGGCCGACAAGGGAAATGTGAAGATGGACTTCGATCATGGCACCACCACTCTGGGATTTATTTACCAAGGCGGTATAGCCCTCTGCGCGGACTCCCGGGCCACAGCTGGAGTCTACATTGGATCGCATGGCGTTAAGAAGGTGGTGCCTATAAGTGACTACATGCTGAGCACCATAGCCGGGGGAGCAGCGGACTGCTCCTACTGGGATCGGGTCTTGACCCGCGAAGTCCGCCTATACGAGCTGCGCCACAAGGAGCGGATGCCAGTCAGGTCGGCCGCCAGATTTTTGGCCAACATCGCCTACCAGTATCGAGGAATGGGCCTTTCTATGAGCATTGTTCTGGCTGGCTGGTCGGATGAAGGCCCCAGCCTAGTTTATGTGGACGCCGACGGGCTCAGCGTTCCAGGCAAGCTTTTCTCCGCGGGAAGTGGTAGAAAGTGTGCTTTGGGGGTCCTGGATACTGAGTATCGATTCGAAATGAGCGATGAGGAAGCCTTCGATCTTGCAATTCGCTCAATATATCATGCCTCGACGCGGGACGCCTACACTGGCGGCGTGGTAAGCTGCTACCACTTGGACGAGAAGGAATGGAGGCTGGTGGCCGCCAAAGATAGCGATGAGCTCCGTGAAGATTTAGCCAGTCGTATGACTCCTCGTAAAACTAATCCTGTTTATAATTTTGGTGAACTACCCTCGGACACCGCTGATGACGAGCCAGAATCTCCTAGTCCGAAAAGAAGGCGTACAGATTGAAGTTTGTAACTTGTTTGTAAATTTTATAATTTTGTGTGTAAACTAAGAAAGCACCGCAAAATAATGCTCAGTAAATTGTTCTGTTTATTTTCTAATTTGCTTACATGTTTTTAATTAGTGCGGACTCTGTTTACTTACGTTTTCACTCAATCACTGCACGCTCTGCGTTTCCCGAAAATTGCCAGTCGCTAATCATTTTGCGCTAAATTAAGTGTTTTAATGGAAGGTCCTGATTTCCCCACTTTTTCAATGCTGCCTGGGAGGGTTGGGATTCGCTGGCTCAGGAGGAAACATAAAATAAGTAAATTGCCTCTTTTCTGGACACTGGCACAACAATTAAGTTAGCATTTAAGTCGAATAAAGGACAACGCCAGACAACGGAGAAGACAGAGTGGCAAAAGGGTTAGCACGAAAGTCTCGTTCTGCATAAATCAATGGCAACAGCATTATTTTGGGCATAGAAGGGCAGCAGCGAAAAAGGTCAAATGCTTGATTTTTTTCTGCCTCGTCCTGGCCCAGGAGCACAACGGCAATAATAAACAAGAAAGTGTGAAATAAAGCCAAATGGACATAAAAATTTGTATGTCCTACAAGAGGAAGTAGTCGGTATAAGGGAAAAATGCAGGCACAGCAATAAAACGCGGCGAATGCTTTTAATTTGAAATGCTGCGAGGACTGGACCAAAAGTCCCTGAAACTCTTTATTCCTTTCAGATCCTCCTTCCCTTCCCTCGAAGCTCCTTTTTTTAAGTGATTTCCCAGGGATTGGGCCTGGGATCGCAAAAGGTGTGGGAGTACTTATAACGCTTGTGTGGATTACCAATCCCACGGGCACAATAAACTGCTTTATTTGCGAAAGTTCTGTGCATGAAAGGAGAACAAAAATTAAACAAAATTTAAATAACTTATAGGTGGGAATTGCAACTTCTAGATAAGCATTTTTAATTGGAATTAGAGTGGGAAATAAAAGTTATACTTGGAAGGGAAATATTATTCAAGGCTGTTACAGGACTGGGCTGTCAACCGGACACATTTTCACCTTCCATTTGTATGGCCAACAACTATTAGTCCGCCGCTCTTGTTATTTGTGTCCTAGCCGTAATAAATGTAGCCATTGCTGGGCCATTTGCTTTTGTTTTCCTCCTTTCTAAGCCGATTTGAAGCAGGCAATAAATGTCAGCGACTCGGCTGAACCGGGCATAAACTACAATGGCCAGCGGATACTTTATTTAACGCTTGCATAAACTGACATGGCCGGATATATCCTTTCACTCCGTGTGTTTGTGTGGTGGAGACATAAAAAGTGCAGCATCCTCGCAGATGAATGAATGGCGAGGGCACGGGCGAATGGCAACACGTGCACACCTCGTTATTTCTATGGAAGGCAATCAAAACGAGTCCAGGCACCGGCACTCAAGTCTTAAAAAACGCTGGAACAATAGAAATTTGTGGGACGCTAAAAACGAATAGCCGTTAGAGATAACTGAGGCAAAAATTTTTAGTTAAACATGACAGCAGGGCGAGTGTGTTTTGCAAGCGTTTTAAAATTTCTTCATGTTGAAATTGTACTCAACTGATTTTCAATTTCGATTCCCTTCATTCTGTTCCGTTTCAATTTATTTTGTTCCTAGTCCTAATGACATTGAATCTTCTCGTCTGCAGAGCTGCAAACGGATCCCTTAAATCTGAGAAAGCCGTCAACACTAAGCCATTGGATAGAAAGAGTCGTTGAGAGACTCTCTGGCTGGAGTGTGAAAGCTATAGCTAGAAAACACACGGAAAAATAGATAAATATAATGTTTAAAAGTGTCTCTGACTTCGATGGTAAGTGCATTTATTTCTTTACTTTTTCAAAACTTTCAACATAAATTTTTTTTGAAGATGAGATAAACGATGTTTTAAAACAGTCTTTCCTAAGCCTCTTCTTAACAAATATTTAGTAGGGAACACTTATTTTTCTACAGTGTAGTCCTGACACGCCCACTGAAAGGAAGCGCCTTCGGCTAGAAGGGCATAAAAAAATATTATGTCAATAGATAAAAGTCAAAGTGGAGACGACAGACAACGAAGACAACTCCGAGGATAACAAACAGCAAACATTGGCCAAATGTCGCGTGTTCAATTGTGCAGGCCCAGCCTCCTCTTTCATGGCTCCCAGCACTCCCTTTCGCCGTCCATGAATTACCAACTACCCCGCTTCCCGGGAACCGCTGTCAGTGTTTATTTTATTGATGTCGCTACCGCTGCCTTGCCGTTGGAGCTCGAGGAAACCATGACAAAGTCATCAGTGGGTGGCAAGTGGCGGGAGAACCAGGCGGCAAAGGACAACGGGTCCTTCCTTGTTTTACGAGCAACGAACCGGCCATAATTGTGCATTCGGAGTCACAGTCAAAGCCACATTCGCATTCGGCTTGCTTATTATAGGCCCGTGGAATGGCCCCCGCCAAGCTCCCGCTGCTTCTGGTAATTTGCAAGTGATTTATGGGACCTTATGCATAAAGGCAGGAGTTGGGTCAAAGGCAATTTACATTTGCCATTGGCCGACACATTCGCTCCCCGTTTGAAACACTTGATTAGCCGCGATGATTGAACGGTTATTGGTATGGAATCCTCTGTTAATAGAAGCTTAAAGAGGTTTACATCAAAGGTGTTTGGTAGAAATAAGCTCTTAAAGACACCTATAAAAATCTGTTTTAAGCTGCCTGTTTCGCTGCCTGATTGTGCGGGTTTTGGCAAACTCCAATTAGAACTATCCACCCACTGGCCTAGTTTCCTCTTGATAGGCTTCATAGGGAATTTTATATTATTTTGATTTATTAGCCAGTGCCAACCGCAGGCGATGCCGCCACTCAACAGCCATTCGCAAACCGTAATTTGTGTTACCCCAAAAAATGAAACCGAAAACACGACCCAATGACAGCTACAAAAAAATATTATAAAATATATAAATATTTTCCGAGCGGCAGCACATGCAATCTTCTGTAATTTTCACACTGCAAGTGTAGGGGGGGGGGGCTTGGGGTGGCAAACCTAACACTGACAGAGTCCCGAAACCAGACAAAAAGCATAAAAAATACAACCAACCCGAGCTGTCAGTGCAAACAGTTGCAAACAGACATGAAGATTATGGTACGTAGGGGGATTTCCAGTAGCAGAAGTAGTTACATTGTAGTTACACATATGGATACATGGGTTCTGGTATTTGTATCTATAGAGAGATTGCCTCGGATCCTCACGTTTTTCGTTTGTTTGTCGGAAAAGCAAATTTGGTAATTCCGTTCTCAGGCGCACTTGAAATTATTTTCCCTTCGCTCTGGCTCTGGCTCTGGCTCCGGCCACAGGAAAAACAAGTTTCGAGTTCTTGGGAAAACTTCTTTGTGGTGTAAGTTGCGAAATTTATTGAGCTTGCTGCAAAGCACTTAAAGTTAGGCTTCGGCAAACAATTTGATATGAGCATTGGGCTTGTAATTTCGAGCCATTTTGTGCAACTTAGGCGTAAACAAATATGTCATTTTCCAAGCTAAATCGTCTATTGTGTCAAATACTCAATTCAAATTCGATTCAAAGTGTGTTTAGGTAAAAATAAGCTTAGGGACGCGGCTGAGAAATTGGCTTCCATTTTCACCGAAAGGCTTTGAACTGCTTTTGTCATTAGCACCCCCCAGTCATGGTTTTAAGATTTCAATTTCAATATCTAGTCCTCTAAGGTCACTTCACCTTAAGCACATAAATCCTGACAGCTTGAGTTTGTAGCCGCTTATTTTTTTCGCAAAAGGCCTTAAGCTGTCAACTTTAGCATATTTCAAGGCGCGATTCACGTTTTTTTCCTATTTTTCGTAGCTTTCCCAGCAGCTTTTCCTCGTTTTATTTGTTTTTCTTTGACTCTTGTTTTTGTTGCGAACTCCTCGTCTAAGCTGTGAGGAAAATCGCAAATTTATGTTAATTTTACGTAGACATTATTGTAAATGATGGGTCTGGGTAGGAAATTATTTGAAATGAAATGGGGACTCGGCGGAAGAAATTGTTGAAATAATATGCAGAAAAGTCAACTTATTTCGGACTGCTGAGCTTTCAGCACTGCCCACCTATGACATTTTCTGGGAAATAAAATTCTAACATCCAAAGGTCAGTCTGGGTTCGCTTTGACATCCACCAATGGCCATTGAAATCCACTTAACGAAAGGGAGTTCTCCCGGAGCTAAAGGATACCCGGACATGGTAATAAGATTTCCTCTACACTTTAAATATTCCCTGAACATTTTTCATGCTCGCAATAGTTTTATCTCATTGAATCCCCACCCCTCACATCCCATTTTGAGTGAAAATAAACGCCAAATTTGATAGATGTTCCGGCTGGGCAAATGTGACGCATTTGGAATTTCCTTGGGAGCATTTTCATGCGCTTGGAAAAGTTTGTTGTGCGACTGTCGGTTTGTTTATACATCACTATCTCCGCTCCGTGTCTGTTTATTTATTTTCAAATAAATGCTCAGGCTACGGACGGCTCCTTCATCGTTTTCCGGTCCCCGTCCCGACGCTCTCGTCGAACTCTTCAAGGATTGAATTGAATTAAATTGAACAAAGTTTGCTTGCCCTCGACTGCAGTGCTGAGATAAGGCTGGGCGGTCGGAGGTGGCAGACTGTGGGCGAAAGGGGATTGCATATAAATTCCCCAATATTTGAGCGACGCATTCAGTTTTTTCCACCATATTTTATAAGAAGCCAATGGAGTGAACACAGGCAGTTTAATGTTTTACTTTCAAGATGTAGATGTAGTCTTTGGTTGAAAGTTAATAAGTCTGCTTATAAAGATTCTTTAATGAGGAAACTGCATAATTGAAATTAAAGTCTTGTAATTAAGGAAAATTGCGACTCAATTAATGGTTGCCAGTGAACAAATCAGGAACTGGCACACTTTTTCAACCGCTTACCAGTGGCCGGAAATGTGTTTGCTCTTTTTGGTTAAACACTTTCTCCTGCAGAAGTCCAACGTCCTGTTGGCAATTCCCGAGTGGATTGCTGTTCCCCTGGCATTGGCATTGCCACTGACTTCTTCCTGTTCCTCATTTGGTAAACACACAATTACCTGAGCGTGGCTGGGCCATGATTTGCATTGCACTTGAATTATTTCCGTTTGCAATGTTCTACCTTCCCCCAGAGGAAGAGCTGAAAACGCCGGAAAATTGGGAAAGGAGTGCTTCATAGGAAGCGGAGGAGGGAAAGGACGAAAGCCCCGCACATATGCATAATTTCATGCTCACTGCTGCTACGTGGCGCTCATTTAGTTTGCCTTAAACGCTGTTACAGTTTCCTCCCACACGTCCCCCTTCCCCAACCCCATTCATTTTCCCCTTATTTTTCCTCTCTGTCTCTATTATGGCCGTATCTTCTAGGACGAAACGTGTGCTACGCCAGAAAGAATGCAATGCAGCTGAGCTGGCGCTTTGTATGCAGATTACCTGCACTTGGGGCTGGAGTTTGAGGTCTCTAATGAGAGCAAAAAATTGCATGAAGAATAGCAAAAAAATACAGAAATCTGAATGGGGATCGGGATCGGGATCTGGGAGGGGAGTGATAAGACCCCGGTCCCCAGGGTATGGTATATGTTGAATTTATGCGCATTGAAGAGTGAAAAGCAATAAGCTCTGCCAAGTTGTGCATGAAAGGGAAATTGGCATTGACATGAGCTTGGGTCTGGTTTGGCCCGCCGAATATGGGCCAAACGTAGGTCAGTTTCAGCGCACAATATGTATATTGAACTGTCGGCGGAGATATAATCAAATTATAGACAATCAAAAAATATTCAATATGGTAACATAAAAGGCATTGAATGCCGAGTCGGCATTGCCGACTCCTGATTCTATTAGAATAAAAGAACAAAGACATTTTGATTTTGGTACACTCTATAAAACTCCCTTGAAAATTTGGTAGTAACATGGATATGTCTTATATAGTCCAAATGAAGTCTGTATCATGACCGATTTTTGCACGATCCTTGCGCGGAATACCTTAAATGATTTGTAGATCGATTCTCCACTAAACTGCATTAAAACCTTTCAATTTAATTTTTTTTAGATTTTTTCTCAAATTTTCCATGGAACTTCGTTGAAAATGATGGGCAGCATGGGTATGTCCTATATGGCCCACAGCGGAGTCTGTATCTTGACCAATTTATGTCCGATCCTTAAGCGGAATACCTTAAACGATTTGTAGATCGATTCTTCATTAATCTGCATTAAAACCTTTCATCTTAATTTTTGTTCGATTTTTTCCTAATTTTTCCCTGGAACTTTGTTGAAAATGATGGGGGAGGGGGAGACGGGTAATTCCTATATGGCCCATAGCGAAGTCTGTATCTTGACCAATTTTTGCCCGAACCTTGAGCGGAATACCTTAAACGATTTGTAGATCGATTCTCCACTAAACTGCATTAAAACCTTTCATCTTAATTTTTTTTAGATTTTTTCTCAAATTTTCCATGGAACTTCGTTGAAAATGATGGGCAGCATGGGTATGTCCTATATGGCCCACAGCGGAGTCTGTATCTTGACCAATTTATGTCCGATCCTTAAGCGGAATACCTTAAACGATTTGTAGATCGATTCTTCATTAATCTGCATTAAAACCTTTCATCTTAATTATTGTTCGATTTTTTCCTTATTTTTCCATTGAACTTTGTTGAAAATGATGGGGTGCATGGGAGAGGGGAAGCACGGGTAATTCCTATATGGCCTATAGCAAAGTCTGTATCTTGACCAATTTATGTCCGAACCTTGAGCGGAATACCTTAAACGATTTGTAGATCGATTCTCCACTAAACTGCATTAAAACCTTTCATTTTAATTTTTTTTAGATTTTTTCTCAAATTTTCCATGGAACTTCGTTGAAAATGATGGGCAGCATGGGTATGTCCTATATGGCCCACAGCGGAGTCTGTATCTTGACCAATTTATGTCCGATCCTTAAGCGGAATACCTTAAACGATTTGTAGATCGATTCTTCATTAATCTGCATTAAAACCTTTCATCTTAATTTTTGTTCGATTTTTTCCTTATTTTTCAATGGAACTTTGTTGAAAATGATGGGGTGCATGGGAGAGGGGAAGCACGGGTAATTCCTATATGGCCTATAGCAAAGTCTGTATCTTGACCAATTTATGTCCGATCCTTAAGTGGAATATCTTAAACGATTTTTAGATCGATTCTCCACTAAACTGCATTAAAACCTTTCATCTTAATTTTTTTTTAGATTTTTTCTTTATTTTTCCATGGAACTTTGTTGAAAATGATGGGCAGCATGGGTATGTCCTATATGGCCCACAGCGAAGTCTGAAGGGGAACATGGGTACTAAACATACTAAACTGCAATTAAAAGGAAAATCATATTTCATTTTCATTATACTTTGCAGCCATTTGTCACTCAATTAGTAATTTAACCGCATGCTAATTAGCCAAAGCCTTTCATTAAATACTTGCATTTGACCTAAACTGCGTGTGTGTTTTCTACATTGGTGCATGGCAAACAAGTTTCCCTTTTTATAATCAACCTGAACGCTTCATTATCTTTCCGGTCAGTCCCTAGCATACCTTCATACATGTATGTGTATTTGGTGGGGGTTTAAGGCTTAATTAGTTTCGATTTTGATTCCGAGGTCCTCCAATCAGCCGGTGGACAGGCGCTTTGCATGGCAATGAGCCGCGAATCGGCCACTTGGCCATTGGATTGCGGTCTTTTTGCTCTGGTTACTTATTTGCAGACGGGTTCTCTTTTTAATTAAAATATTAAAACAAATACGGAGAGTGCACTGCGGTGAGAGGTCGCATATAATTAAATTTCAACCGCAAATACAACGGGAACCACGGCCAAAGACTCTCAAAAGTATGCACCGAAAAACTGTCGTCCACAAAGGCCATCGTATGAGGGATTGAGCAATAAATAATAATGGCTGGGCACTGAAGCGCAAGTCAAACATTTTTTAATAAATATGTTATTTTTGTTTACTCTTTTGCCGAAACTTCTGACATTTATTCTGCAATTTTGCTAAAACTGGTATGGGTGGCATTGTCTGGCTAAACTTTTCCAGCACTCGAGGCATAGTTGCAATTTTTTGGTTTTTGGCAGCCTGTGTGAAACAAGTTAGCTCGTCCTTGACCTGGAAAATCTGCACACATAAATAGCTTTTGTTGATTAGTGGGACAGAAGGGCTTTCATGGCTTAAATTGCTTTTAAAAAATACATGAAACGACAGCCGATTTGCAAAGGTCAAGACTGATGCTCGGGTTACTTAATTATTCCTCGACATGTCTTTGGAAGCGCATTTTCCACTCGAAGGGCACTCGCTGGATTTTCCGCACCTGCCGGCAGAAAGAAACTCTTAATGCCACTGTCCTTTCAATGGGGAAATTCGCATGTTGTGGTAATTAATATGCCTGCAAAATATTTATACTCGCACGCCACTGAAAATACAACACAGAACGCGCCCATTCACTCAGTCTTGGACAGAAACAATTACCTCGTGTGAGTGGCAATTATAAGTTGTTCGTGTCTGTTAATTAAATGTGTCCAGCGAAGTCATTTAATAAGCCGCAGCAACATGGCGTATACGCGATCAAGGAGGCTTAAAGAAGTCCTGCCAGGGCCTTAATCCGCCGTTACGAATGCGAAAAACGATGTTTACTGGTGCAATGATAAAATATTATTTGCTTGCTACTGCGGTCCGATGGGTTTCTTGTTTGTCGGATGGCAAGGATTAATTAAGTAGCTCTCTCGCCCGGTAATTACGGAAGTGTGAACTTTCCCGCCAATCATAAAGTGCAAATGTGATATTTGCACAAACAAACGCTAATTAGGCATTAAGTCGATGCTGGTAATTAATCAGCTGAAAAGTGCCCATAAAAGGGAGGCGTTTAAGTGTTGCCCCAAAGTGTCAGACGCACAGTTTTCACGCTTCCTTTTTCCAACCCTCTCAGTTGCCACAACCGTAGCCGACACGCGGTTTTGCGGCTTCTGGCAAGGTGAGTCCTGGGGGAGCAGCGGAAACTCACACGTAAAGTGGCTAAAAACTAAACAAAAAACTTTAATGGCAGTCGCTTGCTAGACATCCCTATTTTCTCCTGGGCCTCAGGAATAGCGTGGGTGGTTTGAGAACTTTCATCTTGCTTTAAAGTTTAAACAGATTACTCGTTTATTAAGAAATTTTTAATTGCATTATTAGATACAAATTTTAATTACTTTAGGCAAGTATCCTCCTGAGTATCCTCGATAAGTCTTTGCCGCAACCCTCGCTTATTATGCAGGTGTTGCATTGTAAATATTTGCATATGTGTTGCAAAATTAGTTAAATAAGCATTTACTGTTGTTCTACGCTAAGCTGGTTGCGGCATTTGTTGGGCTACAACATTTGAATTACTTTTAATGTTTGCCTCCCACACTGGGGAGCCGCGCGCGTCTTCCACTATTAACAAAAAGGTAATTTTCCAGCAAATTGACATAAAAGACTACACGGGCTAAAACTTTGCCTGGTAAACTGTGTTGTTTAATTTTTCGGGGGCGACACAATCTTGCATACTAGCACACGGACATACAAACACACACACCCATTTGCAAAGACAACATCAAAATTTATGTAAATGACAATTGCATTGCATAAGCTTCGCTATTCAGTCGCTTCGCGCCGTTACGTATACGCAGTGTGCACCAGCATCGGCACAGGCACGGGCAGCCACTGCGCTGCTGCCCAAAACCATTTTGCACGTAGTATTAGCGAGCTGCCTTCATTATTTGTGTCATCCTTTAAGGCCGGATTCTTGGATTCTCGGAGCATCGAGCCATTAAGGCAACCGGCAGGAATATTGCCCCAGGTACTCGTACATACACATATTTTGCAGTAGGTCTATGGCAGCTCGTATGGCACTTTTCCCTAGTTTTGCCATTTTCTTTATTGGTTTCTTATGCCACCACGCAGCCGAAACTTTCAACAAGTTCGGTTGGGAAAGGAGGCGACAAAATTGTTGCCCGAAAGTCATCAACCTTAATAGTCTCTAAATAATAAAAGACAAACATGCTGGGGTCTGGTGGTTTTGGGATATGCGGAAGTAATTTTGCTTTGTTTTAATTAACTAAAAGATGTTCATAAGTGGAAGTAATTGGGATTTCTTCGCTATTACTATGAAACTTAAATATTGCTTATAGAAACTTAAAGCGAGTGCTTTGTATAATCAACTAAATTATAAATGAAGTCGGCGCTTAAATTCAGCTGCAAATCCCCGCCAACCAGTCAATAATTGAACTCTCTTTGTTGGCCATTAAAGCAGGATTTAAGCCAGGAATGCAGGGAATTCCTCAGCTATGCTTTGCCAATTATCCGACCACGAAGGGTGGTTGCTGGCGCGGGCAGCCACTTAATAAGCCCACCATCCGGCCACTGGTCCCCTTTTAAAGCCCCTGAACGCCGTTCCACGTTCCCCGTTCCCAGTTCCCGATTCGTTGACAACTGTCCATGCCCGGAGGATTGTATCAAATATACAAGTAAATTGCTTCATTTTCGAATTTCTGTCATAGCCAACGTGCTTTGTACCACTCCTCTGGCATCTCTCTCTCGGTCGCTTCCTTTTAGCCTCTTGCCATGTATGTTTTGGAAATCTATTCGTGCCACGAATTTCATTTTCAACTTGGCAGCTGCAGTGTTTGTTGTTGCCGAAGCGAGACGTGCAACGGCTGCCAGGCAACTTATTAAAAATGTCTGCAGTAGCAGCAAAAAGGAACTCAAATAAAAAATCAGATGGCTGGCTGGGGCACAAAAAAAACATCAGGCAGAAGAAAATTATTTGCCGCAAAACTTGCAGAGCCGGGAGATTGCAAAGTGCAATGTCGTGCCATGTAATTGTCTGAAGAGAGAGCTCAAGTAAAAGTGCTTTGATTTCCGACATTAAATTAACTGCACGCCCCTTTAATTGTTCCTCGCACATCCTCCACTTACGGAGTCATGCCAAAGAGCATTTGAAATCAGTGGGAATTTTGTATTTAATGCAACTCACTTGGGGGAAAAAAAAGAAATGCAATTACAATGAATTAATATTTTTTGCAACAAGTAGTATCAGAGTAATTATATGTGTCAGAAGACTGTTTGTTCATGAATTTAAATATTTGCAATACAAATTGTTATATTTTTTTAAATGTAACAGCTTGGGCAAATTGAATCTTACGTAATGCCATATAAATCGAGCCACCTTCATATGAAATTCACTTACAACGGCAGCCAGTGGCAAAGAAAGAATTGCAATCGAAATTACTTTTAGCTCTCCGACGAGAAATTCAATTTGCATTCAGGGCGGCTGAAAATGGAGGTAGGTAGTGTATGGGTGGTGGTGGGTGGCTGTTACAACTTGCAGCGCAGACTGTCGATGCATCATCACTGCTCAAGTATCTGCACTTTAACGGGCCGGCTCCTCCAACCCCAACCCACCATCAATTATGCTACGTATTTCTTTATTGCAATTATCTCGTTGGGACCTTGGGCCTCAATTCGCATTGTTTTCTTTCCCCGCCATCAGAGGCATCATCGTCGCTCTCGTGTGAGGAGGGCTCTTTCGGTTTTTTCTTATTTTTGATGAGTCTGTGACACGGGTGATACGGCAGTCCCTGAGAAATTGGTTTTAATTTCGTAACTCGACGTCGCCGGCCACTTGTCGTGGCAATGACTCCTCGGCTCTTCTGGTTTCCAGCTCCAATGTCAAGTCTCCTGTTCCCGCTCCCATTCTCGTTCTCGTTTCCAGGTGTGCTCGATTTAATGAATGAAGATTGCAGGCCCTGTGCGTTGGCTCAGATTCATGCGTAATGATATTCAAACAGGTTATTTATTGACTTAAGCCTGTGGCTCTGCTCCGCTTTAGCTGACTCTATTTGCTTTCCTCGGCAAACAACTCGATAATTAACGCATCAAATGTAGACAGGCCACTTTATCGTGGGACTTGCGGATACGGGGGATTAGGATCTACTCTACAATTGTCGATTGATGGGAGATGAGTAGGACTGTAGGATAATTTGCCGGATGATCAGGAACGAGTTCTGTTAAGAATCTATCAAATTATAGTTCTGATTGAAAAACTGAAAGTTTGGAGAAGCCACAGATGTACTGCTTTCATTTGCAGTCCCCACATACCTTCCATCAAAAGGGTACCAACAATGGCCAAACCCGATGCAGAGATAGAACACATAAGCGCCGTCACACTTGAGCAGCCCAGCCAGGGCTTCCAAGACAATCGGACGCGACAGACAGAGATCCCAAGAGGAGACGAACGACGAGCAGGTGTTCCAACTTATTCATTAAAAACAAAAGGAAACAGACAGGAACAGGCAGGAGTTGAGTGGTTAGGAGTGGAGACGAGGGCAGAACCTGGGCCACACCACCCATTGCCAGTTTTATCTCTGTGCTGCACTGGAAAGATTTCCCTTAAGCTTGTGACTTTGTTTCTGTACTGTTCTGTGAGAGGAAAGCCTACTAGCTTCAAAATTATATTTTAATACAGCTGAATAATTTCTTCCTGTGCACTCCCTGTTGTTATTAAGTTTTTCGTCCCATTCTGCCAAGTCTTCAGCTGGTTAAGATTGTGGTCGACACGCAATTGCGGCAATTTGAAGTTGGATGCGCTCACTCCGCTCTGCGGGGCCAACGAAGCGGAGCAAAAGCCAAGCTAAATGCTTAGAACGCTTCTCCATCCCCCTGTTGAAGCCTTCTCTTCGAAAACCCTCGAAAGACACATCCGCCGCAGTCCATCCTGGCAAGTTTCTTGCGGCAGCGTCAACTTGCATCCAGTAACTGGCAATTGCACGGGAAACGTTGCTAAATATTTAATAGGAAACTATTTATTCTACCATTAAAAATTACTAGACTTCAAGTTGTTTCTCACAAGCTGCTTGTGTAAATTTCACTTTAAGGAAAAAATTCCATCTCAAAATGGATTAATTGTTTTTTTTTGAGTGCACCAACTGGCAACTGCCAGCTAACTGCATCGACTGAAACCGAAGCCGGTTTCGGGTGTGTTAACTTTCTATGCCCGGTAGCGCTGATTGCCAAGACAACGACGGCCCAATTCATTCAGCGGTCTCGCCTTTCAGCGGCAGCAGCTGCTTGAGGTTCTTGGCTGTCACTCCTCTTTTTCCGCATCCCCTGTTGGCCTTCTCGGGGACTTCTTTATCCTCCTCTTGGCCGGATAAGTTTTGCATGCTGCTGTGGACTTGGGAGAAGCTCCGCGGGCGTTACCAGTTCGATTTATCACGGGCAAAGTTATGATCGCTTAAGTGCCGCCGTTTAGTGTTCCTGTTTTAGCATCTTCAATTGCTCATCATAAATTCTACCCCTGACACGGCTAATTGCAAGTGGCTCGAAATAATAATGGCTTTGCTCTGATTTTTGCTACTAACGAGCAGATAATGCCAATTGGCTTAAAGGCTGCCAGTTAATCAGTCTTATCTGGGGACTATGAAGTGGGTAGACAAAAATTCTGTGCATATATCATACGATCATATATTTTTTAAAATTTCAACTACCTTCTACCTCTTTATCTATCAGAACATACTTCATTTCAACTCATAGTGTGCACAGCAGACTAATAGAGACATCAATTTTGTTTAAATTTAATTTAAATGGTATTTAATGTGATTTGATAACCGTTTATAAACAAATGATGATTGAACAGCGCCAAAATCAAAATAAATTGGCTTTGGTAAATTGCCAAATTATTATTACCCCAAATTTAACACTTTCGGCGACCACTGACAGCAAATCCAACATGAGTGCTTTTGGCAACCAGTCATTGATGGAAATTTAGAATTATTTATTCAACAAACCTATTTTTGATTGTCATCCGTGCAGAGTTTGTAAATCATAATCGAATGTTGGTATTCCAAACGCATAAAACCAAAATAAAACCACAAACAAATGTTCGAAAAGATCGCTGCGACGGAAGTCTGGCCCCCCCGCATTGGAACAGAAATGAACACCGAGCTCCGGCGACCAACTCTTTCAAAAAGAGGCCATAAATATTGTTCATTTGTAAATAAATGGCCAGCGAAAAAGTATAAAAAGACTGGAAAATAAAAAGCAGATATTGTGGAAAGCCCAACAACTCGCAGGGCATATAAAACATTGTTCATGTTCATTTCCAGTACTTGGTTTTCTATTTCCTAGGCAAACATTGGATGGTGCTCGTGTCGCTGTTCTGCCGCTTCTGGCTGGCCAGTGGCCTAGCTGGTTCTGCTGTTTCTGTTTTTTATTACAGTATCATCTTCCGGTCACTTTGTCAGTTCTCCACTACATTTCTCAAAACAGTTACGACGAGACAAGTGGCCCCGGCGCGTGCTCCACGAGTGGGGTTCGAGCTTAAATTATTGAAAACAAGACAGCCCAATAGAAGTACATACGTACGCCCGATAAGCGGAAGTTCCATAGACAAAGTCGAAGCGAGTGTGCTTACCATTTATGTGGCATACACTGCCAGGAAAGGGTGTATGGATGGACTCCTTTTTCTGTCATGTTCTTGTCTTTATTTGACTTCTCTGGGGCAATCAAAGTTTGTGCGTTAATAGAGGTCCGCTACAGAGTTCTTAATGAGTTGAAAGTTTGGGGATTTTACATGATTTTAAATATGTTTTATTTTTTTTTTTAAATTCCTGGTTAAGCTAATGCTTACATAGTTACACATTTGTAGAGCTTAAGCCAAGCAGCAGGGCTTAAAGGCACTTGCTTCTGGTTTTCTGCAGCGACTTTGACCACCAGCCTCTTACCAACCAACATGCCGCCCACTGGCGACCAACATGGCCAACGCCACTTAAAAGCAGTTCGCGCGACTGCACAGGCAGTTGGTGGAAGTGGAAATGGCCATGGAAGTGCCGCCGCCGCCCAGAGGAGAGCTCTTTTCGTCCAGAGTGACCAGCACCAGAGGTTCGAAACCCAATGTTTCCACCTCGTATACCCCCACAAGCGACTAGCCACACCCTTCACTCACCGCCCCCACCCACACGACGCACTCGCCGCATCACGATGCGCTTTGAATATAAATTACACAAATAGTGCACACGACTTTGCACGACTACACACGACGGCTGCAGCAGGCGACATTGATGCCGCTACAAGAAACAGTGGTTCGGGAAACGTGAAACATTTCTCTATTGAAGGCATCATAATTTGTTATAAATGATTAGTTGACTATTGATAAGAGAACCTCAAAAACCATTCCATACCGAAATAACTTCCCCTACTGCTATGAAGTGCCCACTCCACTGTGCAGATCAGCTGTCAGGGGCATGGGTCGTGTCAACGTTGCCCTTTGATGCTAATGACTCTGCCATCGCCTTGCATCGGAACTGGCAGATCGGCTCCGATGATGGGGCTCAAAGCATTCTGAACTTAGCGGGCAATCAAAAACCGTGCTGCAGCGAATTGGCATGCGTGATGTAGAGAATGGAGATGCTGCTGCTTTTGCAGCTTTCTGGAGGGGTTTTCCCAGCGGAGGCGGAGGAGGCGAGTAGCTCGGGTGGACGTCGGACAAGTGATTTCCGCAAAGCTTTGTGGATCGCACAGGCAGTCGCCGTGGTGCCGTGCTGCTGCGTTGATTGATTGATTAATTGACAAAGGCATTGCCGTTAGTTTTCCATTTCCACTCCCATTTGCATATCTAATTTATGAACGGCCCAAGTCTTGTCTGCTTTTCTGCTTGGTGGCGGCGTATGTAGTTCATTGTGTTAGTTATGCAAATGCCGCACTTCCGCTGCGTCCAGCAGCGTCTGCCTCCCAATGCAGCTTAATTATTCATTAATTTCAACTTAAATTCCATATTTGCGCCTGCAGCCATTTGTGGCCCAATTTTCGATGGCTGCCCCCGGCGATATGGGCTGCAGGGGCTTTTGTCTATCTGCAGGCTTTTGTCACCATAAACGAGAAGTGTTGTCCGATTATGAAATAATAATGGGCATTCGGCACGATGTGTTTGATTTTGTGGGCCTGCTGTTCGATGACACTGGCCAAAAAAAAAAAGGAAATTGAATCGCCAACAAAATAACACTTTTTTGCACTCATTTGATGTGAAAGGTATTATAAATAGTTGGTGCATATCATTCTCTTCTAAACCTCGCATAAATTTACGGTGCCTCCTGGTATAATTAAATCCGATAGAGCACGTTAGACAATGTTTGTTTTGGGCATATCGGGCATCTAGTTGGCCTGGTCTATTGTGTTCTAATTACAATGGAAATGGGCCAGATCCCGACTCTCGCTCCGCACCTTCAACCGAATACATCCCCCGTCTGTGTCTCCATGTAAATTTTCAAAATCTATAAAGTACAGCCCACCTGCCTCCGCAATCCGGCCTCCAGGCTCCAGGTTCTTCGTGGAGAGGCTGCGACATGCCTTGCATATTTAATCCCGGCTACATCGGACCCGATCCGCCATGTTGCGACACCGACTGCGTGGAGGAAAATAACTGCCCGAATCCCGCCTGCGATGTTTGTCCGGAGGCGCAGCTCCCGTGCTGCAGTCCCGCCCGACCGAAGAAGGAGCCAGAGAAAGACAAGCCCAAGGAGGAGCAGAAATCAAAACCTTAGAGGTAGCCGACGAGGATGGTGCCTTGAGAGAGGACTCGGATTTGCGGAGTGCTTGGACTGTTCACATATTCATTTTCCGATGGTATAATGAGAAATAAACACATTTCAGATGTGATTCCATGTCTTTGATTTGAACTAATACTTGAGTGTCAATGTTTACCAAAGTTTCTAGATGAGATTGGTTTAATTACCACTTTCATCCATCCATGGATTTCATCCATGGATAAGATGTCTATAAACATCTTTGAAAGGGATAAAGGGAGTATTTCATCAAGAAATTGACACATCCAGACACATTCGACTCAAAAGTCACTACCAAAACTTCACCGAACATACGTATGTGCACATACACATACCTTTTTTGAAATATATTTTTTTCACTTTGATGAAATACTTGGTAAGTTGGGTAAGGACTAGCCAGGGGATATGAAAAGCCCGTTTGTGTTTCCTCAGACTGTTACGGAGTGTTCAAAATGGCCTGCTGTGGATACGTCTGCCGCCCCAAGTTCAACCCCTTCTACGTGGGTCCATATCCGGATTGCGCTTGTGGCCCGTGTCCTTACGGGTGCTATTCGGGATTCACGCCGTGTGGCTGGGGTTGCTGTAATGGATGCTGTTGCTGAGGTACAACAGGAATCCGCTTTGAACACTGCTTAAAACTCAAGGAAGAAGTCAAGCTGAGAAGAGAATGTTTGCTAACTGAAGACTTTGTCAATAGAAATAAATCATAACATGCTTAACAAACTCTATAAAGTCGACATCATACACTTTCGAAATTTTACTCCTTGCCGATTATGTCTGCTTCGGCCGAGTGCGCGGGGCAGCGTGTCCTAAAGTCAATTGGGGACTTGGCGGGGAGACTGATGGCTCCAATCGTTAGATGGGTAATCATTTTCCACGAATCCTTGTTGGAGATGCACCAAGAAGCAGAGCCAGTGATCGATGTTAGTCGGCTTATTCCGCTGATGGAAAAAATGGTCCGGATCGTACATGATCCGGCGCCAGACATCCATCCGGTGGAGACAGCGGTGATCAGCGAAGATGCCATCGGCGAGTTGCTGACTGTGATTAGCGAGTTCTGTTCTAACTTGGCTTTTTCGATCTACAACCGGTAGTGTCGCCAGCCAATTAGCCCCCGCCCGAGCTTCCGTCCGAACCCCAAGACAGTCGCCTTTGGACTAGTTGTCAGCCAGGTAACAGGATCCTCTTTCCTATCCAGAGGAAAATGGAAGCGGTGCATACCTCCATCGGCGTGGCCAGTGTCGTGGCTCTTTTCCTGGTGGTGGCCAATTCAATTTCGCATGTGGGTGACAGAGTGGCTGAACGTACCGCCACCCCCTTCTGCAGGGTGCTCCACTACGGCAGCCCCATGGGCGATCAGCTGGCTGCCACCGAGGGCATAACATCACTGGTTGAGGGCGATGGAATGGATAACGCCTGCTCCGCAGTTCAAGGTATCGGAAGCAGGGCCCTCGATTTCGTAGGAAGATTTTTGCCGACACTGGACTGCGAAGCACGATTGGCCCGCCGATCAGATGCCGATGGTGAGGATGCATCCAAAAATAAGTCCGAGACCGAGGGTGAAGCCAAGCCGGCACCGGCCCCCGAGCCAGAGGCAGATCCACCGGCAGAGGAGTAGATTCTATACATCATTTCAAAATTCCGTTTCGAGGAGTCACAAGTAGGCGTGGACGTTATCCCAAGTAGGCGTTGGAACCCGAAACTTCAAATTTCTGTCGACCTAGTCTAGACCCGACGGAGTTCAGGTCATTCATTTTCAACAGCTTCTACTGAACACATCAGCTCCAGTAAAATAAAAAGGAAATGAAAAATTAGTCCAAATTCTAAATTTGTAGTCGAGGCCTAACTCAACTATTTTCCCAGCAGCAAAAAGCAGAATCAAGAGGTAAGTATAATTTTTATTTTTAAAAAATAATTCCAAGGCACTAATCTAATCCAAAAACAGCTTAGTTCTTTAAGTTCTATATCAAAAATAATATCTGGTGCAGCCGGTACCCTTAACTAAACCAAGCCTTCAAGATGGTTTTGATGCTCGTGTGCTCTTTCGATCCCTTCTACATTGGTCCCTGCCCCCCTGGATGCCTGGCTCCTCTGAAGGGCGGGTGCTGCCCATCTCCATGCTGTGGTCCTTGCTGCGGACCTTGCGGACCATGCTGTAGTCCTTGCTGCAGTTCGTGCCCCTGCGGATGGTAGAGCATCGATTGGAATGAACTGCAAACTATGTAATTTTGCGGAAGCTTTTTGGTGAGTAGGGAGCAACTAACTCCTTCGCTATCCCGACTATAATCGAAGACTTCCAGGGCCAGCTGTGAAAGAAGCTGTATTCGTTGCTGCTGGGGAGATCAGTTGCTGTTAACACTTCTCCCTTGGCCCGGGAACATCACACCAGTTTCCCCATCCAAAAACATTTAGAGCAGACTGTTTCGAAATAAAATGAATAAAAAAAATATTTGTCTTGTCGGCTGGGGGGGAGGGGGAACAAAGGTTGCCTGCAAGGACTAACACTCCCACTACTAGTGCACATCTTGTCCTAGGTAAGGACTCGCCTAGAACAGCTGTTTCCTCGCGGGACGTTCTGCGCAGGCGCGCTTCCAACTCGAACAAAAACATAGAATGTGGAGCATTGTGTCAGGTCAAAGGTTGCCGCTTCCTCTTTCACCTGAAGGTGGATTCTGAATCCGCCAGTGAATCTGATGGCCGATGCTGTTTTGTTTTTTGGCTAAGCGCGATTTATAGTGCCATGCTGCGGTGTCCCTGTGTGCGTTATGCTTCCTTGAGGCATTTCCGAGCGGTGTGTGTCGGCCATTTCACTCTCATTTTGGCATCGCTGGCGTTGTTTTCCCGCGGAATTTATTGCGGTAGGTCGGAATTTTCATTGCTTTGCCGCGGCGGCCCCTTCTTGGGGCGAGGCTTCCCTTTTTTCCTTGGGCTTTCCTTTGAGTGTGTGTGGGCTTAAGCAAGGCGGGGAGGAGGTGTGGCTTAGGGGCATGTTTTATGGCCAAAGTTGCTTGCCTTCTTATATTTGACTTTTAGTTTTCTAGCTGAAACTTTCCACCAACTGCATTGTAATTCTGAGGATGTTGCACATGGCAGAAGCTTTCCTTTTTCTTTTGGTTCTATAAAAGAAGCAACAGTTACTCCTTAAAAGTGGATTTAAGCATTTTATGAAATGGCTACTTGTGTCAACTAGATAAATTTTAGTTTTATTAGATATCTGTGTTCCAAGTAGGCCTTTCCTTGAATCTTGTATTACTTTCCAATAAATTAATAATAATTGTTTAAGAAAATATAATAGAGTAAAAAATGGAAAAAGATTAAAAGGAATAAGGACACTCATATCTTTGATAGTACAATTTATTAATAATTACATTTAATTGTTATTTTTTTCATGTTTAAATACTGTTATTTAAAGTCAAACTCAAATGCCGCCCCAGAACAAAACTAAAGATCGAAGCTTAGAACTCGAAAACATGGAATTCACGAAGTGCACTTCGGGTTCGAACCTCAGAGGTCCGCTTGCAACCGGTTGGAACTGCTTGGAGCTCGAGCCGAAACGTTCTCTCGGCTTGGGGCTTGGGGTTTATCTTGCTGTGCGCGCTTTCGCCGACTTCAGACGTTCGTGTGATTCTCGGGAGTGCGGTCGGTTGCCCGCGTACAGTGTTGACTGGCTCTACTCGGTCGGCGTTTCGCGTCAGTGTCCATGTCCGCTTTCGAAACTGGAGATTAAAGATCTGACAAGGCGCCCAGTGACTTGGCTTGGCCACAAATCAGGCCTAATCCTTGAGACAGACCTTAATTAAAATCAGGATAGTTTATAAAAAGGCGCAGTTTAATTCAGTTATGTTCGTCGATCGCCCGAAAACTTAATGGAGGGCAGGACCTAAGGACAAAGTTGCGAAACTAAATCAACAGAAATAACAGTTCATTTGCTAAACAAACGATTGCTGTTTGTGATCCAGCATCGATTGCTGTTTGTGCTGGAGTCAGTGCGTGTCAGTTGTTGTGTGTGCCAGTGAACCCAGTAACAGATTTCATTTATTGGCGGCCAGCGCCTGATTTGAATATTCCCACACACCCGCAGCTGCCACGGCGGACGATCCCTCCGCCAAATACTAGACCAGACCAGACTGTGTGCTCTGCGGTCGCTCGTGTGCCAGTGCCAGGGTGCAGCATGATTTACTCGTCCTGCAGCCGGAGTGGTGTAAAGTGACAATTCCTGCTAATTTTCGATTTACATGCCGCTGTGGCTGGGGTAAGTGTGATGCAAGATCTCTGCATTTAAATATTTTGACTATATTGATCGGAAATGCAACTTTCAGGGGGCAGCTATAATGATGTGAGTAGTGCAGAAAAGCTATTAGCAAAACCTATTAACGAACCTATTAATTTTATTTATTTTCTTACAAGTCGGGTGTTGATTTTTGCCTTGAAGTGGCTCAAGTTGACTGCGTTACCTCGGAATCGTGATAGGCTTACACCTGCTCCCATGACTTGTCAATCGGAAACCGCAGAATGAATTCTAGACGCCACAGCGGTATCAAGTAGCTCCTACTTCCGCTCTTCTGGGGCTTCTATTTAAAGTGGCTTCCTCAAAAATCAGTCCCTTGCAGAAGCTGGCTGCGAATAAATTAAATGCGCTTCCCAAATAAATCAAGAAGTAATTACAAGTTATTCTGGTATCGATTTTTAGCGCCCATGAGCAATGTTGCCATAAATATCGCGACATTAGGCAGATTTTATTGGCTTCGGGCGGCTGAAGATAATATTAATGGGAACCATTAATATTTAATCTTCGACAACAGGTCCTAGCAGCATTAAAAGCCAGAAGTTTGCCAGAAGAGAAACCCATCCATCCCATTATTGGGCAAAAAGCGTATTGAAAACTTTGCCGCACCTGTGTCTGTGAAATTTTTAATAAAGTATCCAGAATAACTTCAATAAGCTCGACAAAGCCATTCGTCATGCTCAAGTAACTTGGGGTTAGCTCTTTTTGGGGTAATACTTTAAAATTTTTTGCTGGTCAGTCAACCAGTTTGGCAACATAATTATGCAACGATGCATGCAGCTGGGGACTCCAGAATAAAAGGGATGAAAGAACCCTTTCTGCCAGCGACCATACACACACATTATCACATACATTTGGGTCACTTTCGGGCCAGAGCCGAATTGTAATTAAAATATAAAATTTCAATGCAGGCATACAAAATTTCACTTTTCATTTCAATCAAAATAATCGCATACAAAATTGCTCCCATAATGAAAGGCAGCAGCGTTAGCCTTTGGCGGGCTTTAAAGAGTTCAGCGGTGAGCGGAATCGACGTCATCAGCCGCAGGATTCCTAACCACCTTCATTATCGTCTGCCGGTCTGGTCTGCTTTGCATAATTTCATACATAAACTCTCGTTTTTGTGCGCATAATACGCAGCTTTGATGACACCAAAATAGAGCAGGCTGAGACGCGGGGGTCGAGTTTTGAAAAATAATATGAAAAGTTGTGGCTGAAAGAAGGTGTCGCGCCACGAACTCAAAATTGCGGCTGGGGGTGCTAAATGTTCGAAAAATGAAGCGTCGAAAAGTTGGTCGCCGCGTTACGCATACGCCGTGTGGTGCTATGTGCGCCAAGTGGTGAGAGGATTACGCCCCGCCGCTCGTATAGTTAATGACATGCAGCTGCTGTTTTACTTGCGGCTTCTGCCGAGACGCCTCCTGGAGGCGTCCCTTTCCCTCCTACAAACTTATGAATTTTAAGGTGATTTTCATGTCGCAGAAGCAAGTTCACGAAAGTTTGGTCCGCCGGCGGCCGGGGCACGTCACTTTACATCGGGGACTTGTCAGCAAAGGGTTGATCGAATCATAAATCAAACGAAGCAGTTAGCTCGGGTCGCAATCAAAATCATTCTGCGGTCTTCAACATTTGTTGCCTACGCACAGTGCCTTTGCAAATGGTAATTAATCATCAAAAGTAATTGGTTTTCTGTTTTGATTTGACGTTTGAAAAATTGCAGCTGTGACAATTCAATCCCATTCCCCCACTTTCCTTCCTTTTGCATTTCCCGTGTTGAAAAACGCAAATTCGAAGCGTTTTTTGCAACTGTCGAGCGAGAAACTGTAACCTATGCATTTTTATGAATGCAAATTAAATGTAAACGAAAAAATGAATATTGGAATATCCGAAAAATATTGAATAACAATGGGATTAACTTGCAATACGGCAAGAGTGTCCTTGAATCGATGGTTCTTTCAATACTAATTGACAAAAATATTCAAACCGAGCCGCATATGGCTTTAATAGAATTATGGGGCTATGCTTTCATATTTCCGCTTGAAATAAAAATGCGCGTTTGTCGCGTTGCTCAATTAATTAACAATCAGAGCCATTTAACTATATTTTAATTGAAATTCTGCTCAATGTATTTTTTTCTATTCGAGAACAGAGGCAACAGTGTATTATATTTTAAAACAATACTCGTAAATTGCGAAAATATACAAAAACTTCCATAAAGTTCAAAAGAAGAAGACCCCCGCTGTCGGCACTTAAAACTTCTCAAATGCGAATAGCATAGAAGTACGTTTCTTGACAATAAAAAATTATTAAATAAGCGTTAAAGTCTTTGAAGGGAATTATGCCCTGCAGTAGCAGACATAAACCCAACTTTTTACTCCTCTTATTCTCGTGGCACTTCAAAAGGAATAAAACGAAGCCCGAACTGAAAATATCCCCACAAAAATACACACAATTTCTCAGTCTTTAGTTGACTTTTTTCTTGTTGTTTGGAAAGCCTGAAAGTGGCCCTCGTGGTTCGTATATTTGTTTTGTTTCTTCCTTCTGGGTGGTGTGAGTATCACTGCTAACTCAATAACAAAATTTGTTTTTTTTTCGTTGTTCAAGTGGCAGAATCGCCAAAAAAGCATCGCATGTGTTTGTTTTGGTTTCGTATTGAAGTTTATTTTATAAATGAATATTATCGCCCGATCCAAAGGGTACAGAGTCACCTCTTAAGGGCTTACGCCAACTTTGTTGTTGGCTGAAAATGTAAAAAATATACATATTTCTGTTTATAAAAGCTTTTGGCCACTAATTGAAATGTCTAGTTCGGGAGGCTTTTCCTGGATATCCATCAGTCGATTCCCCAGTCCTGCCCTGCTCCCCATCACGTGCTCCATATAATTTACTTCTCAATTAAATACCACTCGGGCCGTCATGAATGCGCATATTCGCTGCTGCTGTTACTCCACATAAATATTTATGCGGGACTTAATCAAAGGAAAAAAGCTGCGATTGGGAGACGCAGATGTAAGCCAGCTCTCGTCCCTTTCCATTACATTTCATCTATTTACTCAGCTCATTTCTGTTTATTTAAACATTAAATGTGCTTACATTTGATTAGCGGCCCAAGTTTTTTCCGTATCAGTGTGCAGTGCCAGATCTCCGCTCACTCCTCATCCAAAAGCCATAATAAATTTATATGCTTGCCTCGCTTTTAATTTGTTTTTCGTTTTTATATTTATTTGCTGGGTTTGAGCTCATTACCATTTCTTTTGGCGTAGGGTTCGGGGTGGCCTATCTTTTATGTGGGCAGTCGCATTAAAATGCATGAAATGCGCAATTAAAAACGACGACAAAGTCCCTTTGTAGATGCCAACAGGATACAGTTTCCTTTTAATTAAATATGTAAGGACATTTTATATTTAAGCACATATCGATGCTTAATTAAAAGCACTTCTGTGTGGCCGAAAAGGGTTTTACATTTTGCATTTGGGTGGGTGGGAATCTTTTTTGGGCACTTTTTAAAGTCAATATTTATCTGCAACTGTGATTTTTGCTGCTGTGGCTTTTTTCGAGCATCCAGATGTGGCAAGTGCCGCTGGAACTGTTGTCAGCCCGTTGTTGCGATGACAAATGGGCGCAATTGCCTTTCGCCGAGACAGGAGCATCGGCATGCGGCATCGATATGGCCAAGTCGCGTCTCTTGGCAATAAAAATAAACTGTTTGAGCCACGGAGACAAACCCTACCAGAATCCCCTCTGCCTTCGCGATGAGTAGCCGAGTGTAAAAGTATGCGAATCCCTTGGCATATTTATTTGTATTTTCGCGACCCGCCAAAAGTTGTCAACATGGATCAATGCGGTGCCAACTTTCGACTGGCTTTGTCATCGGTTCGGTTTCGAGTTATGTAACCGCTATCCGTATGCACATAAAAGACAATGTATTGTCGGTTAAAGTATCATATTTCTCCCCCCCATTTTCATAATATTATGATTATCGTCGGGAATCGGGTGTGCGTGTGTGTGAGCAGAAACAAGGCGACAAATCAGGCGCTGAGAATTTTTGTTTCCAGTTCATTTGGCCTGCTGTCGTGTCCCTCGTTTGCCGCCAATAAGGTTAAATGGATCAGGAACATAACAATTGCAGGGATGATTGAGCCATCAAGGCAGTTGACGATGTGCGGCAGAGCTAAACTGGCTTAGAATGTGACTATTTGCATACACGGAGTGAAAAATCTTTTGTATTAAGGTGGATGGATATTAAGAATTGTGTGGTAGTTTCCGGAAAAGGAATTTTTTTTGTTCTGACAAAAAATATTTGGTGTTCTTGACTTAATTTCAATGCCATGGGCTTGAACATGCAGTGGAAGAGCTGCCGAGACGCCCTCCCTGAGCGCATCAAGCATACGCAGCGTGTGCCCTCGGAAAAGAGGGAAAGCCAGTCGTGCTGCACTAATTGCTTGACAACATTCCAACAATAAAATTTGAGGAGCAACTCCCACAGAGGAACTGCGAAACGGACAACAGAAATATTATGGAACTCAATTTGCTAATTGCCATCAGAATAATGAAGTCTGCCCGTCGGACTGCGGAGGTCCCTGGTCTGGGGTCTGGGCTGATTGCAACCATCAAGTATCATTCGAGTAATTTGGAGTGCACTTTCTAGAGCATCTTCAGCTTGCTTGGGCTTCCACTTTGAAGTTGTGTTCCTCTGGCCAGAGAAATCAACTTGGCTATTTTTACGCCAAGGGGCATTTTAAAAATTTGTGTTTGTTCTGAAGAACTAAAATAATAGGAAGCATTTGGAATTTAAAAGAGTTTTGAAAAACATTTGTATTTTAAAATCAATTTTTAAATATTTCCAAACCTTCTTGTGGCATAGCTGGTGCAATAAAATCGAGGGAAATACGTAGACTAGTTGAACTGGCGGAAAAGGACAAGGAGGAAAGTTTGTTGCTCACGAGTCAAACAAATAAAAGTTCAGTTCAGTGGAAAGTTCATCCGATGCCCCATCCGCACTCCTGCGATCCTCGAGGTGTTTTTCCAGCAACTTTGTTCTCCGCATGTGTATGTGCCGGGTGTTGTTCGCTCCCTATTCTCGCCGTACGCCTTTTTCCTGCCGGCGCCAAGTTTTCAGTTATCCTTGCTTATTCCTCGTCCATTTATGTCTTGTTAGGAGTTTTATATGCTTCGCTCTCTATATTTACTTATTTTTTGCCTCGCAAGTTTCCTAAACTGCTTGCTAACTAAGCTTTATTCTGTTTGCAAGGGTCGGAGTTGTGAGGAGAGCCTTTAAGCGCTTCAACAGCTAGGCGGTTAGCCCGATCCTGTTGATCCTGTTAAAGCTGGCACTTTAAATGCCAGCAAGATTGTTACTTTAAATAAAATTAAATGTTGGCATCTTCCGCCATCTCGCTGGCAAATAAAGTAGCTCATTAACTCACAGGACTCGTAAAAAACGTTCGCTGTCTGAAATCACATGTAAATTGAATGTCAGCCCGTTGGCAGAGCTGTCGCCCGCTAATTTGATCTAAATTCACGCACTCATTTACTTAAAATATGCGTAATGACAATTTGATTAGGGTAATTTGATGTTGATCTTCAGCGGCGCGTTGCCAAATCCACAACATCGTCAAGGCATCCGGCGAGGACAGCCGCCGAGGACATCCGAGGCCAACAAGGCGGAGAATCGTGTAATCATTTTGGTGGCAATTTGGCAATGCTTGTGAGCCGTTTATGTTAAATTAATATGCAACAAGAAAAACAACAAGCGCTAGGCAAATTGAGGCAATAAATAAGGCTCTGACTGGAATGGTAATGAAAATGTTTCCTTAGGCCTTCCCCAGCCGCAAAAGCTGAACGAAAGTTGTCTCCAACTTATGAAGAATTCTTGTTCTAACCCCTTCCCCGTTTCTTTGCTGAAAAGTTACACGTTTAATGGGCAAACTCGTTCTGTACTTTGAATAATTGCACGTTTTCGGTGGCCAAAAATCCAACTGGAATAAATGTCCAGCGGCCCTGCCTACGTGTCCTGGCATCCTAAAAAGTCTACCGAAATCAGTTGACCCACGCCGCCGGCCGTCTTAATTTTCATTAAGATATTTTTCACTCACTAACCTTCTGGCCAACTTATTCAATTTCGGTTCTTGGGCAAGTTGGCAGCCAAGACTTTTCATGTCCTTAATTTGGCGCAGAATACGAATTCATTCGGCCGGAGAGCGAGTCAAATCAAGTATAGACCAGAGTATTACCAGGACCTACCTTACGATTTGTGTATTAAACACTTAAACCAGTAACTAATATACCCGAAATTACTTTCGGTCAAAATCACACTCTGCCGCCGTGAAATCCCACAAACACGTACTCCAAAAATACGGTCCACAGAGCCAGGAGAAAGCCACAAAGGACGCAAAGAAGCAGCCGCAAACAAAATAAAAACCGGGTACTCCTCGGCCCAGACGAAAACTCAAAAACACAATACATTTTACAAAATACACACACCCCCCCAGCCACACACACCACGCTGCTGGGTGTGCGCATTGTTACAAATGGCGAGCTGGAAACACAATTCGAGGCAAGTGTAGCGAAAATATTGTGGTAAATACTTTAAATTTAATGTAAGTGGCTGTCGGAGAGAGTACACTGTGTGTGTAAAGAAGGAGAAAGCAGATCGAGTGCAACAGAGACAGGTAGAGAGTAAAGCATCTTTTCGACCGAGAAGTGTTTGGGCAATATTTTCATAATTAATGGCACGTGCATTGAGTGGCCGAGTCCATCAAGGAAATAATTACAATTTGAGGTGCAACATGGCAGCATTGTGGTCAGAACAATTAAATATAAATAAAGGCCGAGCGGAGTGTGTGAGGAGCAGATTGTGGTTTATTGACCAGTAGGCTTTGGTCCGCCAAGAGCCAAGAGCTCTTTCTTTGCTGTGGTTAACCACGTACTATAATCCTAGACTGGAGAGCAATTGCCTAAATATTGTTTGCTTTTGCGGAATTCTTCAATTTCTGGCTGACGGCTTGAACGAATGGCTTGTCCTTCAAGACCCAAGAGTGGCTACCTCAATTTAGGAGTATTATTTATTCATCATAATTCTCGCATCTTTTAATAAACTCTCCCGCCCTAATTTCGGCTCGAGCTTTAAGCAATTACAATACGGAATTATGAAAATTTCATAATTTGCTTAAATGGCCAGCAGCATTAAAATGGGTAGGCCCCACAACAGGAGCCGGAAATTCCTCCCACAAACCGTCGAACCAAAAAAAAAAGAAGACAATGTACGGAGCAACAGCAAGGACGAAGCTGCGAGAAGAGGACGAGGGTCTGGCGCCGCTTATCTATGTGCATAAGTTATGAAGGCTGGGGCCAGAAGCTGCTCATCGTTAAAACGTGTTCAGTGTCACGTTGGACAAGGATGCCCCACCTCCTTTAGGGCTCTTTGGGCCTTTTGCCTGCCAGGGCTTAATGCCAGATTGGGTGTATTTAAAATGCAGAATAAAATGTTAACATGCAAAAGGGAGTACGTTAACACATATTCCCAATTAAGGGGGAGGCGTGGCATTGGCCAGCGTTAGTCTCCAATGCACTCACAGCCCTCAGACTGAATAAGTGACGGCCCAAGGACCGTTCCAGGATGCAGATGAACCCAATGAAACCTTGAGAAGGGAATGGGAAATCACTTGATCCGGCTTACTTAGTGCAGAGGTGAACCTAGTGACCACAAACATTGGACTGAAATCTTACACTTGTATCTCGTAGCTTGGACCTTTGAAAGTACGGATTGTTTCTATTTTTGCACATTTGTTTAAGACTCAGAACTTAATCCGTGAAACTGAAACCATAAAATCAATATTCCTCTAACTGAGTTGGGAATTCCGAATACATTTTGAAAGTAGATTTCTCTCTCTGTGCCACACAAGGCGATGAGGCGTGCAGAAGGCCAACCACGGAGCCTACCCGACTGGACCACAAAACCTTTATGGCATCCCCGACCCACACACGCACTGGTTAAGCCAAGTGTGCGGGTGCAGCTTGGGCGCCTGGGAGGGCCTCGAGTGCAGCAGGGACATACTTGGCAGGCTTTCAGAAGTCCTGGCTTACGCTAGAACCTTGCAGACTCTGCCTCGTAATTTCTGCCAGCCTCTTTACGCATTGTTAATTTTTTATGGGTGAAACGGAAATTTTCACTCAAGATTTATGTGCCCTCCTTCTGCAAAGTACTCGGCTGCAGAACTCCAAAAATGGTAAACTTTCCGCCACGAAAGGTAATGGGAATTATCCACCGTCGGGGTCTACAGTCTAGACATTCCTAGACACCTTTAAGCCTTTTTGGGACTTTTATTTAAAGAGACTTAAATGGCATTTAAGAATAAATCTTCGCTTAATCACAATTTTGGCTTTTAATTACTCGCATGCCAAATATTTGTGAAACCTAAATCATTTGGAGGCATTTGGCGCCGTTTTCCGTTTGGCATTCTTGGCAGCGGCACAGAAACTAATTTTTGCGGCAGTCTTGGTCGGCCACCACAGTCGCCGCAAAGTTCCAAATTTGCCAAGGGAGCCGGAATTCAATTCACTTATTGCTGAAGCATCAAAGAGCGAAAATATCTGATACGGAGACCGCATGTCGTCTCGGGTTACTCCTGCTTCCGCCCAACCTTTGCAGCTGCATGGAAAATCGATTAGCCGACCCGTTGACCAGAAAAGTTTGTTTATCGCTCACCGTGTTCCAGGGGACTCTCGTGGCGGGTCAAACTTTTCCCAAATTATTTTCGTCCTTTGCATCGGAGCATTCATTTCAGTTAGTTAGCACTCTCTGATGCATTTCTGACCCAAATAGTCGCCCGATTTTTGGCTCGTCCTTGTTGGGATTTCCCTTTCTCCTTCTTGGCAGTGGAATTTTGGCAAAATCTGCATAGACCGACAAAAATATTGAATTAAATTTGTGGAAAGCGAGCTGATGCGGTTGGTTTTCCTTCGCTAATCGGCAAAAGTGTCGAGAAATCGATATCTGCTTAGGGCTTCAGCTCTTGAATAGAAATAATCCATAACCTGCTGCCTCCGAGGCACTCTGGCTCTCTAAATATTAGCCGGCTCACATTTTAAGCTTTGGAAAATTGAATTTACAGCTCTGTCAGGCAAATTTGATCGATCGCCGGAGGCGGGACTCAGCACGGGTGTTGAGCACACACCGATAGCCGGTTATTCCCAGGAGCCGTGTATCTGTCGGACCTTTTCAATTAGTAATTTTAATTATCCTGGCCGGGGGCAGGGTCCTAGCCAGACTCACTGGCCCGGTGTGCGAAATGCACAAAATTCGGGTGTTGGCTTTTGTTCAACTGTTTGTCTGCGGAAATTGAGCTCTGCATTTTGCCAAACTGTTATTCGGGTCACACAAACAAACAATTGACGTCCAAACCCTGGGCGGGCGGGTAATTTGTAATATATATTCGATATATATCAATACCGAGTTTCATTTCGTGTCGTTGATTAGCATGTGATTTGCATATTCGCACGGCGGAGTATCAAGAGCAGCGTTGAATTTAAACACATTAGTCACCAATCTCAAGTGAAAAACATATTCTAGCAATAGCAGTTGCTCTATAGTTGAATAATAATATTGCAAAAATATCATACTCGTTACTAATGCAAAAGTTACTTAAATGTTCTGTGATCCTTGAGCTCTGCCAGCTCATTTTGCCTAATAATGCATATGACGCACTCGGCGAACTTGTCGGTTCTTCATTTTTTGCTCCACTTGGAAGCATATTTGCACAAACTGCCGAAAATCCATTTCGATTTCAAGCCATTAGTGTCCCTGTTCCCGTCCTAGTCCCCGTCGGCATCCCCGACGCAGTCAAAAATCCGAGAGTGGGGATGCGGACAAAGTTTTGTTTTCACGCTTCGGCATTAAAAGAAAACAGTTGGCCCAAAACGGCAGAGAGGAGTGTAAGCCCCAAAGTTTTGCAGTTTTGTCTGCAGTGCACCCTGCAGAGGGCTCTTTCGCTTTCGATTTGTTTTTTTCTCCGCTGCCATTTTTCAACTTTGACTGTTTTTTGCGGATTTTCTTTGTTTGTTTGTTTGGCGGCGAAAAATTAAAGGAAAATAACAGCGGTAATGAAATAGAAATAAGCGAGCGTTGACTCCTCCACTCCACTCCTCCAGAATGGCAACGCATGTGAATGTCCTTTTTTTGACAAACTTTGTGGCTGGTAGGATCAGTATTCCAGATCGACTGGTTGTGTAACTTTCGCCAGCAAACTTTTCAACTGCTTGACAATTAGCCATAAAAGTATCAGGAATTCAAGAATATTTTTAATAAAGAAATGCTCTCCATTTGCGATGTAATCCCAACAGTGGTATCCGAAACTTTTCTGTGGAAATGTCCTATGGGCATTTCCTTTTAAGATTTTAAATTAATTCTCTAATCCGGTTGAAACTTTCTGGCCACATAAGTATGCAGTGGCAGCAGCGGCAGCAGCAGAAGCTTTTGACTTTTGCAACGAGCCCCCACCCCTTCCACCTCCTCCCACACGCACTCATATATATAATTTAATTAAAAATACGAGTATCTCCTTTGGCTTCGTGTTTGCCAAAAAGTTGGCCAGCGAAGTAAAAAATATGACTAACGATGTGCACGAGTGCCACGCCCTCTAAGCGCTCCAGAGTCCGGACTAACTGGCTGAAATGAAGACCCTGGCCAGACTGGTTACGGTTACGGGGTATCCACGTGCCGTGGCCGGCTGTTCCACTGGGGGTCATGTGGGTCAAGTGGCCGGTCAAGAGGGTGGGGCCGCCCCTCCTGCGGTCTGTGTTGTCCTGGCTAGGGTTAAGTGGTTTTTAATGAAAGTTAGCATCCGTGTTTATGGAACTTGCTGTTGGGAGCTGGGCTGCTGGGACCGGAACTCGAATTATCGACTACTTTCGCTCAGACGAAATCAAAAGGCAGGGCAGCGAATAATTGAACAGACTCCGCCGAGGCCGTAAGGTCAGCCCTGATTAATTGTTTTGACTTTGGGGCTGCTCCGCGGTTGAATTTCCTTAAATGCACTCATTCTACGATCAAAAGAGAGCAGCCGCTGGTGCAGTGCACTTTTTAATAAAAATATTATTCCTCTCCTTTGTTTATTTTGAATCCAACTTTTCATTGCTTCCCAGCAGCTCCTGCTCTTGCATATCTTTTGGGTATATTTTTTCCTGTGAGCTTTCGCTTTGGCTTTGCGAATTTTTGCGGCACTTTTTCAGTTGATTTCCTGGCCCGCGTGCTTCCTGATCGGAACTGTGTATTTCCGGTACGTCCATTACGAATTTTAAATGCAATTCTGTTTTGTTGCGGCCCTGTGCCGTTTTTTACCTTTTGGCGTCCTTTTTTTTTGGCAACCGGGGCACAAAATTGGCAACTTTGAAGTTGAAAAGAGAGAAATGTTTTGGGAAAATTTGGTTTTATCAATCACTGCGCAGATTAAAATGTCACCCACAGTTTGTTTTAAAATATTTATGCGCCCAATTAAAATTAATTTTCCGGTGAACTCTGGTCGTTTCCGCTGTAAACTACGTGCCATCTTCATAATTAATTCGTTTGTATTTGGCACCTTACACTGCGTTTAATATACCCAGTGAGATTTGTATCTGCAACATTTGTCTTCGCCCTCCTCCGTTGTGGTCAGAGGTTTTCCGGTGTGCCCCAAAGTTTACCCCAAAGGTCCCGGTCCCAGGCTTGAATTCCCCACAGATTTTGGGGCTGCTTAACATGCCTGTCGCCTAGGCTCAACGCTCAGTGATTTTAATTAACATTTCTGATTTTGTGGCTCACCATGACCCCCCTGCGCCTTTGAGTGTCTCAGGTGTGGCGGTTTATTAGCACACCTGTGTACAGGTTACACCCAGAGCATTAGCTTTAACTTTGTCTGCCGAAACTAATTGAATTGCTTGCCTAATTAAGCCGGGGGATAACTTTTCTGTGACTGCGACTTTGACTTGATTAAGTTATTTTTGTCCTCGCATTTATGTAATATTGTATCTTTTTTCCAGAGAGACGACTGAGTCGAAAGTTCAATAAATCCACACAAGAGGGTAAGTTTAATGGCAAATATTGGATTTCCCCAAACCGATGTGACAGGTCGACACAAACAGTTCCAGCTTGTCAGTTCTCAATGCTTTGACAGTTGCACTCGGTTGTGCATTTATCATGGCATCTATCAGCCAACAGTCAATGGAATCACTTTTGGCATTGCCTTAGTTTCGTTTTCAATGAATCTTGCCAATTATTTCTCTTGCCACAGGCTCCCGGCAAGGAAGCTTGTTAAACAATATTCCTGGCCATGGCTCAAAGGCAGAGACTCGATATGAGCCGGAATGGGGAACTGAAATCCAATATCAAAGCGCCAAATGACTGCAAGCCAAACCTACAGCTGCCAGTATACATATTTTCTTTGACTGCGATACTGGGTGAGTGGGAGTGGAGAGGATGTTCGACATCCGTAATCAAATGGAGAGGAAATCTAATTATGAGCATACACAAAAAGTTGGACCAGAAGACATAACTATGCTAGGCTATGCTAAGCTATGCTGTGACAATCTCTTAAAAAAAAACTAGTTGCAATCAAATTAAATCGAAAGAAAACTAATATTTAAGTCTGAGAATACATCATAGCTTTTCTTCATTGAAGGAAACTAAGCAAACCATCTCAACTCGTATGGGACTTGGCCCAGTTGATGAAGCTGATAAGGCAGAAGAGGCCAGATAAGATCCGCCTGGGAAGTGCCTCGAAGTGAATGGCAAAGGCGAAAGCAAACGCCGAGTCACAAAGAATTGGCGGAAGGAGGAGCATAAATTATGAAAAGAAAATTTCATGCATGTGCATAAGGAAGCGGAGAGGAATATCCTTCCTGCGAGCGCTATCAGCTCTTCGTCCTTCGTAATTAATTTGATTTCATTCATTTGAGCCGAGAAAATGTTAAAAAAGGGCCAAAACAGGGCAAGCTGAGTTAATTGAAAGGCAAGTCAGGCAAAGGCGAAAGACAGCGTCTACAACGCTTAAAGTAGGGAGCCTGAAAAATGAAGACTCCTCGACCATTGAACCCCTAACCTTTAAACGTGGAGGTAGACTAGAGCTACTTGATACTTCAAAAATAAATGTATTCTTAAAGAATAATTAATTTAATTTGCAAACATCTCCCAGTTTATTACACAATTCTCGGGCTCTTCTTGCACTCAAGAGAAGTATTTAATGGGTTATGGGAAACAAAAGCCTTCACAGCTTCATTGTGCTGCCATTTTCGTCCTCTACTGGCCGGCCGTGTCGACATTGGTAATAAAGCGCTCACTTGCATTTGTCCAGGATGCCATGAATGAGTGTGTGGATGGGTGGGTGTGCGTGAGTGTCTGTCGGTGTGAGTGCTCGACACGTGAACCGACTACCCGTATGGGTGTGAGTGCGCCCGAATGAGGTTAAGAGCTTAATGAGTGCTGACAAGGCAACCTGTAGTTGACATATGACATTTTTATGTGCCTTGAAGCCTTCGCAACAAGGGTTTCCATTAATACACATCCTTCTCGGAGCCTCCAAGATCCCACCAGCTCCAGCTCGGCCCGTCGCTCCTTACCTACTTTCAGGATGTAGATGCCCCAAGGTAAATGCTAAGGTTTCGACTTAATTAGTGCTGAGAGTTAGCCTCCTTTTTATGATAGTGTGTCCTGTGTCCCTTCTGCCTGTAGTTTTTTGTTGTAATTGTGCACTAGGGATTGTGTGTGAAAATGCGTAGAAAATGTGACACAATTTTCGGTCGTTTAACTCTGGTATTTAGGGTTTCCCCAAGAATTTCTAAGGGACAATAGAGTTTTGGGGTGTGTCAGTAAGTTCGTAAATT
This sequence comes from Drosophila monieri, assembly GCA_035047585.1. Classification (NCBI taxonomy): domain Eukaryota; kingdom Metazoa; phylum Arthropoda; class Insecta; order Diptera; family Drosophilidae; genus Drosophila; species Drosophila monieri. The sequence goes on along the minus strand of JAWNPJ010000079.1, from coordinate 2,974,625 downwards.
CTTTGGATTTTTTTCGGATTAAAGCTATTTTTTTAGATGACCAATATTTAAGCTTAACTTGTGTTGGTTTTTAAGAGTTAGAATTGCTATATTGAGGCTTGCACCTTTGGTCCTCCCCTACGTTGGACTAATTGGATTAAATAGAGTTTGTTTATCTTCGGTCCAGGTTCCCTTTCGTCAATTAGCCCGGACAAGCCAACAAGTTATGCAGTTGCAATCGCCACGCTCACCAAACAACATGTAAACACACATGTCGCCTCCAAAAGAAACCTCCCGGTCCTTGTGCCGCCCAGCTGTGTGTGCACACATATATCTGCGGTGTATAGAGGGTGACCACTGGACCATTTTGTAGTCAGCCACGTTGTTTGGCATTGTCGACCACTCGTGGCCATTGTTTATCGGACTGCTGTTGCCGTTGTTGATATTGCAAGCTGATGACATTAATTGTTACATTTTGTGCTGATGTTGGTGCTGGCATTACTATTGGTTCGATGGTTGTGGGCTCTTTAGCGCTTTCAACGCCTGGCTGGCTCCAAGTTGCAGTTCAGGTACTCCTCCCATTTCAAGCTCTCTGACGGATCAGTTTCGTTGCCAGCTCTTAATTTATTAGCCCGACTTGGCCGCCCGCAGGCCGCATTAGTTTTAACGACGGCGGGAAGCCTTGTACCAACTTAGACAGTTTTAATTAAATTTTAATTAATTATTCATAATGCAGACGGGCAGGGAGCTTTATGTGCTGCCAAAAATTTATAGCCAAAGTGTGTTGCATATTTTACAACTGGGAGGCGGAGAGTGGGCCTAGGTCTGAACACTATCACACTTTACACTAGCTTATCTCCGACTTAACTCTCTGGGGTCTGGGGAAAGAATTTATGCGTCATTTTTCGTTGTTTGAAAAGAGTAGTCTATGGTTAGTGGTCTCTGGCTCAGGTGACTCGGAGATCATGATATAATGTTAGTAGTTAAAGCAGAAGTGAAATGTCCATGTCCTTCAAAGTATGATTGAAGCTTAAAGACTAACCGAGTTGTTCACAGAACTGATCTGCCAGGCACTAATAGCCTAGAAATAGGCAAATCATGTAGCTCATGAAACACTTTCCCTGGAAATTTTTTAATTCCTCACGTAGGCATACACGGACTATGCATATCAGCAACACTGATATCACTATCACACAGTTGGGAAAATTCGAAAGAACGAGAACTCGTCTAAACCCGAGAACGGATTTAAGCAGTACTCTCTTTTATACAAGGTTCCAGAAAGACAGATAGACAATGCAACCTCAAAGACAATGCAACCTCAACGCAACCATCAGCACTCCTCTTCATTCTGATCCTCTATCAGCACTATCAGGTCCTTGCGAAGATGTCGCATAGACACTGAGCCGTGTTCGAGAGTCACATTTATGTAGAGCTCTTGACGCTGCATTTAATCCTTTATGCTGTCGTCGCCAATTATGAGCATGTGGTGAGGATGTCTGCAGAGCCTTATACATGGCCTCTGCTAAGTGGGGAGTTGTAGCAACTCCAAAGTATCTGAGGCATCGAAAGGAAAGGTCCAAGTAGAACTATAAAAAACCGGATGATTCCTACCATACCTTTGCGAAAGCTTCTTGCAACAGGCCCCAGAGAGCATCTTACGCTCATTCTTAGCGTAGTCAGTAGTCTGCTAATTGAGTGTCAGAGGTTAAAAGTCAATTACGCAATTGATAATCGCGCCGCACTTGAGCAATCATTTGACAGACAACAAACAGCACCAAAAAAAAGGGTACATGTGCGATGAGAAGAACAGCGGCTCATGAACCCGCACACGCAATTTCAACAAGTTCATTAAAAAAGTTAGCACAAAAGCAGCAGCGGAAAACCATGGAAAAAGCAGCGACTAAAGCCAAGCGGACGGAACCCCACAAATGTAACGCTTCACTAGAACTTGGCGAAATTGTTATTTTTTCACTCCTTCCATACTTTGTTATCTGCAGTTCTCGCTGGGTTCTCCCTGAACCCCGACCCTTTTAGCCTCAAAGGAGAGGGGGTGGCCGGAAGTGATGCGGCTCATTTGTGTCAGACCACAAAATGGAGGAAAGACAACCATAATGCAGCGATTAAAAGGAACCTGAACGGCAAACATTTTTTATTAACAAGTAAAGAGAGGGCTCCCAAGTTTCTTGACAATTCTGTATGATACTATATGTGCTATCCACTTATACATTGAGCTCATAAAACGGAAATCATTTCCTCGGCGATCAACCCCAATTGAATTCAGCTTGAATGGGCTTTGAGGGTGCTAGCTCCGACCGGAAATGACTCGCCAATTGAATTGTGTGCGAAAAACCAATGCTCGGATGCAAAGTAACCTGGAAACACTTCCCGCATGCACATTTCGGTTGCACCTTAATGACGTCAGCCAAGTGTGTCGATGTCCGGAGTCCAGGAAAGGGTTGAACTAAAAAAAAGACAGCGAAAGGGGAAATCGACACGGACCTGAAAAGTGAAACCGTGAAAAGTTCAGAGCGACGGTTTCCCTTTGTTATGCACATGAATTGTTAAAGGGAGTGAACCTCCACGGGCACCTCTACCGGGCTGGTCTCCTTTCTCGTTGCCGGAAGTTTGTGGTGGGAAATTTCATTTATGCTGACACTTGACTTGACTTGACCCCCCGCCAGCGTGTCCTTTCCTTTTGTTGTTTGTTCTGCGATTTTTATTCGGGGGGCTGGGCTTAATTTGGTGCAAATAAATAATGGAAACAGACGGCGAGTTGCCAGTTGAGTTTGCCAGTTCGATTTGGCCTTGTCGTTCAATGAAGTTTATATTGTGTTCGAGCTGTGCACTTTGTTCTTTTCCTTCCTTGGTCTATATATAGAAAAATAAATGTTAGATATTTTGGAACTTTTTTCCTTATTTTTTTTTGTTTGTTAAGAACAGGTTTTTGAACCGTATCAGTCCCAGTGGTCCCAAGTTTTCAAGTAAAATTGCATGTCCCTGTCCTTTTGGATCCTGGAACTTTTTTATCTCAGTGCAGCCACATTAGAGCGGAAACGTGTTGACTGCACAACAGTCGGATGTCCCAGTTCGCCGGAGAGGAAAAGGAAAAGCATCGAACGGACAGTACGGAGTGGAAAGTGCCGAGCAGATAGCGCTCTTCCTTGTGCCACACTTTCCCCGATTTCTGGCATTGACTCGGTTTGGGACAATTTAATTGTTTTGTAATTGAAGCGACTTTGCTGTGGGTCGGCGAGATTTATGGCAAACTTGATTGGGGAATTCGTGTGGCCTACGAGGGGTCAAATACCCGTATTTTTTGTGAAACGACAGGCGGCTGTAATCCCGAAATAGAAGTTCATCAAATTTGCAAGGCCTCTGCTGAGGTATTTATTTGGAATTTGCAATCGAATGCACAACCAATTGACATCGGCCAGTCAAAGATTAAATTTGCAGGAGCTACATATTTGCGCTGTGACTATTGTATGCAATGGTTAATCGAATGCAGGATGAATAAGTTATGAGTGAGTAGCTGTGGCAGCTAGGCGAGTACGCTGCAATTTATATTTTAAAATGTAATTTACCGGCAATAAATCTCTATACAGATTTTCTCCGCTGACCTGGCCATAAATGGCATGTTGCCTGGTCAAGAGCCACCATTGTCTAGCCAACTCCCAGGCTGTGTGTTTGGGCCAATTTTTATATTTAATATTTAAACTGTTTCACAAAAGCTTATGTTTTATTTGCATAAGCTTGTTTTTTGCAGTCAACATTGCCCTGTAAACACATACTGCAGTTTGCAGACTGGCTGGGAAAGTTTTTAAAGGATTGCAGTGCGCGTAATTGCCTGGCAGGGATGTTGGAGCTTATGGTCAGGAGGATTCATTCTCCACAGGAATCGCACCCACCTCACCCATACAAAAGTTTCCTGCCGTCAGTTGCTCAAATGAAGTTAGCAAAACTGATTAACTCTCGGCAACTCGGCTCGATTCTCTCTCCTTCTTAGCTCGCAGCTGTTGGCCCAGGATGTCGAGTCCTGAATCCGGGCTGACTAATTGAATCTACAAGGCGCTGTGCGAAGGCCCAATAAAAATTATACCTTCCTCCGTAAACCTAACGAATGCTTGTGCTTGTGCAGCGGCGGCATTTTGACGACTAATATAATTTTAATGGAATATTTGCTCCTGCATTTCCAGTTGCATTAAAATCCAATTGCATTTTGTAGTTCGGCGCCGCTGGCGTGTCCTCTCGACTCTCGCTGCGACCTTAAATAAATCTCAACAGCCTGCCACGCCCCCTTTCAAGCCCTTGAAGTGTTTGGCCGGATATTATGGCCCGTGGCCCACTTTGACCGTGTCAATGTCCTTGTCATGGCGTTCTGTCTGTGCGTTTTCAGTTTTGGTTTCAGTTTCAGAGCGAAAACCATTTATCCAGCGACGCCCTCCGGCGGCGATGGCCGGACCCTGCCACGCCCCCAGTCAGGCTAACCGAAGGGAGCAGCCAGTTAGTCGCTTGGCTAATTCTGCCATTGTCCATGATAAATGGATGACTAGCTCAGAATGGGGTATAAAATTCCAAAAACAAAGGGGTCATATGGCGATTTAAATATAAGTTTATGGTTTAAGTTTAGGATTAATTCAAAACACTATAGTAGGAACAAGTGCTACATACTTTCCCAGTTGAATTAACATTTTCAATGACACTTCCCTTGGGCTGTTTGCGCGTTAATGTTTACTCGGAGTAGTCTTCGTGAATAGGTTGACATTCGCCATTGAAACCGACGCGCTGCCAAGGTGAAAGCACTTTCTGGCCCTCAGCATATGTGGCCAAGATCTCTCAAACAGCACTCGACAATTAAGCAAGGCCCTTACGTAAATGGTTTTCCAGATTAATTAAAAACACGCCAACCGGCTAAGCAATGTTTATTAACAAAGATTTCTTTTCTGTCTTTGCAGGATAGCGTATCTATAGAAAAGGTGAGTCCTCCAAACAATTATGACAAATTAAGGTAAGTACAATATTACTACTAATTAGAAGGCAATACTTATTCTTTACTTGATTATAACTTCATAATGCCATAATCGCATTATTACTTCTTTTTCTCCTGTTTCCCGGCATTCCCAGCATGGTTCCTAACGAAAGTCTGACTTCAATTAAGAGCATAATTTACGCACTTTGCAGTTTGATAAGCTAAGCTCGTTTAATTAGTCGCCAAATTGAATTTCTCGGTTGTTCAACCCAAAGACCAATTAGTGTCAATAAGCAGCAAAGATTTTTGTTACCGCCTTTGCCTCTATGATCCATTTTTCAGCGCAATTATTCTCCAATTTGTGAAATTGAACACACTTTTTGATGGCCCCATAAAATGGAACATAAAATTCCATAAATGCCATAACGGCTGCTTCGCTGCCATCAGCTTCAGCCTAGAAACAGTGCAATGGAAATATTCCATTTAAGAAAGCATTTTCTAAAAATCCATTTTCTGGTCTCTGGTGTGTTTTTACTTGATTAATTTTGCGGCCATAAAGAAAAATAATGAAATTTCATCCTGGGCGGCAGGAAATAAAAAAAAAGTCAGAATAAAAAAGGTACCATTTTGGTGGTTCTTGCGAAAAGTAACAAAATCAAATTAGAAAAATTTGCATTTAGTGGGTGAGTGAATGCGCAGAAAAGTAGGCTCGAAAAACTTTCTTTCCTACACGAATACATTTCCATTCAGCTGGAAAAGTCTGCTGCCAATAATGATGCTGATGATGATGGGTTTTACTTGGCGTATTATTTTACTTTTCTCAACTAAATTAAAAAGTTTTTCCGTTGGGGCCATCGGTATTCGATTATAATGAGCTTGTCATGCTGCCTGATGGCCGAATAAACCGAAAAGTATGATTCCTATGTTTTCCCAGACCATACACTTCCCCATATTTATGTTTGTCCATGTCCAGCAACAGTTTTTAATCACTTCCAAGCATTTGGCCATATGTTTCCCTTTGTTTGTTTGTTCAGGAGTTAGCCCGCCCGATATGTTTGATTAATGCGAGTGTGCGGAAAACTGCGCCATCGCAAATAATGAAACATGACCCATTCCCACACAACCACACACACACACCAGAGTCCTGGGGAGAGCTCGCTAAACAACTAAAAACCCATTGCACACACTGCATACTTTTGGGCGCTGTTAAATATAAAATTCTATGAATTCGTACGTACATCATTTGAAAATCGTAAAACTTGCAAGTGTTTTTCCTGCCGGGAAAGTGTGTATGCGTGTGCTGAGTTAGGAGGCTCCGGGCTGAGTGAGAGCTGTCATAAACAGGCCGACAAAAGGTAAGCTGCTGTCTGCAGCTCTCCAGTGCCGAGCTCTGCTCTTGTTTTATTATTTTTTTATTCTTGTGTAAAGAGCAGACACACGCAGACCGCATCTTTATGTAATTATAATGCCCTGCCAAAATGCTGATGATGATTACTAAGTTATTTGCCCAAGTTTATGGCCGTTTTGTAAAATGCAAAGGATTTTATGCGGCTCCCGAGTCATGTGCACAAATTAATGAAATCCTTACTCAGACAAATTAAATTTAAATTAAAATGCCTCCGGCCTTGCCAGCTCAAAGGATGTATAACACGAGGCTATTTTTAGGCAGCTCCATTAAGCCACTTTTTGAATCAAACTCGTGTACAGTCACCGGAAATGGAGAATATTCAATAAAGAGGTTAAATGGCAAATAGACATGTGACGACATCGTGCCAGCGGCTAATGAAACTACTCCCTCCCCCTGACCTCTACCTAAATGTGTGCAATAATATCTGCCAGTCGACTGCCAGTCATGCAAACGAATAAAAACGCTTTTATTGTAATCCGTTCTGACGAAATGGTGCAGCTGATGTTAGGCCAAATGTCCTGAGGAAGTGTGTGTATTGTACCTGGACTTTATCGCATGCCACGCAGTTCTTTCGTTTTCCTACAGACTATAAAAGCTCTTCCCCACACACAGACTGGCGAAGAAAAGAAGAGAAAGGTCTCGGTTTCAGGTCTATTGATTATCAATTGATAAATGGTTGACATTTTTCGCCCACGCTCCGGTGAGAGTGACTGTGCCACTTCTGGTTAAATAGTTTAAGAATGTCTGCCACATTAAAAAACAATTTCCGCCAAATCACTTTCCCGGAAGGGGCAGAAGGGAGACAAGGGAAGGCCATTGCAGACATGACTTGAGCAGAAATTCCTGTGGAGAGGGCTCCGCATAAAAGAAAGTATGACAGTAAAAGTAAGCAACACGCCTTATGTAACAAATCAAGTGCCACAGGGTTTATTCTCCTCCGCTGGATGAATGCTTTATGTCTGTTGGAAGAGGAGCGCATACCGAGTTTATTGATTTAACAAAATAAATATATTTTACATTTTTTAGATTCCAGGAGCTCTTGAAAAGTTAAACCAATATGTGATAATTTTTTAAATCATAAAACTCAATGGGAATATTCCTGGCATAGTTCATTCAACTGTCTACCAGACCCGAAGCCAAAAACCTCAAACCGAAGACTTAGCTCACCCTGCGGCAAGAAAACAGCAGTAAAAAAATCTCAAAGAAATATTAATAAAAGATGAGCGACATTAGTGTCTTGGTTTTGTTGCTGCTGCTGGTTCCCATTACAGTTTTCGCTCGCTCTGTTTTTTAGGATTTTTTGTAAACCCAAATGTCCAACCCAAAACCGTAAAACGTAGAAGAAAACAACATTTTTACTACTTCCTCTTGCCTTTTTGTTGGCCGCGCCAGCCTCTAACCCCGAGCGTTCTGTTGACCTTTTTTCGAAGCTGTTTGGCTTGGATTTAGCCATTGGGTGCGAGATGCTTTAAAGGGTCGACGAATGCAAAAAGAAAATGTCATAAATTTGTAACACTTTTGTGGGGGCTCCAGACAAGATGACGAGCAGTCGAAGGACCAGAGAGAGGGACGGCGCTAGGGGCTATGAAAGAGACAGCCAACGCCATGCTTGAACAATTCTGCTGAAAATAGTGATGGCTATTTGGCCATTGATTAGTTTGAAATTAAATGATTAAGAAACTATTTATTTTGTTATCTTACAACACACATCAATAGATATAGAAATAAAGCATAAGCAAGCGCTGTAAAAAGTTAGTTTTAAGTCACCTTTAGCCTTTTCTGATGATACACTTCCGAGCCATCTCAGTTGGTATCCCTTTAATAATCCCAACACTAGCCGGGAGCGTTGTCCCTGCGAGAGCAGGAAGGCAAATATCAACAAAAAGTGAAACTTGGCCTCTGGCACACAATTTGTCACACATACATGGCACATAAATTATACATACACACCAGTCGGAGATGGCCGGACTTTTTGGTTTTGGTTTCGGATTCAGATCTTGCGACGTTTTTTGGCATGCTTCTTTCGGGTCGAATCGGGCCAGACTGGGCCCCAGCCCCAGCCCGAGCTTGACTCATAGTTTGAGAACAGTTTGATTAATAAATTGTTTAGAACACAAACTTACTGACTTGTGGCTAATAAAATATGAATGCCGAAAGTTTGCGGACGGCAGCAGCATCAAAGGGCAGACATGAGTCGCAAATTAGTCATGCGCATATATGGCGGGTAATTTATGTTTGCGTTGATGTATGTGGCTCAAAGGCAGTCACATTTAACCCCAGTTAGCATTAGTGAGCTCTCCCATATGCTTCTCCGTTTGGCCCGGTATTGCCATACCCACTGGCATGAGCAAAAGCCAGCATGGGCATTCCCTTTGGGTCTGCAGTGCGTACGCGTAATTTGATTTTTCATTCCTTTTCCGTTCGGGCAATGATTTTTATGCGTTTACACATTTGTCGCTGTCGGCCAGAGTTTTTCCTTGGTGGCCCGAGTTTTTTGTTTGGGTCGCCTTTTTGATTACATCTCAATCAATTGGTGGCAGTTTTATGTTTGCACATTTCAACATCTTTCGGCTCTTCAAATGTTCATTTTTACGATGCCTGCGGCGAATCTCTGGTTGCCCTCGATGAAAATTTGTCAGCATTTCGACTTGTTTCCTCTCCACGTGCTCTTTCTTTTTTCACTTTTTTTATTTTTATTTTTTTTTTTGTAGACGCAAAAGTTTGTTTATATCGAATTACACTTTTATTGTATTGAAATCTCTTCGAACGCTGTAAAAATATTTAAAATTGAATTCTAGTTTGTGTCGAATACAATAAACGGAGCTGAAAAGCGCAAAGTATGAGTAGATTGTTTAACTTTGGTGCCATTTGGATGTTTATTAAAGAAACTATATATGTAGGTTCTATGAGCCTTTTTGCTTAAAGACCTGTTTAAATATTCCGTTTGAAATGCCTCCATTTCATTTGGCTGCCAAAAAAAAAAAAAGCTGAAAAGGAAAAATATATAAACAAAACAGAGCCCTGGGGCCGACCGTCAGTCAGAATACAATTCAATTTTGTTTAGCAAAGAAATTTTCGTGCTTTTCTGCTTTCCCCTTGGCGGGATGGCGGGGTGCAGGGCCAAAAAGCTCACTGATCTGAAAAAAAGGGCAAGTTATTTTATAAAATTATTTTTCATCTAGCAGAAGGTACAAGAAAGAGGACCCAAGCCCATTCAGTCGAGTGGCAGCATAATTTTCATTCAATTTCGCTCACTCGTTGCGGACTAGATGCATTCATGGCTATTTGCCATCATTTGTGTGTTTATCCACTTAGAAATGAAGCGATTTGATTTCCGTTAAATGAGGCATTTTCTGCAATCAGCTTGCATTGACTCCGAGCCTAGCCATTCGCCAGGATCTCATAATTTCGAGAGTCCGCCTAGTCTCGTATTTGCAGCTTCATTAAATTGCGTTGTGGTTGCTCCTGTTATCCGCATCTCACTTTGACTGGAAGTGCACTTTAGCACAAATTTCCTTTTCTTGTTGGCAGCCGCTTCCTTTGTTCTCGCCAGGCAGCAGCCATAAGCGGCAAGGATGGGGATGCGGATGCGGATGATGAGATGGCGCAAGGACGCCAGGGTCCTTTGGCTGCTGCTCGTTGGTCGCTCCGCTTTGCCAGCACTAAAGTGTTAAATCGCATAATTATGTCTCTCATGGCGAACACTTCACTAAACTGCAAAGTTTTTCCGCGGCAGCCATTGGCAACGTTGGTACTTTGGACAGTTTTTCTAGTTTATGGGTTTTGGAAATTAAAAGAGTGGATAATGAGTAACTATACCATGTAATTTTTCATATTCTAAGCTAAACTATAAATATTTTTTTTTAAATATCTTCTATTTGTCTATTAAATCCTACCAAGTATTACCAAGTCGACCCTTATTTCAGTCACTTCCTCCACTCACATGACATTTTCTTTGTGCCGCCTCGCCTCTTTTATTTTCTTTTCCACTTTCGCATACTATACGACATTTTTTCTTGCACTCTGAGGCATTTTCCTTTGGCCATGTGTTTGCTTTGTCATCTGAAGCTCAGGCCCGACTTAATTATATTTTAAGTTGACTGCTCCTTGCATTAACGGCGCACAAAAGAAGCTGGCAAAATAAAAATTGTTTTCGTCCGACTCTCACACTCGCACAAACAAAAATGCGCCAACAAAAAGCAAAAGTTTTCGCCCAAAGCTTAATGACTAAATTGAGAGCAAGTTAGCCAGAGTTTTCAGCACACATTAAAGGCAAATAATTTGCATACCCAGCCCAACGGCAAACAACTCGAAAAGTATTTCACTAACTATTTGAGTGGCGACGCTGAAGGCGGAGGCGGAGGCGGAAAAAGGCAGCTTTAATTGTGTGGGACCTGCGCAAGAAAAATGGCTTGTAATAAATCTCGGCGTCCACTCACGGAAACGGGGCCAGGCCAGGCCGGGAGAAATGCGAGTATCCTTAAGATAAGACCCAACTACAGGCTCTTATCTGGGCGTGAATGCCATGATGCCAAATCCCTTGTCGGCAATTCGAAGCGTTTAAACACTCAGTCCGATTGTGAGACCAAGTTGGGGCTTTGCGTCCTGGCAACGCCCGCAAGTGGGCCTTTAATGTTCCTCCTTGTTATGGCCATCGTGGCCGGTTCCTAATCTATAAAAAACCAACTCCCACATATGCGTGTGTGTACAAGAGCACAGAAAGAAAAGCCTAAGAATGTTTCGCCAGACTAGTTGCCAAAAGAACTCTGACATATTAACTCAGCAGTTTTTTTTCCAGTAGATGCGTAGGTGCGAGGCCGGAAGAAAAAAGTCAGCCATCAGCCCCCTTCCCCCATTCAAACTGTTGCGTTGGCCTGACAGCTAAATTGTGGCTGCTCGTTTCGCTTTCTAGAACAGTACGCTATTCCGAGAACAGTACATTAGGGGTATTAACTTAAAAGACACATCACACATAAAGGTGGCTGCTCTCCCGACAAGGCGACATGTGTCATATGCGGCTCTGGAACAAGGTAATTTCATTTGTATTTCCATTTAAATGGCTTACACCGCACTTAGCCAATTTCTCGCTCTATCAACTCCTAAATATTAACTTTCAATTACGAAATGACAAAATCAGGTTGTCCTTGCCGCCAAGGAGGCGCTCACTCGTGCGTGTGGCCAAAAATGTCGCCGAATGAAACGGTTTCGGATTCGGCGACATCAAAAGGAAGCCCAATAAGGAAATCCAATATTTGACAGAGCGGCGGCATTAATGCTCTTTGCAACTAATTGATTGTCGGGCTCACAAAAACCTCTGGCGAAAATCCACTTGAATGGATTTGCGGTTGCCATCAAAATAGCGCGCAATCCCACACAATTAGCCCACTCGAATATATATTTATTGATCTGTTTATACACACTTGACAGATTATTTGGATAGTCTGAAGGGGCTCTTAATGTCTAATCAAATATGAGTAGGGCAAGGTTGTGAAGGATCTACTTTGCCGCTTGTCGCATAAAGTGCAAACACATTATGATCCATAGGGCGTATGCGCAATATGAGATAGGAAGGATGATCCCGACCAGAGCTCCCTGAGAGATAAAAGGAAAGAGTTTGAATTTGTCTACCTGTCCGATCGAAAAGAGTGTGCCGCTATCCCGCGGCTTGGTTTTCGCTTTGGTTTGCTAGCCTGAACAAACAATGCGGCCCACGCGGCGTATGCGCAATGCATAGACGTCAAAGTAAATTTTGCGAAATTCCGCTTGAATAGCGCACTGATGACGACAACGGGTGGGACTAGTGGTGGAAAGTGGAGCCTGGGAGGAAGATACACAGAGAACGGGAAGTGGGAAAGGAAAACTTGAGAGGGGGAAATGGGACTAAAAAAAGGCTGTCTGACTCGGTTACAGCGCAAATCGGTAAATTGCAAAAACATGTTGCCTGCGTGGGTGTGGGCATGAGGCTCCTTGATTGTGTTTTGGTTGGCAGCCTTGCTGTCGTTGCTGTTGAATGACTGATGAATGAGCTGAAGTGCAGGCCCCGAGTGTAAGACTTTGAGCATTTGAGTTTACGTCGACGATGGAGAAAGGCATGCAAACAATGCTTCCGAAAGGCAACAGCGACGGGCGAGGCGGGTCGGAGTGCTGTAAAAGTGGTGAGCGGAAAATGGGCTGAGACAGGTCGTCCCCTCGTCCTCTTCGGGGAAATGACTGATTCTGAGTGAGTCCCCAGTCAAGGATATCTCACGTGTCCTCTGGTCCAGAGCTCTGGCATGCCTCTTTGCTAATTAGAAAATATTTGCCATCGCGTAGCAGCTTTATGGTGAAAAACGAGTCTGTCAAAGCTTCAGAAGAGTTATTTAAAAAGAAACACAGTTATGTGAAATCTACGCCACTATATCAGTGAATGGCTTAGTAGCAGTCTGATTAAGAGCAGGACTATAGAAAGCTGAAAGTTTTAAATGCAAAGTGGTGAACAATTTATTTACAAATCGTTTAAGGTATTCCGCTTAAGGATCGAGTGAAAATTGGCTAAGATACAGACTTCTCTGTGGCCATGCTTCTATCGATTTCCAAGGGATGGTCCTGAGGAAAAAAATTTCAAAAATGCAGATTGACGGAAAATCGATCTACAAATCATTTAAAGTATTCCACTCAAGGATCGGACATAAATTGGTCAAGATACAGACTTCGCTATGGGCCAAATAGGACCATGCTCCCCCCAATGTCAATTGGCAAAGAACTTCTGATACATGTTTATAGTTTGCTTAGAAAGCGAGTTATTTTACAAATCGATTGTGAAAGAAATAAACGCACTATTCCCGAGTCTTAGCTCTTTTTAAAGTAGACTCTTAACGGGTAAAAACACCCAAAGGCACACACTCTCCTGTGCCAAGCACACATCATAAATAATTACATTTCGAGCGTCGACTAAATTGAATTTTTAATCATTATGCGAACAGCAACCCCATCGCCGGGCCATATCTCATAAAGTGACTCATAAAACGAAATTACTCGCATATATCAGGGCATTTTAGAGCTCAAGGAATCTGCAGTGTGAAAATGTTGGAAAACAAAAAAAGGAGCGCAGACTAGAAATGTAGTTTTTAATTAAAACGAGCAGCTAGTTAATGGCCAAGTTTACTTCCCTCGCCGTTAACACTTCCTTCCCCAGCAGAGTCTTTTCGCTTTTAGGGCACTTTCTTTAAGCAGCGAACTTACACGACTGAGTGGGTTAAAGGACGCTTTAATGGGTGAATTGCCGGGTTAAAGGAGACGGAGCCTGCGGTGCGGTGCGGTTGTTGGTCTGAGATTGCACTTGCCAAAAGCGGAATGAACAATGGCAGCGGCGGGATTTTCAACTAAGTCTGAAAGCTTTAAGGGCGCCCTATGACACATTCTCCGGGGGAGGCGTCAGCGCAGCGAAGCGGGGAGCTGGGGCAGACACCAGCATTATTGGCGCACCGCAGGCACCACATGGCGTATGAGCAGCGTTATGCCATTGGCCATTTACCATTCGCCATTTACCAGGCATTCAGCCTTGGCTTATCTGTCCAGCTGCACAGCGACTAATAAATGTGTGTAAATTAGTTATCAAAGTCGGTGGAGAGGGGCTGCGGAAGGGTCCTACGGCTCTTAATCATAATCTCGCCTTAATTAATACGGCTTCTCAGATGCCCGCATTATGTCTGCCAGCTTAGAGTTGATTAATTTTTTTCCGAGCAAAGCCACTTTTGGTTCAAAGGTGGTCGGTGGGACGATGCAAACAAATGGCTTTCCAGGATGAAATTAAACGGCTTGAAAAGATCAAATTTTGGCTGGAAAATAAGCCATTCTCATTAAATAAAACGCAGAGCTTTAATTAGTCAATTGTTCAACTCAAAGCCTGGGCTGTCCCCTTTCAATAAACTCGTCAAAAATAAATAATAAATAAATTAAAATTAATTACACCATTTCTGGCGCTTGTCAAGCACTTGTGACTGGATGCTTTACTCTCTCCTGACACTCGTCGCCCATCGGAATAAGACCATTAATCATTTTGTTTGCGATAATTTATGCAGTCGGAAAAATGCCACAGATGAGTTCCGAGGTCCGAGCTCTTTATTCCCAGTCTGTCAAAGCCCGGTTCAATTGGGAAATTATTGGGAAATCCTCACAAATTAATTCAATTCAATGCGCTCTCCCTATCCCGAAAACTAAACGAGCATTATTTGGTATATCCTGGAATTTCCCCTCGAATTTGCATCTACCCTCGAATAAAATGGCTACCCAAGTTGCTGTCCCGGCTTATTATTTCAATCCATTGGGTTGTCGGAGGGCGAAGGGACCGAGGGATGGAATCGAATTTGGGCGGGCAGAGTCAGTCAACCGATGGTGACCTGCTTTTTGTGATCCCGCTGCCCTTCCCGTAGGGCTCGTTATGGTATTTTTGTTTGAGATGCCATGAAAAGAAAATATGTTCAGAGGCAGCTGAACTGCCCGTCTCCCGCTTCCCGAGGACCTGTGCCCAGTGTTGTGAATGCCTTCACTAATTTATCAATGGCAAACATTTTTGCAGTGGTAAGTAATATTTTGTTCTGGCTGCCGGAGAGCCGAAAGCAGGCCAAGGACTCTTGAAGCCTTGTCGCATCGTTTAATATTTATAACAATTCAGTTGTGAGGCCTCGGCATCGGCTTCGGACGCATTTAACTCCTGCCGACAGGCTGTCACTGAGCAGCTTTTTAATTACGTTTTCCGAATTGCAAGGACATCAATCCTCCTTCGTTCCCTTTCCAAATATTTGTCGCATAACATTTTTATGAGGCATTTTTCCATTAGGATTCCCTTTGCCCCCGTTGTACCAGCCTTAGCCGGTGCTGTGTGTATGTGTCACATTGTATTGACTTTTAAACACATCAACCGCAAATACCGCATCGGATATATGGGAAAACTCAATCAAACTGTTAATCGACTTGTGGCCCGACAAACGCCAGGAGCATCTCCTCCATCTTTTTCCAGCCTCTGGCACCGGCTCGATCTGGGGCTGGGGTCGGGGCCAGTCGTGCGTGGGTGCAGAGCAGCCCCCTGGATGCAAGGGCACCCGTTACCCTTTTGATTGTTTTTCCATGAATTTTCCAACCATAAAATGTCAATAATATGTTTGCTATTGGCACTCCGGACCCCCGACCTCTGATCCCTCCGCATCGAAAAATTCCGCATGTGTTTGCTCTGCATTCGTGGTGGCCTGGTGGCATCCATTTCATTCATTTCAGGAGTCATCATCTCTCTGTGTGTCATGTGTCCTTCGTCCTCTCTACCCCCCGCTCCCAACCTGTTCAATGTCAATAGGCAATAATAAATATTGAAACGTGTGGCGATGAAATTGAACAGCTTCAATCAGTTGGAGTGGGTGGACGATCGGGGTTAAGTGGATAGGCGCTGATTTGATGGAGTCTCAACAAGTCAATTCCATTAGCCCGCACACAGCCGAAGAACGATCTAATTTAGGCCAAATTCCAGAGGGCAGAGAGTGATAACAAAGCACTGGCAAATACTCAAAGCTAAGAAATCCTTTTCAACTAATGTTGAGTGACGTAGAACCCTTGATCTAATCAAAAATTTTTGGTTGCATGATAAATGAAGGGAATATTTTATGCAACATGTGGCCTGCACACATCACTGGTGTCGTTAAAGAGAAAACTATTTAATTCACCCATTAAATTAAAAGCCTTGAAGAGTCAAAGCTGTCTGTTCTCGGGCCGTCCTGGGCCAAACGACTTAAAGACTCTGATTTAATTGGAGTGACTTGCCGTCGCAAATAAGTTAAATTAAACGAATCTAATGAAGAGTCTGTGTCTCCCGGAGTGTGTGTTTGTCTAGAGCTGGGAATGTGGTGGGGAGATAGACGGCTTAGTCGACAGAAGAGACACACACAATCCAACATCTGGGCGGCCGCCACTCTGTGGGAAAGTGATATAGGGAGCTGCTCCTTTTGTGTCCTTTTCGAGGTGAGGTTTTGTGCGCCCGTGTTTCTGGCGAGGGCCTTGGCCAAATGAACAAGCGGAAACAATTAGCGATGTAGCATTATTTGTAGCACGCTCTACCCCGGGCCCTGGCTGTCGGCCTGTAATTAAGAGTCTCATTAAAAAATGATAAATTTAAATGGAAACATCATCTACATCGAGCCGTCTGGAGTCTCGAGTGCTTCCCTGGAAGCCAAGCAGAGCTTAATGGGAAAATTTGCTTTGCCAAATTGAAGGACAAGGCAAAAGTTTCCCCGTCCAGAAACTCAAATAGAACAGAGCAACAAACGTATTGAAAGATGGAAGCGAAAGTCGTCGTGGAATCGGCAAATTGGCGCCCTTTAACCCGAGCAAGTCTGACAAATAAAAAAGTTCAAAAAGGTCCAACTTTAAGTTGCTGTAATACAAAAAGTTTCCCGGAATTCCGGTTTGCCGAAACCCGCTGCCATCAGATAATCCTTTAGAGCATTTTAAACTTTGAATAGTGGATGTCTTCGGTGCAATCAAATATTTTTTCGCACCTGCCCGAAAATGTATTTAAAACATTTGCGAAATTACCCTGTAAAATTCATCTGGCCGCCGGGCAATTGTATAAAAATAAAGTCCACACGGTGTCCGCGGTCCACTGTCGGCTGTCAGCTCAAGTGGCATTAAAGTGCATTTAAAATTAAAGCCTCCCCCAAACAAACACACAACAAAAGTGCATTAAAATAAATCAGGGAATTGTGAATGGGAAGCGGCGAATGGAAACGCATTCCAGGTGCGAGGATAATTGAAAGTTAAGCGAACGAAAGCGGCTGCGTTTAAAGGGCCTTCCAAGTTAATCAACTTTCTTTTAATTCAATCAACTTACCATTAGCACACCATAATCCGGCCGGTGTACTCGGACTTCTCCTTTAATTCTGTAGCATTTGCAATTCAATTAAGGTGGGCTCTGAAAAGCGGGCCAGAGACAATGCGCCCACCTGGCGTGAAGCGTTAAAAATGCAATCAGAAGGCAAACAAAGCCCACAAAAGGAGATGTTGCCGTAGCTTCACCTGTAACTGTGACCATGACCAGGCCCCGCCAGGTGAGCTCCCCTCCCCTGTTCACATCGTTCTGCCGCTGACGGGTAAAGAAATCCGCGGGCAAGACGATGACGATGACGATGTCGTTTGTGCCACGCCGGTCAGTCAGTGGAAAGTTAATATCTCGCCACGCTTTGCCGAGTGAAACCCAAGACAGCCTGCAAGTGGTAGTGAAGGGTTCTCGAAATGGCAAGTACAAAAATAAAATAACAAAGCTGAAAGGAGTCGGGGAAGCTGGCCAGAGGCCACACGCAGTTGGAGTGAAGTTGGAGCTGGTGAAAGGAAGACGGATTCATCGAAAATTCCCTTTAATGCCCTCGAAGACCAATATGGTTGTAGAGTAAATTGGAATCAACATCTTAAGGAAATGGGGCAGATTCTACACTTCAAGAACATAGTCAGAAGATGATGATAGAAACTCATATTCTTTCTGAATCAGATAGTATAGAGTTTGATTATTAATTCCTTCAACTTTTCTCAGTGCAGGCAATCACTGCCCCTTCGATATCGGTGGTCAAGGTGTGTGTGGAGGCGGGGACACTAATCCCTGTTTTAGGCATCATTGCCTCAAAAGATTGCTGCTCATTTGCCGTGCCTAATTGGCCAATGTCAGCTTAATGTCGTCCCCTCCGCTTGGCTTCGGCTACTGCTGCTGCGTGGACACACTTCCGCATGGGGCACCCAAACACTCGCCGCCCCGACACACTCACACAGATACAGACTTGGAACACACAGACACTGACACAATCTGTGGGCTTTGTGGGTGTGGCCGAAACTAATCGCATTGACCAAATGACCCAAAAAACAAGCGACAAAATCTGCAGCTGATTGCACCCACCCCGGGGCTAGCCCGGCCATTTTATATATAAATTTCCTCGTGTTCACACAGAGGCAATTACATGAAAATTCTCACATTTGAGTGTGAAAATAAATCAAGGAGAATACACTGTTCTTTGGAGGAGTGGGAGGAGACTTGAAGGAGAACAGGTGGGACGTGCCGGTGCTGGTTTGTAAACAACAATTGCACCCGGGCAACAATCGGGCACGTGTGAGTCGGCAGGGATGGCCCTTGTTCCCAATATCCCCAAGATACAGATGTCCCTGTGTATCCATAAACGACAATTTGGTTTTCTCATGTAAATCCCCGGGAAGGTCGTCGGCGTGGCTTAAAGCTCTTCAGCGGTTTGCCGGGGCTTAGCTTTATGTGAGCCCGGCATGCGATGTTGGCCAGCACGTGGCCAATTCCATTTCCCAGCTACATCCAAGGCTCCATCTCCAGTCTTGACCTGATGCCTGCTGCCTTCTGCCTGATATCGGGCCAAGGATGCCAGCCACCAGGCTTCTGGCTCCTAGTAGCTCTTCGCTCTCATGCACCGCACGTTCTGCAACTAATCGCTCAAGTCTTTTATATCCTGCGGCAGGCAAGGATAACGGCGACGAAAGCGGTTCGAGGAACACTTTCGTGACCATGCCAGCTTCTATCTGGCTCCTCCAAGCTTCACACTGAAATCAAATATGCACCTACTTCTCAGTAATAATTATAACATTAATATTTAGTATTATGATTGTGGAGCATATTGTTTGGGTCTATGACTTGTGCTCCATTAGTATACCTATGTATAGAAACCAATTTTTCCTAGTGTCCTGGCCCGAGGCATAACCACGCATCGCCACCGCCACTTTGCTCAATCCCGGTAGCTTACTGGCAGCCGCGGGGCTTTGGAAATTGATAAAAAATGCTCGTCATAGCCGCAACATACGGGGATTGCAAATTGCTTAATTTATACGCAGAATATTGAAGTAAAATATTATTTTTCCAGGCCCTTTGCGATGGCATTCGTTTAAGATTTCGCTCGATCAACAGTTTTGGCTTAGTAAATCGCCAAACATTTCTGCGTCGGCCCGCCGTAATAAAAGCCATAATTCAACAATTCCACTTTCATGTGAAAAAGGGGCCATAAATTAAATGTCCAGGGTCGAACAATCAGAAACTGATGTATGAAATATTCGCCGGCTTTAAAATAATTTGGCGGCACACAGCACAATAATAAAAAACAAATCCGCAGACGGAAATAATATGTATTATATTGTAATATAATTTCTCGAGCGTAAATCTAATTTATCAATTTATGGGGGCCGACAAAAAAGGCCAACGAAATCACGCCAACCGGGTCCGAAATACATTTTGTTACCAACTTTTGCTGCGGAGGTTGCACGGAGAGGGGGCGCTGTGCGAGTGTGTGGTTTCTGGGACTTGGTTCTCGCCTCTGTATATATAAACGTGGCCCGGCCTTGCAGTAATTGGCAATAAATGTGTTCATGAATTTTAATGTTGCCCTCGTCGGTCAGCCAAAGGCGCAAATCGGCCACGCCCAGCAGCGGGCATAATTCATAATGCTATGCCAGATGTTTCGGAACGTTTTGTTTCTGATTTTTGTGCTTTCTTTTCGGGGGCAGAAATTTAACGTAATTTGATTTTGCTCCCTTGGCAAGTATTGAGATTTATTTGGTTTTGAATCGGCCTGGCTCTGAGACGTAGGGCTCATCCCCTCGGCTCTTTTTAGCAAATTTAATACCGTTCGCCGTTTGGCTGGCCGGCAAATGAGAGTTTATTGTGTGTGTAATTCGAGAATGGCTTACTTACTCCAGCCACTTCCGCTCCGACCCGGAGTTGCTTTGATTTATCATATTCAATTACAAGAGCAGCGAACGTATTAAATGCCACATCCGTCGTGGGGCACAGTAGGCGTATGAGTAATTTCTGCTTTCCTCAGCCTTTCTAGGCTTTTGTTTCTGTTCCTCAGGAGTGCTTCCTGTTTGCGTTCGGAAAACAATATTGTTGCCAGCGCTTAAATAGGCAGAGGGCCAACCAAGTGCTGAAAGCCGATATCAGCAACTACTCTGCTCCGGTGCACCACTCCTTTCTTCTTCCACAACTTTTGGCGGCTTCGCGTGCGCCATCTGCAGCCGGCCCAAAAGTTGGCCGAAAGTCCAAGTGGAGCGTGTAGGACGTCAGCTGGCTGGATGTTGTCCGGATTCCGGGCGCACCTCGCGTGCTCTCAGCCATCGTCTCGGGTGGCTAACGAGTCTGGCAGATGCTGATTTCTGGGCCATCCATCTCTGAATGTTGGTTTAACCAATGCCGATGGGATGAACTTTTAAGTGTTGTGCGGCATGGGGCTTTCCAGGCTTGGCAATGGAAACAAAGACATTTAATTTTGTTACACGTATTATGATTTCTTCAATCTTCAAGTTCCCATATTGTAGCTTTCTCATAAGTTTTCAACTGGAGCACTTTCGTGGGCTGTCAAGCTACCACTGTAATGCGTTTGAGCCGTATTTACGGCCAACATTATTTCCAAGGTGCGACACCCAATTTGAATTTAAATTCCTGCCTCGAGGCACTCGTATGCGAAGGATGGATTTATATTTGGGAGAGCGCTTGGTTGCACTGCATACATTATAAGAAACTTCCATTTTTGAATGCAGTTTTGGAACTTTATTGTGAGTTATGTGCCATGTTAAATTGGGTGTGAGAATGAGAATAAAGAGTTAAGGGTGTGTATAGTAGTGCTGGGGGAACTTTTCGCCGTCTTGAGTGGAAAAAAGTGTCCTGGCGGAGGCTGTCGCAATTTTTCACTTTTACCGCAGCAACTTTGCAGAAATATTACTCAGCCGGGCCCAGTGGCAATATCCTGACAACAAATCCGGCACCAGCACAATGCATAAGGTGCCGACGATGAGCCGGAAACTTGACAGTTACTGCCAGCCAGACAACTCGTTTGGCCTCTTGCGTTTTTCGCCCCAAAAATATGTAAAATGAAAAATGTGCTGCTGCACATAAATCCAGAGGCTTTCTCATGTCCTCCGGAATGTCTGCAAGAAAAGCCGACGCGTCCGCATCCAAGCCAGCCGAAATTTAATTTCCCAATGCATTTCAGGTCTTGGCTTTTAGACAAATTGAAAATGGTTAACGTGGCACTGGAAGAAATTCATACATAAAATGTATGAATTTTTTTAAATATTAATTTTTTGAGGTAGAATCCTATAATCATAGCCTCCTTTTGGCATCGCACTTTTCCGCTAAAATTTAAAATCTCTTTTTTTTGGGCGCTGCTTTCTAACCACAATGTGCTGCGGCTAATTTATGCAGCACATTGGACTGCATCGGAACCGCAAGACCAACACCGCCCTTTATCGCTGGCCGCGGCGCACAAGTGTCCCAGTGTCCTGGCGGTGGCGACCACAAATCACCGAGGTCAACACGGCGTATACGCAATACCCTCCCCAACCCACAATCACAATCACTCCTGCCCCAAAAACAGTACAAAACTATGTAACAAAACCACTAAACTTGCTGTGCACGTATGGAAGACAAAAAAATTGTGTAGCACAGTGCCAGGACAAGTGCGGGGGCGGCTGAAACCATGTCAACATGTGACACCACGTTGATTTCAATTTGAATGGCTCTTCGGCGAGCGGGAGTTAGTTAGTTAGTGCATCGGGGTGGTCTGGACACCGCGGTTTTATACTCAGATTAGCAGTTGCGGTGATTGAGGGCAGAAATCAAACAGATGAAAGGTTATATAGTTGGGCGGATAGTGAAAGATTCAGCTTGTTATAGGCAGGTTAGGATCTAAGCTTTCAGGAATCTTGTTTCTCAATAGGTTTTTCCCAGCATGTCAATGTCTACCAGCCCATATTAAAATATTCATTGCCAGACTCCCACTGGAAACACTGACCCACAAAAGACAGTCACCACTAATTGCATTCTCTAACCACAGCCTGAAAAGAAACTGAAGAAAAACTGAAATAACTTTGCATCTCTCCGGTTCTTTCTTTCTTTCCATTTCTTTGGACTCCAACCCATTTTGCGGCCTGTCCCCGGCAGATGCTGTTCAAGTGGCTGCTGTTCAGCCTGTGCATAATGCCGGCGATGTTCAGCAACACGAGGAGGAAATGCCCCATTGAATGCCAATGCAGCATGGACGACTCGGATCGTTATCAGGCCATCTGTACAAAAGGTAAGTGGCGCAATAAATGCAAAAGGCGAAACCAATAAGGACACGGGACTACGTCGGATGGAAGAAGAAAAATGGGGAAACCGTAAGCGCTTGCAAATTATGCAAAATCACTGGGGGCGGGGATACTCTGTTGGATACTATCATAATTACAGTTCCAGCGGTGCGATAAGATGCCCTGCTTTGCGCAAATTCCCGGCACACACGCCATCCACGGATGAGCATGTGGATAGGGATGAGGGAGATCCCCCGGACATTACTTTTAAAGCTCCGGCCATTTATTTTCCTTAAATGTCTGACAATTTCAATTTGTTCAACTGTCAGTTGCCGTCGTCGCTGTGGCTGGGGATTTTTTCCAATTTTTTTTTCCAGTTTCCCCTCCTAGCTCATCTACTTTTCTTCGCACTCGCCCACACTCACCGAAAATCTATAATTTCAATTTAACGCTTGTTTGGCCAGCACACACATCGTAGGTCCCCGGATGGCTTTGAATGCGGAGCTCCTGTCGATTTAATTTCAATCCCGAGACTCCAGAAGGGCTTTTAATTATTGCCAAGACTTTAACTGAGTTGGCAAAGAGGTGATGGGATGTGAATTCAGATTTAATCAAAACTTTGCAACTATTCAGAGTCAGCAAAACCGCTTTAAAGGTTTTCCATGGAGCAAGTCTGTGGGTAATAAATTCTACTAATATTCTCTAAGCTGCAATTTGTTAGAATTCCCGCAGCTAAGCTAATGAGCAACCCTTATCTTTTGCTTCAACTATGACCCCGCCAAACAGAACATAATAAACAAAAAACTCGTAAAGAGAAGGCTAGCTACAAAATAAAACTGGGTGCGCGTTAAAATATGTTACAATCAGTGTTAATGCTCAGCATTTTTATGAAAATTCCCGCAGCGTGCTCAGCCAACAAAATAAAAATATAAAAAAGGGCGAAACTGGTGTAACAATGAGCGCATTATAATGCAACTTCACCCTCAGCTATTCACATATATACTTATAGCCGGCATACCCTGCCATGCAAAATGCATAAAGCCCAGATCCGAATTCAGAAGCCCCAACAACGGCACAATGGGAAGTGAGCGAAATGTAGAAATTGTGCTGCATACAAATGCGATGTTAATGGTAACTGGGATCCGTTTGCTATAGTTGCTAGTACTCTTAGTTATTCGTAGTTACTCGCAAAATTTTAAATAGATGCCATGCCAATGCCCGGCATTGTCCGCGCGCCAGAAAAAGGTGCACCCCCAGGTTGGGTCTGCAATAAATGATCTTACGGCCGGGCCATGAACACTGGGCGAATGTTATTTAAATGTGGGACTAAACTTTTTATTTGCCGTGTAGTTCGTGGCTTACAGCCGTTGGCACAATAAAATTATTTCAAGTGCTGCGGCCTGGCCACTCGACCTCAACTAGTTTTAATTGTATTTTTATTTCTCAGGTGGCCTGAGCTCCTTGCTCTCCGCCGAAGAGTTGGACATCGATGTCAAGGTTATTATCATCGGAGGGCCCCGCAACTCCATTACGATTGGCCCGGCTCTGCGGCAGTTCATGAAACTGGAGATCCTGCGGATAACCGACTCCAACCTGCCGGCCATCGGGGCCGAGTCGTTCTGGGGCCTCAAATATCTCCGGACATTAGGTGAGTAATCAATCCTTTACGAGTCCGAGAGGCCCTTAAATTCGTCCTGATACACATAAATCGGAAGGAAGGGCCGCGATTTCAATTTAAGCAGCTGCTGCGCGCTCTTAAAACCAACTCGCTGATATGCAAATAATATGAGAGCAGACGGTGGCGAAGGACGAGACGAAGCCATCCGTTTGTCCTGCAGCCTCGTAAAACCTGAAATGCAAACGCAAATAAAGCAGCGGACGCGTTGCAAAACGTTAAATGAGCACACCAGTGCCAGGCCGCGAAAGGACAACACAGGATAAAGCAGGACTCACAACAGGACGCAGTAGGGTCGTGTACATTTCTTATTTATTTTTTGCGGGGGAACTTGTTAGATTAGTTGATTTCTTTTATGAATATCAAGAACTCCCTTAATATAAAATCCCTAATGCTGAATTTTAAATTAAACTCTAAAATGTTCAGATAAAGGGCATTTAATCTTCGTCATTGTGCGACTTGTGATGGTTGTCTTGTCAATAAAATTGAAATTGATGCGCCAAACAGCAAAAAGCGCCCGAAAAATAAAATAAGACTATGCTGGTTGGCTGGCTGAGGTCCTGGGGGGCGAAAAGCAAGTGTAAAACCCAATGAAAGCAATGCTCCGATATCGTTGGGGCTTTAAACTTGTTTATTTGTGCTTTATGTACGCCTCCGCCTCCCGCTGGCGGTTTACAGCTTCTGCCCTGCCCTGCCCTCCAATTATTTACATGCCCGGATCTTATTTTTTGGAGGCAGGTTCCCCATGTTTTCTGGCTCGCTTCAGTCAGAAGTTACACATCCTACAAAAACAGAGCTGCAGCAAGCTGAACATTTTTTCCGGCAGCGAAACAATTGGCATTTCTTTTGCCTTTGGTTTCCTTTTTCCATTTCTATTTAAATTAATTTTGTTGAATGTTCAAGGAGGCGTGGCCTTGCTTCTGGCTCTCTGCTAGACAACGGGGCGTATGTGTAATGTGTTTTGAGTTTGCTTTATGCGGAACTTGCTTTTAGTTTTCCGCGTATTTCAGCGTGTTGCAGCAAGGACCCTTTAAATTCGATCCCCTTTACAGATATTTTATTCCTCTATATGTATTTACGTTGTATCTCTGGGTGTCACCTGCAGATCTGTCGAAGAACAACATTACAAACATCACGGAAAACAACTTTCGCGGCCAGGATAATTTGATTGAATTGGATTTATCAAAAAATAAAATATTACGTATGGCCAGCTCGACGTTTCGCCATTTGACGGTGAGTATATCTTATTTCTCTTCCTTTTTTTTTGCCAGTCTGTCCAATGTGGAATCTCATAGCGAATTTTAAAGCAATGTGCACCATAATTAACAGAAATATCATTCAAACGCAGTTATTGCTTCCCGCATCAGCCACAACTTGTATCTCAGAGATGATTGCAATTTTCGCACGAGCACATTCAGCTTGTTATAAATTGTGTGGCATTTTTAATAGCCATGGTATTGGTGGTGCTTCTGCCGCGGCTGGTGCTACCGGGGCTGAAATTTTGTTGCTCCAATTTTTTGGGCCAAAAGGAAAAGTTGTACGTGCTTGAATTTAAGTTCTTCTGGTGCACTTTCCCACGGAAGTGCCAGTGCCCAGAAGTTAGTTTCGTTGTCTTCAATTTGCTTTCGATTTTGTTTTCCACTGTGCACTGCGCCCTGGCGACTTCCTCTCCCACTTTCCCACCCTTCCGCTTTCCACTTTCCACTTTCCACTTGCCACTGCCACTGCTACTGCACTTTCAGTTTGCAGTTGCAACGCTTGCAACTTTTTTGGCAGTTTCCGGACCGTGCCCTGGCAGTATTTGCCTGATTTATGAATTATTAGCTGGAGCTGTGCAGCATGATCATAAAATATATTATTAATTCAGTGCGTGCCGTAATAAACTTGGTAAATTGCCCTCTTCTCCTGCTCTTCTCTGCAAATAGAATCTGCGACGTCTTAATTTGGCCGAAAACTCGATTGTGGAGCTCGTGCAGCGCAACTTCTTCATGCTGAGCAGACTCAAGTATTTGGACCTGAGCGGAAATCCGCTCCAGGATTTACAGCCGGATGTGTTTCGCGATGTGCCGGTGAGTTGCATTTCGTGTTTGTATCAGAAAGCCACTAGCTAACTTGGCTTTGTATTGTTTTGTTTTGCCAGGAACTCAAAGTGCTCAAGTGCCGCAATTGTCAGCTGAAAAAAATCAATCCGCAGATGTACAATTTATTGCCGCTTTTAAGCGAATTGGATTTGGGACGCAACGAGGTTTGTCTCCGCAACTTTCTTTATTCCTCGCCGCCCTTTTGAAGAGTTTTTTCCAATTATTTTCTTGCTTCCCGCAGTTTAAGTTCCTAGACAAGGACGAATTCAGGGATGTGAAGCGACTCACCAAAGTTCTTCTGGATGGCAATCAATTGTCCGTGGTGGTGGACCAACTCTTTCGGATGCAGAAGAGTCTTAATCATTTGGGTGCGTCCCACTCATTCCAGCTTCTCTTTAAAAACCCTCAATTCCTTTCAATTTCTTTATTTCCTTTGGTTCCTTTCACTCTTTTCAGATTTATCGTACAATCGGCTGGCCAAAGTGCCCAATGACTCGTTTCTTCAGCTGACTAATTTGACATTCTTGGATCTGTCCTACAATAAATTGGTGCGCCTTGAGCCGCAATCCATAAGGAGTTTAAGCAATTTGCTAACCCTGAACATAAGCGGCAATGTGCAAATGGATCTCAGAGAAATGAGAGAAACCTTCGAGGTAAGTCGACTGTTGAAACAGACTTCTAATTATACATTATCTACATTTCACTATACCTTGACTTAGAGCTATTCCCATACTTACAAACCTATACCAACGTGTTCTTTCCAGCGCATACCCCAACTAACCCACCTGGCCATTGCGGATATGGGCCAAATGCCTGTGGGCCTACTACACCCTTTCAAGCAGCTCAGGTATCTCAACATCTCCGGCAATTCCTTGAACAACACAGCCCTGGAGGTCATAGATCCCTGTCGTGAACTGGAGGTAAGTCAGTCACTGCTCACCTGGGCCATAATTCTGAATGAAATGTCGTACGGAGCACACCCATTTAGACCGGAGATCTATTGTCCAGTGATTTCACATCCTTTTCGTATGTAGACTGTTGATTCTTTTCTAACCAATTTGTAGACTATTTCACTGTAAAACATTGCGACAGGAGGGCACTGCACAACACAGCACTATTACTGGAATTGAGGGTCCCGGAATGGATTGGAATGAAGTGGGACGGGACGGGTTGGGGTATTTGCAGTTTTCGTTAGCGTTTGCCATTTCTGTTTATACATTTCTGACAACAAGCCAAAGCCGTGGCTTTATATCGCAACCCACCCGGAGAACGAGGAGGATTCCGTTGTCCATCTCGCTCTCCCGTTGTTTGTCACCCCATGTCAGTCATTCTTCCCGAATCCCCCTGACTTTGTTCTCCGACTGTTGTCCTTGCAATCGCTTCTTGCGGATAGTTTTCGGTGCTGGGCTGTGGAGATCCTTTGTTGCCACCGTGCTGGCATCGAATTTTCTGTTATTGTTGCTGTTGACTATGGCAAAATTTATTGTGCAGCAGCTACAGCATCCGGAGGAGCAACAACAATAATTTTATAGCCATTAAGCCTTTCATTTTAATTGAATTTAATTGTGTATACACTTCACTCAAGCCATTTGGGTCTTGTTATTGTGGCTGGCCCAAAAATTACCAAATTGTTTTGTCTGATTGTAGGAGCGTCCCTCTGTGCTTTTTACACTACAAAAAATTTCCTATATACTTTTGTAATAAAATTACTGCATTATTCTATATTTCTCAGGATTCTTTAAGTCTAAGTTAAAAGTATTTCAGGTCTTCTTAAAATCTCCTATGCCCTCAGTGCAAGTCTACGTACTCCTAAGCTAATTTTCATTTCACCAGCAGACTTTTCCAATAAAAATTAAACTTTAGTTCAACATCCCCATCCCCTTTGTCCAGCCAGCTTTGTAATGCACTTTTAATTGAACTTTTCTGGCCATTTTCCTGGCCTCGTTTCCATTTTGCCCAATAGTTTTTGGATTTATCTCGGAATCAATTACATGGGATCAGCGAGGACACAGCCCTCCGAATCCAAGGCATACGAAACGTGCGACTCGACAACAATCCTCTGATATGCGATGAATGTCACATGGGAAAATTAATAAATGTCGTCCGCCAAGTAAGTGAAATTCCAGTTGCAACCAAAATAAACGTTGGCAGAGCCGGCAAGCGCTGCAAAAATTCGATTTCAATTAGTTTTCATTGCCGGAGCTGATTGATGATATCCAACATGATACGCTTTTCACACTCACCCTTTTATTTCCACACTTTTCTTTGTATTTTCAACGAATAGTTGCAATGGAAATGGGATACGTATCCCAGTTGCTTTTTGCCCAAAAGCCTGCGCGGATCGGAAATCAATAATTTGGACATTAATGGGCTGCACACGTGCCTAACTTTCATCACCGACGAGGAGCAGAATGCCGCCAGCACTTCCTATAACTTTCTTGAGCATGGTAATAGTTTGATAAACTAACAGGACTCAGTCAAATGTTATACTTACTATCCAAAAAAATAATACTCATGAAAATGTAAATCTGATTATCTTTAAAATCGCTCTTAATTTCTCCCACAGGCGGTCTTAATACTCTGGCCATCTTGGGTGGCATCATCTTTGTGCTAATTGCCGTCATTATACTGTCCTTGGTAGCCTGCTTTTCAAAGAATCGTGCTCGTTACTATACCAGGGAGGACCACCTAAATGGCAGTAAGTAAAGATTAGTAGCCAAATCTCGATTCTAATAGCAGGTAAATGTGCCTCTTGGAAGGAGAACGCCATGTTGCTGTTTATGAATATCTTCGTCATTCGCTTCTGTTTTTATCGAGTAAATCAGTCCATCGCGCTGTAACAATAAAAAAAAATATTAGTTGGGGAATAGGGGTAAAGATTATGATTCTAAAACCTCACATCAGATTTGGTCTTCAGCTGGATTTTCGGCTAAATCGGCAAGGTATTTATCATCATAAATCTGAATAATCTGAAGAGTCAAATTCTATCAACACTTCAATCTAATCTACACTTTAATCTCTATCGATCTACATGAAAAGCTTCGGGGTGCAAAAAATTGTGATGGTACCTAAATTTCGAAAATCGGGTCGAAATTCTTTTGTCTATTTTCCATAGCTTTTGATGACGATCGAAGGCGACTGTGTCGCTAATTCAAATATGGTATTCAGTTTCCCAATGCCAAATGGTCTAGATATATACAATCGAACGTATAAAAGCTGAATATTGAATTATTTTATTTAAAGACTAACTAATTTAATTTAAAGACTAAAGATTAAGAGTCTTACTCTTTTTGAATCTTACTTTTATATTATGTTTTCTTTTAACTTCTCCCATTAGGCGATAGTAAATGCCTGGAAAAGAATCTTGAGGCGGCCACAATAACGACGCTGGGAAATGGCAGCTCCCCCACAACTACGACCACATTGACCCTGGCCACGTCTCCCGCGACAGCCACAGGAGCCGAAGCAGAAGTAAATGGAAGGGCTAAGACGAATGGGCAGAGTCGGAGCCCTCCCAACGGTAGCACTCCTGTTCACGCAGGCGTTTCCGCAGAGGAAAAGGGCAAGGAGATTAATTTTACTTTTCCAGTCGACGATCGCGTCTGCACCATTGACGAGATGATGCTGCCCCCTGCCCCGCCGCCGCCCCAAATGGCCCAGCACCACCCGAACATGGGCAGTTTGATGTACAGCGTGTCACATTCACCCGGCTCGGCCACAACCCTGGCAGCTGTGGCCGCGGCAGCGACGGTCCTGCCTCCCGGTGCCCCAACCCACTCAGGCACAGCCCTGCCGCTGCAACTGCCCACCCCAGCCGAGGCTGTGGTGGTAGTACTGCCACCGCCTCCGCCACCGCCGTCACACCACCAGCTGGATGGCAGCCTGGCCAGTCTGCGGGACGTGCAGCAGCAGCTGGTGCATCTGAGCAGCACGCTAGAGCCGCTGGTCAGCGTTAACTGACCCAGGGGCGCGCCGGGACTCGCCAGCTCCTCGTTCTCCTCCGCATCGACAGCGACAGCAGCAGCTGCATCAGCATTAGCATCCCAGAACTGCAAGTTTGCCCAGCAAACATTCAGCACGACACCGACGTAAGCCGCAGGAGATTTGAACGAATAAACCGACAGAACGGCCAAATCAGGTCCTGCCGACGACCGCCAGGGCATATAATTAATGGCGATGCGGGGTCATGCCGAAGTGCAGTAATTAGGATTTGAGTTTGCAATTGAGTTCATTAATCACTTGAGAGTCGCGAGTGGCGACTCCCCCTTCGATCATTATCATCATGGCCCAAAATTATTTCATACTGCCATTTTGCAATTAAAGAACTTTACCAGTGTTTCACTAATAAGATACTTGTAATTTAATTTTAACATTTTTTATATGCAAAACTTGTATAGAAAAGGGATAAAAAAAACAAACTCATTTTGGCACATTTCAAATGTGATAAAAAATAAAAACGAAAAACCATGCGTATTCTGTACATAAGTATTAATTCATAAGTAAGTGAAAATGGTAATCAATTTGTACTATATATTTGGCCAATGCGATTCAAAATTGAGCAGCCGCTGTTTGAGAATTTAAAAGTAAACATTAAAATAAAAATAGCACGTAGTTAGATGCATAGATTCCCAGACACATATAAAACTTGTTCGTAAGGCATGGCAAGGATATAAGGATATAAAATCTATATGGTTAAACTCCCAACAATCATTTGAAAAGAGCCCACTAGAAACCCAAGCGATTTAATTTGTTTCTTTTCCATCCCATCAATATTTAAAGTTGGCATTTTTAATAAATAAGCATAAGACGGAACATTGTATTTATTTTACACAGCAATAACCGAATTCCATAATAAAGTGTGACTGTTTATGAAACCAAATAAGAACTAGAAATGTGTGCAATTCCAGTGAGAACGGGGGGAAGGACAAACCGCCAGAATGGTAAGCTTCTCTCTCGAGCAATTTATTTAATAAAAATTCACATTTACTGCACTGCACAGTCTTGCATCATTTGCGGTTTTCCTGCGTCACCCCGTCCTATCTATCCTGCCCCATTGTGTGCGGCAGCTGAAATTATGTTGGTAACATGTCGCCGAGCATGTGCTTGGCTTTCCTTTCACGCTTTCCCGTGGAGCACTTCCTAAGCGACCGCAAGGACGACACCAGGCTAAAACCAAACTGAACGCAAATGAAAATTGCTTCCGTTTCCGTAGTGGTTTGGTTACGGGATTCGGATTGCTATTGTTGCTGATTGCATTGTAAGGCAGAAGCTGCTGCGGAATCAGTTCGCTTTGATTTAGCTGCTTGAAATGGGACATCGGAAGTGGCAGGAGTGGAAATATTTTAAAAGACAGTTTACTGACACATTGAATCAGTAATGCTCTTATGTTTCCAACCATAGAATGATTAATGATGGTTGACTCGAATTCTGTGTAAAAATGTTGCAACAGATTAAGTCAATATCTCTGAGGCCGTCAGGGGGTTATGGAATTCAAACATAATTTCAATCGAGACATCATATATTATTCGGTGCATACGTCGGACATTTTCCCATTATGCTAACAAACCGTATTGATCGCAGCCGATGCAGTCGATGCATAATGTGGCCTCGTGAAAAATTGCTAACCATTTGTTTGCCGATTCATATATCTTAGAGACAATGTCCAGGCCAGGCCAGGCCAGACCAGTCCTCTCCAGGCCAGGACGGGCTTCCATTTATTGGCTGGAAAAACATTTGAATTTATGCATGGACCATGTAAAGGCTCTCCACACGGGCGTCCGGGCTCTGCATTGAAAATGCATTTGAAATTGCACAGCAGTTGGAGAGTAGTCGAGGGTCTGGACCAAGGATGCGGCATGCGGCATGCAAATTGAGCAGTGTGGTTGCTGCTCTTGAGATTGCACATCAATATTGCTACACTTGACACATCCTGCTGCTGGGATGAAGTGGGATGTGCTGGGGATGAGTGCCCGCTGTCCAGCTTTGATTAACATTTGAAGTGAGCGATCCTTCCTCCTAAACGGGCATAGAAAAATTCCCTAAATTGCCATTGGAAATACTCGGAGTGGGCCCTAGGAGTTGGCCCGAATATTGGACTATTTTCTCATTTTTCCCTAATTCAGTGCATTTAGTGCACTTCACCCGGACATTGCTCATACGCAGCGTGCGCTCGGTGAGGTTATAAAAATTTTAACAACCAGCCCGCTCCCATTGACGTTGGAGAAGGCCAACCATCCTGCCATCTGGCAGGCTTGAATTGATTTCCTCCTTTAATGCACCGACTTCCCTAGCTATCCTTGTTCCTGCTGGCAAGGATATAAAATGTGCTCCTCAAACTCCGGTCTTTTTATTACTCTTTCGTGTGCAACAGTTGCGGTTCGATGTGTAAATTTAATCAGTCAGCTTACTCAACTTTGGTGCATGGCAAGGTCCTTCGGATCCTTTACCGAAGCTGTGTCTCAGGCGGCTCCTGCGCTTTATTGGTTTACTTAGCTTGAGTGCGGAAAAATGTGGAAATTAAATTAAATGCACTTCGAGCAGGAAGACCTAGTATGGCTGATTTGGGAGGGGCAACGGCTAATATGGTGACCGACTCAATCATTACCAATTCAGAAAAATCCCACAAACAAACTAATTTAAGTTTAATCATTTTAAATTATCAGAAGATCTTGTGGCTCCTCCTCCTCCATCCCAGCCAATCAATCTTTGTTTCTTCCCACTATTAAACCTTTCATGATAAATTGTTTTCCAACGCAACGACAGGCGATGTCTTCAGTTTCGAGCAATGTCAAGGCACGCATTTGTCAGTACTAATTGCTTTTCAAAGCATTTGCAAAAGTTGCAACCAACAACCATTAGGCTTTAACCTCTGACAGCTAACAGAATGAAAACGAGGAGAAAGATCCTGCCCAGAGATGTATGAATACACAGCACACACATACCACATATAAAGCGAAAATCAACAATTTCAATGGTTTATGGATTGGGGGGCTGCCGAGAGGCTCTCAAATTTCTACACAGGTTCGACACGTGTGACAAGCCTGCTCGGATATGTCAGGACACGAATTCCATGATTAAAGATACGACACTATACACGGAAAGAACACCATAACTTTATAGTACATATAAAGTTCAATTTAATTAATTTATAGCTCGTTTCATTTGGACAAACATTGATTCACTTTATTTGTTGAAAGGACAATTTTGTTTACTAATAGACTCTGAATTGTTTTCCATGTATAAGCCGATGCATGAAGAAATATACTCGCCATCGAAAAGTCTTTTTTGTGGCATGTCATAGTTGCAAAAACTATGCCAGGGAAATCGTACCAGAAAAGAATGGCCCTCAGCCATTCATAGATTTTGACAGATCCCTAAAGGGTCTCGTACATTTGGGGCAAGAGATTAGGGCCTAAAGGGGAAAAGCATCAATTAAAGCCTCTCAATGGAACAGTTTAAAGTGAATGCTGCCCTCTCACCAATCTCACTACTTCTCCTAACAAGATCCTCCTTGGCCAAGTTAAGCAGGACCATCAAGCCATCCGGATAACGATTTGTTTGCATCGGCCGAGTGTGTTCTAAAACGGTCCCTTGGGTGTTATCAAAAACTTTTCGAAATTCATAAATTTTTGTGGTGCCGAAAAGATAAAATAATTTAAATGCCACACGCATAAGCTGTTGGCTAATTTGAGAGGACTATGGAAAAGTTGAGCCCGTGGGTGGCAACTTTGGCCGTTTGCCATAATCGCTTGAGGCATAAATCCATGCGGTACCTGGTAAGTGAAAGGCATAAATATCCAATATGGGGTAAATATATCAAACAATGAGGGGCTCCTCCCTCCCCTCGTTTTTTGCGCTTCGAAGGGAATTACCCGCTGTGCTGGCTTCTCAGATTTATGAAGAGACAAAGTTGCCCGCGCGTGTGTGACTCCATTAAATCCCTTAATAGGATAATGTGGCTTACGGAAATAGGCAGGGCCCTCAGAAAACAAGAACGAAAAAACAAAGAAATGGTAGATATTGTCAAATTTATTTGACACCCGCTGACAAGCAGAAATGCAAATTTAAACCGACCAGAGTGCCTTAAAGCGAAAAACCTAGAGCATAGAGCGGCTGGCTTTTCCACAACAGAGCCATTTTCCTTCCATTTTTTGGTACTACAGGGGTATGTGATAAATGAAGTTTGCATTCCCACTCCCTCCATAGTGCTGCCTAAAATCGCGGCTAGAGTCGGCGATAAAAAGCCGAGACTATACTTTCTTTTAACTTTCAGTTTAAAGGTCTCATAAATGGTAAGTAATTAACTACCAATTATAGACATTTTTTTCGGAACATAGCCATACCCCTTTCCAAAAACTGATCCTGTAATAACATCCTTTTTATCCATTTTTCCAACCATCGATATAGCTATCAGGGCATCACCGCCTTACACGTATACCCAATCCATTCCGGGACTCGGTGCTGTGGCGACCCTAAACACGTGCAGGCTGCAAATATTGGAGGCCACATGTAGTCGGGGCTCCATGGCACAACAATACGGATGAGTGAACTTAAGCACGCAGCTCTGTGTATTGAACATGTCATCGGCAAAATTTGTGTCAAAAACCCGTCCGCAAATACCGGCACTGGATGGAGGGTAGTGGTGGGCCTGAGCAGGTGAGCAGGCCACCATTGCATTGTTGTGTCCACCGACCAATGCTATTTTCCCAATATTTTCAGTTATGCTCCTGCCTGCTGCCCGGAGCCCTCTCGGCCCGCCAGCCCTTTTCCCGAAAACACGGCTTGCCACTTTGAACCCGGCCCAGATCCCGGATCCGGATACCATGGACTTGAGGGGCGTACTTGGCCGGCTGCTATACATCAATTTAACAAGCAAGCATGCACAGGGGAAATTAGCCAGCAATAATGCCATTTTTCGGACAGCGCCAATGGCACAGCTTATGACAGATGCAAACGGAGAGGAAATGGCAGCCGAAAGCAAAAAGTGAAAAGGACTCGCTAGCAGTTTTCACAAGTTTCCTTGCATATTCATGATCTTGATTGCCCCCACAAGGTGTTTGCCACAAGGATATGCTTATAGAGATGCCTTTTGGTGAAATATTTTTTGAAATACTGAATCATGCCATGTTTTCGTATCTGACTTCCTTCAATTAAAATTAACATTACATTTAACCTGAAAATCTATTTGTTTGGAGCCCTGCGTCGCGAATGTCAAAGCAATCAGGCACTGACGGTGCGACGCCAGTTGCCATCCTGGCTGAAACACACCTGCAATCGAGTGGCGTCAACAACCTGTCCGGGGCCCGTGGCTACAACATTGCCACACGCAACGACGTCATTCGTATATGCAGGGATATATACTCCGGGGTGTATAAAGATTTGTTCACCCACGATTAGTTGACGTTGGCGCACATACACAGTTTCCGCGCCATTTGCTGTCACTTCGCCAGTTTGCACATCGTCAGACGGCGACGGCAACGGCGACGGCGACGACACCGCTGCCAAGTTCGCTCATGCAGCACAGGAGCTGTATGTTTTTTTAGTTTAGTTTTCCTTTCGATTTTTTGTTCCTTCTTCGTTCGTCCTGCCACATGGCCTCAACTGGCTAATGGTAACTGAAAATGGCAGCAGGTCGCGCAGTTTGCCCGCCAAGGTTGGGTGCCAATTTTGTTTGCTTTTACTTTTCATAAGACAACAATTTCGGTATCGCTGTAATTTTCCGTGCTATTGGCCCTGATCAACAGCTATTGCCTGATGAGTGGCCCTGCCCCGGACTGCGGACTTCTGGCCTGAAACTTTGCGGCTCCCCGAGTCCACGTTTCAATGGCAGCTGTCTGCCATGCATCAAGGTTGTTCATTCTCTCCTAGCTGCTACCTGAAAACTCCAGGCCCGTTTAGCCCAAGTTCTCCAAAACTGCAGGCGCCGAAAAAACTGGCTTAAACTTTAATGTTGTTTTTAAAAAGGAATTTTCTTTGAAGTATTTATTAAAGCACTTGCTAAAAAATTGCCATTGGAAATTAAAACATTTCAAAGTACTGTCCAAAAAGTACCTACATTTGTTTCCAGTTTATTCGGACGCTGACTCTTTCTCAGAATATGGCTCTGGCTCTGGCTCTGGTAGGGATTCGATTGTGGCATCGACCAATTGCATTGGTTTCTATGCCTGTTATGGGCGTTCAGCCAAACTCCCGAGTCCGGAGTCCGTAGTTGGTGGCAATCGCGCTGATTGTGCAATGCAATTTGGCCGACGCCTTTGTCTCGGCCTCGGTCGGACATTTGAATTGCCCAAATTAACTCACAAGTGAATCGAAAGAAAGGAACAGTTGCCTGTTTTTGGCTCTTCAAGGATCTTAAACAGGACCCTCTACATCTGAGCCAATTCTAGCTTGAATAATGCAGCCTAGATAGCTTAAAGCTTTAAACCACAAAGACGATTTACTCTGAAAAAGAATTTCTTTCAAAGTGAAACCAAACTTTAAAGATAATTGAATCTAATTTCTCTTCACACTTCATAACAGAATCTTAAACACAACTCATTTGACGAACATATTGCCATCACTCCTGGGCAACATCGAATCAACGCCTCTCGGAAAAGTTCACTTGTAATATATTTAAATGAGATACAAGCCCATAACCAGCTCTATTCCTGCCGGCCCACACGTCGTGAGTGCAAAAGTTTTGCTATTATTAAGGGCCTCATTGTCGGTTTTGTTGGACCCTTGGCGACTGTCCGCCGCCACCATGACCCCCACCCCACACAACGCCCCTCAAATGGGTATAGTTGGGAAGGGGACCCACACGTCCATACACACTTTCCCGACTGGGCCCCAAACCACACAATAAAGGACAATATATTTCACACAACTTTGTTCATATTTTTAATGTCAGGAGTATAATAATTACGTTCATTGACTTTGTTAAGTAGCCTACTTTATGCTAATGTGATTTCGTTGCACACAAAACGTAGGGACTGGCAGGGCTTTGTAGGGAATATTTTTACATAATTGAAATGTGCAGGCAGAGTCTTAAAGTGACAGTTTCTGCAAAGCAAATACGACTAGGTCCACTTGTCTGCATAATGCAGTACATTTACTTTTCAAAGTGAAAGATTCCAGCTGAGAAAATAATGCTTTCCACACTGCTGATTTATAACCAGCTTACCAGTTATTAAAAGTGGCCGCAAAATTACGTCCAAATCCCATCACGGAAACTTGAGTGCTGGCCAGAAAGCAGCCCACTTATCACTACTTAACGGAGAATTGTAAAAGCCTCAATTAAATTAACAGGAATTACGCAAACAAGGGTAGGAAAGTCCGGCGTGCACGTAATATTTCTAAATAAATGCGTCACTTTCGGAAGCAACAGACCAAAATACGCACCTTTTATTGATTTCCCCAGCTATTTTCAGTCTTTCATTGCTAATACGCCATGTTGGTCGGGTATTATTTAATGGCAAGCCATCGATTTTCGCTCGCAGTTGCAATGTCAATATCAAAGACACCAAGGAACCCCTAGGAGTGCGGGTGCCACGAAAGAACTGCTGAGTTTACTACAGCGCGGCTAATTGAATTTGCAGGTGCGACAGGTGCGACATGGCCGGGTATAAATGCCGGATTGCCAATGAGCGCTAATTAATAGCCAAGTGGCCAACGGAACGCGGCGTATCCCCAAAACAGACGAGCGCGAATCGTTGAAAACGGAATTATATTTTGGAAATATTATTTTGATTTTTGAGAACTCCGACTAAGTAAAAACAGCTTCAAAATGGTGGTCAACTTCAAGGTGTTCAAGAAGTGTTCTCCGAACAACATGATTACCCTCTACATGAACAGGAGGGAGTTTGTGGATTCCGTCTCACAAGTGGAGCCCATTGGTAGGTACATCCCAAAGGGATGGATCTCATAAGGAGCACATAGTATTCAAATTTGTTATTAACTGCAAATTATCCAATTAATTACTCCAAATGGAGGTGAGCTCGGCAAGACAAATATAAACTGCTTGCAATGCCGCCACAAACCTGGAAATAATTAAATTCGCCAGTAATTTATGCAGCCGGAGATGGTTGCATTAGCAGCAGCGTAACCGGCTTATTAGTTACGTGACCGGCGAAAACACGTGACCGACTGGCTGGCTTCCGAAATCACCGATTAATTAGCATCTACTTGCAGATGGAATCGTGGTGCTGGACGACGAGTACGTGCGCCAGAACCGCAAGATATTCGTGCAGCTGGTTTGCAACTTCCGTTACGGTCGAGAGGATGACGAGATGATTGGCCTGCGGTTCCAGAAGGAGCTGACCCTGGTCTCCCAGCAGGTGTGCCCGCCCCAGAAGCAGGACATCCAGCTGACCAAGATGCAGGAGCGCCTGCTGAAGAAGCTCGGCTCGAACGCCTACCCCTTTGTGATGCAGATGCCGCCCAGCTCGCCGGCCTCCGTGGTGCTCCAGCAGCGGGCCAGCGACGAGAGCCAGCCCTGTGGCGTCCAGTACTTCGTTAAGATATTCACCGGGGACAGCGACTGCGACCGGTCGCATCGCCGCAGCACCATCAACCTGGGCATCCGCAAGGTGCAGTACGCACCCACCAAACAGGGCATCCAGCCCTGCACTGTTGTCCGCAAGGACTTCCTCCTGTCGCCCGGCGAACTCGAGCTGGAGGTAACTCTGGACAAGCAACTCTACCACCATGGCGAGAAGATCGCCGTCAACATCTGTGTGCGCAATAACTCGAACAAGGTGGTCAAGAAGGTCAAGGCCATGGTGCAGCAGGGCGTCGACGTGGTGCTCTTCCAGAACGGGCAGTTCCGCAACACGATCGCCTTCATGGAGACCAGCGAGGGCTGCCCCTTGAACCCGGGATCTAGCCTGCAGAAGGTGATGTATCTAGTGCCCACTTTGGTGGCCAACTGCGACCGGGCAGGCATCGCCGTCGAGGGAGATATCAAGCGCAAGGACACCGCTCTGGCCTCGACCACACTGTGAGTGATAACATTTAGTTGGGACTGTCTCGGTAATGATGGATTTGTTCTCCAATATAGCATTGCCAGCCAGGATGCCAGGGATGCCTTCGGCATTATCGTGTCCTATGCTGTGAAAGTTAAGCTCTTCTTGGGAGCTCTGGGCGGTGAACTTTGCGCCGAGTTGCCCTTTATTCTGATGCACCCTAAGGTAAATATTTAAATAGACTTTCAGTGCCTAAAGTAAGAAATTCATGTGAATGATGTCTTCCAGCCAAGCCGCAAGGCCCAGTTGGAAGCCGAGGGCTCTATCGATGCTTAATTTGGAAATGGCTACCTCAATAAAATGACCACATGGCTTGTTTCCTCTTACATTAAACCAAAACCTCTTACATTAAAACAAAAACTTTGCTGATGTTGCTGAATTGTTCTGAACTGCAGTCGTCGTACTCTTCCTATATATCAAGACCAATATTCATATATGTGTATATGTGTATTATAACTATAACTCAACAAGAAATTAAATATGTATCAGATATACACGATTCTGTACTGGGTGTTCTATGGACTTATATGAACTGATAGAGTGTTGCCTTAACAAATTTATTTCAAATTCAATCAACAAACCGCATACATCTTGGAAAGATATTAACTGATTATGCATTTATTGGAGTGCACTGCGAAATCAACAGTTGCGAACACACTGAATGGAATTAGATGGCCTGGTAGTAGAGTTGGCTTTCGTGGCCAACAAATTCCAGTTTGCATTCAGTTTCTAGAAGCAAATTGAATAAAAGCATGCCTAGAGCTTAAGGAAAAAGCTTATTAAATTGAAAGCTAATTCTAATATAATTTCCAAATGTCTATTGCAAATATTTAAATGTGGCTTTTGAGCTTAAACGCATAACGTACTGTGGCAGATGGAGGTCAGACGTGTTGGGTTCCATAGCACTTGGAGGAATAGTTCCATCCTGTGGCCGTTAGCCACATTTAATACCACGAATCTGTCTGTCGGTGGAAATTATTAATCTCAAGTGTGGTGAAAGTAGCTTATAATGTTGACCAAACAATAACAAAAAATGCTTGGTAATAGGTAATCTAAATGATTTTTGTGGCTGTTAATCGACTGCTACTTAGGCAGATTAGATTTCCTTATTGATTTCATAAAATTGCATCTCTATCAGAAGTACTAATAACATTATAACCATAGCCGAAAAGTTGGCGAGTCTCAAGGCAGAAATAGTTGACCGCTTTCATATAATAGTTTGGTTTAGTCAAAGATGATAGCGGTTTATTTTTAACCGGCTAGTTAGATACTCTGTCGTTATTGTTTTATTTTCTTTTTTTTATTTAGTTGTTAATGTCTAACCACTTTTGTTGCCAAGTGAAGGACTTCAAGTAGCCGCGATGTTAGTCTGGCTGATAACAGAAGCACCCACAATAACTCTAATCGCTAATGTTTAATGCATTTATCAAGGTCTTCGGTATATAATACTTATACATAAGGGAGTGTCGATATAAAAAAGGTTACTTCAAAGTTGTCCTACAAAAATGTAATATTATTCCGATGTAAGAACTTCTTGAACTCAGAGATGAAATAGAAACGCTGGAAATCGACTCTCTTAAGGTATTCCTGGTTAAAAATGGGTCCAATTTTTAATACATAAAAGTAATACTACTTATATTGGAAAGTTATGCAATAGAATCGAAATTAAAAATATCGATGCCATTTGAAAACAATCACCACTTACATATTCCTGAGTTAATCCAAGTTGGTTAACTCAAAAGTACATAAACACAATATAATACACTTAAGCCGATTAGCTGCATCCATATCAGTTGAAACAAAAACAAAGCCAATTATTGGAGCAGACGTGCTGATTAGAGGATAATCTATTAAGTAGTGCATGAATAAAAATGCTAGTTTCGATTTTCCGCGGTCAGTCTTTGTTTCTCCGCCGATATGTGCTGTAAATGCTGCGGAGTAACCCAGCAAAAGGTCTGGGTCTTCGGATCGGGGACTATATTGGCAGTGTCGGGTATCCTGCTAATAGCCTGCTGGCCCAGCTTTATAGACACACAGATTATGAAGGTGAAAGGGAACATTCATTAAATTGGAAACGAGTTTAAATGTGACTGTTTGTTTTGAAAGGCTCTGCCACTGACTCCCACTTCGAAGACATTTGAGAAATGGGAGGAGCTTCCGATCCCAGTTTACGTCTACATGTACCTCTGGAACTGGACGAATGCCGCTGATGTTCAGGCTTACGGAGTGAAGCCCAGTTTCGAACAACTAGGACCTTATGTCTATAGAGAAGAGCGGAAGAAAATGGATCTGGAGTGGCACGATAATGGCACAGTGACTTTCAACCCGAGGAGGACGTGGTTTTGGGAGGAAGAGCTCTCCGGAGGCAAGCAATCGGATCTAATAACTGCCCCACATTTACCATCGCTGGTGAGCTCAGTTAGTACTGGGCTATGATTAGATGATACTAATGATTTATTTTTATTTCAGGCTGCAGCAAATCAAATGCGAAACTCAAATGCCTTTCTAAAGTTCATGTTCAACCAAGCACTAAATAATAATGGAGGCAACCTCTTTGTAACTCACACGGCAGTGGAATGGCTATTCGATAGCTTCTACGACGAGTTCCTGCACTACGCCATGACTCTGAATAATCCGCTGGCACCGAATATTGAATCGGATTACTTCGCGTGGTTTCTGAATCGCAATGGCTCCAAGGACTTCGAGGGGCCCTTCACCGTGCACACCGGAGTGGGTGACATCAAGGAAATGGGCGAGATCAAGTTTTGGAAGGGTCAAAACCACACGGGCTGGTACGAAGGCGAGTGTGGCCGTCTGAATGGCAGCACCACCGACCTCTTTGTACCCGATGAGGCCAAGGAGAAGGCTTTGACCATCTTCATTCCAGACACGTGCAGAATCATAAATCTGGAGTTCACGGGCGAAAGCGAAATTATCCAGGGGATCGAGGGCTGGAAATATGAAATAACTCCGAGTACCTTCGACAACGGTCAGGTGAACGCAAACATGCGGTGCTGGTGCCCGGCGGAAAAACAGTTGAAGAACGAATGTCCTGCCAGTGGAGCAACTGATCTGGGCCCCTGTGCCGATGGCGTTCCCATGTACTTGTCGGCGGATCACTTCATGTACGCAGACGAAAGCTATGGAAACACTATCAACGGCTACCAACCCGACAACTACGAGAAGAATAACTTCTACATGATAATGGAGCGAAAAATGGGTGTTCCCTTGAAAGTGAATGCCAACGTTATGATCACCTTATACATAGAGTCGGACAATGACATCGAGTAAGATATATATTGTAAGA
Source organism: Drosophila monieri (assembly GCA_035047585.1). Lineage (NCBI taxonomy): Eukaryota > Metazoa > Arthropoda > Insecta > Diptera > Drosophilidae > Drosophila > Drosophila monieri. Next base: position 2,932,122 of record JAWNPJ010000079.1, on the reverse strand, counting down.
TATGTGCTTCACTTCTATATATATTCTTTTCAAACAGCATTTTGAAGGGACTGCCCAGCTTTTATGCCCCACTTTTCACCACAGCAAGTCGAGCAGAAATTGACGAGAAATTGGCCAAGGAACTAAAAGTAACTATTATTAATAACAAATATATAATTACCAAACAAATTTATTCCCACTCGTTTTAGTTGGCACTTAACTTACCTGCAATTGGCCGTTACACAGGAGTGGGAGTCCTCTGTTTGGGCTGCATCCTCTTAGCCATTGGTACTGTGCTCACCATTAAGCGGAAGTGGTATGGCCAAGCTGATGCGGACAGACTGGCTCTCAAGAAAAACGAAGAGACCCCTAATGTCACGGATTCGCCCTCTCACCATGCTAATATATAATTTTAAAAAATCTTTGAACACAGATGTGTGATTTTTAGAAATCATACTGTGATAAAATTTGTTTTTACTTTTTAACTATTATATAAGGTTTTAGAAATGTGATTTGCACATTGCCGTTTTTTTTCTAGATAAAGTTAAGTTAAGTATGAATTAAAAAAAAAAAAAATTAAAGCAAAATCCTAATGCTCAGAAGAGAAGTAATATATTGCTTTATGCGATTTTCTTTTAAGTAGTTCCAGAAAATTTCTGTCAGTGGTCAGCGAGTTTGTTATAGTGTTGGGTAGATATTCTCACTTAGTTCACTTATTCATTTTTCATTTGCTCACTTGGTCACTGTTCATTTCTCTATTGATCACAATTCATTGTAGAATCACTCACGTTCCCTTTTCATAAAATGATCACAGAACGTCACAGATAATTTCAACGTCTTTACATATATTATACGTTACATTATTACATATTATTTAATCAAAATATTATTAATTATTAAGAGTGCAATTTTGAAAGAGAATAAATCGTTTTTAGATTTATTGATTGGATCTCCTTAGTTTAATGGGCATTATAAAATAATTTATTTTATTAATACATGCATGCGAAAAGTCACAAAAATTAGCAAATAGGAAGAATTATGATCACTCGCTCAGATTAATGAACAAATCACTCATGAGCATCCCAACACTAAGTGGTTAACTGATTACGTTCAGCTACTATAATTTGAGCCAAATCGAAAAGCTTTAGACTCATTTAACAAAAAACACTCAAAGAATAGCCGTATAAAAATTCTTTTGCAGATTAGCCTATCGGGCCTATTTATAACTTGCGAAATGAAAACAATGTTAATTTTAGTTTATAATCAGTTAACAATTTAAGTGGGAATAGCAAGAGGGCTCTGTTTAGAACTCATTCACTTCGCCCCAAACATCAATATACCCAAGAGCCTTTCTATCGACGGCTAAGAGAGCGATTAATACCCCGGCTTCGGTAACTTTTCAATCAGTTTGGAGAAATCAATCGCTGACGCACAATGTGCTGCAATTGCTGCAGTGTCCGCCAACAGAAGATCTGGGTCTTCAGCCTGGGTGGCTTGATCCTGGCCTTTGGGATTTTCCTGGCCTCAGCCTGGCCGGCCGTGTACCGGCCGTGGCTTCGCAGTATCATGCCCCTGTCGCCGGGCTCCTTCATCTACAAGCGCTGGGTCACCACGCCAGTGCCCTTGTACAGCTCGATTTACTTATTCAACTGGACCAATCCGGAGGATTTGGACACGGTGGGCGTGAAGCCCAACTTTGAGCAGCTCGGCCCGTACGTTTTCAGCGACTACAAGGTCAAGGAGGATTTGGTGTGGCAGCAGCCGGAGGTGACTTATTATGGCAAGCGCACTTGGCACTTTCTGCCCGAGAAATCCAATGGCTCACTCGAGGACGTGGTGGTGGCTCCGCACTTTGTGTCTTTGGTAAGAATACGTGTTAAATATTGCTTATAGGGTCTTCAAAGTTAGTGCTAACATTTTTTAAATCAAAAAAATGTAAAGCTCTCTGTGCTCTTGGACTTGTGAGCTCAATAACCCAAATGCCAGACTATATGTCACCCCATTGAGAAATCCCTGCTAATCCCCCGATTTAGACAGCTGCCTCGTACTCACGGCGATTCCGCCAAATCCTGCGCAAGGTTATGAACTTTGCCCTCAATCGCGAGGGCGGTGACAGCAAGATGACCCACACAGCCGGAGAGTGGCTCTTCGATGGCTACTACGAGAGCCTGCTGGACTTTGTGGAGCAGCTCCACTCGCCGCTGCTGCCGATTTACAGCAGCAACTTCAGCTGGTTCTACGAGCGGAACAACTCCAAGACGGCCGATGGAAACTTCACAGTGCACACCGGACGCGGAGACTTGAGCCAGTTGGGGGACATTATGCTCTGGAAGGGGGAGAACCACACTGGATTTTACCCGGGTGAGTGTGGAAAGGTTAATGGCAGTACAGGGGAGCTCTGGTCACCGGATCGCCGATGGGATCAGCCCACCACCATTTTCCTGCCGGACGCGGCGCGCTTCTTGAACCTGTTTCCCAAGGAAAACCTAACTATCGACGGCGTAGATGTCTGGCGGTATGAGTCCACCAATCGCACCCTTGACAATGGACAACTGTCGCCGGACACCAAGTGCTTTTGTCTGGAGAATCGGGAGTGCCCTCGCAACGGAGTCCTGGATTTCGGCCCGCCGGCCTTTGGCGGACCATTCTACATGTCCCATCCGCACTTTTATCTCACCGATAAGCTGTACAGGGAGAACACTACAGGACTGAGTCCGAACGCCTCGGAGCACGGCATGCATGTGATTATGGAGCCGACCCTGGGCATTCCCCTCGACCTGAGGGGGCAGCTGATGATAAGTGTGCGAGTGCAACGGGACGAAGCCATTGAGTGAGTAGAATTATTTATAAATTAGGGGAGACTCCACTTGAAATGTTAAGCCAAACACTTCAAAAATAGCTTATTTAAGGTATATTTATGGGGGGAGACACTTGATAGTGATAATCTCATTTCCCCCTCCAGCCAAAAGATTAAAGTTGTTTTTGTTCGCTAGCTTTTTCCAAAACGTTTCTTATGATCATTATGCACCTCTATTTACGCTGCGAATGCACGGCGAACTGGATGAGGACCTGGCCAGATTACTAAGGGTGAGATGATCACAAAAATACAGTGAAAGAAACAGCTAACAATGACCTTTTATTGACAGCTTGCTTTGAATGCACCACGCATTGGCCAGTATATCGGAATCGGATTACTTTTTCTCGCCATTATTATAATCCTAACAGGTGTGTTTGTCACAAAGAATCAAAAGTGGTACCACCAACACCACAGCACAGAGGAGACCAGTCGGAAAGCAAAGTTGGCTGACAAATGATTCAAATGCACTTAAGCCGATAAGAAAGCCAAAGCAACAAAGCCGTAATCTCTCTAATCAGTGGAGTTTTTAAGGCTTTTTTTAAAGCTGTTATCGTCTTTAAAGGCTGGGCCATAAAAAATGCAAACTACGTGCTCCACTGGATTATCCAATTTCGTTCAGGTGTTGCCCAGCTGCGGGAATCTAGAATTACACAAAATTATGGCCTTTCAAATATGCTAAAATTTATTAATATGTTAATAATTGTTTTTTGTTGTTCGTTCGTGAGGCTAGAATCCTTGGGCACGTAAGCTGAATACTTTATGGCGTACGAACTCTTTCACCACAAAAAGCAAAGCAAAAGCAGAAGCAACAGCAAAGCAAAGGCAACCGCCTCGGCAAGAAAGGCAGCAAATACCAAACTGGAAATTTGAAAAATGCCAAAAGAATATTATAAGCGACTAATTTATATGCACCAAGCACGCAAACTTACGTTTTGCACACACATTGTTGGTTGCCCATCGAAAGGACGAAGGAACAAGTTAAACAATGTATGAAAATATGAAAATTATATGACTGGCAGTATGTGTCGGCCATAACTTTAACGAAATATTTGTGCGGGGTTGTAGGTATTTTGGGTAATAAATATTTTGTAAAGTTATTCTAAAATTAAACTAAATGTTGGAATATTTTGTGGAATAGAAAGAGTGCCATTTCCAGCTCACAACTCTTAGAGAATTAAATAAATTGAATTACTTTCTATCCCTCAATGGGATTTGTATGACAACTCAATAAAACATGTAATAGAAACCATTATTCATATTTGGTTATCATCAAACATTATTTAATTGAGTCTCCAACTCAAGGACTAAGTTAAAAGATATTTTCTAATAATAATTTGTTAGTGCATAAAATTTGCGTGCATTTCTTTAAATTAAATGCAGAACAAGCCTAACCTTGATAAATTGCCAGAGGCATCCCAATGAATGCATGTCAACACATTTATTAACATTTATTTCACAGCAAGCTTAGTTCACCATTTAAGGATGCATTCCAGCACACTTTCTTTCTGAAAAGGACAACGTTTGATTTACGGCCTAGCATATGTTTATATTTAAAGTTTCATTCATTTTTGGGTGACACATATACCCATTTCTCAATGGCTGATAATAGCCATTTTCCGAAACTCAACTAGACATGGTTTATATATTTTCTCTGGCCTCGCAAGTGACTTCTCAAGGGTTGGCCTGTCAATTTGTATTCTATTTCGGGGCTCTATTCTGTCTTCGCAGAGCAACCACAGAGATGTACAATTGTGCGAAGAATTTTTAATGAAATATTTAACAACAGCACCCAAAAAAAGACGAAGAGAGCCGGTAAAGCAAAATATTTGGCAGTGCCCAGTTTGTCAGCCAGTCGGAAAAAAAAGTGTCCAGCAACAAGAACATTTAATTTTGGAAAATAGGTTGTCAAGGTACGCAGACTGACTGACAATTTTATACTTTTTTAATGCTCATGATACCGAACAGTAACTTTAGTTGGGGCATTTTCATTTCTCATGAAAGTAGGTTTAAATTAAATAAAATTAATCAATTAAAACTATGGGAATAGCCTTTCTATCTCGAAAAGTATTCGTTGTTAAATTGTTTGATTTTAGTAAGTAGCAGCGTCGCCCACCTTGAGTAGCAGGAAATCGAGGCCATCTGCTTACTGCTGCCATAATTTTTTTAATGCCCCTGCGGTTTTTTTCCTTTAAACATAACAGCAACAGATCGCGTCGGCGGTTGACTTCATTATTTTGGCCAAATCCGAAAAACCAAGAAAAAACGCTTCAAAGCTCAGGAATGGGTGAGTGCGGTGCGGTGTCTGTGCCATTGTTGCCTGTTGTCCGTTTATGTCGCGAAAACTTCGGTGTCCTAATCTGCTGCCTGACTTGCATACTAATTTGTTTGCTCCTCGTCGGGACGAGCCCTCCCCTTAACGGGCTGCCTTTATGGTCTTTTGGGCCGCTGACAACCCGTAGATTATGTTGTTGGCTTGGCTTTGCCTTTTGTCCGAGAGAATGTGTGTGACCAGTGTCATGTTGCCTTGGCTTACAGATTTTGGGCAGCCAGGCCTCCCAGCTGCCCAGCCAGCCCAGCCATCCCATCCAGTTTGTTTATTTCATCTGGCCGTCTATAAAACCCTGTTTAGCTGCTTAATTTTTTCCTTTGTCATGTTGACAGTCTCTCTGTCGGCTCAAGGACTCTTTATGTTGAACGTTTGTTGGCTTGTTGGGTTCATTTCTCGCACAATTTAATGTTATTTAATTGGCATTTAAGTTTGTGAAAATGCCACTGTTTGAAGCACCGATAAGGCAGACATAATATTAATGCTTAGGTCAGTTTTTATTGGGCGTCCTTGAGGCCCCAAGTAGCCACATAAAATCCGGAAACAGTATAAAATATTCAAGGCTCAGTCACTTGTGCTGTGTTTCATTAATTATTACCCATTTTTTAGAATTCACATTGTAAAGCACTTGTGTTAAATTTAATTCAAGCGCTTCACCAAATAAATCCGTCTGCAATTAATAATTTGCGACATTTTAACTACAATGTGGAAACCGCAGTTTTCCAGCCGCATCACCCCGCACTTTGAGAATTTATGATACAATTTTCTATGCCACGTGCACCGGCTTATCCTTTTTCTATGTTTTGGTTAGCAGAGCAAATTGCATTGGGCCTTTGGCGCTGGGTCAGATGGCACAAAGTTGACAGCATCAGAAGGGAAATCTGCCGCTGCCAAAAAAACCAAATAAACATGGACCATTGTGCGCTAACGCCAAAACAACATAAAAATCAACAGGCGAGAATTTTGTGAAAAAATTTAAAAATTCAATTTAAAAAACATTCCGGAATTTTGCCTTTCTCCCGCTATTTTTGGGCCACTAAAGTACTCATAAAACTGGTTATGGTTAGAAAACCGAATGGCGCAGCCAAACAATTTGTGTTTGTAGCTTTTATTTTCTCGCCACTCCACACTTCTATAAATTTGCGTTTCAGTTGGCTAAAATATTTACAAAACCTGAAAAGCACACAAGTAAAATATTTGACTGCGCCAAAAAGTAGCTGATATAGCGCTCAAATTTAAATTAAACTGGCGAAACCAATCTGAAACTAAGCGAAGTGAAATTGAAAAGTGGAAACTAATTAAACATGGGTAAATATAATATGATGCTGCCTGAACTAAATGAGTGCAGCAGTGAATTAATTTTGCCTACTTTGTTTTCTAATCTGCTGCCATAGAATTCATTTGTTCAAAAATTACGCAGACGGTTGCGAATGTCCGCCGCGTTTGCCATTCCAGTTAGTACAAGCTCCAGCGAAAAAATTACGAGCTAACCCACCATGTTTTAGTCGAAAACAAACTGAAATCGCCTTTTGAGTAAGGAAGACTTCAAAATTTCAGCAATTAAAACAGCGCCTGACCAACACACGCATGTCCATCCCAGCTGGCCAACTTTGGGCAACGAAATTATTACGCATACGCCATGTGGAACACAATGGGGCTGCCGAACTCATGTGTGCTGAGCGTTCTAATTGCTTGGCTTTATGAACTGAGAGCATTAAGTGCGAATGCAATATGCAGGGCATGCTTTACACGCCGGGCCGATTTCGGTTATGACAAGGCTTTAAGCTGCGCGCAAGCCAGGACGCTGGGCGATTGGCTGGCAGAGAGCCAGAGGCAACTTTCGAGGAGCTGGTGCGCCTTGTGCCGGTCTTGCGAAAACCATTTTCCCAAAGGGTAAAAACATTAAAGGGATCACCAAGGAAGCAGCCAAAGTGCTAGGCGCTTTTGGCCGGCAAGGAACTACATAAATTCAAGAGGGAAAGTAGTTGGCCCAAACGAGCACTGGCCAACATTGTTTGGCATCGTGTCCGAGCATATGACTTTGCATATTTGAAAGGCAATTTCCCCAGTGTTAGGACCATCCATGCAAATGCAATTCCGACGCATTCTGTTTATCTGACACTTTTCGCCCTAATGCTGCTGTTCTGCCTTTATTCACATTACATGCCAGCCGGCCAGCTCATCCCTTTCCATATCCGGCCTAAGGCTTTATTTGCTCAACATTTGCCGTATCCACTGCCGGGGACAGCTGGCGTATGCTTTCAATCAACCGAACCGAATCGCAAAAATTCGCACTTCCGTATGTTCGTTTCCGCCAAATTTATCGATCAACCACCTGGCCTGGCGCTCAACCATTTTCGCACTTAAACCGCAGAAATTTTGTTAAATTTTCATTAAAAATACATTGCCTGGCAATTGCCGCAGCTGTGCCGTGCTATGTCGGCATCAAAATGTCACTGTACTTTCGCTCCGCGTCGCCGCGAGAAAGCCTTTTGCATCCGCTTTCATGAAGCCATGTGTGAAAAGTTTCGGGAGGATGGAGCGACAACGTCCGTGGTCGCACTGTGAGTTCTTTAAAGTATTTACAGATTAATTCTTAATCGGAATTCCTTATGGAAAAATGAATAAAGAAGTTTGCCTCAGACCTACCGAAAGCACATAACATAACAACATACCGAAAGCACATTAACATAACTCTCCTGGCCTGGATTGACTTTGAGTGTCTAAACAATAATTATTTTGGAAGCCATTTAATCAAATCAACCTGAACAACATTAAGCACATTCCACGCAGTGCTGTCCATCAGCTTTTAAATCAATATACCTTGCAGTTCAACACAATTGATTGTTCGAATTGATTGATTGAATAACGAAGCACGAAATTCTATTCACATTCCCCAGAACCCTCGGCACAGGCCCATCATTGCCATAATTGTTAACCACATGCCATTGATACCACACTGCAGGACTTCTGGCTTTCCATAATTTATTTACATATATAGATGCATGTGACTTAATGCCGGAGCCGGGCATTTAATTAAGTAAGGCAAATCCGTGGCCATGGAATACTCGTGGGTTTATTGGTCCAGTATCACTGCAGCATTTAATAATGTCAATTCCATTTGAGTTGTGTTTGCGTTGATTTAGTTAAGGCTGTGGCTTATTGCCGGCCAATTTACAGCTCTGTCTGCTCCGGCTGCTCTGTTCGAGCCTGCCGGACCGCGTAGGTCAGCTGGAAGCCCGTTTCGGAGGCACTCGACTGTGCGTCGCTGGAAAAGTGCATCACAAACGGCGGACGTGCCACCAGCTCCTGCCCCGAGAGGTTGCTGCCACAGTAGAAGCTGGCCTGCAGCTCCGGCCGACTGACCATGAACGCGTTCGGAATGCTCAGGTAGTCGGACACTCGTCCGGCAGTCTTCACTGTACTTCGACAGTCGGTGTCATAGGCAGGTCCTGGTGCGTCCGAATTGGCCTTGGACAGAGCAAAGTGATCGATCTTGTAGCTATTTGACAGGGGTAAGAGATATTTTAGCTTCTATCTTTGACTCACTCGCAGAATTCCCCAAAAACTTTATCATTTCTGACTCATTACTCACCTTATCTCGTCGTCGGCCGCTCCCTTCACACAAATGGAGTACCTAGTGCTGGGCATGTAGATGCCACCTGCGAAGTTGAAGCTCACAATGCCCCCAGTTTGGGTCCTGAAGTACTGATCGCAGCCCAGGGGAGCCAGGAGCTCTAGGTCAGCCATCGAGGGCGAGGTCAGGGTTTGTATTAGCTGAGCAGCGGGACCCGATCCGGAACCCAAGCCGGAGTGCCCTCCAAATATGGTCCTGGGCAGCAAGTTTCCCAGAAACGGCAGTATCGGACGAACCGTGGGCAACTGCACCGCAGGTCGACGGGTTGCCACAGCTGCCGATTCGAGGGGACACTCCAGCTGGGTGAGGGTCAACTGCCAGGCGGACTGGCCGGAAAGGCCGCTGGCTAGGCGGAAGAGTAGCAGCAACTCCTGACCTCGGCGGAGGGGGAAGTACAAGTGCTGACCGTTGCTGCGACCACAAAGGCGAAATCGCTGAATCTGCAAAAAATCGCGGCACTCCAGCAACTGGGTACTCGCATTCAACTGCGGCTGCGGCAAGTCCAATCGCTCGAAATCAACGCGCACCTGACACACCTGGCTGCTCCACTGGGCCACGCGGTACTGGCAACTGTCCAACTTGGCCAATTCGCTTGTCGCCGGGCTGCGGATAACGATGCGCTTCTGGCGGACACTTGTTCCCAAATTGCAGGACACCGTCTGACAGCGGACAGGTGTAAATGAGGGTGAAAGTGCGAGGGCCAGCCACACCAGCAACGGCAGCGGCAGCAGCAGTTGAAATTCCATTTTGTTCGAATTGTTAGAGCCCTCCGATTGGGGCATTTTCGCTGAGCAGCGCTTTTATATCAATTTCTGAGAGCAATTGTATCTTATGGCAGATAACTGCCATTGACATTCGGGCGATAACGTTCCGAAGATGTTACTTGGCGATAATGTATCTGAAGCACGGTAGATGGTGATGCGTCCCTGGGAGTTTCGTTGTGAAATTTTCAAAGTGGGGAGCAGAAAGTTTTGGCCGAGTTTTTGTATCTTTAAAGGGCAACTCTCCTTTTAAACTTAAACTCTTAAAGTATTAGGTGAACACATAATTATGCAAGTTTATTTTTAGCTTTCCCATTCAAACGACCATCTTACTTAACCTTCTTAATTCAAGTGAAATGTCTCCCCCGCTGGCTGGCTGGCGGTGTAATCATTATCGAATAAATAATGCGATGGAAAGAAATGCCAGGTATGCATGCAATCAGACAGTTTCCCCGCCCCCAGCAGATAACATTTGTTCTCTTTTGGTTTAAGCCTTTTGCCAAATAGGAATTCATTGCCCAAACGTTTTATCAATAAATGCCACAAGGAAGTTTTACGCACATTTTATGACAAAGGCAGGCGAGGAGGCGTTTATGGGGGACTTACACCTTTTATGAGGTCGCCCTGCCACGCTCCTTGGCACCGCTTAGAGGCGATGCTTGGAGGACCTCGGCGCACGTAAAACAATAAAATTTCCGGCATTTATATGAGCATACCTTTGATTGTGTATGAAGAGGTGTGAGTAGAAGGAGGGGAGTATTGAGGGCCCGGCCGTTTTGCATATTTTGCGGCATAGTTTACCACTTGTAATTAAAATTAAATACCCCCAGCCCCCGGTACTTGTATTAAATTTCATTTTATGTTGAACACAAAAACGGGCTAACAAAAAATACTGCCGAGGTGGCGTTAAAATTAAACAAACGACCAAATAATACTTGAATTGCATGCACAGCCAGATTAACATATCAACAGCAACAAAAAATGTCATAAACTACGAAAAAAATAAATATTCACAGCAAGGATGCACTACCGTGCCAGTACCGTGCAGAGCAAGTGCAGCAATGCACACTATGGTACACATTTGCGTTCAAGTTTCAAAAATTTATGGCCCAAGTACAAGCCCAGTTTAAAAACAAAGCCAGCCCGGCGAGGAACCTTCAAAAATATATATTTACGTTTGTGTGTGTATTTATGAAGCACAAAAAGCCATAGAGCTCGTGCAGCCGTCGCATAAAAATGAAAACTATGTACTAATAAGCAAAAACAAGGTGGAAAAAATGGCTGGCTAACATCGTTAACTGAAGGAAACTGGTAAACGCCGACAGGGGAAAAATGGCGTATACTATGCCAGGGACTCCCAATGCCCTTCCCTAGGAGCATAGTTAGGCCTAAGCCAGATCTTCTTTAAGAAGAATTTGTGTTTTGGCCAGCCTATTTGTTGCATCCAACAGATTTTAAGCTCTTGTTTCTTTTCAAAATCTTTTTATAAAATCTTTGGAAAGCAAAAGAAAAATATTAAAGCTTGTTCTCACATTCCTCAACCTGTCACGCCCACTACGTCCTGCATACATATGTTCTCCCAGCAGACTTCATCAGCAATTTGTAATACCTACTTTCCAAGGGCACTTCCAAAGCCACAAAGAAAAGCAAAAACACGAAAAACGAATACGAAAACTTTTGTTGTAACCGCAGCGCTGCTGTGCTCACGTATTTATGTCAATGTTTTGTTTTAGTTGTTGTTGGCAGGCCACCTTTGCCCCCTCGCCCAGCCCCCAGTTGCATGTCGTGGCCACTTGCACTACCTTTAACCCATGGCGGAGGAAGAAGTGACGCCCATTCTGTTCTGGCCGGGTCGAGGGCTTCACTGCCTTCTGCTCTCTGTTCTCCAGTCAGCTTTATGTGATCAACAACTTGTTTGTTGCGGGCAGTAGTGGGGGCGGTGCCAAAAACAAATGCTCAACTACAAGTGCCGAATGTCGAAGGACATGCCAACGCACCAGAAGAAAATATTTCTCGGCAGATAATATATTAAAAGGAGCTTTAATAAGAGACATTTTCTGAGAGGCTCATCGCTGTATGATCCGCTGGGGCGTGCAGCTCCCACTCAAGATATCCTTTCCTTGCTATCCTCTTATGTTTTTCTATTATTTTTATTAATGGATTTACTATTGAAACCAACCACAACTCACCAACTACACGATGAAAGGATAAGAAAATGGGAATAAAACTATTTGTTTCAGTGCCAAAAATGTCTTCAAGTTTCGGGCAAACCCTGAGAAAAACTTCTTTGCACTTTTTTTGGAGTTTTATTTCCTTCTGTTTTTTGTTAAGCCCCCGCTCCATAAAAATAATGTCCTGTTGTCCTTGCAACTTCAAATGGCAATTGCCGTTGCCCCGTTTTCGCCGCTTGATCGAAATTTAGTGGCAAAAGTTTTAGCTGCGAGCTGCGCGAAACTGTGTCGCATAAAAAGCCAATTAAGTGACATTCGATTGGTTTGCATACATATGGCGCAGATTGCAAGGGCGGCCACTTTTCATGCCGCGTCGTGGGAGCGCTGCCACGCCCCAATCATAAATATAAACAACGCGACGACGGTGGCGCGGGCGGCGACGGTGGCGTTGACTTTGCCATCTAAAATGGAAATCTACCGGTAACAAGTACATGCATATTTTCCGGCTCGCGTTGATTTTCCCTGGCAAGCCTTCTTCCTTCGTGTTTGCTTATCAAGTGCAAATGCATGCAAGCTGTAAAAAATAGAGGAGCAAACGAATAACGGAATAACGAATAACGAAAGCAGCAACAATAATATCAACAAACAGCGCAGATAGGCAGCGAAACAGGCAGCGACGTGTTGCGCCCTGGTCCTTAGTCCTTGCAGTCAAGAAAAACGAGTTGTTTCCGGCACTCAAACACTTTTGATTGCGATTCCAAAAAATACGCAAGAAGTATGCGGAGGAATGAGGCAGCGCTATAAATTTAAATGCAATCGCATTAAGGGAGCAACAAATAAACGAATGAAGGCATTCCGGCGAGGAGTTTCGGTTTTCCCAAAATTTATGTAGCATACTATTCCGGGCGCGCGAACTTGAATTAGCTCTTCTAACAATTTTCTAGTAAAAATTTCAAAATATTTAATCCTTATTGAAAACTGATGGCCCCAAATTTCTTAGCTCCATTATTTTTCAATTTTGATCTATTTTCTGGCTACTGTGTATCGGAATTTAAGAACACATCCCATCTGTTTTTGTTATTGGCTTTTGCACAATGATGTTGACAAGCCCCAGAAAGCAAATTGAAAACTTCATGTAAATAAAGCAGACAGAGAAGGGCTCTTTGCAGCAATGGACAGCTTTCTTTTGGCTTGCATTTAATTTAATGCATTCTGGCCATCAACATCACCATTGTAATAAACTTTTGGCCATTGTTATTACTTTTCAAAGTTTCCTCCCAGCTCTGCTCTCTGTTTGTAAAGCATATCACTGCGAAGAGAGGAATCTTAAAGCAAGTAATAACTCCTGCATCCTTGAGGTAGAGATGTTAAGGGACTCCTCTACCCAGTCAGTAGGACACAAATTAATGGACAATCAAGTACCCTGCTAACCAAACTTCGAAAAGGCCATGCTCATCAGTCAAAGCCCTTTCACTGAGCCAACTCAGACGGGGCTTATTTATGTGCGTCTGCTGCAGGAAGCATGAATTGACTTTGCGACTTTATAGTTAGGCGCCATGCCAGCGCTTATCCTGCCCTTTAGGACAAGTCGTCCTTTTTGCGAGCATAATGTGTGCATGACAGTCAGCTCATCCTTTACTACAGCCCTCCGCCGACCCTCACATCTGGCCGTGTGTCAATGCCAGAGAAAAGGACATTGTTGCCACCCGGCGATGCACGATGCAGCATGCACCCTCCACTTGATGGCAGGCGGCGCACAATGTGTCTTTTGATTTCCGCAAACTGTAAGCTTGGTGAATGCCAACCGCAAGCCGCAGGATTGAGGATGATTTGAAAGCAATACGCACTGCCTGGTCGGAAGGCGAGTGTTTCGAATTCCATGCGCGCAGCCTTTGGGAAATTTGATACACGAAGGTTTGGCTTGCGGGCTTTAATCTTTTAACAACTATATGAACAAGGTTCTCTTTGCAGTAAAACAGTAATTACATGGTATTATTCGTAATCAGCTTAAACTAATAATCATTCCTCTTACATTAAACAAAGGCCTTCATTCGATAAGCCTATTATTAGCAAGTTTTCTCTGGCGGAAAATTGAAGTCAAAACCTTTCAATTAAAGATCGAGTTGCAAATTACTCTCAACTTAAGTCAAAATAAGCTTAGAAATAGGGACTACTCATAAAAAGTCAATCACTCTGCCTGCAAATAAGACCTGCAAACAAATGAAAGCCAATGCAACCACAAATCAATGGCTCACACTGCGTATACGCAATGTACAATCCGAATGCAGGCCAATATTGGCAGAATACAATATTGGCCACTATGCTAATTCCTGGCTAGCAATTGACGTATGTTGACTCCTGGCTGCTCCTAGTTTGTTAATCCAAAAAGCATGTAATTTCTATTTATCTATGCAGATGTCATGGCTAATTGATTTTGCAAGAATTCTGCCATTTGTTTGTTTGCTTTCGAACGACAGACCGAGTGAAGAGTACACAAAATAGTTGAAAAATAATTTAAAATTACAACTCCGAAATTCGAATGATGTGCAGGCACTTGATATCGTAGCGGCAATGGCTTTTTTATGCGTGTTTGTGGCCACGTCCACGTAATGCACATAAAGTTGCGGATGCTCGTGGCGGAGCCACACGGCGTATACTTAATACACACGTATGCCCTGCGTGACTGCCGCAAGGCAAGAAGGAAGATCCGCTCGCTGCAGGATGCAGGACTGCAAAAGAAATCAACTTAAAATGTGCAAATTGTTTATTCGGCGACCCCTCTGCGGGCAAACACAAACATATTTATAGTATATGCAATGGATGGGTTAAAGTATGTGCCGGACATTGAATAAGATTAATGAAGGTTTACTTTCGGCTCCATCTCCCTCTCGGACATTTTGTTTTTATGTTTGGTTTGGGTCGGCCGCCTGCTGCGGTCACGTGGTCCGGCCGCAGGATGATGCCACTCCCTCTGCAACCGGCCAGCCCCCCAGCCGCACATCCCGCCCCTCTGCTGCTACTAAAATATTTTTGCAGTCGGCCTCTGCTTGTTCTGCGGCTGCTGTAAACGAAAAACATATTTCAATGATGCATGCCACCCCGAGAACAACATCAAGCAGGCGTCGCCCCCGTTGCCTCGTTTTCCTGGGCAACCAATAAACTGGCCAACAACAAGCTCGGGCCAGGATCTGCAAGAAGGAGATGAAGCTGCCGACCACAAACAACTGTCAGGGACATGTTGCAAAATGTGACAATTTTATTGGTCTGTCAAGGAAATGTACAAAAAATTGAAAAATTCATATGAATGAATGAATATGGGTCTTGTATACAACTATTAAAAACTCAAACTTTGTATCCAATATTAAAAACTATTCTAAGAAGTTATTTCCTCCTAAAAGCAGATCAAGTTTAGATTAACGTTATTACCTTTTAAGATCTGCCCACTAATTTAATTACAATAAAATGTAAGCCAACTCTAGAAACTTTTTATCTTCCTTTTGCAACATTTCTATCAGCATAATCATTTTGCAAATTTGCCCAAGGATTCCCCAAAGACACCGCAACTCCTAGCGGAGGAAAATATAAGAAACGTAAAGCAAGTAAACCGGCAGACACATTTAATTATAAATGCAGTTTGCAACTGTCCGCAAGAAACACAGAGAGAGAGTAAAATAGGGGAATGTGAAAACTTGGCCATAAAGTACTTACTGGTAATCAGCTGGGCAACACTCCTGAGCCACTTTCTTCTAAACCAGCTCTCCAAATTGCAGTTTAATGAGCTCATTGACAGGTGCTGGCACCAGAGCTGCAGAAGCAGAAAGAATGAAGTGAGCTCGAGGGATAAATGGAGTGTAATTCCCAGCTAAAGCAAATGCAATATTAATCACCGGTTTTAAACCAAAATTTCTCGCATATTCCCACCAGCCAGACCTCAACGCTTTTTTTAAACATTTTTTTTTTTTTGCATTTTTGTGTGCGCACTGCCAGAATTCCATTTTTTAATTAACCGCCAGAGGACTGAAGAGCAGAGATGTTGGCCCCGGAGACCTGGTTGTCAGTTTACCTGAATGTGGAGTTCTGTTGACATTTGCCACCGTCATGCGACATTTTGAATATGGTCTGGCTGGAATACATAACACACATACATATATTGCGTAAGTATATATGCATGTGCTGCGACAAGTGTAGAGGAGCCGTGACAGCTGTTGCAGGAGTAGTTTTTAAGTAGCTGCTAATGAGTCGGTAACTTTCAGCAGACAAGTTTGGCGGCAATCTTCTTAGGGCAACACTTTATTCAAAGCAGAACATGGCTTCCCACTTCGATAACTGAATTTTTTGGTTCAAGATTCGAAATCCCCCCAACATAACCCTCGATTTAAAGCCAAAATATGTGCACACTATACTAAAATAACATAAAGACATCTTCTTGCACTTGCCTGCACTCTCGTTCGCATATCCTTGGTCCTTGGCGCAGCTGGAGCAAGTGCACTGGTCCCGGGGGAAAGGCGGAGAACAATGGTTAACAATGTTACGCATACGACACGGGGGCCGCAGGAAAGGTCCGAAGGAAACGGCGTTAAATGGAAACATTCGCGAGCAATTATGTTACATCAGCTATGGAAAATCCGAAGAAGGTCTTTTTTTTCCCTCCATTTTTTATGCAGCTCTCCGCACTTGGCGTTAAATTAAAAATAAGGAAACAGAAAGCGGGTTTACGATATAAATACTAAGCACAAAGAGAGCAACAGAGGAATAGGGAAACAGCCAGAGGGAGGAGGGCAGAAGGAAACCGAGTTTTTACTGTATAAATTCACACTAAACTGGGGATTTCGAATGGATTTTCCGAGGCTGAGACAACAATGGCATACTCGGCATAATCGCCGAGTGAATGAAAGCGCAGCATCATCGAAGGCGACGGCAGTTCTGACGGGTGACAAGGATATGGCGGGAAGACACAGTGGAGGAGAAGGGGCACGCCGGCAAAGCAATCCCAGAGATGACGACCATGACAGGCGGAACAAACGAGCAGGAGTCCGTGTATGGAGCGGCAGCCGGATAACAGCTGTTGCGGAACCATTCCCGGCATAGTTTACTCAGCACTCTTTAGCCAAATATATATTTACCACACCCTGGCCCCACTCCCTTTCCCTAAAACAGCCAGTCGCGTTATAAATCGCATTAAGTGGATCATACTTTGCATATGAAGTGCCCCAACTGGCAAGCCACCCACCCAGCCCTACCAACTGACGGGCGACTATGTTAGGGATGGCAAGCACTGTGTTTGGAATTATTCACAAAGACAAAAATGTAGTCAGCATCAAGGAGCATACAGATATCTGGTGCTATCTGGATATTTATATTAAAAATTATTAGGTTTATGGGGATAAACCACAAGGATTACTGCGATATGTATAACATTGCCAATTTGTATCCAATCCTTGAGCGGAATATCTCAATCGAATTCCAGATCGATTCTCCACCAATCCGCATTCAAAACATCCATCGCAATTTTTTTTGATTTTTTTATCCATTTTTCCATGGGACTCCCTTGACATTTTGATAAACCACAAAAGTGTCCCATATGACCCAGAAGACTGTATGTATCTCTGTTAATTTTTATACGATCCTTGAGAGGAATACCTCAATCGATTTATGGATCGATTCTCCATAAATCTGCATCCAAAACTTCCATTGCAATTTTTTTTTGATTTTGTGTCAATTTTTCCATCGGACACCCTTGACATTTTGATTAACCACGGAAATGCCCCATATGACCCAGAAGACTGTCTGTATCTTTGTTAATTTCTATCGGATCCCTTAGCGGAATACCTCAATCGATTTGTGGATCGATTCTCCATCAATCTGCATCCAAAACTTCCATTGAAATTTTTTTTTGATTTTTCGTCCATTTTTCCATCGGACACCCTTGACATTTTGATAAACCACGGAAATGCCCCATATGACCCAGAAGACTGTCTGTATCTTTGTTAATTTCTATCGGATCCTTGAGCGTAATACCTCAATCGAATTGTGGATCGATTCTCCATAAATCTGCATCCAAAACTTCCATTGAAATTTTTTTTTGATTTTGTGTCCATTTTTCCATGGGACTCCCTTAACATTTTGATAAACCACGGAAGTGCCCCTTATGTCCCAGAAGACTGTCTGTGTCCATTTTTCCATGGGACACCCTTGATTTTTGATTAACCACGGAAGTGCCCCATATGTCCCAGAAGACTGTCTGTATCTTTGTTAATTTTTATCGGATCCTTGAGCGGAATACCTTAATCGAATTGTGGACTGATTCTTCATTAATCTGCATCTAAAACTTCCATACCAATTTTTTTTTGGTTTTGTGTTCATTTTTCCATGGGACACCCTTGACATTTTGATAAACCACGGAAGTGCCCCTTATGTCCCAGAAGACTGTCTGTATCTTTGTTAATTTTTATCGGATCCTTGAGTGGAATACCTCAATCGAATTAAGGATCGATTCTTCATCAATCTGCATTAAAAGCTTTTTATGAAATTTGTTTTAGATTTTTGGGAAAATAAATGGAACTTCTAAAAATTTACCCTCAATCTACATAGAGCTTACCAGCAATATTTTCAAATTTAAAGTTTATTTTAAAAACCTTTTCCCATCTCTAATTCTATATCTCCCCAGAAAGAAGGATCCCGATAAAAAGAAAGCACTTTAACATAACAAAGGACTCGAACAGCATCGCCAAACGAACGGCAACGCAATCAAAATTCAAAAGTTTCATTTGCAGGTAAATGGAGGATTTACTTGGGGGATTTTAGTGCCCTGCCACCGTCCCCGGCGTCCTTTTCGTCCTTGTTGTCAATTGTTTGGCAGCGCATGATGAATGACGCCGATAGCGTTTCACGATGATAGCGAAAATTTGTAGCCGCATTAACTTTGCCACCGTGAAGTTTCCGCTTCCCGCCTGCCACCTGCAGGTCTCAGTTTCAGCTTCTGGGGCCAAAGGTCAACACAGGTTGGTTGCGAGATCTTAATGGGAATGCTAAGTAGAGCATAGTTGTAAATTATGCGAAAAACTTTTTCACCTCTCACTCCTTTTGCGGGATATTTGGCTTTGCTACAAAAAATGATGGAAAATACACCTTCCATCGACCTGAATCATTTTTATCCCAGATATGGCTTTCATTTTATGAATTGAAAGCTGAAGTACATAGGTTCTTTGGGTCATTGTGTTAAATTCATTTAAGATTTCTATTCGCTTCTAGGCCTCTGTTTATGTTTAATTTACATTTTCTATCAAGTCTAGACGCTCTCAAAAATAACTTTATCGATAAAAGCCAATATTATGGAGGCTCGTAAAGCCAAACTTGCCGAATATGAAAACTTCTCACGCCCTCGCCTTGTTTCTATAAATAACAATGGCCATTATCATAAATATGTTACTGGTAAAAACAAGCGAAATGGTCCAATTTAAATGCAGGACTCAGACAAAAGTTATCACCAAAAAAGCGTAAACAAAAAATGTTGTGTAGTATGACCAGCAATTCAGGCTTGTTAATGAATAATTAATATAAATACCGAACAAGTTTTTGTTTGCCTTCCAATGTTAATTGAAATGAGCATTTAAATAACAATAAATATACACAGAGAAAAAGCAGACCTCTTTGTGCAAAATGGAAATAAGGAGAGTAACAAAGGAAATAGCTGGAGGGAGTGGGGGTGTAATAAGGACAATGCGATTGCCTCAAGGAGCTGCCTCGGGGAATGCTTACGAATGCCATTACACGACAAAAGACTCGAGTCCGAGTATCCTTATCGGCAATCGCATAAATCTCGTCCTCGGAGAGTTGTTACCGGTTCAGGAGTCCTGGCGCGAGTCCTGGTGTTGCCACCTAGTTGCAAATTGTACGCAAGGGTTTCCTTAAAGCAATTATTATATCACGCAGCTTAGTTACTTTTTATTTTATTTACTCCGAAGTCCGGCTAGGACTCGTACTCGGACTTGGTCTTGTCTTTCGGACATTTCTGCTGACTCTCCGGAATCTGGAATCGTGGCTGCGTGACTTTTATTGGACTTCGCTGCTTTCCCTTAATTTTGGCCAAAAGTTTCGGCTCTTGTTTATGGCATTTATCGTGCTGTTTATTCGCTTTATTCGGCTTTTGTTTCAGAGTCAGAGTCAGAATGCTAAGCGGCCCAGCCTAGATTTTTCCGACTAGAGTCCTTCCCTAATGCCGGCGCATATCCCGCAGCGTTTGCTTAACGCGCCGGGCGCGCTCTTATCTAAACGATTGCCTGTGGAGTGATTATGAGTGTTTGAGGTTGTTACCATAATTGACGCCGTGCGTCCTCGCAGGGGAACCGGAGCACAAGAGAACCAAAGGAGGCAAAACAAAGTAAAGGGAATAAAGTTAGCCGGAATGAACAGACAATGAATAATAATCAAGAACCATTTGGCAACATTTTCAGGCTAATAATAATCCGAATCGTGAGGTTCGTTTGTGCAGTGTGTGTCTTAAACTTAAAGGAGTTCCTAACATCCTGCAGTATTGATGGAATTCGTCTTTAAAGAATTACATTTATACGTTTTCAAATAATAAATGGAATAAAGTCTAAGCCCTAAAACATGTTGATTTTCAATGCCATTGCTCATTCAATTTCCAGGCACGTCGCGCAAGAGCTACCTGCCCTTTCATAGCTGGCCAAAATGAACGCTAAATGTGCATTAACTTTACCTCAAAATGGTAGAACAGCCTCCGCTTCCCATCCACATTTTCACACAATTACCACAAATAATTTCGTCCGTTCACTCATCAAACTTTTCAGCGAAGGCGAGCCATGCAAAATGTTGCACGTGGCATTGATTTCGTGCGGCATGATTGATTGCCGAGCAGTCCTTTAAGTCCTGCCACAGGAGGCTTTAAGAAGAGATTGCCACATTGTACCTACCAGGACATCAAGGACTTTTGGTCGCCACTTATTTTGATTACTGTTTTCGGAAGAGCGCCATAGTCCTGAAAGGATCTACTGTGATATGACATGTAGGTCGAGAGGTAATCTTTCAACAGGTCGTATACGTAATGCCAGGGATAAGAGACTATGTATACAAAGAGTATGTCACCTTTAAGGTAATGTTTACAATTCCTATGAAATAATTTCTGATTAAATAAGCATCTTAAAAGACCACTTTAAAAGCCATTTGGTTAGTGGGTCGTCCCATTTATGCCGCCTTGCTTCAATCAACAGCTCCTCTTAAATCAATAGCGTAAGGACGAATCAAGACGCATTTGTGTATCACGCTCGCATCCCTCCTTGCCCGACTAAGGCAAACTGATTGCGCAATGAGCATTAGAGCATGACACGCAACTCACTCACGTCTCCAGCCAGCCACGCTTAAATTTAAGCATCAGGAATAATCTTTGGCTGTTGTCGCCAGTCGCCCGCCACCCCCTGTCGCAGGATAACCGCTCAAGCACCTCCACACTCGTGCCCAGCCACGTCGCCTGTTGCCTGTCATTGTCATGTTTGCACTTGGCTTTAATGCTCGGCATCGCTTCTGGGGTTTGCTTTCAGGTTGGTTAAACGCCGCACTTGCTGCCGAATAAAATTTTCGTGGCTCTGCCAGCTCGGTGAATGCCACAAGCCAGAAAACTACAAGCCTGCAACATACTAGTCTGCCCTGCATTTTCAAAGCGCATGCAATTAAAAGCTGTCTCCCCTGCTCTATACTTTGGACCTCAACTAAGAGTAAGTGCACTCGAAATATATTTTATAGAGAAATCCCTGAACATCCTAGTACAAATTTCTTTAAACAAATATTAGCTAATCATATATTAGACCTTAGAAATAGTATATATATGTCTATTATAGTCTAGAAAGTATAGTATTTATATTTTAGCTTGGTGTCGGATATAGTATAATTTAATTTCGGTGCACTTTTGTTTTCATCGCATTTCCGCAGCGGTGTTTTCAGCATGATTACTTTGTCTTTCCGAAGTGCAAATGAAAGTCCCTACCCCTCCCGCTCCCGGGACTGCTTGCGTTTGTAAAGTTTGTTAATTGTGTTGATTTCGAGTTTCCGCTGCAGGCATCAAATGCAATTGAGAAAGGTGTATGCAATCCGTACAGGAAGCTCAGGCTTACCTGTTGCAAGTATTTCAAAGCCATTAAGAAGAGTAAACAACGGAGTCTTGTCAGATTGATTTTGAGTGAAAAGCGTAATAAATAATAAGGATAATCGTTTGAATTCACTTCTCTTTAATCAATGTTGTAGAAAACACACTCGTTATGTGACAAAATCGTAGAATGACCTTATTCTTTCGATCCATTTCTCAATGCGAAAATAAACCGATTAAGAGAAAAAAAGAACGAGTCTGGGGAATAACTTGCGTTTGCAATTTTTCTCCGGCAGTCAGCGGGAAAATCTTGTTTTGCATCAATAAACATTGACATTGCTGCTCAAGTATGTGTGGGGGAAACTTACATTTGTGTCAGTGTGTTTCGGGGTGTGTGTGAGATGGAGAGAAAAATGCATTTTCTTGTTGTGCGCGCACTAGTCATAAATGATGCATGGCCCGCAGGCAACAGAGAATCACAGAAGAGAATGTATTTTCCCTAAAAATTCAATGGAGCTTTTATTTTGCCAGAAAAGCAGTTTTCTAGCAACAAAGTGGCAGAGGGGATAGGAGCTATTTAATACAATAGGTAATAGAATCCATAATAAAGTGAGTCTCTTGACTAAAGCAGGGCTTTGTTTGCATTCAATACATGGAAAATGAAAATTTATTTATATAATCTGCGCTTTAATACCATCCCAGCTCAAATTTTAATTATGTTGTTCCTCTAAACCAATTTCACAAAAGCCGGAAGAGAGCCAAAATCTCATAATTTATCAGGAAATTAGTTTGGAAAATATCAGGGGAAAACTTTAAGACGGCTCAGCGGCGAAAAATTGCTGGAAGACATAAGCTTAAGCCATTAGCAAGGCTTACTTCCAAGGCAGGAATCATAATCTTCTAATTTCCATCGCAGTAGAGCCGAGGAGTAGAACATCCTGGCATAATGCATGGGACGTGCGCCACTCTGGCGTATGCGTAATATGCCTAATGCAAAACGCAAACTCAAATAAAAGTGATATACAAGTGGTGGGTAAAGAGGAGAGTGGGAGGACTCGGGGGTGAGGGTTTAGGGGGGGCGTAGACGTTACGCAAATGTATTTGTAAGCAGGCACTTAGCAGCCTCAGGAGCTGAGTTTTTGAAATATGCTTGACGGCTGCTCTCGTCTGACTGCCTCCTCAGCCAAGAAAGCCAACAAAAAATAGAAAATAAAACACAAGACAAAAAGCAGCAAAAGCAGAGGTCCTTATGAGAATTTGACAACATATTCTCACACCAGACAGCCCCCCACTCAGCCCCTTCACCTCAACCACATCCTTTTCGTTTTCCTGGCAATCTCAGCGCGTGCCGCATGCCTTGCGCATTTAACGCGTATTTTGCACTGCCTTTTCGGAAAAACCAGACCATCCAAGGAGCCTGTCTCCTGTCATGGCTGGCTTTTTCGGTAAATGCCAGGACACTGCAGCTATATATATAAAGTATATAGTAGTGGCGGTTGCTATCGCCGCCACAGAGAATGCTGCATAAATTGTTTTCAAAGTCCAAGAAAAGCAAGCGAGTTCACCTTTGCAGAATCTGTTTAAACAAATAAAAAAAATAATCTAAACAGTTAAAATAATATAGAACTTTATAATGCCATCTTTGGAACCATCTCTAAATTAATTATATAACTTAAACCCATTTCTAATCTAACTGCAAGCAAATAGTTTCAAGTGCACAATCTTGAATGCACATACCTGTGGAGCTGGCTGACTCAAAAAATCCTTTTGGCTGGCAGACAGGTAGCTGTTCTTTAAAGGTGATTGACAGTCCTGAGCGTCGAGTGTTGGCAGGACCAAGAGAAGCGCCGAAACAGGAGCTGAGCTGGCGAACAGCTGACTTGGCAACGGAGTCCGCCTTGGGGTGTCGTTAGTGGCTTGGCAGCCAACTGGGTAAGTGGGCGGGGAATACAGGATACCCTCACATATGCATATCCTGCCAAAAATATTTCGGAGGGGATAAAGTCCACTTACCAGTGAAGATGAAAACAAACGGAATCCCCCTTGAGGGAGGGGCGTGGCTTAAATATCCTTAAAATGTCAAGCCAAGCATTAGTCGCATAAGGGTCAAGGTTTGCTTTCCTAGTAGTGTCAGGATAAGCTAACATAACATAAACGTATGACATATGGGATCAAAATGAAAAGGAATACATTGTCCCTTTTGACAGGCAGTTTCTGAAGGACACCATTGATTTATCGATGAGTTTGCAACTATTCATTTTTTGGAATATACCCCAGACACTCCATCAGGCATTGCAACTAACTAGCCTTAAATATTTAATTCCCTTCCAATCCACGAGATCACCTGAAGCTGTTAGTCCTGCCCACAAGGGAATTATTTGCAATTTACAATTTATGTAATGTGCGTGCTTGTAATTTGCTGATTTAATTAGTGGCCATAACTCATTGTTATGGCCAAGGACGCGGCAAGATAATAAATGACTTTTAATTGTCGACCATATTCGTAATTAGTGGGCAATGGCTATGGGATTTGGGAGTGCGGAGTGCGGAGGGCCGCATCTTATCGACGATGATCTGGTAATGGAGTGCATAATGTCCTGAAAACGAGGGGTTGTCTGACAAACCAGGAATTCTGTGCCTGATGTTGAAATCAGGCATTACATAGCCTCGTGGCAGATAGGAGGCCGTGGAGACCCATTTCGTCTGTGACACAGGTGGCAGGTGGGTCGAAACATCCATTATCCTTGTTCCTAGTGTGTGTGTGTGGGTGTGGGTGTGGTTAGCCAAGTTACTGAAAACCACACAACAGGGCGCCACAATAATAGCAAACATCCAACAATAATTAATAATCATTAGTAAGCCGCACATTATGAAGTGGTTGACTAAATATTGAAATTACTGCGATATTAATGTCAGGCAGCAGAACAACATAAACAATGGTATTATAATGCTACTTTCAGTGACCCCTCGCTCTCCCGTTCCTCGCAGATCAGCAGCAGGGGATACAGCAACTGCGATTGTCCTTAATGACAACAATGTGCAAACTGTTTTGAAACAAACGAGAAGCGGAAAGTGGCAACAGCCACTGCAACTGCAACAATAACACCATAGTGTGTGGGTGCAGCAAATTATGGACATGCGTGTGAACTACAGGCATGTAAATTGAAACAGTGACACGCCCATTACCATCAGTCCGCCCACACGCCAGGGCTGCCGGCCAAACAAACTATGCGGTCGACATGGCTGCTGACAATTTCAGACAATTGCTCTGGATTGCTAGCCAGATAATCGTTTCTTATGGCCATGATATTGGTTGAAAAATATATATGAAATTAGTGAATCAGATAAATCCAATTAAAGATAAAGTGAAGTGCTTTTAGTGTATTATACATGGCACATTTAAGTGCAAGAGTTACCTAAATAAAAGGGATATAGGATTAAAATTCAGGGGAAAGTAATCTATTATGGTTATCTATGGTCTATGATAAGGATCTGTGATATCTATTATATTCTCTTTAATATATTCTAGTCTCCGAACTTAATTTTAAGTTATAATTAAAGCTGAAATAAGAAACAAGTCTTCGTCCTTTGAAAATGTGCCAGTTCTCCTTTTACAGTTCTTAGGATTATTGACTCTTGTTCTTAGAATAATATGTTTATTCTCAGGATACCGACAACCAGTTACTTTTAATCTCAAATTGCAGGCTTTTCTACGACTCACCCTTGTCCATTAACCCCTGTTGCAGAGAAATGCTTTATGGGAATTAACCCGCTTGTCTCTGGTGCAATAAAGTACGCACTGGGATGCAATTGTGGCCACCGGCAGGAGGGGTCACCCCATCACCCGGGGTGCTTGCATTAATAATGCCGAAGGTCCACAGTTTCTGGGCTAGTGAATCGGGAGTCAGGAGTTTGGAGACCGGACAAATGGGAACAACACCAGCGAGTTGGCACTTTCGGTTGCATACTTTTCGGGGCTGAATTTAATATTTGGAAATAATTATGCGAAAGCCTTGATGGTGCACAGTGCGTAGAGCGTGTTGGGTGTTCAGGGGCCTGGGGCCTTGGGCCTTGGGCGCTGTTTTCCCACCCAAGGCAATTTAATATACGCGATTACAGATGCGACTGTGAGTGCATTTGCCATTATATTGCATAATTTATGCGCGAATTTAATGAAATTCCAGCCCTTACGCTGCTTTTTTGCTCCGATGACCCAAATACCCGTCAGAGGCACGTTTAATGCCTGTTTAATTTAATAAACTAACTATCTGCGAGAAGCGAACATTAACTGTCCAAATAGCTTTAAATTAATTTCAAACATCATGCCCAATTTGTCACCACTGATTGCGAAAAAGGTTCTGTTTTTGAAATCTCCTAAATGTGGTCTTCGGCGCTTTGTACGCTTTTTACGAAATACCAATAATGTGTGGAAAGTTAATTGCATTTAATGGGCATTAGGGGGTAAGCGGATTGCGGAGAGGAGCTCCAAAGAGCAAATGTAATTACAATTAAATAAAAACCAATGGCTGCAATTAGTTTGTCTATAATTTATGTGTCACGAGTGAAAAACTTTACGCCAGACTTTAAAAAATATCAAAATGTTTATTAAGTGCTCTATTTTAAACACTTTCTTTTTTATTGTCAACAAGCCCAACTTAGTGGTTGGTATTTTTTTTAATGTAAAGCCAATTTAGCAACTTAATTAATATTTTTCCGTGTTTACTTGCAAATATGTACGCAATTATTCATCAGCCGAATTCGATAATTAAAATTGAAATTAAAAGTCAAACCACATTTTCAACGCAGCATTAGTTATGGGCTTTAATAATTTACTAAACAGTTTGCCTAATTTATGAGCCGAGTCGCGGATAGGAATTCAATTAGACCCAGTTACTAGCCCAGTGGCGAAAAATCCAGTTTAAATAAATGGCATTTTCATAGACTGACAACTGCGTTCCAGAACTGTGCACAATTTCTATCAACATTAGATCTAATTAATTAATAACGAGAGCTACTGCACAAGAGACTTCAAAAGGGGTCAGACTGTTGCAGTGACAGGCTGACCTGCCAGCTTAGCCTCAGTGTCCTTTATGTCCGCCCCATAACAGCCCCACAACATGAAGTGACCGGCAGGGAAATTAGTTACGGTGTCGCACAAGGACATGAACAGGACTTCATCCCCGTCATCATCATCAGCCGTCGGCGACGGCCATGTGTGAGTGACTTAGTGCTTGATCTGTCATCATTAGTTGAATCTGTCACAACAGACACTTGGTCCAATTGATTTAATGTCACAAGGGCTCAGCAGTGCAGCCAATAGTCCTGGCCCCTTCCTCGCCCTACCGGATCGGTGCAGGCCACTTGCTCCATTGCCGGAGAAGTTCAAACAGTGTCTTAATTAACCCAAAGTCCAATTAATCTTACATGAAGACAAATATGAAGGCAATCAGTACCCTAAATAACCAATTATCCTGCAAGTTATATCCAAAATAAAATTAAAAATAACAGATTTATTGTCCCTTGGCCAAACTCGCTCGCACTCCCCCTTCAGGCCACTTCAAAGTTGGCCCGAATCACAATTCCCCCACAGCGAATTCGCACAAACGTCAGTCTCATTAATTTGGGCAGGTTGCAGTTTTAAAATTTAGTGGCTGCCCCGCCAGTTAATTAACACCTGAGTCCCGCGCCGCAGCAGTCCCCGACAAAGGGGACGTAATGTGGGTGGATGGGGCTGGCGGACGAGGCCACTTCAGTCACACTTTTGTGCTCGGCATCCGTGTGCACTGACGCAAAGCGGAAGTGGCACTTTGCAGGGCCTGGAGCGGGAGCTATGTGGCTGGAGCTGAAGCTGTAGCCGGAGCCGAAGCTGCCACCAACAGGCGTATCGAAAACCGAAACTTTTGATGGAAAAAGTTTGCAACAACAAACGCATGTTCCTGGGCGAAGTGGCCAGAGCGGAATGGGAGCACTGCCGAGGAGCGCCTTTAAACCATCAAGTAAGTCCCTATAATTCGCGCGCATCGCCTCATGAATTTTGATACTTTTTTTTTGCATTTTTTATTCCTGCGGCGCTTCTATCGCTTTCACTTTAAGCCGCGTCTTAGATTTGAATAATGAGCCAAAAGCCAAGGTGCACAAAAGTAGGCCACAATCTCGCGTGAGGCTTAAAGATTTACGGCGGTGTTCTTAAGACAGATTAGAGCGGCTGATAAAAAAAGTTGGCATAAAGAAAGAAAATTTTCATAGATAAGCAGAGGCCAGAGATGCGACCACAAGTATGTCTTTCAAATATTATTGCTTCTTTGAATAGGTTGGAATTCCCAAAGGGCAAAGTTTTAATAGAATTGATAATTGTTAGGACCTTATAAGCTGCCTTCAAACAAATGGACTTTAAATAATTTGCTTAATTGATAAGCATCATCAATCCAGAGTCGATGGTGCAACAAATAAAAGTTTTGTCGCTGCGCGCAACAAAGAAACTAAAAATGCTACAGTGGCAAGTTCGCAGCTCCTCCTCTCCTTTTTTTTCCCCTTTTCTGCTGATGTTGCAATTTCTTCAAAGCCACTGCCTGCTGCATGCTGATGACTTTGTCAACAACTTAAATTGTTTGGCCGCAGCAAAAACGAGAGCAAAGTTTAAACCCATTTAGGGCCCGGAGATCAGTAAGCTGCAAGCGGATTACAGTTAACTTTCATGCCCGAATAGTATTTCCGAATAAAGACACACTTTTTGCACATTGAAACTTTTATTTCCTGTGCTTGTAAACATAGACACCGATCAGCAGAATTATAACGCACAAGTTGTAGACGGCACACATCCATACTGCCACACAGTTATAATTTCGCAAAAACCTATAGGGGCCGGAGCTATCCTCCTGTAGCTCCTCCTCGACATTCTCCTGTACAGGTTGATCCATTTCTACGATGTAGCTTCTCTCCTCCAGCAACACAATCATGTCGTCACTTGAGTAAAGTCACATTTAAGAAACCATTGACCAAAAATTGACAGAGGATTACCTCATGGTTGAAGAGGCGTTTTGATCTAGGCGGCTTGAGGGCTTTGGATAAACTGAGCCACGAATCTTTCAAGCCCCCACTGCAAATATTCGTCGGAGTCAGTTTAGTCTTCGGGAATACACTCAGAAGTAAACTTTTTATGAAAACTTCTATATGAGTCTTCTTAGGAAATTCTTAGGGGATTCTGAATTTTTAAAAAATACCCTGATTTTTTTTTAAGAGATTCTTTGTAATAAGAGAGCTCCTTCTTCTCAAAAGAGAACTCATTCTTAAGCAATCTACAGAAGCCCTCTGAAATGAATATGATATTATTAGTTGACACATGAATTTTTGGGAATTATTCGTTGATGTGATAAAATAATAAAAATCGTTATCAGGGCTTTTCACCTTGATCCCATCCCATCGCTGTCTCTTGGTTTGAGTTGCTTTTCTTGTCAGCTTGTCGATTCGGTCTCTCTTACTTTTGGGGGTACCTGTTGTATCTGTATCTTATCTGAGTCACAAAACGACACCGAAAGATTGTCAGCTCTTGACGGTTCAGTGTTTGCTTTGTTGGTGTCTCAATTAACACCTCTCGGCGGGGCGATAATAACTCAGACCCCACAACTGATTGGTAATCAAGAAAAATAAAGTATGGGGAAGTGTGGAGAAAACGCAGAGTTCTCTTCAGTCGAATACGGAACGCCTTTCGCAATGGACACGGACGGGAAAAAGGCGAGCTCCTCGGGTCTGGGAATGGCCCACGATGAGGTCGATTTCACCAGCGGCTATGAGACCCAGTACCGGAAGGAGTACAGCCCCCTGAAGCCCATATTTGTGCCGCCGCCGGATAAGAAGCTCGCCTGGTTCCGCAACTGGTCTACCATCCTGATGATCTTCTTCCTGTCGGGCGTCTTCATCGTGGGCACTGTGATGCTGGTGGTGCAGGTCTTCACCGTCAGTCCCCTGCAGATCTTCATCATTGTGGCTGTCTATGTGGCCTTAGCCGCGGTCCTGATCTGGCTGGAAATTCAGTCCGTTAAAGTGCGGTGAAATTATCGAAATAGAACCGTGACTAACTCCCTTAGTTATCGTAGAAAAATTTGTGCCTGCAATCGAACTGTGTTGTGCAAACACATTGAAAGTGGCTCTACTGATTAGTTCATAAGAACCAAATGCCCGTGGACTAAAATAGGTTTAAATTAAAGCAAAACTAGCCGACTAGACAGTGCTTAGTTGTGGCATTCAGTGATGGCTCTCCCGTTTAATCAACTAATTATTTACGGCCCATAATGAACGTAATCTGCGCCCGATAAAGGGCTTTGTGTTTTTTAATTGGCCCGAGAGATAAGCAAACAAAAGTTAATGGAACAACATCGGATTGTGGGCTAACTGTCGAGTGCAGTGTTGGCATTTAATTGTTAACAATTACTACTACTTTATAGACAAACACATGCCGCCGAAGTGTCAAATTAATTAATTCAATGTCAATGTTCGGAGAATGTAACAAAGTATTGTTAAAAAAATAAATATTAAAGTGAATAAACAAGAGTATTATTGGAATTTACATTCAATTTAATCCTTAATGGAAAGTGTGAATTAATCAAACTATTTTTTAGTCACTTTTTCAGAAAGCCTTTCCAGTTCGTCCCATAATTATTCCAACTCTCGATTTCACCCATCTGCCCGGACAAAAAGTTTAGAGCCCCGAGTCCCCCCCATAGAATTGGTTGGCCAAACATTTTCACAGCTTGTGTAAATATTTCGGAATCACTTCTGTAATTGCTTTTCACACGCCACTGGTGAAAAAACGGTGCCCCCCTTGCTATGTGCCGAATTTTCCATGTTTTCCCAACAGCTCTTCCGCCCCCGCAACTGGTGACTGCAGTTGGTGTGTCATCGAGTTGGGGAAATTCTAGTTTAATAGCTTCAAATGTTAGAAACATTTGCTGAGCACAAAAACTGCAGGACAAGCTCATTCTCCACTTAAAAATACCAGGACCTGCTCTAAAAGAAAACTAAAACCCGCCCAAAAAAGGGAACGCGTCGCCCCATTAAACTTTAATTTCCGTGGACAATGAATGGCATTTTTTTGTCGCTGGCCGAGACGTTGGCAACAGCTGACTTACCTTAATTACTCGCCGGACCCGAGGCCATGCTAATTATTTGCCAGGAGGTGCTCTATGTCCTGACCCAGACGGAGGCGACGCTTTCCGCACTTAATCATTGTGGCGGGCAGGGCGCCTCGGGCTCAGGCATTAATGCCATTTCCGGTCGCCAACCACCACCAGTTTACGGAAAGACCAGACGGACAACCCACACTTGGCTAAAGTGTAGGGTTTGATGGCTTAAAGAAATTTATGATTACAGACCCAGAAACTGTGATTGCTTTGCTACAGTTGAAGACATATTTATGTACCTTCACAGTATTTCAATTCTAACATAAACTATATTACAAGTATCCAATTGTAGAATCATTTCCCATTCAAGACCAACTTATCCTTGAGCCTGGCACAACCAATGCAAAAACATCCAATATGCACAGGCATTATTATTTTTGCATTGATTTATTGCTCGATTGCTTGCTGGCTCAATATTGCACATAAAAGGCATTTAAACAAAAGCTGTCTTCCATTTTATTCTCTCGCTTTTTTAAATATTTAAATCATTGAATTTGCACAAGCGAGCTCCGATTCTCCATTATTCAGATATTAAACAAGCCGGCGGAAAAAAGGACACAAATGAGAAGCTCAGTGCCGAGGCAAGTAAAATACCAATAAAATGTATGGTTGCAGCGGCATCCGAGACTGAGAATTCTAAGCTGCACTAAGGGAAAGTCGCAACGTTTGAACGCTGCATTTCTTATGGCCACTGCCTTGACTGCCCGATTGCCCGACTGCTTGACTGCCTGGGGAAATGTGTCTTAGAATTTGTTTAAGTAAATTTCAGTTGAACGCTTTTCATTATGCCACTCAGCAAGGACTTTCTGTGAAAAGGAAATCTCATCCGAAGACCAAAAGGAGTGGGGGAAAATAAGTCAAATACATGACTCTGCCAACAGAACTTTTTCCTCATAAATAGACTCCTAAAAGTGAAACAATTTCAGTCTCCTAATCCCCAAAGAAATGCACCATGTCTCGCAAATAAAATCCAGCATTTAAATGTAATTTCTCTCTTATTGCCCTTCATTGAACAGAGCCAACCATACATGGGAAATTTATGTTAATTATTTATGTAAATATTCCGTACTTAAGCGCCTATTTTTTGCATATGCACACATACATTGCGTTAATAATTAAATTACCACCCGACTACAAAGTGTGACCACATCAATAAAAATGACACTGCTTTCAATTAAAAAACATAATCATTTAAGAGAATTTAAATGTATTAAAATTGTTGCATAATGTTTTCAATGGAATTAAAGCCAAGCTGGGAAAGTGGTTCGTCAGGCCGAGGGAGTCCTTGCCTTCGCCAGCCAGCACCCATTTGAATATTCAATTAAGTCTAACTGCCAATTCAGTGATAAGCCCCTGACTGACTACGCTTCACAGTTGGCCTGGCCATGAGGCCTTGAAGCCCGGCTGGCTGGTGATAATTTTAGTTAAGACCGACAGGGATGGCCCTCGGAGCTGAGCCAAGTGAGGATCAACGAGCCGAAAGTGCCGTAAATAGTTTCCTGCAAGCTTGATAAAATATAGGTATATATTGGATTGTTTTGTTTAAAATTTTTAGGAACTTTCACTAGAACTGCAGTCTATAAGCAAAGTAACGAGCATGTCAAAGCATTTTTTTGACATCTCTTATTTATTTTATAACCAACAAAGCCAGGAGTCAAGAGAAGGCAAACAGCATGCATAAATTACCACAAAGTCCTCCGGTCGGACCGCTCCTCCTGTTGGCCAAAATCCATTGCCATTGCAATGCAGAAATTGTGTTGAAATATTAAAAAAGAGGCCAACAAAATAAAAGAAGCCGAAAAACGAAAACTGTGGCCAAATGCAGATGAGCAGGCAACTTTTGGACACTTTTGTCCCAGCCACATTTCTATACTTCTTTTTGGCCCTTTTTTTATTTGTTGAATGCTAAAAAGGCCACTTTAGTTTTAACCACAAAGTTTGCTCGAATGCGTGTGAATCTGTGGTGTTGTTGCCATTATGTGTGTGTTGGACGACCTCGTTGCACTTTTGTTTTCGGGCCAAGGGGCATCGGTCTTTCATGTCATTTAACCATTTTTCGGGACAGGACAATTGGGGTAAGCTAGCATAGCCTCCAGGACTTGGGGCCTGCACAAGTGCCACTGCCGGCGTTGATTGGCCAGGCCTTAAAGTGTTTTCAATGTAAATCTATGTAAATACATGTTGCCAAATAAAAGAGCAGCCACCGCTCTATGGGCTTCCACTCCAGGACTCCGTCTGGATAAATTGTATAGCCATATTTATTCGTTTTCACTGTCCGCCCATGTGTGCACTCTTCAGACGACTCCTAAGACTTTAATCCAGTCGCATATTTATGCACATTTTTTCCCAGGGTCTGTGTTTTGTTTTCATTTGGCCCGAGTCCTGCTTTCGCATCTCTTTGTTTGCGAAACCTTGAATTGGCCGCTTTGATTCTGGGTGAGCCATGAGCCGTTCGCCGTGTCCTTGCGTTTGATTGTTTTCTATTTGTTTTACTCGGTCGTGTTTATTTACTTTAGCTGTACTAGCTGCATTTAATAGCATGAAAATTAATTTGACATTTAATAGTGTTGTTGTATCGACACTGTATGCCGGATGCCGTATGCCGTACGGTACGCCTTATTTTTATACATTACGCATTCAATGTTTTTGTGTTTGCGAACCGTAAACAAATTGCTGGCGCGTATTTTATTATTTATATTGTTTTTACTGTCACGTGTCGCCTACCAATGATGCCTGCATATTATAATTATGAATTGTGCAAATAAATCCGGCATGTAGCGACCTGTTAATGTGTTAATAATTGCCATTCAAGTGCTGTTCCATGTGTTAATGTCTTGTTATCCCGTTTTAATGTGTTTGGGTGCACGGAGCGTATACTTGATTAATTTGAAATTGAAGAAAATGTAATGTTTATTTTAAATAAAACTTTGACTGTAATTTATTGCACACATTTACTCCATTTTCTATATTCAGGAAGGTGTTTATTTTATGAAATCAATAGTATTTATAACATTAAGATATATAAAAGAAAGAAAAATATATTTTAAATTTAAGTTTACTTTAAAATAAAGTACTATATATTAATTTTGACATTATTTTATTGAATTAATTTTTACAAATTTAAAAAAAGTTTCTACGTATACGTAATATTCCAACGTATACGCAATATTCGAACTTGGTTCGAGTCTAAACTTAACGAGAAAAGTTGCTCTGTAAAAAGCTAACTTTATTTCCCAAAACCTGTCTTAGCTACCGTTGTCATAGCAAAGCTGCACAAATAAATGTAAATAAATAAATAAATTATGGCCATTTACTGAAAACAATGTCTTTAAATCCATCAATGGCTTAGTGGGATTTGATTTCCGGTAGCTGAAATTTCCAGTAGAAAACCTGGCAACCCTACACCACCGCCAAGGAGCCCTAAAGCACCCACTGAAGCGAAAGCTCTCAATTCGTCGTCAATTTTCCGGCACAACAGACGCAACATTTGCCGAGGCACCGCGCCTGCTGCGTAGAGCGGAAAGTAAATTCTAGTGAAAACTGAATAAAAGGAAAAACCAGCAAGAACTTATCAAAGAGACCACTAAGAACACCAAACTAATCCAATTTAAATTCAAATGCCCCACGAAAATGAGTGACCAAATAAAAAGAGGGAAAGCGGAAAATGGAAAATAGAAAATAAAAAGGCATCGGACAAAGTGAAATGTGTCGGCCCGGTGGGGGAAAGTGGCGGAGAGAAAGAACTTTTTTGTGCAAGAAAACTAAGTGCAATAAACTGTGAATAATCCCAGAATTAGCGACTTGTGCATCGCGGGGGCGTGCCGGAGGAGGAGGCTAGGGTGTCGGAGGGAAAGCGGATTCTGTTCCATTCTATTGCTGAATGTCCAGATTTATATTATGCAAATTAATTTCAATTGGTTTGCACTCTGGACTCTGCCTCTCTGTTTATTGTTGCTCTGCTGCTGCTGCTGCTTGTGATGTTGCTGTTCCTGCGGATGTTTCTGTTGCCGCTGCTACTTACTGCTGCTGTTGCTCTTCTTGTTGTGTAGTATTTGGATACAACTACTAGTAGTAGTAGTAGTACTAGACGTAGTAGTAGTAGTACTACAAACTACAACCATCCGACGACTGCGTTGTTTTCCTGTTTTCGGATACACAAATTCGGGCAACCGACGTTTAATTTTCCGCACTGCATAACAAGTGTGTGCTCCACCGGACTTACCGGCTTTTCCAACCCGAACTCCCAGCCCCATTCCGGAGAATTGTTTCCCAAGAATTTCTTAATCACACAAGAATGCTACCTGCTCGCAAAAAATAAAGCAGGACGAGCTGCGAAAAACTTGGCAAGCTTCACATGGAAAAGTAATTAAAAAGTGAGCTAGGGAAGCTCGTGTTCTGGGCGAGCAGAATACCCGGAAAACTATCCCAGAGACGCCAATTACTAGTCGTTAAAGTTCACCTTTCGCTGGGTAATTTTCTAAATAGTTCATCAAACTTGACGGAAAGTTCAGCTGTCAGCCCCCCCAGATGAGCATTTAATTTCAAACTAAAGCTGATTAAAGCCGTTCCGATAACTGCAACTCTTACTTTTTTCATAAAGTGAATTTCAAGACCCACTTGCATATTTATGAGAGCCCACAAAAAGGCTCCAATAAAATGCGGAATTTAAACGTCATAAAAAAGTAACTGAATGCCCATTTGGAGCGTCATATAAAATGCAGCAGCATAGGCCCGAACGATGCTTATTAAAAAGCCGACTGGCTGTATAAATAAACCTGCCGCATGACAATAATATCAATTACAATAATGTCGGCTCCCCACAATGGAGGAGACCTGCACGAGACTCTCATTAAAAACCACACAAGCACTCGCACAACACAATGCTGCTCGAAAAGAAGCCAAAAATACAAAGTTGTAACAGGGCAAGACAACATTTACTTACGGGTATATACTATATAAGTCGGTACTATATATAGTGCAGCAGTCGGTCGGAAAGTCAGTCGCCGTTTCAGGCTCTCAGATGCTGATGATGGAGCTCGGCCACAAAACCTCGTCAGCACAATCACAGCAATTGCTGCCAGTCTGGAGGCTGGAGACATTACACTGAAAACACTCTTAGTTTCATCTTAAAAAATCATTTTCATAACTTCCTAGGCTTTGCAATCAGGAATCCTAAGAGGGCTATAACGAGAAATCACTATTATATATCTAAGACTTTGATATGGAAGATCAATGAGGCACTATTGAAATATTTATAGTGCACACTATAACACCATCCCTTAGCTTTATATATTTTTTTATAAATATACCATTTTCCCCTGTGTATAATCTTAAAATGGGAACGGGACTGGGACTGCGACTGGGACAGATGGAGGGGAGTTCCGCCATAATGGGAAACCAGTGACAGACCAGACAGCCCGCCAGAAGTCCATGGGAGCCGGGACAGCGGCGGTAGTTGCACAATTTTGCACAAAAGCCAAAGCATAATCATGAATAATGAGCGTTTGTGATAAGTGATAAATGCCCAGTGGCAAATGCACAGGGAATTCGAATTTGATGGAAATTGTTTTTCATCCAAGTGGGGGGGGGGGAACAATTTGCATGGATTGTTGTATGCAGAGATTGGATTGGAGTTTATCTTTAAAAGGAGAATCTTAAGTAACTTCCACAAGTAAAAAGTTATCAAGAAAGGAGGTGCCCTTAGCATAAAGACTGCTTACAGGGTATAAAGCAGGCTATCCTCCAGAGACCGAGGCTTTCACAATGCCTTCGTTCGTTCCATTTTCCACTGGGCACCCGTCAAACCTTTTGTGATCTCCATTCCCTGTGTGGTCCGCCCAGCTCCCAGGTCTTTCAATTCAGGTCCGTGGAGACCCGGCTGCCCTGGGAACTGTCAGTATAAATCGAAGCGGGAATCGCAGCAAATCAGGTCGCTAAAAGCGCACCAAAGGTGCAAAAAACCGACAGACAGTGTCCCGTTTCCGGATTCCGTGGAAAAGTATAAATTGAGAGCTCCTCTTTTGGTCGCAAAGTGTTTGTCAGAGGTTTCTTTTATCCGACTGCTGGATTTATTTACGCCGTAGTTTGCCATCTAGTTTTGTCAGCTTCAATTGAAAATAATTTACTTTCTTCACACAGTATCTGTATCTCTTATCCGTATCTGTATCTCCGTCTGTGTGGGTGCACATGCCGCTGGGCGAACAGCCTTGTATGCGATCAGATCCGAGCCCAGAGGTCAGCAAATAAACAAATTGTCGCGCATTATGGCTTATTGTCCAGCCACGATTTTGTGCAAAACGACTGGAAATCATACGCCCCGACTAGAAATGCGCAAACGTAGCTATTCCCGATACACATCGGCTGATTTGCATCCCATTTCGATGGTAACCGCCCTTTTGGGTGGGCTTTTCCCGGTACAAGACTGCAAATGCAAATCCCGTCGTGATGAACTCAGGCCGGCAGAATCTATTCAATATATATTCCCTATATATTTATAGAAGACGAAAAATGCGATGCGATTTGCATACAAAACACTCGCATACCCGCATTAAGTCGCGCAGGCACCGCCTGGAATTTCAATAAGTTTTAAGTTTGCAAACTAATCAAAACCAGCCCCTTCTCCTTCCCCAGCACTTGACAATTATGTAAAGCTTCTCTTCCCCTAAGACAAGCACACAAACTGAACAGAAAAATGAATAAACTCGTGGTACCGTAAAACTATCAAAAAACACAAGCAAAAAACTGAAGCAGAACTGAACAGCCCAACAACTGGGAAACAAGTGGCAACAACTCGAAGAAAATAACAACCTCAAACAAACCCCGACAAACTCTCCAAAAGTGCTAGCTGCTAGCAATTAAAAATATTTTCCGAATTTGCTAACGAACAAGAGCTGCAAAACAAAAGCACACAACATCAAGTAAATCAAACAAAATCAAAGCGAGAAGCCCAAATCCCGAATGTCGCGCAAAATGTTGCAAGTGCCGCTGGCAACATTCGTGTTGCTGTCGCTGGTGCTCCAGATTGCTGCTGCAGCTGCCGCAGACGCAGCTGCAACATCGGCAACCGGAATCGATGCCAGCCTGAAGAATGCCAAGCTGATTGAGAGCAAAGTGCTGCCCGATGTGGGCAGCCTGTCACGCAGCCAGCAGGAGGATGAAAAGTGGCAGCCGGTCTACCGGTTCATCGACGATGGCTTCCCCGTCCTCGAATTGTACGGCTACAAGCCAAAATCGGGTGAGTAAAAAGTAGTGCGGACTGTATGGCAAATCAGATTTAAATCAAATTCGAAATATTTGGTACATATTTTTATTACTCTTTGAAAACTATATCAGATTTTTTTGATTGTTATACTTTTAAAATGCTCCCTTCCAGCTTTGCTATTGATCATGATACTATTTGAAAACATGGCCGAAACCCAAGCAACACTCAATATTTCCAGAAGGGTTTTCCGGTTCAGGCGAAAGACATTTAGTTTATTTTTATCCCCTGCAATGAACATTACTTGTCTGTAGAGCCAAAACAATTGGTGCTGAAAATATTTAATGAAAATAGCCCAAAACCTTTAATATATTTTGAAAACATGATCTCTCACCTGTCGTTGTGGCTTAGAGTTGAATCTTAAGCGGCCAAACTGTCTCTCCGTTTCACTGATAGATATTGTAACATGAAAAAAAATCAGAGGGCATATGGACATCAGTAATAGGTTTTTGAAAAGACCATAAACTGAATGCCGGTCGTAGAGTACCACATGGAAAGAGCCAGTGAAGATGACAAAACACTCTAGTAAGCCCGCCCAGACAAACGGTCTGAGAAGATGGTCAAAGTCTTGTCTTAGCTTTATCAGGTTTCTATAAAAGCTAAAAAGTAGGACTTTTTTTCTAGGACCAGTTCTATACTGAATTCCGTAAAAGGCATGAATTATTAAAACTCCCAAAGTAGCAACCAGAGACAGAAGAAAGGGCTGAATGCACAGGAAGAGTAATGTCGACAACTCCATTAAAAATTTCAGTTGCCCGAAATTCACAAGTCTTGGACTTGATAAAGGCAGTACACTTGCAATGATCATTCGTATTGTGGGTGAAAGTGTATAAACCCAATTTACTTTGACTTCCTGGCCGCAGATTTGGAAATATTGGTGGTACATCCTATAGAACTCATCGAGCACATGTTTCAGCCGATCAATGCGATATCTGTTCAGGATTTATTTTAAATTTGGTTAAAGTTTCAATGAGACTGTGGTATTAGTGACCTGAAATTATAGTATATTGCCACGGTGATGATAAAGTTCTGGTACATTAGGACGGCCATTTCCAATTTATACATTGCATCCGAAGAATTCGAGCTATTGGGAGAATACTCCGTCAATCCCCAGAGGAACTGCATCAGGAGATTTGCTGAATGACGAAAAATCATCAAAATTAGCCATGGTGTAAGCCAGTATCTGTGCAGCACCACCACCGTCTTATAGAGCTTCGGGTTTAGCTCGAAGGGGCGCCGCTCGCCTTCTACGTAGTGGTAGAAGTTGCAACCCGAGAGCGTTGTCAGCACTTGCAACAGCTGCAGAACGCTCGTTAGACAGGACATGGCGCAACTGACTCCCAGAAAAAAGCTAACAGCCAAGAGACAGCTCGGAAAACTCCGAAAATGGGATAAATGGAAATGCGTGACGTTGATAAATGACTTCCTTCAGCTGTCCAAACGTGATCATAAACAAAAAGTACTTGATGCATCCAATAGAGGGGGAATGCGGGTGGAAAACTCTTTCAGAGGTGTTATGGTTATAAATGGTGAACCTAATTGCTATTAATAAAAGGCAAATACCAACAGGAGTTGGTTTTGGAGAACATTGATATTTTACCTTATGTATTATGGTCTTACCCTGTATTTAATTAAAAAGAAAGTATTTCTAAATAGACCAGCACTAGGGAGCGATGGATTAAAAAGATCAAAATGGCGGATAGAAATGGCGGATAAGAATGGCGGATAGAAATGGCGAATAGAAAGTCATCCTACCTAGCCCTATAATAGAAATATATTTAAATTAAAAATAAGAAATAGAGGAAGTAATGTAAAACACACTTACAAAAAGGTCTTAGGATTTAGGCGATTCTGTACAAGAATATAATTACCTTATAGAGTAGGATACTTGCTCGCCTCTACTGCTTTCATACAAAGTAACAATGCCATATGCTAGGGTATAAAAATACAAAAATATATGTGTACCTGACACACCTTCTTATGCGAGCAGCATAATAAAAAAATTTAATTAGGACCGCGAAAATTCCCCAGACTACACGCCCAGGAAAAAAGCGACTAGGCCCGAAGTTAATTACTTGATTAGCATGCAGACGGGTAGGGGATTCAGGTGAGCTGAGCGCCAGCACTTAGCCGTAAATGAACGAAAACAGTTTACATTTTTAAGTGAGCAATTCCCCCCTCTGTTGCCTCACTGCCACATATTCTACACACATACAAATGTATCCCTCCATCTATCTTTGCATATCTGGACAACTGGACTGCAGACATTCCGTACACTCTGATTGTGCCCAAAATCGATGTCCGGAGCATCGAGAAGCCGCGACTGAAGGAGTTCATGTTGGAGCACTTGGTGCCCGGAAAAATCTACGATAGCTACAGCGGGGTGGGCAACAGCAAGGAGGAGGAGGAGTCCTTCGGTAATGGGAACGGACACAAAATCGTTTTCCGTAAATTGGAAAAATCCCACAACAATGTTTGGCTACTCAATGGACAGCAAATACTCTATAAGCTGCGTATCAATGAGAACCTGATGGCCATTGCAATCGATGGTTATTTGGGCGATAGGAAGTCGCCCTACTCCAAGCGGAACATACAGGAAACGAACAAGTGAGTACTAAGGACTAAGGACACCAAAAGCGCTGCACAATGGGGTAAAGAATATGTAAAAATTTGGGTTGAGTATCCAAATGCCTTAATTTAAACAATTACTTTTATTTTCCTTATTTAAATAGTTCAATATTGGCATTAAATTGAAGTAAACTTGATCTAACTTGAATTAAAAAATTATGTAAAACCACTGTAGAGGCATTGGCCAAGTTGTTAGTCCTAGTTTGTATGCGGTCAAAAGTGCACTCATGCGAAATTTATCAGGCGGAAAGCAAAGTTTCTGCTGGTCCAACTTTTCGCACACACTCCCTCCCCCACTTTGGGGCTTTCCTGTTCACCACTTTCGGCCGAGGTCGCCCAGCGAGTCTCTGGCCCAATCCTTGGTCATAATCCCACCACCAAGTGCCATCATCATTACCATCTTCTTGAAAGTTTCTCCCATCTGGAGTGGGTATCAGCAATATTCACTCCACAAAAATTTTAAACGGGAAATATACATTTTTTTTATCATTTTACTGATTTTTCTCTGTGTACTTAACAGCCGCTTCAACGACCCCCAGCCGCTGGAGCAGCCGAATATCACGAATGCCCACGCCAAGGTGGAGCCCATCATCAAGGAGTCAAAGGCCAGTCCACTGATGTCCTTCCTAGGCAACATGAAGACCGGAACGAAGGTCTTCCAGCACTTTCTTTCTAAGAGCAATCTGACCCGAATAATGGACGACAACGCGTACACGGTCCTGATTCCGTCGGACAACGCCTTCCAGCGCTGGCATCCAATCGACTGGGGCTTCTATCCGTTCAGCGTCCCGGAGTTCACGGAGTCGGTGCTCCGCAATCACTTCCTTCCCATGCAGCGCCCCCTGCGACTCGCCGACGTCCGGAACATGGACGAGGTGCTCGTCCACACTCTCGGCGGGGAGGATGTCGTCTTCCATGGCCAGCGTAAGTGGCGAAGCATAAATTACATTCCAAAACTCAATTTATGACATCGGCATGTGGCACCTCCTCCCATCTCCGTTCCACAGCTACTCCCACGGTGAATAATGTGACCATTATGTCCGACTACCAGCTCTCGAATGGCAATCAGGTGTTCATTATCTCCGAGGTGCTCTTTGTCACGGAAGCAGTGGTCTCCAAGTTGCATCAGGTAAGTCCAACATAACATAATCCTCTCAGGTTTTCAGGGGAGTCCTATGGGAAAGCTTTTAGAAAAGGTTTTAACAGACAATGATTTAAAAATCGATTATAGTATTCCGCTCAATGAAAGTGATAATTGGCAAAGATATATCATCGATCTTCGCTTTAAAGTTTAAACCAAATTAGACACATGTTTTTATTATCAGATTTATTCAGATTTATTATATCAGATTTTTTTGATTGTTATACAAAAAAAATCTATTATAAGAGCCTCATCATTAAGAGGCTCTTGAAAAAATCATCGTCGTAGAGTTCCACATGGAAAGAGCCAGTGAAGATGACAAAACACTCTAATAAGCCCGCCCAGACAAACGGACTGAGAAGATGGTCAAAGTCTTGTCTTAGCTTTATCAGGTTTCTATAAAAGCTAAAAAGTAGTACTTTTTTTCTAGGACCAGTTCTATACTGAATTCCGTAAAAGGCATGAATTATTAAAACTCCCAAAGTGGCAACCAGAGACAGAAGAAAGGGCTGAATGCACAGGAAGAGCAATGTCGACAACTCCATTAAAAATTTCAGTGGCCCGAAATTCACAAGTCTTGGACTTGATAAAGGCATAACACTTGCTATGATCATTCGTATCGTGGGTAAAAGTGTATAAAACCAATTTACTTTGACTTTCTGGCCGCAGAATTGGAAATATTGGTGGTACATCCTAAGGAATTCATCGAGCACATGTTTCAGCCGATCAATTTGGTTAAAGTTTCAATGAGACTGTGGTATTAGTGACCTGATATTATAGTATATTGCCACGGTGATGCTAAAGTTCTGGTACATTAGGGCGGCGCTTTCCACTTTATACATTACTTCCAAGGAATTCGAGCTATCCAAGAGAATACTTCGTCAATCTCCAGAGGAACTGCAACCGGAGTTTTGATAAATGAAGAAAAATCATCAAAATTAGCCGTGGTCTAAGCCAGTATCTGTGCAGCGCCACCACCGTCTTATAGAGCTTCGTGTTTAGCTCGAAGGGGCGCCGCTCGCCTTCTACGTAGTGG
Source organism: Drosophila monieri (assembly GCA_035047585.1). Taxonomy (NCBI): domain Eukaryota; kingdom Metazoa; phylum Arthropoda; class Insecta; order Diptera; family Drosophilidae; genus Drosophila; species Drosophila monieri. Next base: position 2,889,053 of record JAWNPJ010000079.1, on the reverse strand, counting down.
TAGAAGTTGCAACCCGAGAGCGTTGTCAGCACTTGCAACAGCTGCAGAATGCTCGTTAGACAGGACATGGCGCACTGACTCCCAGGAAAAAGCTAACAGCCAAAAGACAGCTCCGAAACTGAGCAAAATGGAAATGTGTGACGTTGATAAATGACTTCGTTCAGCTGTCCAAACGTTATCATAAACAAAAAGTACTTGATGCGTCCAATAGAGGGTGAATGCTGGTGGAAAATTCATTCAGAGGTGTTGAGTCATTTATTTCATATAGCCATTTATAAGAGTGTTAATAAACTTCAAATACCAATAATAGTTTAACATAACAAAGCGTACAGTTGTCATTCGAGAAATATCTTTCTCACACTAGACTGCGTCACACTAGACAGAGTTTTACTATCAATAATACTTTCGATCTTTTCCAAATATGGATTGGGATTAGTAGCGAATTGTTCTACAAATCGATTAAGGCTTTCCGCTCAAGAATCGGACAAAAATTGTCAAAGATACAGACATCGATCTTGGATGAATTGGGCATTCCCATGGTTTCCCCAAATTCAGAAGGAGACCGCCTTGGAAAAATGTTTAAAAAATCTAAAAATAAAGTCGGTATTAGGATTTAATGCAGATTAACAGTGAATCGATTTACAAATCGATTGAGGTATTTCGCTTAAGGATCGATTGTAAATTGGAGATATAACAAGAAATATAATAAGAGATAAAGATATAACATAAAGATTGGAAACTCCCTTTTAAGATCTGTTTTGTTGAAAAATAAATACTTTTATTGCTGATTTTTGAACCCAATTTCTTTCCATCCAGATGCACAAGGACAAGGAAACTCCTCCGTTGCTGGCATTCCCTTGGTTTGGAGCCCAGTTCCTGTCCCATTCATTCTTGGCCCTGGAGAGAGATCCGCGATTCTCACAGATTACCAGGTTTTTAAAATATTCCTTTGAATAACCTAAGATTTAACATTTTTTAATCTGTCCCGTAAGATATCTAAACAATGCTGAGATTGCTCCCCATATTTCCGGTGCCAACTACACCTTCTTTGTGCCAGAGGATCGAGCCTTTGAAAAGCTGGGCTATGACCGCCTCTCCGACGAGGTCATGGTAAGTTAAATATCGAAATAAAGCACATAAAGTCTTAATAAAAATGAAATGTTGAAGGGATCACAACGCGGTGTAAAAATGCTACTGAATCACTTTGTCAAGGGTCGGCTCTACAACCGCGATTTGCGTGACAATGAGGTGTTCGAGACGATCGGTGGTGGACACATTAAGATCACCCGCAACCCGGGCAGCAACTACACGAGCGTGAACAACGCCCAGATCACGGAGAGCGAGGTGTTTGTCTACAACCTGGGCACCATGTACTACTTGGACGACATCCTTTACTCGCACATGCTGCGCGACTTTGTCAGCAAGTCGACCAAGACGAGATCCAACCGGCACGGCAGCGACTCCGGCGGCGGAGGATCTCGGAGCACCTCGCGGCCCAGCGACGTGGAGATAGTGCCAAACGAGTTCGAGGGGGAGCACAACGGCGGTGACTACGCCATCCACGGCGACGACGAGGACTTCGAGGATGAGATCATAACGCCCAAGGCGCTGCCCGTCCAGATCTACGAATTGCCCAAGTAGAGAGCGGGATGTGTCGAGTCCTGGGTCCCTAATCCCGACAGTGAAAGTAGCTCGAGCGGAACGTTTTGAATTCTAGTATCTAGGGAGTGATACAGTTTCAGTTCTCAGTAGTAGATACTCAAGTTGAAAATGATTTTTGAAAACTTGACGAGTTTAGGTTCTGTCGCTTGAACTATCCACCCAACTATGGGGCGATTTTTTAAAAGTATGTATAATTTTTTTGCAACTGATCTGCGGGTTGAGTGAGAGTTAAAATATAAAAGAGACCGGAGAAGGAGTGGGCGGCGCTATAAGCGATTTTGTATAGTTCTGGGCTAATTTTTAAAGCATTTCTGTAGTTTAGTTTATAGTTACTTGTGTACATTTTAAGTTTAAATAAAACGAATCCAAATCGAAACACATTTACAGAAACAGCAACAGCAACAGCAACGATATATAGTGCGTATATATGAGACACCTATCCTAATGGAATTTATCAGCGATTTAGACAAAAGGCTTGTAGACATAGCGAGAAATTGCAGCCAAAAATTAATACGAATACTCGAATATTACGAATTAGAAGCGAAATTTCAGCAAAATATAGACATATACGTATGGTATTCCAATTAGCGCTCATCAGTGTTTATGCTTTTTTGAGTCTATCCATTTGAGGGGCAATAGCGACAAACATATCGGCTAAATTGCGGAAGTCGGATTAATCGAATTAATCGGAGTAATCGGGTGTACGAAGGGTGATCGATTGCTTGAAGGGCGTTAGCGGCATTGTGGCAGCGGACGGGAGCGTGGCAAGATATATGTATCTACAAATACGAGTATATTACCGAACAGATATTGTATTTTTTAATTTAATTATATTGATATTTAATGTATCTGTGTATATGGACAAGAAGCAATGAGAACAAAGCATCCAATTTTATAATAGTTTGTTAAAATAAAAACGAAAACCTTCCAGAGAACTAGCCACTTGTGTCGTTGAACTATTTTGGTTTATTATGAATTAGTTAAACTCAATACACATGTAAGTATGTTCGTTCTATAATTATAAATGTTGAATGTACCACTTTTGGAGTATTGTATATGCGCTTGAATATATATATATAGATGCGTGTAAATAATACCTGTAACTCTAATTGACTTAAACAATAGGTTTCTAATGGAGATTTCTACTTTAAACTTATCTTTTCGTTTTAAGGCCGTAACATAACAGCTGCCAATTTGCAACAAAATAATGGAAATAATTCGAGATGGGCAGTGAAACAGGAGACGGAACTTTCAAACCATAATCGTATTTCAAATGCATATTGCTTATGGATTCTACGCGGATATGATATGGCTCTTAGGACTATAGACTATATAACGCGACATGACACACAAAAGTATTCGTTTCAACTACACAACTACAGAATGCAACATAATATTCGATCGTTATATAATATTAATATCAAACTCCACGCTACCAGAGTGGCATTATCCTTGAAATTTGATTTACATTTTCTCCAGTTTTTGCTTTGGTCGATTCATTTCGTTTGTGTGAGATCTAATTTCGAAGAGCAGCGTATGCCAAATAATGTTATCGAATATTTTAATGGTAGACTTTGATGAAAAATGTACTCCTAATCGTTCTGCTCATGAACGTTGTTTGAGCCTGGAGGGTTGTTCGGACTGCTGCTGGTTGTCTCAGTCTCATTATCACTCAAGTTCACGGGATCCACGGCTTCCAGGTCAACATCTGGCGACGCAGCCTTCTCCACTGGTGCTCCACCCACTGCTCCCTCTAGCTCCTCGGCCACTTTAGGCTTGAAACTATTGTTCTCCGTATTTAGTTTGTAGTTCTTGAAGGGATCCGGTGACCCAGGAGGCTTCGATTGCTGCTGCTGCTGAGCTTGAGCCGCTTGCCTCTGGAGACGCCTCTGCTGGTTGCTGAAGGTGGGACTCTCCGATCTGGCCCTCTGCAACATGGGACGCTGCTGGTGGTAGTTGGGATTGGGATCGTAGTCTCGGGACCGCCCAAACTCAAACCCATTTTGCCACTGAACGTGGACATTCTCGTAGGAGGGATCCTCGTACCGGTAGTTGCCCACCACCCCAGCGCCCTGGTTCCTTTTTTCTGCTCCACTCCTCAGGCGACTCAAGGTGCTGTGCAGGGGTCGACCGGAGCCACTGTTCTCCCTTCGGCCCATAGTAGAAGTGGCGCCACAGCCTCCTGCGCAGGAGGAGCCCTGGAATCGGACCATGTCCTGGGGCAGCCCGCCCAAACGGGGTGTTCCATAGGGATTCGACATCTGCGAGGCCACGGATGCGGTGTCGCAGCTGACGCAGTCACGCGAAAACATAAAGTTGAAGTCGATCACCTAGAAAGTACACACATTTTTAGGAATTATTTGCTTTCAATGCGATTGAGGTAATATTTTATTCCCACCTTGCAGTCAGGACCCTGGCCAATCCACAATGGCAGCCACTTGTTAACCAACAGCCACTGCAAGCTCGACTTGGAGATGCGGTTCAGGGTTCCATTGGCATCTCCCGACGCGGAGGCAGACTTCTTGGCCAGGGTTCCACTTTTTCCCGCTCCAGAGGCTACACTTTTCTCTGCGGCAGATGAGGGTCCACCAGTGGACGATCCACCACTTTCCTTGGGCGCCTTTGACTTTACTTTTGGGATGGCGCCTGTGGGCCGAATGCCTGTGGTGCCACTGCCACTTGCAGCCGAGGCAAGGTTTTCCGGCTGTGGTGGCTCTTCGGGAGCTGTTCCTGCAGCTCCAGCGGAGGCGGATCGAGCGGCCCGCTCCATGGATACATTTGGAGTCAGAGGCGAGTTATGGGCAGCTAAGGCTCCAGAGGTTTTGTATATATTCGTCATGCTCTGCGAGTTCTCGCCATGCAGACAACTGAAGAAGCTGGAGGCGCTGTTCTTCACAGGAACCTTCACATTGGCATACTCCACAGGAACCGAGGAGCTGGCACTCCCCACGTATCCGTGGCAATTTGGCACGTTGCAGGCACTAGTGGCAGTCGTTCCAGTGACTCCTCCACTTCCGTTTCCGGCGCCAGGTCCGTTTGCATTCAGTCGAATGTGACCCACGGTCCCGAAGTGCGAGTGTCCCAGTACAGCGTAGTGGCCTCCCAGGTTATAGTGGTCTATGTTGCCGCAGGAGGAGCTCAGGTGCCTCTCTATCCTGCCTATTCCGTGGCCCAGGACATCCAAACGGGTGTAGAGTGGCACTCTGTTGGCCGCCGAGGCGCGGTAAAGCGGCTCGTCGCGGATCTGTTCATAGATGTTCTCATACCGCATGGTGCCCGTACCGTAGGGCAGGTTGTAGCCATCCGTGGATTCCGTATCATCGAAGCTGCGCTGCCGCTGGCAATTGGAGCGACTGTTGGAATAGAGGGGAGCACAGCGGAGTCCATTGCCATAGCGATTTGCTGTGGAGATAATCTACTTTTAGAAATCTATTTATTCTCTTTTATTCTACGCACCATTCTGCATGTCAATGCGAAAGTTTCGTCGATATCCCAGGCCAGATCTCACAGCTCTGGGAACATCGTAGGCGGCTGATGAGCTGGACCCAAGGAGGCCTCCTGGGGATCCCCCTCCTCCTGATCGATCGTACAAATCATTCCTGTAGTTGTTCATGGGCAGGACCCGTTGTGGTTGCTGAGATGATTGTTGCGGATGTTGCTGTGCTTGTGATTGCTGCTGCTGTTGTGGTGCTACTGCTCCTCCTCCTGATTGATTATTGTTGCTGTTACTGCTATTATTGACATTGGCATTGGCTTCAGTTGGTGCTGGTTGTGGTGGCATCTGAACTTCCTCGGCATTTGCAGGGGCATTGGCATTGGCGTTCGCGTTCGCGTTGCTGGGCTGGCCTATGGGCGCGTATATGTTCTCGTAGTGCGGATGATTCTGCGGCTGGGCAGCCGGAGCCGGGGCAGCCGCGGGGGCCTGAGCCGGAGCCAGGTTACCGTAGACGGCGCCGCCAATGGCGCCCTCCACAGTGCCCTCCGCCTGGCTGTTCTCATCATCCAACAGTGCGATGGCCAGCGAAGCCGCTTGTCTGGAAAAGATTACTAGTCAGTGACAAAGTCGTAACGTAAGTATAAGACTCCTCTTACCGTGCCAATGCACCCTGCTCTTCCATTCACATGGGCTTATCGATCATGCAGACGCCCGCATAGCTGCGCCCGATGGTCATCAGAGCGGGCAGGATGCGCCAGCTGTCCGAGTCCGGGCAGTAGACCTCAACGGAGGCGAGGTTGGAGGTGCCATCGTCCCCACCAACCACGTACAGAAGGCCATCGTGAGCCACCACTCCCGCATTCCGCCGGCAGTACGACATATCCGCCACCGAGCGCCACGAGTTTGTTTCGCAATCATACGCCTCCACGGATCTGCGGACCATGGGACCATCGTGGCCGCCCACGGCGTACAGAATGTTGTTGAGCACACCCACTCCGGCGCCACTGCGTCGCGAGCTCATCTCCGCCACCGCCACCCAGGTGTCAGTGTCCGGGTTGTAGCGCTCCACCGAGGAGAGGCACTGCCGGGAGAAGCCATCGTAGCCGCCCACGGCGTACAGGAGGCCGTGCACCACGCCCACACCCACCGAGCTGCGACGCGTGGACATGGAGGCGATGAACCGCCAGATGTCAGTCTTGGGATCGTACATCTCCGCGCTGGAGAGGCCGGTGGTGCCGTCGAATCCTCCCACGGCGTAAATGCATCCGTTGAGGACAGCCACGCCCAGGGTCGAGCGTCGCGCCTCCATGTTGCTGCAGTTGGCCCACTGATCGGTGGTCGGATCGTAGACATCGACGGTGCGCACGCGTAGGGAGCCGTTGAAGCCCCCAACGGCGTAGACCTTTTCCCCCAGGACACTCAATCCGGAGCGACACCTGCGGTTGGGCATCTCGGCGGCCTGGTACCACTTCTCCTCCCTCAGGTCGTACCACTCGACGGAGCGGATGGCCTTTGGGGCCTGGCCGCCGATCACGAGCAGGATCTTGGGCATGCCCACCGGCTTGCGGGGCACGGTCCGGGCCGACTTGGTCTCCGTCGGCAGGAGGTGGTAGGTGAGGGCCTCGATGATCAGGTTCTTGCACACCAGGTTGCCCTCGAGCAGCAGCTCCTTGTCGACGCGCTGCGTGATGTACTCCTTGGAGAGGAAGGGCAGGCGCACGTGCTCCATGAGCGACGAGGTGAACTGCTCCCGCATCGGGACATCGTAGCGGAGCCAGGCGATCACGCACTCATAGACCCGCTCCTCGTTCGGCACGGAGATCCGGTCGTTGGCAATCAGGCTGATGACCTGCTCGTGGGACAGATTCAGAAACTCATCGAACTGGATCACCTCGCTGCAAAAATCAACATTCAGAAGGGGAATTAACAAAAATTAACGGAGTGTTCGAAAAACCGGTTCCATCATTTCAATTGCTAATTCATTATTTTACTTAAAATCGAGGCATTCTTGCCTGAGGAGGATGGGGAATTCTATGAATCTCTGCAAAATAAACAATTCTTAACCTGATTCCTACAAAATTAGAACGCAATACAGGCACTCGGAGAAACACCTGATAAGAAATTGTTCAAAATAGTACTTGTTATCTAGCTGATGTCGTATAATTGACCTTTGATAATGGGAAACTGTTTAATTCATTCGGTAGTGACTTGCAATGCGTCAGCTGAAGGCACATGCGATTGAGTGATGAATCAAAACCAGTGACTGGAGAAGATTAATTGATCGAAAGGTATCATCATGATACTGCAACTATGAGCATTATCGTGCAACTCACTTAAAATGCTGTTCTATGTAGGTCTCTGCATAGTTGAGGAGCTCCACGCAGGCGTGGAGGTCGGCAAACTCCCGGATGCCCAGGCAGTTGCTGGCGTCCAGCTGGGTCTGCAGGAAGTCGCAGCAGGCGTCCCGGACGTCGGTGAGCTGCAGGAGGTTGGCCGCCGTCAGCAGGACCTGCACGTTGTCCTCGTTCACCTCCACGGTGGCCGTGTACACGTAGTCGATGAGCAGCTCCAAGGCGCGGGCGTCGACGCTCTGGAGGGTGATCCTCGCCTGGCGCGACTCCTCGAAGCTGGTGAACATCGCGTAGAAGTAGGGGCTGCAGGAGGCCAGGACCATGCGGTGGGCGTGGATCTCGACGTCGTCGGCCACCAATATCACATCACAGAGCTGTTTTTGTCTGAAAATATGGATTCGAAAGTGAGTATAGTATTTGAACTAATCTCTTCATGGCCGAGTGACTTGCTCATTGTTTACAAATATTATTTTCCAAGCATATGCATATAATTTCTTAACGAAAACAAACGATTCCCCCCGAGACAGAAGTTCCAGGCGAAAATAAACAGAATCCATAATTGGAAATCGGAACCCAGAGCCAATAAATAACGATCTACTTAACGGCGTGTGTGTGTGAGGCCTATTTTGGGTTTCGCCACATTCACTTTCGGCCAAAAACTAGTTTTTTGTAACTCTGGCCGAAAAAGTTTCGATGCCGCCAGTAGTTTTCCAGTAAGCCCCGAAAGACTAGCGAGGCGGAAGCGGAATCGAAATTCGATTCGAAACCGTGATGTTTTATTTTTTTAGTTTTTTTGGCTGCCACCAAGTTCAAGGTCGTGGCCTAATGCGGACGACAAAACCCGAAAGCCAAACGCCGTATAAAACTCATCATAATAAAACTAGACAATAATTAATGCGAATGGCCCCGCGACAAAAGCGCTGGGCAAATATTTTGTACAAATACAAATATTAGGCGAGGGAACAGCGAGCCACACAAAGCGAACTGCGCAAATATGCGATCGTCTGATATTTTTCAGCGAACACTTTTCGCATCTTGGCCCAAATGAGCAAAATAATCTGTCGAGACGGGGCACCTGTCCAACTGACATTATGGCCATATAATGTGTTCCCTTTGTTTGGCCGCACAATGGAGATATTTTTAATATAGAGCGGAGGCGGCTGTGGGGTAGGTCGGTCATCCCAACTGATAATCTAATCGGCTACGCGGGAACTAAACAGGTTTCCACCCTTGGAGGGGATATCCTGGAGGCGGGAGCCAGGTCTTACTTGCGCATCTCGTTCATCTGGTCGAAGGAGCGGGCCGTGTGCTGCTCGTTGCTGTACTGGCCAACGGTGCCCCGTTCCTTTCCGTTCGGCCGCTGGACATGCTTCTGGGAGCTCTCGTCCAGGGAGTTCTGGCTGGCGTACCGGAGCAGGCAGCTGCCCCGGTCGAGGCCCATGTTGCTGCCCTCGGCGGCGGGGTTCTGTTGCTGTTGCTGCTGTTGTTGTTGTTGGAGGAGGCGCTGGCGCTGTTGCATGACCGCCACGCCCACGGCAGCACCTAGTCCGGGCGGTGGTGCAACAAAGTCCGCCGCCCCGGCCGCCTCGTTCTGTGGCGGCTGCTGGCCATTCTGTCCTTGCTGTTGCTGCTGCTGGTTGCCATTACTTAAATTACTCATAATACCGATCGTGTATTTGGTCAAAAGCGCACTAAGAGCTATCATTCAGCGGCGATGGAAGCACGCTATCTCTTCGCGAAATCGGGGCTTCGATATGCCAAAAACAAGGTGTTTCAAACAAAAAAGCGAAACCAATCAACAAATTTTCATCAACTCTTCCGCCGAGACGTCTTTTCACGGCGCTGTTTATATTTTTATCAGCCGATTCCGTTTTGTTATATTTATATCAGCTTATAGTATATATATGTATATCGATGTTTATATCAGTGATGTGACATTGGGAGTATTGATTCATTGATGTTATCGATAAACTTAAAAGTAATATGGACACACTGTCAGAGCAGTGTTGGAAAAGTTACACAAAAACGGTTAAGCTCGAAAATTCAAAAGGTTTGAAGAAAAATATTATTTGAATTCTATAAATATCATAAGAGTCACTGAGGAAGAGAGAATTCTTCAAAGTTGATATATTCATTGGAAAGAATATTCCTTTCTTGACACCTAAATAAATCTTTGTATTAACCCCAAAACTTCCTATTTTAAGAAAAATTCATACCTTTGCTAATATCTTCATGAACTTTATTTGTTTGGCTTTATTATTTTGTTTCTTTATATTTTTTTGTTTGTTTTTTTCTTTTTTTTGTGAATATTGATTCTCATGCTCATCAACATTTCGGATATGTCAATAGGTTTTGAAACAACTGCTTATTGAATGTTTACGAATAACAGCAACCACCTAGGTAGGAATACATGATTTATAATTTCAGTATAATAATATAGCTATTAGCTAGTGGGGGGAAGGGGGGGTCTATGTACAATTGGTTTGTATAATTGGTTTGTGTGATAAAAACAAAGCACTCGCCGCGAAACGAAATCACTTCGAATAAATAAATAATATTTGTATAAATAGGCGAAATTACAATTGGAAATTTGGCTAATGAGAGGTTCATACTAACTAGGCTGTATAATATGTATAGTAGTAATATTTAAAATATTTACACATAATTTAGATTCAATAGTTTAAAATAAATACAACGAAATATTACAAAAATACTTGGGGGAAATAAAATGCTTGATTGTTGGCTATCTTTTTGTAATACTTATCATTGAAGGAGAGGGGCTTCTTTTGTAATACTTAGTTTATAGTACAATTATCTAGATGCGATTTTGATTTCTACTTCTCAGACACCCGCCAACAAGAGTGTCGTAGCTCCGAATGGCTGCCAATATCCGTAGGATACCCAGCCACTCCTGACAGTTTTTTGTTTTTAGGGCTTTTTGTAGCTTATGCTTGGTTTTCTTTATGGTGGCGGCACACACAATGCACTGGGATTGTCTCGAGTTGAGTTTTGGTTTCTATGGTTGTTCCTGCGGCTTCCGTTCCGGCTTCATCATCAGGTCACCGACTGGTAACAGTTCAGATTGGCCGACATCCTGCCCAGGACGGCTGCCATGCGGTTGGGCAACCGGCTGAGCTGCTCCTGCAGATTCGAGGACGACTTGGCGCTGGTGGAGGCCTGCTGCTGCTGTTGTTGCTGTTGCTGCTGCAGCTGGGCCACCACCTCGGCGTGCTGGACATAGGAGACCCGTATGTTCACGGCCTCGTCGTCCTCGTCCTCGCTCTGGCTCTCCACATCCTCGTAGTAGGCGAAGCCCACCTGTTGCTCCGCCCGCTATACGTCCCCGTAATAGGGCACCGGGGTGTTCAGGTCGCAGGGCTTGACGCGCAGCTTCTGCTTGTAGTGGTACTCCTTTAGGTAGCTCTTCAGCCGTCCCGGCAGCTCCAGCTGGTTGATTCCGTCGTAGTTGGTATTGGAGACGATGGTGGCCCGCGCCAGCTGCTGCAGGGAGAAGGTCTGGCGACGGTGAAGTGGCATGGTGAGGCAGGGCTCGAAGAACATGACGCAGGCGGGGTCCTTGTAGTGCTCCAGGAGGCCCGTCACCGTGGGGGCCGTGAAAACGCACGGATCATGGCAGTCGAAGCTGTAGAGAGAATGGGAATCATTAGCATTTGATGAATACATTCCTGGGACTGTCTGTGCTCACCTGAACTTGTGACCACTCTGCTCGATGCGGGCATGCAGGGATCTGCCGTATTTGCGGAATGTGACCGAGAAGAGGAACTCCTCCTGGGCGGAGTCGCGAAGCAGGAACGTGCCCTCCGGCTTACCCTCGAGCAGATGCTCCGCCTCGTAGCGGTCCATCTTGCCCCAGTAGAAGCTGCTGTTCGTGATCTTTTCGAGATCGGGCACCAAACAGTGCATGAAGTCGATCTGCGAGTGCACGGTCACTTTGCATGACGAGGATGCTGCTGCGTTGTTGCCTGGAACGGCTACGGTCATAGGGCGCGACTGGGGCGGAGTGAGGGGCGTCTGGGGGGCCACTGGCTCCGTGACCACGGTGACCCGGCCGTTGGGCGACTCCACGACGAAGCGCGGCGATGTTATCCTGATGATCACCTGGTGATGATGGTGGCTCGCATCCGGCACGGCCACCGAGTTGCGCTTCCTCTGGCTCTGTAATCTCTGGCCGGGCGTCGAGGAGCTGCCGCCGACATACCCCATGGTGGCCGGTGTGGAGCGGCGATCCGCATTACGGGCTTTCCGCGACACTGAAGTTGTTGCCGCACTGGCGTCCTTTTTGCTGGCGTTCGAGGAGTTACTGCCCGAGGATGTGGGCAGCATGTCCCTGAGTCCCCGTATGGCGTCGCGGCACTTGCACTTGCAGCACCGCCGCTTGGAACCGGAGGAGGAGGCGGTCGCCGATCCGGCGACCGAAGACGAGACTGTGGCTCCCATGGACACTGCTTTGCTGCTGCGACTCCGACAGCAACTGTTCGTTGAACTGTTTCTGGTGGCTGTTTTTCGGAAGAAATACAATTTATGAGTTATTTTCGGGGAATTTCATTTGCTTCTCAATCTGTGCACAGAAAAAACGTTAAACTCAACGATTATGTTGGGTAATTAATTAAATTTATGTATTTGTGAGTTTGTTTTATATTTAAACTAATGATTTATTTGTTTGAGATTAAGACAATGTGGGATGTGTTATTCGAAACACTTGGAGGTTCTAATTTTAGTCACCAAGGAGTAGTCACAGCTCTTTTTCTCCTGTTTAGTTAACGAAAGTATCTTGAAGATACTTTACTTCCAGGTACTCGAGATACTTTAATTAACTTCAATTGCTTCACTTTAAAAGGCATTAAAATTTGCCTAATTCACTTTGATTATCAAATTCGAGTGGTTGTGAAATAAAATTTTGCATTTGTCACTGAGCTTTATCACTAATTGGTTTTTGATTCCTCATTTTGATTTCAAAAATAATCTTTATAGTTGTAATATTTTTTTCTGTGCACTGTTTCTTAAGAGAGAGAACCGATTTCGGATATTTATTTGAGATTCAGTTGGATTTTTGCCCACCTTGCTTGCTCGTGAGTTGTGCTTCCGTCGACAACATCCCGCTGACTGGCAGCGACTCGAGCACCTCGCAGTACTCAACGACTTCGGACTCGTGGTTGCCGCTGCTGCGACGCCGACGGAGCAGCGACTCATCCACCACATCGTCGTCGTCGCCGTCGTCGTCGTCGGCGTTGAGTTCGTCGGGTGTGGGTTTGGGGTTGTTGCTGTTACTGTTCCCGTCATGCAATTGCAGAGTACTAATCGCCGCGCCGACGCTTCCCGCTAAATTGTTGTTATTCACGGACTGTCTCTCGGTTTTTGGTGCTTCCGTTGAACTGCCGGCAGTTCGATTTGGCACCACCCCGACCCCCAGGCCCAAACCCATACCCATACCCATACCCATACCCACACCCACATTCACGATCTGGCCATTTGCATTTAGCGTGTCCGCAGACAACGAGGCGGCACCTTCCGCCTCCATGTCCGCAGAGCCCTCCTCGATCACCAGCCGCTCCTCGGGGAACTGCTGCTCCACCAGCGATGCACCTGCGTTGCCATTCTCCATCTTGGCCAGCTGAATCTTAATGATGATCTGACGCACTTCCGCCGGCGAGCTGCTGCCGAGCGCCCCTGTGACGATCTCTTCCGCCTGGAGCTGCTCCTCGGCCAGGCTAATCGAATCGAATTCCTTGATGTCGTCGCTGGAGGAGCTGCTCTGGTTGTGGCTGTTGTTGGCTCGTGCACTTGGCTTGCTGAAGTGATGACCCATTGGAAGCTCTGGACGTAGGACAGTAGATTCCGGTTGGGCTTCTGAAACGGAAAAATGTAAAAAGTTAGTAAACTTTTATTAGAATCTATACTATGGAACATGAGCTCATTCGCAAACAGATAAGATGGGCAGCTAGGCGGGAGGCTCTATTATCTTAGCTTAGGTAACAATCCATTCCACACCATTAGGTAATGGAATCCGCTCCCTTGCCACCCGATCATTATTGACTGGCCAAGTTAGCAGGTTTCCACATTTCGCCACATCCAGAAATAGAGTCACTGGCCGGCCCGGGAAGAACGAGTTTTTTTTTTTTTTGCTGCGGCGTGTGAAGCGTCTCGATGTCTTGACCTACAGCACGGAGTCATCACTTGGTGGGGGCTTCACCAGAGCCAATTTTAATTGCGGAGCCAGACTGGAGGAAAGTGCAGTCTCAGGGACCCATTCGGCGGTCAAATGAGCAATTAAATGCAACTCTGTCTAAGTACTGATTAATGGTGCTTCTTGGGAGGGAGTTCAGGGCCACAGAACTCCCCCACGGACTGAGTCACTGCGCCGAGGAGCGAACGGAACGGATCCCATCAGGCAGATGATTACGAGACGGGGATAATGATAAACAATGGCGCATTCCAATCCCACGCACTAGTTCCCCCCAAAGACGAGCCAGAGCACAAATACACTCTAATTTATAATGGGCGCATCCTTTTTTTAGACTCCTCACCCGCGAAGGTTATAGAGATGATGAAATCCATGTTGAAGTACAGACTACGTCATGTACATATTTGTGTGCAGTGGCAGTCATGTGACTGTTGGGTCAACTGGGGTTATCTGGGGGGGAGGACTATAACACTGCATATCATCGCACTGCGAGAATCATTCACTGATAAGTTCCATTCAATCCGTAATTCAAGGGGCCCGCCTTGTTCCTCACTTCCGGCTCATCGACTGACTAATGGGTTTACTGGCGAATCCTTATCACCCACATACCCAGATGTGTCACCTAGTTCCCCAACTTGGAAGTTCTGTGTAAGAGGCCCTGACAACAGGCAGACGCACTGCACAGGTTGCCGTGAGTCACTCTGGGTTTGGAATTCTTGGTAGTTACCCGAAATTGGACCAATGAGCAATAGCTTTGCGTTGTGGTTTTCTCATTCTCCAGTTGGCCAATGCGATTTAGTGACAAAGGCACTCTGTCATTCATTTCCTTATAAAAGCCTACATTCGTCCTACACTGAATGTATCATAATTATTTCATAAGAAATTGTTTTTAAATAGATATTGTTTCCATTAAATAGTTATCAGTATTGCCATGAAATACGTTTTTTGAGAAAAACAAGTATTTTAATTTCTTTAAACTTGGCTATAAATCTTGCCACAAATTCTTGGCTTATGGAAATGGGAATGTCATAATGGGGGACCTTTCATAAATAATTTTTATCGCTTCAGTTAATTGAGGAGTACTACGAATCGAAGAAATTTAATCAAGGGGCCTTAATCGGAAACTTTGCTTATCAGTTCCGAGAATGGAATCTCGTAATTTGCAGAATTTTCCATCCCCGTAGATTCGAATTAGCCGGAAAGGCTTCTTTCAAAGGCTTTGGGCCATAGGCCATACATTATCACTTTCCCCGAGGGAGTTTTAGTTATCGCCCGATTCTGTGACCTCAGCAGCGCCATGGTCTGCCAGCTCGGGGCGCTTTCCGTGGAATTCCCTCGTGTTAATCACCTAACGAGCAATATGTGTACGGGTTTGTTTGAGGGCCTAATCAAACACTCGAACGATTCGAACAAGCCAGCACTCGAGTATATCGTCGTCGTCGTCGTCGTCGAACCCTTGTCGAACAATCGAGGCAATTAACAGTGCATATACAATATTTTCACAATTTTTCCCAAAAAAAGATGGTGGTGGTGGAGACATGAAAGCCACTTCCCGGAAATACAAACCAACAAACGGTAAACAGTCAAAAATTGCAGCTTTTTAACGAGAATCAAAAATTATAATTTAAGTGTTTAGCTGGAAAAACGTTCATATGCAGAGGTATCTGTTTTGAATCTCCATACCGTAAGTGGGAGGAGGTCTATGGTCTGGGCTCTGTGGTCTAAGGCGATTCCATTCAAATTATAGACTAACCATTTATAAGCCAATTCAATTTGTATTCACTGAGTAGTGCCTGAGTAGTGTTGGCTGCTTAACGGTAATTTGCACACACTTGCAGATACAGATACTTAGATACTTTATCCAGCGACTTCGTGCCGCACGTGCTGCATCGATTTATCGTACGATTTAATCAATGAGCGACTGAGTGAGTAATCATTATACATACATATGACATGATCCCTCGCCGCCTGATAATTATTGAGTTTCCCCTTACGACTATGATGAAATACAAAGCCCAGAATCGCAGAGTGACTTGAACTCGAGATTCGACTTTGTCAGATTCCGAGAGACCCGCATGAGACGACAACCAACAGAATTTTTCAATGGAAATACAAAACTGAATCGGCGGATAAACTCAAGCCGGGCTTAGGGAGAGGGATATGTGGCACATGGTACACTGGCGAAAAAAGATTCAGGTGTTTCGGGTGAGGTGTTGCCGTCGATATCGGCGAGGAGACAGGCTGTCTGTTGACAGATAGGCTGCCTTGAGCGAAAGATAAGATTTGGAATATTGATAGTTCCCCTGCTTTTCTCTCAGTGCCCGAGGAGGCCGTTTAGGTAGCCGGAGGCGATCATGAGTCACAGAATGAGTAGCAGCAGGGCAGGGTGTCCCGTCCCGTCCCGACCCGACCCGACGCGTCTGAAAGGTTCAGAGCATTTTGTTCGAGGGCTCGTCCCGTCCAGGCGAACTTGCCGCTCCTGCCCCGACAGCTGGGGAGCCCCTCACCTTTGTTTGCTTAGGGTAGCTCTTTCTTCTTTTTTGTTGCCAAGCGGAGCCAGAGCCAGCCAACGAGCAGCTGAAGTTTTCTGCGCCGCTGCAGACAATGCGAAATTTCGTCAGAAATCCAAATGCGGATAGTGATCTAATACATAACTTGTTCGGGGTAAAAATGTTGATAAATGCTGTTGGGTCGAGACGGATGGGATGGGACATGGGATGGGAGAAAGAAAGCCAGTCCACTCTGAATCCAAGTGGCTTGAATAGCAAAGAAGGGACTCCACCAATAAATGGGGGGGATTCACCCTCCTAAATAAGCTTCAGACAAAAATGTATGCGAAAATTATTCAAATCATTAGCTACTCGTAAAAGGTGAAATACAAGAAATCAGAGCAGACAAATATTTAAATATGGAAACTATTTTTTTAGACAATATTTTAATTACAAGTTGGATATGGATATTGTAAGTGACCCCCCTGGAGAGAGGCCTGGGAATTCTCAGACGTAATGAGCTCATACAACAAACGCCAATTTAAAGCCCGTAACTGGTAACTGGTTTTTTATTTCCAACTCGAAACAATCCAATCTTATTATCTGTAAGTGAATAATTTTCGTACATGGACCGCGCCCCGCCAAGGTCCGTTATTAAAAAATCATTTGGAGAGACGGAGCCGGGCACTTCAAATGACTTTTTTTTTCTTTGTAACCTTCCCACCGACTCTAGTGGCGGCTTAGCTGGCCCACTGTGCTGGCCAAGAGTGTGCGTGTGTGGGTATTATGTTTTACGCAGAAATTGTCACAACAAAACAGCAGCGCGAATCGCGGTCAACGGGGCGTATGGGGGACGGAATGTGGCAAGTGCAAAGCAACAAAAAGTAAGCCACAAAGGGGCAAGTCGAAGAGGCAGTACTCTTTAAAATCAATTCTTCAAATTTCAGTAGAAAAGGCTAACAAAACCCGTTAACATTATAGTCACGAATTGGCCATAAAATCCTCGAAAAGATTTAATATTTATGATGTGCCAAAGAGTATGAAGATGCCAGCATACCCTGTTGCCAGGCGGAGGAAGCTTCGATGAGAAGAAACCCCAACGAACGGGGGGGCAGGCGTAGGATTTTAAAGCGAATTCAATTACTTTTTGTTGAAGCCGACGTAGCTTCTTTTTTCTCTCGTTTTTCGCTTTTTTGTTTCCATTTTGTTTTGCATTTACTGGGAATTCGCAAATGAAGTTCGCTTGAAAATAAAATCACATGCAAAGCGGAGCAGTAAAGTGCCAACAAAAGGGGGTGGAGGAGGAGGCGGAGGAGGCCATCCTGAGAAAGTGTATTTCATTTTGATATATTTTTTCGCAGGAAAATTGAAATGAGATTTATTTATTACGCTTTGGGTTCGGATTCGCAACTCGCAGTTGGCAGTCCAGGCCAGTCCACCCATTCATTGGGCTACAGAAGTGACGGAAGCCGCTACGGAATTCGTACTTATACGGAACTTTAATTAGCATTTCCAGTAAAATCGACCCAGGCACGAGCTACATACTACGGCATGCCCAGATACACTTGAAGAGTATCTGTGTGTAGTACCTCTCACTCATCCCCCCCTCTTTAAAAGTTCGTGACTGATTATGTTCCGCAAGATGTTAAGAGGTAGTGGTAGTAGAGTACCTCCATTGACGTAAGAAATTATTTTGTTTATATTACGATCCACACCTCTCTCTCTCTCTCGCCGCCTTGGAGGTGGTTCTGTTATCACAAGGTAGAGCGGGAGCACAGTACCTACACATGGCTGTTGATTATCTAGGCCCCAAAAACGATAATAATGAAAATAATAATATTAACATTAAATGCGAAAAGGGGCGATTTCTTGGAAATTGGCACACACAGCGCAAAAGGCTCTCCATGATAAATCCCTCACACATTCGTATCCGTGGTGGAAAAATTCCTGGAAAATATGCACACGGTACTCACATGTTTGGTGAAGTCATGGAGTTCTCCGTCAGTTCAGCCAGTCAGTCAGCCAGTCTGTCCGTCTGTGAGTGTGCGGTTTTCTGATTAAACGAAAGCACTAACAAAAATTCAACTTAATTCTCCCCGAGTCCCGGGTCCGGGATCCGGGTTAGCCCGAATGTTTTCTGGTCTGGTTGTCTATTTATGCTGGTCGAAAAATAATAAAAAAAGATGGTCTCCCTAGATACTTTTGTGCTCGTGGGCTCCTTTTGTTTGGGTTAAGCTGAAATTATGGCCATAAGCTCCCAGAACTGCTGTTGCGGGGCCCCTAACGGCATACGAGATTTGTTTTGGTTAGCGTCGGGTCTGGTCTCTGTCATAATCGTATCATCTTCTGAATGATAAGGTCACTCCCGGGGAGATAAGGTTCTTGAACCACTCGCAGAGAACTTCCCGGGAAAAAGATAGCCGCCACGGGGCAATGGGACAGGTTGACGAGAATGGTGGTGATTAATGGGAATTTCAGGTTAACGGAACACCACAGCCGGATTATAATAGATTTCAACTTCAAGTCCAAGTGGGCTTAGGCCACAGGCCCCCTTGGGAAGTAGTAATTCTCGCCTTAAACCGTAAACCTACCTTTCGATTGAGGTAGGTTTATGACTTCGTCGGGCTGACAAGGTGTACCTGCGCTGGGCTTCAAGACTGCTGGTCGACTGAATCGAAGTGGTCAGGAAAGTTTATTATATCAACTGATACTGCAAGTGTGATTGAATAGAGGCATTAAATTTAGCGATTACGACGGAATCAGATAGCGAACTAAGACGACCTTTGCGTAGACTATCAGCAGTTGAGATTAGAGGGGCTTCTATAAAAATTCATTGATAAATTACTACGAACTGCGAAATCAACAAACTAGCCAGCCAACAACAATCGTTCAGATACAGCTACAAGCGCAAAGATACAAATACTGAGATACACACCAGCGGGCACCCGCTTATCAAATGAAACGTTTGCAAAGTTGAAACGAAACGAAATTCTAAGAACAATCAAAAGCATTTCGTTAGCCTTTCCGCAGAAAAGCAAACATGTAGGTGGGCATGGGCAGGCATGGGCGGTGGGAGGCATGCGGCTTAGATAAGGGGCCAGGAGTCGGGGGTAAGGTCAAGAGATATTATTATTATGATTGTTATTGCTCATAACTTTGCTTGCTCGACAAACAAACCGGCCGTGTGTGCATTACTGCGTTTCATAACTCGACCACAAATAGAAAATTTACATAAGCCAGACTTGAACTGGTTTTCGGTTTAACTGGCTTTTGTTCGAAAACAATATTTGGATCGACTTTCAGGGACCAGAGATCTGATAACTGAAGAAAGAAATGTAAACTATCGTATCCGGATACTTTTCAGTGGAAGCTACTGTCATATGGTATCTCAGGAAAACTAATACATTTAATATATTATTTTCCCTCGTAATTACTTGTAATTAGTATAACGATTAGAGGGAATTTCAGGGGAATCCAGTGTTAATAAAATGGCGGCTCGTGGCTTTGCAACTGTAAATATCGTACAGGGCTAGAGTGTTTTTCCGTTAATTGCGATTCTCCATAAAACGCCCCGCCCCTTGTCTCTCCTCCTTTGTGAACCCACTCGAGATCCACTCTCACACACACACACACACAATTGAGTGTTTTGCCCACATTTCACTTTTGGCATTGCGTTTCAATTGAACAAATTCACGCGAACAATTAACAATAAACGAACAAAATCAAATTTCCAGCGAAAAATCTCATCGAGAAAAAAAGGAAAACAAATAACAATGGCAGAGGAGGATGAAAGAGAAGCATCGGTGGAGGGAGAAGGGCAATAGCCAATAGTCCACCTTTGTGATAGAGAGCATTTCTCCTGTGACCTCCTGTGGGAGGGGGAGTGGGATGGCAGCAGCTGTGAAATTTCGGGTGCTGGGCAGACTATTTGGCAAGATCACTCTCTTCCAGCCGACCGACCAGCCAGCTGCCATCTCACTTTGGCTTACTGGGAAGAGCCAATTAAGCAGCAGCCCCGTTCCCCTACCCCTGATACATATGTACATACATAGGCTGCACTTATCCTGCTCGAAACGGTTTCACATGAAAAGCTATTAAAAAAAATTGAAAACGCTCTCAAGTTTAATACGAAAATTCAAGGAAATGAGCGGAAGAAGATGGTAAGAGCGGGTTTTACCAAGAATAATCAAAAAAGTGCACACACACACTGACAAGGGGCAGGCAACAACAACAATTTGACGCATTACAAACGAAGTTAATAACACCTTTTCTTATGAAGGGTAACAGAGCCGATGTTCCGATGTTCCTCTCACATCCCCTCTACCTCTCCCTCTCCCTCTCCCTCCCACCGACCGCCTGTTGTTGCTTTTCCTGCTATTTTAGTTGTTGTTGTACGGCTTCGGCCGAATTGAGCGGCTACACCTTTAGCAAGAAGCCACGGCCAGCAGAGCTCCGCTCGAGTGTATGGGTATTGGGATTGACTTTGGTGTATGGGTGAGAGGACTGCAAGTACAGTGGGCCCTATACCTGAAGGCCCTAAGAGGAGAAATTCTTTTAATAAAAATTATACATTTTATTTACTAATATATACATTTTTAGCTCTTAGTTAATTTATAGACAAATTTTGATTGGAATGTGAAAACTTTCACGATCGCTAGCATCCACTGTATCCGCATCTGCTCGTACTCGAACCTGTATCTGTGTGAGACCAGCTTCAGCTTGGCTTGCGGTGTTAAATGTTTGCAGCAGCAGCAGCAGCAGCAGCAACAGCATTCATTCAATAGCCCGAACCACCAACAACAGCAACAAGCACAGCAGCTGCCAACATCATCAGCACTCACACACACACACACACTGCCAAACGAACCACTCCGCTGTCCTCGTTTGGCTCGCGTGTAGTGGTGTGTCTGTGAGTACGAGTATCTCTGTATCTTTGTATCTGCCTCTGGCTCGCTCGCTTGGGCTGTCTGTCACTTCTCAGAAATCGGTCTAAATTAGAAAATGCGTTTCTGGGAATTTCGTATCGCTCTTTTGGGCCCACAGCGCGCGACTACAGTGAAAATATAAACGGGCAACGGGCAACGGGCTAAGGGGCGACATTATTACATTACGACAAATATTATTTCAAGCTATATTATACATATTATATATATTTTTGCCCAGTTTGGCACTTCCCGGAATGGCTGGCTAATAAATTTATCAATGGCATTTCACGACAAAATTTTTTGATGGCCAAACAAAAGTGAAGTGCAAATAAGTAGCGAACGGCAACTATCTTTCATTAAATTTATGCAAGGCAAACGGATTCAGGGAATCCAATTTAAGCAATCAAGAAATATTCAACCCACCTTCCGCCCAGCCCCCCTACACCACCAGACCCCTATGAAAATCATTTTGAAATTGTTTTCTTTTTTTTTTTTTTATTCATTTTGGCAATTATTTACCTCTCTCTTGATTTGCTGCCCTCTGCTGTTTTCGGTGCTCCGGTTGCTTTCAGCTAGTTGGCAATTTGTTTCAATTTATGCAAAGTGTAGTTTAAGCATATTTTAGTTTGATTTCCCAATCTGCTGCTCACAGTATTTTGCTTTTCATGAAATTGGAAATTTTGTTGGGACGACACACACAGATATTAAAATCACAAACACACACGCACTTCTATTTCACTCTTTTGTGTAATTTAACGGCAGACTGTGATTGCACTCAACGGATTGTCTGCTCGTCAATGTGCGATTCCTTCAATTTATGCAATATTCCTCGACGAAACACGCACGGAACGGAAGTTTGTTGTATCTTCAAGATTGAGTATCTTGTATCTTTTACCGTCGCGTTCGTGAGTCCATCTGCCATCGGAGGTGTGCACAGAAATCGAAGGTGCCATGGTAGAAAATATCGATTACATTTTTAAGGGCTACCGGTTTAGCAGACGTTCGATAACATTTCCCATCCCTAACCGGTTAATATTTAGCGGTTAAATTTGTTTGTAATTAAATACTAATAATGAATAAAATGGATTAATTATGTAATGTATGAATTTTATGTAAACTAACTGTACTTACTTTTATAATATAATCTTTCCAAAATAATTTAAATTGTTATCGATAATGGCTTTGTAGAGGCCCGCCTTATTCAAATATTCCCCTTATCAAAAAATAACAAATTTACGTCAACGTGAAGAGTCAACGGATAAGTTAGCCTATATTTGCCCGCTTCGAGACAATATTTGATTATTCGCAAAATAAATAGACTGATAACGGCCCAAATTATACATTAAATAATGGGGCATTTTGAGGTACTAATCTCAGCGGGCGGCTGTCCACCCGCCGTCACATGGATCGCGATCCAGATAGTAAGTACGAGTATGTCCAAATGCATATCTGGAAAAGTTGGATAGTACGTCTCCAGTGATCCGACTTAGTCAGTGTCAAGCGGTCAGGCAATCAAGTTCTCGAGTAAGCTCTCCCCCACCGCCCACGATCGCTGCAGCGGCCTAATTCAATTAAAATTAAAACGCAAATCTACGCCACCGAGTGAAATTGCCCCAAATTCCCGGCAATTATTGTAGGTCGTGCACACATCTGCGTGGGCAGACTCTTCTCAATCTCCGTCTCAATCTAGACCATGCAGTCTGACCCCTCCGATCTAGGAGCCGCCGCTGTCGAGGAACCCATCGCCATGCACCGATCCACGTCAATGCCCGTGAAACCGAAGCCCCTGGAGCAGAAGCCTCTGCTCCGGTCCTCCGAAAAGGAGACGGTTAACGCAGCGGACTACTATCCGGAAAGTCCGGGCTTCGTGCGACGTAGAAAGTCCAAGGCTAGCCCTGGAGATCAATTAGAAACGCGGAGTGAACAAAAGTAAGGAGATTTCCTTTGAATCTTTGGTTTCTTCGGGGTTCTATGCTTTCCAGATCTGAGATCATATTCATCTTCTTTCCTATCTTCTTTAGCTTTCCTTGCAGCCATGACTGGGCAGGCAGTACCATAGAGCTGACTCCGGATGCGGGCGCCACATCCTTCGAAGGTATGCGCCGCAATTTGCACCGAGTGATGGAGAAGAACGGGAAGGAAAACGTCGTTTTCCGCCGGATCCCGGAAAAGTCCTGGCGCTACATGCGCGACCTAGTCACCACGCTGGTAAGATCCATGTTCGGCCATAAGAAACCGCCATCGAGTACCCCCAACACCGACGATCTGTCGGGGTCGGATGTCTATAAAATAACGCCAAGCATTCAGCGGAAACTTGACGAGCTGGCGAATGAAACTGCGCATCATAGTCATCACATGCCGAAGCCTAATCCCGGCCGGAGCGAGCCCGTCACGTTTAGCATTTAGTTCTTTAATCCATTAACCAAACCATGACCCACTGAAGTACTCATACATATTAATAAATACGAAATTAACCAACCGCATACCTACTTTCATTGCCACTCTGGGAGTTCCCACGGACCTAATCGGGGATCACCTTCCTCTCGCACAGATGGAGCTGGAGTGGAAGTACATGCTGACCTTGTTCCTGAGCAGCTACTTCCTCAGTTGGCTGCTCTTCGCCGTGCTCTGCTATATGGTTTCCTACTCCCACGGCGACTTCATCTTCGATGCTCTAACGGGCGCCAGGATGGGCGAGGGAGAAGACCCCTGCATATACGGTGTAAGAAGCTGGGTGGCCATGATTATCTACTCGGTGGAGACGCAGACCACCCTGGGATTCGGCGAGAAGTACGCCAGCGAGGAGTGCCCGGAAACAATCTTCCTATTTGTAATGCAGATGCTGAGCGCCGCCCTCATCGAAGGAATCATGGTGAGCGTCATCTACGCGAAGACGGCTCGCCCGGCCAGGCAGTTGACCAAGCTGAAGTTTAGCGACAAGGCGGTGGTGAGTCTTGACCCTCAAATCCCCGGGGATTAACAGGAAATCCAGCTCCTGTCTTCCACAGATCTGTTATCGCGACGGGCAGCTCTGTTTGCTCTTCCGGGTGTGCGATCCCCGCGAGCAGCAGACCATCGAGTCCAAGATTCGAGTCAACATGATCGTGGATAAGCGGTGAGTCACTGTTGGTCTTTAGGGCATTGGCTTTCCTACCTGGGGTATGGTTATGACGTAGTCCCACTAAATGAACCTCGACATTCAGATTAGGGAGCAAATATTAGCCATCATAGTATAATCAACCTTTCCGAGTAGTGTTTCCGATGAAGCTCCCATCTAATCTTTCCAGCACGCGCGAGGGCGAGATTATAAAAACTCACACAGAGCTGAAGCTGGAGGGGAATGGGCAGCAGATGATCGTCTGGCCCGAAGTGGTGTGCCATGTCATCGACAAGACGAGTCCCCTGTTCCAGTTCACCACCGCCAAGCTCTTCAACGCCGCCCAGTTCGAGCTGTACGTGTCGATTGTGGGAACCTCCCCAGCGACGGCCCAAATGACGGAGGCCAAGACGTCCTACCTGCCGCGGGAGATATTCTGGGGCCAGCGATTCGTCAACATCATCCACTACGATGCCCAGAACGAGCGGTATGTGGTGGACTACGAGAACTTCAACAGGACCATTTCCGTGGACATGCCCATGCCATCGAACGAGTACCTCAAACTAGAGTACAGAAAGTAGGAGATTTTGTATTTCAACCACTTATGTTACAACAATTATGACAAGGCGTATAAACAACATATAATTTATCACTGAAGAGCAAAATAAATAATTCCTTAAAGTACGGAGGGCATTTTAAAACTATTTGTTCCCAAGGCTCTTCAATAACCAATAATTTAAAATACCCTACACAGGAGGCTACAAGTGTCCTCCATTTGGGGAAATGCCCTGCTCTAAATCGACGACGAATAAAATATTTTTGACACACAGTCTACTAACTAACGAACTACTAACTAAAAAATTATTCTTCGCAGGATTCGGTTCTCTCGCGCTCCTTGTAGTACTTCAGTTCGGCCTTCAGCATTTCGTTCTCGGTCTGCAGGCGCCAGAATTCCTGCATGAAGCTGTCGCCCCGCAGGAGAAGGTCCAGGGCATCACGGATGTCCTGTGTGTTATCCATATGCCGCTTTGATAGCTGGGCCATCTGCTCGAGTATGTTCTTCCGATTCCAGTCGCAGAGATAGGCCATTTCCTGCTGCAGGTAGGTGCGCGCCTCGTCGACATGCTCCTTAAGCTCGCTGAACTCCTTTCGCCAATCCCCCTCCATTTGGGAGGGCAATCCGCTCGAAGATTTAGCTAGCAGCTGCTGGGGCTTTAGCAGCGGATTAGAGGATTGCGGTGTTATATTTTCGACGCGCGGAGTGCTGTTCCGACTGGCTGGGAGCATGCGCAGCCGGCGCTGCAATTCGATGTCCGCCGGGGGAGGATTCTCCTTATCGCTGCCTGTGCTGCTCGCAACGGAGCAATTGGCCGATTGTTCCTCCATGTGCTCGTCCGTCTCCGTGATTTTCATAAGCTTGACCTCTGCAGAGATGTTGCTGCGATCCTTGAGCGGTCCGCCATGTGTTTCTGCGTGGATTATAAATAAAAAATATATTTTTTTTCAAATAATCTTATCCTAGTGTCTAAAAGTGATTGCTATGATAACTAGATTCCGCACAATCTTACGTTGAAGTGACTCCGAGGTGGAGTTGTTGCCAGAGTTGTCCGTCGAGTTGAGAACCGATCCCCCGGCTAAGCTCTGACGATGAAGAGTTTCATTCATGGGTTTGCGGTTAAGGGTGTCCCAGTCGAAGCTGTCCCGATGGGAGGTGCCCAACCGGGTGGACATGCGATCCACTGCCCTGGGTCCTTGGTTGTCCAGAAAATCGCAAAAGGAGTCTCGTTGCGGACGAACGGTAGCCGGAGTAGTAACGCCATATCCCAAGCTGGCCATGCTGTTCAACTGCTGCTGGGTGCTCAGCAAGTTGGCGGCAATCGATTTCCGCAACTCGTCGCTATGGGCACGCTCCACACGCGGCGCCTCAGGTGCTACACCCATCATATTTCCGGAGCTATTCAGGCTGCCGTTCTGAACGTTATCTTCGCTTGCAACGGGCACAAATGCCACCCGAGTCACGGCCCCCTCATGAACGCTTTTCACTGCTAGTGGCGCCTTGGTGCTCCTCATGTCGTAGGCTAACAATTCGCCCTTGAGGTTTCCAGCACAGAAATAGGTTCCGCATTCGCTGAGAGCTACCGTGGACAACGGATGTGAGAATCCCAGGCGATCGGTGGACGCCTGCGCCCGATTCTTTCGAATGTCGAAGATATTGATCTTGCAGTCGAAGCCCACGCTGACCAGCAGGTTGGGCAAAGCGGCGCACATGCTGATGTCCCGACAGGGGGCTGTGTGCGCGTCTGCGTTGAAGATCTTGCGCTTGCTTTGCACATCGTAAACGTAAACGGCTCCCTTGTACGAGGCAATCGATAGCTGGAAGCGCTTGCTGGGATGAAATCGCACTAGGGTGGACCTGGAAGACACGGATTGAGTGTTAATTCTGCTCCCTGTCCTTGGCTCTGCCACTCACTCGCTATCCACTGTGAAGGTGTTCATCTTTTGCTTTGTTTTGGTACCAAATATATTGATGGATCCTCCTTCTCGAACAGCGGCTATGTACTCGTCGGAGCAGTTGTAGTCCATGTATAGGACTGTTGTGCGCTGCGGGTCGGCAGGAAATCTGTGGATCAACTGAGCTGTTCGGAAGTTATACAGCTTCACACTTCCGCTCTGGCCCACTGCGATCTCGTCGGGCGTGTGCTTGGCGCAGGCCACACAGTAGGCATTGTCAATGGTCAGCTTACGGACTCGCTGGATCTCCGGGGCTGCCGAAGGGATATATATGTCAAATAAAACAACATGATCTTATACCATTCTTCCCACCTTTCTCCTCCTTCTCCCTAATCCGCATCACCGCCAAACCCGCCATCTTATCCACCTCCACAAAAACACGTCGTTGGCCATTGAACTGGAAGTCCGTGGGCTCTCCACTTGTGTGCGCAAACACCGACTTTGTCTCCAAGTCAGCAAAATCCGACAGCACTGTCTTCTTAGAAGTGGATATTAAATGCATTTTCCCCAATTGATTTTCAAACGATGCCGAATTCAAATTTTAGAGCGAACGCTTTTTGTTGTTGCTGCTAGAGATGCGACAGACCCGATAGAAGCTTCCGATTCTTCCAGGGATCCCCTCAATTATAAGTGTTGGCTAACTGAATTTAAAAAAATACAAATTTTATCCAAAAAGTCTTTTAAAATAATATTTATGTATTTCAAAATAACATACCACGCTACACAAGGCTAAAGATTTTGCATTGATACGTGTCAAGCTCCTTATTTACTCCCAATAGCCCAACACATTTGACTTATATTTCAATATTCACAATATGTTCTGTATATTTTTGCCCTTATCGAACGGCTAAAAGCGTCAGCAACCAATAAGCTTTTAAATTCGAAAACAAAAAATTATACGTGGGCATAAAGTTGGCGTTTAACAACACTGGAAGATTGCAAGAAGAAGAGAAGCAATCACCTGCATAAAAAGGAGAAGTAATTGCCGAGAAATGTTACAGAGCTTATAGTCTGGCTGTTTGGCGTGCGTTGAAATGATTCTGGGCGACCAGTAGGAGCATTTAGAGACCATTTCCCCAAACTCGCCTCCGCAGCAACGGGAATCGGGACAGGCCCAGTTAAAACTCGGCAACACTTTGCGAATTGTGACACACACAGAATCACACACTAGCGCAAATACGGCGTAGAAAGTAGAAGCAACAAAAACAACGAGGAGCGGAGGCCATCACCTGCTGGAAAAATGGAGGCGGACGGTCTAACCAACGAGCAGACGGAGAAGGTGCTCCAGTTCCAGGATCTCACAGGAATCGAAGACATGAACGTGTGCCGCGACGTTCTAATCAGACACCAATGGGATCTCGAGGTACAATGACTAGGCGAACATATGTTACAGTCGTGGGCACCAAAATGGAGCACACAACACGATACTAGTCTTAATATCTCTTCCACTATTATTAATGGTTATTTGCGGGAGAATTTTTAAACAGATTTGCTATCACTTGCAGGTGGCCTTTCAGGAACAACTGAATATCCGTGAAGGACGACCCACCATGTTCGCCGCCTCGACAGACGTGCGAGCGCCTGCTGTGATCAACGACCGCTTCCTGCAGCAAGTGTTCTCGGCCAACATGCCCGGCGGCCGGACAGTAAGCCGTATTCCCAGTGGACCAATTCCCCGCAGTTTCACTGGACTTTTTGGATATGTGATCAACCTCGTCTTTCAATACTTCTACTCCACGCTATCGAGTATCGTAAGCGCATTCATCAATATTGGAGGTGGGAATGAGCCGCGACTGGTCACTGATCCCCTAGGGGATGTGATGAAGTTCATCCGGGAGTACTACGAACGTTATCCGGAACACCCAGTCTTCTATCAGGGCACCTATGCCCAGGCTCTGAACGATGCCAAGCAGGAACTGCGTTTCTTGGTTGTTTATCTGCACAAGGATCCCGCGAAGAACCCCGACGTTGACTCGTTCTGCCGCGAGACACTCTCCTCCAGATCGGTGATCGACTATATCAACACGCACACCCTACTGTGGGGCTGTGACGTGGCCACTCCGGAGGGGTACCGTGTTATGCAGTCCATTACGGTCCGAAGCTACCCACTGATGGTGATGATTAGCCTACGCGCGAATCGAATGATGATTGTTGGCCGTTTTGAGGGCGACTGCACGCCCGAGGAGTTGCTGCGCCGGCTGCAATCCGTGGTGGCGGCCAATGAAGTCTGGCTAAGTCAGGCGCGCGCGGATCGCCTAGAACGGAACTTTACTCAGACATTGCGGCGCCAGCAAGACGAGGCCTACGAACAGAGCCTGCTGGCCGATGAGGAGAAGGAGCGCCAGCGACAGCGGGAGCGAGATGCTGTTCGGCAGGCGCAGGAGGCCGAAGAACGAGCCAAGAGGGATGTGGAGCTGCGCAAGGAGGAGATAGCCCGCCAGAAGATCGATCTGGCGTCGCTGGTGCCATCAGAGCCGCCGTCCGATGCCGTGGGAGCCATTGCCGTTGTCTTCAAGCTTCCCAGTGGGACGCGCCTTGAGCGGCGTTTCAATCAAACTGATTCTGTAAAGGTAAAATAGTAGATTGAAACACATTTAAAATGTAATATTATGTAATACCATGTTCCCAGGACGTGTATCATTATCTCTTCTGCCATCCCGATTCGCCGGATGAGTTCGAGATTACAACGAATTTCCCGAAACGGGTTCTCTACTCGAAAGCTGACGTGGACGCCTCTGAGGGCGCCGCCAACGAGACGCTGAACAAGAGCCTACAGGACATGGGACTGAAGAACCGAGAGGTGCTATTCGTCAACGACCTGGAGGCGTAACCATAAACTCGTGACCAGACCACCACCACCACCTATAACAACATGATGGAATCGTCGTGTTAACCAGCTGCAGCGCATTACCAAAACTTGAACCAAGTTTTAAGTAGTCGTAGTCAACGTCCAAGTCGGAGGATGAACGGAAACGGAAAGAAACTATTCCTAATTTATTCATGAACAGTAATATAAATAATTGTTTAACAATTTTTAGGTTGATTTTCTTGTAATCTATTCCCACCCACCCGTTTATTCCACATAACTCACACACTCGAGCATAAGTAATATTCTTTCCATAACAATTTTCGTAAACCACATATTTCTTTCTTTATTTTGCATAAGATTTTTTGTTATATTAGCTATACTTACATATACCTTCGCGTTAGCCAAAATAGATGCAGATCTTATTTTTTGACAATGATTTGAAAATAATCTGGATATGGTCGAAATAAACTGAAGTGTTAATTCTTAATTTCCAATGCAAACCCTAAAGAATAAAAATGGACTGCAATCTTATGTTTCATTAAAATCGTTGGCATTCATTATTTTGTTTCCTACTATTAATGTTAGGTGCAAAATGCATTTTATATGAAAGTATATACCCATGAGCTTTACAAGTACTGGGTACTAGCTTTATGGAGCAAGTCTGGCAACGCCAAAAATTTTTGTTATCGATAGCAATTTTAATTGCGCGAGAAAAAAATCCTTTTTTTATGTTTACTTACGAACAAATATTACTATTAAATAAAATAAACAAAGCAGATTGATTTATCATCAAAATAAAGCTTTAAATTATATTTTTTTTCTAACGTAAATTTATTTTTTATTAAACATTCTCGTGAATCACTCACCCATCCCCAAATTCCCATAGTCATTTGCTGACTAACAACCACACAGACGACTTGTCGTGTGAAAATCCAAGTTTACGCTGGAATTTATAGGTTCGGACGAGTGCAGTGATACCGAGGACTCCTACGACTGGATAACCACTGACGAGAAGACCCTCTTGCTGCCCAAGAAAAGTCGCAATTCGAGAAATTCAGGCTTGCGGCCGAAGATTCGGCAACTGACGTCTAATCTACTGAACGTGGAGGAAGTCCGGGACATAGCACGCGGACTACGTCAGCCAATATACCAAAAGCTTTTCCAGGAGGATAAGGATCCAAGGAAGTTGAAGAGAAACGCAAAGACCATGTCAGCACCCTCAACTTCATCCGTGGGCGATGCTGCGGCCGCCCTTTCCGGCAATCTTCAGTTGCCACCACTGCGCACCCTGGATGACTTCATTCTGGGATCGGCACGCTTCCAGCTGCCCAATCTCAAGGACTTCGACAAGTGGGGCAACCGAGTGGTGAAGAATTTGCTATACTACCAAACCAACTACTTTCTGCTCTTCCTGACCATCTACGTCCTGATGATTGTCTGCAATCCGGCCAAGATCATCAGTGGCCTGATTGTCCAGGCCTTGATCATCGCTGTGATCTGGCAGTTTTTCAGTGGAAAGTCCAAGTCCAACTTCATTGCTAGCCGTTTGACTGGCGGCAATGCGAACGCCGCGGAGCAGAACGCCCAGCAGAAGTGGTACATCCTGGCGGGTGCCCTTCTCGGTGGATACCTCTTCCTGCACCTGATCAGCGCTGTGCTGCTGACCGCCTTCACCCTTCTGCTGCCCATCTCGGTGACATTCATCCATGCCTCTCTCCGGCTCCGAAATATGAAGAATAAACTGGCCAACACAATCGAAAGCTTCGCCCCATCCACGCCCATGGGAACTCTATTGGATGCCTTGAATGTCAGGGCTGACGGTGTACTCAATTAGGATGACCCGGCCATGTTCAACTACCTGTATGACAAACTTAAAGTCACGTTTCTTCGCCCATTACTCTTGTTGATCTTTGCAAATTTACCGTATTATTGTATTCAATTAGATCTTTATTTTTGTAACAAACTATGATTTTATTACTCAGATATTACGATAATCAATAAAGTTTTCCCAGAAAAGATGTTGTGTCGGAACTAATATGGCTTCACAAGGGTAAAATAAAATAAAATAATTAATTTTGGAGAGGTTCTTAATGTTATCTCATAAAATTTATTTATCTTATCTCCAAAGCACCAATTTTTGCAATATTTTATCATGAAATGTATTATTTTTATTTTTGTTAAACACATTGGCAGCTTAAATTCTAAATTAATTCCTTTTTTTTATCTATAAACCATGGTATTGATTTCCCTTAACACTTTTTTACAGTTGAAATTGTTTAGATTTTAATCTTTGCTTAATTATATTAGTTTCTAGGATATAATTAGTTTTTTTGATTTTTAACATGGGCGGGACATGGATGAAAACTTTTCAGGGTGGAACTAAACAAGCGCTGTAAGTTAACAGTGCAGTGTTGCCAGACTGCAACAGCTAAAAACAAAAAATCTGTTAATTTAAATTTAAATCATAGTTAAAGATTTTTAAGAAAAAATAAATAATATTCTTCAGTAAAATAAAAAATTTTATTAAAAAAAATAGAAAACGTGGCAACTCTGTAGCCGTGAGCGGGCAGACTCACCTGGCTCACCTGGCCTCTGGAGAGACTGAAAGAGCGCAACGTCGACAGAGGGCTCAAATGTCGTTTAAAAGCATCAACAACTCAAACATTTTTTCTGTCGAAAAAAAAAACTTCGGACGGGAAAACTACGCGGTTTTAGCGGACGACGCTCGCGTGCGTTGACGACAACACCTGAGAAACAGCAAAAACGGGGGTTATTGTTATATGTTCGTTTAGAAAAACAGTTGGAGAGGTGAGCAGCGGCTGAGAATTGAAAAAGAAAAGAACGAGGCGAAAGAAAGCCGACTTAAAAACACAAAGAGCTGTGGCCAGAAAAGGAGAGAACGAGTCGAAGACAGGTAAAGGAGTGCGATAGAAGCAGCTTAGCTGGGCCCAACTACAGTTACTTTTAATGTTTGAATTAAAAATAAAACAATGCTCCAGTGATCGCAGACCCTAAAATATTTCAAATCGTAAAAACTGAGATTCAAAAAAAAAAACCAGTTTAAATGCCAGACGAACGTGTTAGCCAGATTCGGGCTCGTGCTAATTAGAAAAAGAATGTGCGAAGTGAGAGGATCATATCGAAATGCTAACGAGATATCTATGGTGCGTGTGTGTGTGTGTGTGTGTGCGTTTAAGTAAAGGTATCACCGTAAATACCGTCATATCAGCAGGAAAATGCGGTCAATTAGAATAATATACATGCCCAGGGCGGAATTAGTAGTTGTGTGTGTGATGAATTGGTGAATGAATTGGACAAAAGCATTGAAAATCAATACAAAACCTGCCGCCGCTCCCAGTTTGTATATCCACGCACGCATACCTCGAAACTCTACCTGTGTGTTCACCTTTCAATGTGCGGCTTGGACAAACGTATCTGTGTGTCCATGCCTATGCATGTACATATGTGTGTGTGTGTGTGTCGTAAAAATATCAACAGCGCCAGAGAGAAAAACAGGTGGAAAAGAAAGCTTAAAAAATGCGGTCGGTCAAAAGTAAAGTTGCTGCAGCAGACGGTGCGACGGCTGAGGGGGCGGACCAAGGGGGGCGGGAGTAGTAGAAACAGAGAGACCCGGAGACAAATATCCGAGTTACCTTTTCAAGCCGCACTCACACTCACAAACGGGCAGGTAGCCCCCCAACCCGGTTACCTGCGTGGAAAAGGGATGGCACTAGTGACACATCGCCTGTTGCTGTTGCTGGAGTGTCACTCTCACCGACCTCCCGTGCCCCTTCGTAAGCTGGTTTCCCACCCGAGAAGAAAAGCAACAAAACCATTTGTTGTTTGTTGTTTGTCGTTTGCCTCGTAAACCCAAAGGTATTCAAGAGATAAAAACAAGTGATCCGCACTATCTAAACTTGTCCCGTCCTGCCGCCTAAAACATTTGAGAAATTAATTCCCATCTCGCACCGAAGACAAATGGATCCACCGTCCAGTGCCTGTTGTTGTCTTGGTCGTTCCTTATCAGGCCTCAATTAGTTATCTCCCCCCATCCGAATACGCAGAATATTTGACTTAAGCTCCGTGATTTCGGCCGATTTCGGCAAGTGCGCTACACTTTCCAAGTCGGCCCTCTGCGATAATGTCTATCTGCTTTCGGGGCTCTTTGGGGGCAGCTGCAGAAGCTGGCTAAGCATCAGTCTTTCGAATTCCTCATTCATGATGCAATGCCCGCCTAACAGACCTCCATAAAGTGGGGAAACACAAAAAAAAAAAAACTTAAACCCAGGGGTGTAGTGGGTCAGTGGTTTCTCTTATGTTTTATTTGCACTTTGTGTTGTTGGTTTTCCGTGATGCCCGTTTAAACAAGATCGTTTGCCCGATAATGCACTCGGTTGAACCCCTCTTTCGCCAATTTCTCTTTCACCAGTTAGAGTTACAGTGGGCCCTATCAGAATGGTTAAAAACAAATTAATTAATTTAACATTTCAATTAAGATTCTACATCTTGTAGTGGTTTGTTTATGATAATCAAAGTGGATGTTATGGAAATATCAGTATAGGAACGAAGTCGCCCCATTGCCGGCCCCCCCCCTGCGGGCTAGGTTGGTATTCGACGTCGCCGCCGCTGCCTCGGCCAACGTCAGCGCCGGAGACCAGCCTAAGCTGTCACTTGAGTCGAGGGAGCGGCTGAGCTAGTGTCTCGCAAGTATTGGTGAGCAGGGGAGATAGAGAGAGATACCAAGCTAGTGTTTGCAAATCGCAGCTCAAGTGTATGTATGCTTTTTGCAGGTGTGTTCACTTATTAGGCAGGAGAGGGACAGGGAGAGGAGAGGTGGCGCGATTTTTGAATTCCAATGCTGATCCGAGCCAACAACGAAATGTTAAAGTTTGAGAATAATTGCGGCCATGTGTAAATCGTTTTGGCCATGCCTGTGTGTGTTTGGTGGAAGTGGAAGCGTGGAATGCGGCCTGAGTCACAGAGCTAGAGTCGATTGGCTGCGCAAAATCTGCAAGGAGCCGGGCTGGGGAGCCTCAATCTCAACTGCACAAAAGTACAAAATAATGATTTAACACACATTTCGCAAGATTCATTATCCACAATATCCGGTATTCGCCAGAGATCGCAAGAGGAGAGACTGCTCTCCTGACGAGAAACCCAATTTGGCTTGCAGACTTTAATGGAAGACACACACCCAGAGGCGTGACAATGTTACCGCCACACACACACACACTCACGCATACACACCATTAGAGATCTTGGCCAGAAATTTTAGCATACCTTGTTCTGGTTAAACGTGTCTATTTCTCAAAAGTGAATCTCCAAACAAGTCTCTCGGCCGTACCTTGTATCTTAGCCGTGAAATCATAACTGAATAACATGATTAACATAATATTTTTCCAAACTGCTTCCATTTGAAGGCCACTCTAAGCCTGCGACAAGACTAGGATCTCCACATCCTCAGCGACCATGGTGAATCATCACTCGAATGGGGGCGGAAGTGGCGGCAACAGCAGCGGTAGCCTCAGGGGCGGCGGAGCCCACGGTGGCGGAGGAGACTACTCCGGGGATGATCGCAGTGGCGGGGGCGAGGAACGGGAGAGACTGGACGGTGATCTTCACGACAAGCCCACCTATCTCCTCGAGCACCTGGCCACCTTCACAGTGAACAAGGAGTCCGGGATCGTGTATCCGGCTGATGGAATGCGGCGACTGCTGCAGCTGGAGAAGACCACAGGGATCTGGTCTCAGAAGATGCAGCTCTGCCTGGACTACCAGTGGGTTCTAATCATGGACTACGAGACTGGGGTAATGATCTGGGATGCAATCTGCAAGGTCTTCTTAGCTAAATGTATTTTTTTCCAACTTTCAGAATATAATTGAACGCTTCCCGGCATCTCTCGTCCAGGAACCCACAGCTTTTACCTCCAACGACGCCATGGAGTTGTACAACAACATTCTCGTCTTTATTGTATCCGGAGGCGGTGGTTCCCGCTCCGAGATGCATATATTCCAGGTAATGGAATCCCTTTCATGTAGTTTCTTGCTGAGGCTTTATCTTTCATCCATTATCTTTTTAGTCACAAAGTGTGTCCGCCGTCCATTTGGTTGAGGACCTGAAGCAGCTCCGCAGCGGCAAGATGATCACACAACAGCGCGGAGCCACGCCCACACAATCCGGCGGCGGTGCCTCCAGCATGGCCATGATGATGAGCAAGACTTCATCGTCGTCGTCGCACAGCAGGGTGGAGCTGCACCAGCACAGGGAGCAGCGTGGAGAGCGCGAGCGGGATCGGGAGAGGGATCGCGAGCGGGAGAGCCACCACCACATGCACCAGCGGACCAGCGTGGAGCAGTATGGTGTGCGAGCAGGGATCGGAGTTTCCCCAGACGATGTGGCCCACATGGCCGGCGAAACAGACTCGGAGCATGGCGGGATCGGGGGCGGAGGAGCGGAGCGGGATGAGACGAGCTCCACCTCAAGCGAAAAGTACGAGCGGGACGTGGCTGTGCTGAACCACTGCTTCGATGACATCGAGAAGTTCATAGCCCGACTACAACATGCGGCTGCAGCTTCCAGGGAGCTGGAGCGTCGTCGCCGCAACCGAAAGTCAAAGAAAAGGGATCCCGGAGAGGGATTACTCACGCTGCGGACACGTCCGCCCCACGAGAAGGAGTTTGTGGACATTTTCGCCAAGTTCAAGCTGTCCTTCAACCTACTGGCCAAGCTCAAGGCCCACATCCATGATCCCAACGCCCCGGAACTGGTGCATTTTCTCTTCACGCCTCTGGCTTTGATTGTGGAGGCCTCCAGCGACACCTACTATGAGTCGCAGCTTCCGGCGCGAGTGGTGAATCCCCTGCTTACCCGGGAGGCCATCAACCTGCTCATTAACTGCGTCACCAGCAAGGAGACAGAGCTGTGGCGCTCACTTGGCGACGCTTGGGTGATCCCCCGGGACCAGTGGAAGGACGACGTGGGCTCTTATCACCCGGTGTTCCTTGACGGCTGGTCGCCGGACTACATGATCAACGACGAGCTAGAACCCCCTCCAAACTCCCCTCCAGCTCATGTCAGCAAGCGCCGGCTGGAGGTCCAAGCTGGCTCCGGACTAAACGGACGTGGGGGTGGTGGCTACGATGAATACGACACGGGAAACGGCATCAATCATGGGATGGCCATGGGTATTGAGAAGTACACCATCCACCACGGAAATGACGGAATGAGGGATCGGGATCGCGATCGCGAGAGGGATAGGGAGCGGGCGGGAGCTATTAGTGCCTCTGACTTCAACACCCGCAGCGAGTTGTCCTTTGACTCGATTGAGGGGAGAGGCGGAGCAGCGGGACATGGACACGGGCATGGGCCTGGAGCAGGGCCCACCCTCAGCGCCATCACAGCTGGTCTGCAGAATCTGCACACTCGCGATTCCAGGGAAGGAAATGGCTACGGAGGAGCTGCCGCTGGAGGGCCGTCTTCGGAGCTGGGCGGCGCTGGACGAGGAGCGACGAATATCAGCGATGACCAGATGCTCGAGTCCTGGCTGGAGGATCTGCAGGCGTCGGGCGCCAAGGTAGTGCTGGTAACTTATCCGCGAACAGCCAACAACGACAAGGAACTGAGTGTGATGCGAGGCGAATACTTGGAGGTAGGAAGTCCTTAAGTCCAATAATGGTGTATACTAAGCTCTGATTGAACTTTCAGATCCTTGATGACACCCGCAAGTGGTGGAAGGCGAGGAATATGCGGGGACAGGTGGCCCACGTGCCTCACACGATTGTGACGCCCTTCAACTACGGCGACGGGGACGGAGCCCAGTTCTACGGGCAACAACAGCCCCAGGCTGGTCTGGGTTCGACCAAGAAGTCACGTCCAGGGGTACGTAGTTCCCTCCTCCGTTTCTGACGTAGCTAAT
Source organism: Drosophila monieri (assembly GCA_035047585.1). NCBI lineage: Eukaryota > Metazoa > Arthropoda > Insecta > Diptera > Drosophilidae > Drosophila > Drosophila monieri. The sequence goes on along the minus strand of JAWNPJ010000079.1, from coordinate 2,851,655 downwards.
ATTTGGATATTTAATTAGGACAACTCTGGCCTTGAGCAGCGCTCCCCGGACCCCACCGACATGATGCGCAGCAAACACCTGGGCAAGAAGGGCGAGTTCCGCTACTTCTAGGATTGATATACGATTACCATATACATATTCGCATACATATACGCATGTATTCCGTAGCGGGAATCTAGCATTAGAGAAAGACCGTCCCTGGCCCCATTCGATTGAATGGGATCCGATACTTTGCACTCGCTAGCAGGAGTCCAAGCTAAAATTAACCATAAGACTAACCTAAGTTGAGCTCCGGACCGGAGATCGTGGAATGCTGATGACGACTAGAACGATGAGGGGGAGACGAAGGCAATAAATTGTTTTAATAAAAGTATATCCAAAGGAGCCACTACCAACGTGTGATCAATGATAGTTATAGATTTAGTTCACGGAGAAGGGAAGAGCTGATTTTCTTTATTTGGATGCTCACAAGAAGAAGTTAACTGGTGCTCTATGGGGTGCTCTCAAAGCCAAAGATTCAACAAAGCGCGTTCTACTACCAACACCGATCGATCCGGAAAATCAATCCCCTCAGATAATGGAGAGCTTCTCCACGCGGGCCAGGAGCGGGGAGTCCGAGTGGTACTCCAGGCTGCGAACGGCGAAGTCGCCCACATCGTTGCTGAAGCACTTGAGCGTGGAAATGGAGAACGGTCGTCCTGGGAAGTTGTAGTAGGTGAAGTACTGCCCGTTCACGGCGATTAGGAAGGCACGGTCTCCGAGCCCGAAGGCTATCTTGAAGAGCTTGCCCCGCACGAACGGAAACTCGCCCTCGGTCTCCTCGTCATCGGGGGCGAAACTACAACCACAGAGTTTAAAAAATGGATATTACTAAGATCTCGTAATAGTACCTGTTGTCATCCCTCTGATAGCTCCTGGAGACCGTGGTCCGGTCAAAGTTAACGTGGAACCGAAGCACGGTTCTGCCAGTGTCGTTGCACTGGAAGCAGATGGAGAACTCCGAGGTGGGCGGACCCTTGGCAATGCACTCCATGGCCACCACGGTGCCAGTTTCGTACCGCCTCGGTACGTCGCTCTGGAAGGCCACCTTGTCCGGGCACATCAGCGTCCGGGGGAAGACCAGAGGGAAGAGCATGCGGTGGTGGAACTGGGTGATCTTCTCAAAGTCCCCGTAGGCCCGCACAAAGTTGATCTGCTTGGGAAACTTGACGAACTCAAACGATCCGTACAACTGGTCGTTCACATAGATCTCGAAGCAGCGCTGCAGCACGGCTACCCGGAAGGTGAAGCTCTGGCCCGGCTGCAGGGGATTCTTGGGCCCGTCGCTCTTCCAGTTCTTGGATATCTCCTCCTGCTGCCAGCCCTCGCCCGGCTGGAACATGCTGCGGATGATCTGGCCCTCGCGGAAGTTGGCCTCGATCTTGAGGAACACGGTTTCACTTTCATTATGCGCGTTTACATTGTCTGTGAGGTCGAGGGAAATTCTGTACGGGATTGGGGGATGTAACTGGATGAAAATGTCTCTCAAGAAGTCGGTATATCCGACTATAAAGGTACCAGGTACTCGAGGTACTACTTCTCAAAGATTTATTATTTTCTGTTCACTTTTAATATTATAGCTTTGTATATCCGCCACTTTATTTCCATTTATCGGATATATATAGAATCTAGATTATAGATTACAAATTCATCTTTAAAATATGTATTTAAATTTTAAATCTTTTTCGAGATCTAGTTGACGTGTAATTCGGGAGATCCTCAAGTACCAAGTTCCAAAGAAACAAAATCTATTGCCTACTTATTGGGATGCGGCTTGACGCGTCCAGTGACGATTAAAACATGGCCGAAGGGGACCTCCGTGAGCACCTTTGCCTTCCACACGTTCATCGCGACTCGCGGCTCCACTGCAACTGACTGGAGGATTCCGAATCCGTATCCGAATCCGCCCTGTCCGACTCCGGCGGCGCCGTTTTATGCGCCCTTATGCTAATAGATTCGCCATCCGTCGCTTTCCTCGTTCATTTGTTGTGATTATGTAAAGCGGGTGAAATGAGGAATTACCTGCAGCCGCATGCAAACTTGACATGGACGTGGACGTGGTAAGGTTACCTTACCCCCCCAAATCCCCACCCACACAACCCGTTCGAATCGAATCCCATATAAATCCCTGGCACAACCCCCGATCCGACCCACTGAACCTCGCGCCATGACGAGGAGAACCTTGCGCGTTTATTTATTTGATTCAATCCTTGCCTTTGTAACCCATAACTGTCATCCTCGAGTTCTTTTCACGGTTGCTGTCACGCCCCCAACTGCCGACTGCCCATTTGTTGCTAGTTACTGGCTACACGGAGAGAAAAATGAGTGTTAGAAGTAGTATTTCCATTAGAAGTGGATCGAAGTTTGTAACTAGATGTTGTCCTAAGACAGTTCCTAAGACCCTTTCCCGTAAAGATAGAAACCATTTAAAAAGGACAATCTTTTGGCTATAATTTTCTCTCAGTGCTCTCCATCTTAGCCTCCCTTGGCTGGATTGCTCCATTGTTGTTGCGTGTCTTGGGCGAAATAAAACAAGGCAACAACAATTGATTCCCTGTCTAAAGTTTTTGCATTTGCAGTAAAGTGCGACTTGGGCTGGGGCTTGGGCCTCCGCCTCCTCATGGAGCACTTTTCCACAAAGCCTCATCCCCTTTCGGCTCCAGTTCGGGTAATTCATTTCTTTTGACGTACCTTGGCATATTCGCCGAAGTTCTGTCTCCGTCTCTGTCTGCGTCTACACCTTTCGCTTACGTCCATGTCCAAACCAATGACATCTCCTCAGGGTTCCACTCGTCCTGCCACAGGGCACCTATATAGTATTAGTCAGTGGATTTGCTTTATCAGTCAGAGGACTAAGAATTTTTAAAGAGAATCCCTTGGTAAGAGTCTTCCCTGTACCTCCTCCTCGAAGTTCCACAGCTCACCTGGCGAAGCCACCTCGACTACGTGGCCTCCGTTTGTCTCGCATAGCCGGCAGTCACTGTCCATGTCGCTTGCACCTGATCCAATTGGGTCCAAGTCTTCGGCTTAATTCGACTTGACTCAGCTCGCCTATTTTGGATTGCGTTTCACCTTGGAGCCACTCCAGCAACTCCAGAAGCTTCCTTTCCCCTTGCAGGAGGTGCCTGGCTTTGCCTGCTACGAATGGCAAATCGCTAATTGGTTAGTTATGGCCACTGACAATCCAATCCATCAATCGGCTCCGACAGCCGAATGCAAACATACTGATGGGTGACCTTGTCAACTCCTGCCACCTGCCGCATGCCGCCTGACCTCTGGCCCTCGACCCACCCGATCGAGGGGGTCGCTCCCGCCGTACAGACCATTTCCAAACAGAACTAATGAAGTAATCGTGTCGATTTCAACTTTAATTTCCGCTTGTCACTCCAACTGATAACCGAAAGCAAGTGGAGCAATGCGAGCAAGGTCTGTGTACGTTGCACAATTATCAGTTTCGTTTTCGACTGGAAGGAGGTGGGTGCCACGTTGTCCCTCTCCTTCCCCACCCCCACCTACATCGCCAGCTCCTCCCTAGCTCTCACCCCACCTGAAAGTTGGTGATTCTCTTCTATTCTCTGGCCAGGGTCTTATCTCGTTCCCAAGTCATTTTCCCCAACCATATCGAATCCGTTCGAGGCGAACGACGACACGTCTACAGAAATCAGATTTTACGGTCGGGGGGACTGGCGACGTCGGATCCGCAAATCGTACAAGCAATATAATGATAATGGCTTTACGGCCTCCCGGTTCTCGATTCCGACTCCGGCACCGAACCGGGGTCCGAACCCAGAACCGCCGACCGAATGCCAAACGGAAGCCGAATAGGCCAGCTATCGGTAATCAGCCGGCTTGATTAGGGAGTACCTGTTCCACTACCTCGGTGGCGTCTTTTTTTTGGGACGAGGAGAGAGCCAGTTTTGGTTTAGTATCGGTATCAGTGTCACTATCAGGCCGATCCGATTCCCATTCGCTCCGCAGAAAGAGCCCTTTCTGATCTACTTTATCGAGTGTGTTTGTGTTTCCCCGATTCAGGTGTTCAGATTTGTCGCCGATCCTCAACTGCTCCGGCTGATGACGTGCGCAAATAATTGGATTGGTTCCACTTTGTGTCATGGCTGGAACACTTCCTCGAGGATATTGGCTTGGATATGGAGCGATCTCCACCACGTGGCGTTTGTAACGGACATGAAAATAACTTAAGCCAAACGAACAAACTTCTAGCATTGCGATCACAGTTTGAATTCCCTTGGCCCAAGTAATTCGCTGCCCCTCGATTCCGTGGGGTGTTCCCGTCAGGGAGCTCCACAACTTTGGTTACACGTAGGCACTGATCGGCGGGATAATGTGGGTCTTGAGAGTGGGGCTCTTGGGAGGCACTATATGCACTTGTCGCGTCTCGGAACGTAACTGAATTGTCGGATTTGACGGGGAAGTTTAAAACGTCAGCTCTCGATGGCAGGGCCCACGAAGTCGACGATCGCCGTCCATATCTCACCTGTTCAGGTGCGAAGGAGGAAGACCCTCTCGCACTCTCTCTCTGCCCTCCGGCTCCACAGACACCATAGTATATATGGCTGTGTGACAGGGAGAGCCGAGACCCGAAAACAATATGAAATATTGAACGCATAAATGTGGAGCAAAAGTGGCTAATATTTTTCAGATAGCACACCCGAGCACCTGACTCTCGGCGGCGAGTGTGCCTGCGTGTGTGTGTGTGTCTGCCGTGTTTGTATTGGCCATTAAACACGACTGTCGACGTAGCCACGGACCGAAAAGAAAATGAAATGGAAATGGTACTGGAGGTGGGGGTGGTGGAGGAAGTGGCAGGGGACATGTGGCCATACAATTTGTCTCAATAGGTTCTGTCGTGGCTGCCGTTATCAGGAAAAGTTGGTGCCGGAGAGGGTGCTCCCTTTACCAGCGACCCGGTCAGGCGCATCCAAGCCACCCCACACACGGGGGCACCCCAATAGCTCTATTCAGGCCACTATTTGCCATTCAATGAATACGAAAACATACCTTTCATCGGCAAGCTTACGTTTATTACTTCCCTAGTTATGCGAGTAATTATGGTTGGGGTTTCACAGAGGCTCCATAAAGATAAGAAACTATTCAACTTGAGGACCTGGCTGCCACTGCCCTCGCGCCCCGGAGTGTGGCCTGTCTTTCAAGTGTCACCCGCGTTCCCCTGCCACGTCCGACTCCGAGCACCTTATCAACGGGCAGCGAACAAGGCGAGAAGAGTCATCATTTTCTTTGATGTCTCGCACGATCCGGAGTGTCGTTAATTGATTTATTACCAGAGTTGGTTGCCCCCACTTTTTTAGAACGATTTGGGGATGTCCAGGCAGTGTTATATGGCCGACTAATTAGGTAAATGTGTTTGCTATGATGTTACGCGGATGGCAGACACCTCCTCTCCTTGGCAGATACTCGTGTGATAACGGAGAAGGTGAACATCAACATCGTTCGAGCATTTGGGTGATTGGAATGGCAACAAAGTGGTGGTGCCAAGGACCCTTCACCCCACCCCATGTTTGCTCAGCTCCGATCATTGTTTGGAGTGGGAACAGAAAAAGCGAACGTACACCCCATTTTTCTTCAGCATTCCCATTCCCATTCTCAGTTCTCAATTCAATTTCCAGCCCGGTCATGTGTGCGTGTGTACATTTGGACTGTGTTTATTCAGCTTGGTAACCGAGACACACAATACGGGTTATATATGTCATCTATATCAGTTAGCCATGCCTGACAGGGGAGTTCCAGGGAAATAACCTAAAGATCGGAGGTCTGCGACTGCTGTTGCTTTTTGGCCTCGATTACATTCTGCATGACCAAGTCGTACAGGTTGCCCTCCTCTTCCTCCTCGATATTGGGCTCGTCCTTTTCCTCCTGGAGATCCTCAAGCTCCTTTCTATAGTTCTCTAGGGCCTGTTGAAGAAGTTTCTCGACGGGGGAGTAAGTAGAGCGGGATCTCAGGCGGGCCTTTGCTATATCTAATGCCTAAAAGGAGGAATTTAAGATAAAAGGTTTTCTTTAGGAAGGCTTAACCCACTTTTAAAGTATTGGTGTTTCTCAATAGTGCCTCTTCGTAGGACAATATTTTGGGAGCAGGTGGATGGAGGGAGATTTCCGCTAGTCTCTCATTTTGTAGTTCCAACTTTAGTTCCTCAGCTTGTCTGGAGATTGGTCTTGCAATTATTTCAATCTATATTTATTAAAAAAAAAACCTACACTTTCTCCAATTTCTGGTCGATTTCCGCCTCTAGGGCCAAGTATTTGTCGTTTATCTCCTTGATCAGATCCATTGTGCGTCCTTGCCCAAGGAATTGTAAATAAAATTGTAAACACACACAAATGAGTTGCCGGGCAACGGTAATTTGTGGGGGCACAAAATGTTACCGGACTGAAAACAAAATTCAAATCACAGCTGGAGTTGCCAGAGTGTTCAAAAATGTTCATACTTAACCCTTGAGATCCCATGGGTTTTCTATGGTCTTGAAAGATTCTGAAATAGCCCAAAAGTATGCCGGATCTGTCTCAGCAGGTATAAATTATTGAAGTTACCAACAAATGTTTAACGGTTAAAAAGTCCCATATAGTTATGAATCATATAGTATACCAGAAGAAGGTATACTTTTATTCTTATAGGTATAAGAAGCCTTTAATCATGAAATATTATAAATAAAAACATCGTAAGAGTGACAAAAAATGTTAATAGCCCATTACTCAAATAAAAAACAATCTGATAGCGTCGCGCGTCACGGTTTAAATGAACCTGCCGTAAAAAGTTAAGTATCTTACAATGCCTTTACGAAGCTGCTAATTTACTTTATGAAATTGAATACTTATCAGATTCCCAGATAAGCCATAAAGTTAATATCCGTTCGCGGACAATCGAACCTACGACCCTGTATGCTATACTAGAAATCTTAAATCTATTAAAATGATATCTTCTTGGTGAACCTTTCCGGTTTTATATCTAGACGAATACGAATGATATCTTTTCGAACAATCCCAGGGACTTTTTTGATATTTTTTTTGCGACTTCAAGGATTCAAAAAGATTGTAGAGATTAGGTTACCCAGAATTTTGCGAATAGAGGCATCAGACCCAATAGTATTGGCCATTTGGAGTGTAATGATAACAAGTAATGATAAAAATACACAAATGTTTGCTTTCTGTCTGCTTTCATTTTGCAATTATAATGATGACTTTCATAAAATGATGGGCTTGTCGAAAAAAAAGATTTACTTTCTGGTCTGGACCAAAGTCCAACATGGAGCTTCAGATAACTTTTACAATAACCCATCAGAAAACGAGTTTTTCGCCCCAAATCGAAAACACTTTGCACATCGCTTAAGTTATTTGTGTTTATTGAATGCGAAGGGCACATTTACCATAACATTTAGATTCGCGCCAATCGGGCATATACCTTTGATCACTGCACACCGCTGCACACGGTGAGTACATCCATATATATAAAAGCTATCTACATACTGTATCTCTATCTAGCCTCTTACTTAAATGTTATACTTAATAGTCCAGCAGAAACTGGTTGATGTGCGGGGCCACTCTTTCGGGGGTGACCAGGTGAAGGTGGTGGGTGCCGGGCACCTCCACGTACACCACCTTGGCGGCGCGCTCCTTCAAAGTGTCAATCACATCAGCGTACACCTGGGGAGTCTCGAACTTCATTCCAGGAGTGCCGCGAATGTTGAGCACCTTGCATCGAATCTGCCGGGCGTAGGCCAGCGTCTGTTCCGCAGTGAACATGCCGAGCAGACTGACCTTGAGGCGCAGATCCCGGGAGAAGAGGTAGCCGTCCCGGCTGGGGTTGTGCCGCATGCCGCGGTTCATAAGCACTCGCACCGAGGCCTCGTCCACGGACCCATCGTAGGCGTCCAATACGAGCTTGATCATCTCGTCGTACGAGTAGCAGGGCTGCTTGCTCTCCGGAAGCGTCTCGTAATCTAAGAACTTGTCCAGCGCCTTTCCCGTTCCTTCCGCCATCCTTTTGACTCCCCGCACCGTGGGGCCAGCAATGTCTATGTTTATCAGCTTGTAGACTTCGTCCGGGAAACTGGCAGCGTACATAAAGGTCAGGGCTCCGCCAAGCGAGTGTCCCAGCAGGGTGACGTTCTTCCAGTTGTATTTCCGAACTATACGGCGGATCAGGCAGATCCCGTCCCAGAAGATGAAGTACTGCATGCCCTGTGGGTAGTGGGATGACTTTCCGTGGCCCGGAAGATCAATCGCCAGGACGGAGACATCGGCGGGTAGCAACGGGCACAGCCTGTCGAAGCTCCCACAGTTATCTTGCCAGCCGTGCAGCGCTATGATGGGCTGCCTGTTCCGGGAACCCCACCACTTTCCTGAAACGAGGAAAATCGATTATCAACTGCGTCACATTGGAATCACGTCAGATATTCATGAATGGTCTGATCGCATGCCGTCTTTCGGAGAGATAAGACCATGTCTGGCGTGTGACTCACCCTCTACGGTGCCCCAGGGAACGTCGATGGAGAACTCCTCCCAGCTGTTCTCGCCCAGCCGCTTCAGATTTGCATCCATGTCCAAATTCACCTGGCCATCTGAAATGGTAGCGGACATCGTAAGCGCGAAACAAAATCGACTGCAGGTGACGAAACAAAGTCTGGTGAAATCGCCGTCTGGCGGGTGAGACGTCGAGGCGGCGTGCCGAGGAGCCACAGACGAACAGCGAGCCGAGACTTCGGACCTAGGTGCGAACGCGCGCAGATTTGCTGGCCAACTACCATGCCCTCCTCCGGGCCAGCTTACTCACTTGTCATTGGCGAAGATAGTGCCGTGGTTATAGTCGTCGCCACGCGTGCCTGGGCCATGGCTTAGTTGCAAATCTGGGTGCAGAGAGTAGTGTTTACGGTTCCGAGTTGTGATTGCGGCGGCTGTCTGTGGAGCGGACTGGCCTAAGTGCTTCGGACGAGTGGTGGAGAGCGAATAACAAAATTTGCCAAGTTTTACTAACCTGACCTATGCTCACCTATCGAAGTAGACTGTCAGCTGACGATAGAGATGACGGTGTGGAGGACACTAGCTGAAAGTATTCCAGAGATTGCAGGAGTCCTTCAGCATGGTTATCCTTATTATGTAATATAGATACAAATTGATTACTTTTATTTTTTTATTATTTAATTCTTGCATCTTAGATAGCCTTCTTCTGTTCTGGCTTCAATAATAAAGGTTGGCAGCACTGTTTAAGATAGTAAAGTGAGGTGACAACTCTAGCCGACGCTATTGTTTTGATTGCATTTGTAAACACAATCCCTTAGTTTCTTTTGGATTGAAGCCATTTATAAACATGTAAGTATCATATTTGGAATCCTTCCTTACTTTAAACTAACCTTTAATGAAACGCACAGGACGGAGTACTGGAAATCCAATGAACGCAAGTTCTGCGACTTTTGCAAATGCTGGTTGAGCGACAACAAGGCGGTAAGTGGATGGACCAATAATAAGAAATCGTCTTTAATATGAAATTCCTGCAGAGCATCGCCTTCCACGAAAGTGGAAAGCGGCACAAGATGAACGTGGCCAAGAGGATCACGGACATCAGCCGCAGCAGCGAGAAATCCGAGCGGGAGCGCCAGAAGATGGACGCCGAGATCCGAAAAATGGAGGAGGCAGCCATGAAGTCGTATGCCCAGGATGTCCACGCTCGCGGGGACATGACTGCCCGTTCCATAAGCACTGTTATGAGGGCTACGGCCAGTGCCTCCAGTAGCTCTGCGAGTTCCTCCGCGGGCAGATCGCGTCAGATAGATCCTATGCGGCTGGAAGGGGACTCTGATGAGGACGAGGACAACAGAAGAGTTACCGTGGGAAAGGTGGGGACCGATGCTGCCGCTGCGCCGGATGCGTCGCTGTGGGTGGAAGGAAAGTCTGACGAGGGTCACACCTACTACTGGAACGTAAAGACAAACGAATCTGTGTGGAAGAAACCCAAGGAGGGATTCCTCTCCTACGAGGAGTACGAGCGGATCAATCAGCTGGCGATGGACCAACAGCAAATCTCTCAGGAACAGGAATCCCTCCGGTTTCGTGAGAACGCAGACGAGGAAGTTGCGCGGGTAAATCGGGAGCGGATGAAGGCCTTTCGAAAGCCGGACAATCCCAAGGAGAAGAAGCAAAAGGAGGAGAAGCGACAGGCATTCAAGACCGAGGAGGAGGCGGCCACCAAGGAGATCGGTCAGTGGCAGACCGTGGAAGTCAAGTAAGAAGCCTCAATGGGGAAAACGGTGTTCGTGCTATTTACATTTAACCCTCTTTGTAGACCCCCTGAGGCTCCCATCGACTGGGAGCTGCCCCAAACAGACTACTACAATATTGCTCCTGTGATCTCTGCTCCTTCCGAGGCCGAGCCACCTGTGAAGCGCTTCAAGGAGAAGACAATATCCGGCCTGGACGAGGAGACGGCCTCCAGTGCACCTGCCACCTTCAAAAGGAAGTTTATTAAAAAGGGAAACAGTCGCCAAAGAGTGGACGATTGAATGCTAGTTCCAAATAAAGTTATCTGTAGAAAAATAATATTTATTTTGTTTAAACTATCCCATCCCTAGCAGGTATCGCGTGGGATTTCGAGGCGTTATCTGAGGAACGTCGTCGAAAAGTGTGCTCCCATCACCTGGTCACACTAAGTTGAGTTTTCGAGCCGTTGAGTTGGAGCGTCGGAATTTCGGATTCGCGTTTTCTGTTGGCTGCTCTTCGCGTTTCGCGTTTCGCGTTGCTGTTTTCGTTTCGATTCGTTTTTCGTTAAAAACAACCCAGAAGGGTCAGCAGCCTGGTGACGAGTGCAGGACGAGTCAGTAGCGTCGAAATCCCAAACAGAGAGAATAATAAAGCGACCGCAACCGCAGCCGAAGAGCAAGTGCAGCAGGGAATAGTGCAAATAAATTGAATTAAAGCTAAATAGAGGCATATGCCCGCTCGCAGCTGTCCGCGTTCGCTAAAATGCTAAGTGTACGGGGCATGAAAAAGTAAACAATAACAGAGGCACTCGAGAAAAATTGTTTGTTGCCGTATTTCCAGCAAAATAAACACACACACTCACTTGTTCGTTGCTGTTGCTGTTACTGCAGTTGGTTGTGAGCTGTGGTGTGTGCGTGCGTGTGTGCCAGAAAGCGGAGAAGGAGGAGGGGCAAGGAGAGGAAAGGTCAAGCCGAAAGTAGCGCAAAAAGACGGGGCAGGCCAGCAGAGAGTTACGTCAGTTACATTACGGATTATATCCGATCTGATCCGATCCGATCGTCTGGAGCGTGACCAGGAAAGCCAGCAACATTCAGTTCGTCTACGTTTACAACAGTTCCGCGCCCCACGCTGCCTCCTCGTACCGCTCCGCCGTCGCCCCCTTCGCGCCCTACGCAGCCGAGCGGACGCCCCATCCCCACTCCCGTCCTCATCCTCCGCCCCAGGAGTTGCTGCCCTCGGACACCGAGCAGCTAGCCGACGAAGAGGACGAGGAGGAGCCGGAGCCGGAGGAGGAGAGAGCAGGTAGCGGACCATCCGTCAAGCCCCTGATCTCGATCGCAGGACCCGCAACGACAACGACAACGACAATACCGGAAGCGGCAGGAAGCAGACAGGAAACAGACGCAGCGACCAAGGAGGGAAAGGACACCAGCATGGCGGTGGCGCGCAAGAAACAGGACGACAAGTACCTGCTCGCCCTGCGCGAGCTGGTCACCAGCGGGACGGGGGGCAACCGGCAGTGCTTCGACTGCGGCCAGAAGGGACCGACCTACGTGAACATGACGATCGGCTCCTTTGTCTGCACCCGCTGCTCCGGCGTTCTGTAAGTAGTTCGGTGGAATTAACCGAAACCCAACTCCCAAGATCATTCCAGGAGTAACAATGGCAGTCCCCTCCCACACACAGTTTCTGCGAATTACTAGCAGGTCCAGTCGGCCTCTACCTCTGGTGTTTCATTGAGAAGTAGCCCAGGTATACGGGGCTCTGACTGCCATTAGTCATGCTCTGTTATGGAACCATGGAACCACCCTGATAGCGATAACTGCATATATCTTCGGGGCTTAACAACCTCGATTGGATCGATTCGTGTCATTGCACCTTAATGGCTTATAAATAGATTTCAATTTTCAGAAAGGAGGAATGAGGAGCCTCTTGGTTATCGTCGCTCTTGGTTATCGTCGCTCTTGGCTATCGTAACCCCCAGAGCTTGAACTTGTCGGACGACGATTTTCGATCCGATCGCCGATCCGAGAGTGGAGTGACCGATAATTTCCGCTCCGTGCAGCGGATCCCGTCTCCCCATCATTATTTTGTGTGAAAGCGAAAGCAATTTCGAACAATTTGAAACAATTTCGCACAATTTCGGTTTCCTTTCCTTTCGCGAAATGCAAATCGAAGACAAAAACTTTCAATTGCGGCTGCCACTTTTGGGCAGCAAACGAAATTGTTTTGTCTCTCTGCCGGGTGGCGCTTTCTATTCGCATTCGTGTTCGGGGCAAGTTGGCGGCGGATGGCAGCAGCCACCCCCACACTCTGCCCGACAACTTGGCGGCTTGGCAAGGACACCCCTTTCGGGTAATTTGCCAAATTGGCTTTGATTTGTGCGGCGCGCTCGATTATGGAATCGGGGTCACACTCCGACTCCTCCGCACCAGCAGAGCTCTCCGCTGGATGTGATTTACGCATTTCCGGATCAAGCACATTACATGATTGCTCTTCAACTTCCGCCTGGGCCAGGTCCAGCAGCAGTCTCCCACGACCCACTTCGGCCACTCCACTGCTCTCAATTGGACAGCATGCGGGTTGGCTCCCTAGATTCCATCTATCAGCGAACCTGGCTGCAAGTGGCCAACTGCAGTGCGCTCCCCATCTGCCCCACTGGTGACTCATGCCCATTCCTTCGCGTCGTATCCTCAATCATTCGAGTGCTGTTGCCAACTGGCAGGGGAGCCGAGCCAGGGGCTGCTGGCATGTAAATGAAAAGCCGCATAAATGCCGGGGACAGCGAACAAAGGCACTGCGAGAAATCGTGGTAGCTCTTGGGGCATGACTAGAGGCATGATCTGGAGTGCTTCTGCCCTTCGGTCTCCAAGTGTAGGGTGTAACAGGGCTGTGCCTGGAAGGAGGAGGACGTCGCCTGTCCAACCAACTTCCTGGCAGACTGCAATGGCGACGGAGTGCAGGGAATACCAATGAAACCCACTCCGGCCAAGACTCTGGAAATTGGTGTGCATGTTCAGCCCTCCTCACAGTACCGACCATGGAATCCGCTGCAGTCCGGCCGGCCAGTTAATGGAGGAAGCCATGGAGGGGGGAAACCAGTCCAACAGCTTTTGCAGGCATAGCTGTGTGTATTTTAGGGCAGCCACAGTCACAGTCACAGCCGCTGTTGCTGCCGCAGTGCCTCCAATTGCAGACAAATTGTTGCACCTCAATCAAGCAGCAGTTGCCGCCATCTGCTCTCTCGGTCTTTAAGGTTTTCCTGTGGTTGGGAGTGCGAGAGTGGCTTTGGCTTTGGCCCTCTTAGACTTAGACAGCAGCAGCTGGAGTCAAGAAACTTGTTGATTAGATAAGGCGAAAGCAGCGGGTATTGGGAGCAAGTTCCATGGAACGATGAGCCACTTTCCCAGACCAAGCGGCCTCGTCATCATTCCCGATGCGTATCCAGGTTTGCCACAGTCATGGCCACTCGGATATGGTTGCCAGTGGTGGTGCCTCTTTACAGCTTAAGCCACCAATTGTTTCACAAAATATTCCATTCCAGATGGAGGCTCACGTAACAGCTCATTAACTGACAATGTTTCTACGGCTTCTAATAGCTTTTTTTTGGAAATAAGCTTGCCTCTAACAATGGATTTTGGTAAAGAATTCCGTCTGGAAATCCAAAACATGAAACACTAATCTTTTGAAACGAAACTGTTCTATGAATTCTATGAAACTGATAAACTTTTAACAATGTGCCATTTCCTGTTGATTTTCCCATTAATTTTTAGCAAAGTTTTTTGTTCAAAAATACGCTGGAGAGTATGCTGTTTGAGGTCTTTTATCTGGGATGAGGCACCAAGAGGCACATTGCACATATATGCGTCAGCAGGCAAGCTTCCTCGCCGGCGCTGCACTCGCACTCGCCCTCGAACTGGGCCAACTGGCTCGACAAAAAAATAAAAGCCAAAAGCACGTCCCAACCTTTCTCCCGTGGCTGGCTCTCTATCTGCCCCGTCCCAGTGACTCGTCGTATGTAAATTTTCGATTATGAAACAGCATAAACATGGCTGCGTTTGACAGCCCCCGGAAGGGGCAGAGAATCGGGCGGGGGAGGTCTTTCGAGAGGGCCGCACTTTCACCTTTTTATTTCTTTCTTTCTCTCCGCCACGAAGAGGCCAAAACAACAAACGAACAAACCAAAAGCCAAGAGCCAGCGCGTAACAGCAATTAAATATAAATAAGCGGCCAGAAACAAAGCATGTACGGCGGTAGAGCACTCCCAGATGGTTTGGAAAAGGTAGACGTTCCTACTTTTAGCTCCTATTCCGTATATTTTATTCCAAAATGTATAATTCTACTCAGTTTCTGGCTCAAAGGCTTATAGAAATCAAAAGAGAACTTTGGAAGAAAGGTTTATTGAATAAATTTTATTGAAAGAGTATAGTATTCTATTATTTTGGTTGTTTCATGATATAGTTTGCTATTAGAGTAAAAATATGGATTATGAAACCTATACCTTTCAACTTTTAGCTTCATAAAGCTTGTTTTATTCCAAAATTTATAATTCTTCTCAGTTTCTGGCCCAGAGACTTAAAGAAATAAAAAAAAAAATTATTGAAAGATTATTTTGGGAGTATCATGTTATAGTTTTTTAAAAAATAAATAAAAGTATATAATAATTATGGTTTAATGAAACGTATATCTATCAACTTTTAGCTTCATAAAGCTAATTTTATTCCAAATATGTAATACTTCTTAGTGATGACTTGAGTTTCTGACATAAAAGCCTTTAAAAATCAAATCCAACGTTTTAGAAAAGGTTTTTTGAATATATTATTTTAAAAAGAGTAGTTCTATTTGATCATTTTGAACATCCTATATCTAAAATATAGTTAAGAAAACTTATACTTTCCAATCTCTAGCTTTTTGAAGCATATTCCACTTCAATTTTATTAATATTCTCAATGAGAACTTGAATTCCGGGCATAAAAACACGAAAATCATTTAAAAACTTTGCACTTACTGTTTTTTGAATAGTTTTTTGAGTATTTGGTGAATGCTTTGTCCTAAATATGGTTTGAAGTATATATAATGTCCATATCTTAGGTTTAAAAAAGCATATTCCATTTCAAATTTATTAATATTTTCAAAGGAGAACTTGAATTCCGGACATAAAGACACGAAAATCATTTAAAAAAACTGTTTTTTGAATTGTTTTTGAGTATTTGGTGAATGCTTTGTCAAAAAAGGGGTTGGAATATATATAATTTCAATATTTTAACTTTATAAAGCATATTCCATTTCAAATTTATAATTTTTCTCAAAGAGAACTCGATCATCTGGAATAAAGACGCAAAAATCAAAGAAAAACTATTATTATTTTATTAAAAGTAGTAGTTCCATACACCCGGTCCTATATGAAAAGATATGATTGGAAAAACAAAATATTTTCAAACTTCTATGCTTCAAAAAGCATATTTTATTCCAAAAATAATAATTCTTTTGAAAGAGAACTCGAGTATCTGGCCTAAAGGCCTCTAAAAACAAAGCAAATGTTTAAAGAAAGGTTTTTTGAAAAGGTTTTTGAGTATTTGGAGAGCGCTCTATAAAAGTTATGATTTGAAAACTGTAGACTTTCCAACTTATAGCCCCACCATCACTCGTTGTCTTCCTTCTAAAGGCATAGAGGCTTATAAAAATCGAATAAAATGTTTGAGGAAATGTTTTTGAAAAGCTTATAAGGAGGAATGGGCTTTGGAAGGGGTTAGGGGGGATTGCGATAGGGAATAGGAGGAGGAGGTGTGATAGGAGGGGAGGGGTGGGCCACCAATTACTGCGCAGTTTTGATTCACTCGCACACTCACACTCGAGAGCCGCATAAAAGGTGTCGTTGTTGTAATTGCCATTCGTTCCTTTGTTTAGCTTTTTTCCCCTCCCCCCCCTGCCCCACCCTCCTTGGCCAACAGCCCCTGCCACCCCCAGACACTGCCTAGCTGTTTTGGCGTTCGCCTTGAAATAGAGATTTCAATTCTATTAATAATGCAGAGGCGCAAACGCCAAACGACAAGTTATTCGGCTCTCGATTCTCCTCCGGCTGGGAGTGCAGTTCGAATGGGAATACATATTGGCTGGGTGGGTGGGGCAGGGACTGGGGGAAGTGGTGCTCTAGTTTGGGTGCCCCGGGTGCCATTCCCTCGGCGCCCTCGGAACAGCTGGAGAGGCCAATTAAGAGCGAAGCGGCACTGAGAACGGAGAGTGGAAGGCGCCTGCCCACACAGAGATTTATGGCTTCTGCTTGGCCCGCTATCGGGAGGCCTTTTTTGGAGCCTGCTGGGTGCTCTCGATGGCCTCTGGCACAAGTCCTGCCGTCAGCAAGGACAGTGGAGCAGACTCCTGGAGTCTTCTCAGTTGTGAGAACTGCCCAGTTTTAGATTCCACTTTTTGATGGAAGACAACCACTGTGGCAGTCTGAAAAGAATCCGGAGCAGGAGATGGCGTAATCGGGCTGCCCACACGGCTTTGTCCGAGAAGTCTTGCTGGCTCAATGGCAGATCCGGAGGTCCTTTTGCATTTTTCATCCGCCAGCCACGGCCACCGAAGGAGCTCAAGGCTCTTTGGGCAATTTGCAGCTCTGGCTGAGACGGCGGCCTGGCATTATTAAAATATTCATAGAGTCCTGGCCTCCGACCCCTCCCGAGGACTGCCGCGTTTAATTTATTTTGTGCGACGACTCTGCGCCAAAATTGACACAGCCATTCGAAGAATAAACTTTATAATAAAGAGATTTCACATAAGGATTTCTCTCAGTGCACTGACGACACTCACATATTCGGTTAGAAGCGGCACTGGCATGGACAAGCAGGCAGGGACGCCTACGCGAGTCCCAAGGCAGGGAGCTGGGGGAGCCAAGAACGGGAATTGGAATCGGAATGCGTGGGATTCTCTTTCCATCTGGCCTGGCCTGGCCTAATTGAGTAACGCCACACCAAGAGGGGGGGCTGGAGGAGAGACTGCACTGCAGCGGAAGAAAAAACTGCAACGTCTGTTGGAAATGTTTCCAGTGGTGTTTCGTTTTTGTTCGCTTGCCACTTTGTGACTCGGCATAGCTTTGTAATTAAAATGCTCCGCAGCTGGACAACATTCGGTATTCAGAGTGGGTCAGCTCTTTTTTTCTTAGTGGGTCAGCGCAAAAAGCAGTGGCTCAGCTCCCGACGGCAGATTCTCCATTACCGGCTCCCTGGCTTTCCAGTTTTCAGCTCGACTGGTCTGGGAACCGCCTCGCATTATGAATGAGCCGAGCCAGTCCCCCCCCCTACTACTGCCAGCCCGGAAATATTCCAGAGCGGAGATCAGTGTCTTGCGGTATATGGGGTAGGGTGGCGACCTTGAGCTCCAATTTCCCCCGAGAGCTCTTGACCGTGGGATCAGAGTGGCAATTGGGGGAGGGAGACCGTGTCTAGTCCGGACTTTTGCCTTCCGTTCGACTTTGGCCCGGAGCCTTGGCTCACTTAGAGTGTTTGCCGGCGAGGTCAGTTATTCGCTTTTTAGCGCGGGAAGAGCTGAGAAAACAGAACCAAAGTTGTCGCAGTTTTCATTTATTTGCCAAACAGACTCTAGCACCTCTCGAAACAAGTACAGTAGAGCCATAGTTTGTTGGAAATTATTAGTACGAATTATATTCCAGAATAAAGTGCAGATATCTATGATGTTTACGCTTCGAAATCCCCTAGCTGCCAATCCACATAGGAAGCGGAAACAGATGGTTCTGTTTACGGAAACTTCTACGCAGCGGTTTGTATAAATACTGAACTGGGAGGAGAAATGAATCCACTGAGAATCC
Organism: Drosophila monieri; assembly: GCA_035047585.1. Taxonomy (NCBI): domain Eukaryota; kingdom Metazoa; phylum Arthropoda; class Insecta; order Diptera; family Drosophilidae; genus Drosophila; species Drosophila monieri. Next base: position 2,833,564 of record JAWNPJ010000079.1, on the reverse strand, counting down.
GACATCTGAGGCTCTACTGTGCCTGTAAATCTCAAAGATTAAATGCCCAGCTCCGAGGCTCGCCTTGTGTGTCACTTGGCTGCGGTTTGAAATTGAAACCGTGTGGTATTTTTAGTTCTGGAGAAGCCTGCCTCCCGGCTACGGCAAGTGTTCCAGCTTGATGGACGTTTGGTGTCAGCCACCGGGGACGCCACCCACAAAGGCCTCGTTCGCCTGTTGATTCATCAATGGCACTTGGCTTGGCTCTGGAGGTCAATAGCAACGGAAATATCAGCTCCGAGCGTGCTTTATGACGATTTCTGGAGCCACGAACAATGGAACCAAGAACCAAGCATCAAGAGCAGACAAAGAGCTCGGCCCAGCTCAGAAGTGGAGATGACAAAGCCGGGCCGCTAATTAGTTCCATAATTGCCCTTCGATGGCAGATCGCCAGGGTGGGCTCAAGGGGGCGTGAGTGAATTTCCCCGTTTCGGGGGAGTCGCCATTCCTAGAACGTCGGCCCCTTGACTCCCACTTATCGCACTTGTCATCCGCATGGGCTGCTGTCTGATACGCATTACGCCGGACCTTCCCGCCGGGTCTGGCGACAGTCGCATTCCAAGCTCGTCGCCAGTCACCGCTCATCTGCCAGAAGCAGAAAGTCACAATCCAAACAGTGCTCCCCGGTTCCCGTTTCCCGATTAGGACCATTCCGTAGGCGGTTCCAGTGCAGTAAGTCTCGGAAACTAATATTTAAATTCCTTGAAACTGAGACTGAAACGGAAAAGTGCAGGCTTAGATGTTTTTTGTTGAAAAAAATGAGTGAAGTGCCATGATTCAAACTATTTCACAAAAATTTATACTTTTTATTAATTTTTAAGTAAGGATCAGCAGGAAATCTAGGTCGATATCTAACCGATCCTCGAGCGGAATACCTTAAACATCTCGTAGATCGATTCTCCATAAAATCCTGCATTAAAATACTGAAGAAAATGTTTCTTTCTAATTTTTTTGTACTTTTTTCCGGATGACCCTCTTGAATAGTTGAGCGAAATAGTGGGTCTGGCAATGACGGCTTTCGGAGGACCATATCTCTGTAATTATTCATCAGATCCTGGCGAGGAATATCTTAAAAGATTTGTAGATCAATTCTCCATCAATCTGCATTAAAACCTGAGAGCAAGATATTTTTCACATTTTTTGTCAAATTTTCTGATCGGAGATGGAGAATTGTAGAAGGGTGCCCCCCATGGCCCCCAGCTAAAGCTATATCTTTGCCAATAATCATCCGATTCTGGAGCGGAAGGTCTTTAATGACTTGTGGATCGATTCTCCGTCAATCTGCATCAAAATCTGGAAATAAAATATTTTTTAGATTTTTTGTGCAATTTTCTGGGGGCTCCCCTGCGAAAATCCACAAAAATGCATGGAGCCACTATAGGGCCCACAGCGAAGACTATATCTTTGGCAATATTCATCCGATTCTTGAGCGGAATGCCTTAAACGATTCGTAGATCGATTCTCCGTCAATCTGCATTAAAATCCGGGAATAAAATATTTTTTAATTTTTTTGTCAAAATTTTCTGGAAGAGCCTCTTCAAAAAAGCAATTGAAGCACAATATGGATATCAGTGAAGGCCATATATTGGCCAATATATATCCGATCCGCAAAAGGAATATCTTAAAAGATATATAGATCGATTCTCCTTAAATCTGCATTAAAATCTCAGACAACAATTTTTTAAATATTTTTTGTCAATTTTTCGGGTGGTTCAAAGTCCACCATATGGGGAGATGCAGTAACAATATGACGACTTACGGAGGTCATATCTAGGTCTACATTGATCCGATCCATAAGCAGAATATCTTAAATGATTCGTAGATCGATTCTCTACTGATTTCTGCATTGAACCAAAAACGAAAAAATATTTTTAAATTTTTTGTTCAATTTTCCGGGTAGACCCCTTGATTGAGGAACCCCTTGATTATAGGCCACATCGAAGCCTATATTTATTTCAATTCCTATTCGATTTTTGAGTGAAATATCTTAAAAGATTCTTTAATCGATTCTCCATTCAAAACTGCATTCAAATCCTTAAAAAACATTTTTTAAACATTTGTTGTGCATTTTTTTAGGTCACCCTCTTAAAGACAAGAGAGAGAAGCAGTGGATGTGCCTATATGGCGCCCTGCAAAGGCGAGATCTCGGCCATTCTCCAACCGATACTTGCTTGGAATATCTTAAAAGATTCGTAGATCGATTCTCCATAAATCTGTGCAAAAATCAGAAACCAAATAATTTCTTCCACTTTTTATATATTTTTGTGGTGGTCCCTATATCTCGTTGAATATTAAATTGTTTTTTATTTTTGGACTCTGTTCCAGACAATTGATTTCAACTCGAACTGGTGGCTGGTAGTGATGTGGATGTTATTGATTCATAAAAGTCATAAAAGCCAGCCACTTGGGGGATTTCGTAAGCATTCTCCCTCCGCAAACTGGTCCAGATAGTGACCTTAGAAAGTGTTGTGTTGAGAGAGTGGGCCACTAAAATGAAATTAGCACTGGGAGTGGCTGTAGCTGGCTGGCTGGAATAACGGTAATGGCTGTTCCACTGGCCCCAGCCTCAGAGGTGCTCTTTCTCCAGGCCCTGCCTCCCCCCCAGAAGCCGGACGGGCAATGGCTTCGGGCAAGGTCTTGGGTTCTTTGGAAATTGACTAATTGCTTTGCTCAGCTTTACAGTGAATGAGTGCCCCCCCTTTGGATATACATATGTTTGTATGAGATATTGTGGAATTGCGAAAGTTGGCGTCGCTCTTGAACCCCCAATAGCGCCCCAGACCCGTGACTCATGACGGGGAAACATTCAGGAATTGCGTGGAAGCTCGTTGTTTTGTTTCAGTTTCAGTTCCAGCTTGTGTTTCTGTATTTCATTTTATGGAGATTAGTGGCTCTCAGAAAGGGTGTACTAGGGGTGTACTATACGTAGTATTTGAAAAACAACAGATCTTAATCGTTTCTGTTTACTGTTTCGACTCAATAGTTCACCCACGAACGAGCAGGGAAATATTATTGATGAAATTATAAACAGACCAGAATCTGTTTCTATATAATACAGTATATATATAAAATAGATGTATGATTCAGAGCGTTGATCTATAATTTAAATAATTATTCGGCAGAGACAGCTAAGCTACCCCTTCAGAAATCAAAAGTTCAAACGCTCATTTCTGCCATAAAGTATTATTTATTTTCCGTCATAGTTTAGTTTGCAGTTTGCCGTGTTTTGCGGCTGTATCTGTAGCTATTTTCGTCATTTCCAGCTACTTGTTGGCTTTTTTTTTTTGCCGCAACACTTGGTGGAGCTGTCGAAGTTGTCAGAGCCGGAGACCTCCGACTTCCCATCTGAACGTCATGCGGTCGGTGGGTCCCAGTCCCCGATTTCGCCTCAAATTTTGTACTTCATAGATTGCTCTTGCATTGTTTTTGCCTCTTGGCTCTTAAAGGTTTTATTTCTAAGGTAGGTTTAGCCGCAACGAGTTTTACTTTTGCTTTTGTTAGAGTCGATTTTTTTTTTCTTCACGCTGAGTGCGCAAAATGCGCAAAAAACAAGTTTTGCACTTTTGAGCAAGGAAATCGCCAGTGTGTGTGGGGCTGTGATTGTAAGCTAAGCTTTTTGTTTATCTGCCTTACAGTCGGCACTGTCTCAGTCTGGGTCCCAGCCTCTGTGTGTCTGTTCGGTTTAATTTTTCGTTGGATCCACTTGTGCCAAGCACGAAGCGAAACCGAATCCGAGATCTCAGATCTGGGGATCTCCGATGGCGGACCCATCCATCCGGCTGAGCCAGCCCGGAGGCTGTGTCGCAGTTTGGGGGGGTGGAGGACGAGGACCCTTGGAAAAGTGGCTCATAAATTCGTTTGCTAATAATGAATGTAACCTTTTTTCGACCCAACTCTATGGCTAAGGTCACCCCCACTCCGACTGGCCCACAACTTAGTAAGAAGATACTTTAGAAGCCAGCTCAGACATATATTCCTAAACGACTTTGAGTTCTAAACGAGCCATTAAATGGTTAGGTGTTCGAGCTGCCCTGGCACGACCTCCACTGCTGGGGTGTGACACAGTTTCTGTTCTGCCTTGTCGACTCCCAATTAGCATTGCAATGCATTCTCCGGTTCCCATTGTCTCCCAGCTGGCCAGTGCCATACAGAGTGTATCTGTGTATCTTTGTATCTGCAGCAACGTGTTGGTGCATAGTTCGTTCCTCAATTATCACTGAAATGCTAAAATGCAAGCCGCTTTCAAGCCAAATAGATCATCTGTGCTAGAAGCATATGGAATATTCATGGGAGGTTGGCTTCCAAGAACCTCGTCGAAGGGGGGGCTGTCGCTGCACCTGCCACTTCCCACATCACTCGCACCAACAAAGGCCTCAGCTGGTGGAAATTTGCAGTCATTACTGCGGCGATTGTCAATTACCTCTGCCACTGTCGCTGCCACTGCCTCTGCCCCTGCCTTAAACGGTGGGCGGGGCCCATTGAGTGCCTCTAATGCCACTGCCGCAGCGGCCAACTTTCACTTTCTCCTCCACAGTGGCGCTGGATTTCAAAAATAGCCACACTGCCACTGGCTGCCACATGGCATCCCATTCTGCTGCTCGCTCGGTCTTGGTTTTATTTTTGTTTCTTTTTCCACTCGCAGCTGCCACTGCAGTTGCAATGGCAGTTGCCAAGCACCTCCCCCCCTTCTCCTCCGGGTCTCTTAATCCCAATCCTCTAACGAACTCGCCGTGGATGGGGGCCACTCTGGTTGCCACTTAAGTGGTGTTGGCACTGCGCTCGCTGAAAAGTAAATAGGATTAGAGCGCCGAGTAGAGTCGGAAGGCCACTTTGTGAGATCGGGGTCACGGAAGGTGAAGTAACAACCTAATAAGGTTACCAATCCGCCACTACGCACAGATTTTCTGATGCCTGTTGCTCCGGCGTCGGACTTCCTCCTTCTTCGGGCTTCACAGATCATTTAGTCGCCGGCGGAAGTAGTCCTCAGCTGCTTTACTTTAACCCTGATCCGCTCCGGTGGCCAAGGCGGTGGTGCGAAGGCGGAGGAGTCTCTCCACTCCACTTCACTTAAGTGAGAGTTGATTGTTTTTCCTCCTCCTCCACAAATCTTTCGCTTTTCCTTCCCTTTAGGTTGCTTTAGGTTGAGCCAGAATGGCATTAGAGGAGCTGTGATGACAAAGGAAATGGATGCCCCCTTCCCATTGCTCTCCAATAAACAGCTTGTTAATGATTTCTTAGCTCGTGGTGCTCCCTATTTGTTACATCCATGTAACGACCAGACTGTTCTGGCCCGTTTTGGCCCGGCTTGTAGTTAACCGACAACTACCAGCTACCAGCCAACTGAAGCCAGTGGAGCGTTCATGTGAAACGTCCAGTTTCTGGCTCTGCTTCTTCTTCTGGCCATGCATATTTGGCCCTCTTGTTGTTGTTGTTGTTGCAACTACCATTTGGCTGTTGCCATGTTGGAGTCTCTAGGCAGGCCGTTCCATGGGGCTGTTACTGGTTTTCTGATGGTTCGTGTGCTCGTTTTCGTGAAAATTCGTGAAAAACCGAAATTAGCCGTCGTTCCGAAGCGAATTTGCTGGAAAAGTCTCCATCTCTCCGCCACACTCCCCTCCCTCCGGCGCCCATCAACGCCCCTCGGTTTAGTTTATGGGTTTCATTTTCCGTGCCATTCTGGCCACTCCAAGTGCTCCAATTGCTTCGTTCTGGCCCCAAGGCCAGCGCAATTCATTTGCGCAATTAACCAAAATTGAACGGCCATTTGCCGGGCCATTCCGGGCCCAAGTGGGTCAAAGAACCACCACCACTACCACCTGACTCGGCTCTGGTGGGGATTGGGGGGACAGTTTTGGGGGAAATCTTGAGCAATTTCCATAATAGAAATAAATTACTTTGGAGGCACTGCGGATGAAAATGATGAACAAATACCATCCTCTCTTTACAGACGCGGCCTGACGCCACCACATCGTGTGAAGTCCATCTCCATGGCCACATTCACCCAGGACGAGATCGACTTCCTGCGGACGCACGGCAACGAGCTGTGCGCCAAGACCTGGCTGGGCCTGTGGGATCCCAAGCGGGCCGTCCACCAGCAGGAGCAGCGCGAGCTGATGATCGACAAGTACGAGCGGAAGCGCTACTACCTGGAGCCGGCCAGCCCGCTCAAGTCGCTGGCCAACGCGGTCAACTTGAAGTCCGCCCCAGCCCCCAGCCATGGGCAACAGAATGGCCACCACAACGGATACGCCAGCATTCATCTGACGCCACCGGCGTCCCAGCGCACCACGGCCAACGGCCTGCAGAAGATGTCCCACTCCTCCTCCTCCTCCGGCAGCTCGGCGTCCATCAGCAGGCCGAGCCACCACCACCACCACCACCAGAATCATAGCAGCAGCAACAACAACCACGACGCCTTCGGGCTGACCGGAGGCCTGAGCAGTCTCAACAGCGCCGGCTCCACGTCCACGGGCGCCCTCTCGGACACGAGCAGCTGCGCCAGCAACGGCTTTGGCGGGGACTCGGACTTTGTGGCCGACTTTGGATCAGCCACCATATTCGATGCCACCTCGGCGCGGTCTGCCGGATCGCCGGCTGTGTCGTCTGTGTCCTCCGTGGGCTCCAGCAACGGGTATGCCAAGGTGCAGCCTCTGAGGGCGGCCCACCTCCAACAGCAGCAGCAGCAACAACAGCAGCAGCTCCTCAATGGAAATGGACACCAGGGAACGGAGAACTTTGCGGACTTCGAGCATGCTCCCATCTTCAATGCAGGAGGTGAGTCTGTCCGGAGGAGTCCTTGTCTTCCATTTTGAGTTCAGCAACACAGGACACTTTATCAATCAATCCTTTGATTCCTTCGAGTATACCGTCATAAACATTCCAAATCCCAACACCACAGAGCATATGCTCGACGATTCACACGCTCCTGCACCTTCTGCTTGAACGCAATGGCTTAAGCTTTGGCTTCCTCAAGATCCTGCAGCTTCCGTAGCGCCTGCCGCTCTCCTCCGTTGAGCAAATCTCTAATCTCTTTGTTTTCCGGCCGATCCCTAAGCTCTAACCATCCACAATTGGGTCAGCGATTGGAGCAGGCGCGACTTCCACGATCCCTTCGACGATTGGGACGAGTCGCCGCCTCAGGTCTCAAGTCCGCCTCCAGTTCCAGTTCCAGCTCCAGCTGCCGTTTCGCTTCCAGTTTCTTCGATAGCCTCACCACTTGCGACCGTTCGGGAAGAGCCAGAGTTGGCGTGGAACTTCTGGCAGGAGGAGATGCAGGCGGAGCCGGAAGAGCAAGACTACTCCGTTTTCCAAAGCACTCCCACAAGCTCCTCCAGCGCCGGGGAAGCGCCAGCGTTGCCCCTGTCGCCCTCGAATCCCTTCCTGCCCTACCTCCTGAATCAGCAGCCGCAGACGCCGCAACACCTCCGAGAGGAGCCCCTCTCCTCCGCCTCCTACTCGTACTTGTTGTTTAGCTCGATCTCGAACGACTCGCAAGAAGCGGCTCCCCAGGCGGAGGACGAGGAGTCGAATATCCTAAATGCCAATTTCCATGATTTCTTTACTTGGAGTAAGTTTTTCGGTTGCCTTCAGTTGAGTTGAGTTGAGTTGAGTTTCTGTTTTGGTTGCGTTTGGCTCGTTTCCGTATTCCAGTTGCTGTGTTTTTAGTTTGCCGTTGAGTTTTATGTTCCATTGGATCCCTGGATGACCTTTTCCAATCCTCTCATTAACTGGACATGCCCTTTCCAGGTGCCCCCTTGCAGAACGGCCACGCGACTAGTCCGCCGAAGAACGGCAGCTCCGGTATGGCGCCCACTGAGGACCGGTATGCCGCTCTCAAGGATCTCGACGAGCAGCTGCGGGAGCTGAAGGCCAGCGAGGTCAGCTCGGAGGCGCCCACGCCCACAAACGGCAATGGCAACGGCATGCCCGATACCTTCGGCAGCGGTAAGTCCTTCACAACGAGAATCCTCTGCCCTAAGTACTCGCTAATTGGATCCTTTGTCCTCCACAGCCGCCATCCTCAACAACAATCCAAATCCCTTCAAGGGCCAGCAGCAGCAGCAGCTCAGCAACCACGTGGTGAACCCATTCCAGCAGCAGCAGCAGCAACAGAATCTCTACGGCCAGTTGACGCTCATACCAAATGCCTACGGCAGCAGTCCCCAGCAGCCGCCGAACGGCCTCCAGATGGGCCATCTTCTCCAGCAGCAGCAACAGCTCCAACAGTCTCAGCCCCAGACGAGTTTCTTTAATTTTAACAACAACGGGTTCGCCATTTCCCAGGGCCTGCCCAACGGCTGTGGCTTCGGCAGCATGCAACCTGCTCCGGTTCTGGCCAACAATCCCTTTGCAGTGAGTAGGAGGATGGCTGAGGTGGGCCTGTTTGCCAACTGACTCTGTAGCCCATAAGTCTTGGGATAATAGATAAGGAATTTTCGGTTCAGAGTCAGTTTGTAAACAGCCTGCACCTTGGCTATGTTTACCCAAGACATACAAGCTTCTTAAACACCTTTTCTTGCCTTCCAGGCCAGCGGCGCCATGAACACCAACAATCCATTTTTATGAGACCCGACGCGGAGCAAGTCGCCCCTCGCCGAGTGGCTGAGGCGCTGAGCCAGCGAACAAAGCTGATTCGGAAGAGGGCCCGTCCTCGGAGTGCGAGGGAACCGAACCGAAATTAGTCCATTTAACGAACAATAGCATTAATCTATACACATAATACACGCCGGAGAGCAGTCTCCGTGTACATAAAGCGAATATGTACACGCCGCAAGCTCCGTGCCGCTCCAGCCGGCTTCAGACCGGCATCTGTCGAACAAAGTGGCCGGGTGGGTGGCGTCGATATATTCTTTTATATGGTAACTCTATTCTAACGTTAACGGAACCGGATAAATGTATTTGCCGAGCTCCCTAGAACTCTCTTCTTGTACTAAGCCCACACACACACAAGACACACCCAGACTCTTAACTGGAGCTTGGGCCCAGCCAAGTGCCGCCACAAACTAACGAAACTACTAACCTAGTGGCCCCAGGTTGGATGCAGCTGGCCCAGCCTCGATTGCATGGACGATTCCCATGATACATATTTGTTTGTGCTTGTCCTCGTCCTCGTCCTAGTTGGTTTCGTGGTTGTCCCTCTTAGCACCTGTTTTGCGGATAAGAACTCTGTCAGTTATTGATTGTGTGGCCTTAATAAGATTATAAAACTATATAATATAACGTACTACTACATATACGGATATAGATACAGATACAGATATATACAATATGCTTTTGTACCTAATGCATTGCTTCTTGTTTTCATTGCTAATCAATGTGCTAAAAAAAAAAAGGAAAAAGATACTGTCGTACGTGCGCTATTGAATGTGCAGATTGCTCAACCTTAGTTGCACCACCACATCGTCGGACGTCTGTACATATTCTGTCCGATCGTAAGCCCCATGTAATACATAGAGCCCAGAGCCCAGGCCCATCCATCCATCGACCCAAATCCATGACTCAACTCACCGTTCACCGCTCACATGTCCAGATAAGAAGCAAGAGTTTTTCCATTTTTTAGCCTTAACGTGTCAAACATTATCGAAGCCTTAACTTTATTTAAACTACGGAATTTCAATAAAAACAAATAAGAACGCTGACGTTGTTTGTCTCTTATTATTGCCATTTTTTTTAGATATAAATGTACTAACATTTGTTGGCATACTGTTATCCTTTAACCCCATATCCCAGATATCCTGCTCCCCCAAACCACAAGTAAGTACAACACCAGGACCTTTTAATTTTCTGAATGTATTTTATTCATGTCCGTTTCGGTATAATTTCTAGTTTGTTCGCTTCGTCTTTAGTACTAGTTGGTTTAGCAATCGTTTAAATTACTATAAATTATTTAAGTTTATTTTACGTACTCGTATAATGTAGATTTATAATTTAAAAATTCGCGTATGAAAGAAAAGTCGAAAGTCATTTCACTGGCAGCCACTCTTCCGTCCCTTCGCTAATTACTTTGCTAAAAACTAAATATCGAGTTAAAAAACAAAACAATAATCGTAAAAGTAGGCATTTAAATGAATACTAAACAAAAAGGAAAACAAAATAATAGCGTATAATAATTATTAAACAGAATTTAAAGCTGGAATAGCTGCGGTCGCTACTAAAGGTAATGCCTGGAGAAGAAAGAGTGCCTAGGCTAGCATCGCATCACTGTACAGTATGGCCCATGCTTGTATGCCGCCCTCCTCGGTCCTCCGCGCACGCCAGTAAACGATTAGATTTTTTTTTAATATTTATGCGGAAAACGTGGCCCGTAAATATCGAGTGTATGTTGCAGTTGCGCCTGCAGTTGAGTTGGTTATATCCGTAGTCGATAATTAATGAAATGACTGTAGGAGCGATCCTCACTCTGGCTGTGTGTTTGGGTTAGGTGTTGGCCTCCAGGAACCTGGTGTCCAGGACGACCACTATGTATGTACAGACACGAAGTCGAAATCTGCGGATTGGCTACGATAGTACGTACGGATAATAGACATAATATGTATATCGTATCATTATTCGTATTACATGCCCAATATTCTGGCTAAAAGCGATCATCTCCTCCTCCTCTGTGTACATCAGTCTGCTACGACTTGTATAGTATATAGTATAATATGTGCACATGTATGGTATGGTATGTAATATGTAAATGTATTGCATCTTGACACCTAGAATTGCTCGAATCGAATGTGATTATTTCGTTAGTTATCCTCCCGCTAACATAGCCAATGCGCTAATTTAGTTAATTCAAGTGTATATAAAAGTACAAAAACGGTTCTCTATCGTGGCCCTATATACGGGATCTATATACACACGCTGGTCTGATCCTCATCCTCCTCCTCGTCCTCTCTATAATCCGAACTCAGGTCTTAATCCAAAACGAATCATAATCGAACCGAACTACAATAAACTACACGTCGCGCCGAGCTGAGCTGCCTACAATTAGCCTTGTGGTATAATCTTTGTGTTGCATAATGTGGATGTTGCTGAATACGGGTAATATGGGTTGTGGATGCTGAGATTCCGCTTCCGATTCCGGACGATGCACACTTTACGTGCCATTGGCCTTCGGCAGGGACCGCACCAGATACAGCTTCTCGCCCTGCTTGTTCGTGTAGATGGGCGCTCTTTGGTAGTGGTCGACCAGCTGGTCCAGGGAGTGGAACTTGCGCTGTCCGATGCAGTACATGTTCTGCTCCACGTGCACGCGGAAGTGCTTGTTTCGTCCCGGGGCTTTTAACGAAACCGAATAATCGCCCATCTGCAAGGGGAATAGATTCTTAGAATCTGTACAGTACTAACTATAATCTATATACTAACGTTAGTCTCACTGTCTCTGATGAGGAAGTCGCCGTCGTGGCCGTGCCCGTTGAGCACCGTGTCGCACTGGCTGCGGGTTATGGCGCCGTAGTACCACGACTTGCCGGCCAAGTTGGGTCTCTCGATCGGCTGGCCGGAGGGCTGCGACGCAGACTTGTTGCCATCGTTGCGGCGCTCCATGGAGTCGCTGCCACCACCGCCGCCTCCGCCACCGCCGCCTGCTCCTCCGTTGCTGCCGCCATTCCCGTTGCCAGCGGCACTCGTGTTGCGATACGGCGTGGCCAGGTAGTCGTTGAGCTCTTGGAGATAGTTGCGTGGAACTAAACCGACTTGGCCCTGGTTGTTGCGAGCTTTGTACCAGTCCGGATCGGAGGCAGGCCGATCCACGATCTCCAGGCGATCACCCTTCTCGAACGATAGCTCCTGGTCGTTGTTTGACGTGAAGCTGTAGAGAGCAACCTGTGGGGGGAGGGAATGGGGAGTTACTATCCAGTCTAGTTTAGAACATCCTGGCTACCAGGACTCACCACAATGTCGAGCACATTCTCCGCCATGGCATAGGTGTGGATCTCTCCATCGTTATCACAATCTTCCGTTGTGTAGTTGCTGGGGAACCAGCCGACGGAGTTGCCGCTCTGGCCGCGCCACCAGCCGTCGTTGGACTTCTCCAGGATGAGGATCCGGGTGCCCTTGGTCAGCGAGAGCTCGTCCGGCTGCTGTGCCTGGTAGTTGTACTTGACGATCGCCGAGCCGATGGCCTCGGCGGGATCCGGGGGCAGTCGTCGGGACATGGTCGGGCTTTCGATCTGGCGCGAGGGCGAGCAGTTGGGTAGCGTCTTCGATCCGGAGCCCTTTTTCACCTTCTTCTTGATGCTGCACGGGATACAAAGAGCAGAGCAGAGGGATAGGCCAGGATCAGATACGATATCGTACGGAATACAAAGTTTGGAAGGATTCAGACTTATTTTTTGTTAGTGAGACTAGTTCTAGTTCGGTCGGGGTTAGTGGGGTGCTCCGAGTGAGCTCCGGAGTTGGAGTCGGAATCGGAGACGGAGTCGGAGTCGGGGCGGGGCTCAACAGACAACAAAATCAAAACGAATTTGTTATCTCGATTACGAAATACAAAATACAAAAGCCGAAAGCAGTAAACTCGGGTAGGGGTAGGCGCAGGAGGATTAGGAGGCTTAGGAGGAGGAGGTGGAGGGCAGGAGGTGGTTAGTACGGATTAAGATACGTCTACGGATTAAATTTTCAGATACAAATACAGATACAGATACTGAGAGCTTAGTTCTGCTGAAATCAGAGCAAGAAGAACGCTTAGGTTTAGTGAGGGACGTGGACCGAGGCCGAGGATTCGGACGCACCTGTCGAAGAGCGAGGGCTTCTCCTTCTTAACGTAGTTGCTGGGCACATAGCCGGACTGGTTGCGGCTGTTCTGGACGCGCCACCAATGCTTCGAGTCGTCCAGCAGCAGGTAGCGCTCGTTCTTGCGCAGATCCAGCTCCTGGGCACCTTGCGCCGCATAGTCGTACTTGGCTACCACGTAGCAGACGTCTTCCTGAGATTTGCCTGATGGGGGAATGGATGGAGTGGAGGATTAGACTTGTCTCAAGTGTGATTGGATAGATGACTCACCGTGCTTCATGTTTCCCGCCATTGGTTGGGTTCCAGTGTTGCTGTAGCACCCGCTTCCGTTGGCGCCTCCGCTGCCGTTGCCGCAGTCGAGCGCTGGTTGGCCGAAGGTCACACTTTTGTGCTGGGCACTGCACGAGGATGCGGTGGACAGGGTGCGGTGGTGTAGCTGCTGCTGCTGCTGCTTGGTGAGCGACGCGTGCCGCTGATGGTGGGCAGGTGAGCCTGGAACGGGCACTGGTACCTGGGGACGGTACTGGTAGATCTGATTCTGGTTGAGATTCAGGTTCTGGTGCTGCGGCAGCTGTGGCGGATACTGTTGCGAGCTGCTGCTGCTGCTGCTGGCTGAGGAGTCGGGGATGTTGCGCACGAACCGCTGGGGGTGTTCCAACATTCCAGACTGGCTGCTCCTCCGCCTGGGGGGGATACTTGGTCCTCCAGTTGGTTCAGCTGCTGCTGCTGGTGATGGTGCTCCTGGAGGCAAGAGTCAGTGTTCTTGGAGTTGGACTTTCGAGATTGGATCTGGATGATGATGATGATGATGTGGATGTGGTGATCGTGATGGTGATGGGTTATGTGGCGCTGCTGGTTGTGGACACTCTAAGCATGCTGCAGGAGGCTGCAGCCTTCAGCCCATGCATTCTCACTGGGAGCATGGTCAAGGGCGTGGGCGTGGCAAAAAGTAAAACGGTAAAAGATGGAAAAAGCAAACACAAAAACAAGCGGAGCGGGAAGGAAAAGAAAAAAAAGAGGAAATAAAATGCAAATAGCTTGGATCTTGGCGGATCATGGAAGCGGATCATGGAGAGTGCCTGGGAGAGCGGCTAAGAAGCGTGAAATGATTAGCCCAACAGATACAGGTCTCCAAGTACTCCAAACGAACTAAAAATTAGCGCGATTTGATGGTTGAATGTGTGGTTTTTGGGTCAGCGCTGGTCCGACCATGATGGCAGTGTTGTGTGACTGGAGGGGGGGATCATGTGGCATGGGGATGGGACTGGGAGGAGAGGGAGGCCCGCCGGCCGGCCATTCCAGTTAGGCGGCAATTAAAATCTGAGCAAGTGAAAGTTTTCCAATTGAATCCAATTGCCGGAGCAGCTTCGGCTATCGGTTCGGATGGCGACTCAGGCACTGCCCCTTCGCGCGGCACAATGGCCTCCATTTCGGGCCAAAGTGTCAGTCAGAGACCGAGCCAATGAGTCACAAACGGGTATTGGAAGTGTGTGCTTTTCTTGGTCGCGATCTCTGGCTAGAGACTTGGGCTCTTGGCCAGTTCGTTGGCCCGCTTGGCTGGCCAGCAAAATCAAAGTCAATGTCAGGCCGCACCAAGGGCCACAAATAATTAAAAATCAATAAGTGACGGGCTAGACGGGCTAAGAAGCCCTCCGTCCATCCGCCTGTCCATCGGGGCTTTGGGTTTCACTTTTGTCTGGTGGCTGGGAGGAAACCCCTGCGGAAGCCCTCCATCTTAAGGGGCTATTACCTAAGCTGGAGCTAAGATGAGGTAGACCTTCTCGATAAGAAGCTTCCTGCTTGAATGCCATCGATAAGGCAACTCCTCCACATTGGTCACCGATTGGTAAGATATGGGAAAATCAGACCCCTCGAGTGACTCACAGCCACCATTGTGTTTGTTTTCGTTTTCGGGCAAATAGTTTATGGAACTGTCGGACTTGCGGGAGAAAGCTGAGACTGCAACCGTGACAGATGGCCGCCCAGCAAGAACCCGAAAACACAGTCTCTGATAAGGAGGAGGCACCTCAGGTAGGGTGCCCCAAAGAGGAGGGGGGGAGTAGCGAACACGAAACGCTTCGCTGGCTGCCTGCCAATGAACTGCACCGCCGATTGGGATTTTCTTTGGCTTGGCAATTGTTTTGTTATTGTTTTTGTTTGGAGCTTGCATAAGCCGAAGAGCCAAGACATTGACAAAGACAGCCCCCGGCACACTGAGAGAAACGGCATGGCATGGAGGAGGGGGCTCTTGTGGGAAGCCAACTGCCAAAGAAATTAGAAATTATGTCGTCTTCCAGAGAAAGAGTTGCACGTGCTGGGGGGCATGAGGAAGGGGCAGGGGCATGCGATCGGTTCCATTCGAGGGCGTATCTGTGTCCACTCCAGGAAGCCCTGCCAGTGGCCCCCAAAAACGGGCCATTCTGTTCTTTCCGAGTGAGTTACGACGACTCTGCTGTCGGTGGGGGCGGAGAATCGAAAGTGGGGCATCTGCTGGGAGGAGTAGGGCGGAGGGCAGGCGCTTATCTGGTGTGGGTGGCAGAGGGCATCCCAGCACAGCCTGTTTACATAAGATCACTCATTCTGCGGCCGAGGAACTTCATTTCGAGATGATTAAGGGGAATGGGATTTGTATTGGCTTTTTCGTTTTTAATTCTCCAATCCGTGTGAGTTGTTTTTGTTGCCGGGGGAGTCTGTGGCCATGCCCAGAGAGCTGCATAGAGCTGCTGCGCAAAATCTCCAGGAGGTGGTGGTGGCTTTGTCGCAGGAGGATGCGCCGGGTGAACGGTGGGTGGGGCACAGTCGTCGCAGGCAGGGGGGTAGCTAGAAGGCAGGATGGCAGGATTATTTCGCAATCCGAGTGCCAGGATGGCACAGTTAGCCGTCAACACGACCATGGTTACCCGAAAAAAGTGACGGCGGCTAAGGGTTGCAGGACACGGGGCGCCCACCCGCCCACCGAGGCCTTTGCACCACCAGGTGGTGGCCAAGAGAGAGAGAGAGCGCTAACAGGGCGCGACAGAGAGAGCAAGACAGAGACAGAGAGAGCAAGAGAGAGAGAGGCCAAACAGGAGCTAAAGGAGCAGCCGAATATTTTGTGTGTACCTACCGGAGACGACTGCGACTGCGACTGCGGTGGCAACTCCTATTCCTGCCGAGTCTCCTGGCACTCCTTGCTCGCCTTATCGGTGCCCCTATCCGAGCCTATGTGTCCTTATGGCCGAGGAGTCCTTTTGGCGAGCGGCCCAGCCCTTCGATGGATGAGGATTGCGCCCCGCACTGCACTTCACTGCCAGACTGTGGCTCCTGCTTTCGCCAGGCTATTGCACTTTACACACACGCTGCACACTCGAAATTATAATTAAATACTCCGCACAACGCACCTAGTATGTGTGTGTCGGAGGTGGTGCGTGTGTGTGCACGGGTTGCATGTACCATACGCTGCTCCGGAATGGAAAATGACACACGGGCTCGGGACACTCGACTCTGTTTCGGGGTCTGCGCGGTGCCAGCGGGCTGGTTAATACTTTTTACGATTCCGGTTGTTAATCCTTGACGATTTCGCCGGAGCCGTCTTCCGTCTTTCACCAGGGTTTACTGAATGTCTGGCAATATCGGGCTTGCTACAGTCTGGCAACATCGGAATTGGGGGCGTTGAAATTCTGGCAACGCCCTGTTTCGCAATAGTTGGCAATACCGTCTCGCGAATAGACCGTTCCCCGAGGCACTGCTTCCTCTACTCCCCGCTAGAGGCGCTGCTCCCATTAAAAATTTCAGAACAGGTTTTACCAACACTGGACCTTATCATTTTGACGCAACACAACACAAATGTATGTTGTTCCTCAACATGCTCAAGTCGGCAAGGATCGGCCTGGGGATCAGGTGGTACACGGCCAAGGCCAAGCGGAGTGTTCTGGCCCAGGATCAAACCAAAATCAAAGAGTACACGCCAAAGGTTACGGACAACCATGAGCATCGGGTCTATGTGTGGGGATTCCAGGAGACGGGCGCCCTGGGCCTGCAGACGAGCGTGAAGAAGGCCAAGGAGCGCTACACGGAAATGGTCCACCACCCCACGAGGCTGCAGTTCTCCAACAACACTGAAATCACGGACGTGACCGCCGGATACGGATTCACAGCCTACGCCGTGCAGCGAGACGACGGAGAGACCCTCTTCGGCAGCGGGCTGAACACAGACTCACAGCTGGGCTTCCAGGTGAAGGGGAACGCCAAGGACCCCGCCAACCTGGACGTCATCATCTACCCCACAGCCATCAAGCTGCCGCGGCGGCAGGAGGAGACGGACGAGGACATGCAGGTGAAGAGCATGTCGGCGGGACGGGCTCATTTGGTGGTGGTCACTAGGAACGGCACAGTCTTCACGTTGGGCAACAACTCGTACGGCCAGTGCGGCCGTTCGATAATCGAGGATGAAAGGTACTCGGGCAGCGCGCTCATCCACCGGATTCCCCAGGAGGACATCTGCGGCAAGGAGGATGAGATCACCCACGTGGAGTGCGGCCAGGATCACACCATGTTTCTCACTAAAAACGGACGTGTTTACACTTGCGGCTGGGGCGCAGATGGTCAGACTGGCCAGGGAAACTACCACACCGCTGGTCAGATAACCCTCATCGGCGGGGACATCGCCAAGGAGAAGATCGTGCGCGTGACCTGCTCCTCGGACTGCGTACTGGCACTCAACGAGGCGGGCGACGTCTTCGGGTGGGGCAACTCGGAGTACGGCCAGCTGGACGACTCCGAGCAAGCCGAGACCCAAATCAACACTCCACGCGCCCTAAAGCTAACCAAAGGCATTGGCAGGATCAAGGATGTGGCTGCCGGAGGTTCGTTTTGCATGGCCCTGACCGACGAGGGCCTGGTCTACACCTGGGGCTTTGGCATCCTAGGCTTCGGGCCTTTTGTGGAGCAGACCTCCCGGCCACAGCACCTGCTGCCGCCCCTGTTCGGCAGGAACGACTTCAGCAACGCCACGACGGTGGTATCGATCGGGTGCGGTGTCTTCCACATGGGCGCCGTCAACTCGGACGGAGATCTCTTTATGTGGGGCAAGAACCGGTTCGGCCACCTGGGCCTGGGCCACAAGAAGGATCAGTTCTTCCCCTTCAAGGCGGCCATCAACGGGAAGGTAACGAAAGTGGCCTTCGGAGTGGATCACACCATCGCCCTCTGCAAGCCATACTTTTAAGACGTGAATAGATATGTATTTAATCGTTGTTAAAGGAAGTTAAAAACTAAACATAAAAGTATCTAAAACGAGCTCCTGGAAACTGAAACTAGAGGAGAGCGGGAGTGGGGGATCGAAGCAAAGAAAAGCCAACTCTTAGAGATCACAAATTCGCGTTGAATACATTTAATTAGTTTAAAGAACATTTAGATTAATCTGTTTCTCTGCCGCTTCTCTTCCGACGCTTGCTGATAGTTTCTGTGTGTTGTCCCCGTTTCGGTTTTCTGGCTGATTTGGTTTAGGTTTTGGTTTTGGATTCGCATGTAAATAGCTTCGATCTGGATCGGGATCCGGTCTATACGTTAATAGTTAGATTAAAGAGCATATATATAAAATATGTACTTGGAATGCCGCGCAGTGTCTGCATGCGTGTGTAAGTGTGCGTGTGTACCGATCTAACGTACATACTCCCACCCACCCACCACTCGATCCGATCCAATCCAATCCGTCTTCCTTCCGCTCTTGAGGCTAATACATTGCTCGTATTTGTCACAATTTCATCGATCGCTTATGATTGCGTTCTAGGTACATTTTTGTTATCCATTTCGTCACGATTTTGTTTTTTGTTTTTTGGTTTGTTCTAGGGTCTCTATGATTCACAAAACTGTCTCGGGGCCTATGATAATACGTCGCCCGCCGCACGGGCCTGTGTCCAGCTAACCAGTGTCCTGCTAACCAGCTCTTCTGGGCAGATAACCTTCTCGCTGGCAGCTCCTCTCTCTCTCTCTCGTTATATGTATAAATCGATTCTAATTAATAATTTGTTTAGGTTGTGTATTCATATGGGGCGTTGTAGCTTAAAAGATCGTCCTCCGGACTGGGGCCGCTCAGGCCAGAAGCTGCTGCTTGGCCTCGTTGGCCTCGTAGGCCTCCACCTCGGCGATATTGGCCAGGTCGTACTCGATCAGGCCCTTGCCCATGAACTCGGCGTACTTGCCAGAGTCTGGTAGCGGATCAGCGGATCGTTTAGAGACTGAAAAGAGGCATCATTAATCTCCTACGCTCATGCGTTCATCTGTAACACTCACCTCCCGAGACGAACTTCTCCATGAGGTAGACCTTCATGTCGTAACACTCATTGGCGATGCGCTCCGAGATGAGCGAGAGGTCGGTGATGCGGGGCGTCACCACTCGCATCTGGCGCCGGACGCGCTCCGTGTCGATGTTGTAGTAGCCGGTGCCCATCTTCTTCATCAGGTCGACGAAGCTGGTGGGCGGCAGGGTGGTCTCCCGGTCCAGGGGCATGATGAAGCACCGTCCGGTGGTGGTGTCGATGATGGCCGACTGGTTCTCCTTGAAGTCGTGCATGAACCGGCCGCGGCGCCCGTCCTTGAAGTCGGGCACGTCCACCTTGGCGTAGCTGTCGTCGTCGCTGTCGCCGTCCAGCTCGATGTCCTCGCGGAAGAAGCCTCTGTTCTCGTCGAGGAGGCTGTTGTCGGGGAAGTTATCGCTGGCGTCGAAATGGGGCAGCAGGGAGCGCCAGGTGAGAGCAAAGGGTTCCTCGCTGCGGGGATAGACGCGGGGCAGCTCCATGGAGTCCTCCGGGTAGGGAATCTCGCAGAGGGCATGGTAGCGCATGCTGGCGTGGGATGGAGCGTACAGCCGGTACAGGGTCCATCCTCCGAGGACGCCCATCAGCATCACCACCAAAGCGATCAGGAACAGCAAGAAGGACTTCAGGCAGTGGTGCTGCGGCCGGTTGAAGACCATCGACTCTGTATCGGCTTCAGTATCGCTATAAGCGACTTTCGGCTATAAAGATAATATATTTTTGATTTTTCTTTCATATCCTTTTAAGAGATTAATAGAAAATCAATCTAAAAATCAATGAAGGCATTCCGGGAATGGATTGGGAAGGTATTGGCCGAGATATGGCCTTCTCTCGATTTTTCGAAGAAAAGTTTCCAGAAAAATTCTCAAAAAATATAACGATAAGTGTACTTTAAGATTTTAATGAATTTTTATGCAGAATTGATCTACGAATCATTTAAGGTATTCCGTGATTTAAGGTAATCGGGTGAGTCCTTTTCATAGAACCCCCAATTTTCAAAAGGAGACTCTCCCGGAAAAATTGACAAAAAATCGAAAAATATTTTTACTTTAGGATTTTGATGCAGTTTTGTGGGGAATCGTTCTACAAATAAGTTTGTCCTCTTAAGGATCGGCGGTATATCCACCAAGATATTACATTTATGGGGCGTCATAATGTCATACCCAGTGCCCCTCCCAATTTATTATTAGAAACATAGATAAAAAATCGAAAAACAAATATTTTCAGAGCTTTTGGTGTAGTTTTCTTTTTCATCCTTTTAGGAATATATGTATATTTGATATATTCCGATAAGGATCGGATGAGAATTGGCCGATATATGGCCTTCGCGAGGCGTCTAAATTGCGACTCAATCTTTAAGGAATTCCCCTTAGGCTCGAGTTGATTGTGCCCCCAAGAGATTTATTTATTAATCAGAAATAACCGACGTGGGCCATAATATATTCCACAGCAAGCTTTGAATAAAAACGATCTGGTTTGTTTTATTTGTTTTGAGTTGCAATATGGTTTGAATCAGCGATAAGCTTAGTTCACAAAGGAAAAGAAATTACTAGAGTTGTGACTCAGAGTCCACAAAACAGATAAAATAGGTATAGTGGAGCCTCGTTTTAGTTTCATTTTTACATATAATAGAATTAGAATTAATTAGATTAGAATTTAAATGGTGTTAGCTTTTGTGATTAGATTTTAAATGCTAACTTCAACACTAACTCTTTTCTTAATCTTTTGTAAAATTGCCAGAGGTTGTTGTACGGAAGGCGTACTGTAAGTTACAATCAATTTACTGATTAAGCAAAATAATTGGCACATTAAGCAATTCAAAGTAGAGGGTCTATTGAGTTCCTCGTACCCCTTGTACTCATCATTATGCAGGTATTTTTTATCTTAAAAACTATATATTATTTTTAAATAAGTATACGGTTTATCCATAAATTGTTTCAAAGGTCTAATAAGTAAACATCTTGCTCTGAAAAGTGTTATGGAAACGTTGGGAATTTATCTTGGAGGTCTTCCCAGATAACGAAATGGGAGGGGAGACGTTAAAGCGAATGCAGGCTGATAAGGCACGACTTTCTTCGGGTATGTAGAGTGGCCAGTGCGCGGGCACTAATCGAGGTCAAAGAGCAGTCGCTAGACAACGAAGTAAGCCAGCCACTGGAATTGGGTTTCAGCTCCAGTTTCTGCTTCTCCAGCTGTCAGGGCCACCAGCCACGACGACGACGACGAGTCACATGCAACAAACAGCAACAGGAAGGGACCCTCCGCTGACCTCGGGGAGCGAGTCCTTGGAAGGGGAGCGCCAGGAAAAGTGAATGGGCGCACTCGTCATGGGGCGGAGGAGCGGCAGGGCAGAGCAGGGCAGGGCCGGAGGAAGAATGAAAAAGAGTGCAAGGACAGCGGGAATTCCAGCACGGAAAAATCGATAGCCTGCAGGCCTTAGCTGCTGAGGCTGGATATTCCGATTCAGAGCCCGAATCGCGTTCGGACTTATTTCGGAGCAGAGGAAGCCGACCCCCAGCGACCTCCCCCCGTTCACGAAACTTGTGGCTCTCGAGGCCGAAGGGCAAGGGATGGGGTGGGCGGCTGGCAAGGACACGAGTGGCAACTGATTGCGCAAAAAAAAAATAGAAAGAAGAAAAAGTGGAGACATCTTGGACGCAATACTCACTGCGATGAGCGAGCCATGATGCATGAGCGCCTCATCGTTGAGGTTCATCGGCAGGGGAACCTTCTCCTGGTCCTTGATCTCGCCCCGTAGTTTTCCCAGAATAGTCATGGCTCTTGCTTGGATTTGACTGCGATTGGCTCCGAACGAACTCGACTCTGTTGGCTGTTTGTTTTTCTTCCTCAGGCAAAGCTAGTGCGCAGTTGTTGATTAGAGATGGCGAATCGATGTTATCAAAAGAATGTTACCCCCAGAATTCCGTACCTTTCGATTTTTGCCGTTTTTGGGATCTCACCAGCTGGGCCCACTTACGCAGAGCGGCAGTGCTGCTGGGCTGTTTGAATTTTAACCGGGATTTTGTCTACACTTTCAATTTGAAATCTGCATTAATAATATAAACTACCCAGCCTCCTAGATTCCACAAACTGGCACTATAATTTGAAACATTTTTATATAAAGTATTTATTTTGCTGATTACTTATTCATCGGTATCTTACAGACTTTCTTTCCTAAAAGGTTTCTAAACAGTTTACGTTTAAGGAGTAAAAAATGGAAACATGAATGATATTCTCAACTCTTATAGCTAGGGGGTGCTACTTATGACTATGCTGGTTGGAGAGGAAGGCCAGGTGGCCCTTGGGGCACTTGTTGGCGTAGTGGCCCTTGTGCCCGCACTTGTAACAGGTGATCTCCTCCAGCGGAGTCGGCACTTTGACGAAAGGCGGCGGCTGGTTGTGATCTCTATGATCTCTATGATCTCTATGGTCTCTATGGTCCCTATGGTGGCCGGAGGAGCTCTCGTCGTTATTGTCCGAATGCAAGGAGTGCCCGGAGTGATCTATGGCGTTGATGTTGTTCCGGTGCTCCAGACTGCCCACGTACTGCTTGCACGAGTTGGCCTTATGCCCGAGCTCTCCGCAGTAGTGGCACGTGGGCAGCTTCTTGTGCATCTGGTCCTTGCTGAGCTCGGCCAGCGGCGGCAGTTCGAAGCGCGGATGCATGTGCTTGCAGGATGGTCCCTCCGGGCAGAATCCGGCCAGGTAGTTCATGCAGAGCACCCGCCGCAGGTGCTGGTGCCGACAGTGCGGACCGTGGCGGCAGAAGCCGCGCTTGTACCACGGACAGTCCTTCACCTTCGACTGGGGATCGATGTGCAGGAAGGGGCACTCCTTGTTGTGGCAGGCGTTGAAGCGGGAGTAGAAGTAGCACTCCGGCATCTTGGTCATGTCGTACTCGTGCAGGAACTCGCACTGGTCGCCCTTCTTGCAGAGGCCGCGCAGCCAGTGCTTGCACACGATGGTCCTGTCGCCGCGAATGTGTCGGAAGGGGCAGGCGCTTCCCTTGTCGCACTCCTGTCCGTTCCGCGAGGTCGAGCTGATGAAATTGCAGACCGCCGCTATGGACTTGTCCATTCCGTAGAACGGCAGCGGGATGGCGCCCACCTGTTCGATTAGGTCCCGCTCCGCCTTGAACTGCAGGCCATTGACGTTGGCCAGGAGGATGTCCATTCTTGAGATTTGCTATATGATGATGCGGGAAAGTGGTGGTTATCTTTTTTGCGCGTGTTGTTTTTCTTTTTTCCACTAGAGATGGTATGCAGCCGGCTTATTGAAACCGATAAATATTCGATAAGTTTGGTGCAGTTTCTAGCCTTTTTCTAGCCAAAAATAAGGTTTAAGAACTTGTTTATTAATTAAAAAGATAAACAATTGGGTCAGATAAAAATTCTTTTGGTTTCTGATATAATGCTTATCAGTTGTTATGCAAGACATGGGGTTCAAAAAACAAACGATATCCGCAATGGAGATGAGAAAAGTAACCGCCCCCGCACTCCAACCGATAGTCCGCTTATCGATCCCTTGTTTACAACTTTTCGCAATGTTTACAACGTAAGCATACCGCCGAGGTTAGCTAATTAGGAGAGAGAGTACCGGAAAATGTGGAAGACGGCCCGCTGACCGAAGAACCCACCCACCCACGCACTACCCACGTGGCGCCCAAATGCTGCCCACGTACGAGAGGTTCAACGATCCGAAGAGCGTCTTCTTCCGGCTGCCCTTCGCCCGGCTGGCCGTCGCGGCGCTCAGTCTGCCGCTGGGAGGATTCCTCTTCTGTGTGGCCTGGTCGCTGGCCTTTGACTTTGTGCGCAGCACCTATACCCACTGCGATGTGGCCAACTACCTGCCCTCCGTGTCGGCGGCCATCGGCAACTACGAACCCCAGCGCACTGTCTGGCGGCTGGCCATCTTTCTGCACCTCCCGCTCCGGTTGGCGGTGGCAAAGATGTACCTGAAGCACTACCGCGAGCACATCAGGCGAAGCAGGAGACTGCTGGGCATCCTGGCCTGCCTCCTGAACGTCGTGGAGGACCTGGCGCTCTTCTGCCTCTCCTTCTGGACGTCGGCGGACCACTACGAGACTCACCGGAACGCCTTCGTGGTGTTCATCGCGTGCTCTGAGTGCTACATGCTGATCTCGTACCTCCTCAACCGGAATGCCCGCAAGGCTGTTCTGCTGCCCCACGAGGAGAAGTCCCTGCGGTACAAGAGGAACCTGTTTCTGGTCAACGTGCTGGCCTTTGGACTGGCAGGATACTGCTTTGTCCGACACAACTCCTATTGTGAGGCTGGGGGTGAGTTTGTTGAGTATTGTGGGCCAGGAGTCTACAAAATTTTCACTTTTGCATTGGCTTTTCATTGAGATGGTCATGGTTTCCACTTCTCACTTCGTTTGCTGTCGTTTTAAAGCTTCTCTCCCTTTCGTTCAGTGTACACCTTCTTCGCGCTGTTCGAGTACGTCGTGGTGCTGACCAATATGGGCTTCCACATGACCTCGTACTGGGACTTCTACGCCTTGAATGTGGTGTGCGACGCCAAGCACGGACTCTACCTGTCGCAGCTGTAGCTCCTCCACAGCCTCCATCTTTCCAGCCAGTCGTCCGCAGTGCGACCCTCGAGTACTCAGTATATACGCGGTATTAGCTTAAGCTCAAAGTTTACTTAATTTTACCAAAGGAAACTGGTGGCTACAGATGGCTACAGAAGATCTGCTCCACCCGCCTTTTTGTCAGAAAGGCTTTAACACGGCTCCTGTTTGATTCTATTTATAGTTCCAATGTCAGATTCTGAATTTGTTCCAGCTTGCAATGAGGCATCCTCTCTGAGACGAGCCGCTTCCATCACGATTTTAGTGCATTATTTATACACCTGCTTTTAGTTAAGACCTTAAAACATTTATACTTTATACAATTGCGCTTTGAAATTTGCCCCACGGCTCCAATATATTTTAAGTGAGAAAAGTGAACAGTGAGTTTTAATGAAGAAACTAGCAATCTGGCAACGAGGACCTGCATAAAGCAGGCGAGAGTTGACAGTTGGAAGATTTCTCAAAGAAAAGAGGAACTGAATTGGATTTAAACACTTAATCTGGACAATGAGACACCTTACAGAAGACTCTGAAAAGCTCCTGCCCAGCTCCTTGGCCGACCTGCAGCCCAAGAGGCGTCTCATCATTTATTTTAGACGCCTCTTGGGACTGGGACTCCTGCCGGTTCCCATTTCCGTTGTCTACGTCTTCGTGATGGCGATTCTGACCGACTTCGAGGCCAGCACGTTTACGTCCTGCTATGTTCTCAACGTACTGCCCAGCTCCTCCGCCGCTGCCAAATCCCAGCACGTTGTCTGGTCCATGGCCTGCTGGACGCAGTTTCCTTTTGTGCTGGCATCCGCCTGGCTGCAGTTCCGGTTCTACCGTAGGGCTCTGCCCCGGTCAGCCCGAAGCTTCGGCTGCCTGACCACCTTCAGCCTCATCCAGGCCAGCTGCAGCCTGGTCCTGTGGGCCAGCTTCGCCACAGTCGATGGAGACTCGCCCCTCCACATCGCCACCGCGGTCTCCATGTTCACCTCGGCTGCCATGTACATGGCCGGGAGCTTCGTGTGCGCCAAGTGCTATCTACGGCAGGAGAGTAAGCGAGAGAAGCTCTCCCTTTGGCTGAAGAGCCGCCTGGTTTTCGTGTACTTCGTGGCAGCGTCCACCATGTGGATCTGGTATGTCCTCCACAATAAGTTCTGCCTGCCCATGGGTAAGTTTGGAGTTTCAATTCTGTTGCATGCAACTCGCCGCCTTCTTCCGCAGCCTACTCGCTCTTCGCTCTGGGAGAATTAATCTCATTCGAGTGCCTGTGCCTGAACTTATGGACTGCCTACTGGGACTACTACCATGTTGTCATCCTCTACGACCAGCGTCTGGGCTTCTACATCAGTGATTTATAGGTCTCTACTGTGTATATCACATTTATTGACAAACCCAATGAAAACCAAGAACTTAAATCACAATTCACTTAAAACTAAGTCTCATAAATTCGGACTAGATCCTCCAGGGTGATGGGGTAGTGGGTGACTGGGCAGCTGCCGTGCTCCTTCATGTGGCTCACGATGCACTTCC
Source organism: Drosophila monieri (assembly GCA_035047585.1). Classification (NCBI taxonomy): domain Eukaryota; kingdom Metazoa; phylum Arthropoda; class Insecta; order Diptera; family Drosophilidae; genus Drosophila; species Drosophila monieri. Next base: position 2,807,407 of record JAWNPJ010000079.1, on the reverse strand, counting down.
AGCAGAAAACATAGCCCGACACGGAGCAGGCAGTGGGCGTTTGCACGGTCAGAAGGCAGACGGGGCACTCGCCCCGCTTGGGCATCGTCTGCTGCACCTCATCGGGCAGTTCCTTCTTGGGCATTGCTTCTGGATTAATGAGTGCTCCGCCGACCTTCCGTCTCTGGTCGTTGGAGTACCACCACTGGACGAACTGCAGGAAGAAGGCCAGGACCTCGAGCATCTTCAGTACGAGGTACGTCCACTGATCCTCCCGCGGCGGCTCGCTTGGGTAGCGGAGCGTGAGGCGGAGGGCCCGAAAAACGGGCGAGTGGCTGGCGGCGTACTTAATTAGGTAGAAGAATGTGTGCATCGCCTTGGCGGCGTGAAAAGCGTGAAATGCACTGAGGAGGCGGCCCTCCCATTGGCTTGTGTCCTCGTGCCGAGCACTCCTGCTCCTCAGCTTACGCTCCACATACGGCAGGAGCGTCAGAAGAGTGGCGGAAAGAAACTGTTGTCGCCGAGTGAGCAACTCCCCCGTTTCCGTCGCTGTGCGCTGCAGTCCATAGAAGCTCTCCCCGAAGGAGGAGGCCCGTTTCCTCAGGTACAGGTATTGCAGAAGCCATGTGAGCAGCGGCGATAGCTCCTCTTGGACCCGTAGACTTCCCCAAAGTTTAAAGTCCAGCCGCAAACCGAAGTAGTCGAAGATTTTGCTCAGCGCCGGGTAAATCAGGTTGTCCAGCGTTTCCGCAGCCGAAATTTCAAAGATCGAGGGCACATTTTGCAGGTTTTGGCGTACGTTGGCGGCTTCTGCCATCCTTTCAGGCTGCTATTTTGTTTTTAATTCATAAATGTAAATAAAAGTCAACAATTGTCTGCCAGTGTTGGACAACGGTGAAAGCTCTTATCAGAAGGAACATTTTTCAAACTTGCATCTCATGTTATGCTTTATTTTGAAATATATTAAGCTTTCCTACTTTGAAAATATATTTTTAAGGTACTTAAGAATAAGAGCTTCATAAATTTTTAAAATTAAGATTAACCGCCAACTGTGGGAAATTATCGAATATGCTATGGGACTTTATCGACGAACAGTTAGGTTATCAAAAGAAAATGGTTGCACCGATAGAATTTTGCAATACTGAAATTCACATACAACAAGTTTGTTTATTTTTGTGTTTTTCGTTAACAAATCGCAGGCAGATCCGATGAAACGATGAAAACCCCTGGCGCCGGCAAAAAGTCCACAAAGTCGCGCTCCAAGTCGGCCAAGTTGGAACTGGCAAGCAAGAACGCAGCTTCAGCAGCAGCATCGGCAACCTCGGCGGCCACTGCGTCCACTTCTTCACTGGGCGGGGGCGTGGCAGTGGGCAGCCTGCCGTCTACGCCGTCGCACCTCAACATGGTCACAACACCCACGACGCCCACCTCGAGTTTTGGAAACTACAACATGTTCGATGCCTCCTTTCAAGTGGCTAGTAGCGGACATGGAACAGCAGGTGGCGCACCGGGAGAGGCTTGCAGTAACAGCAGCCGATTGGTGAGAATTATAGATTCCAACAGATGCCTAATACAGATATGTACCTCGTTTTTAGATGAACCAAAAGAGCTATGCCGGTTTTGACCCGCGCAGCATCAAGATTTTCTGGGAACAGCACGATCAAACGGACGTAGAGCTCCCCCAGGACGTGTGCGCTCGCCTGGCAGAGGATGCCTCCTACAAAGTCTGGGAGTTGATCAACGTAAGGACTATATTTGACATACAATCAGCTTTCTAATGCCTTTACTTTGCCACAGAACGTAAAAACATATTCACGCCACTCGGGCGGAGTGGTCACCTACGACCTGGTCAACGAAGTGCTCAAAGATGCGGATGTGCCGCCCATGTTGGGGGCCATGGACAGTGACTGGGACCGCATCGACTACGACGGCAGCTACTACTTCCACTCGGACAAGATCTTTGAGCTGCGCGAGGAGTTCCAGAAAGAGATCACGCTCACAATGCCTGGCGATGTCGACTTCCATACCTTCTGTCCAGTGGAGGACAAGCACTCAGAGCAGTTGAAGCAGGTGGTGCAGAATCTGGTGACGGGTGAGCGGAGATTCTGATATTAGCTAATCATCTTGCTCAAGTGGGATTCCTTCCAGCTGCTGTGTTTGCGGACAGCAAATCCCAGAGGGAGGCTGTGTGCCACGCCTTCCAGACGCCTCTGATGGGGTCCATCTACCGTGTAATAGTGTCTAAGGTGATACATTTGCTGGCCTTCAAGCAGCAGGATCAGCTGAGTCAGCGGTGCTGGCGACTCCTGCGCGCCTGCAACTACAATTCCCACGTGAACCACGTTTCCTGTCGGCCCGATTACTTCCATCTGGCGGAGGTGCTTGTATGTCAGCTCTTGGCTCCCTACGAGACCATCAAGCCTCCTCCGGAAACTAGCGAGGGGCTGTGCACAGATCCCGGCGCCACCACTGTCAAAATGGAGTACGAGGAACAGCTCAAGGTCGAGCCAGAGCAGTTCTCAAATCAGGACGCCCCCATGATGGAGGTAGACAAAGAGGATCATGCGGAAGACCAGCCAGTATTTGCCAGCGAGAACAGCCAGGAGCACACTATCTACAAGCTGCAGACCGAGGACGAGGAGGCCACTCCGGACCCAGAGCTGCAGCGTATGTCCAGCTTCTTTGCCAGTCCCGTGGGAAGTGTTTGTGTGGAGGAATTGTGCGACACCATTGGCCAGCTGGCCTCCCAGAGTGGGTACTTCCACTCCGAGTGCCTCTTCCTAATCACAAGGCGTCTGACCAGATACTTCGAGACACGCGACTCTTGTAGCGAGCGGGGTGAGTTGAGCCTATTTACTGCCTTTAGTGTCGCTTTCACGCAAGATTCCCATCCAGACTTGAAGTACGTCAGGCGAGCAGTGCGCGGCCTAATTGCTCTGGGGGAGTACGCCTTTCGAGAGTTCATTCCCTACATATATAAGCTGCAAGCGGACACGATTCCGGACTGCATGTGGCAGGATCTGGCGCAGGCAGCCATATACCTGGGAGGCAAGGATGACATCTACCTCTACGAGTGGCTGGAGCACGGTTGCGGCGCTGCGTTACAGCCCTTTATGGTTCATTACGCCCGTAAGTGAAAAGTACACATTTTTTTAATGGAATATATAATACATTTTGCGTTGCAGAATCCTACGAAAAGATGATCACCAAACGGTATGAGAGCGCCAGTGCTCCTGCATACAGGGTGGAGCCAGTGCCCGGAGTGCGTCGGTTGGAGTGGAGCACCTTGGCCGCGGCCATGTGCCACGGTGACGATCCCAGCAAGGCGTTAAAGCCGAAACCCACGCTCCGGGAGGCCTTTCCGGAGCTGCAGCAACCCAATCTTCAGCACAACTGCGCCGGAAACATACGCTTCAAGTTCGCCGGCTGCAGGCCAGTGCTGCTCAAGCCGAAGGCTCTCAGTGTCCCGCAGACTGGGGACTCTCCTTCGTCAACTACGAACGGCGGTACTGGCTGCGGTGCCAGCTCCGAAATCTTCATCGCCAAGCGAAAGCTTTTCAAGCCCCTGACGAACGTCAGGAAGTGGTCGCCGGAGAGTGGCTATCACTACCTGCGGATCTGAGCTTGGAAAGGGAAGGATCTCAATAAAAATATACACATAAATGTCATAAAAAAGGCTTTCGAAGCAGTTGAATCGCCAGAAGCAGAGTTTTAAAGAGTTTGGGGTGGTGGGTACTAATAGGTGGTATTAGAGGGCAGGCTCTAGTCTATTTTGAAATTAGAAATCAAGTTTTGAAGGATTCTAAGTATAAAGACTCTAAATGCATGTAGTTTGAATCTGCGCGGTCGTTTTGTTTATCAAAATCAGCTGTTTTATCAAAAACAGCTGTTTACCAGGGCGTTACATCAACTTCTGATAAGAAAGCAGTGTTGATAAGTGTTGGTACGGAAGTGTAGCCAAGCAGCCAAAAAAATATGTGTAGGTTTTCAAAAAGTAACGATTTGTTATGATTTAAAATGATTTTTCTTATGTATGTATTTTTATTCATATTTTATTTTATTTATATTAGTTTCTTAAATAGTTTCTTTATATTAATGCGCAAAGCTTAACATTTTACGAAATAAGAAAAATTTTTATGGAAATTGAATTTAAAAAAACGGTGAGTTAAGTTTTAAGTTATTTTTATTTTCTTCAATATTGTTGAAAACTTATATTTTACGAATCACGAACTAAGAAAATATTTATAATTACCAATATTTAGACTCTGTTTTGTCAAATTAAAGCAACCTTACAAAATAATTCAAGAAATTACAAAACTTAAGGGTTCAATGAACCGATTTTCGTGTGGGGGCTTTGTGCTTGGAGTTCAGAAACAGAAATAAAATGCACTTTTTGCACTTTTGCTTTTATTGCAAGCCAAAGTCATAACCAAGGCGGTCTAATGGGCGCTCCTCCTCCTCGTGCGCCTTTGCCGTCGGAGCCCGGTCCCCGTTGTGTTTCGCTCCGCCAACGGGTTAGCTTTTCACGCCTCGTCAACTTATCGGTGCAATCGCCCCACCACCCACTGCCACCTGCAACGGCCGCACATCCGACACATACACACATAAGTGAGAAAGTTAAAGCGCCTCGAGCCCGGCAGAAATTACATTTTTATTGTGCCCGACACTTAACTTTATTAATTTTCGAGCAATGCCGATTGCGAGGTGCGTATGACTTTGTTCCTCCTGTTCTCCGGGTCCCCGATGCGTCCTCTATCCGTTTAGAAAACCCTGCTTTAGTAATCCATTACCGCAGGTGCCGTAAAAATGTTTGCTTTACGATTTGCGATTAACGCGAAACAAGTGCGCCATAAAATCCACGGAGTCGCAATCCGGGCATTCCCGCCCTACCAGTATCTTTTGTTTTTGCCGGCATCGGTTTCTGGCCCGCCATCTGGCCATTATTCGATTAATTTCAATAAAACGAATCGAAAATTTTAATAGCCAGTCACACAGTTGACAGTCTGCATTGGAGATCCTCCGCTCCTCGGCTGACGACATAAAAATCCTTGTAGCAGCACTCGAAATCTGACACTAAATCCCTCAACTCGTCTTTAATTAAAAGTTGCTACTCACGAGTCAACTTTTACGAGTTATCCTCGCCCATCCTGGCTGGGTATCCCTTTAAAATTAGGCTGACAAAAAGCATAAGTGCCAAAAGCGGCTCACTTAATCACTCAACTTCCTCGCCCTGTGACGTCCTTAGCTCCTGGATACTCATCTCTTTGTCGCGGAAGCGGCTTTGGGGAAAAGAAATTAAAGAAAGTACGCCTAAAAACTTTGGCTCGCGTTCAAATCTGGCGTTTGAATGGATGGTGGCCCGGCTAGACGACATCCTTGAACGGCTGCTCCTTCGAAAGCACATAAATTTTAATAATTTATCCCATATTATTCCACTTAAGTCGTTTAGATTTTCATAATAAATTTATAACGGCAGCCAGTCACTACTAACTTTTCCCATCTCGGCAAACAGTAAGAGAAAATATGGGTCGCACCTCGAAACTCTCTAAACAATTATTGTTCCGGCCACTCCAATAGTCAGTCGGAGAAATTTCTTGGAGCAGATAGTTTGAATTTCTTGATTTTGCTTTTGAAGTTGGGTATTTTATTTATTTTCTGCAAGTCTACCTCGGGGCCTATTCGAAAAGAGACCCAGAATGGCCTCCACATCAATTGCCAAAGTTCCGAGTTCCAAGTTCCAAGTTGGGGCGGGGCGACTATTAAAATGCCATGGCAACAATGCCGATGATGATGAGCGAGAGAGACCTTGTCGGAAAGCGTCCTGGAAGAGGGACAACCCCAGATTCTATCCCTCTCCCCGGGCCACGTGCGTGGGTCCGTGTTTTCCGTGGCTTATTTATACGCTTAATTTGCGCCACAATTTCATTTACAAATTGTTGTTAGGGCGCTCCCAACGAGCATTGTGGTGGCTGCTAGTCCGGCTGAGATTTGCGGTTCGGTTTATGAGAAAAAGTCAGAAATTTATTGGGCTGGCTTCGCGCCAAAATTTATTATTGCCACTCGCCCGGGAGACAATAAAATCTGGCTCAAGTGGTTACCGGGCTCGAAGTGCAACGCCTCGTTGGTTAGGGCCCAGAGTATCTATCTTGCAGCTGTATCTAATCAATTCAGGCTTTTGTTGGACTTGAAGAGGTGTCTTATCTCATTGGGCAGCTCCTATATACTAGCCATGGTACATGAATTATGGTTGAATGTCCTCAAGACGACTGGCATGTTTCTGTGCGCCTCCATCTCGGTATTTGTATGCATCTTGAACTGTTTCAAGTGCCATTGAGTTGATTGATGTTTGATGCACTCAACCGAATCGATGTGCAGCAAACCGCAGCTGCAGAGATGCTGCAACAACCTTCCTGGCAGTTGTGTAGCATAATTTTTGGGGCCACTATATCTGCAAATGTCAGAGGCAAGGAATATTGCAGAAATCACATCAGAGAAGCACTCGAATCGTGATCGAGTGGAGTAATCCGAACGGAGGTCCTTTTCGCCACTCCTAGTACTATATGGGGGAAAAAAAAAACATATTAATTTACTGAGTAACGGAGGGGGAAGATAAAGCATTCATTTCAAACAATCAAGAATTTATTTTCATAAATTAAACATTCATTATAAAAATGCGCCATAAATAAGCGCCATAAGCAAACGCGGCGAGCAAATAAAGATACTTTTTCATCGTTAGCCCGTGCGGTTGCTTCCATCAGAACTTAATATTATTTATTGATTAATGCAATTTAATATTTGCCAGGCTTACGTTTTTTTTAACCTTTGATCGGTTTTTTATGCGATTGCAGAGTGTTTTTTTGAGTCATTAAGTTGATTTTTATGAAATATTCACGAGGCAGGATGCATCCAGGCTCTGCCAGACTCCTTGTCGCCTTCCGGCATTTGCATAATGGCCCCCCAGCTGCCGCAGAAAATTAACCGCATTTATCAAATCGTCAGGCAGCGTTGCACTCGGGGATGCAGGTCTCGAGGCGCCGCACCTTTTTCCTCTCAGGCCTCTCAGGAAACTTTTTGCCGCCTCTATACTGCCAGCATCTGAAGAAGCAACTGTTTTCACATTCTACACTTCCGCTATAAATCCCCGAATTTATGGACCGTATCACTCGCTCGAATGCCTTACATACGACTCCTGGACTCGGTTTACAACGCTGGTGAGCTGGCAGGCAGACTAGGACATCCTGTAAACGACCGTCCGCAAAAAAAACAAAGCCAATGAGTTATTTCAAAGGATTAATATTTATCAGAGAAGTTGCCATTAGTTGGGTTTTAGTTTTTCTAGCCCAAGTTGCAATCTTGGCCTGAACCTAGTTTCCATTTGAACGCCCTTTGATTCTCCGATTCCGCCATATTGGAATTCTCACGTACTCCCCGTTATCGAGTGCTATTAGTACACGACTCCACGGCTCGGCGGCCAAAGGATGTGCATCCGCGTCCCGATAAAAGCCAAGAGAAATAAACAAAATTAACGGCGTTTGCAGTTGCTCCTTTCCCGGTGACTGTGTTTTTGTTCCTGACCGTTTTCGGTCATTAGAAGTGACAGCGCCGCAAAGCCACGCACTGGGCATTTTCCCCAGCTACATGCCCCATACCCCATCCGTCCAGTGTGAGTGGTCAGCTGCTCGGTGGACCCGCCGGTCATTTGTCGTTCCCCAGTTTTTGGCCTGAGTTCAATTTTCTGGTCATGCACATGCCGCAGCCGCTGCAGCCCCGTCGAATTTTGTTCATTAGGCACGCACATGCACGGCTGCCACCGATCTCCGGCCCCGCCCCTCGCCCAGTTGCGCCTCTCCAGTGAGCCAGAATGGCTCCATTGAGGGACGCAACCGAGATCCACAATGTAATCAACGAAATCGCCGAAATCGTCAGAAATAGTCGGGAATCGGCGTTTTGTCTAGGAGCATCAGCAAAAAGGGATATTATTTTTCAATTTTTTTTCTTGTCCGCGGCAGGCTCTAAAACCAGAGTCCTTGGCAACCGTACGAAAGCCAGATTAAAACCATTTGGGCGGAATCATTGTATTCTCTTTTGGACAGCTCTTGCTAATTTAAAATGGAATAAAACCAAAGGACATGGCTAGAATTAAGTTAATCAAAGCCAAAGGACAATGAGCTGTGAGCTGATTTATGTAATTAGGGATTGGTGGCCTGCCAGAAACAAAAGTGCCACTAAACCGAAAAGGACCCCGTCCAAGGATCCAAGATGATCTAGTGAGACACTCATAACCTGTGGCTTTTAGTCCTGCGGTCATACGCACAGGCAGATAAAATTCCAAGCAACGGCCACCCAAGACCCAATCCCAAGTTGAAGCCGTGCCAGAACCTAAAACCGCTGCCATAAGGAGAACTTTTCCTTTGGCCTTTTGCCTTTGGCTTCGGTTCACGATTCCCCCCATCCCAACTCTTGTCACAGTTTCAGTTTCATATAACATTGACAACTTTGAGGTCGCCGGCGAGTTCATGTGAAATTGAAACTAAAAGAACCCCACCAACTTTCACCATTTCTTGAAACGTAACGAAAACTTGTGGGCCGCGTTGACATCTAAATTCGATATCGATTTGATTTAGTTAAACGCCGAGAACGTCTGTTCAGTGGTGGGGCGTTGGAAGGACACTTCGCTCCAGCCCCAGCGCCTGAAGCAATGAAATTCCGATTGATTGTCGCCTTATGCTGTAAAGACCAAACAAACAGACCGGGGCTGGGGTGCAGAGCAAATAGAGGGACTGCCAGGAGATAAGGATTTGCGATTGGAATTGGAATAGACCTTCACTTAGCGGAAAATAAGAGCCTTTTTCTTAGTACTTTGGGTTTAAACAGGCATTGTATATTATTCTGAGATCTTTAAGGACAAATCTTGAGTGTCTTCTTATTTTGAAGCCTAAATAAGATACATAAAGTATATCCTATCTATGGGTATTCTCAGTGTAGCTTTGATAACAAACATTGGTGCTTAGGTCCTTCCGAGCATCAGACTTAGACGCGCGAAAACGCTCCGAACGACGAATGAGGTGGAGTTGAGTGTTGAAGTCCTTGTTGACCCGTCCGATAACCGCAGCTGAGATGGAAGGCGTGCAACCATAAGGAGTGGCTCCTCCCCCTCATCCCTCTGCCCAGCTACTGTCCATATCTGTCGACGCACTGTGCGGCAATGGTTGTATGCAAATTAGTGCAACTCCTGCATGTGGCCACAGGCATTACAGCCCCACCACCCGGTGCTCATGTGAATTTCAAATGGGCACCATGTTTCCAAGGCAGAACGGGATTAAGTTGCTTGCCGGGAAAGATGCGAGCATTGCGGGGGTGGCTTGTGAAGTCCACTTCTTTATCTGGCGTTTTTATCTACATTTCTTTCGAATTTTCACTGACTGCATCATAAACAAGGAGCACGAGTGCGACTACCAGAGGAGGAACAAAGCGAACACGAGCAGGACCAAAAATTAACATAGTCTGAAAGGACTTGTAGAGGACCGCCTACACAAATGCATATTGTTAGTGTGGAGTATGGTAGCAGTGTTGCCTATTAAACTTAGAATTGGCACTATAACTTCTCCAAGTTAACCATCCACTCTTTTAAAGTTTACAGAGAATTATTTTAAAGCCTTTGAAGGACTCTTTAATGTTAAATTGAAACATGTGGGATTTCCTTAAATCCCTTGTTGGCTTTAAAACAGTTGAATTGGCAACACAGAGGAACCGACTTCACACATGGCCAGTCCCACCGGCCCAGCACTTGCTGTGGCTAATACCGTCCCTCTTGCTGTTGTTGCTGTTGCGGTGCGGCCGCAAACGTTTTGGCCAGAAAAGCCAGTACAGTACGGGGGATGAGAGAGAAAGCCAGAAAGACGCCATCAAGCGAATTAAAACCAAATCACTTACAAGCGGCCAAAAGTGTTAACGTGTAAATTTCCATTTACCAAGATCGAAGCGTTCCGATAGCAGCAGACACTATAAACATGCACAGGGCGGGTCTCTCCGGGTCTCCCCCTCCCCAGATGGGGCGGACGTGGGTGAGAAAGGGCTGGGTGGACGTTAAAAATAAAGCTGGTGGCAAGGCTCAAAGCGTTAGCCCAAGAATATTTAGAGAGGAAGTAAACGTGTTGTATCGTCAGGTCCTCGAGGAAAGGAAAGGTATTGGATACAGGTATGCAGGCCAGGCACAGACACACACCCACACACTCCCATTTACATGCATAAATAAGCAAGAAGCCGAGAACTTCTTAACTCAATGAATTCTCTTGCAATTTCGTAAATTAACACTCTGTCCGTGGGAGGGGAAATGGAGCTATGCAAAGCAGAGTGGGAGTGGGAGTGGGGGTGGCCAGGACATAGACATTCTCGCACTTACTTCCGAGTCATTGGAGCCATCTCTTTCGCTCTAGTTCTGTCCCTGTCCCCTTGCTCGTCCGGGTGCCGGTTGCCAAAAAGTTTACAACGGCGGAAACAATCTGTTCGCTGCGCGTCGAGGCATCAGCCATAAACAGTGAGTCCCCCTCTTCAGCACCATCCCCCCCCGCCCACAATGCCACAATTCTTTTCGTCCTGGATTTGCATTTTGGGTGAAATTGATATTTTTGTACTCGCTGCCACGAGGCTATGGATATCGGGTAACCGAAAAGGGAAAAATTCGCTACAAAAAGAGTAACTTATGGCGACTCGAGTTACCAACCCCACACATGAAAATCAAATAAGATTAACTCTGAGGGCTCTTAAATTGTAAAATCTCAAAAAAATATATTCATATTCTGCACATAGGAATCTTGCAACATGGAACAGTAAGTGAATGATATTGAATGCGTTCTTGTCCCATTTTCGCATATCCGTTCCCGTCACTTGTCGCCGATATTGAAATCAGTTTCCTGGCGGGAGTGCAGGCGCGAGTGAAATGCCAAGGGACTGGGGCAGAGGGCCATCCCCTGCCCCCGTGCATAAATTCATACCGATTTTGTAATTCCCTTTTTGGCTATAAATTTCGCTTCTGTTTCGGTTTCGGTTGAATGGCTCTGTGCCCCGGCCCCACGTTTGGGCGCCACTGCTTGCCTGTGCCCCGTGCGGTTGCAATCAGTTTATCAGTTCATTTGTGTGCCGGTGTGGGCATGGGTGGGTGAATGTGTTTGTGTGCAGATTCTCGTGTGTTTATTTGTTATATGAAAAAAGTGGGAGACACAAAAAGGAGGCAGGCAGTGGGCATCAATGTGGGATGCCCGTGTCGCTGAATCCGTGGCACCTCCGAAATGTTTGCCCCAAAAGGGAAAAGCGGAAATGGTCGCTGTCATTGTGTGCGTTGAAAATTACGCCAGTCGAATTGTCAATTTGTGATGCAACTTGCATTGGATAAGTCAGAGCTACACTGCGAAAAATACTTGGACAGTAGATTACTTTATTAATCAATAAAATGTATTTAAAGATTTACATTTACCTTCTTGACTTCCCTTTCAGTTCAAGCTGCTCTTTACTATTTCTTGAAGAATAATAATACTTAATCAAGCCTACAGGACCTCTCCTTTCACTTTCCCTATCAAGTCACTCTCGCTCTCTCCCTTCGACCCTAACTAGCTTGAGAAATCTCGACCGGTTAGCACCAAGATATTGTGTTAATTTGCCGCAGTCATGAGCTCCTCAGGCCGAGTGCCCAAAAGTCGCCGTTTGTTGCTGCTTTAATTCTTTTGTCAGGTCACGCTCGGGCGCCTCTCCAGTGGCCCCTTGCATGCCGCATGCAAGGACTTTTAATTGTTGCAGCTGCCGCGAAAACAAAAACAATTTAACAAGAACGCGTCTAGTTGAGGAGTCGGTGCATAAATTAGAAATTGGCGACCTGAACGGGCGCGCTGCAAGTACGATCCCCGCCCTTCCACTCTCCCCGTGGCATGTGTTGTTGCGTTTTGCCACTCGGTGGTTTGTGCTCGTACTACGTACACACAAATTACTGAAAACACAGAAACAAACACAGAACTGGGTGGTGGCCAGGTGGCTCCACTTCCAGCTGCCTTGCATGTTCAGTTCTGGGTTAAACGAGGGGTAAGCATGCCCAACAGGTATGGGCCATAATGAATTAAATCAGAAAATTCAATGTTAAGACATTAGTGCACTTCAAGCTGATAGCAGACTTGACTAATTATTTTATGGAAACTTCCGAGTTGAGGTTTTTGGTGGGAAGTTTGTTATAAAATTTGTTTATTTAGTTAATGGTTTAAGTGTGGCTTAACATTTTAGCATTCCTATAAATAGTTTTCTTATTACTTGAGGCTATGAGGTAATTAAATATGATTTGAAATTTAAAACAGTTCTTGTTCCCTGCAGCGACTTTAGTTTCTTTCGAATTCGTGTCCGGATTCATGTCAGCTGCCTTGTGCTGCTGCAGGCTGATTTAAAGTCAGCTGCATTTTCATGATGTCCTTCGTCTTCAGTCTAGGACGATCGGTTGTGCTGGGCAGCAGCCGAAAGCCGACAGTCGACAGTCGACAGCCGAAAGCGGATGCATTACAAAGGACATCAACTCGGGATATTGAGTTTTGTGTGCAACAAAGAAAAGCGCATACAAAGCCCAGCGCAAAATAAATGCTTCTTTGTTGGATTATTGCAGGGTCGGCGGTGTCAGAGGCGGGATGGGGACGGGGATTCGAGGCAGTGAGAAAAAATTGAATTACATGCGAGCCAGCAGTTTCCATAGGCCCACCGTCTCCGTATCCTCTGGAGTTCACCGCAGGCTCAAAACTACTATGGTTGCGTGGGGAGCACTGAAAGAAATGCAAATAAGTAAAACTTTCATGTCTTCAGAGAATAAAAATAGAGGTTCGAGTTGTGGCAATTTCTTAGTTACTATCACTACCCCGAGGTGGAAAACCTACTAACTATTTATTTCTGTGCAAAGGCGTGTAGGCGTGGTCGTGAACTGAGCCAGATATGATGAAGCTGTGCTATAAAAATATAAAAAAAATGCAACGCAATGGAAAGAAGGCAAAAGAAAATGCTTTCTCCACTCCTCCCACGCGGCCGCACCATTCACTCCCCTTATCCTTTTCTTGTTCCCTTATCCTGCTGCTGTGATCCAAGTCGTGGAGCTGCTTTTTTTGAAGCTTCATAAAAAATTTCCCAAGCGGAAATGCAATTTAATTAAAAATGTCCCTGCTGCTGGCGGAGTCTCTTGCTGTTCGCTGTTCCTTCTGTCTCCTTACCCTCCTTGAAGCTGCACCCTCCTGTTCGCTGCTGTTTTTCTACGAATCCTTTCTCCCCATCCGCCACCCTGGAGCAACTACTGGGGCCCAGAGTTGTAGGCAAACATGATGAATTTCTTGCACAGATTTCCCGCCGGACTTCTCCCTTTTCCACGCTTTTCTTCGCCTTTCCCCGTGGCTCTGTCCCCCTTCCGTCCTTTTGAGGTCCTGTCGAGGCCCACAAAATCGTTTAAGATTAACAGCTAGCGATAAACAGGCGGCAATTAGAAATGCAGCAAAACGAATAGATGGCCGGGGTCCACTGACCCTGGGGTGGACCCCCCTCGCGTGGGGCACCACGCCCAACCCTCGGTTGAGTGAATTACCATACTCAATTAACGTTATGCTTATTATGCCCTAGCTTTAATCCAGTGGGCTCTCTGAATGCAGTGGACAGGACAGGGAGGAAGGGCGCCCTACAAAGGCTCTGTTGCGCCACAAAGATGGCATTCAGAGCAGTTCGGCCTGGGAGAGCTCCGGGTCTAAACAAAATCAGCTTTCCATTTATGAGGACCGAACAATGGCCAAATGGTCAATGCGGTCGAATCCTTGGCTAATTCCTGTCAAATTTAGGGCAAGTTGGGGTGAAATCTAGATGGACTTGTGAAAGGGGATCTTTGTAACTAAACCTTTGCCTAAATTACCCATCCGCCCCATAGACGATTCTCTTACAAGGGAAGCGATATGTTCTTCATGAATCCTCAGTTTAAAGAATCCCTTTCCTTGCAACATGGACATAAGTTAAAGGAACCATCAACAAGTGAGGGTAATCTGACAGGCAAACAAGAAGCGCTGATTCGCATTGGAAGAGAAATGCCTTCCATTCGAGATGTAAGACAAAAACGGAAGAAGGGATGAGCCATGGCCGAAAAAGACAAGACTGCGTGACTAATGATGATGGCCAACAAAACGGGGCTAAATAATGGGCGGGTGGCGAATCGGGTTAGTAAGTCAGGTCCTGACCTGGCCAAAGGACCTGTTTAGGATGCGATAATCGCAGCGGAATGGTAGGGGGACATTAGGAGGCCTGTGTGTAAGAAATTCAAGATGTATTTCAGACATAAATAACCATATTCTTTTCGTTGGTTAGTTGGCTGGCAGTATATATTATTAATACTCCATATGGCCTGCGTTAATTGGTAATTGAATTAAGGCAGCCGCATGAACTTTTCATACGATTTCCAGACGCTTTCCCTCCATTTTAATTAAATTTAGGCTTTCAGCTGATGCACAGGAAAAAAGATTGCTATTTAAAGACTAGAATAGTAACATCTAAAGAAGGTTTGGGCGCTCTTGTTTTCTTAAACTATGTTTTTAAGGTCTCATAAGTCAGAGAATATTTAAAATATTTTTTAGTATTTCATTTCAGTGTTTTAATTGAAGCTCTTGTGTGCTTCGCGAAGGATATAGCACTCATTACGCGGCTGTATCGTGTAAATGAGCCCTGACTCTCTTTCCCCTCCTCTCGAATTTAAGCTTTTCCTCGTTCCTGCCACCTCCAGCCGCCGCAAGCGCACTTTTGTTGATTACGCAACACCAACAAAAATCAGCCAGAGAAGGCGAACGGCATTGGAGAGAGGCAATTCGCAAATCCTCCGACCATGCACCATGAAAGGATGCAAGGCATCCACTTTATTGAACTTAATTGCATGCAATAAACCCGGCGCGGGGTTCGAGGCATTCCGACTCCAGACTATAGAGATGAGATCGTGAATCGGTGGGAGTAATATATGACTATTTAAGTTTAATTTTCGGGGTATACTTGACTCCATTGAGGGCATCTATAATAGAGGGAGAGGTTTTGTTTCAGATAACTTTATACATCATTGATTTCAG
The DNA here is from genome assembly GCA_035047585.1 of Drosophila monieri. Taxonomy (NCBI): domain Eukaryota; kingdom Metazoa; phylum Arthropoda; class Insecta; order Diptera; family Drosophilidae; genus Drosophila; species Drosophila monieri. The sequence continues at coordinate 2,792,324 of JAWNPJ010000079.1, read as the reverse complement.
ATTCCTTTCTTTAAAGATTTTTTGTTTTATTCCATGGCTGAATGAATTGCGAAAGGCGAAGTATTGGAACAATCAAGCGAAACCCATAAATTAATGTGGAAATCATATATCAGGAGTCGGGGACGCGACCAGAATGAGGCGCTGGAGACAGGCCGAACGTCAAAGGGAAATGAGGAAAACAACATTAAGTTGGAGGCCTTTATGGATATGGGATGCTTCAATGCAATTTCCGTAATATGCGCGTGAATTCGGAGGGGCGGAGTTGGACTCGAATGGGATGCAAGCGGCAGCACATGAATTTTATTACCAGGCAAGAAGGCGTCTGGCAGCGATGGCTGCTCTGTCCGGGTGTCCTGTCGTGTTCGTGTTGTTGTCACTCCTGGCTGCAATGTTAATCAACTTCATTACCACAAATTGCTATTAGCATATGTTAGTGTGCCTCCGAGGATGCCACTCGAAGCGCAGCAGCAAGCAGATAGTACACTGTTAATGCAAGGACGGAACGTGATATTAAGATGAGGTCCTTTGGCGGAAGTCACAGGACCTAACTGCTTCTCTCAGTGCCTCATGCGAGGGCTCCCACACTTGCAGATGCTGCGATAAATGCACTTGTCTTGGTTATCAGGGCGGCGGCACGGCAAACAACATCAAATGATGCAATTACTGCGATGCAGGGATGCACGGATGCGGGGCAGGGGGTCCCGTTGATGTGGTTGTTGTTGTTGTTGTGGTGGCAGAGGAGGGGGGCGTGGCCAGTGCAAGTCACGCGCTGGCTCATTGCCTCGAATTAGCGCCAACTTCGGGCGCACAAAATCGAAATCGACCGCCGCTAATATAATTAAAATGCCATTAAGCTCAAACAGACAACCTTGAAAGGCAAGAGGCGGTGGTCGTACGGCGTAGTCCGTCTTCCTGGTCTGACTTTTATACCCTAACCGAAAGCATCAATCACAAATTGAAAGTTATTACTAATTGTTTAATAGGAAATCTCCAAAAGGAAGTCAAGAAATTTGAAATATTTCTGGCTTTAAAAGAGGATTAAAAAAAAAGGACCCTTTTTGAGATTTTTTCCTCTATACCAATTGAAAGATTTCTGTTTGGAGGGTAGTATTTTTTATGCCATCGCCATAAATTATAAGTCATCGGACTCTGGTCTGAAAATGGGTCCGCCGACGAGTGCGGGAGATGCGAGGATAAGGATGAATAAAGGCGAAGGACTGCGGATGTGGACGCACATTAATATCCCCAACATGACTGTGACTTTGAGTGAATGCTTCAAATTAAAAAGAAATTTACCATTTACCGCAGCCAGGACGGCACAATGGCTGGACGGCAGATGAGGGATTAAGGGAAGCCAGCCAGGAGCAGACCGTTTCGAGAAGCGTATACGTAATGTATCAAAAGTCGATCGCGTGGCCGTGTAAAGTCCCCGGGTCCTTGAAGGACCATTGCCACACAGGACGGTACGGCAACAACAATATGATTACAGCCAACTAATGACGCTGTCTAAAATGATTTATCTCGTTATGGCCAAAAGAGGGTGGGCAGTGGATGGCTGGCTTCAGCAAAAGTCACATAAAAATGGAAGCAAATTCCAGTGCCGAGCAGCGGCCATAACTCAAACGTGTTTATGATGTACACAGGACATGCGTACGTCTGAAGGTCTTGAGCAGCCTCGTGTCCGACATAAGCTCCGCCGGAATTGCGACACAAATTCGCAACAAGGGGCGGGACTTGGCTGGGAGTGGGGGTAAGAACATCAGGATAATCCAGAGACGATGGCGAACTATGAGTGGAGTGTCCTACAATATGGTGAAATATTTTGCAGTACAGTAATGAGTTCTGTCGTTTAATGTGAAGCTTATATGATACACGCATGAAGTATTTAAGTTGCAGTAGTAGAAACCAAAGTATATTTCTCAGTGTAATTGCTAAGCTAGTTTCCTAAAGATGTGTATTTGTTGTGCGCATATCCGAGTTAAAACCATCAATGCTGTAGGAGTCGTGCATACGTAGATGGCAGATGCCATTTGAATGTGGCAGTGGCTCAGGCTGTTGCCGGGACTGAGACAGAGTCTGATTGTGGGCCCTGCCCCTGGGGGTTGGGGGTGGCAGCAGCATCTGCTACTAATGGATAGTAGCAGAAACAAATGGACAACGCACAGATTCGCCTACACAAGGACCTACGGTCGACGACAGCTCGTGCAAACATCTTTGTAGATTTTATTTCTAAATCTCATTATCAAATGGTGTCCCTTTGATGGGACGTGGGTGGAGGTGCACATGACTGTATTCTGTGTGTATGTGTGTGTTTGTATAAATGCAATAAACTAAATGTGCTCTACAGCTTCTCCTGGATCCAGCCCCGGACTAAGTTTTCGTCCTTGTTTCGGGGGTGTATCCCAGTATCGGGCCATCAATTTAAGCGGATATCAGCTGCTGGAAATGCTTTTATAATCGGGGGGAAAAAGGACAAAGATACAAACTGTCAAGCAGGTTTACGAGCTCCGGTTTTATGGCTTGCGAAATCAATTTCAAAGTGCATATACACCTCATCGAACTGTTTGAGAAAAAGTCCCAAGTCCTTTCGGAAAAGTTCTTAATCAATTGGCTCGTTTGCTTCCCATTAGTGGTCGTGCTTGTCCCGAATTACTGGAACAGCCAGCCATAAGCAATTTTTGCCGCAAACACCACAACCAGAACCAGAACTAGAACCGAAACTGAGAAATTGTTTTAAAAACACACGACAGAAACTTAATTGCTCTTGAAATGACTACATTCGACTTTTGTAATTAGCAGACCGTCGCTGGGCAGCCACTTTCCCACTCCACTCCACTCCATTCCACTCCACTCCTCCACACATTTCTCTACTTTCCCCCGTGCCGAGGAATAAATATTAATTTGCCATGGACCTGCTATGGCGATTTTCACTTCTCCTCCACCCCCTGCCAATAGTGCACAAAATTTATGTGCAACGTACAACAAATTTTCACTTATTGCCACAAGGGGGAGCGGTGCGGTGGGAAATGGAATGGAATGGAATGTGTCGTGGCACGGACTTGGCCCCAGAGGATTGGGGGCTAAACGTAGTTTGTAGTTTCCTCTTGTTGTTGTTTGTCCGGGGCTGCTGCTCCGTGACAAGAACCCGCGCGAATGCAATAAATTGTGTATTTAATTTTTCTTTTTTTAATTTCTGCTTTCATTTGCCAGCCTCGGAGTCTTGGACTCCTTTTTGGCAGGACGCCAGCTCCAACGGAGGGTGTCTGGCGCTTCCGGTCGGCGGAGTCCGCGCCCGGGTGCTATCGTTTTTAATGGTGCACGTCCAATTTGATTACAACTGTCATCTGTTTGGGCCCCGCTGCTGGGGTGGCCAGTAATTGGCCAAAAAAAGCAAAACACCATTTGGGCCACTGTCTAATGAAGTAATTTCAATTAGCGGTCGTCGAGGCTGTCGGAAAGAAGCTCCCAAGTTGGACGAGGCGTCGCTAACTGAGTAGAAAACAAATTTTTAATCGATATCAAAAACAAGAACTTGAAGTGCAAATACATAAATCTATTTCGTCCATTTTATTGACATAAAATAATAGGATTTCCACTCTGCCTTTTGTGTTTATTAATTAGGCCATGTGTCAGTTGACATAAAATGACATTTACTTCTTTTGTGCATATCTGCTCACAGCCTTTGTGATTTCCACGCCAATCACTGCAGTGACCCCCATCAAAGTGGACTTCTTTTACTGACAGCTGAGGGTCCTTGTTGCTTTGACACGAACTCACATGAGTGATATTTGTCCGAAATTCTAATTTTTAAACTCTCTCCGGCAAACAGACCGCAGACTAACTCGTTTGTCGGTTCTTGGTTATGGGGTGGAGGTGCCTCCGGTGGCTAATTTGTGTCCAGTTGCCACCCACTCTGCCACTTATCCCTGTTATAAACAGACGAATGCATTGAGCTTTTATCTTCTTGACTTCAATAGCCAGCCGGACTTCGGTGGCCAGCAGGAAAGCCAAAAAGCCAAAAAAGCAGCCAGAAGCAAAATTTGCTTTTATCACGCAAACAGCAGCCATGCCACTCGAGGAGCAACAGTTTAGGCGTGTTTGTTGGAAAATATTAACGTTGGCGAAATGGCGAAATGAAGGCGGTTTCTTAAGAGGAAGTCAACTTTATTAAGGAGGGATAAACGGAAAAGTCGAGAGATCGACTGCAGAAATGAGCAGGAAGAGCTGAGACACTAGAAGCGGACAGAAGAAACCGCTTGAAGAGTGGATGGAAAGTTTACATGACAGAGTTAAGCGTCTTAGCGAGTAAAGAGATTAAAATTTCCGGCATTTTCCACATTGAGAATGTATTATTAGTAAGAGGATAGCTTGTTTTTCTACATTATATTAAAGTAACCTTTCATCACTGAAGATGATTATCTTAAAAATATATATTTTTAACTCAAAATAATTGAAATCTAGAATGAAAAACTTTTATTTCGGGCAGTGTCGCAGTTCTCCCTGACTTCTGTGCGACTGCAATCGAGGTAAAAGTTTTGTCGCTGGCTTAAAAACATTTTCTCGAAAAGTACTTGGGAACATATTTGCTATCAGTTGGCGTCCAGTTGCTGGCTCAAAGCCCCTCCGCCGCCGCCCTGTTTGCTTGCCTCTATTTGAGTGGCTCTGTTTGCCGGTTTGTTGCCACTTTCGGCAAGTTTCTTCAGTCATTTTTCAGCCGCATCATGTCATGGCTATAATTTTGCGCCGCCTGCCGCACAATGGGACACGTTCCAGCCAGAGATGCTCTGACAAGGAGCCTTGATATTATATAAATAAACCAAATGACATTCGAATTGGCTTGTGGCAGAGTGGCGTGTAAATGGAATGTACTTGTACACGAATTTATTTGGAACACATCCATCTGGCAGGCCTCCCTGTTTTCCATTCCGTGTCCTGCCAGTCCCAACCCTCGGCTCGCTCGATCTTCCTGTTTAACAAAGTCAAACAATTTCATGCAATTAAAACCGTTTTTCATTAAAAATGCAAATTTCAAATGCAAAATGAACTCGAGTCACGTCAAGCATCAGCATTCTCCCACACACTCTGCCAAGGACCCCTCCCCCTCATCCACTTCTCGTCATCTCTTGAGCCCGAGTGTTTGTACTCATGCAAGTTGGCTGGGTTTCTGGGCCCAGGTACTTAACTTGATGTCACCAAACAAAAGCACTTTGTTTCAACATGTGCCCGACACTCCGAGACACCACCCCTGGCAACCCCTCGCGAGATGGCGGTTGCAGTGCAGCGTGCTTAAAAGTCGCTTGTCTTGTAAACAATCCTAAAAAATAACAATATGACGTAGGAACAGGGAGTGTGTGTGGGTCTGTCAGACTCACACTCCAATCTCCCACTCCTAGCTGACGATTACATTTGCAACCTTCGTCCTGACTTCCTTTTAACTTGCACTGACAGAAATAAAAATAACAATAATGGGATTAATGTAATCTCAAATCCAACCAGCAACCAGTAATTGTTCTCTGTGCACGTATCCACTTCTCCGTTTTCCGGTCTTTAGATAATTGTCTCAGTTCTTCGACCGAAATGGGAGTAAAAGTCCCTTTGTTTTGGCCTTTTGTTTATGCCCTTTCCCGATTTCCACACTACCCAGCCTCTCCTGCGTCTGACAGCTTGATGCTTTCGGGCTGATTGTCTTCCTTTATTGTAGTTCCCTAATGCTGTATACCCACCTCCTGGGCCTCTCCCGCCTCGCACATCCTCCTGGACGTTGATGCACTTGATACACCACGGAAATGTCCTGCAGCAGGGGGCGGACTAGTATCGAATGCGTTGTTTTTACTCATCATTCTGAATATTAAAAAAGTGTTGATGCAAAATGATATTTATCGTTAATCCTCTTGGAAATCAGATTTAATTTGACCAAGATATAGACATCCCCGTGGGCATATCGATTGTTTTCATAGTTTCGATGAAGATTGATGGAGAATCGATATACAAGTCGATTAAGGTATTCCCCTGAGGGATCGGATCAAAACTGACAAAGATATAGTCTTCGCTGTGGGCCCTATATTGGCTCCATGCATTTTTGTGGATTTTCGAAGGGGAGCCCCCAGAAAATTTCACAAAAAATCTGAAAAATATTTTGTTCCCAGATTTTGATGCAGATTGGTGGAGAATCGATCTACAAATCGTTTAAGGTATTCCGCTCAAGAATCGGATTAATATTGCCAAAGATATAGTCTTCGCTGTGGGTCCTATAGTGGCTCCATGCATTTTTGTGGATTTTCGAAGGGGACCCCCAGAAAATTTCACAAAAAATCTGAAAAATATTTTGTTACTAGATTTTGATGCAGATTGATGGAGAATCGATCTACAAATCGTTTAAGGTATTCCGCTCAAGGATCGGATGAATATTGCCAAAGATATAGTCTTCGCTGTGGGCCCTATAGTGGCTCCATGCATTTTTGTGGATTTTCGAAGGGGAGCCCCCAGAAGATTTCACAAAAAATCTGAAAAATATTTTGATTCCAGATTTTTATGTAGATTGATGGAGAATCGATCTACAAATCGTTTAAGGTATTCCGCTCAAGGATCGGATGAATATTGCCAAAGATATAGTCTTCGCTGTGGGCCCTATATTGGCTCCATGCATAGCTGTGTATTTTCGAAGGGGAGCACCCAGAAAATTTCACAAAAAATCTGAAAAATATTTTGTTCCCAGATTTTGATGTAGTTTGATGGAGAATCGATTTACGAATCTTTTAAGGTATTCCGCTCAAGAACCGCAGGAGAATTGGCAAACATATAGACTTTAATGTGGGCCATATGAGTCCTCCCTATACACTCCCTCATTTTCAGAGGAGTCTCGCCAGGAAAATGGACCAAAAATCGGAAACTTTTTTCGCTATAGGGTTTCGATGTAGATTGATTAAGACCCGATCTACGAATCTTTTAAGATATTCCGCTTGAGAATCGGAATAAAAGTGACAAAGATATAGACATCACCGTGGGTCATATGGATCCTTCCCATACATTACATATGAATATCGACGCAGGGTCTTGATCCGTCTATTGGGCTTGCCTTCTTTCAGTAGCTTTTTGCCCTACAGTGTCCGAATGGTGTCTAGCGTATTTAAGAATTGTATCTTGTTTCCTAAGTGGCTTATAACTGGCGGGCAGTGGTATGTGGATGCCTGGCTTTCGCCAGTCCGTTGCCTTTTTCCCTCCACTCCATGCTGTGTTGGTGCTTAGCTTGTTCTTTGGCCAGGACCTAAGTTGTGTGTAGTCAGTAAGCCGGGGGTTGTCCAATTCCGGGCTCATACAAGTGGCCAGCTTGAGCTGAAAGTTCACCTGCTCACGCTTCATTGGAAAGCGTTTAGAAAAGTTTTCGACGCGCTAACTTTAATAAACGCCTCATCGCAATGGCGACAGATGAGGCGACAGGGAACAAGGATGCGTTGTGAATTTAATTTTCAACTTGTCCAACATTCCGTAATTGAAAGCACAGACACTGACACTTGACACAAACACCCGGAATAGTCGATCGAGGCGTTCTGGCCGAGCGAGGCTGGCGTTCCGAATGGCGCATTACTAATACGCAGTGTGTGACAACCGCAAGAGACAATTTGGCATCTGCCAAAGGGTTGGTACCCACACGGTAGCCGGGCAGAATGTGGGAGTGTGGGTGGATGGAGGGTGTTGCACAGCGAGGGTTGCTGCCGTTGCAATTCAAAATTCTGCAGTGTCAGAGGCACAGGGCCAACACCAACAGCGTCGCTGAAACAGGCATAAAATCACGGACTCTCAGGCGGAAGATGAGATGCGTGAGAATATTTTCCAGATACCCATATGAGAAGTACATATATTTTATAACTTTATATTGATTGCCAAAGATTTAACTTATCTATTTTATTTACCATGAAATAATTATATCTATTCCTATAGCTTTATGTATCTTCCCCAGTTAGTGCCATTTCACGCTGCCATCTCTTCGCCAAATCCAGAAACATCGCACAGGCAATGTGGCTATCTCGAAAAACCGAAAATCGTGAACACAGGCGGAAGGGCGGAGGGGGACGTGGAGGAATGTGGGCCAGTTGTCCGGGACAGGAAGTGGGAGGAGCGGACTGTATGCTGTCGACTACCACCGGCGGGTGTGTGGTGGCAAGGACGAGAACCATGAGGATACTACAGGGAGGCCTGCCGGCCTGGTCCGGGCCTGGTCCTTCCGTCCGTTCTTTGGCCCAATGCTCGAGTGGCCGCAGGGCAATTGGATATAATTTCTAATTACACGCTTGGACGGACTTTTTACTGTCAGCTTAGTTTACTGATGTCTCTATATTTTGCTCCTTGTGCTTCCAGCCGCCTCCCGCTCCCGCCTGCCGCCTGTACGTATCCTACGTGGATGTACGTGTTGCACATGTGTGTCTCTCTGTCTGTCTGCCGCCTGTGTAATTTGGTGAATGAACAAGTGTAATTTGGCATTTTGATTTTTAATTGTTTCTACATACAGCTGTCGGGCATGGAAAAATATAGCCAGCAATACAAAAACTTTTCGGTTGCTTAATTAAGATGGCCTGTTTGCAAAGTGGCAACTGCGATTGCTCTGCAATCTTCAATTGGTAGGGTAATGGCAACGAAACACACAAAACATGAAGTGCAGATGAAATTTGCATATTATTATTCTCCAGTACGACCTCCATAGTGTTGCGTCTTCACCTCATCCTGTAAGCCATAAATTGCTGCTGCAGTTGCAATTCTCATTTCTCGTTTCTCGCTCTCTGCCGGCGATATCAACACTTGAACACGCGCCAGAAACGAGGCACAAAAAGCGCCCGAAATTATGCAACAGATTCTGATTCCGAAATTTGGCTCGTAACTCGCATCTCCCATCGCCCATAGCCCATCTCGTGAGAAGCCAACAACGAACATCCAACAGCCCAGCCAGCATCTACTGCGGAGGGGAGTTTATTTTTGCGCAATTACAAAAAGCGGCAAAGAGTAAAAAACTGCACACGCTGACATCGCCAGCTTCAACTGTCAACCCAACCGTCGCAGACATTTTTCAGCCCTGCAAGTGGCAGCCTTTGTGCCGCTGCCGTTGCTGTTGCTGTTGCACTGTCTGTTGTGTATCTCAGATGTTGCTGCTGCTGTTTCACGCCATTATATTGCAATATGATTATTATGCGAGCGCCAGAGTGTTGACGTTGTCACGTTTTGTTGCATGTCAAGTGCAAGGCGTTCGTTGGTGCCAGAAAGTGTTTTCATTTTTTTGTTCTGTCCCTTATCATTTTTCTTTTTCAGTTGAAAGAGGCAGGCAGAAGTGTTGCACACTTTCGTTAATTAGGCCGCTTCCTTCACGATTCTGCACTCGGATAATGAGGATGATTAAAAAGTTAAACAGCCTTATATAGGATCCAAAGTTAAAAGGCTCTTCTGTGAGAGCAAGAGCTCGATATTTGGTCAAGAGGACGAAGCTCCATCCCCCAGATACGACCCTCATCAAAAACGGTTTAGAAGCCAAAGTCCGACAAAGTTTTTCCTACTTTTGGCAAATGTGCAAATAACAAATGATTTCGGATCTGCCGTCACCCACTTGTAAATAAAAGTGGCCTCTCCCCGAAACACGCACATATGACTGTTTCCTCCATGAGTGTGTCTGTGGGTGAGGCTGTTCGGTGTGTGTCTGTATAGTGTGTGTGTGTCTGGGTACCAGCATGTTTTTGTGAGCTCCTTTGTTTTTTGTGCCTGTCACGGCCGTTGTTCGAGCATTTGCCCTTTGGCCAAATCAAACGTAAGCCACAATTAAAGCATAAAACTACCAAAGCGATTCCGCCTCAGTTGGGCAAAAAGTGTATCCCTCTGGTGTGTATTTCTGTTCCCACGGGACCAACTGCGAGTGTGCTTTCTGGTTAACACACATCAGGGGTTCTGTTGGCTTTTTTGTAGGCAGTCTTCTGTTCTTCAGTTCACAGCCTGCTGGGGGCCATAATTAGTTCGAATTAGCTGCGTCTGGGGCTGCATCTGGCAGGTGGGTTCACTCACCCTCCTCTTGACCTCCACCCATACCTCGCCAAGAATAAGTGTACGACTAAGAATGATCACTTGATGACTCACTTTTAATAGTTATTAATTTGTTTTAATTGCGACTCGCAGGCATAATATTTTCTTTAAATCGCGTGATAATTGCCAGGATAGCACATTCTCACTGGGACTTGTTGGCTTTGGTTCTGAAGATGCCTTGTCATAAACCCGAGCACTCGCCGTTGAGGCTGCCAGTAATTAGCGCCCTGAATGCCCGACCCTCCTATCACCGCACTCAGCCTGTTCCACGACCCGGTCCCACCTCAGATGCTGCCCCACAAAGCTAACGAGTCACTTTGTAAGAAGGGCAGAGTACACAGGACGAGCCGGGGACAAAGGCGCGGGTCTACAATTAGTGAGCAGCTCCGAGAGGGAGCGCATTTAGTGGCAGCCTCCTCTCCAGATCTGCGTCCTCCTCCGGAGACTACACTGCAGCAAAGTGGCTCCGTCGACATGACACCGTTTTCGAGGATGACTGACGTGTTGACTGGCTGGCTGACTGACGGACTGGTGGACGGGTGGACTGGTGGACAGACGGACACACGGACAGAGTGGCTGCCAGCCTTCATGGCTGATACATTCATTTATTCGCTCTTGGGCACGTTTCGTGCCTGCCAGCAGCAACAAACAAACCGCCACCACTTTACTTGCCAAACCAATTGGAGATGATCTGGAGTGGGCACTTCTCCACCAGGATGTCAAAAGTCATCACCTTTTTGTCCGCCTCGCCCGCATCGCAGGCCCGTAGAGCTTGTGCCAGGACTGTGGAAATATTATGATTGCGACCGGCGAACGAGCAGTCGGGTATATTGTAATTCATAATCCTGCGATTTGCTTGCCAGAAGACACAGCGTCTTACTTCCTGTTGTGGTTGTTGGCGGCTTAAGTGGTGCCTTGAGGGCCCCCGCTGCTCCTCGCCCTAGTCCTTTCCATCCGCAGGAGCTTCATCGTCTTCGACTTGGCTCGAAAATTGTGACATTGATTGTGTTTGTACTTGGGCTCAGCTTAAATATGAAGGGAAACCCGTTGAGCACTTCAAATATTTCAGTCGGCTGCTTAGCTATGCTGCAAGTGATGGGGCTCAGAAGGAATGCAGTGTCCTCCAGGAGCATCTGTAAGCTGGGAGTTTGACTTTGATTTTAACACCCCCCCCCCCCCACGCCGTGCCCAGTGAGTCGCATTTTGATTTCTTCAATTCGGTTAAGATATATTCTCTTCTTGCCATATCTTTACACAGTTCGTACATCCCTTTATTGGTATCATTATTTGCTTAACTAAAATGTACACGCAACGGACAAAGCAATCTCGAGAAGCCAAGTCATAATTAATATATATATATAGTCAATAGTTAGACCCGTCCGCTTGTGGCGTGGGTGTTTCGTATTTACAATAATTTACATAGATATTTAAGCACATTATGGATACGGGTACGGGTAGTAACCACTCCGTCGGTCCTCTAGCTGTACAGCAACTCGTTCCTTACCAGCTAGATATTTTAATTATTGTTCTCTCTGTGGCCTCTCCACCGACTACATCCTTTATCTGTATCTGTTACAGAGCATCTGTATCTATAGCTCGAACCTAGCCTCCTCCGATTCTCTATCTACTCTGCTTGACATCCCTTGGTCGCTGCTTGGTTATTTACACGGCTGCCAGCTACAATAAATGATATACATATGTTTCCAAGTCCTTTGTATAAATTCTTTAGAGTTATCTAACGCATTTCCGCTTCTCGATTCCAATACAAAAATATCTATCTGTGCTCTGCCCTGCGGCTAATTAACTTTATCGTTTGATTCGCTAGACATTCGTCACTCCGAGCTTGGCCAGGTTGCCGAGCGTGATGGCGTCTCCCGGCTGGAGCCTCAGGGCCGCCTTGTAACTGGCCGCCGCATGGTTGGTGCGTCCCAGCAGGTGCAGTATGGCCCCCAGATTGGTGTGGGCGTGGGCGTCGTCCGGCCGCAAAGCCACAGCCTGTTTGGACGGAAATAGGATTTAAAATCAAGATCGCTTCTGGCAGTTTTGTAGTTGAATGCCTCACCTTTCGATACCACATTTCAGCTTCCACTTTTCTGTCCAGCAGCCGCATGGCTGTGGCAGCTGCCACAACCAGTGCGTAGTCCTGGGGCGCCAATTCTGCGGCTCTGCGGTGATAGATGGCAGATTCGTGGTGCCGCGATTGTAGGGATAGAAATTCAGCTGAAAAGATTCACAGTTGTAACATTATTGTGGCAATTATTTATTCGGATAATCGACTCACCATAATGATGATAAACACTAGCTTGCTCGGGCGCCAGTTGCAAGGCCCGCTTGAACCACATCTCGGCCTCCGAGGCGCGACTGCTCTGCAGGGATTAAAGATTTTCAATTTTAAGTAACGTCTTGTAGATATATAGAGCGATCTACTTACATTTCTGGCCAAGGTGATGCCGTAGGAGAGGTGGGCCGCCACCTGGTTGGGCTGCAGTTCAAGGGCCGCCCTGTGGTGGCGCTCGGCCTCGTCCCACTGATGCAGGCGTCCCAGGACATCTCCTATTCGCTGGTACAGCACTTCTCGTTGCTGGACAACCCCCGGCAGGGAGGAGAGCGCCTCCCGGTAGACGGCCAGGGCCCGCTGGAGCTTTCCCTGCTCCACGTAGAGCGCTCCCAGCTGCAAGTAGACCGAGCTCCTCGCCTGGTCGTGGGCCCCGCGATCTCGGACAGTGGCTCCGTCTAGCTTGGACCCTGCCTGGAGGATCTCGATGGCCTGCTGCCGCTTGCCGAGGGCTATGAATGATATGCCCAGATTGAGGTAGGCCGCTGCGGGGGGAGAGTAGGAGGAGGTAGAAGCACATCCCTTTCAACGACTGTAGTCGGCACAACTCACCTGCCAAGTTCGGCCGGAATTTGATGGCGCGCTGAAAGCACTCGACGGCTGCTGAATAGTCCTGCTGGTTCTGGTGTAGGATGCCCCTGAAGCGAGAAAGCGAGAGCGAAAGTGTTGACATTAATAGACTGAACTTGTCGGGCTCTTGTGATCTAATTAGAGCGCCTAAATCGGAGGGACTGGCCTCTTGTCGGGTTCCTGGAGCTTGGCTAGTGAAGAACCTGCCGAGCTGAAGGGCTGCTACTTAAAGGAGCAGCTCGAAATACATTCAACGAAAATCTCTGGTCTGTCTGGTATAATGTTTGAATGGAATTATTAGACTTTAAGGAATATGATTTTAACATTTTCAAGTTTTTTTTATTTATTTATATTTCTGCTTCTACTAAGAACTCATTTAATTAGTTTGTTTCCAAGAAGCAACTGGCTTTAAAGCCACTACAGCCCTGCACTTTCTGCACTCGGCTTCGAGAGGACTGCAAATGCTGGTCAGGGATGGAAGGTCCTTTCGCTTACTTTTTTTAACGCGGTGGGGGGCCGCTGTCAGTGGCAACAATCGCTGGAGAACACACAGCAACATCAACAATAAAGGACGAATGTCTGACGTTAGGCAAAGTAAAAAATCAAATTATACAGCTCAGTGATTTTCTGGTTTCGGTGTTTGGTTGCTCCAGCTCCAGCTCCTGCTTCGAAAAGCAATCCTTCTGGCGAAAGGTGTGAGGGGAAGGGGCGGGCCTGGATGCAGGATCCAGGAGCCAGGACAAACAACTGTGGAGGCAGGCAAGCAAGCGAGTCAAGCCGCGAGCGTTGCCAATGATGATTTGATCGGAGTAAATAATGTATGTGCTGGATGTGTATCCGCAGGATTCGGCGAAGCGATTGCGGTTGGGCCGACAACATTGATTTTCGATTAGCGCATGATTCTCCTTGGCAGCCTTGCCTGCCTGTTGAAGCCATGAGGCCTTCTCAGGACCTACATAATGGCGGTCCTGGCCGTGTGACCTGATTCTGAACCATTGACTTGGCAGGACTCGGGACTGGGGGATGGCGAATGGGGGATGGATGCACCCTTCCAATTACAAGCAATAATCTGGCTTGCGACAAGCCGCCTGACGTTGAGTGACAGGCGGTAAAAAAAAGGAGCTCGAAATGGCGCACAGAATATTCAAAGCACAACTCCGCGCTCGCTTTCCTTTCATTGGATCCTTTTTTTCTCCGCCGTTGTACTTCCGTTTTTCCCGTTGGCTTTTCTTCTGGCCCGTTATGTCGCATTGCATCGCATCGCATTGCATTGCGTTGCGTTGTGTCGCTTCGCTGCTGTGAAATATGCGCAATGAGCAAAAATGCAATGCGAAGAGACAACGGACAACAGACAACAGACAGCAGACAAAACACAGGACCCGCCAGGATAAAGAAGAGCACGGTACAGAGCCGAACAGAAGCACAGGACGCTTACAGACTTTGTCAGACGATGACAGACGCCGCGACGGAAGGACGGAGAGTGTGAAAGCTAAGGACTTTTGTCGAGCATCCCGGTTATTACACAAGCAAAATACTCAAGGATATCTTGATCAGACCGAGGTGGCAATCAATATTCAATAATGGTTGTCGTGGCAGTCCCATTAACAAGGATACGAGACCTGAGCCAAGTCTGAAGGTACTGATTGGGGGAACCCTTAGAAATAAAGCAAAGATTTCTCCAAGTGCATCACGAAATGCGCATAGTTCTGCAGCGGCACGCAAATGCCCTGAGCAGGACACAAATGGAAAAGCGGGACGAAGGATGCTGTCGCACGGCTTGGAGGAGTTGGGGGAGTGGTGCGTGTCTCCGAGGGAGATGGAACAAAAAGGGAAATGGGCTTCATTTGACAGCTAGTTCGGCATTGTATTGCCAGAGCGGCAAAGGAGTCTCATAACTAGGATGCTTCGCATAAAATGCATAAAATGGCCGCGCAAAATGCGCACCCAAGCGAAGTGCAGGCAGCTGAGAGGGAAAAGTGGTGGCTGGGTGGCGGGGAACAGAGCCTTTCACAGATGTGGAATCTCCCCATTCATTTACCCCATCATCCAGTCGCTTTTGAATGTCACATGTGGGCGAAAAAGAAATAAGGAAGCCATTCGCAAACATCCAAGGGTACAACGCTCTCATTGCTTGCAGAGTGGTGACTCTTGATTCAAAGTATGTCTTTCAGTGAAAAGCATTTGCAGAATACTCACAGATTGAAATGCACATCCGCCATGTTGGGCCTATACCGGATGGCCTTCTGCAGGACCGCCTTGGCCTCCTCGTACCTTCCCTGCGAGCTGAGCACGCTTCCCAAGTTGCCCAGCGCTGAAAATCGAAAGCTATTAGTTATCATTATTAAAGGAATCACAGGACAACTCACCTTTTGGCGGATTTATGGCAATGGCACTCCTGTACAGGCTCTCCTCGTCCCGCCAGTCAGCATTCCGTCTCACGGTTCTCAGGCTCATGGCGGCCAGCAGGACGCTTAAGCTGAGAATCAGGGCGTAGCGCGTCTTCTGGGAGCATGCCATCAGCCTGGAGACGCCGTAGCCCACCAGTAGGCAGAACCCGACACTGGGCAGGTACAGGAGCCGCTCGGCCACCACGAAGCCCACGTAGAAGAGGAGATTGCTGGCGGGCAGGAAGGGCAGCGCCAGGAAGCTACAGGACATGAGGAGCACGATGGCGTGCCGATTCCCCGGCGACAAGCTCTCCAGCTGGTAGTCCAAGGAGCAGGGGAACCCACCCCCGCCGGACACGGAGCTGGCGCTGGAGTTGGAGCTGGAGTGGGAGCTGGCGCTGGAGGTGCTGCTGTTGGTGCTGTTGCTGCAGCTGCTGCTGCTGCGGGAGCCGCGGAAGGCGGAAGACACGAGGTGGTGGGCCTGGGCGTGGTTCTGGGCTTGGGAGGAGCTGCCCTCGTAGACATAGCCGCTGCTGCTGTTGTTGTTGTTGCAGTCGCGGCACGGAAGCGCGTCCTGGTGATGATAGGCTGCCTCAAAGGCTTGGTACTTGGAGTCGGCCAGCCGCTTGCGCTTGGAGCGGGACTTGCGACTGGCCACCTTCTGGATGTGGTACTGCGGAAAGGACGAAGCTGATCCTGCTGCCCCGGCTCCGGCGCCGGCCGCCTCCTTGGGCCGGGCCATCAGCTGGCGGCAACTGCGCCACGCCACGCCCACCAGCACAGAGTAGAAGCAGGCGGACTGGGCGTTCCTCCGATCCCACAAGGTCGTGACCCGGGGAAAGGCGTCCATGCCCCAGTCGAAGCTCAATACCTGTGGTTGCAGCAGCAGCCGCAAGTTGAAGACGGGCAGGTAGAGGAAGGTCAGGGATCTCGTCCAGAGGGAGGGGGTGCGGGCGATGGGGTTGTCCGCGGTGGAGAAGGCCGTCTGGGGTCCCGGGACGATAACCAGGCGACCATAGATTCCGCACGCCAGAGCTCCCAGGACAATGCAAACCGATCGAAGGCGTTGCTGAAAGTAGCGATTGGAATACCAGTTGGATGGAGAATTCCTTCGACTTACCTTGTCCACCTGACCGCTCAGACCGCGCAGCACATCGAAGAGGACGCAGACGAGCAGCGCCGTGATGGCCGTCTCCTTGAAGAGCAGACTCGCCACGGCCAGGAGCAAGGTGCTGGCCAAGGCCAGCCATTGGCGGGGATCCCCGGACTCGCGCCATCGCATGTGCCGCAGGTAGCTCAGGTACGTGAGCAGGTAGCAGACGCAGGCGGCCACATCGGCTCTGCCCACCAGCCCGGCCACCGCCTCCGTGTGGATGGGGTGGGCGGCGAAAAGGGCACCCGTGGCCAGGACCGCCCACACGGAGGCCAGGAGGGTGCGCGCCACCTGCACCACCAGCCCGGTGGCCACGCAGTGCAGCAGGTTGTTGACCAGGTGGAAGCCCCACGGCGCAAAGCCGCCGCCCAGCAGATAGTTCAGCCGGAAGCTAAGCACGCACAGAGGTCGCCAGGAGCCGTGGGAGCCGCTGTCCGTCAGCGGCGTTCCCCAGAAGTCGTCCGAAAAGCTCCGCTGCCAAGGAGCTCCCCCCGACACATCGGCGTTGCCTAGAATGGCACGTCTACGGAAGTAGAAAAGTAAAGAAATATTAAAAATTAATCCAGGATGTTTCAATGAATTTTAAATATTTATGCCTTAGGACCTCCCCACTTTGTTTCATTTAATTGTGCATGTCCTTCCTTAGCCGGAGCAAGGACTTCTGCAAAACTCTCTAAGCTGGAACCTTAAATTTTAAATCGAGTTTCGACTTTCGCCACAGTTACTGTGCAACTGCAACCTCGACAACGACTCCTACAACAATGGCAACATCATCGACTGGCATCCTGGCATGGTTCGCCGCATAACCACCGCACACTCCTACCTTGGCTTGCATTTTGCTCTTTGGTGGGAGTCCTTTTCGGGATTCCTTTCCTCCTATGGTCCCCCCTCATTCCTGTGCACTCTTCTCACGCACGGCAGGCGGACTTTTGTAGGATTTTGGTGGGGCGTTCGTGACAACTCGTATATCATGGAAATGCCGAAGGGGCGGAGGGGCTGCCACTCCCCCTCCAGACATGCCCAGCCCAACTGTCTCACCTGTTCGCCGCCGACCGGTTCACATAAACAAATGCCACTCTAATGCCGCCTAAAGTCGCTCGAGCGCCTCCCTATCAGTGTCTCTGGGCGGGGTGGGTGATCCGTGGTGCCGTGTGTGTTTGTGTGGGTGGCTGCCTGGCTGAAATTCGATTTTAAGCACCACTGAAATTCCATTGCAGCATCATGGCATGCCGCAGGCGACTCCTTCGTTCGTTTTTTGCTAACGACTTTTCGTACGAGTGTGTGTACTTGGTATCGCAACTTTAATAAATTTGCCTGGAAGCTCTCCAGCCAGAGCCTCCCCCCCCATAACTCAGGCGGCAAAATGACTCTTACCTGTCGTCGTAGACGAAGCCAGCGTTCAGGGTGTTCAGATACAAGACAAAGGCCAGGCTGCAGCAGAACAGACACGTGTAGTCCATGCTGGAATGATACGGAGAGGGGAGAATAATCGATTAGTCACTGTTTTTGCATGGGAATCTGAAACATGGAGCTATTTATTGATCAGGTCTTGGAGCACAAATGCAAAGTTCAGGGGAGAAGAGTAGTGAAAGTTATGACATTCATTCCAGATACCTTGGAGGTTGCAACTCCATCCCTATCCGCCCTGTCCGCCATGTCCCCATCATGTTTATTTTTTTGCTGCAAGTAACTGATGGTAGCTTTCTTCCACTTTTTCTTCGGCTTTCGCCGGCAAAGTGCAGGTGGATTGCATTCATGACTTCCTCCTTGTGGCGCATTGTTGTCATTTCGGACTTCATGACGGCAATGGCAGTGGCAGTGGCAGTGGCAGTTGCAGTTGCTTCTGCCCTCCCTGGCCTTGTTGTTGTTGCTGTGGCAGCCGCCTTTTGTTGTTGTTTACTGGCCGTTGATGATGTTGCTACAGCCATTACACATAATGAGAGCCAGCAGTCTGTTGCTGTTCCCTCAGCATTTGCGTCTACTGCATTTGCTTATCCCGCTTTTCAGCCTTTCCCAGCTCGCTTCTTGTCTTCCCCCTGCTATGGGCGTTTGTTGCTGCGGTTGCCAACGTCAACAAGCGAGGCATACTGCCGGACTCAGGACCCTGGGCACCGGAATCCGGATCTCTTCCCATTTCGTCCTGAGTGGCCGACCCATGTCGTTGACATTAAGAGTCACAGCAGTTGCCGGCAATAAAGGCTAACAACAGCCTGCCTCAACTGGGGTGGCCTGAACCTGTACCTGTGGTTGTTAAGAGTCCTTGCTGAGTCCTCAGATTAAACCATTTCTGTTCACTTTCAGTGCAGAATCCTTTCTACTCCCCGAATATAACCAAGAGAAAGCTTCGATTATATGCAAACACTAACTAATCGAAAGTAAAGAAAGCATTAACAGTTCTTTCAGGCATTACATAAGAAGTCCCCCAACTATATGAAATGAAAGAGCTCCTAGTCCGACAAAATTGCGCAACTCCAGCGCTTTTCCACGCTTTTTTCTGTTCAACGTACATACATGCGAGTAATAAGCAGTTGGCTTAGGCTTAGGAAGCGGTGGGCGAAACTGGGCGGAGGGCTTAGCGCGATGGCATAGTTTTGTCGACGTTGACACACCGAGAGATTTGGCCGGGCCAGGACCCGGCGGATTATGGCCAAATTAGCAGCATTCAATATGCGAGTAAGCCGGCTGGCGAGATGGGAAAAGGCGAGAGGGCCAGACACACTTACATAGTAATTCTATATATCCGCACACACACAGGACACACCCGTCGAAATTGCTTTGCTAATGAGCCATAATGATGAGCCTGGCCAGAGAGCGGAGCGGTCTTCTTTTTGGCTCCATTGTGTGTGTCTGGCTGATTGATTTGCCTGGAGTTTGTTTCCGAGCCATTTGCCGGGTCCTGCTTAACACGCTCATCTGGGGATCTGCAGGTCTGGAGATGTGGGCAGCCTCCTCCTCGGCACTTCCGATATCATCCCTAGATTGTCAACTCATTTGGCGAGCGGCTCGCATACCAATTATGCGCAAATAATTGCCCACAAAGTGAGGTCTCTATGAGGAAGAAGGTCCTTTGTTTGCTCGCCCGAAACACTTGCCATCTTTCCTGCCTATCGCGGCCCTCCACACACATGTCTTATTTTGGGGCGGCCTGTCGGGCTGCCCCGTCGGGCCATAAATCATGTTTTATTTTTGTAATTAGCCCGGCCACCGCATAAATAACGGGCTTTTCATCGGTTTGGGCCACGTTCTAGACACTCCGCGCCAAGGAGGAAATGCTTTATGTAAATATTTGTTTCATTTTAACAATCATAACAATTATAATTCAACAGTTTCAGCTACTTTTAATTTGGGAAAAGTGCTCCGCCATAAGCCATAATGGTAACTACCATCCCTCGTCCTTGTTCGTCCTTTCCCGTTTCATTGTCTGTTTAGAAGTTTCTGGTTTATTGTTGATTAAATTTCCACTTAGGCTTATTACCTGAGACGGGGTCGCACTTTAAACTGTTTGCACTAGTTGGAGACTGTCACTAGCCACTTCCCTGCTTCAGCCGCCTTCCTGCGAGTTCCTATTTTCCACTTGCCTGCCACTTTCCATGCCACTCACCTCATGCCAGTTGGCACTTTTGTTTTTATTGCCCTGCCACCTGCCATCCTTTGCTGCCTTTGCTGACCTAGTAAATTGTGTCGTCTAATGGTTTGTGCCACCCCCTTTCGCCGCCGCATGCTTTTTTTCCAGGATAGCACTGGCAGCTCCTGCATTTGACAGAGCCGGCTTCCGCCCAGGTGCTCCAGGTGGTTCTTCCACTTACACATTATGTTCCGCCATCCACCGAAGGTCACGTAACCTCTGGGTGCAATTCGAACAGCTCTGGAGACCCGCCAAGGATCCATCTGGGCGGGCGGAAAAGTTTCAGGGTCACTCCGCAGGACACACTACGCTAGGCAGGCCTAATCCGTAGGCCAGCGACTTTGGGTATTAAAATTCCAAATTAATTGCCGGCGAACGCCAAAAACAGCACGGAAACAGGAATTAGAAACTGGCCCAGGACTCCGGAGACTAATAGACGTGAAATTTAAGCGCATTGAATTAATTTCCCTCCCCGCCCGGCCTCAACCGCCCTCACCCGCCCCCACTCACCCGCCTGGAAATAAAGCTATTCCGGGCTGACAGCAAAAACTATAATTAATAGGCGTTTTTATTTCACTTTCCTTGATTATGCATAAAATTAATTATATGCCGACACCTGCGGCCAGTGTTCTAGATCCGAGAAAGGGGTTAGCCAGCCACCCCCACAGACACACCTCCACCTAGTGGCCTTTTTTTTTTTGTGTTTTTAGCCCTTTGGGCGCCCAAAGGTGTGCAATCATTGGGGGCCCAAATTGCTGGCGATTTCGGTTCAGTAACCCTGGCAAAAGTGAAAGTTTATTATTATGCAGTATGCAGCGTTGCCTCCAGTGGCAGTGCACTGCATTTTAAGTAAGCCCCCCGAAAAAAAGACAGTCCTTCCTGGGCGTCAGGACTCAGGACTCAGGCCTTTCGCCCCCGCACTCATACACCCCCTCCTTGGCCGGACAGCCAAACAATGAACGGAAAGTACCGTAAAAATGCCGAAAACGTTTTAAAAATGAAACGATTACTCCATTGCGGCTTGCAAACGACCAAGTTATGATAATGTTTGGCCAACTAAACTCGTTTAGTCTGCCAAATACGAATGTTCCCGCCCCGTACTGTGTGGTGAGTGTGTGCAAGGATATGTGCAAGGTAAGCCTGGCAACACATGGAGGCAGGGAGCTGGCGCAAGGACTTGGAGTGTGGAATGGCCAGTTTCGGGTTACGGGCTATTGGAAGCAGTCCGGCCTGACTTTCCGGTCAGCTTTTGCTGCCTGCCAATATTTTTTGAGGTATTTAGAAGCCCCACTGAGCTCTGTGGGTCAGTTTTGGGGCCAGTGGGGGAGGCCCAAATGTTTATGGGCTCGAAACTATATGTAACAGGAAGAACAAAGTTCCCGAAAACTCTTCACTTAGAGGTTAATGGTTTAGAGAACTTCAAGGAACTGGAAGGGGAAATGAAAATGACTCGTAGAAATACAAAATCCTCTTTTCTATAATTCTTTATCGAGGATATATCCTATAGAAGATAGAATAACATGATATGTATCATCAAGAATGTCCTTTAAATTCTCAAACGCCTTTCTCTCAGTGAACGAGTGCCGATTCGAACCAAAGCCAGAAACAGATTCCGACTTTTTTGGCAGGTTTATGCTAATCAGAGAAAGCCAGAGTCAGAGTCGGAGTCAGAGGCCCCGCCCACTCGCCGCCCACACATGTGCATTCGAGGACGTGGCTGTTTGAGGAAAACTTTTCATATTCTGGCCCTGCAGTAAAGTTTTCATTCGCTTTGGGGGCTTTCCTCGAGTTTCGAGGTTTTATAACTCGTTGAACATTTGCCCAACAGTTCGTACAATTACACCCTCGCCCCATGCATGCACCTTTCGTCCTGCCGTTCCGCCGTCCTGTCGTCCTTCCGGTGAAACCTGTCTGAGCGGCTTTTGGGCGAATTATAGAAGTGCCGCAGTTCCGCTTGCAGCTCTCGGAGTGCGACGAAATCTGAATGCAAAGCAGGCTTTGTGGGCCTTCAGATCGAAGGAATCTGTGGCGCCGAGTCGAAGAAATTCCTGAAAAGCCGTTCGCCGTCATTAATTTCGTCCTGGGCCTCACATAAATAATAATTAGGTAATAATTAGCATTCGTCTATTAACGGAGCTCGATAACGCGGCGCCTCCTCTAGCCCCTCGGCCCACCAGGGCCATAATTTAATTTAAATGCCCGAAACTGTGAATCGTTTAATTATGTATTCGCTCAGACAAACACACACACACACACACACAGGACGCACAGGACACCCAAAACACTTAATGGCGGCAGGATGGGGAAAAGGATGCTTTCCGGATTTACTATGCAAAAATGTTTGGCGCCCGAAAAACAAAGCTAAAGGGAGGCGAGTGGAATCCGTAGCGTCTCGATAATCACGAGGGGCCATAGTGTGAGAGAGGGCGGCAGGAGCCAGGGGGCAGGGGGCAGGATGCTGCGGCCTAGTTACAAACCCTGTTAAAGTGTGCCTAAGTGAGCGTTTGTGTGTGTGTTTGAGCTGCGTTAATTGAATGCGCAACTGTCGTGCGTTGTCCTTCCTCCAAATCCTTCCCCCTCCACCCCTCTCTGCGGGCCACATTTGCGTGAGCCTGTTGAACAATTATAACTGCGATGTCCAAATACCAAGTGCCTTGAAATTGAGTCCGACGACCAACGCGGCGTATGCGTGTTGCTCTATATGCTAATTAAAATGACATGTGTCCGTGTGTGCGAGCAGGATGCCACTCTCCCAGTCTGTCTCCGTCCCCCTGAGTATCTATTTGTATGAATCGGTCTGAGTGTGTGTGTGCTTTATGCTGTTTGCATTACATAATTATAATTACGCATACGCCATGTTGGAGCGCATTTGATTTGCCTGCTTTTCTGCACTGCAAACATTAAATTCTTCCTAAGTGGGATTAGTTGGCAATCCTAAAAGGACTAAAATATGTAAAAGCCCTTCTTAAACATAGTTAATAGTATTTGCTTTCATATCCTGCCTAAGGACATGGCCTAAACCATTTTCTCCCAGTGGACACAAAATTCATATTTGTTCTCTCCCAGCTGGGCATCAGTGTGTGCGTGTGGACATGGCAAATATTTACGATATTTTTGCATTCGCCCACCATATTCCGGGCAGGACCCGTTTTTTGTATCAGTTAAATAGTTGGCATGGAATATTTAACAGTTTTGACGCGAATCCCAAACAGCCCAGGGGCCCAGTCCCCAGTTCCAAGTGCCTCGCAAATAGAGTCCAAATCGAAACATGAACTGACGGCGACCGGCTGGCAAAAAGTGTTCCAGGCTCATGCGAAGTAATTAAACGACAGCCCGCTCGGGCCGCTGTGGGTGGACGGGAAGGAAATCCAATTGCTAACCACAAACATAATTAAAAACTTTGCGCAACCACAATCGATGGCGAACGCGATCCCTGGACATTACACAACCCGCCTGCCCGCCCGCACAGGGCCAAAGGAGCTGTTGCAGTTCCAATAAAATTGCGCGGAAATGCACAGGGACTGCGTGACGCGAAATGCACTTTTTCCCCGCCCCCCCAAGACCCCAGTCGTCGAGCATCGAGCGAGTCCGGGCATAAATCCAATTAAATCACAAGTTACGCAATGTGTTAAGTCACGTTGTTTATTGTTTCAGCGCACACGGCAGCAGGAGTGGAGCATCGTGTCTACCCACGGAATGGGGCATCCTCCCACACCGCAATTTATGCACAACCGACAGGCAAACAACGAGGCAAACAAACAGCTCACGCGGCTGCTGCGGTGTTGTGTGAAAAATGAAATAAAATAAAATAAAAAACAAACATTGCGCGGAACAGTGCCCCCGAAAAGACACCCGAAAGCCACGCTCAAATGAAGCCCCATAAAATACGGCACAACTAAACGCAGTCTGCCACTGGATTTCCCAAACACATATATCAGTGAACACGCTGCACACGCAGAGACCGCAAATGCACTGCCAGAGTCCTTTGGGCAGACTAATCCCCCCCGAAAAAGGATGCTGACTAATACGCTTTTGGCATCTAAGCCAAAGCTTAGGAAACTCCGATGCTCCGAAACACAAGCTTTTTATTATTTTAATTGCATTTATTAGGGGAGCAAAGTAAAAGTATATATGGCCCTACTCCGACAAAAATCAGTAAAAATATCTAAAAGGAATGGCTGTTCATTTAAAAGTTGTTCGATGGAAAAAAGTTGGTAATGAATACCCGACCGACCACACTCTCCCATTACTTACTTTTGGCAGAAGAAGGAGAGGAAGTGCCAGGACCCTATGTAAAGGACCCATTGAAAAAGTATTTGCCAAACAATTTCTGAAGTGCGTTTAAAGTCTGTGTGGCTTTCTGCTCCGAACGAACTTATTTATTTGTGGCAAGCATTCAAGTACAACCTCAAGTCGAAGTCCGAACTGCGAAAGGTAAGCCGACAACGGATGCTGACCCGGGTTCATTGAAGCATCAATTTTTTGGCCGACAAAATTATTTATTAAGTCCCTGATTCAAGGGCCCCAAGAAAAGGGTTTTCCCTCAGAAAACTTTTAATGCGCCGGCGGAGAACCGGAAAAATAAAAAAGGAAACCAGAGGGAATAGCAGCTGGAAGGCAGTCTCTGGCCCTCATCTTGCCTCTTCCTGCTGCCGTTTATGGTTTTTTAATGCTGCAACATTATTATGTGGCTTCTATACTCCGTCATTCGCCTCCGGTGGCGAATCCGAAACGACGAGCGCGTTGGAGCGTTAAAATTTGTCACGCGTCCCCTCTCACACACGCACACACCACACACGGGGCGTATGTGTAATTTTTTTGTACCTAGCCCGTGGCGAACTCCTCCGTAGCATCGATCGAGGTGGCAGTGTCAGATGGCAAATGTATATCGCAAACATTTCTATCAATCATTCAAAGCGATTGATTCGCAATGCAAACCGAGCCCGGCACTGGCACAGGCACTGGGTGGAAAAAGCTCTGACCTCAGTTGGGGGCTCTGGAGCCGGAGCACCTGTTTCCATTGCCAAAATAATGCACATCCTGGCTCGAAACTAGGAGCTCCAAACACCCAATCACACACTCACCCACTCAGGCAAATTGACAACCGACAGATTTTTAGCCATTGTGCGAAATGCTCGTCATCTGCGGGCTTAGCTCCGGCAGAAGGTGCAGATTCGAATGCCGATGCAGATGCAGGACGAGGATGAGGTGCAGCTGCAGATTCAGATACAAATTCTGAACTAGTGTACACGACAAACATGCAAATAGACCGGGAGGGGAATGGTTGTGATGGGGATGGGGATGGATGGCAGGAACACATGCTGGTAGCATTCGATATGATGTTGCAAATTTGTATCTGCTATGAAATGTAAGAATGTAATTGATGTGCCATTTGCGGCCAGTGAGGGGCGGCGGAGTTCCCATTCGAATTTCGAATGCATTTCAGGTGACCTCGACATACTCGAACAAAGGGTTGCAAAATGTGTTTTTCTCAGTGAGAGCTTCCAGTTGTGTTTGCAAATCAAACAAAGGTTATTAGTTTGCTAAACACAAAACGCTGTGTACTGCAACTAGTAATTGTTTCGAATGATTTCTAATTAGTGATCTGATACCGATGTGCAATCCATTTTGTATAATTACCACATTTAAACATAATATTATTTGTATTTTAGAACAATAGTACCAGCTGGAGGAGCTCCTCACCACCTCACTTGGTTCCAATTCCTTAAAATCGGACGCTTATATGCAGTATGGAATGATAATTTATTAAATCACGTTCTATAATCTGAAACAGTGCATCCGTTTTCCCTTTGTGCCTTTATGCAACGCTGCAGCATTTTAAGTAAATGCAATGGAAACAAATATTGCAAATTTACACAGAGTGTAGTATAGACTGCACACATTGTATTGGACTGCGATTGTCCTGCTCGTCCTGTGTGTATGTGTGTGTATGCGGATTGGCATATCTGTGGCTGTCCTGCGGTTGTGGCCAGCCGTCCATTATGCGGCAGCATCAGTCGCGGATCTGGCGTGTGTCCGTGTGCTCCTGCATTTATTCGCTAACGATATTTAATCGATGATTTATCAGGACGTCAAAATTGCCAGTCCAGACCAGGCCAGGACATGCTTTTATATGCAAAGCCCTCCACGTTTTCCAGTTCGAACTAATCGTTGGATTTTGATTCCGATTTCCCTGCCCTTCCTTGCTTCATCAGCCAGGGACGGACGCCGCTCAATGACCATGTTTGAGCTCCGCAAATACAACTTACTGATTTTATTGCAAATTGATTTTATGTACACCTGCCACACCCACAAATCCCACCCATCCGACTATACGACCGTACGACCGTCCGCCCGCCGTCTGGCTGACTGCCAGCAGTTTAATTCAAACAAATTTTTCATGTTTACATTGTAGGGCGGTAGTGGAAACTTTTTAATCAAAGTTAATTGGAAAGTTTAGCTTTGTCATTGCACAGACACACTAGCACACACACAGGGGCACACCGACACTCCGCCACACACACACAGTCATACATAGAACCCTTCCATAAAAAGGAAAACTGAAAACTAAAAACTAAAATTTAGGTTATCCTTCAGCGCACACAAAATGGTTCTCGATTCTCTGTGGGTTTCCCTTCACTCCCCACACGCTCCATCTGTCTCTGTCTCTATATCCCTCTCTATTGCTCTATCTATAGCCATCTCCCTCGCAGCCCCTATCTCTGTCTATCTGCTGTCATTGTGGCTGCTGCTGCCGCTCCACCTTTGATGATAAAATGTCATTTTGCTCGTTTACATGTTTCGGTTCTGTGTTCGGCCTTCTTCCATTTCGTCCTTTTCCAGGGCCAGGCTGACATTCAACGCTCTTGATTAAATTTTATGCAGTTTAACTATTTTTTTTTGCCAACGAAGATAGAGATAGCTGACAGTTGCAGGACCGCTCTTTTTATTACGTTTGAAGGCTGGCAGACCGACGACGGCCGTCGCATTCAGCACTTGAGCATAGACGCCCCCGATCCATTCTCCATCATCCTTCCGCAACTGCCTCTGCGCTTCTGTGTCGGGCTGTAAGCTTCAGTTTATGCTGCAACCGGAAAATTAATCCTAATGAGTGCTGACACACACATACACACGTGGAGGACATGGTGTGGGCGGGAGGAAGCCAGAGCTGAAAAAAAGGGAAAAGCGATGCAACCAGTATTATTTTTTCTCCTCTGAAGACGTACGCTTTTTTATGCCCTTGCTTGGAAGAAAAGTATTCACACTTGAAGTCAGAAAGTGCCTTCTTTCCATCCATTTATATCCTCAATTAGATGTCCTTTGACTTGAATTTTTAAAACCCTACCCGAAGAGTATCTCAATATTCGGATACCCGCTCCAAGAACCTCTGTGCTGATCCATTCTGTGCTCCTGCCTCTGTGGCTTGGGGCAGAGATTGTTTTTGTTGGGTCTGTTGTTGCACACGTGCGTCACATGTAAAATGCAATTCCCACACACACGCACATGCCCATGCAGCTGCCGTGCTTCATATGAGTGTGTATGTAAAGGATTCTCATATAAAACAACATTTTGTAAGCATTTTATGGGGCCATAGTGTGGCAGAATCGGAGTGAATGGATGGCTGAGGATGGGGGCCTGGAGCCCGCTTCCTTTCAAAAGTGTTAAATGCCGCGTTTTGCATTAACTTGTATAGCCGGCTGTTTCCGTGGCCCGTCCTTTCGTCCTTTTCGTTTGGATCTCTTTAGCCCCTTCAGGTGATCCACAAAAGGGATTTGCCTTTGAAAAGCCACCATTCGGCCCTGCCTGAGCCCGGCCTGGAATGAAATCAGTGTCAATGTGAGGATAGGAAATTCGTTTTGCCAACTCGCCGTGAAAGTCAGCTTTAAAATATCAGCGGAAATTAGCTTAAAGAAAGGAGTCGTTCACCGAATGGGATTATTCGCCGGCGAAGGCGACTCGACTTTGAAACGATTCGATTGCAAGACGAGGAGGCTTCGAGGTCTATATTTTGAGCTCCCCGGGGGGATTTGGCGGGCAAACTTCACACGTTGATGTCGCCGAGTCACGGAAAAGCGTATTTAGCCCGGCCACATGTGGGTGTCGGTGCCAGGCACCCAGTATACCCACCACTCGCAACAATGGGCGCCGAGTAAACAAATTAAAATGTATGCATAGGCAGTGGCATATGCGGCGGGGTGTCGTCAATTAGGGAGCGAACACAAAAAAATCCGAAACAACAGCGAAAAAGCAGTCCTCGTTCGCAAGGGGAAAAAAATAAGATTGCATAGGAATGGGAATCGGGACGTGGACAAATCATTTTGCCAGCGATTTCAGCGATTTTCGAGTGCGCAAATTGTTCCCCATGTGTGTCCTCAATTCTTGCTCACTTGCCAGCCTGCCAGCCATCCAGCCATCAAGCCTGCCTGCCATTTTGCCATTCTGCCAACCGGGCCATCAACAATTGTGGTAGCTATGTAGCTCTTCTAGCCAGAATGCCTCCCCGCCCACTCTCAGTTTTGGCCAAAAGCTCGCATCGCATATTTGGTTCATGGCAGATTACGTATACGCCCAGTTTAAAAATCGTTTGCATTGCTCGGCCTGATGTTATGCAGCCTCCATATACCCCCAGCCCTGCCCCCAGTCGGCGTTCCAGTTTCAGTTATTTGGGCGGCTTTGTGTCGACGATGTTTTGCTAACAAAAGAGCAGCACGAATCCACTTGCTGTGCCCATTACCTGTATACCCAAGGCTGCTTGCCAGGTGCTTGTAGGAAAGATCCATTCTCCGAGCTAAACTAAAGATGTTTATTATTATTATTTGGATGTAGTGTGGGCTTGTACATCCTTGGCAGGAGCAAGGCTTCTCTACAAAAAGTGTAAATACATTCGTAAGGATATCATCCCATTCGAGCATACCCATTAGGAGCAGCATTCTTGATTGTTTTTACTTATTTTTTGTTTCAGTTTCTGTTTCGGTTGCTGTTCTTTTTTGCGCATGTTTGACATCAATATAACTTTATTCGTGCGCCACCATATACAGCCCTCTGTATATAGAGAGGCGCCTCAAACCCTTATATTTGAAAGCCAACACCCCGCCACCACCGCCCTTCCAAAATTCACTTGTTCCGAATAGGCAAGAGTTGCATTTTTTGCAACCAGAGCCCGGGTGTGTATGCTTTTGTTTGCCGATGGTGCTTTGTTGAAATTGTCATTTGTTACTGTTGCAATTGTGTGTTTGTTGTTGATGTTGAGGTTGTGTGGCAAGCACATATGGTAATGGGTTCTGTTTGTTTCGATGCTTGTGGCTGACACAACGTTTTCCCAGGCCCTTTTTGACTGTTGACTTGAGAGAGGACATCCCTCTGAAGGAGTCCTAGCTCCTCACCCTATAATCCAAGCTAGAGGCCCGCCAAGAGTGCCACGCAGAGTACCGATTAATTATTTATTGTCGCTGAAGTGTGCAAAAAACAATAATCAACAAATTTACTTTTATCTGTCACGCCCATGGCGCCCTGCTCCCCCTGCCCTGCTCCCCATTGGCTGACTCGTGACATTTGCAAATAAATAGGCAACTGTGGCAGCCACAAGAGTGCCAAACGAAAAATAAATAAACCCGTAAAAATGGGCGCAGCAACAAGAGCACAACAACTTCTCACATGCGCGCAATTTATGGCCGAAAATGAAATTGCATTGCCCCAGTGCCAGTGCCAGTGCGAGTGCCAGTGTGTGCATATTTGTGTATTTGCGTTTGCAGTTTAATTTAAATATTTTAAACGCACTGGCACACACTCTCCACGGCGCATTCTCACGCACTTGCTGCCGCCATTCCCCCGACCGGAATTTAGTTTGCCTTTAAAGCTGCCGCCGCCCCCACTCCTCGGCCTTAACCAATATTTAAAATATGAAGACCATTAGCTAAATATTGGCTTTGGCACGCTCACGCACAAGCACACGCACCCACGCAGGGGGCAGGATATTGGGTGGGGGGGAGTGAACGGCAAGGAGCATCCCGAAAAGCAGTCAATAATATTAAAGAGAATGCGGGGCTATGAAATTGGAGTCTGCCCCGTGCTGTGCATATTTATTCGGAGCTCAAGGCCCCCAGCAAGGGGTGGGTGTGGGGTGGGTGCGAGTGCATAAAATAAAAATAAATGTTAACAATGGCGGAATGGAAGGGAAAGGAAAGGCACCCGCTCGGACTGGGACTGGATGTTGGAGTTGCTTTCGATGGCGGTGTCAGGCTCAGGCCGCACAGCACGGAGCTCCTCCGCGCAGAGACGGTGTCTTAGAAGGGATCCACTTGCCTCATCTTAGGTATGATTTACAATTCCCAGGACTCGCAAGGACATTAACAGCCTGCTAGCATTATCCTTCCAATAATATTTTCCGCCTACGCTCCTGCGCGGGGCGGCAATTTGTTGTTGCTTCTGCCTGCCTGTACTTATGCTAAGTAAAGCGATGATGTAAAAGACAATAACTGGAAGCCATGGGGGCGCGGGAGGCGGCAGGACTCGGGGGCAGAACGGCGGAAAACAGAAGCCGCAGAGACCGCAAATTCAGCCTCCGCCGGGTTCGGGTTTTCGGGTTCGGTTTGGCATTTCATAAAGTGTGTAACAATTTGTTTACACACACATCTCGGTATATACCCGAGAGTGCGTCTTTATTCAAACAATTGTGCCCATGTTATTAGCAGAGGGCGTACTTTTTCAGAAAATTAAAAATTTTTCACAAAAGCAAGAGCCTCAGGCCTTCTAATACTAATCTTAAAAAGCATGTTTGGATATTGGATTTCTTGAATTTTATTTCATCAACCTCGAATGTGGCTACACTTGCCTGTATCCTTGTTTATGCAAATTTATGTGTGTATTTGGCGCTCACTTTTGCGGTTCATCCGTTTTGATATTGTTGGCATTTATGTTTTAATACTTTGTTGTCTGGCAAGTCAAAGCAATTTGTAACTCGCATACCCCGAATATTGCTTGACTTTAACCTTCTTCCGCTTGCCAGAGACGGCTACCACAATCTACAGTCTTCGGTTTCTCCGCAACGTCATTAGGAAGCTGTGGAAAGTTGCTGCTCACCTGTGCGGCCACAGCCAGCTCTGGAGGATGCTCTGCAGGAGTGGGAAGGCAACACAGTTTGCTTGGCTTCTTGGTTTTCAAATTAAAGAAGTCGGAACGACTGGTGACCTACTTTCAGAAACCTTATACTTTGAAGAGCCAAGGATGCCTTGCCTTGCCTTAATAATAGCTCCTAGAAAGTCATATAGGATGGCATTCCTTTCCACCTCAAGAGTACCGGGTATTCGTACTACTTTTATGTGTTTGCACGTGGAGGCGGATGGGCGTCAGACACTGGGACTACAAGGACATCCACGGAAGTGTAACTAACACACACACATACAGACAGACAGACAGACGCACACAGAGCGAGCCTGGAAGAGATTTTCCCGCACACATATATTTTAATGCAAATTGAGCAGAATTAATTTAGTGCTGTCTGTGTTTATCTCTGGTGCGCTTAATATCAAGCCGTCGTCGGGCTCCGCTATCCCTCCGCTATCTTCGTCCTTGCTCCTTCAGAGGCAAGTCCTTTCCCAGTCTGGCTGGGGCATATGTTAAACGCTTGCCAGTCCTGGCTTTATTTTATTAAAAAGTGGGCAGCCGTCGCCCCCTCCGCTTTCTTCGAAGTAGCAGCTTGCGGCTGTCTGTCATTGCCCCCCGCCCGCCTCTTTCTCTTTCTGTGAGCTCCTTCAACTCCAGTGACGAGATGTGCTGCCTACTTTCCGGCATTCTTCATGCATTTACTTTCAAAGGACACCCGCCAGACAATTCGGCAGCCCTCTTTGGAGCGAAATGTCTAAGAGAAGTCTTATTTAAATATGAAGTTATTAATTTTTGTCCTTTGGGAGTTCTGACAACCAAAGGATGTACTATTGCCTGCCGACTTTAAGCGATAAAATAGGTCTGGTATTGGTAGTACTGTGTGTCTCTCAGTGTACATTTTTATGGAAAATTCTTTTTGTTACGCAAAGTCAATTCCCGGCTTCTACCTCCTTCCTGCGGTTAGTCCTTCGTCCTTTGTTCGCCGCTCGCATTAGACACGCATCATTTGCGCGTTAGTAATCAGGCGAAAGTGTTTCGGCTTCCGACGCACCGCCCCGCCCCCTGTCACACAACCCCCACCCGGGGCACGGGGCACGGGGCCCGGCACAACAATACACACATTTTTAGTTTAAAGTAAAACTTTTTCAATTTCAAGTTTTATGGACGACAGGCCCTCGGCCTAGGGTGTTCACACCCACCCACCACCTCCTTTTAAATAAACAGGCGGGCTGCCCGCCAGCTGCGGGGATTTTCCCTATTTCGTGTGATTTCCCTAATCGTACGTGCTTACAATTTCTGATGCGGCCCTCCCCGAGGATCCCCACAAAGGACCTCACACCTTCCCCAGCAGCAACCAGTTGCTCGGCCAGTCAATAGCCCGAGGACCCAATCCCATTCCCTACTCTGTGCATAGAGTCTGCGGCTATTTAGACGGGTTTCTTCTACCTTTTCTTGTCTTTTCCGAAACAAATCTCTTCCCATTTCCCAAAATTATTGCAGCTCTTGTTCCTTCCACTCGCTACCAGTTAAAAACGAGCCAGAATTCATGTGCAATTCAGTCTTTAGACAAAAGGAACTATGCCAGCCCGAGCATCGGAAACTATATTCCATGCATTGTTCTGTTCGGTTCCCGCCATGAATGCAGGCTCAGTGCCTGGCATAAGTTTGCTCGGCTCCTCTCTTTCCAAAGTTTCTCCTCTGCCAGCCTTGGCTCGTCCTCGGCAAGGAGCCGGAATACCGAAGCGACGAAGGATTTTATGAAAATAGCTGAAATAATTTTCCATTAAATTCTTGCGCTTGAAATTATCGCATTAAAACGAAACAAAAGCCGCTTTTTTCGCACTTGAGTGGATCTCCTGGGCCCACCCCCTTGTCTGCCATCCACCCCCATTCCAGTTACATTAAAAACCACGTCCATTGTTTGCTTAAATTTTGTACAGTTCCTCAGCTTCATCAACACCACCATCCCCGAGTCCCACTCCTCCTCCGCCGCAGACTTGGCGAAACTCTTCTGTTATTTGCTTGCTGTTCTACTGTTTGCATTCATCTTCATTATTTGTTTGCACTGCCCCCGCCGAGTGGGCGTGGTAGTCTCAGACCCCGGCTCAGTCTCCGGCTCAGGCTTAGTCCCAGGCTCGAAAGAGAAGAGAATGCGAGAAGAAAGTTGCCTCAGCCGTTGAGCACTTGGCAGCGAAAGTTTTTGACACAGTTGATTTGCATTTGAAATCCTGCTCCGAGTTGCTCGCAATTCCTTCGTCCTTCCATTCCCAGCCCGTCAGCCCGAAATCGCAGCCGGAAAGGTCCTTACCCAACTCACCCTACCACGCCCCCACAATGATTTATGGATTTTCATCATATTCTGTTGATTCAGGGAATATTTATGATTTGCCAGTACTCCTTTTGCCGTTCTCCTTTTCGCCGCACTTGGTCTGGTGTCCTTTGGAAAGCTGCTGTTCGCAGGATGTTCACACAGTCGAGGGTATTCCGGACACATCCGATGAAAACCTGTCCCTCTGGCAGAAGTTGTCAATCGCAGTTGTGGCATCTAATGCAGGCAGCATATCTCCGAGGGTATAACCATTTCGTATCCCCATTTCTGACAGCGTTTTGTTATAAATTTTTGAAAAAGCACACCACAATAAATAAAAATAAGAATAAAAATAAAAACAAGAACTGAAGCTGAAACAAAAGCACAACCGAAAAATGCTGAATATGCGCAAATTGAATTTGATTTTTAAGCACTGATTGCTTTTATTGTTCTGCTTGCCGGGTCCGGTACGGCATGGTGCGGAGATTTTGGCTTAGCTCCGCCGGAATTTAAATAAAATATTCTAGAAAAGGATAACCAGGCCAGCCAGGCTGACCAACCTTGTGCCTTGGATTAGTATTTGCGGGAAGCGGAACCTCACACAGGATTCGGGCTACCCGAAGCGCATCCTAGTCCGGCAGGGTATGTTCGCGGTAAAAAAAAGGGCCATAGATATTAATTTATTGATATTAAGCTTTTGTGTTGGACGAATTTGCATTTTTTGCGGCGGAAACTGGGAATAGTTTTTTGCGCCGGCCATCTATGCGAAAATAAAATAACCAGGACGAGTGCCAGTAACAATTAGCAGGACATTTGGGGCTTAAATTGATTTTGTCCCCAGTTCCAGTTCCAGTTCCAGACCCAGCTCTAGGTCCTAGCCCCCCGAAAATTGCATATTCATCGTCGCGAAAAAAGAATCGTATTAGCGCGGGAATGTGCGCAAATAAATACCTAATAAATACACCCGGGCCGCCCCCTTAATTCGTCCTGCAGCGGCGACTGCAGCCGGCGGAGGAGGGACATTAGCATGAGAATAAAACCAAATTACAGTCTTTAAAGTAAATGTATGCGAAATGTTCCACCCGAATGCCAGAAAGTATTCAGCTAAATGCGAAATAAATTTGCCAGAAGACAAAAAGCCAAGGGGGGTGGGGGCGGGAAACTCAATTCCCTGAGTGTTGGAATGCCTGGCTGTGCCGCCAACGCCGCCAGGAGACGCAGAAAATCAATTTCGGCTACAAGTTTTCAATAAAGTGAAAATAATGTCGCCAGCGCCTTGGCTCCGCCATTATCCCGTAAGATAAGAGGGGCGGTGGGAGGTGTTTTGGGTTCAAGCTGGAGGCAGGACTCGGGAGGGTGGAATATATCGGAGATGTTGCCTGCGAAAATCAACGCCGAGTGTCAAACAATGAGGGTCGTTAGAGGCAGCAAATCGAAGCCAGCGGTGGAGACTCCGAAGTCAAGTGCACAAAGCGTCAAATGAAAAGGAAACCAGAGCAGGGGCATTGGATTTGGTGGGGGAGGAGGGTATCTGAAAGGATACCCGACTGGGGACCGGGATAAGTCTGGTGATGCGTAAAGCAACGCACTGTCAAAAAATATATACCCGGAGCGGAGCAGGAGCCAGAAAGAGAGAGAGAAAAAGTATCAGAAAATCCGAGTCCTGCCACTCTGCCGTCTCCTGTCGCTGGAGCTGCCGCCTTCTGCCGGCTGGTGTTTATTTATGTGCGATGTGCCTCGTGATAAATCACTGACATTGATGCCCGCAGACAGTGTCAGAGTCGGGGGCCCAGACTTAACCCATTTTGGTCCTCGCTCCAGTTGCCTTCCCGAACCTTTTCCACTCCAAGCTTTAAAAACTAGGCTCACCTATTTGGCCAAGAAATTGTTGCTTTTGCTTCGTGCTTCGTCCTTCGAGACCGCCTCACAACACAATTACCTCAAAATAGACAGGCCTAAGCAGAAGTCCTTAAAGTGTTTTTAATAAGTTTATCAGGACTCAAGCAGGCAGGCTGGAGAGGACTGTCCTTGCGGTCCCCGGTGGCGCCGCCTCGCAGGAAGCGAAGCGGTCCTCAATCACGGCACACGCCGGAAATCGGAAGTTAGCAGGCTCACGATATCGGCGACAAGCAGCAAGCAGCAGCAAGCAGCAGCAAAGCAACAAAAAAGCAAAGTGAAAGCAACCGAAACCGAAACAGAAACTGAAACTGAATCCGAAACTGAGGCAAACTCTGCCGCAGAGTTGGAAACTGTTTGGCAGCGCCAGATAAAATGTTGTTGATTGCGACGCAGTTGAGCGTTAATAATTATTATTTTTGTGCCACCGCGAGGGCGAGGCAGCAGCACCCACCTCTAACCACCCACTTGGCGCCTCCCAGTAAACGCCAAATGCAGGGGACCGTGATTTTTGATGGCTTACAATTTGTGGCAGATTTATTTGTGCATTAACCCCGAATTCGCACTATGTCCATTTCGATTTCTTCGGCCCGGGCGGGAGTCTCCAGCACGCGCTGCCTCAGTGATTACCGTCACCACTCTCCTAGTTTGATTTTTTTAGCCCCCAGCCTGGTCGAGTTTGCGGCTGGGTGGGTGTCAATAAATTCCCTCCAAAAAACAGGAGCAGGAGCCAGAAGCAGTGCCAGCTGTTGGCCAACTTATTGATGCTGGTCATGTACTTGACTCGGTAATGCCAGGACGAGAGTGGCGGAGAAAGGACACGCACAGCTGTGGCAGCATTGATTTTTCGGGACGGTCGCACTTTTATGGCTTTTCATTTATGAAATTTTTGACAGCCAGTCCCCCAGCTAGCCGCCATTGTACGTATTTGCCAGCCAGGCGGTTGCGTTGCCTAATTATAACATTCAGTCGAGGGCTTCAGTCTCTCTGGAGCTGAGCGCAAATCGATGGCAATAAAAGTCCTTTGTAATCCGCCCCCGAAATCCCCCATCGAAAGTATTTTCGGGGCATCCCCAAATGGACCTTTCCTGCACTCGTTTTTAATTCAATTTTTCGGAATGGCAACGGAAACCCTCGTCACGGCTCTCAGGTTTAACATACGCCGCTGCGGAGGAGTGTCGCTGGAATTCCTTCCGCTGCTCAGACTTTTGCTGGAAATTATAAATAGCAGTAGAGCAAAAATAACTTTGCAGGAGACTTTTATTATCCCGGTCCGTTGTGGAGTTGGCTTTGTGTGCGAGAATTTATTGAAAAACTTGCTGTGAAAATTTACAAGAGGAGAGCAAGTGGAAAGCAAGTCGGAGTCAAGCCGATTAAAGCGAACAGGACAAGTTTGAAATAAGTCTAGATATTATTTTGATTTTTCACAGACCAGAGGCCAGAGGCCCGAGGCCGGACTAGAAAACTCACTTTGACTTGTGCAGCCGGAGCCGCAGCCGCAGCCAGGCCTCGCCGCCTCGCCAGGCCTCCATTAGCGGCATCTCGCCAGGATCAGGATCCGGTGCGGTCCGACGAGGACGTTTCACAGTTTCCTTATGCGTCGAGTGAGTCTGAGAATTGCACGTTTTGCTGGCCTTTGTTCAGTCTATGCGGCAGACTTCGTCGCATCTTATTTTATTTTGTTTGATTGCCTTCTCGGCCAGTCTGAGTTGGAGTTTATTTTCCATCTGAAAGTAGAGAGAGAGCAGGACAGTCGGTTAAAGGACATCTCCAAGACTGATTATGTGGTATGCCAATTACACGTCCTTCGTGTCATGTTTCCTGGTGTCATGGCAAATAATTCCCATTTTGTTGTGTCCTAATTAATTTTTGTGGAGCGACTAAATCGTGATTATTTGATCTACATTCGTCGATAATTACGGATTATTGAAAATTTTGTCTGAATTAATATGGAAATAATTTCCACAGTCGTGTTTGGTTGGCGGCCGGCATAAATAATTACCCAAAAAATGTATGTATGTGTATGAGAGTGTGTGGTGTGGTGTGGGGAAAAACAGTAGAGAAAATAATCAACATAAAAATAAATGGCCTCATTGGTTTCCATTTGTTTGCTCGAGTTCGTCCGGCGGTTTATCGTCCAATCTATCCAAATGGGCGGCGCACATAATACCATCGATGGTACGGCGGCCGTGTGATTGTTGGGCTAGAAATTAGGTTAATTAGTGGTCAGTTGTTGTGTAACTGCCGTGTCCTTTGATTGTTGTCGTTTTGTTATTATTTTCCCATTCCCCCCCAGACTTGTCGTGGCATTTTATAATGCATTTGTGTATCGGGGTATCGGGTATCTGTTGGCTGAACACGGCAAGTGTCTCAGTCCCTCAGTCCGACTCCCCAATGTCCCATCTCCGCAAATTGCAAATAAATAACCGTCGTAGTGCACATCTTGCCACCTTTGTGCCGCCTGTTGTGCGTTGTTTGTGTGTGTGTCTGGCAGTAATGAACTTTTATATGCAACGTCATTAACTTTTATTGTGTATATCTGCCATTCATCCTCCCACAGGATGCACAGGACCTCCCCACACCTTTGGATCGCTCTTCTGCTGACATTATATTAAATTTAAATCATTTGTTGCATTTATTTTAATTATGCTCCATTTAAAATGCATTATGGCGCGCAGCTTTAAAGGGCTTTGGCTGGCAACTATTCGGAGAGGAGCTAGAGGCGGGCAGGGGCGTTTAGACCAGGCTTAATTTAATTTGGTTGACAGAAATTCAATTATTTGACTTTTCCATGAGCCGGGACCAGCCCAGGGCTAACCGAAAAATGTTTTTTGCAAAATGCCTCACGCATGCAAAGCCCATGGGTCGGTGGTTGGAGGTGGGAGGTTGGAGGTCGGAGGCGCATGCTGCGCGTACGGATACGTACTTTCATGAAATTTTTATTTATTTGCTTCTCATATTTCCCGGGACAAGTCCCCGACCCAGGACCAGGACCAGGCCCGGGCCCAGGCTCAGGCAAATTCTGTCTGGCCGACGTCGACAAATTCCTCTGGTGTAATTTCATTACTTCAATGTTTTACTTTGCTGAATTATAAATGAGCTCTCCAGTTTGTGTGACGCAGCGCCTCCCCTTTATAGCAAGTCACGTTGACCCTGACCCCCCCTAAACCCCCTCCGTCTCGCGTATCATGTTCTCGTGCGAGGACTTGGAGCAGATGTTCTGCTTCTCCTCCGGCTCCTGCCACTGCTTCTGCTCCTGCTATAAAATTCGACGGTGTCCTCCACCTGTTCGCCGTGACTTTGGCGGGGCGTTGGTGTCGAACTTCGCCCCCACTGGACATTTTCCAAACGTTTTCAATGGTCGCTCGCCACGCCCCCTGACTCCTGGTCCCTGCCACCCGCCGCCATTAATATTTGATAATGTGTGGCTGTCAGTTAGCCATCCAATTGAGTGATTTCCAAGCCCCCTTCGGCCCCAGGCCCACCTCGCCTTTTATTTTCTATTATCGTTTTCGTTTTCCTCTTGTAATTTTTCACATTTCACGGGGCAGCTGCATCGATTCCCACAATGCAGCTGGCTGCCCCCTGAAGTGGCAGCCATTGACACATGACAACCGACCCACCCCAGCCCCCTCGAGCCCCATCGTCTGGCCCCGTGACGCGCTATTTGACAGTTTGACGTCCGCTGTTGTTGCTCGGTTGCGGGTTGACATTCTGACAAAACGCCGAGCCGCCAGACATCCGTCGGCAGTCGGCAGCCCCATTGAAATTGAATAGTATTTGCTTATTTGACTGTAATTTCTCCAGGAGAAGTAGGTATGTAGTAGATAGAACCCCACTCCGAAATGGGCTCCAAATTACACATATCACTCATACGCCGCGTGGCCGATCTATTTTGGGAGGGCGGTGCCACAGGCAAACTTGCCCCCTCGAGGTGATTAGCTCCTCTTAAGTACGGCAATATGGAAATTAACACAAGGTACCAATCACAATTCAAAACAGAGTGGCCCGTCTTGCCGACCTTAACGACTCGACATCATTTTTTTATCGAATGAGCTCGGCGGGAACATAGGGTTTGGTTTCCCATGAAATATGGCGAAATCTACTTAGCTATTTGAATTTGTGATTTATGCTTAATGGATTTCGGTGCATTTTTTCAGCCATAATTGAATGGCATTCCAAAGAGAATTATTTATTTGCCCTATTTATTATTGACGACGCAGTCGTTTGTTGAAAATTTAAACTAAATCCGGTATTATGAATGGTTTTTATTTTCAAATGAAATGGAATAGCAACCCGAATTTAATGTAATTATTAGAGTGCTTTGAGGCTATTCGGTGTCGGATTTAAGAGCAACTGACTCGTTTCGGTCCATTTTCGGACCGAAAGCTCAGATTAGAGGGCGGGACAACGATGCGTATACGCAATCTGAGGAGAGCTAACAGCAGCTGCTGCCCTGCTGGTTCGCAGTGCCGCCTGCACACTGATTAGACAAAGTTGGCTCGGCAAATTAAGAGGCAGGACACAGACAACCACGAAGGACTGCAAACTGCAGACTGCAGCAGATGGTGGACAAAGACGCCTCACAATGGCCAGGAGCCGGCAAAGTTTCGGATTTCGGGCTTCGGCTCTGTAGGAGCAAACAAAGAAAGGACACCAACGGCAACGGCGACGGCAAAGGACGAGTTTGCGACACGGAAAACTTTGCGACAAACAGCAACAACTGCTGGTAACCGCTTGCGCTTAACACTTTCCATCTCCCCAGTCTTCCTGCCTGCCTGGCTCGGTTTTAATATATTTTTAATAACTCTTGGAGGAGCAGTTCGCCAAACCAAAGCCAAATTTAATTAGAAAGTTGAACTTTGGTCGCGTCAATGCGCCAGATGGATTCTCGATTTGAATTCAACGACCTGCATTCTCTGCCCAAGAAATTTCAAAAACCTGATGATTTCCCTTGTTTGCTCTTGAATTTAAAAAAGAAAATTAGAATGTATCATTCAATTGCTTTGACTTTGGGCATATTTGTTGAATGTGTATTTTGTTTCGATTATGAATGATACTGTGTGGAGCTGTTTGCTTTGCTTCTCCGATTGATTTTCTGTGTTGCGGGTTGGAATTGAGAAATGTTTGTGTTTGCTAACCAAACCAAACGCATCCCAAAGTTTCACAAAATACCATTTATCAACGTCGTCCGAGTCCCTTTGCCTTCTGGGATTTGTCTTTCGCTCCGATCTCGGTCCAAGTCCTAGTCCGAGTCGAAGTGCATCAAATAAGCTGTGTGCATGCGAGTTGGAAATTTGTTTGCGAAACCCTAAAGTGTCTCTACTCGAATTTTATCAATAATTCAAAGTTGTTTCGGCAACAACTTTCTGGGCCGCATTTAGGCGGTGATTTCCCTCGGAAATCCGCTGCGCGGAAAAATTAGCTTATACGATTCTCGCGAATCCCCGATTCTGGCAGCCAAGCGCCCCAGTCTGCCAGTTGATTAGCGCTTGGCTTGGAAACTTTCGCCAGAATTTACATGGCTTGTTGGCATTTGCATTTGCCTCTGCGAGGCGGAGGAGGAGGAGTGGTTTCTATCTACTATGTGCTCCTCCGGCTGGGTGTCTGCGGGTCTGTGTCCTGGCAATTTGTTCCCTGTCACTTTGCACGCGGCTGCGACATAAATTTCGCTTTTGCCGACCCAATTTTCGGAGGCGGCATCGGCTGCTGCACCACCACTAGAGCCAGCACCAGCGAAAAGCGTTGTCAAAACTTTGCAGTTGGCTTTTATTTAGATGGCGAAGGGCGAATGGGGTATGGTGTTGGGTATAGTAACTAACCAAAAACAACACAGGCACCACATAAAAACAAAAAACAAAACAAAAAATGAAAACAAAAATAGACCATAAATAAAAACCACAAGCAGCGCCAGTAGTGGCGGCGGCGGCGGCTACGGCAGCACACAGAAAATAATGGAAAAAGTTAGTTTTGCATAACGCGCAGATCCCGAGCACACTTGAAAGTCTGCGGGTGCTGGTCAGGAAGAGGGCTATGGGTGTAAGAGGCCGTGTGTGAAGCTGGGAGCTGAGTCGGAATAGCAGAACAACAGCTGCTGTGGCCTCACACCCAACGCATCCTTGGGATCCGTCCCTCCTTGCATCTCCTGGCTACCGAAAACAATGCTGCCAGTAAGAAGAACCCACAGACCGTGTGCGAGTTGCAACTGCCAAGGTTAGAGGGGCGGGAGTTTGCATATTTACTGCAGAAGCAGACAAAGTTGCACTTTTACT
Source organism: Drosophila monieri (assembly GCA_035047585.1). Lineage (NCBI taxonomy): Eukaryota > Metazoa > Arthropoda > Insecta > Diptera > Drosophilidae > Drosophila > Drosophila monieri. The sequence continues at coordinate 2,750,619 of JAWNPJ010000079.1, read as the reverse complement.
ACCAGCCCGGCAACTCGGAATGGGCTCTGGCTTCGCAATATCCTTGCCAGGAACCCCATAAACTGGTCCAAAATCGAAAGTTGCATTGAACTTGCTTCACTATTTTCCCAATCGCACGTACCTTACACGGCAAATGCCTGTACCTGCAAACGAGGCCCTTAAATGCGAAATTACTTTCCTAATTTAGGCACTTTGGTTTGGGGAATCCAAGCAACTGCAAAAGGGAGCTGATGTACGTTTTCCATTTTCCGATTTCAGAGATTTTTAAATTCCATAAACCTACAACTCGGAAACTATGGGTGAGTTCTACCACTCCTTTTCTAACTTTTATTTAAGAAATTGTTACCTCACTAAATCACAAAAAAGCCTCCAAGCACTCACAATTTCCACCCCGACCAGCTTACCACTCATTTAATTATTTTGAAAGCGAATTACATAAAAATAATTTATTTTGGGATCTTCTCTGACCGAAACTTTTCACTTTTCCAAGTCAACAAAGAGCCAGGAGTCCGGCTAATGGAGCCCCGCATTTCACTCGCAATTAATTACTTCACTTTGTTCATTTTCCAAAAAAAAAAAAAACTAATTTGCATTTCACAGAACTCACATACGCACTTTCTTAAATAACAAAAGAATCTGAAACTTTTGGGGCTTAGATGTGGGAAGTTTCTTAAAAAAAAAAAAGAGTACTTTGTACCACAAGTACTTGGACTTGATTTAAACTTATCTTTTTAAACTGCCTCGGCTAACCTTAGTATTAGGCATTATCTACGTGCTCGTAACGTGCTGCCTGGTTTTTCTCTGTGCGCCTGCCGAATTAAAAATTAAATAAATACCGCTGGCTGAGGCCAAGTGGTAAGCCCTGCAAAAAGTTTATCCGAAATTTTTTGTCTTTCTGGCTGCAGGAAGCGGCGACTACACGAATTGCCACTTAAAAATTCAAAAGTTTTGCGGCAGGCGCATATGGCATGGCGGCTCAGCCACGCTCGGTTGGCATAAGGACGAGAATAAGCATAAGCAGGCTGGTTGGCTGGCAGGAGCGGAAGTGGCAGGATGGAATGATGGCAGGATGGCTGCTTCTACAACAAAACAAAAACAAAATCTGTGTGGGGTAAGCCGAATCCGCGGCGGTTTTGTTAACCTTAACCCGGTTCGGATGCCCCACCAGATGGGCACAAAAAACGAAAATAAAATTCGAAAGCTGCCAGCCACCGGCAGACCAACGGCAGGAGGAGCAAATCTAATTTCAATTGTTGAGCCATTTGCATCTGAAATTCCCTAAACTGGCACGCACTTGGAGCGTGATGGAAATATTTTAGCCAAAATAAAACAATGCCGATTGTCTGTGGGGATTTACGGAAAATTAAATAGTGACAGAATGCGAGAGAAATTACTTAAAACGTCTGTCAAATTATTTAATTGTGTCAAAGGTTAAGCACTTTTCGTTTAATTGCCAGAGAAAGTGGAGAAATTATTAGGCCACATTTCGGTGGCTTGCAGCTGCCACTCAAAGCCAGAAGTGCCAAGTTGCACGGCAAACAAGTGGGAGCCACAAATTGACTTCAACTCGGAGACATGGACTACCCAAGAGGCTGTCATTCCTAGAAAGTCGAAAACTGCGACCGCAGAAACGCTTCTAATTCCCGGTCCTCTTCCTATTTTCTGTCGAAGTCCCCATCTTGAGACTCGCTCTAGCTTTCTACGGGTAAGGAGTCTTGAGGCCGCGGTTTCCCTTGCACTTGCACTTGCCTGCTGTGTCACTGGAGTTTTTCCTTTCGCCGCTTTTGCTGCAGCCACGGAAATGTATCCCGATTTTGCCCGAGAGCAGCGACAATGCCACGTACACTGATGCCGCGGACACACTCACTGGCAGCTCCCACACACACTGAACGGCCAAACACACGACCCGACAATCAACAACGAGCGCCCGAGAATCGCTTTAAAGGCAAAGCCCTACTTTAAAGCCGACAGGGTGCCGGCAGGATGTTCCGACTCTGGTGTGCTGCACAGCTTGATGATTAAAACCGGGCCCTAAATTTCACAATTTCTTTTTTTTTCTATTTTTCGACTTTACTCGATTTTGAATTTAAAGTTGAGTTGTCAATAGCCGCATCGCGGCCGAGGCAGCGCCACTTGCGATTGCCACTTCAGTTCCGGCCTAGTTCAGTTTCCGGTTACCGCTGCTGATCGCACGACTCGAAGGCAAAACGAAGACTGGAGTCAGGACAGTTGGCGCACTCGTTATTATATACGCGAAGGACTCCGCGACGGGCCCGAAGCCTCATCTCGCAGGACTCGGCTTCTGTCTAAGCCCCGTGGTGAGTTTTCAACCGCCGCTCTCTGGCCTTCGTTGCCACGCTGCCGCTCGGGTTGTCCGTCACAGTGCGTGGGTTAAAAGCAATAGACTCGTTGCCAGGAAAGCAACAGTTTTCTGTTAGCCAGCAGTCAGGACAACTGCGACTAACGTCCTTTCTAAATAAGATTTAATTTTCTACCCAACTTTGCCATCCTGAGCTCTTTAATTGACTTATTCTTAAAACAGATATTTTAGAAATTCATTAAAAAATCTCAAAAAAAATCCTTTAAAAGCAACATCTATGCCATCCATCTAACAGAGGTATGCAAGGATAATTCAAGTTAACCTGGCCATGTTATGTTAAGTAACATGAGGGGGTGTGGTGCCATAATTCTTTTAATGTCCATAAACATTTATCCGCTCTGTAGAAACTCTTTTAAGGGCAGATTATGTTAAAATTATTGTAACAGTAGGACAGCTGTAAGTTTCACATTGCTTTTCACAGTGCGTGGGTGGGTGAGTTTTTAAGAGACATTTGAACCGGTTAAAATGTATAACACATGTTAGAAGAACAGGAGAAATTTAATTTTAACATTTTAACAGAAATTTTAACATTTAGCATTAACAGATTTTTAACATTTAGGTGTAGAAAATCGTAACAGACCTTACGTTTTATTTTAATTTTTTTATTTTAATTTTTGAATTTTTTTTACAATTTCCGAAAAAATTTTTAAAAATTATTCGATAATATACCACAAAACTCAGTTGCTTAAAATAATTGGTTTGCAAGGGAATAACATAACCGTTTTTAAAGCTAAAATAGCTTAAAATTAAAAAGAAATATATTTTTCAAAATCTGAAACCATCTAAAACTTGCATCTTGAACTTTCATCAGATAATTTTTGAACTTAAACTTTGCAACATCCAATTCGAATAACTGTAATGTCTGTTAATCGTCCTGACTTGTGTATCCTGGCTGCTGGCAGGACAATCAAGGCAGCGCAGGCACTCCAAACTCGAAACTATTTAAAAGCGCGTAAATATTGCATCGGATGCTCGGCAGGAACAAAATGCTAAGGGTGGTGCATAAATAACACTGCCATTGAGCCGGCGGGGGGTCAGAGGCCACGTATAAAATACACGGGTCACCAGCGACGACGAGAAATAAATTGTATTTAGTTGTACAATTTATGGCCTCTTTGCCACGAGCTGGGGGCTGGGCTGTCCGGGAGCCGTGGGTGCAGTGCACACATTACACACATGCATAATTCAAAGCGGGGTTAGAGGGCTGGCAGGGGGATGGTATTGATGGCGCTGCATCTGTGGCCAGGCGAAAGAAGCAGGAGCAAGTGGAAAGTAGAAGGGAGCAGCCCCGGGCGACGTTGATTTTGCTGTGCAGCACTTTGGCGGCATGTCCTTTGTTTCACTTTGTTGTTTTGTTATTTTCAAATTATTTATTGGCCAGCGAACGGCGGAGATGCAACCGCAGCAATGGGTTATCGGGCTACACTCTGGCAAAAAGTGTCAGTTATCCTTTTCCAATAAAATCACATCATAAAGTGAAGGGTCAAGACATCTACATCCCAGCTAATGCTGATGGTCCTTTAAGGACACTTCCTGTGCACTTTCAACGCCTTTTTGCCCGGTGCAGCGCCCAGCTCCCTCTTTCTGTTCAATCGGGGGCTAATGTGTAATTCAATAGAGTAAGTAATGTGCATCAATTTTCAGCTCAATAACGCATGGAATACAAATGCGAAACATGTGCAAATATGTGCTCGTTCTCGCACAGACAGACACGAGCGCACTCGGGCCAACATCCGCAGAAATAAATATCTAATAGCGCCATATCAGTCAGGGCGCGGGATGGTGGCGGGTGAAGGATTGCGAGAGTGCGAGTGCGAGTTCGACATTCTGTGACGCGTTTCCGTTTCCGCCTTGCGGTTCGCTGCTGTTTGTTCTTTGCATTCTGCTCTCAGCTCTGTGCTTTCTGCTTTCTGCTTCCTACTTTCTACTTCCTACTAGCTATGGCTGCCTTTGTCTGGGCGTATTTGTTTTTCGGTGTTGTCGCACCACCCACTCCTACCCACTCCTACCCACTGTCACCCCCAGGCACTCCCCGCCAAGAAATATTGCAATGTCCTGGAAATTGTTTTCCTTTTTAAATGTGTGCAGCCAGCGATCGTGCGCGAGTCCTGGGTTCTGAGTAATGTGATAGCTTCAATTGTGCGGAAAATTGAATTCAGCGGCAAATGCCAGAATTTATGAGCAGTTGCGTAATGTTATGGGTCCAAGGACTCATTTGCATAACTGCGTTTTATTGGCCGACCAAACAACTGGTCACTTGCTGAGCAAACAAACAGAGCCCAGGAAGGTCCTGGCTTCCCAAGATGCCAGCTTGCAGTCAAGTGCATTGTGGAAGACAAATAAACAAACACGGCCGCCGGCATATGCAGACAGGACCTGCTCACAGGACACGCAGCAAACTGACCAGTGGCCACCCAAAGTGTGCTCTGGTCTTAGGGCGGAGTGTGGGCGGAAGTCAGGTATGAAGGCAGCACATGCGTGTCCTTTGAGCTTATTTTTTCCTGGCCCTCTACCTGGCCAGGATCAAACTTCCTTTTGCAATTGCCCCTCCTGTGGGTGAGGGTTCCTGGCTTAATCGCTTTTTGCGGTCATCCCGGCCACTCCGATCAGGTCGAGGCTGCCACTTGAAAGGCTTGACTTGGGAATATTTTGATTTCTACTTCTTTGACTTTAATTTTTAAAGCAGAACATTTTGGCCTAATGGATTAATGTTCTCCACACTAAAGAAAGCACTTGTAGTGGCAGGACTCTATTGGTGTCTGACTTTATTGGCCTGCCAGGAATTAATTAAAAATGTTGCCAGCCATTTCGCTTACAATTTAGTCCGACAGCCGAGGCGATTTATGCCGGCTAATAGTAGGGGGTAGGGGGAGGCCCGCCTTGTTGCCATTTTACACTCTAGACTTTGCGAAGAAATGGCGGCCACAAAGTCAGATCCAGGCTAAAGCCCATGAAGTCCGTCTATGGGCGAGTTCACGTGTGTCTGTCCGCCAATTTGTTCGCAAAAGGGTCAAACGATTGCCCGTAGACTTGGCAGCTCTTCCGACTTCCGTCTGGCCACAATTCACACCCCGACATCCACGACTGGCCCGACTGCAGCTCATAAATCTCTCCGGGTGGAAAATTGCGCAATTTATTCCCGGCGAGGTGTTGATTGCACTCGAAAGTTGCCACCTGATTGGATTTCCCGGGCTGCATCCCACAGCAGAGGGTATTTCCGGATTGGCAATCCCCTTCTTATTAATTTGTTTATGCGACTCTAATCACTCACACCCAATCGGGAGGAGGCAGCCTGAAATCCGGCAGTTGAAGCCGCAGATCAGCCCGGACTAACGAAATTTAGGATTCAGTTCATGAATCTGTCTGCCGGGCTGCACCCCTTCCCGCTGCTCCAGTCAGTCAACAACAAATGTTCGAAAAATTTGTTAACATCAAAAAGTACATTAAAGGCTCAAAGAATGCGCTTTCGTGCGGAAATTGCTTACGTGCGTGGCATTAACAAATGACATACCGCCGGCGTCCGTATAAGAGTCGTCCTTCGGACGCCGCGTCCTTGGGGGTGCGTCCTGCCCCCTGTGGACCGTGTGGAACTTGTCGCTTTGTCGCCCGGCCTCAGCCATTGGCCATCGGTGGTGGCTTCGCACTCCCGAGTCCATACTGCGCAGGTCGGCGGCGGCAACAAGTGTGTTGGATTTCGGTGGCAGACAGAGCTATTCAGCGGCTCTGTTAGCGGTCACCCACATAGACCACCCACCCGCTGGCATCCACCTCCCCCAACTCCATCCGGTGTGTACTTCTCGAATGGCTCACGTAGCTGGCAGTCGAAGCTGAAGCCACTTCACTACAAAATAATTAAAAATTGAACACACAGGAGGGCGATGGGCGGGGGGCGGAGGGAGGATGACGGTGACAAACAAACAACTAGCAAATGACACTTGCCACGGAATGGAATGCAATGCGATCTGTCAGGCACTCGAAAAAACAGCCCGAAATCCCCATTTGTAGTCTTCCAAAGGACAGGTCCTGCTTCTCCCAGTGCAGCACTCCACACTGTCATTCGGTTTGTTGTCTTTCCGCTGGTGGCCTTCTCATTGCTGCTCATTTTACACAAACCAACAAAGGCCATCGGCGACCCAACAGAGCCCAGCTCCTTGGTCTTGGTCCTTGGTACTTGGTACTTGGTCCTTCGTTCTGGGTCCTCGCCTGCAGCGGCTTAAATAATTTTCGCGATGGGGAGCAAGGTTCGTCAATTGCCGGATATAAAATGTCAATAAGCTCCAATAACGCAATTGACAAGCTGAGACAGCCTCGTATCCTGCAGCAGCCAGAGTCCTGAACGGAAGGGAGAGCTGCAAGGGTTGCGGCTGCAGCCAGCGAAGTGTGTACTAACTTTCAGCATCGACATCTCGCGATGCCCTGCGGGATCTGGAAAGGACTGTGTCCCCCATCCTCAAGCCCACCGAGTAATTTCAAGCTCAAAGGAGCTCCAAATTGATTTCGACACGAATGATGGTCCTGATCATTTCGATTTATTTTATGGTCCTGATCAGGAAATTCAATCTATAATGCTTGAACTCGGTCTTTAAAGTCGCGCCTCCTTTTGTCCCTTTTCCTTTCCCGTTGAAGAGGAGCCAGACCGGGAGCCGGAAGCTTGGGGCATTTCCCGCATCTCCTCCGAGGAGCGGCCCAGGACGATTCGCCGCCCCGACTTCGGGGTGCGTTCCAAAGACTTGTCCAGCGACCGGCGGGGAGTGGTCCGCAGACTGGAGACCGGCGATCCCGCCGCAATCGGCTTCTTCTTGTTCCACACGCAGATGACGAACATGATTTCCTTAACAAAGGCCTCCTTGAAAGTGAGCTGGAAGACAGGTAGATGGAGCAATAAATTTATATCCTCAAAGACATCATGGCGCGCCACTCACCCGCTCCTCCAGAGCCACCTGCTGAACGTAAACCATAAACTCTATGATTCCAATGATAAAGGCTATGAGGATGCCCACATACAGAGTGTAGAATATGCCGCGCAGCTCCTCAAAGTTCATGTCCGGCGTGGCACTGGGGTCCACCTCCTCCTCGCATTTCTCGCCATTGTTGTTCTTCCACCAGCGCTGCTTGAAATCGTACAGCCTGCCCCGCTCGCTCAGCTTCAGGATGGCCTCGCTCAGACTCGACCGGTACTCGGCCCCGAAGGGCACGGCTATGGCGTAGTGCTTCTCCCCGAACTTTTCGCCCACGGAGCGCAGGTTGCAGTGCAGCTCCTTGTGGTACTCCAACGTGGTCGTCTCCATGAGGAACATGTAGTTGCCCCTATTCCGCTGCACCCGGTGGACGCCCTCGCCGTTGTCCTTGGTGTAGGCGGAGGGGTCGTCGTTGTTCATCTGGGTAAAGGCCAGGCGGTAGACGGTCTCGTTGGACTCCGCCAGGAGGTTGTAGGTACTGCCGCCGTAGATGGTGCCGAACTTGACCTTCTTCTGGCCGCTCAGGTCCTTCAGGCTGCCGATGCTGCCCTCCATCTTGGAGGTGGTCAAAAAGGCGGCCAAGTTGGCCGTGTACGAGTTGGCGATGATGATGGCGAACACCCACCACGTGGCCTCGAACAGCCGCACCTGGGGACTCTTCGGCAGAATGTCGCATCCTGCCGTCATTATGGAGGCCACCGAGAGCCAGCCGGTGTTGTGGATGTGCCACATATTCTCGAGCACCTCCGGGTCGGGGTTGCACGGATGCGGGTTCTCCCAGTCCATCTGGGCAATCCTCGCCACTATCGTCTTCAAAAAGGTCACCACGAACACCGAGATCAGGATCCAGATCCATACTTCGTCGCCGAAGGGCATCAGGAACGCCGTTAGCTCCTTCTCTGTGTGCTCCTTCTTGAAGGCCAGGATACTGACCCCCAGCTGCATGAAAGGCACCGTGAAGTCCACTGCCGTCTTGCGAGCCTGGGTAATCGTCAAATCACAAATCCCCATATGGGCATCCTAAAATATACAAAATTTTTTTAGGAGATTCGTTTGAAATCGTTTGAGGGGCATTCCACATAATAATCCATTGAAAATTGGATGAGATACAGGAATTTCAGTGGCCATATATGAGGATCGGGCATTTTTTGAAGGAACTCCACCAGAAAATTTTGAATAAAATTTTCGAAAATCTATCGAAAATTTTAGTTCCAGATTTTGATGCAAATCGTTTAAGGTATTCCGCTCAAGGATCGGATGAATATTGCCAAAGATATAGTCTTCGCTGTGGGCCCCATAGTGGCTCCATGCATTTTTGTGGATTTTCGAAGGGGACCCCCCAGAAAATTTCACAAAAAATCTGAAAAATATTTGGTTCCCAGATTTTGATGCAGATTGGTGGAGAATCGATCTATAAATCGTTTAAGGTATTCTGCTCAAGGATCGGATGAATATTGCCAAAGATATAGTTTTCGCCGTGGGCCCTATAGTGGCTCCATGCATTTTTGTGGATTTTCGAAGGGGACACCCCAGAAAATTTCACAAAAAATCTGAAAAATATTTTGTTACTAGATTTTGATGCAGATTGATGGAGAATCGATTCGCAAATCGTTTATGGTATTCCGCTCAAGGATCGGATGAATATTGCCAAAGATATAGTCTTCGCTGTGGGCCCTATAGTGGCTCCATGCATTTTTGTGGATTTTCGAAGGGGAGCCCCCAGAAAATTTCACAAAAAATCTGAAAAATATTTTCTTCCCAGATTTTGATGCAGATTGATGGAGAATCGATCTATAAATCGTTTAAGGTATTCCGCTCTATAGTGGCTCCATGCATTTTTGTGTATTTTCGATGGGGAGCCCCCAGAAAATTTCACAAAAAATCTGAAAAATATTTTCTTCCCAGATTTTGATGCAGATTGATGGAGAATCGATATATAAATCGTTTAAGGTATTCCGCTCAAGAATCGGATGAATATTGCCAAAGATATAGTGTTTACTGTGGGCCCTATAGTGGCTCCATGCATTTTTGTGGATTTTCGAAGGGGAGCCCCCAGAAAATTTCACAAAAAATCTGAAAAATATTTTCTTCCCAGATTTTGATGCAGATTGATGGAGAATCGATTCGCAAATCGATTAAGGTATTCCGCTCAAGAATCGGATGAATATTGCCAAAGATATAGTTTTCGCCGTGGGCCCTATAGTGGCTCCATGCATTTTTGTGAATTTTCGAAGGCGACACCCCAGAAAATTTCACAAAAAATCTGAAAAATATGTTGTTCCCAGATTTTGATGCAGATTGGTGGAGAATTGATTCACAAATCGTTTAAGGTATTCCGCTAAAGGATCTGATGAAAACTGACAAAGATAAAGACATCGCTTTGGGCCGTATGAGAGCTCCACATGCATGTCCCCATTGTCGAAGGAGTCTCCCTAGAGAAATGTACAAAAAAATATAAAAATATTTTTGCTTCATATTTTTGACGCAGAATCGATATAGAAATGTTTTAAGGTCTTCCACTTAAAAATCGAATGAAAATTGGCAGAGAAATCGACATGAAAGTGAACCATATATGAGAATCCTGTATTTTTCAAAAAAATTTGAAAAAAAATGCGTCCTCAAATTTGTTGATAGATTTTGATGCAGATTCATAGAGAATCGATTTAGAAACTTTTTTAGGTAACACGCTATAGGATCGGATGAAAATTGGATGAGATAGAGACATACCCTCGGATCACATATACATAAGAATCCCCCATTCGTAGAAATCTTCTTTAGATAAAATGTCAATGTCACTCACATTGTTTATTATTTCGCCGATGATGCCGTTCCACTGCTTAGTGTCCTTGTCCTGCTTGCCGTACTGCTGATCCGCCACGGGGACGAACACGTACTCGAAGCCCACCTCCTTGGAAATGGCATCGATGAGGTCCACGGCGTAGCCCTCATAGAGAGCGTTGCCAGTGAGGTTGAGCTCCACGGCAGTCTGGTTGTAGTCAAAGTACGGCGGGCCTATCCTGGTGGCCACTCGGTAAATCATCTTCTTCTGCACCTTGGACTCGACGTTGAGCTGGGTTATCTGCCCGCGGGGATCCCACACGGCGAGACCGACACCGTCCAACGGGTCGTACACCTCGATGTTGAAGGTTATCCGCTGGCCGTCCTCGTCGAACTGCAGGCTGCTTGTCCGGAAGTTGGTGCTATTCACGCCGGAAGTCTGCAACACCTCTGAGATTAGCACAGGGGCTGGGTCTGGGGATTGGGTGTGTGGTCTTACCCCTTTCATGAGGCGTGTAAGATAGCGGCCCATGGGCCAGGTGCGACCTCCGGAGGCGGCAAAGTCGCACGTGATTCTCGGCACTTGCATCCGGTCGGGGTAGAAGAAGCTGGCGTTGCGCCAGGACTGCGCAAAGAGCTGGAGGGCATCGTGGACGAGGTCGTGGTGCAGGGTGCGGGACGGCTCGTTGCTCTCGAACACCATGTCGTTCCTCTGGATGACGTAGCCGTAAGGCTGGGAGTACTACACAATAATATTTGTGTTGTGCGAACTATTCTGTACAGCGAACGGAGTGTCTACTCACGGCGGGGGGATCGGGATTCAGGAGGAGGCGAGCAGCTGTTATGTTCACGCCGAAGGTCTCATTGTCGGCGGCCAGATCCCCAATATTATCGGTATAGGTCTCCAGATTGGTCAGGAATATGTGCTGGAAAGGACACCATAGGGTTACAATTGCACTCTCTGTCTATCAGCTTAGAACTCACATTGTAGAGTCCCGTTTGGCCGAACTCCGTGGAGGCATTAAGGACATCCAGGAGCATATCGGGAGGACAGTCCAGAACCACACGCCTCTCGCCCCTTATGCTCTTCCACATGACGCGGTAGTCATCGTCCTTAGTGAACTTCCTGACGCGCACCACGTCGTTGTGGAGTTCTCGCAGCTGCAGGAGGTCTTGCAGGCGGGCAGCGGCTTTCGCTGCAAAAGGAAAAGATAATTGAAATCCTATTTCTAGAGGAAACCAAGTCCCAACTCACCATCGGTGGCATCATACACGATGGTGAACTTGCGCCAACCAAAGTTCTGTACTATGTCCGCATACGCCTTGGACAGGATCACCTGGGAGGGGTAGAGGTTGAGGGTCATCTGGTGGTTGGGCTTCTCCTCGAGGTGCTCCTCGTCGGCCACATCGAACTCCAGGTGCGGGATGCCGGTGCTGTTGCAGACCACGGCCACAATGTCTGAAATCAGAGAGAGAAACCCACCGCTCATACGCTCTGTTGACAAACAAAAGTTCTCCGCGGTTTCCTCTTCGCGTCTTCTTCCGCAAGCTTTCCTCGCCCGTTCTATTTTGATTTCATTTTCTACACAAAGTGACGCCTAGCCCGCCAGCCTCCGCCCTCCACCCCCCACCCGCTTACCGCTTGCCGCCTTGGCACTTGGTCCGAAAATAGCCGCGACACCATTATCTATCAGATCGCAGGCTGAAATTCATTCAAAAGTTAGTGGTTGTCTGGCGAGAGTCTGGCACCACCAACCCTGCTCCTGGATGGCCACGCTGCTGTCGTCCGACTTCAGGCGCTTCACCAGCGGGAAGAAGCGCATCGTCTGCTCCGACTCCGGCCCGTTGAGGGCGCCGACCACCTCCATGAACTCCTTCTCCAGCTCCAGCTCATCGTCGTAGAAGAAGGCACCTGCAGGACAGAGGCGACAGAGGTCGAGTTACTGACCCTTTTTTCCTCTAAACTCTTACCAATGTTGATTTGCTGCGCCTGACTGGGCCGCACGAGGAATGCACTCCAAATGCAGCAGGAGAGCAGGAGAATGCGGTGCCACATTCCGGCAGTTCTGGAAATTTCACAAAAATCCACTTGCGAAATAAAGTAAAAAATCGTTCATGTGGGCTGCCGCTCTGGCGATTCCACTGCGACTGGGAAAGCTTTCGGGGGCTGGCCGCTTGGAGATCGAGGTGGAGAATTGGAAAAGCCAGATCAGCTGCGTGGAAAAGCTCTGCCAGCTGCCAGTCTATAACAGAAACTATCTATAGCACATGACCAGAAATCGATTCACAAATAATATTGAAATGAAGAGACTTTAAGACCCTTTTTTTGGGACAAGTCCCATAAGACCCGGCGATTAACTTCCCCGGGGACGGAAGCCCATTAAAGCCGGACACGGTTCAATCGGCCACAGTCCTTCAACCCGAAAGGCGGTTCCAGGTGCTCCATTGAAAAGCGATGAGGTGTCAATTTTTCATGGCAACAGGAAGACGACAGGACGAAAGGCCTCGCAGCCATCAGTTTTTTGGGGATTTGCATAAAGGGAGCATTCGGTATTCAGCCAAGCGTAGTCTTAATGGCTGAGCAGGCGGGGGGAGGTGGGCAGAGCGAGGAAACACACACAACATGGAAGTAACAATATGGCCGCTGGTGTCACTTTAGCCATTTTAGCCTTTGCCTCTGTTTGCTCAAAGGATTTTGTCGATGCCGAACACGTTTTGTGTTTTAGCCCGGCACCTTTTGTCGAAATTTGAATAAGTCCCACCCCGACTAAACCGTTAATATTCATTTGCGGAAAGCGCAAGGAAAGGGGGCGGAGTGGACTGGGCGTGGAAATCCAAAATCCAAATATTCAATATGCCTGCGAGCAAACTGCTGATGATGATGATAAATGCCCGGACGGAGCGAAGCCACTATTTCGGATTGAATGGCGGGGGGAGGAAGCTCCCATTAGTAAGGAGATTTTCGTGCTGCCTTTTTTTCGATTAAAACTTTTCCCGCAATCCGTGGGGGACAATAAGGAGCGAGGGAATCCTTGGCCGACCGACCGACCGACCGACCGGCCATCTCCCGCAAAACATTTTCTATTACAGGAAATATTTATGGTCATCATGCGGAGGCCAGACCCCGAAACTCGTATGACTGGAATGCCCTGCAGCTGGCAGCAAACCAGGATCCTGGCAAGCACCAAGCTTGAGTCATGAGTCCTGGCAGAGCTCACGAAACAGAAAAACACACAACACAGAATCCAACAAATCCAGATCCCGGCCACAACAGCAGAAGAATCTGAAAACTTTTCCTAGGTAATAAGACCGAGGAGGATGGAGCGGCGTGTTCCAGGGCCATAGGAATGTCTGGCTAGTGCAAAAAAGTTTTAATACTAGCCATAATGTTGCCAAAAGGATTATCCGAAAGAATGACTTTTAATGGAGACAGGAAGTAAGCGCATAACAGACAGAAGTATTAACTGTTTCCTTCCGCTTGCGGGGAGTTTCTCAAGGATTGTGGTACAGCGAGCGAGTGCATGGAGTGGGGAGTAGCAGCCTCATAGCCTGGGGGATTGGGGCGAAAACCTCTGCGCACATATTTACAAAACTGTCAGTTTCTAAGCGCTCCTCTGGTATCCCGCTCTCGCGCTCGGGTGTGGTTGTGGCACGTAAGCTGTGCGGAAATATTGCAACATGCTCATAACGGGAGACTCGGCTGCGTTTAAGCCTTGGTATCTGTGTCTGATTCGGAGGCTTACGGCGGCTGCTGAACCATTCCGCCAGGTTTTATGCAATGTCCCAGTTCGCCCTTTTCGTTCGAAAAGGACATTGACTTCAAAACAGGAGAGTTTAGACATCTAAACTATTAATATTGAATAATTTAGGGCAGATATAAATTGGAAATATGAATTAAACATGAGAGGCTATACAAGACATCAGTTTTTGGCCCTTTAGAGGGTGGAGAGAACATCTCTTAGTCGGGATTCGGATGTGGAAGGGTTAGGTGCCCTTCCCCAATGATTGCCGTTCAGGGCGGCCAGAGGTCCAGCGGCCCAGAGGCTGTGGCAGGCTGGAATTTGCCGTGAAACCTCCTTGGGTTTCCAATATACGTTGCTCTCATTTTGCATTTTAATGAGTTTGTCGGAAATATGAAACGACTCGGCCGGGGAGCTAAAAGCGTGGGCCGAGGCTGTGCGGGAGCTGGAGCGGCAGGATGACAACAGCGGGCGCCATAATTTTGCATCCTTCATTTTTCACCGACCGCTCCTTACGCCTCATGCCTTTCCGGGGCGTATTTTTCTAAGAAAGTGTACCGGAGTCAGCTTCTTGCCGAGTCGACGTGTCCGGGCTGCAGGATATTGCTTTAATTGAAATTTATGCTAAATAGATTGACACTAATGAGCATTGGCTCCAGCTCCTGGTCCTCCCCCTCCTCCTGCTCCTGTTCCTGCTCTAGCTTCTGGCCAGGTAATTCCCGTAAAGACTATCTGCATAATTAAATTGCTTCTTGGCGCCTTTCGCCGGGCTATGTCAACCGAATTATTATTATTATTTTAGCATTTTTGTATGTCTATGAGATCCTTGCCCCTCCTTGGAATTTGCATGCCACGGAGACGCGGAGGCCCGGAGCCAAGTGCCACCAGCTGACAAATGGCTCAAGTTGTCGGGGCTTCCGGTGCTGCTGAGTGCTCCACTTCCGGTCCGGATGCGTCTCTGGCGACATGTGTTGCCGAGTGCCAAATGTCTCCAAGAAGATCCATGCCAAAAATCAGGTTTCTTGAAAAGAAAAACATTAAAAACTAGGCCTTTTGGGCTTAAAAGTTTAAAGCTGTTGTAGTGTAAAATTATAGCTGGAACTGCAAGGCTAAGCAGCTCTATCCATCTCACAGTCTGGAATTATAATGGAATTTTTTATTAGTTTTCATATCATTTTGAAGAGATTTCTCTCCGTGCACAGTTCCCCCCACTCCCTTCCCATTTATCGCTCAGCTCTGGTGACGGAAATGAGTTTTTGTCGTAAACTTTTATGGCAATAAACGTCGCTTGTTAGTCCGGAGTCAGTGGCCCGTAGCCCGGGCGGACTGCCCCCACCCTTGAGGGGGAGATGTTACGCACTTGGCACTGAAATTATAGCCGGGGCTCGAGGAGAATAAACATATAAATAGCTCTTATGCCAGGACTAGTGTCGTTTTTTCTACGGCATTTCACATTGGCACGCTGCATAAAAATAAGCGCCTCTGGTACGGTTGCCATAGTTGTTGTTCTGGCCAGGCACTATAACACTTTGCCCTGCGGAAGGGAGGGGAAGGGAAGCGGGGAGGATCTGTGACCATTTTCCATTACATTTGCCACGTCACGGCACATTTCTCTCGCATGTATCTGTACTCTCTAACCGGAGTCTATGGCAGCTCGCTTCCGGTTCCTGTCCGCTCCGCTGTCGCCACTCCTTTTGTTTTGCCACCGAAGCCTCCTAGCCCCGTGACTGCTCCCCTGTCAGCCATCCTGGGTGTTATCATATCTGGCTTTTGTCTTGCTGCGCCGCACTGCACTGGGCTGTGTCGCCCCGCCTTTTAATTCTTTTAACAATTGCGCTAAAAGTTGTGCATTGAACACTTGGCTGCCTTTCAGCCAACAGTAAAAATGGCACGGAAACGAAGCTGTAAAGTATACCACCCGGGGGACACCCATCCTTTCCTGTGGTGTCCTGTTCGGTGCAAAGATAACAGAAATATTGTTTACCGCAATGCAATTGTTGCCAAAGAAAGGCAGCATCAGCCACAGCCACAGCCGCACCGACAACAGAATCCTTTTCACTTGTTTTACTTTATTCACACCCTTGGCAAAAGTTGGCCAGGAGCTGAGTTGGCCAGGATCGCGGTGCCAGCGGTGGGGTGGTGTGTACCGGGTACAGTTTCCTCTTCCGCTGAAAAGTTTCATTTCCCACACGCTGACTGAGCTGCTGCTCCGTCGATGATAAAGTACGAAATTAACTTTTGAAATACAAACAACAAAAGCAGCAATGATATACGGCGGCTCCCCGCACCCGGGCATGTAAATCGAGCCCAGGACGGTACGATAATAATCAGCCGATATCCTTCACCTGTTCCAGGGTCCCATCCCATGCCCTTGTTAGGCACGTAGAAAATGTGCAAAATTTCGAAAAAGCACGAGCTGAGCGAGTTCATAACTCGCCAGAAATCTCGACCCATCTCATAGGCATGCATATTTAATACGTGGGCGGTTCGCGCTTACAGATGAAGAAATTCAAACGAGATTCGAACCCTTTCTCATACTTTCCTACGTCAGAAATGAATCTACTATTTCCATGCCAAGTTTCAGAAGCAGAGACCTCCTAGGAAATGAAATATTTAGAGCCAAAGCTCGGCTATTCTCTCAGTGCCTGGTGCCCATGCCATCGACACGAAAAGCAATCAAATTGCAAAAATTTGTTTCATTTTCTGCGATAACATGACTTGAATTTGATGAATGCCTTGGCAAGGGCAAGCCATGAACTGGGCGAGCCCGGGGGGGGCACGAAGGACGCGAAAGATATTGGCAACGAAAGCCAAATGCCAATCTCGGCGCACTTTTTACGAGGCCAGGATCGAGTAGGTGGGGCGATGGGCGGCGAAGATGGTCCTCTCAGCATGGAAAAAATGTGCAGATATTGCCAAATGAAAGAGTTATGAATCCGCAACGTTGTTGCTCCCCAGGCGCTTCTGGCTCCAGTTCCAGTTTCAGCTCCCCTTCCTGCTTCGGCTCCCTCCCGGAATGCCAATGCCGATTACTAATCCGCCCCGTTGTCCCCACTCCATCACATCCTGCCTGCCCGAAGCCCGTCCAAGGATTAAAATAAATGCGCCACATTTGTATGTGTTGCACGAATCGAGAGCACAGGATAGACCCCCATAGAGGGGTGGGGACTTAGCGCCCATTCCCATTTCCGATAACCGCTATTTATGGTTAGCTGCAGTGGCCATCAACATCTCACATCCTCCGCCTCATCATAGGTTGGCCCGCGGCGTGCATAAAATGCAAAATAGGGAGCATAAAATGCAAAAATATTTCCGCAGCTTTTTATATTTTTCTGGGGCATGCCTCCGGCTAGGCGGGGGACGACGGCGTGTCATCAACTTGACGGAGTCCGCTTAGGGGACGCACCGAATTTTGTAATTACGACCACGTCAGAAGCACTCGCCGCACAAACAAAGCCGCCGACCGAAGAAATAAATGACCAGAAGCCCGGGCCTCTCCTCCGCAAAACGTGGGACGAAATTAAATTTCAGGCATTAGGCTTTTCATCACGGCTGGGAGGGCTGGTAGGCGAGCCATTTAACAATTAACTTGGTGACTGGAAAAGTGGTCTCGAAAATGGCAAAGTAAACATTTAAAGGACTTGACGGTTGATGGCTTGGCTATGACTTTCTTAAACAGTTGGCCTGGTAGGGAGGACTATGATCCTTTATAAAATTATATTTAAATAGGCATGGAAAAGCGGGCCAGGTACTGCCCTGGTTTGGGTTTATTTATTTGCTTCTCAGATGCCGGGGAGCTGCTCGTTAGTTTCGCTGCTAATGTAAGCTGCTTTTCGAGTCCGGCCCCCCCGCCCTAGTATAAGCATATGCAGGTGGCGTCGCCAACGCTACCAATCCCCGTCTGCCGCCGCCCAGGGGCTTGCTCCTTTCGCAGCAATTGCCAACATAAAAGTCAATTTATGGGATATAAACCGCTTTGTTGTCAGGGGAACTCAATTATGGGCCAGCCCTCCGTCTGTCTCCTCAAAGGTACGTTGCATAAATCCCCGGCACTCGTACAAGTATCATTACCGAAATATTTCACTGAATCAAAGTCGAGTTGGAGCCACTCCCTCGCCTCGCCCCACTGAGCTCCTACTCGTCTAGTATTTCAATCGTGCGATGTGACACATCATCAAAATTGGCATATTTCATTATGCCACTCCCCCACCAGAAACTTTCTCACCTGCCACCAATATATGGAATCGAGTCGTTTGCATGTTGCGTGTCAGAGTTCAATAGCTGGATAGCTGGGAATAGCTAGAAAAAAAGAGGATATACCAGAAACCTAAACACAAACAACGTTCAAGTGTTACACTTACAGTTCTAGTCTGTGGGGTGGCCCGGGGGGGATTTTCATTTCATTTCGCGCGTCATTTGAGGCGGCGCCGTTTCGAATTGTTGCAAGCTGGTCCCCCCAATCCAGGCTGTGTCCTTGCACCCTTCATTCTAATAGGAGCTAGGCAACATAGAGGCTATAGACTCGGCTGGAAGGAAGCCTTTATTATAAGTATTATACAAGAGCTAGAAAGGAGTATAGTCTTGGAAAGAGTGTCTCTTTAATTAAAAAATATTATTCCTACAAAATCATTTTGTTCTAAAAGGTACTTCGATGTCGATTCGATATACTCCCTATCTGGTTCCGTATCCATATCACAATTCCTCCTCCAGTTTCTGTTGCTGCTTCGGGGCCATTGATTGAAATCGCATAAAAACAATGCCACTGCCAGGGAGGGGCTCTCCATGGAACCCCCCAACTCCCAGCAGGAGTATCAAAATATTTACGATTGTACGCCTCGATTTCGCTTTACTACGATTTCCCAGGGCTTTCTTTTATTAAAAGTTTTGATTGTTTTTCGCGTTTCAACTCGTAGCTTTCGCGCCTAATGACAGCCGAGCATGCCATGAAATATGAGTTGATTGCCACGAGTTTTGTATGGAAGTGGCAGTGGCAACCAGTAGCGGGGGCAGTATCGCGGGGACACGGCCATTGAAGGGTTATAAATCCACTCCAAGTTGTTGCAAATTGGCGGGGCGCGCCGTTAGAGTGACAAAGCAAGCAAGTTGGTTAGAGAAAAAGGGCGGACCGTCGCCGACCAACAAACAAGCTCATTAGGTAGCACCAATTACTTCTAATTAATGTCTTTGAGACGCATAAAATTTTGTCAAGTTTCGCAACGGCCAGACTCGCCGTTTACCTTTTTCTTTCCTGGCACGCCAATTAACTCTGAACGCTCATTACAGGTCGCGATGGAAGCTGACAGTTTCCAGCCCGGCTGCCCGGCCACTACTACAGTGTCACTTTCTCCGGCCTCGGCTCCCGCTTTTTCTGTGTGGTGCAGCGGCGCGTATTAATTAGCTACTCACCTCCACCTCCACCTCAGCACCACCCACTCCCAATGAGCATCACCTGCAAAGGTTCAAAACCACACTGGGGGAAATGGTGGAGACTTTTCAAAAGGTAATTTATTTTTTGACTAAAATGCAGTGGGGAAAAGGTCCTTAAATCACACATCCTTTCAGATATTTATTCAAGCAATTATTTTTTATAATTTGTATTTAATTCCCGAGTGTTCCCTCGGTGAGGTTGCCATGGACCGGGCTCAAATGTTTCAATTTGCAGGCAGTTCAAAAAGTGCCCCTTAGCTGGCTTTCCTCGAGTAGTGCCAGGCACCTGTACCTGGACCCCCAGTCATGATTGTCGTTACCATTACGTCAACTAATTGGCTTCATTTGGGGTTGTCGTGTGCGCGCCACTTTCGTTGGATGCTGTGGGTTCGAGGCTGGAAGCTTGGAGCTGGGAGCTTGGAGCGTTCTAATTGGCAATGAAAGGAGCATAATTTATGAATATGTCGCGCACTCATTTCACGCTAGACTGGTCCTCCGATGCGGCTGTTCTTTGATGCATTAATTATGGGTCGGAAGGCGGAAGGCGGCGGAAAGAAGCCCATTGATTCTTCCCTATTAAAAAGGGTGGGGGAGGCGAAAGTGGAGCTCACTGCTGGAGCTTACACGCTTCTGCACTCCTGCGACGAGCCGGAAGACAATCCATTAGACCAATGTTTCGTTCGTTTTTTATGCTTCGCCCACATTTTGGACATGGTCCCGGGAAAAGTGAGCAGCATAAAGTCAGAAATTGCATTTCCCCATCTGCGATAGTCAACCAGACAGACAAACGACTCTACATGGTTGGGGCTGAAGACGGTGCGTTCCATTGCTGTAAGGGAAATAATGGAAAATGGAAATAAATAAACGATAATCAAGCTATCCTTTGAGTCTCTCAGACCCAATGCATTTCATTTTTCATAAAGTTTTCATCAAAGGCCTTTATCCGTATTAGATTACGGCTTACAGTTTCGTTCAGAGCTTTATTTATTGAAGTAAATATACACATATGTTTTAAACATATTTTTGTAGTGGCATTTGTTTGTTTGTGTTTGCCTTTTATTTTAATTTCCCTCGACAGCATCTGCATGTTCATATGTATCCGTATCTGCCACTGTATCTGTAGCTGTATCTGTATCTGGCCCCACCTCCGTCCTCCCGTCCGTCCACACAACAAAGCACTTTACACATTAATGTGAAAAAATTGTGCAATGATGTTAGTGCGTCTACTTCACTTCAGTGCCCAGTGCCAGGCTGCCACAACCCCCCTCCCGACAAAATGCCAAGCCACAAAACAGACAGGCATCCTTCCACGTAGCCACCCCCTTTTTCCACCTCATGCTTTTGACATGCTGCGCGCATTTTAATAAAAACGAATTAAAATGTGCACTAATATGTTTTTATTATTTATGCTTATATCTGTATTTATTTGCATGTTGCTTGTTGCAAATAAATTGCACTCGAAACTCGAGTGCGGCTGGAAAATGTGTCAGTGAGCAAATTGCTCTGTCAGGCTCTGTCCTCCCTGCCCCATTGAGTACTCCTTGCACACCCCTCATCCCCACATCCAGAGAGCTCTCTCGTGTGTACATTATATCATTTGCCATATGAGGATTAGCTATAAGAAGATTTGGCACAGAAAGCCGCTTTGAAAGTTTACAACAATACCCAACCCAGAACCAAAAACCCAGATGTGGTTGCAAATGAGGACGAGCTGTCTCTGAGCCACTTGAGCCGAGACTGTGGCAAGCAGAACCCAGTTCGAGGAACTCAATCAAAGAAAATGCTTTCAATAGTTTTATTTTTCTTATCAGCATACAAACATTCATACAACTTAGACTTTATTCATTATCAGTTGAATTATTAGCATGAGACAGAGGCAGCTTTATTTCAATATATTTTATGAGTTCTCATTATTCGGTTGAACTTTTGGCAAAGTCTTGGAAGAAATCAAGCGTGGTCTGTTCTGCTGAGAGATACTTTAGCTCCTCCTTGCCGTGCGCCGCACTCCAGGCCACAACCACATCCTTGGCCTGCAGTGCCGTCTGCAGCTCGAAGAGAACACCCGGCTTTCCCACTGTCATGTGCTTGGCCTGCCGTATCTGGCTCTGCAGGTTAGAGAATCCCAAATCCCTCAGCCAACTCTTCGCCCAATCTGCTGCTAGAGTACTGGTATCTAGGGGTTGTTCCTTCGACTTGCTGCGAACAATAATTCGAGGACTAAGCTGTTCACTCGATACCTCAAAGCTCTGGGACATACCCAGAGCCATAAGAAAAACTAGGACCGCGAATACTTTCATTGTGAACCCGCCGGATGCTGACCACGTACTGCTAGAGACTGCCACATCTCGCGTATATGTCCGCGTAGATAACCTTAACTAGCGATAACCCCAAGAGAGTCGACAAACCCAGATATGAAATGCTTTATTCGGGTGTTCCTGACTATATTAGTCTCAGAAAGAGCTGGTAAGTCAGGTATTCAGATCTCCTCTAAAACCATGAAAGTTGCAACCCCAGTTGGCCGCTGGCCAGCAACCTAATGGAGCAAACACGGTAGACTCCATGACAACCAATTAGAAACGGAAGCCAAAAGGCTTTTTTCAATTAAAGCAACGACTAAAAAAGACCTGGAGCGATGCCCAGGAATTTGTCAGCGGACAAAACAATTTACCGCTGTCAGATAAGACCTTTTAGCATTGTCCTACATTCCCGCACGCTCGATTTAATAAGACAGCTCATTAGCCACCGCCGGGTACACTCGGACATTCCTCCGGGGATGACCCACGACACATCCCACTGTTGCTGCTTATTCAGCAATACAAATAAGCAAATGAGTATTAAATTCAAAACATGAAAAAGGTACAGAAATGTTTAAATCGCTCCTGTTTTGCGACCTTCTAAGAGAGACTACCCAAGAAATAATCAGGGGGAGAGAGTTGGGAGCTATATATGTTGCATATTAGTTCCTCCTCCCATGGCGAGGGTCAAAAAGCCCCAAGGGCGGCATTTTCCCATTCCCCCCTAATGAAATAATCGAGGATCACGTGGGTTTCGGGTCCATAAAAGCAAATTGAAAAATGTTAAATTATCATCAAATTTCATGCACTATCAAAGTCAATTTCCTGTGCACCCCACTCCGTTGCCGGAGGCATCCTCGAGGACTCGTGGCCCGTATTCCAGGACTTTGGCAAAGACAGTTGAAAGTTGAATTCACCCTCCCACTGCCCATGGCCGAGCCCTGCGCCTGCCCGGCAGTCACAAAAATAATTTATTCAACTTGATGCCGTGGCCGCTGTCGGCGGTCGTCGGTCGACGGGGCAGGTTTAAGTGGACGAGCGAGGAGGGGTTTGGGGCTGTACGACCGCTGCCCTGCGGTTCATTGTCAGTTAAGCTTTTTAAAAGAAAACCACTTAGAATGTTGACATTATCCTTCACTTTCTATTTATTTTGTCATTTAATCAACTTCCTGCTCGACGGCGTCGACCCTGATTTGCATACCAACCGATGGATGTGCAGGGGGCGCTCCATGAGAGGCCACATCTTGAGATGGACGCCTCGTTTGTCTTCGGTCTCCAGTCTCCGGTCGCCGGTCTCCGGTATTTGAGCTCTGGCGCCGTCTGGCCCAATCAGTCGAAGGAACGGCAAAAGGAACGAGGCCCCTGGTAAATAAAAATTGCTTTCTGCCGCATAACCTGTGGCCTACCATTCTGCCTTGTCTGCCTTCAGTTCAATTTCCATCTCCGCCCATAAGCTATACGGATTCGTCCAAAAGTCTATATGTAAATGAACTTAGCCACCCACAGAGCAGGAAATATGATACGAATTGTGCAGGACTTTTTATAGAATTTTAATGAAGCCAAAATTATTCCTATGTTGTTGTTTTAATTTAAATATATCCTTAATAAAATTGTTAGTAATTTTCTCTTTTCTATTTCAGAATTTCTGTTTTTTAGGCGGTTTTTGTCAACTGCGTCCCAAAGAAATCCATCAAGAGCATGTTATTCATCCATTAGACGTTATTAGGAAGCTGCAAAATATCTGAAAAAAGAATTCCTTAATATATACATACAAATTAATACTTTATATTTTATTTTTAAGAAGATCCTCCGCAATAAGTAAGACGGAGAAGGAATATCCCCCAAGAGTCCCACACCGGTAACAGAAAAGGATTTTCTTCCTATTCGCAAAACATAAACAAAACTATTAGTTTTGTAACATTAAAATTTAAAAACCCAATAAAATTATTCAAAAAATTTTTGATTTTTTCTAATTCTGAAATTTTCCGATTTTTTCCAAAAATTTTCGATTTTCCTAAAATTTGTATACTTTTACTTGAACTTTGTAAAGTTTTCTAGAATTTTCCGTAGTTTTTCCTGATTTTCAAAAAAGTTTGACCGATTTTAGTAATAGAAATAGTAATAGAAAAATGTGTTAGGGAACATAAAAACCAGGGTATACAAAGATTCCGCCCCCAATAGCATTTCTTGCTTTGTGTTATTAAAATAATTCTATGAATATTTTAAAAGCTGTGGAGGTTTGGGGGTGCAAGCACCCAAGTCCTTTCCCTCGTTATATGCCCAACCCCATAAAAGGTTTAGAGTCTCGCCGAGAACAGAAGAAACGACAAAAAGACGACTTGGACAAGTAAATACTGGAAGTGAGCATGTAAATAATGCTATAGTGCTAACTGCGGATGTCCTGACCAGGAGTTCGACTGCAAGGTACGGGCCCGTAGTAGGAAGTCCATGCCAGCGGGCGGAGAGGGGCAGACTTAAGCCGCACTTGGGCGGGCAGTCCCATAAAGGAAAATCCTATTGAATGGCCTTTTGTTTTAGCATGGAAATGCTTTTAAACATCCTCCGAACAGCACAAAAAGCAAAAGTCCGCAAAGGGAAAAGCGAATTTCTTGCGTCCTGGCTCCGATTGCTTCTTGTTTATTATTCGCTCAGTCAGCTCTAATGAAGGCGTGCACAATGAGTCTGTCCACTCAGGAGCACTTATCCCTGCTTACGCTGCCCATCCTCATCTTCGACCTCGTCCTCCTCCTCGCCGAATAAAAAACTGTGCCAGGCAGAAAGTCTGGAATGCTGAAAATATGATGGACAAGTTTCGCTCTTTGTTCTTATCAAATTCCTACCTTATTTGATTTTTCCCAGGATAATACCATCTGTAAAGAGATAGTATACGACAAGAAAGAGGAAAGTGTTGTGGACATGCCCTACTGTGTTTGAATCATTCCTAGCACCAAACTATATGAGCAAACTCATCGAAAAATTGAGGATAATAGTGGCTCGCCTGAGGGCAACCTCAGGCCAAAAGTTTTCGATGTGCGAGTTAATTAGTAGCCTATTGATAAAGTTGAATTGCAGCTAATGTGGGAAAGTTTGTCGGTCGCCGTTGGCCCAGAACTGGCAGTTCCATGCATACACATTTATTAATTAAAATGCCGCAAACACACAAACACGCCGCTCCCTGCGACGTCCACCAGGCTCCGGCTATCTCATTCATTAGCGTTTGTCAAGGGCTTATCAAAAACATAGAGAACTGGTCCAGGAGCTGACCCCGGACAGGGGCGAGGGAGGCGGCAAAGGTTAAATTGATGGGCATGTTTGTTAGTTTAATTATGTATTTTCTGCGAGTCCTTCAGCGAGAGCTCTCTACTATCACTCACAATATACGCTGTCATTGTCGGAATAATGCAAAAGGACAGGAGCATCCCGCAAACAAACAAACTGCCAATACAAACAGCCAACCATTCGCAAACACATATCCACACACTCCAGAGTACGGTGTATGCGAAAATTGCGGCCTATGACAACAATAATTTTTGCACAGTTTCCAGCCCGCGGCTTTTCCCATTTGATTTTTAATTTGGCTGCGGTTATGGACTCGATGACCACAAATTTCTAATAACAACTTGTAATTACATAAATTAAATCTCTTTGTAGTGACTAGAGACAGAAATTATTGCATTTTAAAGCCTCTGATTTTCATTTTCATTCACACTCGGAATGGCCCTGAAAATGGCGGAAAAATTTTATCGTAAAAGCTTACTGACAGGAGTTGAAGGAGAGGGGTAGATGCTCCTAAATTGTTTAACTTGGGCGAAGACTGGTAGTCTGGGAGTTGTGATAGAAGCTTAACTTATTCGCACATTATCCATCTATCTGCCATCTATATAGTTCCATACAAATCCCTTCTCAAAGATTGTAAAGAATAGTGCTAGAGAACGATTCTTTGAATCTTTCAAGATATTCTGCTTAAAGATTGGGTATCCTTGAGTGTTGCTATAGACTTAGAGGTGGGCCCACTACTCCCATTTTCCTGTGGCAATTTATTAAGGTACTCCATAGGAGTATTACGTAGCCCTTTCGAAATATAATTATAATCAATCTTAAACTTGCAATAAACTATCATTAGCTCCCGGTGCTGACCTGTCTGGCTGTTTAGACTAATTGACTTAGCCTTCAAGGGCTAAGGAAGGAAGGAAGCTGGGGGAGATGTGGATGGAAATTGCCACGTCACGTGCAGCTCCAGCCCAAGTCGCAACTTATGGAGCTGCGTGGAATCCAATCAACGTTTTTCTAATCAGGAAAAGTATAAAGTAAATTCAATTACGCGGCTACTTTGTAAATCCCTCCGGATCACACGCCTAGGAGGCTGTGTGTGTGCCGAGCATGCACATATGTGGGAATGGAGCTATGAGGGCTGTGGGCTGTAACTATGTGAAGGGAGGATGTGTTGTCCCAAAAGAAATTTTGAAAATAAATAGAATTCCGGCAAAGTCAAAGCAGAGTAAACAAGTGCAAAGTGTTGGGCTGCGGAATGGGGAGTTCGGAAAGGGGGCATAGGGTCTACCAGCCAGATGAAGGGGAATCCATGGCAACTAATCAGAAATTCCGTCTCATGCGCTGATGTGAAGTGTGCCGCCGAAAAAAGCGAAAAAAATTGAATACAAGAGCGTCGGAGACAGACAGTCGGACGGAAAGACAAGACAGGACGAAGTCGGACCAAGGATGGGGGGGGCTGGCGGAGGAGGCGGTACGGAAAAAGAAACCCAGCCCAAGTGGCATCGCAACAGCGCCCGGGATTATGCAAAATTCAATTTGCAACTTAAATGTGTTTATTTTGCGTTACGCTGCTGGGGCAATTTTTATTTTCACTGAAAATGAGGGATTTACTTACTTACCCAGTGTGGCTAGTGGAAGGGGGGATTGGGTCGAAGGAGCTGCTGTGGGAGCTTGCCGAGCGATAAGCTAACGGGTAGTCGAAAAGGACGAGCTGGGGATCCTGAGGGAGGCATTGAGGAGCGAGCAGCGCTACCAAGCCAGTGATCAATACCGCCATCAATTTCCCAATCTTATTGAGCGTTTAAAAATGTGTGTAGGGGTGCACTGAGAGAAAGTGGTTGTCTCATGCATTCTCAGAATGGTAGGATTTAAATATTTTTATTGAAAAACTTATCCAATAAGCCTAAGCAATGTAACAACTAAATTAAAAGATGATTGTCTAAAAAAACGAAATTATTTTCTGTGCATCTGTGGGATGTGTCGCACAGTTCAAGTGTGGGTGAGGCGAGAACGACATCGAGAACGTCCTGTGCCCGGCTGCAAATTGCTGATTTACAAACAAAATGAGATTTCCGGCGGAGAACCGCAGGTCCGCCTTTTTATGAGCCAAGCAGCAGGCAATATATACATTTTATCCTTCTCCCCAGGCCGCCTCGGCCTGCTCGTCCTTTGCATAATAAACGGAGCTGCAGTGCGGAGACAAATTGCCGAATTCAATTCGATAGTGAATTTAGTCAGCCGTTTATTTAATTTTATGACCCAATCATAGCAATCGAATGAGGGGGCGTCCGAGGCAGCCCCTTCCGCAAACCATGATGCTGCCACGGGGTGATGATTGGAAGCTTCAATGCCACGGTTTTCCGGAGATGTCCGACCAGACTTATCATGCCATTGTAGATTCCGCGCCGCGGTTTTAATTACTTGTCAGTCAATTTGCCAGCGACAGTCAGGGCGGATGTGGACAGGGGTGGGGATGGGGTGGAGTCTCGGTGACAGCACCGGAATTCATATTCAGCTGGGACTGGCACATAATTCTCGGCGGCAGTGCGGCACGGTCGCAAATGACAGTTGAATGGAAATTTAGTTTTAAACAAAACGTTAGACGAAGCCGCAGAAAGCGCCACTGCCACACCGCACAGAAACCGCCTACAAGGGAAATGTTTTAGTTGCGGCACGCAAATTAGCCAAAAGTTTTGCCTTGAAGAAGACCACCCAGAGGGTGGTGGGTGGTGCTAGCTCTGGTGGTGCGTCTTGAACTCTGATAGACCGAAACACTCTGCTGACTGCCCTGCCCTGCTCCAAGTCCCTTCCTCGGAACGCTTCTCTCAAAGTCCCCAGGAATGAATATTTGATGGCAGTGCCCGGGAACAAATTAAAAGCGCTTGCAAAAGCTTGTTGCATACTTTATGGTGCTAATTTAGGTGCGAGCAGGACAGCGGCAGGACCTCATCTTTGTAGCAGGACAAGTTGCCAAAGTTAGAGCCAACCACCAGGACCCCCTTTTATTTTGCTACTTGTTTATGCACGCACATTAATTTCAAAGGGTTGACAGCGGAAAAGTATGGACCCCAGCCCTGGCCCAGCCCCAGCTCCATCCGCCTCCTGCCGAGAGGCAACCGCATTCCAATGTTGCAAATTCTGTCGCTACAACTAAATGCTTTTAAGTGCAATTCATTGTACGAGCATACTTTTCCGCACGGAAAGTTCCGACGCCGAAAAATGTCTGCCATATTCTGGAAGCCCGATATTAAAGAGCCTGAGGTGTGTCCATTGTCCGTTAGGCGTGTCCCCCCCGTCTCTCACATCCAATGGACATCACGTATACGCAGTGGACACTTGACCTCAGTACGCTACCGAGAAGGCAGTCGAGAGGCAAACAGTCGAGAGCTGCCTCCTGAGTGTCTCCTCATAAATATTCATTTGCAATTTATGTAAATGCCTCCCTTCTGACCAGCCCGCCCGCACACTTTTGATAATGTGTCGCGTTTTAATTATGAATTAATTGCGAATGATTTCAACATCATGCATTTTAATTGACATACCATTGTGCGGCGCTGGGCTGCGATCTATGAGCGCGTATCTGGAAGGTGTCATCCACTCGAGCACACACTGCCACACAGCCTGATATCCTGGCATGCTGACGACCCACCAGCCCACTCTGTCCCATACGCTTCATTTATCACGCGACAGGGAATGACTATGTCCCGGGTCCGAGGACTCCATGTGGCCATGGGACGTCGGGTTCATTGTGTGGTTGCCAGTCGTTTCAATCAATTTCATTTCGTTATCGTTATTGACATTTTGTAATTTAATCGTGTGCTTTGTCGCGTGTGCTCCGTATGCTGCACAATCACACTTAAGTGCACTGCGAGAAACTAGATGGAGAAGTTCACTAGATAATCTACTTAACAGTCAAGCTTCCAGAAACCATTTTTTACTATTCTCCCCCTCTATAAAGCTTAAGATTTCCAATCATTGGTCTTATAATGGCCCTTTTGTTTACAATAAGTCGGATGATTGATTCTCCTGGTGTCTGCCATATTTTTATACACTTTCAATCGGCTCAATTCATCATTATGCTTATCATTTTAAACCTTTTCAATTTAAGTCGATTGATGGATTATTGATTAAATAATTGGATAAAAAATATATTTTTCACAGGGACTTTCCAGAGACTGATTCGGAACACCAGCCAAAAATTGTTGATTCATCTGCAGCATTTTCGGTGTAAACACACTCGCTCTGTGTGTGGCTGCTTTTAACTTTATCAGCGTGTTTGGCTTGAGGTTTTTCGCTACTCGGGCTGGTTAATAAAAAAGGGGAGGTCAGCAGATGACACCGAGGAGGAAGATGAAGTGGCAGCCAGCCGATGACGTGGCCAGCGGTGACGGCCAAACTGGCAGCTGCAGCAGCATCAGCATTAATAATGGCTCGAACCGAACGGATGAAAGCCCAAGGAAACCTGACCAGGAGGCAAAGGGCAGGTGTCGCAGCCACTAATTAGTTTCAGCCACATAAATATTGGGGCAGGAGCAGGGCCGGTATGTAGTGTAGCGAAGCAAAGGAAAGCAAAGCATTTTATTGGAAGCTGGTGTGCTCCATGAATAACGAAATTAGATGCCTCAGCTTCTCGCTCGCCGCACTTGGGAAACTTTCCCCTTTGGCAGAGCCACAGCCACATGTTGCCCTTTGCCTTGATTTTTGTGGCTTCACACATCCATGCACTCCATCACAGACCCAGCCACACCCACCCGGCCCCACAGCCCCATACACATGTGATGTAGGGCGCTTAAAAACTCATTTAGCCCCCGGGCAAAAACGGAAACGACATCTGTGTCCTCGCCGCGTCACTTTAATATAAAATGTAAATTTACACAAAACTACTTTTTGTCTGTTTTGTATCACAGGCTCTTTTTCCGAGTCAGCAAGTGCTTCCCCCAGCCTCCTTCCCAGGCTCCTTCGACCGCAGGAAAACATTTCCGAGTGGTTTGCCCGAGTTTTTCGATTTCGAGCCCTCGCATAAATATGTCGTAATATTTTAATCAAATTATGCAATACGGCAGGAGAACTCTCCCAGTCCTCCCCTCTCAAAGCAGCATATGACTTTTGAATTAAATGACCTGAAAATTGTCCCTTCCCCGGGGGCCAAAGTCAGAATAAAATAAAATAAAAGGAAACACAAATGGCGCAGACAGCAACACTTTACGATTTCATCAACCTGGGTAATGGCCAAATTAGGGCAACTGCGAGGGTCCTGGTGGTGGAGGGCACTCCATGTTGTCGAAGCACTCGATACCCTCGCAAATTCATTGTTCCTCTGGCAGCAATTTTGCGGAGAATTTCTTCATTCGGACCTTCATTTCTTAGACTCTAGGGGGCAGTGAGGAGCAGAAAATGACCACAACCGCAGGACTACAAGAGGACATTGTACGGCGGAGACTGAGAGAGAACACAAATGAGGCGAGACAACAACACAATAATGTACAATCCCCGCTGTACCAGCCAGCAGCATGTAAGCGCCGTAAAAGAAGAACCGTCCTCTCGGTTAGAAGGCACTTCCAGTGCGCTACAAAAGGAAACCATTTCGATATTAATGGAGCCGTCAGGTGGTTCGATTGGCACAGGACCCCCATTTAATATATCTGTTAATGCTTTACTTTTATTTTTGACTATAAAGCTGAGGTCGTATAAGATCTGACTGGAGGTGAGCCTGTTTTCAGAGCCAGGGCCGAGGACAAGATGGACGAACGGAAAAAAATGAAACTACACCTAAACGGAGACAAGTGGAGAAGCGGACAACCGGAAAGACGGACACAGTTGTGCACAATGTTGGTGGTACAAGGACTCGGACATCGACTTGGCAGGACCGGGCAGCCTAGGATCAAATGAAGCACTCCAGTGTCATCCAAGTGGGCTAATCAGCGGCAGGCACACACTCGCACACAGCAGGAGCAGGCGGAGGAGCAGGAGCGGGAAGGAGCATGTAACGTCAGATAGTCAGTCAACATTCGAAATAAAAGATATATGGGCAAAAATGAAAAGATAAAAATGGAAAAACACACAAAATTGCCATTTTTCCTGTGCTTCCTTTGTGGTCCTTGAACATAGGGGGGGTGAGGAGAGTGGGTTGGGGCAGGAGGTCGCATAAAATGAAGTGGAAAAAAGAAAACTATGAATGCGGCCATATGTACACAGTCGTACCATCCAATATCATGCATATGGATGTCTAGCTATCTGAAGTCCTTTCCGTAGGTTTGTGCTTTTTATTTGTTTTCTGCTCTTATTACGACTCCATTGCGTTTAGATGGAGATTAAGTCGCTACTCCCTTCCCCAACTTCGAAAGCCCACAGAATCGTGGAATGATTCCGTTTTTTTTTTATTTTGTTACAATTTGTTTTTCTCGCTCCTGGAGCCCCACCTCCTGGTTACTTTTGTTATTTTTTGCAATTTTTTGCTTTATGAGCAGTTTATTTGCTATCTGAGTATGTGTGCGCCATTTTTATACTGGGGTGTCCTGCTTAGACCCGCGCTCGTATGTATGTGTGCCTGGGGCCATATAGGATAGAGGATGCCAGATAGCGGGCAACTCTGCACCAACATTTGTTTATGATTTTAGTAACAAATGAAAACTGTGCAAAAAAAAAAGCGGAAAATATTGTATATTACTGGAGGGAGGGAGAGCTGACTATTATATTGCTTTTGTGGCAATGCCAGGAGCTCCTCCACAGTGCTGTTCCATTTGTGTGTGCGTGTGCTTTTATTAGTCACTGTCACAGTGAGCGCAGCAAGTTGCTCCCCAAAGTGCCATCGAGGAAAGCGATGCTGATGCTGATGTCTGTGTGTTGATAAGCGGCATGGTAATTTTTTGACTCTGCTCCGGCTCCGGCTCCGCCTGGTGCTTATGTCTTTTCCCTGATGTTGTAGTTCTTGTTGTCCTCTGCTATTGTCGAGATGTTGAAGCGAAAATGTATTAAAAATACAAATATGGCCGCCACCCCTACCTAGCTAGGGTTGTCAGACTGTCTTTTAAAATATATGTAATTGCTTTCGTCACAAAAATACTTGATATTCTCATTCATTGACTACCGAAACGCTTTTTGTTCGGGCGGAAGTGTGACCTACTTAAAAGCCCCATAAAAACGCAAGAGCCCTGGCAACCCTCCGAAACCACACGCCTCAAAGTATGCAAAGCAAAAACGAAAAATATGTTCGGCTCTATAAGAACATAAAAACACACACGTGTACAATGAGGGGGAATGCGACAAAAACACATAAAAGAAAATTGACTGTGAAGCTTCCCCTCGAACATAGGAATCGTCCTGCTCGTTCCCAAAATTCATTTACTTTCTATCCAATTCGGCAAAAACTTTGGTGAAATTTGTTTTTATTTTCGGCCACCAAGGGAATTTGCTGGGAAATACCTTTTTAATTTTTCGTGCGACTCTATTACGATCGACCTATGGCAGAGTCAGAGCCGCCTTTTTAAGCCTTGTCACGCATTTGGAAAGTACACCCATCAAAAGCGACATTCATTAGCTTTATGCGTATGACGGCGAGGATTATGACTTCCCCGAAGCGTCATTCTGTGTGTGTGTATGTGTGTGGCCCCTTGCGGAAGCCCAGAGGTGTTGTGCGAGCTTCCATCAGGCGAATACTTGTTCCTTGCACACATCCCGAGCATAATTTCTAATTAACTTTTTGCTCAGAGGCGTGGCTGCGAGGTGAGCTGAGCTACGACGCGTGGGCAGCAGGGAAGCCCAGATCCCAGCGCCCAGATCCCTGGCTCGTACATCCCTGCTCCCTTTAACACGTCATCATAAAAATGTTTTGCCAACACATTTATGCGGCGCCTCTTGGGTCCGAACGGAGCTCGGTGATGGGGCAGGAACTCGGATCTGGGGTTGGGGGGCAGCCCAAAATGCGTAACAAATGAAGCTGAGAAATATCTAACGAACGGCGGGGAGAAAAACAACACTCGACAGCTAACAATGGCTGTAAAAACAGAAACCAGAACCGAATCCCGAAGAACAACAGCACCTGTAAGCCCTGCATTCTTCATCTTCTTTTCCAGCCTGTTTTTGTTTTTATGCGTTAAGTCATTAAAATGAAAATTTATTATGCGCACCCCTCCTTGGCAGCGGGGAGTGGTTGAGGAGATGGGCAGGATAAGGGCAGGAGGACAAGCAGCAACAAGCGACGACCGCCTATGAGGCGAATACGTAACGCCAGGCAACATATATCTCATTAAGCCCGGCCGGAATGCCGTTGCTGCCACTGATGCTGCCACCGATGCTGATACTGATGCGGATACTGATGCTTATGCTGTTGCCGTAATGAAGCCAATGAAGCTTTTTATCTGGCAGACAACGTGATTTATTTATTTTGGTGCGTATGCCTGAGAAATTAAACATAAAGCGTCCTGTGATTCCAAATCCAAATATATGTTTGAAGCCTGATAGGGTATATGGTCTGAGGACAACCGCACATCAAGGGGTCTGAAATATATGATTATTTTCTATTGAAGACTGTTCATGTAATCGATTGTCTTCAAGCACATATTGATGAAATAAATAAGCAGTGCATTTTTTAATTAGAAATCAAGTAAAAGCATTACCTGTAGAGGAGCTACCAATATCCTGTCGCTATTCCCATTAAACTTGGCCCAGGTATAACTAATGGCAATTACTTGTCGCCCCCGACGGAAGTCCTTAATTTGTCAGGATGTGTGTGCCAGGGTTTGCAACTATCTTGAGCAAGTTTGTCAAGTGAAATTTATGCGAGAGCAGCGCCAGTAATTGAAGCGGAAATCCACAAGCAGCAGAAGCAGAAGCAGAAGAAGAATCTAATAATTTACTTTATTTGCACCTTTGAAGAGACGTCCTTGTCGCTCCCTGGTTGCTCCCGGATTCCTCCTCAACCGGCAGCTGTGGGCAAAACTTTTACACGTACACATGCCATCAGCAAAATGGAAAAAGTTTCGCTTTCTCACTAGCAGTTTCACCCACGCTTCCCGCCAGCGCCTCTGTGCTTTCTGCTTTCCTGCTCATCAAGGCACACAAATTAAGAAAATTATCATGCATCGTACCTAGGCGACCCTGCTACTGCCACACCCATGGCCTGATGGCCCCACCTGATGCCACCACCCGGCTCGCAGTAAACTTTCTGTTCAGCAGAATCCAATTAAACATAAAAATAAAATAAAATGTGACATTTTCCAATTAGCGGAGTGAATAGTTGTGGCAGTCATGGGCGGAAAGAAAGATGAGCCTGCTGACAACATGTGTCATGCAGCAGTCCTGCCGCCTGCCGCTTGCCCCCTGCCGCCTGTCAAGACAAATGCCGGCACCGAGATGTCTATCGCTCGCTGAGAATCCCAGTAGCTCTCGGCTGAGCAGCCAGAGCCGGAGGTGGGGGCTAATTAATGGTGCCACACAGCATAGCAACAAAAATAAATTTGAAACTTTTTCGGAGGACAAGTCGAATGGAAAATACCCAAAACAACGATTCAAAAGACGGGATATGGACTCTATGTCTGTTTCAGAGGAGAAATGGCTAGTAGATTGTATATTTTAATAGTCCTTGGGACTGGTCACAGTTCAGTCTGATATGCCCCGAAAACAGACAAGCTCTGCCACAGCAACTGCAAATTACAAATGAGTTCGACACAAGAGACATGCCACGCGAGACTCGAGGGGAAAAAAACAGAGTCGAATGTGAAAATAATTGCCAAAAATAACACAGAATTTATTTATGCCCCACCACTCGACAGCGGCACTTCTACCAAGCGCTGAGGAGCCAAGAGCCCGATGGACAAGGACGAGGAGGAGGACCAAGGCAATTGGCAGTGGGTTTTTATGATTCTGGTCGGTACGGCCATAGACAGCTCTCTAAATGAGCAAAAACACATAAAAATGTTGAGCAATTTTTCTGCGGCCGGAGGACTGGACAGAAGAAGCCTTTGCTGCCGCATCTCCTCGTATCCTTTCTGGCAGGCGCGGCGATTCGGGGTTGAGTTTGGCTTCGCTTGTTTTGGCCACTGTGCTTTCTTGCAATTTGCAACTAATTGCTACAAATTAATTTTAGTATGCTTTTAATGGCATTTTGAATGTGGCCGGGACGAGAACGGGCCGAAGGACAATGGAGCTCTTTGTTCAAAGGGATTTTTGTGGCTTGCCTTTTGCTGTCCTGCCTTCGGTTTAATGAGCTGCGACAATCGTCAAAGTGAGGGAGGGCTCAGCAACGACGAGCAGGGCAGAAAGGACAACTCAGGGCTGCTGCCAACAATGGAGCGTATTTAGTTGACAGGCCATAGAGACACGCCCCCGGATCATCCCACTCCCCTCCTCGACAAACTAAGCAGAAAGTTTTGCAAGAAACTGCGCAAGAAAAAATAAAATAAATTCCATCCCCAGCCCCCAGTCTGATGTCTGAAAGGAAGAGGCAATGCGTGCTCATTAGATCACAATTGTGCTGCATCCGGAGCGGGCATTACGGATTCCGGAGTCGCTGGCACTTCCCGGTTACGGCTCCCTCTCCGCCTCCTTCGCCCCATCTTCTCGTGTCAACAGCAAAACTAATTTATTTACGGCTCGCTTTAAAGCCTGATTATTCATACGCACTGGGCTCTCGGCCCCGGAGAGGCGGCCCCACCTTCGCCCGTCCTTGAACGGCCTCCATCCGGCCCGGCCCGGCCCGGTGCCTGTTGACTTTCATTAGCTCAAATTACGCAGAAGTACTCGAGCGTCGCACGCATAAATCAAACTGCAAATCACATTCACTTGCAGATGCAGTCCTCGGCCTCCGTCCCGGTCAGTTTCCAATGGCTCGGCAGCCCATAAACACTGACCCCGATGCGGACCATTGGTGGCGCCTCCATCTGTACACTGTGCCCCAACACTGTCTAATTATCGGCGTGAAAATGGCTTTAATAACTGTATTTTAATGGCTACCTACCTGTACTGCCATAATTTAATATCATACGTTTGTCCCTTTTCTTCTCACATGATCTTCCTTTAATGGAAGAAGCAACATCTTATTTCTAGTTCCGCTGAAAAGAGAGGGTGCAAGCGAAACAAGTGATCAAGCAATCACAGGGGAAGAGAACAGTTATCTCACCTTCTCTCTCACCTTTACCCTACCTTTGTCGATTTAGAAGAGAATATTTCCCTGACATTGACACCCTGGAGATACCCTGAGAATGGCATGAGGCAATACTCCCTGAGGAAGGAAGTTTAATAAAAAGCTACCTGATCATTTCTCCCTGTGTCTTGTCCTATCTGTCACTGCCATTGCGGTGGCCACTCCCTGGTCATGTCGATGCCGCCGCCTGTGTTTGGCTTACGTGCTTAAATTGGCAATTAGCAGATTAATTGTCACTGCCAATATATGTACATATGCGTCAATATTTTGTGCAACCCACAGATGCAGTTGCAGTTGCAGTAGTTTCTGTGTCCGTCCATCCGGTGTCTTTTGTCCTCAAACCCACCGATCCAACGACCATCCTTCTCCGATGCAATTGCACACGTACGTAGTTTGCTTTACGGCCCTGTTGTTTACACAATTGTTGCTCTGCTCCTGTTTGATTTCACTAACGAGCATTAGCATAAATTGCCCCAATCGAAGTGTGGGCATCGAGGCGGTGCGCCATGGCGGCGGGGGCGGAGTGACGCCGGATGAGGGACATCGGCCATATGCGTTTGTGTGCATCACTTAGCAACTTGGAATGGCCATCACCAGCACCAGCATCACCATCGCCATCGTCCCGGAATGAACGAAGCAAACTGTCAAAATTTTGTGAAAACCAGCTCGAACATTGTGCAGTCAATCAATTGTAAATTTTTAATGAGTTTTCATTCTGCATTGACCCAAAATCGACTGACAGAGCTGACTGACCACTGGGGATGCGGTCAGTCCTTTTTCCTCCTGCCCGCTGCCCAATGTCCCCTTGTCCCCTTGCCCTCTTGCCCCCTTGCCCCTTTACTTCTGACTAAGCAATTTGTCACACTAATTAGCTGCTGTTGCTGCTGCGGTTGTCCGCTAGATGGCGTGGCGTCGGCCAATATGACAAAATATTGCGCATCCGACACGTTAGAAATAATCCTGGTAGAGTTCCCTTTTGAATGTCAACCAAGGCAATTATTCGTTCCACAAGTCAATCAAGCGATTGGCAAAATAATTGATACTTGACAGTTTAAATCTTTTGTTCCTTCACTAGTTACAAGGTATATTTGAGTCGCAAGTGACTTTCCTTCCACCAGTTTTGGCTTCACTTTAGCTGCAATAATTTTACACAAAATATTTCCGCAACATATCGTCGATGGCAGATCCTTTCCTATTCCTTGCCGGCCCGAGGAAGTCTGGGGAGCTGTCCTCGGGCAATCTTCTTCAGCTTTTACTGCTACTGCATTTCACTTGACTTCACGTCCTCATCCAGCTGCAACTTATCATTTTATAAGCGTTTGTTTTTCTTCTTGCTTCTGTTTTTGTTTCCTGCTCGAAATGTTTTTGCTTGGCCCGAGTGTTTTTTTTTTTGTGTGTGCGCAGTATAACAAAATATTTTGTTGCATCTTGTTTGCTCACCCCACACCGCACCGCACCGCTCCAATTCCCTCACATCCTGCCCACCGCCAAGGAGCACTTAAGGCGACAGATACTTTAAAGTGTCCCAAACTATCTCAAGTCGCATTCGCTTCTCCTCCAGCACACACATAGAATAGAATTAATGCAAAATTATGTGCCACGTATACTAATTTTTATACTAAGGGGTGTGTGCCATTCCATTCCAACTGGCCCTTTCTGGCCTACGATTTACGAGCACTTGCACTTGGTCGCAATCCTTTCATAACATTTGGCGACCGTTTTATTGCCCTGTTTGGGGCGAGAAAAAAAAACCCAAATACCGCGTGGCGCATTAAAATGTTGCCAAGCCCCCGCCCACGGAAGCCACTAGCCAAAAATAGGGAGGGTGTTTTGGCCAAATTTAGGGAAAAAGTGTATGATTATAGCATAATTAAAGTACATAATGGAAGTCTATATTTATGTCATATAATATTATTCTCTCTATGAATAAACAGGTGCGTATTAATACAGAGCCAGAATATCCAATTAAATAGTGTCACATATTTTTTCTAGTGCAGCTGTTGTTATTCAAGCTGAAATTTATATTAGGCCAACAAAGTCGTCCTGCGAAAAAGGACAGGGGTGAAAGGGGCGGGCTGCCTTTGGCGATGGCGCCTGCTCTCAAGTGCTCATAAATTCACGAAAATTTCACAGCCGCCGACGGACGAAAAAAATAAAAAGCGACGACAAGGGTCGAAGGTAGGGGTAGCGTCAGCTGTTGCAGTCCTTGGGCAGTCTATTGGCCCTCCGCGCCACCCATCTACACCACCCACACCCCCCGCAACCGGCCCCCTCCTTTTCAAAACCAGACACACTCGACTTTGGTTTGGCAACATAAATTGTTAAAGAATTGCCACTTTACAGTCGTAAGGAGCACATAAGCCGGACAAATAAAAACCCTTTCCATGGCCCTTTCCAGACCCTTGAGGTTGCTCCGTCCATTGCTGAGGTTCCGCTGGCCTTCAGCTCCGGAGCGGAGCAATCAGTCGCAGACCCCAGATTGGATGTCATAAAAATGGATGCCAAAAGTGAGCAATGGGAGAGTGCGGCACTTAAAGCGACGGGAGCGGTTCTTCGTCATCATTACGGCATCCAATTTGTACTCAATAAAAGCGGCAACTGAACCATTATGATGAGAACGATGGAATGTCCTGGCAGTGAGTCCTGGCAATTGTTTTCCGTCAAACTAACATGTAACGGGACCAGAAAATCCATCGAAGGATGCTGCAATTTTCGAACCCCAAGGGATTCGCCTCCTTCCGCTGCGCTGGCGGTCATGTCCGTCCTGGACTGTCCAGTTCCGAGGTCCTGTGCATGTGAAGTGCCGTGATTTATAAGCGCTTTGCCGGCGATAACAGAAGTGGGCGGTTGGGCCACGCCCACAACCAAACAATGGCCAAAAGGATGCAGCACACATGCAAATTCCACTGGCCGCTGTCCCAGTACCGAGCCCCTCTGGCATCGCCTCGTCCGGTTCCTCCTGTCCGCCATCTTCTTTCAATTTTCTTTGTACGGTTTTGTGGTCGCTTGGCTTTCCGGCAAATTTTTATCTCAAGTTCGGGGGGCCGTTGACAATAAAAATGGCAATAGGACATGGCGAGGCCATCGCAACCGCACGAATGCCAGGCCTCAACGTCCTCTCCGCTCCTGGCCCATATCATTAATTTTGCACAAAAGGACAAAATGTTCTTTGCCAAGTGCAGAGGAGTCGTAGGAGCGAGCCGGAGATCTGGTCGGACCAGAAAATAAATAAGGCAAGCTGCCGGACTTTGTTGTGCATTGGAAGGTCTGCGGTTGGGATTGCTCTTGTCCTGCACTGCGCGATAAATTCGAAAATTTCTAGTATTCTTAGTGGGATTGCCCAACCTTTACTTAACTCTTCTCTTTATTTTTATTTGAAACTAATAGTCACTGGCTGAAAGTATTTTTTGTTTTAAATTGCAGTGTATTCGGACTTGGAGATGAGGTTGAATTGAGGTCAACCCAGAAACGGAGGCTGCAACACGTTCGACATTTTGCCGGTCCCATGCTGCGTTGGGTTTTGCCAAATTGAAATTGTTTGGCAAAAACAACAAAGCAAAAAACAACAGTCAAAAAGGATATTGATTCAATTTTGGGGCAAATAATATAGCTAGACTGTGTACAGTCTACTAATAAATACATACAACTTTGACAAAATTAAATCTTCATTACATCTCTATTTGGAAGTTTATTGTTTTAGTTAGTGCAAGTAATATGTAGTGGAAAGTATTAACTTTCACATTTTAGACAAATTAAATACTTTATAATTTCACATTTTAGCCAGGTTTAGTATTTTTTTAAACATTTTGAAATGAAAGCTTTTTAACGGCCTCGAAAGCTCTTCTGCAGAGTTGCCATCTGGTTGGTAAAAAATCGACATAACGGGAGGAAAGCTTAGACTAGAAGGCTCCCACCTTGTGGGAATAATATCGTACGGTTGTGGCGAGCACTGAATTCAAAATCAAATTTATTTAAAAAACGAGAACCTAAAATATATATTTTTTTTAACATTGAACTTGTAGGAGCTACAAAACTAATCGACATGTCCGGGTTCCACGATAAATCTTCGGCCAACAAGAGCCGAAGCTCGAGGGCTTCGCGTCGCTCCAGCAAAAGAATATATTGCTGCATCTCAAAAGAGTGTACGATTTCAGAACGGACGGAGTTTTGAGTTTTCTAACTTTCCATCCCTATAGACTACAGTGAATTCTCCAACATGGTGGACACGCTGCACATCACTCCTCGAATGATGATTCACAAAAAGTGCTTCAAAGTCAACAACACGTACGGACTCACCCTCAACATTAGAAACAGTGGATTGGTAAGGATTCTGATTTCTGATTGGAGCTAAAAAATAGTAAATTGCCTCAAGTTCCCC
This sequence comes from Drosophila monieri, assembly GCA_035047585.1. Lineage (NCBI taxonomy): Eukaryota > Metazoa > Arthropoda > Insecta > Diptera > Drosophilidae > Drosophila > Drosophila monieri. Next base: position 2,710,251 of record JAWNPJ010000079.1, on the reverse strand, counting down.
CGACTTCTTAAACTAACCACTGATAGTCCCGAAGATACGTCCATCAGCATTCCGGAAATGGAGCTGCATCGTTACCTGGAAACCGACGAGGTGCTGGAAGTAAAAATCTGGATCAGGAGCAACACCAAGCGGGACATCAACCGGCGGCGGCACATCCTTATCGAGTCATTCCACCCAAACATTATCTTCCAAGTGCCCATTATTGGTATCCGCCCTTGATAGCATTGAAACCACTGAATCTAATCCTTCATATTTTGCAGTGTTGGACAAGCTCAAGGACCCTTCGGTCTGTGATTCCATAACCTTCCCCAGCTGTGTGCCCGGAAACAAGACCCACTTCGAACTAATCGTCTACAATCCCACCAAAGATCGCATCCGAGTGCGGTATAGGAAGTAAGTAGTTGCTTGAGGGATTCCAGGATAGCCTACAGTTAGAAATCTTCCAATACTTTGTACAGCACTAACCGAGGTCTGGAGATCAGCAGCAACAACAAGGACGTTCTACCGCCGGAGGACTACGTGAAACTGTTGCTGGTAATCGAACCGAAGAAGCTGCAAGTCTACAAGGGCTTCTTCAACATCAAATTCGGAGTGAGTAGGTATCAGAATGTAGACATTCACCCCGTCTGGATTAACCAACAATGTCCTTTAGTGCCACCCAAACCTGTGATGTTCCAGTTCACGCCCAAATCGATGGGAGTACACCTGAGCCTGGGCAAGCTGGAATTCGGGCAGACGAGGTTCTCGAGGGAGGAGATACGTACCGTCATCGTATGCAACGAAACTCCGCACGAGGTGTACATCAGCGGGGAATTCTATAAGGACCCCAAGTTGGAACCAGCCGTGACGGTCGAGTCCTCGACCAGTGGCGGAGAGGAAGAATCGGATGGAATGTCAAACAAGATCATTGATGACGCCATCAGCATGCACAGCGTGCTTCTCTACGACTTCGAGGAGGACAACCAAGCCCAGCAGGTGCTCTATCACCCTGGAGCGTCGAAACACTTTGATTTTGTCGTGCCTAGCAGGATCTCGGGTCTGATATCTAGCGAAATCAGGCTCATCTTCCGCCCCCGCTACGATCCAAACGGCCCATTTCCAGAGGACATGGAGCCACCCTACTTCCAGCGGACGCGGGTCACCTTTTGTGTAACCGACGCGGAGGAATGCTACGAAAGCCATTTTGTCGTGCTGTCCGGCGAAATCGGTGGCATCGAAGTGGAGACACATCCGAAGGTGATCGACTTCCGGAAGGTGTATCTCGGCGAAGAGCATTGCGCCCAAATCAAGATCCTCAACGTGGACGGTAAGTTGCACATTTTAAGGAAGTATAACAATCATCCTTTTCAGCTGTGCCCGCACGGGTGGTATACAAGGACTGCCTGGAGCCGGATCTGGCCGGAATAAGGGTCATGCCCGTGGAGGGCTATCTCCTAGAGCCGTGCACTCGCGGCATCTTTCATTTGTCGTTCTATTCGCTTTTTCCAAACCGATTCTCGATTACGTTGCGCTTTAAGGTGGAGAACGGAGCTCACTACAAGATAACGTTGAAGTAATCTATAAGGATACCATTGAATCGTCCATTCCACACTCACCAGCCACTGTTCTCTCTCTTCCTAGGGGCACTGGGCAGCAGGTGCAGCTTCGCACCTTCCCGCAGCTGGTGGAGTTCGGCAGTATCCCGGTGGCCGTACCCCAGAAGCGATACATGCTCCTGATGAATCCTCTGGCGGTACCCATCACGCTACAGGTGAAGCCCACCGACGACGGGGAGGAGACGCCTCTGGTGCTCAACATCCGCGATTCCACTGAAATGCTGCCCATCACTATCCGCGATCCCATCCGACACCTGCAGACTGTTCACGAGGAACTCCAACGACGTGAAAGTGAACCGTACGAGAGGATCACACTTACGGAAATGGTACCGGACTCTCTGTCCATAAAGTCCTTTCAGACGAACGAGTCAACCTACAGCTTGGACTTTGAGGAAGAAGTGATGGGTAAGATCTCAAATACTTTCATATTAATCTTTACTTTTAACATGAGTCTTCCCAGAGCCCATTCCCCAGATGGCCGCCCAGTTGCTGACTCACTTGAAAAAGCAAAAGATCTTCGACAAGTCGGAGACCGACCGCCGCGTCATCCAGGAGGCACTGATGGGTCTGATGAACACCAAGTACTTTTCCGTATTCACCAAACACAATAATTACATATTCATGGACTGGAACGCTATTCCGAGTGACCCAAGAGAGATATACTGCGATAACGAGATCATCTACCTACGTCCCAACACAGGACGCAGCATCACCATCCTGCTGATTCCGAATAAGGTCGGCTACCACCACCGCTCGCTCTCCGTGCGCATCTGTCCCGCTCTTCCGCCACCGGGCAATGCGGATTCCAGTGAAGAGTATCCCGTGGAAAAGACGCTCGTCAAGACGGAGTTCCTTTGCTCCAAACTCTGGTTCGAATACAACTGCTTCACCCCCGAGATCCTGTGGAACAACATGGTGGACCTTTCGGCACGGACCATCTATGCCGGAGAGGACTACGCCTTCGACATTCTTTTTTCCAATCGTTCCATTGTCGGTGGTTTCATCCACTTCGACGTCATTGTAAGTATGACCTTTCATTATAAGCCACCAGACTGGTAGAGATATTCCAAACTACATGTTCATATGTACCTCCTACTCCGATCAGCCCACTGACATGAGCTTCCGTGACGGCACTTGGAAGTTCTACATTGACGCCCAATCAGAAGTCACGGCCAAGTGCGCGGTCACGTTTCGCTCCCTGGGCACAGCCCGCCTCTCGGGCCTCATCAAGATCGTGGGGGCATCGCATCCGTACCCCTTCCACCTCTTCGCCAACGTGCTGCCAACGGAGATCCGGATCACGCCGATGTACGTGCATCGCCGGCTCAATGTCTACGAGGAGAACGAGGTGCACTTCTACATCGACAACTACACGCCCACCCATACCAAGCTGAGCATGAGGCTGGTGAGTTGGCAGTCCTGTTCCTGACCAAAGGATCACTAATTGATTGATGACTTCTAATTGCAATACCCACAGAAAGATATATCGTTCCAGCATCTGACCCTGAGGGGAGGAGCGCTGGCACCCACGGGCCAGAGTATGTACACAACGCTGAAGTCTCTGTTTCCTGACCCGGATCTGTACCAAAACACCTTGTACGTCGACCTGCAGTTCGATCACGTCATGATGTTGCCTATTACCTTCCTGGTGGAGGGGGTTCCCCTGTACTTCGAGCCCAACATCCGCGAGGGTTTCGACTTCGGCCAGCTGTACACGGACACTCGGACGCAGTTCCAGGACGGCACCTACACCCATCGTTTTCCGGTGCGGGTCATCAACAAGGGCCTCCGTGCCTACCGCGTGATCATTATCCGGCTTAGCAGCGTCGGTCCGGAGACCTCCAACTGCGCCCTACACGCTCTCACGGCGCGCTTCGACGTGGACCCCAAAAACCTGTACCTGCATCCCAACGGCGAGGAAAAACTGGACCTCCTGGCCAGCTCGTACGTTGAGGGACCCTGCACCGGTGACTTCCTGCTGCAAGTCATCGACCAAAAATACCCGCAGCGCAAGCACATCATTCGGATCAGGGTCACGGCCAAGTTCGTTGAAGCCCAGCTCGCTTGGAATCCTAGACAGGTAGGTTTCTAGAGAACGTTGGCAAGGATACCACTAAGAAACCACCTAATTCCAGCTCAACTTTAAATACAAGCACTGCGAGCCGTTGAGGGATCGATCATACGTTGAAACCCCCCTCCTGATTAATCCGTGCTCCGTGACCATCGACCAGGTTCTTCTTCAGGTGACGGGCCCCTTCAAGATCAAGGAGCTGTACGAGGACAGCTTCGAAAAGGAGATTACGATACAGATGAATGGCAACGAGCGAAAGGAGATCTTCATAGTCCTTAATCGGGGAGCAATGAGGCAGCTCTTCTGCCGTCAAGTCGAAGGCAGGGTCAATGTGTACGCGGTGGGGAAGCAGCTTCGACCCCTGTCCTTGCGGGTGTCTGTCCTGGTGCCAGATGTGGTCATCCTCCAGCCGGAAATCGTACTTTTCGATCGAGGATCTCCTTACGACAGCAACATCCATCTCGTCAATCAAGGCTGCCTGGCAGCAGAGTTCAAATGGAAGAGGCTCGAAAGCCACGAGGTCTTCATAGGAGACAAGGACGACCCGGGTGGCATCGTGGCCGATCTACTTTCGGAGATTCTTCGCATGCTGGAGTACAACTTCAGCTGCTCCGAAGAGTCGAATATGACAAAGAGGTATCAGGAATGCCGCTGCCAGTTCCGCCGCGAAGCTGAAAACGGCGATATGATTCTGGAAATTTTGGACCAGGTTGTCAACGATCTTGATATGACCCATCGACCTCTTCTCTACCCCGTCAAAGATGAAGTGGAGGAGAACCCAGACCAGAGTTCCTCAAGTATGGTGCGTGAAACCATCAACGATATTCTGGCTAGGTTGCACATCGATTCCAGTGACAGGTGGTCGGAGCCGTCCACCGAGTACTGCTTCGCCAATCGCTTCATCTACTTCCACGAGAAGTCTGGGACTGTGGAGGTCCCGGATGCCCAAACAACTGACCTGGCCTGCAAGCTCCACCTGCCCCACATTCGGCGAAACTTCGAGATGCGGGCTGTCTTTGAGCTATCGGTCATTGGGGGGCGGAGCCAGCGATTATCCGTGACTCTGGTGAATCTGGGACAGAAGGTCAAATTCTACAAAGACAGCACCTACATGGGCATTAAGGTGACAACATTTATCCGCCTCTTAAGTTTATTAAGATGACTAATAAGATCCTTCATTTAGCCCTGGTATGAGACCTTCGAAGCGGTGGTCCGAGTCACCAACATTACGAAGTACCCGCTCCAGTTGGTAGTCGTAGAAGTGAAGCCTCCACCCGCCAAGCTGTTTGCCCCCAACAACGTGGAAAAGGAAGCGCTCCAAGAGAAGCGCCTGGTGGAGGGCTTTTGCAAGCTCATAACCAGCGACCTGGTTAACTTAGACCCTCTCGGAACCGATCAGATCCGGGTGAAGGGCATCCTTGGCTTCAGCGAGAGCTTCCGGCACTCGTACGGGGCGGTGATCAACAACAGCGACTCCAACTACTTCTGGCTGAAGGGGCAGGGCGTGATGCCTATTCTAGACATGTCATCGGTGCTCCCCGTCGTTCCCATGGATCCCTACGAAGTGCAGGAGGAGTACCGACTACTGCAGCGTATCTACCACTACGAGATTTTCCGCACCATCACCGAGATGGATGAGGAGCCGAAGCACATCGGCGAGGAGGAGGACCAGCAGGAAGAGCTCGCTAACCCTGTATCCGAAGACTTCAGTCTGCTCTCCTCCAGTGACGAGGACATGCCCTCCGAGCGGCAGGCCCAGCACGACCTCCAGCTCTTCCGCATGGTTCGCACCTACGTGATGGTAAACAACAACCAGGAACTGCCCCACGCCACGGTCTTGCGGCAGTTGATCCTCGCCGAGCGGTATATGCTGCGTCTCCGCTTCAAGCCCGAGCTATACAGTCTCCACCAGCAGGTGTACCAGAGCTACCAGAAGGTGCACAAAGTTGCGGGCTACAAACAGCCAGCGATGGTCAAGCACTTCACCGTGCAGCCCATTCCCTGCGAGCAGCAGAGCTACGTCCTGGACCTCGGTCCCCTCACGTGGAACACCTTGCGAAAGTTCGAGATCAAGCTCCACTTCTTTGGTCCCGGAAAACTGATAGCCGCCGCTCGGACAGCCGTGAGGATTCCCGGACTGTACGTCGACTTTAACATAGTCGAAGCACAGCAGTGAGTACAATTTTTTACAGAAAATGATTCATTTTTTTTATTAATAAGAATTATAGATAAGAATTTATAAGATTTATTTATAAGATTTAGTAAAAAATTCCTGTTGAGATAAACTTGACAAGATATGATCCTTAAATTTTAACTTTTCGTTTAAAACTCATATAATCTATATAAAATAAACAAATTAAGCTCTTCATAAATTTAAACTTATTTCATATTTCTAAAAATTATGCTTTTGATAAAAACTTATAATAACTTATCGCTTATGATAAAAAATATCCTTTTTTTAACAGCTTGGACAAGAAGTTTTCGTTCTGGGCGGAACAGTGCAAGGCCCTGGAGTACTTTAAACAAAAGTACAGGAACATGTTCGAGCGCCTGATGGACGCTGAGGATCCGAAGTTGAAACATTCGCACTCCTTTGACCTGGACAAATTGGTGATGCACCAACGGGATCTGACGCCGAAGGACCGACGCCTCATCGAGGAGTACTACAACAGCCTGAATCCCTCCATCTATCCGGACCACAAGCACCACTTCACCCTGGCCAAAGTCTACTCTGGCTGCCTGTCAAACTACTCGGGGGTGGATGTGACCTTGGTGGGATTCTTCAAGCCTGAACAGCGTTTCTACGCGAAAAATCAGTTGGTGGAGGACTACATTTACATCGATGTGAGCATCCTACTCCTAGTGGGAGTTCCTGCAAAACTTACTAGCCCTTTATGCCCCTCAGCTCCATATGGGTCCGACTCTGCCCATCCTAATGAGAGGCGTCACCATGTCCTAGACAAATTCTGTAACTTTTATGCATTTATTGTGGGTGGTTGGGGAGCTTGGGGTGTTGGGTTTCACTTATGTGCAGTAATAAAGCGTTGTCTTCCTCGGGAGAGGGGATCCATCAGCAGTACATGTTCAGCTGGCGAAAGAAGTAGTGGAAGATGAGTAGCACCAGGAAAGAACTGGTCACGGGGAGGCCTGCCGCCTTGATCCACCCCCAAATGTTGAAGTCGTCCGGATAGAACTCGAAGGGCTCGGTGGGCATCTCGCCGCAGTTGGAAATCACCACCGGTTCCACTGGGAAGTCATCCGTATCCGTCTTCACCTGCCAGATGGGGAAAGTAGTTAAATATTATAAAAATAACCGTAAAATCAATTAAAATTAAAAAAACATCTTACATCCTCGATGGCATAAATGGTATCCATTCCCTCCAGCACTTTGCCAAAGACCGTGTGCTTCCCGTCCAGCCACTTGGCGCCCACGGTGGTCACATAGAACTGACAGCCATTTGTGTTGGGCCCCCGATTAGCCATCCCCAGGTACCCCGGCCTGTTGTGCTCCACCGCCAGGCCCTTGTCCTCGTCCGGAAAATAATCCCCGTATATGCTGATAGACCCGGTTCCGTCGCCGTTGAGAATGTCACCGCCCTGGACGAGGAAGCGGTCGACAATGCGGTGGAAGCGGGCGCCCACGTAGCTAGTTCCATTGATGCCGCGCAGGCAGATGTGCCGGAAATTGGCCACCGTCTTGGGGGCCAGTTTTCCGAAGAGCCCGAACGTGATCCTGCCCACCGGCTTCTTGTTGTGTTTCACGTCCATGTAGATCTTCGACGTTACGGTGAAACTCAGTCCACTGGCGGCGGCCAGCAGGCAGGAGGATATCATCAGGGTGAGCCACTTCATGGTATCCGGACTCGGCGCGCTGATGAAATTCACGAAACTAAATGCGCGACGCCGTGGAAATCGAATTCTGGGTCGCGGTTCCGAAAGGGAAGCCTTGCAAGTACTGGGCTAAGAGCAAGTACCTGTGATGGCATACCATGAGGGCGGATGGCATTGATTTCCTATGCTCTTCCATAGGCTATTTCGGGTTTCTTCAGCAATTGGTAACACTCGTATGGTAATTGATTTGCAGTAGAAAATAGTTTATTATACAATTAATAACATAAACTAAACTAAAGTTATTTTTAAACCTGTATTTACAATAATGACATATTTCGTAACTTGATAGGCTTCGCTTTTTTGGGTCCAAGTCTTCAATCTTTCAGCGAATACTTTAATGCCTCATATATGTATGTACGACCACTCCTTGGCCAACTTTAGAATATTTAAATGGTTCACAATATCCAAAATAACATTCAGTAAGTTAGCGACCCACTCGATCTAGACTCTGGATTCTAGAGGAGTGATTGAACATAAATACATATATGGCCTCATACATATATGCACCAGTTCTATGTTACATATTTTGAAGTTTTTACTTTTCAAATCATATTCGATTTCTGTAATGTTTGGTTTTTAATGTTTCGCTTAAGTCTATGAATACAAAACAAATGCAATAAACCTTCGAGTTCATTATCAAAATATAAACAACAAAAAATTGGTATGGCATTTAAGTTTCGATCTCTCCAAGCTCACATAGTGTTTGTAAAATTCATTTTATGAATAACCAATAATAGTGAATAGTGAATAGACCCTTTATAAGTACAAAGCAAAGCAACACAATCTTGTCCTGAATATAGAGTCTAAATTATAGTAACCTTAGACTAAGCAACTTAACAACTCAGTGGAAAAAGCCCGAATCTACACACTTATCCGATACATATATACATTCATACGAACTAACGCGGCTAACAGCTAGCAACAGTCTTGTGGCGGGATCTGGACTCCTGTACCCAGGACGGGAGTCGCAGCTCCTAGGCATTTTGGGGGTTTGAGCGATCGTCAGAGATCTATACAGTTGAATCTTCCGCAGAAGATTCGGCTGAATTCTACAAGCGCTTCTTCTGTGGATGCACGTACTTGCAGTTCTTGCCCATGTTGCAGTGGCCGCGCATGAACTGCTTGCAGACGCCCGTGTTGCCGCCGCCTCCTCGGTTGGGGCCAGATCCCGCTGAGCGCCAATTTCCCCCCGAGTTCTCCTGAAAGTTGTTTCCTCCGCTGCGCCAGTTTCCTCCGCCGCCGTTGTTCTTGTTCCGGTTGTTATTGATGTTATTCCTGGGACCCCCGCCGTTCATCATGGGTGGACCGTTTGGTCCCGGTCCAGGACCATTGGGTCCCATTGGGCCATTGGGTCCGTTCATCATCATTGGCGGGAATCCTTGGTTGAAACCAGGTGGCCCGCCTCCAAACGGCGGCACGGGACTGCCGAACTGGTTGCCCATGAAGTTCTGTGGCGGCATGTTGTTCATATTATTCATATTGTTCATGTTCATGTTGTTCATATTATTCATGTTCATGTTCATGTTGCCCATGTCCATTCCCGGACCTGGCCCATTCATCATTGGCGGGCCAGAAGGCCCTCCAGGCCCCATCTGATTCTGCCAGATCTGGGGTGGGCCGTTGGGCACCGGGCCGTTGGGCATCATGTTGGGAGCCGGAATGCCCGTCGGCGCCGGCCGATGGATCATGAAGGGGTCAAAGGGATTAGGCATTTGATTGGGGCCCGCACCCATTCCAGGCATCATGGGATTCATATTATCATTAAACGCCATGCTGGGTCCGGGATTATTGACTGGATTGTCAACACTGGGAGCATATCCCTTGGGCTCCGGCCATGGCAACAAGCTGTAGTCATTGACGGCATCGGGGTTTCCGGTGAGGTCGTCCATAGGAATCACAGGAATGTCATGGGCGAAATGCGGTTCCAGCTCCGCCTCTGCGGGGCTATCAGGAATCATATCAGACGAAAAGTATAGAGCCCGCAGTGTTGTGGCCTCGCGCTCCGCCTGCACCTGCCGCTGCTTGGAGAGGTTACCGTTGGGGTGATCCGGAACGTTGGCCACCTCGACGAGCGGCCGCCACTCCATCTGGGGCTGCATGGAGTCGTCGAATCCGCGCCGCGCAATAGTCAGTGCGTCGCGCTCGCTGAACCGCTCCATGTTCTTCATTTCGAGGAAGCTCTGCTTGGTCACGTTTACGCGCTCCGATCGATCCACCTCAAAGTAGCGAACCTGTGTCAGTTTGTCTTCTGGCTGCCAAGTGAGCTTCTTCTTGGGGCCCTTGCGTCGGTGCAGCATAAGCACTCCAGGCGGGCCATCGGGTCCGCAACCTGGACCAGGTTTCCGTGGCTCCTCGGGAATCTCTTCGACCACCGCGGTGGCACTGTCAGCGTCTGCAGACTCTCCTCCAGCCGCTGCCTTTTCCTTCTGCACCTTTTGCTCGATGTCCTCCTTCACCCGCTTCAGGGGAATATCATCGTCGTCGGCGTCCGTGTCCTTGCTGGGGGATCCTGGGAGGTCGTCATTCTCCTTGGCACTGTCATCTGACTTTTCCTCGCCCTTGGACTCGTCCAACGTGTCCTGGTAGAACTTGAGCGGTGCCAGTGGCGCATCCTTGTCTGTGGGCGAAGTTGCCGCCGTTCTCTTCCGCTTCACCACCTTCTTGGGTTCGATCGAAGCGGCCAGGGCGTCCGAGAAGAGGTTGGTTTCCACCAGGGTTTGTACTGGAAAAAGAAATTTAACAATTAATACACAGTAAAAAAAAATATATATATATATAGTTACTGGATACATTTTTGAGGACCCTTTTGATGGTTTTTGCTTTTGGTGCGCGTCCCTGAGAGAACTTCAAAGGTTGAACTAATAAAATATTTTACCCCACCCTATGCCCCTCAATTAACCCGACAATTAGGTTAAGTGGTGTTTACAATAACTAACGACTTGTTTACAAACCTATTATACCCCTTGACTACTTTTAATACCTCTTTTGTTCGAATTTGGATTCTATTATTCTTTTAGAATTTGAATCTGTCCAGAACCAGAGCTAGCTCCAAGTATTTTTTAACATTTTCTACTAGTAATTCTCTATTAGTAATAGAAACTAAATAAGCCCAACATATAAATAGAATTTAAAACATATTTCTTTGAAGCATAAATGAGTGTAAGAAAAATAAATGTTTTTGTTTTTAAAATCATATTGATTTTTGTTGGTAAAACTAATCGCATAGAAATTATGCCATTTCGAACATAAAATATTCCCTACACAATTTTAAAGATTTAAAATTTCATTCTTTAATTTCTTTCTATAAAAAAAAGCTACATAAAGCCACTGCCACTAATAAAGCAACGGATCTACTAACGATGACTTGGCACTTCGGCGCGCATGACGCCTCGTCTGTGCTCTTCTACGCAGACTACATCCTTATCTAACGAAGCGATAATAGACCCTCTGGCCGGAAACCCCGCTGCGTCACTCTGCAGCGATCCGGGCCGTGGGAAGGCGATTCATGTTCAATGCGATCAATCGATCGAGCAACTGGGAATCCTGCCCATCGGGTCATGGTCAGTCTGATCCACCGCCCGCTCAAGCAGTGAGCGGCTAACCAAACTTCCAGAACCGCCAGCTCAATTTAAGATGTGTGTTTTGTTTCTTTACGCTCAATGCATTTTTTATTCAATAGAAAAATCGTATTTTTCTAGAGGAAATCGTATTTATTCAAAAGGTGCAATGGGCTGCTGGCCAAGTTGTATCTACATACCTTATGACTAGGCTAAGTAAGCAATTAAAGTTCAGGGTTCGAGTTGGTAGTAGTTGGATACTTAACACCAGCGGCACCGTCTGCCGGCTTTCGATTTCGGTTTCGCTTTCAGTCTCTCGGCCAGCTTCAGCGCATGCGCCGTGCCGGCGCTCCGGGGGCACAGTGTCGAACGTCTACGTCCGGAATGCAACGTCTTGGATGAGATTATCACGCCCACGCACTGGTTATTTACAATTAAATCAATTGATCCCATGACCAGGGTTGGCCACTCGGGATCGGTGCCAATTTATATACAAAAATTTCTACGCAAGCATACAAACGACCCCCACACACGATTCATTAAATTTTAGCCCGCCCGAAGCAAAGTAAACACCTTCAGTCTCGAAACGAGTGCGAAAAGATTAACAAATAATACATAACGTGACTTTCAGTCGATTCAACAAAAGCAAAAACCACCAGTCCTGGGCTGTGGAACGAAAAGAAAGAAAAGTATTAATAGGGATTCTGGCAACGGGATGCTTACTCTTTTTGGGCGCTATCAGCTTGGCGGCGCCGGGCCGCTCCACATGACCGGCCACGTTATTGATGTCGATCTTCGGCTTCTTCTCCGTGGGCGAGTCCCTCGGCGGTGGCGATGCTCGTTTCGTGGCTGGCACCACCACCAATGCCGAGGGCGTGGGAGGTGTAGAAGTCGGCTTTTTCAGTCCCTTTCTAGAGGGAGGAGGCGGCGCCTCTTCTGTCAAGCCATGCGATCGGAACTTAGACTGATAGGTCTTAACCGAAGCATTCTTCTCCGTGTCTCTGCGGATCTCAATGGAAATGGAGGCCTTTCTAGACATGATAGGTATAGATCTGGGCTTCTGAGCATCGCTCTCTTTTGTCGACGAAGCTGGAGCCGCCGCTGGTGGTGGCATCAGCTTATTGTCCTTGTCTTTTTCCTGCTTCGAGGAGGACGATAGAGAGCTTGAGGACGACTTATCCTTGCGGTCTTTGGAGCTGGAGCTCGACATAGACGAAGAGGAGGAGGAGGAGGACGACGACGAGGATGAAGAGGATTTGGAGGATTTATGTCTATTAGAGGAGGAACTGCTGCGTTCCTTGTCCTTGCTCGAACTGGAGCTGGAACTTGAACGAGACTTGTCCTTGTCTCTGTACTTATCGCTGGAACTGCGATGGGATGAGGAGGAAGAGGAAGAGCTCTTGGAGGAGCTCTTCGAAGAGGAAGAGGACGACGACGACGACGACTTATGGCTAGAAGAGGAAGACCTGTGGCTGGAGGAGCTCTCCTTCTTTCTATCTTTCCCGCGCTCCTTCTCGGACCGTTTACTCTTGTCGCTCTTGTTCTTCTTATTATCAACCTCTTCCCCAGACTTGGAATCCGCCGCTGAACTACTATCATCTAAACTGGAACTCGACTTCTTCCCCAGACCAACACCAGTCTTGGGACTCTGTGCTGTGTCGGTAGCATCGTAGCTGTCCGTCTTTCCATCCTTCTCGCCGTTGGCATTGGAATCCTCATCCGATTTGTCCAGTGATGACCATTTGATGGTTATGCTGTTCGATTTGTTGCTGTTTTGCCCCGAAGTGATGGTGTAGGTGACCGGGGCTCCAGTACTGTCCGTGCTGTCGGAGGAGGACGCAGAGTCGGGAAGGGAGACTGCACTACTGGAGGTGTCCGGAACAGAAGCTGCGCCAGGAGCCGAAGGCACTGCAGATGTGGTTTGGGGCTGAGCCATCGCTATGGACCCTCCGGTGGCATTCTCCGTGACGATCTTTAGCCACTGCTCGACCAGCCGCTTGGCCAAAATGCGTACACCTGGAACGTGGGTCGAAAATCACAGAATTAGTAATCCTCAGCGTAAAAAATGCGGAAAAATGAAAGCTGGAAAATAAGGTAAAATATGATGGAACTTACCTTCATTGCCACCATCCTTGCACAGGCCTTTGACCAAAATAGGAGCAGAGTTGATCTTGAGGCGATGCACATCCACCGGGGAAAGGAGCAGCAGCTCCAGGATCTCTTGCACCAGGGGCCAGTTCATCGCTCTGATAGCGTCGTTGAGCCATGTGTAAACGAGGGACCACCCGCCCACGGCCATGAAATCGCCCAGCAATTCTGTCTTGGTCGACTTCAAAATCTGTACGTAAACGCATTTGGAAACTAACTTTTTTGAATACTTCGCCATCAGTCTGAAAAAGGGAAATCGTAATTAGTTTCTGACGCCAGGGGGCGCTTTCACCTCCAACCGGAAAACTTACCCCGATATCCGTTTGACTTCTTGAGAACTTAAAATTCCGCCATTGTTGTCCAACAGCACCCTAAGGCACCTTAAAAGCTGTAATGGTACTATTCGCGGCTGTTAAGAAATAAAAATAAAGTTAAGAAAACCTAATTAATGATTTTTTCTTGATGAAAACTCACCATTTTCCTTTATCGTTTCTTGATTAAAAATATCTGGCAACGCCAAGCCGTATCTCCTTCTCACTCCCACACGCGCCGTTTTCACCATGCACGTGCGTACATATGTGTATGTGCGTTTTAATAACGCCCGTTTGTATGTGTGCGTTACAAATAGATACCAAACATCCACCGATTACGTAATTCCAATGAAATCAGCCTTGAAAGCCTTGTGAAATTCCTAAAACAGCAAAAAACACCAAACTAAGTACTATTTCAACTAGTGTATGCAGTATTGAGGCCCTACAATATAATACAGATGCCAACTATACTTGTTGCAATGCCAATTAAAGCGAGAAAATGCTTAAATGCAACGATCCAGAGGTTGATAAATACTTTATTGTAAAATCTCTGGCAGAAAAACGTGTTTTGGTCGCGCAGCGAACTACTTTTTCAGACACTAGAAATGCGGAATGCGGACGTATGATCGAAAAATCGATAGGCGAATCTGCAATGTGCGGCAGCCCTGTGCAGCAACGCAAACCACTCTCCACAAAATATTCAATATTCGATCGCAGCGGAAATCTGATTTAAATACATTTAGCCGTACGTTCAATTCACAAATGCGACTCTCAGCTTTGCTTTCGGCCAACTTGACATTTGACATATGGCCCAAATCAAACCTACTTGGTTTCTCTTTTTATTTTACACCCAAGCGAGTTGGCAGCTCTGTGCCACGAACACAAAGAGAAGTGCGTACGATGACGCCATCTTCTTTTCACATTTTTGTCACTGCGTAATTGCGAAATGTACCCAAAAAGAAATCTATAAAACTAGTTTTTTTGTAGTAAAAACGGTATTTCTACCCTTTGCCACTTTCAACTGCTTTCTTTTTCAGCAAGCACCTCCGCAAGTAACTTTGTGCTAATTTCGAAAACTTCCACGCCCCAAAAAGCGAGACTGAAGACTTTCTTCTTTGATGTTTCTTTGACACTTCAGTCCAGTATTTATTTATTTGCCTACCAAATGATTCGGGAGAAATTGTTCTTGAATCGGCCTTACTTTTGTTTTCTTGCGACGTTTTCCTTTTTCCGAGAAAATTCCTGCCGTACTCGTACTACGTCTGTACATGTATCAAAAAATCTCAGACAAAATCCCGATAGAAGTACATTTACAGGGAACAATTTTTTTGTATCGATGTTTTCAACCGATATTTCACAACACTGAAATTAAAATGCGATTTTACTGCACTAGAACTAAAATAATATTTTCAACACTGGGGATTTCTTAAAACGTGCAAAACAATTCAACCTGTGGCGATATCAGAGTAGGCTTATCAATCATAAATCTCGAAGAACACCCTAAACATGAGCGACAGCGAGACGGAGGAAACCAAGATCAGCACGGAGCCGGTGGAAAATGCGTGGGCCATGAAAATCCCGTCCTTTAAGCCGGAGGACAACCCGCACGGCATGGTGGAGGAGAGCTCGTTCGCCACTCTCTTTCCCAAGTACCGTGAGAGGTACCTGAGGGAAGTGTGGCCCTTGGTGGAACAGTGCGTGGCCGAGCACCATCTTAAGGCAGAGCTGGACTTGGTGGAGGGCAGTATGGTGGTGAAGACCAGCCGCAAGACATGGGATCCCTACATTATAATCAAGGCCCGCGACATGATCAAGTTGATGGCCAGGAGTGTTCCCTTTGAGCAGGCGAAACGGGTGCTTCAGGACGACATCGGATGTGACATTATTAAAATAGGCAACCTGGTGCACAAAAAGGAGAAGTTCGTGAAGCGGCGCCAGCGTTTAATTGGACCCAACGGAGCCACTTTGAAGTCCATAGAACTCCTCACAGACTGCTATGTTTTGGTGCAGGGAAATACAGTCGCAGCCCTGGGACCCTACAAGGGCCTCCAGCAGGTGAGGGACATCGTGGTGGAGACCATGAACAACGTACATCCCATCTACAACATCAAGGCGCTGATGATCAAGCGAGAGTTGATGAAGGACCCACGCTTAGCCAACGAAGACTGGTCACGTTTCCTGCCCAAGTTTAAGAACAAGAACATCAGCAAACGCAAGCAACCGAAGGTCAAGAAGACCAAGAAGGAGTACACACCGTTCCCGCCATCACAGCCGGAAAGCAAGGTGGACAAGCAACTGGCCTCAGGAGAGTACTTCCTCAACAAGGAGCAGAAGCAGGCGAAGCGCCAGCAGGAGCGTAGCGCCAAGCAGGCGGAGGCTGCCAAGAGGCAGGATGAGCGCCGCAACAAAGACTTTGTTCCGCCCACGGAAGAGGCTTCTTCAAGCAGAAAGCGTTTAGCTGCAGAGGACGCATCCTCCAAAGTTGACGTGAAGGCGTTGAAGGTAAAACTCCTGAAGGCGAACAAAAAAAGGGTTCAAAGTTAACGAGTTAGTCTTTAAATAGTTACATTTAATTTTCCTAGATCCTTTAAGTAACGAAACTTTTGTTCTTTTTAATTATTAATAAAAAAAAAAGACCAGAATAAATTCCTACAGTTATTATTCTTTTTTTTTTATAAACATGGATAAGTTTTTTATTAAATCTTCTCCTAATTATGAGACTAACAATAAGTTTTCGAGTCTTGACTTTTCGAGTACTAGTGCTAGTTACTGCTGATGAGCGTAGATCATTGCATACCTGCGTTGTGGAATGCCTCAGCGCTTTTCGGCTAGAGGTGGAGGTGGATGTCTCCGAACATCGATGTTTCTCCACCTCTATCCTTGGCTGCACAGATATAAATGGTATCGAAAGGAGCAAGATCGCGCTCTCTCGATCTCTACGTTTAAGAGTTCGGTCAATTTGCAATTAATTAAATAAATAATTCAATTACAAAACTAAAATATAATTAAAAAATGCATTTATTTTAGTCAAAGGACTGGAAGATTTTCACGTCGTTTATTTCCATTTCAAAAATAAAAGTGTTCGTGTAATCAGTTCTCAATGCTGCCAACCGAATTTAAGTTTCTTTGAAACTTTTTTAATAGCTTTCCACAAAAGGCTTCATAAACTGGCATCGATCACATTATCCTATGATTGGCTTTGATTCTTCGTTGCAATGTTGATTCAGCAGATTCTCTTAGTTGTTCAGGGGATGTAGAGCGGGAGTGGCGGTGGAAATATCGGTGGCACTTTGGGCGTCGTCCTTACTACCGGTCTGCGATAAATGCTTTACTATGTCTACCCAGTCCCAGCCGCGGGCTCTATCGCCCTTGTGATCGCTTCGCTCCCACTGTCTGCGCTTTTGGGCCTTGGTCAGCTGCTCTTTTTTGGGCTCCTTTTTCCTGGCATCGGCTTCAGCATCCGCATCAGAGATTTTCAGGGCCCCCACTCCTTCATCTACGATGGCTACGGTGGGTGCGGATTCGGGCTGAGCGGCGGTTAGTTGTTCTAGGTTATCTTTGAGACACTCGAAAAGGGTGTAGGTCATGCCGCATCCTAGCCACTGCTCTGCTTCCGTGCTCAGTGCTGCCTGAATTCCATCCTTGACAGCCGGGAGCCTGAGGAGTGCGACAAGCGCGTTTAAGAAAACTCAACAGACATTTTCAGACTTTTCACTTACAGACTTCTATTGTAAAATGTGTTCATGTTGATAGCAGGGGCTTCATCAGGGTAGTTTTCGCCCCACTTAAGTTCCACGAGAAAAGACTTGTAGTCATCCTCCTCTCCATACTGGAATATTTAAAAATAAGTAATATTGTTAAGCAGATTTCGGTCTTTTTTCATCCATGTGGCTCACTTTGTACTGAAATGTGGTTGCGTCAATTTCCTTGAATTGCGGGTCGCCTTCATAAATAGACTGTAACGCCTCGCGCTCGTCGGTCTGTTGCTCTAACGGCGTG
The DNA here is from genome assembly GCA_035047585.1 of Drosophila monieri. NCBI lineage: Eukaryota > Metazoa > Arthropoda > Insecta > Diptera > Drosophilidae > Drosophila > Drosophila monieri. Next base: position 2,692,679 of record JAWNPJ010000079.1, on the reverse strand, counting down.
GACATGTTGACTTGTGTTATTTCTTATTAAGATTAAAGCATTTTTTTGTAAATTAACTCAATAATCAAAAATGGCAACAACAACCATCAGCTGTTTAAAAACCTCTTCCCCATCCCTCGCAAATGGTGATCGATTACATCTACTTTTTGCCTTTAATTTACTTTAATGTGGTCCTGATAAAATTGGTTTTTTTTCGTTTCCAGTGAAAATAGGGAAAATAAATATTTATTTTAGAAAAATAAACAGATTGCTTTTAAAAACATCGTATACTTTTTTTATCCAGATATATCGATGTATATCGATGTATCGTCAACGCTCTGCCCTGCAGTATTTTCTATATGATACCGTTTATTCTGAGAACAACAAACCGAACGCAAACAATAACAACATAAAAACACATAAAAGATGCTATTGCGCGGGTGAATCATCGCTATATAAGCAACAATCACATCCTGATTTCAAAATCGGCGAGGGCAGCTCCTGGGGCACGAGAACGACCCCGAAACATGTCGTCGGATGCAATTTCTACGGAATGTGCGCACCTGGTGGCGTTCAAGCAGTTCTTGGCTGCTACGGCGGAAAAGGCGGCTGCCATAAGCGAAGAGGCTACAAGTCGCAATTGTGTAACGCGCACGAATAATGACACCTACAAAGTGTCCAGCGATGAGCGCCACGCCGAATTGGTTTTGTCCATTTGGCAGCAACTGGTGCTGCGTGGGTGTCCGGAAGTGTTCCGGGTGAAGCTGCTTCACCAATCAGTGCTGCAGGTGGAACATGATCTTTGCTACGCCAAGGAATGCGAGGTCTCTGGAGAGGGTCCCCTCCACTATGACCTTCTCAGGCTGCAAAAGTTTGCTGCCAGCGAGTTGGAAAAGTTTCTCATCAAGCTGACCGACAACTCGGAGATGGAGCACCTTAAGGATTATGCCGGTGAGGGTACTATTTGTCGAACGGCCTCGGAGTGTGTGGGCCACGTGGCGGTGGCTCCTTGTCACACGTCCGCCGCTGTGAAGAACAAGCCCCGGAAGATGGAGGATCGCCACGTTTGCCTAGAAAGATTTGGGGCCATATTTGGGCTAGAAGACAAGGATGCTCGGTTCTTCGGTGTATTCGACGGCCATTCCGGCTCCCTCTCTGCTAGCTACGCGACCAGTCAGCTTCCCCAGTTGTTGGCCGATCAGCTTAAAGCCAATCCTGAATCCTCAACCTCCCCCTCCAGTGACTTGTACCGCGATGCCTTCGAGCAGGCCTTCCTGTTGGCAGATGATCGCTTCACGCAGAAGAAAATCACCAGCGGCACCACTAGTGTGTGTGCCCTAATCACAAAGGCTCAACTCTGCATAGCCTGGGTTGGGGACTCCAAGGCCCTCTTGGTGGGCAAGCGAACGCAACTGCAGCTGGTGAAACCGCACAAGCCCGAAAATCCGGATGAGAGAAGGAGAATAGAAGCAGCGGGCGGCACAGTTATCCACGCACAGGGCCAGTGGAGGGTGAACGGCATCCTGAACGTGGCTCGCTCCATTGGCGATTGCAGTTTGGAGGCAGTGATTGCGGAGCCCGATTTTGTCGATGTGCAGCTAAGTGAGGCTCATGATTTCCTGGTCCTCGGCACCGACGGCCTATGGGACCATGTATCGGAGTCCTTTGTCATTGACACCGTTTACGATTCCCTGGCCGATCCCACAACGAATCTGGACGACATTCCGAAGCTGCTTATTGAGGCCGCTAAGGAGAACGACTCCCAGGACAATATCACAGCGGTGGTGGTGCTGCTGAAGCCTCGAATACAAATCGGCATTGATTAGGATGCGGAGAGAAGCCTTAATAGACTGCAGCTGGAGCTACGGGAATCCAAACATCGAAATTTCTCAATTGTTACCCGCGCTGGGTGGGTACAGGAAATCAAATCCTATTATTTTTCTTATCCGGACACGTTTTTGGTTTATTATTTTGTTGAAATGTAAATAACTCAAAGCGTTCGACATTCTCACGTGCCTAGCGTGGCCCCTGGACCGGGGATTGTCCGGCCAGGCCACTGGTTTGGTTGCTCTTGAATAAGCTCAATCAAAATAAGTTAAGGATGGTTAAGCAGTTGGGATGCTTTTCCGAAGAAGATCCAAGTTTTCGAGGCAGCTGTTGTTAACCGACACAATATTAACACACAAAACGCACACAAATGTTTATATATAATATTTTAAATTAGCATTAGCATGCAAGCACATATATATTTATACAAGTTCGAGTTGTTTTCGGCCTCTAGTGCTTCCCGCTGTACGATAAAAAGCCAAGCCAAGTACACATAGACATAGCCACGTACATATATACATATATACATACACCTGCAACGATATTCGATGATCCCACGCAGATTAAGTACCTTTTTATACATGAAAGTTAAGAAACCATGCATTTTATCGAGCAAGCCAATCACCTTTTTAATGATACGCACCGAAATTGTTTAAGAAAATTATTTAATATAGTAAAAAAATAAAATTTCACACAAAAGGCCTATGCTTAAGTTGGCGGAGGATGTCCGTTTTGAGACGCCGGAGGCGGACCGAAGGGGGGCGGTGGCGGGTACATGTGGTGGGGTGGCGGATGAGGGTGGGGCGACCCGGACATGGGCATCATTGGCGGAACAGCATAGGGCATTCCGTAGCCGTAGTTGGGCATTGGGAAATGCATGCCTGGGTGGGGTGGCATATTGAAGTTGGTCGGCGGCTGATGGTAGTTATGGTAATAGTTGGAATGCCAGCTGCCAGGATTGTAGCTGGGGTGGTAGTTGTACTGCTGGTCCCTTTGCTGATTCGGGTTCTGGTTAGTTTGGGGCATTGAGTTTCTCTGGTTTTGCCGGAAGCTCTCTCGCTGGCCGCGACGCCCGCGCTGGCGGGATGGTGGGGCTGCCACGGAAGCCTCTGTGGCAGTGGTGGCAACCGAGGTAACCGTATCGACCGAGTCTGTGGAGTTCGTTCGATCTCTTTGCCTACGCTTCCGTTGCTCATGTTTGGCTTCGCGTTGAGCCTCATCATCCGAGTAATCGATATAACGCTCAGGTGGCTCCACGTCGTGCTCCCAGGATGCATCTGATCCTCGAATTTTCATCAGCTTTGAGAGAATCACGAACTGGGTGTGCTCCGTTTTTGGGGCACAGTACACCACGTCGCCAATGGTTATGCCCCTATCTTGAATCTGCTGGTTGCTGTTGAAACGGACGCAGTACAACGGATCCGCCACCTGGCCAAGCACATCGAACACCTCACCCAGAACCTTCCGGCCCTTTTCCAAGAACAGCACCGTATCCAGATCAAACAACATGGAATTTGGAATGACGGAAACCAAAACCAGTTGGTCAACAATTGAATGAACTTTTCCCAGCTCGACGCACTCATCTTCGGGCACCGTGATCTCCAGCTGATGGATAGGGGGAAGGTCATCGAGCAGCATTTCTCCTCTAACTTTAGGCGGCTGTCGGCGTCTCGGGCGGTCTCCGGAGGCGCCATCCTCATCGAAATCGTCATCATCCTCGTCACATTCCTCCGTGTTGATTTTCTTCTCGATTTTCTTTCGGAGAACGGTCAGGTATTCTCCCTCTGAATCTGAATCGGAGTCACTGCTGCTGCTGCTGGCTGAGGCATCACTACTGGAGCTCACATGCACCACCGGTCGTCGGTAGGTGGTGGTGTCCGTAACAGGGACTTCAACCACTTCGTTGTCACTGTACGGATTTCGATTTACTATTTCCACATCCGAGTCCTCGGCGCCCGAATCATACGCTGCAAGCAGGCCGAGACCAGAGGTGGTTTTTGCCGCAGAGTCCTGAGGAGCAGATGGTCCTGGTGGTATTTTGGCGATTGCACCTTCCTGAGATTCACAATCCATTTCGTGAGAGGAATCCTGCTGCTGAGAGACGTTTGAGGGTGTCACTACACCTGGGACAGATTCACATTCCATCTGGACCGTGTCCTGATCCTTTACCAAGTCATCTGCAGGTCCTGTTGCGCTTGGTTCTGCTCCTTTGGACACCTCGTTCTCTACTTCTACCGGGTTTTGCGCAGATTCATCAACAGGTGTTGCGACTGCAATTGTGCTATCTGCATAGCAAAGTATTTAATTACTATTTTTTATCGAAAGAGTCTTCGCAGGGCTTACCTGAGGTGTTTTGGGGCGTTGTTTCCCTCTTATCTGCTGGTGTTTCAATCGAATCACTCTGTTTTTCCACCTCTATTGGTGATTCCATGCTTTTGGGCTCTGAACTAGAGGACGGAGTTTCCACAGCCGTTGGCTGTTCAGATTCCATGGTTAATAATAAGTATCCAAAGATTAGGGTTTTAACAGAATCCTGCCGAAACCAAAAACACGTTGAGTACGCGCACGTGTTGGCTTCTTCTTCCAGAAATAGACATTCTCAAGAAACACCTTCTTTACTTCCCTGTGAATGGCACTAAAATGGGCGGCGGATTTAAACTTTGTGAAGAAATTTTCCCAATCATGATGAGATATGAAAACTATTTTTAAAGGAAAAAATATTTAATTTAAAATTCTCCTTTTTTGTTTATTAATCTTCTTCATTAAAATCATTTGCTTCGTGAGCGCACAAGTTAAATATGTATTATATTGATTGAAAAGCAATATTTTAAGCTAAATGGACGCCAACTTATTCCGTATTTATGTAAATATTCGAAGCTAATAATTAACTTAGTATTGCACGTTTAGCGTAAAAGAAGCTTCAAATGTTTGTACATTTTGTTTTCGAGAAGCGGGTTTCTGTAGTTCGTTGTGCGGTTTCTGGCGTGGATTATTGAAAAACGTATAGCAAGTTCTCGAAATATCGAAATACGTACGTACAATAAGTCCTTCCAAAATAGATTCATGTATCTTTTTCGATTTCCACTTGAGCACTAGTAGCGTCTAGCGATTAAAATAATATCATTTGATAAATTCATGGTTAAAAGCCGGAGATAAAATATCCTATCAAATATGGGGGTTACAAACATTACTTTGTGCTAAGGCAGAGTTAGTTGGAAGATGTTCACGTGCGAACGAGATTCACAAAGCTAATTCTAATTAAATATCAATAGCACTTAGTCGATATCAATTTTTCATTTCCGCTCTTTGCAATGTGAGATATGTGATAATGATAATGAAGTCCGCATGGATCCGAAATCAACTGTTCAGGTCAAAGCAAGCAACTCAGATCAAAGTCGGGAGAAGCCACCAAACTAAATCTTCTTACATCTTCCAGTCCAAACGGAACTCGTCCACCAGCAGCAAGTGATGATGGATGAGCCAACCTGTAAGTGAAATGAATTATCCATGTCTTATTTCCTCCTAAAGTATATCGCTTACCTTCTTTCTGCGCCAGTGCCATGAATTCCTGCCACTTGCTCTGAATGTCCCAGTAATTATCCTTGATCTGACTCCTGTCCTGCAGATAGGACACTGCGAAGAAGTACGCCTTCAGCACGTCCAGGGGCCGTGTGTCAAAGTGCAGATAGACCCCCAGGCATTTCTTGCCCTCCGCTATGATAAAGTGCTCGTGGGGATCGAAGGACGACACAATGTTATCAATGACGCTGCTGCTCTTGTACTCGTCGATCAGATTTTTCACGCTTAGGCCCAGCTTTATGTTCAGCGACACAGACACCGTCTGTCCAACAGTGACTCGCTCCATGGCGTTAACCTGGAAAGAGCTATTTATTCAAGACTTCCAAGAATATTTTAAAATTCAAAGTGTACCTGCTGGGGACTAAGCATCCTCGACGAACGGAAGAACTCCTCCAAGGCAATAAGATAGCGCGATTCGTTGAAGGTTCGCAGACAAACCGCCCGCACTGCCTTGAGATTTGAGTAGAGATGCAGACTGACCACGACATAGAAGATGGTATAGAGTACTGCTTGGCTCTTGATGAGCGAAAGCAGATACAGGCCCACGAACGAGGCCACCAGGTTGACGCACGTCTCCTGTGAGCTATCCTTGGAGGCCACGTCCGCCAGGTTTCCCCTCACTGCATGGTGTTGCGTCAGAGCCGCTCTTGTGGCTCCTCCTGCCACACCGACTATCGCCTTGAGCAGCGTAGATCCGCACAGGATTTGGGTACTCAAATGGGGGTACTTGGGAAGCACATAGATTTCGATGCCCATGGCTAGGTCGTTAAGAAAATCTGCTCTCAGGCGCCACTTTTTCGAGTCCACGTCGAGCTGGGAGCCCTGCCACCAGGCGAAGACTATTCGCCCAACATGTCCGCTCCCTTCCTTCAAAATCCAGGTGACCGTGGCCGAGTAGGCGTTTATATTCTCACTGCCCACTCCAATCCCTTTCAGAATGGCATGGGTGCACAAGGTCCCGCAGATCGTGCTGCAGAAGGCCTGAGCCGTGTCCCAGATTTGGTAGGCGGCATAGTCATCGCTCACGCTGTCCGGGTACCCTTTGGGAAGGAAGATCTTTTGGAGAACGCGAAAAAGCAGGAATTTCTCCTGGATGACTAACTTTTCGCCACGCAGCGGAACTCTCACAATGTTGGTCTGATCTGTAAGGAAGGGGAAATTGTGTAAATTTTAGGATTTATTCCCTTGCAGATATTTAAGCCTTTAATTTTTGTTAATAGCTGCTGCAAAGGCACAGTTTTATTTAATCGATTTGCTCACCTGCTGGTGTCACATAAAGGATTTCCTCACCCTTGGTGCCGTATTGTTCACGGAAATGGATTTTCATCTTGTCAGAGCCTTGTTTATGGCTTTTTTGTCGTCGGCGGGTCTAACGTTTTCCCTCCAAGTTATTCAGGAGAGCAGAGCACCCAGCACCCAGCTCCAAACACCACCCACCTGGCCACCCACAAATGTGGCTATTTTTGTCCGACGTCGGGCTGTCTGTTTCAGTCGATAGGTGAGAGCCCATGCAAATCCATGAAATATCCAATCCAATCCGATCCGGTCCAGAACCAAAAGTTCAAACAATCAATTAACGCGGCAATGCGAAGCAAAAATCTAGGACATTATACAAAATTATTGGTGGGGCTACTTTAATTAAAAACTGGTAACTAATCGTTGCTAAACAAACAGCTTATCAAACAAGCCTCGAGAAGCATTGGAGACGGTTCCCTGGGCTGAGCTGCGTTTTGGTTTGGGGGTGTTTCAGTTATCGAAAGCAACCGATTACAGCAGAGGCATAGAAATAGGGGTTTACAGTGGAAAATTGTATTTCTCTTTATTCCCCCATTAGCTATATGAATAATTATTACATTAAAGAGAGTACTTTTAACGAATAATATAATTAATTAATAATAATCAGATCTCCGCCTCTGGAGCTTATCACCCCACGAGCCTTATCAATCAGCTGATTGTGACCGTTTCGGGGTGAATGGCCGCCTAACCAACTTTATTTCCAGGCCTCCGCCTAACGGTCACACTGAGAGAGCCAAAATAATAAAAGGGGGCCGAGAGAATGGTTTGCCAGCAATATCAGCTCGAAAATCAAACCACAACAAACAACAAAGCAAAACAATCTCTATAAACTTTTTCAAGTGACAAGGAAAACGTCCCAGTAATACAATTTCCAAGGGACTGTGAAGTGTGATACAATTGTCTAAATTTAACGTGCGAGATAAAACTTTTGGCAGCCGATTGAACAACAAAAAATATATAGTACATAGTAACAGGCGATGTCATTGGAGGATCTCAAGAGCAAGTTGCGCCGTCATCCGAAGATTTTGGGCGGAATTGGCCTGCTGACTGCGTAAGTAATCAGGCCACCTTTTCACTGATGTGGTCGAATCATGTCAACCCCCACACGCCACCCCAACTGGAGCACCTGCCACAGGTCCCACACAGCGAAAAAAGAACTCGAAACTCGAAAATTCCGTCATTTGACACACTTACAGCTTTTATATGGGCTACCAAGGTTTTGGGGGCTCGTCGTCCCCACACGTTTTACTATTTTTATTTAATGGCGCCACCCGGCCCTCTATACATCGTACGATCGCTATATGGTATAATTATAGAGAAAACTGAAAACAACAACAACAACAGATCTTGTTTTCCGCATTCCTTGTAGTCTGTCAGGCGTTGTCACCCCTGTGACGTCATTTGTTTACATCCAACTAATGAATCAGAAGTGCACCTAAGGGAAAGTAGTTGGTTATCATTTAAGCTAAAATCTTATTGAACAATAATTTAATTAGAATTGGTTAAGAAATTGTTTTTCTTATCAGAAATTATTTAAAAGAGTATTAAACACGTCACTTCACAAGACCAACTCCATTATGGCCACTTGAAAAGACGATCAAAACAAAACGTACGATTTTGTAAAAGTGAGATAGCAAGCGCAGTGGAGTTGTTTTTGTTTTTTGCGGATTGCTCACTCTTCCGCTACTTCTCATTCAGCAAAGCAAAACAAGTGCGTTCACAGCTGTTCAAGGCCCCCCACCACTCTCACACCTACACAGATACACATGACACACTATATAGTGGCGAATAGTGGCGCCATAGTGCGCAGTTTTTAATTCCTTCGAGCCCCCCAGCGAATTTTGAATAGTTCTCTCCTTATCGTAGGTGATTTAATTCTTGTTTTTCTGGTTTATATGGGTTGTTGTTTGTTGGGGAACACATTGGCGCGTGTGTGGATCTCTTGGGGCTGACGTGCCCTCTTCTTAAATAAACCAAATCAGCATTTGTTTTTGTTGTTGTTTCTGTTTACCTCAATAACAAAATACTTGGCAGCCATAGTTGTTGTTTCTCATTGAGGTCAACTAATAAAGGGAAAAGTAAAAATAATAGGGCAATAGGTAATCCTCTTGCAAGAGAAGATCTTTAAGACAAAGATTTAATTAAAATAAAAAATGTATTTTTCATTGCAGTGCTGGATTTTTGCTTTACGAGGCGCCTCAGGTCCGCCGCTTCCTTGCTCAGTATGTGGACAAGAAGTCTCCGGAGCCGGACAAGCGCCGCGCCGAGTACATCTACATCAAGTACCACATCTACCGCGAGTCCATGCGCAAGCTGAAGCAGAAGCAGGAGGACGACAAGAAGTGGATCAGCGTGATCATCAATCCGATCGGAAAATGGTGGAAGGCAGCCAAGCACTCGGTGGCCTGGCGGCTACTCAACATCGCCCAAAATGGCAGTCAGCCTGAGCGTCTCAAGGCAGTTCAACAGCTCATCTGCATGGATCACCTCAAGGACTGGGACTTTCGGCACCTGGCCCAGATCTGCGACGCCCGCACTGCTGTGTCGTTGGCGCGCTGCGGAGCGGACACCCGCTGGTTCATTCCTGTCCACCGACGCGGATGCATAAAGAATCCCAAGCTGCTCCTCTCCGAGCTGCACGTGATGCTGGCCCGACTTCGTCCCATGTCCTGTGTAGACCATTTCTTCAGCAAATACTTCCCCGAACAGGATCCCATCGTAAGAAATTATTTTAAATTATCGAAATGATAAAATCCTTAACGTGCATACATTTTCCAATTAGGAGGACATACACGAATACTTGTCCCAGGAACAGACTATCGTCCTTTCTTCAGCTGACACAGACCTTCTTAAGGAAATCATTTCATTCCTACATCACATTAGCAAGGATCCCCAGGTTTCCGCCAATATTATTAAGGACGGTGGCCTTGTGCACCTTATGGAACTGCGAAAGATTTTCAGCGATGACAACGAGACTCTATCCACCTTGTGCAAGGTGCTGGCCAATATGTCCGTAGTGCCCGATGCTGTGGAGCATTTCTTCTCATCCGGGTGGGTTGGTGCCTTGGCCGAATGGCAGCAATGCCCAGATCTTCGACTGCAAGTGATCTCAGCGAAGACGATGGCCAACTTGGACCATGACGATCCCAACCAGTGCACATATCCGCCAAATGTTTATCCGTTGCATCCGAGAATACGCACTCGCAGGAAGCCCAAGGCGGACATTGTTTTTGTCCATGGACTCTTGGGCGGGGTGTTCATTACATGGCGTCAGCGGGATAGAAAGCAGACGGAGCTGGGTCTCTACGGGAAGAACGCTTTCTACACAAGCGAAACGGACGATGTATTCCTAGTGGGCGAGCAAAAACGTCTCAACGGAAACAAACAGCGAAAGGAGCAAGCCTCCGAGGGATCGAAAACTACTAATGGCAAGTCCAAGACTGAAACAATAAAAGGTAATTATCCTTTTTAATCCATACTCGTCCTTACTTACGAAAATTTTTTTTTCAATCAGATCAAGTCTTAAAAACCAGCAAAAAAGTGGAGGAGCAACGCCTGAGCATTAGCGATGCGGCTACTATGGAGTTTGTGGAGACTCTTCGAAACGAGGCGGAACTGGATTCGGACTGGGAAGTGGTTCATCCCGATATTCCGCTGACAGCGAACGAGAATTGCATTGGAAAGTTCAGTGTGTCGGGAAACGAGTGGCGTAATCAGGATACCAGTGACGAGTACACCAACTGTTGGCCCATGGAGTGGCTTCCGGATGATTACCCAGATTCCAGAATCATTGGAATAGATTACACTTCAGCTGTCACCGAGTGGTCGGCCAACTTCACGAAGTACTGTCCATGTGAGAAGGGACAGGGGCACATTGATGTTCGAGCCGGAACATTGATGGAACGCATCGCTGCCGCAGATGTCGGTAATCAGCGGCCTATCGTCTGGATAGGACATTCCATGGGCGGCCTACTCACAAAGCTGATCCTGCTGAAATCCCTGGACTCGCAGGACGAAAAGACTCAACAGCTGGCCAAGAACACAAAGGGAATTGTATTTCTCGGTACTCCGCACCGCGGTTCACCGATTGCCAAGTGGAAACAGCACATGCAGATGATCCTTTCGCCCTCAATTGAAGTTAAGGAGATGGAGGAGAACTCGCCCAAACTGCTCGAGATGCACCGCCGCTTTATGGGGTGCCTGCACACGTTCCTGAAACATGTAAAGGTTGTGAGCGTGGCCGAAGGGTCACCTACAATGCTAACCTCCTTTAAATTCCCACTGCGCATCGTTACGGAGGAATCCTCTAGGATAGATTTCGGGGACTTCTATCTGCTGAAGGATGACCACCTGAGCCTCTCGAAACCGATCTACCGACAATCCTTCCTATATCAGAGACTATTGCACGTTATCCGCGACGCTGTGAGGGAGAGATCGGAGCCGAGGGATCAGGAAGGACAGTCACAGACTAGTCCGAACCAGGAAGTAATCTTCACGAAAATCGTTGCCGCTCTATTAAACGGAGCGAAGGGTTTGTTCGAGTCGCTGCCAAGAGTCACACTAAGATTTACTTCTTAAGGGGGGGTCCACATAGAAGTACCCTGTTTTGCACGCCTGTACCTTAATAGTATCCCATACCACTTAGGTTATAAGGAATTTGTAAAGTATTTTCCAAACCCATCTCAAATCATTACCTGATTCTTGTAAATACTCTCGCACACCATATAGTTACATAAACAGAAATTCTAACCTATTTCCGTCAGCAAAGGACGATAAAATAAATGTTTTACAATCTGAAGGTGCCTGGTGTTTTAAATAATTTAAGAGGGATTCTAAGTGGTGGTCAAGTAGTGTTTCAAGGATAACTTTAAGATTTCAATTCAGAAAGAAGAAAAAAAGTAATTTTCTTTAAAAAATACATAGAACAATTTTATTTTGAACTTAAATAAGGAATAACATACTTTGAATTATTAATTTCTACTTGCGACATAGTTTGCTAACTGGGAGTGTCTTGCTGCTGAGCCTGCTTGGCTTTCAGTCTCTCCTGCGCTAATCTCCGGTTCTCGGCGATGCGCGCCATTTGATCCGTGGAGAGCTTCTTGGCTGCCGGGGTAGGTGGCTGCGATGGCGGCAATGGTTGCCCGTAATCGCTCATATCTAATGGAGCGCCATTCCGGTCATAAGAAGCAGCTATGGGAGCTCCATTTTTATCAAAAGCAGGGGCGTTTATCGTGGTATATGGTGTCGACATCACAGCTCCACGGGAAAACGATGGGGTGACCAAAGTGCTGCTACCAGCGGAGGCAGTAGACATGCTCCTTTGGTGGGGCGTTCTTGGTGCCAATTTGGAAATTGCTATCTGTTCGCCTAGAAGAGCATCGAACTCATCAAAGGGCTCTTCCTCAGCGTCATCCTGCTGATCATCCTGACCCTCCTCCAAGGCATCCGCATCGTGATCCAGCAAGTCTTCCAGTTGACCCAAACGGTAGCGAGTCATGTGTACCTGGAGCGGCTTCTTCTTGCCAAGCCGCTCGATATTGTTCAGCACATCGTCAAAAGTATACGTGGGGTACATCCTGTGACCCCAGTGCTGCAGCCGACGAAGCACCTCATCCAGATCGCTTTTCTCGTAGCCCTTTCCCTTAAACTTGATGTCCTTGAAGTAACCCTCGATGGTCTGAATTCCCCTTGGGCCACGCAAGGTGTCAACTGTCAGGCGGGGACGAGGATTCCGAACCGCCCGCTTCTTGGGCTCTACCTTTATGCCATCCTGACTTCCGGGTTCTCCGCTTTCCTTGTTCTCCTCGTCGTCGGCAAACAATTTCTCCCCCTCGTTGTCGCTGGGCAGTTGGTCTAGGTGCTCGGGAATATTGTCGTTAAATAGGTCATCCACCCCGTCGTCACCAAAAAGAGAAGCCATCGACACCGAAGGAATTTCCAATTTTTTCTATACACAACAAAATTTTCCCGCCATTTTCTTCTTCTTTTTTTCCGGCGTTCACAGGCGACGTTTGCATAATACAGTGCTGCCAACTAGGTTGAGTGTAAAAAACCCTCGATTCTTGCTCTTCATCCATTACATAACTATTGATTGGATAATTGCACAAGGTCTTGAATAGAAAATTATAGATCTCGAAGACATTATCTTTATGTAAACTCAGAAAAACCCGGCACTTGCATTTGTGGCAGTCTATACCAGAGATGAGCATATTATGTGATTATGACTCGGGTCACGAGGGTCTAAAAACACGAAACAAATTTTATCACATAAAATGTATATTTTTTCGAAATACATTTTCGTAAATACTACCTAAGAAAAATTGGAGAATCATAATATAATTTTGCTAATAAATAATTATAATATATTCTCTGATGAGACTTTTGTATCTCACGACACAGGCACATCACTAGCACGAAATACAGCACTGCGCCGCCGACCTGGCAACGCCAGGTAAACGCCATACTTCTAAGAGCATTTTTCGGGCGAGTTTACAATTTGCAGATAATTTTGGAGAAAACGCGTGAAGAACGTGCATTCGCGGCTTTAAAAACGAATCGCCAACTCGGGGGCTTAATGTGATTACCACGTGCAATACCAACTACACGTACATCGATTTGAATAGCCTGTTTTCCGGAAAAACCATGCACATTTAGGGGCGAGAAAAAAATTGCCAAGTGTGGTGGAAATCGTGTTCTACGCATTGTACGCCGTATCAGCTGAAGAAGAAAGACGTAAAGACAAGGCGCGCAAACAAAACAAAGCGATCATAAACTATGAGATTATAGAATCCCTGGCCGGATTCTGTTGATTCTCCTGAATCTACCAACTGCGAAAGCGATGGATAAGCGATTTAAAAGGCCGCTAAACCAGAAGGCCAACTACTCGGATCCGCCCTACCACCATAACGCGTCGCGTGGCTACCAAAAACACTCTCATCCGCACGGCGGCCATCCGCACTCCCATCCCCACTCCCATCCGCACTCTCATCCGCATCCAAACAAACATTCGCGCCTGCAGCATGGTTACAGCTATCAGAAGGGTGCCTCCGCCGTGGGACCCAATAGCTACTATAAGCCGCCTCCTCCGCAGCATGTGCAAGCCAGAAACGTCGACAGCGGGGGAGCTATGGCGCCGCCGTCGTCGGGCGGCAACACTAGCTCGGATGTAGTCACCTTGATTGTGGAGAACAACAACCTGAAGCGGATGATTGTCCTTCACCTGAACCTGATGCAGGAGCAGACAGACGGCTTGGCGGCCAAAGACAAGGAGCTGGATGACCAGAACGCCAAGCTGGAAGTCATTCTCTCACAGAATCAGGAATTAAAATTGGCCAATGCCAAGTTGGAGGCAACCGTCGAGGAATTGCGTAGACAGCTTCGGAGAAAGAACAAGCGGCCGCATGACGACGACGATGACGATGATCACTCACTGCCCCCCACTGCATCACAGCGCCAGCAGATTCTCTGCAATGCGGGCACCCAAACTGAGATGCAGGAGGTCTACAATCGGATACATCCTGTCGAACCATTACCCGCGCAGCAGTCCCAGGCGAAGATGCAGCCCAGGATGCAGGTTCAGAAGGAGCAGCTACACGAAGAGCGGCTGTCCCACATAAAACCGGGCCACAAGGCACCCTCAGTTGTGACAGCGGACCGACCACTGGAAAGCAAAGTTCGGGGCGAGTTCAACGGCAAAAAGGTCAGCACCATGTTCCTGAATCGCGTAAATCAGGACTCCAGCTTGACGTCTGCCGAGCACCGCATTCAGGAGGAGAGTGATTCCAAAGAGGAGGAGGAAACGCAGCAGCAGCAGCAGCAGCAGCAGCTGGAAGATATCCGATTCCAGCGGCAGGAGGAAGAGGAACAGCAGAAGCTTGTGGAGGAACAGCTGCCCCAGGATCACGAAGTGATCTTGGAAGAAGTAGTCGAGGACGATATATTCCACGACGCTTTGGAGCCCAACGAGATCGAAGTGGCCACAGAGACCATTGTGGGCGTGGATGAAGAAGTCATTACAGATGCCAACGGCCATATGGATGAGGAGGTTGAGGAGGACTCTGAGGATGACTCTTCGGATGAAGACGACGACGGTGATGATACAGATGATTCTGATGAGACAGAGGAGGAAGAGGAGCAGGAGGAACAGCAATTGGAAAATAATTTAGACGATTTCTGGAACAATCAGGTAAGCTTCCATGGATTATTCTGTAAGAGAATCACTTAAATGAAATCAATCTGTTTGTAGATGACCTCTATGGATCTGGAGGAAGCGGAAGCCAAGACGATAGCACCGTCCGGCCATTCCACACCAAATCATCAGCCGACATTGGCGGAGGAAGAGCTCGACAGAAGTACAGAATCGGATAAGAGTCAAGAGCAGGTTGAGGAGGAACAAGTCGACCAGGAAGTAGTGGTGGAGCATATGGAGGTGGACACGGTTGAGGATGTAACGGAAGAAGTCGTCGTCGATAATCAAACCACTATGGAAATCGAAGTTCACACCCACACCGAGAAAACTGTGTCGATTCGTAGACTATTCATGAGGCTCGAGGAGGACACAACAGAGGATGAAAAGAATGACTGTAATATACTTAAGGATGAAAAGGAGCATGCTAGAACGTCTGTGGAGGACAAGCAGAGCCCACTAAAGGATGAAAAGAAAATAAGGGATATATCCATGGATGCAAAACATCATCAAAGTCCATTGAAGGAGGAAAAGAAACTGCGGGAGAAATCCGAGGATACCTCGGATGAAAAACAGCATCGGAGCCCGTTGAAGGAGGAAGAGAAATGGCGGGAGGTTTCCACGGATGAAAAACAGCATCGGAGTCCATTAAAGGAGGAACAGAAAATACGGAAGGTGTCCACGGATGAAAAACAGCATCGGAGTCTTTTAAAGGAGGACAAAAAAATACGGGAAATATCCACGGATGAAAAACAGGCTAGAGGGACAAAAGATGAAAAGGTCTTGCGAGATGCATCGATGGGTGAGGACAAGATTCAAGATACCCCTAAGGACGAAGAGCACATTCTGGGGACAGCAAAGGCGGAAAAGCCAATGCTCCCGATATCTACGAATGAGCCTCAAAATCGGGATAAGAAACTGAATCAATCAAGCGAGATTCCGAGGAAGGAGAAACCGAATCAGTCGCGGGAAACCTCTACGGACGAGAAGCTTAAGCGGGTATCCAAAGATCAAAAGTCTCACCTTGCAGCTCAGAGCACCGAAGAGAAAGTGGACGTGGCCACGGAACAGAAAAGGGACACCGTGGCCCCTAAGGATTTGCCCAAGGCCGTGGCACCCAAGGCGGAAATCCATCCTAATCCACCCTCTAGTGAGTCAAACCTGCCGAAGGCCAACTCCGTCGCTGTATCGCCCACACCCAAGGTTATTGGAGCATCTGTGCAACAGAGCACTCCTCCAGCTAAGGCTGTGGCCAATCACCAATCCCATAAAACGGCAAAAGGTGAACCAGTAAAAAAGCAACGCTTGCAGGTCAAAATTCGGCAGCACGACATGTTCAACGACAAGAAAATAAGTACATCCGCTCCACCTATCTCAACACGGGATCAGAAAAAGGAGAAGGAACCCGAGTTAAATGTCAATTCCACGGCAAAGACTTCGCGTGATCAGGATAGCTCTCCGATGCCGAAGTCGGAACCGGAAGATGATGAGACTCTGGAAGAACGAATGCGTCGGAAGCTGCAAGAACACCTGCAGAAGGAGCAGCGTCGCCAGAGCCAGCAGCCGCAAGTGCTGCTGAAGAAACCCAGCAAGGAGAGCCCAACCACTCATCTGATTTATCCACCGATTGGACCCACATCAGCAGCTGGTTCAGCGGCTACTATAACTCCAGCGACGACACCTACTACGACGCCCTCCTCTACGCCAGTTTCCACGCCTCACCCCACGTCCGCATCCTCTCTAGAGAGTTTAGGCAGCAGTACGAGATCCAAGCAAGACAAGATATCCCTGCCACTAACGCCTCAGTCGATAAGCAGTGTCAGCAGCAGCAGTAGTAGTTCCATCCCCAAACCGACCAAGGTCGTAAACAACTGCGCACCACACACGTACAGTAAAGCTCCTACGAGATCGAAGAAGTCCAAGTCCCTGTATCGCACTGCCTCATATCCCTATACGACACGATCGTGGGAGGATCAAGAGTTCCACTGCGATAATGAGTTCTTCCTGGAGGAGGCTGACGAACTGCTTGCGGACAATCCCAGCTTAGAAATACCCAAATGGCGCGATGATCCCGTACCACCCAGCTCAGATAAAAAGGGTATTGAACCTTTGAGCGATGCGGACTTCATCCGGCGTCATGAACCGTATGTTAAGGATGAAATCAAGAGGAAGCGGCTGGATGCACGGAATCTTAAGGATATGTTAAGAAGCGAGGCAATGCGGAGTCGAAAAACCCAGGAAGAGGTCTCGCTTCCTACATCTACATTTTATCCCCTGCCCCACGATATCGAGGGCATCCAGTTTGTCGCCGAAGTGCCGGTTCAGGCGTTCGGTGAAAATATGGTCAACATGGAGGCGCGCGACGACTTCAGCTTACCCTGGCTGGATGCGGTTCAAGCTCAGACCTCCATTGGCAAGGCCAAGGCGCTGGCAATGCCTGTGGCCACGTTAGCGAGCAAAAAACTACCTACCAACGCAAAGGAGGCCAGGCACCAGGAGATGAACTCCTCATATGTCTACCTTAAGAGGCGCAAGCGCCAGAGACAACGTTAGCCAGGATCCATAGTCAAATCCATTTCCAGGGGGAAAAGCTACGGGAGCTGAGACGGAGACCATGCTGATTATTGTCTATTATTTTTTTTGTATTTTAGTTCTCATTTAAGCATATTTTTTGCTTAATTATATTGTAAGATAAAAGTTAAAAGTAACCAACTCTAAAGTCCTGTAATCCAGACCAGACTCCAGATTTTAAATGTAAATAGACTGCCACAATTGTCCATAACTGAGTGTCGTTATTCAGGAGTAAGAAACTCCTTTTTAATTGTTTGGATTTCGAATCCTTTTATTCGAAAACTGGTAAACTGTTATTCAATTGTGCAAATAAAATATTTTAAAACTTTCGGTTTTTTTTAAAGCCTCCTAGGTGTTATTTCGTTTCTGTGAACCAGTTTCATGTCCAAATTGCAATCCTTTAACGTCTGGCCTGGAAATCTTTAGATTTAGTTGCCAGCTTGCAATCCGTTGAAATTCTAAAGAGTTTCCTTCTACCGTGTACGTAGTCTCACAAAAGATCTATTCTCTACCTAGTACTAAACCAGTCGCTAAGTTCGGATAACACATCTCAGCTTTATCACCTTTAGGATCACACGCACTGGAGTGATAAGCAAACGAAAAGGATAAAAGTTCTATGGGCTGTTTTATTTTTTGGCCAAAACAAAAAGAAATTCTGAGACTTTCAAAATATACAAAATCTTTTTTTTTACTAGATCGTACTGCAATTTTTTTTCTATTTATACCCTATGTTATGGAGGACGATGATCTCTAGGGCAGACCAGGGAGTGTGTTGCGAAGAGTTACTCAGGTATATCTCTGATAATTTTTTTTCCATGGTTTGATTGTGTATAAATTGTGTGAGAGTTGTTTGCGTCTGCATAGAGAGTCATCGGGTTTACACTTATGTATTGTTTAATTTTATTAACTTTCTTTGATTGTTTCATTTTGTACCAAAAACCGAAGAGTCGACAAAACACAAACACATAAAATACAAAAAATAAATAAACTTGATTTCCAAGCCGTAAAACATGTTTTACGTATATGAATATATTTTGCTCAGCACGTCTTCTGTTTGTACTTCTGGCTCGATTATATGATAGGAAGGAGCACTCAGTCCCCCACGGATCGCACCCAAGTGGGCCTTTTGTAAATTTCTGTAGGTGTTAAGCGACTTGTATGTAACTTTAGGCGTAAGTAGACCTGTGACCATATTAAGCCGCGAAAATGTACATTTATTGTATATTTGCCAGGACGAGAGATCCTTCGCCCACTGGCTTTTTTTTTACACCCTCAATGTAATTAGCATAATTAGTTCAATTTAATGAAGATTCAACTGAGTATCAATTCGGAATTAATTGCCACCACAGTAGAGCCCATAAGAAAACGGAAATACGATACACCTACTTTAAGCAAAAATGTACTACATACAATGTATTTGTATTTGTTTAACAAGTTTTATTGTAAAGAATATGATAATAATGTACCGGATAAAGTAATATTTAAAGCAAAAAATGCAATCAATACTCTGACCTGCACGCTTTTGGTGCAAAGGTGATATGTTGGGGAAATTCTAATAATTGACAATAGGTTGCAGAATCTACATACATATATTGCAGGCCTCTTCAGGACTGACGGTGATCTTTAAAACGTTTATCAAAATTTACTTATTACTACTTATTGCTTTGCGTCAAGTACTGATGTCCTGTGGTGGCCCACAGCTCGTCCACTTCCTTCAGGCTTTCGCGCCAGAGCGCCTGCAAGAGGGTCCATCCTTGTTCCTGGGTCACCAGCAGATAGTCGTTGGTGGGATGCAGGGTGTGGGTGTAGAGACCCATCACCAGACTCTGAACCAGGCGGGCGGCCACGCAGTATTTGAGGTGACCCAAGTCCGAACTGCTTAGGGGATTTATACTGTTGTAACCTGCCAGGAAGACTCCGCCGGCGGCCAGGTCGTTGGCCTGCAGGATCATATAGGTGAGGGCGACTCCAACCTCGAAGAGCAACGGCGATTTGCTTGTGTCTCCGAAATCGATCACCCCCTTGATGTGGAAATCATTTTGGTTTGGCGCCTTCTCCACAAGTATATTCTGCTCGTTATAGTCTCCATGAATGATCTGGTGCTCAAGGGTGGGCAGCAAACTCAAGATCTTAGACTCAAAGTAATCTATGACCTCCTCGCATATCAGTCGGCGCTCCTGATCCTTCACCACATATAGGAATTGTCTTAGTTCCGGGACGCTCTGCAGCATCCACAACGTTTTATGGGTCTCGTAGGCCTCGTGGGTGAAATTCTTCAGGGCTCGATCCAACCTAGCCAAGTACTCTCCGCTGCGGAAGAGTAGGTGCTTTGTCGCCGGTACCTGGTGGAAGATCTCCCCGGGAATAAACTCGAGAAGGCGCACAACGTTTGAGTTTCCATTGAGTCGCTCCACAGAGTAATACTTTCCACTGGCATTTGGAACTGGTCTGGGGCACTTGACACTGTGTTTTCCTAGAAGATTGAACAATTTTTTTTTTAGGTCTGCCAACTAAATGATCAATATTTACCCAAGTACAGCAGGAGCTGATTCTGTGCGTCTACAAAGTTCTCCTTCTTGGAGTCCAAGGAGTTTAGGATCTTCAGCACGTAGCCATTTTCACAGTGCGTCACTATCAGTGGGTTTTTTACATTGCTGGAATAGGGTTTACATAATAGAATCATCAAATTTATTGATTAAATAAATTATTAATGTTTAAAATTCAAATTTATATTTCACTTGGGCTGTTGACCTTAAATGGTGTGACCATGTGATGGAAAATTGGCAAGTTTTCTGTTGTGCGCTTTGGTCACACTATGCTATGTTGCTGGAAATTTGGCGGTAAAAAGTTGCGACTTTATTGATTGACCGTCTTATTAATGTTGTTTGGCAATTGTACCCGACCATGGGCATCACCGGCTTGATCCCCTTCGTGGAGAAGGCGTCCTCCAAGCTACAGCTCAAAGAAATTCGTGGCACTACAGTGGCCGTGGACACATACTGCTGGCTGCACAAGGGAGTTTTTGGCTGCGCCGAGAAGTTGGCCAGAGGCGAGGACACCGATGTGTACATCCAGTACTGCTTGAAGTACGTGCAGATGCTGCTGTCGTACGACATTAAGCCAATACTGGTATTCGATGGCCAGCACCTGCCAGCGAAAGCCCTGACTGAGAAGCGGCGCCGGGAGTCCCGGAAGCAGAGCAAAGAAAAAGCTGCGGAGCTGTTGCGACGCGGCCGCATCGAGGAGGCACGGTCTCACATGCGGCGATGCGTGGACGTTACCCACGATATGGCCCTGCGCCTGATAAAGGAGTGCCGGATGCGGAACGTCGACTGCATCGTGGCGCCCTACGAGGCGGACGCCCAAATGGCCTGGCTGAACAAGGCGGACATTGCCGAGTTCATCATCACCGAGGACTCGGATCTCACGCTCTTTGGCGCCAAGAAGATCATTTTCAAGCTGGACCTCAATGGCAACGGTCTGCTGGTGGAGGCGCACAAACTACACCTGGCCATGGGCTGCCGGGAGGAGAACTACCACTTCGATAAGTTTCGTCGCATGTGCATCTTGTCTGGCTGCGATTATCTGGACTCATTACCAGGAATTGGTTTGGCCAAGGCCTGCAAATTTATCCTGAAAACGGAGCAGGAGGATATGCACATTGCTCTAAAAAAGATACCCAGTACCCTCAACATGCGAAATCTGGAGGTGAGTCAATCCCCAAACAATGGTAATCCATCACGTTAAGCCGTCTATAAATCACAATGACTAAAGCGTTGTTTTTCCATTTCGCCACAGGTAGCCGACGAATACATTGAGAACTTTCTGAAAGCAGAAGCCACCTTCAAGCACATGTACATCTTCAATCCCCTGGAACGCCGCATGGAACGGCTCTGTGCCTTGGAGGACTTTGAAACGGACGAGCGCTATTGCAGCAATGCTGGAACCTTGCTGGAAGACCAAGATCAGGCCCTGCACCTCGCTCTAGGCAATATCAATCCCTTTTCCCTAAAGCGCCTGGACAGCTGGACACCGGAGAAGCCCGTGCCAACTCCAAAGAACGTGAAACGGGCGAAGCACAAGAGTATTTGGCAGGGGGCGTTTCTAAAGGAGAACCTCAATGTCGAAAAGAAGCAGACGTCCTGTGCCCTGTTTTTCAAGAAAGTGGATTTCGTGAGCAAGACCATTGACGAGGATATCGAGGCCAACCAGCGGCTCGAGGAGGCAAAGCAGACGGAGGCTCAGGTCTTTACAATGTACAATTTCAGAGGGAAAAGGAGGAGGAGTCCCAGTCGGGTAGAGTCTATAGATACGCAGCGCACTCCTCCGCCATCGCCAGCGCAAAAAAGTCGCCATAATCCTTTTGCCAAGGAACGATTGGGGTCCGATGCCCTTCAGAAGTCCCCAGCAGTATGTGAGAATGGGTCTTTACTACGATTGTTGAGTCCGAACAAGGTAAGTCCCTTGCATGGGGGACCAGACGAAACGAGGGTCAACTCTCTCAAAAGAAGCATTTTCGCCAAGGAGCAGGTGGAAGTGCGCAGTCGATTTTTTGGCACACAACAGTCCAAGCCGTCAGAGGAGCAACCCACCCAGGAACAGGATTCCAACATTAGCCAAAAGAGGTTGAAGTTACAAAAGCAAGAAGTTGTAGTATTGGAGGAGGACAGACCTTCAAGCAGAAACTCCTATGCAAGTGAGGCCGACTCAGAACCGGCCTTAATGGAGTGCGAAGAAACCACTTCGGATTCACAGGCACCTGAGAGCATTCCAGACAGGGATGAAGGCAAAATACGCATTAAATCACTGGATTTGCTAATTGACCAGCGCAAGCCCTCCACCGATTCCGAGAGCCACGAAAGTGAGGCTATTATTTTGCTCTCCGACGACAGCTGTAGTTCCCAGCTGACCCCGGAAACCTTCTCCTCCTCCTCCAGCGCCAACACTCAGCGGCAAGACTCTTTTCCGTCCACTGGAAAGAAGAGAATCGGACTGAGTAGACATCCTTCCACTGCCAAGAAGGGAACTCCCAAGACGCCCAAGAAGTCGAACAGCAAACTGGGCGCCGTGAGCCAGAATCAAACTAAGTTAAGCATGTTCGGATTCCAGAGGCGTCCCGCCCTCAAATAGTTTCCTATCCACAGACTGTAACCTTTTTGTTTGTTAGCGTAATCTAATTTATTAAATTGAAGAACCGAACTGATGACAATCTCCATGAACCCAACAAGTTATCTTGATGTGTGCCGTCAAGGTGAACTCTGAGCGGGCAACTGCGTCACACTCAGCTGCGCCAACTAACAACTTTAATTAAACAGGGTATAAATAGATGCCACATTCTCCTTGCGCCACACTTATCATTTGTTTTTGAGATACCCAGAGTCGAGATGCTCCAAGACTGGCATATTCAAACAAGAAGTGCAGTGGAGGAGGATGTATTTTTCTTCTTGCCTTCTTGAAGATAATTCTCCGGATGCGATGTGAATAATTTAAATGAGGGTCAATGGAATACTCCTTGCTCCAGCTTACCTATCCTCCTTGACGAAGAAGTTTCGGTCATCGTAGGCGATGATCTCCTTTACTTCGCTGATTGTGATCC
The DNA here is from genome assembly GCA_035047585.1 of Drosophila monieri. Lineage (NCBI taxonomy): Eukaryota > Metazoa > Arthropoda > Insecta > Diptera > Drosophilidae > Drosophila > Drosophila monieri. Next base: position 2,669,646 of record JAWNPJ010000079.1, on the reverse strand, counting down.
CGTAGAGGCGTCGCAGCAGGCTTTCCACATCGTCGGACTCCACCTTGGGACGGACATCTGAGCCTGGCTGGAGGAGGTCACTGTCGCCGGGCTGTGGGTCTGGCGTTGGATCGTTGCCGTTGGAGGATGCCTGGCTGTTCTCCTTGTTGAGCTTCTCTGCTCCGTCAAAGGCATGATTCAGGGTGTACGACTTTTTGGACATGTTCGTCAACTCCACATTGTTCCACTGCTCCATTTTTGGGGGTTCTATCGGAGACGCAAAAAACCGAATTAAAAAAAACCCGAATGTAAACAAAAACTAATTAGAAGGCGTAGGAACTTGAGGCGGTGGGTAAAATGTTTTCGGTTGCGCGTTCTCCGGCGGAATGAATTGTGTTTCAGCTCAGAGTCTCAATTGAAACGAGTTCGTCGACGTCTTCTCCATATCTTATTCGCCAGTGTGTGCGCATTAAAGTACAGTGGAGCCTCTTTAAAGTAAACTGGCCGCCAGGTTCCATAAATTTAGTGAATAATTTGCAGTGGGTTACATTCCGAATAAAATTTATTTAGCGATAGGAAAGCTTTTTAGGAGTTTGTCTTAGCGACAGTCCACTGTAGGTGATGTTTGATTCGGTCGCGTGAGAGTTGTGGGTGTGTGAGTGACTGTGTGAGCCCCTGCCGCTACTTGCAGTGTTAATTTGGTTATTTGTTCAATTTCTTAAAGCCGTGTTTGTATTTTGATTGCGACTAGAGTGCTGCACCGGTGGGCTAAAATTTATACTTCATTTTATTTCACCGGGCCTTATCAGGGGGCCGCGGTGGTGGTTGCCCAACTGCTGGCAGTCGTGACGGGCTTCTATTAACGTTCCACCGCTTTGGGGCTCATCAATTATAAGAGCACATAGATCCGGCAGATCGCTGCCGATCATTTTGGATTACTAAAACTGATACTGACGACACACCAGCGAAGGCCAAAAACTGTTCGCGGCATATAGGGTGGGCCGTAAGTCCACCTGTCAGTGGAAAGATTTGAAAAAATAAGGGTAAACGCCTTAGTGGAATAGATAACCATCTACCTGAGGGGAGAAATGTGATAATTAGTGGGCGTAAATAACTGAGAAGTCTCCCAATCAAACGCCGATAGTTGGCCTTGACTCAATTGCAGTTTATTGCTCATACGCAGCGGTGTACGTAACTACGGCTTTCCATTGGACTGGCTCACCCACACCACCCCACCATCCGCACACACGTACAGGGGCAATTAAAATCCAAATGAGACACGCAAATATGTTCAGCTGACTGCTAATAAAACACTTAAACAAGCCGCATCAAAATCGGTACACATAGAATTCAGAACCCCGTCTTATTTACCTTTTGCACCTGTGGATGCACCTGTATCGGTGTACAACTGAACCCTGTAAACAAAACGCTTTCCTAAAGAAAACTGGAAAACTCTAGCAGCCTTTAATCACTTTTTCTGAATGCTATCACATCACTTGAGCGTTCGGTTATGTAAAGGGTGTAAGCTTAGTAACTAACTTGGCTGTAATCGCTGCAACACTATGAAAACAATAAGGCAAGTGGACACATTCAAAAATTCAAAGCAGGGGGCAGGTGCGCCGACACGTGAATGGAATTTGGTAACAGCTGATGGGTGTTTCGGTTTCCAGGTGAATGAATTTCAGCGTTTTCCAGCACCGGCACGTATCGGAGGCTTATTTGAATATTCACCTTAAAACAGGTGCCTGGGATACCTAATTAGGTCTTTACATTTTATTACTTTTTTATTTTAATAAAGATCTTTTAAAGGGTTGAACTTTTGACAAACGGAATTGGTTGGGGCGTTTAATGATAAGATCCCCTGGAAAGTACCTCTGGTCTCCCATCTAGGAGAATTCTCTCAAACAAACTACACCTTTGAGTTTGATCAAATATAAATAAATTAACAAAAAAAATAAAATACAAAGAAAATAAAAAATATATATAGGAATCATGGAATTGGTAGTTCGCAATCGTATTGAGGACATAAGAAAAAAACACAATGCGACCTTCGGCGGTATTTCGTTTGACATAGCCAGCGTTTCTGATGACTCTGAAGTTGAGCCATCACCCATACCCGGGGAGAGCTTAGAGCAGCTCCCCATAGACTTCCCGCTGGCGGATCACACGGACCCGTCATTGTGTCGGGATGGGTTTCTGAAGGATCTTCTGAAGGAGCACGATAGGCAGAGTGCTTTGCTGCGTCTCTCCTTACGAAAACCGACGGGGATCGAGGAGGTTGAGGATGTTCGGACTATGATTGCTCGCCAAACGTTGGCCGCTTTGAATCCGGCCGAGAGTCTGGCCATGCTGCAGTTGGCAAGGAGATTCCGGGGAAATACCAAGCGCAAGACCGTGGAAGAGATCATCGAACGGATCCGGGGACGGCAGTCGGCGATGTTGCAGCTCGGGTTGGAGTGCCAATTGGCCTCGATAGATTATCTTACGAAGATTCTGACCAAGCAGCTGAGCCTCTTCTCGGACCCTGTGCCAGGCAATGTCGAGGACATACCCTTCAATCTATTTCGCTGGTCGTTGGAGTACTTCGAGGCACGCCTGAACGCCAAACAGCTTTATCTTGACGTAATCCAACGGGAGCGGACAAAGGAGGAACTTGACTGCCTAAAGTTCCGCACGGATCTCTGTGAGATTGACAGCTTCGCAAATAAAATCCTGAAGCAATTCCACGAAAAAGAAGATCTCTGTGGTGGTGTTACTACAACCCTGCGGTAATATTTTATTAATAAGCTTTTTATTATTAATTCCACTTCATTTTCACGTAGTAATGCTTTTTACTATAAAGAGGCTCCTTGGGTTGCTAGTCTGAGATTTTTGGAAAGCTCTATATCGTCCATGACAACAGACAGTCGCGCTACTTCTGTTGGAAGCCAAATGCGAATGCACAATCTCGAAAAGGGAACAATGGATCGATTCGAGCATAATAGTGGTGAGTGGATCTATGTAGTCTGAAAGACATCGTAAGGACTAACAGACTTTTTTTCTGCCTTCCACAGCTCTTGACCCTATCGAGGAGCGCTACCAAGTGAATTGGATCAGAAGCTGTGCTGACCAGCGAATCCAGCGCATGGATCACCAGGAGACTGAGCTACTAGAGCAACTATCCAGCATAAATCAGACATGTGACGTTGATAATGTCGTGCACCTCCACACAGAGACTATGTATTTGCACGAGATTGAAAAGCTGCAGCAGAAGATCGAAGAATGGCAGACGCGCTACGAAGTCGATCTGGAGCAAGCAGAGGTCAAGTGCGCTGTTTCTAAGAACCTGCTGCAAAAGTTGAGGAGCGACATCGTCTTCTTCCAGGAGCGGGAGGAGTTTTATAAGACACGTATTGAAGAGGAGCGCGATAAGATAGACGAGGAAGTAAGTGGTATTCAAATTCTAACGGCCATCTGGATTTCACGTATATTTTATTATCTCTTGTAGAAGAGGATATCTAATATTCCTTCTAAAAGGTCCTCGAAATCATCTAACAAGAAGGCAACCAAGAACACCAAAAGCTCAAAGGCTGCGAGATAAGTTTTTAGAATTGGTAGAAATTCGTAAATGTTTGCAATGAATATATGAAATAAACTTATAACTCATAAAATATGGTGTTCTTCTTCCTATTTTAAATTATAGTACAACTGTTTATTCTTTTATATTTTGTTTAATAGTTTATTATTAATATAAGTTTCGTGCTTAAATTCTCGTTTTGAAAATTTTCAAAACAAATGTGATTTAAGCTTCAAAATTTACACGATCAACAAATACAACAAAAAAAAAATAAAATAAATTAATTAAAAAAAAGAAAAATTCAAACTTTTAAACACTAAGGGGATGGATTTTTCGAAGTTGCAGGAAGAGTTCTACAAGGATGTGGCAGCGAAGAGGGATACGGCGGAAAAGAAGGACATAAGGCCTGATAAGAAGGAGAAAAGGTTCTCTGAAAGGTCTGTGGAAAAGCCAGTAAAGAAGCAGGTAAGGTCTGAGGAAATTAAGGCGGAACAAGAAGAAGAAAAGGAAGAAAAAGATGAAGAAAAGGATGAAAAAAGGTTAGCAACCTCCGTCACTGGATCTGAAAAGATTGATCTGGGAGAAGAGGAAGAGGACGATGGGGTTGGGAGCTTGGAATCCCCCGAATATATGGGAATCAAGTTCCCATTCCCTGAGCAGACAGACCCATCCATGTGCCGAGACGAGTTTATCAGGAGCATCCTCGTGGAACAAGAAGAAAAATATTCAGAAATAAAGCGCAGGACGACAGCATTCAAAAAGGGAACTTCACTCGACCAGCCGAAGTTGCTTTATACTGTTTCTGGTGAAGTAAACCCTGAGGCTCTGGTACTATCGGTACTGAGAAAGTTCCGGTCCTCCCTATTCCATACTGGCTTGTCCCTCAAGCGGTCCACCAGTTTCAGGAAGTCCTCCGCAGGGCCCCGGAGCACATTGCTTTTGAACTTGAACCGTGACGTCCAGAAGGCGGCCATTGAGTTCCTCTCGGTGCGCGTGCTTAAGCAGCTGCGTCTCTTCACGAGTCCTTGGCCAGGCGAGGTCAAGGACATACCGTATTTTTTGTTCAATTGGTCGTTGGAGTACTTCGAGTCACGACTGTACATGAACCAGCTCTACCTCGACGTAATCCAACGGGAGCGGACAAAGGAAGATCTCGACTGCGTCAAGTTCCGCACGGATCTCGTGGAGATTGCTAATATCATCTATGATATGCGGGACGAGTTTTCCAATGATAAAAATTTGTGCGATCATGTATACCACATTTTGCGGTGAGTAAGTTTGTTAGTTACCTAAAGAAGCCAATTAAGACACTCTATTACTATCCCTTAAGCAACGCGATGTACCATCGAAATGCGCCCTGGATACAAGGACTAAAGGAAAAGCAGAAGGAGCGAGATCAGCTGAGTCGTCACAAGATGGTGCAAAGTTCGAGTAGCGCCTACTTTATGGTGGCCCGAGAAACAAACATTCTAGATCGTTTCGAAAATTCTGCTGGTAAGAATATAATTTCTGAAATCAGGGTGCTTGATATTAAATCACACTATTCACAGCTTACGATCCCATCGAACTGCGCTACCGGGTAAACTGGCTCAACAGCTGCGCGGATCAGAGGCTATATCGCTTCCAAATGCGCGAGGACGCGCTAAATACGGAACTGGAACAGGTCACCAATCAAATGAACTTGGACACCATGGTACAGAACAACATGGAGTTCATGTATGGCAACGAGATAGACAAGGCTAAGCGCAAGATCCAGGAGTGGACGGTGCGCTACGACAATGATCTGGAAAACGCGGAGGTTGCTGTGCAGATGACTAGACTAGCCCTCCAGAAGTACAAGGACGACTTTAAGTTCTACCAGGAGCAGGAGGAAATGTTCAAGCGGCGGATAGCGGAGGAGAGAGAGCTTATGGCGACGGAGGCGAAGATTCGCCAGGAGAAGCAGGTGGGCATTTCTAAGATATTAAGACTCCATACTCCATCATAAACACATCTTCCTTTCCATTTTAGGCAAAGGAAACTCAGCAAGTTGTGGATGTGGAGGCGACCGTGAGGGCTATCGAGGATGTCTACAAGCCACCTCCACCAAAAAAGACCAAAAGGAAAGGATCCAAATCCTAAGGCTCATCAATATTCGGCAAACTTATTTATGTTGGCAACCCAAACAACGAAATCATCAACCGAACAGTTTAGGGCATGAACTTAGCCCCGAAAGGGTTGTTCTTCAGGCCTTCAAAGTCACTGTCGAAGGGATCAGGATCAGGGAACCGGGGCATTTATTGAATCGGAGTGGATGGAGAGTGGGTGGCGTGGGAGTTGCGCCAAAACTTAGGTCAAACATTTACCATATTCATTATTTTTGCTGGCGGAGACAAATGAAATTACAGGAAAACGATTCCGGGGTAGGTGGGAAGGTCCCCCTTTCGGGAAATTGCAGTTTTAGGAAATCGAATTATGTGCAGTTTAGTAACCCGTAGTAACCTTCGCCCACACCCCACCATGGAATTAAAATACGTAGCAATAAGGATGGCCATGCATAGTTATTTTATGCGCCGTGGCAACATAGCTGCGCCCGCGTTTGTTACCTGGTTGGCGGGCTTGTATTTACGCTTAGAAAATAAGGAATAGAAATTTTTCATCGGCAGCCAGAGGCGGTTCGGGCGAATCCCTGCGGAATGCCGGCAAATCTTCGACCCGCGACAAATGGCAGTACCCACGAGGACTGGAAGGTGTTCGAAGTGTTGTGTGGCCCGGAAAAGGGCTTCAAGTCCCGCCCAGATACGTCGCCAGCTCGTAAGCCTACGTTTCCATCTTGCCAGGTGAGTACCAGGCCTCGTCCGTCGCCAAGGAGGCAGTGGCCATCAGTCCAAAATTAGTCTGGCGGAATCGTGTGCCAAATTGCCATGTAAAAACGGGGGGGCAGACATCATATCAGGCTAGATTTATGAGAATTCGCAATTGAATAACGACTTTTGTTCGCTGCCTTTTATGTTTTTCAAATTTATGCGGTTGTTAGGGGAACTAATGGTTATTTCCGGGGGGATTTGCATAAAATTTGATGAGTTACAGTGGTTGTGATTGCAGCCAGGCTCTGAAAAGGGTGCATAATTAGTGGGCCCGATTGGGGAAAGAAGGGGTATTTCACATGTCTTCTTACTCTTAATACCATAACATAAAAACAAGTTTAATTTTTGTACTTATTGGTGAGCTATCTCATCGTCCTGTTAGCCCACATATTCTGCCGACTCCACAATTAACTTGGCCAAGCTTATCGAATGCTTAGCACCTTTTCTGTTCCCAATCGCCCCTTTCCAAAGTGCAGACAATTGGCCAAAAGTTGCACACCTCATTTTCCGCTTCCGGCCGAAGCGAGCATTTTCCAACGTGAGGAACAAAGCCCATGAACCACCCGGAACCCGATACCCATCCCCCCTAGAATCCGCAGTCGCGTGTGCGTGAGTCCGTTGTGGATATTGCATCGGATATTTTCAGCACTTGGCGCCATGTGAATGACCCAAATAATCCAAACAAACTGAAAAGTTTTCCGAATGTGTAAACGTGGCTGAAATGGTGTAACTTCCCAGTCCCTCTTCCCTTCCCTGTCCCGGTCCTGCCCCTGCCATTGAGCTCGTTTTCACTTGGAGCATAAATTGTAGCATTGTGTGATGTTATGTTGAAGTAAATTCCTCGGTGCCATGCATCGGTCTTCCCCATTCCCCCTGTTTTTCCAGTTGTTAGGCAGAGGTTGTTTGGTGGGCTCCCAGGCCAGGCGTTCCTCCGAACTCTAAGCTTAGTCCTTCGAAGGCTCTGACTGAGCACGGTTGCTTCGGTCCGGTGGAGTTTCTGGAGTGCTTGGCTTGAACAATGCCCAGTGACAATCATTTGCATCACCACCACTTGGGACACAGTGGTGGGCTGTCGCCTCATCATCATCATTTGGTAGGGTCTTCCTCTACCATCCCTTAAGGAATATATAGTGATTCTTCTGGAAGTGCAAGGGAACTTTGAAGTTTTATAAGTTCGAGGGATGGGACTTCCTATGGATTCTATTTTGGGCCAACTTATCCGATTTACTTATCCGAAGCTAGCTTTCCTTTCTTGATATTTTCACCTCTAGTTGGATACGTCCTGTGGCACTGCGGGAATCTCAGTGACCGAGCATCATCATGGTCTGGACATAACCACCACTTTGCGCAGTGAACTGGCTGCTCTGTCCTACAAGAAGGAAAGGTTAACTGGAGAGGTAACTATTATTATGAACCAAAATATTATGTATAATATATATTTTTTCAACAGCTTGCTGAAACCCGAACTGCTTTGTGCAGCAAGGATGCGGACATCGAGAATCTACGTTCACAGGCTGCCAGACAAACGGCACTCATCGGATCCCTCCAGAGCCGCCTCCAAAATGCGGAGAGCCGAGAGCAGGCGGTACAGGCCAGGTGCGATTCCACCATCCAGACAGTGCAGCGAGAGAAGCGAAGCTCCGATGAGAGAAACAAGGAGCTCATCTGCAAGATCCAGCATTTGGAGTCCCATGTGGCCAGCGAAGAGTCCCACAAGGAACAGGCTCAGGCCCAGTTACACGACCTCCTGCGGCGCCTGAGCATAAGCCTTGGATTGGGGGTGGATGTGTGCGAGGGCGGTCCGAAGAACGCCCATGCCACGCCCGAGTGCATCGTATCGCGGGCCGAGGAGGTGATGGTGGAGCTGCAGCGAGCCAAGGCCAAGGTCAGCTCCACCTGCGACACCCTCAGCTCCTGCGAGAACGAGCTGCTCAATCTCAAGTCATTGGCTAACATCGAGAGGCAGCGTCTGACGGCACAGTTGGATGGGGCTGGAAACCACAATCACGAGCTCGAAGGACGTTGCCGGCAGTATGAAAGGGATCTGCAGATCCAGAGGGATCGCCTCACTGAGTCGGAGATCAACGGGGAGAAGCTCAAGGAGGAGCTACGGGGCTTTGAGTCGCGCTGTCATAGACTCCAGAACAACCTGGACCGGATTCAGGGCGATCGGCTGCAGTTCTTGAGGGGACTGAGCAACCTGCTCAACGTTCCCGAGCCTTGCGAGACCCTCATAAAGGAGAAGCTTCGGGAAACTCTGGCGGAGAACCAGGCAATGCAAGCGGTTAGTATTGATTTTCGTTATTGTAGCTATTTTTTCTATATTTTTTTTTAATTTGTGGCACCTAGCAAATGCATTCTCTCCGGGATCAGCTCACTTCGGAACACGATAAGCTGAAGGAGACCCAACAGACCACCGAGTGTCGCCTCCGCTCCGGCGAGGCACAAAAATGCGAGCTTTCCGATAGATTGGAGAAGTGTCATGCCGAGATTCATACACTACGAAAAGATCACATGGGCCTGTCGGAGTTCCTACAGCGCCTGGCCACCGCCATGAACTGGAGCGAATGCTCCGCCCCACCGGCTTTGGGCGCGGATACCAATCTGATGGCCGAGAGTCTGCTGGAGCGGGCCGAGCGTCTGACGGCACATTGCGAGCACGAGCTGGCCCACCACCACCATCATCACCACTCGCCGGAGAAGGGCGGCTGCTGTGACCACGCACACCATGGACAGGGGAAGCTGCGGCGGGAGAGGTCGTGCCACGACATTCCTCTGAAGGAGAGCAGCAGTGTCTACAATCTGCAGCGCAGGGTGCGGGTGCTCAGAGAGCAGGTGCAGCGGCGGGATCTACACCTGGAGCTGCTGCGCCGGAAGTTGGCCATCATCGAGGACGGGGCCCGTGGCAAGTGCATGCTCCAGGGTGAGCGGGACGACGCGGTGTGCCGCGCCAAGAAGGCGGCCAAGCAGGTGGACAAGTTGAGCGCCCAGCTGGCGGACGCCCGATCCCAAATCGCCGAGGTGAAGGCTCAGCTGGCCGAGGCCGTGGAATACAAGATCACCTCGCTGGAGAGGGCACGCAAAATCGACGAGCTCTCCACCCAAATGTGCGACCTGGAGGATGAGAAGACACGACTGCTTTCCCAGCTGAATGCAATGAAGGAGCGCTTGAAGTCCTCCTGTGAGTCTAACCAGAATCGCAGGTGCCGCGATGAAGCGTTGATTAATGTGAGTTTGTAATCCGTATCTTTGGAAAATGTTAATTTTTATTTCTAAATTCAGTCCATGCGCGACGATGTAAACCGGCTGAGCTCGCAGCTCTCGGATGCCAACCAGCGCCTGTCCCACCTGCAGTCCTTCCGTACCTCGGTGGCAAGGACCCTACACCTGAGAGATCTGCCAGAAACCGATCTACTGCATCGTCTCCAGGCCCTGTGCTCAGCCCATCAGGAGTTCACGTTGTTGTCGAAACGGTACGAGGCCGCTTCCCCCGTTGGGGATCATCCGTGTCCGCGGTATGATGACCCCATACCTCCCACCGCCCACTGCCGACCTCCCAGGGACCTCAGTCCGGCGTCCTTCCACCACAAGACCCCCACTCACCATCCGTCAGAGCACCATCATGGGTCGAACAGCCACATCCACAACCACAGTGGTCACGGGCATGGACACGGACACGGACATGGCTCTGTATCGGGATCCCATGCCAGACGACAACGCAGCAAGAGCAGGGACAAGCGGCTCCACGACGAGTGTTTCGACTCTGATGTGCATCGTCTGCACCATGGGTGCAAGGAGGAGCTACTGGCCACCGGATCCGAGGACGACTTCGACTTCAAAAGCAAGTACTGCTGAGAGGACTCTGAAAACTAAACCCATCCGCTATGCATTTATATATTTTCTGAACAAATTGCTAATCAAAATTTATGGGACTAATCCGCGTTCTAATTGGGTGGGTAGGGATAGGAGGGGAAGGACTCTTCCTCGGTGCACGCCCTGCTAGTTCCGCAGGTCCAGCAGCACTCTGGGAACTTGAGCAACGTATCCATGGCCTGGTTGTCCTGACAGCCACTGCTCGGAAGAGTGTTAGGGCAGCTGTAGGATAGTTCATTAACGATTCTTAGTCTGTGAAGGATATCTAGAGACTATTCTTACTAGTATACATAGGCGAGTCCTTCGGCGTTCATGCAAACAGTGGTGCCGCAAGTGTTGGGGTCATTGACCTCCTCCCCAGGCTGGAGGGCAAAGATGTCGTACTTTTTCTTTTTGCCAACACGGACATGGATCGGATAGCACTGACCAGGATATTCTAGAGGGTACATTTACAGTTTAAACTTAATAATTTAATTAACTAAACTTACTAGAATCATGTAGTTTTTTAACAAATATCATAGACTCCAAGAGGACCACAAAAATCAACGAAACACAAATAAAAACTATGAACTTCATTGCGGAGTGATCATCAGACAACTGATGAAAAGGCGTTAGAAACCCTCTCCAAAAGCTTACAGAATAAATAAATAATGTCTAGAATTTCATTCCCAACAAGCAACCTTTTCTATTAGTGTTTTCATGACAAAAACTTGTCGTTGCCTCACTTTTTAACGCACATTAACAAGTAAAGGTATCAAAATTCTGTTCCTCATAATTTTAAATGTTGCTATTGTCGCTGTTTTCTGGTATATCATATACCAGTATTTCATCAAATAAGATTACACATTTATTTTAAAAATGGCCCAATTTCATGTAAGTAGAATGATGTAAGAGTCGTGTAATGTAATGTAAAATGTAAAATGCACAGGTTCCACAAACTGCCACGCTGCGAAGAGGCGCTGTTAAAGTGTAACCTCGGAAAGGGCCACGACCTTAGTACACTGCAACAAAAATACACTTTCTACGCTTTTGAAAATACTTTCATATAATACACGTAAAACTTGACGCCTTGATGGACGATACTCTCTGTGAAAGAAATTATGCAAATAGGTAATGTGCGAAAGCATCGCATCTGAAAACTGTCAAATAAATCAAAAATGGACGACCACTTGCCACTGCAACCCGTTTTTCCGGCCAAGTTCGAGCCCAGGGCAACGGTGGCGCCTGGAAACGAGCAATTAATCAAGAGTTCAGTAAACGCTTTTAATGCGAGTCCCGGAGAGCAGTCCACGTCAATCAAGATGCGTATTTTTGCATGTTCCAAATTACACAACACGTGAGACCTGGGACAGACTCGCCACAGACGACACCCGGAGCAATGAACTTGGACTGCCGCGATCGCCGTCTTGCCCGGCTACCCTCTGGACTTGGATCTGGAATCACGGGAAACAGTTCCTTTGCTCCAACTACACTGAGATCAAAATATTCTGACAGCTATTAAATGGGAAACTGTGTTCTTGCCTATTAAATATTGGCATTATTCTTGCAGTGTCTGTATTATGCGGAAAACACGTTTAAGGTGGGCCCAGGGGGATGAGGGTGATTGGCATATGTGTGCCCGGGTCGTCCCCTCCAGTTCTGGAAGATCTTGCCACATGAGCCGGGCATGTGAGTTGCTGGCAGCGGGGAGCCCATTTCGTTTTGGCTTGCAACAGGTTTGGCTCTTTGATCTGCACTTCCCCCCTATCTCGTGGCGACTTTTGATCTTTCTGAGGAGTCCCAGGGAGTAGGAGGAGTCCCACCGTGGAGCCGGAGGAGATGCGGCCATTAGAGCCGCAGTCACTCAGGTGTTGAAGAAGCCAGACTGGGGGAAGACAGGGCCCATCCCATAATTAATATCGTTGAGAATTTGATTTAACACTTACGCTCCAAGCAAATAGCTTGAGAGTCGAGGGATCACTTTTAAGTAAGTTTTAAATATTTCTATTTCTATTCACTTAAATTTAAACCAAAATGGTATATGTATTTCCTTAAGGCCTTTCATCCACAAAGGGCCAGCCCACGGGAATGCTCTCTTCTGACCAAAAACTAGAACACAGGCTATGGAAATGGGAACAAGTTTAAGCCAGAAAAGCCAACACGATGCGTGGAGGGGCCAGAATAAATATATGCTCAGGCCAAGGGGCTAGGGGCGGAGGTCACAAGTGCCTTTGGTGTCACACGAAATTGTTTACAAATACAGAACACGCGTTGAAAAGCTGCCTTAGGAAAAAAATAGGAACCAACGCCTTACCTTGGAGCTCCTCTTTCAGACTTAATGGTTTTTTCTTTTTGGAGCACAAAAGATCCGGTGGCAGCAGCAGCATCATCATCATCATCATCTGGTGGGTGCCTGACTGGCATCTGAGATGATTTTAATGCTGTTGATTGTGGGCTTGCATTGACATTTTTGCCAACTTGCCACATTCCTGCTCTAGCCCCCACCCTCCTCTGAGTTCTGTCGAGATTTGTTTAAGCCACAAGCTTCCGCTTATTGTTTGCTGGCAACAATTAAGCCGCACTTCTGAGCCAGTCGACTAAAATAATCAAAATGTTTGTGGCTCGCCCAGGCACCCACAGTCCCCCCGAGATATACACCTGGATTTCCAATTTATCTATTAAAAAAATATAAATTCAATCATTTGTTTTTCAGTGTATGGTGTGTGTGGGGGGAATCTGTGTGTTTGAAACCGAAAGCAATGCAATTTTTGAATTTTCCACAAAGTTGAAAGCTGAGCCGGAGTCTGAAATGAATTTGCATGTTTTCCAGGGATCAGTAATCCGGTTCACAGGAATGGCAGTTGCGGAATCATGGGGATTGCTTCCCCATTAGCCCGTTTACGGAGAGTACAGAGTACGGACAATGGAATCCCCCATCTAAAATGCAACCATAGGATATTACACAAACGCACACACACGGAATTCTGGAAAGCCAAACAGCATTTTTGGGGCTTAGCAAGTTTTTGATTAAAACGGTTTGCTTTTCAATTCGAATGATGATGAGTTTTGGGTGAGTTTTGGGGAAATGAATTTGATAAACTGAGCGAATCAAATACATATTGGAAACTCACAATCCATACATTAACTCAATAAGCACTTAAAAATTGCAACAAATATTAGCATTTAAATGGAGCCTTTATAGTCGCCTATATAGTCGACCCATTAAGCCACTGCATCGCCAGACACTCCACCCACTAGACCCATTTTGGAGCTTAACCCACTTCCTGCGACGTAATTCCCTTCCATTGTTTCGGCTTTTCTGCGATTAATCAAGGTCGTGAGTTAATTACACTTTCTGCAATGGGAAGCCGAGTGAAAACAATTGCGATGGCATTGCATCAGGCGGTTAGACCCATCAGGGGCCGTCTGCAGGGAGCTGTGGTGTTGATGGGTGATGTTGGCCAAGTCAACATAACTGCACATTATTCAACGAGACGGGCAAAAATGGTTGATTTTAATTGTCCAGCATGAAATAATATATGCGCCCCATAATATCATTAAACGCAAAATAATAAAACAAAGAGCGACCATAAAACGCAAGCCAGGCGGCAGAAAGAGATTGTCGCACGGACGCTACTGCCACTGCCACTCGATGTGTCTTAATTAGCATAAATGTGCATCGTGTGGCAGACACTAGCAGCAGGCCACTAGCCACTTGCCACTGCTGGTTGTGCAACTGGCCGAAAGTGGAATGAATCAAGAGAGATCCAGTGTCAGACGAGTGCACCGCAATACCATTTATTGCTGGCAGCGGTCAATCAGAATCAGAATCAGAGTCGGAGTCGGCGTCGGAATGTGCTCCCGTTTCGGTCCATATCTCCAGTATCCCAGTATCGTATATATATATTTATATCCCCTCAGATCCAGACACATTATTATGCGGGCACACTCCTCTCTCCATGATGGATTTAATTGTCATTGTAATTGGTGGTGCACTCGATGGTAAATAATTGAGTCGATGGGGGCTTGATTGAAGTTTGATGGGCCAGATTATGTCATTGAGCTTGGGGACTTTGGAATTTAAACCGTATCATGATAAGTATTACTCAATACTGATTAATTATCTAAAATAAAAAAGAACTTGGCTTGTTTTCTCTCAGCTTTATTTGATTTTTGCGTTGGTTTGGCTCAGACAAAATAAAAGTTCAGAGATATACAGATACAGGTTATGCAATGCTTAGAGCTACACATATAATATATAGATAGGTTTAATATATAGCGTATATATTCATTATGTAATATGATAGATGTTAAAAAACAGTTTTCCACTTCTTCAGCTTCCAAAACAAGCCTGCAGCCTGCAAGCATTACTCGATCGATATCGGGACTATATGGTATATACCTTTATTAATATATAATTATGGTTAAGTGTTCGATACTAGAAAAGGGTTTACAAAAACGTTAATAGTTATATGTTTATTTGTTAATAGCTATGAAGGGTTCTCCGTAATTCTTCTAATTTTTGTGTTTCTTACAAAATGTAATTTTTTATCAAATCTTGTGTCAGTTACTCGTTTTTCTTCATCTAAAAATTAAAGACGCCTAAATCGTATCACAGATAAATGTGCCACTCCCGCACACATAACGGCCTATAACAGAACTATAACCTATGGGTGATTTGCTGGATTTCTTGTCAGTGGTGCAGTGGGTCAGAGGTCGAGGGTGGAGGGGCCGGCTCAGTTCTGCCACCAGAGGGCGCTCGTGTTCCAGATCCACGCGCCCGACCCTACTCAACGATGCTGCTGGGGGTTCGGCGGCCCGAAGGCTTGCATGCTGTAGTACCGCTCGGAGTCCTCCTTCACCACACTGGTCACGTGATGGAACTGGCACGGGTGCGAAATCTGCGACTTAGGCGGCAGGGGGGCCGGCTTGGCGCGCTTCTGCTTCTTCGGCTTCCGGCCGCCCCCGGTCACGGTCAGGGCTATGTTTTCCGGGTCGCTTACCAGCCTCTCCACGTGCTGCCACAGCTCGCGGGCAGCGTCCGTCGAGTCGAAACTGAAGCCGATCATCTGCTGGTGGTTGCTCGACAGGCACATGGTGTGGAACGAGGGTCCGGCGATCCGGTAGTTGGACAGATTATCGATCCTGTCCGACCAGAGGGCGAAGCACGAGCCCCGCTCAGCCAGCACCAAGGTCACCCGGGGCATGGCACGGGCCCGGGAGTTGCCCTTGTCGTGGAGGATCACCGGGATGCCGGTGAAGACGAGACGCCAGTCGCCGTCGTTGCCGGTGCCTTCGTAGAGATTGGCCAGAGCGCCGCTCACGAAGATCTCGGTGCCCAGGCCGCCGAAGAAGCTCTCCACCTGACCGCGCTCGTAGTCCGAGAGGTTTGTGTTGCTGGTGGTATCCGTGCTGATGGTGTCCGCGTCGATGTCCGAGGCGTTGTACAGCGAGGTGGTGCCGTGGGCGCTGCTCCTCTGGGCCGAGGAGTGCGAGTGGGCGGACCAGTCCGTATGTAGTATCATATCCTCCCGGGGCTCCGAGGACGAGCCGGTGCCCTCGCTGGACTCTGACGGCGGCGCCGAGTCACTCACGGATCCCAGCCGGCGACGTGTCTGCTGCAGCTGGTGCGACATCTGAAAAATGCAAAAAAAAAAGAGCAGAGTGCCAAATTAGATTTCTGTGGCAAAAGCTTTTCGGCTGCGGTTTCGCTCCCAGAAGAGTTAATGCAATTCCCTTTGCCACTCGTCGGCACCTCGCAAAAGTTGGCAACCGAAAACAACAAAAAACGATAGAAAGCATTTTGAGAGAAGGTGACGAAGAGGAGATACCCATTATAACATTTTTATTCAGAGTCTATATAAATAATTTAAAAATATTTTTGGAAAATCGAATCACAAATCAATCAAGGCATTGCGCTCAAGGATCGGATGGAAATCGGCAAAGCTATGGTCATGGCTGGGGGCCATATATGGGGATCGTGCACTTTCGAAGCAACTCCATCGGAAAATTTTGAAAATAATCGATCGAAAAATGTAATCTCAGATTTTGATGCAGATTGATGGATAATCGATTTAGAAATCTTTTAAGGTATTCCGCTGAAGGATTGGATGAAAATTAGGAGAGTTATGAATATGGGCCAGTAAGGAAAAGGGTCGTTTTTCAAGATTCATTCTCTTTCAAAGTACGAATATTCTCCAAAGTCGGAAGCTAAAGGGTGAACAATTGGCAGTCTCAACACCAGTTTCGTTTTCGATTCGGGCTCCCGCTCCACGCTTCCCCTAATTTGTTATTTACTTTGTTGCACTTCTGCAATTGCTGCCAAATAAAAAAGTCTGAGGAATGGCTATACCGGTATAGAGCGCTCTGTGGTCGCTCTGCTGGAAATTAAACACAATCAATTTCCGCTCTAGAAACTCAAATCGTAAACAGAGAATAATTCGCATATTTATGCTCACTGAACAATTTGCCAAAATTCATTCAGTTATTGTTGGTCGATTCGGAATCGCTTAAATAATTATTGACAGGTCGGGTTCATCCAGTAATCGATTAGTGAGTCAAGTGAGTGTTTATTGGGGTTTCGAGTGGCAGACTAAAAGGGCATTTACCTGAAAGTTTGGCCAATTTAAAAAGGACAAGTAAGTCATCCAAGTTGTGAGTAAATAAACAAAAGAGTCTCTAACTAATCCAACTAAACCAATTAGGATTCCGGCAGAGTGATACATTTGCATGGAAACTCCCAGGAAATCTACATATCAAAGACCGCACGTCCTATGCAAATACCCCAAAAATGTATCACAGGCAGGGCCAACACTACGTGTACTTACGGCCAAAGCGAAGTCCTAATGAATATGAAGCGTTCAAATTTGCTACTCAAATACTCAGCACCGACTAGCTGGAAAGTTTGGCGAGGCACGTGGACATTGGCACGTTTTAATTAGCGCCGCAAATTGCAGGTCACGGCGTAATTAAATTATTTAAATTGCTAATTTTCCGAGCTCCCATGAGGCGGGGGTGGAAGTGAAACTCGAAGCCCGAAAGTGGAAAGTGCTAAATATTCGAACGTGTTTTCGAAGTTGTCACCGCCAATAAATAATAATCAACAACTATGTGAGGGCCTTTTGACATGTATCAGCGAGGAGGAAACTTCTCCAGGACACGCTCCTTTGGCACACTTTCGGGAGCCAGAAACTTTTCTGTTGGCAACTTTGTTTGCCTTGCCGGAAGACGCTCAGATTGTGGGGAATGCTGCGAAGGATGCTGCAACATTAACACGGTTATCTATAATTTACACGCACAGGGGAGCCAGCGGAAGGACGAAGGACGAAGGCTCCTTAACTGCGGTGATTTCTGGCTGCTGGCAGATGCACATTTATTGTGCTATTACTTTTGCGGTCCTGAATGTCCTCTGCCCATCCCAAAAGGCATCCGGCCTGCCTCCCCTGAGTGTTTTTTTACGTGTCCCGGGCTTGGCAGCCGAAAAAGTTTATCGCCACAGTTGCGGGGGAAACGGTAGGATTTTTATCCTAGCTTCCTTTTCAGCCTGAATGGGCTCTATTTTTGTGACTTGTTCTGTTTGGAAACTCGCATATATATCCCGGCAAAGATTAATTGCCTCTCACTCTGCCTACCCTGGTTCCCTGGCTCTGAAAACTTGGCAAATATATTTAGTGCCGAGATTTATGTAGCTTCATTACGAGCCTCCATCACCCCGGCCCCCAGACAGCCCGAAATCTCACCCCCTGGGGAGGTCCACCTCCACGCTCCTGCCTTGTCTATGTTTATCGAACGTTTTGGTCAAACAATTAAAAATATTGTCCCTCTTTCGCTATCTCAGGGCCTCTGTGGGGGCCACTTTTTATTGTTGTCATGGCAGCCGACTACCAAACGAATATTTAATGTCCTCCCCCTAGTCCTCACCCACTTTAGCTCCAAACAGACCTTGGGAATATCGAAGTTCAATGTCAGGCCCGACCGTACCATGCGGCGTATGCGTAATTTCTTGCTTTTATTTACGACCTCGTGTGTGTTTTCAGCTAATAATCGAAAAAAATCAACACTGGCTAAAATAAGCAGCAAAGACTGGCCATTATTTATGGCTATTATATTTACCCATTCCAAGTTGGCCAATTAATTGGAAATTGTGGTGTCTGTGCGTGCAAGTTGTTCGGGGTTCTTTGGTAGTTTAAATATTTAGAGAGGGGAAAATTAAAGTATGCTTTCAATTTGTGAATGCTTTAAAGACAAAAAGCATTTTCAGGTCAGGCGTATGCCTCTCCCGACCGCCCTGGGGGATTTGCGAAAAAAACATGTCACAAAATTTCATATTTCACTTTATTTGTGACAGTTGACAAATGTTTGAAATTGACAGCTCCGAGGCTGCTGGGGGTGGGTGGGTTTTAACCAAAAAAGCGGGGCTTGTGGGCTCTCAAAAGAAAGGTAGCCAACACAGGTAGACCGAAGCAAATTTCTCTGCCCAATAGAAGGCCAGGAAATCCCACACACAACACTCGATTGTGGGGCAGGTCAGGGGTCACAAGAGGGGCGGGTCAAATCAAACAAATTGCTGTGCATGTTCAACAATTGAAACCGTTAGGCTGGGGGCGGATCGGGCGTGGTCAGCTAACAATGCCTAGTGGGAAAGTAAAGCAACAGATACAAATACAGTTGGTTGGTTGACTTTGAGGCCTTTATGTTAATTTCTGATTCATTTCCAGCTTGTATTTGTTTTTTTCGTTCGCCGCTTTATGAAAAGCCACTCAAGTGCATCGGAAAATGGTGCGGACTAAGAGCAAACGTGCTGTGATTTAATTTTTTCTGTGACGGAGTCGGTGGCAAGGCAGCCGAGAGCAACAAGGGGCAAAAATTCAATTAAAATGCACAAAGCCTCTCGTCTCGCCTGACCTCGTCCTGCCTCTGCCCCGGCCCCTGCCGCTGCAGCCACTCCTTTCCGCCCCCTTTCTTCCCGGGGACAAGCAATTATAGTTGTTGCTGCCACTCACGTATGTGGGCCCAGAAAAGAGATCCCGGGTTAAATTGAATTTGTTATTAAAACCCAATTTTCATACAAGCATATTTGCACGCTGCATTTTGATGACAGATATGGAGCTGCCGGAGCTGCCAGCACCACTTCCAGGGCCAAACTTCAATCTATTTCAGCCCCAGATCGCGAAATTCCATCAAGCTCCTCTAACCCACGACAAGCGAGAAATTTTCATAACAACAACCGAATATTTTTTCGCATAAACATGCAAATTTCTCGCTCAAGCCCCAGAACCCCCCTTTTGTTAGATGCACTCATCTTCCCAATGAGTAATTTGCATGTAAATATATATTTTTCCTGTTTTTTGCTTTTTAGCATTTGCTCATGAACTTGGCAGTTCATCGTAGTTGCCAGTTCGCAGTTCCCAGTCGAGGAGAACCACAAACTGTCGTACAAAGCTTTGTATTGTTCATGGAAAAATCCTCGGGAGGGACCACACTATTGCCTGTCAAGTGGCTGACTAACAATATACACTCACAAAAAAGATTCATCTATAATAATATTTTATGCACCCAAAACTGAACCAAATTCTTACCGTGTATAGACTGTTTTTCACTCAAATTTCATTTGGCTCTGGGGACAACGTTTTGATTTATGAACGAATTGAAATGGCAACAAAATATTTACGTAACAATTCCGAGGAAAATGAATAAGCCCTCCCCCGGCTTCATGCCCCGCTGTATTAGCCGTATATCCCAGTCGTGGAATAATTAAAATTATATGTGGGAAACCAAACAGCCCATCAAAATATATAGACACGTGTCTGAGCAAAAAATAATACTAAACAAATGCTCCGAGCCTCGATACCAAATGACTTCATATTCGAATGAATCACTGACGTTAAAAGTTGTACATTTTGGTGACAAATCGGCCATAAAATTGAATAAAAATGAAATTCATTAAAAGTTTAATAAATGAATTGTCAGATAAGTTACTTTACGCAAAAAAGCATTTAAATACATCATGACTCTGCGGTTCTGAGCAGTTTCTGAATAATTTCTAAATTATTTTTTGACAATAGTTTCTGCTCCTACAGGATCTGTCGAGTCATGGGCAGGCCACAAAAAAAGGGGGGCCCCTCCCTTATACATTTGCTGACTTTATTCAATTTCAGGCATGACTTGTACGGTTCTTGGCAAGAGAGTGTGGCAACAAGCTGTTGCTGCCATGAGTTGGCAGCATCCACTATTGGCAGATATCAGCCAGAAGTGGCTTTCGGCCAACCCCCGGGAATGGGATGTGGCCTCCTAACCCATAGTGCAACATAGTTGTGGCAAATTGTGTGGAATAACTCGACGCAAGATGCATAAATATGTGGGTTCAGATGCGGGTTCATTTAAATCAAATTCCCACAGGCCATGGCAATTATGTGGGGCAGCAACAAGTGGTTTCCCCAGGGAAGGGTGGAGAGTTCCCCCGCCTCCTTCCTCCGGAAAATTGCCTCCGGTGCAACAACGATTTGAGTGCATTTTCAGCGGCTTTGTGATGTTTTTTGTCGCTACCTTTTTACACAATTTGCATTTTTTGCAACTTGCAATGGGCGTGATTAACAAGTTTTGCTTTTTTTTTTTTGCCAACTTGGTCTGGAGTGGAGTGGAGTGGTCGGAGAGGACTGCCTTTATTCACTTGGCTAGGCATTGAAATTGACACTTTCGAAGCAGCCTGGCTAAAACGATAATTGCCTGGCATCAGCAGAAAAAAAATGAGAGACCAATGCGTAGTGGAAATCGTAATTGGCAAGGAGATTGTTATGAAAGTTTGCACCTAACATGGAACTGGAGGCTCCAATTACAAAACTATGAACGGCAGGAAGTCAATAAACTTGGAGGGCTTCTTGCGGCAATTGCCAAGACACACCCGGAGATGCTAGACCTCAGCTAGTCCAGGTCCCATTGATTAAGCTCCAAGATTATTAAGTTCCATTGAGACATGTCTGCTGACGCTGCGTTTTTAAAGAGATTAGGTGGCTTACTTCCCTGGAAGATGCAGTCTTATCAGGGGCTTCTGGGAGCTAGAGAGTGTAAACAAACTGATAAGAAACGCCAGAGAGAGGCCTGATTTAACCCCCCGAGAGAGGTGGAATATAAACAAGGCCCACCTGAACTAAATTTAGAAGGGTTTTCAGATAGCGTTTATCCCCTATATGGACTGTAGGACCCCCAGGAACCTGTTCTACCCCTCTGTGCAGGCACAAAAACTGGCACAGACTCTGATAATAACATGGTACAGCCCCTCTCGAATAAATTACTATCAGGACGACTACAAAGAGAGGATCGAGAGATAACCATATAAGACCCTATGTATATGTGTGTGTGGAGTGATAGCAATGCCCGGTATTTGGGTTTTTGTTGCCGCGATTTCTGCTTGGGTTTCAGTTTGTTCGGTTTGGGACAAGATTGACTTGCAATGTCAGTTGCCAGACGGGCGGCGAGTCGATCGCGACTTTCGATTTCGTTCGGCACCCGCGGCCCAGCCATTATCATTCTGGCTGTTTCACGGAGAAAAATTTTGATTCATTTAATTAATTGGGCGATTGGCTATCGATTATAAAACGTATATTAGGTTTTGACTTTTGGCCAGGCAGTGGAAGAAAGTTTCTTGACAGTTTCCTGACAGTTGAAGTTTACTGAAAGTTGGGTCTCTCTTTTGCGTAAAAGTAATTAGTAACTTTTCTTTCGGTGCACTCCGCTGGCCCTGCCAACTCAGGGTAATTATCTCCTCCGAGTTCCGCGTCCAGACGTCCTCAGAATCGTCTTCAGCTTCAGTCTGTCAAGGCAAGTCGAAAAAGCAACATGTGGCTGCTCCTACCCATCCTACTCTACTCGGCTGTATTCTTGTCCGTGCGGCACATCTACAGCCACTGGAAGCGGCGGGGATTTCCCTCGGAGCGGGCTGGCATCACATGGACTTTCCTGCGGCAAGCCTACCGGCGGGAATTCCGACACGTGGAGGCCATCTGCGAGGCCTACCAGGCGGGTAGGGACCGTCTCCTGGGAATCTACTGCTTCTTCAGGCCCGTGCTGCTCGTGCGGAGCGTGGAGCTGGCCAAGACGATCCTCCAGCAGTCGAACGGGCATTTCAACGAGCTCAAGTGGGATTGCGTGAGTGGATACCGTAGATTCAACCTGCTAGAAAAGCTGGCTCCCGCGTTTGGGGCCAAAAGACTGGCGGATATGTTCGTGCAGGTCCAGAAAGTGGGTGATCATCTAATCAGCCACCTCATGGACAAGGATCAGGCCAAGGAGGGACTCCTTGAAGTGGACATGCAACAGATCTTGAAAATGTGAGTTATAGAAAGTGATAGTATTCTCAGTCCTATAATTTCTTTTCATTTAAGTTATTCCATTAACGTCATCGGCAACCTCATCTATGGCTTGGATGTCAACAATTTCGAGCAAAAGGATCATATTTTCACAAGCTTCCTGAGTCGGGGACATTCCACCATCCAATCCTTGTAGGTATTTCCGGTCGTAATACAAAATAGGGATTAAATAAGAAATATTTCCAGCACTCTAAGCCGTCTGCCACAGAAATCCTCCTTCACCTACCGACTGAGGGATCTCATAAAACAAAGCGTCGAGTTGCGAGAGGATCATGGTCTCATACGGAAGGACGTACTCCAACTTCTAGTGAGATTTAGGAATGGCAACGAAGTCAGTGGCGAAAAGTGGCAGATAGAAAAAAATAATGGTGTGTTCTTAATTAAAAAAGTAATTATTTAGATCATAATACTTATGTTTTTTATATTTCTCAGATCAAGAAAAGTGTCTCTCCATTAAGCGGCTGGCAAAGGTGGCTGAGGATCTGCTGAAGATGTCCTTGGACTCTGTAGCCTCCACGGCCACCCTCACCCTCTTTGAGATCCTACAGGAACCCCTGATTGTGGAGAAACTCCAGGCGGAAGTCAGCGATCTGAGTAATGAGAATGGTCAGCTGAAGTTTGAGGACCTCGACGGCCTTAAGTACATGGATATGTGCTTGAAAGGTATGGGGAACTCTATTTTTCGTGAATTTACATAATACTCATGGAGATTCCTTCACAGAGACTGTCCGAAAATACCCGCCAGTGCCCATTATTGAGAGGATTTGCCGGAAGACATATTCCCTGCCCAACTCCAAGCTCACCATAGACGAGGGCAAGACCCTGATGGTACCTCTACTGGCCATCCACAGGGACGAGAGGTACTTTAGTGAGCCCATGAAGTACAAGCCCCTCAGATTTCTGGCGGAGAATGGAGCAGGTCCCTGCCAAAAGGAGAGCAAAAACAACGCCTTCATAGGCTTCGGCATTGGCGGGGCCCAGTGCGTCGGTAAGGAGCTTCAAACGTGGCCATGAAAGCTGTTTCTAAACATAATTCTTTCCCAAATTATAGGCCAAAACTTTGCCAAGCTGGTAATTAAAGTGGTGCTCGTCAAGCTCCTGCAGAACTTCCGCCTGGAACTGGATCCGAATCTGGCCGAGACCATGGAGGTCACCCACCAGCCGGCGCCCTTCATCCCGACTCGGGACGGGCTGAAAGTAAAGTTGAGGAGACGCGAAATAAAGCCCACATTTTATCGCTAAACTAAGTTAGACTCTAAGGAAACCCTTTAAGCTGCCAAGTCCTTTATTTTGTGCATCCTTTTCAACACTTTGTTGGCACGACACCTGAAATTATGCTATAAATAAAATCCAGTATATTATGGTCGCAGAGTTCCGCCATTGTTGTCCTTGCCGTTCTTGTCTGCCTGATCCTGTTTGCCTCTCGCTCGCTTCGTTAACTTTGCAAAATGCCAAAAGGTCCTCGGGCACACCGTGCGTATACGTAACGTCACCCTGACGCCCGAGCTCCCGACGCATTAAATTAGTCATTCCGATGTGTCTGTTGTTGTTTACGTCTTTTATGTACGTATAGTATACACGATTTTGGGGCGATAGCATCTCGGGCGGAAAAGACATGTGCTTCCATTCAAGTTTATCATTAAATTTGATTTGTTTTGTTCCCAATCCGACCTGACAGGACCCCCTCTCTGCCCCAAAAATAAGCAAGAGTCACATCCGTGTGTCCGTTTGAAGCACTCATCTTCCGAACACTCCACAAATATACTATTGATTTTGTAAAGCTTTCTCCCAGTGCCTCTTCAAGCCTGAGCCGTCGACGGGGGTGCGGCAATCAGGCCTGAGAGGCGCCTCTAATGATGCCGCAATTAGGCTGCATTATGGACACATTTATCATCCACAGACCGAGATAGAGATGTCGCAAACAAATGACTCTAATGAGTGCGTAAAGTGTTTTACATTAATGAAAACTTTTGGCTAGCCCCGGACCCCCAGGGACCACCACAAAAAAGCCATCAAATTAATTGTGGCCGAGTCGGAGCTAAGCTTTTGGGGATAAATGACCTGGAAAGTGTCGGAAATCGTGTCGGAAAAGAAAACTTTTCGACTTCTGGCCTGTCCTGGCCGGGCATTAAAATTGAAATTCAATCAAACGAACAGGGTTCTGGGAATAGGGTTGCAGGACCCTAACAATCACAAGCCCCCTGACCTGGGGGAAGCGGTGCTCTTCACATGTTGTGACCCAGTTTGTTCGCCGGGTGTGGCAAGCGAGGCAAGTGTCGAATATAAATTGCACGGAGATGGCACGGAGTGGAAGAAACTCCGGATGCGGCAACTCCCTTTGGCACAATCTTGGCTGCCATTGTCCTGGTTACATTTAAACATTACTCATTCCACATTAAGCGGTCAAATGGCAGCCACCCAGCCCCGAAAACTCCTCGCAACTCGAATTTAAAAAGCAAGTACAAAGTTGCTTTCATCGTCGTGTTTGGATGGAGCATAAATTATGGGAATTATGCCACGCAGAAGCATACAATTTTCGTTTCTTCGCGAATAAATTATGAAATATTTTCCCCAGGGGACTCTGCCGGGGAAGAACACATCCAATCCTCTTGCTAATTTTCGTGTAAAGTTGTTCTCCAATTAGGCCTGTTAGCTTACCATGATTTCTGGATCTGTTGTCGAGGTTAACTGCAAGGAGACAAAAAGTGGAATCCATTAGTCATATGCCTGAATACGGAGCTCAAAACTAAACTTGAAACTGAGGCACTGATACCGAAATAAAGCTCTCCGCGAGTCTGACATAAAAGGTTATCGGTGCAGTCGCCTTTAATTAGCCAATTGACATATGACTTTTCGGTTTGGCTCTCATTGTTTCTATTTTTCTCTGTTTTTTGTTTGTCTAACAAGTCTATGCGAAGTCTATGCCTAGGTTGTGCAACAGTTTCAAGAGCTTAAATAAATTCAAGTGGCCTAACTAAAGGCTGTATTGTTTTCATTTCAGACCTAAAAATATGAGTCACATTTGCATGAGAAAAAGCAAAATTTCTTCCATTTTTTAGCATGACAAAGATGTTTGAATAAATTGAGTGACTTACGGCATTTCTCTGCCATTTCTCAGTTCACGTAATCACCAAATATTGGCCCGAAATCTCAGACCTCTTAGACAAGTCATTTAAAGCCTCAAATTGCTAAACTTATAATTTCATTTTTGTTTCTACTGTGTGCTTGCTAATTGGATGAGAACTTTTCTCTTCCCAACAAATTTTCGAGCGACTCAAGTGGCCATCACATGTGTTTACTGTCGGGCCCCCAGTCCCCTCTGGAGGCAGAACTCTCCCAACTGTGCTCCAAAAACCCGAGAAAACTCAACTCGAGAATAAGTAACCGGTGACCTCCGAGGTCAGCTGTAATAAAACTAAACAAATGTCTGGCCTTTAATGGAGCTCCCCTTACTCTCTTTTTTTTTTAAATATTTGCTTTACAATTAAAGTGTACGAAGATTATAAACATGAGTGCTTGGAGAGTGGGTAGGTCTGTGGGAGGGGGATTAATTCAGACCCATTTTGAAGCTACAATGTTTATTCAGACTATGGTACAAGAAAAGCGACTAGTCGATTGTCTTAAAGGTAGCTTTTTAGTGAGGTCTCACTGTCTCCCGTTCGGCTTAAATTGGGTGTCGCAGTTGGTTTACTTTTTCAATTTGTGTGCGTTGCATCCTCATGATTGCCGCATGGAGTTGCATGCGCGGATGCCGCCATTCAAACTGCATATGACGAGCGGAGAAGCCGCTTGTTTTATTTCTGTATTTTAACACAGGGTGTTGTGGGAGGAGGAGGAGGAGACTGCCTTGCCGCTGGTTGCATGCAGCTGTTTATTGTTGTTGGTGCGGCCTGTGTGCAGTTGCTTTAATTATTGTCAGCCCAACTGTAATTTGTTTGTGTCTGCGGCACTTTCCGTCTTCCCCCGTTTTGGGCTGCGGCCGCCTTTCTTTGCATTACATTTTTATCTGTTTCCGACTTTTAATTAATTTATGTGCCTGTCGTTTTGCGAGGAGAAGGCTTAAATAGTGCGTGGAATTCAGAGTCAAATCCATGAGTGGGGGATTATATCACCTCGAAAGGTTCTTGATCTGGAGCAGAGTGACCCAATTTTCTCTCAGTGCCTGACCATGACCTCTTTGGCAAATCCCTTCTCTAATCAATCCAACTTATCCCAATCTATTGAACACGAATGCAACCTCCCTAAGGTCCAAAATAACTCAGCCTTGATTTCAATTACCCGGCGTATCAAAATGCCGAAACTAGATAACTTAATTAAAGCCCCGAAATCAATCTACATGTAAATGGTGGCGTGTGGATGTGGGCTCTGACAAAATCGGAATCCGCGGCACCACCCATGCCCCACCCTGCCCCAAACAAAGCGAGGCGGCAAGCAACAACATCCGCTTATCGCGATAAATCAAAGCCACGAGTGCTGTTAATTTTCCAAGAAAATTTCGGGGGGAAACATGCCCCAAAACGTGAGTGAATGTGCGTGGCAATAACAACAACTTGAATTTATGTTTTCACGGCAAAAAATTATCTTAGGAGGCTCTTAAGCCCCAAGTCCCAAAAACTTCAACCTCCGGGCGGCAGTCATGTGTGAGTACATTTCATTTTTGCGGCAAAGACGAGCCAACTCTTGCGGATTCTAATTAAAAGCAACAGAGTGAGTCTGCAACACACTCGAGCGGAAAATTATCAACTCCGCGGAGAGATCTTCGGATGGGAGTTGCCCAAACTTCTGCCTGGCTAGACCACAAGATGTTTCCTAAAGGCTCTCCCGGAAAAAATAATGGGCGGGGAGTCAGATGAGCCCCACCCGGCACACCGCTAGCCAAAATTAAATTGTGCACATTTCCGTGGAGCGGAAATTGCCCGAGTTTGTCACTCGGAATGGATACACAAAGAGCTTCTAAGGGTTCTCGTATATTCAGGTCTCTATATGCCAGGTGGTATATACGCAGGACCTGCTTTAAATTCTGATATTACACGCACCCGCACAGGTGTAAATTATGTTTATGAATTTATGGAATTTCTGGTCCGCATATTAAAGCCCCGGCCACGTTTTGTAATTGTTTCCACTGCATTTAACCCGAAATTAGCGCAAAAACTCATTTCAGGTCCGTGACATGACCTCTGGGCAATTTGCTAATTCAATTAAATGCCTAATTAATTACCTGTGGGGTCGTGCATCACCTGGAAACTGCAAATTTGCAAAATGTTATCCGCAACGGACACGCACCTACACCGTTTGGAGTTTGAAAGATATTTAATTTATGATCGATTATAAATCAAATTTCAGCTCCATTTACAGTCGCATCTGTGCGACAGGTCTATGTAGCTACTATCCTGAAATCATTATCCTTGAACCAACAACTCCTTCATTTACTCGCCAAATTTACTCTCCCGGGGAGCCAGACATCTTGGGTGTTCTCTTGGCCATCAAATTGGCTGCTCCATGAGCCGGATCCGGGCCTTTGACTATCCAATTCCGGGCCAGAATATTCGCATATATCCTCAGCCAGACTGTGCATCTGATCCTTTTCCGCCTGTAAATATGCACAGTTCCTCCTGCTCCTTACCTCCTCTAATTTACTTCAATGGCTGGCTAGATGGCTGGATAGCTGGATAGTTGGATGGGTGGCTGACACTCATAACTCAATCCCCTTTCTGGCCAACTCTTCCCAGCCACATTGACAAAAATTTCACTTTGTCGCAAGTGAAGCTGGCGAAGCTGCTGTGGCAAATGGGTTGCATGTTGCAGCTGCAGAAGCTGCTGGGAGGTGAACTCTACTCTGTCCTGTCAGATGCCACATTTGGGCCACTCTTCCTAAGACTAGGTAGTTGGCTATTAACATGGTTAGTTGGAGAGACAAGCCATGCTGCTTAGGAGAAAAATTAATAAGAAAAGCTGAACTTTAAAGGTCGGAAAAGATGATGTTAGTAAGGTTTAGTGTTATTTAAGCCTTTGTATGCGAGGTAATAGGTATCTCCTAGTCGACTTGGCCATAAAACTTGGCCAATTTTTTCTTGGCGGCATGATTTTCGCAATCAGTGGAAAGCAGCTTGATGTTGCATTTGCTGCATTTGTTAGTGGCGCTGGTTTGGCGTGACATTTGGCTTTTCGGCGATTTTCGGGGACTGATTCCCTCCCAGTCTCCTGCCCTGGCCCGGCTCTGTGTCCTGGGCTCCATCTGCCAAATGATGTGCAATTCACAAGCGAAACAAATCCCGCCAACAACAGAGCCCATTTTCCAATCCAATTCGAAAGAAAGAGGCGTGTCTGCCGAACAGTGTTTATGGTTCTTTTGGCCCAAACTGTGTCAAAAGCCGTTCAATTAAGTTTTCGCTTGCACAGTGATAAGGAACACTATTCGAAGCCTCCATTTCAGACCACGCCGCACACACTCGCTCATAACGGTGACGCCAAAGGGTATTAACACGACTAGGGCGGGGATTGGCAGGGGCGGGGCACGGGGCCGGGGCCGGGGGCAATTGGGGCATGTGGGGACATCAGATTGATAGCGTCGCTAAACAACACGAAACAGAAAATACCCCTACGGGTTCCCTACTTCTAATCAAGCACGTAACTAAAGTTAAGGTTTATGCATGGCCCGGGGCACGGGGCGAAGAGCCAAGAAACACAAAGGGAGCCAATTTATTGGGGTATAATGGACTAGGGATATACCCTTTTTAGGTGCGATTGGTGATGGGATATCCTATTTAAGGGATGACCTCAAAAAATGATTAAACTACATATCTACCCTTAGAGACTTTATTTCCTCTTAATTTAAAATAAATTCACCTTAATCTTGTTAAATTGTCTGTTTAATAGCATATACCCTGACCTGGCTCTGGGCGGGATTAGGATTGCCTCGGGGCCAGTCATCATCGGATCAATGGGGTAAGACACACACTCACACATTCCGGCCCCAACAAAGGGTCCTCCCAGTTACATTCTCTCCCTATGCATAGATATAGAAAGTATATATAGATATGAGCATGTGACAGGGGCGGACGGACTACTGCCCGGCGGCAAGTACAATAAAAACTGCTCCAACGTTGCATGTAGCATTTGATTAGCCTGTGGAATGGGGCACGGCACTGCGGTTGGCCGGAAAACACACAGGGAAAAAATGAGCAGCATATTGCTGCTCAGTGCACTTGGGGCGATGGCAATTAGAGGTTAACTTGGAGCACTCTGACCCACCCCCTCTGGTTGTAGTACAGTCCGCCCTTCCAAGACCTAACCAGGCAAGGCTGTCCTATTCAGGGCCCATGCTCCAGTGGCTCCACTGTCTCCTGCGTACATCGTTGGCTGGTTTAATATACGACATGTACGGTTCTGGCCCTTTTACAGGCCAAGCACAATGTTAACTTGGTAATACACTCTCTTGCCAATCCCCCCTAGCCTTCTGGGCTCGAAACTCCACCTCAAGTGCAGTGATGTGTGCCGGCAAGTGGGGGTGTGTGTGGGAGAGTGTAGTTTCTGCGGTCACAAGTGAAAACTTGGCAACTTTCCTTAAATATATTTGCTGGCCAAGTTTGCTTGCCTAAAGTTTGTCTTCAGACGGCGGAGTTGTTAACTTAATCAAAAGATAAATGCCATTGAATGGTTAAATTGTTAGAAACCTGAGAGGTAAATACAAGTAGATGGTGCGAGAGTCGCCTGGAAATCCTCTAGAAAGCTTTAAAGCCAAATCCATTCTCCAAAAATCAATAGACCAGGAAATGCTTCAGGATTTATCCCCAATATAGAGTCCCATCTGCCGCAATTTCTCACGGCAGACGGCTCAAGTTTCAACGTAAAAAATGGCATCATAGGAGAAGTTATTGTCTCTGCTGTTGCCAAACTACAGTGGGGCCTCCGAGTACCACAGTGAACCCTTCAGCAGCAGCACGAGGGAAGCTTCATCAGCGCCAAAGTCGAGGGTTTATTATGCAATCGCAGAAACTTAGTGCCGTTTGTTGTCAACGCGTTGAATGCAACAAACAGCCCCGAAAATAGCAGCAGCACAAGGGGCATAAGGGGGTGGCACGTCTGGGAGCTGACTGTTCACATTTGTGCAGCCATTGTAATGAGTTTCTGAGCCAAGTCGAGCCAAGAAGCGACAATCCAGAGGCAAGTCAACGTCAAATGTTGCAATATCTTGAAATTAACATGGTCTGCACTGGGAGAAGCTTAGTTGGTACTGGAAGTACTAGTACTAGAAGGCTAGGCCTTCTTTTCTCAGTGCACCCAAGATGAGTCAACAAAGTTTGGCCCAAAACTTCGGAAGCCCCAAAGTGTCTTCTGGATGGATGAGTGTGGCATGCAACAGCGTTTACTCCCGCCTCGGAGTTGCACACACACAAAACTGGTTGCAAATTTTCTGCTAATTGCCGCAGAGTCGGGGAGGACTGATAAAAAACACTCATAAAAATCAGACACGAAACGGAAACCAATTTGATTTGACAATGATGATGACGTGTGTGCTGTGATTGATGGACTGATTGATGGACTGACCAAATTGCTGGACGTGTCGCTGTACGATGTCCAATTAAAGACCGAATCAAAGTCGAACGGAATGTATGTTAATCAAAATCGAATTTGATTTGTGTGAGTTGCCACCAAAAGTAAAAAAGAAACAAAAGTGAAATTCCGGCGGGCTGTGATCTTTGCGGTTTTGCCTTCTGAGAGATCAATGCTCGGGGTAGAGTGAAAGTCAGGTCCAAACATTATGCTTTATGGCCAGCTTGGGTCAGCTCTTTCTCCGATTTGTTGACTTTGACAAAATTACTCAAGCTATGCGGCAAAAAACCCGGCCCTCCCACGCCTCGGACTTGGATTATGTCAGGGGCAGAGCACCCTTAAGTGGGCTTTATTAACAATATTTAAAGTAAACCAAAGTTAAACCACAACTATGGCTCCCAAATAACTTTCTTTCGCCCCCAAAGAAGCCCTCCCAGCGTCACGGCCCTGTACTGTCGCCGACAATAAAAGTAACATAAAAAATTATAACACAATATAAACTATATAAGCCAGACAATGGCCCGGCCAAGTACAATTACCTTAACTTTTTCTGCCTCTTCAGCGTGGACCTTCAGCGTGGAGCACTGAAAGCGAAACTAAAAATGCCGAATACCGATGCCGATGCCGGCCATCAGAAAAACACCTCCAAGCGCAATTGTCTCTCAGTGGGTGTGCGTGGAAGTTGGCCAAAATGTTTGTAAGTCGTTTTGGCCAAACAGACATCCATCAATCACTCCCTCAATGCCTAATTAGCATGCAATTCATGGGAACAATTGAATAGTGTTGGTCAGATTTTAAATGTCATGCTCGCACTTGTTTTGGGGGATTATTTGGACGTTATATCGGATTGTGTTCAAGGGCCTCGAGACGGAGCCCCGAGACGTGAGTCGAATTTCGAATGCGAAATCGCATTTTTCTAAGGTCGATCAATGTTTGTTTTTATTTTGTCAAAGCTGAATTAGCATTAAAAATAATATATTTTGATAAAAGTTGAACTTTCCTTTTAGCGGGCTTGTGTGAACTATAGAACAAGTTCTCACTCACCTGCCGGCAAAAAAAAACACAAAAACCTGATTTCCTGTTCGCAGGCCTAAAACAAGTTTATTTTCACGGGCATAACTCAACCGAGGCAGGAAGCATTCCTTTCCTTTTCGAGGCCTTTCAAACACTCACCAAAATAATTAAAAACTCTTGTTCGGCGCGATGGATCACAAAAAAGCAATCAGACCGCATTCCAATCAGATACGCCTGTAACTTGACGATAAGAAGCAACTTTCGGGGATATCGGAAAAGTTTCAATTTACTTGGCAATCGATGTTGCCAGGATATTGGGGATTTATATGTGAATTGTATTTGTGTGGGTGGGCGGAAATATGTATATTTCGTGTCAACTGCACATGAGGCGAGCGAAAAATTGAGTTTGACTTTCATCAAACCACGTGACATGCCCTGAATATAGAACACCCGAATTTATTTGGCCACATCAGCTCGCAATCTATGCAAGCAAGTGGAGCAAATACAAACACATTTTTGAAGGCTGAGGTCCTGCCCCAACCCCAACCCCGCCCAAAAGATTTATGCGTTTTTCATATTGACGTCGCTTAAACAATAGACTCCCATCAGTCAGGATATTTGGTTTTTGCCATGGCAACTGTCGTTCATTACGCCCTGACTTTGACCATAAAAAGAGGCGAAAAAGTCAATAAATTTCCATTCCCCAAACTATTTCTAATGAATGAATAAATTCGCTGTTTAAAGCGATATCAATGAAGTAAGCACTTCCTGTCTGAAACTTTTTACTGTCAACATTGACAGGACCTCTTACATTTTTTATTAATAAAGTTGGAAAACTTGGCATGATAAAGTTTTTTATTTGCATTTTGTAACTTGTAATTTGTGATATTTTTAATCACAAACTGGGGCTTGCCCTGCTTCTCTAATCGAACAAGTCCAGTAATTTGGGCCATAATCTCAACAATTATGGCCAAGACCCGCCCAAAGACAATGCGATCCAGTTTCGTGGAAAAACGTGGCTGCAGTGGTTTCTTGGCTTTAATTAAGGTTCCACTCCAGCTCCAGCTCCAGCTGGCCAGAGACTGAAATGGGCATAGAAATGCCCAGCTCACATATACCCCTGCCTAGACCTGGCATATCCAACATAAAAGCCCACTTTCGCCTTGTTCATGCAATTTGTATAAACTGTAAATGATTATTGCCAATAAATCTGCAACAAAAAATCTGAGAAAACCGAAAAACAGAGAAACTGGTTGGGGTAGAAAGCCAGAAAAAAACCAGGGGCACCGCCCAAGCTGACCACCATCAGGTCTCGGAATCTGGCGGATGATATGTAACCCACCGAGCTGGCCAAAGAGCCAGCAACTAGCCACCAAGTGGCAGACGACAGTCACAAACAGGTAAAAGTGATTTGTCTCTCCCCAAATAATCCAATCGTGTTTTGGGGCATGTTGCGTGAATTCAACGCCCGGCTTCCGACAGCTTGTCATGCAAATGAGCTTGTCGATCCTTCGGGAGGGGGAACTAGCCCCCATATCAGGCCACAGTGGTTCACTTTCTTTTCAGGCCCAGTGGTTCTCCCACGTTGGCGCCGCAGATAAACAAATTAGTGGTAATGAGAGGGCAACTACAAAAGTAAGTGCGGCTTGGCCGGAAAAGCATTCCCAGCTCACAGTTTTCACTTCAAGCGAAAATCTTCGACCTACTTGGCATTCTCGATTACTGGGGGACGACCAGGCCTGCTTTCGTTTTCATTGAGCAAAAAGTGAAACACAAAGTAGTGGATCTGGTGACAGATACACCTGGCCAGGTGTGTGCAGGTTGTTTAACCCAATTTCTGATATCTGGCTTGTGGGCTTAGCCCGCTCCGGCTACGCAACTCCATTTTTTTCGCGTTTTTTGCGCGCCCGATTGCGGCCTAAACGCATTTTTGCGGCTAGCTTTTCATAAGGCCAAAAAAACCAGACTCAACTGAACTAAAGCGTTGCAATGCGGTATGGATTGCACCTGTCCGTTGGGTAGCTGAAAAAAATGAATGGAGTATTGCAATATAAATCAGAAATAATGGGAAGTATGATAGGAATTGCATACCCATTAAATCGTATTGAAAAAACCCGACTACTTGGATTATCTGAAAGCAGCTCTGGTTCTCTAAGAACTTATATTTCTTCTTGTAAAGGAAAGTTCAAATTATCTTTTAAACCTGGCTTCAAAAACCATGATTTTTGAATTTCGATAACGATCACAAAACTAATCGGGCGCCTTGCACGAGGACATTGAGAGCTTACCAACACTAAGAAATGTCTGTCAAAATGGCCGTCGATTGCAACTCCATCGCTATCTTAAAGTATCATTTGTTTTTTCCTCGCATCCTCTCTCTTCGTAATAAAAGTTTTTGCTAATTAAAGTGGTGTTAAGCGAAACTTTCCTAGTCATAAAATAGTAGTCGCCAGGGATATACGTAATCCTAATAAGTGTAAATCAAGCAAAAAACCGGGAACATTTGGTTTTTTGACAAGTGACGGCATGCTGGAATTGGCTAATCCCAAAAATTTGATGAGTATAGTAATTGCAAATACGGTAAATGGTTATTACCAATGGAGTCCCAAATTTCAGCATAAAATACCGAATATGCGACGAAATACCTTGGAATGGATTGCTGTTCAGATTCGAGTGCGTCTGGGTTATGAAGATAACTTTAGAGTTTAGAAAAAATGTAAACAAAAATTGTAATTAAAATTGCAATAATCCGACAAATGCATCCACGTATTTAAAGATTAAAATGTATCTATGAAACAGTACTGGGAAAGTTTATTTTTTCAGCAACTTTTGAAACTGATGTAATTATTAATTAAATTAAATTAATTTAGAAACTGCATAGCTCGTTTTTTTGTTTATTTAAACTACCATTTTATTGCGTTTGCTGCCATCATTGACTTTATTTAAACATCTATTATCCCCGTAAAGCCCATATAGGGATATGTCCCCAAAACCATCATGCCCCGAAAATAAATAGAAACGTTTTGTGGTCGCCCCTCAGACACGCGACGTAAAATTGAATTTAAGGCCTGTCTGACTGCCACATTAAGCTCGAATAAATTGCTTTTCGCTGAAAAACTGACACAAAATTTATAAAATGCTTGTATTTGCTAACCTACGGCTGGCTCTGTTTATAATTTTGTGTAAACACAAATTGAAACTAAATATAATATTTAACGAAAACCCTTCTCCGCATACCACGGCCGTTGGCAAACACGACCACCCAGTATTAAATACATTGAAGCTTCATAAATCAAAGATTAAACGCTTAATTAATCTGGCTCGCTCCCAAAGCACGGAGTTTTATAAATGATGAGCAAAATAAATAAGCCAAATTGCTAAAAATAACAAAGGAAGTCTCTGAAATTCGGTGGGGTGATGTCATGGGGCAAGAAAAACAAATTAAAAAGTATACATATATTAAAAAAATAAGTAAAAATCCAACAAGCATAACGTCATCATCGTCGTCATAATTATTTCTAATTTTCCCATATCAATGCGGTTTGTTTCCCACCATCAGAGTCAGTCACTTATGTATCTCCGGCTGAAGGTCAAATGTATCTAAGTATCTGAATGTCTGGGCGGTTCTCGGATGCATGATTAAGTTCCACAGAGCCAGTCTCCCAAGCCTGAGTTACACGTGACACTCATTTACAGTTATTTGCAAGCTATTACTGAGTATCTATTGTGTGTGTGGGTGGGGGGGAGGCAAGTATCTCTCGGATCTGAGTTGTATAAGCGAGTCAGGATCGGCACGACACGGGGATTGCGTAAAGCGAAGGTTTGCAAATGAGCATCGCATGTGCAGTCATCGAAAAGCGGCAAACAAAATATGAAAATATTGACAAGGAAAACGGCAGAGTGTCGTGCGAAGGTGACACTACACGACAATATCAGTTTAATGGGCGTTGAGTAATCAGAAATCATTGAATAATTCAAAGGTGGATGAACGGCTCCGGCCCCTGGCTATGGGAGACTATCGCTTAAAGGTTGTATTCCTCCGGCGAAGCACTTCCTTTCGCACACTTTTCCCATCAAACCGCTTAGCCATTCATAAATCAACTTGCCCCTTTTAGCTTGAAGAATTTTTGCCACTCAATATGCAATTTGAAATTCTCAGAATTACCCGACTGCCAGGTAGAAGCTGAAACTGCCACAAACTCAAAAACAAAGAGCTACAAAAACTTGCAAGCATCGTAAATTATGTCGGAGCGTTAAACTACAATTAGAACCCCCGCAGATGGCGGCTGAGATACAGAGCTTCCAACTAATTGCTATTAGAGAGCCATTAAAAAGGTCCAAGATCATGGGACTAGCTCGTAGAATTACGCAATAAGCCCTGAAATTGTCAAGAGTGATTACCTGAATTCGGAATTGGGTTAATGCCAATGGAAGATGGACAAGTCACGTTTCCGGTCGAGAACTGCAAAGAGAGAAGGCAGGAAATATTAATACGATTTGAAAAGTATTTGCTGAAATTGGGATAAATCTTGAATGCGACTGGGACTTATCATGGGAGAAATTGCGCATTGTGCGAATGGCGGAAGCAGCTCATTCTGAGATACGAGATACGCGATGAACTCTGAATGCTTCGTTAGTAGAGCTCCAATCTCTAGACAAGTTCAAGGTGGCTGTTCACTTGTTTCCAATTTCAATTAAAAGCGATGAAGAATTTAAGAGTTCGCTGGCAACTGGGAATAAAATTGAATCGTTTGCGCTCCACTGGCCGGGCCTGGGCTGACCTACCGCAGTCACGGCCCCCTTCGGTTGGCAATCTTCTCTGGATATTAAATTTCCAACTCATTAAAATTTTGCACACTGTCTGTGATGTCTGGCTGCTGGCTGCTGGAGTGAGTGACGGTTAAGGGTTGTCCCGCAGTCTCGGTCCGCTATGCTACTCCACTTTTTCCAGCCGACCTGCCAGAGCTGGAGGCCTGTCATTCATAAATGAAGTGCATAAAAATGCCTTCAACTGATGTGAGAAACGTGCAGCTCCACCCGACAACTTTTTTAAGGGCTTTCTTTCAACTCTTTAACATTTTTTCCATCACTTTCCGCCGCTCATTCATTCCTCGGTTTAATGAAAACCTTTTGACTTATCAATTAGGAATTCTAGAGTGATTCACTGGAGGCCACTAATTGATAGCAATTGGTCAGGTTCCGGAAGGTCGCCCCTCTGGGAGCGGAAGTAGGAATTATTTACCGAATACAAAATACCGAATCTTATCTTATCCGGTCGCGTCACATATATTCGCGGTGTATTATAATTTTAGAACGGAGTAGAATTCAGAAAACTTGCGTCAGCCCGGGTCAGCCCACGCGGCGTAAACAATAAACAATGAATCGAATTTGGCAATAACAAGACACCACGAACCTAAACCCAAATTGCGGCAAGTTGGCCGTCAAGTGAGTGAGAGACACACGCAACCGGCGAGCAACCAGAAACCTCATAATTGGAGAGGTTCCTACAAAAGGTCAGCCCAGCAATTGGCGAACCACTCGAACGGGGGACTGGGAACTGGGGACTGAGACTCGAAACTGGGGGGCAGAGACGAAAACAAACTGTTGAAAAATAAAAACAAAACCCAATGACAAAGCAAAGCAATAAAAATTAGAAGTTTGTGGCAAGATTAAACGTTTTTTTCAATGCCCTTTTGGGAATGGGAGTCGCTCTGTTTTCTGGGGAAGTTTGTAATGAAAGAAAAATATGAATATAATAAATGGAATAAATGGCAACACCAACTTTGAATACCTTTCAGATTGAAGCTCCATCTTATTGAGACTATTCCCCATTAGAGTATTTTATAAACCCCAAGTTTTCCATCGAGTTCTTGGCTTTTCCGAGTGACGTTTCCCTTGTTTTCCTTTATTTTGGAACCACGACGACGACGACGACAAGCCCTTTTTGCTGTTGTGCGTTCTTACGCTTGTTTTTCTGGGGCGGGAAGCATTTAACTTGGCTAAAAGCAGCATTAGTCCGATGTATGGGGCGTGGCACGGCCCGAAGGGAAGGCAGCCAATTAATTTTTTAATGGCTCAGACAAAATGAGTGACTTTGGGTTATTACACAAAACCCGAAACGACAAAAGAATGGCGGCAACTGGAAAGTTTTTCCTTTCGGTTGGAAATTGTCAATTAGCAAAGTGCCTGCCAAGAATTGGCAATTTTTGAAACTCCTTCGGGCCACGCCTCCTTAGATACTCCCGTTTGAAGAGCGGAGTATTACGAATAGAATCTAATTGTCTCGGCCTGCATTTTTATGATGTTTAATCTAATTTTGAGTTTTACGAGCTGGGCATTTTTTACGGTCGTTTGCCTAACGACCTGGGCGCTTAAAATCCGGCCGCTGGGCCTGGACTCTTTTAAACTTTGGACTTGTTTGCGGTCTATTTTTATTTATTTAAGAGCTTCGGAGCTGGACGCTGTGGCCGAAACCAAAGCAATTTGTTTTGATTGAATGAAATATCAAAAACGTGACCCGGCCGTGCACTTTGAGCAATCTAGCTGGCCGAGGAGAAACAAATGTATAATTCAGGCAATGAATGTTTGCCTTCCAGACCCGGATAGAAGACTTGGCAAGCTGGGAGGCCCATTCATCTAAATCCAAATGAAATGTATGCAAATTGAGCGTGAACAAGCGCCTTAACCCCGGAGCACGTGCGAGTGATTGGGCTGATAGCTGCCGGAGAGCTCTCCGGAGGAGATAATGCCTCCTATCGGCGGGAGACTGATGTTCGCTCTTCGTTAAGTACTCCATGATTAGTAATCGAAGAGCGTTGGTCCAGCTTCCACTCAATAACTCATTCACACTCCCCTCCCCTTGCAGTCGTGTTCAAGTGGCCAGTTAATCCTGGCAGCTTCCTGCCTCGGCCAAGGAGTTGCCCGTCTGGAGGAGCATGTGAACAAACACGCACTGGAGCTCGTTTGAATACTTCATCATATTCATGACTTTTACATGGATTGCACTTCCGTGAGAGGCTGCTGCTTACCAGCGAGGGTAGCTTGAGTATTTGTTGCATTATTTGTCTTCTTATTCAAGCATCTCCTCCTTCACAAGCCTTCATCATTCCGCGTGTTTATCGACGATAATCTACATCCTGCTCTGCCAACACCAGCGCTTGGCCAAATTTATTCATCAACGCCGGAGTTGATAACTTCATCGAACCTCCCACGCGGCCCCGAGATCCCTAGCTTTCCCAGCGTTCTGTGGAATGCTTTTTGCAACGCCATAACTTTGCCACAAGCCCCCAATCCCCCACTCGTCACTCCAATCTGGCTTAAGCCTGACCCATCTGTGTTGGCCACATTGTTTGGTTCTCTGGCGTGGTTTTTATGCTTCTCCTACACAGCCAAAAAGAGATGCCCCCCGAAAAGGACTTGTTCTCCAAGTAGCTGACTAATTTGGAAGGTTTTTCTTGCTGTGCATATCCGCGGGTCCCCAGCTGCGGTCACACACTCGAAATCTTTGCGGCCGGAGGTCCGGGAGGGTGGCACTTCTGGAGGTAGTAGCGGTTGGACGAGGAGGAGGCCACTTGGCCGCGACCATAGAAGTGACTTAACTCGTTTGAGCCTCGCCATAAGCTCGGGCTCTTTCAGCGGAGTTGCCTGCATCTATTTCATTTCAAACTCCACTAGACGGGCCCCGACGATGACACTTGACTGAATATTTATGACCACAAATGGAGCGAAAACAAAATTGCCAAGTCACGGGGCGGGGAGAAAAAAAAAGGCGAACACACATGGCGATGGCTTTGAGATGCGGATGGGATGACCATGCCCTTATTGGGCGCAACTGTAACCGTTAGCCTAACTGACTTGGAGTTGGTTCTTGGTCTAATAAAAGATACTAGGATATAGAGGTTCCAGAGGCTTCTCTCTAGGCCTGTCTTCGGAATACCCCGAACATAGCCGATCTGTATCTTTATCTGCACTTATGTGTGGGCACATGAATGCCTGTTCTTGTCCGCCAGCCTCAAATATTTGCTCAATTTATGTGGCTTTTGTTTTATCAGCTTGTTTATTCAATGATTATGGGTTTGCTGCCTCATTCCGTGAGCTGAGTCGGCAAAAGCGGCCCTCGGAACTACCGTGTTTGGTTAGGTTTTCGGGCTGTCTCGTCTCCGGGTCCTAAACCCATCGGTATGGCCGCCCTGTGCGGAGAGTACTCTCCGGCAAGCATGTAATGAACCATAAGCAATTATGATAATGTCGTTTGAGTTTGTGTTCCGCTTTCGTCGCTGTTTCCTCGCTTATCAGCCTCATGCCCAGAGCAAGGGGTGGCAGGGCCTCGAAAATGTTGACAGAAAAAATAAAACAAGAAAACCCGAAAACATCGAGAAGAAATCCCACAAAAAAAGCTCTAGTGAGTGTGTGTTAAAGGTTTATGAATTGAGGCATATTTTCCATAAAGAGTATAGAAATTATCCATAAACAAAGCCATAGATTGTTGGAACTGTCAGGGGAATGAGTCTCTACCCTGCCTGACTCACAGAAACTGCGCTTTCGTTTGTGTTTATCAAATTTTATTCACATTTCTTTAGAAATTTGTGCTCGCCGAACGTTTTCCCATGAATGTCACGTTCGCAATTGAAATACAAAAATTTTGTGTTGATATTTACGTTGATGTTTTTTTGAGGCTCAGAGGTTCGAGGAAGCGATTGGAGCACAGGTTGAAGCAATTTGCGGCAAAGTTTCTAGTGCCGAGCTGGAAAAGTTGTAGCCTCCGGGCAATTTATGCAAATCAAAATGGATCTGTCCGAGCCAGTGCCTCCATCGACGGTCTCTCCAAGAAGCCTCCAGGCGGGGCTAAATTAAAACTCTCGCTTTGTAGCACTTTTCACCCATTGAACCTCAAATAGGTGTACAGAGGGAGAAATGTTAGCCCGCAATGGTACTATGACTTCTATGACTTCCTAGGCATTTCTCTCTCTGCACTGATAGTTTGACACTCGACACCCGACACCCGACTGGAATAAACGTTTATCTAAAGTTCAACAACTTATGCAAATAATGCTTCCAGACAGGATTGATTGAGCTTGTGTACTTGGGTGTCTAAGAGTGTGTGTGGGATGAGTGTGCTTCAATCAATGCCATTGCCAATGCCGATGTCTCGGTGCATATGAAAGCACTT
The DNA here is from genome assembly GCA_035047585.1 of Drosophila monieri. Taxonomy (NCBI): domain Eukaryota; kingdom Metazoa; phylum Arthropoda; class Insecta; order Diptera; family Drosophilidae; genus Drosophila; species Drosophila monieri. The sequence goes on along the minus strand of JAWNPJ010000079.1, from coordinate 2,628,312 downwards.
TATGCTCAGGAATTTCATTCCTCTATCGTGATTGCCAGGCGCAATTGTAGTTCCCTCACGGAGATATCTTCAATCATTATTTCTTTGTGCCTGGCACCCGTTCAGCGTGTTTCTCTTCTGATGATTAATACTTTTCTGTAGACTCGGTGCCCTTCCCGAGAGGTACAGTCCAAGGTGATAAGTCACAGAGAGATTCTGGAAAACTATTGTCCAAATATTTGACTTGGCTGGTTGGTAAACGATTGTCCAGTTAAACAGAAAAAAAGTCTGTTCTTTAAGAAACATATGCTGACAATAAATTAGAACAGATAGTGCTCCATTGGGACAGTATTCAAGATTCATCCACAAAACAGATACAGTGTCCTCTAGTCACATAGCCACTCAACTGCCAAAAGCGAGTTCGCATTAACCCCATAACAGCCTCATTAAAAATAGAAAAACACTTGTTTAAATACAGGCGAACAGGCGAATAATTAAACTATAAATATACAACAGAAACAGACGTCAACGAGTGCTATTGTGATTATAATTTACGGATAATTACTTGGCGAGTAATGATAATGAAAACATCGAGGAAGCCCCACTTTAGTAATTAGAATAAAAAGGGGAAAATGCTTGCTTCCAGGCAATTATTTAACGTTTAGTTTTAGATTCAAGGCACTAAAAATGATAATTCTTTTAGATTATATTCCATGGAAGCTACTAATAGTTGTTATTAGCGATAGAGAGTTTATTAGAGTTTTCCTTTTTCAATCAAGGAGAGTTCTCTCCGGAATCAGAACAAGCTAAGAACTCAGTGGCCTGAACTTGATCTTTTCCCACTGCAATCGGTGACTCTTATGTCACAATTGAACATCAGTAGCATTGCCGGGCAGACAATGCTTAAAACGAGTGGCAGCTTTTAAGCCGCTTACCCCTGACACGCTCTCAATTGCCTTCGATTCTGGCCGCTCGCGGTCTCGTGCCACCACACAGCGACCCAATTTCCTTTGGGGCACGTTTCTGGGTTGTGCAACCCAGCTTCGGAACCCCCTTACGGCTCGCCTTGCCTTGGTTCTATTACAACTACTAATTGGATTAATAATGACAGACAAACAATGGGGCAGGCAGCAGCGCCATGTGCGAGAAATGCTGAATGGCCGAATGGCCGGCGGGATTATGTAAGGCCGGCTCGGCTCATTGGGCTGCCTTTTATGGCTCTAGTAGAGAGAAAGAGCTGTCAAAATCTAGACTTTGTAAGTTGTTGGCCAGAAATTAGACAAGCCGAGACAAGACAAGCCATTTAGCTGCCCAAGCGATCGGCTTTCGAGGGGGTCTTTGGCCTTATAGGGAGATTGTGGCTTTCGGGGAATGCGGTATGGGCGGCGGCGGTAATCTGGCCAAGAGCTGATTGTCTTCTGAATGACTGGCAGAATATTTTAGAAAAATTTTAGAAAATTAGATTGCCTCCCTCTTGCCAAAAAGACAGTCTCCCTCTGAGGTCCTGTGGCCCACAGCTGGCGGCAGCGCACTTTGTCGCAAATATAATGCATCCTGCAAGCACTTTCGCTGCGACGCAAAGGAGGGCAATGCAGATGCCGGCGGATTCTTCCTCATAATTAGCCGAAGCGCCTGAAAGCCAGCTAAAGTGGCAGCGGCTTTGTCAACCTAATGAGAAAAGACACAGCCAGGCCCTCGAGGGCCAACTCGGATGAAAGTACGAAGCTAACTCGCTGCAAAATGCCATTCCATTATGTGATACTATATATTATACAAACTACAAAATGCATATATATGTATGGCAGGGCCTCTTGGAGGGGCTGACCCAATTCGCGGGGACAAAACCGCGCCCCAAAAACTAAAGCCAAATGAATGGCAGCCAGCCCCCTGCCTGTCTTGCCACCCAGCACGTGCTGCCAAATATATTATTTTGAAACGGCACTGCCTCGCCATGTGGGCTCGTCTGCCTGTCTCTCTGCCCGATTCAAGGGTGTTTTCTGGTGTGGCTTAAAAAATTTGGGTCAACGGTGCGTATGATAATTCCTGCATTTGTCTGTGGCAGCCGTGCAGGCATGGAAACGACAAAAAACAAAGCAATTTGATTGAAATGTTGCACGAACAGGCAGCTGGAAGTGTAGTGTACCGAGTGGGGTAGCAGGAATTGTGAATATCATTTGCATCTTTCCGATTTTCAATCCAAAAAAATATAATTTAAAGAGGAAATAGTTTCTACCTTGAATACTAATCCCGATTTGGCCATAAAATCCGGATAATTAGGACATCTAATGCACAACAGTGTTCAGTAATTTGTGGCATCCGCCGGAAGTGTCCTCTCATAATTGCAAACTAATTTTGTGCGCCCCATTGTAAGGACATCGTGGGGCGGCTGGGTCGTGTATCCACCTCATGTGCAGCATGTTGACAACGCCGGCGAAGCCTGACAGGATAACAAAAGCTCAACAACAACCACACAGTGACGTGCGACAAGCACGTGCGTCAAATTCATCATACGCCATGGTGACGCACCCGGCACGGAGCCACCCCCCGGATCGAGGGCGGGAGAGTTCACCTGGGAGGGTCCACCTGCTGGCAATTACGGAGTTTTGTGTGCGTTTGTTTATGTAAATGCGGCAGAGTGACGGGCTTCCCAGGAACAACAATAACAAGATAAAGATACTATATACTAGATAGAACTGCAACTGCAAACTGTCCCCATTCCGGGTGGCAGTCGCTATCTTGCAGATACTTTCGCTCGACTTGGACGCTTTCAATTTGTTCCTGCCACTGCGTGGAAGTGCGAAACTTTTCCAAACTTTGCCGAGATCCGAAAACACCCAGCAGACATTTTGGCACGTGTTGACACCCTCCCGGGTCACCTCCCTCGGCCCGCCTTTGATCTATCTCCCGGTCTCTCCTCCCGGCCGTGTTTTAACAATCTGCCCGGGATTTTAAGCGATTTTTAATTAAAATTATAGCCCGGCCAGCTGGCGCTCCAACTAACTCCCGCCAGCCAACGAAAACAAAAACGGATTATTAAAAAGGGGAAAGGCAGAAAGGTTTCAAGAGAAGAAAAAACACCGTAAGATGACTTTTTACGAGCACAAGAATCCGCTCGATGACATCAAAATGATAAAAGTCGAACAGTCGCACAAAGGCGGTGGAACGAGCTGAAGAACATTAAGGAACTGACTCAGCCCCAGAACTCAGAACTGCCCCAACAAATTGCGAAAAAAAGCAAACATGTAATATATACAGAACCCGACGATAAATCCGTATAAATAACGAAAAGGGGGGATTTATTCAAATGGCTAGAGTCAACCTGTCCGGGCCATTGATGAGCTAATAATTTGCGGCGAAAATAAATATGAGGGAACTGTTGGCTCCAATCGACAGCTATTTCTTTGTAGTGCTGGTGGCTCAAAGGGGATTGGCGTTTTTCGGGGGGCGATAGCTTATCTAAGGCAAACAGAGACCACCTCCATCGGTACTGGAACTACGATTCTTTTCGGTTCTAACTGCTCTTGATGGTGGCTCCGTTCTTTACGCTGATAAAGCAATTTTGTGGTTGGCAAGGCATGTTTGGTAATCGTTTTTGGGGTCAGTAGTAGTTTGGTAATTGAAAATTACTCCGCCCATGAGGCACTATACACCGAGCCAAATGGGTCAAATAATAATAATTCAAGCTCGTGAAAGCAGCCAACCATTCGGTCTCCGTGGAGAAAAGAACTCGAACAGTGCTGAAACTGTTTATTGGAATTCCAGGGAATGACAAACTGAGAGATATGATAAGCGAAGTGGTGGAGACACAGCAGTCAGACACAAAGATAGAACAGTTGGCCTACGAATAGCCTATTAACCATCTGACGACGAAAACAACTCTAAGACTTGCAAAAAATGGTACCATCTACGAGCCAAGATTGAAGAAATGGAAGTCAGAGAAGTATTCTGGCTGAGTCATGACTATCTACGAGGTATAACTGATGAAGTAGAAGTCAGAGAAGGAGTACCAGTCTGATTCATAAGTCAGGTTGATAACCTTTTCAACTTTCTTTCGCCAATTTAGATGACAGTTTAAAGCGCATTTTATGTACAATCTACCATGCATCCTCATAACTTTTATTAATGATTTTCACAATTATTTTACAAAGGTCTTTACACCTCGGCGCCTTGCTTCCTTGCATTTGAATAATCAATCTCATTGACAACCCGAACAGTTTCCGCCTCTGTGGCGCTGATAGCCCAATGATAACTTCATCGCATCCAACACATTTCATTTCACTTTGGAGAGACTCTTGCCATGTAAATGATATTTTCGGTTGTAAGCTGTGATAAATGATACAGTGGCTTTCGGGGAGGGGAGGTGTTTGCCCGACAAGAGATGTTTACAAAAGTTATCGCCGAGCTGATGGGTGTGTGCTTTGGCTCGGGAAAGTTGTTGAGCAGTCCCTGCCTTCTCGCATCGTCTCGCATCTTCAGATCCCATGGGATTATGCTGATGGGAAAGAGAGACCCGGCCACCCAGGTCAGCCGAAAAGGTTAACGAAAAAAGTTTGGCTCGACAATCGAGAGCTGTGTTATGCTTTTTGTTTGCCAAACTTTCCATGGGCTATCGGTGTCTGATGTGGATCTGAATTGGCATTTAATAAACTGTCATTATTGCTGGAGGGGGGCTCTTGAAAAGGGATACTCTTGGCGGGGAATAAAAAAGCAACCCACTCACAGCCAAAGAGTTGTGACAGCAGTCAGCAAAGCATATGAATGTGCTTCGTAGACAGCCGGAATTATTTGCAATTTGTCAGCGATAGGCTAGGCGACACTGAAACCCGATGCCCCCCCTCGACACTACTGCTTGTTTATTTATTCCTGGCTGGAGCCCGAACTTCTGGGACAGCTGAGATGGCCATAAAAGCGGAAAGTAACTCACAATCTCGGCCGAAAATCAATTTCAGCATCTTCTGTTTTAACACTTCAACGAGCAGCGGAGCCAGAGCCCAGAGCCGAACCGAAGGAATCTAAAACTAATTTAAATAAAAACCAATCTGGCATAATTCGCTGCCTGTGTGCCTACGAACGACAAACTTTGAACGATTTTCATTTTTATGGTGACCTCCATCCATGTTTTCGCTTTCGCTGAACTTGGATAAAAATGGTAGAGGCAGGAGGCGCTCCAGACCAGCCAGAGCCATGTGGCTCTCGAGGATGAGGTCTGTCTCTGCATGCTGATGACTATCCGAAAATCCGAAATCCAGGGAGCGGATCCTTAAGCCCCAACACCCGTCATCCGAGCGTGGAAACAAAGCACAGCACACATAAAAATGTGTAGGCAACAAGATAAGCAAACATTTCCTTGCCTTTCCTTTATTTTCTTTGGGCCGCAGCACAATGGAAAGCGAAAGTGGCAGGGCCGACTGTGGCAGAGTGCTTCTGCTTTTAGGCCTTGGCTGGGAAATGTCCGCAGCACAATAGAATCATCTATATATAGAGAGTGAAGTCGCCAGTCGCTAGTTATGAGGTTAAATAAAAAAAAACTTGCTTCGGACCATAAAAAATTACAATAAAGAGCAGTGGCAGCAGTAGAACCGACCGCAAATTGCAAATACGAATCAAAATGGCCGGAAGACCTCGAGGAATTTATATTCCCCGCAATTAGAAGTGTAGGGTATACAGTGGGTATTCAATAAATTGGGTCAGGAAATAGGTAAACCAAAAAATATGTGTTTAATTCATAGGTTACATCTATAAACCTGACACATGTTCTTCAGGGCTAACATGTATCTATAAAGACTGGATATTTTTCCCTAAAAAAGTCCTAGTAACTCACTGTACTCTCTGATGGCCCACCATTGGTCTGTCCTTCTGGCTTTCTCTTGCTCGTTCTGTCTGGAAATTAATTTGCGGCATTCCATGGTTTACGCATTTTCATTTCCCTGAATGGAAATTAATTAGCCACGCAGGGCTCTCGAATGCGAGATGTGGTTCGCCAGCTAATAACCACAGATGCTGCTGGCCGGGCCAAGAAATTGGATTCTTCTCGCTGCCAATGAATCTCAATATTCGGTAAAGGTTGCAATCAAGTTTCGGGGGGAAATTGGACTCTGTCTTGTTTAATTAAAGAGGAGCTTGGACACTTAATGGGAGGTCTTCAAGACAGACCATATATCACATATATGTACCTCTTTTCGATTTCAGGGCATCGACCCTGCCCGGATTTGGATTTGCATAAAACTCTTATCAGCTCGTGACTAAAGCCCCATACAGAATTGATAAACTGGTCGTTACTCCGCTGAACTCTATAAAGCCTTTCGCCAATTTGCAGAAACCGCACAATCCAACCCGTTCCAAGCCTCCTCCCACTCACGCCCCAGACATATGCCCCCCATGAGTGTGTGCGTGTGTGTGTGGTGGCAAGTCCCACTCGTTTTATGGGCTGATAAAAGGACTTGGCAGCAATCAAAAACCGCAAAACATGTTAACCGTTAATGCCCCCAGACACCTATAGAAGAGGGCTCAGTCCCTTTCCGGGTCCCGGCCATAAATGCGCCAAATATAAATTATATTTAAACAAAATAAAAAGGCAACACCCGAAAGGGACCATCCGGTTACAGGCCGTGTCCTTCCTCCGATCTCAATAATTCAAAACAATTTCGTTTTATTGCCGAAAAGTTTTCAGGCTGGCTTTCATTGTTTGGCTCGCACCGAGGGCGTCCTGTGTGGGCCAGATGGGGGTGGAATCCTCCAAGCTCAGTTTAACCTCAACAAAGGCATATTGACCCTCGACCCTCGGCACACGGTCAACCCTTTTAGCTGCTGCCGAGGGTCGCGTGAAAAGCCAACACATAAAATGCAAGTAGCGGAAATGCACAGCGAGAATTGGTTCAAGCAGCGAGGTATAAAAGTGCCTGATTGTTTATTTATTTCTCGCACTGTTATGGGGATATGGTATATAGGGGGGAATCCCCTGCCACTTACCGTTATTCGGTCCACTGCAGGTCTGATGAAGATGAACGGGTTCGTAATCCTTTTAGCGCCGGCCTAATGAGAAATTCCTCCACAATAACTGCACACACACACTCCACGTGGGCGGAAAGGATAACCCAGCACACACGCCCGCACACTCGGCGATTTAATTATCCCAAAAAAGGAGAGTCTGCTCCTGAATATCTTTCATAAAAAACTGTCGCGGTCCGGACAAGGTGACTTCTGGATTGGAACTTTGCAAATTGTATTTTAATTTAATCAAATGTCGAACAGATTCAATTGACACACAGACACTTCAGCATTTAATTAGCAGAAAATGCTGCTGTTGTTGCTCTTGTTGTGGTTGCTGGTGTTGCTGTTGCTGTTGCTCTGATAGCGTGATAAACGGCACCAAACACCCGCGAGATACAAGATACGACGAACTTGGATTTCGAGACACGGAGCAGCCGCAACGTCCGCAGAGCGTTGAATTCCAAAACAGAATGCCAGTCGGTCTGAAAGCATGAATAGCTTCTGCCTTGTTCCCAGCCAGCGATTCACAGTCAGGCCTCGAGTGGGTGGACGGAGCCATGAAGGGGGTTCCACTGTACGAACCCCGAACCCGAGGCCCAGCACTCGGCTGGTTCGATGGCTGAGAGCCGAGAGAGCTAATATCTTTCGGTTGCCAACTACACTAAGAACAACTGGCATGACTTTTCAAATAGGAGACACTATGAAATATTTCAAAAATTATTTATGATTCTATAGTCTGCCTATTATGCTCTAATGATTTTTAAAACTTTTACCAAAAAATATATATATTCAAAGTATCTGAGATACTTGTTCAAGAGAGTATCTGCGGCATACTCAGTACCTGCTTCAAGCCCGCAACTCAAACATGTTCGCGAGGGGGTTGCAACCAGCCTTAACCCAAGAAAGCATGTGGGTTGTTTGACTTGAAAACAAATATGCGGAACAAATAAAAGGAATATCAATCTTAAACTGAAATATTGTTTTGAATACGTAATCCCCCACATAAGGGTTCTATCACTACTAGAACATATGAGTCTTATCTCTCAGAAAACCACATCAAATTAAAAACTTTCCCGCAACCATCTGGAAACCATAAGTGATGGATTTTCTCGAAAATGGTTATCTGAAGTACAGGAATCGGCGCCTGCTGGTTATGAAGTCCTTCTTCGCTAAGCCTTTTATGGGCACTCGGAACTGGCACAAAATTTCACATCTTCATTAATGAATCGACGCCATAAACAGTAGCTACAAATTATTTAAATGGGCCAGGACGAGTGACGGAAAATCGGCTCGGAATTGAATGTAATTAAATCCTTGGCCCAGAACAACAAAGGGCCGGCTGAAAATGTTATTGCAGCCCAAAAACAGAGAAGGCATTAACAATGGCCCCTGGCAACGCAATCCCCTCTGAGGGCACTTCAAGAAAAAGGTCAGAAGATAGATAAGTCTTAGATAAGGACTAAGAAGAGTATTCATAAATATTCTGCAGGCCATGTTCATTCATCAGTGGTCCTTGCAAAGAAGTAATACTTTAAGATTTACACATTTTCTCGCCGTGTAGGGGTTGCGTTGTCAAGACGACCACCTCGACACCGACACCGGCATTGGCCAAAGCAATTGACAATTTTTCCAGCAGGTAACCGAGAAGGTAGAAGCAGCCAAAACAAAACGCGAGACGCTGAAGCCTCGAATATTTCGAAATAAAGTAAAATCCGCACCAAAAAGGAGGAAAAGGAAACAAGGACGAGTACTGCACCTGCGTAAGGAGCGGAAAATTGGAAGACAAGTGGAGTGCTGTGCGGATTTTCGCGGAAAACCAGGAAGTGGGCAGGAAAAGGGAACTGAATAGCTCGAGAGGACTCCCCGGAGCTGGCAAGGCAATTTGAATCCGAATCGCAGATTCCACGCAGCTGGCCATGAACTTCTACGACGAGGAGATCACAATCAGCGGCCCTGAAACGAAGCACCTGAGCAGTGTCCAAATGGAGCAACGAAATGGAGTTGCGGGAGGCAGCCGAGGGGGAGGCAGTGGCGCCGGCGGGGCGGCTGGCAGAGGCACAGGGCCGGGAGGCTCACAAAGAGCAGCGGCAGCCAGGACTCGTCGAATGGTATGTTATTTATGAAAATGCACTTTAAAAAATTAGAGCTAACAGGCTTAAGAAATCAAAATATGTATAAACTTATCCTTAACCCTTCAAGGAACTGCATGGAAACTCCACAGACGACGACGGTCTGCTGCAGGACATCATCGACCACGATGATGAGGCGGAAGACAGCGACGATGACGACGACAGCGAGATGCAGTTGCCCCAGGGCATGGCCATGGGAGTGGGTATGACGGGCTTGGTGCCCGGGCCCGGAAATCGCAACCAAAAGCGGCCGGGGAGTAGCCGGAATCCCCAGCCAGGGCCGCCGCATGAGGATCCATTGAGTTCGGGAAGCGAGGAGGGTGCCGGAGGAGGGTTCCGAGGATCTGGCGGAGGGGCAGCCAAGCTGCCGCATCAGAAACTAACACTACCTATGAGGAGCAGTGCGGGCGGCAGATCCGAACAACAGGAGGAAATATTCAACATGACTCCCGACAAGTGGGAGGACTTGTCGCTGTCAGTGGAGCTCAAGGAGCTGTTTCCGTACATCCTCAAGTACACGCCCCAGACCATCGACACTCCGTTCCACCTGCAGCCCTTTATCCCGGAATTCGTGCCAGCCGTGGGAGACGTGGATGCCCTACTCAAGGTCCAGGCGCCACCTCTTTTGCAGCCCCAGCGGCAACGGGAGCTGGACGACCACCTGGAGAAACTGGGCCTGTGGCTGCTGGACGAGCCCTCGGGCGCCCAGTCCGAACCGTCTCTGTTGAATATGAAACTGCGCTCCGTTTTGAGTGGCAGTCGGGGGCGGAATCCGCGCCACGCCTCCTCAGCCTCGCAGATTCCCACCGCCCGATCGGGCAAGGACATAGATAAGTGGATCGCCGAGGTGGAACAGGTGCACATGACCCAGTCCATGTACGATGCTCAGCCCAGGAAAGACATCGATGCCCTGCTCGAGGACTGGCCAAGAGCCTTTGGCGAGCCGGACACCAAGAGTGCCCTGGATCAGGCCTACAAGTCCTGCCTGCAACAGGACATCTCATTGGCAGACTATGTGCGGGTTCTGTGCGAGAGATTCGGAGTGGAGGGGCCGTTGGAGTCGCAGGCTGACTACATCCACAATGTCCAGACCCTCTTTGCACTATATTTGGCCGCCAGTCAGGCGTGGGAATAACTTATCCTGCTTACATCGTTAAGGATCTTAAAGTATAATATATTTAATCAAATATAAAAATAAACTCAGCCTTTTCTTTACACAAATTAGTCTCAGTGCATGCGTTTGTACCTGCCCCACTAATAACGCTAATGGCTTCGATTAAGTGACAGCCAGACGGCGTTTGTTCGCCCCTCGATGGAGATGTCCTTCCTTCTCCCTCGCTCATTCGACATCGACGCATTCTGCCTGCGCCAGGTCCTGGCATTAAATCGCTTGGAAAACGGTCAACCCATAATAACCGGGTTGTTTGATTTGGTGTCGCGGGGGAGATTGAAGAGGCCTCCAGCCAAAGGTGGGCGAAGGTGAAGGACTCTGTTACACTAATGGGACAAATGGGGTAACCAATCAAACCCTCGGCAGAATCGCATCTGTAAATGTCATTTTCAGAAGCTCAAGGGCCCGATTTGATAAGTTTAATCAATTTATTTCTCTATACATTTTTTACTTAAAAAAAATCATCATAAGACTTCAGGGGAAATAAAATATGGTTCTTAAAATATCAGAAATATTTTTATATTTTTTGTCCATTATTCTGGTCATTTCAATAAAAAATGGGGTATGTACGGAAGGACATATAGGGTTCACAGGGATGTCCATATCTTGGCCATTTTATGTCCGATCCTGGAGCGGAATACTAAAAAGATTTTAAAAAGATTTCTGGATCGATTCTCCATCAATCCGCATCAAAAACTCAATTCAAAAATATTTTTAGATTTTTTTTCGATATTATGTTTTTTGAAGACCCATTTGGCCCACAGCGATTTCCATATCTTGCCCATTTTAGGCCTTAAAATAAAAGTACATCGATTCTCTATCAATCTGCATCAAACCCCAGAATCAAAAATATTTTTAAATTTTTTGTCCAATTTTCCGGTGAGTTGGTCTTACCTTGGTGCTCCACCCACGGCCTAATTGGGCCTGATTAAGATATTGGCTGGGTCAAAAGCAAGGCCCGTGTTTGATGGTCAAATCCAAAACGCCGAATCTGCCGGCAGCGGCCTTAATTATGCGAAATGCGAACGCCACAAGAGCCCATTAATGTCATTTTCATGGCATCCGAGGATGGTTGTTAGCTCCTCGATTAACCGACAATTTTCGAGCCTATAAATTCAACAGCTTATGTCTTACGGTTTTAATTCGTTAAAATGTGTTTTTTGAATACCATTTACACGAGATTGCAAAAAAAACTTGCTTCGTACATGAGAAATATTAAACTCTGTACAGAGTTCTAAATCATCCTGGAATAATAATTCCACTTTGCTTGTGCTTATAGTGATTTTATAAAAAATAAATAAAATATTAATGATTGAATCGCTAAGTTAAAAACGTGCAAAATAAATCTGTGAATCTGGAGTCTAGAGATCTAAACATTTTAAATGACCCGCCAATATGTAAAGATTTAGTACATCTTTCGATAACATACACGTGTCGTGTGTATCGTTATAGTCCCATCTCTAAAGGAAAACCAAAACAAAGTCGCATCTGCCCCAACTTGTTGGAACTCTGAGTTTTCATCACAGAAAAGGCTACTCCGCCATGTACGAAGCTAGTTGCCATTACTGCGATCTAGGAATTGAGGACGACAACTACCTGGAGTGCATAAAGTGTCGCCGCAGTGTTCACATCAAGTGTCTACCCCACGCGAGCACTCCGGGAGACCTTCTGGGCGATGTGTTCTTCGACTTCACGTGCGTCAAGTGTGTGAGGGAGCAGCTCATAAGAGAAGAGAAGGAACACTCTCCAGATTTCGTGAAGGAAATCTGTGTGAGGCAGAAGATACCCTGGTTACTGGTGATCACATTGACGCTCTACAATCTGTCCATCAAACAAAAGGGACTCGGGCACCATGGATTCTTCCATTGGCGGACGCACATCATCAGCTTCGTGGACAAAAACTGGAATTACATCTTTGGCTCTAATATGTAGGTGAAGGATCTCATAATGTAGATTGTTTTCTAATACTCGTCTTCTTGCAGACGCCGGAGAAAGCAGTGGACTGGGACGGTCTCCGGAGCTCTTTCTCACAACAATCCGGAGTACTTTCAGTCGGGCCTCGATGTCTTCCAAGACCATGGCTGGTGGAAGCTGGCCAAGCCCTTTACAACACCCAGGAGTGTGCTCAGGGAATGTAAGTCGAAAGAAAATAAGAAACTAAATACTCAGTTCTGAAGATCTAACTCTTACCAGATGAGAAGAAGCAACTGCAACGCCAGCAACTGCGCGTGGAGAAGCGTTTTCCTGCTTTGGATGAAAATAGCTGCAGCAGCGAAATCTCTGTAACAGACCACACCGAGGACAAAGTCCGGATATTGACCAACGAGAATGAATCGTGGAGCAGGAGCGAAGGGTGTGCCCGCTTTATGTAAGGATATTTAGGCTTTCGGGATAAATCTTTATAATTAATCATTGGTATTCATTCCAGTCCCTTTATGGGTCGTCGGCCGAAGGTTCAGGGATTCGCATCACCTGTGTTGCAGCAGTCTGCAGTGACTGCTTCCCCAGTTCCAGTTCCCGTTCCCGAAAGTCGGATTGTAGAAAGCCAGGGGGAAGAGGTGTCTGAGGAAAACCAGCAACCCTTAAGCAGTGTCCAAGCCAGCTTGATGGACTTTCTGGCAGAGAGCCTGGGAGGCGATGACCTCAGCATGTTCGGCAGCCTTCCCGGCATAATGCCACCTCCCTTGATTGGAGCAGGGAAGTCGGATTTCTTCATGAATGACGCCCTGCTGGAGGCTCCTTCCACCAGTGACGGCCTGTTCGACTTTGGCATGCCCAGCGCAATAGATGACGCTAAAGGAGGCAAAGTGATCAAGGAGGAGCAAACTGATCAGGAGCCGAAGGACCAGGAGGAGGAAAAGATAGAGGAGGATGAGGAGAAGGACGGAGAGGACGAAGAAACCTCAATCTATCAGCCACGCATTGTCCAGGTCACCAATTACCAGGCCCAGCAGCAGAATCAGACGATTAAAGCGGAGCCCCTGGAGGAGGAAATGGAGGATGAGACTGAAAAGGAAGAGCTATACTCCATAGAGCCCTGCCAGCCAAGTGGTTTCACCCGCAACCCCCGCAGAAATTGGCCATGGCTGCAGGAGGCCCTGGACTCCGATGACATATCCATCCCCTCAGAAAATCTGAGGCTAATGAACGTCCATGAGGAGCAGAAACTGCTCGAGAGGCTGCAGAGAATCTTCTCCCTCGAGAAGCAGTGCCAGGTATCCATACCCGCCTACGTGCGCCGTCTCTACAGAAAACTCTCCCTGCGGAAATGGAAGAGGGAGCATAACCGGCCTATTTTCAACCTAGACGAGCACATCGATCCGCTGGGCAGGGCCCGGCTGAAGATGCAAACCCACAAAGTACTGGACAGGTACCAGCTTCTGGCCCAGTCCAATCAAAGTGCGAGGAGCTCCTTCCACGCCCGCCTGGCTGGCTGCACTCAGTACGAACTCTTCGAGTCCCCCTACTCGCAGAGGGTCCTGCATCCCTTCATCTTCCGCAGCGAGACGTTGGCGCCTCCGTGGCTGCAGCTCATGTGCGAGCTGCAGCACCGAGTGAACCGGACGCACCCCACGAGGTCCACCATAGACTTTTGCTACGTGAGGCCGCAACACATCCCGGCAGTGAACGCGTTGCTGCAGAGCTCCTTTTGGCCCAATATCGATGGTGAGTGCCTAGGACTTCCCTCCTTTCGCTTCTATATCCTTTTTTTTGCAGTAAGCGAGTGCCTCACCTATCCGGACTACAGCGTAGTCGCTCTCTACAAGAAACTGGTCGTGGGTTGTGGGTTCCTGGTGCCGGATGTCGGCTACAACGAGGCCTACATCTCCTTCATGGCGGTGCGTCCGAACTGGCAGAGGAGCCGCATTGCCAGCTTCATGCTCTACCACCTCATCCAAACGTGCTCGTCCAAAGATATCACCCTGCACGTCTCCGCCAGTAACTCCGCGGTGATGCTCTACCAGAAGTTTGGCTTCAAAATGGAGGAGATCATCCTGGACTTCTACGACACCTACTTGCCATCGGACTCGAAGCAGAGCAGGAATGCTTTCTTTTTAAGATTACAGAGATGAAGGGAGTTGAAATAAATTCCGTGATCACAGACTAGATTCGTTTCAAGAGGATAATTTTGGATGCCTAGTGCCGATCCAACTTTATTTTACTTTATTTTTAACCTAAATACACTTTTTTTCGGATTCCACGGCCCACCTAGGCGAATATTTTCTCCTCCCGGCGCTTCTTGGTCACCACGGTGCCCGGCTTGTGCTGGGCCTCCGGGTGATTCATAAGCTCCGGCGGGCACACCGACACCGGGCTGGCCGTGACGCACTGCTTCAGGTCATAGAACAGGGCGCTGTCGTCCTTGGTGACGAAGGATATGGCTACACCGTTCTTGCCAGCACGACCCGTACGACCGATACGATGCGTGTAGTCTTCGATGGACTTGGCCATGTCGTAGTTGATGACCAGGGACACGTCCTTGATGTCGATACCACGACCGGCGACATCGGTGGCCACCAGAATGTCCTTTGCGCCGGATTTGAGAGCGGCGAGAGCGTATTCTCGCTGCTCCTGGCCCTTGCCGCCGTGCAACGTGCAGGAGTTGTAGCCGAGCTTCTCCAATCCCTTGGCCAGGACGTCGGCGCCCTTCTTCTGGTTGACGAAAATGATGACCGGTGGATCGATGGAACGCGAGAGGATCTCCATGAGCTTCTTGCGCTTGTCGTTCTCGCCCATCATGTACACGATCTGTTCCGTGCGCTCCGTCGGCTTGCCCACGGATCCGATGTAGACCGTGGCCGGTCGCCGGAGATAGGAGCGCGCCAGTCTCTCTACAGCCGGCGGCATAGTGGCCGTGAACATCACCGTTTGGCGGTACTTCTTCTTGGTGTAGAAGTTCTCCATCAGCTTGTTCTCGTCCTCGGCCTCCTCAGTGTCGGGCTTGAGGTTGGAAACGGGCATATATTCCAGGATCTTCTGGACGTCGGGCTCGAAGCCCATGTCAATCATGCGATCGGCTTCGTCGAGGACGATGTAGGTGCACTGGTTCAGCACGAGATACCGATTCTCTAACACATCAATGAGACGACCCGGCGTGGCGATGACTATTTCGCAGCCCAAGCGAAGGCGGAAGCCCTGTTCCTCGCGAGACAGACCTCCCACGACCACCACAGTTCGGATGCCCAGGGGCTGCCCAAACTTGGTGGTCTCCTCCTCGATTTGCTGCGCCAACTCACGAGTGGGTGCCATAATAATGGCATACGGACCCTGGTCCACATCCTCGAGCCGCTCGATCTTCGGCAGCGATTGGATCCAGGAGAGAAGGGGGATGAGGAAGGCCAGGGTTTTACCCGATCCCGTCTCAGCCACACCGATGATGTCCCTGTTCTGCAGGCCAATGGGAATAGCCTGCCTCTGAATGGGTGTGGGCTCCTTGTAGCCGACCTTGTCGATGATGTCGATGATCTCCCTGGGGAAACCAGACTCGCTCCAGCTCCTGATCGGGTTGGGGATCCTGCCGCCCTTGATGGTGATATTGTAGTCCTCCCGGAAGATACGCCAATCTCGCTCGGTCATCTCGTCGTTGTCCTTCTCGGACCAGTGGCGATCGTCCCACTTCTGCTTGTCCTCCTTGCGCTTCATCTTCTTCAAGCGCACCTTCTCCTGCTCCTTCTCCGCCTCGGTTCGCCTCTTCTCGAGAAGATCCCCGTAGAACTTGCTCTGAGTGCGCTTTTGCTCCTTGATGTCGATGCCCGCCACGTTGCCCCTGCCGAAGAACTGGACGTGGTGGCGCTCCTTGTACAGATTGTTGTAGTCGATGGACGTGTCTTCGCCGGCATCCCAATCGAAAACGAATTTCCGGTCGTTGAGGCGGCGAACTCGCCTCTTCTTCTTCACTATTCCCAGGTACCGTTCTCGAATGGCTTCCAGTTCCTTCTCCTTATCCTTGTGGGTCAGCTCTTCGGAGCGCTTTTCGTCTCCCCTCTCGCCCCTGTCGCCTCTGTCGCCACGGTCCCTGCCTCTTTCTCTGCGGTCTGGCTTGGGGGGAGGAGCCATAACGGCCGGAGGCGGGGCTCCGGAGGCCATAGCCGTGCCCATGGAGATGCTCACCTTGTTGGCGTTGGCCATCTGTTCGCGGGCCGCCTCCTGGACGGCCCTCAGCCGCTCCACCTCCTCCTGACGCCGCTTAAGCGCCTCCTGGGCCCTCTGCTCTTTGGTGAGGAAGACTGGCTTGCTCCGGGCCTGCTCTTCTTTTTTCTTTTTGTCCAGAAGTTCCTCCAGGGATAGGGGCTCCTTTTTCAGCTTCTGGTCCTGTTTCTCATCATTCAAATCTTCATCGTTGACAATTAGGGGTTTCGCCGATGAGTCGGAAAGGTCCAATTTGGCTTTCTTGTCCTGGGAGCCCCCGCCTCCTCCCCCTCCAGATCCTCGTTCTCTGGAGCGCTCCCGGATATTATCCCTGGGCCTAGGGCGTTCGGGGGAGCGGCGCCTGCCTCGGTCCTCCCTATAATTGGTAGGTTAGGTATTTCACAATTATTAAAAATAAGAAACACTTACCGGGAACGCGAACGCCTCTGGCGTCTGTCTTTCTCCCTCTCCCGTTCGTATTGCCGCTCCCTGCCACGATCCCGGTCCCAGTCTCGTTCCCGGGCACCCCCAGCTGCCGGACGATCGCGCACCGTACGCTCCCGCGAACGCGAGCGACGTTTCTTGTCATTTACCATTGTTTTCCGCTAATATCAAAATTGTAAACGTTTTCGGCTTCCACAAGAAACAGCTGAGTAGACAGTGTTGGGTAACTCCGTTAACTGAAATTATAATCGAAATCGATTTTGAAAAATCGATAGCAGGGCGGTCATTTTTAAACTAATGTCAAGGACATACAGCTATATCAAATTGTTCTACTATAACTAAGTTTTTTGCCGATTATAAAACATGAAGTCATGTTGTCTTTAAATATTTACCTCTCGGAGCTGCATCAGATAACTAAATTATATTATATAAACTATCAAACCCAGATGCGCCAATGATGTAGAAAACTAAAGCTCTTATCTTACAAATTAATTTAAGGTTTCTGCAATCAAAACACTTTGCTGTTTCATTGCTATTTGCTTGGTCTTTAATTAAGTTTCTTTTCACTTTCCCATAATAATCATTTTTAATAATATACATATATATTTGGATAAATTTTGACGATTAGTCCGTCCAGAACTGGACGGAAACGTTAGCTCCCTGAGAGTATTGAGTCTTCACGAAGACGCTCGCATAGGTGAATCCAGGGCCGCCAGACCACAAAGAAGACGTGGGTCCGGAGCTGTTGGTGAACCTGTCAGTAACATTGATGAAGCGGATGATTTTGGTGTTGGTCTGGCCCTGTAAGTAAAATAATGTTTGCTTTAGGCTAATATTTATAAATCAGTAGCAAATACTCACGCTCAAGGGGAAGACAATGGTAGCGTCCTGGTAGGCGTTGGTCTTCTTGTAGATTGTCAGGTTCTGGGTGCTGGCCAGCTTGCTGCTGGAGAGCTTTGAGCCAAAAGAGGCATTGGCAGCAAAGGCCAGAGCCACAATGGCCGATAAAACG
Organism: Drosophila monieri; assembly: GCA_035047585.1. Taxonomy (NCBI): domain Eukaryota; kingdom Metazoa; phylum Arthropoda; class Insecta; order Diptera; family Drosophilidae; genus Drosophila; species Drosophila monieri. The sequence goes on along the minus strand of JAWNPJ010000079.1, from coordinate 2,610,458 downwards.
AGGGCGATTTGCAGGGCCTTCATGATGGACGCTTTCTTCCGTTATGGAAGAATTGGCCATAACGCTGTCAGTTATATACCCGGACTTATCTTGGCGAAAGAGGAGTATTTATTTATCAATTCTGAGGAATAATATATTTAGAGACTATCAGTAGCTATTCGCTTTGTCATTTGTTGGTGGTTCCTCCTATCTATATTAATTAAAGTTAAATGGCTTTTAAGTATTATAAAATATATAAATATAATAATAAAAAAAACTATTTCCCAAAGAGATCAATTCTCTGATGATTTGATTATCTAGTAGCGGAAATGTGTCAGTAGATTATTTTTAATAGGGTCTTGATTAGCATTAAAACTTAGGGTTTTACCCAATTTTTTTAAAAGGTTGCACCTAAAAATATATACAATTTTAATTGTACTTACGAAGACTTTAGTTAAAAAAAGCAAATTATTGTCAATAATTTGTTATTATTCAGAGGTTTTTAGGAAATAGTGGTTTCAAAAGCATTTAAAGAATATAAAATTCATTGTACATACAAATTAAGTTTTGAAAATGGGTTAAACCCTTTATAGAAATGGCGCTCGATATCGATAGACAAATAGTTGACACTCGATAACACTTAATCGAACTGCGGAATTTTAGTTTTATCGAAGAGTGGTAACACCACAAGCAGCTGGAGGAAAGCTTTGTTTTCCTTGTGATTAAAGTTTAAAACAGTTTTGAAACCCTGACTGACCGCAACACTCAGATCGAGATGAGCGTGGCCACGGACCAGGAGACGGCGCCCATCGCCAACTCGCGGAATGGTCGCACGGGCAGCGTATTCCGGAGCTTCGGGTCGCTCTTTGGCGGCAGCCAAAACAGCGGAGATCAACAGCCGGGCGACGGATATGTGGAGTTCGGGATGCAGAATCCTGAACGGAACGGCCGGACGCTGGGCACCTTTGCCGGGGTCTTCAGCCCCGTGGCACTGTCCATGTTCAGTGCTTTGGTTTTCATCCGAGTCGGTGGGTTTCTCTTCACCTCGGTGACGTCACGCCGAACACTTGTTGTGCTGGTCCATTGAACTTGCTCTCATCTACTCTTCCCTTTGTGTGTATCATAGGCTACATAGTCGGAAATGCGGGTCTGTACGTCACGCTGCTGCAGTTCGTCATTGCCTACGCAATTCTGCTCTTCACGGTGGCCTCCGTCTGTGCGATTTCGACCAATGGAGCCATCGAAGGAGGAGGCGTCTACTGTGAGTCACTGATAATTTTGGTGTTTGTCAAGGCTTGGGGGGGAGTTACGCGTACTTTTTTGGATTGACTAAAGTGGGAATCTGTTTTCTATAGTCATGATAAGCCGCACTCTTGGCTTGGAATTTGGTGGCTCCATCGGAACGCTGTTCTTCTTCGCCAATGTGGTGGGATCTGCCATGGCCATCTCCGGATGCACTGAAGGCATCCAGGACAACTTTGGGGAGAACGGATACTTTGGTAGCTACTTTAAGGACGGCCCATGGTGGCGCTTCCTCATCAGCAGCCTGCTGAACACACTCCAGTTGCTGGTCTGCTTGGTGGGGGCGGCCCTCTTCGCTAAGACGTCGGTGCTTATTTTGGCCATTGTGACTGTGTGTCTCTTCGTCACGTACATCAGTTTCCTGGCCGTAGGCGCCACCAATGATTCGGTAAGATATCCAATCTCTCATCGGGGAAGTATTTGTGTTTTCTGATAGTTTAGTAATTATTTGGGTGACTCCCTGTGGCGATCGCTCATTGAGGCAAGCCCTGTCCCACTTATCAGTTTAGATATCTAGGCTATGTGGAGCTCAAATAGGATCTTCTATAAATATTTGCTCAAGGCTTATCGGTAATGATAAAGGCATTCAGTTGGCTGTGGTCAGAAAGGGTTCTTTTTTTGCCTTACTGATCTAAAGCTTAGGCATTAAAGGCTTGCGGGGATTCAGATTTTCTATTCATTATGTCATAAATCTGTGAATCACAGTTTCGAAACTCATACTGTTTTGTTTCAAATTAGATTCCCGAGTTCGCCAAAACATTGTTGTTTGATGGTTTTTTATTATTTTTTATCATCTACTGCAAGTCGGAAACACAAACAAAGAAAAATATGAAAAGCGTAGTAAAGTGATAAGATTAGTGAGTCATATATGTTGAAGCTACGGATTAAAATGCAATTAAAAGTTTTTCTAACGAGAAAAAATCATATATTAGCCACAAAATTTGACTTCTCATTTTTTATGAACATAGATAGCGGTTCCCTTGAGTAACAACCTGTCGAAAACGGTGCACTTCCTCAACTATACGGGCCTTAGCGCCAATACGCTGCGGGACAACTTGGGAGAGCACTACGGCACCGATTACACATCCAATGGCAAGCAGGTGGACTTCTCCACCACCTTCGGTGTGCTGTTCGCCGGAGTAACGGGCATTATGGCCGGAGCGAACATGTCCGGCGATCTGAAGAACCCGGCGAAGAGCATTCCATGCGGCACCTTGTCCGCGGTGGCCTTCACGTTCGTCTCGTACGTCATCCTCTCGTTCCTCATGTCCTGCACCACGCCCTACTTCACGATGCAGAACAACTACCTGTTCCTGCTGCCGGTAAATCTGTGGCCCCCCTTCACCGCCATCGGCATCCTGACGGCCACCTTCTCCACCAGCCTGAGCAATCTGATCGGCTCCAGTAGGGTCTTGGAGGCCTTGTCGAAGGACCAAGTCTTCGGAAACCTTCTCAACTTTGTGCTGTGGGGGACGTGGAAGGGAAACCCCATTGCCGCCGTGGTGACGAGCTGGTGCCTCGTGGAGTGCATCCTGCTGATAGGATCCTTCAACATCATCGCGCAGATCAACTCGGTGCTGTTCATGCTCGCCTATTTGGCCACCAACCTGGCCTGCCTGGGCATCGACATGACGGGAGCCCCCAACTTCAGGCCCCTGTTCAAGTACTTCTCCTGGCACACGTGCCTCATCGGACTCCTGGGCACGCTGGTGATGATGTTCGTGATCAACCCCATCTACGCCTCCATCTGCATCATCCTGTGCCTCATCCTGGTGATTGCTCTGCATCTGTTCTCGCCCGCCACTCAGGCCGCCCAGTGGGGATCCATTTCCCAGGCCCTGATGTTCCACCAGGTCCGCAAGTACCTCCTGATGCTGGATCCGCGCAAGGACCACGTCAAGTTCTGGCGACCCCAGATCCTGTTGCTGGTCTCCTCGCCGCGATCCTGCTGCCCGCTGGTGGACTTTGTCAACGATCTGAAGAAGAGCGGTCTCTACATCATCGGCCACGTGAAACTGGGCGACTTCAAGGACGTCCAGGACCCCGAAAACAACCAGCAGTGGTGGTCCTTCTTGGACCACATGCGGGTCAAGGCATTCACAGAGGTCACAGTGAGCCGGAGCATCCGCGAGGGAGTCCAGCACCTGATCCGCCTGTCGGGCATTGGAGCCATGAAGCCAAACACGATTATTTTGGGATTCTATGACAGCGAAGCGCCGCGGGACTTTTTCCAAAAGTAAGTCACTGCACTGATAGTGAGTGGCGGACATCCTAATCCAATTCCCAATCCTTCGCAGCGGTTCCTCCCCCTATAAAACGGACGACTTCAACAGCGGCGAGATCCAGAACTTTCCCATCCGCCGCGATGGGGATCCCAAGCACTTCCAGGTCGAGGAGTATGTGCAGATTCTCTGCGATACCCTGCGGATGAAGAAGAACCTCTGCCTGTGCAGGAACTTCCAGCGACTGGATAAGAACTTTATTGCCCAGTGAGTGAACCACTCCCCTACACCCTGATATATCTTAACGAATAACTTTTTCGATGCAGGAGCAACCACGTGAAGTACATCGATGTGTGGCCCATCAATGTTTTCAACCCCACGTTGGGGGATCCCTTCGATATGGTGTCCCTATTCATGATGCAGCTGGCGGTGATCATGCTGGCCAAGTGGAAGCACTTGAGAGTGAGGATTTTCCTGTGCGAGACGAACGAACAGCGAGCAGTGGGGTACGCTGGAAGCATTCTCTGTCAAGACCAGCGCCAAAACCAATTATTTTTTTTCAGCACCTTTGATTCGCAGGCCCCGCAGATGGAGATATTCTCCAAGCAGAAGCTGGAGCAGTCCCTCAAGGAGCTGCGCATCTCAGCCCACATTATGGAGATCCAGGAGTGGAGCCACGACACCGACTTCAGCCGCCGCGCCCGCTCCCTCAGGCAGTACACCGCCCAGGCGGACAACGTGATGCTGGAAGACGACGACGAGGAGTCCCTGAACCGATCTCTGCTCTACATGCAGCGGGCCAATCAAATAATCCGCGAGCGCTCGGACCAGACGGCCCTGTCGTTTATCTATCTGGCCGCTCCGCCGAAGCTGGCTACTCCGGACTTCGCTCAGCGCAGCGCCAGCTACATGGAGCTGCTCACCGAGCTGACCGCCGAGTTGCCGCCCACAATTCTTGTCCACGGCGTCAGCACGGTGACCTCCACCACGCTGTAAGCCGGCGGGCAAGAAAGCGAATATTTTACGAGTGATACGAATCCAGAGTGCAACCGGATTGAACCAATTGCGAGGGGTGGCTGATAAGTGGATAAATCTTATGATCGTTGTGTGCGTTTCTGTGTGTGCTTCAAGCTCTATTCATAATCAAGAAGAATGCACGAGGGTGAGTCGATTGAATATTCATTTTGCGGCTTGAGAGTGTGGAAAAGTATGTCGACTTGCCCTCCAATAACTATTGCATCTGTAGGTAACCATTTATTTTAGCTAATTTAATATTTATTCACACACACACACCACGTTGATGTCACGAGCCCGAATCCCAACCATAATCATATCAGATAAATACAATTTTAAGCCAATCCATGACCATCTTCCTGCGATTGTCCGATGATATCATACTTTAAAGTTCCAACTCACCCAACCGAACCCACACCGATATTAAACTATTTGTGATTGAATATCAATATCTGCACCACTAGACAGGCCGAACGGCGAAAGTATTAGATAACCGCTTAGAACGCGGTTGTAAAAAATCAAACTTCACGGCGCACTTAGTTTTTAAACAACTCTTGGCGGCCCACAGTTCCGACGGACGTTGATGGATTGTTTTTAGAGGAATATTGCGAGTGCTACTCTCCGCGGAACTGTGACTAACCGTTCAATATAGTAATCGTAGCGTTCAATGTAATCAGTTCTTTCCAATAATTTAAATAAAGTTTTAGTGATATTTACACATTCCTACTAACTAGTGGATGTTTTCGGATCTCTTTTTCAGAACATTGTTTTGCAAGTCGAGTTTCGACTGCCGGATCTCCTTATCCGAGCATCCATTAACACTTTCCGTTTCGGGGTTGGGAGCTCTTATCTGGCGGGGACTTTGTTTGTGCATCGTTTACCGCTACCATTAAATGCTTATTAAGATAGGACATCGGGTCACGTGTAAACTGGAGGACCCTCTGAGGGCCCTAACTGAAATCGGGAGCCCAGGCAGACGGCCCAATAGAGTCATAAATGTCAACGGAATACGCTTCGTCCTGTTGTTGCACTATTTATGTGATGACAATTTATGATACCCATCAAGGATGGCCGGCGCGCACCTCAGTTTCGCCCTGATTACCTGGCTGTATCCTAGGGGCATCCTAGGATACAGCCAGGATCTTTGTTTCTGTCCCAATCACGGCTCGAGTGTCAATAAATTCCCATAAACGCACGCAATTGCCCGACACTTTCCAGGGCGCTATCCTGTGTATCCTAACGGACACTTTAGATAGCAAGGGTTACTCTATCGTCCTTGTTAGAGCCTTGACGTGTGTCCTAAGTTATGGCATGAGTTTTGGGGAAATTGTCGCATGCCCCGAGGGATCTAAGGAGGGTATTTAAATATTTATAAATCTCTGATTGGTCCTTGATTCGATGTTGGAGAACTAAACAGCTTTAAACGGTTTAGGGTTTAAAGGTTCTAAGAACCAAACAAACTATCTATAATTTCTAAGCCCCTGGCAGACATACAGTCTGCAGTTTTTATGCACATCTGTAGCCACAACAAAGTTACGTGGAAACCAATAAGTACTCTCCTTTAATAATTCATAATTCCGGATTATTACATGGCAATTTGGATCGGCACACAGGGCTCTCGGCGAAGTCACTTTGCCTCACAATGGCAACAATAGCCAGGAAGGATCCCTCATTGTTGCCCTTTGTATGGCCAAGAGGGCTCAACAAGTGTCGGGAAAAGGACAATAAAGATTCCCATGGAATTCCTTTCTGACTCCGGGACACAGATACGTAATCGTATTTTCGCAATTTAGCGCCAACAACTAATCCGCAAAACGAAAACGATTAATCTGGTGAGGGAAAACCAGAAACACGCAACCGCCAGACGGACCCGAAGGATTATCATCAGATGGCCTATTGTTGGGCAAGAGAGGTGCCTACTTTCAACCAGAACCGCCCACCAACCCGGCCTATTGTTGCTATTTTGACAGAGCCCTCTTGAGGCGACTACCTGTGACCCTGTGACCGATCTCACAGGCAGAAATGCTAATTGGAAAACCCCGACCTTTGGCGAGGGGCGTTGCCGATCTTTAGGTTATCCGCGAACCTTTCTCCCGAAAATATTGCAGCATAATGCTTGATCTGGGATCAGGATCAGGATCGACCTGCGGTCGCGTGGCAAAGTCGCTCACTCTTGACCAAGCCGCTTCTTCAGATCCCGACTCCGATCATGATCCATCAGCGGTCATCAAACGTCAGGATCGCTTTGTCGGCTCCCGGCTTTGTTCCTTGACAATTTGTGTGAAATATCTCCGGGGCATCATTTGTACTCTTTAGCCATGGCTGGCGCTTCGGCGATTGTTTTGGCCGTTTTCTTCAGAAACTGGGCCAACTATTCGGATTGATTTTCCATTTAATGCTGCGAGTCTGTCGAGTTAATTAACCTTTCGATTCGGCCACTTGAAAGTGGGCTTGAGCCAGGGCCTGTTTTGGCCAGAAAAGTAGAGCGAAGAGAATTATGCCGGGGGTGTGAGGGATAACAGATAACAGATTGTATTTGCAATTGGTAGAGGGATAGAGCCTAGGCCCCTAGGCCCCATGTAGATTCTATAGCTTGGTATGGGAAGGAAATGCCATCAGCACCACTTATCTTAAAGATGAGTGACTTGCGAATTAATCTCCTTTCGTGTGAAGTTCTGGGAGAAAGCCATCCGAAAAAAAAACTTATTTGCCTTTTGACCCAATAAAGCACAATTGGCTAAAATCGAAAGTTGCAAGCTGCAAACCACACAACGGAATTCTTTTCTTTTGTTCCTGCCAAAGCCCAAAAACCTCAAGCAAACAGGACTTGCTAGACCACAGACATGCGATGAAGGTGCTCCAAGGGGGATCGGATCGGATATGGATCGGGTCTGGGATGGATGCGAAAATTATGGAAATTATTCTCACAACAGCGCAGAGGCCCTACTCGTGTCTTTTGTTTGATCGCCTCCTGACCTTGCCAGCAATTGTTTGAATATAAAAAGCCAATATTCCAGCCAAGACACAAAGGGGCTATGATTACGGACGGTAGCCAAATGACAGGTCAGCCAAAAAAGCCTGCCCGTAGCTGGTACAGTGAATACCTGGCAACAGTGTCGAGGGGCAATTAAACGTTCTGACCGCAAGCCAATTTAGGGCACGGGTTGGGTTTGCCAGGTAACTGGAGGATACACTCGGGAGGAGGCGGCGAATCAGGTAGCAGGTACGGCGAGCAGCCAATCACGTTGCAGAGAAGATCCCGCAGGCAGGTATATAAGCGTCTGTCCTCGGTCAGCTTCTTCAGTTATCCTTCGATCCTCGACAAGCAAACATGTTGACCAACAACGAAGCCATGGAGCAGTTCTACTACCACGAAGATGCCTCCGTTCTACCGCAATTCCTGGACAACATGCAGGGCAACGATGCCTTCCAGCAACTGGAGCAACTGATATACCAACAGGACTTCACCTGCAACGCCGACAGCCTCTCGGAGGGCACCAGCAGCTGCTCCATGGAGCAGTTGTACTACGACACGCCGGCTGTCCTGGAACTGGAGCACATGCTGAGTGCCCAGCAGCAGCAACAGAATCCCTCCAACGCCCTGGGAAAGAGCCAGTCAAGGAGCACGAAATACTGGAACAAACAGCACCGCAGCAAGCCTTACGACAAACTATCCATGTCCTCCTCGTCGTCCTCCAGCTCGTCCTCCTCCGGTTGCGGTGGCGGCGGCGATGTCCTGCGAAAGCGCCGACTTGCGGCCAACGCCCGGGAGAGGAGGCGGATGAACAGCCTGAACGACGCCTTCGACAAGCTGCGGGACGTGGTGCCGTCTCTGGGCCACGACCGACGGCTCTCCAAGTACGAGACCCTGCAAATGGCGCAGGCCTACATCGGCGACCTGGTCACCCTGCTCTCCAGAGACTACTGATCGGGAAGGCACAGGATCATCCTCGTTCCTTTCCAGCAACACCATCGACCTAGTGGAAAACTTATAAAGGCTGTTAGTTTTAAGTTATTATCGTAGTTTTAAAAGAATTTGGTTTAATTTTAAAAATAAGTTTAATAAAATACCTTGGAAGAGAAAATTGAAAAGCATTTTTAATGATTAAGGATATGTCTGGATAGGGATTTTGCAGAAAAGAAGGTATGGAAGGAAGACTTAAAACAAAATTTAAGATAGAAGACACTTAAACCTCGAACAATGTTAAAAAATAACTATTCCAAATAAATCTTAAATTTAAATTTAAAAAATCTTTGGTTTTAATTACCTCTTTAGTACGTACCATCCATCAAATCCTGGTTACAGGTCCCACATTTGTTTACATTCTCCACACTCTCGTCTCATTCCTTAAAAGGGTATCCTAGTTATCCTTGAAGGAGGAGCGCGGCATGGCTAAGTAGGGAGTGGGTCACGCCCCAGGAACCAGAGACATAAGTCAAAACATCAGTTGCCGGCCCAGAATTAATGAGTTCCGACTTCCGACAAAAGGAACTCCAAACACAGAAGTGATTAAGGGCCGCAAACGTCAACAGGTAAACACTCGGGATAAACACAGTCGCCGCTTCAGATCCTTAGGACGGCAGGACGAAAATTGATTTAAACATAGTCATTTGTAAATGGTTTGGGAAATGTGGGAGGGGCCTTCATAGCAGACTTCCTCCCAGTGCATCAAAAAAAAGAAAGAGTTCCGAACTTCTTGACTTTGGATATCACATTGATGTTTGTATTTATAAACATAGACTTTACATTCTTAAATACTCTATAGCTAATTTCTAATTAAGAAGCCCAAAATGAATTAAAAAGAAGTGCTCTTCACAGATGTCATAGAAATTATTCATTTCACAAAGGATACTTCGAGAGACCAGAGTTACTAAACCTCTACCAGAAAGTAAATAAGCTTTATTGCACTTCCTTGAACGTGATATTTGAACTCTTTTATTGCTAAAAACTTTTAATAGCTTTAAATTGGAATATGTATGTTTATTTAAGTTTGAAGGTCAGTTAAAAATTACATTTTAGTGAAGAGCGGGCCAAGTAATCAATTCATTTTAGACTTATTTTAAAACTATTTACAATATCGAGCTATGATAGGCTTACAACTAGAGGCAATGGCGCACTAACTAAATGAAGCGGATAATGAGGAAGCTAAGGCATCATCCTAGAGTTACGGGTTTCAAAATGGTCTGTGAATGAGGTCTTAAGAGCGGTTGGCTCGGATTCCCCTTGGAGGTAGGCAGCAGGACGTTGACGAACAGTCAGAATGAACCGATACTGAGTAGGATTCTTTCATTTATTTTACAAAAGCACACATGGAACTAGCTCGCTGCTATTAATCATTTTTATTTTAAGAATTATATTGGTGAAAGGTTGCAATACGCCTAATACATTTGAATTGTTTGCTAAAAGTACAGATTCAACGAAATCATTTAATACACTCTGTACTCTGTTAGACGTCCACGCCATTAGACCAACCGCCCCAAGGGAAACCAATCCAGCTGCTTCGGGTAATGTGATTTGTCTGTTCTGTACAATTAACTTTCTTTTTCGATTAAAATATCAATAAAATCAAGGTGAGATAGCTGAAGACTAAAACTAAAGCCGAGAGCCGAGAGTCTCTCCTGTTTTTTGTTGTCAGTGTGATTGTGAAGATCTATATAATACGTAATTACATCATCCAAGCTTTACCGCGCATCCGTCCGCGTCCCCTCATCGGACCACCGGGTCCGCCGCCACGCGGGAAGAAGGGCCGCGGCCCGGGACCAGGGCCGTCGAATCCGGGACCGGGACCGGGCATTCGCTGAAATGGCGGCCTAAAGGGACCGTTCGGGCCGGGTCCGTTCCAGCCGCCTCGTCCTCTGCCTCGCCCCCGTCCGGGCATTGGTCCGTCCGGACCGTTCATAGGAAATCTCTGAAATTGCTGGAAGGGTGGCCCGAAGGGCGGCCGCGGTGGTGGTGGCGCAGGGCCACCACCCATTTGCATCGGAGGCATTTGATTCCATCCCTGCTGCTGGTGTTGAAGCTGCTCCTGGTCCTGATCCGGCATAGGAGGCCCCATGAATGAATTGTTGGGCTCCCAGGAATTCATGAACTCTGACGGAGTCTCAAGCAAGACAGGACGGGATGTCGAATCGCCATTTGCCTCGCCATCGCCCGTATTATTCTCCTTTGGTTCTGTGGATTACAATTTATATGAATAGTTCCGGTTTAAATGCAACTCTTATCACCTCTCAAAGACTCATCAATGTCGTCGTCCGACATGTCCATATCCACCACCATATCCGCAGGATCATACCGGGCAGAGCCGTCCACACGATCCGATTCAGATGAAGAGCCTAAAATACAAAGGACTTGGATTTAGAAAATGATCTTGAATTTTAAGAAACTAATACTTACTGGCATCCGATTTGTGGGGAGAGCTGACCTTCGTCTTGGCATAGCTATTTCCCGGGGGAGCCATCATTCCATCCTCGCTGGGATGCGGTACGATCCGATAGTCTACATCCCCACCAGAAAACTCCTGGAAAATGAAGAATTTATTTATTTCATTAACCCTACCGCCCTCGAATTACAATTTTAAAACTATTTCATTTTATTCTTACATTAAAAACTGAAAATAAGGGGTCTACCTTTTCTGCTCCGCCCGGCGAACCAGTAAGGGATATTAGATTCCTGTGGTCTATGTCCACCAGCTGCCTGGACTTGTCCTTGCTCAGGCCCAGCTTGGCCCCGAAGTCGAAGGCTGGTGGGAGCTGCAGCGTCCGATGGTCCACGTCCTCTGCGCCCAGCGCTGCTGAATCCGTGTGCAGATGCTCGTTATATTCGATGGGCGCGGCCCCTGCGTTTCCCTTTCGCTCAAAGTGGGGCGGCGAATGCGGCGTCGATTGGTTCGCGTACGAAGAGGAGCTGGCCCCGCTGCTGTTCATGCTGGTGTCCAGCGCCGTCCACGACATGCTCATGTTCCAGGTGCTGTTAAAATCATCTCCTCCTCCCGCTGACCCGAGCGATGGCGGCAGTGGTGGCGGTGGCATTGACGCTGGAGAGTATTCCTGGCTTCCATTGCCCACTGCGCTCCCATTTCCTCCATACAGATGGGATGGGGGTGGCGGCACATACTGGTCCTGGCTGCTGGATCCGAATAGAGGCGGATTCGGCGTGTACTCCGCTGATCCTCCACCGAGACCAGGAATGGAGCTATTATTCGAACTAGAGATCGGCTCCGGTTTGTAGAAGTTGGCATTCGGTGCATAGCCCTCGTCGTCCGACCGAGATCCGATTACCTCTATGGCGCTGCCCTGGTCCTTCGAGTCCCGCTTGAAGTCGTTTATGTCGAATGGCAGCTTTCCGCTGTCCAGGTAACTGGAAAAGCCGTTTAAGCCTCCGCCAAAGAAGCTCTGAAACGTGAAACAAAGGTTAGAAGGCCATTAGGGCATCAGTAGATCTACTGACCATTCCCAGGGATGAGTTGTTCTCTTCGGGCAACTGGAGATCGGCATCTCGCTCCGGCGAGGGGGCGTTTATATCCGGGGAAGGAATGGGACTGGCCAGTGTAGGGATGGTCTCGTCCAGCTTTCTCTTAACAATTTTAATCCTAGTTCCGAAGCTTTTGTAGGCCTGAGAGCGAAATCCAATTAGTGTCGGAAGCAGCCCAATTATTTTTGAAAAACTTACACTTGCCACCACTTTCACTTCTTTCCCTTGGTGCTCGTAGAACTTCTTGGCAGCCTCCAGGCTGGCCAGAACCGCCTTTCTGCTCTTGATTTCGTTCTGCAGGTTCTTGTTGTAGGCGTTGATGAAGGCCACGCACCGCTCCACTTCCTTCTCGATGTCGCCCGAATGGCTCTTGTCCTTCAGCTGCTGCTTGATGACTTCTATCTCAAAGGTCGGCGGCTTGGGCAGCTTCTTCATGCTCTTGTCGGTGGTCTCCGCCAGTTCCACGCACTCCCGCACCTGGGCTATCAGTGTGGCGTTCTGGAACTCCTCGCTCACGTCGACCTGGGACTTTTTGGGCGGAGCTATGTTGAGGAGCCCGCTCAGGTCGCTGAGGTACTCCTCGTTGTAGATCTCTCGCTGCTCCCAGATCTTGAATATGCGAAGGATTTTGTCCTTGACGCGTTCATCCCTGAGAATAGAATCAGAGATTAAAGAAGTTCAAAAAGTAAAGGAGCTGGAAAGCTTCATTTTTCATCACAAAACACGTGCTGGAAGATCAAGAACTCTTTTGTAACTTGATAGACAGCTTTTTTATGGTTCTAGGGTATCCTTCAGTCTGCAGAATACTCACCGAACCATGGTGGTGGCTCGCTGGAGCGCCGTGGCCCAGCACTCGACAAACTCGTAGCGCTTGCGCTTGCTGTACTGGATGACATCGTTGGCCAGGTAGAAGAGCACGAGGCGGTGATCCACGCGAACTGCACAAGAAAAAGTCATGAGCTGGAGATGACTCGAAAGGGGTGGACACCCATCAGTACTAACCTCGCTTGAAAACATTAAGCCAGCACTGGATGATCTTTTTGTGGTTGGAGCGATGCTGCAGGCACCAGTTGGACATCTGCTGGATGCCGTCCTGCGTGTCCTTCAGCGCCTCCAGGCGCGTCTCGAACAGCTCCTCGTCGAAGGTCTCCGTCATAGTGTGTAGCTCCTATGCCGGCTCAGCACATTACAATTGTTTACTACTGGTTTTGCCGCTGCACTCCGGCCAAGCGATGTCTTTTAGATACCTCTTTTCCCACACGCGCACTTTTTTCACCCGCCGTTTTCGCGCTCTATTCGCACGCCACGACCGGGGTTTCTTCGCTTGTGTAACACTTTCTAGCCGCCGAACTATTTTCCGCCGCTCGCTGCACGCTTTCAGCCGATTTTCTCTATTTATTTGTGGAAAACTAAACAAATTAGTTGAAACAAACAGATAAATCGAGGCGAAGCTGCCAGACAGTGAGTTTGCAGGGGTGCTGCCACCATGTGAAATGGCCGGGTGGCCTTGCCACTACAGGTGGACAGTTTTTTGGGGCTGCCAACCCAAGCCGATGGTGTCTAGTCCGGCAACGTTCAGTTAGTTTGGTGCGATGTCTGGGTTTTTTAAAATAAGTGTTTTTTATATTACTAAAACAGGACATTGTCTGTATTAATAAACTATTAAATATTGTGAAGAATTGTGTAATGTTTATTATTTCATCAGTTTATCTTCATAATAACTTAAAAGAGAAACTAAAAAGGTTTTCAATTTGCAGGGACTCTGATCAGAAGCTTGATTCTTACCGGTTGGTAAATGGAACTAATTGGACCTATTGGATTTAAAAACTATTGACTAAAGGTAAGTTTTTGAACCGTATATTCTCTGTTTATAGTTTTACATATCTGGAACTTGAAGTCTTTCCAGTTATAACTCTACCAATGCACCAAGATCCCAGGCTTGGGTCCACCGACGCCATTTTGGAGCTGTCACCGTGTCTTGAATCTGTAAGCTGGCTGTACAAAATGGTAAATTAAAATGCATCGGGCAGTTTAGTTGAAGGATAAGGAAAATGATCATCTGGATACTATGCTGCGGAGTACACAGCCCACATCCTTTTTAAGGACTGCCAGGACACTTATAGTTGTAACCCCTGAGCACCGGTGAGTAGCCCAACAAGTTAAGACTTTTTCATTTTCCCAGTACATTTTTTCGATAGAATAACGATATTTTTTTGGGCGGAATGTTTGAAAAGGTAAGCAACACCATACAAACTAAACAGAAAATAAATTTAATTCCCAATTATTTCTCAAAGATTCCTGCTCTAAAGTTGCACCTGGTGGCTCAGTTGCGTATTAAACCATACAAAAAACATACTTTACATTAATTTATTAATTAAATAAGTAAGAACATGGTCCATGTAAGGCAGCTAGTTTCTGCGCATGTGCCGGTGTAGGCCTCATCTTCCATGTAAAGGCGTACGGCGAGCAGATCCGGTTCAGTCGGGTGAAATCGGTGAAAAGGAGCGGACGCTCTCTATCCTTGGGCCATTGTTTGGCTTTTTGCTCCAAAAGTTGTTGTAAATCTCGTAAATTTGCCGGTACGGTGAAACTCTGTGTATATTTCACTTAAATTATAAGATTTTGTCCCCAACTGCGTGGGAGTGTTTGTTTACTTCGCGGTGGCTGTTGTTGCTGTGGATTTAATTTATTAGTAGCCGGCATATGGTGTCCCCAATAGAGATGTCCTGGTGAACAGTGCTACTGAGGCCCAATCTTTCATTTATTTTATTAGAAAAGAATGCAGACAGCATCCTCTGACCTGAACATTCGGCTCTCCGCTTGATGCTAAAGTAATTGTTTCCCTTCCGCTCGAGTTAGCAACAAGTGATAATTTTAATCGGGGCTCGTGCGTGAAAGTTCTCTTGATTAATGTCACGTACGCAGCGCTTGCGGTCGTTTTGATTTTGTTGTTTTACTTTATTTCGGTTGGACGAGGCAACAAAAACTAATCAAAATCCAAGGACAATATTTGGTGATAGGGAAGTAAAGGAAAAACAACCCATATTTGCTTTGCTTTAATTTTCTTTTTTGGTTTAAGTGGTGAGCTTTATCGGAGTGTGATTCTCGACAAAGCGTTTCAGACAATCGAGTCTCCATTAACAGTCCTTTTCCCCTAAACATTCGAAAAAATTTCCAGGAAGTCTCCTCTTCAAATACAATCCCTCCCCAACTGTAAAGTGAACAACTGTTTGGCGTTTTCCTTTTCGCCGGCGCCTCTTCCTCATTGCCATTAGGGCCATGTAATTATTCTGATTACTTGGCTAAGGCTCACAGACAGGACACCAATCACGGCAGCTACAACACAACAGCAACAACAACCGCCAGCCCGTGCTGCGCCACTGACCCAGTGCCAGTTCCCAGTTACGTCGGATCCATTCCGTTACGCTCCGCTCCGCTCCTCCCTTCCGTCCGGCTCCGCTTGGCGTGGTTCTGGGCACTTGACCAGCGTCGCCACACGGGCAGGGAAATGCGCCGTAGCAAATAATTACGCTTCAATTGCTGTTCTCCCTTCAAGGACTCTTGATTGTCTTGGGTTCCCATAAACGTGTATGAAAAACGCAATTTCGCGGCGCTTAAAGTTCGCGGAGAAATCAAATAAAATTAAACCAAAACTGAACAAGGTGAGTATTATATGATAAGACTTCCTGGTTTACATTTTTTTAAATTCTGGATAATTAAGGATTCTCTTATAAAACCTCAGTCTTGTCCATGTTTTATCCAGTCATTGTCCATATTATATGCCAATTTCTATCCCATCTTAAAGCGGAATACCTCAAACTAGTTTTAAATCGATTCTTCGAAAAAAGCTGTATCCCCACATATGACCCACATTCATGAGCATAACTCTGCCAATTTCCATCCGATCCTTGAGCGGAATACCTCAAAAGATTAAATTTATACCTCAATTGAGGAATACCTCAATTAAATTTTTCGATCGATTTTTTTCAAAATTTTCTGATGCAGGTCCTTCGAAAGTGCACGATCCCCATATATGGCCCCCAGTCATGACCATAACTCTGCCAATTTCCATCCGATTCTTGAGCGGAATACCTCAAAAGATTTCTAAATGAATTCTCCATCAATCTGCATCAAATTCTGGGAATACATTTTTCGATCGATTTTTTTCAAAATTTTCTGATGCAGGTCCTTCGAAAGTGCACGATCCCCACATATGACCCACATTCATGACCATAACTCTGCCAATTTCCATCCGATCCTTGAGCGGAATACCTCAAAAGATTTATAAATGAATTCTCCGCCAATCTGCATCAAAATCTGAGATTACATTTTTCGATCGTTTTTTTTTCAAAATTTTCTGATGGAGGTTCTGATGCAAAATTTTCTGATGGCACTTTTTTTCGAAAGTGCACGATCCCCATATATGGCCCCCAGTCATGACCATAACTCTGCCAATTTCCATCCGATCCTTGAGCGGAATACCTCAAAAGATTTCTAAATGAATTCTCCACCAATCTGCATCAAAATCTGAGATTAAATTTTTCGATAGATTTTTTTCAAAATTTTCTGATGTAGGTCCTTCGAAAGTGCACTATCCCCATATATGGCCCCCAGTCATGACCATAACTCTGCCAATTTCCATCCGATCCTTGAGCGGAATACCTCAAAAGATTTCTAAATGAATTATCCATCAATCTGCATCAAAATCTGAGATTAAATTTTTCGATCGATTTTTTTCAAAATTTTCTGATGCAGGTCCTTCGAAAGTGCACTATCCCCATATATGGCCCCCAGTCATGACCATAACTCTGCCAATTTCCATCCGATCCTTGAGCGGAATACCTCAAAAGATTTCTAAATGAGATCTCCACCAATCTGCATCAAAATCTGAGATTACATTTTTCGATCGATTTTTTTCAAAATTTTCTGATGCGGGTCCTTCGAAAGTGCACGATCCCCATATATGGCCCCCAGTCATGACCATAACTCTGCCAATTTCCATCCGATCCTTGAGCGGAATACCTCAAAAGATTTCTCAATGAATTCTCCACCAATCTGCATCAAAATCTGAAATTAAATTTTTCGATCGATTTTTCTCAAAATTTTCTGATGGAGTTCCTCGGAAAGTGCAAGATCCCCATAGATGGCCCCCAGTCATGACCATAACTCTGCCAATTTCCATCCGATCCTTGAGCGGAATACCTCAAAAGATTTCTAAATGAATTCTCCTCCAATCTGCATCAAAATCTGAGATTAAATTTTTCGATCGATTTTTTTCAAAATTTTCTGATGGAGGTCCTTCGAAAAGTGCAGGCCACCAGCGATGACTGCATAATTTTCTAATTTTCATCCGATTCTTGAGCGAAATACCTTAAACGATTTCAAAATGGATTCTCCACCAATTTCCATCAACATTTGATAGGAAATGTTTCGATCTATTTTTTTCCCAAATTTTCTGATAAAGTCCCTTCGAAAAGTTCAAGATTCGTCTGTTTGGCTCAGGGCCATGTCTGTGTCTCATTATTTTCTTTGGTTGCTGGTCTCGTGTTGCGGCAACCCTTTGCCGTCTACGTGGGTTCCCATGACTTTAAATAAACTTGGGTGGGCGGCTTCCTGCGATTCCCCCCGAACGCCCCCACAGTGACACACACACATAGCGATAATCACAATTAGCCCACACCTTTGGCGTTGCGAGAAACAATAAACACTAATTAGGAAGCAATTCCGACGACAGCATCGCGCAATTGAAAAGCTCTGTGCCTTCGTGTAACCAGCTATCCCCGGTGCCTGCCGGGACTCGTCCTTCGCACACACACACACTAATGTAGACGAAGGGCTCAAACACACTCACACACAGGCACTGGCACAGGCGTTTGTCAATTAGTTGCTCATTCGCAGGCTAAGCTTTCCACAGGATTCGCCGCGCACTCTTCCTGGCTTTCGTGGCAGACTGTGACGCAGTTTCATCTACTATACTTCCGGGAAATTTAATCAGAATTCTTCCGCAGTCACTTATGATTGATAGTTAAGTTATCCTTGATTGCACGCTCAACTCGATATGCACTTTCCACTCGAGCTGCATTGGCTTTACTTTTCAACTTTTGATTTCCACGTCAATCACTGTCGCAGGCAAAGAAAATTTAGCATACAGCAGTGGCAGAGCATGTGGGGCGTCTGTTTGTGACCTCTGTGGGTGGAGGGGGGTGGCGAGTGGCAACCGAGGAGGCTACTGAAATAAATGGCTCCCCATCAACGTGTGTTGGCAAAGATCGACGTCATCGGCGCCATCCCACGCCCGGTGGCAGGACAACGCATGCAGAGTAAACAACACGCCAACGTCACTGTTGAATTAGTCCATTGGGGATGGGGATTAGGGTCTGGGACTAAAATTTAAATAATCATTAGTAGGTTTCTTCGTTTTATTTTGAAACAAGTGATTACTTTTAAGCCAAGGGGGCTGGTGGAATGGGTCACAGGGAAATCAGAGAATATCCATCATGCTTCGTGTCCTGGGGCTGCATCACCTGGGTGGCCGCGGCCCTAATGGCAAGCTGAGTGCATTCCCTTGCCAGCGGACACATGATGGATGGCCACGAGCCATCTCATCCGAGCAATTGTGTCGCACAACCCGCACACACCCACCACCATCCTTGAGGGAGAAAGTCAGAAGCCACTTTGGCGCTTTCTTTTTTCATTTGCATACATTTCATTGAAAAATTGAAAAATTGCCAAAAATTGAAATTTTGAAAGGCAAACAATCCAAAAAAGCCGAAAAGCGCTTAAAAAAGCATTAGCTGAAAATGGTTCGGGCTCTAGGCTCCGGGCTCCTCTAGGATATGTTGCTGGGCCTCTCGAACCCCTCGTCCTGGCTGGCTAATAAGCGTTATGCTGAATGCTGTATGTTGCTGTCCCACGCGGCGTATACGCAACATGCAACAAAAATGTCTGCTACGTGATTTGAACGCCAGAACGGAGCTACACGTGGCGTCCAAATGTCCCATTTCGAAGCTTACTCTGAAGCACTGAGCCAAAGAGCATGGTATTTATGAAATCCTTCCAAGGACCAGTCTGAGAAAGAAGAGTTTATTGGGAAAACGAAATGTTTCCCAGTGTACCCCTGTCTCGTATCTGTTTGCGATGGTTTTTCCTCATTTCGTGCCATTGTTGTCGCGACGCTTTTTTGCTGTTGACTTTCGAGTGCGTACAATGGCTGCGTCTCCAGATCCTTGGATCCTTGGTTCCTGAACGACACGCGGGAGTCGCCGGGCTCGGCGCCCTGAGCACGTTTTATTTTAATAGCGCTCTTGTGGCGCATTTTCCGCGCATCCCCAGTCAACAATTGTTTTGGAAAAAGGGCTCTCGAAGCGTTGAAATTTCCACTTTTTCCCATGCTTTCCGTGCCTGCAGTTAGTGGCTCCTTTCCGCCAAAGGAGGAGTGTCAGGTGACGAGTCTTTAGAGCACATGTCGAACAGGGAAAGTTTGGTTAACTGGAAAAGCGGTGGAAAAGTTGTCGGAAACTAGAACTGACTGCCTGGTGGGTGTTGATGGTCGGATGCAGGTAATCAAGGCGAGTTTATACAATGAATATAAAGGAAGGACTTTAAAAGGACTCTCTAAATCCACTTGAAATGAAAGGCCCTTGAAACCTCTGATTATTTAGCCTGTAGTTCTGGGCTCAAGCCTGTCCAGTCAACCGTTTAATGCAAAACACATTAAGTTCATTACATTAAACCCTGATTTATTGTGACCACTGGCAGTGGAATATAGAGGACTCCCAGCCGTTCCTCCAGAGGACGTGTCTCCGGCAGAATGTGGCTTAGTTGATATAACATGAAATATGTGAAGATTCGTTTGATTTGCATACTGACTCAGCGTGGGGGGGTGTTGGACCGAATGGTCCAAGTGGAATGCAATTGTCAAATGCCAGAAGGTTGTGGGGCTGGAGTCCCATTGTCACCAGCACAGCTGCCATGATGCATTAATCATAGTTCGTGCTGGCCGTTCGACAACAACTCATATTTCATGCATCAGTTGCAACGTCACCGCAGCAGCGGCGCATTGAACTCGCCACGCCGTGGCAAGGACAAGCAGGACAAACTTGCAGGAACTCGACCTTTCCACTTTGTATCCATTTTCCAGTGTAGTTGCTCCAAACTTTTCCTTTGTGCTTCTTTATTTTCGCACTCTGCCAGCCTTGAATCGACAGGCCGATAAAAAATCACTTGAAGCAATTAGTTGCTCGTCTAGTCCTCGTTAGTTCCCTGAAGGACGATAAAAATGAGAGTGGGACGCCCAAAGCTTTACTCTCAAATGGAGAGTAATGTGTTTCATAGTGCAGTTCCCCCGGGAAGGGAAATTAAAACCCAGAGTGGCGTTTTACGGCCCACATATGCTCCGGGGCGTCAAGGTGCCGGACATTATAATTAATCATTCTCGGGAGGCCCAACAGGCAGGGGCAGCCTGAGGAATGTCGTTCATTTTGATGCATAATTTAACATTATTACAAAAATGTGTCGCTCTACACTCGTAGGTGACAATCTAACGACGTGCCCATTTGTCTTCCGAGGGAGGCACGGCGCGTTATCAGGCCCTTTGTGATTTCAGCTGGCCTAGAGGCGAATTCCGTCCGAAATGCTTGAAGAATTCGCATTACCTTGGGGCGGCGGGAAAAAGTGCGGATTTAAGAGAAAGTTTCATTTTCATTATCGTGTCTCGGGTTTGAAGGCCGGAGTGGAAAGTTTGCTGCCGGCCAACCTCAAAGGAGCAGCCCATCTTCAGCCACTCAAACTGCAATTAGACAAATGACACATGCCGATAGGAAGGATGCCGCCTGGCTCTACTTAGTCCGACTCTGGAATGTGCTTTTTATTTGCCATTAGACAACTTTGTGACGTTATCCTTTTCGGGCGAGTTTGTGGGAGAAAGTTTGTGCCACTGCTGCAGCCTTAGACTGTCATGAGATTTGTAATTAGCCGCGACTGGCTTTCAAGTAGAATGTGAATTCTGTATTTTTAATGCTAATTGCTTTTTAATGCGGAGCTGGAAACTTTTTCACCAACAATTAGGCCGCAAGGACTTGGGAAGCCATCAACGAACGAGGAGAACAAGTCCCTTGCCTTCTAAAAAAGATGATTTCACGCACCAGAACGCAGAAAAACTTTCAGCAAAGCGCTTTCACATGAAATCCTTTGGGATTACTTGTAAATTATGCCCGCAATCCTTTTAAGCCGTCACTTTTATTGTGAATAATTTTGTGTTAAAATCAGAAGGGTCCACACGCGCTGCAGGATATGAAAAAAAAATACAACAAATGCGTGTGGCATGGGGCGTGGGACAAAGTAATGGGCGACAGCCTGTCGAAAATCGAGAAGAAAAATGCCAGAGACAATTGCTTTTGCATAACATTGGCTCTGGATTGGGGTCCTCTGGATCCTACACTGTTTACAAATGCCACACACGCGAAGCAAGGATTGGCAAGCCCAGGACGAACGACGAGCCATTGATACTCGTATCCTTGACATCTGGCCGTAAGCCAAATAAGGCATTCCTTTCCTTTGTCCTGTATGTGTAGTTTGCCTTCAAACTATGCACCCCCGAGGAAGGAATGAAGGATTTTCCTGTTAGGCAAATATTTTGTAGGAAAAGTTTCTGGCAAGGTAATGGCAATATCCTACTATCGCATAGCTATTTCCTTTATCAACAATTACTGCTCCAGATTACAAACCATTAAATCACAATTGATAATTTCGTTATTATCTTCAACTATCGGCCTATTAGATTAGATATTTAGTGACCTTTTGTTAATGAAGATATCTATTTTATCAGATAGTTGGTTGGATTTTATAGATTTCTTTATTCGAGAACCACTTTAAAGTGATTCCTCCCACTATCTGAGATTCGGAATGCTCGTCTCCCAACCACAACCGTTGTTCCAATTTACCTCAGAAATCGTTTGCTTTCATTGCCAGGAGCAGTTTTCAATTCCATTGATGTGCAGCTTGCCGATGTTTTCGTTGTGTGTTGCTGACAAAGGCCATATCCTTTTCCCTGGCATCCTTTCCCCTCCATCTGCCAAATGAAATTGTTTTGCCTTTTGCCCAAAATTTACAATACTTATCCCCTATTTCGTTTTGCCGGCGCGTGTGTGAATTTATTTATTTGAATTTCATTTTGTGGTTGTGCCTCCCTCCTCACTTGCCACGCCCCCAAAAGGACCTCCCCGAGGGGGAGTTATTTTAACACAGTTTTGGACAGCTTTGCATTACAAATTCGTTTGGCTCGAAATGACGTGCGAACTGTTTTCCGTCGGCGGCTCTTGATTTTCCTCCTTCGAGCTCCCTTCAAGTGCTAAAAATTAACGTGACTTTTGCGCCATTTTTTCGGCGTCTCCTTTGTTTTCCGGCTTAAATATGGCCGGTTCCGGTGGCCATTTGCATGGAAAAGCCATTAGGGGCTGGGGGAGAAAATGAATTGCGTTTTGAGCGCCTTGCCGCGCTGCCAAAAAATAATATTTGGTGCTCACGTGTTAGGTCTTTGAGGCTCCCAGGATGTGGGACTTATGGGGCTTTACGAGAGCAGAGCTGCCGAAAGCTTATAATGAACTGAAGAACTTAATACGGCTTAGGCGGATAAGGATGCAGGATTGGATTTTTTGCTCGTTCGTTGATGGGATGATAATCACATCATTGTTATTTTGCTATTTATTCGAGTAGAAACTTGCAGTTGCCATTTTCCAATCCCCACACGAGTAAACAGTTGGCATGTGCATGGCTCCCAGCTCCTCCGTTGATTTATGCACATAGTCATGACTTTTATCAAGTCCTCATTTGCATAATAATGTTTACCAGGGCCTGGTAATTTATTGATAAGCGGCGCGTGCCTCCACTTCAGCCGCCCTGGCTTATTCAATATGTTTGAAATTAACTGGCATGCTCGCCCCTAAAAAGTACAAAAGAAACCTCACCTATAACCGGCATTTTTCATGGGCCATGATGCCAGGATAATGCGATCCCCTCACCTCCACGCACCTGGGCCGCCTGATAGCCACGAGGATAATGCGGATGCTGAGAAGGACGATAATGAAGATGATTTGTTGCTCACCGCAGATTTATAGGCTCTGGGGCGGTGGGTCATAAAGAATCCCTCCCAGGCATCCTCGCTGCCATCAATAAATTAGCCCGAACCTCCTTGCTTGTTGTTTTTTTCGGAGAACCCGCGCTGGTAAGTGATTTTCCATGTCAGTTCAGGTTGGGTCGGGTCAGGTTCTGGGCCAAGGGTCTATTCTTTGTTGGTTAATTGGCTAATAGAGCTCGGGTTGCGTTGATTAGTCCATCTGGGCCATGGATATTCATATAAAAGTCAAAAAGTTGTCAAAAGTTGAGTATACGAATTTATTTTATTACGATAATGAAACTTTTCCAAGAAGGACCTCAATGTCTGCTCAATATTCCATCAGGGTAATCGCTGCCCGTCTCCCGCCCTCGAGCAGCTTAATTCAATTTGAACATAAAAAGTTTTCCCTCGTCCTGCCATCCGCTGCCGGGGGAGGTCCTCGCCAATTTTCCAGTGGCTACTTGAAACCACAAAAGAACAAGTTGGCTGCGGGATAAATTGAGTGGAAGTTTCGATTGCCGAATGCCGAATCGAGAAAATCGAATGCAACAGGGACCTGGGCCCTTTCAACTTGGCCCAAAACCAAATGTAAGAAGGGCGCCCATTGGCTTTACAATTTATGAACATCCTTCTCCCGACTTTGTGCGGCAATTTGTTTATTGAGTTGCTCGGCGGATCAATTAATTCGAGAGCTTCGTGGCATGATGAGGAGGTCCTGCCAACCCGGCTGGAAGGAAAACACGGGTCTATTGGTCAAGGCTTTCGAGTTGAGTTATTGGACGCCTGTCATTTGCATGCCGGCCAGCCCGCTTGTGGAATTAAATGGATCCATTCCTCAAAACCATAAATTGTGCGCTCGATGGCTTAATTGAACTGTACTCGTTCGATTGAAAATGTTTTTGCGTGTTTCTCGGACAATTCACTTTGCCAGACAGTCGTCGTAAAAAGTCTCCCTGATTAATTGCTTTTCTGACATGGATAACAAATGGATTGAATCATACTTTAAATTAATTTCAAACAAGAGTCCCCAAGGATATTGGAAGATATTTCGCAGCCACTCAGAGTCCATCAACCTCTTCCCTATTTCCTGACATTTTCAAAAGAAAACTTTCTCCGTCCGATGACTCATTTGATTTGGCAATTCAACGGTCGCCGAACTTGGGAAAAGTTTTATGATTTTATTGAGCTTATTATTTCTCATATACTTGTTGTTCGTCTTCAGCCATGTGTCCTTTTCGATAATCCTAGAATTATGCAATTTTATTTTTTGTTTTTCGGTCAACGTATTGCCGATCCCACTCACAAGTTTTCCGATGGCTTGTCCGCTGTGATTTATGCTCCTGCCGGCAGAGACTTTTCAGACTGGCGGGCTATCGAATGTCCTGTCATTTGTCCTCGTCTGTTGTCCTGGGTTACAGCCAGCTCTTTGAGCTCTCTGCCAGCTGGGCCATAAAAGTTTTTCCATGTTCCATGTCCGCTGTTGTCAAGCAGCCAAAAAAATTTGATTCTGTACGGGACGGCAATGATGTTGTAACTTTTAATGAGAATTTATGATTTTTTGCCAGCGTTTTTTAATGAATAATTGCTGCACTTAAGAGGATTCAGAGGAGGGACTTATATTCGATTTAAATTAAACTGAAATCCTGCGTTTGAATTATTAATTTCCAGTTCAAATATTAAACGCCTTTCGCTCCAAGGGACATGTGGAAAATGCGTTTTTTCCGCCATTTATTCAAGTAATCGAATTAAAATTCAATTAAAAATCAACAACATGCATTCGCAAAGAAAATCTGCGGTGGAAACAATGCAAAAAGCTTTCGCTTACCATCCGGATTAAATTTATTTTCGCCCGGCAAAGGACACAATGAAATTACGAAACCCTTTCAGTGGGATATCCTTTGATAAAATTTCAATTTATGAAATTCAGTTAGTGGCTTTCGGCTTGCGGGCACTGCATAGTGTTATGTCTTGCCATAATCCATACCCATACACTGAGAAAATGAAATTAAAAGTCCGGGCCATAAAGGCAAAGTTCGCAGCCCGAGGAGGTCCTGGCTGAAATTGAATCAGCTCCTCGCTAATTGACCAGGCTAATTTGTAGCCCAACAAACAACCGCAGTGGGGCTGCTGCCAGGGCTGGCCGGACCAACAACATGGTCCGAATAAAGTTGGTTAATAGCGCATTAAGCTTGTGCGGCAGGGTGGCCCCTTATCTGGGCCCCTTCTATTTATTTTTATGGCCGCATTGAGGGGGGCGGGTGGCTCATGTGAAGGTCACGAGTGTGGGTGAACGATAGCAAGCTGTTAGCAGGGTTCGGGCTCTCGCCGGAGGTACCCATGCAGAAATGAGAGATGCTTGATATTGCCACGACGGTGATACAGCAACGTTTTCATATTTAATACTCGGAAATTGAAATCTGAATTCCAGGAATTCTGGCACCTCACCCTGAATCGATTGAAACGAGACATCTTGTTGATTTTTGTTTCGTTAGAAATAGAAATTTTCCATACGTTCGAGTTTTTCTGGGAATCGTTTCTTGTATCCTTCTCGAAATAGTGTAGAGAGAGCACCCCTCCAATCAAACCAATAGCCTTGTAAAGCTCTGATAATACCATTTAATAACACACTGGCTCCTTTAACTTTCCATTGCCTACTTATGCGGGCAGGCACGTCCTGCTCCAACTAGGCCTTATTCGATTGCCGGCATAGGCGCTTCGGTAATCGAAATCAAACAAGCTGCCAATTCCTCACAATTAGCACTTGCCCAACTAATGAAGTTCCATCAGCCATCAGGCAGTCGCCTGATTTTGCAGTCGTTCTATTAGCCAAGGCCAAGATTCCGATTTGGCCTGGCCTAATTGAAAGTATTCCCCATGTGTGGCCTCTCTTCCTTCTCCCCAACCAGCTCCCTGTCTTGCCAACTTGCTGATAGAATTAATATGGCCTAGCCACGCCTTCTTGTCCTGATACAATGTGTGTTTGTTTTGGCCAACTGGGCTTTATTGAATTTCTCTGGCCCAGGACTCTGGTGCAGCTGTTGACCAGGCCAGGGTGTTGGTTGTGCTGATAAGTTGCAAAAAAAGTTGGACTGCCAGGGCAAAAAAT
This sequence comes from Drosophila monieri, assembly GCA_035047585.1. Taxonomy (NCBI): domain Eukaryota; kingdom Metazoa; phylum Arthropoda; class Insecta; order Diptera; family Drosophilidae; genus Drosophila; species Drosophila monieri. The sequence continues at coordinate 2,584,251 of JAWNPJ010000079.1, read as the reverse complement.
GAAACAAAAATTAGAAATACAACAAAAGCAGCTTAAAGTGCTTTTGTTTCGGCCAAGTTGGTGAGGAAGGAAGTGGACGAAAGTGCTCTGGACCACAAAGAGAGTTTCGCCAGAAAGCGATTGTGATTTTTTCTCCAGATTATACTCTTTCCGCCAGAGCTCCTTTCGTTGTATCCTGCCGACCCGGAATTAAAGAATTAAAGAGACGATTTTTGCCTTTCCGCAGCCTATAAATTACATTTTTAAATCGGTCCCTTTCTCATGTTTGTTTATGTTAATTGCGGGCCATTAAAAATTGCCTCTGCTCGCCTTTCATCGCCTATAATATGCATATTAATTAGTTGTTTGACAAAGTTTTTACGCAACTCGTCCTTGGGCCGGCGTTTGATGTTGGATCTGGATGGGGAGGCACTCCCAAGGAGGATGATCCCGCTGGAGGAGGGCCTTGGGAGTGTCTGCAACAAGTTGCGGCATCCATCGAAGCGACGGCAGTTCAATGGCCTCTCAATGGGTCCTTGGCTGGCAGTCCTTTGTGGCTGGCTGGAGGGCCGGGAAGAGAGCAAGTTATTTTCGAGGACCTCGTTGAAGGTGCAAAATAATTGGCCATTTAGCATTTTACAGCAGCGAGATCAAAAAATTTGAAATTGAATCTCTCGCACCGAAACGAGACAATAAACATTTGCTAAACATTTAAGGTTTATGTTCCTGTTATTGTGTTGGCTGTTTTGTTGCTCTTTTATGGCCATTATTAGGGCTCTTGACTTGGCCGTTGCGGGATGCTCGTCAGGAGGGGGCTTTGCCACAGGTGGAAAACGGGGCAGTGTTTGCTGCTGCAGTCGGTCGCCCGACGGGGTCACTCTTGGTTTTATGGTCACGTAGCCAAAGCAACGCTTAGACGGGGTTTACTGACTGGAAGTTGAATGACTCCGCCGGCCAAGTGTGTGAAGGACGGGATTTGCATAAATGCAAGCATAAAAGACACATATCTGGGCCATAAAAAGTGCTTGTGCGGCGATGAAATGTTGCCAAATGAATCAAATTTGTAAACATGATGGGGGGTCTAGAAATCAACATATGTATGTACTTCTCTTCTACACTCGAAATTTAATAAAAAAAAGTATAAAAAAAATATATAAATACAATATAATAGAATCCTTCCCCTACAGTCATTTCTACGTAAAAGCTTTCCTAGACTTACGCTATGGCCATGCCTAGCTGGTTGGTGTCTCGGCTTAGCCTAGACACAACTACGTAAGAAACGTAACTCTCCCCAGCGAGTGGGAAATAAAATCCGTGACGTCACACGGGGCGAATGAGTGATGTTAACAGTGCGTATGAGTAATGCAAATAAAAGGGGAATTAGCGTCGAGTTTAAGGAAATTAAGTAAACCCAATAATAATATACCGGTTAACAAGTATTCGAATGAATCACTTTTTGCATGTGAGCGGGGGGCATTTCGAGAATTTCCTGAATGGCAAACAATTACTCAAAGTTTGCATTCCCGAACAGCATAATTCCTCCATGCCATGCTACCACATTTGTCGCGGAGTTATTTTAATGAGTTTTGCTTGTACACTTGTCAGCACCGGCACTGGCTGGCAGTCGTTGCGGCATCAGTTGCCTTTTACGTCTTAAATGATTTCCGTCATTTATGGCTCAATTAAGACGCTGCCTCGTTTTTCTTTGCTTTAGAAATTTGCATGTGCCGAGCGTGCAACCCCAGCTGCAGTTCACGGGCTTCTCGACCGCCGTTCGATGATCCCTTGGCGCACTAGAAGGTTGCCATTTTATTGGCTTTCACAGGGCATAACTTTTTCTCAAGTCATAATCCTTTCAAGTCATAATCACGATTGGATTAGACAGCCACTGTTTTACATGATCGTGCCCCCCTGTTTGGTTTTCTACTCTGCCTCGAGTGCATTCGATTAACACCTCGAGTCGTTTGCTGCTTTATTGAATAATTTCTGGTCTTTGTGGAGAATTTGCATCACAAAAGTCAGACTCTATTTAACGTTGTTTTCAGCTTGTGTACTGTTTTCAGCTTCTATTTTCTCAATCTTGATTATCTTGGCTTTAATTTGTGGCTTCCTACGAGCCTGTCGCAGTGCCTGCGCCTGTTGAGGCAATTGTTGGCCCATTGTTGATACAACACTTAGATAGCACTCGCCATCACAATGCAGTTTTGTTTGGCTGGAAATGCGAAACGTGACCGTTATTGACAGCGATGAGAGATTTTCTATTGCCGTTGGATCGCTCCATAGCGGCTGTTTCCCAGCAAATGGAAATGCAAATAAACATTTTTACAAAGTCCGATGACGCTTTCAAAAAGTAAGAAACATCCCACCGTGATCTAGATTCTAGAGCTTTCATTCGCAGTGCTCGGGGAAGAACAAAGAGGTGTTCTGGAGGACTGGGCCCCTGGAGGAGCAATCAAGCGAACGCTTCTTCCTGCTCACATTAGCATTCCCATTGCCAGTTTTATTTTGATTTCCCGCTGTTCGGTGGAAATTTGCACAATTCCTTTGCATTTCCGACAATTGGCGCACGTTGGGTGTAGAGTGTGTTTTGTTGTGTGGTGTGTACTATTAATGGTGCAGAGCTGATGCTTCCAGTGGTGATTGGCGGATGATTGTGGGGGCGGCTGCCACACCGAATGTGATGCAACGTCTGTGGGGGCATGAGAACACATGAGTTGGGGTGGAGGAAAGTTTAATGATGTGGAACTGGCAGTGTTTTTGGCACAATACGTTCTCAATGTTTTTGTTTGATTTTAGTACTTTTTTGCTTTTATTGGCGGAGGTAAATTACAGTTCTATTTGCAGAGATATATGTGAGTGTTTTTGTTGAAACAATTGTCGGAAACGTGTTATTTAGGAATATTACAATAAATATCTTTTGAAACAGTATAACTATACCCTTGGAGACCTATCATCGCCCAGATTTATGGCCTCACTTCATCATTGCATCCAAAGAGTTGCGGCAGTAATTTTCCGACGACTGATAACTTGTCTTACCAACTTTTTGGTGGAGCACGAGCTTACTGCCTGATTTACTAGAAATTTCAGCTATTTGCTCTTGATTTGTTCTGTTTCTTTCAGAGACAATTGGGTCTGTCTGGGAGCTGGGGCTTTCTGTCTGGCGGGGGGTGATGTCAGAGCCAGAGCGTCGGCCAGCACATGTGCTGCCTTGCCTGCCTTTATTTTGGCTCTAATATAGACCACCCTGAGCAAACAGGTACAAGTGTGTATCAACATCACATGGCAACGGCTGAACGGTCGGTCGTTCCTCATAGTTCATTTTCGGGGGTGTCGTTTGCAGAATGCAAACAGAGCCAGCAATTTAGCAAATCGGCACCTTCGATTGCCAAATAGTCTGTGACTAATCGCCCCCGCCCGGGGAGACTGTGAGGCTGCTAATTGGTAGTATCCACTAATACCGCCGAGCGGCCCATATGTTGTGGCCAGTACAGATCCGATTCCGGCAAATCAAATCACGCGAGCACTTGTAGAGTCTCACTTCTCGGGTCTCGAGTTGCGGTTTCAGCTTTGTTTTGCTTCTCGACAGGCACTAATATATTTTCGGTTTATTTTGCAATTTCTGCAATTTTACGACTCGGTTTGGTGGTTTCTTAACCCAGAAAGCAGGGATGTCGACACAGCACAATCTACAAAGGTTAATAGCTCCAAGAAAAGAGTAGCATGGAGTCAGAGGCAGAGACTCTTTCTACTCAAGAGGGTAACTTGATGAATCACTGTTCTATTAGTCTGAATATTTTTATCAAGAAAGTATATAGAGGAAGCTATAGCTGGGTATCCAAATAATCAGACTAGAACCTGTAGTACAGTCTATATTTATTTTCATTTGGTAATCCTTTAAGAGCCCTCATCACGTGGCATTTCCCCATACCCCCCATAGAGTAGGTCTCGGGGAGAGCAAAGCAGAAAGCGCGGCGCGAAAATTAGTTATAGTTAGTAGCGCCGATCGGAGCAAACTCGCCAAACAGGGCCTTATGGGGGGGTATGGCTTGGGGGGCCAGGTGGGAAGTGTGAAGGCAAACAGCGGCAAACTGCAAGCTGCAAACTGGATGCGGAGTACCTTTCGGATGCACTCGCTCTTGGACCTGGACTTTGGACCCGTTAGCTGCCAAAATGGGAGGCTGGGCGAAGGGCGGGGGAGCCCCAAACCGAAAAAGAACACATTAAATCGTGTGATCCAATCGCTCCAGCTCCCTCTCTCTGCCTCGATGCGGCAGTGCTCTCATTCTCTGCCCAGATAAGCAGAGCAGTAGTGATGGCAGCTCAATAAATATATTAATTAAAATATTAAGAGAGAGGTTTAAAAATATTTTTAAAAAATTAATAATTTATATATTAAATAAAATATGTTTAGAGAACCTATCTCTTTAAAGAGACGGCAACAAAAGCCATTTTCTAAGCACTAGCACCAGCCAGAAGGGCAGCACTGGTGAGCGCCAAGAAAATGCCCCAACGATGATCCCACGACGCTGACGCCAACGGCAACGGCAACGGCAACGTCGACGTCGACGGCAGCTGCTCTGCTCCACGATCGCTCTGCTCCACCGTTCAGCGCTCGTCGGGTTCGTGGGCCGTTCAATTCACACTCGCAGCTCGCCGCGCTCAGTTGCTCCCCAGAGTGACTTCTCGCCGAAAGTGGACAGAAGCGCCGCAGAAAGAAGGGAAATATATACAAAGTGGATTAGCCTGGACGGGGACTATATTTTTGGGATCAAGATAGTGATGATCCGAACGGGCTGAGCGTGTAACGCGTGTGTTTCGCCTTTCTGTGTGCCTGTAACAGCCAACTGCGGCGAGGGCAGTGAATAATTCGGAATCGGAATCTGAGTCGAAATTGTAATCAGAATCGTACGGCGTACAGTGTAGCTTGTAAGTCGGGCTAACGGAGTGAATAGATGGCCTTTTCCCCAGCCTCCGTGGCCATTTCCAGCGCCTGGGAGTGAACAGTGAAGTGTATTGTTGGCGGAGGAGCTTGAGCGAAAGAGCGGAAACGAAATAAAAGAAGCAGCAGCCGAAAAAAGAAGGCAGAGGCCGAGAGATAGAAGCAGAAGCAGAGTCTGATTTATAGCTGCGATAGTCTGCGTGCCTTGTGCCTTTTTGTTTTTTATTATTTTTTGGCCAGGTCTAAAACAAACCCGCTATAATCCCAACCTAATATGTGCTAAGAGCCTCTACTGCGGCGAGCTTCACAATCATATTTTAATGATAAATGCCAAGAACAAGCAGCTGTCGGAGCTCCATACATCTTGAAATTTATTATACGCGCCAGTGACAGTTTCTTTTTCCATTTCTTCGCCAAGATCGGTGGGGGAGACTGAGAGACTGGTCGAGAAACGAAGGGAAAACAGAAAACACACAAAATACAAAACACAAAATCGAAATAAAAATACAAAAGTAAAAAATATAAACACGCGAATGTGCGAATGTCTTGAACGAAAGTCGAACCGGGTCGGGTTGAGTGAATTAATGAAATATACACACGCACATCGAGTATCTGTGTACGTGTAGTTGTGATGAATTAAAAATCGTTCCAATAAAAGCAAATTAATTGTTTAAAAGTCTGTACTGGATTAACTGGGAGACCCTCTTCGGAAGACCCTCGAACAGCGTAAGTGACATGCTTCTTCCCCAAACTAGTTCTTTGTGGCTCGGCGAGGTGCTCTAATTTCTTTCTCTTGATTGCATTTTATGCTTACTTGACCATTTCACTTGCTCCGTCAAGTGCCGGCTTGAGACTGTCCAAAAAAAAGGCAAAAAAAAATGAATAAATAAAGTTGGATTTAGCGAGATGGACGGAGAGCTCTACCTGGTACATGGTCATGAGATAAGGCACTTCAGACACCACTTGATGCCTATGGCCTGCTCCGCTTTAGAGCCGAATCTGGAATGTCAAACGCCACTGCCCTGTCTGCTAATTAATGGTCTAGAAATCTGTTGGCTAGAAAGTACAGTGGCTGCCAGAAGTGCGCGCACACCCTGAACAAACAATAAATCGTGCAATGACTTCCCTGTCCAGCGCAGCGCAGCGCAGCTCTTCCTGTTCCATATCAATCACATCGTTAAGGTCTCTGGCTCTGACATTTTCCTAGGCAGCCCCAACGTGTTTCGCATTCTAACTGACCCATTATCGATGTTTCGTTATTGTTCTCCACTCGCCGCACTCGCACACTCGCACAGGTGGGAGATAGAGATACGCAGGTATACGACTGCCAAAGATGATGATCATTGGGAGCGTGTGTGGGCCACCAGTGCCGGAGCGAACCAGGTGAGAACCAGCATTTGTCCGGCTGTCAGAAACTAGAGCAGCCCCCGTCACCCACGTGAATCAGATAAGCGGAATATTCCCCACACACCTGCCCGAATATTTGCTTATCAAATGCAAAGCGAGTGATTAGGCGAGTAATGGTAATAGTATTAGGTGTGAGGGCCAAACCGACACTTCTTCCTCGTACTGGCCAGAATAAGCCCGCTTTCAAGCCAAAGACGTCAGAGCTTCAGATGCACGTCACAAAACCGGGCATGGGGCATGGAAAGATTTCGATTTTTGCATGAAATCGTTAATGAACTGGTCGGTAACAAAAAAAAGAGACTGGCCCCCGAAGGTGATTCAGTGCAGTTTTCCCTCAGCTGGCAACAAATCGGGAGTTCCTCTAAGCCCTGTCAGCCCGACTGGGCTGCAAACTGGGACTGGGTGTCGAAAGGTGCTGGCCGCGAGCGCGATTGACTCGCCTAATCAGCACGATGATGTTAATTCGAAATACGCGTGGCTTTTAGCATTGTGACGGCTCTCCTGCCATTGTGATATCTGCACTTTTATCAACGCCAACAGATCTGCCCAAACACAAATATGTGCCAAGCACACACTCACTCTGTACCGGGGTACATAGGCTATCTTATCTCTGGATGGATGACATGCAGTCCTTTAAAAGACGCATTAGCTTGTGGTGCATTTGACTCTAGGAGGTTGCTTCCAAAAAAGACACACAGCTGGTAGAGAAGACTCACCCAGGAAGTTGACCAAGCCCGCCTTAAAGGCTTTTCTACAAACTTAACACCTTTTATCTGGTTCCCCCATAAAAGGTCTAATAAACAGTAGACACATTCCTCACAAGAGGGCCTAGTTCCCAACTGGTTTGATTTACATAGAGACTTGCGATTAAGATCGAGATAGTTTTCCATAAAAGAGAATCTGTAGAATATTGGCTTGTATTATGGATTTGTTTTTAAAGTTTATATCTATAGCCCCAGCTCGCTCCCTGGGGAGAAATATTAAAAATGCCAATCAGGTCTCAGCTCTTGTTTATGTGCATTTTTTTTTACTTTTCGGCTGATTGATTTGTGGCCCGTCGCCTTGGCCGCTCCACTCCTCCCACACTCGAGTACTGGGGCGGCGTGGGTGTACGCAGTACGCGTCGAAGATCTCCCTCGGATTCGAAACGCTCTCCTTTCCCATTTCGTGCGATTTCCTCCAGGCCTCCTCCTCAGTGTTTGCCGAGTTGCTCGGCTCGTGTTTTATTGTTTACTTGCCTCTCTGGGCCTCTACAGCGCCCTCTATACCCCCCTAGCCAGCCCCCTAGCTTTCTGGTGTTTACCCATCGTCAGCTGCTGTTTGATTTGCAACAATAATTTCTGTTTCTGTTTGCGGTTTATGGTGGCCCCGCGTACGTGGATTGTTATTATTATTGTTTGGATGATTATACACTTTATGGCCGCAAAACGGTCAACTTTCGTGATATGCGTTCCGTATTAATTATGAATTATTATTCCCTGGACTTGCTCGAAATTTGGGTATTTTTTCGGCTCATTTTTTTTGGGCTATTGTTGCGAAATTAGTTGGGTAAGCCCTTAAAAGTAGTCCAATGCCAGTTTCAGGGGCATTTCGGCTGTCAACCATCGGGCGGAGTTTTGAAACATAAACCATCTACAGATTGGGCTGAAACTTTCAAGTCTAGTGTATAATCTGCCAGCTATGTAAGCCGAAATGGCGAAAACTATTGTAATGAAGCCGTTACCTAATTATAATGTTGGCGGCTGCCTGCTCCTCCCCCCCGGCAAGGCGGGTTTTCTAATGACTTTTTTCCGTGCCGTTCTAACTGTTTGCCTTTCGTTTCATTTCGCCATTGTCTTGGCAGAGTTGTATGTTATTTATTTTTTGTGTTTTGCAACGAAACTAATTGCAAATAAATTGTGCGCAGTTATAATCAGAGAGTGGGGGCTCCCGACCCTGCTCCCGCCCATCTCCGCCCGGCCCAGCCCTATCTGCGCCGCCCCTGCCGCCTAATCTGAGACATGCTGATCGACAAGTAGGCGCCAACTGACAATGGAATTTCATGGCATTAAATTGACGGGCTAATAAATAAAGTAGACTAAAAGAAATGCACGTGAAGAAAAGGTTTAAATCAGAAAAGACTTCTTTTTGGGAGGTCTGTCTATCTGAAGTATCGGTATCTATCGAGTTGGACCATATTTCTTGAATATAAGACAGTAACTACTAGTAACTAAAATGATAATAGAAATGCTGTGAAAGAAAAAGATTTCGAAACCTATTTTAGCTCATTTCTGGGAAATCTGACTATCGAAACTATCGATTTATATCGATTAAGACCATATTTATAAAATATAACTCAGTAACTGGTAACTAGTACTAGTAACTAAAAAACTAAATGAAATGCACTGGGAAAAAGTGGTCTTACAGGCTATATTGTTTCTTTTTTGGGTAATCTGTCTATCGAAACTATCGATTTATATCGATTGAGACCATAATTATTTGATACAAGCCAATAACTACTAGTTACTAATTTTTTTCTGTTCATTTCATAGCCTATTGCTTATCAGGCCACTGGGAACTGATGATTTTATTGAATTGCTGTAAAATTTATTAAAAATCTGGGGAAATATAATCGATTGAAGCAACCTTCCACTGAAGCAATCACTCTCCGCTCCGCTCCGCTCAGTTCCACTCGGTTCATTGACATTTTAGCTTCTGGCCTGGGGCCTAAGGCTTGGGGGCCTGGGGCGGAGATTGAAAAGCGCGCTACTAATTGTGAGATATAAAGTCAAGGTCGGCCTGCTCCGCTCTGCCCTCGGCTGATAAGGCGAAGGCGGCCATGTGCCCTGGTGCCTGATAAGAAAAGCCAAACACTGCGCAGAGAAATGCCATAAAGAGCTGAAAAATCAAACACGGGATGGAAAAAATTCCATAGGTGCTTCATTCAACAAAAAATATTTCGAATATGACTCGGTGCTTTTGATTGATCAACTCCAGATTTGGCCCAGAGCGAGTTCTTTGTTTGGCTTGGCTCTCAGCTCTCGGTTCTTGGCTCTTAAAAGCCTTTTGTTGACCTCATGAATAGCTTTTTAATTTATACCATTGTCGGGGTGCGTCCAGATAGGCAGATTTCAATAATTTATGCAAATTCTAGAGGTCATTGTTTAAAATTGGTCAATATTTTCGACTAATTTATGGCACTCCGAGTTGGGAAATACCTCATACGTGGCACTGTGATGTGTTCCTCGAGGAGGACACTTTCCCCACTAGGAGTTGTTTTGCTTCCTCCTGTGAAACATGTCACACATAATGAATTATGACGAAAAACTTTGCCAGACAAACTTATGAATTTCTTGAACTGTTTTTGCATATTTTGCGTAAACACTCATAAATAGTCTAATGATGTTGCTCCGACTGCTGCTGGCTCCATTAATCAGGCTTGTCACTCAGTCATTCACCCATTCGGCCATTCATTCATTCACTGTTTCTTCGCTGGCGGATGTATCTTGTATCTGCCAGTACAATGTTATCTTTTGGCTGGTTTCGCCTTATTTTTTGTGGGTTTTTGCCGGATTCGTTTCTCGAGGGTTTTTCCACCAGCGCCAACATTATTCGCCATCAATCAGGCAATTAAACGATGTAGGATATTATTAATGTATTTCCAGGTAATCCCTCTCACAGCCCCAAACTCATTATTGTTTTTCAATTGCAGATCTAATTGGAATCGGAATGGCATCTTCACCAAACAATGCGGCGCCTCCTGTCCTCTGGCGGGCGAGACGGAAAATTGGTAAGTTTTGAGCCTCTACGAAGGTAGTCAGAGACAGTCAGAGCTACTGTTAGCCCGACTTGTGAATTTTAAAGCATCTCTGGCATATATTCAATTACTAAACTAGCCTTAAATCCGATTTGCATTTATAGTGGCCGTGTAATTAAGCCAAAAGGATGAGTTATTTGGGGTCAAGTGGCCGGAGAGCGGGAAGCAACTAACCCGAACTTCTGGCCCGGCTGAAAACAATCACATAAAGTTTTAATTAATTTCAAACAATCGGCCAAACAAACAGCGGGCCGGGCAAACAAACAGAACCAACCTACTCCTCCGTGAGCAGCCACCGAGGAGGAGGAACTAGGGAACTTTTTACAATTTATGGCCATAGTCGCGTGGCTCTCACGCCTCCTTCTGGCCACCTCAACCGCCGCCCCTCGACTAGCACCGCTAGACTAACGGACTCTGTTTGTCTTTGTAATGGTAACAAGAAGCAGTGAGCGGGAGTGGCGACTGGAATGCCAATGGAGGAGACTACTCTGCACGCTTTGTCAACACTTTGCAGGAAGCCAATGTCGCTGATGTCGTCGGTGTCACGCTCCATGGGGTTTATGGTATGGTACGGTGTGGCATGGCATGGCATGGCGACTTGGCTCACACCAACACAACTACAACCACACACGTACCAAGCCCGGCACAAATACTAAAACACTTGTGTGCCGTCATTTCCGTTTCCGCTTTGACGAAAAAACTCTGACAAACAAAAGTCAGAGCCAAGTGGAAGGAAAAAAGTTAAAATAATATGAAATAGATGAAGAGTAGGTTATGGAATAGATTCTATTTGGAAGAAAAATGAAGAATATCTTTTACTAAAAATTAGTTTAGTTTGTTTTGATTAATCATGTTTCTGGGCCCGATAAGCCGGCTAAATGGCATTGAGTTAAAGTTCAGTTTGGAGCTCAAGCCGCCCCAATATCGTAAGATTTGAGTGAGAAGCGCGGAGGAGCTTTTTCTCCAACTGCCGGAGTCGAAGCTCCAGGAAAGTTTTATCGAAAGTTTATCTCCAACAGCTGCTGGGCTGCGCTGCAGTCGAAAGCGAACTTTGAGCGCTTTTGGCTTTCTCGGCTTGTGGTGCTTTTGGGCCTGCTTCTGGTTTGCTCAAAGCCGGTTCTTTTGGCCAACTGACTGAGTACTGAGTGGCCACAGATGCCAATATCCGACTGATAATCGAGTGTGCGTGTGTGTGTGTTTGTGTTTGTGTGTTGGGGGGCCACATATGTTTTGTTATTCTGCTTGTCCAGACTTTCAGCCAACTAACGGTGCATTTTTGGATATGACACCAAAAGCCATACCTCTTTGGATCAGCTTTGAGTCACCTCCGAGAAGTGCCTGGTTTTTGGAAACAGCTGTTGTCTTTGTTTGGAGTTTCGGATCCCTGGGGTTCTGTTTTGCTTCATTTTGATTAAATAATAACTGAAAAAGTATAGTATTATTAGTAAAGCATTGTTCAGCCTCCAATCGTCCGACATTCCGGGGACTGTCCCATCAATTCATTAGCCTATCTGCAGGCAACGGCAATCAATTACGGCCATGGTCACGTTGGCGCTAACCGCTGAGCAGAAAAAAAAAGCTGAGAATCAAACGTAAAAAATGTAAAGAACTCGCCCATTTCCCAGGTCACCATTCTGGTTTTTTTTTTTTTTCTGATAAGAAATCTGACAAAAACCGAGTGCGAAAGGGAAAAATTGCGCTATCAACAAGTTGAACGCGAATGCTCGGGAAATGTCAAATGAGTGAGGAAAACGCGAACCGCAGAGAACTGAAAGGAAACTAATACTATGAAGAGGCAGAGGCAATAAACGGGGAGAGAAAGACCTAGAGAGCAGGCAGGCGAGCAGGCAGAACTGGCAAAAGTTCATTAGTCGCTCGCGATAAACTAAAAACGGCAAATGTAAATAAAAAGCGAATTAAAGCGAACAGAAAAAACTCAGATGCACTCAAAGGCACGCACACTCGGATACATTCGAGTGAGATGGCTTCTAGGCGAATTCGCCGCGTATCTTTCAGCAAGTAGTCGTTCGCTTCACTCAGAGACTAGTGAGTGCTTTCGCTTTGTTTATTTTGGGCGAATTCGCCGCATATCTTCCAGAGCCATTCGCCGCTCGGCACTCACTTCGCACTCAAACACACACTGGCACACGTTTGAGTGATTTCGCTTTGTTTATTTTAGGCGAATTCGCCGCGTATCTGCTCGTTCGGCGTTCTGCGTTCAGCGCTCGTCGCTCGCCTCAGTATCGCTCAGATACTATTCGCATACTGTTCAGATACAGTTGGTCCGGTGAGCGCGAGACAAAAGCGGCCCGAAAATAAATTACAATTGAATCGCCTGCAACCCAGAAAATATAATCTAAAAACGACATAAATCGGGCAGAGTTTTGTGCGCGTGTGAGCCAGAAAAGCAAACTACAAGAAAAAAAATACAAAATCCAAAAGTCAAAAATCGGAAATCAGAAATCGGAGTGAAACGAATACTCGAGATGAGGCAATGAAACGTTTTATGTGCGATCAACGGTCGCGTGCTCAATTCTTCTTCTCGCCCTCGCCCTCGCCATCGCCATCGCCCCCAGAGTGCCAGTGCCAGTGGCAGTGCCAGTGCCAGTTCGAGTGCGAGTTCGAGTGCGGTAGTGTGTGTGTCCCCAAGGTGTGAAAATATCTTACGCGTAGCGAAAAGTATCTACACACGGCACATACCAATTTATACATTGGTTGGCTGCTAGGCTGCATAATAGCGGTGCCACAATTAACAAAATCCAAATAATCCCAATAATTCACATAAAAGGCGTAAAATGAAGCACAGCGATTCGAGTTCGAGTTTGATTTTGAAGATCGACCGCTAAGTTAAAAAGTAAACCCGATTCCCGATTAATTCCTCCCCCCCCATATTATCGACGAAAAAAAAGAAACAGTGAGCTTAAGTTTTCGCAGAGTTTCGCATTTCGCAGAGTATCCCGGAGAGTGGGCAGAAAAGTGCATTTCGTTTGGGGCCAAGTCGTATTCTTAAGATACTTTCTGTCACTTGCAGCTGATCAGCTCGGTGTCTCTTTCGCTCTCAGTGCTGCCTGCCCTCTCATCTCGATCGGCACGGCGTTGCCAGCTTGACTTTTTTCTTCTCCCCCCATCGAGCTTATCTCTTGGTGACTGTGCTGGTTTTTTTTTCGCTTTTTCCTATTTTGTTGTTTATTATTTGATATTGTTGCGGCGAATTTGCGGAGCGTCCAAGCGTGCAAAAAAAAATTAAACGCTCCCCAAACCGAAACTTAAACCATTTTTCGGGCTATATTATTTCCGCTCCTCGCTGCTGCTTGTTTCTGGGCCCTCGGAGCTCTCGATTTCTGCTGGTCACTCGGATTATATGATTTTTTTCGGCGGAAACTGTGGGCTTCCTAGGTTTTTAGATAAAGGCTGGGCGGCGAGAGGGCCCATGGGGCGAGGGGCGGCTATACGTAGTGCGCAACAGAATGGCGATAAGCTGTCTGGGCAGCCCTTTGCCGCCCCAGCGCCTCGTCCCAGCCCCTGAACTTGCCCCCCTCACCGGCAGACAGGTGCGTTCATTGGGTTCGATTCGCTTTTGTTGTCATAATTTTTTGTTTTCTTTTTTTTTTTGTCCAGAGAACCAGCACACACGCTTAGTACTGGCCACAGTTTAGTCAACAAAGTCTCGCCTGCGGTCGAGGTTCTTGGTGTAACGGAAGTGGTGGCCAAAAGAGAGAGCTTTGTTGGCCAATACTTTCAAGATACTATCCTTTTTGAAGTGTCTGAGGCACAAGCCTTAGAAACTCACAGCTTCGGCGCCAATATATAATTTCTGTGGACCAACTTTTCCACAGAACGCTAACCAGCAGCACACACAGCGCCGGATGGAACAGAGCCCCTCTGCAGCCCCCACACGACCTGCTTGTTTATGATTGTCATTATCAGAAGGAATTACCATTGTTATCCAGCTAAATCTAGTCATTACTCACTCACGCGCTTATCAGTGGGCGCCGCTCGTGCTCTTGATGCTGATAATACGCTTTCGGTTGGCTTACCTGCTAGCTGGTGCCGTTACTACAGCTCCATAGCTCCACTGCTCCACTGGGCCTATCAGTCACGTTGAAACTATTCCGTCACTTGGCCAAAATAATCATTGACGGTCATTGTTGTTGACCGCCGAGGAGGGGAATTTCCTGGACTCTCTGGAGCTGGAATGTGCGGAGTCGTCTCCTATCGAAAGTTTCCGTTCTTCAGATTAGGGAGAGTCAAAGACGTAATACTTTGATAGCTTGCCTCTATCAAAGCTTCATACTTCAAGATTTATGTCTTGCAATTAATAACCATATATTCTCCCATTTAAAACCAGTTGGCATTAAAATTTCAATTTCAAACACAAACTTTTCAAAACTCCTCTGTGATTCCCCTAAAATTCCTCTAATGATTTTCGAAGAAACCATTCTTTGAAGATTGGTAGAGTTTCTGTGGATATCCAGTTGTTAGTGCCGTTTGGCTTGACGCACTTGCTACCAGTTAGCCGTGTTATTACAGAGTGAGTGTTCCCCTGCCATATCAAGTAGCCGCCATGTTGTCCGAATGGGTTTTCCGTGCCTATCCCTGCCATATATGTATGCTCTCTCAGAGCGGGGGAGCGAGCGGGTGAAATTGACCCAATATACTCGCAGCAGAGTATAAAAGATTTCAAGTTGATTGCAATGGCAAAAGTTACACACATATATGGTAATTACGCCCGGATTATTATGGCCAAATGCAGAAGGTGGTCTGCATGGATGGAGGCTGTTGGCTAACTGGCTTCCTGCTGCCCACATTTGGTCGCTCGCACTGGGCCCAGAGTCTGAGCAGCTGGCTGGCTGGCTGGCTGGCTGGCTGGAGGCCTTCTCCGATGTGGGTTAAGAGTTCTTCGAGGAATTCCGACAACAAAAGACTCGGAGTATTGTGCCTCCCACACGGCTGTACTCTTTATGAATGCATCATTAGCTTGTATCTGAAAGATAATGCCTTCAATTATTGATATACGAACCAATATGTTCGCCGGAGGAGTTCTTTATGGACATTTTATGTTTATTTATCGCTTCTCCTCCGAGTCTTTGAACCTTCCCTGGTGGCTCGCTTATTGTTGACACCTTTGTTGTGCGATAGCTGTTGCTTCTGTCTCGGCTCTGACTTTTGTTTTGTTTAATTTTTATTGATGTTATTGCGTTTTATTGGGGAATGCCAAACAGCTGTTTGTGAGCCATTCTGGGCCGCGGCTGGAATCTGTTTGGCGGCACGTGTCTGCCGGATGGATGTGGATTCCAGATAGAAGCATTGTATCTTTCTCTGTTGATCTTGCGTGTATTATATATAAACTTTTTTCCTTTATTCGCTTCGTGGGGCTGTTGATTTATTTAATTTGCATCTCGTTTATGGTCGCGGGGTTGGGTGCTTCTGGCCGCCTGCCTTGCTTGCCAAACTCGTTTGAAACCCTCCAAATTTAAATCATGTGCAGTATTTTCAAATTAATTATTTAAATATTCGAATGTCTTTGGTTTTTGATGGCGAACGGTGATGATTCTTGTCATCTAATGCAAAAAATAAAACCATTGTTTTGGTTTGCCAGAGAAGTGCATAATCATGGCGAATAAATATCAACAGAATTTATTAAAAGCCATTAATCCATCCTCTAGCATTTTTCTCTTCTGATAAAAAATCATATGATGCCGAGCAGACTATGTGCCGCGGAAAAGATCTCACTCAATCTTACACAATGCCCGCCACTCGTAAAACGTCGAAAATATTACCCGACTTTTGTCTCTCGATGTGGTTCCCTCGCACCTCCCTCCTATGAACATCCACGGGCACAGTTCGATGCCTCAAGGCCTCGAAGACCACCGCAGAACATCTGTAAGCATAATGCTGAACAGATTTTTCACTTTTGACATTCGCCTTTCCAATTAATGTGACTCACAGAAAGGCTTTTCCTTCATAATTTGCATGGAAAATAGGCTACTGCTAGTATTATTATTTCGGGAAACCCATTTGGAACTGAGTCACTTCCAAGGCATTTCCTCGAGATCTGGATCAGAGGGGGCGGTGCTTGCGTCACAGACCGATGGACAAAAGAAAATGTGTGCCAATTGTGCGATTTCAGATTCGAATATACTTTTCCGAAACGTCTATAGGCGGGTAGTACGATTAAAAGGAAACGGGGCAGCTGCCCACACACGGTTACATGTGGGGAGCGGTGGGGGAGGAGGGCAACACTTTCGTCATACCTGGGCTGGCGCTCTCTAGGAAGTGCACTGGCAGAAAAGAGTGTCTCTAAAGAATAGTTTGTTTAACTAATTTTTATAATTAATCCTTAGTAGTCTTTTTTCCAAGTGCATTTATCCACTCGGCTCTCTTGCCAATTCGCCGCAAAGTGAGTCGCGCACCTTATCAGCTTCCTCTCTCTCTCGCGAGCGCTCTCTTCGCCATTTTTGTTCTTTTGGCTTCGAAATGGCGCAAGAAGAAGAGCCTTTTAATTAATATGCTTTAATAACACCCCTCCCCCTCCCCCTCTCCCACTAGCACTATTCCTCTTGGCTGCAATTAATCTTCATTTTGTTTATACAAATCAAACAGATTTAATTAATTTATATCAGCTCGGAGCTCTCCTCTCTCTCTCTCCGCTGTTTGTTTATGTTTTTGTTTGCCCCTTTTGTTTTCGTGTTCGCGTGCTCAGTGCTCACTGCCTGGCCGGGCTGGTGGAAAATTTTCCAACGCTCCGCCCCATAAGAGTATGGAATTAAAATTGATTCTAAGACCGCGAGTGGGAAACCCACTAGGAGGGGGGTGGCCCTGGCAGACCTGGCGCCTGCTTAAACGGTTCAGTCGATCCACTGCACCTGCCACCTACCACCTTCTACCCTCCATCTTGAGTAATTTTTTTCCTAATTAACTAAAGCGGCAATTGGCAGTTGACTGGCACGGGGCAGCCCTTGAAACCTGTTGGGAATCATAGACATTACACGATCTGAAGTGGACTAGAGCCCACTAGCTGGGATTACCTAATTGGACAGGGATTCCCCAACCCCCCTTTAAAGCAAAGCCCACCATCATCACTTTTTAGAACAAATGACAAGAGCAGCTCTCATTTATTTATGATTTCATTTGCCTGCTCATTACCCTTATCAGGGCCAGGACAAGTCAGCTGCCTTGCCAGTTGTTTCGGGGGTTAAAAACTTCAAAAAGACTCTGACTGACTGCCTCCACCCTCTCCGCACCTGACCTTTGCCCCTGCAGCTGTTTCAATGTTCAGTCAGCTCGCAAAAAGCTTACATCGAACAGCGTTTCGAATTACCCTCCAAGAACCCTACCGAGTTCCAAGAACTCGCCCAAAAGTTGAGCCGAGTTGCCAATTTGTGTTCCTGTTTCTGGCCCTGTTTCTGTTTACTTATTAATGTGCAGTGTCTTGCAATATTTTGATTATTGTATCGATTTATGTTCTTGTCTGCCCGCCCACGGCAGTCCCTGAGTACAAGGGCCAGGCATCACCTTACAATTTATACTCATGATGTCTGGAAAGAGGAGAGAAGAACCCGATATTGATCTCAACTCGAAAGTTATTTACGCCGAACTGATCGTCCCAAAATACAAACAAACAAAGCCATTGCAAGTCTCGATTCTGAATTATTTTCTGAAACTTTTCCAGTCCCGGAAACCCCAGAGGAAACTCAAACAAATCACATATCAAATGGGCATTGTATTTATTTATTTTGGATTGGTATTCATGGTTAACCCATTGGTGGCCCATTAGATATTTGCTTGGGTCATTTCCTCGAATTAGACTCCGGTGACAATTCCCAAATTCGTGTGTAAAAAAGTTTCCATTTATGAATAATATTTGTAAAGATATCTGGGCAGATCAAAGTCAGCGCTAAATCGAGCAAACAAATATTGTCGCAGACACTACGTAATGTCTGATGGGGGGATAATTAACACTTGATTAACACAATTGGACGGATGTCATACGTGGAGGCGCTTTTTTCTCTCCTTATTTTTTAAGATTAAAAATAAAGGAGGGGTCGTTTGGCCTAGGTTCTGGCTGGGCTGGTCATGTAATTAGTGCCAAGTGATAATGACTGGACTGTGGCACTGCGTAGTATCAGAACTGACCCGATCCCGAGGGCGTTCTCGGCCAAATTATCACTTGGCCCAGAACTTACCTTCCCCACTTGGCCGCTTGGCTTCTGTTTTCCATCCGCTCGCCAGCTGGCAAGCGTTCAAAAAACGCCACCAAATTTCCATTATAAAATGAATTACTTAGCACCAGATAGAATGCCATAACCGAGGGGGTTTTAGGTTTTTAATTATAACACATTGTGGCACTTTGAAGCTCAAGTTGCAGAGCTACTAGAGCTGGAGGTGATCGTGTGCGAGTTGATTAGATTTTCACACTTTGGCGGGCAAGTGCTGCTCGCATTCGTTCGCATCTCGCTAATTGCTGAAATGTATGCTGCCCGAAGCTGATGGGCTTTTAATATTGATATTGACGTCAATTTTATTGGCCGAGGCTCGAATCAGAGGCCTTCAATCATGCGTCACTCGAACTTACACTCTGTTCCCGAGAGATTCATATCGGAGGAATTCCATAAAGCAGAACGGCATTTGTCACACAGCCATGTAGGAGGAATCAGTTCTGAGTAATTTCCCGAGAAAGGCCTCGGCTTACTGCTATAATTAGTATGTTTAGTTTTTTGGTTTTCGGTTTTCCGCTGACAGATTTTATTGACAGCTCCATGTTTTCGGTTCGAGGAAGCCTTCAACCTTTTACTTTAACTGCCTGATGGCTCCTGACGTGTTCTCGGTTGTGCTTGGGTTGATTGCACGGACTGATGGTCAGTAAGAGCACTGGGCAAGGCCAGGCCAGCTCAGCGGTCAAGAAAAATCATAGAAATTTTCCTCAGAAAATCGCTTTTAATGTGCTTTGGTTTGGGGGAAGCGAAAGTGCAGGAACTTGCCTCTAAAAGGCCAGCAAGGCTCACCGTTCTAGATTGAAATAATATTACGTATACGCCCCGTATACACGTACTTCTGAAAATTGAAATTGGCGGAAAAAAATGGAATAAAAATATGAATTACACTTTATTAAAATGAATTAAAACGAAAGCATGTTCCTCGAAAAAACGACAATAAAATTAATTCTCCTCTTGGGGAAAAAGTACACCAGGCGTATACGCAATATTCCTGCCATATTTTTTGCTAATTTGACGGCCAACACTTTATGGCCCATTTGGATTATGTTTTATTAAAGCCATGCTCGTAATTATGAGAATTTATTGGCGCGCGATTGATTTTCTTATTAATTGTTTTGGCAATTTATGACATTTTCAAGCGACAGATCTAGCGAAAATGTTTAAACATGTCTACTTCATTGCTTTGACAAAAATTAGCAATTCATTTGACGGATTAATTAAAAATGGTGCTGCACGGTGGGGGAGTTGATTGCTCTGCGCCCCGGAGGGGTCATAGTGGGTGAGTGCGTGCGGCGGAGTCGGAGTG
Source organism: Drosophila monieri (assembly GCA_035047585.1). Taxonomy (NCBI): domain Eukaryota; kingdom Metazoa; phylum Arthropoda; class Insecta; order Diptera; family Drosophilidae; genus Drosophila; species Drosophila monieri. The sequence continues at coordinate 2,564,608 of JAWNPJ010000079.1, read as the reverse complement.
GGAGTCGGAGTGTGTCGGAGTGTGTGTGCAATCAGCCGGTTAATTGAACTGCACCCAGCCAGGCTGCCACACACACTCCTCGCAGGCAAATGCAGTTGGGGAGGGGCATGGCACTAGAAAGAGTATTGAGACTTTTTTTTTCAGAAGTCGAAGATGGGAGTACTCTTCGAGATACATGATACTAGTAGTTTCAAGGAATACTTTAAAGATGTCTTTAAATATCAATAGCTTTAACTTGATATGCCATCAGTTGTGAGTTGCATTTATCTCGAAACCATAATACCCCGATTCAGGGTACTCTGGGGATGGCTCCTCGCTGGCGACTCGACTGCCTCGAAGGCGGGTCCAAGTCCGAGAGTCATTCACAGAAATTGCTTTAGCTTTAGCTTGGGCTGGCTTGGCGTCGCTTTGTTGTTCCTGCCTGGCAATTATAAGTGCAACAACATGCCATATTATTTTCTTGTTATTGTCTCGGAGCTTGCAGCACGACACCCAATGAATGAATGACTGAACGACTGCAAGAGTGAACAACTGAATGAATGAGTATTTGAAAAAAGTCGAACCAAATGACACGATAATCAACGCAAACAGAAACGCCAGCTCCTGCCAGTCGCCAGTCGCCAGTCTCTGGCTTTTGTTTCCACTCTTTCACGTTTAGTTGTCTCCGTTTCTGTCCCATTGACGCGCGAGGGGTTCATTGACTGTTTTGTTGATTTTTGCTGGATGGACTTACTTGGATTACTGGAAAATCTAATGCATGTGCATGGCAGCCACTCGCCTTTAATCGCAGCTGTTGGCGTTGCAGCCGAGCTCTCTGTGGCTTGCTACTTTCATGTAATTACCTTGCCACCTCCCCCTGTGGCTTTATTTTCAAACAAAATGCTGTCTCTGCGGCTCTTTAATCAACAATTCCAGATTATTCGAGGTCTTCTACTCGCCATTCGGCCACAAATGTTTTCCAATAACACTCGGACAGCTGTCACCTTTGTGCTGCATTTGTGGTTGCGGCTTTCTGGGCCTAATTGCTGGCAAAAGTTTGGGCTTAAAGGCGGCTTTATTTAAGCCCACTCGGCTGCTCGGCCAAGCCGGCAACTCAAGCCGGCACTTCAGGTGCATCCACTTTTGGGGCACATCGTGAGCAAGGGTGCATGCTGCGAAGCCCAGAAGAGCAGCCAACACTTTATCTCTTGGCCTTGGCTTGCTGGAAACTATTTTGTCTTAATTAGAGATAGCAACGCCTTGCTTTTGGCTGCTTGCCTCTTCTATGAGCTTTCCCTTTGACGTCATGCAACTGCAACAGCAAGTAGCAGATACCAGTTAGAAGGCAGATTTCCTTGCGGTCAACTATTGCCGTCCGTCTAATTTTAGACGACAAACAGAAGCATTGAACCCGCTTTGTTTCCTCGTCGTGGGTAGCCGGTAACTTTCCGCCGCCATTGCCCGAAATAGCCCAAAAAAAGCCAAAATTGTTTGTTTAGCTCCCGAGTTGACTAATTAACCGTCCCCGGTCCTGGAGGAAGCCACCACCACCACCTCCACCACCGACAGGAAACGCACGTCATGCCCTTCCGTCCACTTGACTTCTTATGATTGGGGCGTGGGCGGTCGGCCCCCATTCATAATTTGCGTGGACCTTCGGCAACTGATATCTGGCAATCTTTATTTTCCATTCGGTTCTTTATTGTCAGGTAATTTAATTAATGGCTCCTTCCCGGCTGAATGGGGAAACGGGTCTTTAAATATTTGTTCTTCGAGTGCGTTGCCAGCGTTGATACGGGCTTCGAGTGCTTCCCGATAGTGCTGGGATAGTGCTGCCATAAGGAAGCCCATTTTCGAGTGCTACTCAAGGGCTTGTCGCTCCAAATGCCTCGGGCCTGAAAGGGGAAAATAGTTTAATCAAAATCCCAAATGGAGCATTTAAATTCTTGGCAAAGCTGTGACTTCCTGCTGCATGGCCGGCACGCAGACCTCCCTTTTGTGACCTTTCCTGTCCCTGCCGCCCCGCAGCACCTCCTCCCACTTCGATAGACAAACAAACAAACTAATTTCGCCCCGCTTAGTCATGCTGCACCATGTTGGGCTGGACATGGACTGAGTCGGAGGACGGAGGACTCCTGAGCGAACAATCCGGCGACAAGCGCAATCAGCGAACTAGGCATTCGGCGGCAGTCTCCAAATATTTGGCCTTCAGGGGGAAGAGTACATTGAGATTCTGGCTCCAAAAATAACGAGAGAAGCATATTATTTGCAGTTTGTTATTCTAAGGACTTGCAGGCACTGCTTTCTCGCAGTGTGGGCTCTCCGGCAAGGATGTGGTCGCTTGGGAAGTCCTGGCACGTTCGTCATTGGTAATTTCGAGCATGTCATAATGATAACCCAAACAAACGGGGCGGGGGAGCGGGTGAGCGAAGGAGCACTCGCATGGCCCGCCGCGCTCTCATGCAAAGAGGCCAATGTTTGTTTATAATTTATTTTTAGGCCAAAAGTCTTGACCTCCGCCCCTCCAGCGCCAGTGTTTGTTCAGCGGCTCACGTAGTTCACTTCATGTAATTGATAACAGCAGAGTGCCAGAGTGGAAGGTTGCAGACAACTCCTTGGGCGCTCCTCCAGATGAAAAATTGAATTAAATTCCTGGAAAAGTTGCTTTGAAGTGACTGGCTGGATGGTTGGCTGGCTGGCTGGCTGGTTAAAACAGATTGTCATACGGGAGTCGGTTGTGATTCTCTTTATTAAAAATTGTTACACAATCCGCAGCAGCACCCACTCGGGTTGTAAGTTGGCCGCAAGGCAGATTTATGATGAGAAAGTAACTGGCGTCGCCTACAATTTCAATATTTCTTCATCCAACTTGGCCGGAAGGCAGGGCGAAAGGGGTGTCGGGCGGGCGAGGGGGTGGAAGGCAAATTGAAAATCTTACTCAAGTAGCTGACAGGCTCTTTTTTCGAGTCTGCGGATGCGTTTAAATTGGAAATGCGATACGCAGCAGCCACTGGGCCGAGAGCCGTCACGAGAGAATAGAAAGTTGCTCATACGCCGCGTGGTCTTTAATGCTTCGCTCAGCCATAAAGTGCGAGGAGGGAAATAAATAACACTTGCACTGCCTGCCACTCGCACTCGGGGCATAAAACTTGACTTTAATTAAAGCCATTCGCCCGAACAACTTGCAATTAGACACATAGATAGTCTCTCTGAAAATTAAAGATGTTTGCAAGATGTTTGAAGCCTAGTTCCCCCAAAGAACCAGTCATGTTATTCTCTAAAATAGTTATCCCCGATGTCTTATTTTATGATAACTATTAATATTTCGCTGCGGCGCAGTAGTTGTATAATATTAATGCTCCGCCATGCCATATTCGCCCTCAGAGCTCGCCTTTTTGCCGTCCGTCGGACAAATGAGAATCGTTTATGGCTGCCATTTGGATAACTTTTTCCTCTCTGCGACCTTGAGGCCCCATGCCCGAGTACGCGTAGTTACAATATGCATACAGACATGTAGCACGAGTGTGTGTGCTGGGATATATTAAAATATTGACTGCCAATAATAAAAGTGAGCAATAATGGGCGCATATTCCCATGCAGTATCTCTGTTCGATAGAGTCCATCGAGTAGCTGCTACTTAGCTTTATTTCTGGAATTATAACTATAAGTGACTTCATAGAACTGTATGACTCTGACTAGATACACTTTTTTTTAAACCCTATTCCCAGAAACAGCTACAGGTTATTGATCCAAGGCGACAATTTCAACATTCCCAGAATGCAAATATCACTCCTGGCTACTGGCAATCGACGCCATCGCCGCCGCCTAATGACGGCTTGCCACCCATTTTATCCCGATTTTGCGCTCCTGGCTTACGCCATCTTGCCCCATTCTTGTTTGCCTTTGCGGCAAATGCTCGGACAAGCCACAGATACAGATACGAGGGGTATCGCGTAGATATGTACTCGGGGCCTGTACATACATAAGTATAAGGTATATGGCTTTGTTATCTGTTATCTGGCCCGCCTTTTGTGCCACTATCAACGGTGTCAGCCAAAACGAATCGAGTAGAGCACAATAATGCACTGAGAGAAATGTTAGAGACAAAAATTATACAAATAATTCTGAAAATCTAAACAAGATAGCTTGTCAGCTCTCAAAAGCCTCTTAGAAATGGTCTTCAAGACGAAGTCATATATTTTTTTGTCAGTGCATGGCGTGCGCCATTAATGAACATCGTTTGCTTATCCAGACTGGCCACCCTCCACCCCCCTGGCCGTCGCCCCTGCCTCTGCTATTGACATAATGTAAGCCACCGATGTCTGCCCCATCCGCTCGCCCCGCTCCTCACTTTCCGGCGTAAAAATAGTTCGCTCTCGCTATTTTTTTGTGCCACCAGTTGCTAGGTGTTCAAAGATAGAATTTCAGAAAGGATACCCGCCCAGGGGCCCTCGGTGCGTATGGGTGATGCCCAGACACCACTGCGTATGAGTAATGTTTGATAAACTGTAGCTTTTAAAGCCCTTCTGGCGCAACTGCCACTCTGCCCGACAGCCATTCACTCACACGTGCCACTCATTGTCCATTCAAACGTGCCACAAAGGCGGAAAAAAACAGTTGCAGTGGCAACTGCAGCCTCTGCCCGTTGGTTTCGGCCTGCCAAACGCAATGCCATTGTTGGAGAACGGAAATTAAATCATTTCCTCCTAGACTCTAGCAATGGCCTTAAAGAGCATCCTATTTATTTGAAAAATAATTCGCATTTTCAGTCATCCTGTTGACTCTTCTGTGCAAACAGTTTACTTAACGAGCTTTTCAATATCATCGACGCACTTTGTATTTTCAATTAAACTCTGTTCGACCGCAAACCACATGAATCCTTTCACAGGATCCCCATCCATTGTCCCCCGCTGGCCACCATAGTTTGCCGTTGGCTTTTGGAGTATTGTTGACGTTCCAGTGAGGGCCTGCGGCCGTGTTTATTTTACTTAACTGCCATTTTAGTATGGCCTACGTGTGCGGCCGTGTCTGTCACAGCGCCTTCCCCCGAACTCTTGTTTGTTTATCAATTGGCGGCCTGTCTGTGGCCCGGCCTGGGCCCACCCCCTCGCCAGATGTCTCGGCCAGTTGACTGCTGGCGACCCCGAAAGCGTTAATTGAATTGCCTCTCTCTTGGCACTGGCTTTAAAAAATACATACCAGTCGGGGAGGGAAACTCTGTGCGAAATAGTTGAGGGAAAACTTTTAGCATCTGTCTGGAAAGTCTGGAAAGTTATGTGTGTTGTGTTTATTCCAAAATAGAACTCCAACAGGTCGCAAGAAACTTTGCCTGCCAGCTATTATGATTATGCGAGTGGAACAGAGTGAAAACGAGAGCCCCAAAGTTGCCAAGAAAAACAAAAGTACGCCGAACAGTGAACAAAAAAACAAAAAAAGTCAACAAATTACGCGAAAATTCAATAATTTGCATTCGATAGCAGTGTTCTGCGGCCTATCGGCGGCAGCAAAGCCAACAAAATTGATTCAAAACATCCCAAGTGCCCAACATCCTCGACAACAGCCTCCTCGACCAAGAAATACAGTTTACGTTACGCGGCTGGATTGCTCAAGTTTGACAAAATTCAATTCATTAAGACGGAGGGTTTAACATTCGCATTGCTGGCGGGCCCCATGGGCCAAGCGGCAAGTATGTGTCGATTTCGTGGTTGTCGCTACAAAAACAAGAACAAGAGCAACAAGCAACAGCAACAGCAGCAACAGCAACAGCAGCAGCAACAGCAACAGAATGAAACACCTACCCATAGTCCCCAGTTTCAGCATCATTCTGAGATAATCCCAGCCACAACAGGTGAGAGGGGCGAGAGTACTCGACTCGGTGGTCATGCTTCGAATTTGCATAAATATTTTGTCACATAACTTGGAAAAGAACAACAGTGCGGTTGCCCCTATAGAGCTTATAGAGCTGCTCCCTCTTTCTTTTTTCCACTCCTGACGCTGGAAAAATGTTCTCTTTTTTGCTGGCAACTTTCAATTTGCATTTGACTGCACTCGCAACGAACATCATCCCGTCCCAGGGCACATGTGAGTCTGTCCTGGCACTCTACGGACAGTATTGCAGACATCTGGATACCCTCTCGAACTATAGATGTTCCCCAATTCCCAGCAATTGCATTTGAGGAATCTCCATAACACTAGAACTGACAGAAAGTCAGCAGGAAAACAATATTAATATTGGCCCAAAGGGTGCTCGCTATTCAGCTTCTTCTGGTGGCAAAGCTTACCCCCTAAAAGCCAAATTCCATTGCAAGTGTTGTATAAAAATTTTGCCATTTGCCAGACACGGGGCGGGCAGCGGGGTGGTCTGGGAATGTCTTACATAAAGTTGACGCATCAAACCGCACCAAAGTGTGGGCTGCCCGTCCCACAAACACCTCCGACACTGTCGACTTGTCATTTGACTTCGAGTGCAGGAAATGGCCAAAGGAATCCAGGGGCCGGGTGGCGCCTGCAGAAGTGGTATATGCCATGTGGCATGTGCCCTGTGCCAAATGTTTTGCAGCAGCTTAAGCATGTTGCATGTTGGGTGGTGCGAGGCGAGTGCAGCTTAAAAGATTAAAGTCCCAGCCCCCGAAAGGGATGACTGTGTAGCATGTGGCATGTTCAGTGAATCACACTAAGTAGCCTGCAACTTGCAACGTATTGGCGGCCTTAGAAGCGAACCAGCAGCGACAAGAAGTAGAGTCTCCCACATGGAAATTTATGGCATCGGAGGAGGTGGTTTAGGGAATAGATGTCCTTGATGCCAAAGGGAGTACACAGCCAATCCTCCCTAAAACTAGACTTGCTTATTGCACAAACTTGTTGGAAATGCAATCTTTGCTTATTAAACTCTATCGGGGCAAGTATTTGCTGAGAATTTCTAACTGGAATTCGAGCAGAAATTATTCCCCCACCAGAGTATTCCGAAAATAGAAGGTTTCTACATATTTAAGCAGCAAATACCCTTGAGTCTCGAGCTCAACCCGAAAGCCAAATTGTCAAGTCAAGAAGTGGTCCGCCTTTGTTTGTCTGCGAGTCGAAAAGTAGCACATAAATCATATTTTCTATACAATAAATAATAAACAACGAGGGAGGAAGGGCAAGCCCTGAAAGGGTAAAGGACTTCCTTGGCATTCCCGAGACATTCATCAGTGGGTTGCTGGTTGTCGTATTTATATCTATTTTTAGCACTTAATCAGGCCCTCAATGCTGCCATTACTGACTCCAGACACAGACACTCAAGCACACCCCCAGAGTCAATATTTCAAGGAAATTGCCAATATTTCCGGTTAATGTTAACTGAAACACTTTGGGAGCCTCAACTGTCAATGTTATTTATGGCGACGTTACGTATACGCCACGTATACTCGCTCCCTGCCAGAGACACAGCGAGAGCCAGCGCCAGAGTGGCATGTGTGTGCCAGTGCCTTCCCTTTAAGTCGCTCCTTGACACTTAATTGCTCAAGGATGGCAGAGGACGGCGGTTGGCGGAAAATTGATGAGCTGAAAAAGCAATTGAACAAATTTATGTGATTTGCCTCGCAAACCTAGCAAGAAATTTTTTAAAATTGAAAAGGAAAACAGCGGAAAAGCTGCTAAAAGAACTAAAAGCCAAAGGGCAGATCGGAGGGCGTGGCCACAGTCACGTGCCAAGCGTGACTTTCCCCCAAAGGATATGTCCCATTTGCAATGCAAATGTTGCGTCAAGCGAGAGGGACGGCGGCAAGCGGCAGGCGGCAGGAGAGCGAGGCAGGACGAACAAAGGGCTCATAAAACTGTCGACACATGCAGCTGGCAAATTATGCACTGTAACAAAAATTGTACAGGTTATGATGCATGTTAGGAAAGGAGAATATTCCGCTGATTCTTTGGATGTAGGTTGGCCAAGGTATGGTCTCAGAGGTGGACCATGGTTCCTTATTGCAACTTCATCCGAAAAATGTTAAAAAATCTATCAAAAATGATATTTATACATTTAGAATCTAAAGATAAGACATATGTAGTTAAAAAGGGAAATTATCTGCGAGTTTAAAAAGGTATTCCGCTTAAGGATCGGTTAAGTACAGGCAGAACTGTGTTTATATCGGTGGGCCTTGTAAGACAATCCTGCACTCGAATTTTTCAAGGAAAATTTTGAAATAAAAACTATCAAAAAATGTGTTGCCAGTTTTTGATGCAGATTTATGGAGAATCGATCTACAAATCATTTAAGATATTCCGCTTGATGATCGGATGAAAATTGGCAAAGATATGACCATGGCTTAGTCCACATATAAGCATACTGCATTTTTCGAAGGGAGACCATCAGAAAATTTTGAAAAAAATCGATGAAAATATTGAATCTCAGATTTTTATGCAGATTGATGGAAAATTACGTAAGAAATCGTTAGTGGTATTCCGCTCAAGGATCGGATGAAAAATGGGAGAGATATATATATCTCTGTGGACCTTATGGGTCCTCTCCATTCACTCCCCAATTTCCATGACGCCCAGTTGGAAAAAGTAACAAAAAATTGAAAAATAGTTTTTGCTTCAGGGTTTCAATGCAGATTGTTGGATAATTAATTTAAGAATCGATTAAGGTATTCCTACCAAGAATCGGATAAAAATTGACAAATATATATGAATGGGAAGTCATGGTACTGATATATGGCACTGAGTGTAGATTATAGACTCTATATAATAGATAGCATAGATATAGATACATAGATACATAAATAAGTTTATTATTAGTTACCAAAAATTATTCCCACAATATATTTTAAGAACTTGAATTTCAGTGTATAATTTTCGCGATTGAAAAGAAGAAAAAAACAAATTCAAACAAGGATGAAGTATTCATGTTTCCATTTCTTGGTGTCCCTTGCAGGCCTGCATTTGCGGAGCATCGAGGAGCCTGCGTCGACACCGCTCCAGTTGGCAGCGGGCAGGATGAGCGCGGAGCAGGGGGGCACGGGGGGGTACGGGGGCTACGGGACCAGCGAGCACTCGCTGCTCATTGCCACACGCCACGCCGGTGTCCCCCTGCCCCTCGCCCAGCAGCAGCCACTCCCCGCCCACTATCAGCCTGCTCCGCCCTCCACCTCCGCCAACGGACCCTCCTCCTGCTCCCAGCAGCAGCAGCAGCAGCAGCACCACCACCACCAGTCGGCCTATCCGCTGCCACCCCAGCAGCAGCAGCAGTATACGTTACAGCAGCCGCACCACCCGTACCAGTACCAGTACCAGCACCACTATCACCACCAGCCCACATCGCCGCACCACAGCCGGCCCTACGACCCGGAACATGCGCGGATGGAGGCGTGGCTGGACGAGAATCAGGAATTTGTACAGGATTATTTTATAAGGTGAGTGCCAGACATCCTTTGGCCAGAAACTCTTCCTTTTTGAGGCATATTTCAAGGCCAGAGCTCACTTCTCTAGAGGCACAAAAGACTCCCCCACCCACGAGTCCCCCAATCGATTAGAGAAGGACCCTCTCCATAGAGCGTAGAGCCTGCGATGAACCCATCGACCGAGTAATCTATTCGCCCCATCGTGTCCTGATAAATTCTTAAATTCGAAACTGCATTGTCAGTTGACCCTGTCATATTTATGGGCGATGGGCAGCCATGGCTGGGGGTGGCTCGTTTCCGCTATAAACCGGAAATTGCCTTTGCCACAGCAGGACATCACCGCCTGGCAGAGGGTCCAAGGGACGGCAGTTGTCTATGACACATAATAAAAATCACTAACAACTAAAAGCATAAATTGGGCTTTATTTTCATGGTCGCTTGGCCGGGCAGGCCAACGTCCGCATTCCATCCGCTCTGCTGTGCTCTTGTCAGGCCTTGTCTTGCTCTTCTCTGGCCCCTGGCCCCTTGGCTTTGGGGGACGGTCATTAAACGGGGCTAGAAAGGCTTGTGTGTGTGTGTTTGGAGGCTGTGTACTTTGCATAAGAATATGCCTGCCGCATGTCCTTAAACCACTCTCCTCCCCCTTTCACTTGGCAGGCCTCATTTAATGCCCTTGCAGAGGGCATTTCATTTTTCGATTGAATATTTTTAATAGAATCTGTAGGGATATGATATAATTCTCTTTCATCTCAAATATAAAAAAAGGACTAAAGAGTATCCACAGCTCTTCTTCCTTCCGAAGAAGAATTCCTCCCCAAATCTAAACTCCAAAAAGAGTTGTCTGCTCTGATTGCCAGTGCCCCATGTTTGGGGCTTTTCGGTCAGGATTTTATGCCAAAAACGCGTGCCCATAAGGACACCACATGCTGTGGCTGTGGCAGTGGCAGTGGCTGTGGGTGGTTGTGCCTCGCCGCCTGAATATTTATGAGTTTGGCGTTTTATTCGACACAATTTTATGCGACACATGCATATAGAGAGGCTCTGCGGCGGCCAGCGGCGATTCATTTGCGATTTTTAATAAGATTTTAATGTGTTTACCCCCTAAACTGATTCCCCCTCCTTATTTTTATGTCCCGCAGGAAAGCCACGCGCCAAACGGTGGACGCCTGGCTGGTCTCACACGCCACCTCGGCCGGCAACGATGTGGTCAGCAGCACCTCCCCCACGCATCCCAACGGCCAGACCAGCTCCTCGCGGGGCGGTTCCGGAGCCACCACGCCAGTGCGGTAAGTTTGGGGCTCAACTAATAGACGGAGGGGGGCACTACTGCTAATTACACACGCGTCTTGTGTTGGCTCGCGAATGGCAAGACCATGTTAGACTCTTAATTTAGACTTTGCTTTCCCGCCACCAGAAAAATCTCCGCTCACGAGTTTGAGCGCGGCGGCCTGCTGAAGCCGATTGTGAACACCATCGACGGCACGCCCACCTTCCTCAGCATCGCGCCCCCGATGGACAACGGCGGCGTGGGGGGCAGCTGCGGCAACCTGCAAACCGTCGGCGTGGGCCAGTATCAGTATCACCACCAGCAGCACCACCACAACCACAACAGCCACTATCTGGCGGGCGGAGCAGCGGGTAACAGCAGCGCCGGCAGTGGCGGAATGGGAGGAGCCCCGGGAGTGGGTGGCAGCAGTGGCAGCGGAAACGGCCACCAGTATCCGTACTACCATTGCCACCAGAGACCGCAGCGGCTGTCCCGGAATGAGCTCAAGCAGCTCGACGAGAAGGAGTTGATTTTCGAGCTGGTGAGTGGAGTCGAGATATCACAATTATTCCAAGGAAGTGCTCTTCCTTGCAAGCGGACTGTACAAGCCAGTCAATACTGGAAACCCAGCCCATTAGATATCCAATCGATTGTTTTCCGCCAATCTCGATACTCGTGTTGATAGAGTTCGGTAAACAATCGATGTTTGTTTGGCTCTGTTGTTCCGCCCATTGACGTTGTTGTCGGCAAACACGCCACAGACGTCACCAACTAAGTTGCGAAAATTGTTTAACAATCTATCAGGCTAGCAGTCGTGCCAACTATAATTGAACTTCTCGTGCCCCTCCAGGTAAAGGACATCTGCAACGAGCTCGAGGTGCGCACCCTGTGCCACAAAATACTCCAGAACGTGTCCATCTTGTTGAATGCGGATCGTGGATCGCTGTTCCTGGTGCAGGGACGCTGCAATGGACCCGATGGCCTAAAGAAGTAAGTTTATGTTTTAAGGATATCCTTTATCCTCTCTCTCTTTAAATTATAAAGACATGTCCTGGCAACGTTTGTGGCTTTCATGCATTTTGCAATCATGATGCCCCAAAAGGTCGTGCACTATTTTCAGCAATTTGTTGATGACTTCATTTAGCCGCTGAATTCCTGCGGACAATGTGGATGTGCTTGTGCCACAAAGGGATCAGGAGGAGGAGGAGGAGCAGGAGCAGGAGCTCAGCTTCAACTTTGTCTTGGCAACATTTTTATGGCGTTTATTTTTGGCATTTTATGAGAGCAGTGCGTAGATGCGACTACCCCAGCTCTAGCTCCTGCTCCTGCTCCAGCTCCTGCTCCTCTGACATAAATGCCATAACCCGAGGAAAGGGGAGAGGGCACTGGCAGCCATTTTGTATGCATCGTATGACGCCATTCTGCTGCCAACGCTAATTGCAATTGTCTGCACGCGCTTGCCAAATGCATACTTCTGGCTAAAAAGTTTCAGAAGCCAGCGGGAAATAAAGGAAGAGTATCAGGACATAAATATTTGGCACAACAGGACAATTGTCGAAAGTATTCAATAGCTCAGGATTAAATGAGCTGTCATTGTTCTTGTCGCTCCTCCGGCATTGTCCTCTGGCTCTAACTTTAAAGAGCTATGCTTTAAAAATTTATAAACTGAAGAGTAATGCTCAATCACCATCCTGCCTCGCAGCGAGGAGCAAAAACTTTCCATTGTGTCCAGTGACAATAGACGCCGTCGCCTGCAACACAATTTATAATTTTGCAACTTTGGATTCTCATTCCTGTTTCCCCTCTCCCATTGCAGATGCCTCGTCTCGAAGCTGTTCGACGTGTGCCCCCGGAGCACGGTGGAGGAAATGGAGCAGCAGGAAGAGGTGCGCGTGGCATGGGGCACCGGAATCGCGGGGCATGTGGCCGAGAGCGGGGAGCCCGTCAACATACCAGATGCTTACCAGGTCAGTACCAGTGCTAGGGCGATCTTTGCCACAAAATTGACAAATTTGAATGCCAACATGGCCATAAATCAACCTCAGTTGGTGGAGAGAAGGAATTCCTTCGATTTCAGGATTTATGGCGATGTGTGCCTGTGCCTTAGCTGCTCTTTAAGTTTTCAATATTGCTCAGTGAACCCAGCACCAGCAGCCAGTCTCTACTTTTCACATTTTGCCCACTCCCAGGGCTGCCCACTCCCAGGGCTTCTTTTTTCGGCAGTTTTTCTTCTGCCTGTCTGCCAATTGGAGCGTAATTAATCTTTCGCCAGAAGACAAGGCCGTGTTAGGGGCCAGCATGTTATATCACCAAGATATGGAGTCCAAAGGTCTCCGACTGTTTTCCTTCTCTCGGCTGGCTGCTCTCTGTTATGGCTTTAAGCTGGCTAGCTAACGATAACAATTGCGGCCCCCCGACATGTTGTCCCAAGTCATATTAAGCCACGGGGCTTGTAGATAACACGGCCCCCCCCCCAAAAACAGAGCTAAACACCGCAAATAAGTGACGCACAGCGTCAGATCGCTCGTCCCCGTTTGTAGATCTCCTGATTGTTAGCACAATTAATCAAGGCGGCCAAAAATTTGACACTTGCCGGTACCAGACAGCGGGACCAGCTCGACCCGATTTGCGGTGCGAATGAGTCGCATTGTGGAGTCACGCTCGAGGGCAGATCTTTTGGCCAAGTCCCAGTCCCATTGGACTTTTGACTCGCCTAAGTAGCTGGCCAAACAAGTCGGAGACAGACTCGTTTAAGCCAAAAATGGGTTGGGCACCAAAGGCCTACAGACCCGGGAGACTAAAATAGAATACTACTTCTTGTAGTAGGAAGTAGAAAAAGTGAGAAAGTTGTATAGAGTCTTAGTAAGAGTATTAAGCTAGAAACCTATGTTAGTTTCCAGTCCATAATTGATTTAAGCCAAGCCATAACTGAACCTTAAACCTCTCCCCTTATTTTAAACGCAAACTAATCCGATTCCACCCGACTTGCTCCAACAGGACGAACGATTCAATTGTGAAATTGATTCGTTGACCGGCTACCGGACGAAGGCCCTGCTCTGCATGCCCATCAAGGATTCATCCGGGGATGTGATTGGCGTGGCGCAGGTCATCAACAAAATGAATGGCGAGTGCTTCTCCGAAATCGATGAAAAGGTGAGTGGATGGAGGGAATGGCCATACGGAAGTGGGTGAATTGGGGCCATGTGGAGATCGCATGACGGGGCAGTCCGATGGGTTCTTTTGTTCCGAATAAAGCCGCATAAGAGCTGCACCTCCCCACGACTGGCCCCCCTTGGCGGGCAAATTGCATTCATTATTCAACAAAGGGGAAAACTTGTTAAGAAAGCTTAGCAGAATGTCAGACAAAATGCCATCAGGGATTATCCCCTCCTGACACACAAATCCATGTGTGTGCGTGCCTGCCAGGCCGACTCTCTCATAATTTTATGAAATTTTTCAACCTCTATTGCTGCCTTCCTGCCATTGTGGTGCCTTTTTGCTGCCTGAGTAATGTTCTTAATCCTTTGGCTTTGCGTAATCCCCGCCAGGTCTTTGCCTCGTACCTTCAGTTCTGCGGCATCGGGCTGCGGAATGCCCAGCTGTACGAGAAATCTCAACTGGAAATCAAGCGGAACCAGGTGCTCCTCGACCTGGCCCGGATGATCTTCGAGGAGCAGAGCACCATCGAGCACATGGTCTTCCGCATCCTCACCCACATGCAGAGTCTCATCCAGTGCCAGCGCGTCCAGATCCTGCTCGTCCACGAGGCGGACAAGGGCAGCTTCTCGCGGGTCTTTGACTTCGAGGCGAACGATCTGAGCGAGGAGGAGGCCACGTCGCGCACTAGCCCATACGAGTCGCGGTTCCCCATCAACATCGGCATCACCGGTCACGTGGCCACCACCGGGGAGACGGTGAACGTGCCGAATGCCTACGAGGACGACCGCTTCGACGCCAGTGTGGACGAGAACTCGTGCTTCAAGCACCGCTCCATCCTGTGCATGGCCATCAAGAACTCTTTAGGCCAGATTATCGGTGTCATCCAGCTGATCAACAAGTTCAATGAGTTGGTAAGTTATCCTTTAAGACCTTCTAGAAAACCTCTCATCCCTGTTTCCCTGCAGGACTTTACCAAGAACGACGAGAACTTCGTGGAGGCGTTCGCCATCTTCTGCGGCATGGGCATCCACAACACCCACATGTACGAGAAGGCCATCGTGGCCATGGCCAAGCAGAGTGTCACCCTGGAGGTGCTAAGCTACCACGCCTCCGCCACCATGGACGAGGCCCACCGGCTGCGGGTAAGTTAATGTAGCTGCCGGGTTGCAGGCCAGTTCCCAGAGTGCCACTACTTCCAGGTTGCCAGTTAAATTGCCCTCGCGGGTGTCGTTGTTTTGGGGGCCAACTGAAATGCTTAATTTTATTTGCGCTCACTTAATTTGCAGACCAAGAGGTCGTCCACTACGACGCTCTCTCTGTTAATTTTTATGCGCAGCCATAAATTAATGGGTCCTGGAGCTGGAGCGGGTTGCATTGTCGCTTGTCCCGGGCCCTCATGCTTTTTATTCCTCTATTATTTCTGTGTGACAGAAACAGCAGCAACAAGCTGTCGCTTTTAGCGGCGCCCCTTGCGACGCCCCTCGGGCTGTTCCAGCGTGTTGACAGTTGTAATTAGTTTGTTCGCACAAGTATGACAAAAAGAAACTTTTCTCCTCTGTGCGTTGCTGAACCTGAAGCCGAGACTGCGAGTGGGGATGTAGAAGCGTGAGTCTCTCCGCCGGACACTCTGTAATTATGCTGGGAAAATTATGACCGCCTGTCGAGTTGTCAGCCAGACAAAGATGTCGGGTTATTAATTTTAATTAAAATTATGCCACACTAGGCTTTGTTTCCTTCGGGACGCAGCTAACCCTTTTTCCGGACACCCTCCGGCTCGTTAGCTTTCGCAGCCTTTGTGGGTGCAATGGCGGAAAGTGTCAAAAATTTTGATAAACTTCTCGGCTTTGGTGGCTGATATTGCGCCATTTCCAGTCACTGACAGCCACCGGATGAAGGTCTGGCGGAGGACTAAGAGCTTTTCATTTCTTGAGCCCCAACACGTGCACCTTTTTTAAGGCCTCACTTTCTAATTAAATAATAAATAATATTAAATGAAATATTAACTCATTTGCAGCGGCTGCGAGTTCCCTCGGCTGTTCATTTTCGATTGCACGACTTCAAGTTCGATGATATTCACTTCGAAGACGACGATACATTGAAGGTAAGAGTCATGTTCTTCTTAGAAAGTATACAAAAATAATATCCTTGACTCACTTTAGGCCTGCCTCCGCATGTTCCTGGATCTCGACTTTGTGGAACGCTTCCACATCGACTACGAAGTGCTGTGCCGCTGGCTGCTGAGCGTCAAAAAGAACTACCGCAATGTTACCTACCACAACTGGCGGCATGCCTTCAACGTGGCCCAAATGATGTTTGCCATTCTTACGGTAAGCAGGTCAGAGGAGTAACATGGTCCGATTAATTATATACTTCTGGCCCATGTAGACCACACAATGGTGGAAGATCTTTGGCGAAATAGAGTGCTTGGCTCTGATTATTGGCTGCCTGTGCCATGATCTCGATCACCGCGGCACCAACAACTCCTTCCAGATAAAGTAAGTTCCGCAAGGAAGATAAGTTGATGAAAAAGCTGACATTTGTCCCACTCAGAGCCTCTTCGCCGCTGGCCCAACTGTACTCCACCTCCACCATGGAGCACCACCACTTCGATCAATGCCTGATGATCTTGAACAGCCCCGGCAACCAAATTCTGGCCAACCTCTCCTCCGACGACTACTGCCGGGTCATAAGGGTGCTGGAAGATGCAATTTTGTCCACAGACTTGGCGGTCTATTTCAAGTAAGTTTTGACTGCTTTCCCAGCCGAATCTTATAACCATTTTCCACTTGGAAATAATCAGAAAACGAGGTCCGTTCCTGGAGAGTGTGGAGCAACCGCTGAGCCACTGGGTGACCGAGGAGCCACGAGCCCTTCTGCGGGCCATGAGCATGACTGTCTGTGATTTGTCGGCCATCACAAAGCCCTGGGAGATCGAGAAACGAGTGGCCGACCTGGTTAGCTCGGAGTTCTTCGAGCAGGGCGACATGGAGAAGCAGGAGCTCAACATTACTCCTATTGTGAGTTTTTCTTTTTTGGGCAGGAGAACGCATATACATTAACATCCCCTTTTCAGGACATAATGAATCGAGAGAAGGAGGATGAACTGCCTATGATGCAAGTGAACTTTATCGACTCCATTTGCTTGCCCATCTATGAGGTTAGTGCGATTGGTTTATGGTGCGATCTGATTAATTACAATTCCTATTTCCAGGCCTTTGCCACTCTCTCCGACAAGCTGGAGCCTCTTGTGGAGGGTGTGCGAGACAACCGGGGCCATTGGATCGATCTGGCCGACGTTGTGAAAACCAAAACTAGTCAGGATCAAGAGCAACAGGATCAGGCCGAGGAGCGGATACAGGATCAGCAAAATGTGATATCGAACGGGGACTGCAGGGCAATGAGTGATGATGATGTGGCAGTGCAACCGGAACCGGCCGAGCAAATAAGCGTAAATGGCCTCAACGTAGCCAACAGCTGCACCACTAATAACAACATTGCCGTCGCTTCTCGTCCCACCAGCACCACCACCAGTCCCCAGCAGCCCAGTGATGATGATGATGATGCGGAGCAACAGCAGCAGAGGGAGCAGCGGAATGGACACGAGGATGCCGAAGTGGAGTGTCACCTGTCCAACAGTAGCTGCAGCTCATCCACCGCATCGAGTCGACTCTCCACGCCGCCGCCCACTGGCGAGGATGACAGCACTCCCGTGTCACCCTCGAAAACGCTGCAGGCCAAGTTGGTGGTGAATGCGCTCCAACGGCAGACATCCGTCGGCCAGGCGGGGCAGGCAGCACAGAAGCAGCGCTGCAAGAGCTGCGACCAATCCCGCAGCGGTCTTCAGGTGAGAAAGACGAGTTCCCTGCGCGGAGCCCTGGAAATGGACGGTCTGGACAGCAAGGCCAGGAATGGCACCGCTGCTGCTCTCTGCAAAAGCACGCCGGTGATCCATCACCAGAGTCATAGTCATCACAATCACCACCACCACCACCATCATCATCATCACTCGCATCACACCCACGGGCAGCACGGGGTCGGGATTGGCAGTGCCAGCATCGGAGGCAGTGGGCTAATTAGCCTCGCTACGCCGCTGCTAGCTGCGACGGAAAGTGATAGGATACCAAAAATTGTGGGTAAAATCGGAAATCTCGACGGTCTGCCGTTCGCCAACGGCATTGGAAGTGCCCAAAACGGTCACGGGCTTCCCTTCGGCACCTATCAGCACCAGCACCAGCATCAGATTCATCATCATCACCATCACCTGCTGACACGTCGTCATTCTGAGACAAACAGCAACGGGGCCACTGCAGTGGCAGCCGAAAAGTAAATGCATACCAATCTGTTGTGCGTCCAACAGCAAGAAGGAAGGAGCAACTAGAATTTGAACTCGTTTGCGGTTTTAAGACGATAGTTTAAAGGTCAGAGTGTATGCATCATTGCATTGAGATGATTGGCAAATGCATACAGAATACCGCAAAAGCATTGTCTTAAAAATTCCAGTGATTTAGACACTATGTCACAACCACAACCTTTCAGGACCACATAAGCTTATCTTCAATATGTACATAGTTCTATAACCTTCATCGAAACCACACAACCACAAAACTCTCATATTGTACATAGCATCTATATTTCGAGAAGCAGTATCGCAGTCCAGTAAACATTGATTGTGTGGAGCAAAACATACCATAAGTAAACTGTGGCACCGCAATAGCCCACAAACTAAAACTATTTAGAAAAGATTCCTATAAACTTATGTAAATCGTATATATACTTATGTATGTGTAGATTTTGATCTGTGCGTGTCTGTTTATTTGTAACTTTGAGTTTAGTTCTTACCGTCAGCGTTAGTTAAATGATAAAGCAAAGAAGTCAAATTCTCTAGATGTTTAAGCACCAAGCATGAAAGCAAGAAGTAACTTAAAATTTTACCAAAAATGGCTTAAATTAAAGAAATACATCAAATGAAAGTATTGTAATATCCCCGAGACACATACATATATGAGTACGATAACACTGTATAACTTGTAATCGTTAGTTGAATTATCTCTATGGGTACCAAAAGTCTAACTTTAGTAGCATAAACATAAACCAACCGCTTAGTGATGATGTTAGCTGTCGAGTAACGATAAAACGAACCGAAACGCGAACCTAGATAAGAGTACATAACCATAACCATCCTTAAAAACACCCGAAAAGAAAACAAACACTAAGCGCTTTGACTTGTTCCACTCTGCGCTCTATTCGAATTTAAATAATTATAATGTTATGCGATAATAATGAATATATATATATTTGTATCTGTGTACGTTCTCGATGGCCCACTGGGTTGGCAAACTACGCAAAACCCTGAGCATCCTGCGCATCCTGGGCCTATTATCAGCACGTTAAACGTTCTGTGTCTAGCTTGGGCTAACTGCTCGTACATATTCTGCAGATGCACATATATGCAATACATATAATCCTTTATTAAATTAAAATGTACTTTGTGAGTTTTGTTATTTATTGTCAGCGTTATAATGAAACCTATCCAAAAAGGCAAAACTAAATAAAGCAAGAAAATGTCTCTCTTTGGGAAAGCGAATTTTCCTTATTTCTACTAAATTTCCACGATTTTACTGAATTTTTACGATTTTTCTGGGATCTCTATCACCGCCGTTGAAAAAATGTATCCTTCCAGCGAGGTCTTGCCGCAGTGGGTTTTATAATTCGCAACCGGTTCAAGCGCCGGAAAAGTATAAATAGAGCGCTGCTGCACGAAATTGAACTTTTTAAATCAGCTTAATCTCAGCCATTTAACGTCCGATATTGACAGGAGATGTCTTAAACGACTCCGACAATCAAAACGAAGCGATTGATGAAAAAAAATTTGTAAATTTATCGACAAAAATTTCGTGGTCGATCTTTTAATTTTTTTTGTATAAATCACTTAATTTGTCCTGTCCGAGTCTTTTGAGACATCTACTGTCCAAATCGGACGGTAAATGGCCGAGTAATAAGAGATTTAAAAAATCCTTTTTCCTGCAGCAGCGCTCTATTTATACTTTTCCGGCGCCAGAACCAATTGAGAATTATAAAACCTACGGCAGCAACGTGCAGTTCAATGGCGCTCACCGCGCTGTAGATTTGCCAAGATCCTTTAAACGAAATGTTTAACGGTTGATATTTTTGCAGTAAAATCTTGGTCAAGTTAACAAGATGGGAAAATAGCATTTTGGCCAATTTGGTGTGGATTAAATTTTAAAACTTTTGATTGCAAATATCTCAGCCATTTGTCAACCGATTTTGGAACTGAATACCACTTTTAACTCAGAACATCAATGTCCTTTCCTGCCATAAATAATTTACAATTTGGATACATATACTTTTTTTATAGTTTTGTTTATTAGCCTTACATAAATCGATATGCATTGATATGTTTAGTTATAATATAGCATCGTAGACATGCTCGTGAATTAGTTTTCTGGCTTGCTTAATTTACGATTTACAAATGTAACTTGAAAACCTAAATAAGAATTTAACTAGACAGCAATTACCGGTGGTAACCACTTCATGATGAAGCCGATGTGTTTCCGCGACAGTTTTTCACATCCTGTTTGGGCAGTCGAAAAGTCTTTAGGTAAGCAAAACATTAAAGAAACTTATGTACAAACGCGCAACGTTTTTACAAAATGCGTTAATAATAATGGTCTTTGTGTGCTCCACCGATAGGTTCAAGCTCCATATGATCCGTTTAAAGGGAGGCAATGAAGGGGGTCAGATCAGGGAACTTAAACAGGTTTTGGTTGCGGGAGCGGGTCACTCTGGGCTGAGCCTGACCCTGACGCTGCTGGGCATTGAATCCACTAGCCTGCTGGCCGGTCAGATAAATTCCGCACTGAGAGTTGCACACTTCATCACGCAGGATAGCATCCTTGGGCCACTGGCGGATCAGCTGGCCGCAGTCGGTGATACGCAGGGAGGCGCACTGAGCCTGAAAGGAAAAAAGTTATTGTAGTTTTTATTCCTTTAGTTCAAATGTTTTCACTTACCCCCTCCGCTGAGCAGACGCAACTGGTGCAGGGCGATGGGAAGGCGGATTCTCCAACACGCACGTTGCGGTTGCCAATTTGGCAGCCCTGAACGTTTTCGCGCCAGGCGTTAAGATCAATCTGAGGCATTGATGCACAAGGCACACGGGGATTCCTAAAATAATGGATTAAATTGTTAAAAGATGATCAACAAGCACTCATAAAAATCTTACAAGAAATTGCTTGGCAAGTCAAAGGCAGCACGCTGCATGTCTCCGGTGACCTCCAGGTTTTCGCATACGATCTTGGCCAGAGTCACCTTGCGGATCTCAGCCAGCTGAGCTTCCGTAAACTTCACCTCCGGGTTTTGATTTTCGTACCAGAAGCGATCGCACTTGCGCAGCTGTCTGAACTGGATGCCAATGATACAGGCCAGGGTGGGGCCGACTAGACCACCTTGCAGAGGGCGCTCCGTCATGGATCCAGGGAATAGATCAATATCGTCCACACTGGCATAGACCTTTTGGAAGCGATTAATCACCTCGGTGGGGATTTCGCGGCTTAGATCGTTCCAGTTGGTGGCGCGTTTCAGATTGCAAAGGGCGCGGTAGTTGTTGTAGGAAGGAACACCATGATCTCGAGCTGTGGGAGAACCGACATTTAGTTTACAACATCAAGAATTATAAATAAACAGACTCACATCTCTGGATGTTAAGGGCAATCAAGTCGATGCCGGAGAACGGAATCTTGCGGTCCTCGAACAGGTGGTTGGTCACCTCGCCGGTAATGAACTGGTCGAGGGTTTCCATGGGGGTGGCCACTAATCCTCGAAGGATTTCATCGACGATTCCGGGCTGCAGTAAAGCGTCCATGCGGAAGAATCCGTCGCGGAGCAGCAGTGGCGGCTCCACAGGCTGGTGCTGGACACTTAAGCGCGGAATGTGGGGACGCAGCAGGGAGTGACCAATTCGGAAGGCAGCGGTGGCAAACTCATTGAAGACAATAGGAGAACAGGATGGGTTGTAATCCTTGTAGTAGCCTTGTGGCAGGAGCTTTAGTCCGTACAGGTTCACTGCGTTCCAGCTGAGAATGCGGGGCAGGAATTCGTTGAATACGGTGTGCTGCACCTGGGCACTGACAATTCGACGAGCGTGATGGAACAACTGCTCGCCGTTCCAGTGGGGGTTTACTCCGCGCAGGCCTTCGACAATTCGGTTGTGTTCGCGCAGGAAGGCGGTGTGGATGGCGGTCAGACCTGGCTGCTCGGAGGCACGGTCATCACCGCCCAGGAAGCAGAGGCCGTTGCGGGACTTGCACTCCGGATGGAAGCCCAAGGGCAGGAGTTCCTTGCCCCTTTGCTGGGTGCTGTTCATCCGACCAGAGAATCCACGCAGCTTGTTGGACAAACAGTTGGTCTCTCCGTACACCATCGATGCGTCAAGGAAGTGGGTGTTCTGGTTGATCTGGTCACGGGGACCCAGCGACTGCTGGCCCGGCAGCGATCTCATCGATGGGAAGCAGAAGCGCTCGCCACTCGTTACATTCACCTCCGGGTAATAGAAGTCTCCCGCTGGCACCGGGAAGGGGTTGCACTCGGGGTGAACAGTCTGGCGGGAGTTGCACGATCGGCAGCTGGGAATCGACTCGTGGAAGCCTTTGTGAATCGGCGTCAGGGTCAGATCGTGATCCACGAATTGGGCGAACTGCATCACCATCAGGGAGTAGCGGGTGTGCAGGTTGGAAATATCCGGATGAATCGTAGTGGAAATAGTTCTGGGATTTGGCAGTGGCGTTCCTGTCACTCCAGTGATCTTGGGTGCCGAGATTCCGTCCTCATACTGAGCCGGCAACAGGCGAGAGAAGGTGGTGAGCGACTTGCCCCAGTTGGGGTTGCGCAGATTGTTGCATCTTCCCGACAGAGTTCGGAATGGGGTATTGGCATCACATGCCGTCTGGGGCTCCGGGCATTCATCGATGTGCTTTTGGGCGCCACCAAGCAGGCCGCTGATGTCCACAGTTTGCAGAGTTTCTGTCAGCTCATTGCGGTTAAAGGCGTTCTGGTTGGGATTGAAGATCTGACGCTTGCGCCTGGTGATGTGGTTCAGGGTCTTGACAATTTCGTTGGAAGTCAGCTCGAAGATGAGCGAGGAGTTGGCCAGGTTCAGGGCAGCCAGGTTGGCCTTGCTAAAGGAGGCGGCGGTGCCATCGGGCGATTTGGCGCTAATGCCACCCTCTAGATAATGATAGTAATGATTATTTATATGAATATTTTTTTAATTATTTTCCAACTTACTTGTACGCCACACTTCGTATTCGAATCGCTTGCGTTCTTCCAGCTCCTGCTTGGCACGCTCAACCGCCGCCTCAATAAGCTCAGGACTCAGCTCAGCGATAGCCTCCTTAGTGTCTGGTTCCACCTCCACGTGATCTACATGGACCTCATCCTCGGGATTCACCTGCCAGGGCTTCAAGTCGAATTGCGGCAGCTGGGCGCAGTCCAAAACAGAGTTCCTATTTAAAAATTCGTGATTAGGTTTTGATTTCCGACACTACTTTAGAGGTAACTTACAGGTAGTTGTCCTCCAGAATGAAGGCCTTGGACTGGGCCGTGCTCACTTGATGGGAGCCGCACAGCAGGCCCGACAGGGAAGTCTGGCGAATGCTCTTCAGCTGCTCCAGGGTGAATGAAGATGGCGGGATCTCGTTCTCGTACCAGAAGCGATCGGTTTGCTTGAGTTGCTCGAACTGCAGAGTCAACAGGCAGCTGATGGTGGGGCCAAACAAGGCACCTACCGCAGGCTCCTCCAGCAGGGCACCCACCAGAAGGTCAATGTCTTCGGCGTTTCTGAAACATAACATGGTTTGCATTAAAATGTTTCATTAACTTTTGATGAAAGTTTATGGAAACTTACTGGTAAATTTCACGCAGGTTGGTGATGAACTCTTCGGGGATGTTGGTCACCTGAACTAGCGTGTCGAAGGTAACATTGACCGCCTGCTCGGGGAATCGGCGCTGGCAAAGATCCAGGGCATGCACATACGAGGCCACACCATGATCGCGACCCCGGTGGACGGCCAGGGCCAACTCGGACCAACCCTCGGCGTTTGTCTGGCTGGGCACCAGGGACTTTTGCAGGGCGGCGATGGAGAGCAGCTCGTGGGCGGACATCTTCTTGGCCAGCATCTCGGGCGGGTACATGCTCCAGAAGGCGGGCATGGCGGCGGTGGCGAACTCGTTGTAGATGCCTCCTCGCACAGAGCTGGAGTAGTTGCTCGAGTGCTTTTCGGCGGTCAGCCGGAGGCCTTCCTTGGCAGTGGTTTCCTGGCCCAGGACCAGCGGCAAGAACTCGTTGTAGGTGATGTGTTGGATGGTGGCCGTGATGATGCGTCGGGCCTCCAAGAACACATCCTCCTCGGACCAATCAGGGTTGATGTGCGCCAGGCGCTCGCCAATGTTGTTGTGCTGTTGCAGCAGAGCGCGGTGCAGAGCACCTGTGGCTCCGGCCACCTGGCAGTACTTGCAGGACTCCACCTTGACGCCACCACTGATGTAGGTGCGCAGTTGGTCGAATTCATGACGGGTTGATCCATAGAGTCCGGAGCCATCGATGAAGGCGGAAGCGACGTTCATCTGCTCACGAGTGTCTGCAAAAGGAGAGTAAAGTTAGTAAAGATTATGGATAACCAGTCTGAAATACTCACGTTTTTGACACGCCTCGGCATCGAATCCAGGAGCGGAGCGCTTGTACTCCTTGCAGTCAGGTCCGGCCCGGACAAAGCACTGCTGCAGCTCGCTGGGATCCTTGACAGCCGAATCGCGCTCACAGCACTTGCCGGAGATCGGGAGCTGGGCCACTTCGACCAGGTCGTTGGCCAGAAGCTGGCCCCAGGCGGGCAGCATGGCAGTGATGTGCTGGTGTCTCAGCTCGCCCTCCACGTGGCGCTGCAGCTGCTCAATCACCAGCTCGGCGTCGGGCAGGGCGTGAGTGCCCTTGGAGCTTCTGGGCTGGCTCACCCCGTCGGCGTAGTCGGCCTGCAGCAGGCGCTGGAAGATGTCGCCGCGGGCGCCCCACTTGCGGTGCGACACATTGTTGCACTCGGCGGTCGGCTGGCGGTACTTGCTCGGCGGGCAGACGTCGTACTCGTCAGTCACACGGCCCTCTCCGTCCGCGGAGGTGCCACATTGGGTCAGTGAGCGGGCACGCTCGGAGCGCAGGGCATTGATGGCGGCATTTTCCAGGTCCTCGGGAATGCGAAGGGTCAGACTGGGAGCGCAGAGGCACCTGTAAATAGCAAGGAAAGGTCTTAGGTTAGTTAAGAATATAAAGATGAGATAAGTAAAGAATAGTATAACACGGAAGCCACGTCCAGTTCCATAATCTATTAGTCATCCCCACTGTCTACTGTCTTTGCCCGAAGACTTTCTGGTGGGTTTTCCTCATATTTTAGTATCATTATCAGGTTTAGCCCCAAAGCCCAATGACCACGTGTCATTAATTTGCACGGAGTCGTCTCCGTTTCATTCATCCATCGGCTCTCGTTGCATTTTCCGGCATTTAATTACAAGTTTTTTCACACCGCCGTTGTTTGCTCACACCGTTAATTAAACGAGGCAGGCAGGGAAAACTCAGACTGGAAACTGAAAACTTTGAATGCATGGTAATCATAAATATGAATAGACGTGAGCGAGGAGGAGGCGTAAGCTTTTCTGGCTAACCGGATATGAGAAACGTCTCTCGAACTAATCAATTTCGAATTATGAACAATGACGGCGTCTGTCTACAGTCAGGCAGTATTCAACTGGCCCAAAAAGGCTTTGACTGATTGACTGAATGACTTACTGCCTAACTGACTGAATGAGTGGCTTAATAAGCAGCACTTTGTCGGCCTGTCATTATGTTCTATTGATTTCGGCCAGCCGAGGCGGCTCACGTGACGGAGTTTCTTTTGTTGCGCATTGACATTATTTTTGGCTTCGAAATTAAAGTCTTTTGTCATCAGCCACGGTATGCAATTTGTTTATGGTCTTGACGTCAAGACCGGCGAAGATTATGCAACGATCTGCAATCTGCCAGAACTTGGATGTGGCTGTGGGCGTAGAAGATCCGCTTTAGAACCCGCCTAATGGGTAAACGTCCTCACCTTCCCCTACATAAATTTTAAGCTCGAGAACGGGCCGATGCCAAATGTATTCAAACCGAGTCGCTTTTCTGGTTTCTGTTTAATTAGTTTTATTTTGGCTCTTTTTATTGAGTTAAAAATATATATACTCATTTGAGAGTTGAACGTAATTTGTGGTATTTCGTTCGGGGTGTTTAGACGATATGTTCAAGGCTAGTTTTGTTGGCCAGACACTACAAAGTGGCCGCTTGGAGGTGTTTGAGAGTTTGAGCTTTAGAGATTCCCGACCCTCTAAAGATTATAGAAGACTATGTTGAAGAGCTTCATAAATCAGTTATTTGTTAAATAACAGCTCAGGAAATGTTTAGCTAATAAATGAATAGCAGAGACTCCAAGCCAAGCTTCATTACTCAATTGTTTACCAAATCCGAGCGATTGCATGGACTCCCCCGACTATTCTTGCTCGAAAGAAATTCCGCGTGAAGTAACTATTACCAAAAATAATTCATAATGCGATTACCCATTCGCCGATCGCCCAGGTGCGTGGCTGCCCATTGCGGCCACTAGATTCCATTGGCACTCGCTTGCTTGGCAATTGGCACACAATAGTTAATTTATTTATTGCCGGGTACGGGCACGGGCGAGCAGTCCCCCTTCGTTGTACTTTTGCA
This sequence comes from Drosophila monieri, assembly GCA_035047585.1. NCBI lineage: Eukaryota > Metazoa > Arthropoda > Insecta > Diptera > Drosophilidae > Drosophila > Drosophila monieri. The sequence goes on along the minus strand of JAWNPJ010000079.1, from coordinate 2,538,027 downwards.
GAACTTGACTGCCGTCACGTCGCTCAAAAACTAAATAAATAAAATAAAGAAACAGACTAGCCCGGAGCTGAGCTTGAAAGCGAAAGCAGAAGCCCGGACAAGTGCTGGCAATTTACATTTGTTTGTTTATGACTCTTTATGCGGCACGGAGCGGGTAGTCTGGTATTTATGTCACAGCCGGGCAAGCTGAAATGCAAAAATGTGTGTCATGCCTTCGCCGCTGATGGCACCCATTAAACAAACAAATACAAAGCGACGGCCGAACAGAAACCGCAAATAGAAATGCAAGGCACACGCGGCGTATACGTTATTTAACAATATTATGACATCAATAGTTCGCATTTATTTTTATTTTTATTTTAAGTGCTGTTTGTTGTAGTCAAAATAGGTGAACAAATTAAATAAATCAAATATTGAAAATGAAAGTTGATGTTGGACTTATCAAACGGAAGCAAGAGCTAGCCGTCTGATCGGAGATGTGAAGAGAAGATCCCAACGTGGTTTGGGTGGGGAATTTTTCGGATTTGGGATGATGAGTGAGGCGGTTGCCTGAACTTGTTTAGCGAAATTTATTTGTTTTGCTTGACATTTATATGACTGACCGGGCTCAGCTGACTGGTTGGCTGGCAAACGGAAACAGCAACAAGTATGGAAATAACAGTCTTGAAATTTATAAGAATTTCGATTGAGTCAAATTCCCCGTAAAAATCAAACTTCATTATCGGTCGAATCAGAAGCTTCGGGGTTAAGATACCAGGAGCCATTTGCATTTTGTGTACTGTGCTTCACAGCCACTAGCTAGTTAGTCACTGCTGGCAATTACAAAACACGTGAGTAAGAATAGCAAAAATACCAATTGCACATGTAACAAGTCAAACCAGTTGGGGAAAAGAGCCTTTAGCTGATGATGCTGATGAACGCGTGCCAATCCTAAAATAGTTGACTTTTGTCTGACAATCAAGAGTCTGCTTGCATAAGCCTATAATTTATCATCGCTAATAGGAATTATTCAATATAGACAATTATATTGCACAGATAACTGGGATGCCAGGCAATTATGCTGTTTGCTATTCGATTTGCATAAATTCCTCGCCACTTCGATACTTGGCGACTTGCCGATAAGCGATTTATGTTTAATTTGCAAGTGCCGAGAGTTCGGTAGCAGTGCGCAGTTAAGAGTCACGAATTAATTGTCTGTGCAATTCATGAGTTAAGTGGCCTTAGATAAGGCACTACCCACACACACACAGATCACAGAGCATAAGCGGCTTTGCAATGAAAAAATCTAGTCGGGAGCGGTAGCGGGAATGGAAGCCTCCGATCACCCGCAATCGCGTTTGCGCAATCAGCTGGCAAACAAAAGACTTAGGCAACAAACTTGACTCGCGGACTCAATTGCCAAATCATGCAGCGGCGTTCGGAGCAGTTGTAGCAGTTGATCGACACCGTTGGAAAATTATTTATGGCTCCGAAGAAGGCCCCCACACAAATGGGTTACTGTGGCACCCAAGCCGCTTAACGCTCAGAGCCGAAAACTGAATAACACCCAATTGCGGAAGCTACGAAGCGCTTGGCATGCGCATTACTCATTCCGCCACTAAAAACCACTGACGAACGGTCGTTTGACGTCGCATTTTCATTATCAACGATTCGCAGCCGCCTCACAGCCTGGCCAGATATGCAGACATATGTATATTTGTACATGCTTCCCTCCGTGTTCATATATCTTGTGTATAGTGTATGTCTGGCAACACCCATTGGCACCCATGTCTTGCTGCAATTACTCCAAAGGCACGTAGCGTCATCGTCTTGTGACTTTGCACATGATTTCCTACCTCCTACCATCACCACCACCAACATCACCATCACCGCCAGAAAAGAGTGGCTACGCCAATACTATTCACTTCCACAATCGTATGAAACAAAACAAGAAAACGAAAGTATACTACAAGAACTCAGACTTTTGAATACTCTTCCAGAGGTCTTGGTAGAGAAATCTATGTTTTGGATAAAAAATGGATATCAACTTTAAGGGCAGAGCTCGTTAGAGGAGATTAAAATCAAACTATTCAAAATATAATCAAAAAAGAAGTCAGACAGAGGCTTAAAGAAGTCAAAACCCCACAAAAACAAGCTGGTCTGGTCATGTGATCAGCCTCCTACACTCCCCCAAAGTTTTTTGTTTATCGCCCAGTCATCGTTTTGGTTTCTTTGGCGCTACATTGCAACGAGTTGCACAATGGGAAGGAGAGCCAGGGAAACATCTACCTTTTGATTGAATATAGTAAAGGGCCCATCCACTACCAACTCAAACAGCGCCTTTTATTTTCGGATAGCAAACGAAGATGGCTCTAGATGAGCACACAGAAAATTTTCAAGTGCACTTCATTACCATAATGATCATTGCCACGAAGAGCAGTGGCAGCAGCAACATCGAATGCAGGCAGGCATGATGCAATTTTCATGTTTGCTTCTTTTCCAGTGACGTTCATCGATGTGGCTTCAAATATTTGTTACATTGCCAAGTCTGATGTGGTTAGATGCACTGCAAAATGCCAGTTACCATCAGAAAACTGCCACCTTTAATAAATAAACTTTATTTTCTTTGCTTTTATTTTTCAAAACTTTTAAATTTTTATTTTTCTTTGTGCATCTGTTGCAGGTGAACGTCGGCCAAGAGGCGTGAAGATCATAATTCTATGCAAGTTTGTGTCCCCAGAGGGGCCGTTGCTTTTTATGGCAAGAAAGTGTAAACGCTGGCAAAGTCACGCGCCACAGCGGCATACACTCGACGAAAAAACAAGAAAACATTCCCAACACTCATACACACACATGGACGGGGTACGAAAAGCGGGCGTAACTTTCGTTTTCATTGCGAAAGTGCATACAACCCGATATTGGTCAACAATTCGGGGAGCAGCTTTTGGTGTTGTGGTGTTTTGGTTTATTTGTTGTTTTCTGTGTTTTGGTTTCTACAGGGTGTTGCCTGCTGCATGCAAATCGAAGGCGATAGAGTGCGATTTTAATTTGGTTTACGTGCGAGTGCCAGTCGGTTACTGCCACCAAGGTCGCAGCGTAAGAGTTAGGCAACCGGCGACCCATTTGGCAAACATAGCAAAGGCCACGAGCTAATCGGCCAATTTCTGGCTCTCTAAGCGCCACATGAATGCGACAAAAGACCCACTGATAGTCGACTAATACCCCAAAAGTGGCAACACACCCAGCTGTGTGTGGAGAAAATTTTCAGGTTGCCCTGTAGGCAACCGAAATCTGTGAAATTTTCACGGACCGTTTAACATAAAATGTGAGAAAGTGAAAAGGGTATGGGGATTCATATAAAAATTCAAATGAGGGAGTGTTAATGGACTCTACTGGTACACCTATGATTTCTCGTAATCATCCTTAGTGTCATCTTCAGGGGACTTATGTAAAAATATAAATGCAACCTGTTCGAGCACCTTGAAATGGCGGAAGCCGACAGCCGTTATCCGTAAGCAAGAGTCAAAAAAAAAAACCTCAAAAGTCTCTTTAAAACTTCATATGAAGAGCTAGGCACATTAACAAATATTTGGTTCCGTGGTTCGAAAAAATTACTCAAAAAAACCACTGACAAAAAACGAGGCCCAGTCAAGCCTGTTGGCCACTTCATCCTGAAGTTGATTACGTCTTCGTCAGCGGCCACAAAAACACAATTTCACTCTCGACAGTTCGGCGTTTTGCTTTAGTTTTTGTACTTCAGTTTTTGGGCTTATTCATGGATGCTCTTTACCGTAATGCTTTCAAGGGAGGGCCCCTCGAGGCATGTTTTCTTTTTAGCCACAAAATAAAGAAGTCTGAAAAATGGACACTGTTGTTTATGGCAAATATTTCTAGAGAGAGGCAGGCAAACAATTGATTGGCTTTTTTTTTCTTAGCCATGTCCTCTCGATTCAGTTTCATTTTTGTTTCGGGGGGTAACCCGTTTTTTTGGGGCACAGGTATGTAGATACACACGAAGTGGTCAGACAGGCGCTGCTACAGTTGGACACTCGCAGAAACATTTGTGCGAATCGAATTATTCTCGGCGGGGCAAAACAAGTTGAGCAACGGCTTCTTGATTTATGGAATAGCTTGGAATTGGCCAACGACAGAGTTATGCATGCTCTCCTCAGGGTCAACAACTACGGATCTGCATAGCAGAGATTGCCTTTCACCAGGAAACCGGCGAGGAAGAAAAGGAATTCTCCCAGCAGGCCACATGTCACGGCCCACGGCCCACTTGATGATAAGTTTATTCAACTTTTCACTAGACCAACTTTCGGTCCGTTGAGATCTCTCTGCCGTTCGGACAAATGATGATTAATTAGTCAATATATTAGGATCATGCATAAATAAAAAACGTGTCTTGGTCTGGCAGAAATACGATAGAAATAAATATGATAAATGACGGACCGTCAAAAGACGGGCGAAACTTGCAAATTAAATTACAAAAACACATAAAAAACCAACCAATTCTCGACCAAGAGAATTTAGAATTTGGTTTCGGTTTCAGCCTTGAACTCGTCGTTCTGTTTGGTCTGTTAATTACTTATTTATCATATACACACAAGCTAATTGATTTTTAAGCAGTTCTAAACACACAAAAAATAAAAGCGATATCTCGACTAATTCCAGATACCCATACCCATATTTCTGAGGACAAGGAGGCGGCGCCGGCGTTAATTTAAAACTTAGTTTTAACTCTTGCTTGGTGCTAATGGATGTGTCCGAAATAGATTAATCGCAGTGATTGGGGCAGATGTGTTTTGCGAGAAGAATGCAGGAAGAGGTTTGCCACAACAAGAACATGTTCCAAAATCTATGATAAATAGTGCTCTCAATAATTAATTGGTTGCAAAAAAAAAACACAAATATTCCTAACCGGTCACCTATAATTATTTTATTTTGTCTACTTTATATCAACACTTCCACTTACATCCGCCTTGGCCTCCTACTTACTCGTTCAAAGATTCAAGTTCGTTGCCTAAGTCTTTCGTTTCATCAGCCGGCAAACCTACGCCTGTGCTCCAATTCGCATCAAAATACTTGGCTTGCAAAAATCATAATTATAACAATCCATAAATCGTTGGCCAAAGCTTGTGGCCAAGTCCGGTGACATCTTGCCTTGACAACAAATTCCAAAAAAGTGTTAAAAAATATGCCTGTTATCTCGTGAATGGTACTGCTGCTGCCCGAAGTGCGTTAATGCTGTAAAACACTCGAGAAAACTTTTAGCAAGAATTCTGCGGCGACAACGACGCCGAGTCGGATTTAAGTGACTTAAGTGTGTCAAATAGACAATGTCAGCGGCAGTGGGTAATCGGCAATCAGCAGTCGGCAGTCGGCAGCACTTGTGCTTAATTTGCCTGAGCAATCAAGCTGCTCGGCTGCATTCTGAGCCTCACCGCATGACTAAGCCAAAGAAGTCTCTAGCCAAGCTGTTGGCTGACCAAGGCCAAAGCCTCGAAATGAGATGCCAGCTCCTGCCACAGCTAGCTGGGCCTGATCAGATCGGAGATCGGAGGATTATCTAATGGCTTGCATAACTCGGCGGCACTCCGAGTTCCAATTTGCATAACTTACACACACCGATTAACACAAAAGCGTCAAATTAATGCGAGCAGCAGTGATAGCAGATACCAGATAGGAGAAAACTTTCTACACTTAGCGGCCGGCTGTTAAAAGTTTGATTCACAAAATCTGTTAATTAAAACTAGGCTCGCACTGGCTGCGGCCACCTCCGACCATCATCAATAAAATCAAATTAATTGTAGGCCTAAAAATCGGATACGCCTGCAAATTATGTAAAATTTTATGCCTAGCTTTGGCTTCATTTCTTTTCTTTTTGTATTTTTTTATTTGGGATGCCTACGCTGGAAATTATGTCAATGCGGTTAACACAGCGAAAAGCGCGGACTGAAAACGAAAATAAAGTCATGATTATGTAAGCGTTCCAAAAACCACCTGGCACGACACACAAACATAAAAAGCGAAAAGAGTCTTTTGTTGCCGCTGCTTGGTAGCAGCGCTGACAACTTTTTCTCTTCGATTTGCTTTGGCATCTTCCCATTCCCAGTCTCAGGCTCAGGCTCAGCCCCAGACTCAGACAACGTCCCAGTTTCAGTGCCAGAGAGTGAAAAATGAAAGTGAAACTTTTCAGCTTCCAAATTGATTTTTCATCACTGAGCAAAGAAATTCAACTCGGATCGATATTACATGACCGGACCACGCCGCTGTCTCGATCAATACATATTCATGCCGCATTAATATTCAGATACATTCCTCTTCATAACCAGATGAGTTGCCCCTCGCGAGTGTGTCCATCTTTGTCATAATGCCAATTCTTGAAAACGGTTTTCGATTTTCGCTTGTATTGTTAATGAAATGCCCCTGCCTCAAGGATGACTTGAATGGGGAAGTCAAATGATAAGCTGACTCTGTCAATCTCTGACTTCCGTTGACGCTTCTTGTTGATCTCGACTTGTAGAAAACTCATGATTAATGATGCTCTGGCCTGAGCCCCAGACGGCCAAAGCTGCCGAATTGTCTTGCGAACCTTACAAACTATAATTTGTTTTAATAGCCATCTGGGTTTTTTTTTTCATTGCTTAGTAGGCTGCTGCCCATCTGACTTGGGCCATAATGCTCCGAGCTAATGCATAAATAAAGCCATAAATGCAACTTGAAATCCGCCTTCAAAATATATGCCAAAAAACTAGTTTCTGAGGTCAAATATTTTAGCCAAGATTTACATATTCTTGAAATTGAATTAGCAACTGTTGGAGAATAAAGACATGTAAGTATGTTGCGTGGGCAGTCAAGGACCTCCAGACACACCCTTAATTCCTTTAATTAATTATCACTTTGGAACTTTAAACTCACCATAGAATTAAACTAAACAGCATTTGTTGCTTTTTCATGCTGAAGCAGATGGCTGCTCCTGCGGCCACTTCTTATTGCTTTGTGTTTATGAGGATTAACTTGTTTGTTGTTAAATTAAACGACTTACTAATTTATATAGCTAGACTTATTAGCTGTTTGTTAAACAAAATAAATAGGTTTAAATTATATTTGGCACGTTTTGCAAATCTTTTTCGATTGATTGATAATCTTGTGTTATTATGGTATTTAGACCAACTTAAATAAATATATCTTCTTGCGGATTAACTCCTGGCCATTGATTTCTTTATCGAACGGTTGGTTTTAGCGAGGCACTTGGCGATTAATTTGTCACCAGGGGTGCGACGGAGTCTTGCCAAAGAGATTGTAACCGATGATGTATGCTATGATTTGGATCCTTTCGGTAATTAGCATAACGTTGACAATGCAGAGCACAGCATTGAACCGAATACAGAGGCGAGGACGAGCCTATCTTGGCCACCAGAACTCTAACGACGGGGAACGGGGACCGACAACACGACTCGATCGGTAGGAATGCGCCAACGAACTGAAGCCGCGACGCTGTCCAAACGAAATCGAAACCGAAACCAAAACCGAAATTGAAACCGAAACCAAGATCCTAGATCTATGTCTATGTCTCAGACCCAGACCTCAGACTGTGAAAATCCGACGACTCTGGCTCTAAGCGCGGCAGAAGCAAAAACGTATCTGAAAGCTGCCAGCCCCGGTGGCCGGGCTTAAAAGGCAAGGCACACAAACACCAAAACGGATCTGCTGTAAGCCGAGCTTCACCCCGAAAATAAAACCGGTCACAAAACGCTCCCCGAAGCTCTCTCTCTGTCGCTCTCGGAACACCACCTCTCAGTCTCACTCTGGGCCCGAGCCCAAGCCCGAGCCCGGAGCCCGGAGTCTGAGTCAATAGTCGTGTGTGTTTGGGAGAAAGTAAAAAACTGTACGACTCGGCGTACACTCAACTACACAGCATGGAGCTAGCAGCTTGGAGCCCTGTGAGCATTAGCCTGGTCTAGACGGGCCGAAACTCAGCAAAAACAAAAATAAGGCCAAAAATTCACGCTTTTGTTTCGTTTGCGGTCAGAGGCAATTTTTATTTTTGGCCAACTTCACTTGGCACACATACTCGCTCATTCCGGCTCGAATATTTTTTATTTTAACACCTTTTGTCTGCACTTTTGATTTCAAATCGCATCTTGTGAAAGGAGTCACGCGCTTTGTGTCTCCCTTATTATTTTTGTAATTTGCACATGAAACAGAAAATAAAAGTCCAAAAAATTCCCAAAAAGAAGACGAAAAGTCAGAAGAAAAAAAAGTCAGAGGCAAATATTTATTGCTGGCAAAGCCAAAGAGTCGAGAGGAAACAAGTTTCATCTTATTGTGAGACGAGACGAGTCTCGAGTCGAGTCTGGTCTCCTGCTGTGATGTAAGCATCCAAAACCCCATTACCCATACCCATTCCCATTCCCATTCCTATGCCCAGACCCAGTCCCAGATTTAGATTCAAGCCCAGCTGCAAAGGTCTTCTCACCCACATTGAGCAACTCTTTCTCCGTTTCCCAGTCCCAAGACTCAGGTCTCAGCAAATTAGAAATCGAAATCGAGTGCAATCCATCAGCCATAGGGCATCCCCGAAAAAGAAGAAAACACCGCCTGCCTCATTCGGCCAAGTTAATTGTTTGGCCAAACAGTTCGGTTAGTGGACGGGTGCTAAAATGCCAAGCCAACAGCCCAGACAGGTGGCGCATGTCTCACCGCCACAAATTGGCCACCGAAATGTCATCAAAAAGGAGGCTCTGGCCATAAACCCGAAACCAAATAAACAGCAACACGTATCAGACACTTGAATTGCTAATTGAAGTCATCCAAAAGATATTAAGAGTAAAGTGTTCAGTGCAAAGAAATTTGCAAGTCAATTCAAGGATATGGAGCATTTCAAGCCCAATAAGGTTTCGAAAGTTCTGTAAAAATAAATAATGAAAAAAACTGAAAAAAAAACTATAAACTTCAGTAATAACTCCTTCCCAACCCATTTACATCTCCGACAACAACTCGAAAACATGTTTCCTTTGTAGAAAGTGAATTCTGACATGCGTGCTCAGTCTCCACCTTTCTGTGTTAAATTTCGGCATATTTTCGACATTTCTGTGTTGATTTTGCTCATGCCCCTTGGCTGGCATGCAGGTCAATGTATTTATCGAGAGCTGCGAGATGCGCATTTTGATTTGCATAATCTCACATTAGCTGACATTATGTTTTCCTCATATCGATGATGATGATAGACAGCAGCCTTAACTTTCCAATCAATCAACGCACCGCAGAAGAGTGCACACAAATGCCACGACATTTTACATTTCAGCCTCACCGACCTGCAGCCGGTGTCATTTTTTTTTTTTTTTTATATCTTGCTACTGCCTAGCTGCTGTTTTCCTTGTGGTTTGTTGTTGCAAATGCCGGGTCTTCATGGCTAATGGACGCCCCTCACATGACCTTGCGAGGGGGCCTTAATTTGTCACCTCAGTTGACCAAAACAAAAAGTGAGCTTAAATTACATTTAAACGACCATTTCAGCTGCCGCTCGCTTAATTACAATAGATGTGCCCACCGAGCACACACACCGACAGCCTCAAAAACCCAAACCTCCAACAAATTGCCATTGAAACACCCACTGAGATGTTTCTCTAAAAAACGAAATACGAAGAAATAAATGGCAATCACAAGATGGCATCACGTGCCTAATGCTAATCTCCATTTTGATTTCAGCTTCTTTTTCGGATCTGTGACTATCCATGACTACCACATACCACGATGTATAGCCGCAACAGGAACCAAGCCCCAAAACTGCTTCTTTAGCTTTTGGTTAGAGCCATGTGATCTGAGACTTTGTTTATGGTTAACGACAATTAGTAAGTGCAATACTTTATACTATATTACTATCAGTTTTTTGGCCAAACACTCGCTAATTGTCAATGCGGATCTGGGGACTTGACCCCCAAACAGATCCCCAATCTGCAGCTTTGATAATTTCAAGTTAAGGGGAATTTCAGAGCCGGTTCTATGACGCGGTTTGTGGCGCCAAAGATCACTAGGAACTCTGAGCTGGGATTTTTGACAGTTAGCGGATGTTTGGGAGTCTCGGTATCAGAAGTGCCTCTCAACGGCCGTTGGCCAGTCTTCAGCCTCGAGAATATCGTGCGCCTGGTACCAAATCGATTTCATTATGGCTCTTCAAATGGCGTCAAGATCTGCCCGGCCAAGTCGAGGTCCGGTTTATCGCATTACGTAAAAGAGACGCACACAGAAATATAAATAAATGTCGTTTTAATGATATTTGAAAACAATATACCCTCCAACTCGAGCAAAAATCCGTTATCCATAAGTAATAATATACGAAAAATGATAAAGAGCTGCCTCCGAAAACCCGCTCAAGTGCTTTGGACATTGTTATACCAAACACATTTCAATGACTGCGAGATGAGGCGAAAGGTTCGGTCGATCAGTAATTTATGTATCGTTTAAATTAAAATTTACAATTTAAAATCAGCGAGCAAAAGACTCCAGCCAGCACACAAGACGGCAATTGAGGATGCCCACCCATAGGGAGTCTTAGTTCAACAGGTTTTCTCATAAAAAAAAACACCACTCAGTGAAAGTCTTGAAGCAATCAATTTTGTTTCAAGTTATGTGAGTTCTTGGGGAGACTTGAAAGATACTTCATCGGCTTTAGCTGCAATAAAAATATTTCAAATCTCAATAAAACACTATCTGACGAACAAGTTACTACGAAGTTTATTTTATTCTTTTGAAGTACGAATTCCTGCCTAACGATTTTGATGTCTTTGTTCTCTAATTCAACTACTGAATTATTCCAAGTTTGTTTTTATTTCAGTTAAGTAAACAAAAACGTGCTCTGTGTGGGTGTTTCCTGAGCGCCAAGAATGTCCAACACTTCGTGATTGTTGATGGAGAGCCGGCTTCCACTAAAGCACTTTATTGGCAAATGTTTGTTTTGAATCTTTTAGCTTTGTAGGTTTTTATTTCCTTTTAATGATTCATATCATTAAATATGATTAAAAAAAAAACATGAACAAATGTAAATATAATTTTAAATAAAATAAAACTTTTTACACAAGAAATATACATCAATCAATCATCCGAAAAGTATGTCACTGTTTATGTTGGTAATTTTTTATTTCAATAAATTCCTAAAAGCTGGCAACACTTTTTAACACAACTGGTATTTTGGTTTCAAAAACTATTCATATTTCTGAACAAGTTGCGATCTAAGCTTATATCACAATTTATTTAACATTATTTACTTTAACATTAGTTCATCCGGCACAACCTTAACAACTAACTGGCTTTATCAACAGGTGGATCGGACTTCTACAGACGCTTCTTGGACTCATTCAGTTTGGAGGTGGCTTCCCCTTTGATCCACCACCTGTGGGCTCTCTTGAGCATCTTCCAGGGCAGCCAGATGGCGAGAAAAGCACCAAGAAGAACACACCCGAGGATGTCGAGCAGGAGATACTGGTAGAGGGGCAGGAAGGCGCCCTGAGACTTCAGATGCCGGGCCCCCCGATGCCGCATTATGTACTCGATCCAGAAGGTGGCTTCCGCCAGCGGATGCATGGGATTATCGCGGAAGCGTTGCGAGACCTCCAGGGCACTCTTCTTGTACTGCGGCTCAGAGATCAGAGTCTCAATGTTTCTCACCAAGTCGTCGACGGTGAGTTTCGAGAAGACCAGGGACCGGGCGTAGCCCTCCCTCACCGACTTGATGGTGTTCCGGTGCTGATCCCCATAGAGGGGAATGCACAGCATCGGCACGCCCCAGTAGATGCCCTCCTGGGTGCCGAAAATGCCACCGTGGGTGATGAAGAGCTTCACGTTCGGATGGGCCAGTATGTCGTTCTGGGGCATCCACTTCCGAATCAAGACGTTCGGGGGCAGCTTCCCGACAGAGTCGTTCTCATACTTCCAGATGACCTGCTGCTTCAGCTGCCCGAAGGCCTTCAGAATCAGGGCGGTCTTCTCGGGCGGCATGTCGGTGCTCTTCATGTAGGAGCCCAGGCTGAAGTACACCACGCCGTGTGTGGCCTTGTCTAGGAAGGCTTGCAGGTCAGCGGGCAACTGCTTGGCGGGCTGAATGTGGGCTCCTCCCACGTCTATGAGTCCCGGCATACTGGGTCGCGGCAGGTCCACACTGCGGTGGCTGTTGATCAGCATCAGGGAGATGTTGCGCTCCAGATCGTGGACGTGAGGTAGAGGACCTAGAAGTAACCATATTTTAAATAGGTATGTGAGCAGGGAGCTGCATGTTTTAAGGATTCACCTTCAATGACACCCTGGAAATACTTCTCCGCCAACTCCTGCATTTTCGGCAAGTAGAGCCAACGCCGCATCACAGCATCGTACAAGGATATGTAGGCATTGTAGGCACGCTGGCTGAAGGTCATTTGATCCGTGTGAGACAGCAGCAGATGAGGGATGACAGACCAGGGGGTGAGGATGCCCATGGCATGGTCCATGTTGTCCGCGTAACCCATTGTTCCGATTGTCACTACGGGACAATTAAACTTCTTGCCAAACATGAGGAAAGCCTCGTGGAAAAACTGCTCCAGGATCACCAGATCATAATGGTCGTTCTGGCTGGCAATCAGCTTCTGAACTTTGGGGTCCTTGAAAGCGTGCTCGGTGGTCATTAGTCCAATGGTCCACCAGAGCTGCAGGTTTTGGAAGTCGCTGGCGAACTGCATGGTGAAGATGTTCTTCTTGGGAACTAAAGTCATGAAACATAATAGATAAACTCTACTGCTCCTTATGAGTTTTTAACTTTCGACTCACAATGCTTGGGAATGTCAAAGGAGGGACTGATGATGATTTCCGTGAGGTTCTCGTGGGGCTGCTTGGTGGGGTGGTTGTTCACGCTGGTCACGTGGTGGCCCTGGCGGAGAAGGTCCCTCTGGAAGTGCTCCAGCCAAAGCCAGTGACTGGGCGCTGGGAAGGGGCCCATGAAGAGAATCCGATAGCCAGAGCTGAAGCTCGACAGTCCAATCAGGAACATCAGCCAGCACTTCCACTGCAGCTGCATCTCCATCTGGTTTCAGAAATCAGCATGGACAATTAAACAACGTCAATTAAATTGTCAGACCATCGGGCGGCGAGGGTAAAAGCCGCGTTATTAGCGCTTGATTAACGTTAGCTTTAGTTTATGTTCAGTGTTTGATTTTGTTATTTGCATAAAAGTGCCATGGGACAGTGCAAATGATTTTGTTATTAATGAGACGGGGGCTGGGACTACACATGATTGAAGTGGAGTCAGAATGTATGGAAAATCGACACCTTTTCTTCCGTTCTTTGTCCGCTCTGCATAAATAAATATTAAATAAATAATAAATACTAAATAGGAATCGTATCTAATTCGATCTGTTTCGGTGTCTTAATCCCCAAGCGATTTCATTGCAGACACACCTTTGGCCCAGACTGCCAATCTGATTGGACCTGGATCTGATTGAAATGCAGCCAGATAATTTCATCATTTAGTAATTAGCAATTAATATTTAAGTTGTACGCTCCAGGTGGACGGGACGGCATTCTAGTCGATCTACACGCCTTCTATGGCTGATCTCCTACGCCAGCTTGCAATAATCTTTTGCAGTCTGGCCTTTAAGGCCTTTATGTTGTTTATCGGGCATAACAAGTGCCAACTTTATCACTGATTTAGCCTCGAGGCTTGCTAGACACTTTCTTATCAAGTGCTTTCTTATCCCCTGTTTTATGTAGGCTAAGACACTTGAATTGTAAAGAGATATCTTTCTTGCTCTGAACTTGAGAGCTTCGTTTGAATTGCATTTGCATATGGCTTGATGGCTTTTAGTGGCTCATGCCAAAAAAGTGTATTCGGGCTCATTTGATGAATTTATTATTTGATTCTAGTGGAGGGTGTAGAGAGCTGCGCATTGTTTTCGTTCGATTTATTTCCTGATTACCGTTCGTTTGGGTTGACGCTCTACAAAGTAAAACTAACTGAAATATAAATAAAACCTGCTACTTGTCGTCATTGAGACGTGCTGATAAATCGCATGTGGAAGTAATTTGCCCGCGCAGCTCGCATTTCAAATGACATTTTCTCACAAAGCTAACTGTTATAATTCAGCAGTTGTATCTTTTTTACGACTGTTGCTGCCCGAACAGGCTGGCTAATGCAGTTTCAGGCAAAGTGCAATCCAAACGATGGCTTTTATGAGCTGCGGCCAAGGTTGGTGGGGAAACTCAAAGTTGTAAGAGCATAATTGCCTCGCAGCTTGTTGGCCAACTAATTGTTTAGTTGGTCAAATTAAAATTATTTTATTACAATGACTTTGGAAGCTGTAACGTGTGTTTGAAAAAGATTTTGTAGGCTGTAAGGTTGTGGCGCAAAGCTATTTGTGTCAAAAGTAAAAGTAGTTTTTAGGCTGGATGTGAAAGCACTTCCCTATTGGTTACCAAATACTTGTATTTTTAGACTTTATGCAATTAAATATTTGCCGATAATTGATTTAATATAATAATCTTTTCTTGATTTCCCACATCTGACAGCACTTTCTTTATGTTTCTGTTTAGCAAGTCTGAGTGGTATAAACAATTGACCTTTAATTTCTTGATTCACTTTTGCGTCTCACAGTAATTGTCATTAATTTTATTTGCACAATTGTTTTTCTGGGCTCTGGTAATAAATTAGCAAATTTCGGGTTTAAATAAAAATTCAAATAAAGCGCGCAACACGACCGCCGGGCACCAAAGTGCAGTTATCACTAAACTCAGGCCGCAAGGCGGCGAACACCTCAACTTAATCAGCATTAGCCTCCGCTGAGGCAAAGTCTCAGTCGCTGCCGCTGTCGCCGCCACACAGTCGCAAACGCGCACTCACAGATACAAAAAGCTTAGCTGTATCTGCCGGATTGCGGTAGCCCTGGCATGAGCCGAGAGACTCATTGTTTGCCTTAATCTTATTGTTTGATTTTTTATGTTTGTGTGCCGCGATAATTGGAATATTGTTACAAATGATTGCATGTGTTGCCAAAATAATTATTGGCTGTCAGTGGCACTTTTCCCCGTGTGGAGAACCCCTCCACACTCACGTGTCAGATCGAAATTCCACAAGCTATTCCCACTGCGAAATAGCTTGTCCATTGAACTTTTGCCAAACAAAGATCATACCTTAATTAGAACGCGCATTTCGGAATAAACAACAAGATACGAATGTTTTTTTTATCATCCAAGACAGGCAAACAAATAATACAAGTTTCATAATAAAATATTTGTCATACTTGTAAAAATAATCAACAATTTCTAAGCAGTTTCTTAACAATAGCTTACACTTTCACTTGAAAACGTTACAGGATGTAGAGATCCGATGATCAATCTCTAAGAACACCTCAAACTTCTTGGTATTCCCTAAGCACCTTTATTTATTTAAATAAGTTCCTTGTTCGTTGGAAATCAAACAATGCCCTGGGCGTTGCATAAGCTTGTTTCATTGGAAAACGGAAAGTAAGCCCGAAATTTTTTAGGGGAATTTAATTTGAGTAAAACAAGTATTAATCGACTTTGTTCATTCACCTTGGAAGCGGTCAAGTTCACTTGTTCTGATAAGAAAGGCGCATTAAATAACAATTAGCATGGCAAATAAAAGAATATGTCACAAATGTCATACAACCATCAATGAACATGCAACAAATTAAAGAATAAGGAGGAAACTGAACTAAAAAGGGCATAAGAATATGAACACAAGACGCCGAAGCATTTCATTGAAAATTGGCACGCTTCACTGAAGCGAAGCCACAGAAACTGGAACTGGAACTGGGAGTTGGGAGTCGGGAGGAGGGCGTGGCAGGCAGCGGCCAAGGGCGTGGGCGACAACGATGATGGACGACCCTGCCCCGGGCGCTGGTCTGAAGGCAACTCCAGACATGGCCAAGAACGGCACTTTTGATGCAAGCGATCGCCAGGAAAGGCCACCAAGGAACCAAAAATGTGTTCATTCATAAGGCGGTTGAAGACAAAAAAGAAGGGGACATGCGGCAATGAAAATGAATTGCCTGGAACATAAAATGCGGACAGAAACAGCTCATTTATTCGAAAGGAAATAATACTAAAGAGTCTCTCTTTCAGGTCTTAGAACATCCTTGCTTTAAATAATAACTAGCTATGTTGTTTGCTTACAGAAGCCTCAAATATCTGTTCAAAGCTTCCGGAAATCCTTTTCCCTTCTTCCAATGATTCACTCTCTGCCATTTACGAGGTGCAAACTACAAATTGCCCATAAAGTTAAAGCCCATATACGACTATATAGTATACTTGCCGATCAAATGCCCCACCCAGTACAAAAATGGGAATTGAATGACAAGATCAACGTTTGTTAGATTACGCCAATTTAATGTTTACTTTGCACTTCAGGCCAAGAGCCAAATTAGGCTAAATCAAACAGATACGCATAGAAGCGAGACCTTTGTATCTCATGGATCCATTAGTTCCCATCTATCAATCAATTAGGAGAACAACGTGCGTTTTCCCAGGCGCGTTTAGATAAAGGAAACCCAATAGAATAGAACCAAACCCCCCGATGACACTGTCGATTTCCACGGAACTGTGTACACAGTTTCCACTCCGTTCATCAATTTGGTCGCGTTGCGCCGCGAAGAACAATTAAAAATTTCACCCAAATAGCAGAGACGTTGCGCATGATTAGTCGACGAATTTGAGAGTTCGATCAGAACCCGCATCGGGAAATGGTCTTCAGTCAGCTGGTGGTCCGAGTGCCGATGATGGCAGAAAATTGGTCGAGACTTTTCGGGGAGAGAGGGCAGTGTTTTGGCAGCTGTCAATGTGTCAATATTAATTCAATATGTCGAAAGCAGAATTCAGCACAATTTCAAATTGAGTTATAATGTGACACACGAGATGGGCCCGAAATTCGGGGTGGTATACGCATCTCGAGTGGAGGTCCAGAGAAACCAACCAACCCCCAAGTGCCTGCCTCTCTAACCGCCTTAACCTCGAACAATTTGTTAATGAGCAAATTACATGGTCTTTGCATATATTTTCCAGGTTCATTACCTTGACAGAAACACAAAACCAGAACTCCAAACACGCCCTCAAAGTGAATCACTCCCCCATTTCTGGTAAGAATTTGAGGCATTTCTGTTCGAGATAGGCAAACAACATTAAAAACTGTTGAGGCGTAAAAGGATCTCCACTCTGGGGTGGACTTATCGGTTCGAGATATGATATTCATGGAAATGGATGGTTTTCCGGTGGCTTTCCCTAATTCACATGACCTTTTGACCTTTGGGAAAAGGGACTTTTAAGAAGGTTGAAGTGGAACTATTCGATATGGTCCTCTAGATATATTTTATGCCTTTTTAAAAGCAAGTAATTTAAGGTTTTATGTTATTAACTAATAATTATTATCCCTCTAGGAACTAAATGCGATGAATTGAATCTCTAGTTTTAAGTATAGTCTTATTAAATGAACTTCCTTCCAAATATAAGGTCCTCATACTTCTGTTCAAACATAATCATATCAAATACTCATGTCTATATCGCCTGGGGGCTTTATCGACAATTTTATTTGGAATGTTTTTTGGGATTGCAGCGTTCCGTTTTGGAACGGACTCGGTGGTGGCTCCGTGCTTCCCTGGAGCAATTAGTAAGAGTGCAGTTTTATGTGTTTATTTTTACATATGCCACAGCTGTGTGGCCTAACCTAGATAGTCAAATGTAGACGCCGTCTCACAGCCACTCCTCCACAAACACTCCAGAGCGCTGCCGAACACAAATTGTGCGTGATATGTCGCTGTTATCAGGAACAGCCCCTAAGGGTTTCCTACTCCGTTTTTAATGCTCTTTTGAGCCTTGAAAGGGGCGTGCAGTGGAGGTTACACCGAGAAAAACTATACTGTATTCCCTTGGCTGGATAGTTACTTGCGAAAACTATTCCAAGCCAGCAACCAGACATTCTTTCCGTGCAGCTACTCCCGCCCATCTGGCCCAGAGGCTCTCCTAGGTGTTTTTATGTGATTTTATGCATTTAATTTATTAATGAGCTGACCGCGGCGAATTCTTCATTTGGTGCGCCTGATTTATGTGGCATCTGCTGGCGAATGGAATTTTTGATGGCTGTCAGGGAGGTCGAAGTGCTGGGTGCGGGCCGCTGGTTACCGGTTCCCGGTTCGTGGTGTCAAAGGGTTCATTAGCACGCCAGAAAGGATATTTACACAACAGGACATCGGGCATGGTACATCGGGGCGAAGGCAAACAGCAGTGACAACGACCGGGAACCGTGTGACTTATGTAACTTAATAGGCTGATGAAAAATGGTTAGGAGATTTTATCGCTCAACAGGCGCTGCAGCGACAGACAACTGGGGAAGGCAGACAACATGTGGCAAGTCACTGGCAGGCGCAGAGTTGAAGTTAAAGGCGATGCCCCAGCCAAATTGCAGCCACATGTGTGAGCACTCCGGCCCTCTCCGATCCCCCAATGAAGATGGAGATCATCAGAGAACTGCGCCAGCGTCCGAGCACCGCCAAACAAATTGAAAAATTTCAACTCCTCTCGACGCTCGCAATTGCTCAATCCGCGTACTTTCCGCGTGCTCACAGAAATGGGGGGAAAATGAAAATTAAACGGAAAAGAGGGACCCACCGAGAGCACCCCACCCAATGCCCAAGCGACGCCAATGCCGGCGAGGAGGAGGCCCAAGAAAATGAGTGTTCGAACAGTCGAGTGTCATCCGCGGTGTCTCAGTGATGAGCAAAGCAAACATTCGCAGTTCAGAGAAATCTTTTCTATTTAATTTCTTTTCTAATTTCTGATGATTCACTTAATTAATTAGAAAGTAGAATAGGTGGCTCTTGGGGGTATAGTACTTGACTATTCGACATAGAAAAGAATTAGTTACTTACCTCTCTATCTTCTATCTATTGAAACTGTGATTAATCTATCCTCTCCCCTATCTTTGTTAAAGTCCTACCGCATCCCTTCGCTACCAGCCATCCACTCGCATCACTGCTATCTAGATACAGATACATTTTGGGCCGGCCCCGCCGCGTTCGCGCGTTCGCAGAGCGGAGCACACAAAAGTCACTCGCGGGTGCGCCTTGGAGTGGTGGCATGGCAGCAGAGGCAAATGTATATCGGTGGCAGGACCGGGGCCGGGGCAGCTGAGGCAGCCATGGGGTCCGAGGCCGGGTCCGCCGGCAGCTCATCGAGCGAGCGCACACTTCTGCGTGCGGAATTTTCTTTCAGTTCAGTCGGTGAGAAAACGTTGGCGTGTTCGGTTCGTTTGCTTATCGGAAATTCGAAAAATCGGTTGCGGGTGGCGGCAGACGTCGCGGAAAATCTACGCGCCCCTTCAGCGTTTTCCCCCAACACAGTGTGAGTGTGTGTGTTTGAGTTGTAAATGGAAAAGCGCGGAAAAAAGAAATTTAATTTATTTTTAAGATTCGGTTCGGTTTCCCCTCTTCGCTGCTGTCCTCTGTCGGCACTTTTCAGTCGAGAATTCCGGCTAAAACTTATTGTGAATGGGTGCGATTGTTTCCTCCGATTTTAGTGAAGAGAAAAGATACAGAACTTTTGCTAATTGACCGTGAATACGGAAAATCTGTGTTTATGAATCTGTGAAAATTCCCAAAGGGCTAAGAAGGAAATCTCTTCAAGTTTATGATATCCAGAGGAGACTTGTAGGAAGTTTTAAAGAAAAGATGAAGTTTATAAATAAAGAAGTGTGCTTTCCAAATTAAAAAGATTGAAGTCGGTGAAAAAGATTTAGTGCCAAAGTGATCTCAAACTTTCAATTGAGAGATAACCCCAAAACAGAACTAAAAACTGTACCCTGATTTTCGTGCTCTTCTCGTGGGATATATGCCCCAATAATATTCATATTTGTGACATATGGTGTAGAAATCGCAACAGAGCACAGCTCCATTCATCAATCGGTGGTACTCCGCGATCATAAATCACTGCACCCGGGAATAGTGTGACTAACTCCACAACTTCAACCAACATACAAAACATTCATAAAAAAAATTCAACGTTTACCTTTTGAGGCGTTCGAGTTGGGAAAGCGTTGAAATCGGCGTGGGCATCGACGCCTACCAATTTTCCATATGAAAACAGCGATTTCATGGCTTATCAAATCAATTTTCAATTCCAATACAGCATCTCCCATTCCCATCCCCCACAAATCAGCGGCGTTTTGTTGGCCTTTTGTTTTCGGACTTTATTAGGGAGCCAGGGCCACCAAATTGGTCGGTTTTAATTACCATAAAAATACAAAGCAGTTCCAGGGCAAGAACTTTCCCAAAAAGTGCAGCTGGCCAACGCTGACTATCCGGTAGATACATTTATTAATTTTTATGTAAATGGGAGAGAAGCGAACACGCGCCAGTCATAAACTCCTGCGCCCCGTCGATTGTCACTTTATTTTTTATTCGTGTTCAGTTTCGGCTTCGGTGTCGTCTGCGGCGAGGCGTTTCAAATTTTATTTTGACTGCCGCGACGGGCTATAAAAATATATAGAATGCTCGAATCGACAAGATCTTGGGCGGCGCATATAAAAGTTAACAAGCAGAATTAGCGGAGCGAACTTAACAAGAACTCGAAGACACGACAACTGCAGCCCGTGCAGCCTGGAGCCTGGAGGCTGTGCAATTGACCTGCCCCTTCTGCGGGCCGCATGCCGCATTTCCCCTCCAAAGTAAATTCATAAGCATAATGTGCAACAGGGACGAGAGTCGCACCCCGCGAGTCTCAAAGTATTTTTAGATATCCCAGCGTAAATAATTCATTTTCCAGTCACAGTCGTTGACGTTTTCTCCGGGAAATCTCTCTCCAGGGACTTTTGCATTCTAAACTCGAAAGTTTTTCCGCCGCGATCTATCTGGGACCTTTCTGTTCTCTTTTTCGGGATGGCCCTTGAACTTTGACGGCTGTTGCAAAATCCCGAACTCGACATTCCACTTTATAAGTTCAAATATCTTCCAACTTGTGCTGCCAGGCGCGGCCACTTAAGGCCATTTTTGGGGTCGTTTTTTTTAGTTTCCCGCCCCCACCTCCAAATAAATAAAAAAACAATACATTTTACTCAGCAACAGTTTCCGCCCAAGTGGAGGAGCACTTCTCGGGCTGGCTGGGGCAGCAGTTCAATTAAGTCTCCATAAAGTATCTGCAGATACGCTAATCAATGACGTACACAAATAGATACATATATCTGAGTAGAGCATGAGTCATAGAAGCCAGAAAATTCTTTAATCCGAAGCAATTAGGAAACTAAATAAATAAAATAAAAGTTTCTTTTTGTAAACAAAATCAAATTCTTTTAACATACTAATACGGATAATGGGCATCAAGAAAGTGAAGACATAGGTAAAGTTTAACTATTTCGCACTGCCAAGTGCAATATTTATATAGAATTGATGTCTGTTAAAATTGCCAGATTGTACTCTCCAGAGGGCACAGGAAGAATTAATAATTCGGGCCTCAGATAAAATCTCTTAATAATGAGGAGGTCCTAAAAATATTAGCGTAACAAATAGTTGATTTCATGAAGTGGGCCGCGTCTGGTTGTAGCTCTTAGAGACGACTTTGGTCATCTTGAACACAACTGCTTTCTGACATTATAAGATTAAATCCTTGGAAGTATCATTAATTCCATACTTACGCTAGAACTTAGCAAGCAGGCATCCAGAGATGAAATAATGATCAACCCGATCCCCTTGCTGAATCGAAAAGTATTGACCGATGAAGTTCAGGCCACTGAAACCAAGTAGCTATAGTTTCCCTGTAACAATGAACTTTATTTTAATACGCATCATTTTAAAACGATTTCGATTATGTAATTAAGCGATGAGATAGAAAACAAATAAAAGTCATAAGCGGAACAAAATGGCTTATATAATTGTGATTTTGGTTGATTAAAAAACAGGATCGTTGATGATTTCTTACCTCAAACCCATATAATGTGAATTATAATAATAATAATAGAAAAGTGAAGACTTTTAAGTGAAATATAAATAAAATTGAAATCCCATAAATCAATCTTCCATTACAGCAGAGTGCAATTGCCAAGAAAAATACCAAGAGTGTTTATGACAAAACCCCAAACGAAATTGAAACGTAATCAAGCGAAAGTTGGCCGGCAAGTGCGTGAAGTACGATTTTGAATACACAAACGGCACTAGCGGATAGGGAATTAGGAAAAGCTGCTTCAGCTTCAAAGGAAGCCAGTGCACGTCTGTTCGCCTGTCTGTCAGTCAGTCAGCCGAGGTGGCTCCCCCGCTGCCGAGATAGAGCCCCTCCTGAACACCCCAAGTAGGAGCGGTGAAAACGCATGAGTTCTGTCAACGAAATGACATGCAGCATCTGTCTATGCGGCCATCGGGCCAGGACGTGATGCTGAGTCGAGGCCTTCGATGCTCAGATGCTCCGATGCCCCGGTGATGCTATTTTTATGAGGCCCCAGACTACTACAGACGACGACGGATGCGTGGCCCCATGAAAAATCAATTAACACGCAAAATTATTAAAGACGAGCAACAAACACTGAAACGAGTAGGAAAACGAAAACGAACGAGTGCTACTTGGGGTTCCGGATCCGCAACCCATTCCTCTCTCCAACCCATACTCCTGCCACATCCAACTTCAAAGCAGCTGCATCGGAATGTCGCGCCTCCGTGGATTAGGATGGCTTGCTGTGCTGCTGTCTTGCCTGCTGCAATTGCAAACTGTCGCAGCCATGAAAGGTGAGTAAGAAACAACACTAACACCAACTCCAAGGAATCAGAGACCACGATCGTCTACAGTTAATTAAACGCTACAACCGTCAGGTAGCAGAGATACGCGCCCCAGAACCTAATACCTCGCATAAACATAAGATTTATCATGGCAAATGATCAACGCACGATTTATGCTCATTACAAATATGGCCAGCCACGAATTGGCTTAAAAAGCGGTCCCCTGGCAGACAGAAGCGGTTGAAGCGGCAGAAGCCGCCGAAGCTGGGGCCAAATTGCATTTACTTTGGCTGCCATCGAAGCGGACATAAATAAAAGTCAAAATAAAGAGTTGCAAATGGTGCAGTGCCACATACATTCTGGTGTTACCCGCGCACGCCAAAGAACCGAAACACTGCACTGTGGGTTTTGCCTCTCGAAACTTTCAATAAAAATATATATAGGAAATAGGGTAGAGCTTCTAGCCATGGGGTTTCCCACGATAGCTGCGGTTTTGACCTCCTTTGAAGACCTTTCAAGATTTACTTCAATCCATTTTTGTGACTAATTTGACCAACTGGTCGCCTCCGACCGGCTCTTCCTGCCTCTAAATATCAATCTGGACGCAGTCCCTCCAGTTTAGCATTCGCAATGCTCCATGGTAACCCCGGCCGGCCCATAAAATCCAACTACTTAACTACAATGCGCCGCTGCAGTGCACTTAACGCATTTTTCACGCTTGACATTTGACTTGGGGCGCACTTTTCTCGTTGTCGTCGTCGTTGTCTGTTGTTGCCTTGCCTTGCTGTTGTTGTTGCCGGCACAGAAAGTATCTGCAACTCAAAGTATCTGTGCAGTGCGCCGCACAAAACGCTATCCAAAGCCCGGCGTGCTCTTAATTTTGCTGTATCTTTCAGGAGGCGACACTCGGCGAATATGTGGGTATTTCGGTCTTGGCGCAAATGTATTTTTAATGATATTTTTAGTTAGCACGTGACGTCATTTGGGGGCTAAGAAGCCAAACGTGAATCATCCCCGAATTGTTTATCACACTCTGTTTTCCTAGTCTGCTTCATTTGCGATCGGTGTATACGTACACTTAACTACATATATTTATTTTTTATTTGGACGTGAAAACTAAATCATTTACACGCGCACAACGTTGTGCCAAATTTAACACAATCGTGTGTATCTGCGGGATACCGTATGTGTATCTGAATCTGGTGCGCGCCATCTGCCGCTCTGTGTCGCCTCTTGATTATTCATTTGCAATTGCAATATAAATATCAACACATGCCCAATACTGCAGTAGGCAGTAAAAAGAGCCAGCCTGCATATGTGTTTCATTGAAATCCAGTAATTTATTTTGGCGACAATTATTTCTTCTTTTTTCGTCCTCCCCTGAGTCATGAGAAAATGTATCTTTATGACTCGTCGATGCAATGCTCAATTGTCGATCGCAAAGGGTAAGCAGCCATGGCATAATTAAATTTTATGCGACCTCGGAGGCTAATTAGGGGGAAGACGTTAGCATCGGCAACACATGTTCACTCATCCCCCCATTCGAGGCCATAAACGCGGAGGCAATTGGTTTCCCAACGCGATTTTTATTGAATTTAGATTGATCTCTTAAGCCGGAGAATGTGGAGTTGGTCGGAAAAACTATTCAGACGTCTACTTTGAAGATCCCAGGAATTACAGCAAAGATTATAGCCAAAAAAGAATTTTAAGAACAAATTCTTGTGGTGCAAAGGGTTCTCTAGAATATTTCTAGAATAAATTCTTAATAGCTACTGAACAGATGTAAGCTAAGAATTGGATATACAAGAGGTTTCCCAAATTACTAAAGAAATGAGACATTTAAATCAGATTGGTGTCTATTATAATAGAACCACTTCAAGCTTAGCATGTACTCGCCAGTGGGCCAGGAAAACTTCAATAATTCAGGCCTGAGATAGAATTCCTTAGAGATAAGTGGGCCCTTAAAATTGATAAGTGTTTGCCTATGAAATAATTGATAGGTTCATTTTGTAGATGGATCTTACCACATACGGGAACGAGTGATTTAAGTTGGAAAAATCTTCAAAGAAACTGTGGACAATTCGAGCGATTGGGTTGTTGTGGCTTTAACCCACTGGCTTTAAGCAAAACGCTTCCGTGTACTTGCACACTGTTGACCGGATGGAGAACAGTTTGTTGCATGTTGAATACTACCTTATTGCGACCAACAGCCTTCAGACGGCAAAGGTCAACTACGATCCACGACTGGTTATAGCTCATACAGACGGCGTTTGTCATCTTGAAGATAACTGCATTCTAAAATCTTAAAATTAAGGAGCAAGCTGAACCACACTTTTGGGCCACACTTACACTGGAAATTAGTAGGCACTGGCCCAGCAAAGCCATGAAAATTGATCCGAACCTCATGCTAAACAAGCGGAAAGTATTTGTCCATCATATTCGAGCCAAAACATATATATAAATGCATTTTCCCAGCTATTATGATAAACTTTTTAATAAGCATCATTAATATTCAATGAGCAATTTTAAATTGTTTTCGATGAAACGTGTTTGAAACCATATTGAAGCGGAACTGAGTTGTTTATTGAAAGCCTAACGCGGAAAATTATGAAACACTAACATTGGGACTTCAGTCAAAAACCTCCGTTTGTGTGATATCAAAACTCTTCAGTAAAAAAATACTGGACGATAGGAAGCTTAGAAACCTTTAAATCTGCTCAGGATAATGATACCTTTTGGTAAATAATAATTATTTCGTAAAAGACAAAACACAGGTTTATCAATATCATATTTTATTAACACTTTTTTAGAGCGATCTTATTTTGCACTGTGCAGGTCCTCGTGAAAAATAAATGTAATATTTATATCGGATTGGTGCCTGTGATAATAGAACCACTTCATGGCTACCATGTACTCGCCGGTGGGCCAGGGAAGAGTTATTAACTCAGCCCTAAGATAAAATCCCTTTATGATGAGTGGACCCTAAAAATAAGTATTTTAATTTGCAGCAATTATGCGGCTGAGTTCATGGCTCTTACCACATAGGGACACGTGCGATTAAAGTTGGAAAACTCTTCAAACATACCGTGGATCATTGTGGCGAATGGGTTGTACTTCTTTCGCAAAAAGCGACAGACATCCAGCTTTGATCTGATAACCCATGGCTTAAACCCATTGGCTTTTTTCAAAACATTGGCGTGTACCTGTACGCTGTTGGTCGGATGGAGAACTGTCTGATTCATATTGAAAACTACCTTGTCGCGACCAACAGCCTTCAGACGACAGAGGTTAATCACAATCCAGGACTGGTTGTAGCTCGCGCAGGCAACGTTGGTCATCTTGACCATAACTGCGTCCTGAAATTTCCCCATTAGATTCTTGGAAGTATTATTTGTGTCACACTTACACCGCCACTTAGAAAGCATACCCCCAAGGACGCTATTATAATGAAACCGATCCACATGCCGAACAATCGAGGAGTAACCAAAAGAAACCGTAGATGGAGACTTTCCATAGAATTATATTTGTATTATTTTAAAAGCTCCATTAGTCGAAAATCAGTATATTTCAAATTGTTTTTGATTAAGTAATCAAACAATTAGGAAAAAAAACAATTGTTTGAAGCGGAACGAATTAGGTTACTAATAAGGTGTTTAAACTTTACCCAAAAGCGTTTCCACTCGAAGTACAAAAACTAGATGCAAAAGCTATTCTCCAACGTATAGAGTTAGAATTCCAATATCTCTGTCCGAGCATCAATTTGCCTATTAATGGCCATAAGGGGAACTAGCTACCATAAATACCAGCCACCATAAATTTGAGCTGCAAGTTGCAACAGCAGAAATCCACTCAAGATCACGCAATAAGCCCACAAATCACAGGCACCACTAATAAACTTTGACATTATTAGAGAAATGAAAGCTCCGAAAGGAAAAATAATTTATAAATTGCCAATGTCAGATAAAGTTTTTAATGAACACCGACTCCAGCGGGCCACCAAAGGAGCATTAATTACTGAAAAAAGCAAACGGAGAAACGACACAGTCATAAAATCTACACAAACCAAACGAATATCTTTAATGCCATAAGCGGCAGCGGGCGACATATAACTCAAATAAAATAAACATTGGCCGTAACATAAATATTCGCCGGCTACCTGGCCAACTCCCCCTCCCAGAGCGCTGCATAAAAGATGAACATAAATTTAGCATTTGATAGGGGAGTCTCGGTCTGCGGGGGTGGAGTTGCCCGGCATCTGTGGCCATAAGTCTTGTGCCTCGCGCTCGCGTCTGATGTTTCCTCATGTTTGGACGGACTTTTCCCTGATGATGTCTCATTTGTTGCCGGCCGACATTTGAAATGACTTCTGACGCTCCGAGGCCTGACGTTGCCAGCGACTGCACCGCGTTCTGTGTATACAAATTGCATTTATTGTTAAGCGTCCAACACTTCCTGAAAGGCATGTGAGCGTCCTCACGTTTTCCAATGTTTTGCCTTAAAAAGTAAGGGAAGTGGTGAGTCAATGGTCATTAAAATTAAATAATAAAGATTTTAAACAAAGAAGTGATTAATCGGAAATCACTGACTTTTTCTTAAATGGTTATAGACATGTGTCCATTTTGTTGCACAATGGTTTCAGCCTAAAAGAGTCTTGTTTTTGGACAAAATCACATATATTTTTCACATCGAATCGTTTGCGTTGTTTTCCACTTTCCATGTTGTTGCTTAAGTAACGATAGCGCCCCCGCATCTTGGGTTGCCTTTGTTTTGCTTTCAAGGCGGCACGCGCATCTGAAGCAGCATCGCCAGAAGTAGCGCTTCCCTATGTGGGTCAACTGCATGGGACTGCGACTGTGGATGGGAAAGTGTTTTTCGTGGGTCTACCGCCACTTTTGACGCCTGATTGCCGCTAATTGGCGGAAAAATGGACCCGGCCAACGCATCAATGGTTGACTCTATTTGCTGCCCATTTTGCTTTGTTTGCCTGTTTATCCGGCTGTCTGCTGCTTGTCTGCCATTCGGCTGCAACTGTTCCAATGTTGTTTCTACGTTTTCCATACACATATGTGGGTTATATCAATATTCCAGGCAGCCAGCCAGCCAACAAAAAACATCTCCCCTTGTCGGAGAAATTCTTAAAATATCTCAACTAAAGTTGAGTTTTATGTTTCGACAAATGTCGGGTTCGAAAATAATTTATTGCACAAGCGTACACCGGAATATAGAAAAACATTAATCATGCAATTTTCAGGAGGTGAGTTAGACTCCAATACGAACGAAAATAGTTCTGAGAACGTCTGTGTGCTACGCTTTTGTGTTTTGAAAGTGAGGCACGTTCCACCAAAGCTCCACAACTAATTAAGCAAATCGAGATACAAAAGATGGCTCTCAATAGATAGCCTGAATAGATATGCAAACCAACGACTGACTGACTGACGATCTGAGTGACCTCGAGAGACAGTGACTGACAGGCGGACAGCTGATGGCCTGATCTCCTCCGATCCGATCTGGACAAATTTGTACGTACGGCTTCCAATACAGTGCGGTTGCCAATCAAATTGGCGGCAGTGCTTGCCACATTATGAGTGGGGGACTGGTTTGTGTATCTATGACAGCTCAACAAGAGATAAAATTAAGAATCCACATTTTCTATTTGGCATCATCCGTATCTGCATACCTCTATCTGTATCTGATCCACCCACAGTGTCGCTGTTCGGCGATGGCTATGTATCGATGCCGCTCCAGGAGGCCAAGATGTCAACGAACATTCGCGTCAAGTTTCGCACCAGGCAGGAGAACGCCTTCCTCTTTCTGGCCGCCGGCCGGACCGATTACTGCCTGCTGCGCCTGGAGAACGGGATCATCAGTTTCAGCTATAAAATCGAACGGGATGTGGTGCAGGTAAGCGGAGCATAGAGAGTCCCTCGGAAACATATGTGTGTAATTAAGGCGAATCGGATTTCAGCTGCGTTCACCCAAAAAGCAAAAGCTCAACGACTTGGAGTGGCACGACGTGGCGGTCCAGAGATTCGAGAACAACATCACTCTACAGGTGGATGGATACATAATGCGCAAGCAGCTGCCGGGCCCGCTCTCTGCCCTCAATATTCACTTTGGAACATTTCTGGGCGGCGTAGGGGACTTTTCGGCCGAGTTCTTGAATGATGTGATTGGTTTCCGGGGATGCATATCGGATGTAAGTGTTTTCAAAATATTGATTGAATGATTGATTATTGTGTTTTATTTGTAGGTCTTCTATAACAACATCAACATCATCAAGCGGGCCAAGGACCGCACCAGCCACACTACCAGCAAGGGAGTGTCCTGGTCCTGCAGTACTGAGTTTGATGGCTCCACAAAGGACAGCATTAGCTTCCTGAGCAACGATTCATACTCGCTAATGCACAAGGAGTCACTTGCCACGGGCGAAACGTGAGTACCAGAGCATAGCAGTTCCTCCAATAAAACTTAACTAATTCTTATGTTGCCGCTTTCCCAGTCTTAGCCTCCAATTCCGCACGATGGCCAGTGCCGGAATCATCTTCTTCAACGGCGGCTTCGACTTTATGCTGCTGGAAATTGAGGATCAGCGCTTGAAGGTGACCTTTAACAAGGCCGGCAGCCTGGTGCAGTTCATGACAAATGAGTCCATTTCCGACGGCAAATGGCACCGCGTTTTTCTCAGCTACAACGCCGCCATGGCGGAACTGTTCCTCGACGAGGCCCCAGTTGCCTATCGGGGTGAACATAGCGAGGAGTCCAAGGAAAACATAAATCTCGAGAAGAGCGTCTTCTTTGGCGGCGTCCAGGAGGAGATGCGTCGCCGGCTCATCGGGAAGGGTCTGAGGATAAACGAAATCAGCTTCAAGGGCTGCATGCGAGATCTCCAGGTGAACGATCTGCCCCTGGGCTTTCCCGAGATGACCGTCTCGCGACACCTTGCCCTCAACTGCCTGTGGAAGTACCCCTGTGTGGAGTACAATCCCTGCCTAAAGAGCGGAGTGTGCAGCCAGCACGGAGTGGACGAGTTTATCTGCTACTGCGACCAGTCTTACTGCATCAAAGCCGACTTCCAGGGTCCTTTTAAGGTGGGTACTTATATCTTAAACAGAAGCAATTATGATAAATGAATTTGTCTTAACAATACACTTCTTTAATTACAGATCTTCACCGAAACCAGCCCCGAGCTGGAACTGCTCTATGTGTCGCCCATGCAGCTTCTGGAAGGGGGAACGGCTTTCCTATCGCCGAACTTCATAGACGTAATACTTGATCTAAGGCGCTATCCTAGTCTGAGCGAACAATCCATCATTTTCAACGTAGTTCATCAGCCGAAGTACGGACAACTTTTGCAATACTCTCCCGAAAAATCAAACTTTGTGCCTTGTCGCTCTTT
The DNA here is from genome assembly GCA_035047585.1 of Drosophila monieri. Lineage (NCBI taxonomy): Eukaryota > Metazoa > Arthropoda > Insecta > Diptera > Drosophilidae > Drosophila > Drosophila monieri. Next base: position 2,507,919 of record JAWNPJ010000079.1, on the reverse strand, counting down.
TAATCTGGTTGACTTGGCGACCGATAAACTGAAATATGTCCACAACGGCCAGGAGAACTTCAACGATCATGCCACTTTGGACATGCAGGTGTTTGGAGATGTCCACAAGATACCAGGGAACATATTGGGCAAGCATCGGTTCCTGCTACACGCGAATATGACACCCGTGAATGACCCGCCTCAGTTGAAACTGCATTCGCACAAAATCTTGAGGGTAATCGAGGGCATAGAAAGGGTGCTGGACGTGGATCTTTTCAATATTGACGACCCGGACAGCGAGCCGGCAAATCTAATATACACAATACTGCCTACCCTGAATTCCCAAGAGACATTTGGCTGTTTTATGGTCGGCGGAGGAGCCACCTCCACCTTCTCCCAAGCCGAAGTGAATTTAGGAAAAGTTTCTTATCTTTACAACGCCACCACCGCAGAGTCCTTCAGCTATCAGATACAGATACAAGTTTCGGATGGCATTGAGACCAGTGAGACAGTCTACCTGCCGGTTTCAGTGCATCCCCTGGAGCTGCGGCTGGTGAACAACACCGGGCTGATCATGATCCACAAGATCTCCCTGCCGCTGAGTCCCGCCAACCTGTCCATAGGCACGAACGCGGTGGACGAGCACATCGACATCAGGTACGACGTTGTTAAGGCCCCGCAGCATGGAGTTCTCCAAAGACTGCGCCAGATCGATGGCTCCTGGGTGAACGTGGACTGGTTCAGCGATAGCCAGCTGCTCCTCGGCCACATTCGTTATCTGCACAGCAGCGATTTCCCTTGGCAAGACGAATTCAAGGTGTGTATCGTAAAAGCCCACAAAACAAACTAAAAATCCAATCTTATGTTACTTCACAACTGGGCAGGGAGCCAACACTAGTTGGCAAGCTTAAGAATCCTCAAAATGTTTATGAAAAACGATTATTTTTTTATCATTACAAGGAATACCAGTTAGTGAAGACTTTATTGTGCTTTCCATGGATTTTTTTGACTTTTTTGTGCTCTTTAGCTATAATTTGATATCGCTTAGAAGGGCTTCCTTTATATTATTTGCATATTATATTCCTATTAATTAAGCCAAGTTCAAAAATAAATCCTATTAACGCAGGATAGTAAGCTATTGTGAACTTTTGTTTGACTTAGAGATGGAACATCCCGGTCGATAGTTTTAGGGTAGTGTTGAAAAATTCAAAAATCGTAGAAAATGGCCGACTCCTTAAAATGGTGGTATTTTGCTTAGAGCTTAATTATTTTTGTCGTTAAGCTTAAATCTTATTAAATAGACTCTAGAAGAACTAATTGAAACTGTGGGTGGGAATGAAATTTTAATATTAAGCCTTTTCTTTGCATTTTGCAGTGCAGTGTCATAAATCTACCTTGATTTCGATTTCACTTTCGCAGTTTATTGCCTCGTTTGGCTTTGTTACCACGCAAACGTTCGACTTCCGCATCACGTTTACGCGCCTGCGCATAACGAGCACCCGTCCCAGCCAGATAACCATCAATGGGGGCCGGGAGATCCTGCTGACCAGCGAGGTGCTCTCGTACGAGACCACGCCCATCGGGAGCTTTCCACGCAGCGTGATCTACAAGATAACGAGGCCCACTCGCTACGGGGGGATCTTCGTGGAGGGATCCCGGAAGGCGGCGAAGCAGCTAGACTCCTTCACCCAACAGGACATCGAGAAGCGGCGCATTCGCTACCAGACGCACCACACCAGCTACTCAAGCTTCAGCGATCGATTGGAGTTCGTGGTGTCCGTGGCGGAGTGCGACGATGTGGCAGGAGTGCTGGAGATCAACTACCGACCCCCCGACGAGCTAATCAGCAAGCTGGGCTACCAGAGCCAGGATGTTCTGCGGGTGCAGGAGGGCGAACGGGCGCTGATTACCAAGAACCACTTCCCCATCCGGTTCAACATCTACGAGAGCCTCCAGTTTCAGGTCTCTGCAGCTCCAGAGCACGGTGTGGTCTGCAAGTATGATGAGCACACTGGACTGACCACGCCCGTGGAAGTGTTCACTTTGGAGCAGCTGTTCCGCAATGACATGTACTATTGCCACGACGACACCGAGTCCACCAGTGACCACTTCGAACTGCTGGTCCTCTCCGGCGATGAGACCGACATGCAGTTTGTCTCCAACATGGAGGTGCACATCAAGTTGGTGAACGACAACGAACCCTACCGCACGGCCATGGAGCGGGTGTTCCATGTGGTGAGAAACGGAATCAAGACCCTCAATCCGATAGTGCTGCAGTACCTCGACGCGGACGTCAACACCAATCAGACGGACATCCATTACATCCATGTGGCGAGTACGAATGGGGCTTTCTACAAGTCCGGCCACTACATCAACAGTTTCACCCAGGACGACATTGCCAACAGAAGGATTATGTTCCAGCACAGTGGGCCGGACTCGGGTACAGCATCTTTTATAGTCACCGATCGGAAGCACGAGGTCAGCGGCCTGCTGGAGATCCAGGCCTCGGATCCCTTTGTGTCCATGCTGGCCACCAACGCCTCCATTGTGCAGGAGGGAAAATTCGTGGTCCTCAAGAACAAGGACTTCATACTGGAGACCAACCTGGACATGAAACTGGACGAGATATACTACGAGGTGATAAAGCCTCCATCGTACGGCATCCTCATGTATCTGAGCAGGGCGAACGAGGGCGAAAACGGAACCACGATCTACAAGGCCACCAATTACACCTCCCTGAGCAACTTCACGCACCTGGACATCGAAAGGGAGCGACTAGTTTACTGGAACACAGAAATCGCTTCGATGGACAAAGTCAGGTGAGTCGGTAGCCCCATCAAAGGGAAATTAAATCAACATGAGTCCCTATCTCCTCCAGGTATCGGGTGCACATAAAGAACATCACAGCCGAGGGGGAGGTCATGTTCAGGATATATCCCTCCGCTTACTGGGAGCCCCTGCAGGTCAAGCAGAATCACACTCTCTACGTGGAGGAGTCTACCAGTGTGCTCATTTCCAGAGACGTCTTGGAGGTGGTCCATCCCAACATTTCTCCGGGCGACATCACCTTCTTGGTGACCTCTTCCCCCATAAATGGCTACCTGGAAATGCAGTCCTCGTCCTTCGATGATGAATACAACTGCAAGGTGTTCGACCAATCCTCCGTAAACACGGAGAAGCTGTTCTATATCCAGGCCGGCGTGAACCAATCCACGGATTACTTTGTGTTTGATGTCACAAATGGAATAACCTGGTTGAGGCAGTTGACCCTGAAGATCGTGATCATTCCCGAGAAGCTCTACATGCACTCGAATATTGTTTCCGTGGTGGAGGGGAAGACGGTGCAGCTCAGTCCCACGGACATGCAACCCCATTCGGAGTACTATCGAGGCAAGATTCTGGAGTACATAGTGACCATTGCGTCAACATCTGGCCACATTCAGGCGGGAAACTCGAAAGTGAAGAGATTCACCCAAAAGCAGCTGGAACAGGGCAGCATTCAGTACGTGCACAATGGCAGCGAGAACGCCACGGACACCATCACTCTGGTGGCCATGGCCAGGAACAAGGAGAGTGTGCCCTTTGATCTGGAGTTCTCGGTGATTCCCGTCAACGATGAGGAGCCCATGATGGTCACCAATACGGGTCTGCAGGTGTGGAACGGCGGGCGATATGTGATCAAGAATACGGACTTACGTAAGTTGTCTGGAACTCTATTGTGGCGGGTAATGCCTAACATTTTATATCTTTCAGTGGCCCAGGACTACGACACTTCTCCGGAGAACCTCACCTACGTGGTGCATCACATCTATGGCGGCTACCTGGCCCAGAAGTCCGCACCACAGCGCAAAATAGAGCAGTTCACCCAGGCGCAAATAAACAGCGAGCAAATATACTTCATGCACGACTCGAATTCCCGCAGAAACGAGCTCTCCTTCGTGGTCACCGACGGCCTCTTCAACACCACCACCCAGATGCTGAACATCGAAATCAAGCCCATCGAAATCCTGGGCGAGCGCAACGAGAACCTGCACGTCTTTCCTCTGACGAAGAAGCAGATCCTGCGGGATCATTTGCACTTCAAGTGCTCCGACGAGGAGCGCGAGATTCGCTACAACATCACTGTGCCGCCCAGTCTGGGACGGATAGTGAATGAGTTTCTGGACAATGGCTTCAACCGGGAAGTCAGCGAGTTTACCCAGTCCGACGTGGACAACGGGTACATATTCTATGAGCACACCGCCGTCATCATGGAGTTCCGCATAAACGACTCCTTCTACTTCGATGTGGTGGCTGAAAGAAGTGATCGTCTGCTGGACCAGAAGTTCAATATCGAAATATCGGTTTCCTCGGGAGGGTTGCTGCGCTTCCTGCCGGTAAACAAGATCACGGTGGATGAGGGTGGCTCCGTGCCGATCGTATTGGATTTCTCCAAGATCCTGGACTACCTTAAGACCAAGGCGGGCATTAGTAACCCGGAGTTGTTCATAGAGGCGGTTCAAAAACCCACACATGGCAGCATCGGCTTGGTTCCCGATTTCAAGGGCGCCCAGCGATATCATTCGAGTGATTTCTTCACCAGGAAGGTCTACTACATACACGACCACTCGGATACCCTGGAGGACACCATTCTCATGTCGGTCTACTTGACGCAGGGGTGAGTTTTGGCGCCTAAACAAACATCTACAGTTTACATAACTTTCTAACCACTTTTCAGGAACATCTTCCTCTGCAATTTGACAATTCCCGTCTCGATCAACCCCATCAACGATCAACCCTTCCGCCTGATCACCCACCTGCCCCAGATGACGGTGGTCGAGGGCGAGAACCGCACCATTACTCGAAACGATTTGCTCACCGAGGACGCAGACACCCCGCCGGAGGAGATCATCTACGACGTGATGAGTGGCCCGACCCTGGGCGTCCTCAAGAAGGTGAAAAACAACGGCGAGGCCGTGGAGCTGCTAGCCTTCTCCAATCAGTTCACCCAGGCGGACATAAACAACGACCGCATCGTGTACGTCCATTTTGGCAACCCGCAGTCCACCACCTTCTGCTTCACTGTATCGGACGGCCAGGCGAACGCGGCCTATGAGATATTCACCATTAAAATCGCTCCCATCAGCCTGCTGCCGTCAGCCACCCAGGTTCCCGTCAAGATCCAGCAGGGCGCCACAACTGCCCCCATGAGGCTGGAGCACATTGGCCTCACCACGAATGTCCAGGTGGAGAGACTGTCGTACAACGTCACCAATTCGCCGATCTACGGGATAATGGTGTTCAACAATCAGCCCACTCTGAGATTCACCCAACAGCAACTGGAATCCGGCCAGATTAGCTTCATGCAGACGGACCAGAACCGATCCAACGACACTTTCCAAGTGAGTGCGTACGTCCCGGGCACCAACTACGTCGCCCAAGTGGACATCGTGATGGAGGTGGAGCCGGTTATTCAAATCAACAGCATACACATGAAGGAGGCAGACTCTGCGGGTGGAAGGATACGACTCACCACCTCTCTGGACACCGACAATCCTCTGTCCCTTAAGCTGAACAAATTCAACCCAAAGTTCGTAGTCACCAGAATGCCCGCCACTGGCCAGATCAGAAAGATAATCCGCAGCACAGGATTGACGGCCGATGGCCCCAACGAGCGGTCCACCAATATATTCTCCTACAAGGAACTGCGCAGTGGACTGGTCTACTTTGTGCCTCATAAATCCACAGAGGACACGGAGGAGGATGAAGATAGCTTCGATTATCAGCTTCTCATAAAAACCGTGCAGCCCGCCCAGGCCACTGTCTCCATTGAGTACAGAAGCCGCTCCGAGGAATTGGAGACGGTTCAGTTGGGCAACGCTGGACTCTCCATCAACTACCTAGCCATTGGTTGTGCCTTTGGGATACTGACCATTATTCTTCTAATAGTCCTGCTCATGTTGAAGGTCAGAAAACTTCGGAAGCACAAGGCGGACATATCCAAGGATCAGCCGCCGGCACTGCCCTGTCCGCCGGACTTGACTTCAGTGAGTCCCCAGCACCATCTGCACCACCACCACCACAGCCACCACTACGCCAGCTCCGAGGCCGACTCAGTGCCGCCCACTGGGGCCTCCACACCCCTGCCCGGGTTCAGCAACATCCCGAACTGCAAGATCACACCCGTGGAGTCGTACAAGCACGAGTTCCCCGACTACGACCCGGACGAGGAGGAGACGGACGACCAGTGCGATCCGCAGCAGATGATGCTGCCCCAGAGGTACAATCCGTACCTCATGGAGCACGACGCCTGGAGCTCCTCCTGCGACATGGCGAACGACTTTGCTGGCTACGCCTCCGTGCCGCAGAGTATTTCGGGATCGGTCAGCTCGCCGCCCTCAGCCCCGCCCACTAATCCTCTGCTGCGGCGGAATCAGTATTGGGTGTAAGGGATATCTCTGGATATCCTAGAGGATTTTAATCTAAAGCCTTTATATTTTTACTTCTGCGGAAAGTTATGAGAGTTTCTCCGTTAAATTGAAAAGCATAGTGGTTCAAATTGGATCGGAATTAGTCGTAACTTATTTATTTAAGTTTAAGCTTATATTTAAGGCTGATTTATGAGATTCGTAAGGATAGGGAAGCATTTTACAAACAATTATTCATCAACATATCGGGCGTGTCATATAGAAACGGTTTACATCTTAGGATAAATACAGGAGTTATACTCAAAAAGCCAACTTAACTTAGACTTAGTATTGTGTTTGCCAACGTGGAATACTTATTGAAATAAATGACAATACTTTTAAGTACAAATTTCGTTGTTTTATTGATTGGTTTCTGCTTGGGAATCGAATTAACTTTTTAAACCCACCAAAATATCAAGTTTCAGAACCTTTAGGCAACTAGAGATGGGAATTCACCACTATCGTTATCGATCGACATGAAACCGCCATTTTTAAATATATATTTAAGAGGTTAAGAAAACCTATTTTCCTCTTACACTCTATTAAGAATCATGTTTCCACAATCTTATTTCATAAATTACAATTATTTTATTTCTAATTTACATACTTTATGATGTATTGTACATACAGTTTGTACTTAGTTAAGTATTTAAGGCCGCAGTTGGAAATGAAAACATACAAGAACTATGGATTATTTGGATCCTAGTGATGTAGAATTTACCTTTATAACAATTAGAATTTAAATTTTAGATAAATATTTTTTTTTTATATAAAGATAGTTTGAGTTTAAAGTGAAAGTACAGCTTGGGGCAATAACTAATTCGTCATAAGTTCCCAAATATTAAGGATAGTTGCCTTACTTCTAACTTACAAGCTTTAAGTCATTTTTCAGCTGCTAAAAATGATTTGTTTTCTTACTTAAGTATCCACTTTACAATGATATCACTATTTTTAATGTGGTGTACATTTTCCTGTCGCTGGACTCAATTGAAGATAAAGAGGTTCTTCAGGGTTTATATGGCGTTAAAAGGCAGCCGCTGCCACGGATGTAGGTTTCTCGGAAACCGGGGTTACGACCATGGCCTGGTTGTCGTACCCGTATTCGATCTCCGTCACCACGGTGGTGGGCGTGGTGCTGTTCTCCGCCGGATAGCGGGTGCTCACCGGCGTTGTCATTGTGAGCACTGAGCCCTCGGCGGCACCTGGAATAAAAAAGTCGAGCAGTCAGCGGGATTCGCGGAAGTCACTTCAGGTAGATCCTTACACTTACCTGCCACGCTGTAGATCTGGGACGGCGCCCGCTCAATGTCGCTGCCGTGCCGGTTGATGGCGTTCAGGTTCTGAATGGTGGTGGCATTGAGGTCCTTGCCATTAGCGGTCCCCGCGGGATAGGCCTTGGACTGCATTCGTTGCAGCATCCGCTGGATGCACCTCTTGTGCAGCAGCCATCGGATGCCCTGGCAGGCGTACCTGAGGACGATCAGGACGAGCAGGATGATCAGGAGCAGGAGGATCAGCTGCTGGTTGCTCTGGATGTTGTGTATCTCCGCCTTCAGGGGCTCGAATCTGTTGAAGGCTGAGGTTGGCATGACATTAGAAATAGTACTCAGATTTCCTATCGCTCCTAAGATTAAGATCCCTCTCCCCGGTATGCAGCTGCAGATTCGCAAAGTGAGGTGTAAATATTGACCCGGTCTATCTGTTTTATTGCAGTGGTCTCCTAGAAAGATAGCGCTCTCCCGTAACCCTAATGGACTCACGAAATGCAGTACCCCGACTAGTTTACCAAACCCAAACAGTTGAGCAAGATGTTTGTGTACTTCATAGTAACAATAAAAGCCAATGCATATGATTGGCGAATCTCAAAGTTATTAAGCACTTGTTCCCGGATGAGCTAATCCCCCCAGTAAGACCATAGCAATTACAATACAATTGAAGCCTGCTGGGAAACCCAAACAGCACTCAAAACCTGTTGAAGAGGTGAGGTAATCAGAACTCACCTGAACATTCCTTGGCGCACATCGCCGCCTGGTAGTTGTGGGAGCTGCTGTCGCAGATGGGGGCGCAGGGCTCGCAGGACTCTGCAAAGGCGGAGCAGTACTCGTCCACTGGATGGCAGACCTTCCCGTGGCAGTCCTTGCTGCCATCATTGGCCGCCGTGACCAGAGAGAAGCTGGGCAGCAGGGAGGCGCCGATGGAGAGCGACAGAGGACGCATTTCCTTGTTGGGCATGTGGTGTGCGTTGGCTGGAATGTTTCGGGGCTTCGACTATTTTCGCTACGGCTCAGCGCGGTTTACATAACCACTGGGAGGCCCCACTCTTTCTATATATTTTCCAGAGGTGCAATATATATTTTTGTTGCGATTTTTGTAACCAATCCGAGGTATGATTCATCCAGCCATAACGCACCGACGCTGACTGACTAACTTCTTTTTTTAATTGTTTTGCTTCTGGAGTCTGAGGTCTGAGTCTGTATGTGTTCGTACAAACGGGTTTGTCTTGGCCAAGTTTCACTGACTTTTTAAGTTAACTTTTTTCCTCTTTTAAAAACATATTCACTGGCTTACTTATGCCTCTGTTTACTTCACTAATCTTAACTATTTTGATAACAAATTTGAAACAAAAAATTAGATTTTAGGCACTTCCGTTCACTGTTGACGTGCGACTTCCGACGTGTTTTGGCCACTTTCAACTCGTTACTGACTGAAACGCCTCGATCGCTCGCCGGACTGTTACCAACAGTCACTCCGCACCCACACAGGTGCGTCTTAGAGCTCACACAGATACAAATACCAGCGTTTTGCTCATTGACTTGACTTTTGTTTACCTTTTTCACGTCGATTGTGGATGCGAATGTATCTCTATATCTATGCGGGGCAGGTAGCAGATACGGCCTGTATCTCTCAGATATGGGCCCTACTCGGTGCGTTTGAGTCGAAATAGTCCACTTAGGCGAGTCGCACACTTTGAACCCGGCTTGAGTTGCCGTTCGGACAGAGTTTGGACTAATAATGAAGGTGAAGATCGGCGTCGGGAGCTCAGCAAATAAAAATTGGATTCCACTCGCCTGGGATGTTTATTTACATTAGTGTGATAGGAAACTCGAGATCTGCACTTATTTGTTTACGGCTCAACATGATAACAATTCGCCTCAACAGGCATTTAGTAATTTAATTATAAAAATACCCTATAACAGTCACGTTTACAACAAGGCACGTTCATATTTTATTCAGAAATAACCAAATAATCAGAGTGTAACGTACTATTTGCCCTATACTTGTGGGTTTGATGGAAAAAATTCAACAAAAAATAGGTATTTACTGTAACCGGAAGCAGGCAAGTGTAAATTATAAAAATAAATACTTGATGTCATCTAGAAAAAAATAATAACAATGTAAAGTGCCTCTCCAAAAGGCTAAAATATTGTTGATGTTTTTATTTTAAATCATGATACCCAGTACTCGAAGAGTACAAGGGTATATTGAAGTCGTGAGAATGAATATAAAAGGAAGAAGGAATCATAAAGCATATATATTCTTAATCAGCATCATCAGGCGAGTCGATATAGTCCGTCTGTCCGTATGAACTCATTGATCTCAAAGACTATATAAGATGGAGCACATTATTACCCACCCAAATCATTAAAACTAAAATTATTAAAGTTTAGGTGGAAAAGATGAGTAACGGGTAACAAACAGTCGATAAACTCGCCGCCCTGTCTTGTTTTTTGTTGTTATTGATGTTGGCGCAAAAACCAGTTTTGAGAATGGAATTGGAGGTGGTGGAAGAGCATGCTTAGGTGGGTGTCTTTGCTAACTCAAAATTAAAAACATAAATTTAATCAAAGAAAGCAAATATTTATAAATTTTAAACATCAGGGAGGGTTAACCGTACTTAAAATAATACAAATATATGTATCCTTAAACACACATTTATGAAATTTATGAAATTACTTCAGATTTAAAAAAATGTGCCAAACTTGGCAGCACTTTTCTGCTTCCAGCCGTTCCAGTCGCTCTCTCACGAGTATCTCCAAACACTTTCCACTGCAGTACGCGCTCAGATATTTTTGTATCTCGTTTCAGTTCCAGACTGCAGTGTTATTGTTGTTTCTAGTCGCCGGATAGCCAAGCCACTCAACATCCAGCCATCCGTTCGCTGTCGACTGAGGAACCGCCGCCAGTTCGGTTCGATTGAGTGCCCGCCCGGGGTCGAGGCATGTATCTTGCGCATACAAATTGAATTGCATATTGCAGCTGTCGTTGCGCGCGTGTTGCCGATGGAAATTGTGGAATTATAACAATTATATCTCGTGTGCCAGTGTGAAAGTGAAATAGCAGGCCAGGCCTCAAGAGCGACGCAATTAAATGAAAATCGTTTTGAAGTCCATTCATTAATTGAGCTCACGCCCGCAGTATCTCTGTATCTGTATCTCGGCGGTGCGAGCGCTTCAACAAGTAAGGCCAAAACAAAAACCACTGGAGTGGAAGGAGCGTAGCGGCTTGACAAAAACAACTGGGAGCGTCCTTGAGCCCGTGATTTAAACACCTGTTCTTGAGCTGAGCCCCTCTGAGAGACTAATTCGCGGTTTTAATTAATATTCGAGACACAGCATCGAGGCGAGAGAGGGCCGGAGGGCGCGGAGAGAGATGAATAATTTCACAACCACAACTGCCGCCGCACCACCGCCAGCCACAAAGGAGTCCCTGCCCCGATCAGGACATGTTAATGAGGGTAAGACGGCCTAAGAACCAGCAACCCGATTCCAAATTCCAAATTCCAAATTGGTTGAACATGAACAATTTTGTACGGGTATTCGGATAATTGGAAATTGATTGGGTTCGAGAGTATCATGCCCCATGGAGGCCAGATAGAAGTGATTAGTTTCAGTCGGTTAGAACTGCCATTTACCTTCCAGAGATCCACAATTTGGGAGACTCGGGAGGTTCCTGTAGCTGCTAATTTGATCTTTTCTTTCAAGAGTCTTTTGTTTCTAAGAACACCAAACCAGTTTGACAATTTCGAAAAATGGTGAATTACTTCTAAGAATTTATCTCGTTAATATTCCTTGATTTCTAACATTTATTATGCCCTTAAATTCCGCCGATCGACTATATCTTTGAATTCTCAGCCAAAACAAACATTTAAGTTCCTAGAACTCCTCGAGTGTCGTCTTGAAAGTTGGAAAAAGTATCCATTGAGTCATTTGAAAACAAACACGTTTCTGGCATCTTATCACCTATGAAGTAAACCTTATATAATAATATAAAAATTTGCATAAATTGCATGTGATGGGGACATGTTACAACATTGAAAAGATCATTGAATAAGGCCAATTAATTGAAATCCGAATATAAAGCGGTCGATGACAAAGAGATTGTTGTGCAAACCGCCCCGCGACACAGTCCGCTGTTATGCTAATGAAAAAGATTGCCCAAATAAAGAAAAATAAACACGAATCTTACCCAGAAGACACGAGCTGGAAACTTTCTCGACCGACCCGCCGCCGTCACAATCGCAAGAAGTTGGCGAGTTTTTTTCCCGGGCCCCGGGGCTTCCGACTCGAATTTGGTTTTGAAAGTCTTCGTGAGACGATAAACAAAACAAAGACTGCCAGTCAGCAGCTGAGGCAGCTACATGGCGTATTCCACATAGAGCAGAAGACCAACGACCGACCGAAAGAAATTTCAGTCGAAAAATAAACAAACTCCAAGCTATATAGTTTGCTTTCGGAGGGGAGTTTGGAGAGGGGGAGTCGAGCGATCCCCTCAACCGAAAGGGAAAACGTTCACTACATTTTCTTCTTTTCTTTGGAGGTGCAAAAAATTATTACAGCCAGCACTTTCCATTTAATGATTACACAGAGAAAAAGGCAGAGAGTTGAGAACTTCTTAAATATTTGAATGAAGGTAACCTACCATTTTGAGGGAGTACCTGAGGTTTTCTCTCAGTGCATACATGCAAAAAGGCTGCGGCCGAGCATTTGTATCTTGAAGATTCAACGCGTGCAGCAGCAGCAGCTGACGGTTCGAAAAGGGGGATTTAGCAGCCGCTTCATTTGCGCCCAAGCACGCATGACAAAAGACCCCCAGAAAGCCAGGCCGGGCCTCCAACTCCTCTCCAACTCACTCGACTGCTGGCCTCTTTTTGCCCGACAAATGGAGGGGTTCTTTGGGGGCTGTGCCCGGGGGTGTCAGGGTAGGAGGACATGGGCCAGAAACAGAAACAGCAGCAGTTGCATGACGAGCCGCCTGAATGCAGTTTATTTCTTGCATTTTTTTCGCAAGCCAGGAATGATTCACTTGCCACAACGACAGGATGTGCAAGTGCCGGGAAAGAGGTCTTCTCCGGCATTTCTATGGGGATAGCACTTAAAGGAACCCCCGCCTCCGGCCCTGTCCGCTTTGTCATGGCGGTGACTGGCGGTGGCCTACAAAAAACGACTCTCAAGATGCCCAAATAATGAATCCCATCTCCAGTTTATAGTGCCCGGTTTTGAAAATGCAATTCTAAAAATAAGTGAAGATTGCAGTGCAAGTACAAATGAATTTTTGCAACATGGAGAGTGCTTGGGGCAGGGACTTCATGGAGTTCTGGAGGGAGTAAATAAACGTACAGATAGCTTCCATATTTGACAACCAAAGCAATAGTTCCAACCATTTCAAAACTACAGACATCTTAATGACCTGACTTCCTCAGAGAAAGCTCGCCTGTCTCGATTCATAAGTATTGTAGCATGAAACTGAAATGAAGCTCTTTTTTGGCTCTGAATAGACAATTATTAGCCATTCCGCTTTTTGCCACGACGACTGCATGCGCAGCTCCATTCCATCAATCAATGAAATGTGAGCCCAAACTCGCCACTTCATTTGAATGAAGTACCCATCGGATGAGGTGGTATGCCTCATCGCATGATGAACATCATAGCCTAGCCCGGCTAAGGTCAATGTAAGGCAGGCTAAATATACTTACACACACGCTCCCACACTCGCGCACCCGCTTCTTTTGTATCTGTATCTGTCAGATGCAACATTCAAATAGTCGGCATTGCGGGCCGCATTTCTCGTTCGGTGGCGGTGGCAGTGGCAGTGGCATGTTCAACAACCTTGAGTCAGGTTTTTCCACTTTCGGCGCCGCGTCTTCTTCCCTCCGTGGCTGCTGCCCCATCGGCAGTGGCAGGAGCAGCGTTGTGGCTGTTGCAAGTCGTCAAGAGTCACAACATATTTTCCTGGATATTTGGATTTTTGTGGCGGCTCTCTCATAAATTTTCCCGTCATACTGCTTTCTAATTTTGGCTTTCCACACTTGTTTAGCGTTTGATTATTATGCATAAGTAGCTGGATATGGCTTTGAGTATGAGTGTGAGTGTGAGTACGGGTGTGAGTATACCCATTATCATTCATTGGGGTTATGTAACTCTTCACGCGATCGGGGAGCCGTTGCCATTCAAGCGTGGTCATCCAACTGGCGAACTGAACTTGGCAAATCAGAGGCAGTGCATCGGGGAAATGGGAAAGCCCCAAGAGACCCAATAGGTGGAAGAAAGTAAGGTGGAGAAGCCCTTTCAGTGCAGACCTGTTGGTGGTTGGCTGGTGGCAAGCGCTGTGAACTGTAAGCCGACTGCTGCAAGGTTAATTGAGAATGGCAGGTAAATTTCCAGAGGCTTGTTTTCGCCAAATTGAATTCCTTCCACGGCAGTCTTTCGCTGGAAATATTTACTGAGCTAAGGTCTGAATAAGGTAAACAAACACGAGCAACTCAATCAACCTTAGCTCAGCTGCTTTCTTTGAAGAATTTGCACTCCTCCCTCGGCACCTGCATGGGCCACCCGCTGGCAGAGTTCAGAAGAATTCGGGCCACAAAGAAAATGAATCATACATCGTCCGACTTAGTAACCCGTTCTGCTTTTGTGGGTTTTGGTCAAGTCGATAAAATGCTTCTGTGACCCACATATTGCACCGCTCACCCTGCTTTGTTGCAAAGGTTAACAGTTCTTTTTTGGCCAAAGAACCCGTTCCAGGGCCAGCTGAATATTTTACTTCTGTCCCCCAAATGGGCAACAACAATAAATCAGCTGTCACTGTCTGGATTCCGGACTCCGGACAGCCTTCTCAATGAACAGGAAATCGAAAGAATTTCAAAATTGTCTGGCAGGCGAATTGGAATTACCAATTTCGAATGACACTGGCCATAATTTTCCTAGACGTATTGCTGAACAAATTTTTACTGCCTCGGCCATTTCCTCTCCTACCAAATGGAACATTATTTAACGGCAGCGTATGGAGTACAGTAAGATAATTTCCACACAGGTTTCTTTGTTTAATTTTTTTATTTTTTGCTGCATAATTTGTTTTCGTATTTTGCCCGCTGCCCGAATGCCTGGTGTGCATAATAAAAAGCCCCGCTTGGCAAAGGCATTATGAGGAAAAAACTGAAAGACGTAAGAACAGAATCATATGAGTATGTACACAAACTGACACTTATTCGAGACTTTGTAAGTAATATGCTGAAAGCACAAAACAGCGAATGGCAGAGATACTGTACAAGATAGCCGAAGAGGTTCATACTCTATTATAATCAGAAACTAGGCATGATTACAGTCTGTCTTGAATTCCAATATTTCCCAGAATATAACACATATGTTCAAGATTCCTAAGATCATAACTTCTGCCAATTCCACATCCCATATGATACTCGCAAATATTTTAAAAATAGTTCCAGCTCATTGCCAGCCAGAGGCTTGTATTACCGCACACCTCTAGGGTATAAACATAGTGTTGCATGTGCCAGGGGAGTGGTTTGATCCAGTTGAGAGGGGCTTGAGGGGGAGTCAAGAGGCGGGGCAAGCAGCAACCTGAGCTGAGCAATCAGGCCGAACCACTCGGCAGACCCAGCCAAGTAAAGTGCGAGTTTGCAAAAATACTTTGTGTTTCAGTTTATGCCGCGGCACGAAAAACACTCTTCCAGCCAAGTCAAACATGCCCCTGCATATAAAAATCCTCTTAGCTGCAAGCTTACCAGCACAGATGCAGCTACACAGTGGGTATGGGCAGTCAGAAATCAAACAACTAAATTGATTAAGTCCGCCGGAGTGAGGACCCTCTGTTTTTTGCTTCAAATTGCAGTTAATTGAGTGAAATCGCCACTAAACGCATTAACCGAAGGGGGCTGGGGCAGTGGGAGGTTATTGCACCCAAGGCCTGACCCATAATTCATTCATTCTGTGTTGGAGTGTTCTAATTACAAGTGCTCGCTGGCGAGGAAATCTAGGGTCGGAGTTCAAGTAATTGCCAGTTGACAGTTGGAAGTCAAAGAGCCTTTATGCGAGATACGAGCAGGGAGATAAGAAAATTATGTTAATAGGCGTTCTGGAAGGAACCTAATGGAGCTTCGAGTGTGGGAAGTCAGGGGCACAAAGGTGACAAATGGAGATAACTCCAGAGTTTCTCAGACAAAGGTTAAATCGGAAGGTAATTATAAATAGATTAGCAGATAGCAGAAGACATCTCCAATCTTATCTATTTCTGCTCACATTTTCAATCAAGTTTGTCTACTTTTTGTATCTAACTAGATACCGATTATCAATCCGATAAGTAGATGTACTTGGTGAATCAAGTAGAAACCACTTTCCCCTTTCCATAGCCTGGGACAGAGACTGAGAGTGGAGTTTCCCCCAACTGGCTGCCCCAGCTTGGTGAAATGAAATGATAAATGACAGCAACTCGCTCGCCGAACAGAACTCAGACAGCCAGACATTTTCAATTGCGTAGATCCTCTCAAAGTACACAGAAAATAATAGAAGTGACTTTGACATTTAAGTTATTTTTTCAATAAAATATTTTGGCATTCATCTACTGCTATTACAAATATGTATACAGATAGATACTTTATCATATTATACCATAGGCTATAGATATTTCTCCCAGTGTACTCGACAAAAATCAAGCTGACACAACAAACATCAAAGACCCATAAATAACCCGAAACAAACCCCAAACCATGTATGCAAGTTCTACGCACACAATTAGTGGCAAGTTTCCACCACGCTTTCGCTTATCAATGGGCTGCGATCGCTCTCTCCGCCTGGTTAAATCGATCAAAGTGTCCGGAGACGAGGCCCCATCCAGGGGGATTACAACTTCAATGGAATTCCTTTGTTTGAACCCGTTTTCCGAGCAGGGCCGATTGTGACTCATCGCATTACCAGGGGCCGGGGCCGTCAAGTGGAGCAACGGATTTTACGATCTTGGGGGGCTTCATTAGAGATTTTAGTGGTAATCTGATCGGGCAGTGACATTAGATACCTGTACTGGCATTAAGAGTAATAAGAGAGGTGATTCGAGCCACTCACAGCAGATTTTTTTCGTTTCCTCATTGCAGTTTGCAAGGAATGGCTCGTGCGGGAGGACGGCGCCCTGGCCTACAAGCTGCAGTCCCAAGAGAGTAAGTGCGGATCCCCTTTGCTCAAGACATATATAACATGACATTCTTTGCAGTTAACGACTTCTACAAGGGGAATCGGTACAGGAATGCGGTGGTCCGGGAGGACTTTCCCACAGCCCTGCACGAGCAGATCAAGGAGAAGGAGCAGGCCCAGCGCAGGGTGGATGCCTACCGGAGGCGACTGACAGAACAGTAATTATCACAGAACCCTCAAACCTGTTTCCATCTAAACCTAATCTTCCGATCTTCCCAGGGAGGAGCACGACAAGCGAGTAGCCAAAGAAATAGCCGACAAGCTGGAGCGCGATCTGCAGGAGCAGCAGCAGAAGGAGTTGCAACAGAGCGAGCTGATAGCCAAGCAGATGCAGGTGAGTTCCTTGGACATCAGAACGATCCCCCAGCTCATTAAACTGATTGCAGGAGATCTATGTGAACCTGCCTCCCGTGCCGCCACCTGCAACCCGCGACAGGAGCCGCCCGCCGCCCCGCCCCGCCAAAGCAAGTATACACCAGCAACAGCAGCAGTATCAGGCACAACAACAACAGACACACCACCTGACACTGAACAGCCTGAACCCAGAGCCGAGTACATCGCAGCAGGCTAGATACCAGCAGCAGCAACAACATCCACACTTTTCAGAAACAGACAACTATGTAGGGTTATCGCTCGCACCAAATATTGTAGATATGCCAGCCACCACTTCGGTGAACGCGGCCACCGCCATTGCGGCGGCATGCACCTCTCCCAGTAGAACTGCACAGACCCACGGCCAGCTGCTGGTGAGTGATAGCTTATCATTGCCACAGCAGCAGCCACATCACTCGCGCTCTCATCACGCACCTCAGCAGCATCCATCTACGCCGACACGTCGCCATGCCACGGCAGCAACATCCACAACATCTTCAGCCAACATACCCAGCACCTCATCCATAACTCAGCACCCACCCACTCCCCAGACTACTCTGCAGGCAGCTGACATCGACGAGCTCGTGGACTACGCCGATGTTGCTGACAGCATTCGCGACTACAACATAACAGCTGCGACACCCGCACCCGGGGAGGCAGCAACATCAGCTAGTGTTGTCGATGCAGCTGCAACACCCCTCCAGAGTCACAAGCAGCGCTCGCCGTCACACGAGAATCTCCTAAGAACCGAACCCAAATTTCAGAAGCTGTCGCCCGAAAAGTACGACCAGCTGGTGGGGAACTTCGGGCTGGGCGCCTCCGCCAAGGCGGCCGAAAGGCACATGCAACAGCACGCGGACGACATCGAGCTGTACGTTGATCCCTGCGACTATGCCAGCCTCAGGGAGATCGGGCTGCCGATGGAGGAGATCCAGGAGATGAGCAAGAAGCTCAAGCAGGAGCAGAAGGATGAGGTAAGTCGTTGGACACTCTTCTACTCCTTGACTGATATTAATCCTTGACTTTCATCAACAGCTTCTGGCTCGGCGCCTGCAGGCCATTGAGTCCAAGGACTGCGTGCGCCAGGAGCACAGGGATCGCATGCTGGCCATTGAAGCGCAGGACAAGGAGCTGGCCAAGATGCTGCAGGAGAGGGTAAGACTAATATTTTGGCTAAAAATATTTAAGCTAATCATTTGAATATTTCCAGGAGAAGGCCAAAGCGAAGCGCGCCAAGGAAAAGGCTCGTCTGAGGAAATCCCAGCAGAAGGAAGCTGCTGCCAATGGAAACGGAAACGGGAGCCTGCTCTGTGGCACCAACTCGCATTGTGGACCTCTGCTCGCCCTGCCCCAGGACTGCCTCTCCGGCACTAATGGCAATCACCCTGAGATCGACGTGGAGGCCTACTCGAATCCCATCGATGTCCTGAATAACAGTCGCGAGCAGCGCCACCACAACGGAACCCTGACGAATGGCAGCCTCAACAGAGAGAGCGGAGGCTCCAATCACAGTTCCATGCAGCGGCAGCATCAGCAGCAGAGGAACTTGCCACCCACCAGGGGAGAGGACGACATCTACACACTGCCAGTGGATAACTGCCGGCCAGGACAGCGGCCCGTGTCGCTGCACATGGCAGCGGAGCAGGTGCAGCAGATGCAGGCTCACAATTCCATGACGCGGTTAGTGAGAAATTCAAGAAATACAACTCCAACTTTATTTTTTTATTCATCTGTGATTGTAATACTATAATGTACATCCTATATCGCAGATCCGAGCACTATGGCTCCGAGGCTGGCTCGCACGACAGCTCCCATCACAGCGGCCAAGACATAGCGCCCCACATAAAGTACTCCAAGTCCGGAAATTTTGGTATATATGTATTTAACGCCCTCCGTATATGGCATCGCTATATATTGACATAACTCTCTCGAACAGATCAGAGCGCCAGTCCCACGCCGCCTTACATGCCGATTCAGGGTACTCGACGATCAAATTCAAGTGAAGATCGTAAGAAGAAGTCGAAGGACAACAAGTGCACGCATCAGTGAACCATGACCATTCTACGATGAATATCGTAATATTTTTTACCTTCTCGACAATGAAATTGTTCAGATCATGCTCTTGTTTCTCATCTTTCTCATATTGTATCTGTATCACTAGAATCACTAGAAGTAGTATGTAGTCTTAAATATAATAAAATAATGTAAAGCGCAGTGAGGAGTTTTATTTATTGGGATTGGCTGGGAATAGGAGGGCTGCTCCACCTCTGCAACATTCTGCGAAAGAGACAGGAATTATTTATAAATGCAATTCTCATAACTGGTAAAGACTTAGCCCCGTGAATAAATTTTCTACTTACTGCCAACTGTAACTGTGGACCCTTGGCTCTCGGATTGCTTTATCTTTTTTATTAACATCAGCAAGTTTGCGTCCAATACCGGAGATCAAAACTTGTGAAACTGGTATTAAAAGTCACAAGTTAGGGTCTCAGGGAATCAGCCATACAAACATTTGCACATGTCACCAATACCAATATTTACATGCGCCCGGCGGATGCATTTGCTTGGCGAATGCCGACTCCCGATCGAGCTGGCTGGAGTTTGGTTCATAGCACTTTTCTCAACAATAATTCTTTGCATAAATCATTCTATATCACATCACCACTTATGGCTCGTATGGCTTCGATTCCACATAGAACTCCATGGGGGGGATTTTCAAATCAAATGCGGCTTATTGTCAAGCAAAGAAAGCTAGCACATTGTATAGTACGATTCTTAGTTGCTACTATACAACCTACTACCTCAATTTGCCAGAGAGAAAAAGGTCCTTGGTGTAGTCCTTTTTGCTGGGTGGTAAGGTCTTGAAGGGGTTTCTGTTCAGGGTGCACTCATTGGGTCGGTTTTTGGTAAATCAAATAATGTCGAAAATAAAGTCAATGGGAAGAAATCATAATGGGCAGTGTGGAAGTCAATTGGAGTTACTGAGTGATTATGGATTCGTTTCATCCAGAATTTCTTTTCAATTTATATCCTTTTTGTGTTTAGTTACAGTTTAGTTTGTTGGGTTATTTGATTGATTGTTTTATGACCGCGTCGTCTCCCGTTGTGACACATTCGATTGATTTTGTTGCCAAAAACCAGTTGTTTGCATTGACAGACTCCCATAATGCCGGTCTTGTAACAGATAAAAAACAGCACAAGTTCGGATTTACGGGTTTCTGTTAATGGTCCATATGTAAGTATGCACCATTTGAGTTGGATTACAAATCCTTTATATCCTGCGATGGTCTCCGGCCGAGGGGAAGAGAGTCAGCCACCCCTTGGTGGAGGGGAAACATGTTGAACCCATTTGATTATGTTGTGAAATTCCTGCAGGCCATCCCAATGGGCTTCCAAGGACTCTCTGAGTCATCTGCAAATAATGTTTAAATTTTAAAAACTATTTAAAGGATAACAAAACATATTTACGAATTTTTGGCTCATCTTCTAATAGACCTCATAGACCTCTTGGGAATCTGAAATAAAAGAAGTAAATTATTTTCAAGTCAAAACTGAGTTTCTCTAATGTCCTTTAAGGATACCATGGTTTCAGGTATTTACATCTATTGTTTATTCCTCTTTCCCCCCCTCACATCGGCAGGCCCACTCGCAAAAACAATTCCACTTGACTTGGCCTAATCCTCAATCCGCAATCCCCCACAGATTCGCCTCTCCGGCCACGTAAGCCGATCGCCCGCTGCAGTTCGATTCAATTTGCAACAAAGGAAAGCCAGCGAGAGAGCTGCCAGAATTGCATTACCAATTCAACTCTTGGCCGTGGCCAAAACCAAAAAACACGAAAAAATAGTTAGTCGCGAAAGTATGGTCGTGGGTGTATAGTCGGGGGAGACTGCCACATACATAATGCATGTATAGTGCCGATATATGTGCGGATATAGATGGATAGTGGGCAGTGGATGGATGGTGGATAGTGAGGAAACGTTGCTGCAGCTGAAGCTCAGAACCGAAACTGAGGCTGAACCTGAAGCTATAGCTATGCCACTATGCTCGGCTGAGCGGCGGCAGAGCGGCGACTGCGGCTGTATCTATCGAGTGGAGTGTTTTGGCTACATCGGGTCGGTGTGGTATGTGTGTTGCCATTGCCACGGACGGCTTGTTGTTCGGAGTTTGCAGCAAGCAGAAAGCAGGCAGAAGCCAGAAGGCAGCAAGCAGTTCCCAGCTCTGAGACCCAGGCTGCAGCATACATATGTACTGTGATGCTCCATCCAGCCTTCAGAGTCAGTCTTCACCCATTGGCCTGCCACTCTTCCACATGTTTTTCCATGCTTCTTTCGGCGTTTTGCTTTTGCTGATGGCTCTGACTTTGGCTTTGGCATTCGGTGGTAGCACATCCACATCCACACACAGATCCGGAACACAGAGACACCCGTCGTCGGTCGGGTCGTCTGGAGCGCAGTTCGTTGGCTGTACCTATTTTCGCGTATTCCAGCCAGGACCTGCCTCAACAATTTCACAGCAGACAGCGCCAGCAGACGCTACACACGCACACCGATGCACTCGTCCACCAATACACCCATCCAGAGGGGCGCTTTCTGGTTTCCTTCCTACTTCTGGCGCTGCTGCTGCTGCTGCCACTGCCACTGCTGCTGCCGCGGCCATAAAAACCGGTAACAGCCGGCAGAGCAGCGCTGCAACAGCATAACTGAGCACTGAGAGCTTCCCAATTGTTTTTGCACAATGCCGTTTTTTGCAACCCGTTCGATTCTCTTTGGCTCTCTTAGGTCCCCCTAGGTGTTTCTCTTTGTGTCTTTGTTTACTTTCCTAAAAGCCAGTTAAAAGCAATTTATTAACAACAAAACTCTACAAGAAGGCATAAAGGACAATATTTGGTAAAAATGCCAGCTTTATGTTATAAAAGTTATAAAAAAATATAATTTTGTGGAAAATATTTTAGGAATTATATTCTTTATGATCTACATTTTCATTATTTTCATGTTTAAACATGTTTACAATATTCTAAGAAACTCTATAAGCAAGTCTTTTAAAATATTACTCATACGCCCTGTTTAACAAGTTTTGTGAAGAAAATGAAACACCAGAATATACCATTTAAGTGTCTGAAATGTTTTTTTAATTAAAAGGATTAAATATTAAACAAAAATAAATTCAATCTAATAAAAAATATCCTTTTGAAGTCAATGGCCTTAAAAAATATCACTCATACGCCCGATATAAATCTTTGCATTAATTTCAATTAATTTGTTTGCCGCCATTTTTAATTTGTGGCATAAATCACTTTTGTGCAGAGGGGTCTGAACTCCCCACTCCCCCCCCTCAGAGTCATTAATCAAATATATATTTTCATTTGTGTCCTGTTGGCGGAATGCAATGATCTGGAAACTGTTTGCTTTTCTTTCCTCCAATCGAACTTTAGTCATTAATTCTCATTTATCTCGGGGAGTGCGATTTAAATTATTTTTTTATAAAAAAATACCACAGGGAAGGGGGTTAATACTAAAAGGATTAAAGGATCAAAGTGAATCAGGAAAACATCAAGTATATGGCGTTAAGAAAAATAGTATCTCTCCACCACAAAAAAAAACCAAGGCCAAAGCTCCAATGCCACTCACCCACACACTGGCAGCGAGCCACCCACACACATGCCCGCCACAGCACCTATGCAGTTGCACAAAATTATGCAACACGCCGCAGCTCTTAGCCACTCTTCGGCGGACTCTCTTCTGGGGGCTGGCTCTCCCTGCGGAGAGTTCTCTCTGCGTTTGTTGATTTCCACTCAATACCATTGTCATGGGCGCAAAAAAAATGCTGAGGGGGGGGCCAGGTGGGGCAGAGTCGACATCATGCAACCAATTCAATTAGACGCTGCTTGGCCTTCGCAGCTCCGCTTGCTACCCACTTTCGTGCCACAGACAACAACAAACAACAAACACGGAGTGGAGTTGCGCGATGGCAACCCTACCGTTGGGCCGTCGATGGGGAAACTCTGGCGAGAGAGTCGCGCTGAGGCGAGAGTCGGTTGCAAAATGCAGAGTTGATTAACCTTTGGGCGTTCTGTTTTGCAACTCCATTCGTGAAGCTGCTCCGATTTAAATGCTTGCCCCCATGTGTGTGTGTGTGTTTGTGTGTGTGTTTGTGTGGGTTATGTGTCTCCTCTCTTCTTCTTTCCAAAGTGTGAGTGTGTGTGTGTGTCTTGTTCGCAGCCATGTTAGCAGCCATTTTTAATAGCCATATACGATGGGATCCAACGGAGGAGAGTCTTCAGCGGAGGCCGAGATTTAAGCCCAATTCGGATTATTCTTCTTCTTTTAAGCCAAGCCACCTAACTCCTTTTGGAAGACAAAATTTAAGACAAATTCTAATTCCAATAGTCTTTTCTGTAATCGAATTCATTCAAGTTCTTAGTTTTTTTTGGACTATAGGAGTACTCCTTGTTGTGTCCTTCCCCCAGCACCCTCTATGATGGGTCTCCCATGTCAACTTCCTGCCTTTCTGTCCTCTGTCCTCAACAGTGTTGGTAATTGTAATTGAAATTTGGCGTTGAAGCGAGTAAATGCTCGCTCTCGCAGCCCACTCCCCCCCAGCACTCTCTCTCTCTCTCTCTGGCCTCCTCCCACCATGCCACATGCCTGCATTTTTATTACAGTTGCCGCTTTTTGGGCAAAAGTTGTTTTGGCGTTTGCTTTCCGCTGCGTTTCGCTACACTCTTCCTGTTTGTTGGTGTGGGTCATGGCTGATTCTGTTTCGGTTTCTGTTTTTTGTTTTTTGTATTTTGTTGTTTTTGCTTTTTGTCTTTTTTTGCTGCCGCGTCATGCTACGGCTCCTTCTATTCCGCTTCATTTTCTTCTTTTTGGCTTTGGCTTTGGGTACGTTGACTGCTCCTTTTTATGGCCGAGTCTGGGTCTGGGTCTGGCTGGTTTTATTTTCCTGGCCAACAGCACTTGCTTGTTTTGACGGCTCTTTGGTGCTTCCTCTTGGCCGGTGGCTGCGGGCAGCAAATTGTGCAATATTTTTGTCGCCCGGCCTTTGTGCAATTAAATCATATGGCCTGTGACGCGTGTCTCTGCCACAAAGACTTGCCCCATCCGTGGGATAAATAGCTTTTCTGATCAGAGAACGATCTGTCTTGCCCGCAAGCGAGGCCATTAAATAAATCTAAATGGATCGATCCCAAAGGGTCTCCCTACCTGGGCCTGGGCTCGGGTCCGGGCCCTTGCAACCTGTTCCTCGTCCTCGGCCAGACGAAGAAGTGTATCTTCGCCTGCGATTTGTATCTTGGCATTCGTATCTCTTATTGGCTGCTGTTTATTTGCTCGCTGCGTTCGCTTATTGAGTTTGAGTTTGCTTTATGTCTGGGGCAAGGCACGGCGGAGGCAAAGACGGTGGCGGAGGCGAAGGCGTTCAATGAACTCCAAGAAAACTCTGCAACTCCGAGGCAAGGCAGACAATCGCTTCTGCAGTCCCTTCCCTACAGTTTCGTTTTTTTGGAGTTTGTCGCAAAAGCTTTGTAATCGGAGGGGAGAGAGGGGGGAATAATTAATCCTCTATTTTTATTTTGTTTCATTCATAAACTCAATAAGTAAAAAGTTTCAAAAAAATTAAATTTAAGAAGCAAAAAACGAAGCATCTCTGAAGATATTGCAACAACTTTTGTGGCAACAATGAAGAAGAAAGATAAGCAGCAGAGTAATTTTTTGCGAGTCGCTTCCTTAATATAATTTCGCACAAACAAACACACTGGCTTTAGCGTGAGGCAAGTGAGGCAAGCCAGAGAGAGAGGCACACGTGAGCAGCCAGACAGCAGGCTGCCTCATGTGGCAGGGCCAATGTGGAATAGCGTAGAATGACGTAGTCGAAGGAGAAACGGCAGCACATAAGCGACGCCGGCAGCACAGCAGCAACATGCAATTTCAAAGGTCAATGACACGCAACTTGCAGCGCCGCAGCAGCGCCGCACCAAAGCAGCAGCGCAGCAAAGAGCGCAAGCAAAAACAGAGAGAGCAAACACGAAAGCTTTCCCCTTTTTGGCGTTCTCTTCGCTCGTCTCTTAAGTCACTGCATTTGCATTTTATTTTATTTGTTTTCAATTGAAATCGAGTACAGGTAGAATAGCACGTCTTTTTTTTTTATAAAAACTAATCTTTATATTTTATTTTAATTATTTTTTAAATATCTGTAGTGTTTTTTAGGCTTCCCTTGAAGATCATGTGTTTTCGCAAGCTCTTATTTTATTTTTATTTTTTTGCCACCCGCTGACGATTTCATTCATTTTACAAACACACTCTCGCACTCTCACACACAGAGGCAGACAGGAAATACGCGCAGCTTACACACATTTGTTGCTGTTGTTGCAGTGGCTCTTGTTTTTGTTGCTGCTCTTGGTTTTCGGTGTCTGTAATTTCTCATTGTTGCTGATTGCAAGCCCTCGAGTCGCCTTTATCCAGTGCCCACCCACATGTGCCACAAATTACTTTTAAACATTTCCATGAGCCCCGCAGAGGGCGGGGGCGAGAAGAATCCAAAGAAAGAGAGCCTCGGAGTGAGTTATGGGCCGAGGAGACCCAATTCTTCTCTGGCTTCCACCTCTGCGAATAGCAACCATAAATTATGCACAAAATTGCAATTATTTCCATTAAGAATGCTCTTTTCATAGTTCCCCAAAGTAAAGTTTGTCGGAAGAAGTGTTGGAAAGTGCTTAAAGTTTCAAAAATTAAAATATATGAGCCCTGGAAATAGGTCAAGTGTCCCTAAAATTAACCATTAAATATGTGTGGTAATCATAGAAGACTATTTTATTCAAACGTGACCACAATACCTTGCCACAAAACACAACAAAGCCGCAACAACGAACAGAAAGGGGAAACACGAAAAGATTGAGCCAAAAGTTAGGTTAGGTTAGGGACGCCACATGCAATAAAGCAGGAGCGGCGCTTAGGGGGGCACGAGGTGGCGGGCCAAACGGGTTCAAAATCCTATGCAACATGGCAACTAAACAAAAGCCAGAAGGTAGACGAACCAAAGTCGCAGCGCATCAAGAATCCAATAGAGCGTTACGGAAGGGGGCTTGCAAAAAAAAAAGGGGGCAGGGGCAGGGGCGGAGTGCGGGGAGTATCAGAAGAATGCGAATATGTGCAGGGGGAGCCAAATGCAGCAGGAGAGGGCGGGTGGCAGAGGCGGGAATGCAAAAAGAGCGGGAAGCAGTGGCAGAAACTCGTTTTATGAACGTTGCAAGAAATAAGTGCAACGTCACTTGGGAAAAGGGAAGACTGGGCGCTGAAGAGAAGAAAGCCAAGGGGAGCGAGGATCGCTTGGAGTTCCAAAACCTGATTATCATCGACTATCGACTTAAACGAAGGGTCTGGAATCCAAACTTAATACTCTGGCATTAGAAACTTTAAGTTCAGATCTTCAGAAAAGTTTAATTTTTAATTTATTTCGGAGTGATGTGTTTTTCTCTGTGTATCCCCCTTTAGCTGCTTTAGTTCTCCTCCTTTTTTAAGCCCCTGAGCTGCACACGAAGGCGACTTAGTCCAATTAGCGAACGAAGCTAATGCAAACACAGATCTAATTACGCATACGCCCCATTGTCCAGCAAACAAATTCAAGGAGCCGCAGCCGCGGTGGCGAGGAAAAAGTGTCTGCCGACCGGTTTCAGATCTCTCACTTCTTGTATTATTATTATTACTTTTTCCCGAGGCTCCTCCCCAGTCTCCTGGCGGCCTGTTCGAGGCAGCTGCCAATTAGCTGCAACTTTTTTCTTTCAGCATGAAAGGGTATTCCGGGGAAAGTCTATTGGTTGAAGACTTCAAGCTATACTTGCTCCGAGAAATTAAATATCTTATACCTATAGTTACCATCCAATAGCAGTCTTTGAATAATATTTTAATACATGTCCATCGGAAAGAGTATCTCCAAGACCATGTCCCTGTGTTACTTTTCTCTCCAAGGGCTGCCCCTTTCACCAAACTTAAAACCTTCGCCGAACTGCACTTGTTCTTCAATCCGAGCTGTCTTCTTTCTTCCACTTTGTTGCTGGAGCATTCAATTGGCTTCCTTGGCGAACTTCCGCCTTCGCTCCCAGTTCGTCCAGTTCGGTTCAGTTGGAGTTCATTTCGGTTTTTGTTGTTGGCTCGTTTCGGGCCAGTTCTTTAGAAGTTTCTTCTTAGCTGCCGGCATAAATTAGTTGTACCGTTAAACAGAGAGACTGGGGCAAGTGGCAAGAGGGGCAGGCAAGGCATCCACCATATAATTTCCGAACAATTTCAACAAACTGCAACGTGCAATGGCGACTTTAAATGCGATTTGCTGTTTTATCAAAGTAAAATTTTCGAAAATTAGGGTTACATTCTTCGAGAGGGGATTCGACACAGCCTGAAGGGAAGTTTCAACCAAAAAAATATGTTTTTCAAAAGTCAGTTTTAAATGAGCTGGGAGGAGATTGTTTTCGCGTTAATTTAACATTTTTCTCATTCAAGTAGCCATTCCCATTCCAGGGAGCCCCTAGTCCACTAAACAATTACGATTTTTGTTGCTGTAGTGGTGTCTGGCATAGGAATGTTCTCTATAATTTATCGCCGTTCGCCGCAATTGTTGACTCATCTCGAATTACACAATTAAGAAATGGGTTGAAAACTATACTGATGAAATAGCTCATCAAATTTGATGTTAGCTTGCATCAAGGAACCACAAAGAACCGAAGGCCTCAGGGACTACAGGGGAATATTATTTCGGATAGTGCTCTCTTTCTATATTTTCCTAATGAGTAACAGTTGGTTGGTGGCCAGGCTGGTGCTTCTATGCCTCTGTGGCGCGGATAAGCTGCCTGTGTCTGGAAATGTGTGTCACAGAGGATGACATAATTCAAAGTGAAACGGATGACATTCATTACGATGCATTTGAGCGTCAGAGTACTGCCTCTGTACGAATGGAAAAATGTTGCAAATTGCAGAGCAGACAGAGCCAACCCTTTGTGTCACTCGACCAGAATACAATCTACGTGTCTTCACGTCCCTCTGCCCTTTCCTGCCCTGCCTTCTGGCGAGGACTCCCCCTCGGTGCGATGGTCATGCTCTGAATACGTCGCTTCAGGTACAGTTATGGGACCCTTTCTTGGGGTGATCCTCCAGGACATGCGCACTCAACTGGCCAGGAACCTGGTCTTTACTTGAGGTAGCCAAGGGTTAAGTGGCAGAGTCATAGCCATTTGTAATTGATGACTCAGCAGGTGCACCTGCTTTGTCATTTTCTGACGTCCAACACGGCGTATACTTGATAGTTTCCCTTTTGTGGTTAAATCCAAGTCTTTAATAATCAGTTATTAAGAGACTCCCCTCTGGCTAATTAGTAGACTCTATAGTTTCATAATTTTCTGGAATTCATTGAATTTTTATCCCTTAATCCCCTTGAATCCCCATGCTCCTCCTCTGGCAGAAGGAACTTGGCCAAAGACTGGAAAAAGGAGGCTTTAATTGTGGCCTAAGCTGCTTAGCACAAACGAGCTCACATGCCGCCAGCCCACCTCACCACCTCCCACCATCATAGTTCCGCAGATGCAGCTGGCAAAGAGGAGCCAGAGAACGCATTCTATAGATACACAAAAAAGAGGCAAGTACATGGACTTGACTCAGTGCGAGATAAGCGAGCTCGAGGGGGAGTAGTTGCATTGTTGTTGCGGCTAGTTTTTGTATGAATTTTTTTTCGCCGAGTACTCTCTGCCTTCTTTATATTTTTGCAGTTTGCTTCCTCCTGGCGACAGTGCGGCAGAGACCAGGGGGTGGGGGCGGGGGGTTAGGCGATGGAGAGGCCGCCATTGCTGGCTAGGTTCGGCATCTCGACGCACGACGATGATGCGATGACGTCGTTTCCATGGCTGCCATGCCAGAGTACAGTCATAGAAGGGGGCGCCGAGAGACAGCGAGAGGTGCAGAAAGTGAGGCAAAACTTTATATAGACGACGCATCGCATGCATAAAATACAGAATTCCTTTTAAAGCGCTAAACTGCATCCGATAGATACAAAGACGCACACACACTCACAGCCCACTCTGGCTGTATCTGTATCTGCGGCTGTGGGTTTCGCTCTGTGTACTTGCACTGTGCTGCCCATATTTACTGAAAATTCAATTTGCAAACATTTTACGCTGCCTTTTGTTTGCTCAAGTTTCAATTGCTTTTCTTTTTATCATCCCACTCCATCCCACAGTCTTTATTGCTCGTTTCTTACTCCCATTTAGGGTTAAACTCTCTGGAAACTATTCCAGAGATTATTTCAAGCCAAACTATCCGGAGCTGGCGAGTGCCCTTGCCCGTCACTTGATATCATATCGCAGTTGTTGGGTAAACAGGCCTCCAATTATGAAAGCCAACTGCAATATGATTCCTCATAATCGCCCAAGGTTAGGCACTTCCCCCAACTGCAGTAAACTAATTTGAATTGAAACCGATGTTGAGTATTTTTGATGAAAACAATGGAATTAGCCGACCAGCCAGCCACTCTATGTCACAAGTTGCTGTGACAGCTGAGTGGGAGTTGCACTCACACAGCGGCAGGATGCACAAAATCAATGTCAAAGCCTGCTGAGTCCACCCAGCAAGGACATGGACCAGTGCGAAACAGCGAACTGCAAACAAAATCAACGCTTGACTGGCGACATATGCGATGGAGCCTCTCCTCCCAGCTCCCCCGACTGGTTTCCAGCTGCGACGACTGCTGGACTCCTGCTGGGAGCTGGGAGCTGGGCGATGGAAGCTAGGATCCAGGAGATGCAGGAATAGTTCCCCAGCAATGTTAGTTCAAGGGCGGAATCAAGGCTGAGCTCGGTTTGGAGCCCTTCTATAAATAGCCCCTCTCTCTGTCTGGCTCGCTCTTTCGCTCGGGCTAGTTCTCACCACACGGCGTATACGCAATAGCGAAACTCACCACGGGCAAAAAGAATGAATGCATGTCTTGTCCTTCGGGCTTCGTTCGGTCCTTGTTGGTAGCATTGTTGCATGCGGCTTGGCATCCTCTTTGCACTTGAACCATTGTCCTTTGGCACTGCCACCCAGCTCCCAGCTTTCTATCCTTCCCTTTCCTTCGCACAAAAATGGGGAAAAAAACACTAAAAACTGAATTTCAAGAGCACTAATGGAAGTGGATTTCTGGCTTCCAAGGAGGTTTTTTGTAAATTATTTATTCATTTTTCTAGGAATCTAGGGGGAATAGGAGTAGGAATCTTCTTAAAGGATTGTGACTCAAAACAAGAGTAGGCAACCCTATTTATAGGAACTGGATCTAACCTCAGAATTAATAAATAATTTAAATAACTGAGTAGCTCCTTTGAAGATCATTGTTTTAAGCTGGAAGAGCATCATCTTTATTGAAAGCCCCCGATTAATCCCCTTTATCAGCTCAGGCCGGAGTGCATTCAACTGCCGTTGGCATGACTCGTTTTCCGCAAAAATGGAAAACAAAAAAAATGGGAAAATGCTTTCCAGCCCCTCACATCCTGGCGCAAAATGTCTTTTAAAAGGTGCCATTATTTGCCAAATTGCTTATAAAGTGATTTTCCAATTTGAATTATTTTTTAGTGTTTCTCGCAGCTGCTGCTTCTTCCAGAGCGAGCGAACAAAAGCGCACCAACACAGCCGCAAGATCGGTGTGGTGTGTGTGTGTGTGCACACTGTTCTTTTTTTTTTTTCAGTGTTCATGTGCATGCGCAGTGCAATTTTCAGGTTATTGTTGTTGTTCGTAGGGCCTGTTGTTGCTGTTGCCCTGCACTTTGCTTCTTGGTGGGTTGCAGAGCGTGCTAGTGTTAGTGTGTGTGTGTGTGAGAGAGAGGCACCTCTGTGTGGGTATGACTTCATTTCCTTTGTCGTAGGTCATCGTCAATTGCGGAGAAAATGCGTTTTAATTGCCTTTAATATATTTTTTTTTTCCTTAATCGCGGTTTGGAGAGTTTCAAATATTAATTTTGAGTTCGATTTTGATTGTTTTTGAAACACGAATGACTTTTTTTCGAAGTTTTCGGTTAGATGAGGTCCTTAAACTTGCAGAACTTTTAATTTATTTCAACTCTAGGTTGTTATTCGCACTAATAATCCTTAGTCCTTGCTTCCCGGGCACAGTTCTAGTTTGAAATTCAGTCAAGTTCATGGAGAAGGCCGGTTATTGTTTTATATTTTTCCATTTTTTGGCACTCACACTTCTTGGCTTTAGTCAGCTCGGATTCACAGATATTTATGGACTTTTTTGTTTAATTTTTTACTAGTTTTTGCTGCTGTTGCACTTCGTCGCTGTTCATTTCAAAGTCGCGCTGCACACTGACAGAAGGGTAGAGAACTTTTTTCCAACGCATTTGGCCGGCAGGGTTGCCACCATCGCCGAAAAGCCCCCACACGAAAAACGGAAAAAAATAAAATTAAAATCGAGAGACGGGGCAGAAATGGCAATAAAAGCGAATGAATCGCACCAAGTGCATCCAATGCACACACATGCAGATGACGAGATGTGGGCCGAGGGGGAGCCCCCGAGGGGGAGGGGGCAAGCCGGCCGCTTTTTGCGTGGCAATTTGTTTGTGTGTATTGCAATTTCAGAGTGCACTCTCCGCGGCTCTCCATGCCGCTCCGCTCTCTCTCTCCCCACACGAAATACTTAAGATTTAAACTACTGTACGTGTGTGTGTGTATTTTTGAAAATTATTTTCCCCTTTGTAGTCTTTAATCGAGTCGTTTCTTCGGCCTCAGTCTGCTTACCATTGTTGTCAAAGCTTTTAAATATTTATTCGCACTGCGGCATGCACCTGTCAAATGCAAATTTTGTGAAAACAACGAAAATTTCCCGAAGAATCGAACAATTCCGCACGAGTTGCAGTGTAACCCACACACTCACACCAGCACAATGCCAGAAACAGATATTCGCAAAAACCGAAAGAAGAAAGAGCGCGAACCGCGATCCGCCATGTGCAACGGAACTTTTGCAAATGAAATGCAATTTTAAATTCGCAGCGAAAGAAAGCCACAAAAGAAAGTTGAGACGTCGACGTCGACTGCGACGCCGGCGACCATTGCAAAAAGTGATGGAATGGCGGGCAGCAACAACAACAAGGGCAGAATGAGTTTGCAAAAAAGAGAGGACGCAGCTTGCAGTTTCTCTTAATCAGGTGGAAGTGGCTCTTCAAGTATTTGCTTTAATTTTTTTATTACGGAGTTTAAATGATGCAAAGTTTAAAATAACATTTATTTTAAAGGTTTTGTAAAATTTAGTTTAAAATTAGCCATAAAAAAAGGTTTTAAAAATATTTTCATCAAACTAAAAGTCTATCTTATGATTGAAATTTTGATTGAAATTTTTAAATTATTATTAACTAAGAAGCTAATTACCGCCAATCCTTTAATTTTTCAACTCGAAATTTATACTCCGGATATTGGATAATTCGAAATTAAATCATAGACACAAACCCCCAGTTTCGTAACATTCAGCTTTTTCATGCGATTTAGCTGGATCGTGTCTGAATGAGACCTTCTGGCAACACTCCAAAGGTGCTATCTGGCAATACGGCTCGGAACCCAGCTCTGCGAATCGGAATTCAATAATATATTGAATTTATTAATTAAAAACGAACACCGCGAGAATGGCATCCATCCTGAGGACTGGCAAGCTGCTGCGCTACTTCGCCGGCTTCACCCGCAACGTGGTCGTGAACTCGGTGCGGGAGAGCGAATCCAACAACCTGCTGAACAATGCGCCCTGCATGTGCGGCCACTTCCAGAAGTAAGTAGAAACCCCCGAGCCGGCATTACGCAATGCACGTGTGGATTTATGTAAATAGAGGGAGGGAATAGGAGTTCCACAGGGATTGGCACTCCCAGATGGAGCTACATCTCTCACAAATGCTATGCTCTTTGGTAACATGGTGCTCCCAGTTTTTACATAACCTCAGCAGGGGGAGCAGAAACCGAAAACACATTTTCTCTGAGACTTTTTAACGTTCCTTTATAATAACTTTCTCCTCTTCCAGCGGCTTTGCCACCAATGCCGCCGCCAAGGCCGAGCTGAGCTTGGACAAGCAGATCCGCCGCCTGGACCAGGATGTTCGCCGGGTGGGACGCATCTCCCGGCGCGATCTGGAGGAGGTGCTCGACGAGATTCGCACGCACAGGACCGCCACCAGCTCACAGTCCCTGATGGTGATCCGCTGCTGTGGCAACCTGGTGCCTGAGGAGCTGCCCGAGGTGAGGACGGCGCTGGTCCAGGAGATCTGGAAGACTCTGAACGCCCTCAACGTGCCCATGGACATCTCGCACTACAACGCCCTGCTGCGGGTGTATCTGGAGAACGAGCACGGCTTCGCCCCCACAGAGTTTCTGGCGGAGATTGAGGCCAAGGGAATCGAGCCGAACAGGGTCACCTATCAGCGTCTGATAGCTCGTTACTGCCAGCTGGGAGACATCGATGGGGCCACCAGGATCCTGGAGTTCATGCGCGCCAAGAGCCTGCCGGTCAACGAGAATGTGTTCAACTCGCTGATCCTGGGACACTCGCAGGTGGGTGTGTCAGGTGTGGTCCTTAAAGTCTTGATTCCCTAACTCTTTCCTTTGCAGGCCAACGATCTGGAGTCGGCCAAGGGCATCCTTGGAGTGATGAAGCAAGCTGGACTCGAGCCCAGCGCCGATACCTACACCACCTTGTTGTGTGCCTTTGCGCGGCACGGAGACCTGGCGGCGATCAAGGAAACCCTAGCCGAATGCGAACAGAAGGAGATTATCCTGCTCGACAAGGACCTGCTGGACATCATCTACACCCTGACCATTCACGGCAATGGAGAGAGTGTGGACGAGCTGCTGACCAAGCTGCGAATCTCGCCGGGCTTCAATCAGGACGCCGTCAACGTGATCCTGCGCCTGGTAAACAAAGGTCAGGAGGATGTCGGTCTGAAGCTGCTGCGCGTGATGCCGCGGAGCAACCGCGTCAACGGAGAGCCCATAGATGTGGGTGCCTTCTTCATTCGCCAAATGGTGAAGGCAAACCGGCCGGTTGAGAAGATCCTTGCGATCTGCAAGGCTCTCCAGACAGAGGGCCTCAACCCCAAGGCCCTCACCATCGCCACTGAGGCGGGGCTGACCAACGGGGCTGTCAACAATGCCTTGCCCCTGCTCCAGGAAATGAAGAGCGCCGGCTTGCCCATCAGACAGCACTACTTCTGGCCCCTAATCTGCTCCGTAGAATCCAACCAGGTACTGGACGTCGTGCGTCGCATGCAGCAGGAGTTCTCCGTGTTCCCCAACTCGGAAACCATCAGGGAATATGTTATTCCGAACCTGAAGGAGAAGAACTGGGAGCGCGTGGTCACCGCCTTGAGGGACGCTGGCGTGCCCAACTCCACGGCTGTCACCTCGGCAGTCTACGCCGCCCTGGCGACTCACAACATATCTGAGGCGGCCAAGATAATGGAACAGAACAGAGCCTACTACCTGCCATTCCTCTTCCGACAACCGCTGATCCTGGCCCTCAGCCACACGAACGACTACAGCTCCTTCATCCGCTGCGTGCGACAAATCCACGAGGGATTGCAGCTTCGCCAAGGCAAGGAGGAGGAGGCGGAGGCCGAGCAGGGAGGCGAGGCAGTGGCGGCAGTTTCGGAAAAGGCTACGCCCGATGTGGTGGGCTCCATCGTCCAGGAAGCAGCCACCTACTTCCGGCGGGAGCGCGTGGCTACGCTGGAGAAAATCCTCAAGGGACTGCTCAAGCAGGGCTTGTCCATCAGCAGCCAGAAGGCCACACTGATATCCGAGCAACTAGGCGGTGAGCTGACTCCCAGGATCTCCGAACTGCTCGGCAAACTGAGCTCTGGGGAATTGGTGCCTGTTCCTTTGCCGAATAGTGGAAAGCGGAGCCTGGACTCGCTCTCCATCGATGGTGAGTTCTAGAAACTATGTTTGGAGACTATACTTAACCTTTTTCCAACCCCAGAACTCGAACGCTTCATTGCCAATGTGGAAGCCAAGGGAGACAATGCCAACAACATCAAGCGCCAGCTGTTGAACGCCTGCTTCCGCTCCCAGAACATCGAGAAGACCCTCCAGGTGATTGGGAAACTCGAGTCGGAGAAGTTCCAGATCCCTGCGGGTATCTACGCCCAGCTCATCGATCTCTACACTCACCACAAACGCAGCTCCGAGGCCCTGGAGACCTACGGCCAGCTGAAGGCCAAGGACGCCAGCTTCAAGTTGGACAACCTCAAGGCCGTTCGTCTGGCGGACCTCTTGTTGCAGGAGGAACGCGATGATGCAGCCTTCCAGGTCCTTGAGGACAACAAAAAGGATGCTCCTGTGAGCGAGTCTGAAGGAAGCTTCAACTACGTGACCACCGCGTGGCGCACCCTGAATTCCCTTGCGGAAGCTGGTCAGGCAGAGCGACTTACAAAGTTGTTCGATGCCTTGGTGGCTGCCAACTACATTGTGCCCACCAATGTCCTCCTGGGCCCCTTGATTAAGGTGCACTTGGTGAAGGACGATGTGCCGAAGGCGATTCAGGCCTTCGAGGAGATCTGCCAGAAGCACAAGTCCACCCCTTGGAAGAATGAGCTGGCCTGCCGGCTGATCCAGAAGGAAGATGCAGCGAATCTGCAGAAACTGACCGACCTTAGCACGGCCATCCACGGCGAAGTGAACAGCTTGTACGATCTGGTGTTCTCCTTCGTGGAATGCGGACGCGTCAGGCAGGCGAGGAAGATCCTGGAGACCCCCGGACTGCGAACTCGCCCGCAAAGAATCAGCAGTGCCTGCGACCGCTACAAGAACGAGGGGTTGCTCCAGCCCCTGGAGGGTCTTATTGAAGCCACCAAGGACCTAGGCCACATCGACAGGAACAAGATCTACTACACCCTGCTGCTGAGCTACGACAAGGCCGACGAGGCCGAGAAGGCACTGGGCCTGTGGACCAAAATGCAGGAGGAGGCGGTGACCCCCAACGACGCGTTCCTCTTGAAGCTGGCCGAGCTTCTCAGGAGGAAGAACATCGATGTGCCTTTCGTTGTGCCGGAGACCCAAAGGGAGTCCCGCACCAAAAAAGCAAAGGCGAAAGAGCAAGCCAAATCCGAATTGGCTAAAGCCGAAACAGTCAAGGACAAGGAAGCACCCAAAGAGAAACCCCAAAAGAAGGCAGAGCCTGCACCCGCACCCACCCCCAAACTTGTTTCCCACACTTCTGGTTTTCGAAAGGCTATCTTGGCCAACGATCCCGATGCAGCCATCGCCCACAAGCAGAGCTTCCAAGGCGGGGAGAAGGTCGGAGTCTTGGACTCCTCCCGACTCATTGAACTCCTAGTTCGGGCCGATCGCCTGTCAGAGGCCACCAAATACGTGGAGGAGCTACTCTCCGAGAAACTCCACCCGCAGCCAAAGATCTTCAAGTTCTATTTGAACAAGATTGCCGCTGCCGGGGACCTGGAGACCCTGACGAAAATTGGCCAGCAACTGACCGAGGAGCAGAAGCGACTGGTGTCCTTCGACAACCGGTTCTGCCACGCCAACATTGTGGCCGGCAAGGCTGAGCAGTTCCTGAAGCAGCTCTCCACAGACATCGAGGCGGCGAAGACGCCGGAGGAGGCCGCCAAGCAGGCGGAGAAGTTCCCCCGAGGAGGAGCAGTCGGCATTCTGGACAAGCACCCCGAACTCGTGCCACAGTGTAGGTATCTTTTTTGTTGAAAAGCGCATTCCAACTAACCACTTCTCGCCACAGACCAATCGCTGGCCGAGAAGTTCGCCGCTCACAACCAACTGGGACCCATGAACGTCTTGTGGATGCACCTCATTTCCAGTGGTCAGGAGGCCGCCTCTAAGCAAATCTGGGACAAGCACCTGTCCAATGCCCCACGTCTCATGTTCCAGCGCGTTTTGCAGACCGCCCGGGAACAGCAGGACGAGAAGCTGGCTTCGGTGGTCATTTCCCAGCTGAGGGACAGCAAGATATCAGAGGGTGCCATTGGAAATGCCTACTCCTGCCTCATCGACATCCAGACGAACAAGGGCAAGGCCGACAAGGCCCTGGACGTCCTCGCCAACGCCGTCAAGGATGTTTCGCTGGAGAACATCAACAGGACTGCCCTGCTTCGTCTGAAACAGGCGGTGGAGGAGAAGTCACAGAAATTCCCCTACACGATTCCCGAGAAGCGAACCAAGGCGGATGATTCCAGCTCCTCGTCCTCGTCCTCGTCCAGCGATGACGATGTGTCGCCTCCGATACCAGAAACTGTGCCACAAAAGCCCACTCCCAAGGCCTAATGTGGCTCCCTCCCGGATGCCCCATATTTTACGTTCATCAAGTTAACCTTCGTGATTAAAGCTTATTTTTAAAGTATTTACTATGGATAAACAAATTTGTAAACTAAAATAAATTAATTGTTTTGTTGCAAATTATTATGAAATTTTATTTTATTGCCAAAAAGTATTATTCACCCATTTGGTATTTTGCCAATGACAAGGACTGGGACTTGGGTGACAAGGACTACTAAGTTTAATAAGTAAATTCCTAATTTAAATAAAAAGGTATATTTGAAAAACGTAGAATATGGCAGCAATCGATTTGACTATCAAGGTTTTTATCGACCTGTTATCGAATAGGATTTTGACATCCATAGAACTTATCATAATTCGTCCGAAACTCCCAGTGTCCGCGTGTGTGCTTTTTCGTTCCCCGAATTTAATTCGTTCTATTTCTGTTTTTTTTTTTTTTTTACCAAGAATGGTCGACAGCGATTACGAGAGCGATTCAAGCCGGAGTTCCAGTGCAAGCGGCGAATCAAGCGGCAGCTCCAGTACGAACACTAGATACGAAAGTGATTCCTCCTCATCCGAATCCTCTAGCAGCAGGAACATAAATTTAGTTGTTCTTGTGGAAATGAGAGTTAAAGAAGTTTTTGTCCTCGACCAAAATGGATCCGGATTAAGGTAATTATTCAATGACATATATACCATACATGAGTGTTAGACTAACGATTGCTTAGTTTCTAAAATTATTTGTTTCGGTCATAATGATTCCCATTTAAACGAAATAAATTTGAAAAACGTAGATTTTTGCGCCAGTTAACTTTACCATCGATGGGCTTCCAATCGATAGTGTCCAATATTGGTTTTGACATCTTTAGAACAAAACAAACATTTCCCAACACTGCTAGTCGCCGCGTTTGCTTTTTTTTGCTACCCGAATTTTAATCGTTGTTTTTATCCCTTTATTTTCCGCTATAACTAAAATGGGGGACAGCGATAACGAGAGCGATTCGAGCAGCAGCTCCAGTGGCAGCGGAAGCTCCAGCTCCTCCCGTTCATCCTCGTCCGAGGCCTCCAGCCGCAGGAGCAGCGAGCGGGAAGAGGAAGCACCCGCCGCACGGCCGCAGGAATCCGAAAAAAGTGATATTCAGGACATAGAGGAGAAGGTAGAAGAAAATGGGGCTGCTGCGACAAAGGAGAAAACAATAGAGAAGGATGAAATTCCAAAGGACGCCGTTGAAGAAGAGGCAAAGCCAATTTCCCAATCTGCTGGCGTGGAAAAGCGGCAAGAAGAAGACACAGCAGCAGCCGCAACTGCGGTGAAGCCAGCTGAAGTAAATGAACCAGAAACAGAGGAAACTGTCAAGGTTGAATCACCTGGCGATGGAGCAGAGAAGGCTGCAGGTGCAACTGAAGACCAGGAGGCGAAACCACAAGCTTTGGCCGTGAAGATAGAAGATGGGAAGGAAGAAGATCTAGAGCCACCGGCACCGCAAACAAGCGATTATAACGTTAAGGAATCCCCTAAAGAAACAAATGAGACAGTGGAGCCACCTCCTGTAGACGATCACATAGAAGAGGGCGAAATAACCGATGTAAGTTGGAAAAGTCACCATTCCGTATGTTGGGGTAGGTTCGAAATTTCAATCGATTAACGTTGTTCCTTCTTCCAGAGAGACGATGAGGAAGACGAGGCAGTCAAAGAGAAGGAAACACCCACCGAAGTCAGCACAAAGAGTCCATCGAAGGACAATAATGGCACGCGCAGTCGTAGTCAGGATGACAAGCGTCGTCGGCAGCGATCCTCGAGCAGGAGCCGCTCTCCGCGCAGCCGCCGCCGCCGTCGGTCGCGGAGCAAAGGCAGCAGGTCCCGCAGCCGCAGTGTCAGCCCCGTACGCCGCAGATCCAGTTCCTTGGAGCGCAGGCGCCTGGAGCGACAGAGGCGCCACGAGGAGCGGGACAAACGAGAC
The DNA here is from genome assembly GCA_035047585.1 of Drosophila monieri. NCBI lineage: Eukaryota > Metazoa > Arthropoda > Insecta > Diptera > Drosophilidae > Drosophila > Drosophila monieri. The sequence goes on along the minus strand of JAWNPJ010000079.1, from coordinate 2,468,410 downwards.
AAGGAACGCGAGAGGGAACGCGAGAAGCGCCACCAGAAACGGGAAAGATCTCATAGTAAGCGCCGAGAAGATTCGCGGGACCGGCGGCGCTCCAAAGAACGCAAGAGGGACCGTTCTGCGTCCCGAGACCGCAAGAGAGAACGCTCCAGTTCCCCGACTCCATCCAAATCCGTCAGTAATCCTCCAGTGGTCAATGCAGATAATGAAACTGTCACTGAGCCGGCTGCGAAGATTACTGAGCGGCAGCGGAAGACTGTCGATGTACTGACTTCTCGAACGGGAGGAGCGTACATCCCTCCGGCGAAGCTGAGGCTGATGCAGGCCAAGATCACCGACAAAGCCTCGGCGGCTTACCAGCGCATCGCTTGGGAGGCCCTCAAGAAGTCCATCCACGGTTACATCAACAAGGTTAACGTGACCAATATTGCCATCATTACCAGGGAGCTGTTGCGGGAGAACATAGTGCGAGGCCGGGGATTGCTGTGCAGGAGCATAATCCAGGCACAGGCCGCCTCGCCCACCTTCACGCACGTCTATGCCGCCCTCGTCTCCATCATAAACTCCAAATTCCCGAATATCGGAGAGCTGCTCCTCAAGCGTCTGGTCATCCAATTCCGCCGGGCTTTCCGGCGCAACGACAAGCTAGTCTGCATGTCGGCCACCAGATTCATTGGCCACCTGGTTAACCAGCGCGTGGCCCATGAAATCCTGGCCCTCGAAATCCTGACCCTCCTAGTGGAGACGCCCACTGACGATTCCGTGGAGGTGGCCATTGCCTTCCTCAAGGAGTGCGGCATGAAACTGACCGAGGTATCATCCAAAGGCATTGGGGCTATTTTCGAGATGCTGCGGAACATTCTGCACGAGGGTAAGCTGGACAAGCGGGTCCAGTACATGATCGAGGTGCTGTTCCAAGTGCGGAAGGACGGCTTCAAGGACCACCCAGCTGTCGTGGAGGAGCTGGAGCTGGTGGAGGAGGACGACCAGTTCACGCACCTCATGATGTTGGACGAGGCCACCGAAACGGAGGACATTCTAAGTAAGGATTGGCATTCCTATGGTATATGTAGTTTCTAATGATGCTTCTCTTAATCTTCCACAGATGTTTTCAAATTTGACGACAACTACGCCGAGAATGAGGAGAAGTACAAGGGCCTAAGCAACGAGATCTTGGGCAGTGAAGACGAAAGTGGCTCCGGCTCCGGGTCTGGGTCTGGCTCGGACAGCGACTCGGACGCAGAGTCGGGATCGGATGCGGAGAACCAACCCAAAGCGGATGCGGGTGACATCATCGATAATACGGAAACGAATCTGATTGCCCTGCGACGCACCATTTACTTGACCGTCAACTCCAGTTTGGACTACGAGGAGTGCGCCCACAAGCTGATGAAGATGCAGCTGAAGCCTGGCCAGGAGGTGGAGCTGTGCCACATGTTCCTCGACTGCTGTGCCGAGCAGCGCACCTACGAGAAGTTCTACGGACTGCTTGCCCAGCGGTTCTGCAACATTAACAAGATCTACGTGCCGCCGTTCGAGGAGATCTTCAAGGACACCTACCAAACCACCCACAGGCTGGACACAAATCGCCTGCGGAATGTCAGCAAGTTCTTCGCGCATTTACTCTTCACGGACGCCATCAGCTGGGACGTCCTGGAGTGCATCCAGCTGAACGAAGATGACACCACATCGTCGAGCAGAATCTTCATTAAGATCCTCTTCCAGGAGCTGGCCGAATACATGGGACTGGCCAAGCTGAACAACAAACTGAAGGAGGAGGTTTTGACAGAGAGCCTGGCCGGCTTGTTCCCGAAGGACAACCCCAGGAATACCCGCTTCTCCATCAACTTCTTTACCTCCATTGGATTGGGTGGGCTTACCGACGACCTGAGAATGTTCCTGAAGAATGCACCCAAAGCTGTTCCAGCCATCAACGCCGATATCCTGGCCAACAACTCGGGAAATCCTTTCAAAGATGGCTCAGCCCCGGCTGGCAATTCCCAGATACCGGGCTCCTCCTCGCCATCCTCCTCTTCGGACACTAGCAGTGAGACCTCCTCTGAGGAAGACTCCAGCTCTTCCAGTGAATCCTCGAGCTCCGATTCCAGCCCTGAGCCGCAGAAGAAGAAGAAACGCAAGGACAAGCGCAAGAAGAAGTCGAAGAAGAGCAGTAAGGAGAAGGCCAAGAAGAGTAAGAACAAAAAGGCGGAGAAGAAACGGAAGGACGAGGATAGGGAGCGGGAGAAAGTGAGGGCGGAGAAGGATAAGGAGAGAGAACGGGAGCGAGAAAGGGAAAAGGATCGGGAAAGGGAGAAGGATCGCCAAAGGGAGCGTGAAAAGCAACGGGAAAGAGATCGTGAAATGGAGAAACAAAGAGAAAGAGAACGTGAGGTGGAGAAACAGAGAGAAAGAGAACGGGAACGAGACCGAGAACGAGAACGAGAAAAGCAAAGGGAGAAGGAGAAGGAGCGCGAGAGAGAAAAAGAAAGGCTACGGGAGAAGGAAAAGGAAAAGCGCGAAAAGGAGAAGAAGGCTGCCAAAAGGAAGTCAAAAGAGAAGAAGAAACGACGAGACAGTTCCAGCTCGAGCAGCAGCGAAGACAGCGAGAAATCCTCATCGGAGGATGATTCCTCGGATTCCTCCAGCGAGGACGACAGTAGCGGGGAGCCCCAGGCGAAGATCAAGCGCCAGGAGGAGATCCAACGGAGCAACAAGTTCCGAGGGAAACCCCGCGACAGTGACGATTTCAATCTCGAAGGACCCAACACCCGCGATCCTGACCGCTATCAGTCCGCCAATGGAAACGGACACAGAAGGAGGGATAACTCTTCGTACGATAGATCCCGAGACCATTCCCCCAACGATAGAGACAGAAACCGAGGGAATGCCAATCTCGGCAGAGACCGAAAACGCGAGAATTCTTCGCAACGGAAGCGGGATAAGTCTCTTTCCTACGAGAAGCCCCGAAGGCGAGAGAATTCTTCCCCCCACGATCGACGTGGTGAGAAGAAAAGCCGTGGTGAGAAGCGCGCCAATGAGCGTTCCTCCCGAGACGATCGTGGACGAGACAGGGACCGTGATTCGAAACGGCAGCGGGATAGGCAGCCGGAAAGGGAAAGATCCCGCGACCGTCCACGAAGAGAGCGCAGTCTCCACCGTTCCAAGGGACGTGCCTGAATCCAAGGATCCAAGCCCGACTGACAAGCTAAAGGCACTTAAATATTTGTGTTAACGACTTAACATGTAAAATTGTGTACAAAAACCCCACTAAGCTGATAAAACAAAAATAAATTGTGCATTTTCCAATTGCCAAGACTTTAGAATCAAGAATTTTATATTTCCTTTAAGTTAAATCCAATCCCGTTACGAGTGATGGTTAACTTCAACTTAATTAAAACCTAAATTTGTAATACTATTTTTTTGTATTAGTGAATAAATAGGATTTATATAATTAGACCACCGATCTCACCGAGACTCATTACGGGAGGCATATTTCTCTTAAACTTTAAACTTTAAAAAATGGTACCGAATTTTTATAAGAAAAAAAAAGAAACTTTAGGGTGAACCAATAAAATATGTAAAAAAAAAAAGCTTAAAACAAATTAAGGCATTAAGGTAAATAAAATAGTTTACAATTTTTAAATAAAAACAGACTTCTAGTTTCATTTTGTTGCTTGAATTATTAATTTATTTGGTTGGTCGCTTTTTATAATATACTTTCTTAAAATAAAATATTTGACACTTAACATCTGAAAAACCCATTTGAAATAAGCAGACTTAATATTTAAAAAAAAACCCCCATCGATCTTATATATCTTAAAACAGAAACCGTAGATTATTTTTAAATTTAAATTTTAAATTTTATAATATATAAAAACTAATACAAAATACCATCTCTAATACTTTTCGATTCTGGGAGCAATATCGATTTCAGTGTTGTAAAACGTGAAATCTGTCGATTAATCCGGCAACATGAAAATTTCGAGCTGGCAACTCCCTTTTCGCACAAGTTTCGCCCGAGGTGAACACGCGGATTTTACTTGGTGGATTTTCAATTCGATAAATAAGGTAATTATGCCACCCATCCGTGGGATTGTGCTTATTAATAATACTAATGAGTGGATTACACCTGCGGATTCGTAAAAAGCAGCCGGCAAGATGACCAAGAAGCGCCGTAATGGAGGACGCAACAAGCACAACCGTGGCCATGTGAAGCCCGTGCGCTGCACCAACTGTGCCCGTTGCGTGCCCAAAGACAAGGCGATCAAGAAGTTCGTGATCCGCAACATCGTGGAGGCTGCCGCCGTCCGTGATATCACCGAGGCCAGCATCTGGGATGCTTACGTCCTGCCCAAGCTCTACGCGAAGCTCCACTACTGCGTCTCGTGCGCCATCCACTCCAAGGTGGTGCGCAATCGTTCCCGCGAGGCCCGCCGCATCCGCACGCCGCCACTGCGTTCCTTCCCCAAGGACATGGCCCGCAACAACCAGAATAGGAAGTAGATCTTATCCAGATAGCTGAACTGAAGAATCCTGGATGCAGTCTCAAGATCGATATGGAATCCACCATGTAGCAAGTTTTCTTTCAAATGGACGTGACGAAATATACGGCATTCAGTTTTTAATTTGAAATAAACCCCTGAACTGTAATGGGGGTGAAGCTATCAACAAAATTTTCATTTCAATCCATTTACTATCATTTATAACCCCACTAGTTTATACTTCACAACCCACTGTATCCACAACCATTATTAGTTTGACTTCTAATGAGGCTTGAAGCTTATTTTAAAAGTGGACTAAGCCGCCGGGTACAATAGCACTAGGAAGACCCTAGTTTTTTCCAGCGATACTTGGTCTGTCGAATCTGTCGTCTACAAGTTAAATGCAAATGATATAATCTTCAATACTTAAAATGTTTTAAATCTGCCTACATTTCCTTAATGTCATGATAAGATTTCATATCAATCACTTGGCTTAACCTTTTGCTATTAAATCAGTACTCATCAGATCTCATTCTGAGATCCTAGAATAGGAAGTCGATCTTATTCTGATATACTATCAAATAAGATGTGTTCCAATAAGCTTATCTATAGGTTTCCACCTCGGACAAGGGGGTCTCTAAAGTACTACAATTTCTCGCTATTTAATATAAAGTCAGCTACTGAGTGCACCTGAATCCCTACTATTACACACCTCCATTAATAACCATCACCCGAAATCAACACGTTATCCACTGTTTCCTTGACGGAGGCGTATTTAGTCGAGTGTGATATCTCATTTCCGGCCTCCACCTGTTTCCGGAAGAGCTTTCCTGGATGCAGGCGAGATGAAAGTAGTGTGAAGAACAAGGGACTTTTTATTTAATGCTTACTACCTTTTAATATTAATACTTATAGGCTTTGAGTTATAGCTATCTCACATTACCTCATTTTCATTTTAACTTATTGGCGTGGTATGTGGTTAAGGGTATGGTCTGTAGGTTTTTAAAGCCATACATCTGCCCTAAGAAGTGGTGAGTCTTTAAGGGAAAAGTCGGAAAGCCGGAGGGGATGTGGCCTATGTGGCACATATGGGGCTTAAAACCAAAACAAGAGATGTAGAAAAGTGGCGCCACTGCTTCGTGTAGAATACAGTGGCGCCACTTTTCAGGGATGCAAACTTTAGATAGATGTAAGATTTATCTAGATAAACGTTTTAAATTAAATTAATTTTTTTTTTTTTCAAAGAAAAAATCTAATACAAACTGAAGAGATTAAACTACAAAAATTTCATGTATTTTATTAGTTTCTCCCATGTAATAATCTTTTTTTTCTATTAAATTTGTCCATCTTGTTAACATATTTATATATTTTTCATTGAAAGTACCATCTTAAGCATTATATTGAAATTCTGGAAGCCCAAGGTACATCCTTGCATACTGTTTTTTGGCATAAATTACACAGACGTGAGTGCAAAGGCAAATGAGTGCGTGTGTCCTGGTGGGGAGTGGGTGTCGGGAGGCGGGACATGCCCTCAATGGGTCACATGCGAGAAAATGTGTATGTGTGTGTGTACACTTCCTTTTCCTGCTTACCCTTTTTAACATTTTTTTCCTTAAGCCGTAACAACTTTTTTCTCTGTTTTCTGCTGTTTCAGCAGCAGCTCGCCGAGCTGAATTATTGTTTTCGTTTTGCCTGGAAAATAAAAATAAAACGTAGATATAAGCAGCTGCCGTTGATCATTTAGCATAAATTAAATAGAGCACACGCAAGTGCTAATGAAAGTTATGTGAAGCAGGAGACATGGGCCCAAAGGACGCATCAGTTGGCAAAAGGCAGGAATCCTTAAAGCACACAAGTTTTATTCGTGATTTACAAAGTGTTAACTAGACTCCTTTCACACTCATTTCAAATTTTCCTGTTTCAGTGTCTGCTAGTTTGTGCTTTTCTTGGGTAATCTCAGGTGGTCCAAGTCGTCTCCAGTGGCACCTCTCAAAGGACCCTCATAGGGGCCCGAATAGACGTCGCACCAAAGGTCTGGCAAGGGGGGCTCCCCATCTAGTATTGCTGCTTTGGTGGCAGCCTTTATCTCCGCCTTTATCTGATTGTTCACCTCCATGAGCTCATCCTGGGAGATTAGGGAATGCTGGAAGCACACTGTCTGAAAGATCTTGATGGGATCACGTTCGGATCGAATCTTCTGAACTTCCTCGCGAGTCCTGTAACTGGTCCCTGGGTCCGACATGGAGTGCCCGCCATACCGATAGGTCTCCAGTTCTAGGATCAAAGGACCCCTGTCCCTTGCATGCTGGATGGCGAATTTCGTGGCACTTTTCACAGCCAACACATCCTGGCCATCTACTCGAATGCCGGGCAGCGTGTCGCCCCTTTTAAAGTACTTGTCGTTGCTCGAGGATCTCTTGGAACTGGTGCCCATTCCGTAGTTGTTGTTTTCGCAAACGAAAACGAGCGGCAGTTGCCACAACTGCGCCATGTTGAAGGTCTCAGCGATCTGTCCTTGATTGGCGGCACCGTCTCCATAAAGAGCCAAGGCCACGGATCCATCTTTCAGATACTTTCCGGCAAAAGCAAGTCCTGCCCCCAGGGGAACCTGATCTCCCACGATGCCCGTACCGCCGTAAAAGTTCTTTCCGTACATGTGCATGGATCCTCCTTTTCCGCCGGAGCAGCCTGCGGAATAAATCAGAAGCAGGAAGAACTGATAGATTCATATTCTCGTGAAGTATCGCCTCCAAAGCTTACCTGTGGAGCGGCCTGTGAGCTCCGCCAGAACACCTTGGGCGGACACGCCCATCATGTACGCCCAGCAGTGTATTCGATATCCCGAAATGAGTTTATCCTGTTCCCCCATCGCCGCACGAATACCCACGGCACACGCCTCCTGGCCGGAGTACAGGTGACAGAATCCGCGGATGAATCGCTCCTTGTACAGGTTGGCGGCCGCCGTTTACTGCCGCATACTCCGAAGGGCCACCAGTTGGCGGTAGTACCGCAGGGCGTCGACTTTGCTCAGAGGCACAATCAAGTCGGGGCCCGTCATCGGCGGCAGGAGGTGGAGCTGGAAGTCCTTCGGCAGGCGGACATATCGCACCTCTTCCTTGGGCTGAGGGTCCTCCTTGGCGGGCTGGGGGCGTGGCAATACACCGTATATGGAGTGAGCGAAGCGCCGTAGGAAGTGGCGCGAAATAGCTGGTCCAGCCGGGAACATGTTTTTTATTCTTGTTTTCAAAGTAGGAAACTTGTTTGGCGATATAAAACAGGAAAACAAATAGCATTGTGCCTACTTGTCGTGAAAGGATATTTATGGACATATTTTGAACTACAAGTTTTTAACTTGAAACTTAGGATTGCTTTGAAATTATTATAGCATTTAAAACATTCTTGAATTACCATTTACTCTCAACTTCTATCATAATTCCGGATTTTTCAAAGTTCACTTTTCCACTTTCACATTTCCAATCGCAATTGTCTGTCTTCCCTCCGCTCTGGTCCTTCCGATCCCTGCCATATTTAGCTTTAATTTCCGTTTTTTCCGTTCCGAGCCTGCCATTCGCTGCGAATCCAATATCCTTTTTATTCCAGTTGTACCGTACGTACACATTCAGCGAGCACCTAATGCCAGGGCCAGAACAAAACACTTTCACTGCCTCCTTCTGCGCCGGCAATGGTTTTTCTGTGGCGGTTTTTTGGTCCGCTCCCAGTCGGTGTATCGTAAATAAAAACGCTAAATGTTTTTTTAACGTGCGCCACTTAACACTCGGTACAATTTAAAGGCAATTGGGCACACCAGAGAACAGCAACAGCTCCAGCGCCACTATTCGGGCAACAATGGCGGCAAAAAGTCATACCATGCCCGAACAATGTCTCCCTTTATAAAAATGGCGATGAGATATTTCTGTATGTGATTCTCTATGTCATGGGATTCCCATTCACAAATCGTTGGGTGAAAAAATGTATTATTAGAAGAGTGCATAGAATATAAATACCACACATATATCCTTTTTTTTAATGCTAAAGTAATGCAATTTTAAGGGTATTTAATAGGTTGCCATCATGTGAGTTGAACATTGTGCCCTTTTTTCTATTTTTATTATTATTATTCTGACATTTTGTTGGCTGGCTGGTAATTTAATATAGATTTTTGTCCGCCCCTTTTTGGAGCTAGATTCGGCACTCGCACATTTTTTATGTTTGCAACAATAAATTGGCAATTGATTTCTGGTCTCATATTTATGAGAGTGCCATATATTTGAGGAGTTTTCATTTCTTCTGTTTGGAGGAAATGAAAAATTGTGTGGCAGGGGGCCGGGCCGTCCTGTTTCTTGTTGCCTGATTCCTTGTCAAACAAATCGTAAAAACAACGAACGAAAATGAAGGAGAAACGTTTTATTTATATAAAAATCATCAAATGGCATTTGCTCTTACTTCAATTATGGTACCAGCAGCAGGATGGCAGGACGAGGTGCTACTGCGAAAAATATGATCCTGTGAAAATTAAAAAAATTTATGTTTTTTCGCTGTGGAACAATATCAAAGTGATACGAGGGCGGCGCTTGCAGCATCCTGTGGGGCAGGAACATGCTGAAATACCTATAAATAAATATGATAATGTAAAAAATGGTTTGCATTGAAAAGAAAGCGCCCGTCCATTGTTGAGTGTTTATTTTGTGATTGATAAAGAATCGAACTCGAAGCGGCGAAAATATTTGACTGTTGTTGCTATTGTTACTTTCGGAGCACTCGATGGGCGTTATTATTTTTACTGTCAACTGGCAGCTGCGGCTTTTTTATGCCTTTTCCCTTGCCCCCCCCGTGTGCTCGCTCTTCTGTGTTCACTGTACACGTGGCCTTGGGCCAAGTCCGCGATTCCCTTTGACCATGGGAAATGTAGCATGTGTCCTTTTCCGAAGTGCAAAGTGGAGCAGAAAGGGGAAAAAGGACTGAGAAGTATTCATATGAATATGAAAATTTGTAATGTATGCGTTATTTGCGCAGGGATGGTTTAAATTAAACCCAATAAAGTTAAACATTAAAGAAGATTTAATTTAAAATGAGTGTTGGTATTTCTCCTCAAATAATACGGAAAATAATTGATCCTGTCTGAATAAATAAAGCATTTCCATATGCTGACTATGGCGATTCCTGCCAAGTACTTCTGGTGCAATTGTTATCCTTACTCTCTGATCAATTGCTTTTTTAATTCCCCGAACTTTCTCCATTTTTGAAGCACACTCTTCAGCTGCCATCAGCTGCGAGGGAGAGAAAGGGGAAAGTAAAGAAATGAACTCATTTGCTGGCCCAATTGCCAAATGGAACCAATTCGGGGGAGTATGGGGAACAGGTGGACCCTTCGATTCGTCCTTCCATTCAATACAATTAAATTTCCACGCTGCTTGATTTTGAACGCTTGACGCATTTTAATTATTTTCAATGGAAATGCTTTATGAAATTCGAGAGGGCGACCCACTTGCTCAATATTCATGCCCGATCCCTTGGCATCCTGCCCGAGTCCTGTGTGTAGCAAGCGGAAGTGCAGCAAAGACAGAGCATACGAAACGTAAATGAATGTCATTCATTCGGGCCCAGAATATCGTGCATGCAATTAAGCCTTTGCCACCCAAGGCCGCCCCCTCCTTCGGCCTGGTCAGGTTAATTACAATCTACATTGTTTATCGGCCTTAAAACCACTCCATCCACTTCCTTTTGTTCTCCTTGAGCGAATTCCGTGGCTGCTTAATAGGATTCTTAAATATTTAAGTTGAGCCCCTTCGCTTTGCTTAATTATGCGAACATTTTTAAAATATTTCACTTTTAATTGTTTGAGGTTAATTAATAATTCAGCAAATTCACTGCAGAAGTTTCTCCGCTGCAACTCCCTCCGCGCCGGTTCCGTTTTCGTCCTTTGTGTGTGCAGTTTTAATGGACCAGACTTGTTAATGGCCAAGGATCTATAGGTTCGTTTGTGCTGGCCCTCCTCTCGGCCTCCTCTACTCTGTTGAAGTCTAGTCTGAGGTCTGGACCTGGACATCATCTGCATAATTCTTCATTAACGCGAACTTAATGCGTTTATGGTTAACGCAGACAGCGAAATGATGTTTCATAATTCAATTATCGTGCCTCGTGTTGGGGCTGGAAGGAGTGAGGAGTTGCGGTTACAGGTCTGTGTACACTGTGCAGGTCTTAAAGGTCAGAGGGCAGATGCTTGGCAGCAATGTGTTGGTAATTGAAAAAGTTGCGACTGATTGGAGGCTTCAATGAAGGATATGGCTTTTAAATGAAAAAGATTTTGAATGGCTTAATGATGGCTTAAACCACATATTAAATATTAAATTTGGATTATTTTCAAGCCATTATACAACACATGTGCTCCGGCTATCATGGCCTTTAATATATTACGTTTGCCATTACTCAAACATCACCCTGTCTCTCTCCGGGAGTCTCTCGGGAAAGGGAAGTCCCAAAACGGCCTGATAAGAATTTCATTTCCTATGCTATTCACACTCATCCACCGTTTAATCCCCATCCCCCAGTCCATAAAAATTGATACGCACAATCAGAAACCCTTTTCCAGCTAGGACCTTTTTGCGGAAGGGTCAGCTTTAAGGCCCAACATAAACAAGTTAGTCAAATGAAACATTTTGTTTTTAATAAAAAGCCAAACAAATACAACCAACACAGACAGCATAAATGGATCAAAGTAAAAATTGTCCGGAAAATATTATGCCACACACATGTGCATTGTGTGTGTACATATGTGTGTGTGTGAAGGCTTAACCCAAATTATCCACAGCCCGAAGGCAAAACACTGACTTTCACTTACGATTGCGTATCCGCAGTGTTGTTTTAGAAGCCACCAAACAAAATAAAAAGCAAGAGCAGAAATCATGACATATTTCAGCCCCGCCTCGAAATCATTTATTGCTGCCCACTTTTTTCATTTTTCACTTTTTGTACCCTACCCTTCGCACCCTAGGTTTAAAAATTTATATTTTATGTATAACAATAATAAACAACTAGCTAACATTACCTATTGGTGAGGTTCGTCACCTACGTCGACGGCCGCCCACAGAAGCCCTAATGTCAGCAACTCCTTTCCACACGATCTCTGTTAAGTGTCAAAAGTTCCTCCCACACCCTCTGTCGTTAACAGCGCTCTGATCCTTTCTCACCACATCCTCATTATTTCTTTTGCCTATTTTTCAGCTCTCATAATCCAAGCTCAGTTTGTGGCTGATCCCGCGATGGTTAAGATCGTTATTTTTTAGCTCTTCGTCGTAGAAATATTGGAGTCCCGCTTATATTTATTTTTTAATTCGGTAAACAGTTTAGGTATTTAAATTCAGTTATAGTAGGTTTTGCTTAATTTTGTGTATTTCTTAGTGGTTTATAATGTTTGTGATTTCGCGTGTGTTTGTGTGGCGGTTGCTCCTCGCGTCTTCGCGTTAGTGTGAGGATTTGGAAGCGTCCCCACGCTCAAGTACAGCCTCCAATTTTTGGCATAATATGATCAAATGCAATTTAATTGTTAAAGGTATTTTTGCATGATTTATTTATAATTGTAAATCTTTCTTGATTATTCTTTGAGATAATGTTTATCTTATTAAAAAATTAATTTTTCTGTGGAGTTTGATCTCCCACAAGTAAGACACAAAAAAAGGCTTCTGTAAAAAAATATTGACATTGTAAGAAATTAGAAATTATGAAAAGTTAAAAAGAAAGTTTTAATATTTATTTTAAAATATAAATAAGATTTCCTTCAAGTTCAATAGAGTCTATTATTTCCATTCGATTTTATTCCACTTTCCTCACTCCCAAGCATCATTATCAAAGTCACCCAAATGGTTCCCAAACTTTATCTCGCCAATGGCTGGCTGTCTGATCCTTCGCTCTCTGCACATCCACATCTTCCCGCTACTTTTCTTTTACGCTTGTCCCCAACTCAAAGTACAGTCTGCCCTTTGAGGTCTAGTATGGACATTGTTGGACCGCCCACAAAAGGCTTCTCTCCTTAACTCCTTTCCACACGATCTCTGTTAAGTTGCCTCCCACACTGTCTGTCGTCAACAGCGTTCTGATCCTTCCTTCTCACCACATCCTCATTATTTCTTTTGCCTATTTTTCAGCTCTCATAACCCAAGCTCAGTTTGTGGCTGATCCCGCGATGGTTTAGATCGTTATTTTTTCGCTCTTCGTCGTAGTAATATTGGAGCCCCGCATATATTTTTTTCAATTCAGTAAACTGTTTAAGCAGTCATTTATAGTAGTTTTTTTTTAATTTTGTGCATTTCTTAGTGGTTTATATTATTGGTTTTTTCGCGCATGTGTGTGTGTGCTCCTCGCGTCTTCGCGTTCGTGTGAGTAGGAATTTTGGGAGTTGGAAGCGTCCCCAGGCTGAAGTACAGCCTCCCATTTTTAACATAATATGGACCAATGCAATTTAATTGTTGCAGGTATTTCTGCACGATTTCTTTATAATTGTTATTCTTTTTTGCTTATTTTTGAGATACTGTTTTCTGTTTTATAAAAATTAGTGTTGATGTTTAGTTCTCTGTATAGGTAAAACAATAAAAGGCTTAATTAATAAAATATTTACATTATATGAAATTATAAATTTTTTAAATCTTATTTAAATCTCTTATTTCCATTTGTGTATAAATAGTATTCCATTTACTGGAATGGAACACTCCCCTTTACACTCCCCTCCTCGCTCCCACGCATAATTATTAAAGTCATCCAAATGCTTCCCAAACTGTATCTAGGTAATGGGGCTCTGATCCTTCACTCTCTGCACATCAACAGACATTGGAAAGTACAGGCTCCCGTGTTAAACCTAGTTTGGACGAATGCAATTTCTTTGTTAAAATAGTGTTTCTAAATTCATTTATTAGTATTATCCTTAATGATAATTCTTGAATTTAATGGTATTATTTAATTGGCGAAATAAAAATGTTTGAAGTACTCGGGCAATAATTATTAAATAAAAAAAATAAAAAAATATAAATAAGAAATGCAATGAATCCATTAATAATTTCCAAATAAAATTTAAATATGATATTTGTATTTTCTTTAAAGTCGATTTTATTTATTTTATATTCATTAATATTCTAATTATTGTACAGACAGCATCTCTGATGTTTCCAATTCGCATTTTTGAACTCAACTTTTAATGTCCAGTGTCTCTCCTCCCTGTCCTTCTTTTCTACACACTGTTTTGCATATCCTCTTTGGCGTTCAGTTGTGAGTAGGCGGTAAAAAAAGGGAAAAAAAGACAGAATCAAGTACAGTTTCGCAGGATCGGAATAATACGCAAGGTGCATGTTCTGATGCAATTCATAGTGCATTTCTTTATGTTTTATTATATACGTATTTTGATATTTTTCGATCTTGCTATTTATATATTATGAAAGAAGTATAAATTAGACTTTGGAAAACATTTTTATTAGGCCTTAGCTTTTCTACAACTTAAATGTGCTAAATTTTGCTCCTTCAGCGTGCATATGTGTTAGTTGTATGTGGCATCCCACCACAAAGTACAGTTATTCCTATGTGTGTGCGTGTATTGAAGTACAGTTGTAGCTTTAAGACAAATTTCTTGTATCTTTTGAAATTTTTCTATCGTTATTATCTCATGAATGCTAAATGCCCACAGCTCCTGCGGGGAGGAATGTGGGGAAGGATATGGGGTCTTTATGCCGAAAGTTATGATTGTGCTGTGAGAAATTGTGGCAGGCTTCAAAGTTAAAATATAGATTTGAAGAGCATAGTCAGGGACACTGGAAAATGAAAATCTTACATTTTTGGGATTCTCAAATAAAACGGTCATATCAGCCTGATTATTCTATAGTGGCAGTTAAGAAATATTCTCAGTGCAAAATTATAAAGTACAATGTTCATATACAAAAGAGAATCCGCCGTGATATCTTCTATAATTTATCATACTGAAAACTGAGTTGTGTGCGTGTTCCAGGACTTTCCTTCGTCTCCTTTCCTTCTCTGACTGCGTGTGGGTTTTCCGGTGCGGGACATTATCCCCCCATCATTATCATCATCAAACATCATCATCGTGATGGCAGCCACTTGGATATCTTGTGGCTTAGCCTGACCCATTATCCCACTTATGCACATTGAAGGCATTCAGTCAGTCAGTCAGTCAGTCAGCGAGTCAGTCAGGCTGGCATCCTTGCGATTCCTTTGGCTTCACGCTGGGATCCCAGTCAGCTCTCATTTTTGAATTGCGCACGAGTTGAGCGGAGATCCTGGGGAGTTCTGCGTGTATGGGCACTGGGAGAAAAGGTAAAGGAATAAAATTGGGAAGGAACTTAAGCTTTTTAATATCAAATAACAATGGTTGCCAGATTTTATGAATTTTTTTCAGTGCATTTGTGTACGTACTACGTAGCCTTTCCGTGTCATTGTAATGGCGGCACATCCGTTGCAAGTAAATGCCATTTGTCGAAATAAATTTCCGTTTTATTTAAATCCACGCACAGTCTGATGCGGGGGGCGGGGCTAGTGGTGGTTAGCAGCGCCCCCAACAGGGCCAACACACACACACACTCTCACAGCCGCAAGCGGACACACACGTATGGATACAAAAACACACGCAGGCAGACAAAACGGGGCTTAAGTGTATATTTTATTATTATTTGGACTGCTTGATGACATTTGTCGTTGTACGGCCAAAGACCGGATGTCCTTCTGCAGGCCCCTCCTCGCTCTAAACTCCCACTAGCGCCCATCCTTTCCGCCGCTAGCTTCCTTTGTCCCCCACTTGGTGCGTGTTGGATTCTGATTGCCGCATTGCGTATGTTCATTTGTATTTTGTATCGTTCTCTATCTAACTATCTATCCATCCATCTGACTCACTCTGCATGTCCTTACTTCCCAGCCACCTACACGGCGACTAAAACTTTTCAGTTTGATACGTTTTTGCAAGCCTTTATCCTAAGTACATTCTTATCCTTGAAAAAGGTTTATCCTGTCTATTTCATAGTTTTGAACGATGCAGATTAATGGCAATTGTTTTCTGTGCATCGCAACTGTTGCCGACGCCCTATTTGGCTTTTCGTCAGCTGCAAATCATTTGGCAGCGTTAAATGTTTGCCTAGAGCCCAAAGACCCTTTATAGTCGAAGCGCCCTCTGGACATTCCGACCGAAACCCCTCCAAAATGCCCCTTCGTTATTTCATTCCCATAACCCTTTGTCATCGTTTATGAGCTATTTTGTTCTTCCCAGGGCCAGCATTGGAAGGAGTTTATTGAGTTTTCAAAATTAAGATATGCCATATAGGAGTTTTTAAAATGTTTTCATTCAAGTGCATTTTTAAGGATCCCTTTATTACCCTTTATTAATGTTGCACATTTTTTTAATAAATTAATTAAATTTAATTAACAAAGTATGTGTATTCGTAATAACTCTGCCAAAAAACTGTGGTACTGTGGCATACTCCCGAAAAGCCACTCCTTCCTGGGAAATTCTTTCCCCCCAACCCTCCCACGCCGCTCGCCTGATTTTCCGGTTTTCAACATATTCATTTGCATATATGGAAATGACAAAAACATGGCCGAAAAATTGAATTGAACTTGTGTCCAGGCATGTCGTCCAGGCTATGTCCCGGGTCCCTATCCCGTTTCCCTGACAATGTCGGTTGGTCAGTCAGTCAGCGGGTGTCCCTATCAGTCCGACTGTCCCCGTCTGCCCCTTGGTTCTTCAGCAATATGTCGGTTTTGTTTTATGGGCCTGCCTGGAGGTCATATCCCCACACATCTCTCGTCCTGCAAATGAGTGACCAAACACTTTGGCTTTATCGAAGCTGCTGGCTGATGATGATGGAACCCGAAAACTAAAAACATGAAACCTGAAGCTCCAAACGAAACCTTTTCCCTTTTTTGGCCCGGACTGGCATTTAACATTAAATGCCGCTTCGTTATTATTGTGATATGATGCATGCCGAAAAAGGGGAGAAAACCCTTATGCTAAATTTCGTATGTCAAGCAACATTTGCCGCCAGTCCCTTTGGAATGTTTCAAATTTTAATGAGCGGCACATTTAATTTTAATGTTTTGCGAACATGTGTTCATTAATGTTGGATGATGACCTCCAGAAGCCAAACTTGTCGAATGGCCGACAACTTTTCTTAAAGTTTCTATTAGACAGAGTTTTCTTTACTCCTTTCGGCACACACTTGAAATAATGAGCGCTTAATTTAGCACAAATTCAGGACCAGAAATGGAAACTTTTTTCGCCTCTGTTCTTTTTGAGGCCAACGCAATCATTACGCTCGATTAGGTCCTGGATTCGTTGGGTTGCCCTTTGCTGGGGCTGCGTGTGGTGATTGATTCGAAATTGGTTGGCGCTGATTTCACACAATCTATCTCAACTTTCTATGAACGGTTAACGTTTAGCCCCCACAAGTCACTTTGTTGGAAAATAATTACGAAGCCTTCTGTAGCGGGCTGTGGCGGGATTAAAAATAGGCGGTGTTTAATTGGGCGTGTTTGATTTGCGGCCTTGATTGTCATAAAAGCTAACGCAACAATCATGTGTGATGTGGGGATGAAATCTGTTGATTAGATAATGGCCCAGGACCAATAAGGGAACGGCTACCAGTGGATGTCTCCTTAAAATCTGAAAAACAAGCTTGAACAAGTTTTAATTTCTAAAATGGCAATCTGAAGAGAGTGAGCTGCAAAAGTTTTAAAGAAAACTTAAGTGGAGAATAATGGAATTAGTTGAGCGAGATTCAAGATGGCCTTTGACAAAGCGTGTACAAAAACCGCAAAACCGATTAACCCCGTTTGGTCTGGGACTCTTTCCTTATCACTGTCATCTGTCATGGCCAGCACAAAAGGAGAAAAGCGAGAGTCCTGTGTGCAGTCACTCAAATATGCAAATTAGCTTGTTGGAACTTTAGCTTAAACCTGGCCTACTCACAGTCGTCCCCCCAAGTATTTGGGTTAATGAATAGACAAACTTTCGACAACCTCAATGTGCAAAAGTTGGGCTCCCAGTTCTCCAGCCTCACAAATGCACACGGAGACTCACCCATATACAGGGAGAACTCCCCTCCAAAATATACTTTCGTTTTTTACTTTTCTTTATTTATTATAGTTTTTTAAATAATGAAGTCATTGCCTCTGATTATTTCTGATAAATAACTATAAGAACACATTTATCTAAACAATAATCCCCATTTGTTCCAGTGCATGCATGTGAAAACGCAAATGCATTTCAAGAACGGCGGGATGGGGCTCGGATAAAGGGATATCTCGAGGTGGACTGGGACTGCTTGTCGTGGCATTATCAAGTGAAATATGTGGTAAGGAAAGCACAGGAAGCAGGCCAAGTAAAAGCAAAAAATCTTGGGCAAAACTTGTGTTTGACTTGCAGCTTTTCTGGCTTACTCCTCCGCCAGGCTCTGTTCCTCCTTTGCCACGAACTTTTGAATATTTCATCATTTTTCGGTTGCAAGGTAGCGTCTCTAAGCCTATTAAGGACATCAAACAAACATTTTGCAAAATTAAATGGCCATGCAAGGCAAGCACATGTGTGCCGTGGTCCTTGGGTCCTGCGACGTCTTTTGTGTAACTTTGCACAAAATATTTTAGATATTATGTCACACTTAAGGGAGGTCGGCGCCGTGTGGCTGTATCTGTGAATGTGCGTCCTCCATTTATGACCGCACACGAGATTTCTTGCTAAAAGGATTCCGCTGGCTGGGCCCCTTCAGCGCCGAAGAAAATGCAAAACATTTTCAAATATTTATGAGCTATTAACACTTGGGAAAATCTCTTAAGAAATTTCCCATCGCAGCCAGTGTGTTTGCTTTCTCCGTGGCTGGCGAGGAGATCTTGTGGTCAGTTTAATATTATTTATTGTCTTTTCATGGCTTTGGGGTATTCTGGTTTTAATGGCAGTCGAATGCTTGACTTGTTGCGGTTGTCAGTTGCTTGTTTAACTAAAAGCGGTTTTCCCCCGCCCCCACTTCACTCCGTGTTCATTAATCTGCAGATAAATCATAAAATTATCCTTTTAGCTGAGCCAGAATCGTTTAAGATCTCTGATTGCGGTTGAGTTTTGCTAAATGGGCCGAATATTTATGGGTTGTCTAAACATATTATAATACCTTGGATATAATTTCATTGTTTAGGTAACTCTCCAAAGTAAATCCGAATTTTTAAAGCCCCCATAAATGTTAATTTTTTGTGAACCCATTTCTTGGCTGGTCAAATAATTCCGCTTGCTCCAGAAACTCATTGAACTTTATGCGAAATCGAAATCAATGTGAAACCGCCCATTTAGATATATGCACTTTCTGCGCGATTCTGGCCGCAGGGTGGGCGGGTGCCACCCCGCTTCGGTGGGAGATGCTGAAAAAGTTGGCCAAAATGCGGTCAATGAACACATATGTATGTGGCTCAAGCGAACAACAAAAGTCATTGCAGTTATCGCGACAAAAACGTACAAAAAAATAAAATAAAAGGAAAATGGAAAATAAAAAGAGTCCTGGACAGGACGAACACAGCAAGACCTTTGCCTAAAATGCTGTTTATCTTGTCGGCCCATGAATGAGACAGGCTATGTAGGAGAGAGATAGCGGCCTAGGGATGCAATACTGCGAGAAAATTTTGATATTCAATGGAACAGAAACCTTTTGGTAATATATATAATCTTTCCTTGTTTCCCAACGTTTAGAGCTATATCTTTGTCAGGGTAGTGCATATTCATATGCTTAAATTAATATTATGCCAGAATGTTTTCTCCGATATTTGATCCAATAATTTCCATCTCCATAGTTCCATAGTAGGTTGGCACCTACGACCGATGCCAAGAATATGCGAAGGGGCGCCACCCGGCGGGAAAGGCGTTTTTAGGTTCGCTGGCGTCGCCTCTGCTAACGATGGAAAATATAAAGCAGAAAATGAAGTAGCCAGCCAACAGGAACCCAGAGTCCCCCTTTCGCAGGACATGCAAACATTGCCATGTGACAGGAGAAGGACACAGAGTGGGAAGGCCGACGGGGGAAGAGGGGGCGGTAAACCGAGGAAAGACCGAGGAAGGACCAAAGCCAAAAGAAAGTTGAACGAACATTTTTGTGGTCGAGCAAATTTTTGGGCTTCGATGATGAAATTTGGCTGCCAAATAGGTTACAAGCAATTTCTGCTCGGGGTCGGACTCAACCAGTTTATGGAGTTTTGTCTTGCTGGTCGGTCGGGCCCTCCCAACCCCCTCCAAATTTGTTGTTCTGGTATTTTTTGGCCTGCGATTTTCCTCTCCAGCCAGCATTTTCTACTCGCCTTATATTCTTTCTGGTTTGGTTTTCATTTTTTGTTGGCCAGTAAATGAAACGGAAATATGTTTTGTAGGCCCAGTGCACATGGCAAACAAACAACTCCTCGGGTTGGGGAGTTCCCGAGAGCTTGCCAAGTTTCTTGGGCAAGTCTTTAAGTTGCTACCAAGAAAATGTAAGCGGCTTAACGAAATCAACTCTGAACTGATGGAGGTAAATCAGCAGAAATTCTCAAAAGCAAGATTGTCAAAAAAAAAATACCAAAGTATACGAGATGATTCCGAAAGCTTATATATGTAGGAGGCTTTCTGACTTAACAGCCATTCTAGGCTTTAAATTAGTGCTTAAATAAGTATTCCCCTAGATTTCATGTTCTTATTCATTATTAGATTAATTTTTTCGTTAGAGTACTTGTCCATTTTGGCTTTAGCTGACAATTAAACAACCAACTAACACTTAGCGCTTTCACAAATTTATAATTTCTATTAGCGAAATGTTTTTTTGCGGGCCGTAAAGATGTCCACACCACTGACATTTGGCTGACTGCACTTAGTCTAATTCAACCGCAAAACAAACAAATAAAAAGACACAAATATATGTACAAACACGGCCGTACGTATGGGCCAGAAGCATATTCTGTCAGTCAGTTGGCGTCCCTGGCAAAGCATTGTCACAACATTTCCATATTTTCTTTCTCTCTCGGGTATGGTTTTCCTTCTCTTTCCCCTCCGCACCACTGCTCGTTCAATTTTTCTGCATTGCCAATTTAAAGTCAGGACAGCAAAACCGAAATTACCACAAAATGTTTACATTCGTATAAAATTTCATTTGATTTTCGCCGAAGCGAGCATATGGACTGGTCGGGGCTGGGACGCTGGGCGGGTGGCTGTTGTATAAAATCATTGGCCGATTATTTCACAGGAAATTAAAAACCACAAATCTAAAATGTTTGAAATATCCGGTGCTCCAATTAATTCATTAATGAACAGCAAAAAAGGTTCGTTCGTGCGCGCGACAGTTAAGAGCGGAAGTAGAATCAGCCAGAGGCTCGAAAAATATATTTAAAATGTATCTGGTTTATAAAATGCATGATCCGATAAGGTGGCACGGTGAACGGTAAACATATATAGGGACGCGAACATGTGTGCATGGGAATTTTGTCTTTTTCGATCCGATGTTGCATTATTAATTTAAATATTGTTGCATGTGGAAAACGCATCTGAATGCACTTTTAAAAGCGCACCATCCCGCCCTGCCTCGTTTTTGACATTTGATTAACCCAAAACGTAATGCAATTTAGCTGACCACCTTTTTCCGCACCCGGTTATGTTGTTGCATAATTATTTAATGACTGGATTTTTTATTTAGCGTGTCCATTTATGGCGTACACATTGTTTATGGTGACAATTTTGCATGATGGTCGTGATAAATTCCCGTTCTCGGCCCCCCTGTCGGTCATTGAAATGTTTACGCTTCAATTGGCATCGGTTTGACAAATAAAAAATTAATTGCCCATTAATGCC
This sequence comes from Drosophila monieri, assembly GCA_035047585.1. Lineage (NCBI taxonomy): Eukaryota > Metazoa > Arthropoda > Insecta > Diptera > Drosophilidae > Drosophila > Drosophila monieri. Next base: position 2,447,101 of record JAWNPJ010000079.1, on the reverse strand, counting down.
CCGAATGACGGCGGAATATTAAACCAATATGCATTGAAATGAAAGAATAAATATAAAGCCGAGCCGGACTCTGCAGCGTATCGGTTTATCGGGCGGGATACATCTCGGAATACTCAATAGAATTGTCCTATAATCAACACTGTGTTAATTGCTCCATTCATTGTCAATATGTTATTAATTAATTAAATATTATTTTAAGCCTTGTTTTTCTGTTTACTTGCCAATGGATGTAAAATTATTTCCATTGATCAAAATCAATTAAAAGGCATTAAAGGCGCTGGACAAGGTCGAGGGGCAGGGCTAAGGGCCCGACTGGGAATTATAATTGCGGTTTTCGATGGAGATTTAATGGACAATGTAATCAAAGTGTTAAAACCGCAGTGAAAGTTATACGAATTGATTGTGTACATAGACCATGAGTAGTGGGGGATGCAGAGTAATCAGGGCCCATTATGAAGCAGTTAAAAAGGTCTAGATTTTTTATTCAGAGTTATAATTGCAAAAACTTTCCAATTAAAATGAAAAAGCTTTGAAATGAACTAAAAGATAAAAAAAGGATTTGTATTAAACTGTCTTATCCGTGATCGAAACTCAACACATATTATTTCTAAATAAACGTTTCCTTACCTCTGTCAATACCCAATGAAATCGCCACATCGTATAGCACCTACTTGAACCCATTCATTGTGTTACCAAATTGAATTCTCACAAATTCAATTCGAGCCAAGAAAACCCAACAAATTTCTCAGCACAAAAAGGGGGTCCTCGGAGCGAAGTGTCCAACGGCAAGAAAGGAAAGATGCCAGGAATAGTAAAGCTCTGAGTTTTATATGCTGACGTTTGATTATCGACACGGTTCTGGGATTGTTGCTTACCAGTAAAAAGCGCTGCCATGAAGCCCAAGCACAAGCCAAAGCCCATAGCCCATAGCCCGTAGCCCATAGCCAAGCAAAACAACAACTTCTGCCAGAGAATAGAAAATCCAAAGATGCCAAACATTTTGTGTTGTTCAGGATGGCTTGAAAAAAAAATCGAAAAGGAGAGAAAAGAAAATATGTTGAGATGCCGGGAACTTGTGATTTTGTGTAGACCGAGCTGTGGCCGTTTTGCTTGACAGTCATTTCCAATAACTTCATTTTTCCGTTGTTGAGCAGAGATTGTGTTGCAGATTGCACCGCCACCAAGGCACTTGAATAAAATTTTAGATTACCATCAAATATATTGATTTAAAAATAACAAATATTATTACCTTGCTGTAAATAAATCCCTCAACTTCTTGTTGGAAAAAGTAAACATTATGAACCAGTAATACGAACACAACTTTTCGCATAGTGTAATGTCATGTGACTGCCACAACGAAGCACCACAAACAACAAAAAGCATTGCATTGATAAGGCCAAAATCAGGTCACAAATGTGAGTCGTATACGTAATATGAAAAGTATTCTGCCCTGTTTGTGTGCACTTATGTGTGGGTGGCAGTTCCCATTCCTTTGCAGCTTGTTTGTCTCTGTTTGTATCTGAAGCTAGCAGCTCAAACTGTCAAAAAAGGGTTGGCCCCGACAGAGTTTGTGTTTAAAAGAATCTTTGTTGTCTGTGTGGGCTGCGAAATGGGCTTCTCGTTGCAACAGTGACTGCTTTTGATTTTGTAATTAAATGCTATGAATTTTGCAAAAGCGTTCAAAAGTAATTCACGTGGGTTCTACATGTTGTAGGGCACATTTTAATTGGGTTTTTCAACATAACATTGTAGGAGTTGGTAGGAGTATAAAATTGGTATTGCAGGGTCGCCTGAAAAGTATGCTACGATTTTGTCCATACAACTCACTGGGCCGAACGAAACGAGAATAAAAAGATCTTAAAGTCCATGCCGTCTATGGAATAACAAAAAAAATCCATAAACGTTTTCATAACCCAAGCTGATGATTTTGGATGAGGACACCCAGAAAAATTTATGAAAAATGGATCGAAAATTAGGATCCAATATTTTGATGCAGATTCGTGCAGAATCAATCCACGAGTCTTTTAAGGTATTCCGCTGCAGGATCTGATGATTTTTAGCCAAGAAATGGACATCGCAGTGGGTCATATATCCCCACCTCATACTTTTTCCAGATTTTGGTAGGAGGACCCCCAGAAAAATGTATGAAAAATAGATCGAAAATTAGGATCCAATATTTTGATGCAGATTCGTGCAGAATCTATCCACGAGTCTTTTAAGGTATTCCGCTGCAGGATCAGATGAGTTTTAGCCAAGATATGGACATCGCAGGGCGTCATATATCCCCACCTCATACTTCTCCCAGATTTTGGTAGGAGGACCCCCAGAAAAATGTATGAAAAATGGATCGAAAATTAGGATCCAATATTTTAATGCAGATTTGTGCAGTATCGATCCACGAGTCTTTTAAGGTATTCCGCTGCAGGATCTGATGATTTTTAGCCAAGATATGGACATCGCAGGGGGTTATATATCCCCACCTCATACTTCTCCCAGATTTTGGTAGAAGGACCCCCAGAAAAATGTATGAAAAATGGTTCGAAAATTAGAATCCAATATTTGAATGCAGATTGGTGTAGAATGGATCTACGAGTTTTTTAAGCTTTCCGAATAAGTATCGAACGAATATTGTCAAAGATATGGAGATGGTTAGGGGTCATAAATGGATACCCCCGGCTTCTTTTAGAGGTGTATCTATTTTTTGTAAAACAACCTCCTTTTCATTTGGAAATGCCCAGCACTTTCCATCTCCTGTCGGCAGAGTTCAAAACAAATCCAATTGTTTTTGTTAAATTGAAAGCCCGCACCAGTCATGACAAATGCATAAAAATTGGTAAAGCCGTAACTGAATCTGCTCCTCCTGCCCCCAAAAACAGTGAGTCATAATATTTGGGAGTTTCCACTCCATGGGCTTGGCTTTCGCCGAATAGTAAATTCATTTTTGGTTCATGTTTGCATATCTCACGCCAAAATATTCTTCATTGACATGCATTTTGGCTTACACACAAAAGCTGCCTGGATCCTGTTGTCCTGGTTAGCCCTCTCGGTCGTCCCCTGCAGCGCACTCACCCGCTCTTCGACAATACTGCGACATCGGAATCGCCACATTTGTTTTCGGGCAGTTTGTGTGCAGTTGTAGCAATTCTAAGCGCAGACGCCACCGGATGTTGCATGCCAATTTCATCAGGAGTATGTATTTTTGTTTGTTGCATGCATGGGTGGGTAATTTTTTGGGTGTCACCAGAGGGACTGTTGGGGGCGGTGTGAGGACGTTTCAGATAATTTATTTTTGAATCGGCGGCTGCTGCTGTATTTATGGGATTTGCGTGTGAAATATTCGACTGTGGCTGAAAATAAAGGAAAAGACTGACAGCGGGGCATATAAACAAATACAAGAGGCACGAAATAATACAATTTTAATGAAAGTAAAAGCAGAAAAATAAACTTGCTTTAATTTTTAGAAGTCCAAGCTTTAACTTTAAAAGCCATTTTTCCTTCCTTCCATGTATCCTTTCAAGGTTAAACGCTTCGAAATAATTTATTTATTTTCTTTTTTTGTTTTTTTTTGAGAAATTTTCGGTTGAAGCTGACTGGATTACAAATTTATTTTGCCACAGCGACACGTAATCGATTGGGGATTGGAAAGGAGTTGGATAAGGCTCGGATGGGAGCGACTTAAGGGATGTGGAGACATTTAGGTTGGCTGGCTCTGGTAGGGTTAAGTGGGTTAAGCCTTACTGCAAGTGAAGCTCCGAAGAAAAAGCAATCAGAGTTATTTGTAAAGAAGAGGAATCACCGTTAAGGGAATTTTTAATTTAACTTAATTTGGGGGAAACTGCGGAACGAAAAGCGGAATTCATTCCGGGGGATTTCAGTCCATTTATTTGTACAAGTTATTCTACTCCTTCACTGGCTCAGCTTTAAATGGATGTTGTCCGTGAAGACTTCTCACCTTTCAGTGACCCAACACGAATCTATCTCGCAGCTCGTGGACCAGGATTCACATTCATTTTTTTCCCAGTTGCACTGACTTTTCGAGCACCCCCCAGTCCCTGTACCTGCCAACTTTCCGCTCATTCAATTGCAAATCACGCAACATTGTAAACATTTGTAAAACAGCTTTAAAAAGGTGAAACGGGCGTCAGGTAAGCCAGGGGAGCGAGCTAGTGTAGTCGAGGGAGTGGCACCTTTTCGCAGGCAAAAGAAAAGAATTCCTTTTCTTCTGTTCCCAGTTGAATGATGGCACATCAATCACGAAGCTTCGCGTTTGTCATGCGCCCAAAATACGCACTGTCAAATTCACTCAATGCCACGCCTCCGTCCCCTGGCCAGCGCTTAAAGTTCGAAAATATTCCCGATTTTTCATCCTCTCGTGTGAGAATGTGCTTTTTGTTGTAGCCTTCCCCAAATAAATGGATCACAAACATTCATTTACCTGCAGGATTTTCTAATGACATCAAAGCGAGGGAACAACACGTGAATTTGTAGCTCGTAGCAACAAGCGACACAAAGATTGATTAGTTTTCGTGTTTTGCGAAAAGTTTCTCCGTTTAATAATAAAAATACGCTTCTGTGTTTATGAAGAAATCGTTTTCGGCTATCGTTTACATAAATTTGTGTCAGTTGGGAGCTAAAGTAGTTCCATAATTTGTTTTTAATAACTGCACGAAATAGTTGCAGAAAAGCGCCAGAACTGGGTTAGGTTGGGAAACCGTTTCATCATCATCTAATTGTTTGAACTCGAGAGGGAAGTTAATGACTTTCGAGTGTTGTTTCGGTTAAATGAAACATTTGTTGCTCGACTCTGTCTCTCCCAATGTGTTACAAGCAATTTCAGTCTTCTGACGCCCGAGATATTTAATAAACCAACAGCAGTTGCGGCACTCACATTTGAGCCAAAGTTATTAAGCTGTCCTTAAGTCGGCCATAAAGTGGGTCGGCGAGTGGGTAAACAAAGTATTCTACTTTTTGAGGGAGCTGTCAGTCACATTTGTAAGCAATTGTAATTATGTACATAAATATACGGCACTACTTCTGCCAGGAAACTTTTCCCGTCCCGGTTCGTCGTCACCTTGCTGAAAGTTTCTGCTTCAAAAGGGTCAAACAACTTTCAATTCAATCGTGATAAAATTCTAAAAAATATGCTAAAAAGTTGCTTGATCCTGGAGGCACTGCTTTCCATGAAATTATCATCTATAATGAAGTTTCAATGGTCGTTTATTTAGTTTTCCAACCATGTGTGTTTGTGCTTAATTAATAAATCGAATCTAATGTCCGAACAAATGGAAACACATCGATTGCATTTAGAAGCGCGCCATGTGCAACACTTGGGGCAACATTTTTCAGGAGGAAAGTAAAATAAAAACCCAAGGAAAACGGAGCAAGCTCTCGGGGGCCAAGGAGCAGAAAAGGGAACAATGCTTTACGCTCAAATGAGTTACAAGAAAACAATGGAAATGCGCCGGGAGCTTAAAAAATTTATGTTGATAGGGGAATCACCGAGCACCCCTCTCTATTCGTGCTTCCTTTTCCTATCGCTCAGTAAAATTAAAATTCGCGCGAAAACATTTTATGGTCAGACATAAAAAAAGGAATCAAGGGAGTCGTTGGAGCTATGGGAGGAGGGAAGCAAATTGCAACTATGGAGCTGCTAATTTGCTCATCGCATCGGCGTCAAATCAAAGAAACATTTTTGCTGGATTTCTGGCGTGTTTTTATTGCACCATTTTCCAAGAACACGGCTCCGGGGATTCGCTAGGTTCGGGTAGGTCTGGGGACTGAATACATGATGAGTTCTTGGCATACGAAATCAATTTCCTGCTCCTGCTCCTGCTCCAGCAACGGCTACGGCTTCTGCCGCTCCCAAATCGATTTGAGTTTGGTTAACCTGCCAAAGTTTGTTACTGCAGAGCGAGGCGGCGCAGCAAAAACTTTTCACGATTTGAAACAAACAAATTTTAACAGGATTATCGTGAGTGTGGCGGGAATAAAACGGGCGACCGGGCCAACAATTGTCCCTGATACAATAAAAAAGTCGCACAAGCGATTGGATTAAGAGGCCCGGTGTTCCGACTAGGGTATACTTTGTGTTTGGTCCTCTCCACTCTATAATCTAAGGATCTACCTACTAGATTTTCTGTGTTTTAATTAAAATAACTATGTTTGAATTCCTTATCTAAGCAATATATTTTTAACATAAAAAATGTATTCTAAAAAAGTTTATCTAAGCTTTACACAGATACATTATACCTTTCAACAATAGAAATACCTTTCAGCAAAAGGAAGAAACTTTTTGACGCTTCTGTTGTTTGCCTTCGTTTCCTGTGTCCTTTTACACGCTCAAATAAATCAAAAATATATTTATATATTGTTTATCCATTCATGCTGGATTTGGCCTTGTTATGGTTGTTGTATTTTGGGTAACCACTTGTGTGGCCTATTTGTTACATAATCAAATTGGGAGCAAAGTCGGCTGGAAGAAGAATTTGAATCGGGATCAGGATAAGAAGGGAAGTCCCGAGACCGCAGCAACAAATAATATTACGCATACGCCACGTTGTTCTTGTTGCTGCTGTTGTACAAACTCATTTGTTTGGCTTTTCCAAAAAGGGTTCTACTTTTGTTTGCATTCGCCTGCCAGTTGTTGCTGCTCTAGTTGGTCTGTTTGTGTTGTTCGGGGTATCTGTGTCAGGGCTGGTCAACAATTAGGCAGGCTCTACTGTCGGCCCGATGGTTGGGAAAATATCAACATGAATACAAAACGAGCAAATTAGTGGCGTTTCTTGGACTGTCATCATCGTCCTCATCATTGTTTTCATTTGCCTTTTGGGGTAAACTTGTACAACTTAATTTTCCGTTCACTGAGTGCAGGAAAAAAAATATTTATAAAGGGGAACGCCAGAAGAAAGGAATCCGAACCAGGACACACTAATAATAGGCGATGAGCTTTTCTTTGGGTTACCCTGCTTCTAGGGTCCTTTAGTTTTCAAAAATGATGATTAAATTTAACTTTTTATTCATAAAATTTATCAAATTATATTAAATTAGTTTGCTGTGGGGATAAGCTATATACTTACCTGAAAATATATTTTATTCTCATATATTGCTGTCCTTAAAGGACTCTCTTGTTTCGTCAACCGACCTACTTGTTGGACTTTAGACAAAGGAAACGGAAAACAAAAGCAACTAGCAATCAGAACAAGGTCATGCCTCAAACTCTCGCAAAGAACTCGACTAAAAAGTCACTTTTTACATTTCCCAATCCAAGCATTCTCTATTTAGCAAACTTTTCGATTCGGGCTTTATTGAATCGAATGTTTCGAATGTTATATGGGGCATAAACAGTTTAATCAAGTCAGGGCCACTTTCCCTTCCGAGGCCATTTAAGGAAGTTTGTTCCAGATTCCTATTCAGATTTTCAGCTCGGCCCTTGCTTTATTTGTTGCGTCCAGCTGGCTTGCCATGAATATTGAAGATATCTCTGACCTTTTGTCCTTTCAACCCATCAACCCGTTAGCCCGTCAGCCCGTCCGATTGAAAATGGCATTTGTTTGGAATTGAAGACTTGGCAGCCGGAATATAAACTTGCGGTTTAGAATGCAATTAAAATGTTCGCCGGAAAAGCCAATGAACTTCGCACTATTTTGGCAGAAACAACCAGAAACTACTCGGAAGGCGGGCGGGAGAATGGATGAGGCTTTTCCTTTGCCTGTTGATGATTTATGAGAGTTTTCCTTTGGCTTTCGAAATTAAGTAGAGCCGTTACACACACACAAAAATATGCAGCGTAAAAATTTCATAAACACATAAAACTGACAGGACTAAAGGGGGTCTCGAGAGGTGAACGCCGCGAAGGGAGGGTGATAGTGGGCGGGACTGTTCAGATGTTTCGAAGGGGGTAACTGCAGTTTGCACGTCTTATAGACGGAAAATTATGAAAAGCCGCTTGCAACAGCAGCGGGGAAGTTGTGCTCGGCTGTTTGTGAAAAATGACGAAGCACAGACAGTGACTGCAAAATGTATATACCAGCAAGCAGGCAGTTTCTTCATGAATATCCTGAAAGCGGTAGGGCTAAAGGACAGTCGTGGAAGGCTTAAGTTGCCGCGCCAACTGAAATGAGCTGAAATGAGGCTCTGAAGGATCAAAAGTGCACTTGAAATCCAATCTATCATAAACTTTAGATTATACTTTAAACTTAAATCTTTAAAAGGGTATGGAGTAGAGGAATATTATTACCAGGTATGACATAGTAATATTTAACGTAATTAAAGTAAAATAAATTTCTTCCTGTGCATAATTCAACGATTTGAGTCCGAGGAGCAACGGCAAGGAAATGAGAGGTAGTCGGGTCTGGAGGCCATGCGGTCGGCATAATAAATAATGACCGGCATTCCTTTGTTGTAATTGAAAATGTTGGTCATTCCGAGATGGGGCAGCCATGGTGATGGAGCCCCTCGACCGTAGTCCCCGGTCCGGGGCAGGCGTCCGCCCTTCGTTGTCCATAGTCCGCAGTCTGAAGTCCTGAGTGCTGAGCCCGGAGCCCGGAGCTGAGCGCGAGCCTTAAAGCAAAAATGATTGCCATACTTCGGTGCAGTTTGGACCAAAGCAATGCAGTCTGTGGTGTGGGGAGGGGCCTGGGGAGGGAGAGGCGGGTAAACAGGAGGGGGCGGGGGTCCTTCACGTACTTTTTGAAAATTCAAAACAGGCGCCAGCCGTGTTGGCATTAGCTGGGCAACTGGAGCGACTCTGTGCGCTGCTGCCAATGACGCTGATTGGTGGCTTAAATGGTTGCGGGGGAATAATTGGGATGGGCTATCAGTACACTTGAAGAAATAGCCTGAACTATTAAATCTTACGTAAGAATCATAAAACATGCTTTAGCCAAGTAATGTCTAGCAGTGTGTGACTAATTTGTAGTTTCTGATTAAAAATGTGTCATAAAATTGGCTAATATTTTTCAAAGTGATGTTGGAAAGTTTGGAGGCTGGATGGGGCGTGGCATTGTGGGACTCGCCTCAGGATCATGCATAATTATGCAGACGCGCTGTCGTCGCGCATTAAAAATGAGCCCGTCCGGACGGCACTTGTTTGAAGCCTGAAATTGATATTGGTTTCGTTGTCCGGCGGGGGATAAAGTTCCGGATTACTAACTTTGACAGGAGTGGGGATTCTCAAACTGGCTGATGGGGGGCGGCAAATCTGAGTAAAGTTGCCTTAGGTGCTTCCTTTGCGTTGATAGATTGCAGTTCTGTTTATTGGATTGTTTAAGGATTGTGGAACTCTAAAATGTTCTCCACATTTACAATTTGAAGCGGAATTAAATCGCAATTGTAATTTTCACCTGTCACTGCCGAATGCCTCTCGCATTGCTATGCCGATGATTGATCGACGTTTGCTTGCTGCAGGACAGGTTGTGTTTGCTCTCCTCTCATCGCCGGTGAGTGGAATCAAGTGTCCTCCACTTGTCCACTCCAGACATTCGCCTCAACGAGCAATTCAATCTTAGACATTCTTTGCATAGCATCTTGAAAATCAAATAAACCTTTGGCTAATTGTGTTTGTAATCAACTAAATGACAGACATTTGGCCTTTACGAGCCAGGTGAGCTGCTCGAATTCAGACTCAGACGGCCAGGCAAATACTGATTCGCAGCTACATAGCCCGCTTGATGGCTTGATGGCTGCCACGCCCACCGAACTCACCTTCCATCGCTGTCCACCTTTCAGAGCGTGTAATTAATGACGTTGGGGGAGAAGTAGAGGAGCCAGGAAAATTTACATCCCACAGCAAAGTCAACAAAACAAAGGAAAAATTTTGGTCGTCTTGTAGACGTCGACCTCCTAATTTTTTCTACCACTTCCTCGCTCCGCTCTCCTATCATCGCCCTGGCCGCTTTGTCATCATTTCATTACCGTGCACAAAGTTTTCGCAGCTCCATGCCAGCCCTCCCAGACTTTTTTGATAATTTGTCTTTCAGGTGCGCCTTGAAATTTGTCAACAATTTGGCCAGCGAAACTTGTGATTCTTTTCCTCCTTTTTGGCCACTGCAAACAACAAAGTGGCCTCTATTAGCGATAAAAATAGTCACCAGACTCTGGACCCGGACAAATGAGCCGAGCCAGCAGATGTCCGATGACTCAGCAGCTGCCCTAATGTCTCCGATGCTAAGATGCTGCCCCCCAGGCACTCTTCCAGCTGCCCGAAAAATTATTGGCATTTTAAATCAGAGTTGTGCAACGACTCGGGGAGTACATTTCATCAGAAGGGGGTCTCCGGACCCTTGACAAAGCTTGTTGGGCACCTCTCCTAATACCGTCAATTTATGGCTCAGACATTAAGACAGGGCCGCAAACGCCCTTGGCCAGGTTGCCAGCCTCCGTCGACCCTCCTCTGAATTATAACTGAAATCATTTGATGACCATGAATGTGAATGGTTTTTGGATGGCCCGTAAAGGATTTTCCACGAATAACTACCCCGGAGTGCTTCTTTCAGACCTAATCCTTGGGAAATTTATTAGACATCACTAGCTTGTGATTTAAAAAAACTTTAAGCTGCGATTGTCTAAGCTGGGAGATTCCCTTAAATAGTTTTAATTGGGGCTCGTTGCATGGATATTCATGGAATTCATACTCTTGTTATATTTTATAATTAATTCGCATGTGTATTTTTACAATTTGATAACCGCTATTTGCATATGTCATTACACCGACTCGTGCAGCTTATTTTTATAAACTATATACTCGTTTTTTGTTAGGGTTTTTGAAACCACACAGTTATTTTTTTGTGGCCTATTGAATTGGCAAATTGGTTTTTTGTTGTTGGCCGCGTATTAAGTCGATTTAATTAAAATCACATTTAAATTCATGTATTTCGCCGGCCCACAATTTGTTTTGGCTTAGTTCCATGCACTTGTGTCTAATGCAGCGCGAAAATTTGTTTGAAAGTAATGAACTGGATAATTTAGGCGTGGCTGCTGAATCGAGGGGCACTTTTAATATTTAATTCTCTTCCCAATTGAATATCCATTGCGCTTTGATTTAAATGGCAGTGCTTAATCGGTTTTCATTTAAACAGTTGACATGCCCTCGAGCACAAGGACTTGTTGAGCCGTTGAGAGCCATCTCACCTTTTTTTTAAGCAGAATGGGGCCCAAAAAATTGTGTCAATTTCCTGTCTGTGAGATAAACATATTTTGGGGAAACGTTGTCGTTCGTCTCCCTTTGACGCTCCCCTCCGCTCACAATTCGTCTAATTGAAGTCCTTTGACGCACCCACACACACGCACGTCCTGGGAAAGCGGAAAGGCGGGTAATGGGTGGTATCTTCATCATTATCTGCAATGAGGCGTGGAGGCGAAAAAGTAATATTTGCAGCTGATGTAGATAAATGCGTAGACTTCGTGTTTCAATTAAAGTGATTGAAGTGAGCCCTTCATCCCACTTCTGCCACCCACTTTCCCATTTTCTCTGGCTCTCTCCCACCTGTCTGTATAGTATTTTCCCGGGACCCCAGACCCGAGACACGGGAGCCGACAGGGTGCCAATAATGTTTTTTAGCTGACAAAAAGTTAGTCCGCCATTTCAATGCCATTTAAACTTTACCCAGCAGCTGCTGCTGCCACTTCAGCTTCTGCAGCTCCTCGAGCTCAGCTCTCCAGCTAGCTAAAGCTAGCGAGCTGATGCAAATTAATAAGCCAAGTTCTCGGCCAGATCAATCTAAATTTGTCCATGTAGTGCCGTGCAGAACTTGTGCCTAACTAGGCGAACTTGGGCATGACAATCCATCAATGGACTAAACTAAATCTAAATATCTTTTCTATAAAGTTTTCGTGTGTAGGAAACTTTGCGTCTTGTTCGGCTTGGCTCTGTCTTATCGCAATTGTTAAGAGGAATTTTTAGCTTGGAAAAGTTTGCTTTGAGTCACATTGATTGTCATTGGAGGTCAATGCGGGTCTGTCTAATGGAACACTCGGAAAAAAGAACAAGTCTTCTGTTATGGTTGGGAGGAAGTCTTTGCAAGAATTTTGCTTGAATAAATCGAAGAGCTATCTTTATGGAAACTTTTTATGGTGACCTTTGTTTTTATGATCCTCATCATTGAAGTCAGAACAATAAGTTTAAAAGCCGGCGAAATAGTTTATGGAATACCTGGTGCGGTCCTCCACCGCCATCGGTGGCAGCGTCGCTCATTTTCCCTGAGCGACTCCTGCGAAAGTCATTTTTATCTGGCATTGCAAACATTTGCATGCGAAATGCATCTAAAATTTTTCACCTTCCCGCAGCTCGCACTCCGTCTCTGGTGCTGGCTTTCAGTGTTCAACTTTCAACCTTGTGCTGCCTCGGTGTAGCGTGGGTTCTGGTTCTGGTCTTGCAACAGCGTTGTCTGCTCCATTGCAGTCGTCGTCGTTGTCATTATTACCCTGCTGCTGTCATCATGCATCAAGTGTCGTTGTCACTCTCTCCTGCTCTTGTTCGCCCCGTCTCACTCTGTTATAAATGAGCCAGCGCGAGGAGAAGCTCTCGTATTTTCAGTTTTCACAGAATTTGTGTGTTTTTTATTTTTATTTATTTCGCGCTGTAGCGATGCGCTTGAAAAACTTTGCACATAATAATAAAATGGCTGTTGGCTGTTTTAGAGTCGCTCGCGCCTTGGCTTATGCAATAGAAAATGTAACAGCGGCGTGCATGTGTGCGTTGTGTCGGTGTGTGTATCCGTGAATCTGGGTATCTGTATCTGTATCTGTGCCGGGTCGCAGCTGTTGTTGTCCTGATAAGCAAGCCGCGTGTTGAGGTCGCTGCTGCTACTTTTGGTGCCTCGACAGTGTTGCTGCTTCTTGTTTGTTGTCGCCTGTCACTGTTTAGGGCTTTAAAACTGCTCTGGCCGAAGCTGTCTGAGGACAGCCAAAGTGGCAGGTGAAGTACGTGAGTTGTGTTTGCAAGAGGCCAACAAACAACAAACACCCGGGCACAGCCCAGAGTCAAAGCTGATGAAATGTTAGTAAAATGGATTATAAATTCAGACGAAAGAGATGGTCCTCCACCTTTAGAAAGTATCTTTTATAGAACGCATCTTTCACCATCAGCTTTATCTTAGGTGAGAAAAGCCTTCCTTTCATACTTTAAAGTGAAACTTTCAAGTCAAATCGGTGCTCAATCACTTGTCGGGGATCTCAAATGCATTCAAGTACCTCTGCTGGGGAAAGTATGTTTCGAATTTGAAATCGACAAGCGAAAGGATGTGGAGGAGAATCCGTTCGCTTTGGCCCGAGTTAAATTGCGCAAAGCGTTTTAATTTTTCTAACTGACGGCCGGCTAAACAATTTGCACAGCTCTCAAAGCCTGATCCCGATGTCTGTTAATACCCCATCTCCGATTCGCCCCCCTTGGTTTTTCAGTTTTGTAGTTTTTTGTTGTGTGTGCAACTTTTTGCCCAGCTCGCCCACTCTTAGCTGGTATTTGCTAAAGGCCTCTGCTTTTCACACAAACATTTGCTTTGTGTCACTTTTCTCCCTTCTATTTTTCCCTACTCCTTTTTCCCCCCTGATGCCGCCATCATCGCCTCTCACCTGGTGCAAAATTGCTGGCAACAATTTTTGTGTTCAAATAGTTTGTCTCGGGGCAATTGCTTGCTGGTTGCCCCATGAAGCCACCCCCCAACCACCCACTCGCCCAGTGCTCCAGACCATCTCCTACTGGCTCTCCCCCTTTCGGTCTCCTACTCCAGCTGCTTGGCACATTTACCTTTTTAAATTGAAAATAAATTAGAATCTGGCTACGTATTTCGCACCGATTTGTGTTGTTAAGTGATAACACCCACATTCATGCACACAGCATTGATGGATGCTTGTGAGAGTGTCTACACGTGGCACGCAGCATGCGGAGGAAGCAAAGGGAAATGGTGAAATGTGCCTGGGGGACAGCAACATGTGTTGTGTCACATTTCCATTTATGCCGACTGGAGGATCACTTAGAGAAATCCAAATGATTAAATATTTTCAAAATTCAACTCTTTTTTTTCTTTTAACAGGCTTTTGGATTCCCTTTTTAAGCTTGAAGGAAGTTTTCAGGAATTGGTCTATACAATGAGAGGGATGACAATGGTTACAAAATGGCTACAAGGTGAGGAATGGGTAAGGAGTTCTTTCAGGTGAGATCCTTTTATTCCTTAACCATATTTATTTATTTTATGGTTTTTACTTAAATGATTTTTAAGAGATTTACAGGCTTCAGTGTTATGTTTTGGACAAAGCCAATCAGGAGAGGATTTTAAGGAGAGTGATAATAAACCTCATAATATTTATTTATTTTATGTTTTTTACTCTTTGGTAATGTTTTTTTCTAAGATTTACAGGTCCTACAATATCTAAAGCAAAAATGATTAAATTTTGGACAAAGTTCGCTTCAGGGCTGGATTGTAAGGCGAGTGATTTAAATACTTACCATATTTAACCATATTTATTTATTGCTATTATTTAAATTATTTTCTATTTACTACCTCATAACTAATTTTTAATACGATTTCTCATATATTTCTAGGATACCGGATTATGTTTGGGTAAAGATTAAAAAGCGTATGGAATTATTTTTCAGGACTGGATATTGTTATAAGGAGTGTGATTGAAAACTATTAGTCTGAAGTTATTTGATATATTTTACGTTATTTAATCATTTATTCCTTTAACAGGATTATATTATGGATGCCTATGTTTGGAATTTATTTAAAAATTTTCAGGAATCAATCATTTCAGGACAAACTAACTCTCAAAATATTTGGTTATTTTATTTTTCTTGCATGTGTATTGCTCTCATGTGTGTTGTTATTTTATTTATGTTGCATGTGATTTTACATTTTTAATCATTCGGAAAAATTTGTATTCATTAATCATAATAATTTGTATTCATAATAATTTATTGTATGCTGGATTTTTTATTATGTTTTCGAGCATAATAAATTTGTAATTTATTCTTGAAATCTTTAAATAATAGCTTTTCAGGATAGAGATTGAAATGTATTGAATACAGGTGAGTTACTTACCTAAAAAAATCTTCATAATGATTCTTAAAATATACTCTTTGTGTTTATTTACAGGATTTTAATTATAATGTGGATTAATAAATATGTTATAATTCAAATTATGTGGATTATTGTATTTGTTATATTATGGAATGGAATCTGCTACAACATTTTAAATATTTGGTGAGTTGCACATCTTTACATTTCAAATTTTTTAAATCATTTTTTCCACAGTATGTGCACTATGATTGAAATAATTACGTTGGAAATTGAGTTGGAGTATTTTAAAAATGGATTTGAAGGAGTGTGATTGAAAAGTATTGAATTATCTAAAGGTCAGTTGCATTCGTTTTCTTATGTATACTAATTTTAATATGTATACTAAAATATATAAAAACATCTATCAATTTACAGGATTAATTTTAATGTGGCTTATACTTTAAGAATTATGAATTTTTGTACTGTATGGAGCTATGCAATTTGACTATAGGTACGTTGCACATTTCTCTTGATATTCTTTATACATTTTTTGTTTTCCTCATTAAAATCTTCATTTGGATTCTTTAATATATCAACATTATTTGTTTCTGTTTACAGGTTTAATTTTTGTGAATTATAATTTAAGAATATTTGTGATTTTTGTAATGCAATCAGCTATGAAATTTGACTGTAGGTGAGTTGCACATTACTCTTTGTTTTATTTAAATTTTTGAAGGGTTCTACCATTGAATCTTCATATATTAAACTATATTTTACAACTTTTTTTTTGATTATTTTAACAGGGATTAGAATATATTTAAAATTATTGTGATGGAATTTATTAGAATAAGTTTGTAAGGAATGCAGTCTAAGAAAGGTGAACAAAAAGTATTGGCTTAAGGTGGGTTAAATATTTTATATTTTACTTTTGAAAATCCCTATATAATTAAAAATTTTAATTTTTAGGATTTTGTGGATATTATTATGGAATAACGAGGATATTTGTTATATTATGGAATGAAATGAAATATTTATGGTAAAATGGAACCAGTTTTGGAATTTATAAATTTTAACGAGTCTTGCGATTTAAAAATAATGACCACAGGTAAGGTGGACTTACTCTCGAATCTTAATATTGATAATATATTGAAACATGCTTTTACTTACAGGATTTTAAAAGGATATTGATTATGTTTTAAATGAAAAATATTGTGTTGGAATTTGAGTTGAAAAATATTAACTAAAGGTAAGTTGTGTGTCCCTTCTGATATTTTACTTTTAAAATTTTTACTTCGTATTAACACTATGATATACTTAAATTTTTGTTTTTTATTACAGGAATATATTTTGATAAGAATTTGAAATTTTTAGCGAGTGATGAGATTGATAAATAGTGCCCATAGGTGAGTTGCACATTTCATTTAAAATTATATATTTGTGTTTTTTTATTTTGGGTTTTAGTTAAGGAATATTTATCAATACCATAAAACATTATCACACAATTCTTCTCAGTGCCCAAACTGATGGGCAAGGGGTCGAAGGGCACGAGCCTCTGTGCTCATTGAGTTCTGGACTCCAAACACAATTTTTGCATGTGAAAAGAAAATGGGCTATGAAAGGCAGGCAGGAAAAACATTGATGATGAAGTTGCTTCCGAGGAATTCTAAAAGGCCGATGGGCCGAAGGGGTGGCGAAATATGAAATGTTCATTACAGTTGACAAATATTTGCACTGGCTGATTGTTGGTTTTTGATTTTTCTGCATTTTATGCCCAGTTCGCATTCTATTTTCCTCGTCTATGGCTCGGGGGCAACTATGTCGGTTGACTTGCCCCGAATCCCCTCCCGGCTTTGAGTCCGTTCCTGTCTGTTTATGGGGATATTCTTTTCAGATCTGTTCTTCTGTTTTTTATTTTCTAGCTCCTGCATGTTTGATTAAACGCATTTGTTGCTTTTTGACACGGTATTTTGTTTGCTGTTTGTTTGCAAAGAGGGGACTGCCTCTGCTTTATTTTAATTGAAAGTGTTGAATGGGTCGTGCTCTAGTTGCCAGTTAGTTGTGAAACTGCAGGGTCTGTTGCATAAATATTGGACATTTATATAGATGAGTTATACACCTTTGGCAAATGTTTTTTATTGGGAATTGTGTCACGGGCCGTAAAAGCGATTCTCTCTCCGACTTTTTGTAAATAAATAAATGTGAAAAACTGCCTGGATTTGTTTCAGTTTCTAAGCGTTTAAAGCTAAAGATTTTCCCACTCATTCTGGCTCTTCTCGAGCTCCAATTAACGTATAAAACTTTTGAAACTGTCAAACTTGATGGCCTCAAACTTGCCAATAAATAAAAAAAATTATCCCCCATAGCTATTAAACCTAGCCATCCAGAAAGGCCCCCAGAAAGTGCCCACGAGAATGGCTTGAACGTTAAATTGAGGAGTGACTGGGAAACTTTTCTGTTTATTCTCGTGCCATCAAATTGCCGGGGCAGCTTTAACCCATGGTGGCGGTGGCGATTGTATATTGCGGAAAATGTACAAGTAATTTTTAATAGACTCGCAACGCTCGGACGCATAATGCAGGCAACTTTTTGGATCACACGAGGAGGTACGAGGCTTCTACAACTTTTTAATACAACTTCAAAGTTGCATTTGCATGACTTAGGCAAAAGTTTTGTTAGAGCCAAACGGACCCCGTAAGCCCCTTAACCTCTCAAACCGGTAACCCCTTAACCCTCCTGGACGCCCCGTGGCGTTGACGGTCTTTGGCATTGGTTCGACTCGGCCAAATAAACAATTTTTCAATGAAGAAAATTCCCTCTCTGCCAAATATGCAAAAATCTTTATAAATATTCAAATTCTTTCGGGGAGCAGCAGCCAAGCAGAAGTCAACTCCAAGTTCCCTTTTATAAAGTTTATATACACACTTACGTATATATTTTACAGAACTTGTGATGTTTATTTTAATTCTCGCTCTCCTGCCCGGCTCGGTCTGCCCGAAAAAAGAATTATAATATCAAAATAGTCAACGCAGGGAAGGGTGAACTTCTGGCCAAAGTTTTTCTTGGCAATTGAAAAGCCAACTTCAATGGCATTCCGAGAGGGTGTGTGCGTGTGTGTGTTATTTTTGTGTTAGCTGCAAGTGCTGTGCAAATATCTTTTTGTGCCACGTCTCGAGGAGACCACTCGAGGGGTTGAGGTCAATATGCATTCTCCCAAAAGTGACAGGTGCAGACGAAAGCAGGTGAAATTCCTCTGGAAATTTTATCCCGGCTGTTGCTGCTGAAATTATTTCTAAAATCTGTTTAAATTGTGACCATTTTTCCATTTGTGCTTGCGATTTATGTATGTGCGGTTTATCGGTATCTATATCTTCGGTTGGCTTATTTGCAATGTGGTTTCCGTTTCAATTATTAAAATACATTGCCGAAATATTTGAACTACATTTGTGAAAAAACATTCTTGCAATAGTTTGTTTCCATCCAAGGAAATACTGACTGCCAAGTTTATTAATGAAAATATTCTAACTGTTCATTGTTTTATTAAAAAAGAATGTCAATATTTATAATAATGTTTAAACTTTAAAGTCTTCATGATCTCTCATAATTACTTAAGCATACAGAACTTCGAACTTGCTTAAATCCAAATCAGCATTCCAGGCCTGCAATCTCCGACTTCCCACTCTGCGGCTTTCGGCCTCCACTAGGAAAGCCTTCCCCATTATTATCAGAACCGCGGCACCACCTCAAGCACTTACAACATGTGGTGCCGAGTGAATTGGTGGGGCAACCACCTGTCGCGAGCGGAACCCCAATAAATAAGTCCCAGACAGTCGGCGAGAGCAAGTGGCGGCGAGTGAGCTCAAAGCTGGCACATTTTAATAACTTTTTGACGCCCTTCCCTAAGACGCGCCTCCCCAGCAGCCACGCCCCCGGCTGCTAGCTCGGTCGGGTAGGCGCGTTTCGTGTTATTGGAGTCGTAAATAAAAAGGTTGCCGCCCGGGCGCGCTCGAATGTATGCTACATTAAATTGCGGTTGCCGTGCAAATAAGATTTCGTGTTAAGTTGTACGAAAGATGCCGCTCGAATTTAATTAAAAACTGTGTGTGGGCCAGACACGAAGTGTTGAGATGCCCAAGGAAGTCTTAAAGTCCTTTAAATTACATGTAGTTTTAATCCTCGCAGCTTCTATTTAAGACTTCAATTCAATCCCATGAAATCAATGTTTTATTTTCATTTATGTTCGCTCTGCAAATCCGTTTATTGATCACATTTTGCCGGCAAAGGCCTTTAAGTTATTTATTTAATTTAAAGACGATGGAAGTTCTGTGGAATTACCCCCTCTCCGCCTTGCTCAGAGGCCCTCCTTGTCAACACTTTGCCTGTGACTGCAGTAAACCGTTTTTCGAAATTAATTTATAGGGCTTTCTGACTACAAGGACGACACTTGGCAACTACGAGCTGCACAATTGGCTTAAATTGTTCATGAAATGCAATGAAACGAAGTAAGAAAAAGTCATTTTAATATTGCGGCATTGCGGCGCGGCGGCGGAGCGACACAAATACGGGTCAAGGATGCGCCCAGAAAGGACATAGCCGGTTGACACGGCCCAGCTTGGGCTTTCTCTAGCCTCCCGCCATCCCACACAACAAAAACCGAAATGGCCTAAAGCGAGGGCGAATTGAGTTAAAAGTTCTAGGAAAATTTAAAATAACAATTTAGAAGCTGTTTAAATTTTCATTTTTTTTTATTTTTGTGAAAACCCCCTAGCTTTTTCATTTGAAGAATCATTGGCTTTAATTTTTCGAGTGCACTCAGTAGCTGTGTGGCCTCTGTGGATTTGCAATTAATGTTGCCTTCAACTTTGGCCTGCCGCCTCGGTCTCGGGGCCCTGCCACCTCCACATCCGCCCCCTGTTCCTTCCTTCCTTCCCCGCCCACACTGTAAATTTGCTTAAATGAAAGTGCGAGCGCGAATTTAATTAGAATCTGCTCCTTGGGTTTTGGTCTGGCTATCTGCTGGATCTGTTTCACGCCCGTTGGCCGTTCGGAGCTCCTTTTCCTTCTTTTTTCCTCAATTACTTGATTTCACTTTGCACTGAAACACGTGATGTTCATTGTTGTTCTTGCTGTTGTTAGTTGTGCCAGCCGAGTTAATGTAAACTTAACCAAATTAGTTTCATAAACTCACTAAAGGAAAAAGAACATTAAGGGCGGTTCGAGCTGCAAAGTTTAAAGCGCTTTCGGATTTTACACGCATTTCATCATAAAGTCAGTACTTTGACTTTTAAATGAAATGCCTTTAAATGTAAAATTTCTGCAACATACAGAATGCCAACCAACGGCAATTGAATAATATATGCTATAATAATAAAAACTAACACCAGCGGAGCTCACAGCGAAGGACATCCGAAGGCAGAAAATAACATGCAACATAAATAAAATACGTCAGTGCGAGTGGCAAAAAGAAAACAAAATGAATCGAGTGGCAAAAATATATATACGTATTTACAATGTTTATTGTTGTGCTTCGTAGAGCGCAAACACATTTCGAATGCAAATATTAAATGTGATTCGATATGCAACCGGTCGCCACTTGCATTGAGAATCGGAGTGAAAGTGTCGAGGCTGTGTCAAGGAATGGAATAGCTGCTATCGGTTCATAATCCAAATGGAGTTTTCTGACAGAAACAGGACCACAGGACCCGTTTCTTTGGCAACTTTGCTTGAAGATGGTTTCGTTTTTGGCTAATTGCTATCATTCGCCAGCCTTGTTTGGCCAACATTCTTGCCAGAGTCCTCCTCTTTCCAATACAGTTTGCCCTGCACGTGTTGAATTTGGGCTCTACACGGGAAGAAATTCTAGGTTTATGAATAATAAGTCTTAGCCATGCTGTAGCCTAGAACTCGAGCGACAGCCTGCACTTTCCACAGTGTAGTTGTGAACTGGAACGCAAACCCTGAAGTAGATCTAGGACTCGAACGAGACCCTTTGCTGCTCTCTCTCCCAGGCGCCCTTTCTCCAGTCACAAGTTGTTAAAAACTAATCAATCTTTCAAACTTGACTAAAGGTTTTGCCTTCGCTTTGACTGACTTTGACGCGCCACGCCCCCTCCCAAGCCTCGCTCTAGTCCTCAGGCGTTAACTGGGTGTGCGTGTGTGCGGTCCGGGTTGTTTCAGTTTTTCACGCCAGTCGCGTTTTCCTGCCATTTTTTTAGATAGGAAATCCACCAGTAGTTTGGCCTTAAATCAAATTCAGTTGCACAAGGAAACAGGAAGCGGGCTTCTGGAGGGGGGCGGAGAAGTTGCCCCGAGGTGTCAGTTGTGCTTTATGGAATGTAGCCATTGACACTTCAGCGCTGCCGCCACACGAGCCCCTCGCATTGGAGGGCTTGCTTCGATTAGCCATCGATTGCCACAACCAATTTGTGGCTGAATTCTCCGAAGGTTGCCACTGCCACTCGATTGTTGTTGCACCACATCTCACTCTGTAAGTGACTCTGTATGGTTTGATTGATGTGTTTGTGTGTTGCCCGGGCTGGGGACTGTGTGGGAGTTTACCTGTCATGGCCAAATGATTCACTAATCGTGGCTAGAATTTAACTGCTCGATATACTTTTCATGTAAAACTTTGCTTAACCTCCCCATATCCTTTTATGTGAAATTCGATGAGTACTTTGCTTCCAGCTGTGCTGGCAGTTGTATTACTTTGGCATAATAATGAAATTTTACGATCGACTGGGGCACTTGAAAACAACGGGTTAAGCAGAAAACTACAGATTAAATACCTTTATCCGTCGAGTGGGGAATCGGACTAGTTTCCCCATAAATGCGTAAGTGCCTACTGCTCAGAAGCATATCCTTCAGCTCGGATCAAGCGCATTTTTTCGGCAAGTTTCACATTGCAATTGGCAACTGCTTTGGCTTTCGCTCCGGCTTGGCATTGCAAATTGCTCAGTGAGCTGCTAAACATGCCAAACAATGCTGAGAGTTGCAAATTGAATAGATATGATGCTGCGCGAATCATTCCCCACATACACACGTACCAGGGCTCTAGTGTATGTAGTTCATTCTTATTCGATGCTTATGTTCAGATAAAGAAATCTGGCAACAACACAGAGCCAAATTGTTGCCAAAGCCGCCTCGATTGTCAGTTTTCGGTCTGGGCCTTGGAATGAATTTCAAACCGGAGTGCTGTGCATATCCTTGAAATAACAAGTTTAAAGGCATGCGCCAGTCTCATGCGAGGATAACTGAATTCCCTCTTTGGCGCCGCGAATTTGTTGGCATCCGTCAGTATAGGAGTGGGGGGGATGGGGGCCTCGAGACCGTAGTCCGTAGCCCGTAGTCCGGGCGGGACAGAGGACCGAGACTGCAGAGGTGGTGATGCTGATTGAGGGATTGAGCGTAAAAATCGAAAACAACGGCGGCAATTTTCACGTTTTTCACGCATGCCAATTTTGCTTTCCCCTCTTACTACTCTGTACTGTGGCATTAACACTTCGAGCAACATTTTTTCACGATAGAAAAGGCGCCTGGAAAAATAGGTAAAGTGCGCGCTTAAAATATTAGATTAAAAATCATAATAATTGGCATGACGGAGATTAACTCGCTAGTATTGTTTTTTTTTCGTTCGAAAGGATGAAAATAGATTAGGGATTGGTCAATAAATTGGAGCTATAGGATTATATACTGTCCGATTTAAGACCTAAATTTTACAGTACAGGACATAAAAACAAAAAGTGTCCTTTAAAAAAATACTCTATTTTAGAGAATTATAGTTTATTTTTGTTTAATATTTCTCCAGCGCTAATGTTTTTGAAGAACTGACCAGGGCAATCACGGTTCGTAGTGCCATTCCCTCCATTGGGGGCTGAATGTTTTTATTTATTTTCCTTCATCTCCACACACATTTTGGGTGATGGGGAGGGAAAACAAAAATTACATTTCGTTACCGTTCGCTTCTCGATGGTTTTTCGGGTGGTTTTGTTCGGGGTTGGGGTTGGGGTTTCTTTTTTGTTTTGTTCTGTTCTCTGTGGAGACGTAGAACCGAGGGCTTGGGTCGTGTGGATTGCGATGTGCGGTATTCGAATATTGACAGACAATATTTTTGTGCGACTCGGGAAGCGTAGCATATTTTTTGGGGCTCTCGCTATCTGCGAAAATAGGTGCGAGTGAGTCGCTCTGTGCGGGTGTCCTTTGTGTGTGTGTGTGTATTGTATCGAGGATGATGCACGTTGTAAAACTACAGTCAACGTTGGAGGAGCATGAAATCAATTTGATGCACGCTGCTTGGTTAAGCGTTTTCAATGCAATTTTTATTGGCAACTGTTTCGCCGGCTGGTTCTTCCTCCTCTCCACTGGTGCCTGCATTTTATACTCAATCCCCTTGCTCCATGCCCCTGCCCAACGGCATCCTCTCTCAGATGTTGCCAGCAAATGAAATAAAATCAAAGTATCGTTCCAATTGCGTCAATTGTGCAAGTGTGTGGCCCTGCACGGAAAAAAGTAAGAACAATAATTGAGAACAAAAAAGTCCTTGTAATTCGATCACTATTTTTGATAACAACAATTAAATATTTATGGAGCGTACTCCACTTTTATGGACACTGACGGGGTGTTGAAACTTAAAGGCTTTAATTACCTTTTTTCCTGAGTGTGTGAACTTGCTACGGGCCTCATTCCATCTTGCCAGTCATGTCCCCGGGTCCTCAAACCCCCTGCCCTTAACCATGGCCGACTTGCAGCGACTTAATTTCAAAAGCTGTTACGGCAATCAACGCAGCTGCCTGGAGCAATGGGCCGGGGGGTAGCAGGCAGGGGGGCTGTGCGCGAAACGACTGCCAGTAAGAGCCAGATAGATGGGCTTTCAATAAGCGCAAAGCTTTAAGTTGCCGGCGACTGTGTCCCTTATTGATCGCATCGGGTTTAATTGGAACATTTTATTAGTCCTTTTATAGTCCATCGATTTCCAGAATGTGCAAAGTAAAAAGTACAAACAGAGCACGAGGAAATCTAATGAACTTTGGGGATATCCAGGCCAAATATACGTGATTCTATTTCGCATTATTTAGCTCCGACTCTAAGTAGTCCCTAGCCCTTCCAGCTTATGGCCAATAGTTTAATTGGAAGCATCAATCACTCGGAGAAATCCAGTCTCCAATTGTCACACTCTGACCCCTGACACCCTGCCCCTTGCCACTTTGTCAGTTGACAATTTTCAAATCAAGCAATTGCGATTTTGAGTAAAATATATAACGCACCACTATATAACGGCCAGGCAGGACAGTTTGGATCCGGATGTCGGAGCTCAGTCAGCCAACCGCAACCGCAACAAAGATTTCCCGCCCACCCACAACCACTCCTCCTTGCCACTTCGCCCCTTCGCCCCTTGAACCCTTCGAACCTTGCTCCAAAGTCTGGTTAAGGTCAAATGGCAGTTGTAGTGGTTGAGGTTGTTGGCTGCCGTTACCGTTCGCTTTCCGCCAGGTGTAAATTATAACGCGCATTGTGAAGCTGCCAGTAGCAGATCCAATCGTGGCCAATGTGCACTGAAAAGTAACTAAAGGAGTTCTTCGATTTTGGCGGCCAATTTAGGGAGTCTAGTTCTAGGAATACATTACTCATACGACCTGTTTCTGAATGCTTGAAGCTTACTTTTGGGAGTGTTATCAAAGGTCTATAATTTACATTTCTCTCAGTGCACTTTCCCTCTTCGACTGCCTTTTTTCGCCCCCCTTGTTTGGCCAGGTAAAAAGCCATCCGAACGTCACAAAAAATGACACTTAGCGCGCCATGATGCTGATTTATGGCTTAGGCAATGAGAATTTATTGACTTGGCAGCAGGTCAACGTCTACATTGGTCCTCTAACCGCCAAACGCCAACCGCCTTCCCCGCCCACCACATAAAGGATATACTTTTGAATGCACACAAATCCTTGAATCAACATCAGCTTTAAGGGGCTAAGACGGGCTGGAAATTGATTTGAATGTCATAAAAGCAGTTTCCTTGTTCCCAAAAATAAAGACAAATAAGTGCCCGAAAGAAAGTTTTCGTTGAAAACTTTTGAAAGTCGCTGCACAAAATGGTAAATTTTGCTATTTATATTTATTCGCAAGAGACGGGCGAAAACGAAACAGTGAAATGGAAATGATTTGCAAAAATCTCTAGCCTGTCGGGCTGTCTGCCAGTCCGCCGTTTTCTCCACTTTTCTTTTCTCCGGCGGCACTTTCTCCAGCCGAAACGTGACAAAATTAAACCAATAAAATGGCAGAAAACCAGGAGAGCCTCTCTTATATATAAAATAGTGGTAACGAGGAACAGGGTTTAAGTTTTATTCAATAAATAAATAATGTGGATTTTCTGCTATTTATTTTTTAATTTTAAACTTTAAATAAGGTTTCCTAGAGGTTGTTCTACTGTGACTGAAATAAATAGTTTAAGCTTCATTAAACTTGAACGAATCAATTGATGTGTATTGTAAATACACTTAATGACAGATGAATTTTTCTATTAAGTTAAAATGAGTTTCTTTAGAAGGTTGCTTTGCTCGTTGTTCTTTATTTTTCTAACCGGCTTACTAATTTCCCTATCGATGGGAAGGAAGCTAAAACATAGTAAGTGACTTTGGCTAGCCTTCGAGGTTAAATAATTCGCTATTTTGATTTTCCTTGAATTATTTATTAAGTTCGATGCTCAGAGATGCTAGACCGCGGAATGTGTGGCTTCAATTACACCCGATACTATTACAGCCCAGACAACAACGAATGTTACAAATTCTCCTATAGAGGCTGTGCTGCCTTCGGCAACAACTTTAAGTCCTATGGTGGGTGTATAAAGTTCTGCAAGGATGCAAAAGCTTCTTAATTCTGTCATGTGTTTTTTAATATAAATGTTATTCATTTTCACTTCATGGAAATAAAAAGCCCAAGCGCGCAAAGACAGTGTGGCAAGTTTTGTTTGTGGCAACTTTGAGGTGGCTCATTTCTGATGAGGCAGTTGGAGGGAAACTGCAAAAAAGATTATAATTTGGCTTCCAGCTTGGATTTATTCATAGCTTGGATTATTATTAATAGTATTTTGGAATAGTAAGTCCTGTTTTCCTCAGTGCCTTTCTTGTGGCAAGTTGAATGGAGCAACAGCCAGCAGCCTTCGCCTTGGCACACATTTTATGCTTTCGCCCCTCATTGTTTGCCTGGGCGGCCGTGTGTATGATGTGGAAATTAAATACTTTGCTTGAAATGCTACACTGACGACTGGGGCGCGTAGAGGGCCAGGAGGGCCAAGAAGGCGTGGCAGGAGTGTTTCGGGAGTGACAGAAGGACAGGCAGCCCACGACAAGACGCAAAGGCAGCAACTTGTTAGTGATGCTCCCTTCGGTATGTTTTTGTTTTCGTTTTCGTTTCTGTTTTTGTTTTCACTCTCGCTTAAATTGTGCAACATTTCCGAGATGCCTTTCTTCCTCTCGAGCCGTTGTTGAGTAATTAAAATGCAAAGCAAAGTGCAGCAATTTGAGCCTAATTATAATGGCAACATAAAAGTTACGGTCGGGGGAAAATCAGCAAACGAAATGGGACAATAGCGCCAAATGGTTTAACCGACATGCCCCGACAATGCCTTGCCACATTTCAGTTTTGTATTCAGAGTTTTTGTTGTTGTGTTGTGTGTGCCCCTACTAGTTTTTAGACATTGAGTTTTCCTTTGGCCGGCAGCACAACATTTTCAATTTCCGCGCTAAAAGCCGCAGTCAGGAAAGTATTTCAGTTTGAAAATTGAATGTCATTGAAAATGGCCACAAACACAGCAAACACTGAATACTGAACACCGAATAGCGAAAGCTAAAAGCCTCTAAACTGCTCGAAACCCCTTTTAGCTGCTCTAGATTTGTGGCCTCCTTTTTCCAGGAGAAGGTGAAAAGCCACCTGCTGTTCATTATAAAAATAAATACCATTTTTGCCACGCCAAAAATTTAAATAATATTCTGCGCCGTGCTCTTGGCCCACTCGCGTTTAAATATGTTATGAAAACACAACGAAAATACAACCACACAAAAAATTAAACAGCCACAAATATGCGGTCGCTCTATGGGGGTCAAACATTTTTGGGGATAAATGCTTAATGTTCCATGAAATGAGTGGATGAAAAGGGAAAAGGGTTTCCGAATGGATAGCGAAAGTGTCAGTCGAGTTGAACCAAGTCCTCGGATTGTGTGGACTCTTGGCAGAGATTTGGGGGAAAGTTATAAATTAATAGAAAATGGAGAATAGCACGGAGTGCTCAAGTTATTCCGCATTAAACTTTAAAGTTCCAAACTATTTTTCCCAAAAATACTCAATCTAAATGTTGAATTAAACTCTCACATTTAATATTCATTATAATAATTATGAAAAGACCCTGTAAGGCCCCCGAATTCACACTCATTGAAGCCAAAAAGTTGCCCAATCAAATTCATCCCCTTCATTCTCACCTGGCCAGGTGCTGGCCCCGAAACGCCAAAGTTTATTTGATACTTTGTCCAGCATTTTCGTTCTGTTGCCTTGCCTTTATTATTCATTTTTATATAAGCATTTACATACATACACATTACCACTGACCGAACTTGGCCGAAAAGTTTAACTTGTTGCACAGTTGGCTTACTTGCTTGACTTTTCTTTGGGATTTTTCCTGCCAAACAGTAATTAATTGTGTCCCTTCTGCGGAAGGCGTTTATAAATATACGCACTTTAGCCCCTTCCTCTGCCTTATTGAAACCACAAATATTTAAGGTCTGTGTGTTCGGGGGAGGCGAAAGTAAATAGCTCGAAATAAAATTAAGTATGCGTCCTGTAGTCCTTCGAGAGCAAGAGTTGCTTGTTTTTGTGCTGACTGTTTCTAAATATTTTTTTGTGGCCTTCCTTTCAACCAACTCAACTTTCTTTTCTCGCTTTCTGGCTTGTTGAATTTCATGTTTTAATTTCTTGGTAATCAAGCGTAATTGCTGCTTCAGGAGGGTCGGCAAAAGTTTGTCTAATTTGCATGTAAAGGGTAATAATTCTACTCCTATGTCGTAGGTTTTCAAATAAGCTTGACGGTACTAGCTCTAAGGACTGGAATTATCAAGTCTTTTTAGGGGGAGGAGTTGGGAATTTTAAAGTCGGACCTGTTGCTCAAAGCCCCACAGAGGCAATCGGACAAACCAGGGAAAATCATGAAGGACACTGGGAAAAGCTTGTTGACTACTCAAGTGGCACAGTTCCTTTTGGGCCTCGTATTTCTTCAAATTGGTGTCTCTTTTTCTTGGCCAAGACACTTGCTCTTAGCCAGGTCGTGGAAACTTTAAGAGCTTATCCCATTTGGTGTGCCTGACGCTGTAATTGCCGCAATTGTTCAGTTTTCCCAGCTACATTAACTCACTTTAAGCCTTTAATAACTACTGGAGTTGCAAAGCGCTCTCTTAAAAGCTCCAGATTTAAGGGAGTCCTGAAACAAAAGCTTAGGATACACAGAAATCTCTTTCCCTCTCTCTTTGGTACTCTTTATTCAGCAAGGACCTTGGTTGAGTGGAACGCAAGCTTCTGATAAGGACTCGCCAGAACAGCTGATAGCCGGCGAGCTTTTGGCGGAATTGAATTACGAGCATGTTGTATGCCAGTTGATTGAATTGAATTGGTGGAAAGTGGGGCAAAATATTGTATTAGAATTGAATTACTTATTAGCCAAACTATTTTGTTAGAAGAATTAAAGAAAATATTTTTTGTTATGACTGAAACAAGTATTGTATGAATGAAATTTTGGATTAAAGTAAAAGAGAAACTCATGAGCTGGAAGTATAAAGTTTCTTTAGAATTCTTTGCATTTGGATTATCACATTGTGTATCCGCACTGTTGACAGGTACAAGCACATCTGCTCCATGGGAACTGCAAATGTTCTGGCAACAACTTTTTTCCATATATTTTCTGGATGTTTTGTTTGTTCGCAACCACTCTCCAAGTATTCTCTGTTGTTCTTCACTTTTCCCAGCTCCCCTGATTTTTGATTTTTGTTTGATTTCTATTTGACTTTGGCAGAAGACGGAGTATGGACTCTCTCCTTCCCGAGTCCTGTGTATTCTTCTAATGAGTGCTGTCGTCGTAGTTGTTATTGCCCCATTTCCCATGGAATGCGAAAACTTTGCACCACTCGGAAATGAATGCAGATTGAGGGATCCTGCAGTTTACGGAGCAAGGAGCTAGACGCATGCGGTTAGTTAGTGGACTATAAACTTGCATTGTGCACACACGAATATTTATGGCCAGCCGTAGGTTAACTGGTAATTGAATCAATGCCTGGGACATTGTTTATTAATATGCAATTAGAGTCGGCGAACGTGGGCTGAATTTTGAGCTGGGCGCAGTCACTCGATTGCAAATGGCAAACTAATTAAGCGAAATTAATGCGCCGCGTATTCTAAGCCTGATTACATAATTAACAAAATGCCATGTGGCCGAGAGCTATAGATTACCACGTAAGCGGATAGCCAGGGGGTCGTCGGAGGGGTCTTCGTCAGGAATTGAATTGCATTTCGTAACTAATAAATTCATCAGCTGCTAGGACGTTAAATTAAGGCATATGTAAAGGAGGTTCACAAACTGCAGGTCCTTTCTACAAGTCAATTTCAATGTTTTGCCTTCGGCCCAGAAAACGAGACTAAAACATGGAAAATTGTATTTTACTTTTAAGCTGTCGTGGCTGAGCTCGCCGAGCGGAAGAGCAAAAGCCCAGCACCCCCTAGATCTGGCGAAAAAAAATAAAATATTCCAGACATTCTCTCTGTTTTTGTCTAAAGTGCGACGCTTCGGGTAACGCGCAGATTTTGAGCTTTATAAATTGAAATGTCAGAAAAAGTTGAGGGAGCCTGACGGAGTGACTGACACAGCCAGATACTCGAGATTCACTTTATTTCATTATTATTATATTTAGCATATTTTTCGCCATTCGAGGCTATGAATAATTCGGAAGGATTATCGCCCAGTTCGGTGATCAGCCCATAAGTATGCTATTGTTTTGTGCAGTTGACAGGCAGAGGCTCCTTTCCTGGGAAGAGTCCTGACAAGGATGCCACAAAGCAAGTGTTGCCCGTAGCCAGTATCTCAGTTCAAAATTACCTGTCCCAGACCTGACATTACATAATCCAGAAGCCTGCACCTGATCCTGATGGCTCAGAAATGTTTAGTTAAATAAAAGCAATTGCATACGCAAGCATGTGGCATTGACTGTTCGACTTGCATGCGTACATGCCTCGAAGGTAATTGCCATAAAATTCAATTACTCGGGACGATCTGCTGCAGTAAAAGCAAAAGGCACTCGGTTCATATGGTAAAGAATTTTATTCAAAAAAGTTTCATCCTCTGCTTAACTTTATACAAATTATAACTTACGTAATATAAAAAATCATCATTTTATGCACTTAACTAATAGAGTTATCCGTTAATAGATAATCGTGTAAACTCATAACATTAATTGCCAGTTTATGAAAAATGGATGGACATATTAAGGAGACAAGAAATACGAAATAAATTATGATAAAATACTTTCGGTTGGTACACGTTTTCGGTTAATTTTTACGCGGCTTAGATCTGTTTATTTTCCTCTTCTAGATTAAATGCTTTGCTCTGGCAGCCTAAGTTGCAACGGTCGTTAATTTCGAGTATTCGAATGTATTCGAATCGGTACAAAATGCTTGCGTAGAAATAATTTAGGGATCGTCTAATTAATTTTGCATATTTTTGTTTGCTTCTTGTCTTAAATGTACATTTAGCTTAATTGCGAGACATTTATGTAAATAATTGAGATTTCAAATGCTTTCCTTCTCATGCCTATGTGTATGTAAATTTAATTTATATATAGTTTGTTTTTGCAAATATTTATTTAGCTTTTTTAAGGTTTTTACTTCTCATTATTATTATTATTATTATTTTGTTTTTTTTTTCTTGTAAATTTGATTTAATGTGTGGGCTGGGAGGGGGAATTGGGTGACATATTGCAGAGGTGTGTCTTGTGTCAAGATATCTGTGCTGAGATTTAAGTTGCTTTTACGTTTTAGGTTCACATTTCATTAGATTTTAGTACACACATTCAAGAAGTTTTTGAAAAACCACTTAAGACAAATTTTTTATTTGTTTTCTGTTTTTTTTTCACGTTCTTAATATCCATATAAAGTGTATGTTTATGTTGCATTGGGTTGTTGTTTATGTTGCTGTTTCTATAGCTGCTGCTCCTTCCTGTTGTGCTTAAATTTTTTATTTTGTTGCTGACAGCCTCACACGGTTTGATTCTGTGGGGCCGGATTATTTTTTGTCCCCCTTCTGCACATAGACTATTTCGGCGTACTCCGTCGAGCTCTTGACCCCGGCAGGTCCTTGCGGAGATGTTGCTGCTGTGTCTGCCCCGGCGGCTGGAGTTGTAGCAAGCGCCGCAGATGCTGCTGTTGTTGCATTGGCTGGCTTTAGTACAAGTTCAGCATAGACGAGTTGGTTGTCTTGCTAGAGTTGGGGGAATATTTAAATGAAAATTATTAGTATTTGGCTTTTTAAGGAAAAACCCTTCCGAGGTGTTTTATGTTCAAGGACGTTTTTATAGGGGAAGTTTGCTATACCTTTTAGTCTTTGTTTTTTTCATTACTTAAATGTCCACACTGGTGAGGTGCTCTGCCAAACTATAGCCTTTATTTGCTTTTATATACAAGAGTATTACAACAATAGTATTTATTTGCATGCGATTCGATTTGAACGGAAAAGAGCAGAAAAACGGCGTGAAAATTACAATGTAGAAGAGTTGCGATAATAGAGCAAAGGAAATAATAAACGAAAAATCAAAGTAGTTTGCTGGAAGCTTGCATTCAAGGATACGGACTGGCTAAGCTTAAAAGGTAATTCACTCGCTCACACGCACACAACAAAAAAATACACACAGAGATATACCCTCGACGCCCTCCCTTGGTTGGCTTGCTTTAAAAAATTATAAAAAGCACTTGGGGAGACTTAAAAAAAATTAGAAAATCGTTTGGAAATAAATCTGTTTAAGGTATTCAGTGACAAAAATGATTCGTTCTGTGTGCTCGGAAAAAGTAAAGTGGGAAACGGGTTGGAGAGACGGGTGGGGGACGTTTTTTAATACCTTCGGTTCATTGTCATTCCCATCGATAGCATTTTCCTGCTCGGCTCCCTCCACAATATTGGACGTCTCCTGGTTATCCTTATCCTTGTTTTTCTTTGTGTCCTTCTCGTTTAAGCGCCTCAGAATCGCAGCGGCGAAAGCCGGCAGTCTCTTGGCCTTCTTCTGCGGCTGTTCGTGCTGCTGCTGCTGGTTCTGCTGGTCCTGCTCCCCAGTGTTGGCCATGTCCTCCGACTCCCCGGCTGCCACGCCCCCGGAGCCCATGGTCGTTGTGGTGGCCGTGGTGGCTGTCGCAGTTGAGGTGGCTTTTATGTCGGCGCTTTCGGTGTCGCTGCTGCTTGTCGATTGTGAAATTGTTGGGAGGTTTTGGATGGGTTCATGATTTTGATTCTTGCTTTTTATATGAGAGTGTTGTGATTTCTTTTTTGATTTTGTTTTTTTGGTATTTTCTACTTATTACTGTGTCAAAATAATTGCCGTTATGTGAAATTTTCTCCCCGGGAAAAATAATAAAAGGTGGCCATAAAAGCAGGTGGGTTAGTTCGTGAGGTTGGCAGTTTTCTGGGGGAATTGGACGCGTCCTATCTGGCGGTTGTTAGTGGTAATTGCGTAATTGTTATTGCTGTTTGTATGTGTGTGTTTTGCACCATTAAGCCCAAGTTGTGTTAGCAGAGGCAAATATTTGAAGACGGCAAAGTTTCGTAACAATTTAGGAATTTAAATTATCCAGTAGAGCTTCTTGAAACTCAAAGTTTTCCACCTGGAGTATCATCGAATCCATATTCCCCTTCTAATTGGGCCAAACTAATTTTGAAAACGATTGCAAGCTAATCTAACATGAGGCTTAATTTACCTAATACCCGGAGAATTGGCCATACGGACATATGGTATTAAATTCGGATTTGACCTTTATGGGTCCTTAGCCCACTCACCATATCGCACACAATTTCCCCTTCATTTAACCCATGCTGACCAAGTAAATTGCTTTCGCCTGCCGAAATGAGTTTCATCTATATTCTATAAATATTTTTGGCTCATTTGAATGTCTGCCTGCTGTCTGGGCCAGTTCAACAAGTATCTGTTAGATACATTTACCTAACCTGGCATGTCTGTGTATGGGTGTATCTGTGTGGGTCTGCGGCAGTGTTCGTGCTCGTGTATGAATTGGTTACTGGCCTGGCGTGTTAGTCTCTCATATATATGAAATGTTTATTGCATGAAACGCTGCTGCTGTATTTTAATGATATTGCTTTTGTTATGGAAAATGTGGAAAATGCTGTACGGGGAATTTCCTTTTTGATATGCTGCTGCTTTGTTAGAGTTCAGGTCCTTTCAGGTTGGCAGTGAACTTTACATAATACCTTTACATTTCATAGAATTTATTCCTTTCACACAGTCCACACGCACAGTCACACACAGTCCTCGCAAACACCATTCGCAAAGTAAATAAATACTCGTAAATAAAAGAAAACTCATCCCAATACGAACGGTGTTTTTTTTATTCTTGTTAATTAAATATTAAACATAAGTTTTGTAAAGTAATAAAGGAAAAACAACTTGTATCAAAAGATCCTAACTACGGTATGTCGGTATCGTTTTTAATTGGTTTTTCATACAACATTTGATGCATATTTTTGTAGTCTGCAGACTGCACTTGTAATAGAGTCGATCGTAAAACGAAAACTAAGGAAATAGGTCTTCTTAAAGTACAGTGTGCACTGGATATGGATGAACACTTGTCGTTGCGCATGTCTGACTTGATGACTTGTTCTACAGTGACTACAATAAATATTTCGCTTCATGCTTGCCATGCAAACGCTCGCTCTAATACGTATTCGATAAAACTTAATTTCATGCCGACAACAATCTCAAAGATGTGAATCAGTTTTGTTGCATAGTTACGTTTGTTGCATAGTATGTTTGGTTTTTGTTTTCGATGTGGGAGAAGGAAACTTTCATGAGTTGAAGCTTAAAACCTAATTTGGAGTCTGTTTCTGTGGCTAATTGGCTTGCAAGAGACCTAACGTTCAGCCTTAACAATTATGGTTATGTAATAGATTGTTATTTCAACGTCTTTGAGTTAATCTTTTGTCAGATCTAGGTGTTGTTTTTAGCAATATTTCGGATTAAATTCTTTTTAAATTTAGGTGGCTGCTGGTGTTCTCTCTTGCTTCCCAAATGGCTGAAATGCTCCGGCCCTAATTCTGCTGCGCGCCGTTTCCTGTTCCCAAAAAAAAGGAATAAATAAATATGAACGCCACACGCGCATACACACACACGTGCACACACGCTCAGATTTCCGTTTCCTGCGGCAGCTTCAGCGGCGTCGGCGAACTCACTGTCGCTGTGTTAGTGCTCGTCGGCGTGACACTTGTAGTTGCCGCCGTCACTTGTGGTTTTAGGGGCTTTGGTGGGGTAGCCGGCGCCTTGTTGGCCCTGCCCGAAAGGAGCATGGCCTGCTTCTCGATTAACTCGCGCTGATCCTTGGGTAGCCAGCGCGAAAATCGGGACTCGGGAATGCCCAGTTGGTTGCCCTTCTGCAGGAGATCTGCGTTCTCGTTTCCGTCTTCCTTGTCGCTTGTCGTCGAGCTGCGGGAGTTGCGTCCCCCCGCCTGGCTCATCAGGATACTCTTCAGAGGACGGGTCGTGGGATTATAGACACTGCTCTCCCGATCCGTACCATACTCGAAGCTATCGTCTTCGTCGTGATGGCGTCTCTCCACCGAAAGACTGTCCCGAACGCTTCCGTTTCCGTTTCCGGTGCCATTGCCGTTGCCATTCGCCTCGCGCAGTTTACTGGCGCCCAACAAGGTAATTCCATTAGGGGTCTCCAGAAGAGCCACGTTTTGGCCATGATTCTCCCGATTATGGCCCAGCTCGAGCTGCTTGTCGATCTGA
The DNA here is from genome assembly GCA_035047585.1 of Drosophila monieri. Taxonomy (NCBI): domain Eukaryota; kingdom Metazoa; phylum Arthropoda; class Insecta; order Diptera; family Drosophilidae; genus Drosophila; species Drosophila monieri. The sequence continues at coordinate 2,412,084 of JAWNPJ010000079.1, read as the reverse complement.
CTGAGGTTTTCAATTTGCATTTTACAATTTTTAAAAGTTTAGGGGAAAGTTTTATTTTTTTGCAACATTTTAGTCAGTGGTTTTGGGTTGATTGTTGGTGTTGTTTGTTGTTTGTTGTCCATATGAAAGTAGTAGAAGAAGAAGACAAAACATAGCAAGAAGTTTGTTTCTGTTTCTTGTGGGGTTTCTTAAATATTTGATTTTTATTTATTTTTTGTGATGCATTAGCAGAGTGGCTCTAAAACTATAGAGATGTTCGTTCTATGCTTTTTGTTGCTTCTAGAGTCTAGATTTTTGTACGTTTTTTGCTGAATGACTTGGACGGCGACATTTTTGACATTTTTAGTAAATGCGTGAGACAGAGCAAGATAACTTTATGATGTCAGAGGGTAAGAGAGAGACAGAGCGAGCGAGTGGGCGAGATAGACAGAGACTGACAAACAAACAATTTTTTTTTTTACTTTTTCTTTGCTGGTGGGCGGCGGGCGAGCTAGCAAAGTGGGCGTGTCAGAGCGACTAGCGAGCGTTTTAATGTGAAAGTTCAGTAGAGTGTACATGTGTATGTGGATGGGCGTGGGTGTGGGTGTGTGTGTGACAGCGTGGGAAGAGTTTTTTGTTGATTCAATTTTAAATTTGGAATTTCAACTCAGAGCTCCTTAAAGCATTAACATTTTCAGATACATGACGAAACACGAGACTGTGGTGGCAAGAGGTGTGTGGTGTAAGGTGTCTGTTGTGTGTGTGTGTGTTTGTGTTTGTATGCTTAAAAATACTTTAGATGGACTAAATGCTTAAATGAGAACCATTAACTAACCTAGGATGATAATGAGCTGCTTCTAAGGCTATGACAGAGATGATTGAGTTTTCTAGGCGGTTAGTTTAAATACGAAAATTAAAGCCACTCGACGGGAGAGACACATGCAAGTAGACAAACAAACACACATCCGAACTACGCAATAATATTAGACTAAATCAGAGTAATGGCTTGAAAGTGAAACAAATTAAGCAAACCAGATACCGTCAACGGGTTAGTTGTGGATCATCCATGGAGTGGGGAGTACTTTTTATGTCTATGGCCAGGCCCCGATATTTCATGGCACTTTGAACTTATTTTGACATTTGTTAGGCAGGTGAAGGTGAGTGGTTGTACTTACGTTTCGTTTGTGGGCGTCTTGATAGATTTTCCTATGGAAGAAAAAATGAGAAAAATTTTTAAATCATTTACCAAATATTATAATTTAAATTTTGATCATGGATTAATGGATTAAAGATGAGGGAAGCTGGACATTTCGAAGGCAGGACCCACCCTAGACAACATCATCTTCATCATCGGATCACTGTGTTTACCTCCCAGACCAAAAAATATATCGTTCTTAGTTTTTCATTTTATTTTTTTTTTCGTTTTTCACTTTACAAAAATACTAAAATTATAAGAGAAGATAAAAAAATGAAAGTGAGAAGCGGATAACTAAATAAAATACATCATAAACACATCCATTTAACTTTCTAATTTGTCACGCTTGCCAAGAGTCAATCGATTGGTTTGCCAAAGAGTTACTCGAAATTAAAACAAATAGAAAATGCAAACTGCTGGCAGGGCGGATAGCTTAAATAAATAATGGACAAAAATCAGATATAATACACTAAAGTTGAAAATTTTGATTTAAAATAATATTCGAGAGGGCAAGGTAAAATTTAAGGGATTCGAGATTTGCGATTCACGAAAATTGGTCACTTAAAGATACTCGGCCTAAGCTAAGATTTTGTTGCTTTTAAATTATTTTTTAGTAGCATTATTTAAGTATTTCCCATTTATTGTGAGCGTTTTGAGATTTTCTGGTTCGTTTTTTTTTAGAGAGCAGTATTTGAGAAACATTTGAACAAATGTGTGTGTGGTAAGGAGATATATGTCGTGTTGGTTTGTTTCTTTTCCATTTTGCTTTCAGCAAATAGGGCACACAGCAAAACTGGCCAAAAAGCCACGCCTTCTTTATCAGGGAGGCTTTATCAGGGGCGGCCTGAACAACAGCCTAAACGGATGTGTTTGGCGGCTTGGGAGCTTCGATGCTACTGCCGTTCAAATTGTGCTGGCTGCCATTCCCGGCGGCTATGACCGCCGCCGCCGTGGCCGCCGCACTCTTCTTCAGATCGGCCTTCTTTTGCGCCTCCAACTTGTCGGTGACGGGGGGCGTGGCCTCCTCCGACTGCTGGGTGGTATCGATATGCTCATCGCCATTATCGCGACCATCCAGTTCCTCATCGTCGTTTATTTCCGGATGGATCTGTGCCTCCGAATCGGGACCGATATCCGTGTTCAGAGTGGCGCCTGTAAAACAACAACAACAAGAACTAACATTTAGCTTTGTGTGCAGACAGAGAGAGTGAAAGAGGTAGACAGGTGGAAAGAAAGAGAGAGAGACAGAGGGAGAAGACTTCGATCTCGAAGACACCAAGTTTCCATATTAGAGTTGAGGTTAGTCCATTTACCGGGAAGCTTATCAAGCGAAACTCTCGGGGAGTAGCAGAGTTATAATTTTTACAAAATTACAGTTAACATGAAAAGCATTCATTAATTTTAAAACATTTTTTGATTGTAGTATTTCCAAAACACTACTTTTTAGTGACCAATTTTCGTTTTGGATGTTAGCTCTTCTTGTTGTTGTCATTTGTAGACACTTTGGCTCAAAGAGGGACTTACAATTTGTTACTTATATAACTAAGAAGGATATTTCAAGTTCTTGGTTTAGTTTTTGTCATAAATCTTTAGGTGCACCCACTTTTACACTTTCTGAACACTTTTATACTATTTTTTTCTGACAATTTTTTACTCTTTTGTTTTTAATTTAGGGCTTCTTTAAATTAGCTCCAACTTATAACCTGTATTTTTCTGGACCGCCTTTTTCAGTCTTTTTTTCACTCACATGGCCCACATTGCAATTACGTTTCTCGTACCTCCCAGTTTTCCAAGACCTTTTCCGGCAGCTATGTGTTTTTCCAGCACAGCTCGCAGGCAAAGTCAAGTGAAATTTTTTTTTAATTAGATGAGCTTCTGGAGCCGCCACTCATCCTCTTTTCGGCGGGCTCCTTCTGCTAGGTTAACGCTAATTAAAATTTAAAAGCCGCACAATGTGCCGAAAGTTAACAACGGCTTGTGGTCCCCGAAAACCCAGAACATGTATGAATTGCAGGATGAGTGGCTGTGATGGGCTGAGTGGGTAGGTGGGTGGGTGGGTGAATTGGGTGGATTGGAGAACCTAAAGCCAGAAATTGTTAGCATAGCTGATGATGGAACAATAGTGCCGGGTTGATAGTAATGATGATGATGATGATGATGTTGTTGTTTGTTGTCTGAGAGGCCAATGATGATGTTTTCATCCACGAAATAAGCAAAATTGTGTGTATGCGGCACAACAACCCAACGTTTTTGGAATGTATTTCTGCACTCTACTTACCGCCGAAACACCACCGGCCGGTGGCGCGAGCAAACAGAATCAGCAGGACGACCAGGACCAAAACGGCAACTGCCACAACAATGCCAACAATGGCGGCAACATCCAGGTTGCTGCTGGGCGGCTTGCTCGACGAGCTGATGCGCACCTTGTAGTCGTTGAAGCCCAGCTCGTTGGAAGCCCTCATGGTGTAGGTCTTCGTGGTGTCCTCCAGCGTCAGTCCGGCAATGGCTAGGGTCACGTTGTACTCGTCATTGCCCAGGTACTGTGGCTCGGAGGCCGAGAACCGTCCGTCGCTGCGACCCTGTCCGATGATGGCTCCGTCGACGGTCCATTCGATCTTGGGCTGCGGGCTGGCCCGGATGGTGATGTTCACGATGGCAGTGTGGTCCAGATACAGGCCGTAGACCGAAGCCTCTTCATACTGGTGAACAGGGGCATCTGAAAGCGATTCACATAAGATACTATTTCCTCATAATTGAATCTCTTTTCCCTCATACTCACATCGCACATTGATGATGTAGGCGGCCTCCTGGGGCGGAACACTCTCCCGATCGGTTTGGTGGTGCGAGCGGCAGACCAGCTTCCGGTTGCTGTCTTCGGAGGACAGGGCCCACTGGATCTCCTGGACGGAGGTGGACAGCTCCACGTTGTTGACGGTGTTGGTGAGGATCTCCATCTTGCTGGTGCGCTTGTTGGCGGGCATGTTGTCGATGTACCAGGAGATGTTTGCTGGCGGGCGGCCGTCACGGACGCTGCAACGGGCCTGGAAGGTAGTGCCCTCGTTGAAGAAGCCATCGCGGTTGGGTTTGGTGAGTAGTTCGATGATTGGTTGCTGGGGGCGCACTGGAATGGCAAGAGGAAAGCTTTAGCGGTTACAAAATCCCTACCATTTATACGAGGGGATACTTACATGCCACCACCAAGTCAATGGTGCCGGAAAGCTCCTCGCCCTCGACGCCCAGACTGCACTTGACCTGGCCGTTGTTGCTGGCCTTGACCCGCTCGATGCTCACGCCGCACTGTCCGGCGTTCAGGCCGGCGCCGTAGTAGGTGAATCCGGGCGTCTTGCTCCATTCGGGGGACAGGTTGAGGACGCGCTGCTCGCCGGGGATCTCGATGCGGCAGTAGTTGATGGCACGGCCATATCTGCAGAGCAGCTCGGTGCGATCGCCCTCGTTGAGGAGCGCTGTGTTGGGTTCCACATTCACCTGGGCCCAGGTGAGCGCATCTGCAAGATAGACAAAAGACGATTACGTTAGATGGGGTTGTGCAATGTGGAGAGCAGTATCTTATAACTGGTATCTGGTATCGGACCAGGGTCTTTGTCTGCCAAAGCGGCACGTTCCACGGCAATCAGGCGGCTGACTGTCGCATTTAGCAGACAGACACCTGCACGTTTGCATCTTTAAGATACGAATCGCATACGCCGAGATCTCGGTTGCAAACAATGCGGGTACATTTTCTCATTAAGTTTCAATTAAGTTATTCCCTGGCTTTTTGTGTTTGCACTCTCAGTGTGTTGAAACGCTTCCCACCCAAAATGCTGCAGTTGCAGTGGCAGTTGCGAAAAGTTTCCCCAAAGTTCCATCCAACTGCAGTTGCCCGGAATTCTTTCTGGCATTTTCTATTTGCCAATTAAGACATTTGAGTAATTTTCTAAGTTTGGTATTAAACGTTTCATCCGAGAGTGGGTCTTCCGGCTTGTTTGTTTGTTTTCCTGTTTGTTTGACTTTGGCTATGGCTTCGGCGGTTCAGATAAAGCAAATATATGTGTCCATAGCCGGGGAGGATAATTTCTAATGAAATTTGGGCTTCGGATTGGAAAGATTTCGGCAAGTGCCTCGGATTTAATTCGAGTTAATTTTGAGTTGTGTGAGAGTTGAGAGAAAGTTTAAAAGGCAGTTGGGGATAAGTGGCAGAAACTGAGTACTCGGTGGCTGCAAAGAATAATGGGCATTTAAGACTCCAAAATTAGCAATTCTCGAGATCCAAAGATGCCATTAAAAATCATTTTGAAAACATCTTTTGTGGTTGATCTCCTTCTGGCCAACACTCTTGCAACTTCTGACATGTGAGCTGTCTAATTTCTGTAAATGAAAGCCACAAATTGCAAATTTGTGGCATCAACACGGGGCGGGGCACCCAACAGCTGCCACTCCCGGTGAAAGGGGGGCATTGTAAGAGGAGGTCCGTCTGCAGCTGGCCAAAAGCGAATTGATTTCTTCCACCGAAGCCGCTGCGCTTTTTGGCCTCTGAGTGACGGGCCGGCCGGGTGAAGTTTTGTTTGGTCAGCCGGAAACTGCATGATTGCTGTTGGACGGCGGACGATGGACGTTGGATTTGCATTCGCCTTCATGGAAAAGCAGGTCAGCCATCTGGCCGTGTAATCTGAAACTTTTCGACCGCCCCATGGAGATGTCGCTTAACTTTTGACAATTGAGTTGTGAGAGATTTTTTTGCGCAAGCGGACTTTTTGTTTCATTTTTTATTCACACTCGAATTTGTACCCTCTATAAAACCACTTAGGGATGTGAAAAAAAACTAGAGTCCCCGCCCCCACCGAGAACTTCTGCTGCAGCTTGGATTTCAGGAGTCAGCAAAAATCGTTTCACACTCCCCCGCAAATAAAAACGAGGATTGCAACAAACTGGGGACGTGGCCGGGAACTGGGAACGAAAACAAAAGGAAAAGTCCACAAAAACGTTCAAGTCGAGTCTGGAGCTGAAGTTGGACAATGTCACATTCACGGCTTTGAAATCCAACGTTACCCATTCGAGACGTTGTGTCGACATACGCTCGCTCCTCCTGAAATATCCATGTCCATGTGTTTATTCGCCGCACAAATCTATTTTTTATCCATTCCCGTTGTCCAGTGATATTTATTTATTTAGCTCCGGCGAATATTTCGGTGGAATCCCCACTATGCTCGAGTTGCTTCTTGTTTGGTGCCGTGTCTGCAGTTTTCAGTGCCGCCTTGTGGCACGAAGCGTCGTTGTCCGGTTCAGTGGCTGCTGTGCTGTGCTGTGCCGGAAACGCTTGCCCCAACTTGGAGTGAAGAGTGATTTTTATTTCACTTTTTGCTATGTGTGGCCCGTGTGTGGCCAATGAAATCATTTCGCTTCACTTTTCCCCTCTATAAATTGTACAAATAGATTTAATTTAGTGCCCCTCGCTCGCCCCAATAAAAATCAACTCAGATTTGGGACTCCATATCCTGGCACGCTCCTCTGTTGTGGCTATTGTTTCCATTTTTTGGCCACGTAAGCGTCTTTTGTGTAGAACGTGATTTTGACTAAAAATTCTCGATTCGGGTATTTTGATTTCTGGTCGAGCGTTCTGCGGAGAAGTGCATCGGGTTACAGTGGGCTGGCGTCTTGGGCTATTTTTGTTGAATGCCTCGAAAAAAGTCAACAAAGGATTAACTTTAATATCTACATAATTCCGGTTACTCCATCCCATTGTTCCAGTCAGCTCCTAGGATTGCCTAAAGAACTGGCAGATACAATAGCCCGGTCTGCACCGCAAATTGGTATGCAATTTCCACAGGAAGAAAGGAAAAATCAAATGCCGTATGCAGTCATGTGGGCTTGTGTTGCCTCTGTACTATTTTCCTCTCAGCTTATCATACCGGCATCCCATTGTGTTCGTAATTTTCAATTTATCAGCATCGATTTATCAGCTATTGTGATACGGAGCTACCTGCATTTCGGGCAATTGCAGAGCAACAAAAAAGATAATTATTGCTGATTTATGGCTGCCTTTCCATCGAGCCACTGACAGTCGACCGTCCAGCTCCAGCTCCAGCTCCAGCTCCATGTCCAGGTCTCTACTGGCCCCAAAGTCAATGGGAGTTCAGCGGCGAGCGGCAAACTCGTTTTTGTTAACTTCTGTTGGCTTTTCTTTTTGGCCAAATCAGTATCTCGCGTGTGTGTGCAATTTCTTTTTACCTTTTCGGCTTTTCGTGGCTATTAATAATGATTGGTTGTTACATCAAATTGCCGTGTCGCGGCCTTTTACTTTTTTCCTGACCAATTTTCTATTTATTATTGGGATTATTTATGGCCTTTATCAATCATGTTTTATGTACAAATTTATTAAGCTTTTTTCGGCAGTTTTTTCTGATTTATGCAGCAGTGCAAAAGTGTTAGCCAACTGCCGAAATCACAGTGTTTCGAGTCGAAAGGAAAGTCGCTAGGAAAAGTGAGCGTGGCATTTGCCACACGTGGCACTTCACAGGTGGATTGCAGGCGAAAGTTTCCTAGGGCTATCCCCCCAATTTTCGATTAATTGCAAGGGGTGGTTGCTTTTCGTGAGTTTTCCTAAAAGCGAGATTTAGATACGGCCTGGCCCCAAACCCAAGTGAAAGTTGGCCAAAGCCCAGTTAACGAATGCGAGGGACAACGGCCATTGGCGGCGCAGCAGCTTCGCTCCTCGGGACACCTCGTCCAGCCAGCTCTTGTAGAGGGGCACGTAGCTGAAGAAGATGGGCTTCTTCTGGGAGCAGTTAACGGCGCCCAGGGCAATGCCGTAGAGGTTGCCGTCGCAGAACAAAGGACCCCCAAAGTCAGTAGCGCAGTAGGACTTTGACCGGCAGTTGATGCACATGAGGTCCTCGTCTTCGGGATCGATGTCCTCCTGGTTCTCGGTGGAGTTCCTGCAGTCCGTGAGCGGTCGGAGCTGGACATCCGCGTATCGCACACGATTAGTCGTGTTGAATCTGGGTGTCTAGACTTGAATATAGCTGTTATAGAGATCTATAAATCTAAATCATACACCCACCCTGACGTCAAAGTTTCTGCCGACAGTCTTGCAATCCCTGCCTACCTCCAGGTCAGAGTTCCCCAGGGTTACCTTAGACAAATGCTGTTCATCTAACTTGAGGGTTTTCCTCAAATGTAGGACTGCTATGTCGTCCCGTTTGTTTCTTTTGTAGAGCGGATAGACGTCTATGTCATCGATTGCCGAGATAATCTCCGTGGGCTCCGGGCTTCCAAAGAACTGCGATCCGATGGCGGCTCTCAATCGATGCGGCTTCATCGGGATTCCGTTTTTACTGAGGTTAGGGGAAGGATAATGTCCTTAAGATAAGTTTGGGCTTTAAACTGAATATACCAACTCGGTAACGCAGTGGGCGGCGGTCAGGACATGGCGCTTTGTGAGGAGGACTCCGGTGCAGAAGTGGTTGTCCCCAGGATGGCGGACGTACCTCGCAGTGCGCAAGGATACCAGGAATGCACTCAGGTGGCTGTAACCTGGCTTTTCCTGAGACTTGGTCATGTTCCCCACGGCATCTAGTGGGAGAAGCATTAGCCATAGCAGATGGATCAACGACATGTGTCCGTGTTGAGTTGATTTTGTGTACAAAGTGAGAGCTACAAATCAGGGATTGCCTGGTATCTGGCCTGAATTATTTAGTTCGATGTTAAATTCATGGCATAAGTTATTAATAAGCTCATTACCTAACCGGGCATTCCGAACGCATTGCCAGTCTTTAGCTTCAAGTCAAGCGCACAAACATTTGCATTATTTATGACCTAATTCGAGCCTCCCTTTACAATGCAAACATCTACACTTGTTTGTCCGATTACGGACACATTCGGTTGTTTACGACGGAGAGTTATTTGAGGAGCCTCTTGAATACCACTGCTGCTCCAGCTGTCAGTTAATTAATGCGAACTAGACAATGGGCGGGGAGCTACTCCCCCGCCCGACAGACTGCAACCTGCAGCCTGCAGCCTGCATCCTGCAGTTGGCACTTAACTTTTCGATGAGCTTACGAGCGTCTTATTGTAATTACCAGACAATGCAGAAACGAGTGGCAGATTCTGCAACTCGACGACCTACAGCGGCTGGCCGGGCCAACTGAATTCCAAGTGCTTATTAAAGTCCGAAGAAATATTATCATAATTAATGCCAGGGCCGGAGAGTGCCAAGCGGACCGCAAAATTCTGCCAGCTGAGCAGTTGAAATTAATGCCAAATCGGGCTCAATATCCATTCCTTGTGCCATGGACGGGGAGCGTTAAAGTTGGCACTGGACATGTGATAAATATTGCGGTCCATATTCCTCATAAATTCAAACAATACCAAAGCCCACTGTACGAAAATTGCAGCCAGCAATTTATGTAATATGTTCTGGCAGCCCTGGGTGTATTGGGAGAAAGGAGGTGCGGTTGTGCAACATGTTTCTGGGAAAATTAATATGCGGCCGTCTGCCAGGGCAACTTGCTTTCTGGCCTTAACCCTTTAGAAAGCTTACGCAAATTGTGACGATGACAGCGTCTGCCAAACTGGGGAAGACAGCACCAGTAACATATTCCAAGCCAGACGCAGGGTGCCCAATTTAATGCAGAAAAAAAGCGCACACGCAAGCAACAGACGTGGCAGCTGAAGCTCTTCGAGGTTGAGGACTCTGAACGGAGGAGCTGGAAGCAGCGCATACCCTGTGCGACATATTTCAAGGCGGCCTCATAAGAGTCCTGTCGAAGTGAACTCAACATCGAACACGCCCGGCAAGCCCCCCTAGAATACAAAGTTAACCGAAAAGGCTCCCCTGCTGGGGACGCCTACAAACCAGCTGAAAACGAGGCGGAAACAGCAGGATCCGCAGTCAAGCGGAGTCTAAATTAACATAATTTTCATATACACGCGCCGAAAGTTGCAACCACACCTAAGCTCCGCCACCGCCAAAGGATCCCCGTCACAGGACCCACGCCCCGTCAAGCTGTGGCGGGAGAGTGCAGGGCAGCCGGCAGAACTACGAGACATATGAATGTCTTAAGTAAAGATAAAAAATATCAAAGCGAGTCCCTTTTTTTTTGGGGGGGGGAGGGAAATGGGACAATGAGGGTCGCCCAAGCGAATGACAGTTATTAATATATACGCAGCGAAAAAAACTGTCTACATTCTAGATGGGAGGGAGGAGCTGGAATTGTTGCTGCCTATTTTTTGCGAATTTATTCAAGGCCTCTTGGATGGCCGCCAAGAGTGTCGCCTGCGATTTGCGAGACATTTATCAACCTCCGTAGAATTATGCAGACAGGCTGAAATTTCGCTTAGCCAAATCAGAATCAGAGACAGAATCAAAATCAACACCGCCAGGACAAAGGTAGATAAAGTCAAAGTCCTGGGCGAGGAGCCGGGCGAGGCAGGAGGCCAGACGTCGCCGGTGCTCATAAAAAGTGTCTGCGAGTGGGTTTTAATTGTTTTTCCTTCCAGCACTGACATTTTCGCAGGATGCCAAAGGAGGGCGCTTGTCTCGAGCCACAAAATAAATTGATCTGCGGTTTTGGTCTCATAATTTATGTGACTTTTTGGTGGGCAGTGGTTGGGCGGAATGCGAAATTTGACAAATGGCTGGAAATCACAAAATGGCAGCATCCTCCCGTTCTAAAAAATAAATAGAAAAGCCCGCCTTGTAAATGCTAACGAAAGTGACATTAATTTTGTGTTGCTGGCAACGAAATCAATTAATTATTGCGACTGTCAATTGTTTGTATAAATATAATATAGATGGAGGCTATTGATTTCCGTTGGTGTTGGCAGGCCCCGAGGAGAGAAGTCTTTAATTCCAGAGAAAATTTAACGTGTCGAGAGCTTAGAATAATTCATGAGAAGTTCGAGTGACTTCAAGCGAGTTGCCTGAATAAATAAACAAACTTATTAGCGAAATGTTCATCAAAATGTTAATCACTCTTTTTTTTATGCAAGCCTATTAAAGTCAGTCTATTAACACAACTGCATCAATCCGTATCACAATATTTAACCCTTTTTTCCTTCTCGGTTCAATGCGCTCCATGCGACAGTTTTTTCTCGTTTATGTTCGATATAAAAACACCATATGTGTGTCACTGTTTAATTGCATAATTAATATGCAAAACTAATTTGTATGCTAAATATGTTATAATTTACAATTCCTTTCTGCGGCTGTGCGAAATAAAATAATTTTATTTATTTGCACATAAGCCCGTTAAAGATGGTCGGGCCATGGGCAGCCATGGCTTTTCAGCTTAACTGTTTATTTTTTACGGTTGGACGGGCCGAATGTGTCTTTGAACCCGGTCGGGGCTTTAAGCCCGCTTCCGCTTTCTATTTATACTTCGCACTGATCTGTTAAAGAGATAGACTTTGAAGAGCGGCATGTAGGTTGCTGGAGGAGGTGACTCACAAGCTCTTCAGACCAGAGGGGAGAGCTTATTATTTTCGGTGCTAATTGTTTGTCAACGTTTTGGGCACGTCGGGAATGCCTTGCTAATTAAAGCATAAATTCTTGCTGACAATGGCAGAATGGAAAAGTTTCCAGCTAAAATACAACTTTGGCTAACTTTGAAAAGTTGAACTTTTTGTCTTCTGCCGGCCATCTGTTTGCTTTTCGTCTTTAATTTAATTGCCTTGTGTGCATTTGCTGCACAGTTGACGAGGCTTTGAAAACAGTTTGGCAACTAAGCGCTTTTCATAAAAGACACAGCCAGCAAAACAACAACACCCCAGCAGCCCGAGTGCAACATTTGTCGCCGTCCCTGACTCCGTTCCATTCACATGCAAATGTGTGAGAGACTCGTCGGTAAGTGGGAAACATGTTTTCACAGACCAGCAAACCAGCAACTGAAAACTCCGGCCCCAAGGCTGAGAGTGGCTCGAGCTGCATCGTTAGATCTACCAAATGGTGGCTGGAAGACGTGGCCCGTCTTAGCCAAGGTTAGCCGGTTCAGCTCCCATACTTAAAGCTTCTGGCGTTTTCCATTGACCGATCGGCTTTAACTTTTCACATTCGCTTTTTTCCAAGCCCAGGCCTGCTTACTCTATAATTTTAAATGGCAGGCGGGCAAAAAACGAATCACTTTTGGTAATTAAAGTTTATTAATAATATTTCTGTGTTTGCTGTGAAATCCCTGTAATTCTACTTCTGTAAAAAAAATAATATATTTTTAATGCTGTGTTCCCTGCAAACTCTGCTATTAATACAGAGCCTGGCTTGGGGCATTTAATATTCATTCCCAGTGTTGACATTATCTAACCAAACCAATCCACAATCAAAATGTCAACAGCGGCGAGGTGTGGAGGTGGCGTTAATACATATTATAACATAAATGTAGTTCGGGGTTTAAATCGATCAGGAAAAGTCCAATTTAAATTCGCATTCCGGGCACTTGTGAAAAGTTTCTGCTGCCCCCGGGGCATCTTTGGAGTAACTTTCGTGGATAATTTATCATTGGAATATTCGGGGGGCCATCCCCCCCGAAAGGAGGTAAACATTTCGTTAAAGTGGTAATTAAAACGTCCACACTTTCGCCGGGGTCAGGGCGGGGTCAGGAGCGACGACAAGTGTGTGTGCCAAAGGGCGTAAGTCTCAGCCTTGAGCTGGGGCCAAGTTCGCCTCTCTGCGCCCATTTAACCTCTGAACCTGGGCGTGTGGGCTCGGACAAACATAATTGAAGTCATAAATAACGAATTATGTTGCGAAAGTGGAGCCTGGGATATCAAAAAGCTTTGTTTAGTCAACTTTTTCTCCTACGGAAGCCGGCTGCCTCAGTTTGAGTTTCACTGTTTTTGCATAATTATGACAAGCTCGGGGAATGTCCGAGCTCCGAGCTCCTCGTCCCTGGTTCAGGGCTAATTATGCAAACCTAACGCAAGCCAAAAGATTTATGGTGATGGAATAACTTTTTAATGCAACAACACTGGGCTAGAGGTGCGAGGTGGAGATGAAGGTATGGCCGGGATTACCTACAGACGGTCTCTAATTAAAAGCTTCGGCGCTGCAGGACAGTTTTAATAAATTTTATGATTCTGTGTGACATGGCCCGAGGCCTTTGGGCTCCGCACTCTGGATGTGTTTGCTCATTCCTGTCTCTAAGTGATTTGCGAAAAAAGAGCTGCAGCAGGGGGCGGAGAAAGGGGTTTTAATTAATGGAGCTCGCTGATGTCCTGCCTGTTTGCAGTCCATTGAATGCCAATAAAAGTGCATTAAATTGCAATTATGCTGCTGCTTCTGCTGACAACACTCGTGAGTATTAAGCATTGAGTATTCATCGACTAACAGCCTGATAAATGGCTGCGAAAATAATTTCGTCGGCATACGGGGCGTATGCTTGTTGTTTGCCCTTATAAACGTTTTTTCTCGCTTCCTTTGCCGATGGCCGTTTTTTTTTTAATTAAAGCAAAGTCAACTGGCCGTCCTGAGAGGGAGCTCACAGTTGGCAACCACAAAGTGCAAAAGTGCATTAAAAATGAATTTTAATATTGGCTACATATTGTTTTCCGTGCGGTTACCAGCCAGTCGACTTCTGGGCTCTCCGCATCGGGCCTTTAACGTTCTTTAAATAGTGGAGCGAGCGCCATAAATGCTTAATGTGTTTTTGGTAACTACTGCTTGCTTGAGACATGAAAGCTTAATTTAATTACATGTCCCCCAAACACAACATCGTCCATTATCATAATTTTTCTCTCCCATCTCCACGCATTTATTATTCCTCTCGTCCGCACCGAGCATTTTTCTAATAATTAATCACAGGACATTTGTTGATGTTCGCTTTGCCAAAAACTTGTAGTCGTGTCTCTGCCGGTTTCCGCTTCCTATTCCGATTCTGATTCCGATTCCCCCTGGCAACGGGAATGAAAAGTTGCCAGTCGAATTACACATTTCAACCGAATGTCATTAAGAAGTAGGGGCCACGGAGACGGACGGAGTATGGATACCTGGGAACCCGCAGATTCAATCCAAGCCGTAGTTCGTCGCTGATTTCGAGCGGAAAACGTTTGTCGCCAAATTTCATTCCAGCTTCAGCTTCAATTCGATTCGAATCGAATTGACATTAATTAATGATTGTTTCGAGTCGCATTCGCTTACAGCTAGGGCCTTGATTCACGCTGTCATCGATTCCCCTGCCGCCTTATTATTATGCTGGCACAGCTTCAATTCTCGATCTCCGACCGCCAGCCAGCAGGATGATGGGGAATCTGCCCTCTACCGTTGCCACTGACGATGGGAATTGGTTGGTCGGGTGTTAATGATGACGAGCTCGTCCCAGTGTCTGTTACACACGGAAAAATCACAGCTTGATTCTCGATTTATGCGAAAATTTTGGGTAATAGTTCACCGATTATTTTTATGCGGGCCGAAGGCGCCATGAGGGGAAACCTCTTCTCAGAATTCTCAGTGCACTTCCTAGATCCCATATTCAGGCTGCCTTATCCTTGCAAATCTCAATTGTGGTCCGGCTTCGTGCCAAGTTTCCGTAATTATGGCCCAAACTGGTTTGGACTTTGTACGCAGACGGGTAGCAATATTTAATTATGGGTTCGCCTCGGACTTTGAGGTTTGAATGGAAATGGGCAGGAGAGAATGGCTTTTCCCTTCGATTGCAGGAGTTTGGGGTAGGGGGCCCATCAATTAAATGGCAATTCGGTGATTAGCATGTAACCAAAGTTCCTCCATTAACCAAAACACCAGATGATTGAAAAGCCAGTCCAGTCGAGGCAGCAATCCCACTAAAAGCCTGCGAACTATTAATCTGCTAAAAGCCCGACGCCCCGACGGCATTAAAAATGGAAAGCAGTGCGGTCAGATTTTTATATTGGAGTTTATCGCTTCGATTAGCTAATCGGATCGTATCGGATGGCAAACAAACAATGTGCCAGTATATTGTTTGCATATTTCATGACCTTTGACAACAATCAACCAGGAGTGGAAAATCCCCGAAAGGGAAATCCGCCCTCGCCGGAGGGGAAAGCTTTCAGCTATCGCCAGGCAAATCCTTGAGGATTTTCCAGGAATTTACTGACTTGCATTTCTATGCAGGAGGGTGTGCCTCCTGTAGGAATACGGTGGTATAATAAATACCAGATCCAGCTGGGACATACTGTGGTTGGGACGAGGTAGCTCCTCCTACATAAATTTATAACTCCGCTTTGTCACTGCACTTCCATTTTTATTTCATTTTTATAAGAAAGCAGAAATAAAGTGAAAATTATTAAAGCCAAGTGGTTTCTCCTCTCAGTTTTCTATCTTGATGTTTTTTGTAGCGAATTTCATGAATAATTTGATAATTCAAATCAATCATAGTGTACGAAATCAAACTACTAATCTGAAATGTTGAACAGAAGTCGTCTAGAAAAATTCAAATAATTTGATTGCAAATTATTTTTCAATATTTTAATGTAGTTAATTAGGGAGTTATTAAAGAAGCAGAGCTATACAAGTCTTTTAAGGTGTTCCGCTCAAAAATCAAATGAATAATGGCTAAGATATGGCATTAGCAGGGTGTTGTATATCAGCACATCATGCTTTTCTCAAAATTTGGCTGGAGGTCCCCCAGAAAAATTTACGAAAAATCGATCAAAAATTGTTCCCCAATATTTTGATGCCGATTGAAGCAGAATCGACCCACGAGTCTTGTAAGGTATACAGCTCAGGGATCGGATGAATATTGGGCGAGATATGGCCATCGCAGTGGGTCTTATTTCCACACCCCATGCTCCACCCAGGTTTTAGTGGGAGCTCCACCAGAAAAATGGATGAAAAATCGATCGAAAATTGTGATCGAAGCTTTTGATGCAGATTGAAGCAGGATCGATCCACGAGTCTTTTAAGGTATTCCTCTCAAGGATCGGATGAATATTGGCCAAGATATGGCCATGACAGGGGGTCTTATTTCCACACCCCATGCTCAACCCAGATTTTGGTGGGAGCTCCCCCAGAAAAATGGATGAAAAATCGATCGAAAATTGTGATACTATATTTTGATGCAGATTGAAGCTGGATCGATCGAAGAGTCTTTTAAGGTATTTCTCTCAAGGATCGGATGAATATTGGTCGAGATATGGTCATCGCCGTGGGTCGTATATCCACACTCAGATGTAGGTGGGATGTCCACCACAAAAATTGTTGAAAAATCCATCCGAAATTGTGATCCATTATTTTGATACAGCTTAGAGCAGAATCGGTCCACGAGTCTTTTAGGATATTCCGCTCCAGGATCGGATAAGATTTTTCCAAGATATGGCTTTCGCACCCCATTCCCTTTATAATTTCCCAATTTTGGAAAACCCATTCCTATTACTGCAAGGAAACGCTTAAGTGCTCTGGAAAATTTGCATAATTTTAAATTAAACAGCATTGAGAAGATAAAGTTTGCAGTTGGCAATTGCAGCGCCCGGCATTTGATTTTCGGATGAAGACTGCCAGCTGTGCACACAAGTGTTCAGGGGTGTGTCCCGGCGACTGCAACCCGACGGGGGACAGGGTCTGGAGAGACTTAGGGTACTTAGGGGTCGGGGAAGCTCACCCTAATTATGTCAGAGTGTGTAAAGTCAGGCGGCGGAAATTCGAGCGCTGCGAATTATGTCATCGGGGAAAGTGGAAAAGGAACAAAACAAAAAAAAAAAAAACAAAAAAGGGAAAAGCAGAGCAGAAACCTTTCTGTCAGACTTTTGTGATTAGCTTGGCCATTTGGAAATTGAGACGTCGAGCGGCCTCGGGCCTTCTTTCCCGGATTAGATCAGGGTTTCTGGCTACTTACGGGTGGGATTTGACGGCCGCAGAAGTGGCAGAGGAGCCTGAGGCGAAATAGTTGGGAAAGTGTCAGCTGTTGTTGTGCAAATCGGAAAACTGTGCAAATGGAAGCAGGTGTGCATCTGGAGCCAACTCTGAAACAGTCTGCCTGCTTTTCATTTTCGGCCTAGTATCGGTTTCAATTACACGTCCACAATGACAGCTAATGACTCAAAATTGGTTTTGAAGAAGCTCGAAATCCGAACATTTGCCGGCATCTTTTCGCCAGGGAACTCATTATGGGGCGGTCAGGGCTGACTGGCTGGTGGGCGGCATTCAAATAAACCCACAATGGAAGGCAAATTAAGTGAAGTGTTAATGAGATTAGTTTCGCAAATACTTTCCATCTCGGCAGGGTAGGAATTAATTTGGTGTTTGTTTGGCTTTATTTAAAGTCCATGAAGTGTATTTCGTGTGAGACACATGCCTGACTAGTCAGCCAGAATAGTAGGGGATTTTAAGTCCCTTAACTTTATTCAAATTTCAGAGCTCTAGTTCGAGTAACTACAGACAGCCCTCGGTATTTTTTTTTTTTTTTTGGCACTCAATGGGCAGCGATAAACCTCTGGAGTGACCCTTAAGTGACCTCATAAGGCAACCCCTCCCACCAATTGAGCTGTCAATTAACGCTGCAAACAGCCCAATTCGATTCATTGGGCAGAGAACACAAAAATAATAACAATAACAGTCAAGCCGAGTTTGCTAATCCCACCTAACGAGCGAGGATCAGGGTGGAAACACAGTAGCACTTCGAGCACTGCCCGAGAAAGAGGATTACGGACTTGTGTACCTGGCTTCAGGGATCGAAACGATCGGAATTGTGATCCTGGGCCGCTCTTGAATGGAATGGCAGGACGCCACAATGGGACATATGTAACTGCCAGTTGGAAAAGGGCATTGTGCAAGCCGTATGATGAATGGCGGGGAATAATTCCGGCTAATGGCCATTGTTAGATGCGAGCTACTGCTCGTGCGTTCATTTGTCTATTTGAAATGCGGATTTAGAATGTGCCATGGAGTCCTCGTTCCTCCCCGTCTCTTGTTCCCCTTCCGCTTCCGGTTCCCAGCTCCTCGCTCTCTCGTACTTGATTTATTATTAAATCCGTACATGGTTATTAGTTTTTCTTTTTTCCTTGCCGAGGTAATAATTTCCAAAATTCATATATTTGTATGCACCCCTGCGGATCTTTTTTTCGGAAAAAGGAATCGGAATTGAAAAGGAACCCCTGGCCTCGCCCCATCCCTCCTTGTGCCATTTCGGCGCTAAATTTGATTTATATACATTTTATTGTGCGATGTTCTAGAGTCCGGACAACCCTCAGCTCCTTCCTATCCCTCCGCGAACACATCCTGATTTCCCTTCAGCGCCGGGCGCTAATGAATTCAAATGTGTGCGTAATTGAGTTATTAAAATTTCAGGGAAGAGGCCAAAGGATCCTTCGCACATACATGTATCTGAGGAATTTCAATTTTGAAATACTTCAGAGGCGTTCATGTGCGGATTTGGATTTGGAAAGAAAAAAGCATTTATTTTAATTTACGGCCAATGCGGCGTGCAATTTATCTTTTTCGGCTGGCGACCGAATTAAATGCAATCGAGCGATAAATAAAAAACAGAAATATTAACAGAATATTAATATTGGCTTAGTTTTGTGCAAATCATTTATCTAAAATATTTCAAGAGACAAAATCGCGAGAGTTATTAATAAAATAATTTTTTAAATAAATATTGCCACACCGCAGTGTATGAAATACCATTTTATTGCAATCAAATTATGTGGAATTGCATTTAAATTCCAATTTGGTCATTTTTAAAACAAAAGCTCGGCAATTGCTCTGCGATTCAGGGGCTAGCCCGCCCAGACACCCAATCGGTGGGCAATAATTCCCCTTAAATACGGTCGCTTAAATTATGCATCAGTCGATGAGCTCACGGATAAAAAACAAGAACAATAAACGGACATGGAGCCGGCAAAAACCAAACCGAACTAGCCAAACCAAAAAGTGAAAAATGATTCGTTAGCCCCACAAATATGTGAAAATGACTTTTCATTTTTTTCTACCGCCCCCCAGTAGCTCCCCGGCACATTTTCACGTTCGAAAGTATTGAGGTAAATCGTTCGAGTCCTTTTTATGGAGGCCGTTGTTGTTTTGCATCAATTGGCGGGGAAAATGTTATACCTTTTCATTTTCCCGCCCCAGTTGCCTTCTTTTTTCGGCCATTTTTTATGGGCCATTTAAAGATCGCCATGGGAATGGTCTGGGGCTTTTTTCGAGCGGATTACTCGCCGTGTGAATGGGGGGCGGGCACACAAATATTGACCTTTTTTATGCACACATGCACATGTGTATTATTTACCCTCGACGCCCTCTGCCCCTGCCCCGGGAGCTGCAAATATTTTGCAATTATACGGGGTTAAGTCTATATAATAATTTTGCGTGCTCTTGATTTTCACGGTACTTCTAATTCTCAAGTGCAGCATAAAAAAGGGGTTGCCGCGTAAAGTAAAACCCATAATTTGGCTTAATAGTTTTTGCAATTACCCAAAAGGGTTTGCTATCCGGCGCCCGGAAAATAACCCTCTCAGGGGCTCCGGAAGTGCCGCTGGAGAGGCGTGGAAGTGGAGTGGATAAACGGAAGCCCAGGAAGTCGGCTGGAGGAAGTGGCCCTGGAAACGGGCTGTTTATGCGTGAAATGCACGACTGGCGTCAGAACATTTGTCAAAATCAGCACGGCTGGGCCGAGGGGGGGGAGTCATCGAGCCCCTGTCAATTATGAATTTATTATGGGCCGCGATTGCCTTTGTCTGTGACTGTGACTGGGTAATTACAGCCTGGAGTGCCGTTTTCGTAGCACAGCCAGCATGCAGCTGGCAGAACGAAAAGGTTTAAATGCAACAAAGTGGCAGAAAAATTGATTCATTATTATTAAGTTGAAACCATCAAAGGACTGAACCTTCAAAAGTAATACTACCTATCGAACCGAACTCATGCCCGCTCTGTTGAAGAAACCGAACTCATATTCCGCAAACGTTTATCTTGTTCATTGATTTTTCCTTCCACTTGGAAGTCCAAGCCGAAAGACACTCGAGGCCCAGGCTCTGCTCTGGTTTATTGTAAACTGTTTGAAGTGGCTCTCCACTGACTCTTTTTTAGCCTCTCCGCACTTCAATTTATGTAGATTTTAAGAGGCAAATTGTATTTGCATCTTGGCTTTTTTAAAGACAGACCATAGACCACAAGCAAAGGGTGCTTGTGTGGGTTTGAAGTCACGATGGGCCACCGCAGTGGGGGACCACTGATTGCTTATAATGGAAGCATTTAATGTTGACATTTGTCGCCTCTGCGGGTTGACCTTTCGCAGCGTCTTCCAATTTATATTACTCACTGAATAATTGGTAGACCCTTTGAACTTTAGACTGGGAAATTACCTGAAAGTAGACAATAGAGAGGAGATTTTAGTGAGGGATTCCAACGGTTGCTTAATATATTTGCTAAACAAACTAAATTAAGTAATGAAATGAATAAAAAACCCACAAGGCTCCTCAAACGGCCGTGCATCTCGGGTTATTACACTAATTACTGTGGGGCTCGCAGGACATTTTTGGCCAGTACCTGCGGCTCGGCTTGAGGGAGATACAACGATACTGTAACCATATCTCTTCAGCTACATTTTTTGGGTTTGTTTTGGGTTAATGGCTTCCAGGGGAATCGCGTGCAGTAATACAATTTCATAGAGTTGCGGGCCAGCACGGGCGCGAGAGCATAAATAGTAATGTAAATAGTGCAAAAAATATTCTATGCTTTTAATTTTATTTTATTGCGAAAGAATAAAACAAAATAGGCTACCACAGGGCGACACTCCTAGCCGAAATGCTGAATTCTGTTGTGTATGCAAAGCTAACGCGTTGCGGAATTTTTATTGCCCTTCCGTCGCCATAGAGGCTCCCGGCTCCCAGCTCCACAGTCCACACCTCCCACAGAGCACCACACAGTGCTACAGAGCTTTAAAGTGCCATCGTGAAATATTTCACCGAGGGACGGAAAATATGAAATAAAAGGCGCGACTGAAAGGTGGGAATGCCAACAATGCCACAAACGGCGATCCACAGCCAGCTATTCGTGTCTGCTCCTACTGGCGGGCCGCATCCGCTTTCGGGCGAAGTATGGCTATCATTCGGCATTACGTTTATTTAAAACTGAAGCCAACGAGGACCGCAAACATTTTCATTAAATATGAGCGCTTTTCCTGTATTAGTTCATGGAAAGTTAATGAAGTTAGATGAAATTTTAGTTAGGTATCAGGACACCATACAGACTTCCCCGAGAAGGGGGATCCGACACATGTGGGTCCATCTGGTCTGGCTAGGGCTGTTGAAGCTATTCGCACAGTTTGATAGCCGACTAGAGCGACTGGAATTTAAAATAGCTGCTGAATGGCAGCTGACAGGCAGGCGCTGGGGGTCAAGAGGTTAGTGGAGCCCCGCGGGGCTTTTGTTTTCGTCATGAACTGGAGGGCCGAACGTGAGCAATCGATTGACAAATTTCAGCAGGCACTGGGCCGCATATAAACGGTTGTTGGGATGATTTTTTGGTAAAGTAGTTTCGGCAATTAATAATTCATTTTCTTAACTACGAAGCTTTTAATATGCCTGAAGTATTTTAGATTGCAGCCACTTCTGTCTCCCGAAAAGCCATAATTTATTAACTTGTATGTGAGATTTTGGGTTAAGCAGCTACAAGTTTAAATGAAAACTCCCTTCTCAGACCAACTTTGCAGGTCCTAAGCCATTTTTAAATCCTATTACATGTTAATCCGCTTTGCCCCAAAAACTAGGCAATCGTTATGCTTAGCTTAGGCCGGGCTTATGTTGTTCTAACCCACATCAATATGGTCCTGGGCCAAGAACCATTTTGGAAATCCCGAGCTAGGATTTTTTATATTTGCCATTTTTGGCCCTGATTCACCTTTTTGCGGAGAGTGGTGTGTGGAGAGCGGAGTGTGGTGGTGCAACCAATAAATTTCCATTTTGTGTTTGTGTGGCGGGGCGCGTCGAATAAATCAAAAATGGCCGCTTCCCCGCCGTGTGTGACCTATGACCTCAATGCAAATGGAACACGGAAATATGCCAAGCGTTTAGCTGAAATATGCTGTGCCCTGAACATTTTTAGAGACGTGTATATATTTTTTATCTCCGCTTCCCTTTTAAGGTCTGTGTCGGCCCAACCCCCGATCAACCCCCGTAAAATTAAATTTTCACAGTTTGGTTGGGTTTGGTTCGGTTCCTTCCACCCAAGACACACGGTCGGTCTGGCTGATTCCTAATCGCAGCTTTCTAAACTCCGGGGTGGCTCTCTGCTGTTCTGCCATTTTGCCATCCGCACGTTGTCGCTACGATGCTACGGCGTTATGGGTTTATTAAATTTCGCTAGCTCTAATGAAATTTTCGCTTGCCAAATTGCGTTTACTTTTTCGGTCGAGGGCCGCCCAGGAACAACCTGTGCGACGGCCATCGGGTTTCCTGTGGCTTCGGGGTGAACAATCCGCAATCCGCAGCTATCAGCACCCACCCAGTCGTCAGAGCAATCATCGACAACATCATCGTCCTGCCAATGTTATCCTTTTCGCCATTGCCGGCGGCCTGCCATGCTTCACAACATTGTGGCGCAACATATGCGCCTGGCAGCATGTTGCTGGCCTCACTGCTGCAGGGTTGTCAATGTAATTCACTGGAAATGCATTCGGCCCCACATAAATTCGCACAAACACCACTCCACTGGCTCTCGAGTGGTGCCAAAAAATAAAAAATAATGCGTGGCTTAGAAGGAATAAAGAAGAGGAGAAATAATGAGTGGCAGGGAGCATTTAGGATTTAAAAGCACTAGAAACACATAAATCCGAGCGTGTATTTTGTGTTGGCCAAGTCAACTTTAGTAATTATTCAAATGCTTTTAAGTAACTCCGGGCAATAGGTTCTCACTGCCCAAACAGGCGACGAAAGTGTCCTAAGGAGGTGGCAGAATTCGGGGGATTAGGGCTGCCACAGGTGTTTCGCCAGCACCAGGGAAACTTTTCCAGTTGGCCTCTTGCTTAATTTAATTAGAGACGCAAAACTTTAAATTTTCTGTCAACCCGGAATTGGCTGAATGTGTATGGGCTGCTACCATACACACGTATATGCATATTCCGTACATGCAGCTAGCTTGTCACTCAACTAAAATTAGTTTACATTTTGTTGCTGCCTGGCAGCTTGATGGCGAAATATTTTTACTAGTTTCTCCGTCTAAGTGAATTAAGGTGGCAGCAACTTAAGCCAAATTGTCTTGCCAGAACGCCTCTGGCACCTGGGCTTCTATTTATTTATTGTGAAAGTTGACAGAAAATTTGTTGAAATTACAGAGAATAGATTGTGAAATGTTCCCACGTACGTCGGCTTTATGGCAAAGGCTTATCCCGGGTCATAAAAATTGCATAGCCAGAGCTCTCCTAATGACTATTCGCCTTGTCGGGTAATCAGAATGTCAACAAACACGCACCGTCAATTATCGTAAAGTTATTAAACATTAATTTTCAATTGTCTTTGGTTAATGGAAGCTCATTTGTAAGAACAACACGTTCCCGAAAACGAACCGAAACTCATTATCCTTGGGGCACAGCCCGCCAGCCCGCCAGCCCCCGACCCGATTTAAGTTTTGGCCATTTAGTCAGTAATTTAATTAAATCTCAAATTTAAATTTGCCTGAAACATTGGGCGAATTTCGATTACATATTCGGGGGCTGATCCATGAGTCAAAAATACCTTTTGGCTTTTGGGAGCGAGTGTATGCAAATTTCATAGCCAGCATGTGTGTCGGTGCTCTGCATTCGAATTAGGCCCATAAACCAGTAAACTAATTTCATTCACTTCTGCCCACAATTTGCTTTATAATTGTCATTTTCTGTTATTGTCAGAAAACTTTGTGGTTAAATTTGTCAAAATTTGTTCCGAGCATTATTTGGAATTCAGACAGCTCCCACAGCGCAATTAAAATGGAAATTACAAAAGGAGTCTCTGAAAAATAATTACTAAACCTAGATTGGAACACATTTTATTGGCAATATATTCAAGAAACTATACCTTAAAGCTTATTAGCTGGAGTGTAAATAATTCACAAGAATATTTTATTGAACAAACAGGGCACTAACTTCCTGATTTAGAGTTCTGATTCGCTGAAACCATTTATTACACAATTACCGAAAATAAATGCAATTCAATGTGTTTAGTAAGCTGGTTTTGAGCTCTATTTAATAGTGCGGCTTTTTTAACTCGGCCAATTGTATTGAAAATTTGTTAAATCGAAAACCAATTACGCAAAGCTTTTCCACATCGAAGGGCTTTGAACAAAGAAAGCAATTATATTCGCCTTCATTGGATTTAAGCATATATGTAATTTGACCAACCAGAGTGCGCATTTTCATTTTCATTTCGTTTTCGGTGCTCGATGGCGAACGGCGAATGGCAACTGCATTTAATAAAATATTTTCCATGCCGGCCAGGGCCCGTAGCTCCCATGTCATTCATAGCTCCTTCCCCCGGTGGTGGAAGGCCCTTTTCCGCCGCCTTTGTTGTGCGAAAATTTATTGATATGACTGTGTGTATGTTGAGTGTGCGTGCAATTCATTTTGGTTGTAAAATGTTAAGCGTCGTTGAATGCAATTGAAGTGCGGGAGTCGGCTCCAGAAGCGCATGTTCCACTTGCCGGGATTACTAGAGGGTCCCTGGCATGTGTAAGCCCCAAGTTAACACTATTTTTGCCAAGTAATTCTTAAATAACCAGGACTTTAAGCCGATTTTCAAGTTTGGTGTGCGTGCGAGCACCCAAAAGAGTTGAATTCGCGACGAGTTGGCATTTGCATATCGGCGATGAAGGCGGCAAGCAGGGAGGAGGGCAATGAACCCGTGTCAGAGCCACTGGATCGGTGGGTGGTTGGTGGGCGTTAGCCATTTTGTACTATTTTTTATTTAGCTTCTGTAGTTTCTGCCATGTAGTGGCAATCGCCGTCGTTTTGGGTGGAGCGAACACGTCTCAAATGACGTCCCCACCGAGTTTTGTTTGCTCAACTGATGGACAAGTGTCATGAACATCGAGAATGAGGGATTGGCCATCGCACTCCCCCTAGCTCCCGGTACATGAATAACTTTTCCTACATTTCCTTTTTTTATGTGTTCTGTAGGTGCGTCATGGCTCTAAATTTGATTAATTCAAGAGGCATTCCGTTTGCGTTGCTCGTTCAAGTAACTCGAGACTCGACAAAGTTCTAAAAATTGTGGAGAAAGCTGGGCGCTCCCCCAACCCACTGGCTGCCATTTAATTAAACTACAAACTGAAAACTGTTTAATATCTGGGTTTTCTCTTTAAAGTTGAAGCTTGCAATACAAACAGGATTCGGGGACGGTTTCCCTGCACATGTAACGCGAATCTTTTGAAATTTTGTAAAGCTCTGGAGAGCAACATGAATGTCATGTTGGAACGGGGGAAATTTTCGTGAAAAATTCTCCGGGCTAATGAAAACCTCAAGCTGTGCGCTCGGACCGTACAAAATCAGACATTGGCGCAACGGGAGATGAATTGATTTTAAATCAATATTGACAGATGACACTGGCAGCAGAGCAGCAATAGCAGCAAATGGCTTGCAAAACTCCACGAAGGGAGGGCTGTGGGCTAGGGGGAGGCTGTGTGACAGTGTGAGCAATGTTGCAACATGTAATGCTGCTGCTCCTCGAGTGGCGGCAGCGTCAGGAAAAATTCTATAGCTGGCTCAGCTGGAGGCAGCGATTAGGGAGAGGCGGGGCGGCGCCGGATCCGGAGATAAACTGTCAACACGACTATTTAGAAGAGGCAGCTATATGTAGAGTATGTGGCACATCGGGTGGTTTGGTGGCAGGAGCAGTGCCAGGGGTGGGCATGGGTATCTAGTTGATGCTGCGGGAATTTAAAGTAATTATGTGCAACATGTCCGCACTGATGGTAAAATATTTATTGGAGGCGGCGGGCGAAGGTGGCCACAATTGTGATGGAAAATACTTTGTGCCCTAAAGGGTTTTGTCATTCAGTTTCTGTTTTAAATTCCAGTTAAGAGAATCACTTGGTTGGTCCTTTATTAAGATGAAATATTATATTTGTCTGAATTGATTTCCATTAATTTTGATTAAAGGTTATCTTCGCTTGGTTATTTATCTACAAGATTGTAGTTAGTAAATACATTGTTTAATGTTTATTCTCAATAATGTCATTAGGAGATGCCGTTCGACCCATTCCAATTTCCTTGGGCCACCCCATGGTTTTCAGTCAACCGCACTCACTTTCCAAGTGCACCCTGCCACAATCGACTCGACCACAGGACCCGCATCGATTGTGCAACCCATAAACATTCCCCGAAGGACACTCTCCCTCCTAGACTGGGAATTAAAAGTCTAAAGCAGAAAAACAGCAGTCACAAGTTAATAAACGTCAAGAGTGACAGTTTCTCGACTCGCTTAATTGAATGCCCCTGCCGCAATTATCTAGATCTGCCACAAATACCAGCTCCTTGTCGACACCCCCCGATAGGGGCAGCTGATTAGCAGCTGTACGACTTCCAGCTCCATTATATGGGTTCCCTGGCCAATTAAACGAAACTGTGTCAAGGTTGCCCGAAAACAGAGACATCAGACCGGAGAAAGACCGGAGCGGGAAAGTCGGAAATAAGTGTGAAAATTGCATAATGTTGCGGGAAGCCTAGAGAGGTTTCCACTTAAACTTGCTGAAAACTGTTGCATAATTGGAATTGCCACCTGCGGAGGCACAGTCGTCGCCTGTTTTCCACCAGCCAGACTGTTTTTCTTTTCTTCTGCCGCCGTGAGAGAGTAACTGAGCAATTTGGAAAATTGTATCTGCCAGATACGGTGGAGATGAAGGCAAAAGTGAGATACTTTGCTATTTGCACTTTCCTCCTCTTTTCACCAGCTATCTTGTACTTCTTTTTGCGATGCGGTCTCTTTTGGGAAACGCCTCTTTCTGGCCAGACTTTTGTAATGAACAGTTGAAGTTGGTAGTACACTGGGAGAAAATGAGTGGTACTTGACTAATAGACTCTGGTTGGGGGGTATCTTTATAAATACATGAAGCTATGATCGTTTTCTGCAGATAGTTTTAACTCATTTATAACTAGATGTCATTTTTTTTCGAGTGCATGCTTCTGCTGTTGCTGTTGATAGTTGCTTCCGTGTGGCTCGACTCGAGATTGCCCCTTGGGTTCGCTGTCTGTGTCTGAGGAAGGCATCCCATAATCACAATAGACAAACGCCCGACAGGCAATCTCTTTAAGTCTCTTTCTCCGGGCCCTCTGATTGCAATTGCCGACTTTTGTCATCGCCAAATAGTTTTCCCACTCCACGGCCCTCCTCCGCCACGGCCACTCTGGAAAACAATCAAGCTGAAAACTTAGCTTTTCTCACATTACGTAAACACATTTTCGGAAAATGCAGCCAGTCAGCCCTTTCGAAAGTCAGCCCTCCACTCCATGGATATTTCATGCCGCGTTTTTTCTTTCAACACTTTTATTAATCAATACATGTCGTTTTTTTTTATGAATTTTACCCATTCATGTTGTGAAGTTGCGCCATCGCTCAATGCTTTCAATTTAATTACGTTTTTTCAGCGGCCAATAGTCTACCTCCAATATTTTTATTTGCGGCCTTTTAATGGCAGTATCGCTTTAGGGTCAAATTGCTGCTGATCGAGTGTTTTGTGATTTAATAACTCAGACTGACACAGTCTTCAGTTACATCCGCGTATAATCTCCGCGGAAATTGCCATTTTTTGCGTGTGATGCAATGTTGGAGGTATTTTAATCCCTTTAACCCGTACATTTCCAATTTTATGGGACACTTTTCTCTCGGCTATATATACCGGACTATGGCTGGGCCCCCTCATTTCTGACTACACCACCAGGATGCGGATTGCTTCATTTCACGTGCTCTTCGCACTGCTTCTGTTTTGGGAGTCAGCACCGACCGAGTCCCGGGCCTGCCTGGATTGCATACACGCCAGAGTCCACAGAATCCGTGACCGGATCAGAGGCTTTGGCCACCGTCTCTTCCACCCAGAAGGGAAGCCGGAAGGCGCAGAGGAGGGACTGGGGGAGAACTCGGAAACATACGGAATCATACACGGCAGGCCTCAGAACATTCAATTTTACAAGCAGCGACCATCGCAGCAGCAGCGGCAAAGCCAGTACCAGCAGCAACTTCAGAAGCAACAGCAGGAGGGACTGGAGGAGAACTCGGAAACATACGGAATCATACACGACAGGCCTCAGAACATTCAATTTTACAAGCAGCGACCATCGCAGCAGCAGCGGCAAAGCCAGTACCAGCAGCAACTTCAGAAGCAACAGCAGATATCCCAGGTCCAAACCCAGGCCCAGCTGCAGAACAACCTACACATCAACCTGCACGTACCAGGCCTGAGTTCGGGAGTCCAGGCGATCGAACAGGTCGAGAATCCGAATAGGGTCAAGGCCGTGATAATTCCGCAAGCTGCAGGATTCCTGAACAGCGCCGCACAGTCTCAGGCCCAGAGCCAGAGCAATCTCGGAGGCCAGGTACAGTCCCAGAAACAGTTCCAGCAGCAGTCGCAGCGGCAACTAGGGCAGTCGCTGCCTATAGTGATTATTCCTCAAGGACCATCTCCCTCCATCGAGGATCCGCCCCGTACGTGGGATACGTCGATACGGCAACCGCTCCAGTTCCAGCAAGAGGAGCCGAATCAATAGAATGAGGGGAATTTTTAGCGATGGTCGCTGTCTCAGGCGCAGAATCAGCTGCAAGGACTTAATGACTCAATAAAGGACTAGAACGTAACCCTTGTGGGTATCATCGATCAATAAAATTTAAACAGTCAGCAAAGGGTTTTGAATAAAACATGCTTTAATGCCAGACAAGAGTCCATCCCAATTACAAGGTTGTCAGTGCCTTAACTCGATTAGCTTATGGCTCTTTAAGTCCTCTCCGCCTGCTGACTAACCTCCGGAGATCATCCAACCCCCCCAGCCTCGACGCGAGACAGCTGCCGACTCTTGTTAACTTGCAAATGCCCATCAAATGTTGATTTAGCCACGGTTTTCTCGCTCAAGCGTTGATAATGAGACGAATAGGCATAAAGAGCTAATTAAGTGAGTGAAGGGATATGGATATGGATGAGGATGAGAATGAGAATGAGGATATATGTATGTACGTGGATATAACCCAGCTGGCAGGGGTAAAAATTAGCATATGTCTAAGCTGGGACACGCGATTCCGGGCTGGATGGCAAAAACTGGTTTCCCACACTCGCCCCGGTTCGGTTTTGTTTGTGAAAAGTATTTAGTGCAGCAATTGAGACGGAAATAAAAACAACAACTGCCAAAAGGAAAAAGACAAGACAGCTTGGGCCTTAATTTTACGCCAGAGCGGGCAGGAATACATATATATATATATATTTCCCTACTTACGATTGGGATTGTTCTGGGTCCGGGGGCCAATTAAAATTGGGTGCAGAAAGTAATGCGTACTTGCTATTGTTGTCCCATTTAAGCGATTCTGCCTTGTGTTTTTGGGGATTGCAAGTCAATTAAAATTGGTTGACAGTTTGGCCCCGGGCGGGGGAAATCTCTGGAGCTTTGGGCGGGCAAGGGTTCACAAAATTAAACTTTTCGCTGGTCTCACTTTCTTTCTCCCCGCCAGGGCTCGAATGGATTTTTTGTTATTTGGCAAATAAATAAAATGTTGCAAAAGTTTCGCCATCGGGAGTGGTTGGAGTGTCGGGGGGCCCCAACACTGACCGTGGAAAAAGTTTTTCCAGCATTAAGCCGGGCATAATTAAAATTTTCGCGCTGTAAGTCCTCCGGCAGATTATAGCCAAGTTTTCCAGGCTGTTTTGGCTTTGTTTGCCCCGTTGATTGATGGTAAATAA
Organism: Drosophila monieri; assembly: GCA_035047585.1. NCBI lineage: Eukaryota > Metazoa > Arthropoda > Insecta > Diptera > Drosophilidae > Drosophila > Drosophila monieri. The sequence continues at coordinate 2,382,106 of JAWNPJ010000079.1, read as the reverse complement.
GACTGGGGGATTGGGAGTCCCTTTTTTTTGCATCCGCAACCCATTCTATTCGGGTATAATTTTGAAATTCAATTGAAGAAGCAGCGAATCGCTTTAAGAGATTACATTGTTGCTTCCGTGGAATCGAACTGGCGACTAATCGAATTTACGAGTCGCCTTTTTCCAACTTTTATTGGCCCCATTGAGCATTACTTTTTTCTGTGTTTTCTCTTTGTTTCGCCATTTTAGCTCGTTTTTACGGCAAATTTCATTTCAATAAAAGTCACATTAATTTCATTTATTTGCCGTAATTTTTTTCCGACACCCATTTTATGCCCTTCGCTTCGTGACTGCCCGGCAGCTGCCCTTGCTGGCCTTTTTGCGCACCTGTCTCACCTGATCCAGCTGTCTATCAAATGCCCTCCCTCCGCTTATCCCGCTGCCGGCTCGTCCATTTCAATTAACTCTCAAGGATTATTTTATTATGTCAATCAATTTCCGTAACTAAAAAGTCACCAATAAACGAGTGACCGGTCGAGCGATTCCCCGGGCCATAGTTCATTCCCTCCCAGTGTTTAATCTCCAATCCAGTTCACTTTTATTTTCCACTGCGCCCTGCTTTTCCCACACTGCTCTTTCTACTATTCACCTTTTAATTATGGGGAGCTGCAGTTGAAGCGGGATTTAATTAAAACTTGGATTTAATCGATGCATCTTTATAGGATCATGTTTAGCGCGGAGGAGGAGGCAGTCCGACAGGACGCTAAAATCATTGCTCCTTTGAGTAATTTAAATGGCTTTTAAGTAGATGAAATATCAATAAGCTCCAAATCGCTGGGGAGATTAAATGGAATAGGGGTAAGAAGTACTTATGGAGAGGAAGTCGGAAAGTCAGAGATTTGCTTCTCGTTTAATCAGTTGAGTAGCTTGGTAATTTCTTACGTTTTTAATTTTATTATCTGTCCAGTAAGCCAGGCCAAGTAATTTAGCAGAAAAGGCTTATTCCTTTCAACTTTCACGCAATCGGAATCGAAACATTTTCTGGACTAGAAAACAAATTCGAATCTCTGCCATGAATCATTGAACACACAAGCCGGGGGCACCCCAGCACTCGGGCAATTATAAATTTGTGGGCGTGTCTGTAGGCGTATTTTTCCTGTCAATTCCATTGTCTGTAGTATGTGTGTAACTTGATCTATGGCTGTGCTGGCATACGCTGGGCAAACAAAAACAACAACAAAGAGCGGTTACGACCAACAATAAAATGACTCTAAAGCCAATTAAAGATAACAAGAGGCAACAAAAACTTTTCCTACAAAAAATGCATTAGCATAACCAAACAAAGTTCGAAAAAAGCTGAAAGTTCAGAGGAGAAAAATGTGGAATCAAGACCCGGGAAGGGGGGAGACTTAGACCTGCGACTAACCACATAACGGGAAATAAATGTTGCATAAAGAACAAACAATTGCCGACTGCAATCAATCAACAGAGTTAAACGTTTCCGAGACGAGCTCTCGAGTTCCCCCATCAGCGCTCGAGTGACGAATAAACTGCACAGAAAAGACTGTGACTCGGTCGTCGTCAGGCCTCGAAGACCCCGAGGCAAGGGCCTGAAGGCAGGAATCTAGCAGGAAGGAAGTGCTACGAGCTGCACAAGTTAAAGACCAAGGCCCACATGTCTACCATAACTCGCAAGACACGAAAATGGCTGGGCGAACACTGGGCCGAAGATGGTTTAATAAAGTGCTGAAAACTAAAGAGAAGCAATGGGAAACTGCAAGAAACTCAAAGAATTCCGATTAAAAAGTGGGACTATCGAAAAAAAAGCTTAAAATATTGCAAGAAATAATAAAGACTAGAAAGGATTATGAGATTTCTACAAAAAAAGACATGGATCTAGCTGGCCATATCAGAGTTCTGAAAAAATACAGCTTTGGTCACACTGAGAAGTAAATATTAATAGTTACAAGCTAATGTTTCTCCAAGTGTACACAGTGAGGGCGGTTGCACACAAGACGGCAGGAAAAGCATTCGAAATGAAGAGCATGTATGCGGCTATTGTGAGGAATGGAGTGAATCGGAGTGGGCCAGAACCGATTCAAAGGGGCTCAAAAGAGGCGGGGAGGGGAGCGAGTGGCTAAAAGAGTGCCGAGTGTGTAACGGCCTGAGCCGACAAGCCTGACTGCAGGCATTCGAAAGTTGTTGGAATGCAAAGGAGGCAGCTTTGGCATTGAAAGAGCATTTGAATGCGGTCGAGGATCGAGGAAAAGGCAGCCGGGAGCAAACAAAGCGAGCCGGGAGCAAAAAATGAAAATACTTGCAAGTGCATGAAAATGAAGGATGAATGGAGGGCCCGGCGTATGAGGGATATTTTCAGCTTTAATCGAGCGTGTTAGTGGATGTGGGTTCTGCTGCCCGGCTGGCCAAAGGCAAAAAAAATACGATTCCTTGGGAAGAATTATTGACTCGGCCAACACTTGCCAACAAAGTGTCGGACAAGCCGGCGAGGAGCGAGTGAAAAAAAATCGGAATGAAAAATATTAAGACTCCTGCAGATGTTGAACAAGAAATTCATGGCTGTCAGGGCCACAGAGATAGAGAGATCAGAAGATAGCTCAGGGAACGTTTGAATGACAAAGGTAATACGAAAGGAGAAAAAATAACAAGAAAAAACTATTGTCAAGGCCTAACTATTGTTAGAAATCTCTTGGAAATCTTACTTCATATGCATTCAACTCTTTCTATCCGCCTGAAGTGCTTCATTTGAATTTATGCGGTCTGAGTTATTCAAGGCTGGCCACTTCAAACAGAAAAAGTGGAGAACACGAGGAAACAGAACAGGCCCAAGATTTCGAGTAGCTGATTGGAGCTGCCTCGGCAAAGGGTGGAATGGAAATAAAGGTTTAATTTCTTGGTGGAACCTTAAGAGCGAGCCCATAAACAGATCGTTAAACGCTCGGGCAAATTGCTGGCACACGCAAACTGGCACGCCCAAGCCAAACCGGTTTGGCAAAAAAAATAATAGGGATCCAAGAGATACATCAAGATGACAAGCATTGTTGGGGCGAAGCTAATGCTGCAACTTGCAACTGGCAACTGGCAAAACAATGCCACGCCTCCTAATGGCCCGGCCATAAAAAGCTCATCAACGTCATCTTCTCCATTGTCCCCCCAGCAACAGCAGCAACAGCAACAGCAGCAACCCACAAATGTTGCAACTTACACAACACAATGTGCAACAGCAACAAGAGCATAGGAAATTTGATAAAAATTACACAGCCAAAGGTAAGGAGGGAAAAAGTGAAATACAAGCGAAACACAAAACAATTTCAAGAGCCAACGATTATTTAAAGTGCAGCCAGGCAACAAATGATAATGGCAACCACCCGGCAACAGCGGCAGCAGCAACAGCAATACGAACAATAACTGCCTCGGCAACGTCCAACAAATAGCCGCAAGATACGCCCAGCAAAAGTCATGAAGGCAACGGAAAATTTAATAATAATACTGCAAAATACGCACACCCGGGCGCTCTGGAATATGCAACTGGGTATCTATAGAAAAAGTGTCGTGTTGCTGTTGCAAGTTGCTGGTGGGGAAAGCTTCCTGCAGGGAGAATAGAGGGCTTAGCTCTTCTAAAGTAAAGCTTTAAAATACTATTTGATTCGGAAATGTCTAAATACAATTATAATGCCATTAAAAGTTAGTCACTAGTTAGTAGCTCCAATCTCGGAGAAAAACCCATTGACTTTTATGGCAACACCTCAAAATGTTTCCCGTTTTCTATCGCATTTTTAAATTACCCCCAATATTGTGGGCCTTTCCTTTCCCACCATACTCGGCTATCACTTTGAATGTTATCGCTTGCAATTAACACTATTTTTTGGGTCATCATCGAGCCATTTGGGGGAAAATAACTATAGAATGGTAGCTATAGAGGGAAAGGCGCCGCGCAGCATGGTTTTCTACCAATAAATCAAACAAGTCCTGAACCGGGATTGGGGATCGCATGTTGCGGAGCCACAAAACAAAGGGAAAATATTTAACTAATTAGAGTCATAAATCTCGACGAAATACGACCGCCCGAGCCCAAAGTCAGTTCGAAATGAGCATTAATAACTCAATCCGGCTGGGGTTTGGAAAATCACACGAGCTCCCTCGGTCTGAATAAGTTCTGAATGGGCCAAATCAGAGCCTAGGATTTGCATTGTCCAAGTGTCAATTTTGAGACAAGGGGGCGAGGAGTTGGAGCGACAAAAAGAAGGCGCGTCCAGAAGTCGGGCAGATAGCTGCACCCGAGGAGTCTCTGACCCACATTGTACTTTTTGATGGACAAGACATTTATGACACTGCGCCCGTCCGTCCGTCTGCCGTCCGTGCGTCCTGCCTTGGGGTTATCGTTATGGTTATGGTTATGGGTATGGCGCACGGAAAGCCCTCCGAAGAGCGACAGTCGAACTGCCGGAGCGACGGACAAATGGCAAACTCATGGCAGACACTCTGGGCGAAACATTTGCATGTTTGACTTGCCACACAATGGCGACTCCGATTGCCAACCCAAACCGAAACTCAAACGAACTTTTCATCCATTGAAAGTCATGGTCTGCATTCCGAAAAAAACCTCCGCTTATATGTACATGCATATACACTATTGTATATACGAAAACAAGAAAGCCGGCCCCTGACTGGATCCAAACAACAAAAGGGGCCCCGAAACTGCAGTCGATGCACGTGGCTTACATATATTTAAATTTGAAAGTTTCTCGTTTTGGGGAAAAAATAATAAATAAGTTACAAATGGCAGTTTGCGCTCCTCCTTTCATTCGCCAGTGCTTTGTTCAATTTTTTATTTTTCATATTAATTTACGAGTTTATTGCTAAAGACATCATTAAAGTGAAAGTCAATTGCCGGCGATTGTTATTTCTTTCGTTGCTTTCCAGCTTCTAATATTGCCGGGCGCTCTAAGCCGAGCTTAATTTATGACCGCACATTTTTCTTGTCGATTTTTCCGGCTGCCATTTGCTTTTCCACTGTTTTGCTAAAATGCGTGTCTAGGCGAAGTAAGCAGCCCAAATTAATGACGGGGGTGCGAGTTAAATTAATTCTCTGCTGCACTCTTTTCAGTTTCGTAATTTGGCTGCTTCTGGCAATTAATCATTATGCAATCTTCCATGGGACTTAAGAGTAGACAGTTTTAAAAGTATTATTATTAATATTTGATACAAAGATTATAACTTAATTTGGCAAAGTAAATACTCTACTTTGATGGTCCTTGTTTGAATAAATTCTCACACACCTTTTGAGCACTTGGCATGCACTCATTCGGAAAGCAATTTGCAATTCGCTGACTTTCCAACAAGCCCCCAACCCGCAAAGGAAAATGTTCATTTGCTCTGACCGCGGAAAACCCCAAACTTTAATTAAGCTAAGCGAGTGTTTGCTGTGGGGGATTCTACTACGGCTGGGCGGAAAAAGGAAAGCGCAAACAAAGAGTGTTTGACCGCGGAGCGGGGAGTCGAACACTTCCACTAAACTTGACTCAAACAAAGGACGCGCATTAAGTGTTTCGGCCGGGATATGGGGCATATTCGAGTGGCAGGGGTATTCGAATGTAAAATGTTTAGAAAATACAGAACTAAACCAGCGACAGGCGACCAGCGACAGTTCGCTGTGGCATCCAATAAACTGCAATTCCGAGTGGGTGGAGTGGAGTGGCTGGAAAGTGGCAGGCTCGGGCTAAGTGGTCAGAAGAGGATACAGTGTCCACAGGACACAGGACAAAAATATAAAAAAATACGTCCTGGAATATAAACCATTTAAAAATAACTAGTCCGAATGTTAATAGTTGCGTTAGCTTGGCTTTAATCCAATTTCCCAAAAAAACACTTAAACCCACGATTTCTTTCTGTGACAATCTGCCTAGCCAGCGATAATAAAACGCGGGTTAGTGCATGTCAGTTAACTTGGTCAAGTGGAGAGCAGCGCTTGGCCGGAATGTGAAAGCCATCGTCGTCATCATAGCCACAATCATAGCCAAAGTTGCGGAGCTGAAACCACCGAGTTCGAGTTGGAGTTTCGAGTGCTGGAGGAGAATGCGTGTTAGACCAGTTGGCACGTTTCTGTGTCAGGAACGCAGCGGCAGCTTGCCGTGCGCTATTTTTACGGTCAAGCATGACCAGCGAAAGAGAGGGCCTACACGAAAGAGACGGCACGAAGCCGTGGTTTTCTTTTCTAATTTTTATTTGTTCGAGCAGACCTGAAAACTTACTTTCTGCTAACCATTTTTATGGCCACTATTCTTGGCCTCATTTTAATTGCAAACACTGGCACAACCAGAGACAGAGACAGCAATGGCCGTGAGAGAGAGAGAGAAAAGGGGCTACAAGACTGAGAGGGGAGACGACCAGATAGTGCACTTTGTATGCAATCGTCGCCGTCTGAGAAAGCTTTTCTATTTTTATGCCACTTTGGCTTTGGCTCTGGCTCTGGCTCTGGAGCCCTTGTGCTCTTCTGCTCTTGGACTCCACTTCTGCCTCTTGTTCCTTTGGCCGTAATTCGCTTAACGCCGCTAGGTGGCGCTGCTGATGGCCCCTGTTGACCCAATTGTCCAGAAATGGCTCGGAGCAGAACAGCTGAACAGGAGCTTCCGCCCCAGCCTCGCCGTTGCTTTTTGCTTTAATTGTTGGCGCGAAGATTTTTCTTTGTTTTCGCTTTTCACTTTTCCGCCACGGGCAGCCAAGTGCTGCTACTGTCCTTCTTTACGATTCCCCATTTTTTCCACTCACTTCCATTTGTGCATTTTTGATTTCTGCTTCCGCCAGTACCTCCACTAGCTCCGGCACTTTCTGGGCTCACCTGGGCTAAAGATACAGTCTGGCAAATATTTGAGTTATGTGCGAAGATTATCTCAGTTGACATTACACTTAATTGAATCTGTTTTTCTTCAGAGAGAGAGAGTTGACGGGGTAGAGATGGGGTAGACATACCTGCAACGAGGAAAATGTTAAATACAATTAGTAATTTGTGATAAAATGGTTGCAATTAAATAGTAATGCTAATTGTCTTAAAGTATGTCAATAGTAGAGGTTAAATATGTCTTGTTTCATGTGTTATTCATTTCTGGCTGGGAAGCGTCCTTCACCCACTCAACTTCCATGACTGGGAAGGACTCTCCGTTTAATCCTTCTGCTGCGAGAGAACAGTTTCATGTCAAAGAAACAGTTTTTTGTGCAAAAATACTGCGCCGGGAGACTCCTCCGAGAACATTTATTTACTTAGTATCGCGTACATCACACATACGCCCCATTAGACAACGCGAGCTGCGACAAAAACAGCAACAATGAGCCAACAGACACATAATAAACACGGATTGTTATTGTTTTCCTTGTCCCCTGGGTTTTGTTGTACTATTCTCGCTGCCTAGCAGCCCGCGTTAAGCGGGAAAGAGGTGCCACAGGTGGTTAATATGGAAAGTTTCGCACTTAGCCTCGCGTGCATTTCCCTCAAAAAGCCAAGCCAAAGCCAAAACCCTGGCAACCATGCCAGCTCTTCGCCGCCGTTTGTTATGCCATAATTTGCATACATTATGCATGTTCTCGCTGCTCAGGTACATTGAACCTGCAATGATTGCAGGCGTTGGGGCGGGCTGGGGCGGTAGTTGCGGAAAAAAATGGAAAGCCATCCGGCAAACAGAAGCTGTGAGTGTTGCCAGCAGGGGCGTTGCAAAAAACGGTGTTGGTGCCACAGTTTGAAACAAAAACAACAGAAAAACTAGAAAGCAAACAAAAGTTCTTTGGCAGCAGCAGATACAACAACTGTTGCTAGTTTCCGGCTTCCTGTAGCGATGACAAATTTTAGCCAGACATCCCAGCCCCTTAATCCTTTTTTTTTTCCATTTGCGATTGGCAGTTGAACTTTGGTCTCGGCTGTTGCCAAACTTTTTTGCGGCCCTGGAGTTTTGCAGTTTTTTGCGGCTTAAATGTGGGGAGGCCTAATGAACAGTTCTGATCTGCTGCACAATTATTAATAATGAACGAGCTGCTGGGATTGTATTATTATGCGTTAAAATTTAAAAACAATTTGCATCAGAAGAGAGGCAAAGTTTTCCTATTCACTTCAAATCAGAAATCATAAAGGCCTAAGGCCTTATGACCAAACTTTTCAACACCCATTCCCCTTACCGCTCCAGCCACTTGGCCACTTTCAGCCTCCGTTGGCCTTGCACTCGACGGCTCCCGCAAATCCACACTGCCGAAGTGTCCCCGAAGCATACAAATTATTTAGGCAATTTACAGTGCCCGGACGCAGTGCGTCCCCGAAGCACAGCGCAATTGCGACACACACACATCTCCGGCAGTCGGCGCTGGGGATCCTACTTTAAATAATGAAGCTATTTTCGCGTTCAATTCCCATACGCAGCCAATCACTTCGACGCTGGCGAACAAAAGGGCCAAGTCGAACAATGGCTGTGGATGTGACTTTGCCGCACAAGTGCCGGAAACTTTCGACTAAATCAATAAAAAAGTGTGGAGCAGAAAAGGAGGCAGGAAGCACGGAGGAGGTGGCTCAATCCTGGGAAGGTTAAGGAATCCCCAGTGCGGGCGTATTATCTGCAGCAGCATCAGCATCTTTATCTCCATCTTCATAATCGCCATCATCGTTGCCACGGACATTCCCTTGTACTTGCCACCCTTTCTTCATAACGTGCCCCAAACACGTTTCGCTTATCACCGGGCGAGAAATGGGTGGGGGGAAGGGATGGGAATGGGGGTGATGCGGGAAATCTTATCGGCATGCTTGGCATTCATAAGATCTCTGAATCGAAAGCTATAGCCGCCAAATCGCAGAGCTACTTACGTGTGTTGTGTGTTGGGTGTGTGTGTGTGTGTGTTGGAGTGGCAACAATGAACCCCCCAGCCCAATAAGCTCGGTGTACGTATTACCTGCCTTTTGTACAAGCCAGGGGCTGAGTCGGGGGGAGGTGCTGGGGAAGTGGCTGTGGAAGGAAATGCTTTTGGCACGACAGACTTTTCAATAAACTCCCTCAAGCGTGTGCATTAAGTGCAGCGGCTAGGGAAGCCAGCCAAGTCGATGTGGGGACAGTGTGACTCGGAGTTCTGAGAGTTAACTAGAGCACAGTGGCATGAAAGTGATTTAGAAGGGGTTAAAAATAATACAGCTTTCAAGGCCTATAACTCACTAAGCTGAAATACATTGGAAGAAAATGTTGCAAGTTGCTAGTCTAGTTTTGAAAGAACACCTTTCCCTTACTCCCAAACCAATGTACTTGCATCATTGGCCGCATTGTGGTTGCCACAAATTCTTATTTGTTTCTTTTATTTCTAGCCCGACTGCCTCTTCCTCCCGTATCCCTCCCCCGGCCTTTGTCTCTCCATTTCTCTGGCCTTTTCTCCAAGGGCTTCTCCCCTGCGCCGCACAGCAATTTGCATGGCTTGAAATTCGAATTCGAAATGGAAAAGTAAATCGTGTAATGTGCCTGCAAGAAATTGCCTAATGCCCCGACGCCCAGCGTGAAGCAGGGGCAGAAAGAGAGGGTTATGTGGGAAAAGAAAGAGAGGGTCTATGGACTGGTGAGCTGGTGGGCTGCCTGACAGGCAATTCCAGACCGCAAAAGTGCGGAGAGTGGCTCCACGCTGAAAACCTTTAACCAGAAGCAACGACTTTGAGGCATATGGGACCGCAAGTAAAGGGAAAACCTGCGAGTAGGGAAAACCGAGCCACTGAAAACCAAAGAAAGGCGAAAAAATACGAAAAAGCTAGGAAAACTAAGGAAAAACCAGACCCGCGTAACGAGGAGAACGTGAGCTTTGCACACTGCCCATTTATGATGACGACGATGATGGCGATGAAGGCATTGCCACTTGTTGTTGTTGTTGCTGTTGCCGTTGCATGCACGACAGCAACATCAGCAGCAGGTGGTGCATGATTGCATGTTGCAAGGGGAAGAAAATGGAGACGGAGGTGGAGGTGGACTTTCTCAAGGGGTTGCCTTCGTTCGTGTTGATCTTAAACTTAGATAAATAAACTTCAACTTCAAGGGAAGCGCGATTCGAGGTTTAAAAATGTCAGAAAAAGTAAACTTAAAGGTCTTCCGTTGCTGGATTTTTGTGCAGCAGCATTAACACGTTGTTGGCTCGAACAAAGGCGACAAAGAGCAGCAGCAGGAAAATAAAGAAAAACGCATTCTTCCACAGCCATTGTCCACTCACGAACGAGCCGAAGCTCTCCAGCTCCAGCTCCAGGTCCAGGTCCGCAGCATGAAATGGAGCATTGAAGCGTGGTAAAATGCCGAACACACCCCCCCCCTCTCGGAAAATGGCACCCCCCGAACGGTGACCAGCCATGTGACAATTGTCAGTGCTGGGGACTCCAGTTTAAGGCTTAAGCCCGCATCCCTCTGCCACTGGAATATTACTTAAATTTAAAAAATATCCATACTCTGGCAGGCAGAGTAGAATGCCATTTCGGTTCAATATTTTCCGCATTTTTCCCGATCCAGTTGAGGTTCGTGCAGTTCAGCCCGGGTGTTGTTTTGTCACATTGCGCATACGTCGTGTTGGCCCCAGTTGCTGGCTTTACTTCAGACATTCGACTTTTCCTCCCATGAACTGACGGCGGAGGGGCTTTGGCCTTATTGTTTCGTACTCGGCGACAGCCTCAAGCAAAATTATACGCATGAGCGCCACGGAAATGGCAAACTCGTCGGCAGCAAGCGATGCCAAAAAAGGAAACTACAGCCCAAAAACAAAACAAATAAAAGCAGCAACAAAACAAAACAAACAGAATTGAAAGCAACACCGAAAAGTGTTGGCCCAAAGAGGGAAAGAGAGCGACTGACACTGGGAGTGACAGAGTCGGAGACAGCAAAAAGTGCAGCACTGCATGTCTAAATGGAGAAACAACTGCTGCCATTTCCACCTGACGCCACGCCCCACAGCCCACTCAGGGGGGAGGCAGGTGTGCGAGTGGGTTCCGTTGTAAAAGTTTTCGGAAATCAAAAGAGAGTTTTTGTCATCATGATCGGGCAGAGTTGACAAAAGGGCGGGGACTGCGGCTGGGGAGCATGTAAACAAAAGATTTTGGCTTGTAATTATGGTATGGCAGGGCAGGTGGATTTCGGGTAGTATTTCATAAATAAAATATTGGAAGTAATACTGTTTCTACTTTTTCCAAGGTTTTAGTGCAAAGAATCAGACAATCAAATGTTGAAACAAAGTTATACGTCTCTTCGTTGGATTACTCGGCACTTGTTGCAACAAAATCGACATCAAAATTGAAAATTGTGAATATTAAATGTGTATTTATGGGACAAGCTCCTGGCCAAGGAACCAGGCCCCCCTCCTGTCTGCAAAGACGTGGGATGGTTCCAAGGCTGCGTAAAGGTTATAGCCTGCGATGACGAGAGGTCGGCAGAGCTGTACAAGGCTTCAGTAGGAGAACTAGACGAAGTCTACGAGGGCGCCAAGCTTGTTGCGCTGAGCTGGCGGGACGTCCCCAGTAGACCAAGAGCAAGGATCTGGATCCCGGCCTCCATAAAGGAACCGGGCCAGATCCTCACAATGCTGCAAAGGTGCAACCCACATCTTCCCACGACGGACTGGCGTGTGGCGAAGGTGGAAGAGATGGAAGGGCCAACGAACCAGGCGGTCCTCATAATAAATAAGGAAAGTTTAGCTCCCATAGAGGCTGCTCACGGGGAGCTAAACTTTGGTTTCAGCGCCGTGACCGTAAAAGTCTACAAGTCAGACTCAGGTGACGGCGCAAAGACAAACTCAACTCAGGAGGAACTGGCCTCCGAGATAGAGGCCTCAGACGCAGAGGACGGCTATAGCACTGATGCGTCGCTGCTGCGCAGAATGGCCGAGAGTCGAGTCATCGACGAAGATATCTCCGACGACGAAGAGGCGGAGATCACAATGGTGGAGGGCAACCTGTCAGATGACCTTGCGGATTCTGCAGATAAACCTCCACCATTGTAAGGCAGCCTCAGCTGCCCTACTGCTCCATCTGGCCGAGGATGGAGCCGATATAGTCCTAGTCCAGGAACCATGGATAGCAGGAGGAAGGGTTTCTGGACTAGCGACTAGGGAGTACAAGCTACTAGTAGCTAATACGGAAGGTAAAGTCAGAGCCTGCATCTTAGCTAAAAAGCACCTCAGCATTTTCTTGCTCCATAATTACAGTGACGCGGACAATGCGGCAGCCTCTGTGGAGACAGAGAAGACCTCCATCCGGGTATTGTCGTCCTACATGGCCTACGAAAGGCCAGAACCCCCCGACGAGCTAGTGGGCAAGCTAGCAACGGATAGCGAAAGGCTAAACATAGGCCTCCTTATAGGTTGCGATTCCAACGCCCATCACTCGCAATGGGCGAGTTCCAACACAAACGACCGCGGTGAGTCTCTTTTTAACTTCATTCTAAGGTCAAATCTCTTCCTTTGCAATAAGGGAGACGACCCCACTTTCATAATAGCAAATCGAAGGGAATCCATTGACCTCACGCTCGTATCTAAGCAGCTACTCAGTAGCATAACCAAATGGAGGGTCCTAGAGAAACATTCTTTCTCCGACCACAGATACCTAGAAACATCCCTTAGCTTCAAAAATTCCGATACCACGGTTTTTAGAAACCTAAGGAAAACCAACTGGGTCAAGTACCACCAAGTCCTCTCAAACAACATTGCACCACAGCCACCTGACTATCCCCAAACCGTGGAAAGTCTAAACACTATGGTACAAGTCTTCACTCAAGCCTGTAACAATGCCCTCAGAAGAGCATGTCCAAAAACCAAACCACGCAAGCGAAATAGGCCACCCTGGTGGTCCACGGAGCTAGCAGCCCTACAAGCAACAAGCAGAACCCTGTTCAACAGTGCCACACAAACTTCAAACTCGATATTGACCAGAAAACCCTACACTGGGCAATTCACAGTTTCAACCCCTATAAATCGGCCGGTCCTGATGAGATAACACCGGCACAAATCCAACAAGCGGGAGACTATGCCATCAACTGGCTCCAAAACATCTTTAACAGATCCCTTGCGCTAGGCGAAATTCCGCGAAAATGGCTTAAATCGCGAATAGTATTCATACCCAAAGCGGGCAAACCATCACATACGACCCCTAAAGATTTTAGACCAATAAGTCTATCATCCTTCCTGCTCAAGACGCTAGAAAGAGTCATAGGACTACACCTTAGGTCAACTCTAAATCCCACCCACATATCCAATGCTCAGCATGCATACAAAAAGGGTAAATCTACCGAAACTGCCCTCCACGCGCTCATATACAGAATAGAGAAAGCTTTCCTTCAGAAGGAATATGCCCTAGTAGCCTTTCTTGACATAGAAGGGGCTTTCAATAATGTTCTCCCAAACACCATAACTAGCTCACTAAGAACTCTGGGGGTAGATGAACACCTGATAGGACTCATTGACCAGCTGTTAACACGCAGAACAGTGACGTCCTCTCTGGGAACATCTTCCCTAACAAAGGCCGTCAATAGAGGCACACCGCAAGGAGGGGTCCTATCCCCTCTCCTATGGAACATAGCAGTCAACTCAATCCTATGCAAGATGGAGGAAGGAGGCTGCAGGATAGTGGCGTACGCAGACGACGTCGCAATCCTGTTCACAGGTAAACACCCTCAAACGCTCTGTGATCTCATGAGCGAGAAACTGCAAACCCTAGCCGAATGGACAAGCAGAAATGGCCTAGGAGTAAATGCGCAGAAAACGGAGCTAGTCCTCTTCAGCAGGAAATACAAACTCCCACCCCTTGTCCCACCAAGACTAAACAACCAAAGGCTCTCCTTCAGCAGCAGCGCCAAATACCTAGGAGTAATTCTGGATAGGAAGCTAACCTGGAACTCTAACGTAGAAGAAAGGTCAAAAAGGCTGCTACAGCCCTTTTTACCTGCAAAAAAGCCATAGGAAACAAGTGGGGCATGTCCCCTAACATAGTAAGCTGGATCTACACTGCCATAGTCAGACCCATACTACTGTACGGAGTTCTGGTATGGTGGCCAGCCCTCAAAAAGAAAAGCACACTTAAAAAACTGGAAAAAATCCAGCGATCAGCAGCACTATGCATCAGCGGTGCACTAAGATCCACACCAAACGAAGCACTAAACGCCATACTGAGCTTACAAAATCCAGGTCGAGCTGGAATAGAACAAGCGAAAGTATCGGCAATCAGGCTTAGGGAAACTCAGCAATGGAGCCTCCTAAATAAGGGCCACTCCACCATTCTGCTGAACGATCCTCTCATTCCCAGTAGCACAGACTACTGTATTCCAAGGGAGTACACACAAACACCTTTCCAAGCCCTCATTCCTAACAGAGAGGAATGGGGAGACCAAATACCAGGCCCAGAGAACGCAATATGCTTCTATACTGACGGCTCCAAACTAAACAAAAGAGTAGGAGGGGGAATATACTCCGAGCAACTAGGCATTAAAACCTCTTTCAGACTTCCAGATCACTGTAGCGTATTTCAAGCAGAAGTGATTGCCATAAGGGAAGCGCTAAAACTCCTAAACCTACACAACTCCACACAAAGAGGAGTCAACATATACAGCGACAGCCAAGCGGCTATAAAATCGATCAGCTCGATCACAAGTAATTCAAAAACTGTCTCAGACTGCAGATCATCTCTCCACGAGATGGCAAACCAGTATGACATAAGCCTCATCTGGGTCCCAGGTCATAGGGACATCACAGGCAACTGCATAGCAGATGAACTGGCACGCAAAGGCACCACCACACCACTCCAGGGAGAACTGGAGGGCACTGGTGTACCACTAGCCTCATGCAAGCTCCAACTTAGGGAAGCAAATAAGGAAAAGAACCAGCTTAGCTGGGAAACCGTCCCAAACTGCCGGTTGGCCCGCCAACTATGGCCCATAATCTCTAAAAAAAGAACATCCCAACTACTTAGGATGGATAGAACTCGAATCGGCACGGCGATAAGAGTCATCACGGGGCACTGGCTAGTGGGAACACATGCTAGGCGAATGAACTCACCCCACAATGACTACTGCCGCAGCTGCCGAGACGAAGAAGAGGAAGAAACAGTAGAGCATCTTCTCTGCCACTGTCCAGCGCTGCAGTCTCTTAGACTTAAGCACCTAGGCGACAGATTCCTTAACAGCATCTCAGCGATGTCAGAAATAGACCCGAACAGGATAGAAAGGTTCACCAAAGCCTCAGGGTGGGGGAACTGCTAAACCATAAGACCTTCTGCGTGAAAGGGATTTTTAGATCTAGATCACGGTATCACAAGGGACCGAACACGGTCTAAGTGTGGCGGTTGCCTCCACCAGGAAGCGAACGCCAGCCGTCTAACCTAACCTAACCTATGGGACAAGCTCCCCCAAAAAGGATGCAAATAAACAGGACATATCCTCTCTGGAAACACCTGGTGAGTTTTCCCTTAATTTTCCCTTATTTTTCATCCATTGGTCTGACTCTAATTGGACCCTAATTCGTTTGTGTATCTTTCGAACGGCCAGAAGGCCAATCAGCCTGTGTTTTTGCAATTTACGAGCCAGCTTCTGCATGTTGTGGGTGTATTTGGATAATTATGTTACACTCACTACAACATTCAACCATATTACATATCAAAACCTTTTTATTTTTCATTAAAAAAATATTTGGAATAATCTCGGCCAGGAATATCTATCCCAGCGCTGTTTATGTTTTTCCGCTTGGCCCGAAATTGCAGCGGATTAGTTGCCAAAGGGGAAACATTGCAACGAAAATGAAGTGGGCTCTGAGGGCCGCCAATGCGATGGGAGGGTGTGGGCGTAATGCCACAACAACGAGTCTACAGTGACCCCGAAAATGCCAGCCAAGAACAAGTTTATCCATGTGTGCTGGCTGCCGTTTTGTTTGTTCGGTTGTTTGCCTGTTTTGTTTACTTTTGTGGAAATTGGCCAACTGCGGTTCGGGAAAAACCCTTTCACTTTGATATGGCTGTACGGGTCACTGCTGCCAAACTGCTGGACAGGATTAGAGCCACTTACTGTTGCCGAGTTGCAGAGACTGTCCAGCAGCAGCAATATCATAAAAAGCAACAGCCAAATGCCATAAAACTGACGCGGCATCCGAACCCGTAGGCCGGGGATTAGTCCGGGCCTTATCTATTTGGCCAGTATTCGCTGCCATGTGAAAGCTAAGTCGGCCTCGGCATCGGCCCGTCCTGTCCTGTCCGCCGTCATCTCAATGCTCACTGAGCTCGTAAATTAATTGGCGAGGAAAACTGGACAGAGCGGCTGCATAATTGATGTCAGCTTTCCATTTTCAGTTGGCGGCCTTTTCCAGTTTACTTCGGTGCGTTGCACTGGAAGACCGGCAGACTGGCCAGGGATCAAGATTCGTCACCAAAGTGCTCCTGGCCAGTGGCTGGCTGGATTTTCGCTAAAATTGACAGTAATTAGATTGATTGCGGCGCCATCTGGCGGTGGCTCTATGCTAATTTTGTGCTCACGCCTGGCTCGTACATGGCAGTGATTAATTCACCTGGCGAAAGTAATTTTCGCTTTTAGTTGTCACTTCGTTTAATGGGCCCGCAAATTACAAAATTCATATTTTATTAATTTAACCTCTTCGAGGGGGAGGAACTGGGCGTGGGCTGGGGCGCGGCCGCTCTGGGGTGAAAGTTAGCAGCAAGTTGTCGGGCTCTGCATTTGTCAGTTGCTTTTAATTGGCTTTTAATTACATATTAATACATTTTTTGCAATTCCCGACGCTCGGAGCTCTGCAAATGTTTTCCATTTGCGGCATTTTTAGTTATAATTTGAAGCACAATTAATTACAAAGACTTGAACGCGTTTCCGTTGAAAGCAAGTCGAGTGGGGGAGGGGAGGGGAAAGGATTTTTTATCAACTGGGAATCCTGGAAATGGGCTTGACACATGGCACACTTTTCAATATTTGCTTCCGACAATAGAACTCCTGACAATTGTTTTAATTAGCTGGATAACTAATTAAAATTGCGATTACTTTTTAGAAAACCTATTTAATTATATGCCATTGTCTCTCACACTAACTCCAAAACCTTGTCCGGATATTGCACGAATTATCTCCAACGGTTGCAGCCAATATTTCATATATATTAGCCAGAAACTGGCAAGAAACCGCATAACACGGCCAAAAGCGGTGTAGTTGACCGCAACAATCAGGGGGGAGGGTCAGCCCAAGCCTGCACTAATTACATAAATTTGGAGTAAGGCCCGGCCCGAGACCAAGACCACTCTTGGCCAGTTTCCAGTTAACGCGTCCGGCCAAATTGCCGCCAACAAAAAATATATAATTGCACTGCTAAGGGGGGTGGTTAGCAGAGGGGGGCAGGCGACTTGGCACAGACATGGTTAAATTTGCGGGGTGGATTTTCATGTAAATCGCAGCTCAGCAAATAAATCGACCGGAGTCAACATCAAGTCATCAGCGCTCAGTGTTCAGCCAACAGCAAACAGCATTCCAAGTTGCATTTAGGAGCCGAATGTGGAGCAGCGACCCCCTCCTACACTGCGAAAAATCTCGATAGATTAGTGCTATGGCTATAGTTTCGTAGAATGCCTAGAACGCATACATTTTTTTCCGAGTGCAAGTGTAAGCCAAAGTTGGAGTCAACATGCATAAGCATAAGATAGTCATCATCATGGCGGGCGCATTAATGACTCTGCCCCAAAGGGGGGGTGGCATGGGGGGGGAGAGCACACTGCTACGTTCGGAGGCAACAATTGTTGTGGCTTTGCATTTGCGGCGCAATTTATATGCAAGCGATTGCAATGCGTGCACAAAACGCATACAAATGTAATTTGCAACGCGCGCTCTTGCCCCAAATGCAAACAGTTCGGACGGAAGGGGGCCTGGGCTGGGTTTGGGGGCAAGCAACCGCTGCCGCGGCGCAGACAAGGCGCATATGAAATCAGTAGCAAACATGCCCACAAACACACAAATGCACCCATCCATCCGTCCGTGCGGCATGGCGGCTCATTTTGGTGAATAATTGAGACAATTACGCACATAGCGTATATAGTTGCAACGGGCGGCATGTCGGCGGGGTGGTGCGAGGCGGACGGGGTCGTGGGAGGCTAGGGCCTGCCCTGCGGCAAAAGCGTGCGCCATTCAGACAGAGATCTAGGCAATTTGTGTTTTAAGTGGCATTAAAAAATATATGCATTAACATATGAGTTCGTATATAGTTGTGCCCGGAGCCAGTATGGAAATGGGGCGCACATAGGAAATAGGCATAATCAGATCCACACGGGCGAGCCACCCACCGCAGCATGTGTTATGCAAGACGCGTGCCCCAGGAACGCCACTTACTACGTTCCCACTCAGTCTAACTATAATTCTTTAATCCCTTTACTTCAAAACTATAACTTGAATTTCAAACAATTGGCAAAGGAACAGTGCACTACCCTGACTCCCCTCTCCCAGGCAGAGGACCCATATTATGGCCAATATTCATCCGATTCTTGAGCGGAATACCTTAAACGATTTGTATATCAATTCTCTTTCAATCTGCATCAAAACCCTAAGACAAAATATTTTTTAGATTTTTTCCAAAATTTTCTGGAGGATCCCCTTCGAAAATGCATGGGGGCCTATATGGCCCCCAGCGATGCCCATATCTTGGCCAATATGCATCCGATTCTTGAGCGGAATACCTTAAACGATTTGTACATCGATTCTCTTTTAATTTGCATCAAAACCCTGAAACAAAATATTTTTTACATTTTTTCCACAATTTTTTGGAGGATCCCCTTCGAAAATGTATGTGGCCCTATATGGCCCCCAGCGATGCCCATATATTGGCCAATATTCATCCAATTCTTAAGCGGAATACCTTAATCGATTTGTACATCGATTCTCTTTCAATCTGCATCAAACCCCTAAGACAAAATATTTTTTACATTTTTTCCAAAGTTTTCTGGAGGATCCCCTTCGAAAATGCATGGGGGGCCTATATGGCCCCCAGCGATGCCCATATCTTGGCCAATATGCATCCGATTTTTGAGCGGAGTACCTTAAACGATTTGTACATCGATTCTCTTTTAATTTGCATCAAAACCCTGAAACAAAATATTTTTTAGATTTTTTCCAAAATTTTCTGGAGAATCCCCTTCAAAAATGCATGGAATCACTATATAGCCCTTAGTGATGGCCATATCTTGGCCAATATACATCCGGTTCTTTAGAGGAATGTCTTTAACGACTCGTAGTTAGGCTCATTATAAAAGGATAAATGTAAAAGGGACTATAAAAGTTTTCTTTATGCGTGGCACACATCCTGACAGAGTAAGAGTATTGAAACAATGCTGTTTCATGCCGACTGTAGAGGCCCTTGATTTTGTTGATTTTTGGACAGCAGCCACGTAGCTTAGGGGCCTGCATAAGTGACTCAACTTAATCCCCTTCTGACTCACTTGAAAAGTATTTATTTGTGCGGCTGCCCTCTGGCTGGCATACATTCATTTAAATTTATTCGACTCCCCCGCTGAAAAAGTTCAAGTGGCAAGTTCCCTTTTGAGGCAGTCGTTCGGGGGCATGAACTTTATCAATTGAGAATGGAAATAGTTTTCGTTTTACGATGGGCCTCAATTTGTGGAAGGCAGCGGCAACCAATAATTGACTTTGATGGGCCATTCCATATTAATTTTATTAATTCCTGTTTTGGCAATCAAAGCAAAGCAGAAGCAGTCGTCGATGCTTTTTGTTGCCAGAGAGAACAAAGGGAAAATAGCCAGGGGCTCTGGTGGTGGATGGGGGCGGAAAAAATGGCAAAATTAATCATTAAATGCGACTCTAGGGCAAAAGTATTTCAAGTGAGTTAATTGTCGAGGCAGCAGTCGCCGTCACAGTCGCAGTAGCTTTGCAACAAAAACCAGTACGCAAACGAGGCCATAAGTTATGCCATTTTGTGTTGGCAGCCCCTGCTCCCCTCCCACTACTCCGGCGAATTGAAAAGTTGCAAAAAATGACGGTAAAATGTTGTTAATTACAGTTTCATACACAACAACAGCCACTCGCAGCCCTTATAGCCCGCACAGTCAGTGCAAAAAGCTCGCGCACACTTGTCCGGCAGAAATGGGAAAAATGCAAAAGTAGACTAAATTGTGAGCCGTGTTGCATTTATTGTTTCGCAGCAGCATCGCATGCTATTTTGTGCAAAACACGAATTGCCATTTAACAGGATTTTTTGCCCCACCTATCTGTATCCGCATCCACGTATGTCGGAGAGTATCAGATACAGATACTATGTACGAGGGTCCTAGGGGGTTGATTCGGGGTTGGCCAGCATGTGCGTGTTACTATATTTGCTACTAATTAGGGATCCTTTGACGGATGTCCGTGAAGGATGGATGGCTGCATGTTATTATTTTCATTATGCCAGTAATGGCACAACTATCCACTCCATTTGGGGATTATTTTAGTAACAGAACTATCATTGCCGAAACTTGAAAACTTTTCCATACACTTTATTTCCTGTTGTTGTTTTCACTTGTGCGAATATTCTTTTAATTTTTTCTTTAAGCAATTCGTTTCTAATTGCTGGTAATTGTCTTCTCCGCCCGGCTGCCCTCGTTCCCCCTGGTGTCTGCCCGCCTGTCTATGACCAATTCGCAACAGCTGCGAGACCCAGAGACCCACAAAACTGAACCAGCAACAGCAACAAAAAGTGGCATGTAATAGCAAATTATGTTGCAATTACAAAAGCAGCGCAAAAGCAAAGCGAAAACAGCATGAACAACGAGTATACTGAGGAAAAGTTTAACAACAGCACATGTAGAAGGTTCCCCTCGGACCTCCTCTACAAAAAAAGAGTTCTCTATGTTTTCGAAACAACCTAATTGTTTTTTTTTGTTTCTTTGCAAAACAACTCCATTCAGAAAAAAAAATATATACGAGTAGGTACGCAAACACGAAAACTGAAAATAACCAAGCCAGAAGACGACTATCCAACTCGGAAATTGCAGGAAACTGTCGAGTGGGCACAGTGCGAGTGTTGTCTTAAAGCGACTCTCTATGATTTCGGTTCCACCTTGAATACGGCTCTAATCGATTTGAGACAGAAGGGCAAACAGACGCCCCCACAGACTGCGAAAAGTGACAGCGACAAACTAAGGCAAACAATTTAATTTGCGGCAATTAAAGTGGGACAAACGAGATCGTATAATTGACCTTCTTGGGCGGCTCCGGCTGTCAACTCGATCAGTGTCATTGCGACAATACAACCCGAAATTAAGCAGAACTTAGTCTCAACGCTCCAGAAAGTGAAGTAAAAGTTTTGTCTCAAAACGGAAACAATTCATAATGATAAGTTTGCTTTTCCGTTTCTGGGTTTTCCCTTTTTCGGGTGTCTGATGTTCACGTTTCTGTGTTTTTCTTCAGAAAATGAATTCATCTTTTTTCTGTTTTCGCATAATTATTATGCAGAATGGCTTTCTAGTGCTTGTCCTCCGAACAATTACCTTTTATTTTTGTTGACTTCCGCATAAGGTGCACCCGAAACAACAGCCATTTACATAATAATTTGTTTGGGGCTTTGAATATGTATTTCTACCCGAAACTGCCTCAAAATGAAGGTGAATAGAGTGGCAGGCTAGAGCCTGGGAAAATTCTGTAGAACGGAGACTTGGTTTATTTATTTACTTTTCATCAAAGTTGTTGGGAAAGAGAAAGCCGCGTTTTGGGTTGTTTTTTTAAGACTTTATTCCACAAATTGGCTTAGTCATGTTCTTTTTATTGAGCAGATCACACATGGTAGCGGTAAGACTAGAACTGCATATCACGTTCGATAATTAACCCATTTTTCAGATTCTGTAACTATGAGATGTCTTCTTCAAATTGAAAATAGATTTAAGCACTTTTTCTCCTCCAATCACTCAGCTGCAGATTTAATAGCTTTCCAACTCGCTCCATTGAATTCGAATCTTTCGTTGATTGAACCGCACAGAAGTCAATTGCTTCGAAATTAAATTCTACTCTAGACTACTCCAGGAGCAGTATGGGGGTAATGAATGAATGCCTTAACCCATTTCAGTCAGCGCCCCGTCAAATCAGAACGGAAATATTTTATAAACATTTTCATAAAAAGCTGGAGAAGCTGGAGCAAATCGGATAAACAACGACAGCCGCAGATGCCACTAGTCACTAGAATTAAAGGAAATTAAATTGAGCAGGCTACAGAATCGAGGAGGAGTTTTCCTATTGTTTGTACCTATTTGCTGGAGTTTTTATTGTGCTGGAGTGGCATGGTGCACCACAGCACACACAGTGGCATGTTGCATGTTTCTTGTCAGCCGTCATTGATGGATAAACAAAGCGAAATGCAAAACTAAACCACACAACGCAGCATCGAGCCAGGGACAGGATAGGGACCAGGGACTTGGGACAGCGGGCGACAAAGATGCATAAACAAAAGAACAAACAAGCTGGCAGCCCACTTGAGAGAAAGGCACTTGTGTCTATGCCACACATGCCAAATGAAACATGCCACTGAATGACTGAGATACAGATGCACAGATACGTAGATACCCAGATACTCGTAGAAAGGGAGCAACAACGAGAACGATAGGCGACTGTCGAGCTGCATCCGAGCACCGATGCCTGCCAAGCGGAACTATGTGGAGGCTTCTGGGGCGTGGATATTTGATATGCAATTGTCACAGTACCACCTGCCACGCCCCCTTCACTTGGAGATTCATATAACGCCCCCTAAAAACAAACAGAAACTAAAAGGGGAGCCCACTAGAAGAACTAGAAAAAGTCACTGGAACTTGACTAATTAAGAGATTACATTGGAAAAGGGCTCCTTATGTGTCATAAATAATTAAAAATCAAATCTAAAAACTGTTATTATTACAGCCACAAGTGTAATTCGTATCTGATGGATACAAAACCTCACTGTGCATGCAAAGCTCGGCACTCGAGAGGCCCCACTTGGGCCACCACCCCGACTGGTATTCTTCAAAAGTCCCCCCGCCCAGTGCTCGAGTTCTGTGTGTTCCATTTCCTGGGAGAGCAATCAATAAATATTTTTTCTTGAAATTAAACAGGGTTTTATGGCGGCGCATCGGTAGAGCTATCAAAATACAAATAATGGAGCATAATGGGCACAAAGGGGTCACCATACGAGAGCTTCAAGATGGAAATCGTCAGCGGCAAGTGTTTACGGGACGGTCGCGGCAGATCGATTGCATTGCTTTCCGATGGGGTGAAGAGGGAAGCCTCTTAAAAATCAAGCAAGATTTTTTTATTTCTATTTTTAGTTTTAAAAATATGGGCAGGGATTATCCAAAAAAAAAGTGCTTTCCTTCCATCAAGACATGGGATTATAAATCGGAAAAGGGCGTACTTGTCATGGGAGCTATTCACACCATTTAGTGATTATAATTTATAAATCTGAGGTTCGGCAATAAAACCACTGACGGCACTTAAATAGTGTAAAAAATAATAAACCCTTTAGCCCAATAAAAAATTGAAGGCTCTAATCCCAATTCATACGCCACGAGTTCGAACTTATTTCGATTTATTTTTTAGAATATTTATTTTCGTTGGCCGGTTGGGTGGAGGGCTGGCATTTCTGTGTGATTTTTATTTGCTTTTAATGGGAAATAAAAATGAAATCATGTGTGCAACAGATTGTGGTTCAACCGGCGGCGGCAACAATGGCTTTTCCAAATCTCTATTGAGACTATTTTGTGGATTTGTCCGCCCGTTTGCATTTCGTGTCACTTGGAGCCCGGCAGATGAAAATCCGACCGACAAAAAGTGCACACACTCGTCGCCCACACCGCCGACACAACATTGGAAACATTTGCGGATTTTGGTTTCGGAGCCGCAAAACATTAGATTTCATTTGGCGGCGAGTCAATTGATTTGTCATGGGCCCCCAAAAAAAACCCCATTTTCTATAACCACACATTGATGATCGTTTTGAAATTCAATTAGAGTTGACTTTAGTTTGTAACACCGGTTCGGCGGGGCCCAGAAACTTTAATTGAATTGTGTTTTTCTGTGTTTTCCCAGAATGAATTGCAGAATTCCATAAAATTCTGGCTAAAGTTTTAGAATCCCCAACCACGCCCCCAACAAAATGTACAATGTACTTAAACAATATCAAATGGTTCGAAGTTCCGAATCACGAAAAGCCGCAGAGCAGCGGAAAAAATGAGACTGGCACGTCGGGGAGCGAAAACAAAAGCCGGAAACAATTTGAGGCAAGTGCACGTGGAAAGTATCGGTAGGGGGGAGGCGGAATAGAAAAGTAACACTCGCAGCCGAGTGGAGTGAAGTTCAAACGGGGCCAATGACATTTGCAGTTGTTGAACTTGATTGCGGCCGATTGGTTATCGTAATCGGATTGCAATTGGCCTGCACTTGTTACGGAAACACGTGCTGAAAGTAATTTAAGGGTACAGTCGGAGAAAAGTGTCGTTAGTCGGAAAGAGGGCTTGGCAAGCCTCACCCTTATAGCACCCCAATAGTTCCGAATAATAGTTGGATAGTTTTCCAGAAGAGACGTCGTGTAAACATTTTGGTTCTCTGTAATCTAGGCGTAAACAATTACTAACCTTTCCACATTCAATCGCTATTTGTGGCATGAAAGTCATTGAAAAGTGCCAGTGGGACGTGTTAATTGCTCCGACTTTTCCTGTTAATGAAAATCTGGCGCGCTGCCACGGAAAGATTTCCCGACTGGGGCCGAAGATATTTACGATACGACCTGCCTTCAATTCTGTAACTTCAGTCCTGTGTGTGTGCAGGCGTCACGCCCTTTGTTTTGCTTTAATTATGGGCGTGTGCACTTGTTATTGTGCAGCCCCCGCATTTGTTTACATTTCTCACTCGATGGCAGAGCACCTTCGACCGGAGCGCTCCTTCGCTCCAAAAATGTAAACAGCCGAGAATCTTGAACCCTACCCGGCTCTCTACGGGGTTTCAGGTCCGAGTGTTCCGGAACAGCTGTCATCAGACCAGCATTCCAGCCTGTCATCAAAAAACTAAAAACTAAACTCGAAAATATCTAAAACAGAAACAGCCACAAAATGCTGAAAATTGTTTTGTTTACAATTGGCTTCCGCTTTTGAGGCCGTTTTCTGTTTACCAATTGTGACAGAAACTTTCTTTTCTCTCGCCCCTTTCTTCGGCTTTTGTTTTTCTTCGTCGGCTTCGGCTTCATGGTCCGTGTCTCGGGCTGATGACATTTTCGAAAAGGTGATAATTCTTTTTTAATAGTTTTTCCGTCAGCCGCCGCCAGCAAGTGACATTTATTGGGCTGCTCACTGCTCGGGGCTCGAACGTGTCGGGCATTCGGAAGCCTTCTCGCAGAACTTTCGCCTCGAACGCATAAATTTCCGATTAACTTACGTGAGATCAGTGGACTTGGATAGGTCTCTTCGAGGATGCTTACCTGGAAACAGAAAGACAGACATTAGAATGCGGATTTGGAAGATTCTAATCTAGGAGATTTTAAATTAGGTTGGAGCGAATTCCGGCCAAAAAATCTTCAGGTATTCAATCAAATATGCCAGAGTTGGAAAAAGCATACTGCTCCACAATCAAAGCCACAAATTCCAAAGCTATTTCTTTTTCCTTGCAATCAGATTGACTTTTTTAATTGACCCCGCCCCCAGCCCCACCGAAAAGTGCATTTAGAATTTCTGTCACCAATCTATCAGTTTGTGAACCTCCACCTTCCACTGCCAAATCTGGCGCCAACAAAAACACAGACATTTCACCCCAGCGAGCCGCATGCTCAATTTATAGACATTTCCCCCAAAAATGCAATACAGAAATTTCTGCCCGACATCCATCGTCGCACACAGGCACTGCACACAGCCCCCAGAACTCCACACTCTAAAATTTTCCGGAGCCCGCCAGCCTAAGAACTCGTTTTATAGCCCGAAATTGCTGGTTTGGCTAAAATCTCGGCCAAAACGAGGCTCTCGTCCCGCACAAAACTTGGTCCAGGGAGTGCCCGCCGCAACAGCTATTCCTCCCCGGGCTGGCCAAATTGCGAAAAACTGGCAGCCAGTGGCATCGGGGCCAGTAGTTTTGATTAGAACGACTCGACTCGGCTCGCACTCACGGTCGCCCGTGAATCATTTTCAATTAGTGCAATTCCAGCGAGTGAGTCACCCCAGTAGCCGGGCTCCATTCATAAAAGCGCTCAGTGTCAGCGAAATTAAAGCAAAAGGCGAGTCAGCCAAGTACTATGTGAGCCAAGTACAAGCGATTCGGAGAATTGCAATTATTTCTCACTTAGGAACGTCACAGGGCCTTATGTCACTGGGCCGTTTCGCTTCTGTTTTCTGCGATAGCCGTGGCTGTGGCGCAATTTTGCATAACCGCCAACAAAACCGCTAATTTGGAAGAGACCCAAATTTTCCAAACTAACGAGCGAGTTTATTTATGATTTTTTCTTCAATGTGATGTCGGCGAAAAGTGCCGCACATAGAACCACTTGGCCCGGAGTTGTTGACTTTGTTGGGCGGCTGTCGGGCAGTCGGCCGGTTTATGGGCAACCGTTAAAATCAACTCATTGCAGCCGAGTTGCTGTGCAACGCTGACAAAAAGGTTTTTCTTGACCCAGTCAAGTGCGCCGAGGCAGCCGGCTCGGGCCCCGCAGCACTGGGCCCACAGAACTGGGTCGATTTGGCCAGAGTTTTCGAAATTGTTTTTGCAAGTCGATTGGCTGCTGGTAGATTTACCTGAATGTGCCAGTGCACTGTGCGATAGGGTTACCTTGGGAGATTTCTAGAGATTACAGTGCTTATGGGACCTGCTCTGTCTTTCTCTCAGTGTGGCATTGTTGGCTCAGCAGTTGCCGGCAGTGGTAGCAGTGTTGGTGCTTCTTAAACATCTGATGTTGCCAATGTTCCGTAAGCTGTAACTACTGGTGTTGCTACGGTTTTGTATTCTTGCTGCTGCAGCTTGAAGATTGCTGTTGGCCTTGATTGTTGGCTGGACTACGGACTAGGCAGTACTGCCTTCTGCTAATGCTCTCGTTTGTGTCGCAGCTACTGAGCCTGCTGCAGGGCCACTGCAATCGCTCGAGAGCAAGAAAATTCAATTTACCCACTAATGACGTTGCCCGAGTCAGCTCAAAAGCCTCCCTCCCACTCGGCTCTTGGCCTTTCTCTTTAAACGGCTTACAGAAAGTTAGCCAGACAAAGTTGTAAACCATTTACCAGCCCTCCGATAGAACAACTTGTGGCGTGCACGGATTGCAGAGCCAGTTAGGGCCAAGTAGATCTGGAAAGATGCAAAAACTAGTTCCGTCGATCAACCTTGAAACGCCCGAGCGAGCTGCCAACAAGTCATAATCAGGCTGAGTGATTCTAACCTGTTTTCGTTCCATTCCGACTGAAAATATCTCTCGATTAAGCAACAATATTTGGCGGGGAAAAGTGGACGATAAAGTGTTATTTTATTGATATTGAAATTATGCGAAAAATCGGAATGTGCATATTATAATATTTGGAATTGATTTGGACAACAATAACAAGGGGAGGCGGGGGTCCAGCAGAGTTAGAAATATTTTGGCCAACAGCGCGCGTAGAATAATTGCCATAATTCGATTATGAAAATAATTTTTCACTTAAACACTCTGGCGCAGCTTAACCACGGGCCCTAATTAATGGACGGGGGGCCGGGGGAGCTGGGATTTTTATCATATTACAGGCATAATTACAGCAATCAAATTTGGCCCGACATCGCATGTTAATAGAACAAATACTATTTATAATAAATTCCGCATTGTTTAGCAGCGAGCTCAAATGCACACAATTATTTAAATTTTAAATACATTAAACTTGCGGAGTTGAGTGGAAAACCGCTCTGCCTCTATTTGGCCAGCAAACATTTTAATTACTTCTGGTGGGAGCTTGGAAAACTACATAAACGTAGTTTGGCTTCGGTGCGATCGGTGGAAACTTTTGGCCAGCACTGTAAACACTGTGTCTACTGCCCCAGCAAGGTGAAAGTTATGCTTCTCGCTTGTAAAGAGTTCTCCGGGCCTCAACTTTTGCCTTTATTTTTTGTAGCTGCCGCTTTTAATTACTGAATTAAATGCGGAAATTAGAAAGATGGAGAGCCAAGGGCCGAATGGTTGTCAGAGTGCGATATGAGAACATTTCATTCTGTTCCGTAGAGTCCGACACGATTCTGCTGGGTGAAAGTTTCCGGTTGGGGGTTTTGAAGGGCGTTGAAAATGAAATTTGAAATGCCCGACCAGAGCTGTGAGAGCCCGGCCCTGGGATCATTGACAAAAGTTTGATTGCAAAAGTTTCTATTTTATTTAAATAAATAAAATATGGGGAGTCGTATTGGGAATTCCACAACGCCCAAAAACCTAATCGCACTCAAAAGCCATTCTCTTATCTTTTTAATGAATTGTTATCAAAAAAGCGGCTGTCTTGCGAAGGAGCCTTTATGACATAACCCAACATTAATATTTAATTGCCACTACTTGGCCCCGAGACCTTCTCCCTTCCCATTCTCGTCATCCATCATCTAAACTTTTTAGAGCTCCCCTCGTAATCCGCCCCAGAAAACTTGAACTTTTTCTAGCCAGTCGTCGTCGTCGTTCTCTCGCCTTTTGTTTATCATTTTAGTCGCCCAGAAGTTTTCATTTAGTCCGTTGCCGGGCCAAGAGTGGCAAATAGAAGTGGAATTTATATAAAGCCAAGTCGCTGACTGATAAATCCCACAAATACTCCTCGCACTCACAGACACACACAGAGTCAACACTATCGGAGGGGCTGGAAGAAAAAAGACCTCCGCCAAGTATAAATGGAAATATTCATTCCGAGCGATAAGTTAACAGGCGTGACTAAGCCGAACGACGGCCGGGAAAGAGTAGTCTGTAGTCGGGAAAAAGTTTAGCTGACGTTTGCTCCAGCCACTGCATATTTCTCCATTTTCATGGTGCCTGCCCTGTCTTGGCAAGCCCTTGCCGCAAGTTTTATAAATTAAACGCCATAAAGTGAAAAACTTTCCTGTCTGTCTGCCCGAAGCACGCACTCACACGCTCACTTAGAAAGTAATTACCTAAAAAAATATGGCTCCGAAATAATAAAAGTAGGAAAGAGTACAAGCGGCGGCTGCCATTCCCCCGAGAAGTGCGTGAGTTGTGAAATTTATTTAAATTTAATTTTAATTCTATGAGTTTTCGGCCGCTTTTACGGCCGGAGCTTTTCACTTTTTTAGAGCCTGGTCACGCACGCTGTTAACCCTTTTTACAGTACTTGGCGAATGGAAAGCCTTTCCTTTTTATTGGCCCATCCAATCGGGCCTAATTGGGGGTTCGTAAAAGCCACTGAACCTGTAGTGGCTCGAATTGACATGTTAATATGCTAACATCAATCCTAATCTCAGTCGAGTCGGTCTGTCAACTGGCCTTTGGTGGTCGAATGAGTAACTGGCAGGCTACCTGCCACTCCGAGTCTGGACATCCAGGAAGCCAGTAGCCTGCCCTGCCAGCTGACAACTGTTTTGTTGCACGAACGTCGGACATTTATCAAATTAAACAGACTTTTCACAGATGGATTGCACAGATTGCCGGCCACAATGCACACTTGCTTGTCTGGACAAGGTGTGTGGGAGTAACTACCAGGTGTAGTTGGGGGGTAACGAGCTCCAGACATGTCACCTCGCTGTAATTGCGGCCAGGCTGGATTGGCAGTCGGGACTTTTAGCCACTTTGTAAAAAATATCTATAATTAATTTATATCGTGGCTTCGTAGGCCTGGTTTTCTTGCTTTTGTTTGATGATCCGAGTTTGGGGACCACGCCCAAGCCCGTCTCAAACGAAAAGTTAAGTAAATTAAATGGGTCAACCTGAGACCTGAGACCCGGGCCCGAAACCTGAAACAAAACTGTCAAATTGTTGGCCACCTGAAGTGGGCCACCTGAAGTGGGCCGCCTGGAAGGGGGGGAGGTGCCAACGAGAGGGGCACACAGACCTTTCCGCTGGCTTTTCTTATATTTTTTTTTCTCCCTGAAAAGTCAAACAGCAAGAAGCGAACAAAAAGTTGGGCAAATACAACGTGCAGGCAATACAAATATAAAATAATTAACTTTAACAATTCTCTCACACACGCGGTCGTCTACCACGACGACTCTCTTCCGACCGCCAACACCCATTGAACAAACAAAAGCTAAAAAAAAAAAGGTTGAACAAAAAAATTAAATAAAAAACAGAAGTGAGTAAGTGAGTAACAACAGAGAGGCAATAAAGTAGAACAGTCGGGGGAATAAAAAACGAGCAATAATAACAGTTAAAAATATTAACTCTTGCCCCACACACAGATACTCCAATCATTGCGCATGTGTGCGTGCTTCGCTTTTTACGCTCCACAGAGAAAAGAGCGGGTCGGGGCGATAGAGCTTCGGGCGTAACATTTGTGGCGAATTAAAAATAAAAAAAATAGAAAAAATAACAAAAATAGTAGCAGAAATACTTGTAGAAATGTTGGGAAACAAAAACAACAAGCAATAATGAACAAAAATGGAAACTAGTTGGAACAGTGCCACACACTAGTACACTCACACACACACACAAGCACACAAGAAAGCAAAACAGAGTGCAAACCGGTTCGTGGGGCTGTTGTGTATCCGTGAGATACGAAATTAAAAATCCAACGGAGAGAAAAACTTTAGCATTTTAGAGATGTATGTACCAAGATTGGCAGTCAAAGACAGCGTTTTGTTCGAAGCTTTTGTTCCGAGCTTGTTCCGGGGTGGGGGGAAAGGTGCTACGGGGGGCTCTTACCAAGAAAATGTTATAAGGCCAATGAATGGCTCCTCAGAGGCGGGTCTGAACTTTATGAGATGGAGGGCCCTGTTGCTAGGAGAACGATCTCTGGATCGTAGTATCATACTTTTCCTTAATTAAAAATGGTTATTATAAAGATTTATTTTTAATTCCTTCATTCAAGTTTATAATTTGTATCTTTAGATGCATTTTAATTGAAATTCCATTTCATTTAATTGACTGTTTATCCATTCGCGTACAAAAATCTTGATTACTGGGCCTAAATGCGGCCATCATTCCTTCGGACACCGTTTTGTCCGCGCACCTTCCTGGCTTTAATTTGCATTTGTCGACAGCAGCACAAATTTATTATCTGCGCCGTCCTGCTCGCTGCACAAATTCATTATGATTTGATATAATTAATAATTATAATGCCGGGCGCAACATTATTTTCAATTATTTTGCACTTTCGGGGCCAGCCCCGCCCTGCAACTGAGGCCCAAGGCTCCCCACCCCCCGAAAACCAATACTGGGCCAACAAGTCAGTCCGGCTGAGCCCAAGCCCTGGCCCTTTCATTTTAGTCAGTCATGTAAATTTAATTATAACTGCACATTTAATTAGAATACAAAAAAGTGGGGCCAAGCCCCTTATTACAAATTATGATTTAATGTTGCAATTTGCAATTACAGAGCGCTCGGCCCTTCCTTCGAGCTAGGCCTAGCTATTGTGACTAAATAGAATAAAAAATTGTGTTCAAATATTGATTGCATTTCGGGCTTTGGGCCAAGCTGAGCCGAAACATAAAGAGATGAATGTGCATCTGCTGAGTGATTTCCATATTGATGAAAATTTAATTGAATTTGTGACCAAAAATGTGATGCAAGATCGAATTATTAGCCAGCCTGGGTTTCTGTTTTAATTTCCAATTAGCTAATCGACTTGGAGGCTTGCTCTGCGATTCGAGTTGCATTCGCCACATGTTGGAGAACTGACCCAGTAATGGGCCTCGGCAGAACTATTATCAGCCTGTTTGGCAGGCGGAGCTGATAAGGGACACCTTATATGTGTAGTGCCCTGCCAGAGCAACCCACATAACGCTTATCTAATCGCTGGCATTTTCCCCAAGCGACCCAAACAAAACAGAACGAGACCCCGGAGCAACTTCTGGATGTTTATCGCGCAACTGGCAGTGCAGGTGGAAGTGCAGAGAGAGAAATACTCCGTCGTGGAGATACTATTTGTTGAAAATTATGGACTAGGACGTTGGGGAAGTGCGCTCCTTATCTAGACCCCGAATCGTGACCCGAATCAAAGCCAACTGCATTGAGCGCAAATAAAGAGAAGGAATGAAAGTGTGTAATCGCCAAACAAACCTGACACAGTTAACGACTGACAATGAGAGTTTGTATCGCATGAGGCATGAGGCATGGGGTATGGGGCATGGGAAAGCTGAGTCAATCAAGCGGGCTTCTATTCACGTCAAATTAGTCGATTGCTGTTTTGTTCGCGGCCTGAACACCACTGGCATGAGTAACACAAAACGCTGCCATGAATCATCATTAGCAACAGCAGCAGAATAAATAATTTATATTTATAGAAAAAGAGGAAAAAAGTCAGATTCTGAACAAACTAAAAATCCATTCGGATTTAAAAATCTAATCATACATGTAGTTATTCGAATTGAAAACAAATTCGAAGCACAATTACGAGGCCTGATCAGCGAGGCTCCCTCGAAGCCAGCCACCTCCAAAGTCTTCCTCCAAATTGTTGGCTTGCCCTATTTTGGCCACGTTTTCGCGCTCGTCGTACGTGCTCATAAAGACAACACAGTGGGGCCCGAAATCGATCAAAAGTTCGCCTCATTGTGCGCGAAACTCGCAGAGACACTCGTTTTCACTTGCAGACCGAAAAACAGCAGCGGAAAACGGGAAACGGGAAACTTTTCCATAAGCTGTGCAACTTTTTGTCGGTTTTCCTGCTGCTGGCGCTGCTCTCCTTTCATTTTATTGTCTCTTCAACTGTTTTGTCGAGCGAAAGGGGCCAGAATAAATAGGGTAGATCCCCATTATATTTAATTTGCCTGGCAAACGCTTTGTCAATATCGCACTCCCCAAATTCCAGCTTGGCCCAAAGCGCTGCCAACATCCCGAGAGACAAACACACACAACACACAAAAGATGCATGCTAACAGTTGATGTTGACATTGTTCAGTCATTTTTCAGCAAATTAGTCATGAAATTGTGCATTTCTATTTGCCGCGTCAAAAATGACATATTTGTGAATGCAATTCCATGGCGCAAATGTGGAAAATGCCAAAATTCAATTGAAATCCCATCCAACGCAATTTGGGCCGCAAATCGGATTGGGCCGAAAGAGTGGAGAGCTAATTTGTTTGACGACAGCAGAGAACTACAAATAAATAATCAAACATAAACATAATAGAGTTCCTGCAAGGGAATTACTAAGAATCAGGAGCACTTCGGAGGAACCCCTAAGCGATTCCCCTAAAAATGCTGCAACTTTGGCTTTTCATTAAGAAAGAAATAACTCCCGAAAAGCCAAAGCCCCTGGCGCGATAAAGCTTTTGTGTCCTGCCGCCCAGCCAGTGCAACGTTTCACTTACTGCAGAGGCTGGGTGGTCGGTGGCTGGGCGGGTGGGAGTCCTTTTTTGTGCTCTTGTTGTGCTGACCAGGTTGGAAGCAAAAAGCCGAAATGAAACGATGTTATGAATATGAATGAGAGACAGAGGAGTTCTCCTGCCTTTCGCTGCGATTCCCATTGCAATTACCATAGGTAGAAAAAGAGTTGAAAATTATGTATGTCACTGGCGGGGGCGTGGGTGGGGAGAGGGCAAGGACCAGCAAGGACTGCCGAAAAAACGAGCTATAGATACAGTGTCCGAAGCGCATTTAGAGCCAGGACCAAACAGGGCAAACACTGCACGTATTTAATTCAATGGCCGGCCCTTTTTGTTGCCAACTGGCATATAACATACTAGAATAAAATACGCAGCATTATATTCAGACTGGAATAGGGCACATGCCTCAATTGGTGGCCATTAAAATGCATAAATGTTGAACGGTTTTTGTGCGCCCCGAGATGAGGCAGTCATAACTAAATACGTCACTACTGGCATTGGTAGCTGTAGCAGGAGCTGGAGATGGAGATGGAGGTCCTTCTGGCCATTTGAATTACTGTGAATGGTTTTTGGATGCGATATGCAATGCTCTCGAATGCCTTATTTACATGCTGCACATGTTGCAGGTATCCCAGCACAAAGGGATCCATAAAATTGAATGGGAAGTTTGCAAAGGAAGTTGTGGCTGATTTTATGTGAGTCCTGCCTGGGGCGGTGGATGCACATTCAGGTGCTCGCCTGCAGGGTCGAATTAAGTTTATTTTCGTTTGCCAAATGGTGACAGTGTTTTGTCACTTCAAAAAGTGAAACGTGGTTTGCAAATGGTAGCTGGTTAGGGTATCCTTTGGATCGGGTAGTCCTGCTACGCGACAGAATCGGGGTACCCTGGACCGAACTGCATTAAACATTTATAATTGCAAGACAACAGCCGGCCGACAGTCGACCGATGCCCCGTCTGCGATGCGTCAGTCCCATAAAAATGCAAAAGTATTCAGTGTGAAGTGGCCAAGCCCGGCCGGGGGAAGGGCGGGGCGAAGGACGATGGGTAAAAAGTGAGCCAGGATTGCTGCTTTTTTACAGGAGCTGCTTGCTTTTTGTTCAGCGTCTGCATTTACATTTTCGTAAACCTTTGAAAGGTTGCTGGGCCGGCAAGCGAGCGAGCGAGCCAAGCGAGCGAGCGAGCCAAGCGAGCTGAATATAATGTTGTCGTCTTAAAGTCACGCCGGGACAGGGAGCCCTGGCTGGCTGACTGGCTGGGGGCACCTCCGAGGGGCTGTGGCAGTAATGAGACAGCTGTAAAAGCACTGCTCCAGTGCTCCGTGTGTTGTGTTAATGTTGTTAGGCTTCAGAATAAACCAGCATCTTCTTTTCAGCTAATGAGAAATCTGTCTCAGTTTCCCGGCTACCACCCGGCCCTCCCTCCGTGGGGCACAAACAGCATCAGCGGGCGGAAAATAATAAGCACAGGCAGGAGGCGCATTGAAGGATTTTAATTAAATAGGACTGACGAGGCTCGGAGGAACGTTTTTTGGGCCTGGAGGATGATGGGCCGGGGCATACAATTTATTTCCGCATTCGTGTTTTCACTCGCATGTGCCACAAAGAGATGAAAGTCCCGCTCAAGTGGAGGCTGTATCCTAATTTCAAGGATGCATGCCAACACGAGAGGACTCTTAATATGGAGAATGGAGTTTCTTAAAGTTGAATATCAAAATATTTAAAATTTGTATCTAATATTGCAGTGACTCATCGGTTAGCCATCTTGTTTGAAAACAACTTCAGTTACCAAAAACAATCCAGTTACCAAAGTGTGGTTGACCTTTTGGCGAGCGTTGTCGGCGCATGGCAAATGGCAGTGCTGGCTGTACCCGAACAGGAGAAAGGTCACACTTGATGCTAGCATAGGGTCATCACAGCTTCGGTCACACTCTGAGCATGCGCAGACGGAGCCGCGGCCCGAAAAGGGGTCAGCCGCCAAAAAGCGAGCATAACTATCAATTTCATGGATGTTACGACAAGAAACCGTTCACTCAATCATCACTTTCCTCGGCCGACACTTTCCTCGGCCCCATCGGCCCCCCCTGCGGCACGGTCGCCTCATCAATCAAGTTTCTAGCCAACTAGTAGTGTACTAGCGAGGTGAGAACAAGTTTTAGGGGCATATTCGCAGTCTATATATATCCGCTTATATCTCAGGCATCTCAACTCTTTCACAAAAAATAAAAAAAAAAAAACAAGAAGAAAAACAAAACACAGACGGGGTCTTAAACGAGCGCGTGATATCATCCCATGAGCGGGTCTCGGCCTGAGCCTCCACTCTCAACCTGGCCAATACGCTTCTTACCTGCTAAGATGGCTGCGAGAAATATAAAAACGATCCGTGACATGGTGTTCGACTTCCTTTGGCTTCCTTATATGTGTGCTCCTGTAATCCCAAGTATTTTTTTGTCGCTGGGTTATTGCTTTATTTTGTCACTCCCGCGTTTTTTGGCAAGGGGCTTAGTCGAGGAGCTAGACCTTTTTGTTGTGGTTGCACTTGCTTTAGCTCTTCCTGCATAAAATAAACTGGCGGTGGGTGGAGGGCGAGTACTTCTCTGCAGCACTTTACGGCCGTTGAGGCTCTGGTTTATTTTTTATGTCGCCAACGGGTGTGTTTCGAGGATGGTGTGTGTGTGTGTGTTTGTTTGCTTTTGTGGGTGTTGTGGGTTGTGGGTTGGTTGTGAATTTTAGCGCGCACTGTGGTTTATTGAACTCCCAGCATAAAGATTACACTGCGATAGTTATTATCGGTTCTCGTTATTCGGAATTCCAGAGATTATCTCAGATCGCTACCGTCGCAGTGGTACTGGGATCTTTGCAATCTGAAGGTGTGCTGCCAACTAATTCGAGATTATGGTACAGTGATAACCACTAGTACACGCACACTGATACACGCAACCGCCGCGATGACGTTGTGAGGGAAATGACTTCGGCAAAGCGCTTAGAGGGCCGGCTCGCTACGAACGTATCTGTGTGTCTTGTATCTGTATCTGTGTGTCTGACCCGAACGTATCTGACGAATGCCTCGATGAAGCCGAACGAAAACGACGAACCGTCCGGACTGTGAGAGTTTAGAGCGACCGAAGCGATGTATGCAACAGTTACCAACCGACTGAACGACTGTTTATAAAGTTGCCAAGCGGCCGTGGAACATGGGGCAGCCAGCGACGTCGACGACGACGCCGACTGCGGCGCTGGCGTCGACGCGGCAGCGCCCACCCCCAATACGACTCATATGCGAACGCCCCGACGGCGATGCGCTGCGCTGTAATGTAAGCGTTTTACATATGCAGTCGACGCCGGCTGCGCTGCACCGCCCGGCTTTGGGTGATGTTGCCTGCGATGTTGCTGGGCGGCCGGCCATGTTGCTGGCAGCACGCAGATGTTGCTGCTGTTGCCGGGCCTGCAGCATGCGCGACGAGCTAGCAATATTGCGTGTTGCCAAAGGATGTTGTCCGGTGCTCGTTCTAGTTTACGGTCTGCAGCGACTCACACTGGAAGGGTGTAAATCATGAATTGCATTTATAAATATTGATAAATATTTTACTCTAATTCTGTTTTTGGCGGACAGACGGACAAGCGGACATCGCTAGATCTGATGGCCTGGTAGGAGGTACAACGTTATAGCTTCGTTCTATCGATTACCACATGCCTTTTCTTAGTAGATCCATTGAGAACTAATTATAGCGCCTATTATTTCACAAAATAGTACCAGACTGGGATAAAGCAACAGCCTTGATGCAATGCCATAAGTACAGAGAAAAGTGGGGCGAATAGTAAGACGGAGTAAACAAAGCCGGAGAAACAAAAACACTGCAAATAAAAACACATCACAAATGGGCCAAGCACTACCGGGTATCGGCCCATTCGAGTCGGCGTCTTCTTACTCCGAGTTGTTATTGTTGCTCGGTTTGATTTGAATTTGTTCGCCACTTGTGTATTGCAGTTGTAGTTGTTGATTTGGCCAAGTTTGCTTTCAGCCTGTCGCCGATGCTGCAGCTTCTGTCGGATTTCTGTCTGTTTGTCGTTTGATAATCTGCCCTCCTCCCAGGG
Source organism: Drosophila monieri (assembly GCA_035047585.1). Classification (NCBI taxonomy): domain Eukaryota; kingdom Metazoa; phylum Arthropoda; class Insecta; order Diptera; family Drosophilidae; genus Drosophila; species Drosophila monieri. Next base: position 2,344,604 of record JAWNPJ010000079.1, on the reverse strand, counting down.
CCCGACTCCTGCCACCCATTTCTCGCTGCTTTTGTTTGCTCGTCGTGTATTCGAGGGGCACACACATTCGGGGAATCTCTGGCACAGTGGCTCCTCGTTCTGGTGGCTGATTCCCCGGTCGCTGCCGCAAATATTGAAGCTTCCCGCTGTGTTTGCCATTGCCCCAGATCTCTCGCATGGCTTAGGCAGCGACTCTGACCTGACCCACTGTGGCTCAAACAAGAGTGGCTCTTTATTCGCCAAAGATTCTATCTGAACTTGTGGGTTTTCGACCGAATAATGGATGTTTATGAAGTGTTTTGTACTTTTTCAAATCCTGAATTTAATACTTTGCCCTGCCTATTGATTCTTGGGCCTCTCTCAATTTTTAAAGCTCCGGAAATCACTGCCCCGTAATGCATTCACTTCTGCATTATTACACTCGGAAGCCCGGCATCAAATACTATTATCGAACATTTTAAATTTAATCAAAGCGCACATTCAATAAGCTCTGGGCCAAATTTTCTGAACCAAAAGGTAGACCTCAGCAAACGCATAGAAATTAATACTCTCCAGTTGGCAGAGAGTTGCATCATTTTCCGGAAGAAGTCGTCATTTTTGAATTTTATGCCAGCTTGGGACTTGTATTCCTCACAACACTTCACTTTTAGGGCCCCTTAGGGAATATTCTGAGTCAGCTTATATTTCCATTCGGCCGAAAATACTGTGGACTTGCAGCCTCCTTCGTCCTTTCACAGCCTCCCCTTCCTTTTTTGTGTTTTTTGGTCGCTTGTGCATTTTGCATGCAATAAAAATATCGCATGCTATAAAGTATGTGTGTTCAGTGTGCAGAGCTCTGGAAATTGTAAATTCCTGATATGTGTCCAGGCATGGTTGGGCTTTGCAGGGGATGGTGGGATGGCAGGATGCTGCCAAAGGACGGCGGTCTGGCCGAAGCTGCTGAGAGCAGACAGCATGTGTTTATTGCCAGCACAAAATGATGATTACACGTAATGTGTAATGGTCAGAATGGGGGCGCCCCGAAGGCAGGGAGGGGCGTAGCTTTTCCGTAGTTCTGAGGGCAGCGTGTAAAGCCCCGGAAAAGCAGCCGGAATAGCATCAAGCAGACTGCAAAAACAAACAGGCGTCTCTCTGCCTGCCAGTGGCATCTCCTTGGTTTTGCCATTTTCCTGCTGCTTCCGACACAGCCTCCCCTGCAGTGGCAGGTCCTCCCCCTGCAACTCTATTTTCCATATGTGCGCTGGCTGCCTCACAACAACAACACTTCTGTGGCAACACGCCCCATCCAGCTGGCAAAAAACTAAGACAATTTTGAAAGCTTGCTTTCAATTTTTGTTGTGCACTCCACTCTGGTTAGTTTTTAAACTGACGCAGGGCTTCAAGGTCCACTTTTGGCCAAATATTCAAAAAAAAAGGCAAAGTCATATTCCATTCCGATTTAAGGGCCACTCGCCACTGCGCTTACAATTTATTAGGCAGAGTAATTCATGTTTTCCATCAGTTCCCGAGTCTCCCACGCTGTCGAGCTGTTTTTTATTTTCTCTGCCAGTCACTTCCATGACATTGTTCGCAATGGCCAAAAAAAAATAGAAGCTACAAGCCCAGAATGAACTGAAATAATAAGCGGACGGTTTAATGAAATGAGAGGCGCCTAAAAAGGGCGGCTGGCTGGGAGGCTGGCGAGGGGACTCCGATGTTGAAACATGTAAAGCCAAAGAGCCAGGGGAGCTTTTCTATATGAAGTTACCCGAAAACATGTACATTAAGCATCAGGAGAGGGGGTGCCACCTGAGGGGGGGCAGTCAGAGGGGGCGGGCGGAGCTCTGTACGGATGAGCGAGTCAGACCTTGCATTACAATTGAGTTACAGTTTCAGTTTCAGTTTTGTTTCCTTTATTGCAGTGGCCAGTGGGGGGAGTTTAGGTCTGCGGAGGGGGTGGCATGTGTGGGGGCAGAGGGCGCCCCGGAGGCAGAGCGGTTGTTTGCCGGAGACCCATGTTCATATTGTGCGAAACAATGAATTTATATTCGTTCTGCTCGTTTGCAACTTTTTTTACTTTTCGTTGAGTTATGGCTCTACTTTTACATAAACACCAAGCTGCAACACAAAGGGGGCAGGAAGCGGATGGGGGCAGGAGCGGTAGGCAGGATAATCAGGGGAGGAGGGCTGGAGGAGTTGGTAACTGCAGTTAGAGCTTCCAAAGATTGAGGTAAAGGAGCCAGGTCACTCGGAGGCAGCTTAACACATTTGACTCTTTTCGAACGCCCGCCCCTGCAACATCACCCCCAGGCACCCCCTGGCACCCTCTGCTGCACCCAAACACGCCCCACTTGCACGCCCCCGAGGCTACAGATTAAACTGTGCTTGTAATGAGAATTTCTGCCCTCCTCCTCCGACAAGGACGATGATGACGAGGTGGTGCCGTCCCAGCATATGTAGGGTGGCCGAACGGATTGGGCCTCTGGCAATTTGTATTAAAGTCAGCTCCTCTTCTCCCGTCACATCCTTTTTCCGAGTCGTGAGAGCTTGGCGTTCATGGCACACTCGAAGGACCTGCAAAATTTAATATAGAAGCGATCCTTTTCACTCAGTACTTGTGTATCTGCTTACAGTCTAAAAAATTATGCACCACTCTGCTTTTAAATCAGGGAGAGAACAGATATTGCAGGGCATCTTGCAACAGGTTGGGGACTGAAGTTCTCCCCCACTTGCCCTTAGCACTACCCACTTTCTGTCAGTGTAGCTCATTTGAAACAAAAGTTTGCTGATGCAGTGCAACATGCTGCGGTCGGCTGCCTCCAATTGGGATTCGAGTGAGCATAAATTAAAAAGCTGTGTCCCCGAAAGGAGCGTATGAGTTGTCCTTGCCGGAGCAACCTTAGCCCCCTCCCCCCACAACATGGGCCGAAGTGTAGCCCCCAAAGAGTCCCCGGCCCGCGGCGAGCAGCAAACTGCAAACTATTCGCACTCTCGGTGTTGCTACAAATTGAGATTTATGTGTGCGAAAGTTGCATAACCCCAGCCAATTGTGTCTCTGCGAGTTGTCCCTTTCCCTGCCACGCCCCCTCGCCCCCTTTTTGTGTGTGGCCTGGTGACCGTTTGGGAAAATGGGAAATGGCAACTGGCAATGGGTTAACAGTTTCCAGCTGTGGTTAAAAAACTTTGCCAACTTGTCGCCTTTTGGCACAGCAACCTCAGCATCGAGGGGGGCTGGAAGGACTTCCGTAGTCCTGCGATCACAAAGTTTCTGGCAAAGGTTATGGGAGCTTCGGCGGTGCATAAGTACTGGGCTGGGAGTCTCTTTGGAGTCTCCAACTCGAAGAAACAAAATGAATTTTTGAGACACATACACAGAACTAATCCAAACTAATGCATTACGTTTTGGGACCAGAGATAAGAGATTACATTTACTGCTTAAAACTGTCTGTTTTTAGTGTTTTTTTAATGGAAATATTTAAAGTTTTAATTTAACTTCCCGATCTCTAGCAACATGTTGCTGAAGAGTGTTCCACTTCCACAGTGTTTCGCGCTCTGTTAATCTTGGGGATCTGCTCTGTTAAGCCTCTGCCCAGCTCAACGCCTCTGTTAAGTCGACGTCGACGTCTACCGCCCCATCCGCCGACGTCATTTGTGACTGTACCTTTTGTACCTGTTGTTGGCCGGGATTTGTTGTTATTGTTGCTGGTCCCCCTCTCCTCTCCCACCCCCTCCCTCATCTACTAGCTCTTGGCTTTCCGAAATTCGAATGCTCTTTGCGCGCGCTTTTGTATCTTTGTATCTATGCATCCGTGCAGCCGGAGTATCTGTGTGCGTTCTGTGTCTTTGTGTCAGTGTATCTTTTGTTTGTTTGTTTGCTCTGGCTGCTACCTTTTGGCTCACGTTTATTTTCATTGCTTTTTTCCCGTCCAGACCACATTTTCTTTTTACCAAAAACCCAAACCGAGCAAACGGTCAAACCCGAAACGAGAAAGAGAGACTTGGCCCGAAAGCCAAGCTGTGACTTGGTCTTTATTTGTTCACCGTGCTGCCCTCCCGGTTTACTCTCCTTTTCAGCAGCTACGTGCAACGTTTTGGGAGCTTTGTGCGTCTTTTCTGGTGCTTCGTTTTGGGGTCTCCACGCTAGATTAGATACAGATGCAGCTACAAAAGATACAGATACGTCTGCCTTGATTCCAATTGTCTTGTTGTTTTTGGCCTGTAGGGGAGGGGCGGAGCGGTGCCTACATGTTGCTTGTTTGTCTTGCTTTATTGGGAGGATGCTAGAAAAAGGTCAGGCCCCTGGGCTGCTACGCGCTCAAGCCTCCGCTCCAAACTGCAATCTAATAATTACGCGCAAAGCATAAAAACAACAAGGGTCGGCTAAAAAGAGTCGGCTCTGTTGATTCAAGGCTAAGGGCAAAAGCACTGGGAGACTATTATAAACTTTTACAGGATAGAAGATCTAAGCACAAGTACCAGTAGTGCCTTTCTAGTGCCCCTTTGTGCCAGTGTATGAGTGTAGGGAAACCCAGGGATGCTCGGCGGGGTCATCTCTCCTAACTACTTAACCTTTCGAGCCAGCGAGCGGCCAGATGCCGGGCAGATAGGAGTCTGGACCCGAAACGCGGCACTGACATTAACCCGCCAACGCCAGACTCGACCTAAGATGGAGGCTCTGCCACAGACTGAAGCTCAAGCTCAACAATTGCCCAGGGAACACGCCCACACCCTGCCACAGCCAAGGGGAGACATGGCGGAGGTGGGAGCATCGCATATAAAATGTATTATATGCTGCACCCACAACAATCCTGACGTGGATGCAACCAACCAGTTGCAACGGCCTCGGGGAAACTTCAGCCTCATCAGGAGGAGAATTATCATCGTCCTCCCCCACATCCTTCTCCGGCTTCATCATCGTCATCCCAGTCGCAGTCGCAGTCGTCATTCCCCAACCAGCTCTCCTTATGTGGCTCATGGGCTCGTTTTTATCATGCATTTTAATGCGGCCTTTGAAAAGTGAAGTGGAGTACGGCAAGAAGTGGAAAATAACTAAAGTGTCGCCTCGGAGACTCTGGCTCCAGCAACATCACACTGCGATGAAATCGGACTCAAGTCGGAAGACAAGAGCCATGTTATTTGGAAAAGGAAAACTCAGAGTGTCTCGATCTTGAATCAGGAGTGACCTGGAGAAACACTCCAGAAGAGATCTCTGCGAGATAAACTGGAATTTCAAATAATAACATGTATTTCAAAAACATCATCCTCCTTCCCGATTAAATCTACACTTCGCAGTAATTTTCCTCAGTGCAGCGACATGCAACAACATTAAGCGTTCCTAAAACAACAACTGCAGCTCCTCAGCCAAGACTCCCAAAGTCTGCGTTTCGGTCTTTGTCTCTAAAATATTATAAAACATAACAATAAGAAGGCAAAGGCAGTGCGAAGTTTACATTTCAGTTCGGAACTCCCCTCTTCCAGGGCAGGGCAGGCAGGGCAGAGGGGAGAAAAAAAAACTCGTTTGTGTCGTCACTAAAAAGTCTTTTGTCTCCCCCCGGGGGACCCGCGTCTTTGTGGAACAGGTTTCCCCGATACATGTTGTATGTGGCAGAGTCTGCCTCTACCACAGCCTTTACCGTCGTCTACTGTTGCAAGTCGCACCCAGTTCGTCCATCTTCGAGCCCGATCTCCCGCTGGCTTTAAAGCTTCGCTTTCAATGCGTTTCTGTTTGCCTTCATCTCGGCCTGGCCAAAACCAAACATGCCGGACTCTCTCCTCCTTCTCGGGCATCTCTGCTCGTTCCCCTTTTCTTGTTCTCGTTTTTTCTTGGCCGACCCGGCTCCGTAGGTGTCTCATTTTCGGTGTTGCCCGTGGCGTTTATTGCCGCATTTACAAAATGTTACAGAATTATCAAAGCGACTGCCACCCACTCTTCGAGTTCTTCCAGGCTAAATGGCTAAAATGGCAGTTCTTTTTCAGATACAATGTTTTCAGTGACTCGTTCATGGATTAAATAATGCAAAATGAGGCCACAGATTAGGGCTTATCAGGAAGCATAAATAATCCTTCAAACTTTACCAGCCTGGCCCTAAAGCTGTCGAATAATGGCCAAAACCTGAAGCCTTTTGTGCTTCTTTGACACACTTCCTTTGTAGCTACAATGTTGCTAAGGCGCCTCTGGCTGGCAACATTCTGTCTCCTCATAGGCCTGGCTTTAAAGCTGGCTTCTTCGGCTGCTCAGGCTGGCTGTGGCCAAAAGCCGAAACCCGGCTGGCTGTCTTGTTGCCATTTAGCATTCACATTTCGATTCGATGGCTTTGGTTGCACTTTTCAGGTTCTAGAACGTGCTGGGATGTGATGTGTTGCTGCCCGCCGCCCTGTCCCCCACCAGTGTCGCCTGTTGACAACGTCATTACTGTTCTCAATTTCGCATATCGCATGGCCAACTAGCACAAGCCCCCCTCCATAAGCCCCTGGTGCCAGTCGTGCGGGCTAAAAAAGATCCAAGACGAAGCTCCGTTCTACCTGCTTCCACATATTCAACGCACATACCCACATAGTGTATATAGTTCGCTCCACGTTGTGTTGCTTTCGGCTCCGGCTCTATTTTCCAGTCGGGGCTGCTCCTGCCAGACTCCGTTAATGTGTCGAAAATGTTACGAGCCGAAACATGTGGCTTGTAAGCTCCACAACTCGGCAACAGAAGCAGTTCACTGAAAAAAATAGTAAGGAAACTCGATCTCTAAAGATTTATGATAATATTTTTATTCTAAAAATTGGAATAATTTTTTAATCTAATAATAAGTATAGGAAAGGCTTATTGGATTGACTAAGAAGTTACTATGCCTCCACACCTTTTTGTTTCACTGCCATTCGCAACCGCAACTTTTGCAGGATTGTGGCAGCAACATGGGGCACTTTTCCCCAGCAACTTTTGATGTTCGCTAGACATAATTCTAAGAAATTTTGACACTTTTGACATTTAGTAGTTTTGTCTACGCGCAGTCGAAGCTCAACTCCAACGTGAGCCGAGGGCTGCGGCAACTTTGGCCATGGAGCCATTGTCGTGTCCAGAAGGCTGCCAGCAAATCCGTGGGAGCAATTAAAAGTTGCAAACAGTTGCGGCACAGCGGATAGAGTCGGCTGATGTCCGAGCTGGGTCAGCTGGAGGGGGCTGTGATCCCGGAGCCATACATTAGCCTGTTGTGTTTGCTTTTGGCTTTCAATTTTATGTAAAACTAAAGTTGCCCAAGTAGCTGAACTTTGCCCGGGAAAGGAGCTCAAAAAAGTTTCCTGGACAATATGATATGTATTAAGGGCGGAAAAGTTTTCTCCTCCATAAACTGGGCATTATTTTTCCGGTTGGAATAACTGAAAAGATTGCACATTGAGGGGAGAGGAGAGGATGTAACATTCCGAGACTAAACCAATCTAATTTCATTAAGAAATTCATTTCACTTCATCACTTAGAATCCATTTAGGAAACTCCCTATCATCTGAGGAATAAATCATAGTTTTTCCCTGATCCTATCTCGGCATATAATCTCTCATAAATTTCCTCTATTACTCCAACCCCCAATACTGCATCTTGAAATTCCAATCCGGTTCGATTTCACACGAAAAATCAATAGAAATGTGTTTGTTTTGGCTTTGGACTCTAGACTCTATAGTTGGTGAATTCAATTATGGGGCTTCCACAGCCCGGGAAACAATTAGCAAAGCCATACAAAGCACATAGCCACTCGCTCATGGACCATTGGCTCCCGTTAAGTGGTTCTCAGCCCGCCTATCGCCGATTTACATCTGTTTCAATATATTCCGGAGTTATGCCTCCGATTGTTCCGAGTTGTGCATGCAATTCAGAGATTACACCCGCCGAGGTCCGAGGAGGAAAAAGCGTGACAAATGCGGGGGTGGCTCCGGGCTGCAATCTTGCTGACAATAATCTTTGGCAATTTATTGTGCCCGGCCCGGCTATCTGGATAGCCAGAGAGCTGGATAGCTGGATATGGCTAATGTCTTGCGGCAACACGGATTAGATGGTGACAAACCGCCCGGACAAGTCGCGTAAGTAAGTAAGTGGCTCCCCCCGGGGCACGCCCCAAAAAAAGGAGAGACCATCCAGCAGCCGTCAGTGGGGAAAAAAGTTTCGATCTATTTGGCAACTGTTGCTGATTATTTATTTGCGCTTTTAGCTTGCCACACACTGAGATAAATTTCCCGCACACGCTGTTTTTTCCGGCGAAAGCTGCGATTTTTCTGACAGCCAGTGTGGTTTTTCACTGGCCGAGTGGGGGAGGGAGGTCCTGGGACTCGTGGTCCTTTTTGACAAGGGTGGACAATGGCGATTAGCGCTTGGCACTAATGGGGGAACCCAGCGACATGGGCGAAAGTCATGTGTTTGCTCAAAGGCTTTGGCCACAAAATGCGGAGAGGACCGGAGGCCGAAAGGGGGGAGGACTATGTGTCCTGTTGCTGGGGCTGTTGCCACTTGTCTTTATTAGTTTTTCGAACGAATTTGGCTCCTGTCTCTTCCTACACTGTCCTCCGAAATGTCTGCTTTGATGGGACATTTAAAAGAAATGAATGTAAGTCCTTTCTACTAAAATTTTTTTAGAAGCTAGCTCTACCTTGGATTTCTGCAAGTGCACATCTTCTGTCAGCAACAGGATCAGGATAAAGTGCAATGGACATACTTTGGGTTTCGGCTGAGAACTAGCAACGAGGGATGGGGACTGAGGACTGAAGACTGAGGGGATTTGGGAAGGACAAACGACTTTTGCCACTTGTTTACTTGCTGCTTAGGTTATTAGCCAATGCCACATGTTTGCTCATCCAGCCAGCCGTCCAGCCATCCAGCCACCCAGCCGTCCAGCCAGCCAGGGTGTGGAAATTGAATTTTCCTCGTGCGTCCAGTCCGTCTGAAGAAATTTCTGATTTGTAGATTTACATAATTACCCGGCAAACGAAAAGATGCATAATATGTTATCCAGCTCTCCCAAAGTGCCGGGCCCAAGTATCAATAAATTTTCCTATCTCTTCCAATCGGAGATTCTCGGGGGTAACTGAACTCTGGGCCAGGGCAGTCATTGGGAGACACCACGGGAGACACAGTGTCAATAATCTTGGGCCCAGATTCCGAGTCACTCAGGTAGAGGTTGAATCTCAATTCCCCATTTTCTATTCCATAGGTATGGGTACGACTATTTGTGCCCCGTGTCCAATGGAAATTCTTTTCGATGTCATTTGATGTCACGCTTCAAGAGATGGAATTGGTTTTTGGTGGCGCAGCATCCGAGGGAAAATCTTGGCCAGGTTATTGACTTTTCCTTTGATTTTCTCCCTCCTTCCTCCCAGAATCCGAGTCCCAGTCCGAGTCCCAGTCCGAGACAATAAATAGTTGATGTGTTTTGTGTGTTTTGTCGAGAGGCGGGCACTTGAAGGGGCATAAATTAAAATTCAATAAAAATGTCACAGCAACACAAACACGAGATCCAGTGGTCCCTTCTTTCTGAGGGCCATTGCATTTTGATTTGAGGCTGTCCAGCCACCTGGGGCGCAAGATGTTTAAGAAGGGATTTAAAAACATGATCCTCTACTATTTTATTTCCATTTAAAGAGCTTGAGTTACTAAACATGGAGCAGGCAAGTGACTAATTTACAGGACTGCCTAAATAGCTGACTCATCGCTGGCCATTACCCAGGCCCCAAAGGACTTCTAGTCCTTGACTCCCCAAGGGAGCTAGCCTTGCCCTTTCGCCCAGTTCCTCACTAAACAATTAGAGAACTTTCCCAGCTATGCATTAACAGAAAAACAACAATTTAAATGAGAAGTCACAAGCTGCTGCTCTGGCCTCCAGTGCTAATGCCAGGCCGAAGTAACAATAAATTAATTAAAACTTTTTGGCCAATTCAATTTGTGTTGTGTTGTCGCCTGTCTGTCCACTGTCTGTCCCAGTCTCTGCCCTGCCGCTGCCACTGCCACTGCCCTTTTTTCTGCCGCCCTGTCCCCCTGAATTATAAATGCACATAAATTGTTGCGTGCTGGTCCAGTTGCGTTTACAAACTGGCAGGACTTCTGGCTGGCTCCGTGCCTCCGCCCACTGCCCGACACATGAATTTCAAAGTAATCTCGGCATTTACCAGATTTGAATAGCAATTAAACTTGGTTTATGGGCGAGCTATTTTTGCAATGGAATCAAACCAAGTTTCGAATAATTACTGCGCTTCAGAGACTCGAAAGTAAATATTTGTATTATTTAAGTTTATGAATTGCACTCGGATTTGGAGCTCTGCATACAATAGTCCAAAGTCTCTAGTCTCGAAAACCCACCGTAACGATCACCTTAATAATCCACCATGACACAGTACCTGATCCGTTTCAAAAACGCATTAAGAGCGAAGCCGGAAAACTCCCCAAGAAGCCAAACCACAAGACAGGCCTGCAGTTATCCGGCAACCGAATCGAGTAATAAATACACATCAGCCTCGATTAAGATGTTGGCCAGAAGACCGTGTGAAGAAAACGACACCTGTAAGTGAGTGGAATGGAAACTACCCCGAAAGGAGCTCTAATATCGAAGAGCTACTTAGCCAAGGATATAGTGCTATGCTGCATTGTTCCTCGAGAGGGCCAATTGCACAATGGAGTTGTCTGGATGATGATCCGACGGAGAAAGCCACCGACAGCTGCCCCGGCCCAGAAGTGCATTCCCCCGAATGTAAGACTATATTATTAATCAATATTTATGGCGGATGGCGGCTGGCGGGGGCCTGCGACCGGCCGACCATCTATCAAGTGAGCAGCCAAATAAAAACAGAGACTGGGCCTTGGCCAGAGAAAAGAAAACCCAAATGAAAAGCGGGAAACCTGTTATGCGAGCAAACAGACACCGCGAGACAGCGAGAGGGAAAACATTTCCAGGTAGACCTCTCGATTCATGCTTGTTTGCACTTTGACCACAAAAAGGTCAAGACGAGGCTGTCAAAGTATCTGTGTATACTCGAGAGAGAACACTCAAAGAAATTATAAGTAATATTAAATGATATCTTAGGTAGATTGAATTAATATCATCTTCTTCGTCACATAGTCTATCTATTAGAAATGGACAAGTTTAATTGTCTTCTACTGCTTGCCTTTTCAAGTACCGGGTATCACATAGTACCGCTTTCATAAATGACCTCCTTTACCTATTTTTTCCAGTGCAGGTGCACCATAAGTTGCAGTAGGATTTCAGGGTCTGCCCATTGCTAGCTGACGTCTTTCAAGGTAGTCGAATAAATATTTTTTTTCACAGACACAACTCGTTCAGGTGCCCCGCCCCTTTGAATTCCGGGTCCAACAGTCCGTAACCAAGCAGATGAGCCAACGGACAACCGTAAAAGTGTTGCCGTTGCCAGGGAATGTAAAGTCATCTTCATGCATAAATAAGCTCGGCACCAGAAGAGCAAAGAAAAGTCAGCCAGAACGCAAAGTGTTCCCTCATATCAATTTTCATATTAAAATATGTATCCCAAGACCTCATGCGCCCCTTGGAAACATGGAAGACCTTTTCCTTTGATTTGTTTGTGGAGTGTAGGAGAGTCTGTCCTCGTTTTCCCACATAATTTTGACATTGGCCGGCTACTTGGAATATTTCTAATTGAATGGACAAAAAAGGGACTTTTTTCGAGTTTGTTGGGCAATTAGAATTTAAATTTCAATAGCTCTTCATGCCATTAGATATTCGGTAATATCTGGCCTTAAATTTTGGACAATGGTCTGCTGCCTATTCGCTGTCGGGTGCCATGCAAATTCTGGCTAACAATAAACCATTGGTGGCCATGTAATTAGAGCCACCATTGACAAATGAGTCCGTTGCCAGGAGAGCGATGGCAGCATTTGGTTTATTAACGGCTCAACCTGCTGCCGGTCAACTGAATCAAATGGGGCCACAATCCATGGCCGAAACCCATGAGGGAATACTTAATTTCGCCAGGGGCGGGATGAGTGCGAAGCGAGTGCCACATGCAACTCAATTAAGTTTGGCGGCATCGATGGCACCAGCTCCACGCACACATTGTGGGTTAAAAATTCGCTGTTGCATAATTTGGCCCGGCCAGGAGCTGGCGGGGGGTTTTTATAAAATATATTACACCGGGCATAATAATTCACGCATGAAGCGCGGGACATAGGGAGAGGGGAACAGGAAACGGGGTACAGGACACAGGCAACAGGGAACAGGCTTCAAGCGTTGCAAAAACTAATTAAAAGCGGCCGTCCACTGCCAATTAAGGCGGCCGGTAGGACCAAGAGGACACACCCACTCAACATGCATGAAAATCCCATAATAAATAGTTCGCTCGTTGGCGGGGCGTGCCACCTGAACTGAGCTCCTACTCCAGCGGCAGGTCCTGTTCCTGTCCCAGCTCCATCTCACCCCTAATTAAAGCCATTCGAAGGAAGCTTTATGACTTTGGCGGCGCCCAAAAAACGCGGTTTTGTATTTCAATAGTCGCCGGTTGTGGCCCCCTTTTAATCCCTACTGCCGCCGCTGCAGTTCGGTAATTAATTGTCACTTCGCACACACACACACACGAACCCACACTCACACTCGCAGCGGTAGATCGGCCGAGGGAGATAGGTGTATCCCTGGGAAAAGAGATGGGGCGAGACACACTGACCCTAATTACGTGTAACGAGTTCATAAATGCTACACGCACCTGCACTGCGCCCAGCACACCTCGCGCAACAGTATGGAGATAAATTCTGGCAGGACTACCCTGGAAATGGGGTATATCCTTGTTATCTAGCAGGACTTAATATTAGTTCTCTTCAAAGTCAGGAAAATATTAAAACTCATAACAATAATTCACCATGAATTACTAATACTATTTTATAAATAATACTCTACTAGAGGGTATTGGGAACTTGATACCCCTGTTCCCACTTGTTGTGGTCTCCTGTTGCGGCTAATTAAAATTAGGAAAACGAAACCTGGCGGCGGCAACTTTGGCCATTGTCATTTAGGCGCGGGGATTGTCTGTCTCCGGCAGTTTCACTCTCTCGTCGTGGAGCCATCCGGACGGGGATTCAGGACGTGTGACGAGTTGCGGGGTGTTGGGGCTGGACAGTTTGTGATTTCACAACCGTTTCATGGTCATGTTCAGTTATGCTAGAGTCCTGTCGTCCTTTTGTCCTGGCCCCATTCCGTAATGCGCTACTGGTTTATTTTTGCTCTGTTCTGTTGGCGGCAGTTAATTAATCTTGTCAGTTGTCACCTAAAGTTTCTGGCTTAGCGCGGCTTGCTGTTGCTTCCATTACTGCCGTTAATGCCGCCTGACGTCATGTCAGCTCACACCTTTGCAGGTGAGCTGGGCTGGGTGGGGCTGGCCTGGGATGGCCTGAGCGGCGTTGGGTTGGGCCAATTGTTTAATTTATGTGTACTTTCATAAGAGGTAATGTGGGTTTATAATTAAAAATGAGTGGAAAATTAAGTGCCAAGGGTCCTTTGACGGTTCATGCATTTCTCAATTTACATTTTTTGCGATGGAACTTCAACACTCTTCTGAAACTCTACCTGTCCTTTCTTTTAACTGCTGGTTTCCTTTAATGTATATCCTTATATATAAAAACTCCCCTCTCTACTCCGGCAATCATAAAGTCTTTAGCAATTAAAGCAAAATATCACTAAGCTGTCATAAATACTTGGGAGCCTAAGAGAATCATCCATCGCACTCGGATGATTATTTCTCATTAGGTGGCGATATGCGGCTCCCCGAGCTTCTTGCTTCGCGGACCTGGCGTCTCAGTGACCGGTTGCAGGTATTATTGATGAGGTTTCCCTTAACGAACTCCTCGACAGCTCGGCGCTCGAACTGTGGGTGGCTGGGGTGCTTATCGGGCACATAAAAGTCAAAAGAATCGCCAGCATTTTCAGTTGATTGCAACCTTTGTTGTTGCACAGCCATCTGCCCCACAGCTGCCCCTCAGCCTGCCACCTACTGGATGAGTATGTATTGCAGGTGGCAAAGCATAAAACTTCATTATTGTGTCGTGTCGCTTACGTGCGATGATGGCAATAGAATGCCGTTAACATCTGGCAGTCGCATCAGCGGCAATGATACCGCAAAACAGCAACACCAAGACCAGCAGCAGCAACATGCAACACAGCGGGGGCAACACCAAAGCAATATATCACGAGTCCAGCTTTTAGCAAGCTTTTCATAATCAGTGATGCATTGCCAACAGCCAGCAGCTGACAACCATGAAGTGGAGCGGCAGACGGCGGCTTGGGGTGGGGTGGGATTACACTGCAAGAAATTGCGATGACCTTTCACAGGTTTGTGTTTTCAGTTCGACCCTTTTCTCCCCACAGTGCATTGTTTCGTCGAGTGATGGTCGCGAAAAATGGCATTGTTGTAATGGTACACCTTTCTGTGTTGTTGCTGCCGACATAAATCCATATTTTGTCCAGAAAATTTCACGATTGGGCAGCGTAGGTGGAGAGCCAGGGAAGTGGCTAAAAATTTCCAATTACTTTAAAGTTGGCGCCCTGAAGTGGAGCATAACATAGATAGAAGAAAGAAACCACTGGCGAATGACAATGACACCTTGCCGCATGCTGCATAAATCCCATTTAAAGATGACAAAATATTCCTGGAATTCGGACCCTCTCTATTCCCGTCTCTGTCGCCGGGAGTGGTGCCATCTCTGTCTCGTCCTGCGTCCATCATTCTTCATTTAGTGACCCGACACCAGGATAGGATGTCAGCTGCTGTTCACTCTGGCTCTGGCGCTGGCTCAGCATCATCATCATCATCGATGTAGCTCCATTTTCAGCACATCCTTGGCTGGGTGGGTGGGGAACGTGAAGTCCTTCGAAGAAGAGGTGGCGGGGGCTAGGTGAATGAGCAACGCATGCGGAAAGCAAACAAAGCGCGACAGGCGGACAAACAAACATCCAACTGACGGGAGAAATGCGCCACTGAGGAGGATGAATGGGGACGAGGGGCTTGACGCCAGGGGCAGGGGAGGAGGGCAATGCGGAGTCAACAGTCAAGCGGAGCTTGCGGTTCCAGGACATTGCACCCCGTGGTATTTTCTTTCAATTTTTTTCCTTAATGTGCTGCCTACATTACAGCGCCAGGGCAAAAAGGATTCAGGGAAATATTTAAATTCCACACATGAAAAAGTAATTAAACCAACAAATTTCGTTATCCTTGTCAGAGCTTCGGCTTGCTTTTAATTTCAATATTCTTTTTGTCTCCTAACGCGAATCCTTCCCACAAAAACCATCTCTCCACTATTGCGAAAAATGCAAATCCCACTCAGCCGCATGTACACCCATTTGGCCGGGCTTACTGAGCTTACATAGCTGCCTCGTCTAATTACTTAATTACGTGCGCCGCTATCGGAGGGACGCAACAAAGGACGAGGCGGAAGTCCTGTCCGGGCTGGGCAGGAGAGAAGCCAACAGGAACCACCGAAAAAGCCGCAACTGGTTACACCTGCGGCCGGACTAATCTATCATGAGCCATAAAGCGCCGAACGGGAGGCCGGGATGCGAGGATACCAGGATGCGGCACTGGCTGTAACGGGAGTGCATTGCGAGCTGTTCCTCCAGTCCTGCCCCTCGCCCACCCGCCTTCCAGGCCCTCCTTTTTTCCGTGTTGATAAGCCGCATTGTGTCCGGCGAGTTGCGCACGCGGCTTTTGCGGCTGAGTGGATGGGGCAGCGCTAGAAATGTTTATGGCTCCGCGGAGAGTTGTTTTTCTTCGTGTAATGCTACACTGAGCCGAGGGTTGTGGTTAGTTTTCTCATATAAAGATATATGACTACGTGTAACTAGAGTTTTAGTGAAAGATTTAGTCTGAAACGTGTTTGTACAAGTGTTTAGAGGCTACATTGATGGCTATGGAAAAATGTTCTCCAAGTGCAGGACAAAAACAGTGTATCCTTTAGACTGGCAGTGCCGCAGTTGTCATTGGCCGACGAGGCTGCCATGTCGATCCCCAACGAAGCGTCTAAAAGCCCTTTGTGTCCTTCTGTTCCAGGAAGGCAGACGAGTGTAAAAATGCCGGCCAACAGGTTGAGAAAGGACTTTGTTTAGTGGCTTTAATAACAGATAAGGTTTAATAACCTAAATATGTTCGCAGCCTAAAAGTATGCAGTTGAACCATACTCCCTGGATATAAAAATATGTAGCATACATTAGAGGGCCGGAATTGGCTTCTCTGCTGAACTTTTTAATAAACTATTCTGCAGCGTCGACAGATGGAACTTATTTTCTTGGTGACTTGCCAAGAGCCGAAAAGTGTCTCCTTTCACACACACACACTGTCTCCTAGTCGGAGTCCTTTCCAGGACTCTGAGAACCTTATTCCTCTGCCATCGGACAAAAACAATTCCCATTCCCCAAAAAAAATCTTTTTTTTTTTTTTCTGCACTTAATTACTTTTATATATTTATTAAAGATTAACAGGTATACTGCTACCTATGTGGCAGCTTGAGCAGGTTGTAAATTAAGACTAACAATGTATGGTAGTAGCTACGCGAATTATATTAGTTTTATTATGTTATTTTACATTACTATTTTTGTAATTTAAATAAACCGCAAAGGAAGATCATGCGGGTGAAATCTTCTTAACCTTCTTTTCCTAGGCCTCCGTAGCAATCTTTTTGCCAGGGTGTTGGGATGATTTCCAAGGCGTCTAAAATAGTTATCCGCATGTGTCCGGCAAACATCCCCTACTTTTGGGATCTTGAGGTCCTTCTCTATGTCCCTCGTCCTCATGTACCAGGGGGCATTGCACATTTTTCGAATCACCTTGCTTTGGGCCACTCTTATTTTATTCATATTGGTTTTTGCCGTAATTCCATAAATTTGTAAGGCATACTTCCAAATAGGGCTTATTATAGACATAAATCCGTACTTTGTTGGATAAGGATAGCTTATTTCTCGGCGAAAGAAGCCAGGACATCTTTCCGGCCTTCGAAAGAACAGTCTGCTTTAGCATGGTTGTGTGCTTTTGAAAGTTAAGTCTCCTGTCTAAGATCACCCCGAGGTATTTATAGGTGTTCTCGTGACGAAGCGCGGTACCTTGCATGGAAATTCCTGGGCAGAGCTTGTGCCTTGTTGCAAATGTGACACAGGCACATTTGCTGCAATTGATGCCGATGTTCCAATCTGTGGTCCATTTTTCGAAGCGAGAAACATATTCCTGAAGGCCTAGGGTTGCAGCGTCTATGCAAGGACTTCGTACGAGCACGGCTGTGTCGTCAGCATACGTTGCAATAAGCATGTTATCATTGTCAACATGAGTGCAACCCCAGGAATCTGGCATGTCAGATGTATATAGCGAATATAGTGTTGGTCCCAGTACACTGCCTTGTGGTACTCCAGCTGAGATCTGACGTTCTGAAGACTCTTCGCCATCGAAGACAACGCTGAATTTCCTCTCAGAAAGAAAGCTTTTGATTAGAAGGAAAAGCTGTGGCGTAAGAGTTGTCTTAAGCTTGCATAAAAGGCCATCATGCCATACTCGATCAAACGCTTGCTTAATGTCCATAAAGACAGCTACTGCATACATTTTCCTCTCCATAGCTTCCAGAGCGAAGTTAACCACTCGGTGTAACTGTTCGGGAGTACCATGACCCTTTCTGAAGCCAAACTGCCACTTAGGAATTGCCCTGCTCACACTTTCCAGTTTAAGGATTCGATCCAAAATGACTCGTTCCATCATTTTTCCAAGTGCTGGAAGCAGACTAATTGGTCTGTATGCATCAACATCTGTAGGCTGCTTTCCAGGTTTGGGGATCATTGTAATGGAAGCAGATTTCCATGCCATTGGGAAATAGCTTAGTCTCAAAACGCTGTTGAATACTAGGACAATAAAAAGCAGAGCTTTGGTAGGAAGAATCTTGAGAGTCTTATTGTCAAGAAGATCTTCTCCTGGAGCTTTTTTGTTTTTAAGCTTTTCGATCAGGGATTCAACCTCTGTTAGGGTAACTGGGTTTGTGGGAAGCGCCATTTGAAAAGGTCTAGCCAGAACCGTTTGAACAAGAAATTGGTTTCCTATCGGAGCTAGGTCGAATGGCTTGAACCTATTTTCTAGGCTGTCCGCAAAGATATCTGCCTATGCTGACTTGTGCAACACCATCCACCAGCTGGGTTTCTAATCGGGGCCTTTGTGATGGCCTGCCTTTTGTAGCGATTCGTTAGCTTCCACAAGGTATAGTTGGAGGATGCATCAGGACCTGCATTTTCCAGCGTCTGGTCAAAATGATCTTGCTTGTTCTTTTCCAGAACTTTGCTGAGACGATTTGAGAGTCTTTTATAAATTCTGTGGACACGTATGTCACCTGTTCTGGTATATTCACGACGAGCTCTCCTTTTAAGCTGGATGAGTATTTGAGCATTTTGTGGAATGTTTCTGATGTGGTTCGATTGATGATTTTGCCTTGGTGTAGCAAATTCCGCAGCCGTGTGTATTTTCTCCATTAAAAGATCAACGGCATCATCGATGTCGTCAGGTCCATTAATTTCGATGTTGAGATGTATAATTCTGTCGAGCGCTTCCATGAATTTTTCTGGAGAGGAGCCAGGCGGAAGTATGGATTGCCTTTTGGTTTTGACTTGCGGCCTCTGGCTTAGTGTAGCTACAACCGGTAAATGGTCTGAAGACAACTCGTAATTTGTTGTAACTGAAAGCTTGTTGAGTGGTATTCCATTTACGATAAAGAAGTCCAGAGCTGTTGGCGTTAGACTGGTGTTGCAGGAGAAAAAGGTAGGGCTACCAGTAGCTAAAACTTGGCAGGAGCTAGATGCAATGGCCTCTTGAAGTCGCTTTCCTCGGCAACAGGACCTTAAGTTGCCCCACCATTGGTGCTTAGCATTAAAGTCTCCTCCAGCAATAAATTTGGGGCCAAGTGAGATCAATAACTGGTCAAAGTCGTTTTTAGACCAAGGGTCACTGGGAGGAAGGTATAGTGCAGCAATTCTCAAAACTCCATCAGTAGTTGTAACATTTACACAAGATAGTTGTAGATTATTACGCGTTGTAGACTCGTTTTGAGAGTGGTGAATGCTAGACTTGATTAATATTGCAGAACCACCTTTAGCAGTCATACTAGGGTGACAAAAAAAAAAAAATCAAAAAGTCTATTCGAGTGAAAACTGATTTGACCTTTTCGGGGAGAAACAAAGAAAATATTTTTTGTCAGCAAATAATGCAAATTGATAAGCCGTCGGGGAAATATTCCAATTGGGTGAATGGCTGTCGGGAAAATGTTAAAAAAGTAACAAGATTGCCGCGCGATAATTTAGCATGAAAGGTAAAAAAGCATAGGACTGACAATCCAGATTAAATTCCCGCTGAATGCGGGGATTATTGAATGCACTTTTTGCCTTGTTTGTCGTCCAATGGCATCCAATCAGTTCAATGGCTTCATCCTTAACTCTAATTATAATTCCATCTGATTATAATTAGATTTTTAAAGTAGAATGGCTTGCAATAAATTTAATTTTCTGGCCAGGAAGGCCAAGGTGCGGAAAACCAAACAATGGCGACCCACGAAATTAATTGAAAAGAAAAAGGTTGACTTGTTTTTTGATTTTTTTTTGGAGGGGAATTTCGAATCAACAAAAACACAAAAACGCCTTTGCACTGCGATGTAAATTTAGGAAAAAAGCTCCACCTCAAATATTTTTTTTTTTTGTCATTATACTTTTGCACAATACAAATTTCGTCGCTCGCAACGGGCTGAGGAATAACCGCATCGTCCTTAAAGGCCAAAGGGGCCCAACAGGCGGGTCCAATAACAAAGTCACCCGCCACCCTCCCACCTCCCAGCTCCAGCTCTTTCGCACTCAAATCCGAAATGTAAGGGAAGCCAACGTAACACCACCATATATACAACAAATATGGGCGCGGTCCAAAATCAAACATTTGCCACCGTAGGCGAAGGAGAGGCGACCGCCAAAGTCACTCCTGGCACTCCTGATTCTCCTGTCAAAGATGCTCCTCCGGTCGCAGTGGCGGAAGTGGCGGACGCGGCGGCCAGCTCTGTGGGGAAGGACACGTACGGCTTGAGGGTGCGCGACGCACTTGCTCCGGACGGCAGCGCCTCCCTGGCCCTCAGCTGTTGTTGGTGATGCAGGATGTGCGGGCTGATCACCGGCATGCCGGACGTTATCCTGTGGTGGTCGCTGAAGAACGGATGCTTCAGCGCCTCCTCGGCGGAGATCCGCTTCTGTGGATTCACCTCCAGCAGGCGGGCGAGCAGGTCGTAAGCGTTGGCGGGGAAAATGTCCAGTCCGTCGTACATCTCCAGGTGGTGGCCGCTGTGCCGGCACAGGCAGTTGAAGGTCGGCTGCTCGCAGTTCCGGCACAGCTCGGTGCTGCCGTCGGCGCGCCGGTAGCGTCTGTGCAGCTCGGGCGCCAAAAAGAAGTCCGAGTACCGGAATCGCATGCATACCCGCCGCAGGTCCAGGGCGGCCACCTTCTGGCTGAGCATGATCAGCCGGTCCAGCATGAAGGCTGTCTTCCGCACCGTGACGTCGCCGAACAAGTTGATGATCTCGGAGAGGGCCGCGCAGTCGTTGGGAGCCTTGAAGAACGGATGCAGGGCCGAGAGCATCGAGAGCATTATCACCCCGGCAGCCCAGACATCCACCGCCGTGGTTTGGTGGGGATACCGCAACAGGACCTCGGGCGGCCGATATCCTGGAGTGCCAGCTCGCGAGGCGTGCATATCCTTCTTGGTGTTGTTTGTGTTGATCACATAGCCGTTTGGGTCCACATTGGGGCTGGTCAGGCGCAGGCGGTTCACCAGGCGCAACGTGTCCGCCTTCTGAGCGGCGACATCCTTCTTGGAGAGGTGGGCGCTGATCTGCTCCCGCAGCTTCTGCATGTTCGCCATCGGATCCACGGCGGGAGTGGCGACGCCACCGCCCAGGGCCCGCACTCGCCGATTCGCCATGTAGTCCTCCGCCTCGGTCTGGGCCGAGTTACCGTCCTGCTGGGCCCCGGTGCATCTGCTCTTCTCCATGTCCCTCATCAGGGCCGACACGGCGTGGGAGCTGAGCTCGTTCGATTGCATCACGGTGCCGTCCTCCGCTATCCGCTGGGCAAGGCCGAAGTCGCACAGCAGGAACTTGCCGGTCCGCCGGTTGTACAGGATGTTGCTCGGCTTTACGTCCCGGTGAATCACGTTGAACTTGTGGACGTGGCGCAGGGCTATCAGTAGGTTCCGCAGGTAGTCGCGCACCTCCTGCAGGCTAAGCTGCCGGTATATGTCGTGGAACCGGTCGTGGGTCATGTAGGGCATGACGAAGGCCACGTTGTCGTTGTACCGGATGCAGCAGTTGATTCCGATCACGTTGTCTACCCCGCCAATGCGGAACATGCACTCCAGCTCTCGCAGGATGCGCTCCGGGTGGTTGGTGGGGTTGTGGTGCTTGATGGCGAACCGCCGTCTCTGGGTCTCCACCAGGCTCCTCTCGCGCTGCAGGGTGCCCAGCAGCACGGTGCTGAAGGTGCCGCTTCCGATGCGGCAGTGCACGTCGAAGATCTTGCTTATCTCCGGAATGCTCTCCTTCAGGTCCTTGAGGGCCTCCTCGTTCTTGTCGCTGGCCTGCATGTTCTTCTGCTGCAGGGCTGTGAGCTCCTTTATGGCCGCCCGCCGGTTGATTTTGGCCAGTTTCTCGGAGAGATCTACGGTCGTTTTGGAGACTAGCTGCTGGTGCTGCTGCTGCTGCTGCACCGACTGGTGGGGACGACTCGAAACGGAGGACTGGATTCCCGAGCTAATCAAGTCGCGCCTGCCGTTAAAATACCGATTTATCAGCACCTCCTCTCGATCATCGTGCAGGGGGTTGGCTGCCCTCCTGGTCATCTGGCGGGTGGAGCGATTTCTGTGCGAGGTGCTCGTCGTCGTCGTTGTTGTTGTCGTCGTCGAGGTGCCGGCGGCGGAAATTCTCGTTCCGGATGACGGCCTGGCTGTGTTGGAAGCTCCAACACCCATGCTTCCCGTGGCGGGTATCTCCTGGTGGGGCGCCACTCGCATGGGGTAGTAGATCGATTGAGATTTGGGCATAGACGGCTGTGGGTGTTGCTGTCGCTGCTGCGAGGCCTTCTTGTCCATTTTGTCAATGAGAATTTTAGTAAACATTTGTGCGACCCATTTACAGCTGAAGGATATAAACAACGGGACACGAATTTTGCTTGCTCCCCGCGATCGGCTTCTGTCACTCGGCCTGGCACTGGTCCTTGGTCCTTTCAGTTTTTGGCCCTTGAAGTACGCCTCTTTAGTCCTGTTTCCTAGGGGGTGGAGCGCTCTTAACGTGACACGCGCGGAGCCGCGAAAAAACACAATAATTTCGGATGTATTCAGGGGGTTTTGTGTTCTAATTTTGTGCTAGAAAAATGCGAGTTACTAAATGGGGAATCGGGTACTAAGAAAACTATACGGATTTTAATTTTATATGGTGGAATTTTGACAAGAAAATCCAGTATTGTTGTGAGTGTTCGACTGGGAATTTAATTAAATACAAAAATCACACTTTGTAGAGCTTCTAGTCTTTTAAACCTCATATATTCATGGTAACTTACTCACTTACCGGCTTTTCATATTTCGCTTCAGCCACTTCTGCCAGTCCATTTATCTTGGTTTCTGCCCAAAAAACTTCCTTTCCAGGATAACCCGTCCAGATGTTGCCTCCGCCGAGTTTGATTGCCTGTACGGTGTCGCCACCTAGCGGCGGGCTAGTTGTTCCTGTGAATGCAATTTACCGTTACAGGTCCTGACACTAAAACTGTCCACCCCCGCCCAGACACATAGCCCGCCGAAAAAAAGGGCTAACAAAACCGTGTCAACATCAGCTGCCTGTCCACTTGTTTTTCACTTGATGCCCGAAGTTTTTTCCTGGCGGCAGTTGCCCTTATGGGCGTGGCTGGCTCCCAACTCCCTGACATTCATTTTTCGCCCCGCGTATTAGTTTCAGCCATTTGAACTGAAGTCGGCGCAATGAATGCATTAAAATATCGTTTTCTGAAAAGTTTTCAAATATTTTACCTTCCCAGGTCACACTGTAGAAAATAGTTTCAAGAACCATACTATTTTAATGTTATTAAGAGATCATTAGCTCAAGGATTTTTTCCAGTGCACTCGATGCTTATTAAATTTGTATAAATCAATGGCACCACTGCCAGTTAAAAGTGGCTCTTTAGAAAGCCATTAGCCTGTCGAAGAAACAAATGGCAATTGAATTTGTTCGCTCATTATGAAGGCTTCCGGGAAGGCGAGCGAGGAGAGTCCTCCAAGGAAGTCCCTTCTTCGGAGCAAAGTAATTGGCCAACTGGTTAGCTGGCATTTAAGAGCAGGAATTACAATTACCTAACGCCTTCTTCGGCGTTGTTTTCCTTGGATTTTCCCCAGCTCGGTCCTCCAGTTTATTCACTGCCGCGTCTCGGGCAGTCAACTGCAACTGGCTCCTCCGAAGTTTGCGCAAAACTATTGTCAATTGGGCTCGCTCCGTCCCAGCCAAATGCTCAAATTCTCAAATGGCCAAAACATAGCACAATGCAGCACAACACTTGGCTGCTTCCTCCTTCTGGGCACCACCATCCAGACCCCCCGGTGCCGGGGGCAGACTCCCGATGACCGAGTTTCCACCGGCGCCTTCCGCAGCGGAGAAACTTTCCCGGCCAAGTCAGTTGGGATTAGCTCTGATGGCCGAAACCGGTTGGCTGTGTGTGGGTGTTTGGCGGGAGGGCCGCTTCATCCAGGTTAGACAACTGCAAATTAAGCTCGACAAAACGATTTGCTTAGATTGCCGTGTACAAATAGGTTACGGCTTGGGGCTTGGGCTTGCGGTTTTCGAAATACCCCGGTAATGTGGCGATATAAAATGGAATTACATGGAACGAGTTTGCTAAGGTTCAGCCGGAGACTGCTAAACAGGCAAGTCATCGTAGTCATTTTCCGTCCCTTAGTATGTGAGTTGTGTTGAGTAATTAAAAGCCAATTATCAGGAAATGATAAGATTGTGACTATTTTACTCATAATGCGGAACTTTTATCATCATGTTCTATGTTCTAATTAGTCCTTTTTGATTCCAAGTTTGTCAGCTTCTGGTTAACCTTTTTATTACTTATTCAGAAGATTGAATTAAAAGACTTATATCCAGGGACTTCAATGGCATATGGAGTATGTGGGCTTTACATCGGAGCATTCTTGGTTCATCTCTTCAAAATAGGGCCTACTCACAGGACAGGAGACTAGTCTACCACTGGAACATTCGTAGTACTCATTGCAGCCGGAATGTAGGACTGCCATGTAGGATGCATACACATTGCTGCATCGGTTATATGGGCAGCTGTACAAGCTCGGCGATACGCACTTGCCCCACTCCGGTTTAAAGTGGGTCCCCATGCCACATTTGTTCCAGATCCCGATAGCAGTCTCACTTTCACAAACATAGTAACCGTAGCAGGTTATACCGTCAGTGATAAACCGCTTGATTGTTTCTGGATTTTCAGCAGCTGAAGCCCATCCAAACAAACAAGCGTCATGACTTTCATCTCCAACTTGGAAGATGTCGTCGTTGGGGCTGCTAGAACTTGCTGCATTTTAGCGCAAATGTCATCTATTGTGTCGCCGAGAGTCTGAGCACTGAGTAGGATCACGGCTCCCAAAATGATGGTCCTTCGCGCGCAATCTATAAAAAAACGATACAAAAGGATTGGTCAGAATAATGGTTTAGATTCCTGAGTTCGTACTTCTCATTTTACAAAAGCTGAAACCACTTTAACAACCGATTCAAACTCATCCCTTTTATATAACTTTTCGGCTTCTATCTATTAATTAAAAACTGTAAACTTTTAGATAACCGCTGAGGACAAGATGTTTTTCCAATTAAGCTTTTTAAAACAAGATAGCAAGATAGGCAACACGCTTACTATTTAATTAACACTTAATAGGTTGTATCTCTTGCTTTTGCTAGCTTCACCTTAATTTCTTAAAGTTTTCTCGGAACTCACGTGGCGTGTCTCGGCCGCTGCCTCCTGTGATGCCGACTCATATTTCACTTGACTAACTATCCCATTCCGAATGGCGGCCATCTAAGCAATTGCCGCCCACACGGCCACTCCCCTCCATAAACACTGGACCCATCCTGCCACCTTAATCCCCGCATTGGGCTCCTTTGTCTTGCATTTTGGCCAAACCACTCGCTCCCCTAACTCGCAACACGTTGCGGTTGAAAGGGGCATGTGGAGCATAGCTCCGAATGTGAAATGAAAGGGGCCTGCCGGAAAGGCGTCGGGAGAGGGGAGTGGCAGCGGAGGGGTGACAGCTCGGGGATGGTTTAGGCACTCGAAATCTTGTATGGGCCGAACACCCGTCGCGTTGCTTGTTGATTGTTTTGCCATTTTGCGGTTGCAATTGATGGCCCAGGTGGTGGGGAGCGTGGCTGGACTTTGCCAATGACCGCAGATCGGCGGGGGTTCTGGGTTCGGGGGTCCGAGGCATCCTGGCACTGGCAGGGGCGAAAAATGTGTTCCAGTCTTAAAGCCTACCAAAGTATCGTTTCAGCCACAGACGTGCCTCTGCGCCGAAATGAAAAACTAAAACTACGAAAATAGCCATTGGATAGGCACTTCTTTGGCTTGAATTTCGGTAACGTTACAATTCCGGTGAATAGGGCCGGATACGGGTGCCTGTCTGGGTCTGTTTTACTCCTGCCAGGTACTTCCTCTTTGTTCCTAGTGTCTGTCATTTCTATTGCTTCGGGTCTTTGGCAGGGTATCCTAAGTCCAACATGTCCTGATATCAAAAAGGATATTAAATTTCAATTATACGCCAAGTTATTTAGAATTTATTTACAAACTCTGTAATTAAATCATGTGATTGTCTTTAGAGTATTTTTGATAAGGGTATCTGGTGGTCAACAGCGAAATGCAAATCCAAAACTATTCCTCGTCCTGTGCCTTTTGTTTGAGGATGGCTGCCTTGCCTCAGCCTGAGGTAAGCCGAAGTGCAATTTAATTTCCCCGCCGATGATTGATGCTACCAGGTGGAGTCTTCAGTCCCCAGTCTGTCATGTTCGTCCCCTCCCACCTGCCACAAGGATAATTCCCCACAAATAGCTAACAAATTTTGCCTGCCAACGCACTGAGGTCTCCAGAAGGGGAAGCCGCAAACAGCAGCAAAGGGACACTTTTATCGCCGGCCAGGTTAACTTTTAAGCAGAGCAAAGCGAAGACCAAACAAGGACTTGCCAGCCAAAGAAGTCCTGCCAGAGGACTCTGCCGGAGATAAACAGATTTATTGTGCTTAAGGACGCACATTAAATAGGTCCGAGGAGCAGGGAGATGGAGCCCGGCTGAAAGTCGAAATTCCGAAAGCAAGTACAAGGACAACGATAAGGACTGCGAAACTGCCAGGACTGTTTATAGATTTTCGGAGTCTCCAATTAGCGCTTGGAAAAGCGGGGGAAAGCAGAGCCAAAGCGACGGAAATTAGGCGAATAAGAGGAGCACAAGGACATTGGCTGCAGTGTCCTGCTACGTTGCCTCAGACTAGAAATCGTAGCAGTTGGCAGAAGGATAAGCACTCGGGCTGCGAGACAAAATTAACCACAAATGAGGACAGCTCCGTGCGGTGCTTAGCGAAACTTTCGCCCATCGAAGTCGAAAGCAGGTGAAAAGGATGTCGCGACTTTGAAACGCTTGGGTGGCCAAGGATTTCAGTGGCTTGCAGGACAGCAACTTGCCACCACAAATGAGCTTAGTGGATGTTTCTTCCCAGCCACTCCAGGTCCGCAGGTGTTTTCCGCCTTAAGCTGCCAATGTCTTTATTGCTGCATGTTGGGCTAAATGAGACCTTATTGAATTGGCCAAAGGTACTGGAAAAGGGTGTCCTGGAGGCAATGCCAATTAGGCCGAGCTACCTTGATAATAATGGATAGAACCTACGCCTGATTAGCCATTATTTAAATACAAAGTTTAACTTAAAGCAGAGCTCCCAGTCTATTCTCTGGAAACTGCATTTCCTGCAGCCTTCATACCCGATGTCCGTCCTCACTCGGCTGCAACCTTCAGGCCACCTTTGGAGCCAACTAATAGCCGCAACGACGACGACTTTGTCACACTTCAGTTAACCGGCAGCCGGGGGAGACGCCCGCAACCACAACAACAATAACCATAAAAACAAATAACAGCTAGAAAGTTGTCAAGGAAAGAGTGCGGTACAGGGGATCGAAGCCAGGACCGAACTGCAATTTCCAGCACAAATCGAAGCTGCTGGCGTTGCTGTTGGCATTGCTTTTAAGCTTAGTTAAGAAGCACTTGGAAGAGCTTTTCCTAAAGCTGCACAAATGTCCTTGTGCTCGTCCTGCGCCTGTTGCCCACTTTTCCACACTTCCGTGGAAATTGTTGCTTCGCTGCACTTTATGCTTGTCCGAGTTGTCGTCGGAAATTGCTTATTTATTTGGCCTGGTCGCTCGGCCAACAAAGCCAAGTCAGCCCGAACAAAAAATACCTCGAATCGAGATCAAACATCTAATGGCATAATTCTCGGCGAGTCTCTCCCTGCGAGCGATTCCCTGATGAGTTTCCATGTCCGAAATACTCGGGCAATAAATTCTCCGCCGGAATTGGTTTGGTTTTTCACTGCACTTGCTGACTAGCTGGCTGACTGACTGACAACTTGTCGTTTGTTACTACAAAATTCAATGAATATTTTCTTGGCTGCCAACCAGAAAAAAAAAAATGCAGTCAATTTTATTGACTGCATTTTCCACATGAGATTTGCAGCTCCTCCCTGGGAGGAGCCACAAGTGAAAGTGCCGGAATGTATTTTGCATGCGCCCGGAACGAGGAAGCTGGGAAATGGATGGCTGCAGGTATTGTAAATTTTCCGGGCTTGTCAACTGCTTGCCTAGCCAGAGAGCTGGGCTCCAGGAATTTCTTTCAATTTTCCTTCCCCGATCCTAAATTCTTAATTGCAGGGTCGTTGGACTGGGAAATCCAGAGTGGCCTGCAAAAATTGTTTACACAAATATCAATAACAATAAATTGTAAATTGTAAATATAGGGCGGAAAACAGGGGAATACAAATTAATATATTTTCGAGAAACGAAAAACAATTTGCCTTTATAGCAGACTCCTCGGAGTCCGGAGCCGAGTGCCCACAACAATTTGTCTTGCTTAATCTCAGTTCATTAATTTAAAGTGCTACTTGCAGAAGCGCCTAGGAATTTTCCAACGTGGACGGTCAGAGAACCTCCTCCACCTCCTCCTGGCCCTGCAAATTGTCAAAAAGCATCTTTCTGGACGAATTTGCGGTTGGGTCTTCTTCGCAGGACATTTTGCGGTCCGGCCAAAGTTTCGCACACAGAATTTAGTTCCATTTGGCTAAGCATTTTGCAATCATTGGCAGCAGCCGCTCCGGGGATTAGGGTCAACGGGCTGTTGTTGTGTATTTAATAATTCATGAGCCATCTCTGTGGCTGACCTTCGCCACTTTCGGGGTCAATTTATCCTGGCCCCAGAGCCAGGCCATCTCTTCCGAGTCATCCGTCAGACGGAGTTCGCGTGGCAGGGCCCATATTTCTGGGCGGTTGATGTTGGATTTGTCAAAGTTTTCTAAGATTTCGATAAAGAGTTTTGACTACTAATGGGTCAGTTCTAGTTAAGGAACTAGACATAATTAAACTTACTAAAGAATTGATTCTTTACCGTACAAAGGCTACCCATAAAACTTTAAGGGTGACGCGAGAAGGCCGTTACTTATTTAGGGTTTCTTAAGGTCCCACTTGTACTCCATTGGATCATGAAGATTGCTGCGGCTGTAGATCCAGAATATACACAATGCACTCCAAGCACTTCGGGTCCAGCCGTGTTATTTGGGTTCATGGGAAAGTCTCTTAGCTGGTTGGTCTCTGTGGGTCTTCCAGTAGCGGTAACTGCTAGGAAGTAGAAGGTTACAATTTTTACATATTTGTAGAACTCAGATACAAGACCGTGATTTTTGCAATTAGTCCCATAGAACTACATAAGTATATCCATCCTCCTGTAGGATTAATATAAAAGCTTGTGCTCCTCACAACAGAATTTTATAATCTGCAAGTTCTTTTCAAGAATCTGTTCGGCTTCTTAGACAATATGAATACAAGATTTTTTCTAAAATCTGAATCTGGCTTTATTTTAAAGTACAAACACGCTATAATTTTTTTTTTTAAATGTTCTATTGGAAAATCACCTGAAAAAGCTCACCATAAAGTGTTGCAAAGTGAGTGATCCGAAAAATACCAAACCAACACCACACTAAAAAAAATACTAAACAGTATGACTATCGAAGGAACTATCGGTTTTGATCGTATAACTGAAGCCCTAAAAAGAAAGTTTTTATTTCCGGTTAAAAAAGATTCATGAAATACCGGAAACTAAACTATTTTATCATTTATGAAATATATGTTGGATCTTGTATTTCAGATTACATATTAATTATTTCATGATCAAAGTCTAGAAATTAGTTCCAAAGTCTGTAATTCTTTTGATTCCGCCATCTTATTTTTTCAAATTAATGAGGATCCGCTAGAGATTGGATACTGATCTATTAGAGACTCAGTCACTCCCGCAACTGCCCCGCAAACACATAGTCCTGCCACATACAGTTCGCTCCAACGAGCAAGGCTCCGGTGTCGGCTACTTGGGGGCTGCCAACGCCTTCAACATTCACGCTGTAAGATGTGCCACACCCCCTCCCAGCACAGTTCCGCCCCAACTGCCACCAGGTGATGGCAGCCGACCTGGGGTAACATTTTTTACGCGTCCTATTTGCAGCTTTCATGCTTCGACTGAGTATTCCAGCCGGCGGCGTTGAACGACGTCGCGAATGCATTTTTTTAGCTTTTCTATTGTGGGGGTGCGGCAGAGCAGTGGCGTGAAATGTTGGAGGCGTTGCAGGGTCGGCTGTTAGCTCAGTGGCTTTTTTAAACATGCTTTGCCTTCAGAGAAAGTACAACTTTAATTTAAATAACTTTAAAGTTCATATGAAGCCCAGATGTGTGTGGTAGACGCCCCAAAATCTTTGCTAAAATCTATCTGTAGTGTTACTTTTAGATAGGGTATAATGGCTATTCTGTAGCCTTGAAGACTTAAGCTTTTTCCCTTTTGTGTTGCGTTGGCTCCGGTGGAAAATATGGAAACTCTCGGCCCTCCAGCTGGCCCCTGCCACTGCCACGCCTATTGGCTGTGTCGTACCAGCCACCGCCCACCAACCATTGGCAACAGCAGCTACGGTAGCATAAATTTCCATTACCGTTGACAAATATTTACACATCGACCTCAATTCATATTCCTTTTGATGCTGTTGCTTTTAGTTTTGCCAGTTTGTGGAGAGAGGGGAGCGGTGGAATGGCGGGTGTTAGTGTGTCCTTTATGCAGTTTGCTGTTGCTGTAGCTGCCGCAG
This sequence comes from Drosophila monieri, assembly GCA_035047585.1. Lineage (NCBI taxonomy): Eukaryota > Metazoa > Arthropoda > Insecta > Diptera > Drosophilidae > Drosophila > Drosophila monieri. Next base: position 2,314,171 of record JAWNPJ010000079.1, on the reverse strand, counting down.
CAATTGCTGCTGGCTATTAAAAGCTGCATTTAGCAGTTCGCCCGCTCCATGTCTTTGCAAGCGCCACTCGTGCCTTGCGAAGCCCAGGTGGGTGGAACAGGAACTGGAAGTTCATTTTTACTGGCGCTGCTCTTTCGGCAGTAGGCCACTCCACAAACATCTACAAATCCAAACAGGCAGGTCAGAAAACCGATGAGAGAACAGCCGGATTACTCGAACAGGTAACTCTAAAATGTCCCGCGCCACGACTTGCATTCTGGCGGTGTTCGTGCTGCAAACCGTGAACCTTTCACGCTCGGAGTTGTACCGCAAACAGTTGACTATTTACGCCGAACCGGGTCGGCAGGAATGCTACTATCATCCGATAGCGGCCTCCGAAAATATCGAACTGCAATATGAAGTGATTCACGGGGGCCATGGAGAGCCCAACATCAATTTCAGACTTATGAATCCCAACAGAAATGTTCTGGTCGCAGAAACGAAGAGGGACAAAGGAAATCACAAGCTGGTGGCCTATGACACTGGGGCCTATCAGATCTGCTTCGACAATACCATAAGTACGTTCAACCAGAAGATAGTCAGCTTCACGATGGAGATAACCGCGGCAAACCGGAAGGAGGCGGAATTGCGGGAGCTTCGTAAGGAAATGCTTTTGGACTATCAATTCGACAAGGCCTACACTGAAATCGACGGCTTCATGAGCAAGATCCAACTCAACCTGATGAAGTCGCGCCAGACGCAGGACTTCATCCGGGCGCACGAGGCCAGGGACAGGAATCTGGCCGAGTCCAACTACGCCATGGTCAACAACTGGTCCTGGGCTCAATTCCTGGCCATGATTTTGGTGGGCTTGCTGCAGGTCTTCATGCTCCGAAGCATTTTCAGCACCAATGGGACTCTTTACCAGTTTTGGAAGCGCTTTTAACAGTCATTCGTAAATTTTGAATTAATATGTTGGATGTTTTGTCTACAAATAAAAGGAGCAAAAACATCCTGCCACCACTACATGCCCCGTACTCGTACCAGACATTTCCTAATTTCGCCGCTTCCTTCCAACAGCAATTGGCACTTTCCTTGTTTAATTTTTTCCCTCGCTTCTTTTTTAAGAAGCCCCCTTTAGCACGCCCTCCGCCGCAGCGCATTGCCGTAATTAACAACTGCGGCTCCCGGTTGCCATTGTTTACTCATCGCCATCCAGGCAGGCAGCCAGGCAGCGTCGCAGTCTTAATTACTCCCCGGCTGGCATTGCCACAGTTTCCCTCAGCCCCAGCGGCCTCCTGGGAACCCACTGACATAGTGGCTCACTTGGACTTGGAGCTAAACTGCTCCTGTGGCTGCTCCGGAGATCCAGGCTTGCGGGCGTGACCAGATGCGTTGACAGGACCCCTGCAAGGGCGCCTCTGTAACGGCGAAAGGTGCAAATTAAAGAACCACCTGTGCCCTCCGAGTGCCTCAGGGTGCTGGTTGGCAAATGGCTTCTAAAAAAAATTCAAGATCAAAAAGTATTTAACATAAAAGAGCAAAGACAGAGACTAAAAACTCTTTATTTATTTAAAAAAAAATTGAAAAATTAAACAGCAAGTAATTCCGATAAAAAAAAATTAAGAGCTTGACAACAAACACAGTAAAGCCATCAGTAGACTTTAAAAGAAAAAAATTAAATAAAAATTAGCCGCCAAATGAATTGCATTGTAACTCCCAAGATTAAGAAGAAACAAAACAAGGGTCCATATGATCTTTAAAAGAAGGAATAAAAAAAAAAAAGTATAAAATTAAGGATAAAGTAATGGCAGTAAAGAAAGAAGCGAGGACATTGAGATCGACCCTGTTCAGTAATGTTGTTTATTGATCAGTTAGCTGATCAGTTTATTTTTAAACAGTAGAATATGGATCTTTAAATTAATAAATGAAAAACATAAAAAAAGAAATATATATTAAATCAAAATTAGATCCTCAGTTTATTTCGTTTAAGCATACAAGATTAAACAGAGACAAAACAAGGTTCCATATTATCTTTAAAATAATAATTCAAATTATAAAATATTTAACATAAAAGAATGAAATAAAAACAGAGCCCACACTTAACGCAGTTGTAATTTCCCATGAGAGAAAGAAAAATTAAAATGAAAGTTTATTAATGCTGATACATAAAGAACAGGAGATTAATACAGTTCAGTTATATTCAGGCCACCAGTAGGCTTCAAAATAAATATATTAAATAAAAAAGAGCGGCTCAGTTATTTATGTTTAAGCATACAAGATTAAAAAGAAACAAAACAAGGGTCCAGTTCAAAATAAAATAATTTAATATTTAATAAAAAAAAAGAAGAAAAGAAGCTGGCTGGAGCGCACAACCAATAAAAAAAAATTGTATAATTAATATTTTAAAATAACAGCTTAAGTAATTAAAAGAAAAACAAGCAATGTTGCTTTAGTGCCTATCGAGTCCTTAAAATCCAACCACAACATCATCAACCACAGAAATCAAATGAAAAATAGAAAATAAAAAATAATAATTAAATAAAATAAAAGAGAAAAAAGTCGGAGTTAAGCATGGTACCTCTACGAAGCCAGCTTCCGAATGAAAAAATCTAATGTGCACCCAGTATTTATAGGAAAAAGTTCTGAAATATTTCCAAGGCATGCTACGATTTCAAATTTTTGCTCTTGTTTATGGAACCTTTTTTTATGATTTCCCATCCCTAAGTATTATTTGAGGGCTTCATTATAGCCCCTTACCTTCCTTAAAGTTGAATTTTCACATAATTAGGATTCTTTAAATGCATTTTAATAGCTGCAAAAAAGGGCTTCCGCCGAACAACTTTAACTTAATTGTTACGCTTTCTTCTGTGGGGGATTTAAGAGTGTCACTCATTCCTACCCATTACGTCTGGCGACTACGCCTCTGTCCATCGCAGGCTCTGTTCCTGTCACCCCGGGAATCCATTCATAAAAAAGACGAAATGAAGCTTCATGCATGTTTATATCCCGGGCATTTAACGCTCTTACGAACGGCATTTCCCCGCCAGTTTTATGTTACTTTTAAGTGGCTTTTTAAAGCCCGGAGGCATCACCTCCAGAAGGTGGAGCCGCAGATCGTTTATCAGCTTCGGCGAGGATACGCAAAAGAAAAGCCCAGGCCCATCGGCCACCATGTTAATTTCATTACAACTACTGCAAGGGCTGCCGACTCGTAAAAAACGACATTTAATTGCAGCTGCCAAACGATGCAAGGGCGGTGTGAGCCATTTTAACGATCAAATTATGGCCGGGAAGGAGTTGGCCGCAACACCGCCCAAAGCCGCCCAAAAGAAGTCACAATTGCAAGCTGGCTGGCAGGCAAATATGCCGGCCAGATAATGTCCTGTCCGTTTACCCATGGCGCCAGCTGTCATCATCCTTTAGCTGGCAATTCTCGTTCCTCTTGCTTAATGAGTGTAGCCAAGTCTTAAATATAAACTTGTTCTTTAATTTTTCCAAACATTGCGTTTATCAGTACAAGAAGCTCCCGAGCATAATTGAAAAACTAAATCGCCTTATTCCCCCTAAACCTAATAGAATACAAATGCATCTTTTAAAAACCATGTGAAAGAAAAAAGCCATTGACAAAGTTTAAGTGATTTAAGTGATTAAAATATATTTAAGAAATTACTCTGGACTCCCTAAAAGTCTGTGGCACCAACATAGTTGATGAAAAGGCCACAAGGCCAGGCTAAGGTATGGAGTCATAAGCATCTGAATATGTAAAAAATAATTTGGCTTAGAGCAGAAACTATGAATAGAACTGATGACATCAGTAAAACGAACTACGTGTTTAGTCAGATTATGTTTTGTGGCTCTATTGCAAATGTCTTTCAAAGCAGAGCCATTAATTTAATTCGCCTTTGATAAATTGAAAATAAAGGGATGTGTGTGATTTGAAGGGAACACTTATTGAAAGGAATATTCGACGTAGCGCACACATTGCTTCTCACATAAATAATATTCCTACAACAGACAACTGAACACTTTTAAAATAATTTTATTATATTCACAAGGTCCTGGATGACCAGCAGGACATATCTCGGCCAAGATTCATCCGATCCTTGAGCGGAATACCTTAATAGACTCGTGGATCGATCCTGCTTCAACCTGCATCAAAATATCGGATCACAATTTTCGATCGATTTTTCATCCATTTTTCTGGTGGAGCTCCCACCAAAACCTGGGTGGAGCATGGGGTGTGGAAGTAAGACCCCCTGCGATGGCCATATCTCGGCCAATATTCATCCGATCCTTGAGCGGAATACCTTTATAGACTCGTGGATCGATCCTGCTTCAACCTGCATCAAAATATCGGATCACAATTTTCGATCGATTTTTCATCCATTTTTCTGGTGGAGCTCCCACCAAAACCTGGGTGGAGCATGGGGTGTGGAAGTAAGACCCCCTGCGATGGCCATATCTCGGCCAATATTCATCCGATCCTTGAGCGGAATACCTTAAAAGACTCGTGGATCGATCCTGCTTCAATCTGCATCAAAATCTCGGATCACAATTTTCGATCGATTTTTCATCCATTTTTCTGGTGGAGCTCCCACCAAAATCTGGGTGGAGCATGGGGTGTGGAAATAAGACCCCCTGCGATGGCCATATCTCGGCCAATATTCATCCGATCCTTGAGCGGAATACCTTAATAGACTCGTAGATCGATCCTGCTTCAACCTGCATCAAAATATCGGATCACAATTTTCGATCGATTTTTCATCCATTTTTCTGGTGGAGCTCCCACCAAAACCTGGGTGGAGCATGGGGTGTGGAAGTAAGACCCCCTGCGATGGCCATATCTCGGCCAATATTCATCCGATCCTTGAGCGGAATACCTTAAAAGACTCGTGGATCGATCCTGCTTCAATCTGCATCAAAATATCGGATCACAATTTTCGATCGATTTTTCATTCATTTTTCTGGTGGAGCTCCCACCAAAACCTGGGTGGAGCATGGGGTGTGGAAATAAGACCCCCTGCGATGGCCATATCTCGGCCAATATTCATCCGATCCTTGAGCGGAATACCTTAATAGACTCGTGGATCGATCCTGCTTCAACCTGCATCAAAATATCGGATCACAATTTTCGATCGATTTTTCATCCATTTTTCTGGTGGAGCTCCCACCAAAACCTGGGTGGAGCATGGGGTGTGGAAGTAAGACCCCCTGCGATGGCCATATCTCGGCCAATATTCATCCGATCCTTGAGCGGAATACCTTAAAAGACTCGTGGATCGATCCTGCTTCAATCTGCATAAAAATCTCGGATCACAATTTTCGATCGATTTTTCATCCATTTTTCTGGTGGAGCTCCCACCAAAACCTGGGTGGAGCATGGGGTGTGGAAATAAGACCCCCTGCGATGGCCATATCTCGGCCAATATTCATCCGATCCTTGAGCGGAATACCTTAATAGACTCGTGGATCGATCCTGCTTCAATCTGCAACAAAATATCGGATCACAATTTTCGATCGATTTTTCATTCATTTTTCTGGTGGAGCTCCCACCAAAACCTGGGTGGAGCATGGGGTGTGGAAATAGGACCCCCTGCGATGGCCATATCTCGGCCAATATTCATCCGATCCTTGAGCGGAATACCTTAATAGACTCGTGGATCGATCCTGCTTCAATCTGCATCAAAATATCGGATCACAATTTTCGATCGATTTTTCATCCATTTTTCTGGTGGAGCTCCCACCAAAACCTGGGTGGAGCATGGGGTGTGGAAATAAGACCCCCTGCGATGGCCATATCTCGGCCAATATTCATCCGATCCGTGAGCGGAATACCTTAAAAGACTCGTGGATCGATCCTGCTTCAATCTGCATAAAAATCTCGGATCACAATTTTCGATCGATTTTTCATCCATTTTTCTGGTGGAGCTCCCACCAAAACCTGGGTGGAGCATGGGGTGTGGAAATAAGACCCCCTGCGATGGCCATATCTCGGCCAATATTCATCCGATCCTTGAGCGGAATACCTTAATAGACTCGTGGATCGATCCTGCTTCAATCTGCATCAAAATCTCGGATCACAATTTTCGATCGATTTTTCATCCATTTTTCTGGTGGAGCTCCCACCAAAACCTGGGTGGAGCATGGGGTGTGGAAATAAGACCCCCTGCGATGGCCATATCTCGGCCAATATTCATCCGATCCGTGAGCGGAATACCTTAAAAGACTCGTGGATCGATCCTGCTTCAATCTGCATCAAAATATCGGATCACAATTTTCGATCGATTTTTCATCCATTTTTCTGGTGGAGCTCCCACCAAAACCTGGGTGGAGCATGGGGTGTGGAAATAAGACCCCCTGCGATGGCCATATCTCGGCCAATATTCATCCGATCCTTGAGCGGAATACCTTAATAGACTCGTGGATCGATCCTGCTTCAACCTGCATCAAAATCTCGGATCACAATTTTCGATCGATTTTTCATCCATTTTTCTGGTGGAGCTCCCACCAAAACCTGGGTGGAGCATGGGGTGTGGAAATAAGACCCCCTGCGATGGCCATATCTCGGCCAATATTCATCCGATCCTTGAGCGGAATACCTTAATATAATCGTGGATCGATCCTGCTTCAATCTGCATCAAAATATCGGATCACAATTTTCGATCGATTTTTCATTCATTTTTCTGGTGGAGCTCCCACCAAAATCTGGGTGGAGCATGGGGTGTGGAAATAAGACCCCCTGCGATGGCCATATCTCGGCCAATATTCATCCGATCCTTGAGCGGAATACCTTAAAAGACTCGTGGATCGATCCCGCTTTAATCTGCATCAAAATATCGGATCACAATTTTCCATAGATTTTTCATCCATTTTGCTGGTGGAGCTCCCACTAAAATCTGGGTTGTGGAAATAAGAGCCCCTGCGATGGCCATATCTTGCCCAATACTTATCCGATCTTTGAGCGAAATGAATATGTTTTTGGATAATCTTAAATTTTCGTATCTACTTTGGGCACCTACTTTATCGCAGGAGCTATTTTGTGTCCTTCTGGCGCAAGTCTTCTGCTTGGCCTCCATTCCCAAAGGCAGTCCCATTACGAATGCAAGGTGTGCGCACATAAGAAGGACGAACAGGAACAGGACTAGTTCATTATGCATGACAACTGACATATCAAGACATATGGTGGAAGCTGGCACGAACTGAAACCTTCGGACGGCCAACATTCCATCTCCCACTGCCCTTCGCTCATATATCCTTTTATTTTAGGGGGCGTTTTAATTGCAAACTGGCACACAATGAACATTTTCGAGCTGCCTTGGCAGTTGCCTCTAATATGGCCTTCTGACCGAGCGCCATGGCCAAGCCATTAGGGGCGGTCAAGTGGCTGGCACGCCCACCCCACCGCCGCCCATCAGCACCCCTTCTGCCAACAATCAAGCGTACAAATTGGGTTACTGCTCAACTGTCTGGTTAATGGCTACAATGACACAATTAATTGCATGTTGGCGGCCATTTCATCCGGCACTCGAGAGCCTCAGCTGCCTCGGTTGCCTTTGCTGCCACCGCTGCCAGCATGAATTAAGTTTTGCGCAAAATTTAATATGCGGCAAATGCTAAAAATAAATTACTAATTAGTTTGGGGACTCTGCCACTCGTTCAAGGCGGCCCTGTCACTGACACTGCCAATATTGTAGGAAATGGTGCTACGGGCGAGGCGGTTTTGGGCGCCTAGAAAGTTACTTTGTTCAATGAGAGTAATAATAAACGTCTATGTTTTCCATAAGGTAATATTTATTCCAAAAATGAAGATAAAGTAGAACAGAGAATGCTGAAAAGTGTTTATAGGTTGTGTAGTTTCCATATTTAAGTTTTCATTTTAAACTCAGAAGCCTTCTCATTTTTCCAGTGAAAGCTGTTAATAATTTTTCTTTTTCTCCGCCGCCACACATTCCTTGCCCCCCAGGGATTACTCACATTGTCCTTTAGCCTTTTCCCAGATCAGCCGGCGCCAGAGTGTCCTGTCCCGGGTCAAAGCATACTTCCTGCGATTGTGTTTTGCCGGTTAAAGGAAGCTGATGCAGAGCAGAACGCTTTAAACTGTAAAAAGCTTTCGCCCTCCGTTCGAGTCCTCCGCCTCATCCACGTCCCTGCGAAGGGAAACTTTGGCAGCAAAAGGCAGCTCATAACAATGAAAATGTGCACGCTTTGGCAATTATGTGAGTGAGCCAATACATGTGCACATATGACGCGCACTGACACACACAGCCATACCTATCCTTTGGCAAATTAACCCACTTTTGCCATCCAATGTTTTTTTAGCTGCGTCTGCAGTTGTACAATTTTCATTTTCATTTCGTTTTATGGAAAATGTTTTCTGGCCCTTTTTGCTTTCTAAACCTCCTTTTCAAAGGTTGCCAACTTTTGTTTCGTCTCCTCCGAGATCGAGTAGGGCTTTATCTTGGCTTGGAGCCACTCGATACTTTTTATTTTTTTCGTAAGCCCTCGAAAAAGTACCAGCAGTACAGTCGCTTCTGGTGGTAAAGTGCATTTCTGTGTTGAGTGATTTTTCGTTCCATATATTTCTGCTTTACGACTAGCTTAACTTGTAATATGCAAAAGAATTCCTGCACGCAAATGCATTAGGGCTTTTTATTTCTTCGCCATGAATATGCAACTTTGGCCGGTCACTCAAGGAGAATTTGCATTTTCCGAAAACGACCGAAACAAAATTGCTGCCCGGCACGAACGTGACAAAAAATAATAAAAACGGTAGCGGGGACCTCAACTGGTGGCTCATTAAAATGCTTTTGAGTCGCCAAAGTCAAGTTGCTAATGGTGCGCCTTAAAACGCATCGAGGGGGGCTAATGCGTTGCACTCGACAGAGGTTGCCGCAGGTCCAGGCAGTGACCAAAGTCAGCGGTTCGCACGACTGAGCCCCGACCAAATTACACTGGCCATAAAAACGGGCTCAAAGTGTGTGCATCTGTGTGGTGCGTGTCTTTGTTAGCCATCGCGCTTGGGGCTATGTTGGCCGAAAACGGGGCCGACCGCAGATAGTATAATGAGCTCGAAGGAGGTGAGAGAAAAGCGCTGAAATGTTTGCAAGGCTTGCTATATCATCCACAGGATATAGAAACTGTTATCTCCATTATATTCTTGAATGACTTAATTAGTATATATTTTTTGGCTTTAATAAATCTTGTAATTCGAGGAAAAAATCCAACTCTTATTATTCAGAGCTATCCCTTCGATCGATTTGGAATTTTAATTTCAATGCTCTTTCACACCCGAACTCCTTCGCGCCCTTATCTCCAAAAGGACAATGTAATGCCTCCCCGCGGAACTATTCTTCCTGTCTGGGTCCTTCGCCATCCTGTCCCTAATGCGTAAATGCCTAATGAATCGCGTCCCAGCCGAAAAACGAAACGAACTTTTCGAACTGGGATGAAGCCATTTTACATAGGGACGCCCATTTTTCCACCCGGAATAGCGCGGAAAGCGCTACAAGCCAGGCGACAAGGCTGAAGCAAGGCGAGGACAATAACGACAGCGACAAGGACAAGCCAGCAGCGGCAAGGATGCAAGATGCAAGGATGCAGCCGCCCAGTGACAATAATTTAATTTAATGTGTTTGCATGCAGCGGCAACAGCAGCAACAACAAAGGCAATCTTAACAGCCGAGGAGGATGCCGTTCTGGGGGCCGCAAGATAACTCACAATTTGTGGCCGCCGCAACAGCAACCATCCAACCAGCCAACTTGCAACTCGCGCCTTGCAACGCACGACCAAAGGCGAAATTTATGTCGGCTTCCGTTTCCCACTCTGGGTACTCGCGGTGCTGGTGCTGGCTGTGGGCGGGAAGGCGGGAGGGACATTTCATGCTGAAATTATTAGTGTAAACATTTTGCATTTAATTAATAATGCGCCAGGAGAAGCTGCGCTGACAGCCAGTGGCCACAAAAGTATGCAACTTGGGGCAACTTCGTAGCCAGTAATGCGATAATAATGAGTCATCGAGCAAAGTGAGAAAGCAATAAGCGATTAAACCTTAAATCAATATATTAAAACACTACAATTCCAAGAAAGCAGAGCACCGAAGGGTTCATGGTTGCTGGAACAAAGCCTACCCCAATAAAAACCCAATTGATTGGGGCTCTGGAACACAAAATCCATCCTCGAACTCGCTCCAACTCGGCCTTCTTTTCTTATGGGAAGGCATAAATTGTCTGGACGTTTCTAGACATCATAATAAAAAGCCTAATAAATATGAGACAACAACAAACAAACGGATAGAAATCAAAATAAGCTTTCGGCAGGACGAAGGACTCGCTTAAAGCTCGGGGTTGTTGAAAACCGAAGGGGGCAGGCAGTCACAGTGGCTAAGAGGGAGGCAGCACAAATGCGGAGTAATGAGCATAAAAATGCTAACAGAGCCACAAAGGAAACCAGGGACGGGGCTGAAAAGTGTTCGGTGGTCGGGGTAACGGGGGAAGGTGCCAAGACGACCGTAAATCTTTTTGTGGCGCTTTCAAGGTAAAATAACAATTTAAGTTTATTACTGGATAAGAGACAGCAGTGAGGAAAAGTTTCTCTGTTCGCTTGTGGTTCGCATAAAAAAAAAACCCCGCTGACCACAACAATGGGAGCGGGATGGGAAATCGTCCTGTCCTCTGACACGAGCAAGCACACACATTGAAACTATGATATATGACAGAGAGGACTGTGCGTCAGTTGCCAGGACAGCCGTGAGGATTTCTTCGTCCTGCTTACTTTCCATTTGGCGCGCAAGGAAAGTTTTTCCGCTCGCCCTGCCCCAGCCGAGTGTGGGAAGTAAAGTAAAGATGCTGAGGAAGTCTCGCAATCGCGCTTTTATGTAGATTATCGCAGTTGTTGCTTTGTATCTTTTTTAGCAATCTACAGTATCTGCTTTTACGGCGTAACACGATACATATTGTATGTTTCTGCCGAGAGTCAGAGGTTCTAGAATCCAGAACAATATTCCCTCCGATTGTGAGCTTGCAATGCCCAGAGGTCCTTGTTTCATCAAGGATAATCAACATTAAACAATACTCCACATTTTCTCTTACAGTTTTATTGCCTTATATCGTAAAGGAATACTAGATTTTTCTCCGTGTAATGTCAAGACACCTGGCGTTGGCCGCTTCCTTTTTGGCAGGCTCCAAATGGAGTGGCATGAAGCGGTGTGGGGCCAGAAGGGGGCGACGAGGCGCGGTGTGAGACAAACATGTGCGCCACTTAATGGCCAGAAACAGTTCAAGGAAGTGGAGCAGCAGACGGCTCGGCTGGCTCGGCTAGCTCGACTGACTCGGCTGGATGGCTCTGCCACTTTGACAGAGTGCCCCATGGACGGGGGCCTGGATTCCGGATACTGCGGCAGCCCGCCTCTCACCCCGCCTTCACTCTGCTCGGTGCCCTGTGGCAAATCACAATTCGATTGTCTCTACGTGTCACTTACAGGACACGGGGGCTGCATTTAGGCAGCGTCCTTCCATTATACAATCAAGGTGGCACCTCCCAATTTTTCCTCCCATTACTCCCCGACACTGCCGCCCCTCCACCCCCCCAGTGCCCTGGCACTCTCCTTTTCCAGCCCAAACAAAACAGTTAATGGCTTGCAAGTTGAAACAAGTGTTTGGGGCGCCCCACGTCTGCGTGCCCCACTGATTTTTCAGGCTTTATATCAGTTTTAATGCCCTGGCCTCGGCCACTGCTCTGCTCCGTGGCTGCCGTTCATGTGGTTTAATTAGCGCTGTCTGCCACTCAGCCATGTGGACAAATTTGTCCGTTGGCCAGCGTGGGGCATTAGGCCACCTTTTCATTTCGGCCAGGCTAGGCATCCTGGATCGGGCTTCATTGATTAACCTCCTAGGCCACTGTGATTAGGTATTTGTGAATCTGCCCTTGTGATTAGCTCAGCGTGTAACACTTTTACCGTCTAAAGGACCAAAAAATATATGTCTTTACTATGGTATGGTATGGTAAAGTAGATGGAAAAAGAGGTCCTTTATCAGGAATATAATTCACAGCTTCTGAACTATAAATTTCTATTAGAACTAGAACCATAGATAATATGATAAAAAAATACCAATAATTACTCTGATAGCCAAAACCGTTTAAAATTTAAATCAAACTACACAACATGGTCAACAAAGTGCAACACAGTCTGGCCGAAAGCTGTTCGAAAGCTCTCTCCGAATTCTCTCTGTTGAGGACGCTGAATGTGGGCTGCAAGCTCCTGCCGACTCTCTGCCACTTATAACTTTCTCTTAGGCGGAAAGCACATCCTGGAAAGCTCTCGCAGGGATGCTGTAATAGGCAGAAGATTGCTGCCAGCATCCTCGGAATTCTGCTGGCACTCCGGGCCGCTTCGTTCGCTCCTTTCTGCTGACTTTTTTCGTTCGGCCTCGTCGGTTTTGGCCAAATGCCTTGTAGTAGGTCCTGCCATCCTCGACGGCTGGCTAGTTAACCGCGGCGATTCAGTCAAGCTCCAGCCTCCGTTCACAGAGGAGCCGATGCTGCTGCGTTCTCCCCAGATTCCAGAGTCGAGCACCGCGTTCGCATCGCATCGCATCGCGTCCGTGTGCGTGAGCGTGTGTGAGTGTGTCAGTGGGTGAACACAGTGCGTATGAGATACTTTTCGGTGGCCGAGTCCTCCCAAAGCGAACCGGTGGAACTTTAATTGTTCAGCTGCCAGCAGGGCCAAGTAAACAAAGTGAAAACGATTCAAAAAAAAAAAAAAAACTCGGTCAGAGGATTTAAATTACAAAAACCAATTAATATTGAATAATCAGAGCTACACAGCATATGCTAAGGCCAAAAAAAGACAAGGCAGTCGCTAAAAAGTAAGCAGAGTTGTGAAACCCCAATATATGCCCTAAAATGAAAATAATTGAAAATAGATATTCAACTTAACAAGCAGTGGGCTTCAAAAAATTTATTTGTGCCATTAATTGTGGAAAAAAAACCCTCGCAAAATTTATTTTTTAAATCCAAAGAACTTTCTCCAAACTTTCTTTGCAAACAAAAAAAATTTAATAAATCAACAAACAAAGTTACATTTTCCTAAACTTATTCACAATGAAATCAGCTCTTATTTTGGATTTTTTTTTTAGCCGCTCAGCCCAAAGCCAAAAAATGACAAAAAATTGAAAACAACCTGGCCCGGTGCTTGGGGAAGAATTTTATTGATGGATTTTCTCCGGCAGCGAATTTTTCGCAGCAGAAGCTCTTCCATTTACAAGCAACCAAATAGTTGGCATAGTTTTTTGCTCTAAATGCCGAGCGACGGCCATAAAAACATATTGGCAACATTTCAAACTCGCCAAAGTTCTTTTACCTTTGGCCCAGTGCTGAACCCAAAACAACAGCACACAAACAAGCAAACAAACTGGCGAAGACTGGCAAACAAAAACCATTTCGGCCAATAAATCATTGAGCAGCAACAAAAACTGAGGCGAAACTGTGAAGAAGACGAAACTTTGCTTGTTTTTCAATATTTTTCCTTTCGATTGCAAAGGAAGTGCGAGCGGGAAAAGTTTGGGGAAGCGGCAGGAATTAGTTTTGGAATATTGCTGGACAACCTGTCGTATGAGCAATGTCGATTGGGCTCCGCTCCGAAAATAGTGTTCATTGTTGTGAGAAACTATTTGTTTTGATATTTTTCGGTGCATCATGCAAATTGTCTGTAATTGAACGCAATTCGGAATGGTTTATGTGAAGCGATTTGGTTTTCGGGCTGAAACCTAATCCCAGCATCGTTTTAGAGCTGCCTCCTGAGATAAATCAAATCGCAGGCCCGTTTACCTAATCGCAACACATTCGCAAAGCCATCTGGACCGAAATCCCAAAGTGGCCAACAGACACCAGACGCCCTGCAGGATATTTGAACTGGGCTCTCAAAATCTTCGGCCATCCAGCCAGGCAGCCCCTCTCATCAACTTAAATTGTGGGAAATTAATCAAGTTGAAAAGGTTTCTTCTGGTCTTCTGGCAGGTCTGGTTCTGGGAAGACGCCACAAAAGATTGCGCCTCAGGTTCGGGCGGTTGCCTTTTGTTTTCTTTTATTGTTATGGCCTGCGAGTCTGGCTCTGACTCGCAAGACAAGTCAACATGCGAAGGGCAAACCTTTTTTGCTGTTGCCGAAAAACCTTTGCTTTGCATTCATGCGGAAATTAAAGCTAATGCACAGGAAGAAAATATTGGGGAATAGAAACAATCAAGTAGATTTACTTGATTTTACTATTTAGATTCTCTTACTTGAATTCCCGAAAAGTTTTAAGGATCTTCTGTGGAGAACAAATCCTACTTTCATAATTAGTTCTTGTGATTTTTATTAAAAGATATGACAGTTATACATTTTATTTCTTAGCTCACCTTGTCTCAGATTTAAATTTAATTATTGATTTATTCTTTTCTCTACTTAATCTTAAATCTTAATATCATTTTTTCATTCGTGTATGAGTGTTACAAGATATATACATGTATAGGGACCGATGGGCGTTTTCTCACCCTGCTAAAATTGAAATTGCGTTTTCCACCGCCTCGGGCCTTCAGTTCATGTACAAACACACACACACTGACAGGACACGTGTAACACTTTCTGCAAAGGCAAGGAAGGACCTTAAAGCGAGCCTTAAACGCTGCTGCTCGAGAGTTTCAGTTACATTTTTTTCGCCTTTCTGGGTCAACGCCTGGTTGACATTTTTGCCCCGGCGCAGAGTTCATGGAAACCCTTTTTTAATTAATACAGTCTGCACCTTCTCCGCCCCTCTCCAGTGGAAACCTCATTAAAATGCGTTCGAAAATGAGACCGCAGACTGGGGACATTTTGTGTTTGTGCAGCTCTCGTCCTGGCGGCTTTAAAAGCAGCAAAATCATAAAACGACAGTTGATGAATTTTTATTATCTGGGCTTTGGCTCGCTAGCGCTTCTCGCGCTCGCTTCTCCGAAGCCACGCAGGTATTTAAAATAATTTAATTAATTAGCGACATCTCTTTGACACTCGGAAATATGTCAACGGATCTGAAAAGCTAATGAATAATTGCGCCTGAATGGAAACTAATTAGTTCGGGCAGCAGTGCAAAGGGCCCATAAACGATTGAAGGGTTGGCTGATTGAATACAAGCAGCTTGTGGAGCCTAGAAAATATTAAAATATTATATATATCTCTTCGAGTAGACTCTCATGTGCACAGTCGCCAATAAACCAAAATAATAATCCGACCAAAGGATTTTGACATGCATTTCAGTCATGCCGCTGCAGATTATTATTTCATTGAGTCTTAACCGGGACTAATTGCCGGATCGGCCCGGCAGTTTGACTTTGATTCGGAAATATTGAGCATCAATAAATTAATTTGAGGATTCTCCCGCAATATACAAACTCAATTTATTTGAATCGAAAACGCCCTGGCAAATATTGAATTTAAGCAGAATACGTTCTGCTCTTAATCCCCATTACATTCGCCATTATTCCGGGCCATAAAGAAACACAAGTGCATATAATATTTTTGCGTCGCTCGAAAATGTTCGAATAAACCATTTAACGTTTCTCCTTAAACATTTGCGTTGCCAGAAAACCATCAAAAATAAATGAAGCATAAATGCCAAGAGCACACAAAAAATGGAAGAAATACGTTGAGACTGAGGAGTTGCGGAGTGTGTTGTGTTGACGAGGGGCGAAGTGATTTAATTTTTCTGTAATTTTCTTTATGGTCGTTTTTTTCGGCTCGAAATCTCCGAAGGACATGCACGGAGGCCCGGGTGAAGTAAATAGGTTTGGCGAGGAATTAGAAACACGGAGCGCCATTTGGCGGCAAAAATAACCGGAAGGAATTATAGCGGGCCTCGCCGTCCCTCCTCTCTATCGCCGGCATCCGCGAGGAGGAAATTAAATGTTTTACTGTCTGCGGTGAGATGAGAATACAATTATAATTTCATGCAGGCGACAGCAGGAACAAGTCCTTGGAACGAAATCAACGAAAATGGAAAACATTTTCTGATTTTTTGCATAAATGTGTGTGTAGGTGGGTTTGGGTGTGGGAGTGGGGGTGTTAATGCGGAGCTGCAGTTTCGTTATATAGAGTCGCTTTCATGTGCCAGCCAGGCAGTGTCCTGTTAAGAGGATCAGCATGGCGAAAACGGAAGAAAGCGGCAAAATGGAGAACGAGGCGACGCGGTGTGAGGGACTGTAATGCGGAAGTTGGGAAATTAAGTAAAAGGCGAGGCTCAAAAAGCTTTGAATTAAATTAAAAAGGAAATTAAACGATACTTGGTGGGTAAAGGGTCTGGTTTTGAATGCTCAGCCCGACCAAAAATGAACATGCATGTCGAAAACTGTTTTATTTATTTCATCGCATAGAAACTTTCTGAGGCAAATGTATTTTTCTAACAAAATTTTTCCCTTTCTTCCATTTCTTCGCTCCCCTGACTGGATGCCACGCCGAAACAGAAGCCTCAACATCAACCGGAAATCAACGAAATTGTCGTCACTCCAATCAAGTGGAAATTTGATTAAAAAAAACGTGAGGAGGAGTGAAAACCCCAAAACGAAAAAAATAGAAAGGACGGGAAACGAAAATTTGATAAATTTCAAAAAGGACGAAGGCAATGGACGAGTTTGAAAAGGAAGCGTCGAGAAAATAGAGAGGGACGACAGTGCGAGTGTATGAAAAGGTAGAGTACCAGAGGAAATCAACACGCACTCACATGAGCGAGTTTGTTGCACGGGCCCACCAAAAAACATTAAAAATCAGCGGAGCGTAAAACTTACACAATCCTTGCAACAAAAAATCCACGTGGCTGAAAAAGGAGCAGAAATTTGAAGCAAATGGGAGCTATAATAAAAATAAAAACAAGGCGAGTGGAGTAACCAAGTGAGAGAACAATTTTTAGTGGAAAAAAATTAAAAGATTTCGCTCGGAAAAATGCGAAAAAATAAGGCTGAGCTCCACCCAACGCCACTACATTGAGAAGGACGAAGCAGCTGACGGTCAGGACACATAAACGTCTTTTTCTTGCCTAATACGCTCTCCTTTGGGGTAGAGCACGAAATTAAGTGCAGATTATCAGAAGATTATATTTTAATAGCATTTCAAGCTGTTTCCTTTCGCCAACAAAGAGCAGACAGGGCAGCTAGGACCTCGCCGCACCAGAAACAAGAAAGGGAACTGAGCAGCGAAGACTGACCCGAGTGTGTGTGTTCTACAAGTGCGGCTTATTGCATGATTACCGTCAAGATTTTTTGCGAGCCTCCGTTTGCTGGGAGGAGGCAGCCCGAAACATACAAGCGTGCCACAAATTGAAATTAAAGAAGGAATTACGTGTCGCGAGTGCGCTCCAGTGCGGGCTTAATAAATACTTGTGCTAGTGTTCGTGAGTGTTTGCAGAGATACCCAGCAAATATCGAGTATACGCCGTGAGGTCCGGGCGTGCGAAAAGCAGGAAGACATCAACAGGTGAGTGCCAGATTACATCTTATCCATAAAACTAAGTATTACTTCCTCTGCGATGGGCTGAGAAATATCCTGCTAGGCAAGGTAACAGTTTTTCGTAGAAAAGTATCCCAAATTTCAATGCTCACCCCACCGTGCGAGCTGTACGCTTTGGCAACGCAAATCCTATTAGGCCTCTAAATGTCACATGAAATATAGAGCAATTTCCCAAGACCTCCTTACTCTCGCCCAACCCCTTTATCAGGATTTTCCGCAGAGTCCGCCAGTCGGTTGGGAAACCCTTTTCGGTGCCGACCAAATCCTAAGCCGCAGCAGCTCGGGAGGCTGCACTGGAAGGGCTGTTAATTAATGCCGACCGAGCTACCGCTGCAGCATATTTAAAAACGCATTAGCTCTTTTGGGGGCTTAAGCAGCCGAGGCTGTCATAATTCTAACCGAGCATTAGGCAACGTCGAGCACCCACACATATCCTCGCCTCCTCGTGGCAAACATATGCAGGGAAAAATTCTTGTAATTACTTTAAATGCAAACGAAGGCGTTGCTCCTTTTGTTGCTGAATAGGAATGGGAATGGGGATGGGGGAAACTGCGTTTTTTCATTCGAGGGGTGTCCTGGGTCCTGGGTACTGGATCCTGGGCCAGCATGTGTTGCTAATTTCATTTTGTGGACAGAGGAACAAAGTCACAGTGGGAGGGTGTGGCCGAATTTGGGGCTGTAGGTGTGTGGGTCTGCCATTAAGTCGTTGGAGTCACAGAACGAAAGTTTCATTCACGTCCAGGAAAGAGGGAGATTCTGTCATATCCAAGGGACACAGGAAGAAAGGGGACTTAAATTCAAAATGTATAAATTTCTAACAGAAAGTCCTTTAATATATATCTATCCCTATAGAATGAAGAGTCATTTAGACCATCATTTGACTCCATTTTTAAGCCCAGTTTTCTCCAGTGTAATGATGATGACACCCGCTCTCCTGGCGCTGGAATGGCCCATTGTTGTTTGTTGTTTTAATGTTATTTGCCTGGCTGCCATCGTCGTCTTTGGAATCTGTCACCGTTTTACGTGACAATACAGCCTGCAACTTTGTCTCCTCCACTGGGTCGATGTGCGTCGGTGTGTGCCTGTGGTCCGCCGCTGTGGGTTTGTGGTCCTGCGGTGGAGCCGAACTGGTTCCAAGGCGGCTCCTCGGTTGGTCGGCTGACCCTAAGCCAGCTGGCTGTTGTCGCATTGCGTGGCTGCTTACCTGTGGCCTCACCTGACAAAACTTTAACACAAAAATTTCATTTAAAAGTTTCGCTCGCTGCCTTTTACCTTCATTTGGACCTACGCCAGATGCTTAAAACTTTTCCCCACCAAGCGGGAGTGGGCAAAAGGAATAAGGACTGGCCCGGGCATTTCTTTTATGGCAACTTTAGCAAATGGACATTGAGGTCGTTGTATGACTTTGGGTATTTCTCCATCATAAATATCGCTGGCAATTTTTCGCCGCCTCCCCGCGCCATCTTCTACCTCTGGCACTCTATTAGCATTACGACGAGAGTCCTGCTGAGGACACTTTTAATGTGCCTTCTTTGAAGTTTGCACTTTGTTGCGAGTCCCTGCGCTGAAAGAAAAACGCCACAACTGCCTTTCGGGATCAAAGTTTGTGATTTACCTCAACTATTGTATTTTGTTTGCAGCGCAAATTGTTATAATTAAACTAAGTTCCAACTCTTAAATTGCAGAATATCTGCCACTGGCCCTTCCGTGCGGCTCAAAGGTTGATTTTCCCCAGCTATTTTTCCAGTTGGAGCGCCTATAAATTGGTTGTTCGGTTTTACGCCAAATAATCAGAGCGCGTTAAATGGGCAGACAGTGTTTTATTCGCTTTTCATCAGGCTGCATCTGAGTTTAATGCAAATGTTTATTTAACATCTGCTGTTTTCGCTCTTTGTTTGACCTGTTTAATTGCATTAAAGCTGGCATTGTGGGCTGCATAGTTGTGGATTTTTTTGAGGCGAAAGGTTTGCAGAATATCCATAAAAAATGCTTTCAAATTTGTTTGATCGATTCATTAAAGCGACATTGAAAGGATGTAATTAATTGGCTAAAGAATAACGTAGGGGAGCCTTTCTCTCAAGCTATTAGGCTTCTGACTTTTAAAATTGTGTAACTTTACACTCTCTCATCGTCCGACAGAACCCCTTGCCAACACAATTAATCAAACACTACAAAACACGAAAATCGCTTACAGTTTGTTCAATATTTATTGAGTGGGGAATTGCCGAAGCCCGGGGCATACTTTTTGCGAAAGGACATGCTGGGATACACCCTCCCTCGCTGCCGTAGCCAGTGGGATGCTTTAAAGCACTGCTGGCGCTTCATGACGTAGTAAACACTTATTAGACGTCACAGGCTAGCACCAGGCCTGGGTCTGGGGACTCGGGCCCCGAGCACAGGATACGGGATACAGAATCTAGAACTGAGAGCCGAGGCAATGGAGCGTGCTTCTAAGGAGTATTCAACTAATAAAAATGTCAAAACGCATGAAGTTGATGACAAGTAACGGGGAATGACAGCCTAGTCGGCAGCAGACAGAGCGACAGGACATCAATGCACTAAGAAAAATGAATTTAAAAAGAGGGATATACTGAGTCCAATATTAAATTTAAAAAAAGAATATAGTAGTTTTGATTTTAAATTCTTAAATATTATTTAGTTTTAATTTTTTGGTGGCTTTTTTTTTTATAAAGACATTTTTTCTCTGTATATCCTTGCCTTTGGCGAAAGAACAAGCTGAATTCATGGCTTTTCGCATGCGGGCTTCGATGTCCCAGTGCGGGCAGCAATTTGCCACACCTGCTGTGTGGCTGCTCCCCTCCATCATCTGGCCACCCCCCGCCCGCACAGAGCCTCCCACAATCCTAGATCCTGTTCTCCTGCTAAACTTTCACAATTAAAACTTGGCACTTTCCGTCGCTTGCTGCGCACGCACGATTCGCATTCTCGCATCGCAACGGAGCGCTTCAATTTTGGTCCGCCCCCCGCTGTTTGTTTATTGGATTAAGTAGATTTATCATATCAGATGGCAAAAGCTGTCTAAATTTATCCACACCAGCACTGCCTTCATGGCTCCCAGTTCCAGCCCCACTCCGGCCAGCATTCGCTTCGTTACAGAAGCGGCACATATCAAGAGCTTTCGCGCCGACGACTTCTCGTTTTTAATTACGCTGTTTTTTCCTTGGAGCTCACGTACCGAAAAAAACAGGACAACAAGAAATGCGTTTTGCTGGCAAAAGTTTTCTTTGCTACGTGTCCTGCCAACAGGCATTTTCAATAAATTTTCCTATGCTCGTGGAATTAATAAAAACAGAGCAAACTTTTGTACTTGGCCTAGCCGGGGAAGGTCAGAGCGCAGACTGGGCTTTAATCTGTTGTTTTTTAAGAAATAAATATTGGAATTTAAAGGAATTAATATTTACTTTCTTGTTATAAGACACATTTCCAAGGTAATGTGCCGGCTTGGGCCTGAGGACACACTTATGCTTCTCGGTAAAGCCGCTCAAAATTTTCAGAGAACTATTTGGTTCTTGTCTTTTGTTTTTTGCTCGCTTTTATGTGAGTCGGTCGGACGACATCAAACAAACGAAAACGAAACACACAAAAGCAGCGGCGACACGCGGCGTATGCGTCATATTAAGTATACGCCCCCGCGACACACGCTCTCCATGTTGGCCCCAATTTCTCCTCGGCTTCAGGCTCCGGGCACGGGGATCGGGGCTCGGGGCTCGGGGCTTTGGGCCTGGGGCTACGGCCTACAGACTCCTGCTCTGCCGCGTCTGTTATTTAAACACAACAATTAAAACGATTTTCCTCGCAACGGCCCACAAACACACGCACACCCGCTCCCGAGACGATGTTCTCGTTATTGTTGTTGTTTATTCAGACGCAGGCATGTAGACATAACATTCGGCATTCAGGAACAAGAGCGGCAGCAGAAACAAATTGAATGAACACGCGCCCCGAAAAGCGTTTAATAAACACAAAAGCAACAGAGACAGGAGCAGAAACAGGAACAGTGCCAGCTCGGGCCCAAAGCTTAATGAAATGTAATGATGAGAGGGCGGATCCGGGCCAGCAGAGGCGTGGCCAGGAGATCACGAGATGTGGCAACAGTTCTAGATACAATATTTGAAATGGAAACAATGGGAGCACTGTTGAAGGAACTACTGAGAGTATTTAAAGAGTTGTCCTTTCGAGAAAAATATAGTGAAATACTAGATTCTGAATATGCGAAACATGTTAGAGTGGCCATGTGGGGGTGCCCCGTTTGAAGGACTCTCCAGTTAAGCAATTTAATGCGCGCACAATTAAGTCAACAACAGCAGCCAGGACTCCAGAACTTTTGAGGTACTTTTTGTTTCCGTTCCTTCGCTCGCTAGCACTAATTTGCATATGAAACGTTCAGCCCACAGCAGCAGGAGGAGCTGAAGCAGGAGCAGGAGCAAAGCCGAGCGGCAAATTGGAGCGACATTTTTTAAAACAAGGGGATCCCCGAGCTGCGCAGTTAATGTCAAATGCATACGCTATCCCCCGGGTGTGTGTGGGTTCTGTTTTTTCCCCACTGTCTGCAGTCAATTGCCAACAAAAGTTTTGTTTCCAGCGGCGGACGTGCATTTCATTAATCTCTCCCCTGGCCTCACCCTTCCCGCAGTTAATACGAGGGAAAATCATTTAAAATGCCATATCAGCGTAAAAAATCGTAATTAACGTTAAGTGCTGATTTGTTGGGAACACGAGAGAGTTGGCTCAACTTTTTATTTTTCATCCCCTCTTAACCGCTGCGTCGATTGGTTTAATCAGTGAGCCTCGGTTGAAGGTTGTACTTACAAAGATACATGGTGAGTTTACATGGGATTTTCCAGAGCTATTTCGTGCGGGAAAAATCATTAAAAAACCACCTCCTTTATGCGGCAGGCTACCAAGAATAAATTGCAGTGCCAGGGTAATGAATCCTGCGCAAATACCTTGTTTTTGCAAATAAATTGTGATATGCTTTATGGCTAAAAGAGTGAAAAGTCAATTTGCAGAACAAGCCAACATTTGTTGCCACTTATCTGGGACTTCTCCCCCAAGTTCAGTCGCCACCTTGTGCCAACTGTTAACGATCTTTAAAAGTCAACTGACACACATTCGGTGGGGCGAAAGAGTCGGCAGTAGTTGCCCCGAAAGAGAAGGGCAGAGAGTGTGCCATGCGTAATGCCAAAATGTTCTACATACATTTAAGTTAAATGCCAGCCATATACAATAGTCAGAGCAGCGGGACTCCGGCACTAAGACTGGGACTGGGACTCCGTGTTCCGTGCCATTTCACTCCTCTTGGAAATTACGTGACACATTTCTAAGAAAGCAAAACTAATGTCACTGAGATACATACAGAAGGAAGGGAAAAGGATGCTGGGGGCAAGGGGGAATTAGGGCTTTGGCTTGACAAGTTGGCATCATGGAAAAAAGCTAGCCCAAACACTTTAGATGTCATTGTACCGCATTTAGATTGAGTTGCTCTCCAAAAGCAGCGGCAGCGGCAGCAGCAGCCAAAACATAACACCGACTTGAGCAGGCAGATGAGTTGGCTTTCGGGTGTGTCTTGGGTTGATATCCTTGGCTCCCACTTTCCACTAGCCACCATCGCACAACGCCTCCCTCTTGGGTTGTTAGTGTCACTTAAGCTCGAGACTTTGGCACTCGCATATGCAGATGGATGCCATGGGAGATGGACGGGGAAATGTTTCCACGCACTCCTCTGGGGCATCCTAAATGTGGATGGAGATTGGTGTGTAATGGCAGAAGAAATGCCCTGAATGGGCCAGAATTTGTATACTCTTTATGAGCCGAGCAATGTGTAGTCCCAGACACACTGGGCTAAAAATAGTGAATATTTTTTGAGGTGGGTCAGGTTTAACTTTTCTAAGGTGTCCCTCGTTAAGCATTCTGGTTTCTGGCTTTCTAACTGCGCACTTCTAAATAATTGTCTATGTAAAGTTATACAACATCGCTCCTGCTCCAGGCTTCCCACATCCGTCCGCCGGCTCTCGGGATGCGTCGTGCATAATTTGAGTAGATTTTGAGTAGAAGCCCCTCTCATACATTCATACATGTTGCAGCGCATTAAACATAAATTTGCAACTGCAGTGCGATAAAATATTTATAAGTCAAACGCAAATGTTTAATGGACAAACACTCCGCCCGTCGCAGCTACACAGCCCAGTGTTTGGCCCGCAAATAAGCAAATATTTGTGATCGGCTTTGGCGCCGACTAAGCCTCGACTATCGGCCACTCCACGCCTGTCAACAATATTATCAATTAAATTTACGAGCCCAATGGGCCCGAATCGCCCTGATTGCCAATGTTTCAAAGCTCTTGCCTCATAAATTATCTCTCGTAAATAGTTGCAAGCCGTATAACAAGTTTAAACAACTTATAGTTCTATTCTCCCTGTATTATGGTTAATATTTGCTGTTTAAATAGTAGGGCATCGAATCCCTACTCCTCGATTGGCGGACCATCCGAATAAACACCTCTGAAGCGTTTATCAGCTGCCTATTGATCTAACAAATAAAGCACAAATTGTGCATATCCGGTGAGCCTGCGCCGGTATCCGGTGGCGCCCATTCGCCTCGCCCTCCGGTCCATGCATTCGGCGAGGGCTTGCAGCTCCCATAACTGATTAAGGTTCAAATTGTTATCAATTTGTAATTATGGAGCCACTGGTGGGCTCTGGGCTCTATTCAAATCGCTCTGTCTCCCTCCTCCCTGGCTATTCATTGCCCTTTAAAGCGTCCTGCTGGGCTGCCATGAAAGTGTTGCTCTGGCATGAAAAAGCGTTTGCGATTAGGAGCGGCTGTTGCGGTTAGGCCCCAGCACCAGCACTGCTTCTCGTTGAAAATGCAATTGCAGCAACAGGAAATGTGTACCCTGTAACTTTGAAGTTTAAAGAATACTGAGCTGCTCTATTCTTTAGAATTTATCCTTTAAAATCTAATCAAGCAAGCTGATCCTGTGTCAGAGACACAACTGTCAAATATTTTCTAGTCTAAATGCTAAAAGTTTTGCAGACAAAGTCTGAAAAACCATAAATATAATAGCTCCATGAAGTAAGAACAAAATGTAAAACGTTTCCACTCATTGGCTTGATAAGACAGTCCTTTCAACATTGTAATCAATTTTACAAGTTTCTAACTAGAGAACTGGAGAACTGCAAAGATAAGTCCGTGGAACCGCTCGAAATGTTAGATTTCTAGAACAAGAGAAATAAACAAGAGCCAGACAAATAAGCAAATCAAAATGATGCCAACGAGTGGCACGAAATCAAATTGAAATTGAAACTAGACAAAGTGAATTGGCAGGGAGCCACAGGACTCCCGCTCATCCTCCCTCCCACTTTGCGAGAGATGAAGGGCACCGATGTGTTATACAATATTATCATGCTTATATAATTTTGCCATACACAGAGAGAACGATATGGGAACAGACAAACACATGCGAGAATGCGATAAAGCTCGAGTAACAAAGTTGAATGGCTGTCTTCGGGGGAGAGGAAGTCCTTCGTATCAAAAGTTATTGTGCATGTGGGTGTGGGGCTATCTGTTCGACTGGAGCCAGGGATTATCAAAGTATTAAGGGAGCAGCGCTCCAGACTCGGATTCAGTCTGAGTTTCTGTTTCTTGAGCTTTGACTGCTCCTAAGTTTTCGCACTTTATGGGGCGTCGTTGTCAGTGCCGTTGTCGTTGTCGTTATCGTTGTCCTGCTTTCCAAATGCCTTGGGGCTCATGTGGCAGGCTCGGCTCATCATAAAATCGGCCACAAATGCTTTGAGAAAAAATTTTTACCACACGACCCATATTTAAAGTAACACATTAAACTAAAAACTGGATTTGTCTTAAGATACACTAGCTCCACACTAGTAATTCATTGGAAATGAGGAGCTAGCTGTTATTTCTCTCAGTGCCAATGGAGTGTGGAAATCGCAGAAAACGGAAGCTGGGCCAGCGCACATTCATAAGTGAAAGACAAAAGGCGCCGAAAGACAAAGGCCCTGGCAGAGAAAATAAAAAGGACAAAAAGGAGCACGAGAGCACGCAGCAATAGGAACTAACTTGGAAGGAGGACCAAGCCAAGGGGCCGGGAATTGCAACTTGCTGCGACATGTAAGAATTATTATCTACTCTTGCACTCTCAAGTGGCCCCCGAAGAGAATGCTAGCGGAGGAGGGGGAGGAGGCAGGGGAGGACAATGAATAATGTCCTTGGCGCGCAATGCGGAAGTGCAGACTGCAAGGACCCGAACGGATCCGCCAGCAGCCGCAGTAGGTAAATAAAATAAAGCCATAAAGGAAATATGCTTTCGTGAACGTTTCAATCGGCATAAAATTTTATAACCAGCATTTTGTTTTCACTCAGCCAAACAAGCGAGCGTTTTGCATTCCACAAACACACTCACTCGTATAGAATAAACTAGAACTTTTTGCACTCTGGCATTTTTGCACAATTTTCGGTATGGCGCTCCCAAAAAATTCCATAAATGTCTACAACGCATTGAAATTGTGGCGGCGAACGGCGGTTAAGTGGGGCTCGATTGGAAAGGATGGAGTTACAGCTCGGTCTCCCCCCCTAAAAAATTTGCTAAAAAGCCCACCCCCTTCCAGCGCAGCTGCGAAACTACGTTTGAAGCTTTCTGCCGTTTTTGGCACTTTTCTGGCCGTTAGCCAAATTACTCGCCGTCTAGGCCAGCGGGGCGTATGCGTAATGCGAGGCCTGTCGCTCCTAGATTTTCGCTTTGAAGTGACCCACGTGAGCGTGGCACACAATGTGCCATCGGCAGTTGGCTGTTCACTTTGTGAGCTTGTACAAATATTCAATATTTATGTGTGGCAAATGAAAGTTTAATCAGTTGGCTAATTGAATTGGGTTCTGTGGGGGTGGCTTCGTTTTAGTTTTGAATTGCATATTTGATGGGAGCGTTGGACGCTGAATTGAAAAATAAATGTTAGATTTTTCCATAAGCCCAAAAAAATTATTTATTGTCATGTTTATATTTATTTTCGTGTATTCGCAATGCAAATGAAGTTGTTTTGCCGCTGGTCTGTCTTTTATCCTTGTTTTTATTATTTTTGCAATTAAATTTAATTTGTGGAAATCACTTCACAAGTGCTCGAAAATGGCAAGTGGAAAAAGCAAGAAGTTGCAAAAAGGGAAGCATTGGAGATCGACTTATTCCACTTGAAAAAATTAAGACTACAATGTATACATTTTTTATTTAACACAAAATTTCATAAATATATTTTTTTGAGCTACAAATAATTTTCCTTTCTGTGCCTCAAAGTTGAAAGTGCACAACAAATAACACATCCATTTCATCCACCTCGCACCCCGTTGTCCTTTCCCTCCTTCCCACTCCATTGGCTGTCACTTTTTTCGAGCTATTTCCTCCTTTTTCTCTCTTTGTTTGTCTACTTGTTAGCAGCCGCCTTGGCATTAACACGTTAAAAATTCGCTGTCCGCTTTTTGCCCAGCCATCCACTCCAGCTCCGTGTCCGTCTCCCTCTGGCACTATTTCCGTTTCGTTTTAAGTGAGCCATAAAAAACAAAAATCAACGGGCTTTCTGACGCCCAGCACCTCGTTATTTGTTTGGCCATGTTTACGGAAATCATTAACATTTTCCCAAGCTCCCGCACGGCTCTAATGAATTGGAATTGGTCTTCAAGAAAAGGCGATACGGGGAAAAGGAAAAAATGTAATTCTGCAAAAAGTAATTTCCAAATTGAGAAATCAAGCTGAGCTCCAGAGAAAAATGAGTTGAACTCCCAAAAAAAAAGGCTCCTGGACATATTGGCACAATAGTTCTGATTTATGAGAACCTTTTTTGTCGTTTGACGTCCCCAGTGACACCATATTGTTAAAGTTTTAATTTATTTGTGTTTCAGAAAAACTATAAATGGGAACATAAAGCGAAAATGGTTTCGGTGATTTATTCCGCTCACTTTGAAAGTGGGTAATTGCCTTACTTTCACTCGGCTTTCCCACTCACTATGCTGGCCCGCTTTTCATGCCTCATAACGCGACCCCAATGAGGCTTAGCCGGGAGCTTCATTCAACTCGGCTCAACTTAACTTTTCACTTTCAATTTGCCAGGCTCTGCGGCCCATAAAGCGGGGCGTTTATGGCCGACACGCGTGGCCCACAACGCACTCTCAGTGGCACAGCTCATACCCGAAAAAATAACTTTCATAATTCATAAGCTGCAGGAATAAACTGCCGGCCGAGAGGGAGCCCACTAAGCACACGGCAGCACTCCGATTTACACTTTATAGGACGGTCCATGGGATAGAGAAGCTAGGGGAAGGGCCACAAATCACATTCTAACAGCCTAATAAGTCGGGCAGCCGTATTTAAATATTGGCCATAGACAGACATGTGTCTAACATTCCGTATCCATATACCTCTCTCCTCCGGGCCCAACGCAATGACGTTCACAATTTTCTGATACGTCATTGGCAGTGAAAGGAACCTGGATGAGGCAGTGGGAAGTATGGTTGGCGACTGTGGAGATACCTCCTAAAAATGTTGCCTACACAATGAGGCAATGTTTAAAACAAATATATTATGCATGTTTTAATTTACTAAATGTTTTTATTTTCTACATCATCTAATGTGTGTACATCTTCCTCGCATTATGCCAAAAAACTCTCCCAATACCAGATACGATAAAGTAATGCGAAAAAAATCGGAATGATGAACAGAAAGATGAGGCCACTCCTGGACCCATCTCGATGCTTTTTATTTGCGTTGGCTTTTTATGACATTTCAAGGGAAAATTTATATAATAATCATAAAAGCGGGAGAGCATGACCGTTGCGGAAATGCTGCGATTTATTTGTATTTGTAGAGTCTTTTCCGCTCACCATGACCTCCCAGATGGCGGAGTGTGTGTGTGGGTGGTGGGGGGGCTCCAGTTTTGTTTGTTTTTTATTTGCAGCCAATTGATTTGACTGGCGGCAGGAAGCTGGTGAGAGCGATGATGGGCATGATTTTTCTGAGTAGCGGCGATGCTGCACGCCCCGGGGATTGTTTCTGGTGCTGGGGCACATAAAAACTTAACATCATATGGTTTCGGCTCGGTTTGCGATGCACGAAACCGTCTTTGTTGCCACAGCGGCTCGCTTTATGTGGCATGAATGCTTTTATGGGCCACCACCCACCACACACACATACCGGAGTGGCTTGTTCAGCTGCTTGGCAGTTTGGCAGCTTCGGCGCGCATCAAATCAGGAAATGGTTGCAATTAAAGTGTAAATAATGATGCACCAGCCCTGAATTACAGGGATGTGAGTCAGGGGCTTGTTCTGAATTTTTTCCAGAAACAAGTAGGCTGTGTGTGTGTGTCAGACTAGTAGTGTGTTTCCGATTCTCTGGAAGCAGTCAGTACATTCAAAAGACTCGACCGGTTAACATCTAAAAAAAATACCTATTTCTACATTAAAAAAAAATAAAAAGTTAAAAATGTTGTAAGTATTTATAGCTTCAAAAATTAGTTTCTTGTCCGAAAAGTGTTTTTTTTTTCGTTAAGTGACTGGTTTGAATCGATTTCGGTGCCGACTATGAAGGACCTTCGCGACATGAAGAGCCATGCGATCCAGAAGATCGCGCAACTCGAAGTCAAGGGGGTCTACTGGGGCCGTCGCATCGGATTGGACGAGTTCGAGGACGACGCCCTTTTCCGTTTTCTGATGGAGAAGGCCTAACCTCGCACCCAGATGCCCTCAAACCGAAAATTAACACGCAATATACTTTGTGCTATACCTTGATCCTCATCCTCCCCTGATGTACAGGACGAAGGGTTACACTTTTATTATGATAACATTGCCTGATGAACAATTCAACCACAAAAACTGAAAACAAAAGGATACTCAAACTCAACGCTAATTTCGCACCGACTCATCCCGACACAATTATAGAATGCCTAACATGAGAAACAAAAATGACACATCTGTATGACGGGGGAAAGAAATTGCTGGAATATAATTCAGGAATTTCAGCTCATCGTTCAAACTGAACAACGCCAATAAAATATAACCAAAACGACAAAAAGCCAATAATATAAAGTTTGTCCCAATTTCTCATTTCGTTTTTTAATTAAAAATTTTTCCCGTGAGCGTTCTGCATTTTCAAAAGTGGACGGGATATTTTTGTTGCCTTGAATTTGACACGGCGAGCTTCCATTGTGGATCGCCTTTTATTGGAGGAGAAAGAATCCTTTACCTCGTCGGACTCGCCCACTTGTCACTTGAACTGTCAATTACATTTGTGGACGCCCATCCACCCAGCTTTCCCACATCAAACTCATTTTCATGTGCATGCATGCGAGATTTTCCTTCAACTCTCTTATTTTTATTTTCATTTTCATCTTTTTCCCATTTGTTTTCCTTTTTGTTGTACTTATTGGTCTGTTGCGGCGTTTGATTAACATTTAAATTTGCTTCTGGCGGGGTCCTGGCAAGGCGAATGTGCATCTGACAGTTGAGTTTGTCGGCTTGGGCAGCGCGGCACATTTTCTTTCCAATTCCACTCGAATTTGCCAGGATGGTGGGTCGTGGGTCGTAGGTCGAGGTCCGAGCCGGAGTGCAAATTGTGTGCTTATGACACACAATAATCAATTGTTTTAGCCCCACTTATCGATGGCCATAGAATCCTAACTGAATCCTGCTCTGGACATTCGATTCTAGTCAAGTCTTGACGTTATTGATGGCCCTGGCCGTCGCCGGCCTGCTCACACATCGCACTTGTATTTATATTGTATTTGGCTGCGCAAATTGTTTATTGTTTATTGAAATGAAATATGGCTCGTGGCCTACTGCAATTTGCATGCGTTGATTGCCGATATGGAGTGTGTTTGTGAAGCACCATCTTCTGTATGAGCAGTCGGATTATGTTGGAACAGGAGTCTTGCTCTAAAAACTTAAAATCAAAACTCTAATGGCGCTCCTTCGAAAACTGCACTTAGCTTTAACAACTGCAACACTCGGATCCCGCAGCATCTGCACATGAGTGGTGGTGTGTGGGGGCTTAGGACGGAAAGTCCTGGCCAGAATGGTGGCGGGACTCGAGTACGTGTTGATTATGGAGCGTGTTTGTTATTATTATTGTTGCCGCTTCTGCTTCGTCTTGTGGTTAATGGCAGTGGGCAGATAGCATAGTTGGGAAAAAGGGAGCGGTGGGGGCGGTGCGAAACTTCTAGACCATTTACCATATTCTCGACTAGCAGAAAGCGTAGTTTTTTATGCAAATATTTAAGAGCATCATCGAAGCACGGCGAGTGCAAGATTCTTTCCTCGCCACGGGATGCGTACGGGCGTGTGTGGGTTGTATCTGGGTTTGCGTTTGCAATAATGCTCTGCGGAGGTGGGGGGTGGTGGAACCTTTTCCTGTAAGCCATATGTAGATATATGTTTATGTCTGTGCACTACACTCGACGATAAAATCGTCATGTAGTCGTAATGTCTGCATCAAATTGCATTTGCCCAACGCCTCTGGCACGTCGCTAACTCTCAGTTCCCCCTGCCGGAGCTCCTGCCCCAGCTCCTGCTCCGCCTCTCCCCATGGAGGTTCCATATGTGTCGACATCGTCAACGCAATGTGTATTTATGCATAGTTTAATGCGGTTCAATGTCTGGTAACGACATCAAAACACAACCAGGATCGAAGGGAGTCGACGGGACATGTCGCAGCTTCCCCGAGCACGCTGAAGTCATAATCATAATCAGGAATCATACTCAGAGGGGGCTGGGAGGGTACTGCAGCAGCCAAAGCTGCGACTGAGTTGAATAGATATTTTTATTATTTTCAAATTGAATTCGCATATCGTTAGAAAGGCAAAAAATCAACGAGTGGAGACGTCAAAGCAGGGTGGAGTGGAGTGGAGCTCTGCGGTTGAATGCACGTTAACCAAATCGGATTTGTTTAATATACGATCCGGAATTTGAATTTGATTGCTAAGTGCATTGCATGTGCGTATCTATGCTCTGTCAATGTTATGACAATCCCAAAGTGGGGGGATTAAACGACAAGATAGTGGCAGTCGTTTCGATTGGGGGTGTTACATGGCAATTCCAAGGGGTTAGCTGTGTTAATAAAATGTAACTTGGGCTCAGAATAGGCATTTAAGAGCGCACTACTGCCGTGAATTTAATTCTCAGAACTAGGATGTGAAAGGGGCTCTGAGATAGGCAAAAAGAAATATTATCCTGTCTGCTTTTGGTTCATCCTGGGCCGACCTTGGCATTTTCTTCTGCAGACGCAGACAAAGACGCTTCGTTCGTGTCATTCGCTTGTCTAGGGGCATTTTATCATTCTCTTGATTTCAAGTACCCGCAGAGATGTATTTCATTCTTTTGGCCCCTGCCCGGTAACCAGCAACCAACGACCAGCGACCAGCGACCAGTGTCCTGTATCTTGTATCCGGTGTCCTTTGCTGCCACTCGACGATTTGAAGATGCAAAAATGTCCATTTAACCGAGATTTATGGCAGCCAGCAGGGTTATTTATGGCAATTTGTTTTATTTACACGATATCTGCCAGTGGCCAGATGGAAACATACCTACCGCCCCTGCCCACTCTCCGCCACTAAGCACTCGCAAATAAATTTGCACAAATTATTATGGGTCAGGGGGATTAAATGCAAACACGCCCTGGACAAAAAAGAGGAGAGATGTGCCTATGGCCACGGATAAATGGATAAAATTCGATGAGCGCTGGGTCTAGCGGGCGGGGAGAAAAGGGTGTCTCGCGGCGCCCGCGGGTCAGTTTATCGCATTTATTGGCGCTCTATATTTTATACATAAATTCTGAGCCGCTCTGCGTGGTTGCAGGTGCAGGTGCAGGAGCCGGAGTAGGGCCAGGACCAGATGCACACAAAAGCACACTCCCAACGAGGCAAACAAACGGAAAAATGAAACCAAATGCAAATAGCTTAATACACATTTTTTGGCCTCGCCAAAACTGGCTCGTCCTGTACTTTTTCGCAGCCCTGGCTGTATAAACATGTATCTGCATATATTGTTTAAATGGAAAACTGGGGAGCCCGCCAGCAAAATGAATGCCGCATAAATCCACGCGGCTCCGTGCGCTAGATTTCATGGCTATGATTTTGTAATAAAAATGCATTTTTATTACGAAAATAAATTGCGTTGGCTCCCGGCTCTTTCTTTATTAATCAGTTTTTGCACTTTTTGTAAATGGCTTTCATGGGCTTGAAAAATTTAAAATTTTCTGCCCGAGACCTCAAAGTTGTTGTTCATTCATCGCCAGAGGCGAACTTTCAAAGCAATGCGGAAACAGACGACTATTAATTAGTTAATTAAGGTTCAATGGTGCAGAAATGTACCGAACTGAACGCGATAGCTTATTTAGCTAATTATCCTTGGGTTAATGTGCCGTGTGCGTAATGGGAAATCATTTTGGGCAGAACATCAATAAAGAAGTTCCAAGAAGATAGACGTTAGCTCTTAACAAGACATTAAAGCATAATAATTTATATGAAGATGGTTAGTTGTTGCCTCAAAAATAAGTTCATGTCGAATATCACGTATACGCAATGTTTCCCTTTAGAGTACAAAGCTATTGCATGTTAAGCGGATTTTCGTGTTGTAGAACCACATTTTTAAAGTGACAGAAATCGTGCAACAAAGAACAAAAGCATGTTGTCAAAAAAGTAAACGAAAAGTTGATGCAAATACAAAATGGCGGCAACTGCAAGAAGAGCCGCTCACATCGAGACCAACAACAGGACTTGTAGGATACATAAGTGGAACATTGTCAATCCCTTTTCAAAAACTTTTATTGTGCAGTGAGGCGTAAACAAAAATGCCCCTAAAATAAATACAAATACGAGGACGAGATCGAGAACGAGGACTAGGACGCGGCAGACAGACGCACAAACATTTGCAAACATGCCCACACTCACGCAGACACACACAATATGGCAGCGTGGAAAACTAATATGCTTTAATGGCTTAGGACTTTGAATGGCTGCCTTCACAATGTTATCCTTTTCTTCAGCCTGTGAGCTGCCTTTGTTGAATCTGTGTGTGTGTCGCCTTTTGGCGTAAACAAGTCAGTTGGATAAAAAGCAATGACAAACAGTCGATCACTGGGAGAAAATACTGTCCCCAAAATTAATGACAGACTGCAAACGGCCAAAATTGAGAGCTTCAAATGGGGACATACATTTGCATATATTTTTAAAAAATTTTTTATTGTGCCTGGAAAGTCTTTTTTGTCCTGCTAAGCCCCCCTTTCTTTTATTTCCGCCCACACCACTGCTCCCTGCATATGTTTGGCTTGGCTTGCGTCTGCTTAATGCGCAAAATATTGCGATGATCAATAACAATCGCCTGTCCCCTGCAGCTCCACGCTAAGCCCGCCCTTCCCCGATTGTTGTTATCATGTTTAGCGTCATTATTGTTGTAATTTATTTGCGCTCTGCACATTTTTCGCTTACGCCTTCACTCGGTTTTTGCCTTTTGTGCGGCATTTTGTTTTTGTGGGCGGTTCTGTGGACTTTTATCAGCCCAGCCAGCAAAAGTTGCGACAAATGTGGCAAGCTGGAAAATCCCATACGGCCACGGAGACGCAGAGACAGTTTTCAGGTCGCCGCGCCGCCTGTGGGTGTGGGTGTGCAGTTGCCAGTTCGCAGTTGCGTTATGCGTTTGATCTTTCAATTATGGTTTATGGTTGATTGATAATTGGGCAGCGAGAGTGTGGCCGCAAACCAAACCGAAATCAAAGCCAGAAGCAGGCAGTGAGGCGGATGACTGTCTTCGCCGGATGACTGTCTTATGGGTAAAAGCTCGCATAAATTACCCATAATATATTAGCATCACAATATTGACTTAATAGATAAACAAAGTGAAGATTTATTCCGGCACTAGTATTTCATTTTAATAAATATTGAATACAAATAGGAAGCTGTTTCCCCTTATATAAGCTTCTTTCTTACTCTCTGGCTTTCTTATTTTCCCACCTAATAAATTAAATTATTCAACTCGAGAGGCTGACCTTCCTTAAGAGCTGACCGAGCATCTGCTTTTTGTACCCCCTTTCCTATCCCCATAGTCCTTGGCTCTCCACCTGTCGAGCATTAATTTGCACAAATGACAAAAGCATGTTTGCTAATGGAAAACCTGTCTGTCAAATTTGCTTAAGTGAGTAAAATTTATTTTTACCATGGTTTTTTTCTGACTCACCTGCCCTCTGTCCCTGCTCTGCCCGTTCACCAGCAATGTCCTTCTGCGCTGACACGACATCAGGGGTTAATAACGAGCAGACATAATTAGTGGCGAAAGTGCAGCCGGAGTGGCGGAGGGGCGATCGGGACTGCAATTGCAGGGGGGCGACAAACAGGGGCCGAGAGACCGTTTCTCATTTATCATCCGATTCTTGAAATCGTCTGCATTTGACACGTCCTGCCAGGGCAACAATAAATTTAAAGCCATTCCGAAGTGAGAGCAACAAATTATCCCCCGGCCCACACATACCGACACAATTAGTTAGGAACTAACTCACTTTCCGAAAACAAAACTCTCCGGCAAGAAAAAACCGAAACACCACAAAAATAAAACTCGAAATGAAAACTATGCTCTGGTGATTTATGTTCTCCAGAAGTTGCCCCAAGAAGCGGGCGGCCAGAGCCGGAAAATCCAAAACTATGCTATGCTATGCAAAACTTCAAAAACAACTGTCAGGCGCCGAGGAGGGGTCGAAGGCCAAGCCGCAGCAATAAAAATTGACGGCGGGGCGAGGATAAAGAATCCTGCCTGCCTACCAGAACTATGGGCACCCAGAACAGCACACAGAAAGCCCGGGAGGAAAGCAACTAAGCCACATGTGTCGCGTCTCGATCGAAAGCGCCGTAAATTAGGTCAGCGGCAAAAAGGGCGATGGTGAATGGTCGACACGATGGGTGGCGGTGGAAAGTGGCGGAAAAGCGGGAAAACCTTCGCCAGAGTGTAACTCACCCACAGCGATACAAATCGCTGGAGCATACCAAATCATGAGGGAAAAACGTGCTCACACTTCATACGTAGGAGTCTGTGGGATTTCCAACTACAGTTGGGGAAAAATTTAAGAAATCTATGCCTGAAATCGATGGTCTTTCAGTTAAAGTATTTCAAAAGAGTACTAGTAGTTAATAATCTTTAGTAGCTCTTCTTAAGACTTAGCTCTACTAAAAGATTTTCTAAGAGAACTGCCATTTCATCCTAGATAAAAAGGGCCAACTCCATTCTGTTGCAGTAAGTGTATTTATCAATTTGCAATTGCAAGTGGCGCAGCCACACAAAAGAGAAATCACTGGATATTACATTTTATTGCCATGCGGCTTTTTATTCTCCCCACTTTGCCATCGAACTACTCTATAGATAGTCAGGTGCCTAGACCTGCACTAAATAACTTAGCCTCCCCTGCTTTCGCGCTGAAACCTGCTTTCCTCGGTGGCTGGCTTTCTGGGTTGGAAACTTTGGCAAAGTTTCCGCCGGTGGATGCTGGTGTGCGTGTGACTCTGCACACACCCGGAGAAGCCACGAATTATTTTTTTGCCATTGCAGGCAGTTTAAAGTTAAGCCAAGTCGTTGAAAAGTTGGCTTTGCGGCCAACGCAGCCCGAAGACTTCAAAGTAAATGTGCTGCGAAAGTCAATCAAGTGTTGCAACAGCGACTTTCTATCGACTGGCCCGGGTTGCTCCGCTTTCCTGCCACTTTCCCGCAACTTGGCCAGTAACAGCATTTACATCTTGATTGCAATTGATAGGTGGTTCGGAGGGCAAGCAAAGTTGAGTGCAGCCGTAGATAGTTAAGAGTGCCTGGCTCCCCCATTAAATATTAATCATGCCGGAAGTGGCCGATAAGCTGTTGAAAGCTGCTGGTGCAATGGAATGCATTGAAGTAATTAACAACGATTTTGATGCGATTTTTTCACAAAGCAACTGCAAGGAAATAAAAAATCACTTTTTTTTATGAATATTATCATAGAAACACCTATTAAATCGCTCAGTTTTTGTTGACTCTGCATTACTTTTTATGATGTTTTGCGCATTTTAATTATTTTTCCAATTTCACTTTTGAGAGAGGAAAATAATTGCCTACTTTTCGGAGCCGCGGTTTGGAACCCATGGGAATAAGTCCGAAACTCCCTTGTCCTCCGTCCTGCTCCCATAAAATTATACAAATTAATTTGGGAGCGACAATTGCGTCGAGTCTAATTTAAGTGAGGAGAGGGCCGTGGAAAAAGGGAAAGTGGGAAAACGAAGACGAGGGCCGTCCCCGGGCGGGAGGATCTATTCCGGAGGCGATTTCCTGTTTGGACCGGGGGCTACGGACAGGACAGGGCATCGCATTAATTATGCTCAAGTGTCCGCTGGGATGCGGCCAACACTTGCTCCATAATGACTTTTGTACCGACTTCGCAGCCGCCACCGCCGCCGAAGAGAAAGGATTTGCTTAAAATTCAGATTTGGTTTTGGATCCGGAAGCTTTAAGGCCGAAAGTGAAAAATTTATGAACGGATTTGAGCGTCAACAGTCGGGCCACGACAAGGAAATATATCAAGGATTATGTCAGCTTCATCACCCGTCTCAAATCAGACGGAGAGAGGACGTCAGGATGAGATGGATAAATAGGAAAGCCATAGAACTCACAATGAAGAAACTATAAACCCTGGAACCGAATGTAAATAAAACAAGGAGTCGCTCTAAAACCAAATTTACAAGAAAACCAGAGACGGAAAGCGAAAAGAAAACTGGAATTGGTGAGCGTAAAAACGAAATTGAGAAACAGGCTCCAGTCCCTCTATGTGGGTCCTTTCCCAGCCTCTGTATCTGTATCTGTATCTATAGCTGTAGCTGTATCTGGGGAAAGCGGGAAAGCAAATTTTAAACCTTATCAGAGCCAGTTGGGGAAAATGGAAAGTGGATAAAGTGGGTGAAGGCAAACATGCAAATAAATCTGTGGCACTCAGAAGTTCCTCGTCTCAATTTGATTGAAGGAAAGTGGGACTCTCAGCTGGGAGACGACTGCTTCCTTAATTTCCCGATGGCGCAAAAATAAAACTTGAATTTCTGCCAGAAAGGTTTTGAGAGGGAAATGGGAATTAGATACCTTCTTGGGAGGTCAGGGTAAAATTTGTATTTATTTTTAATAGTTTATTGATAAGTTTCGTGAAACTGTATAGCTCAGGTAGTGGGTCGGACAGTGATTTATTTCTCATGTCCTTGGAAAAGCACTCGCTCTTCCCATAATGCAGTCATTTCATTACCCATTCTCTCATATTTCCTTTGATTTCCCGGCATTATTCAGCCGTGACTGTTTGCTTTTATCTTTATCTTCCGCCCACTCAGCCAGCCCGCCCCACTTCTGTATTTATTTGTTCTCAATTACTCTCACATCTTGGGGCCGCCAACATTTTTAAAGCTTAACAGCATTTTTCCACCCACTTGGCTGCCAGAAATAATACAAATTCATACATACACACGAAATAAGGAAGAAAAAGTGAAATTGTTCAGAGCTCTTATTTCCATTCCTGTGGCTTGTTTCGCTTAGCCCATTTCTGAGCCATTTGTTATTGTTGTTTTACGCTCTCGCATTGCCGCAATTTTAGATATTTCTTTTTTCTCGGACAAACCAACACCACCAACGAAAAAAAAAAAAGTAAAAACAGAAGCAGAAATTGTGGCCAGGAAAAAGTTAAAGTTTATTTATTTTTCTGTGGGTGTTGGTAGCTGGGGAGTAGGAGGAAAGGGAAATAGGGAAAAGCCACCTGCACTTTTTCTTTCACGTGCCAACGACCACGAGCCACTTCCATTTCCACTACCTACCAGGCCTGGCCTGGCCTGGACTTTCATTACATGGCCAGAAAACGCAGAAAAGTTTTCAGCGCGCTTTTTATTTTGCGTTTTCGGTTGCTGGCTTGGTCCTGTTTTGGCCTGCGGCTCTGGCTGCAGGTATTTACATTTAAATGCGGCCTGTGGTTCGCCATTGCGCCTATTGTTATGCAATGAAAGTTTGTCCGCGCATTGTTCACAAGGACCAGAAACTCCCTTAACCTCAATCCCAGGCCTCGTCGTTGTTTCGGGCCTCCTCCAATAACCGGTCCAGACAATTTTCATAAATTTTCCCGAGCTGTGCGCCTATCTCGTCCGTTCCCCAGCAGCGACCTTCAACGTCAACGTTTTTATTATGTTATTGACTGCTAACCACATTTTCACACCAAATAAAAGTGTCCTTGACAGAAAGGACACACGCAAGGAGTCGGATGAATACATGGGACAAGGAGAGGCCAGAAAAACGTTTAGAAATTTCAGTCAACCATAATTTGTTGTCGTTCTACTTTAGTTCTGTGGCCTATCCAGATTTCCGATATATGACGGACACAAAAAGCTGACTATGTAAGGAATATATTATATATCTGTTGTATATAATGTAGGAGCTCTATACTGCCCAAGCATAAATATAAAATTTTATACATATTTTTTGTTTGGTGCCGCCAGTGTCTGTTGACGCACAAAAAGTGTTTGCCTTGCCACGCCCACTCGCCCACTGCTCGGTTCCTTTCGGAATTCTTTTTCGCTTTGTTGGGAGCTCGCAAAGTGAAATTTATTAGAAACGCAAAATCTGTTTGCAGATTGTGTATAAGATTTGATTATTTATGGTCAGTTGTTTGTTGTGGCCAGCAAGCCAGAAGCCAACATTGAAAATTGGCTAACAGAACGGGCAAAAAATGGGGAAGAGTATTGGAAAAGATAGCGGAGAGAGACCAAGAGTTGATTTATGTAAATTTTTGTTTCGCCCCCAAAAGTTGGACGGAAATGTTTTAGTTTTATTTAATAAAAATACTTCCACTTTTTGGAGTTTGAAAAATAATATTGGGAAGCCCATTATATAAAATATATATTAGTTAGGTAGCCCCTAATCTGTTTGGAGAATCTCCATCCGGCATTCTTATCCATCGCTTGGCAGACACAACTTTTGCATCCACTAAATTAAACTAGGAAAAATTCCCCCAGCCCCTTGCCCCATGCGCCACAAGAACTCTTCAACACAAATTCAACTAATTAACTTAAGGCTCCTCGAAGAAGAAACCAAAGCAGAACCAGACTAGGCCAGGGCACAGACTCAGACCCAGACCCCCATCAACATCAGGCAAAGCAAATAATTTTCAACAAATTTAACTAACGCCGAAAAAACTTTCCCCTGTTGTTGCTTTCCAGAATTAACCCGGCTGGCAGAAGAGAAGAGGAGCAAGTGGAGCGTGAGGCCAAACTAAACAGGAGGTAAGTTGGACAAACAACTCGAATCGCAATTAACGCTCAAGGGAGAGAATCCTGGAATTCCAGGCAGAGGCTGCCCCAAGAAAAAATCAACAAATTTCATTCCACTTGGGAATTTTTTCTCGACTCTATTCGGTATTTTATTTCTGGCCAGTATTTGCATAAAGACTCAAAGCACTTGCGGCTGGGCATGCGAGAGAATAACTATTTTACGGGGATATTCCGACCCAGGCCGGAATCGGGGTTACCTTAATGAAATACGCGTAACCAAATTTGCGTTTTCCATGAATAATGCATGATCCAGGTGGTCAGCACTGCAACTGTTGCTCAAACGCATATATATTCGCGTTGTGTGGCTTTTGTTTTTTTCTGCCCCAATGACAAACTGTCAATAAGTTTATTTTCGCAACGCGAGGGCCGCCGGGAAAACTTATCCCAACTGCCATTAAGGGGTTAAATAGGAACTGCTCTTGTGTTTTTTCGGGTCGCTTTGTACTCCGCTGTTGTACTTTGGCGGAAACTTTTTCGCTGAGTTTTCGTTTTTATTTCGTGCGTCCGCAAATATTGACCGAATTAACAAAAGCTGCTGCAAAAAGTTTCACCGCAAACAATGGCAAGGGGCTGGGCAGTTGCCCCTCTCTTTCACGCCCCTTGAAGCCGTCGCTTTCGCTTATCCTGCAAGTGGAATGCTCGGACCTGTCCGGGAAAGTGTCAACATGTCTTGCTCCGCTCGGGAGGAAACTTATGACTGACACCAAGCACATTTTCCACCGCCCCGGGGCAGGTAAATAATAGGGCGAATAAAAACTAATCGCGATTCGAGGGGAGAAATGTTAAAGCTAAAAAAGGATCTTTAAAGAACGGAGTGTTTGTTGGAAAACCCATCTAATAAATATATTTCATTCCCCATTTGGTTTGCAAATTTTACTTTATTGATTTGCTTTCCGAAGTATTTTTAAAATTTTTGCAAAACGAGTTTCCATCGCAAACAAAATAGTTTCCATTTAGGCTGGAATCTATGCTCAGATCATGTTGTTGCGAATCCAGAATATTTCAAACTACATAAAGTAAACCGAAATGGAATTCACCGAGCGGGGTATGGGCGAGGGGTCTGCTAAAAAATGCGGCCATGTATAGTATTTGAGTTTGGAAATGCGGCGCACGTTCGGCCACGGGGGTACGTGTTTGGTCCTGGGAATCGAGGAGCTGCACAACAGATATCCACCCCCCGGGCAGTTGGAGTCCAGTTAGTTAGAAATCAGGGGGCGGGGGCGGCGGCAGGGGCTCTGAGGTTTGTCGGGTGAAATGCTAAAAGCCAAAAGTCATGCAACTAAATCCTGTCGAAAACGTTTTAAACTCCCAAAGAAAAGGAATAAAAAGGATTTGTTCTAAAAAGCAGCGGAAAATGTGAAAGTCAGCGGGGGCTGGCTTACGGCAGGGTGTGGGGATAGTGTAGGATGGGGCAGAACACTAATGCAAGTGGATGACTCCAAAAATCCAAAATATGTTGCTGGGCAATAACGAACTTAAATGAGGCACGAAGGGATCGTTCCCCCCCCAAAACCAGGCAACAGTTTTTCCCTTCAAATGTTCACATTTAAAAGCCCTTTCCATTTCAAAGATAATTATATTATAATTAATACAAATGGACCTTCAAAGAGCATATTTTAATTGAATTTTGAAGACTGTCCAGTCACCGGATACAAGCTATGGAAATTAAGATTAACTAGTTGTTAGCGGCATGTATGATAATTGCTGGTGTGATGCTGCAGTATTTATTTATAATAATTTGCAGTTCAGCTCCCCTATCTCCCCGGTATTTATTCAGCCGTCAGCTCTAATCCGGGTAGAGCAGAAAGTATCGGGGATTTCGCATTACAAATCCTCTAAGTGAAGTCTGTTGGCAAATAGGAACTTATACTGCGTCGAGTCAGCACTAAGTGCGGACGAGCATGCAACATTTCTGCCATGCAACGTTGCAGGCTAAGCCCCCCCGCCTCTTTCCTTTGCCGCAGATTTTCCCATTTCCCCAATCTCCGCGCCCTGCCCCCGAGCTCCGGAGTTGTCAATGACTGTCAGCGGCAGACAAGCAGAAAAGCGAAGCACGACATTGCAGCTGGGCTTTCAAGAGAGGGCGGGGTGCAGGCTCCACACCCCACTCTCCACACTCGACACTGAACTGGTGACATTTCAATTTTCACACACGCTATGCGGTTTCCCGAGAACGGCAAAAACCCAGCAGGAAAAGCCAAGGAGAGGGCCGGAAAGGCGAAGGAAAAACCCGAAAAGAAATCAAAGCGAACGCCTTAAGTGGAAACCCAAGCTCCAAGCCAGGGGGCGGGGTAGATGCAGGCAAGGGGCGTGCTCTCCACTGACCACAAGCCTCAAAGTGCAAATTAAAATTCAATAAAGCACAAAGTAGCAAACAGAGGAGAGCTCTGCAGCCGGGAAAATGAAATTACGAGGGTCTTTAGAACCAGGGGAATTAATTAGAAAGCGATGTGCCAGCCAGTCGGGGGCTTCACTTTATTTTAAATTATATTTAATTGCCTAAAATGAAACTTAAACTTAAAAATTGAAGTGTTTTCTTCTCCCCGACACTCCTAAAATTGCAAACTAATTAGCCGCACGAATTACTCGGTTTCGGGAACAGCAAAGGGGCGGTCTCTCGATTAGATTCGCAGGGGTATGCGTATGTCTGGGATGTACTTTCGGGTCAGTTCAAGGTCCTCTGACAAGGTCGGGCCCTAACCAATGAGTGCCCTGCTACGCCTGCCCCGCCTACCCCCACCTCCCCCTTAAGCCATGCATGTGTTCTTTGTGCTGAAAATTGCATGCAAATTTCATTGCTGGCGGCTTTTTGTTGCAAGCGAGCCCTTGCAACAACAAAGGCTGAGCCGCCTGCCACGGCTTCCCCCTCGTTGACATTGTAAATAAATGGGTGTGACTGAAAACTGTGTCAAGCCGAAAGTGCAACAAAAATAAAGTCCATTTTACAACAGAACAGCTCTGTGAAAAAAAACGCAACAATGGCAACAGGAAATGGGCAAAAATTTGTTTAAATTTTAACAGGGCTTTCTTTTGTGTCCCGAAAGTTCGTGGTGGTGTGGATGTATTTGTTATTTTCAGAAGAGGATTCAGAGCTATTAAATTTAATAATTAAATAAAAAACAAAATCAGTTATGCCATAACCATGGCTTGGAATAAGGTTTATGAACCATGCACCTTTCTCACATACTTTGCCATCCTCAAATAAATCTAATAAAAGCGTGGCAAGCATATTCATATATCAGGGTGCCACATAATATTTATGCGACCAACAAAAGCGAAAAAATGTAAAAAATTGAAGAAATGGAGAAAAAGCATGGGGCGAGAGGGCAGAGCATGGTGCACGGAGCATGGAAAGCGTGATGCGAGTGCCGCATAAAAATTCCACAAGTGCATAAATTTCAAGCGGATTCTTTGAAGTTATGATGCTCTTAACCGGCAAAAACAGCCGGGGGCAAATTTAATATGCCCGTTGCACTAGGCAATGAAACAGCTTGTGCAACTGCAGCGGTGCAACACGTGCATGTGTGCCACACCTGCCGAGATTTTTGGACATGCCTGCATCTTTCCCATGTCCCCGGCAGGGCTGCTTTCCCCAAACCAAATTATGGCCACAATTCCTGAGCTCCTTTGCCAGCTTACTTCCACTATTTTTATGCTTCTTAGCTCTTTTTACACTTTTTGCATTCGCAAGTCGAGATTTTCAGTTACACGGAGAGAAATCTTACGAAAACAGTCGCTTTTTAGTCGTAATGGTAATTAAATCTTTTCTCTACTTGTAGGACGAGTAAAAATAAAGTGGTCTGAGGGACGAGCTTGGTTCGCATAAAAAACCAGAAAGTGTCACTAGGACGACGGGGAAGCATCGGCTTCAGCTACAGCTTCTGTTGCTCCTTGGGCAGAAGTTTCACTCAGCTTCAGCTTTAGCAAATAAAATTTTTTGCAGCTCTGCAGGTGTGCCTCGAGGTGGTTTTCGGGGTGAACGGGCGCAGGACCTGAGGCGGCAGAGGAGGAGACGTGGCCCTTGCTATTAGCCTGGTTCGCATGCCAACTGAAGTGGCAATAAGTGCCATGCATATTGTCGCCAGCATCTGCCGCTGGGGCGAAAGAGGGTTAAGGGATTGGCAGTGCAAGTTGGCTGGGAAACCAACGTGGCTTATTAGAATCTCTGTTTTCGGTGGAAGGCGGTAAAGAAGGCTTAAAGAAGGAAGAAGGCTTGAAGTATTAGCTAATTGCATTGCAATAGAACCGATCTGGGTGGAAAAAACTTACAAATTGTTAACATTTTCATTGACATAACCGGTTTTATTACGACATTCTCCGATAAGCACTCAGATTGACTATTATTTTCCATTTCATTCAATCCGAAATTAGGAAATCTTTCATCAAACACAATACAAACTTCACGACCAATGCTGGCTGCCATCGCCGCAAAAGTTTCGGAGCACCGCAGTCCCAGCGGCTCCACAAACATTTATTTGAACTTTATATATCAAGCATGACTTTTAAACTTTTATTTTCGCTTTTTTCCTTTCTGTTTCGGAAAATTTCTAATGGATTTTGCCGTGGTTTAGGTTTTTGGCTGTGGGTTTGGGGCTTTAGGTTATGGGGTTGCTGGGTGATTGGCTGGGTCCTTCGACTTGGGCGGTGTGTGTGCACTTGACTTGAAGTGGTTTATCCATGTCAACACGGCTGCCTTGTCAATGTCGGTGGGTCAGTGGTCTCTGCGGATCGCTGCCTCGGTGGCTCGGTGGCTCAGTGGCTGGTCGCATGCAAATTCGAGCCGCGTTCAAAGGTCAACAATGGCCGCCAACAAAGGAAAAAAGG
Source organism: Drosophila monieri (assembly GCA_035047585.1). Classification (NCBI taxonomy): domain Eukaryota; kingdom Metazoa; phylum Arthropoda; class Insecta; order Diptera; family Drosophilidae; genus Drosophila; species Drosophila monieri. The sequence goes on along the minus strand of JAWNPJ010000079.1, from coordinate 2,269,489 downwards.
TCAAGCAATTAGTGTCACAGCAGCCTGTCCAACTGCCAGACATTTGTTGATGCTCGTTCAACAAAAGAGAAAAGGGGCTCCCCTGCCATGCCCCGTGCCCCCTACCCTGCTGTTGGCTGATAAGATAACAGATAAGGGTATTATTACGCTGGCATTGCTTTTGACTTTGATTTGTGTGCCTAGCTGGCCGGGTCATGTGTGTGTATGTTCGTCTGTCTGAACTCTGGCCCATGACACTCTGAGCGGGGGCAGCGCCCAGTTGGGATATTCTTCCAATCACTTAGCTGTTCGCACGAGCCTTCCTTTAAGATCGGATTAAATGAAATGCAAATGCCCTCACACTCAAGCTGTATTTACACCAAGCTGGCAGGCAGCCTGCTTCCGTTCGTGACACATCTGAGTTGCTGTTGCTTTTTTCGACAGAAATTTAATTACGCATACGCTCCGTGAGCCGGTGAGCCCGGACTCCTCTTCATATTACTTGCACTATCCTAATGAGCAGTGCCAAGTTACTCGCACGAAGAGCACACGAATCCCCCATTAAAGGCGTCACAAATTGTGTTCCACAGCCGACTGCCAGTCTTGCTAACGAGGGTGGATTTTTTGGGGGTTGTGGGGAGAAGGGGTAAGGCCCTCACCGGCTTACACTCGACATTGAATTCTGGCCAGGACATGCTTGTGTCGTTCACGAAACTCAATTCAACGAAAATTGGGAAGATTTATCTTCGAATGCAAATTAATTTTTCACCAGAAGTTCAGTTTCCCAGCCAGAGCTTCATTAAAACTAAATTAAGGTTCTGTTGCGGTTCCAAAGCCGAAATTTAATTTGGCTGAGGCCGTTCCGAATGATTCTAAAAATTTGAATAACTTTCCCGGAAAAATGGCTATTTGCCTACTTTAGGGTAAATAGTAGGCCATATTTCGAAAGTATCTTTCGTTATAAATATTTTGCTCCTTCAGCACCATCCCTATGGAAACGAGCACTACCAGGGCCGTCGAGTACGCTCAACCTCTTCCTTTATTGTGCTCTTTACATATTCATGGCGATGTAGCCTGTGGGTGCAAGTGCCGGGTATGAGCTCGAGTCCTTTTTTTTTTAGACTACCCTCGATTTTCGTTTTATTTTTGGCACACGGAGGCACTATTTGTCGTAGTAGCTAGCTCTGCCTGCAGTTAATGTAATATAACCATCATCAGGATTCTGTTACCCGACACAAACACAGTCACTGGCACAGGACTCGGCATCTCGAGCTGTCTTTAATGGCCTGGCGCCGTAAGATATGCTACACTTTTCCACCATCGTGACTGGCACGAAAATGAAATGATTTGTATTCGCGCGAAAATAAATTATGTGCAAGTATTTTAAATACGTTCACTGAGCATTTTTCTCGGCACACTGTCTTGCTCGAAATGAGCACGCAATTTTTCACCAGCTTGGCCCGAGGATACATTGGCGAGGGAAACTGGTGAGACGCCAAGGAGGTGGCTCTGTCTATGGGTTCAACATAATGAAAATGTCGAAGTGAAAGTAGTAAAATTTACATAATCTATGCGCACGAAAATAAATGGGAAAAAATCACACGGCTCCCCCATTCGACAAAGATAAACATTTGATTAAGCGTATTAGAGGAAGGGAGGAGGTAAATGGGGGATACCTGCAAGGATAGTGCTCCAGGCTCCTGGATCCTGGCTGCCACTTAATAGTTGAAGGCAGCAACTTTTGATGGCGCAGCGCCAAAGCGATAGAGAGCCGAGAAAACTTTATTAGATGTGAGAAATATTAACATGAGGCAAGTGTATATATCCTGGCGACTGCCACGACGGTGTGTGTGTGTGGCGAAGTTCCCCTGGGAACAACAACTATGCAAATGGACTATGCGAAGCACTGAAGGCAGTGAAATGGCAAAGTTGTTGATGCTAAATTAAAATGCATTCTAAATGCTGCTACGACAATGGAACTTCTTGCAAAGTCAAGACTTTTGAGAGGAACAAGTGCAGCAGGACATTTGGAATAATACATAGAAATAAGCGGAGAGTAATGGAAAACAATGAGAAGCAGAAAAACTAGTGTCTGCTCCTGGCGAAGTTGAAATTAAAGAAGAAAGTTGGTCTTTGTTTGCGGAAGGGAGGCTTATGGAGGTCTGTTTCTTGTCAGAACGCATTTAAGTGAGAAAATATTAAGAATCCTTTCAAGCAGCTAACCTATATTCTGCCCAAAAACTGGAGAGCTAGCACTAGCTGGTTCTTGTTTTAAAAGGAAACCTTTAGCGTGCTCTATTCTTGTCTCAAAACAAAAGTATTCACTCACTTTCGAACAAAGCTTTCAGCAATTGTCAGTCAGTCAGTGGCGAGGGCACTTCACAATGCGAAAGCCAAGATAAGCTCAATAAAACTGTCGCCTTGCCACTTGGCGAACACATTTACATATGCCAGGACTCCTCCCTCCCCGGCTTTGTTTCTTGAATTTCCCTGTTCAAAGGAAAAGTGCAACATCAGCGAAAAGCAAAACGATAGCCAGACTCGCCAGCTTCTCTGTATTCAAATGTGCAAAATATTCATTTATATACTTGGGTCGAGGCCTGGCCTCCCCACTGTGCGTCTCCTGGAAGCATCACAAAATATAAATTCCCATATTATACATAAATAAATAAAAATAAAAGTAAGAGCTCCGTGGCAAGCTCTGGAAGAGAAAATGCAAACGTCATCGACAGCAACAAAGGCCTTCCAGCTGGTGAAGTGAACTCTTGTTTCTGCTACAGGATCCGAAGCTCAAATTGGTTTAACCTCTCAACTGTCTCCAAAGGAGAAGGAGCAGGCGAAAAGACAGCAATAGAGTCACAGGATTTAGCAGGAATAAAATATTAGGCAATGGCAGTATTTATACTGAGGGATTCTCTCTTTCTGTCTTCCTACCAAAAACAACATTTAATATTCCCTTTCTGTAGCATTTATTTAAAATTTATGCTGATGTCTCTGACTGTCTGTGGGCCCGCAAATGGCACATGCACGCTCACAGGACTCTTCTCCTGCGCTGCCCAAGGAGCAAGTGAGCTAGGAGACCGTGGGAACGAGACAGACAGCTACTCTCATGTGTGCTTATGTAAATGTATTTACTTGTCTGCCGTCATTTTGTGGCAGTCGCCAGTCACAATCTGCTACATTTCCATAAATATTTTAGAAAATTTACATAAAATGTTAAAGGCGCAAAATTCCAAGAACAAGAACAAGAACAGGATGAGCCGCGCTGCCTCGCCAGAATCTGAGAAAAGTGGGAGAAACCGAGAAACACAAAATAAAAATTAATTCATGACGACAAAAGTCAATTTTGTAAATCCACAAAACATATGGTGCAAGAAAGCGGCAACACCAGCACCCAGCAGAACACAAATACCTACATCCATGCATACACATGTGAAATGAAAATGCAAACGATGTGCGGATGCCCCTGCCTCCCAGGCCATGGCCCACTCAGTTTTTATAATTCCGTGGCACGTGGCAAAAATTCAGACGCATTGGGCAGCATAAAATTGCATTAAAAGCTAATGAGCTTGAAATAAAAGACAATTCGCTTTTGAATTGAAATTTTCTCTCCTTTTGTGGCATTTGGCTTTGGTCTTTTGTTTCCATTGCGGGCGACCAAAAAAGCCATTAAAGGAAATTTTCCCAAAATTAGAAAGCCAAAAGATTACCATGGGGCGCCACGGAAAGTGTAAATTATTACCTTGGCGCAGAGTGGCGACTTGAAAAGCTCTCTGCAGTGTAGGGTTTCCGCGGAAATGAAATAATTATGTGCAGCCTATTGCCCCTACAATTGAAAATATCAATTAATTTGTAATAAAAACAGTAAATGTAATAACGAAATAAATGCCATAGCACCGCGACAAAGGGGCTTAGTACAATTCGCACAATAATGGCAGGGATTCCAACCGGATAATAAACTACGGCTCTTGCCAAAGCCCATATCCACTCCATTTACCATTTAAGTCGTTACCAGGAGGACCTGCCACAAAAATCTGGGAGGAGCATGGAATGCCAATCTATGACCCTCTGCGATGGCCAATATTAATCCGATCCTTGAGCGGAATACCTTAAGAGACACGGATTCTGCTTTAATCTGCATTAAAATATTGGATTACATTTTTCTATAAATCATGCACTTTCTGGTGGATCTCCCACCATAATCTGGGAGTAGCATAGGGTGAAGAAATATAGCCCCCTGCGATGGCCATATCTCGGCCAATGTTACATTGAGATTGTCTTAGTTCGAAGTTTCTTTGTATCCTCCCTTAAACTGCTGTTAATTACGTTAATACCGGAATCCTTTGGGCGGGTATTCCCTATTTGGCGAGCCAATCACCTCCCCCTCCAGAACTATATCAGTATCTCTTCCTGTCAAGCACTTTGCTCAGCTCCTAGAACAATTTTCGAGTAAAAAATTTGCTGTCATTGCAGTTAAATGAACCAACAAAGTGTGCAGGGATGTGCCAGTGTGTGGGCGTGGGTGTGTTCGAGTGGGTGTGGTGGGGTGGGAGTGGCATTGTGTTGAAGTGTTGTTCAGTCTTCTAACCTCATCAATCGTTTACTTTATGGTGGAAGGGCTTGGCATTTATTGAAGCTGCTTGGGTAAGGCTATTGTATATTCTGTGCGCCAGCAGAAAGAACTAAATACACAGAAAAAATATTGTAAACCTTAAATTCGATGGGAAAAATATGTATAAAAGAATAAGAAGCTGCTCCTCAGTCTTGGATCATTATATTTATTTTTTATTTATTTCAAAAATGTTCTATCCCAGACCTACAACTGTTTTCTCAATGTACTTTCTGCCGTCCGTCCTGGCAACATGCGTATTTGCAGGAGTACCAGGAGGCAGAATCTCATCTGACTCGGCTCCGTTTGTCGGTTGCATGAGGCCCGTCATGGCCTCAGCCTCTACACCCCCTACAAGCGCCACACACCCTTTACACCACACCCCCTTTGAGCCCAGGAACGCCTTAAATCTCGGCCCATAGAAAGTAATCTTAATGGCTTTTTTGTTGCCACAGAAGCAGGAGCTGCAGGACCTGCCGGCTGAGAGTTTTCTGCAGTTGCAGGAAAAAGTCCAGGCAGGCCATGAAAATTGCAAAATGCATTCAACGTTCCGGGGGCCAAACGCATAAATTGTAACCCCAGCAGAACCCGGCCCTTTTCCAGTCTAGCTCCTCGTGTGGCGTCTGCGGATTTGAATAGCCAATTTGTTTGGCATTGTTTGCCCAGATACTGTTGCCAGAGCGGGGGTGGGGATCTCGCAGAAAGAGCATTTGCATTTCTAAGATAAAATGCAAATATTTCAATTTGTAACTTAAGCAAATTGCCTCAATGAGTGCAGCTGTCAGTCAACCTCAGTGCCATTCTAAGACTCGACTCCTGCAGCCTTTCTTATATTCCTTTTTTATTTTTTTTTTTTGTGAAGCCACAAGCCCTCTCCATATAAAGAACCTTTAGAGTTGATTGCTTTCTGCAATTGAGCGTAACGCAGATCCCATATTTCCTGCCAAAATGCAAGCATTTAAAAGACATGCAATTTGTATTTTTGTGTATTTTATCGATGCAGCAATTAGCACGTATGCTTTTCTGTTGGTCAATCTCAAAAGTGGAGCGTGTGTGTCGGGCCATGAAATTGTTTTAGTTTCTGGCAGGTAATGAAATCTTCTGAGAAAAATTGCTGGAATCAGATTGCACTCATGCCGAATTAAAAATACTTTTGAATGTCAAATAATATTTGATTGGCTTGCAAAAAGGAGCAAGTCATGTGTGTTTTTCTGGAAGGAAGAACAAAAAACGTTGCATAAATTGTGCTGGCAGGCGTAAAATTACATTTTATTGTAAAAAAAAATTATTGATAGTGGAGTAGTGGATTTTAATCCTTGGGGAGTTTATTAGCCATCCATCGATCTTTTTGTAATGCTAATTGCTAGAACAGAAGCCACTTTGCAACAAGGATGTGAAAATTCCAAAGAGTGTGATGTCAAGTATCTGCGACTTCGAGCTGAATGTTGGCGGACAACAAGGAGCAGAAGCAGCAATACAGGAAGACTACATCGCACAGGAACAACAAAAACAGGGAAAACCTGTAGCAACTATCAGGGAAACATTTGAGCAGCAACCACTGAACAGCAGCAACAGCCAAAGCAAACAAGCAACACGGACAAGTTTGTGAACAACTCTGGACTGCGTCTTGTTCCAGTTGCTGTTACTGTTGCTGCTATTGTTAGCAATAAAGTTTTTTTTGTTGTCCCTTTGCTGGGCCGACTCCCCTCTCTTCCTGCGCCCCACTCATTTCCTCGTCCTCGTACTTTCTCTGAAGCCTCTGTCCGACTGTCTTATGGGCTTGTGTACTCGTTACTCTCGCTGTCTGTCAGTCAAAACGTCATTATTGTTGCTGCTGCTGTTGCTGGTGTTACTGATGTAGCCGCTGTTGGTTTTCTTGTACAAGCTGCGTGTTGTTTGAACAAAAAATATCCATACACACACTCGTACACCCGCACACCCATCTACCCATGCACTCATATGTATCACCCGAGCACCCCCGCACTCCAAGATGAACATGTCGAGCTGCTCGATAAGAGAATTTCTGTGGCTGCACACTGAAGTGAAGTGGGGGGCGGGGCCGAGGGGCTGTTGAAGGATTTCGGGGGCGTGGCCAACTGGGTCCTGACACTCTTGTTTGCTAACAATGCAATGTATGTCAAGGCAAAATATGTTCATTCAACTCAACAAACAAAACAGCAAAAACAAAAAAACACCACCACCCCCCACACGCACACAAGAGAATGGAGAGCATCAATAATGCAAGAAAACGAAGGACTCTGCCTTGAAATGTGAACTCTGCACTGGGAGAAAAGTAGGCCTATAGGACAATACTATTATGATCCATTAGAAGTCAGTTTTTTCCCAGTGCAGGCGCGTCTCATGAAATGTACGAGAGCCCTGCAATTGAAATTGATAATTGCAAAACGGCTGAGACCTTTGGCCCACCTATAGCTTCTGGTTTTTGGCGTGCTTATGGGTGACCTTGGGCCGGAGAGGGCACTCTCACTTTCCCAGCAGCCCGAGAAAGTGTGTTGAACACAACAATCGACATGTTTCTGTAAGTGAAGTGCTCTACAAGCTGAAATCCCAGATATTGATCAAGTAATGCCATTGACACTGCAATAGTAAGAGAAAAATGCATACGATACAGGCCGAGATTTTTTGAATTATTTCTTAGACCCATCATTATTTACTTCGTAATGTGTTCATTTCCCGACTAACTTTAATGACGGTAACAGGCCCCATCAAGCTTGCTTTTAATTTGTTTCTTGCTTTCGCGAAGCAGCAAAAATTGCGAGAAATATTGCAAAGAGGGCGAAAGTGGGCGGGGAGGAAGATTGCAGTACAAGCTGCCTTTGGGAGTCCCTTCTACCGGCAAAATTGCATAACAACTGCCATTAAAAGGCAGACAAGCAAATTAAAATGCACCCAAACCAACGAAGGGGGCGAAATGAAAAAATTCAGAAACAAAACAGCCGCAGCAACAATGGGGCGCAACAATAAGAACAACCGTGACGGCAACAAAAAGTTATAAACTTTGTTTAAAAAACAATTACAAGTGCTGGAGAAGACGGCGAGCGAGACCGAGCGCCGGCCGGACGCATAAAGAAAATATTAAAAATATAAACTTTACAGTCAATAAAAGGCGCCAAAAGGCGAGACGCTAAAAGAGGCAAACTCTTTATGACAAAAGGCGATATAATAATAAAGCAAAGCGGGCTTCAGGAAGGAGTTCGGGATCAAACAAGGATGCAGATACGAACGGAGGCTGTAAAGATACAGATACGGATACACGGATACAGATGCAGGTCCAGGCGTAGGCACTAAACGGCCACTTAAACGTTAACTTGATTTAGCACCTCGTAACCAAGGGAGTCCCGAACAAAGAAAAAATCATTGGGCATCGGGGGTCAAAAGTCAGAAGTAGCCACTGCGGCGGGGGCGGTGGCGGGGCATAATCGGGCCATAAAGCCAGATCAACAGCGGGCCAAAAAAGAGAGAAACAATCCCTAGAAGAATTGTTCTGGGGAGTGGCAATAAAAAGTGGGAAAGCGGCCAGAACGAATAAACGAATGAATATGATGGCCAGGCAGATTAACAATGAGAGTCCTGCTATAAAACTGAGCATGTGAATTGATATCACAGGGACTTGATAATTGGCGTGGGATAATCGTAAACTAGCTGGATCTGCAATGGAAAATAAATAAATGGCATAGAGCTTAAGGAGTATGACAACTCCCATATGACAACTATTAAGTTTTAATCATTAACCATTAGCATACTCCGTTGAAGTATTTTATTAGTATTATTAGTGCTATAGTGGCGAACATTTTCCGCATAATTTCCTTTTTTTTTATCAGGACACCTGAAATGAGCCTTATTATCGCTGAACTGTGCAATTTGTTTCGCCCCGAGCCCGCAGATCAAGTTGGCAGCACTTCATTCCCATTCACCTGTAATCGCTTTCATTTGTCTCCGAGTACAGTTGCCCCAACTAATTGCGTCATTAGTTCTGCAAGATGAATAATTGCACATTCTTGCCGGCAGACGGTGGGGCAGCTGTCAGAAGTTTTATCGCAAGTTTATCTCCGAGTTGCGACAACTGCAACAAAAAGTATTTAAAGGACCAGCCGGGCTGCGTACAGCAAAAAGGACGAAGCTCAAAGGAAAGCTGCACACAGAGCCTGAAAAAATGGCAAAACACACAGGACGAGGTGGGGGGTACTTATTCAGGGCAAAAGAATGACAGGCATATAAGAGTTCTGCCTAAAAAGGCCCCTAAAAAGTGACGGCTTGTGAGACCACCACCTCCAAGAAATAATGTCCTGCGGCAGCTTCGGGAAATGAAAACTCCTTTGCAATGTATATGACTCTCGGCCTTTGCCTCTGTCCCTCTCCATGAGTTTTTCGTGAGTTTTCCCGGGCATTCCCTTCAGTTTTTTTGGGTGGAAAAGTTACGCGAATAGCTTCCAGCTGATGAGTAGTCGAGAGTCGGTCTCGGGAGTAGTAAACTATGTGGGGGCGTGCACTCAGAAAAAAGGTGATGGAATTGTTTGGTAAATAGACATTTCTAATAATCATTTCAGACTATCTTTTATCTTTAATTTAAATGGAAAGGAGAGCAAGACAATGTGGTTTTCAAAGACCTTCTATAGACCTCTATTAGTCGTTGACCTGAGTGCATGTGACATGAAATTGAACGCAAAAAGCGTTTCTAGCGTTGAGTTTATCCTCCAAAACCGCACACAAACCGCAAAGGCGAAAGCCAAAGGAATCCATCATGAGGCCCCTCCCGCCATCATCATCAGCGGGATCGTGATGATGACCATTATCCTCAACTGAGGCATCACGTTTGCGGAGGTATGGCCTCCCAGCGGTCTCCTGTTTGATGTGGCCGCTATGTCTTTTATTATATTTCTTTAACTTTTTCTCCTGTCGCGCTCTGCGCCAGTCCCGTGTCCTGTCCCGTGTCCTCTGTCTCTTGGCAAAGTTAATCCTTGGGCATCAATTTCCCGAAATAATTTGAGCAACATCAAAAGTTTTAATATGCCCAATGATAATGGCGCCTCAGTCCCGGCCGAAACTTTTTTATTGCCCGCGCTCCGTAATTTCTTTGTCATGAGTTATGGCGCGCTTGTCCCCTCCCGGCGACCTTTGACCTGGCTGTTCATCTCTGTGCCTGCGGTCAGCGATAGTCATTATGCTGTTTATTGAGCACCTCACCTGCGGGCAGCCGAAAAAAGGAAAATAACCAAAAGTCACAGCGGGCGAGTGAGACTTCTCTCCGGCAGCGCGCTCTCCACGGATCTGATGAATTGTCTTTGTTCCACCTCGATGAAAAGGACAATAAGGACGCTCAGCGTGGGGCTTCCCCGGAGAAGAAGGAGCCTGTGCGAACTCAATACATTTACCGATTCAGAGCTGATGAATCACACTGACTTAATAGCCAGGTCGTTATGGCAATATGGGTTTGGGAGTCATAATTTCCGCAACTTAAGAGTTTGTTTATTGATTTTAAACTTAATATAAGATGATTAAGCCTATCCGCAAAATGAGATTCATCTTGTGTTATGGAATTTTTTAATTTCCCAAAAACACACTCACACTGCCGACCAAAACCTCGCAAAATATCACAATTTGGAAAACAAAGGCAGGAAACAACCTCAGTTTTCGACTCATTTGCATCGCTTTTGCCGCTCACCGACGTTTCAACAATTAGTGGCATTAACGATGTTTGGCAATAATCGCTTTCGATCGCTTCCCCGTTTCCAATTTGTCCGGCGCACGGAAAAATTCGCAATCAGAGAGCAAAGATAGTTGAGGGAAATGGAAAATGGAGAACCGGGAAGGATGTGCAGCTGGAAACCAAAAGCTAGAGCTTTTGCAAAGCAATAATGCACATCAACAACAAAGCAATGCAATTAGGTGCCAAAACCAGGACTCGCCCGTACAATGGCAACTGATACAACAAGGACCTCCGGATTATGCAACAATTCTTGGCTGCGTAACAACGGACTCTTTATGGCTCCTCCATCCCGCATCCTTTTTTCATTGCCAATTAAAAGCATTTGATAAAAAAAACAGGTTCTGAAACGGAGTACAGGACACTCGATGCAGATGCATTCCGACAGCAATAAGCGAGCCAAGCCGAATGCAACCGAAAAGTGAACAAGAGCGAAGCCAGGTGCAACAACACAAAGCTCATTTGTTGCAAGTGCACGGGGAAAAAAGCGCGGATTGCATTCAAAAATATAATTACATTACTTTTTAGCTTGTTTTTCAAAAATTTTTGTAGAATGCACCAGTGCCACCGTTCGCATTCAGTTTATTAAAAGCTGAATAGTTTTTTAACCATTGGTTTTCTCGCCGTGCTCCGGCTATTGCCGTTCCGATGACTGTTCGACGTTGAAACAAGTTTATCAACGTGTGAAAATTGCAAGCGCAATATGCACAGGCAACAACCACAATAACAAGGAACAAGGAGCAGCACACCGTGTGGGCGGCTGGCAGGCTTGGTAATATGTGCGGGGGATGGCCAGGACCAAATGCGAGGCCAGGACAAAATGTGAGCCAGAGGAAGTTCGACGCCATGCTGGCCGCATATTCAAATGCAAATCACGCCATTAATATGCAACACATACAGACACACATCCACCCACACATGCACACAGCTCCAAAGGCAGTGGCCCCCATCCTTGGCTCTCCAATATCGAACGTTGCATTTTGACAAAATTATCCTTGGACGGGTTAAATTTTGTGGTCATGCGATGCTGGCCCTGGACCGTCCCTCTTTTCCGCTGATGATGATGAACTGGATGCCGATGATAAGGCAATCTTTTTTGTCGCAGCCCGACTAACGAAGCCTCTCAGCTATCCAGCCATCGAAGTTGCCACTTACACGTGTCACTTTTCTGGCGGTAGAAGGCACTTCTTAGATTCCACATTTTTATAAAAAATAAACAGAGTCCAGGGAGAATTTAAAATACCTGACAAAAGGGAGCGATAAAATTCTTACTTTGGGGCTTAAAATGTTGATATTCTTTCATAAAACTTCATCGCTAATATTATCGCTTATTTTCGACTTTAATTAAGCCGTGCCGCTTAGCCTGGTCTCCGCTTTCTCCGGCGGGGACTGGCTGTCGGAGGCGAGTGGAGCGGAGCCACCATGACGCTGCCACTTTCGCAGAGCATCGATTTAAAAGTTCTACATCTCAAGCTTCCAGCTCGTTCTTAAAGCCAGGGCGGAGAGCAAGGGCGGAAAAAAAAATAAGTCACTCACTTAAAAGTTGGCAAAGTTTGAACAGTCTCCATGTCCATGTCCGTGTCTGAATCCCATGTCCAGTGTCCTTGCCTGTCGCTGGTCAGTTAGTTTCAATTTTAGTTTTCCAGTTTTTAGTCCTCCTTCCACTTTGGGGCTGGCTCGATTTTTTTTTTTGGGAGCCTGAGCTCGACAAACTGGACACTGATTACATGTGACAAGTTAATGAGTTTGCGGCCAAACATGGCTTGTTGAGCAAATAAATTAATTGGTGCTCTAATTGAGATTTTTTCGAGGGACTCGCGAATCGCGATCCGCTTTAAATAATGGCCATAAATCACATTTCAATTACGGGCCAGCAGTCGCTGGCTGTTTGCTGGCTGATGGAAATCATGCAGTCCGACTTGAGAAATTTAATTTATTTGCGAACCAAATTCAATTCCCCGTTTTGGCCCGGCGGCTACTGCAGGGGCTGCTCCACCGACTGCTTGACTGCAATATAAACAAATAAATGTACATGAAAACATTGAATGCGAGTGGTTGGACGAGCGGGTTCGTTGAACTGAGATTTTACATGAAAGCAGTGCCAAAAAACGTGAAATTTATTCTGGCGGTCGCTGGTCTTCGCTGGAGGATAGCCGCGCCCCCTTCAGCTTCTGGCTCCATTGCACATCATTAAGCGATAATTATTTGGGGCTCTGCGAGAATTCGAGGGGAAGAATTATTGCATTTTCAACAAGAGCCAGAGCCTGCCAGCAAATGATAAAGCGTCCGCGGAAAAGATTCTTAAATGGGTGAAATATGAACAGCAAAAGCCCAGGACCTCTGGGGGACTCAAAGTGCATATTTAAATTGAATCCTGAAAGGGGTAGAAGTAGGAGCTTGAAGGAGCTTTCAGTTTGCATCCTCTCAGATAAAGAACGTACAATTATCTAAGAGAATACCTTTTATTCCTCATTAATCGGTAGAAGTCAAAGCCCTGCCTTCCAATAAGGCTCAGATCGGAAAAAAACCTCTGTGGTTGTACCACTTTTTGGCTTTTCGTATGGGATTTCCTTTTTTCACTGTTCGGCATTTTATGCAAAATTAATTTTCAAGCCCGAGTCCCTGGACAGACAAAGGAAAGCCCACTGACTCGGCTCTGCTAAGCTCTGCTCAGGGGAAACACAATTGATTTGTCCGGCCGGGAAAAGTCGAGAAAAACCCTGCCAGAGAAACAGCAAGAACCGAGCGACTATTTATTTGTCAATTTGGAAAAGGAAAGCCAGAAAGGCTGCGACTTAGAAGCAAATAAATATCTTATTTCGCAGAAAATACAACATGAAATAAAATGAATCGACAGAGGCAGAGGCCGAGGGCGAGAGCCCAGAAAGTTGGAGTCGAAAAGAAGCAAAATCCCATAAACACGACATGCCACAAAGAAGGACACTGCAGAATGAAATGGTTCCTAATTTAAAGAAAAATCAAGTCGGGCAAAGTCTGCAGATAAAAGAAAACAGAACCAAGCAGAGTAAAGAAAATAAAGCTGACAAAATATTAGACTAGGAAGAACCGCAACTAGAGGGGCAACAATTTTCACATATTGGGCCAATTTTCGGAACTGGATTTCCCCAATGACTTTGTCATTTTGGTTTTCCGATTTTCCGATTCTACCAGTTTGTTGTTTCGCTTTCTTGCATTTGCATTTCAAATTCCATTTGGACGGAATCTCCCTTTGGCAGTTAATGTTTGGATTGACAAAAGCCTTGACCGGCTTGACCGGCTAATCAGGATCCGATCCGGCCTGCTCCCTAATTAATTTGCTAATGCATATGTATGAGCCGCGGGATGGCCGAGGGGGTAATTGGAATTCTGGTAATTGAAAGAAACCAACGGAAAACTGGCGACTCGCGGCGGAAAATTAAGCATATTTATGTGCTTTTGCGTTTTGCCATAACAATTGTTTGTTTTTTTCTCCGCGGGTCAGCCAAAACAGAAGCCACACAGGCAAGGAACGGAAAGTGGAAAACAAAACAGGGGCGTAGTCGGAAAGGAAACCAGAGGGAACCTCCTCTGATTGATTTGCAGGTTTCCGGAGGATCTTTGACTCAGCTCTCGTTTCTCTTGTATTTCAAAGAATTTTTCAGAATTTTCCCCAACAGGGCGTGTCTAATTTGACGCCCTTGCCCTGGCCCTGGCTCGTGAAAATATGCAAAACAACATTTTGTGGGTAGCAGTCAACACACACTCCACTCCACTCCCCCCCACCCCGCTCTCATTTACATAATTATAAGATAAATAAAAATTTTCCAGCAATAACAGAGTCAGAGGTTCTCCACTCCTCCTGCTTTGTTTCATTTTTGATTTCTCGCTGCCAAGGAGGACATCTAACAATTTATGCAAAGTGAACCAGGGGCGGGGGCCTGGCGGAAGGGGCGTGGCTGGCGCATGGAAATCATAAACAAAAGTTGGCCGTGTCTAAGCCAAAGTAAGTTGCCGGAGAGTGTGTGACAAGCGGATGAAAACTCGCACACTTTTGCACAAAAGTGCCAAACCGGAAACGGCAAACACAGGCAGGCGATAGGGGGGACAGGGGACAGGGAAATTTTCAGGAATTTATTACAAAATGGCCGACGAAATGGACATGAAAGGCTTCGCATCCGTGTTGCATTTTATTCCGTCTGGCTCTCCATGTGGAGGCTTAAGTGGCCTGAGGCGTAGCCGGCATTAACTTTTGACACTTTGATTGGCCGGTCAGCTCGGGCCGGCCGGTTTAATTGAAATCAGCCAAGTGCAGACAAGTAGAAATTGAATTCGGCTCACTTTTTCGGCCAAGAAAAAGGGTAAAGGACATGGCGAGGGGTTTTCTGGGGACTGTGCTGCATAATTGAGTTTATTAAAATTTGAATGTGGCACGTTAAATGTCTTTCCCCTGTTTCATTTACCTTATGAAATTTTAATTTGCAACTTATGAATATTTCATGCCCTCGAAATGCTTACACAATTTTCGTTTTTCGGTCAAGTCAAGTTTCGTGGTGGTGGTGGGGAGAGGGGCAAGTGGGGGAAGGATCAAACTCGGGGCCTCGAAACTTTGCCCCAACATTTAGGTCAGTTGTCATTGTGTGTGAGTGACTGGGGTTTTTCGAATTTAATTGAGCTAATTGAGGGAAGAAGTGGGGCCTACAGGGTTAACTAACAGTGACAGCTATAAAGTGCCGTCGTTGTCAACGACCTCGATGCTACGACATGAGCTGTATTGTGGGAAGAAAAGACTGCCTGATCGGATCTCAGAAAGTCGAGTAAGTGCTTACGCAGCCGCTGGGTTCTTTGAAGGATTCCATAAAACCGCAAGGCCCTGCTGCCTTCGGGAAAAGCTGCTCAGGAGATAAGTTCTCTGCGCAGAGATGGATTTAAAATTCATTAATAAACACCTGAGACCCGCGCGCTCCCTGGCCAAAAACCACAGCTGGGATGCCATCAATAGTGGGCGAACTCCTCCCTTAATTAAACAGTTGAACAGTTGCCCGCCCCCTTCTTATGGACGCTCGATTGGGCAGACAACGGAGCAAACAACTTAAGCTGATATGAAAATTATTTCGCTCTTGTGTCGACAATTAAATGCCACGCCCACTTTCGTGCCGAAACAGTAAATAATTAAAGGGAGGGCGCGGCGAGCGGCTGAAAAATCTGTGCATTTAATTGAAACCCGCGCCGGCGAAAGAGCAGCGGGCAAGGACAGGCCGCAATCAGCCTCAGCAGAGGTCCTTCGGCCCCGAAGTCTTCTCATAAATAAAATATGCCAAAGCGAGCAGGCAAAGAGTTTGTCGTAATGCCCTTTCCGTGGCCAACTTCTCCCCCCACGGCGAAATCCTCGATTTCCCTCGTCTGTCAATCAAGCTTTTCATCAGCTGCTGTCGCAGTTTGGTTTTCCGTGAATCTCCCTGACTTGCTGTTGCTTTTGATTACTGGGAGCTGGCAGCTCCCAGTAATTTTGCAGGAGGGGCAGCAAGGCCATTTAGCAAAAGTCCTTGTGGCAGAAGCAGCAGTCCTTGGCCGACACCGAAACTCTGACATATTAATGAAGTTCGGGGCAAACAAGTTGCTGAGCAACAAGCTTTTTAAATCAATTCGCGAAAACAATTAAAAACTTGACTTTCGTAGCCACGCCCTCGACGTTTCGTTGCCAACATTGCTGACATCGCGCATACGACATGTGGCCCTAGCAGAAAGAACTGCGAACTCGTTCAAAGTTTGTTGGCTGCTTTACACTGGAAGAAAATAGTTATTCTTAAATACAAGCAAGCCATAGCACATTTATGCCAATAAGATATGACAGAGGTACTTTCTCCCAGTGTATTACAGAGAAACGAAGTTACGCCAAAGAAAGGGTGCCCTGCCTGCACCCTCTCCTCACAGCAAACACAATTCAACAAAAAAGTTCCCATGCGCTTTGCATAATTAATGTTTTAATGTCAATCATACGAACTGTGTGCCGGAAAATATATGCACACTGATTTTCGCGTTTTGCAATTTACTCAGCCATTGTCTTCTGGTAATTAAATTTGTAAAATTTCCACTTACAATTGGAAATTTTTAAGACGCCGTTTCGCAACCAATATCGGTGAAAGGCATGTGCTCCGCAGTGCGGTGGCAGAAATAAAATTGAAAGGCGAAAACGAAAGCACTCAGCGGATGTCTTGCAATGAAAATTCTTGAGACACCTGCTGCCCCTGAAGAGGGAAAATTGATTACTGTTGACACGCCCACACTAATGTGCAAAAAGCAAACTATAGTGAGATGAAAAATCCCAACAAATATTCGACAACAAACAAAACACTGACAATGGCAAATAGTAATGGCATTGCCCCGAAAAACAACAATATCAAACACTAGGGGAAAGATTTCGCATCTAGCTGCGAACAATGTGACAAACGATGTGTGAAGGAGTCGCTGCTGCTGATCCTGGAGCGCCAAGATGGGGGAGCCAGAAAAAAAAAGTGAAAGAAGAATCTAACCACACAATTGTCACGGGGCTGAGGGGGCTCCTAGGGGCGCATTACGTATACGCAGCGTTGGATTTGGTCATTTTTCATAGCTGGCAAGTTGGGGAGACAGGCCAGAAGAAGGCACGATGACGATGACTACAAATCGTGACAAATTCTTGATGCGGGTTAAGTTACACATTTTTTTTTTCACACCCGCCCACCACACCATTCTCATTTGGGCTTCTTGAACTCGGGACTTGAGACTCGGTGGGTGAAACTTTTGGCATTTCGGCTTTGAAATACATTCTAAAATATTTCTGACGTCTGGGACACACTTCGGGGGAATGTGGGATTGCCTATACTTAACTCCCTTATCCCTTATTCAATTCTGGGCGCCATAAAAATCGAGCTGGGAAGCCAAGATGGCGACAATAAAAACAAGCAGTCTCCGGCCCTGGAAAAATGAATTTTAAATATTTCACGGTTGAGTTTGCAGCACTTCCGCTGTCAGTGCTGATGGGTTCTGTTCTGATCCGCGGCAGCATTTAATGTATGTGTCCTTACATTTAAATTTTGGCCATAAATTACTAGGACCAAAGAGTGGTTAGAGGAGGTGCCACTGCAGCACCGTACCTACGATTCCGTCGCCACCACTTCCATAACCTCCACCACCTGACCATTACGCAAAGCATATTCAATGACAGCATTTTTAATGCAATTTATGGTCGTTAAGGCGACAAAATATAATAAAAATGAATAATATGCCAACTGCTGTGCGCGGGTGATGCAACACGTGACAGGGTCCTGCCACAGGACACGGAATATGGTAGAGGACACACATTACCAGCCACCATCCACCAGCCAGCAGCACACCAGCCACCACACCCACGCAATTTATGGACGCCGTAAATAAATCGACGCGCCAAATGTGCGAAACAATGCATAACTCAAAACGAACGCGAAATGAAACGAGGACAGCTTGAATATACATGGAGGAAATATGGAATATTTATGAAATGTAGGGGCTACCACGAAATGCGAAAAAGAATTAATATTGTATGCGACCCGGGCCACTACAAACCAATCCAGGGAGGACCCATCCAGTGATTGTTCTAACATTTTTTCGGCCTCAACTCAAACTTGAATACTTGCGTGTTCTTTTCAAATATTTTCCCGGGAAAGACAAATCAAAAGTAAAAGCTTTTGGTGAGCGACAAGTGCTCCTGGCGACAAACCCAATCAATAATGCATATCTTTATTCCAACTCGTAAGATGTAAGCCAACCAGTATCAATATTTGATGAGCCCATATCATATAGTCAGTCGTTCGAGAAATGCAGGTAGAGGGAATATTAAAAAGTTGACAGGTGGGAGACTGGTCGTGGAAAGCTTTCAGCAACGGCGATAAACAATTCAATTTATCAAAACATGAAAGGATGCAAAACTCGGCTCTAACTAGGGAATTACTTTATGGGAAATTACCTACGATAACGCTATTAAATAAATAATAAATAATTGCCGACAAGTCCAGAGCATACAAGCAGCCTCATCAAGTACATGGATGTTGCAGTATCGCGGCCTTCGACTGCCCCAGCCCAGCCCTACCTGGGCAGGTATAAACATTTATATCAATACACACGAAAAACATTATGAGCGAGAGGAAGGGCTCATAAAAAATTCAAAACGGCTTAAGTAGCTTCAAAGTATCGCCAGCAACAAAAAATCCAAAAGCAAAACAACACACAAGCCCAACAAGCAGCGAAAGTGAAAAGTACACAAAACAAGGCCGGTGGAAC
Source organism: Drosophila monieri (assembly GCA_035047585.1). Classification (NCBI taxonomy): domain Eukaryota; kingdom Metazoa; phylum Arthropoda; class Insecta; order Diptera; family Drosophilidae; genus Drosophila; species Drosophila monieri. The sequence continues at coordinate 2,250,902 of JAWNPJ010000079.1, read as the reverse complement.
GGGGCGTGGCTGGTTTCGCACTGACCCGAAGCTGGAAACTGAACTCCCAGCGACCCCAGGATATCCAACCCAACTCGACACGCATGTTTATGTGCTTTTTACAGCTGCTCCTGGCTTATCTTTGGCCCGAACTTCCTCCCCGCCCCCACACCAGTGCGTGTGTTCGTTCGAAAATGATTTTAAAAATAACTTTTGCGGTCATTTCACTAAATGCGCTTCAGAGGAAGGGTCCTTCCGAGTGAGGCCGACTGGATAAGGGTTAAAAATATGCTCTCCGCAATGGGGGATTGGGCTTTCCGCTTGAACTGTTTTCGGCCTCACGCGTCTGGCGGCCTATTAATAGGTTTTTAAATACGATAACCGTTTACATTGGCATGGGTGCCGAAATTAAGTCAAGCAGGTGTTTCAGTATAGCTTTTCATTGTCAGAATGGGGTAGCTATTTTTGGGAACAACTTTTTCTCCATGTGCCCGAAACCTCACTCTAGGGGAGACACAAAAAAGTTTCCTGTGTAACCTGGTTTCCTTTTCCAGCTGCCAAACAGATAAAAACGCACTTTCCAGGCAGCACTCTGGATAATGGCAAGGTGCGTTGCAAAAACTGACGGAGAACACATGCTTCGACCTCCCTCCTGCGGCAGGGTTTTTATTATTGTTGAACTTTAACATGGCTACAATATAAATTAAAATGGCAGCCACTCCACAGACATCGGGCGGGGAATCGTGGAATGAAGTTTATGTGCCGCGCACTTTACGCGAATCCTCCCAAGCGCCCTCCTGCCCGGTCTCCCCTGACAGTTTCCATACGAAATTATGTAGCTCCATGCACACACAGGCGGAGTAACACAAATAGGGACTATCTGGAGGTGCGCATATCTAGGCAATCTCACTTTTCCCAGAAAACATTCAAAACGTTGAGTTATCTTTCTCAGATGAAAGTTTTCTATTGCTTTTAGTGAGAAGTTCAAATACAAAACACCCGCTTTTAAGAAAGTCAAAATATTGCCCTGAACTCTGCTGTGAGTCTGCAAAGGTATCCATGTGAATGCGAAAATGTGGGCCTGGGCCTACAAAAAAGCGAGACTGAAAGAGATGGAGTGGCAGGATGTTGAAACAGATTCGACTCTTAATAATTTCCGCACTCGAGTTGATCGAAATCATAAAATTTTATGAGCCTGCCAAGAGACGAGTAAGTGGAGCGTGTGTCTGTCTCTCTCTGGCAGCCGCAGTCCGTCTCTTTTCGTTTCTGTGTCCCGGCAAAATGGCTGCCACAATCAGTCAGTGAGTCAGTCAGTCGGCCGGAGAAGGCCCGGGAAAAAGGCCAACAATGCCACAGATAGACAGGCAGGGACATGGGAAAAGAGGTCAAAGCGACGGGGGTATCCGGCAAACCTTTTTTAAAGCCAGGCGAGCATTAAAGCTTCTTCTGTTTCACTAAAATGTGAATGCAAAAAGAAATACATCAGATAAATATGTAATTTACTTCCCAAATTTGTATATTTTGTTCCTGATTTGATTTCGTATTAACCGTGAAAGTCGGTAAGCCAAGTGCTAGCTCCTCCGAGTCCCGACAACTCTGACATTCCCGCCCGGCTTTCATTTTTCATCATACTCCCATTATGCGGTGCTTCAAGTTTTTCCCATTTCTTCTTCACATTTTGTACAATTTGCCATTTCGTCGATTTATGCGCTGCTGGGACCGGAAAAACTCACCGCCCACTCCGCCCCGCGCTAAATAATGCACTTGGGAAATTAATTTTCCAACTCTGGCTCAGCAATGGCAGCCCAAAAGCGACTTCGCCTGCATTAAGTCATAATTTCTGCCAAGGAGCACATTGTACGGGGCACTGATTGAAGTTTTTCCGTTCGGGCTGAAGGAAAAATTCGAAATAAATTAATTCGATTGCCGTCCGCCGCTGCTTCTCGCCCCATTCCCCTAACAAGCTGCTCAATTAGCAGTTCAGCCTTTGAAGAGGCCCCCTTTCGAGAGGACTCGCCCTGCAGCTCTCCACTAATTATGTTGTTTGTGCATCGGTTCCGAGAGCTTTCCCGGCGAGGCCGAGAGGCTACAAGGCTTTGCCATTTCCCTACATGTCTGCCACGACTTTGACTCCCAAGACTGACTGTTTTTCGGGTTGGGGGTGCTATGGCGCTGTCGGAGTTACTAAAGAGTCGGGGGAGCACGGTGGCAGAGCATGTTAACCATCCAAACGAAAGCGGAAAGCAGCCAAGAGGAACCGCCGACAATAAACAACAATGGAGCCAGGGAAAGACAGTAAAGTAAACATACTATAAAGCAGTAAACACGATATTAATCTTGAGACTGCGCAATACCCCTTGAGGCAAATGGCTATAATCAGTCAATAGAAACCCTTAGAGTAGGGACTGGGTAATTGATATCCTCTCTCCCACTGAACACTGATTCATTCTATTCTCACTTCCGAAACTACTTTAATCGAAACAGCATATACCCGTTAGGTACCAGGTACAGCACGGCATCAAAAACAAAAGCCAAGGCTGAAGCTGTTATGTTTATTATGCCAGGCATGTGAGTTAATTCTTTGAACTGTTGAGGTCGTCGTTTTTGTTCCCCGGCAGCCTTGGAAGAAAAGCCACAAATGCGCCGTCTCCTTCATACCGACACCCGCTCCTGTCTTTCCGCTACTTGGCTTGATCATTATTTTTATTTCAGTCGCGTGCATGTAACACAAAAATGTTTGATAAAGATGTTATTTGATAGTACCCACGCATAGATAAGGTGCCGGGGAAGTTGCGACCAAAGAATAGCATACTTAGTAGGGCCATAATGGAGGAGGACAGGGAGTACGGAGGAGGGAGAATAGAGATAGTAAGTGTGTGTAAAAAGTGGTCTAGAATGGGGGAGGAAGTTAATATATTTAGGTATTTCATTATTAACAATAGTTTCCTGAAATGTTTTTACGGATTATGGGTATTTTCCAGCTGATTAAAACTCAGCTCAAAAGCACTCTAGGCAGCAGGACTGGCAGAGTCCTTGTTGAGGTAAATCCACCCTTGAACTGCCGTTGGCATGCCAGATTCCACTTAGTTATTCCCAAAACCTAATTAAAGCTACGGTCATGAGACATTACTTCTCATCCAGCCACTGTTCGGCTCAAGGAGCCGGTCCTTGTGTCGGATCTCTACGCTAACGACTGCATCATTAACTGAAGTAGAATTTCTCCAGCCAATCCTGCCATTCTGCCGTCCTCTCCCTTCGCAGCCACAATCTCATTATCCCCGAAAACCAGGTCGAATTATCGTCGCTGAACTCCTTTTTCTGGTTGCTGAACAAAAATTGAACTCAACTGATACATTTAATTTTATTTATAACGCACGCATGGACAGAACGTAGTACTGCGCTCCGATATAGGCATAAATATTAATGCACTCCCGGCAGGATAACGATAAGGATGTCCCAAACCGTTCTGGATACCTGTGAGCAAACTTATTGGCTTATTAAAGTCTAATGCCGCTGCTCTTTCGGGGGAGTGTGAGCGCTTGTAATAATGGATCCGAACCACACCTCAAACAGGATGTGGTCCATTGGGGAGGTTACACTGAGAAAAGCGGAGTTGCCGGGCCTCCCTAATTGCCTCACCTCCTCGATAGGGCGGAGTTCGGTACTGCATATTAATGCCCACATTTTCGGCTGCCAGCCGCTGTTTAATATCAATGCGGATGCCCCGCCAGCCGCCTTATAAAAATCCCGAAAAGGAAATGCGTAGAGGAGGAAAAGTTTCGGCCCCGACAAAGTTGAGCTCATGAAATGGTCAAAACTGTTTAAGCCACGGCCAATATTGGGCATTAAGTAGGCTTTGATGAGCCATACCCATGAATAAGAAAGAAGCTAAACAAGTTGCTGTCTGTCCTTCCCTCCTTTATGACGTTCAAAAAATCAAGCCAATAAAGTTTCCGGACACCGCCATCGCATCAGGGGGGAACACATGCCCCGACCTCTGGACAAAACTTTTCAACTCAATTTGGCTCGGGCACATTTTTGTTCTTCCGAATTTTGGCATTTTTTAAATATTTATGCTATTACGCTATGCCGCAATTTATGAATTTGCCAAAGTATTTAGTCAATAGCTTATCACAATGGAGACCAAAGGAAAAACAACAGAAAGTTTGCGAGGCTGCATATTTATGCTCCTGGCTTCCATCGATGAAAGTGGTTATATTTATGGGAGTGGGTCTTAAATTTATGTTGAAACTTTGGGTGCTTAATGTGCAGACAAGTGTAGGGGCCCAGGCTGTGGGCAACTATTTCAAATTTGAAAAACGAATGCCCTTTATCCTGCTTCTTGTGATTTAAACCTCAGCCAGGGATAAAAAGCCATTAACCAGCTTCATATCCTATCAATATTCCAACCAATTACAAGGACGAAAGCAGAGCCATTAACCTCTGTCGTTAATAATTAACCACATATCCGAACGCTCTAAAAACAACAATTTAATTCATTTGCCACATGTCAGCTGCATGTTAAGCAAAGAAATAAATCCAATTCCGGCTGAGCCTTAAAGCGAAATTATATTAATTTAATGGCACTTTCCCCAACCCACGCGATTGGGAAGCGGAAAAGTGTTGCTTTTCCCCCCGGGATCTCCGAGCCGGCTTCGGATTTGAAATAATTTAGAGAGGTACCGCCTGCAGCGCTTCGCCTGACCATTGTTTTCAAGGCCCCCAACGACCCGGCCCCAAAACTCGAGCAGCGGCAATTTCCGCTCCAAATGCTCAGCTCGGCAAGGGAAATTATTAAAAGCGAAAACGGGCGCTATTATTTTTTGACACTGATATATTTGCAGTGGGGCAGTGGAGCGGAGACCTTGGAGCAGTAACCTCCTTTAGAAAATGCTGGAACGCTAGAAGCACGCTAGAGCTGGCTGGGGGGGAAGTAATATAAATCGGGCCCTGGGGATAAATAACTCTGTATTAGTTATGACAGTGTGTGTTTGAGAGCTCTGCTCGGGCAACTGCATTCGGTTTTTGTTACCAGTTTGTTTGTTTGCTTGTGGCTTATGTAATTGCTGGCCAGCATTTCTTTATGGTCGCCATAATTATGCAAATTAATTTCCTGCAAATATGCAGCGACAGTCCCAAAAGCCACTATTCTCGGCCGGAGAACAAATACTAATTATTTTAATTAAAATGCACATTGTTTTTTAGCTATCTAAGCAAATTATTTGTTTACTTTGCCAGTGAAATCGGCGGGTAAATAATACAGGAACAACTGGCAGTGATTTAAGATTGTTTTTGTGCCAATTAGGTGTTATTTGTTGCCAATTATAGGTCGAATATATTAAACATTAATCGATAATACGCTTTCTCTTTCATTGCAGATTCCACCTGAAATTCCCACAAGTCGGCGGGAAGTTATTCCGCAAATTCCATTCAAGCGAACCACTGAGTCCGAGGTAAGTCGGAATGCACTTGAGATGCACTTGCGCATAAACAAAAATAATAACAAAGGGCCCCGGGGTCCTCTAAGCCCCAATTCCAGATCCCAAAGACCAAATAGTAGAGAGAAGTGCTAACTTTTGGGGATGGCTGTCAGAAGAGATGCGACAGCGGGTTAGTTTATTTTGGCTTTTATTTTTCCTTTTGGCCCTAAAAAATGAAAAGCTCTGGCCAAGACTGCGGTGCATTGTTAGCAAAGTGTCTGCCACGCCCTCTTGCATACATAAGCGGGAAAAGGGGCGCTGGAAAATGGCTGACATCCCAGCCATGTTAAATTCTTTGAGCAAATGTCGCGCATTGTTTGACTCGACCTATTCTGTAAGTTATTTCTTTATTTTAAGTCACGCGCTCCATAGAGGATTTTTCTTTTTTTTTTTTGACTATTCGCTCTTGGGTTTGACCCACACACACATCAGCACATTCACACACACACGCACTATTTCCAAGCGCGACATTTTGCAAATTTTGGCTGGAAAAGCAGGAAACCCTTTCTTTGCGACATGCTTAAGCTCGGGCTTTATGAGGCCACTAAAAAGGGGAAGTGCCGGCACAGGAAGGGGTGCAGCAATATATTAGAGTGTATTTGTGTGCTGTGAGTGCACTGAGAGAATTTATTAGAGGGAGATTTATTATCAGATAAGATTCTAAAGACACTCCCCTTTCAATCTAACAGTAGAAAAATCTTTAGCTTTCAAGTTCCTCTTTCCAAATTAAATAATAAGAAAATATCTTCACTTCTCGCAGTGTATATCTGAGCTCTTTCTGGTGTTAAGTCAGCTAAAAGCCTTTGGTCCAACCACTTGAATTTTCGGATGCAGCGTAACTTTTTAGAAACGGATGCAAGCTGAATTACAGAAAATAGAACCCGGGGATTTCGGAGCTCCACAAAGCCAGATGACTGCTCGAGGGGGGGCTGTGGCAAAATATGGGGTGTTCTTCGGGGGGTCAGTGAGCTCGAAAAAGTTTTATGCGAGCGCCAAAAGTGCAGTCAACGCACTTAGGGCAGAGTCTAAAAATATGAGTTGCGAATGGGATTGCTAAATGCGCCAAAGCCTGGCTGGGGGCTGGGATCTACGACTGGGGACTGGGGATTGCAAACTTTTCGTTTAAATAAATGTGGCAGCTTAGCCAGAGGCAGCTGGCGCTGCAAATAAATTTCGTAATGAGGCGGGAATTTTCCGAAATTGATTAGAGGCCAGCGGAGAGTCGTCCTTGAAGGAGTAAAGTGATGAATTATTAAAGGAGTTTGCAAACATTTACCCAACCAATAATGTAACTACTCTTTTTGATATTAGATACATTTATAAAACACCAATCCAATTACAGCCGACACCAGCTCTGATTGCATAAATTTAGTCCAGAAAGTCAAACAAAGGCCGGCCAACAACGAAATTCAATTTAAGACCGATATGTAAACAGTTTATTTTATTATTTCACATTTTATAGTGCTTTTTGCTGCCTGAGCTGGTGCCTCCTGCAGTATTTGGTTAACTTTACAGCTTTGAACCGTAGCTCTTTATTTGCGCAGCATATTACTAAATTTCCTATTCGTCCTGCATTGCCATGGAGGCAGGACGCCTCCTCATGTCCCTCCCCACGACACGGCTCTGTGTTCTGATGCTAAAATGATTTATTGCGTAAATTTTATTAATTTGCTGCGCTGTCATAAAAACGACAACGCTGCGCAGAAAGCGAGAAAAAAAGTAGAATAAAATAAATTTGATTTGCTCCTGTATGCATAGCCTTACGTGAATGTGCCTGTGTGTGCCGTACGTGTGCGTGTTAAACAAATTTTTATGGGCCACCTATGGGTGTACGGCACACACTCCAAATGGTATTTATGGCCCGCCGCCAGCGAACTCATTATACGATCTCTCCGACTCTGTCCCGGAATTGGAATTTTAAAATACTTGTTCATTTTACGCGCTCTCCTATCCTTCGTCCTTTTTTCAATGCCAAGAACACATGTTCCTGGCGCTTTGGTTAAGGCTACGTGTCAAAAATTAAAAATGACACCCACTCGTTTCGGGGCGACTTTATCAAGTTATAGGCCCCGCTCTTGTCTCTGACTCCTCATGCATATAAATCCGTCCGTAATAGATCGTGTCTAATTTATGAGTAGCGCGAGCATTACAACTTATTACATAACACACACTCCAAAGGACCCACACACATGCCTGATTACGTGGGCGCAGTGGGAATTTTCGCATTTTTTTTCCGTGTGTATCTTTTTTGCGTTCTTCTAATTTACGCCTTGCGTGCTCTTGGCCAAAACTCTTGGGCCGGGTCGAGCATTTTCCATTAAGTCTGCAGCTGCCTTACTCATAATTCATGCCACCCACAGGCATACACACACACACACACACATATCAGACAGTCACAGATTGGGGCATGTTAATTTGTAGGCCAGTGCAAGCGGAAGTCCTTTTTGAGGTCTTTAAACGCAAATGAAAGGCCCGAAGCTTTTACGGCCTGCCATCAGCCCATGTATCACTTGTGTGGCTGTCCCTGTCTGTCTCTGTCACTGCCTCCCTCGCACACTCGTCCTGCCACAGTGCGTGTTGCCCTAAATTAGATTTACATTTGTGTGGCCCGTTGTCCTATCGTCTTGCTCTATCCGAATGGTAGTTCAGACTTTACGACCTGAAAGTAAAACCCTTTTCGAGGACGAAATCAATGCAGGAATTAATTAATCCAGTCAAGTTGAAGCTGTCATAAAAGCAACAAAGCAGGTTCTAAAGACATTAAATGTGGGCTCAATAGCCTCGAGCCAAATAAAACCGAACCACCATAAAGTTTAGTAACAGTTTGTAAGTCAAAGAAAGTATTATTAATATGAAACCAGTATCAAAAGTCGGGACCAGTATCAGAAACTATCTGAAACACTTGAGAACTCTCGAAAGGTGCAACACAATGCCTAACAATTAACTCATTACAGACGCTCATTAAGTGCCACAAGTTGATTAAAGCCTTCAAAAGTTTGTGCCAGAAAGAATGTTTGAATGGGGGCGGACCACTTTGCCACTTTAGCCCACCATGCCCCGAAAACAACCCCAAAACAATTTGCTCCCCGGCGAGACTTGTGACAAGTGAAGTGCCACTCTAAATATGCCCAAGATAAAAATGTTTGCTGGTGTTTGTCGGTGTCCTGGCTGGTGTTCGCTTGTCGCCGAAACTTGGCGATGGCAAACTTCTTAAAAATACTTAAGAAGCGATAAATATCGCCAATACACACGCACACACTCACACCCTCCGAAACACGCACGCTGGGCGGCCCTTTTGACTTTTGAAAGTTTGCTCAAGTTGCCTATTTGTTACTCTTCCTTGGGGGGGAGTGGGGCTGCCCCAGGACTCACGACCCTCCTGCGAGAAATATAAATACAAAAACAAACAAACAAAAGCCACTTGTTGTTGGCATTCTCATTATCTTTTAACGTTATTATTACATTGCATACTTTCTGGGGAGCTTAGCTGTCAGCCATTTCCTTATTTTTTTTTTCCGTCGCCCTCGAACAAATTCCTGCCAGCGTGCCTGGATATTATATTTGTTTTGGCTTTTGTTTTCATTTCGCCGGCTCTTGCTTATTAAAAAGTTGCCATCGATTATGCGAAAAGTTTGGCATCGATGGCGGATGGAGCCAATTGGTTGCCAAGCGTGGTGCAATTCAATTTGGTCTAAAATTACGCCTCCAACACGCGCCTCCAAAATCAATACGTCAATGGCACGCTAATTGACCAAGGAGTCTGGTTTGGATTGGCGACAGTTGTCTGGCCTAGTCAAAGGTTTATAATTGCGTGGAAAATCATCAATCAGTACTCTTTATAGTGTCTTCCCATCCAAATTTCCACCTTGAAGCCTGTCCCTCTTAGTAGGATGTGGGCCAAATCCACACTTGATTGATGCTTAAAGTGTTTGGAGACTCCTTCACATAATTCCTGGGTAAATAGAATGATAACTCGCCCCATAATTTGTACATATTTACAAGCCCCCACCCCCAGCAGCTCCCCAGACAGCAACAAACAATGAAATCAATTTAGAATAGACTTTTCAGCACTCTCACATGTCCTCTAAGCCTAATCTCGACTCTGCGCCGTCTCTTTGCAGATATTCTAGACAAACTAAGCCCAGTCTATTAACAGGGCAAACAAAGGAATCAGGCGGAAAAATAAAAGGCTAAGGAGCCTCCCGAAAAGCCGGAGAATGCGGGCCCTGGAGTAGGAAGGAGCAGCACACTTCGGAGGAGCAAAGCTGGCAATGAGAGGGCCGGGAATCGAAACTGTTAGCTGGCAAATCGGATTGCGAATTTGCTGTATTGACACAAGGAAATCGTTAGCCGGCTTAGCCTGCAAGAGGCCAAATTTAAAATTAAAAATATAGCCAGCGACCCGTCCCAGAGCCCAGCACCAGAGTCGGAATCAAAGTGATATGCTAATGCGGGAGCGGGCGCGGGAGAAGAGCGTCGCGAGTGCCGAGAGTGTGGCATGAATATTTCATGAGCAGTGATGACAATAAGCCGGCTCCGGGAATAAGTCCAAAAGCAGAAGCAGCACTCGCAACATGACGGAGCTAAGACGGACTAATGGCCTGCACAAGCAGCACTCTCTCCGGGATCGGCAGGTGCACCCCCTGCTCCACGCCCTCGCCGACCACGGCTGCAACCTGAGCAGCGGCGGCAATAGCGCCGCCAGCACTACCAGCAGCAGTACCGCTACGGCCACCACGGCCCTGGGCGGCTCCGGTAATCCTGGCGGATCAGCAGGCGGCAACAGTAACGGAAACGGTAACGGCATCATGGCCCAAAGGAGCATCGAGTTCGACGAGCACGACATATTCTACGTTTCCCCCTCTAAGCGAAAAGGAGTACCAACAGGTGAGCTAAAATGTTTTATTTAGTATTTATTATTCATTTAGATTCTAAAAACTCATTTATTATTTAAAAATAATCAGTTTCAAAAAAAAAGGCCCTCGCTTGAATTCGCTCCAAACTATTCGCCGCTATTTAGTTTTAACACAAAACCAGGTGGCGGGGATGATCTGATTTAGGAAAGGTTATGTATGATTGCAGCTCCAATATACCTAGCTCTTAAGACGGCCTTATTTTAGCTAAAACACAAATCAGTTAGCTTATTTTCGAAAAAAGAATAAACTAAAATTCCAACGACAAAATGAGCAATAAGCTCTAGACGCAATGGGGTAATGCTCGCAATGCCTAATGCCAACTCAGCTGCTTAAAAAAATCACTATCTTCAAATGGAATAAGATTGGTTTTAAAAAGTTGTAAATTGCTTAGAACAATATAAGAAGCAAGGAAGATTAATCAATAACTACATCTGCACTTCAAAAATATCTGGATTTGACACTTCTGCTTAAGCTGATCTTAAAAAGAAAGGTGTTCATTTGACAGTTGACACCTAGGGTCACCTATACCTTCGTCAATTCTTATCAGATCCTTGAGCGGGATACCTTTAACTATTCGTGGATAAATTCTCCATCAATCTGCATCAAAACCCTGGAACAAAAATATTTTTGGTTTTTTTGTTAATTTTTTTGGGAACCTTTGAAAACTGGGGAGAATTTGGGAAGAGCTCATATGGCCCACGGCGATGTCTATATGTTTGCCATTTTTCATCAGATCCCTGAACGGAATACCTTAAACGATTTGTAGATCGATTCTCCATCAATCTGCATCAAAACCCTGAAACAATAATATTTTTCGATTTTCTTTCATTTTTTCCACCGAACTCCTCGAAAATCGGGGGTTGTATGGGGAGCACTCATATGGCCCACGGGGATGTCTATATCTTTGCCATTTTTCATCAGATCCCTGAGCGGAATACCTTAAACGATTTGTAGATCGATTCTCCATCAATCTGCATCAAAACCCTGAAACAAAAATATTTTTCGATTTTCTTTCATTTTTTCCATCGAACTCCTTGTAGATGGGGTTTTGTATGGGGAGCACTCATATGGCCTACGGGGATGTCTATATCTTTGCCATTTTTCATCAGATCCCTGAGCGGAATACCTTAAACGATTTGTAGATCGATTCTCCATCAATCTGCATCAAAACCCTGAAACAATAATATTTTTCGATTTTCTTTCATTTTTTCCATCGAACTCCTTGAAAATCGGGGGTTGTATGGGGAGCACTCATATGGCCCACGGGGATGTCTATATCTTTGCCATTTTTCATCAGATCCCTGAGCGGAATACCTTAAACGATTTGTAGATCGATTCTCCATCAATCTGCATCAAAACCCTGAAACAATAATATTTTTCGATTTTCTTTCATTTTTTCCATCGAACTCCTTGAAAATCGGGGGTTGTATGGGGAGCACTCATATGGCCCACGGGGATGTCTATATCTTTGCCATTTTTCATCAGATCCCTGAGCGGAATACCTTAAACGATTTGTAGATCGATTCTCCATCAATCTGCATCAAAACCCTGAAACAATAATATTTTTCGATTTTCTTTCATTTTTTCCATCGAACTCCTTGAAAATCGGGGGTTGTATGGGGAGCACTCATATGGCCCACGGGGATGTCTATATCTTTGCCATTTTTCATCAGATCCCTGAGCGGAATACCTTAAACGATTTGTAGATCGATTCTCCATCAATCTGCATCAAAACCCTGAAACAAAAATATTTTTCGATTTTCTTTCATTTTTTCCATCGAACTCCTTGTAGATGGGGGTTTGTGTGGGGAGCACTCATATGGCCCACGGGGATGTCTATATCTTTGCCATTTTTCATCAGATCCCTGAGCGGAATACCTTAATCGATTTGTAGATCGATTCTCTATCAATCTGCATCAAAACCCTGATGGAAAAATATTATTCGATTTTCTTTCATTTTTTCCATCGAACTCCTCGAAAATCGGGGGTTGTATGGGGAGCACTCATATGGCCCACGGGGATGTCTATATCTTTGCCATTTTTCATCAGATCCCTGAGCGGAATACCTTAAACGATTTGTAGATCGATTCTCCATCAATCTGCATCAAAACCCTGAAACAATAATATTTTTCGATTTTCTTTCATTTTTTCCATCGAACTCCTTGAAAATCGGGGGTTGTATGGGGAGCACTCATATGGCCCACGGGGATGTCTATATCTTTGCCATTTTTCGTCAGATCCCTGAGCGGAATACCTTAAACGATTTGTAGATCGATTCTCCATCAATCTGCATCAAAACCCTGAAACAAAAATATTTTTCGATTTTCTTTCATTTTTTCCATCGAACTCCTTGAAAATCGGGGGTTGTATGGGGAGCACTCATATGGCCCACGGGGATGTCTATATCTTTGCCATTTTTCATCAGAACCCTGAGCGGAATACCTTAATCGATTTGTAGATCGATTCTCTATCAATCTGCATCAAAACCCTGATGGAAAAATATTTTTCGATTTTCTTTCATTTTTTCCATCGAACTCCTCGAAAATCGGGGGTTGTATGGGGAGCACTCATATGGCCCACGGGGATGTCTATATCTTTGCCATTTTTCATCAGATCCCTGAGCCGAATAACTTAAACGATTTGTAGATCGATTCTCCATCAACCTGCATCAAAACCCTGAAACAAAAATATTTTTCGATTTTCTTTCATTTTTTCCATCGAACTCCTTGAAAATCGGGGGTTGATGGGGAGCACTCATATGGCCCACGGGGATGTCTATATCTTTGCCATTTTTCATCAGATCCCTGAACGGAATACCTTAAACGATTTGTAGATCGATTCTCCATCAATCTGCATCAAAACCCTGAAACAATAATATTTTTCAATTTTCTTTCAATTTTTCCATCGAACTCCTTGAAAATCGTGGGTTGTATGGGGAGCACTCATATGGCCCACGGGGATGTCTATATCTTTGCCATTTTTCATCAGATCCCTGAGCGGAATACCTTAAACGATTTGTAGATCGATTCTCCATCAATCTGCATCAAAACCCTGAAACAAAAATATTTTTCGATTTTCTTTCAATTTTTCCATCGAACTCCTTGAAAATCGGGGGTTGTATGGGGAGCACTCATATGGCCCACGGGGATGTCTATATCTTTGCCATTTTTCATCAGATCCCTGAGCGGAATACCTTAATCGATTTGTAGATCGATTCTCTATCAATCTGCATCAAAACCCTGATGGAAAAATATTTTTCGATTTTCTTTCATTTTTTCCATCGAACTCCTCGAAAATCGGGGGTTGTATGGGGAGCACTCATATGGCCCACGGGGATGTCTATATCTTTGCCATTTTTCATCAGATCCCTGAGCGGAATACCTTAATCGATTTGTAGATCGATTCTCTATCAATCTGCATCAAAACCCTGATGGAAAAATATTTTTCGATTTTCTTTCATTTTTTCCATCGAACTCCTCGAAAATCGGGGGTTGTATGGGGAGCACTCATATGGCCCACGGGGATGTCTATATCTTTGCCATTTTTCATCAGATCCCTGAGCGGAATACCTTAAACGATTTGTAGATCGATTCTCCATCAATCTGCATCAAAACCCTGAAACAATAATATTTTTCAATTTTCTTTCAATTTTTCCATCGAACTCCTTGAAAATCGTGGGTTGTATGGGGAGCACTCATATGGCCCACGGGGATGCCTATATCTTTGCCATTTTTCATCAGATCCCTGAGCGGAATACCTTAAACGATTTGTAGATCGATTCTCCATCAATCTGCATCAAAACCCTGAAACGAAAATATTTTTCGATTTTCTTTCAATTTTTCCATCGAACTCCTTGAAAATCGGGGGTTGTATGGGGAGCACTCATATGGCCCACGGGGATGTCTATATCTTTGCCATTTTTCATCAGATCCCTGAGCGGAATACCTTAATCGATTTGTAGATCGATTCTCTATCAATCTGCATCAAAACCCTGATGGAAAAATATTTTTCGATTTTCTTTCATTTTTTCCATCGAACTCCTCGAAAATCGGGGGTTGTATGGGGAACACTCATATGGCCCACGGGGATGTCTATATCTTTGCCATTTTTCATCAGATCCCTGAGCGGAATACCTTAATCGATTTGTAGATCGATTCTCTATCAATCTGCATCAAAACCCTGATGGAAAAATATTTTTCGATTTTCTTTCATTTTTTCCATCGAACTCCTCGAAAATCGGGGGTTGTATGGGGAGCACTCATATGGCCCACGGGGATGTCTATATCTTTGCCATTTTTCATCAGATCCCTGAGCGGAATACCTTAAACGATTTGTAGATCGATTCTCTATCAATCTGCATCAAAACCCTGATGGAAAAATATTTTTCGATTTTCTTTCAATTTTTCCATCGAACTCCTCGAAAATCGGGGGTTGTATGGGGAGCACTCATATGGCCCACGGGGATGTCTATATCTTTGCCATTTTTCATCAGATCCCTGAGCGGAATACCTTAAACGATTTGTAGATCGATTCTCCATCAATCTGCATCAAAACCCTGAAACAATAATATTTTTCAATTTTTTTTCAATTTTTCCATCGAACTCCTTGAAAATCGTGGGTTGTATGGGGAGCACTCATATGGCTCACGGGGATGTCTATATCTTTGCCATTTTTCATCAGATCCCTGAGCGGAATACCTTAAACGATTTGTAGATCGATTCTCCATCAATCTGCATCAAAACCCTGAAACAAAAATATTTTTCGATTTTCTTTCAATTTTTCCATCGAACTCCTTGAAAATCGGGGGTTGTATGGGGAGCACTCATATGGCCCACGGGGATGTCTATATCTTTGCCATTTTTCATCAGATCCCTGAGCGGAATACCTTAATCGATTTGTAGATCGATTCTCTATCAATCTGCATCAAAACCCTGATGGAAAAATATTTTTCGATTTTCTTTCATTTTTTCCATCGAACTCCTCGAAAATCGGGGGTTGTATGGGGAGCACTCATATGGCCCACGGGGATGTCTATATCTTTGCCATTTTTCATCAGATCCCTGAGCGGAATACCTTAAACGATTTGTAGATCGATTCTCTATCAATCTGCATCAAAACCCTGATGGAAAAATATTTTTCGATTTTCTTTCATTTTTTCCATCGAACTCCTCGAAAATCGGGGGTTGTATGGGGAGCACTCATATGGCCCACGGGGATGTCTATATCTTTGCCATTTTTCATCAGATCCCTGAGCGGAATACCTTAATCGATTTGTAGATCGATTCTCTATCAATCTGCATCAAAACCCTGATGGAAAAATATTTTTCGATTTTCTTTCATTTTTTCCATCGAACTCCTCGAAAATCGGGGGTTGTATGGGGAGCACTCATATGGCCCACGGGGATGTCTATATCTTTGCCATTTTTCATCAGATCCCTGAGCGGAATACCTTAAACGATTTGTAGATCGATTCTCCATCAATCTGCATCAAAACCCTGAAACAATAATATTTTTCAATTTTCTTTCAATTTTTCCATCGAACTCCTTGAAAATCGTGGGTTGTATGGGGAGCACTCATATGGCTCACGGGGATGTCTATATCTTTGCCATTTTTCATCAGATCCCTGAGCGGAATACCTTAAACGATTTGTAGATCGATTCTCCATCAATCTGCATCAAAACCCTGAAACAAAAATATTTTTCGATTTTCTTTCATTTTTTCCATCGAACTCCTTGAAAATCGGGGGTTGTATGGGGAGCACTCATATGGCCCACGGGGATGTCTATATCTTTGCCATTTTTCATCAGATCCCTGAGCGGAATACCTTAATCGATTTGTAGATCGATTCTCTATCAATCTGCATCAAAACCCTGATGGAAAAATATTTTTCGATTTTCTTTCATTTTTTCCATCGAACTCCTCGAAAATCGGGGGTTGTATGGGGAGCACTCATATGGTCCACGGGGATGTCTATATCTTTGCCATTTTTCATCAGATCCCTGAGCCGAATAACTTAAACGATTTGTAGATCGATTCTCCATAAACCTGCATCAAAACCCTGAAACAAAAATATTTTTCGATTTTCTTTCATTTTTTCCATCGAACTCCTCGAAAATCGGGGGTTGTATGGGGAGCACTCATATGGCCCACGGGGATGTCTATATCTTTGCCATTTTTCATCAGATCCCTGAGCGGAATACCTTAAACGATTTGTAGATCGATTCTCCATCAATCTGCATCAAAACCCTGAAACAATAATATTTTTCAATTTTCTTTCAATTTTTCCATCGAACTCCTTGAAAATCGTGGGTTGTATGGGGAGCACTCATATGGCCCACGGGGATGTCTATATCTTTGCCATTTTTCATCAGATCCCTGAGCGGAATACCTTAAACGATTTGTAGATCGATTCTCCATCAATCTGCATCAAAACCCTGAAACAAAAATATTTTTCGATTTTCTTTCAATTTTTCCATCGAACTCCTTGAAAATCGGGGGTTATATGGGGAGCACTCATATGGCCCACGGGGATGTCTATATCTTTGTCATTTTTCATCAGATCCCTGAGCGGAATACCTTAAACAATTTGACTCCTTTAAAAATTTAGTGTTTTATGGAAATACATACGTACATAATTAGTAGCTTTTTTGTAGTTCCCCTTTAAAAAAGGTGCCGAAGAAAGTTAGGAGAAAGAAAAAGCCAGTTTGAAAAAAATAATCCTCCTGTTCGAGATTCGAAATTGATAAACTTCTTCTTCCCTTACAGGTGTCCCCGGGAATGTGGTCACCTTCTCGAACTATGTGAGCGAGCAGCGCCTGACCCCCTCCTCTTCGAACCGCGGATCCCTGAAGCGCAGCAAGGGCCGCTCCAACCAGTCGCTCTGTAGCTGCGACGCCGGCGACGAGGCCCAGCTGGAGCTGCAGCCGAACGCGACTCGCCCCCTCTACGAGTACAGTCTGGAACGCAGGCGTAAGACGCACACCTATTCCTGCGAGCAGAATGCCCAGATCCTCATGAGACTGGAGCGGGAACGGAATCGTAAATTATCGCTGACTGGCGTGGAGAGCGGCGGCCTGGGACTGGGTTCTACCGTTGCCGGAGGAGCAGCAGTAGCCGGAGGCGACCCCCAGGTGAGTGAAATCCCGCCCCACTTTGTGTAATTGTAATTGTAATCATGAGCAGCCAGCGGCACGAGCCGCAGTCCCGCATTCGGCTAAGCCAGCCCGTGCAGCAGGCAAATGCGATAAGCAAACAGAGCGTGGCACGTAGCTGGGGAGCACAGGGGGCAGGAACGACTAACAGACTGACTGACACCTGCCACTCCGCCCTCTGGCTTTTGCGGTCGAGGACCGGCAAGTGGTTCTCCATTTCGCGGAAACCAGTGAGCAATATGGCGCGCATGAATTTTGATTTTATTGTGCCAGTGGCTTTTCCCAGAAATCGTTGAAATGAATAAACAAAAATGGCAGTAATAGTCAAGATGGGATATTAAATTAAATTAGGCACAAAATCTGAACAGAAAGGCATATCAGAGCACGAACTGTTAGTTGGATTCTCATGCTAGGTTTGATGAGACAAAAGCTATCGTATCTGAGTAGGTCGAGCAATGAAACTTGTCAAACACTAACCCAGTTTGAAAATCCCGCCCAATCCCATTTACAGTAGACTCCCAACGGGCACACTAACCGATCGTAGATCTAGAAAGTTAATTTCCCCCAATTTTTGGATTAAAAAAGTTGTTCGATACAAAAATAAATATACCGGAGCGATAACTAGTTATCGAAGCATCATGGATAGAGGATCACAGAGACTTGGCAGTACGCTGTCCGGCAGCGGCATCCACTCGAACGCCTCGGTCATCACAAAGCCA
This sequence comes from Drosophila monieri, assembly GCA_035047585.1. Lineage (NCBI taxonomy): Eukaryota > Metazoa > Arthropoda > Insecta > Diptera > Drosophilidae > Drosophila > Drosophila monieri. The sequence continues at coordinate 2,232,656 of JAWNPJ010000079.1, read as the reverse complement.
AAGCGCAAGAGGCAGCGGCTGCCCACCTTCGATCTGTCGCTGGAGCAGAAGGTGGACATCAAGAAGGCCTTTGATCTTTTCGACACACAGTGCTCCGGGTTCATTGAAACTAAGGAGCTCCGCGTGGCCATTCGCGCCTTGGGATTCGAGCCGAAGCAGGAGGAGATCCGTCGCATGATGGACGAGATCGACAAGGATAAGACGGGTAGGATTGCCTTCAACGACTTCCTCTACTTGATGCGCCAGAAGATGGCCGAGAAGGACTCAAAGCAGGACATGGCCAAGGCCTTCTCCTTCTTTGACGACGATCGAACCGGAAAGATATCGTTCCGGAACCTAAAGAGAGTGGCCAAGGAGCTGGGCGAGAAGCTCACCGACGAGGAGCTGCAGGAGATGATTGATGAGGCCGATGCCGACGGCGACGGCGAGGTCAGCAGGGAAGAGTTCCTCAACATGGTCAAGAAGACTAATCTGATCTAGGGTCCACTCCCCTACCCTCGTCCCGTACCCATTTAATCACTTTCTTTTTGTTGCGGGGGAAACGACGTTGTTTTTCGATCCAGTCACACACAGAGCAAGCACATCTCCACTCCAAACTTCATCCAAATGTACACACTCAGATCATGAAGAAGTTTGGATATGCTTCGGTTCAATAAAGCAAAACAATGCAAATGAACGCGGGATGCAGCGTGCAGAGTCAGTGACAGTGCTGGGTATCGCCGGGTCCAATTATTTTATTCATCATTTTTGTGGAAGCCCGCGCCTGTCACTTTTTGCAAGTCTGCCGGCAAAGGCAGCCCGCCGTCATGCATAACAAATCTCTTTGACACATTTGATGTATGCCTTTCCAGGGGTATGCTGTGCTCCACTTCCAGTTTGCAGCAAATTGTGGCTGCAATTTGGCGGCATGCGTGGGCGCTTCCCAACTGCCTATCTGCCTCCATCTCGCATTCACTCTTAAACTCTGTATCCTTTTCTGTGCCTGTGGCTCTGCCTGTTCCTGTGCCCAAACGGCAAACATAATTTAGTGGCAACGTTTCAGGCTTTTATTTGCGCTATGCGTTACATTTAGCTCCATTTAGTTGTTAGGCTCTTCGTCTGACAGGCTGACTCCTGGCTGGCTTTAAATTTTCAACTTTTTGCTAGGGTCTACAGACGGATGGATGGATACATGGCTGACTGGCCGGCCAAATGAACTGACCAGAAATTTATGTGGCTTTTAAAACTTGGCTGGGGCTGAGGCTGAAGGATGGCTGCAAATGCATGAATTGCCACAATAAAAACCAACTTCAAACACATGATCGATTGCCGACAATTTATAGTTTAAAATTGAAACAAACAAGGGCTTTAAATAATTTTCAAGTATGTACTTTCCATCTCGAATATTAAGTGATTATTTTCGATAGAGTGCGGTCTGCCTTTAAACGGAAAAATGTTTATTTTGTAAATATTTCCTATTTGCTGCAGGAACAGGCTTCGTTATCACATTTTATATCCTCTTAAGTATGTAACGACCGCATTTTTAAGTGCTCTTGCCAAAAACAAATTGATTAATGTCTAATAGTCCGGCCTGCATTTATATGCCACGGCGCCCATACATTCTTCACACGCAGTTTTTATGGGCGAACTTGCCACGTTTACAGCCCTAATAATTGGCAACTTTCCTTTTTGGCCAGCTTGCTTTTAAAGCTTCCGACGTCCGCGCCATCAGGGAAACAAAAGCCGAAATGGCCCTTGATAAAGTCGTAAAGTTAAAAGCTCTGATGGATAATTACAAATTGGCAGGGAAGATGTTGGGGCGAGTTCCGGAGTCGGGACTGGACTGGAGGAAAACTAAAACAAACTTGAGTATTTATAAAAGTTTTTGCTTATTGGTTTTGCCAAATCGATTAAAGGCGATTGTATTTTCGGCATCAGGATAGAGCGGGAAGGACGGTCGGACTGCCAAAGTTCTAGTAAAATATAACCAACACTCAATTTTACGAACATTTAACTAAATACCCGAACCAAGAGGAAAAAGTGAGACGCAGGGAGAGACGTTCGTAAAAAAGTTTTTCGCAAACTACAAAACTGCCATAACTCAACATTACGCCCGACACAGACTCCGACTCTCCAGAAGACCCCTTTCTCGCCAAAACTCCCATCGCAAAAATGTTGTAACTGTAGCGAGGAAGTTGGGGGAAGGACGCACTGAGCACACACTCATATAGCTACATAAATTATGGTAAAAAATTGCTCAAAATTGCAGCAAAGTAGACGAAAAATTATTATAAAATGTGCATTATGAAATTTAAAACGAGACAAAGACGCAAAGCATAATTCAAAGGAGCGCGCGAGGATGAGGCCAAAGAAAGGGGAGACCCGACCCTCGAAACCCTCGAAAAAATGTCCATGCTAAAAAGTAGCTGGGCGAAAAGTCGCGGAGAAAAACTAAGGCGATATATCAAGCAATTTAATGCACAAAAATGCAACCACAAGTCCTCAGCCCCTCTGCTCCTTCAGGATTTTTGCTCCGAGCCCCATAAACTTGGCGTCAAATTTGCGGTATAAACGCCAAATAACCATATACTGTTGCACGCATTCTGGCTGCACTCATCCGGCGAATTTATTCCCTTTATAAGCAGCTTGAGAAAGGAGCGTGAGCAAGGCGGAGTCTGCGTTTAATTAGGAGATAATATTCAGTCACAGCAGCTGCAGACTAACAAGCTCAGAGGGCTCTGGTTGAATATAGTAGAGATATTACTTTAATATTTATAAATCAAGGCATAACCTGTGCAAAGAATCTATTACCACTCATCAAATACTCACTTCTGATTAGCTATTTACCTCAAACAGGTAATTGAGAAAACAAAAATCATTTCTATACAATTATCCTTGCCAGGGAATACCAGAAAAATAAAATAAAACGGTTTACAAATTGGCGCTCTTAAGGTATGCAGCACACGCCGCCGCTGAATATTTGCATAAATTATTTGGGGGCCGAAGGAATAAATAAATTACCAAATGAAAATATGAAAATTTCAATTTCCACTTAGGCAGAGGCGGGCAGGATGCGCCAGGACAGGACACGACACCGACGTTGAAGAGGACAAGACAGGACAAGACAAAGTAAATAAAAAATAATCAACAAAGAGACACGGACAACAATAACGAGCCGGGGACAGTCGGAATCAGGGGGGAGTTCCTACATAAAGCAATCAAAATTCAAAGGAAATTTTTATTAATGGCAATGCGTTTCGCCTCGCCCAGACGCATAAAAATAATTCAACAAAAAAAACCAAAGCCCCCCCCCCCCCCCCCCCCCCCCCCCCCCCCCCCCCCTGTTCTGGAAAGCAAATCAATGCAAATGTATTTCCCGTAACTGAAATTCAATTTCGAGTCCCAGAGCACCTCCTGCCGATGATTATGATGCCGATGATGACGATGCGGATGCTGACCGTAGCAAATTCAATTAGGGCACTTGGCACGGCCAGGACACTGGGCAGGGCGGAGATAAACCTTTTTCTTGGCCTTTTTCGCACGTCTTTTATCGGGCGGGTCTAGTGGGGAGTTGGTAGTCTGCTCCGGTGTCTATGGCATAATTAAATTTTATGTAGCCAGGGGGCCGATAGAACGCCTCACCCACCCATCCTCCCGGAAATCTCTTTTTTGCGTTTGCGAATTTCGCCAAGTGATGGGAAAAGAGAGGACTTGTGAGGATAGGGAAAGTTTTTACGCCATCTGAGGGTAGTTTGAAGACACTTTTCATGAGATATTACAAAGAGTTATCCTAACTTGAAAGATAAATGTGTTTTGTTTTACATTTAGGATTCAATATTTAAAGTTTCCATGCTGAATATTTAAAGCTTTGCCTGCCGAAAGTTCAGCCTTTATGTGGTGGCACTTCCGCCGGAAGCTGCTCATGCCGACATTGATTTAATACGATTTCCCCTTTTGTCAGCAGCTGGAGCCTCACTTCCTCGCTAATGCTCTCTCTATCGCCCCGCAGAGCGACACGCCCAGCTTGTCGGATGTGGATGTCATTCCGCCGGTGCCCCCGCCGCCGGCGATGAAGCGCAACGGCAGCATGCGCAGCCTGCGACTGCTGCAACATCTGCACCAGCACAGCAGCGGCAGCAGCAGCAGCAACAACAACAACCTATCGCAGCTGTGCAGCAGCGATCTGCTGCAGGAATGCACCAAGTCCGCGCTCGACGACTGCACCGCCACGCTGCTCAAGTGCACCACCACCAGCAACCACAGCAGCAGCAGCAACAGCAACATGGGCCCCGCTGGCAACGGCAATGGTAACGCCATCGGCAGCAACAACAACCACATCCAGGCCAAGCCAGACCTGTGCCAGCCACCCGGCCATGCCCACAATCACAGGCACAAGCTGCTGCCCGGCAGCGCCACGCCCACTCACCACTCGCACCCACCCCCGCCGCCGTTCGCCGCCCACGAAGATGAGATTTTCTCGCCCTACTCGAAGAAGTCGGATCCGAGTCTGTGTTTTGTGGGCGGCGTAGGCGCAGGACCCGGTCTGGGCGTGGCAGGAGGGGCCGGTGGGGGCTCTGGGGGCAATGTATCTTCGAAGTACAACACAATCGGGCCGAGTAGCGATTACGCGAGGCATTTGGCGCACTACAGCCGCTACCTGCAGAAGCAGCACCACCAGCAGCAAATGGCACACTTCCAGCAGCAGCGATGCCGCTGCTTCTCCCAGTCCTTGCTGAACTTTCCGCAGCAGCAGCAACAGCCACAATCGCAGCCACAGGCCGCGCATCAGCACCAGGTGAGTTGGACAATTTCCGATCCGTGAAATGGAATATCTTATAATTATGCGAGAGCATCCTAGAAGCGAACTCGCCTGATTTGTTTATTTTTGTTCCCAGCAGCAGCAGCAGCCACTGGGGCAGCAACCGGCAATCTTTCACACCAGCAGCATGGACTGGACTCTGCCAATTAATAGTCGCAGCTTTGGCAATTTGGTGAACATCGATGGTGGTTGTCGGGTGCCGTACCAGAAAATGCCACACCACCAGACCGCATCCGGAAATCCAGTTTCAGGTGGTGCAGGTTCCAACGGCGGTCTGGGCCTGGCGGCCTCGTCCACGTTTACACTTACCTCCTTCGACAGCGACATTGTGCACGGGCTGAAAGAACACGAATCGCAGACCTCGTTGCACCATCCCCACTCGCATCCACATCCGCACTCGCACTCCCATCCGCACACGCATCCCCACCACTATCATGGCGGCGGGGGCGACGGCTCTGGGTCCGTGACACCGCAGAAGCATCACCAGCTGCACTCGAGCGTCACGAGCATCATGCCCTGGAAGCACCGCCAGTGCCCCAGCAGGGGATCCTCCAGCTCCGGCACGAATTCGTTCCGTAAGTACCACTGATTTTTGGCTTAGAAGGATGTGTTTTTTTTAGACGAGAGCTACAGAGTGGTTTCTCTGATTTAAAAGCGAAGAAGGTGTGCAGCTAACTAGAAAAATGGTTTAATGCTTTCAACCTTTTTATCGTTATCCTTTCTAATTACTTCAAATTGTTCCATCTGCAAGCTCGGAATCCTGGACAGCTTGACCTTCCACCGCCAAATTGGTCCATTTGGAATATCCATTTAAGACGGTGTTTTATGACGTTCGCTGTCGCATTCTGCAAAACATTCTGCTTCGGCTTTTGGCTGGTAGTGCTGCCTCGACGTTGTACATGACATTGCACTTAATATTCTGCCACCCGTTCGCCGTTGCCGCGCCACGCCCCCTGCAACCGGGTAACGCCTCCCTGGGGGGCATTGCCATTTAGTCGTTAGCCGTTTGATTGCGCTTCATGTAACATGGCTGCTCAATGTTAAACGTTGCCAATGCCCGCGTGACTTTGGTCTCATCATCATCAGCGGCAGGAACGTTGTCCTCGTCCATGTCATTTCCATCTCCATGTCCGCCCTAATCCTCATCAGCATCCCTGCCGCCATCATCGTCAGCATCGTTATCATCAGTCAGTGTACTCATTCCAATCCTCGTCATGTCTCCTGGCAACTGCAATTCGTTAGCAGTCAAAAACTGCGTAACTGCGGACGATGTCCTGTCCCTCTTAAATTTATGCAAATCGCTAGTGCGCCACTGGACTAGTTACACAGTTGGAAAAGGAACCGCACTTGACTCTCCGCAGACTGTCTGGAATATTATGTATGCCTGTACCGCATATTCTCGCAGTGCACACAATTCTCTGTCGTGTAACAGCGCACCTCTTCCGCATCCGAGCGCCGCTCGTACCGGCTGCACATTGCCTTTCATTTGCCACTTGCTTATCGGTAATTCACTTTGGACTCGCACAAGTGCCGGTCACCGTAATCAAATGGATACATTGCAGCCATCGCTCTTTCTGCTGGGCAGCAGCCCAAACACACATCCCAATCCCGATCCAGGGGGCTGGAGATGGTTTTTCGCCTCAGTGACTTATTTGCTTTGCTCCGGATTCTGTTTCGGTTTCAGTTTCAGCTCCAGCTCCTCAGCTCCCCGCATGCTCATTTGTAGTCGCATTATCAATCGGTTTAAGTTGCATAATCAAATATGGTTGCAATTAGAAATTAGCAGTTGCCATTGATAGCCGGCTCGAAGTCGTATAATTGGATTTGGATTTCCAGCAATTTGCTTCGCTGAGCGTTTTGAAACTTAAAGCAGGTTGTATATCCTTTAAGCACAAGAATGCTTAAATGAGAATTGAGTTTAACAATGGGTTGTTATTTTCAGTAACTGGTAGCTCATTTCCCAATCAACCTATTCGTTGCTTGAATTCCAAAATCCCAACTCCAAAGACGAGCTAATTCGAGCACATGTAGCCAACAAGTTGTTCTGGTTGATCGAATTCGATTTACTTTAGCTTGAAATCCGAGAGCCGAAAACACGACTCAAGGACTGGTTGTGCCCGCTTCCTTTTCCTCTGCCTTGAAAACCAAAAACCAACACAGCAATTCAATTTTAAACGTTTAACTAACCATATTTCCTTATTATCGATTCTTTTTTCTGCTTCCCGACGTCTGCAATGATGCTGCTCCTCTACGACTCTGTGCTTTCTGGCGATGATGCTCCTGCCTCGTGCCCCATTGTTGTTGCTGCTGTAATCAATGCCACTGTCACGGCAATTTGCACACACACAAAATGCAACACAACATCGGACAACGGACCACGGGCAACCAACAACTGCCAACAATGAACAATGGACCACGATGATAATGATGATGACAACGATGCTACAAACGACTTGGCATTGAACTGCCAATAACAACTACAACAATCGATGTGGAACCCTCGGTCACCATGAATGCTGATGATGCTGCCTGGCTGCTGGCATCCTGCTTGCTATTCTCGCTCTCCGTCCTGGGAAACTCCGTCCTCGGAACGCAGGCTTCGATGCAGCTAAGCACTGGCTGGCTGTGAGCTCCATCCTCCTGATAATTGGCGCTGCCAGTGTGGCCGTGCCACTGGCGCTACGTGTGGCGGCAAGTGAGTATCGCATTGAACCCAGACCTGGTAGCCGGCCCGCCATCCTCCTGGATGCGAAATTGACTCTGAGACTCGGACACGGACCCGGACCCGGACGCTCCTCCATGGACAATAAATCAATTACCATAACGCATACGCCATGTGGGCCGGCACCGAAACTCTGAGTTGGTGTCGGTTGGGATGTTCAAACCGACACTTTCGCCCTTCGTCCATTAGCAAGTGGCTATCGCCATGCCCTTGCTGGAGGACTGCAAATTTCTATTCAGAATTTGACTTAAAACAGAGTACTGCGAGTATCTTTCATCTGACGAATCCCCTTTGCAGGTGCACCTTTCGAAGAGCGTCTGCGGGTTGCCGTGCAGCTGCTGGATCAAGTGCCTTTAATCGACGGGCATAACGACCTACCCTGGAATATACGCAAGTTCCTGCACAACAAACTCAACGACTTCAAGTGAGCATCCATCGCATAGAAATGCAATTAAAATTTAATACCAATTTATGTTATTATCCCACCCCACTCCCGCTCCTCCTAACGCTCTTGCCCACAGTTTTGATGAGGATTTGCGCAATGTAATGCCGTGGGGCCGCAGCCACTGGAGTCACACGGACCTCACGCGACTGAAGAAGGGACGCATATCAGCACAGGTAAGCTGGTTGGCCAGCAGGGCCGCCACGTCTTGGAATTATTATTATTGCACTTAACTTGAAATCAGCCTGGCAGTGTCATGCCCTGAACAGTCCTTCTAGTTCCAGAAATAGACTCATCCTTGCCCCTTATAGAGGTCTCCGCAGAGTATCCACTATTTTCCGTTTTGACAGACTTTTGATTCCTTTTCATATTTTATCTGGCGGCAAGCCGTTGTCCAGGAAACGAGCGACTTTTGCTTTGAGTCTTCGCAAAGGCAAGAAAAATATTAATTACGAGCCACTCACGGCAGCTCAGCGTCAGGGCAGGGATGCCCCTGTAGCTGCCGTTGATGATGAGGTTCTTAATTATTTTTTGCCAGGCGACCGGCCGGCAGAGAGTGGGCAGAGTTCGGGCAGGATATCCACTTGACGCCGTTATTGATTCGCTTATGGCTCGATTACGAGCTGAATCGGTGAGATGTCTTTAAAGTGCCACCGAGGGCGGCGGTGGAAGCCATGGAGGGCGATCAATTGATGCGTCTGTCATTTAAACTGCCCAAATTGTTGAACTAATTGGGAATAGACGCCCCTCCAACGATTGACGTGGCCAAAGCAACCAAGATTAATGAAGCAAACTGACCAGGAAACCGGGAAACTGTAGAAAGCGATTAACCTAAGCTGGGTTCATAAATCAATAGGGAGCCCAGAACCACCTGAATATTTCAAATTGTCCAAAGAAGACTCATCCTCTAAAGCGAGAACCGCATAGACAATTTTTCACGTTCGCCGCAAGCGGAAAAGTAAGAATCTGAATTGAGAAAAGCGAAAGCGGGCCACCTGCCTCGACAGCCATAATGAAAATTAACTTTTCCAATGCATTTTACACTCCCGGCGACTCCCGGCAGTGCCATAAATTTGGTTGCATTTTTGTGTGCGCCGCGCTTGGGTTGGGGGCTAACAGGTAACTGGTAAGTGGGAACAGGTAATTGCAGTTTTCAGTTGCCAACTATCGCTGGCACAACAAACGTGGCCAAGGACCGCCACCGCACAGTAAAATTATGCAGCACTCAATTTAATTACCCAGCCAAATGGCTTGAGTCCTGACTTTTGTAATAGCTTGAAAACGGGAAGCGAACATGTGTAAACAGGTGCACAGAGAACAAATTCGATTTCTAAAGGAGCTTACATAGGAAAAGTGCACAAAGGCTTAGAGGTAGCTTTCTACCAACCTCTCATTTGCTTTCAGTGCAAAGGCATAGACTTGGGGTTGCTTTTATGGAGCAGTAAACGCGACGATTATTAAAACTTAGCACTTTCAACAGCCGGCATATAGTACTTGAAGCTGGTGCAACGCGCCCGTCCTTCTTGCTTCATGGGGTAGAGCCCAAGACCCGCAACCATGCAGGGAAAACTTCTTGATTTTCATGTTCGATGAGCGTGGCGAAGTTATTGCAGCCATTTCTGGTTTCCACGGTTGGCTAATTGAACTTGTTGACGCGGCTTCCTTTGCCAATTCTGGCAGACGTCAGCAGCCATGTGCAAAATATTGTGCAACTTCAGGAGCTGTAGTTAATTGCCAGTAGCTTTGGGGGAGGCGCAACTAGCGCGTGCATCATTGCATGTGAGATGTAGCGACTTAGACAGCTATACTATATCACAGTCTATCTTTCCGAGCTTAGAGCTGACAAGTATTCTTTAACTCCTCACATTAAAAAGTTATATTTTCCCTGTTAATTCCCCCTGTTAGTTGTGACTTAATGCAGCACTCACAACTCCGATTCTCAACCCCTCAATTACCGGCAAACAAGCTAACTCCATCAAGTGAGAACTGACTGACTAACAACAACTACGATCGGGGCAGCAGGCATTACTAGCCAACAACGTGGTAACTAACTAGTTGACAACATGTTTCAGCAATTGTTTCCCAAAATGCCAAACGTGCAACGAATGCCCTTCATGAAAGCAAAGCACAAAAAAAGCTCACAGAAGCTAGCTTTAATAGGCATACCAGAAAATCACGTTTGGGCTGTCGAGAACTCTAAGTCCTTCCAGTTTCGGAACATTTTTTAGCGGCCCAGGCTTAAAGCCAGGGCCCAAGGTGATGGCATGATGAGAAGTGCTCGTGGAAGGTTTTTTTGGCAACACTGGAAATAAAATTTCCTCAGGAGATACCCAACATTTTTTTATCGATACTTTTCTACATCCGATGCTCTATAGAATGTGGAGAGAAAATATTATGCAAACACTTTGTGTTTATTTTTGAAAATGTTAGATATTTTTTCGACTCTGCCGGAGATAGGAGAACCAAAAACAGGTAGCAACAATGTTGAAACATCATGAAGTCCCCAAAAGTTGGCTACTGTTTTGGGGCCAGGACACGGAAACGTCGTGTTACGCTTGTCCGGCTGCATGCTGTCTGCATTCTTCCTTTCCTCCGTGCATCCTTGCTGCCCTATCGTCTCCTCTTTTTGCTTCTTCGCACACCCACCGACCAGGAGTCAGCCTAATGGAACAGCACACAGAAACAGTGAGAGGCGGTAGAGAGGCAGGAAGGTTGGGAGGGACCTGCGAGGACAACGGACGCGCTTGCAGCGGAAATGGCCGCAAGGAGTCGAGGACGAGGCTGTAATCTGGGCCAGGACATGCAGGACACGGCATTGCCTGGCTAACAGAATTCCGTGTTCCATTCTTGTCCGTCCTGGGGCCTCATGCTCTCGAAAGGGGTAATCAAACTACAATTAGAAACTTCTGAACATCAAGGAATGGGTTTTCACAAAATATGAATAGATATGAAAGTCAAACTAACCAATACCAAAGCTAATAAATGTTAAGACCAGAGTTATAAGATTGTAATATCAAACCGTTGAAAGTATCTCATCGCAGTTTGTCCGTAGAGTGTTTTTATTTCCTCCCGGGGAATACCGCTTATCTTGCTGCAACGTTGCCCCAGAGATTTATACTTACTTTTAAAACGTATTAAGTTCTGGCCAACAACAGGCAGGAAGGTAGACGTGAAAGCAGCCGCTAACCCCGACGCTGAGTGCCAGCCAGAAATGAACCCCAAACCACACAAAACTCCACACAATTTTTGTCTTACCGAGATGGCTCTGGTGTTTTATTTATTTGGTCTTTTCGGTGGATTTGTTTGGGGCTGATGCTCTACGCCCCTAGTGGCATTACTGTGGTCCTGCGAAGGTGTTGGAGTTGCGGCTTATGCAACCAGCCGCAAGCTGCCCGTTCTACTTTGCATTTGCTCGGTCTCGCCCTCGGTCAGTAATCATGGTATGCATTGCAGCAGCGCCGCTAGGCAATCAAAAGCAAAGCTGCCCCAAGGCGGAAGCAATTTAAAATTCACAACAAACCTGCAGAACTGACACCAAAATGCTTAGAGTTCCGGCTCCGAAATGTTGATTAAGGGGCTTTGTAACTTTGAATATATTTATGACTTAGTTGTGCTAAACTTTAATTAATTGGCACGTTAAAAGCCATTATTATGCAGGATTCGAATCAATTATTCAAAGCTCCTGGCAATTGAAAATGGCCCTCAAAAGGGATCAGTACCTTGGTTCGAGTATTTGTGGATTCAAAAACATAAATCTCGTTGCTTGGGGCAACTTTTGGGCGCAGCTGCTGCGGCAGTATTGTTGCAATGTTGCACAAATAACGTTCGGTCACTGAAAACTGGTATAAATGTTATTGTTTTAGCTGACGATATTAAAGTACAGAGAGCTACAGTTATACAAAATCGCTGTACACAAATACTCTATAAATTGGGATCTCTCCCCGGATAATCCTGCTATTGCTCCGCAGAACTCTGACACGCTGACACATTAGGCAAACACATTCACACGTGCCACACATTGAAAAAAAATCACGCATATGGCCACCGCCACCGCAACAACAACGTCAGATTCACAATTAACTTGAAGCCAAAATGTTGTCCTTCAGGGAGATGTTCCTGGCACTGTTGTTTTTGTGGTTGCCGGTGTTGTTGTTTGTCGGTCCTGCCACCAAACAACTTTAAATATTAATATGCTTTGTGACAGGATGTGGGGAGGGTATGGAAATGGAGTGCTGGGATGGGGTGGCGAGTAACGGGCTCGATGAGGCTGTCAGGACGGGCTCGGGGACACCAAACACCGAAGGCGACGCCATCGAGACGCCGACGACACTTTGGCCACGATGATGACGATAATGATGGCACTGCAGGGGTCACAAAACCAGGTGTACGTGGGCGGAGCAGGGAACAGGGGCTAATGGCAAAGTGCCGTGCTTAAACACACTTAAAGGCGCCTCCGAAAGCCAAATACACAAAAGGCCACCCCAAGTCACAGGATCCAAGTTTCCGAGCCGAACCGAAAAGCATCCACACATTTACCCATGGCAGCTGCCAACAAACAAAGGTACTTGGCCATTCTAAAGTCATATGTGTGGAGGGATGTGGGGGCAAAGTGGCATAATACAACCATCAACAGGTGCCGCAGGAGACTCGAACATGAATGAAATATTTTGTTACGAAAAATGAAAATGAAGAATGCCAAAGCGGGAACTTAAATCTGGGAACAAATACGAAGACCCTCTGAATAATAATTATGAATAGAGATCATAATATCAATACTTTCACCCATAAATAAAACGCATACGCCCCGTGGACCCCTCTGTAACTCGAAACCCATTCGAGAAAAAATTCATAGCATACAATTAAGGGCTTCTAACAAATATCACGTATACGCCGCGTAGTACCTGTTGTCCCAAATCATAAGCAAGCAGACATTCAAACATTTCAAACTCCATATTCCATCTCCCAAAAAACACCTTTTAATTCCTAAAAAATGTTTTAAGAGGCTTTAGGCTGAACAAAAAATTTAACAAAACGGCAGACTCGAAAAAGGGCACACGCGGACCAAAAAATGCAAAGTACGCGTGGAAAATAACGCGAACAAAGAGACGGAAAAATGAGTTTTCTCCTCGCCGTTGCCGTCGCCGTCTCCTTTCCACAACCCACTCGAAATTTCCGTCTGCGGTAATGTCGGGGCATTTTCCTTATCTACCTGGCAAAGTTCTCGCGAAGCCGCAGAAAGAAGTATTTGATGTAAATTGCTTTATTTGGGTTTTAATGCAGAGGCGGATGAAAAAGCAACCAGTTCTTTTGATCGATAAAAAAAGGATTGGCAGAGGAAAGAATTTAAACAGGTTAACTTTAAGAGCATCTACTTAATAAGTGTTAGTAGCTTATAGAGATTAAAGAGATATTCCCTATCTGGTAGCAGTCACATATTGTTGCATAATGTTCCATTCACTAAACTCTCGATGGCTCTTAAATTCCTTCACATAATTAACGAGACACAGACCATGCAGCTTTCCTATCATATTTTTCAGATTTTTTTAAGCCCTGAAAGCAAACATTGCCATTAGCACGGTTATCAGTTATCGTAGCATTTCATTATTGCACCGGAGAACCTGGATTCCTGGACTCCTGAATACAGGGGCATAAATGTACGCAAATGGTAATGAACAGGGCCACAGTTAGCACTGCATGGTCCATACAATTAACCCGAATTGAACTAATGCGCCCTGTACTCTGGCCACCTGATAAGCTGAAGCACACATTCCCCTCCCACTCCCACCTGGGGTCATTTTCCAGAGGCATGGGCGGAGCCCCAGAGAAGGAGGGGTGCTGGTGTGCATAAGTGAGATGCCTGAAAAACTCCACTAAAAATCAACACACTGGCAAAACTTGCTTAGCGGCAAGGGAGAGGATAAACTTTTGGGGCCCAAATGGAATTTGCATTTGTCCCTGTTATTGTTCAGTGTTTATTTGGCAGAGCGAGGTCGGGCGGGTTGCCGGTGGGGAACAGGTGCCTGGGAATCCGCAAAATTTTCTCGTCTGTTGTGCAATTAAAATTGCACAAATGCAGAGCCAACAACCGAGTTGACCCAAGCCCGAATCCAGGCCCCTGGGAAGCAGCTCTCAAATCCAATTGCAGCACGACCCCAACCTAACCCTGCACCGCCTCGTTCTGGCTCTGCTCGTAATTGTTTTTCTGTGACTCGTTTATTGAAAAGTTTTACATATTTCATATGCACATCTCCAAATTCGGCTAACCTGGGGAACAAACCGAATTTTCCTCCATGAATTGCGCCGAACTTTATCATCATCATCATCCTCATCGTACGAGTCGGGAGTAGAGGCATCAGAGCAAATGAACATTCGGAGTGTTGCTTGTTTTGGTTTTAATTTACTGCCTCGGCAGAGAAATGGTTTAAAACTACGTGCTTAGCAATGGCCAAAAAAACAAGAGAAATCCAAAAAATAAATAAATAACCGAGTCCCGTGCCAGTAGGGTGTGCTTTCCTGGCTTTTTCTTCCGGGTTTCTGGTTCAGGCCTCTCACGAATTTATATTAAAAATTATTTATTACGGGCATCCTCGCTTCCTGCTCCTTTTCACTGGAGTTGTTGTTTCTGCTGTTCGTACTTTTGTGTGTGTCCGGAGCAAAAAGCCAAAACTTTTTAATTGCTCTTTTTTCCGAATCGCTTTTTGCCACTTTCCAGCTCGTTCCTCATTCTGGCTTCTGCTCCATGGGGACACGTACGTGCTTTTATTTTCCTTTAATGATATAACGTGATGAAACTGTTTACCGTCTTCTGTTCCACAACAGTTTCATACCCTTTGCAGAAAGTCTACCTTTTTGTCAAACTAGTGGTTGGCTCTTTTGTGGAAAGGGAACTCATTTTGGAAAGGAAACTCATTTTTAATGAAAAATCAATCAAAGTCGATGATCTTATATTTAAATTCAGATTTAAACAAAATCAATCATCAAAATTTTTTAGGTATTCCGCTCAAGGATCGGAAATATACTAGCCAAGCTAGATAAAAGAAAAGATCATACAAAATAAAGAGTCTAGGAGCGTCAGCTTCATTCGAAAATAGCCTTCCTTTTTTATTTGTTCGCTTCTTTATTTCAGAGCTCCCTTGATAAGTTTTTTGGGTTTGTAGTTGCTTGTTTATCACTCTTCGCAATAATGGCAATTAACAAAAACTTTCAAAACCCGAAAAAAAGATAATAAATCTTGAAGACTTAAGAAAACTTGCCATGAAAAGAAAGATAGTCCGGCTTAGTTCTTACATTTAAGAATGGTTTCGTGCGTAATACAGCAACAAACCACTTGTTTTCTTGTATTGTTCTTCTATTTTTTCAAAACAGTAGATATAGCTCTTAATGATTTAATGGCTTTGTCTTTATTTCAGTTCTGGGCCGCCTATGTCCCCTGTGAGGCGCAGCACCGCGATGCCGTGCAGCTGACTCTGGAGCAGATTGATGTGATCAAGCGACTGACGGATCGCTACTCCCCGCAGCTCACCACCTGCACCTCCGCCCAGGGTAAGTAAGCCGAAATATCGCACATACGCCGCGTGGGCCAGCCGCATTCCCAGAGAAACTTTGAGACGCAAAAGTATGCCGGGAACGGTTAAAATTCGAGCACTGCTCTTTTCAGCACTAGTTTTTTTCTGCGCTATTTTCGGATTCTTTTTTCATTTCTCCGGTTGGGCCGGAAACTTTGACTCGCGAGTCTTGGGCAAAAGTTGTTGAAAAGTATCTTGGCCGGCTACCAAAAAGCAGTTGCCGTTGCCGTTGCCGTCGCTGTTGCCGGAGTAGATGGCGGCCCTTGAGGCAGCTGCTTTTACCGCGTGCCATATTTTTGCACCATTTCCTTTGATACGCTGCTCACTCACCTAGTTGCCAGATTCTGGCGGAGAGGCCTCGTTTAAGCGAAAGGAAAACAGTTCATATTTCTTTGTGTGTCAGAGGGGAGTGGTACCATGGACTAAAAGGAGGGGGCAGCCACAAGGGGTCTTTACTTTCCAAATAACAAACAGTCTGTGCACTTGGAGAAATATTTGGTGGAGCTTCAAGACACGGAGCTCTAAAAACTCATTTAGTTTCAAAACCATAACTGCGTACACTTATTTCCGGTCAATAATTCAGAAAAGTATCCTCTGGGCCACGATTTTTATCATTTCTGGAAAGTATTATTAGAGTGTAGGACACAGGCCGGGACGAGGCAGGGCGCAACTGAACAGCAGTTGCGAGTAACAACTTTTGACTTATGCTCCGACTCCCCGGCAAGCATTTGAGTTTCCTTGTTGGTTTTCCGTTTAGCATTTTGATTTGCACTCACTTCGGTCTGGGGTCCTGGCAATATTTTAGAGTTGCAGCTGCACACACACACACTTGGGGCGAGCGGCAAAAGGCTCAAGTACAAACAGGGAAAAAATGCAAGAAAACCAACAAATCGCTTCCGGCGTTTGCGTTGAAACATTTATGTAGCCGTAAATGGAAATGTCAATAAATCATGACTATGGAAAATCATCTGCAAAATAACAAGCAACGTGAAACAGGAAACTTTTAGTAAGAAATATTACTACACAATGTTCCCAGACTCCTGACGGGAGCAGGCTAGCGGTGCTCTTTTTGTGACCGGACTGTGCATATTTTTGGCAGGTGAGGGGCAAGGAGACATGGACGGCTCTGTGGAAATCACTTGGGAAGGAGTGAGCCATTCGGCAATCTCCTTGATGGACAGGATTTTTTCAACGTCTCTGCTGTAGTCAGCAGAAAATGTATCTCTTAATTGATGCGTACTTCTTGTTTTCTGTTTCTTTTGCAAGCAAATTGGATTGAGGAGGCGAGTGAAGTAGCAAATTGAGCAATAAATTTGATTAAAATTGTAGAAAAAGACAGACGATGAAGGAGCTCAGGAGATCGATTGATTGAAACTAAGTGAGGGAATTATTTTCTTTAAAGAGTTATGCTTCAATCACGCCGACATATGGAAAATCTATGAAGAACCATCTAGGCACTTGTCAAATAAATTTCCAATTTCCAGTTAAGCGAATCCTTCATACAAAGTCCTCTTTGTGCCGGGTCGTAAACAAGCCGGTAATCAAAGGCCCGACCAGAAATCAAACCCAATCCTGGAACACGAAACTGACCTACCTCGGCACCGGCAAAGTACCAAAATAAAAAGAACCTCGCCTCCGCTTGTTCCCTTAGCTTTCTGTGAAATCCCAGCTGCCGCAACATAAAATAAAACCCAGCATTTTATTTTAACTACTGCAAATAAATTCAGTTGAAATTGTTGTTCGCTCTCGCTCTCACATGTCGTGTAAATAAAATGCGAATCCAAGTGACTATTGAGCAAATGCAGCAGGGCGTGCTTTTCCCATTCCCGTTCCCATTCCCCCACTCCTATTCGAGTTGGCTTCTTGTATTCCTTTGGCCCTTGCACGGTCCTGCTCGGGAGCTCCTTGCTGCCAAAGTGATTGTAAAAAATGCAAACCTAACGAACCGAAACACAACGCGACGAGTGACGGGCCACGTCACTCAGCCCCCTCCGGAATGCGAATCCAAATCCAGATCCTGGTCCAACATCGAGTTCCTGTCCGATTTGAAGTCCGGCACTACACTGAAATTAAATAGAGGCTGATAAGTCTTTAAAATGTAATGAAATAGGTTTAAATTCTGCTCCTAGGACCTGGCTTTCAACTTTAAAAAAATAGTCAAAAGGATTTATCCTTCCCATTAGGAATTATTTCAAGTGCACCTTTGGCAAAGAAACAAATGAATGTTCCATAAACACAACAGAACAGCCGTATGTAGAAAATGGCGCTTGTCCTTGTGGCAGTGTCCTTTTCGCCTGTCACCTGCCAGCAGCCAGGAGCTACTTTACATTTGGCACTACCGATGTGGGAATCGTTTTTATTTGAAATTTTCAATTTTCACCTCCAAAGGAGTAAACTCCAATTTACACTGCTCCACCGCAATCTTAAGAGCAGGGGCTGCCTGGAAGTACCCGCTCGAGAAAAAGGATATTGAGAAAATTGCATTCTGCTGCAGCGGAAAGAAAAATAAGGGACGGAATGCTCTCACAAGAAGTGGCCATGGTACTTTGGGTTTTAATTAAGGTTGAGGCTCATCTGTTATTGAAATATTATGTGGCTTTACATAAAGGTCCTTTGTGGCACACTTTATCTTCAGATATAAAACTTACTCATATTCAATTTATTTGTGGTATACTCCACATTATTAAAGGAGTTGGAAATTCCGTAAATTGTTAGCGAAATACTCAGAACCCATCCAATGTTTCATTTGTTTGATACCTCCAGGGTATCTAAGCTGCAACTAAAATCATCTCGGCGCCGGAGCCTTCATAGTTTCCCTTTTGTGTTGCTGCTGTTGCCAGTGCTTTTGGTTTATTGCGTCAAGTGGCATTTGGTTGGGATTTCATTTTGAAATGTATTGGAGCTTTTCCCGGCTGCGTGTATGTGTGAGTGTGGGGGCTACTGAGTGAGCATTGCCTCCATTCGCATCCGATACAGGGGCCATCTATTATACATTACGGCCCTGGTCACCAGAAATCGAACCCGGAGTAGCAGTCGCAGTCACAGACAATTACATGCAGCAGGAAAAGAGTCAAAGCCCTGGATACAGAATTGAACTTCAGCTCACGTGGGGCATTTTAGTGCCTTCGGTTTGCCTTTACGTCCTGCCAAGGATTCCTCGGTATTGGTCCTGGTACATTTGTTTATTTGCTCCATATTTTAGGGTTTTACGACGTTTCCGACATGGACCAGGTTCTTGTGGCAGGTATTTTGGGTTCAGCCAACAATGCACAGGAAAGCAAAGGTAGAATTGGAGAAGTGCACTGAAAACATAATAAACTATATTTTTTTGTTGATATTTTGGCCAACTTGTAGAGCACAGTAATTGTATCATTTATTTTAAATATTTTTCATAAAATTTGAGTAATTTGAGATTCTAATTCTATATTTAGATAATTTTTTCTTAGTGCAGCCAATATGAAACAACATTGTGAACAATTCTTGTTTCCCTCCACGGTCGCTTTTGATTTTGCACAGCTTATTTGCTTATAGCCATGAAAACCTGGCCAGACCTGTGTCTTGAGTCCTTTTCCTGTTGCCAGTTTCCAGCTCCCCGTCCCGGCAGCGGCGAGTAATGCCTTTTGCCGTTCGTTATGTGGGAGAATTTATTAACCCGCCTTCCGATTGCCTTTTCTGTGTGGATTTCTGTGAATGTGCGGGGGCGACACATTGGGAACGTTATCAAAATTGGGCACACAAATGCCTGATTTGAATAGCTGGGACCCTCGGCGAAGGGTTCCCAGAACAAGGTTCTCCAATTAGTTGCAGATAAATCGGAATGGCAGTGCTGGCTGCTCACTTTTATTGATTGACAAATCCATTTAAGTTGAATTCTCGGTCATACCAATCAATTAAAATGCGAAGGACACGAATAACGTAAACAAATTTGAATGTTTTCGACCAAAACTATTTTGGACATCAATAAAATAAACAACAAGACCAGTTAATGAAAGTAGGAAACTAAAACCATAAGTCACTTATGCAATTTATTTGAAAATCACATAAAACTTTGCCGCCATTGAAGCCATTGAAGTCCTTAACGCCACTTCAGTTGGTTGCATAACACGTTGCATAAGCTTGGCTGACCTAAAACAATGATAATGAATGAATGAACAGTGTACAAGTATTTTGACAAGTGCCCTCAAGTTGGCAGAGGAATAAAATGACAAGAAACAGATCAAAGCTCCAGAGGCCAAGACAAGCGTGAATATTGCATGGCGTAGCGAAATGTTTGGTTTGTTGGCAGGGATAAACTGACAGTGGGTGGGCGAAACTGACTACAAAGGGCACTAAGAGTACTGAGTACCGAGTCCAAGGACCAAATACCCACCGCATTGCACTGAGTACTGAATGGGGGCAGGCAAGCAAGTGACAGCAAATGCCACAGAACAACAAATGTTACTTTTGGCCAAAAAAACAATGCAATGGCTTTGAAGTTGAAGTTTGCTGTCCGGCCACAACAGAACACAAGGAACCCAAAAACATTTGAACAATCTCTGTGTGGGAAAAAGTTACAAATGGCATTAGATTATCATTTAATTCGTAATATTCCTAGTGGCTTCCCATACGCTGTGCTGACTTAGTAACCTTTGTACTTTGTTTTGAAACATTAATCCACGTTTAGAGGTTTAATCTGTTTTCTTACTCCATCTAATCCCCCGCAGACATTATTGAGGCACACAAGAACCAGCAACTGTGCTCCCTCACCGGAGTCGAGGGCGGCCACTCGCTGGGCGGCTCCTTGGCGGTGCTGCGCACCCTCTACGCCATCGGCGTGCGGTACATGACGCTGACCTCCACCTGCCACACCCCGTGGGCGGACTCGAGCTACGCGGACGCTCCGACCTTCAACATGAAGCACGGTGGCCTCACCATATTCGGCAAGGTAAGTACTCATTTGCAATCCACCATCCGCCTCTTTTCGCTGCCACAGCTGATTTAATGCTAATTAGTTGAACGGTCCTTGGCCGAGGGTTGCTGTCCTTTGTGGGGGCTTACATGGGGATTTGGACGCTGATGAGGCGTCCTTTCCGCCCCCCTGTCACCCGACCTCCTTGGGCTCCTTGGGAATTCATTGTGCGGGAAAGCACGGTCAACCGCAGTCAACGCTTTGTTGGCTTAGCCATAAACATGTGAACTTCGAAGAAGGGCGGGGGAAAATGCACAGAGAGACTAGCATTGAGAAACTATGCAACTGATAATAATATGTCTATTAAATATAATTCCTACAAACATCATTTGCTTCTTAGAATATTTTTCCACAAATTTAAGTTAATAAGTGTCCTTAAAGATCCCCTTTTCCCACAGTGTACCACGATGACAATGTGTATAGACTGTGTCAGGGTAGTTATGTACTTAAGTGCCCTTTCTGCGGGGCGGTCGAGGATCTGCTGGCACCTTCTGCCCTCTAATGGCTCAACAGTTCGCAAATTAGGTGCCTACTACAGTTTACAATTGCCAAGCGGCTTTGCTGCGGGATTTTCGTGTGACCCGACCGACCGACCGGATCATATATATTAAATTAGGTCCACCGACCTGAACCAGCCGTCGCCGCCATGGCGGCCAATCGATTCCTGTGGCCAGGAGTACAAGGATTTAATGGGCTGCGGCTCCTTGAGGGTGCTTGAATCTATTATGGATTTTCGCTAAACAGAATCCGGGAGTTGGGCCATCGATTTCATGGTTAGCTGCTAATTGGATGTATGCAAATGGGCCTGCCTAATGGTGGGGGAGATGGGCCAGTTAATATCGATTTCATGCTGGGGCAGCCATGGAACCTTATTTATGATAACTAGCGGAAGCTGCTCTAAAAATATATATATTCAAAACTTATTAGACCTTAAGATTACTACTCATATTATAGCTTTTATTTCGACAAATATTTCTGCTCCCAATTATTTCCTCTGAACTTGAATGCCGGGCTCTCAATCAAGTTGAGGTCATCAAACCTAATGATGTCAAGCATCAAGGCGAGATGACAATCAAATTTTAATCAAAATTCACCCTGTGCAGTCAATCAGTGCACACAAAGCCCATTTAAATGTAAGCATCTTGTACTTATTTTTACTTGAGTTTCTGAGTCTTTTTTTGTACTCGTGTCGGGTTCGCGTGTAATTATTTTGAAATTCGAAATTTCTCGGCCACCTCGAACCCCAATGATGGGGCTCTAACACACCGAAGCGGAATAGCTATTTGTTGTTGAATTCGTTGTTCTTGATGGCGGTTCTTGACGGGCCTCCGCTTCCTCTTTTCCGTGGGCTAGTGCCAAGTGCTATTTGCAGTGCGACTGCCAAAGTGCATGCGGAAATAAAATTTGCAAAAATGTGCAAGCAAACAAACCAAACACACACTTACACCCATCCATGTACCCAAAATCAAAATAAATGTTTATAAAAATAAAAAGACGCCGCAGAGAAGCGTAACAAAAACAATGGGAGCGAAAATATCAACAAACCATCACAGCTGGCCGGATGGGAGGTGGGAGCTGGGGGCTGGGAGCAGGAAATGTAAATTAACTGAGGCCGCAATATTTTTCTTTCGATTATTTATGCATAAAAATGATATATTTGGGCGTATTTGCTTTCGCTTTTCCGCTGACCGGAGAGCTCTGCCAATTAAATATGGAAAACAAAATTCGAACGAATGATGAGCGACGTCACTTCCTCATTTAACCTGCGGAATTTTCAATTACACATCTCAAAACAATAGGCAGCGGGCCACGAACATGAAAAGTGAAAAACTCGGAAAAGTCGGAAAAGCCGGAAAGCGCAGGCGCCATGAGCATTTCCCAGCTAGAGCGAGTGGCATCAACGAAGAGAGGAATGCCATGAATGTGGTGTTGGTAAATGGAAAATTTCGTCCCACTTGAAATGAGCAGGCAAAGGCAATTCGAAATTTTCATTCATACTATAAGTTGAATGTCACAGTGGTTGGAAAAAGAGGAAAACTTTTAAGTTTTGATTCTTAAAATTAAAAACATAAACAAGGTCTAAAAGCATCCTTATTCGAAGACTTTATCTTTTCAAATTGTATTTTACAAAAGTAGACTTTAGCTTAAAAGCTGAAAGTTAAAATAGATACTCTATCCATTCTGACAGTCCATTTTTAATTTTTATTATTGCATAATTATTCCTGACATTTTAATAAGCCCACCACACTGTGGCCACTTAGCGCTGTCCGCCCGCGCTGCCTAAAAATACCCGCCCCACCGCTGTCACCCACCCAGTGGCGCCAGTCACATGGGCCATGGGGAAAGTTCTCACCGCGCTCTCGCTGCTTTTCCTCGGGCTCTCGTTGAGTCTCTTTGCTCTCCGTGCGAGTTTCCCACTTGCCTGTGGTTGGAAACTGATGTAGTTTTCCGAGGGAATCGGCTCTTTGGGGCACCGCAGTTTCAGTCGCCGAGCGAGTTCGCCCCATCGAGGAGGCAGCTGCTGAAAATCGCCCCGTCCGCGCTTGTCGAGTGAATGGAATCGAACCGAACCGAGCGAGCAGCAGACCGAGAGCAGGAGAAGGGAAAGCCAAGAAAAATACGAATATACACAAAATAACCAGCCAGCCAGCAGCCAGCCAGAGTCTCTACACGAAATTCTTTTTATAACAAAACCAAACGCGCTCCGCATCGCAACGCACATAAGCCAGCAGAAAAGGTGAACAAATTAGCTAACAGATTAGATTTACTAACCCCCTCGGTGTTTGGAATGCAATATGTAACACCTACTAACCCGCAACGCAAAAGGCAACTCAAATCGCAGAAACAATGATGAGGCAAGTGGGCTCTAACTAATCGACTACTTCCTCTTCTATTCGAAAAACCGAAAAAACAACTAAAACAACGACGACGACGGCGACGACGACACTTTTTGGCATCGTGATTTGATGATGACAACGCAGCAGATTGTAGGAAAACCCGAAGCAGCAGCGGAAAACGAGGAAAAGCCACCAGCAGGAGGAGGAAACATGACGGCGGCCACTGGGAGTGGGGGCGGCAGTGGAGCTGGAGGAGGCAAGGCTGGGAAGCACAGGTCGAGGTCATCCGCCCGCTACGACGATGTGGAGAAGCAGCAGCGCAAGAGCCGCGGCATAGTCTCCATTCCCAACACAATAAAGCTGAGTATGCTCAACAGCGGCCTGCTGTCCTTCGAAAGAATCAAGCTGGAAGCCCGGGACGAGAACAATTCCCTGTCAAAGACTATACCCAACGGACCCATCGACATACGGCACTTCCTGAAGCTGTGCGACCTGCGGCGCAAGTTCCCGGTGCTCTACAAGCTCGAGTTCCAGACCGCCGCCAAGGTGGAGACCAACACCTGTCGGCATGCGATGAAGAAGAACAACCTGGAGAAGAACCAGAACCCGAAGTGCATTCCCTACGACTACAACCGCGTGGTGCTGGAGAAAGTGGGCGGCCTTCAGGACTCGGACTACGTGAACGCCTCCTACGTCGACAGTTTGCTCAAGCCGAACGCCTACATCGTGACCCAGGGTCCCGTGGAGGAGACCGTCCAGGCCTACTGGCGGATGGTGTGGCAGGAGAACATCAGCGCCATCGTGATGCTCACCAAGACCTTCGACTTCGCGAAGGTGATGTGCCACCAGTACTGGCCCCCGAACATGGAGGTGCACGAGCAGTACGGCGACATATACATCAACATAGTGCGCGAGGAGCAGCTGGCCAACTTCCACATCCGTACCTTCCGCCTCTACAAGATGAACGAGAAGCAGGAGGTGACCGACGAGCGGCTGATCCTGCAGTTCCACTACACGGAGTGGTACTCCCACTCGTGCCCCTTCTCGAACGCCCTGCTCGAGTTCCGGCGGAGAGTGCGCCTGGTGGTGGGCAACATCATCAAGGACGGCGACGACATGCGCGGACCCATCCTGGTGCACTGCAGCGACGGCGGCGGCCGGTCGGGCGTCTACATGTCCATCGACGCCAACCTGGAGCTGGCCGAGGAGGAGGAGTGCTTCAACGTGTTCGGGTACCTCAAAAAGCTGCGGCAGTCCCGCAAGGGCCTGGTGGAGAACGTGGAGCAGTACAAGTTCATCTATGACACCCTGGAGGAGCACATCATATGCGGCAAGACCTGGTTCCCCGTCTCCGAGCTGTCCGACCGCCTGAAGGCCAAAGCCCGCCGGAACTCCGGAACCAAGATGAACGAGTACCAGGCGGAGTACGACCAGATCTGCAAGCAGACCCCGCGCTTTACCATCGGCGACTGCGCCGGCGGCCATCGAGCTGACAACCGGGAGAAGAACCGGGACGTCTTATGCGTGCCCCCCGACAACTTCCGGCCGTACCTGACCTCCTTCCAGGGCAATGCCTTCACGGACTACATCAACTCGGTGTTTGTGGACGGCTACACGAAGCCCCGGGAGTACATCGTCACCGAGTGGCCCATGAAGCACACCCTCGGCGAGTTCTGGTCGCTGGTCTACGACCAGGAGTGCTCTGCGGTCGTGGTCCTGTGCCAGCCTCCTTCGCAGTCGCAGCAATACCCCTCGTTCTGGCCCAACAAGTCCAAGATGGAGAAGTACGGACCCGTCTTCTCCGTGCACTACGCCATGTCGAAGAGCTACACGAACATCAAGCAGTGGGAGTTCAAGATAAACAAGAAGATCGTCTCGCTGACCGAGATGATGGCGGGAGTGAAGGCCCCCACACGAACCGTCCAACTCTTCCAGCTGACCTGCTGGCCCATGGGCCACAAGGTGCCGACCTCCACCAACTCGCTGGTCTACCTGATGAACATGGTCGAGATCTGGCGGAACAAGGTCGACTACGGACCCGTGTGCGTTGTCTCGCCCGATGGTCGCAGTCGGGCCGGTGTTTACTGTGCCGCGAATGCGTGCATCGAGCAGGTCATCCAGCACGGCGAGGTCGATGTCTTCCAGGCGGTGAAGACTGTGCGCCGGCACCGTCCCCAGCTGGTGGAGAACATGACCGAGTACAAGTACTGCTACGACCTGGTCCTGCACTACGTCCTGCACTTTCTCAACAAAAAGGAGTGAGTCGCGCAGTGGATTTTGGAGTTTTTTTTTGGTGTTTCTTGTGGAGCCGTGCTTTATGGTTAACATTGATCCGAATACTTGTGGTCCATACACTTGATGATGCCCAGGGGATTGTCCGGGCACCGCCTTAAAGCAATAATACTGAGTATTTTTGTTGTCCACACACACACAAACCAAGGAAGGAAACTGATGATTTTTTGGTTGAGGCGTCGAAATGAAATTTCACGCTCTGTAGAAACTTTTTACTTGTTTCTCGTCCATGAAACGAAAACGAAAACTATTATACCGTACACTTTATAAGCTTATTGATCTGAAATGTATGTGCCATTTGTAACCCTAGTTGTTGTTGTTATAAACCGAGAAGGATACGATGATTGTGATGAGGGATGTAGGGTTGTAGGGTGTAAGGAGTGGGAAATCAAAAAGAAAACACTTTTACGATTACAATTTATATACTTATCCGTAGTGATTAATACGTTTACTCTTAAAACTTGCTACCTGGGCAATTGTTGATATACATATATCCTACCATACCTATTACGAATCTATTTATACATGTAAAGATATATATATATATATGAATGTTACGTACTGTTGTAATGGGAACTTGACAGAACATTATTTTATATTCATGTTGAAGAACAAAAATATTTATTGAAATACGATGGAAAGTGGGAGTCCTTTGCGGAGCAGCATAAGTAGCTATAATTTTAAATTGTTTGTTTACGGAACACACATACAGATACACACACACACACACACACACAACACACGAGCATACAAAAATACATAATTAAATGATTTTATCATGATTTCCTGTATTTTCGCATTTATGCATTCGAAACACGACCTACCTACATATACATTGTTGTACTCTAATTAAATTATTTTTAAAATGTGTGTAACGTGCGTACCATGTCCGTTTGATCCTTTGTAAAAACCAATCTCAAAGTGTAGCCACACTGCACAAAAATCGTATTGGAAAGGCCTACCGCGGGCCAAGAAAAAAATATGAAACGAATTGAAAATATCTCGAAATGTTTGTTTTATTTCTTGGGTGGGGATCTGAAATCAGATCGAATACTTTAAGCATTCTTCTCCAGTTGTTTACCCCATATATCTGGCCCCTTGGGTAATTAATTTTAAAAAGAAACGGATGGTCTCGTCACTCCAAGTTCTGGGCTTTCTGAGTCGGACCATTTAAAGAGAACAAATACAGCAAAACCATATAAACCTTGACCAGATTACAGCTTAATGCGTGCAAATCAAACAGAGGCGTTGTCCATATAGATACTGCCATTCGATAGGGCCACTCGGGCGGGCTGCGAGGAGGACCATGGGCGGCAATGGGCCATTGCCATGGCCGGAGGGGCCGAAAGGTGCGGCTGCTATAAAATCGATAAATGACAACACACTTTGCTTTAGTCGGCAATAAAAGCAACAGCAATAATAGTAAAACTTCGTGGCGCGCAATGACATCAGCGGGAAAATCGGGAAACGCAGCCAGCCACGAGCCAGGGAGAGAGAAAAATCCGCAATATGAAATTGAAAAATTGTGTAAAAACCAAACCGGAGCGATTTAAGCGAAAAACGAAAATCAACCTGACTGGCCAAACTTTTCCATATTATTTATATGGAATTTGCGTGGCTTTTTTCTCCCTGAAACGTTTTGGCATTGTTTTTGCGCTTTAATTGGCAAACTCATGCAGCGCCGAATTTGTTGCCGTGTCGGGACTGCGGACTGTGGCTCTGGTTCTGGGGCCAAATTTTATGCCAGACAAATAAACCAATTAGATTTTTGTTTTTTGGAAATTTATCTTTACGAGCTATTAATACAAAAGACAGCGCGTGGCGCGGCGCGCACACAGAAACACGGACGCAACAAAAGCCAGCTGCAGGAGGGACCGCCGGGGACGAAATTTAGTTTTAGTTAATTAAAAAGTCAGTGGCAATTAATTTAGGGGCTCTGCCAGAAATTTATGACGCGCACATAAAGTTATGAAAGTGAATCAAAGTGGATTGGCGAAATTGGAAGGTTTCCGGAAGCTAAAGTGGCAACTGATGCTGGAATATACAGAATTCTGGGTCCTCTATGACTCGAGGACTTTCTATGCCAGTAATCAATCGTCTTGGTGCTGTTAATAAAATGTTAACGATCACCTGGGCTTGTCCTGAAATACCATAGTGGGGTTTTCTGGTCGGCCACATTTCAGCTCGGGCTTGGCAATACTAAATCACAGTTTTAATGGACGCCTTTGTGTGGGGGAGTGAGTGTGGTTTCCTTGAACCTCCTTAGTTGTTAGCACACATGTTTACCATAAGCCCGGCCAGTCAACTTGGTGCCAACAAACCAAATGGCAGCTGCATAGTCCTGACATGACAAGCCGCCCCTTCCTCCACCGCATGGGTGAGACAATAGACATTAGGCCAAAGCTAAATTTGCACACATACACATATAGTATTTGTATATATAGTGAGGCTAGCTTTATATCCTGATGCGAAGTCAGTTCCTTGGCCTCCAAGAGCGACCATTTCAATTTGTCAGTCATCAGCAGACCAAGTGCAGTGTGGGTCGGTCTGTCCCGAAACTATTTGTATTGTGTGCATGTCAAAGTCGTCGTGTTAACATTAATTAAATCTATAGCCTGACACGCACAATACTGCACATCCCATGGCCATTGTCTTCGGATCCCCCGCCTTGAATTATTGGTTTTGATTCGAAATTTTTGCCATATCGCCGCTGGGAGTTTGTCGAGCACACATCTATTTGTCGCAGGCGTTTTAAATATTTAAGCGAAAGCATTAAGCAAATACACATTTATGAGGGGCTTTTGTTTTAATTGCGAATTGTCACCGACCGATTGGCACGCTGAAAAGTATGCTAAGCCCCCAGAGGGGGAGATTTTATTATTCCCATGCATTCCGAAGTGTTGCCTTGTTTGTTTGCATTCGAACAAAGTGAAGTGATTTTGGCCCCCAGAGAGGGGATTCATTTTAGATTTTATCATGAAGAGGAGGAGGAGAAAGCTTGAAGGATGTTGATCAAATACCACTCCTCTCCAAATGACGACTAAAAGCATTAAACTCCATCGATGATCCCTTCACGAGTTGGCTCATTAAAAAATAATTGAAACCGAAACGGGCACTGGGAAAACAATGCCTAGAGGCATATGCGGTGGCACAAAAGGCATTCGTTTAATTATTTAAATTTAATTTCATGTCATATCAAATTAGTGCCACTCATTTTCACTCCGAGCACGTGGAACATGCAGGGACCGACGGTTGCCGGCACATATTCCATCTGTGGGTGTGTGTGATTGTTTGAGAGGCCAAAGGCCAACACTTTTTAACTCATTTCCATTACGTGCCCGACTCCTGCTCTCCTTCGCTGCGCCTTGCCAGCGCAAATAAATGGTAAAATGTTTTTGCATTATGCAACCATCATATTATTATTATTCTTATTATAAACTCGTTTTGTTCGCCCGTGCAGGCGCAGCGAGAGTGGGGGCTGGAAAGTGTGTGCATACAGGTGTGTAATAGGCATCACTGCAACTGCACCACCGATGTGGCAGGGGCCAATGCAAACACACGTAGAGGGTGCAAATTGAATTAGCCGAACAACGACCCAGAACCAGAGCCAGAACAAAGCCCAGGAATGCCTCAAACAATGGCTAATAATGCAATCTGCATTTCCAGGGGAAAACACCGAGTAGCAGGCAGTTTCAAGGAGGGCCTTCGCAGGATACGTCGGAAATTCAACCAAAGAATTGACTTCTGCATTTTGGATGATGGGGAATAAATAAAGGCGCCCGCACTGAATTTTAATTACTTTAATCAATGGCCCATTTGGGTTTTGTGAAATGATATCGTGAAAAGGCCCGACCACACAGAAATTAATTATTTTAAAATCAGCATTTGCTGTCACAGAATTCATTTGTTGGGTGCGTGCTCAATATTTATGGATGAATGCATTGATTGGCGATTTGTTATTTATTCATTTCATTCGACCAAATAATTTCAAATCAACAATTATAATCAAATATTTATTGATTCGCTTAATGGCGTGTACCAGAGCCGCCATCACTAACCCAAATTGCAACGCAAAAACTTGGCCAGCATAGGTATGATTGGCAATCGAGTAATGTCAAAACCGCAGAAACAGACTCTGCAGAATGCATAATTGAATTGTGAATATTAGTAACTAAACATCATGCTTGCATCGTTTGAATTAGTCCTTCCATTATGGCCTTACCACATAATGACGTAAAAATGTGCGATTCGGTTGAGGACTCCTACTCCCTGGTGGCCTCTCGGGCCGACAAAACTACACTCTAAGCTCTGAAATATTTAATTAAATATTAAACTATAATTTGATTATTTTACACGTAAAGTTTTCAAGTTGCCGGGGCGTAGCAGAAATTGTTAATGACATTTAGGTAGACAAAGGCCTGGGCGGAGGTGAAGATGGAAGTGGAGGCGGAAGAGCACTGGCATGGAGGAGTGGGCGTGGAATTAAAACTTTTCTCCACTATCAAAACTTTTTTGCGGCTTAGGGTGTGCGTGTGTGCCAGTGTGTGTTGTGCAAAATGCACAAAAACATAATTAAATACATAATGAACAAGGACCAAACAAAAAATAAACAGCGGGCTGAGTTTTGAGTTGAGTTCAGTTAGCTGCATATCAAATGAGTCTCATATGGGTGGGGTTTTTGTATTTTAAACTATGTGCGTGTGTGTGTGTGTGTTTGCAGGGTGTGCCTCGGCATACAAAAAGCTTTACAAAATTTGTTCAACAACCGAGCAGAGGAAGCTCATTATGAGTGAACAACAAAGGCAGCGAATGTTCATTTTGTCGTGCCGCAGTGGAAATGCATCTGAAATGTATTCTTTGCCGCTTGAAACTAACTGGGGAACAAAAGATGTTTTGTCTGGTGTCAGGAGAAGTGTTGACTGCGTTTGAGACACAAAGGCGCCTAATTAAATTCAACTTGAATTAGCTTCTAAATGGTACGCATTACACTCGCATATAGTGAAAATAAAAACTCGAATAATTCCAAATTAGTTCTCAGAACTCCCCGGCGAGAGGTTCATAAGTCCAAAGTTTTCCCCTTCATCATCCGACTTGTGAGCTGTGATTCGTCCCAGAAGCCAGAGCCCTTCACTAATCACACTGGCTACAAATCCTGGCCTTGTGTCAGTTCCCACTATCCATCATCATCAGACAGCTGGCCAGATGCATGAATATTTCAGGCGGGATCCCAAGAAGCCGGCAGATCCAGCTCGCCCACTTAATTAAAATTGCAAGACTTGGGCCGGAGGCTTCCATCTTGTCCTAAATTTCCAGCATGCCGGCTTCACTATTGTTTCTGCCACTCCACAGTACAGGCTGTATGCAGTATGGGAAGCACTTTGCGAGTTTAATTGAAAGTTATTGTATTGGTACTTGCCCAAAAACACAGTCGGTCATACTCGCCGGAGACTCGTTGTTGCATGTAAATCAAATCAAAGTAATGAGCTTTAATTGTATTCAATTATACTTGCCCCCTGGCTCAGAGGATGCATCATTGTTGCTATCAATGCCAGCATCAGTTGAAGAGGCTTTCCAAACTGTATCACTTTCAGACCGAGCATCAGGATATTTACTTTCGCCCATCACAAGTAGCCTAAAGATTATTGGCTTTTTGAACTGGCCATTACGTTGAATGGGAAATTACAAAACACAGATTTTTATGTGGGAATATTAGCCTGTTCCAGCCTGTAGTAGAACTGCCGTGCAGACTACCATTTAAGAGCTCCAGACAAATTTAAAGATTTCGCAACTCACTTAGTGAAGCTCGGCACAGGACTCCCCCTTGAAGGACCCCACCCATAACCCGATTTTACTCTAATGGGAATTACGAAAAGAACCACGACGGAAAACGTCAAAGGTGAGCCAACGGAAGGTTTGCAGCAAAATGTAAATGAAACATATCGCGGATCAAAAACCAACCGTGAAAAACCAGATGTAAGAGCACCGCACCGCCGCACACCCACGTCTGGCTAACACACACACACACAACTAAATACGTACGCATGTGTGTGTGTGTGGGAAGCACGCATACATAAGCAAACACACGTATGCATAAATTTCACGCACAACTGAATTACGAAGCGAATGATGACGAGGCTGCCTTGTACGTAATGTAATATGCGGCACGATGGATGCGGAAATCTGCACAAAGAAGCCTCCAGAAACAACAGAGGCCGGAGAGGAGGGGGCTGCGGATTCGGTTGGGTTAGACAGTTAAATAGACAGGGCTGACAGGTTGGTCGGGGCGTGGAAAAATTCGCAGTACCATCATTAATCTTTATTTGTGCCCCCGCCGGCCGCTGGCAGCCCCGAAACCGGCGCGTGAATAATTCAGCCACCTAATAATAAATCATTGCAGCCTGTGCATTAGTAGACTGTCTCTCGCCGCTATCTGTCTCCCACTTCCGCACCTACACCTCTACACCCACACCCCCGCACACACACCACTGACACACAGAAGCGGAAGTGCAGAGTTACATGCTTAAATGCTTATCAAATTTTATGCGTCGCCCTTTTGTGTCTGTGACTCTCGTCCTGTCAGGGAGTCGGCTCCTCCACTAATGAGCATTAATTAATTGCCGAGTCGGCAGCTGGGCGGGGCCGGAAGCCCCACGCCCACCTTAAAGCCTGGCCAGGAGCCCAAACATTTTTGTGGGCGCTTCAGCAAGTTTTATTTCAGGCCGCAGTTAAATATAACGTATACGCCACGGTGCCGCCTCGGGAACTTCGGGCTTAAATGAGAGCTTGTCGGATCGAGTTACATTGCCCCGCAAATGCTTTCTGGTTTCCAGAAGCTGGGCAGAAATATTATTTGAGCTCATGTGAGTATTATTTGCGGCAAAGCTAAATATAACAAAAAGGTGGGCTGGAATTACAATTAAACTGGATGTTGCCATTGAAATGGTATATTCTTTTGTGGCTTTCTGCAGGAAAGCGCAATCAACATTTTTGCTCATATCTGTAAATAGTATCTGAAAGCTATACTTTGACCTTTTGGACCCCCTCGAATTGCAAAATAATTGCATTTTTTAGTCCACTCTAAATGTTAGCAATATAGAAATATTTAAAATATTTCATAGAAACAACCCCTGCAGTTTCCCATTTTAATTGTGCCACTTTTTGTCTTCTAAAAACAAATTTGCGCAAACAATTGAAACCATTTCAAGTGCTTGGCAAGAAACATTATTTGATTTCTTTAGCACATAGAACGAGAGTGGCAAGCTGACGAAATTCCTGGCCGGGCTATGGGCGAGGTGCACAGGAATTTAATTAAACAATGCTCACCCGGACACCCAAACACAATGAAAAAATTATTGCTTTTAAATTTTTGGGCCAACAATTCGGCAAAGTCCACCTTAGGCTGAGCGGGAGAGCTGCAGACTTGGCTAGAACATTCGGCCATCAATTTGCAACTTAGTTTGCGGTTTCACGAACAATGTAATAAAATATTTAAATGCACAATCAATAAACTGAATGTTCAGTCCACGTCCACGTTCCGATCCCCAAAGAAATTCGGCCCGGCAATTATTCGGTGCAGTTCTTTAATTGATATTTCCGACAGGACTGCGGTTGATGGCACTTTCGAATGGCCAAATATTTTCAATTTAAAATGTTTCTCGCATTCAGTCGACAATGGATGTCCCCTGTGCTGGTTTAATTGTTATTTTTCGTGCAGGTAGTCCTGCCGTTGGCCTCCTCTCTCAAATTGTTGCATAATCGAATGCATTTTGTCAGGAATAGTTTCGAATTCTCTTGCCGGCAATGCGAGAAATAGTGGAGACTCTAAATTGATTCAACAATGTCACAGAATAAGTTTGCAAATTATTACAGAGGCCACCTTAGGCTTAAGGTAGAAGGTCTGTAATCTCTGAACCAATTTTAGCTTAAATTTGAGTTTAATTTCAGTTTATAGCGTAAGCACTGGAGTAACCCCGAATAGGAGTGTGGGATTAGAATGTTTCTACATGGGCCTTTCTAGGCCAATAACCTGGCACAAAGGCGAGGCTCAAATCAAAGTCGCAGCGGCAAAAGAAGCGGAATAGTTGTGGGAAAAGTAAGCCCCAAAGAAGGAGACACAGGTTCCTAAATAGTGCTGCCCTTCTGGCATTGTCTGGGCACGTATGAAAGGGCTAAAATGTGACACTATGGGAATGGGCAGCTAGGGCTTAGGTTCCTTCCTCTCCCTGCCATCCAACCAATTTAGCAGCCCACCACCCAGCCCCGCCCGCTGCCAGCCCAATCGGGTAATTCCAAAGCTGGCCGAGATTCAACTGGAAATTGTGCACACCTGTCGGCAGACAAAAATGGCAGCTCTACAGTTGCGGCCACAAAAATAGAACAAGGGGGCTGGCAACAAGGGGACTTTGATTTCCCGTATTATTGGCCGTTTTAAGATAGTTGTCAGTTGCGTTTTGGGCTTGTGTTTTGGAAAATAATGCTAGAGGCCCTATTGCCTCAAGCTCTGGTATGAGCGGGCTGTGGGAATAGACAGGGGGATGATCACAGACCCCTCGACAATTCCCGGTTTTCAGGCTCAGGCGCTTTATTACCTTGACACATGTGTAACGGCTTTGTCTCCTTTTACCATTCTTTCTCCATCCTTTCTCTGTTTTTTCTGCTCTTGCTTCTGAATTCAACTGTAACAACAACTGCAAAAGCGGCTTTGTTTGGCCCCTCGGCGGGCTGAACAACCTTTGGCCCTTCACCCCTTCAACCTTTCGCCGGCAGCCCCGGCCCCCTCGGCTCTCTGGTGCTCCGAGGGCCTAGCGTGTTGCTAATGCATGTTGAGTCGAGCTTAAGACACAATTTCAGTCTGCTGGAAAAGATTTGTGCGCCCCTTTGATGTGTGCGCCCGAAAAAGAGGAGGCCTAGCACGGCCGAAGGCTGCCGAAATCCATTTAGCAATTTTCTCATTTTCAATCAGCTGGGGGAGGATGCCCCACCCAGGCCGGGGTCCGAAATGATTAAGTATGGAGCCAGGTATGCCCCCCAGAGACTGCCCAGTAGTGACAAAAATTTTTTAAGATATATGGCCGAGAAGCCATCTCGGAGGGCTTAGCCTAAAAAATATATTATTGCTTGGGGGAAAGAGTTAGCGTTTTCTAAACAACTTTATGCTCCTTCGGTCTATTGTATCATTATAAACAAATTTTGAAGTCACTTGCTGGTAAAGAATCAATACTTGAGTTTCCAACTATATTCCCTTTAAGTGATGGCTGGAATAATCCTTCGCATAAGTCTCCTCTTGGCTTTCGATCAAGTCACTGTTGTGTAAGCCATTTAAACTTCAGAGCTGAAGCGATTTGATGCCATTTAGTCGACTTTATGCGCTGCTCCCACTGACAAGCTCCCCGCACGGGGAATAGCTGGGAAAATTGATGAAATTGATTTCCACATTGGCAATTTTCTAAGCGGACTCACGTTTGCACCTGACAACTGCAACCGGCTGACCTCTCAACTTCTGACCCCTGACCCAGCCACCTGCTCCAGCTCCAGCTCCAGCACAAGATTTACCTCCTGCTTCTGCCAACAACCCATCCACCCCCATAAATACTTTGGCCAAACATTTTGTCATCCATCTTGGGCCAGGCTACCAAACAGCCACGTCGCTGTCTATTAGTTGCTGTTCCTCCTGCCCCACCAGCCCCAACTCCCCCCAGCTTTTCCCTGCGGGTTCAGACGTCGCCATCAACAGGAGCATCTATTTCCCAGTCTCAATCTTGGCCAACTGCAGCTCCAGGATTTTTTGCAGCAGCACGTTTACCTAGCTCTTTTTCTCGATTTTTTACTCGCTTACAAATTGTGTGCTCCGCTTTCGGGGAGAGGGAGGACGGGCCAGGAGGAGAACGGAGCAACTGGGAGGGTGGGTGAGTATTTACTAACGACAGTTTATAAAATATTCAGCCCGCCTGCCAGGGTGTACTGCTGGCTACTGGCTGATGGTGTTGCTGGGTTCTAGGTTGCAGCGCAGCTCCTGCTGTCTTGGCAGCTAAAAGTTTTTAATGAATTTTTTAGCAAGCTAATCGAAGTCAATGTTAGTTGAAAAATGCATTAAATAAGGTGGCACGTTTGTTCAACGCGTCGTATGCGCAATAAAGCTGGCCATTCGCCATTCGGCCCTTGGTACTAAGAAATGTCGACATCATCCATGGGCTATACGTTACATAACCGAGAAGAAAGGCTTTCTTTATTTTCTTTAAATGTCTGCGCTGCCAGTCTTGACTTTTAAATGTCAGCTCGCAAAAGGTCAGACAGCAGAAGGGGCGGCGAAAAGCTAACCAGGCATGTTGGCTTTTTTCACGTCGTCCTATGCTTCAACTTGCTTATCAAATTTGCAAAGCAAATTTGAAATTTTCCGCTTGGTGGATATGTGAAAAGCCTGAAGTGACGGATTTCGGGCCAACGTTAACCAATTCAGAAGAAAAATATTTCATTGTAAGTGCAACTCGAGTGCAGAGGGTCCTATTTTGATCCTAAATAGATTCCTGCTTAGGGACTTGGACTTCCTAGAAGGTCTGCAGGGCGAAAGGTAACCCTTTCTGAAAACCAAAATTACTTGAAACGGTAGCTACGTCTGTAATTAAGTGTACCCGTTTTGGCAACCAAAGCTCGTGGCATTACTAAAATATTTATCCAATTAATTCCTCCGTGGTTGCCGAGCAATTTATTGCAACATTTTCATTACGCTTCTTCGCATATTTTCGCTGTTCCCCGTGCGCTGTTTGCTTTGGCTCATCGCATCTCCTATATCCCATTTTGCTTGCTTATCCTGGCACGATTCCTGGCTCTCCAGCTGCTGTCTGCACCTTCGCACCTTTGTGCCCCTCGGCTGTTATTTCAGTTGCAGTTTTTCCCATTCCCGCTTCACGCTCTTTGATTGCGCGCTTTTCCTGCACCCTCCCTCCTAAGTAAGCGCCACAATTATAAACTCTGACAGGGACTCTGATAGACAGCCAGACAGATTTTAAGACCGGGAAATGCAAGCATTTTTCTGCTACAACTACTTGAGGCGATGCAAGGACACGAAAAGCGAGAGGATAGTAGGGGTCTCAGAATCCCGAAGCCAACTGTGGCTTATGCCCTGCAATCGAGCCAAGAGTAAACAGTTCCCTCGCTGAATTCGGCATTTGATTGGTAATCACGAGCAAGATCCCTGCGGGCATCCAGGATACTCTAGACGATGAAGCAGGCCAAATAGAGGTTGCAGTTTGGAAGACTCCTTTAAGTAACTATCCATGTCTTTAAAATATCTTCTAAAAAGCAATTTCCATATATCAGATGCCATTTTTTATGCCCATTGTTTTGCTTTTCAATTTGCAAATAACAACTTCAGTGTCAGCACAAAGTGGCTTGGCATTTTGCAGAAATTATTAGCCAAAATAATGAGGCTCCACGCCCAAATCCAACCGGCATGTCCACACTTCATTTCCCAGGGCCTGTCCTTCCCACCGTTGGCCCACTCCTCCCCCGTCGGCGAAAACCAGCAATGACCTAATAAATCCGTTTTATGTCTTGGTCCTGGCGCCGCCTACATTCAACTCCAATCGCTTGGACGGAAACGCCAGCGGCGTCTGTTTGTGGTAAGCCCCTCAGACACATCCTCAGCCTCCCTAGCCAGTTTCCCCTTCCAAAGTCAGGACACAGCGACCAAACTTGTGTGGGGAGCTGGAATGAATAATTTTAAGGACCCTGCCTTCAGGCTTATCAGACGGCAGAGCACTTTGAATCCTTTTGAAATAATTCACCAATTTCTCCAAGTGCAGCCTGTGCCCTTTTCAATTCATATTCAAATTCAAATTGTAGGCGTGGCCGCGCCATTTATTGTCTGCGCCATTAGCTGCACTAATGATCCATTCAGCAGGAGCCGAGTCGGAGGGAAGCGAAAAAATCGTAAGGAAAGGAAAAGCCCAAGGCGGTCATATTTAAATAAGAGTCGGGATGCAGGCTCCCGCCCGAGCACAAACACAAACACCCCCACACACACAGCCACAATCCCCAATACTAACGCAGACAGACACATCGGCATTGTCAATATGCTTAATGGATTTTCAAATATTTAAACAACCTCGAGAGCCCAAGACGATGGCGGTTTTCCGCACAGCCCTTCCGCCACTCCACGCTCCGCCCCGCCCCGCCAGGATAGCCCTGAAAATGCATTTGCAAACACTTACGCATTTTGCAAACACACGCATATAAATCAAATGTTATGGGTCCTGGCTAATGGAATTACAAATTGGAATTTCTTCTGTTTGCCATGCATAAGCGATAATTGATAATTGATAATGGATAACTGATAACTGGGTCAGGACTACCTCGCCGGCGAAAGGGAAAACTCCCCGCTGCTTAAGTAATTAAACCGAATCTTTTTCTTACTACTCCTACTTAATCGCATCATTCGGGGTACTGCATTCCGAGGAATGTTTCCATGTTCCAGCCCTGGTGGTTATGCATTTTATTTTATTTCAATTTAAACTTTTAATGAGTTTCTACCAGTGCCCTAATGCCGCACATGCAGTCAGACACATCTACTGGTGGGTGGGGATTTATTCCTCGCCGAGTCTATTTTATTTACCCTTGTCCTGTTCCTGTTTTTTCACTGATTTTGTGCGAGATTTGGGCAAAATTTTAAATTAATTTGAAAACAAATTCAATTTAAATGCGGCTTTGTCGTTGTTGCTCCTGCTTTGGCTTAAACTAATTGCCTCTGCAGTTGTATAACCAATTTTCGGTGCAGAGTGCGTGCAATTTTTATGGCCATTCTCGGAGCCCCGAATCAGAAATTGCATATTCAATTATAGAGGTGGTGGTGGTGGGCCAGTCTATTCCGTGTTATTTAAAGCCCAAAATCAATTGATACAATATTAACGATCGCATTTTGGGGGGCGAGATTTGCTTGCCCATAAATAGTTTTTTTTCGCACGTCGAAATGTCAGCTATTTGGCATTGTTCGAGTGGCAGAATGTCCTTTTTAAAGGACTGCTAGCCTTGGGCTGATATGAACACAATGAAAGCTTCCCCTTTCCCCCGAAAATTATTAAAAATAATTTCTGCCAGAACTTAATGTTGAAATAATATTTGCCAGCTTTATTTCAATTGCCACAAGTGGCGCTGGGGTCTGGGAATGGCTAAACCAAAAACCGAATTTTCCCAATTAAAACTGCAATTAAATGCTTCTAGGCACACGAGCAACGCACTGAGTCGCCAGAAAGTGAGCATATTTCAATTGAATTGATTATAATTATTTGTATTTTATGGCGACGAAGTGATTGGGTCCTTGAACCGTTCGTGTGTGTGTGTGTGATGTTTTTAATGCAAACGAGCGGCATAAATATCAATAAATTTTCGCTCTTATACTCCGACACGGGTAAATATTGCCTCGCAAATTATTTGCTGCCGCTTCCCGGACTTAGTAATTAATCACCAAATAATTTGGTAATTTTAATTTACTGCCGACCCAGCCCCCGTCCTAAACAGTTCAATGAGCACACACAGACAAGTGCATAAACCAATTTGTGCCTATGCACCGTTAATTAAGATTTAATGCCCTGCTACAATTCGATCGGCCCGCCCCGCCCCTGAGCCTTTATTATTTGCCATTTTGTGTACGTAATTAAGCGACAATAAGTATTTAATACACATTTTCGCTCTCGCACACACATACACTGTTGCAATTAGTTTGGCTCTCGTCCTTAATGCCACGCCCATTAAGTACACACCCCGCCCATGCAAACACACACACTAAGGGAGACAGACAGACGGCAAACAGGAGCAACAACAAATTGTTGGCTAATTTGAGAAGCTCCAAACTGCCGCCGCCTCCAATTGACATGGACTGTACGTTTGTTACATAAGCACACACACACACTCACACACACACACTCATTTATGCGGCAGGATGTGTGCTGACACGGGTGCGTGCATATGTAAGTCGCCATTGTGCTTGTATATGCCTGCAATTAAAAATTATCTGCGAGACGGCATCGGCCATAAAATACACTGTAAATTTGCCTGGAAATTAACCGAATCAGGGAGGGGGATGCTGGGGCGGGCCGTAATTTATTCCTCACTAATTGTAAGTGCGATGGCTTAAAGCCAAAGTCAAGATTGAAGTTTTTCGAACCACAACCACTCGAATGCCTTCCAGTGTAATAAATTTATCCCACATTATTTGTGGGGCTCCTGGGGCGTGGAGGGGCGGCTTGCATCAGATTAGTAATTATGTAAGGGCCTCGCATGGCGGCGCACAAGCCCATTGACTCGCCCAATGAATCCACATAAATCCGCGCATAAATACAAATTACGGAGGCGACCAGTAATATCAATTTACTTGCGGACTAGTGACGGAGGGTTGGCAGGGTTAGGAGGCCAAACGGCAGTCAAAGGTTAAACAAAATCCCATGCATAATGAAAACCGCTTTCAGATGTCCTTTGCCTTCGTGGTCATTACTTATGTTTTATGACATGCGGCTTAGGTTTTATGCCTTCGGCTCAGCATCTTCTCGACCAAGAGCTACATAAGTATATTAAAAGACCAGAGTACGCATTCCGGGGCAGCGACTTGGCACTAAGTAACTAACTAATGCACACCTTTCTGATCTGATTAATCACACCACTCCCCTGCCTCTTCCTTTGCAGACAATCATCCGCGAAATGAATCGACTGGGCATGATGGTAGACCTGTCGCACGTCTCCAAAGGAACCATGCGCGACGCCCTCGAGGTGAGCGAGGCACCTGTGATATTCTCGCACTCATCGGCCTACGAGCTCTGCAACACGAGCCGCAACGTCCAGGACGACATCCTGCAGGCCCTGGCCAAGAACGGCGGCCTGGTGATGGTCAACTTCTACTCGAAGTTCCTGTCCTGCAGCGACAACTCCACCGTGCACGATGCAGTCGGTAAGTTCTCTCTAAATTAAGTACGCTTATCCAAAATAAGTAGATCATAAAGCCCGGCTCCAATTTCCCATTTACCTTGTTAAGCGCCATTGTGGCCGATTCTCCCATATATCTCTTTCCGCCCAAATCAATCAAAGTCAGTGACTTGGTCGCGGTTGCTTTTTGTTTTCCGTGCTCGTGATTGTCAGGCTATTGTTTCAGTTAGTTCATTATTGCCTCCCCGGACCTCTTGTTCTCGGCCGGGCTCGGATTTTTCTGGCATTGCTTTTGACGCGCCATCAAAATGGGTCTCGTAATCACTTCCTGTATTCGTTGTCTTTCTTGGAGCCACCTCAAAGACCTCCGCCCTTTTCCCAGGCACCGAGAAGAATGCTTTCAATATTCCTTTCAAAACACTCAAAAGTGAAACAGTGAGGACATTTATTGGGGAAGCATTTCTCGCTGTGTGGAGACAGTAATGAAGCCCTCTAATGTCTTTCCTTTGAATCTCTTTTTATGTCTTTGTTTTTGGCTGCCGTGGACACAATTCAAATTCGAAAAAATTTTAATAACGCTGACTTATGATGGTATCCCCTGGCAACTACAAATGCAACAACAATGGCACCCAACCTCCTGCTACAATGGTCCTTAATGAACTTGACAACAAATGGCAACCGTGGCTATCCCGCCACCGCCGCCTCCTCCGATACCCGATATCCTTCGGACGGGCAATGGACACACAATTTGGTGCACAGCGCATATTAATCACATTAAGCGAGTCGCCGGCATCGATCACGTTGGACTGGGCGCCGGCTACGATGGCATTAATTAGTAAGTAAAAGTCATTTATTTCACTTAAATTCGCATTTTGCTCCTTGCACGCCGTAGTCCCTCTTTATATAGTACACAGTACATGTACTCCTCCAGGTGGTTTTCGTTCTTTGCTCGCCTGCCTTTCCTTTTTTAAGTTATTAATTGATTATATTTAAGTCCGAGGGCTTAACATTGGCATATTGCCAGCCAGCGGTGCGATGGATGTGGATAGACCGTTATTATTTTACCGCTCATTATGGCCACCTTTGTCATAGCTTTTTATCCGCATCCGCTTCCGCCTTCCACTCCGCCGTGCAATCTGTTTACGAGACTTTTAAGATAATTTAATGAGCTCTCGCCAGCCAAGCGATAAAAGATTATCGCGAATTCCTGGAATTGGGGGCTTATCGTAGTCGTAAAGGGATTTGCTTGGCCAATTAAAGGTCCGAAAATACTAAAAAATTAAATCCGAAATTAAATCCAGCACTATTTAAGGACCGTGTCCATTAGGGGCATGCATTACCTCACTGAATAGGCCCGGTGGCCAAATGTCCCACATTGAGGGCCCTCGTTTTTACCCACCGTGTCATCATCAGTGTCATTCGTCTTCATTATCGTTGTAATTATTCTCGTGGTGCCGGGGAGAGTGCATTTGCATAGATTTCCATTCCATTGCATCGTTGACACAATGCAAAAACAAACAAAATTTTGAAGCTGAATTTTGGTCAGCCAGCCTTCTGTCACCCTGCCTCGTCCCAACGTGGACGTGGCTGTTTTTGAATTAAATATTTTGAGGGCATGGACAACATGTTTCGAGCAACAAAAGTGGTTGGGTCTCAGCCAAAAAAGCAACTACAAATATCCTTCAATGTAAATCAATTTCCACTAAAATGAACTTCATTTTGTTTTTGCCACAAAAATTGACAACAACAGCATGTTCCGGGGAAGGGGAAAATAAAAACAAGAAATCTGAAATTGCGTATATGAATATTTATGGGCCAATTGCCCCAAACCAACAACGATACCAGCACGAATATCACACAATAAATAATCTAAAATTCTGTGAAATTACTAAATGTCAAATGGTCTTGTATCTGGTCCTCTGCAAGCTCCGCACTCAGGGAAAAATAAACATGACTTTAAATTTCGGGGAGAGATGCCCAGTTTTCGTAACTCTTTTAGCTAAAAATCGAATAAGGATCTTACATCTCATGGATTATTTGAGAGAAATATAAAATATTTGCATGCTTTTTAATACAGATTGTTTACTCTAGAATCTAGTGTTTAGTTTATATTATTTTTCAAGACCGAATCAAGTCAAAGTAGAGCACCCTTTCGGAAATGTCCTTGCCGCATGTTTGCTGTCCATTCCATTTAAATCGTGTTTGGCTTAAACGTCCGAGTATAAAGTTAATTATTATTTATTTCGAATGCCTGTTCATAAAATATGATTACCAAGCACTTGAGCGCTCGGTCAGCACAATTTTATTTATTATTTATATTCCTTTGTGTGTTATTCATTATTTATTTGTTTTTGTCGATGTGCTTTTGGCTGTAACTTGACTCGGTTGCTTTATTGCGCCTAGAGTGTCCTGCACACGAGCTGTTTTGCCACCGGCTTTGCTGCGGCTTGTTGTTGATTCAATTTATTTTTCATGTTTGGCATGAAAATTAGATTTAATTGTGCGGAGACTATATTTTGAAATATGTGCCGTAGAGAGAATAGAAAAGGCAGCCTGTAGCCTGTAGTCTGCATGCTCCATTCATTTTGTTTACGACGCTAGAAACGAAGCTAAATTTTGTGACATTTGGATTTTGCTTTATAGCACCCCAAAAGGACTGGAGGATGTGTCCTCGTATCCAACACTGTTTGCGGAACTACTCGGAGGCGGTTGGACCATTGATGAGTTGACAAAATTGGCGGGAGGTAATTTTCTGCGCGTTATGCAGCAGGTGGAAAAACTGAGGGATGACAAAAAGGCATCCGGAGTGAAACCCTACGAGGACCATCCCAATTTCCGCACCGACGACCCGTACAATTGCACCTCCAGCTAATTGAATCCTGGAGCCAAACACACTGAGGTTGTACCGTAGCTGCCGAAGGAGTCTCGAAAGCCGAGGGAGCTCCTGCTTCACCTGGAAGCAGAATAAATACATAGCCAATTTATTCAATTTAATTTGACTAGATTGCTACTAGACATGTACGATTGTATAAGCTTTAAAAACACAGAATTGTAAAATATTTACACATCCCATTCCTCATTATTTGGCCGCCAAAAAGGCATCCTTCTGTCCTGGTACTAAAAACGAATTTCTTTTCATTTTGGTGACAATCTACTAACTGCCAAACAAGAAAACCTTAAGTATACACAGCACACGAAACCCAGAAAACACTACAGGATCTGATTTACTTTCAATCCCGAAATAGAGAATGGAAGACAGTAACAAGGATGATTTTCAGCCAGGTGAACTGAACTCCAACTGGACCAAACTACTCGTTTCACCCCTCGGAAGTTTCATTTATTCCAATAATTTACACGAGAACTACATATCAAGTAATTGTATGAAAAACCAAAAATATATTTTGCATTCGGATTCAATGCAAACATTTGCGAGTGGGAAAGCTTACACTTAAACCTAATCGAATAAATATTAACGTAAATATAATAAGGAAGTCAAGGGGATAGATAAAGCATCTCCTCCTACAGAGGGTGCAGCATAAGATTCTTAGTTGAACTTCAAAGCAGTTTAAGAGTCGGCGAGCACTGAAAAGGTGCATAGGGGATAGCGTAAAAATTACTAAATTAGTACGTAAGCCAAGTGTGGGCGTGGCTCCGCCTGCCACACAGCAAATTGTAAATAGATTGCGAATATAATATAAGGCTATAAACGTAAAGCTAAGCATATAGGATTCACGAATTTTTCATTATCTTCCCCGTCTCCCACACAAAATAGGACACAGACTCTGTCAGCCTCTCTGTACCTTCTATATAGAAAAGAAAACTCTTGATCGAAAATGTAGTCAAATGTGTCTAGCCTAAGTAAACAAATTATACATCGTAAACCAATTATATAAGCCAAAAATATTTGAAGACAAGCTCAATAATTGTAAATTTTTTAAACCCAAACTGAATATGCAACGCAAATCTATAAATATATATACTGTTACGTTTTTGTACGATTTTGTATGTGTACATAGCGTTTTTACCTATGCTCTAATATAGTTTTCTAGCAAACAATTCAATCGTAATATTGTACTGGATCTGACGAGCAGAAGTTGTTGGTAATCACACCTAGTCATTAGTCTTTAGTCTGACCTGGAAGGTCGAAATAAATATATCTGTAAAGTTTATAAACATACTACATATGCCTAGATATAGCGAATACTCT
This sequence comes from Drosophila monieri, assembly GCA_035047585.1. Taxonomy (NCBI): domain Eukaryota; kingdom Metazoa; phylum Arthropoda; class Insecta; order Diptera; family Drosophilidae; genus Drosophila; species Drosophila monieri. Next base: position 2,187,935 of record JAWNPJ010000079.1, on the reverse strand, counting down.
GGAGTAACCTACACAGACATGCATATACACATACAGAAGCTCTTCAAAACCTAATAATAATATATTATATTTCATTTTTTGATTTAAATTTTTTTAAAAACAGGAAAACGCAAAACATAAACTCATGTAAACCAAAACCAAATTGTAGTTAAAAACTTAAAAATGACAGTGTTTAGCAAATAAATCTCATATGGAAAATGAAATGCAGTAAATATAAAAACAATTAATGAAAATTGGATTACGTCTCTTTATTCTCAAATTTTCTTTTAAATTTTCGCGGTCTTTTTTCAAAAGTTTCATAAGTGTACTTTAACAAGTACGTCAGGTTTCCATGTCTGCTAATTAATTTTAATTAAATATTCCAATTAACTTGGGTCAATCTATTATAATAATTCAAATTAAATGATTTGTTTTATGTATTAAAAAAGTTTTGTTTGGGTTTATTTCATATTCTGATTCTGTTTTCAGTATTCTACAATCGATATATCGATACTTTTCGCAGTGCTGACACATTAGATAATTTATAGCTAGATCTGGCTTGTTTTTGAAACGATAGACGATTTGTTCAATCGAAACTTGGCAGCATAGAATCTCGTTAGGATTTTCAAAAGATAAGGTAACACTATCTGCATCTCTAAATTTACAAAGGCGCAGGTTTCATCATCAAATCGCAAATATTAAAAAGCCGGTGGATGTACGAGGAGTGTGGGACATTGGAGCTTTACTGCCAGACTGAATGGCGTCAGGGGAGCGGGAGGGGATGGAGCTGCATCCGCAGGAAGCCGTTGAAAATGAAATACATCTGCCCGGTGAAATTGTGCGCTGTTCTGCATGGAATCTAAGCTACGATGCCTTTTTCTGGCGATTTATGCACAAAAACTGGCCAGTCGTCATAACGGACGTCTCCAGAGACTGGGAATGCTCCAAACAATGGACCACGGTGCCTGAAGCCCCAGACGTCAACTCCAATCAGCCAAGCTCACTCCCCTCCGAGACCTCCTCCGCCATCAACTTTGACTACCTCAAACAAAAGATTGACAACTGTCTTGTTCCGGTTGCCGATTGCAATTCCTCGTACTTCAACAGCCACAAAAAGTTGGAGTTCAGGTTCCACGATTATCTTGACCAATGGAGAAGTGGCATCGAGGCGAATCGGTCGTCGGAAATCAATAGTAATGTAGATATCCGGACCAAGGACAACCTCTACCTCAAGGACTGGCATCTGGCTGCTCAAATGCCGGGCTACAACTTTTACAAGGTGCCTAAATACTTTGCCTCCGACTGGCTGAACGAAATGCTGGTCGACAAAAAGAGAGATGACTATAGATTTGTCTACATGGGGCCAAAGGGATCATGGTAAGTAAAGACTAATTTAATAAAAACCATTTTTTTTAACCGTCTTTTTAATCAGGACTTCCTACCATTCGGATGTGTTTGGCTCCTTCAGCTGGTCCACCAATATAATGGGTCACAAAAAATGGCTAATCATGTCGCCAGGCGAGGAACTCAAGCTGGCCGACCGCCTGGGCAATGTCCCTTTCAGTATAGATGAGCAGATGCTGGACGAACACGGAGTGGACTACTACACCATCAACCAGAAAGCCAACGAAGCCGTTTTTGTGCCCAGTGGCTGGTTCCACCAGGTGTGGAACTTGACCGATACCATATCCGTAAATCACAACTGGTTCAACGCCTGCAACATTGCCACAGTGTGGCAGAATCTTAGAAACAACCTAAACGCTGTGCGGAAGGAGATATCAGACTGCCAGATAATGGATAATTTTGAGGCCCATTGCCAGACTATGCTGAGGGCCAGTTTTGGCATCAACTACCTCGATTTTATAGAACTCCTTGAGTTCATTGCCGATCGCCGACTGGCCCAGGCCAAAACAACAGCCACTCAGTTTTTGATGTTCAATAGTTATACAATGAACGATTACCATGTGCAATATGATCTCGAGTGTTTAAGGAAGATTTTAAGGCAAATGTCAGAAGATTCGACTGTCACTCAAAGCTCACTTCAGTTAAGTGAGCGATGCCAGGAATTGGAGCTTCGATTGCAATTTTAGCCACCAATAAGGACCGACAAAAGACCTTGAAATATTTTTATACCACGTGTATTCATAAATAGAAACTAGTAGTAATATTCTTATTTTTAAACATGTTCCGGGTTTTTCCAGATTTTTTCCTCATAGTAGACGATAAAATCCGAAAAAAAATTTCATTCTGAAAAATATCGTGAAATCTTGAAAAATTCTGGAAAAATTGGAAGCATTAAAAAAAAATTATCCTCCATAAATAAAACACCCTTATTATCCATTTAAAAGAGTTTTATTCCACATTCTTCATGAACCACACTAGAATATTAGACCTTTCCGTATAAACTAGTTAAAAGTAGCCGCTTAGACTTCTCTCCCGCTTGTTCTACATTCAAAATATTTTTAGATTTTCTTTCAATTTTTCCCCACAGAACTCCTTGGAAAGTGTGGAATGTATGGGGAGCCCTCATATGGCCACGGCGATCTCTATATCATATCTTCACCAGTTTTAAACGATTTGTAGATCGATTCTCCATCAATCTGCATCAAAACCCCGAAGCAAAAATATTTTTCGATTTTCTTTCAGTTTTTCCCAGGAACTCCTTGGAAAGTGGGGAATGTATGGAGAGCCCTCACATGACCCACGGCGATCTCTATATCTTCCCCAGTTTGTATCCGATCCTTGAGCGGAATACCTTAAACGATTTGTAGATCGATTCTCCACCAATCTGCATCAAAACCCCGAAGCAAAAATATTTTTCGGTTTTCTTTCAGTTTTTCCCACCGAACTCCTTGGAAAGTGGGGAATGTATGGGGAGCCCTCATATGACCCACGGCGATCTCTATATCTTCCCCAGTTTGTATCCGATCCTTGAGCGGAATACCTTAAACGATTTGTAGATCGATTCTCCACCAATCTGCATCAAAACCCCGAAGCAAAAATATTTTTCGATTTTCTTTCAATTTTTCCCCACAGAACTTCTTAGACAGTGTGGAATGTATGGGGAGCCCTCATATGACCCACGGCGATCTCTATATCTTCCCCAGTTTGTATCCGATCCTTGAGCGGAATACCTTAAACGATTTGTAGATCGATTCTCCACCAATCTGCATCAAAACCCCGAAGCAAAAATATTTTTCGATTTTCTTTCAATTTTTCCCCACAGAACTTCTTAGACAGTGTGGAATGTATGGGGAGCCCTCATATGACCCACGGCGATCTCTATATCTTCCCCAGTTTGTATCCGATCCTTAATTGGAATACCTTAATGGATTTGTAGATCGATTCTCCACCAATCTGCATCAAAACCCCGAAGCAAAAATATTTTTCGGTTTTCTTTCAGTTTTTCCCACCGAACTCCTTGGAAAGTGGGGAATGTATGGGGAGCCCTCATATGACCCACGGCGATCTCTATATCTTCCCCAGTTTGTATCCGATCCTTGAGCGGAATACCTTAAACGATTTGTAGATCGATTCTCCACCAATCTGCATCAAAACCCCGAAGCAAAAATATTTTTCGATTTTCTTTCAATTTTTCCCCACAGAACTTCTTAGACAGTGTGGAATGTATGGGGAGCCCTCATATGACCCACGGCGATCTCTATATCTTCCCCAGTTTGTATCCGATCCTTGAGCGGAATACCTTAAACGATTTGTAGATCGATTCTCCACCAATCTGCATCAAACCCCCGAAGCAAAAATATTTTTCGATTTTCTTTCAATTTTTCCCCACAGAACTTCTTAGACAGTGTGGAATGTATGGGGAGCCCTCATATGGCCACCGCGATCTCTATATCTTCCCCAGTTTGTATCCGATCCTTGAGCGGAATACCTTAAACGATTTGTAGATCGATTCTCCACCAATCTGCATCAAAACCCCGAAGCAGAAATATTTTTCGATTTTCTTTCAGTTTTTCCCACCGGACTCCTTTAAAAGTGGGGAATGTATGAGGAGCCCTCATATGACCCACGGCGATCTCTATATCTTCGCCAGTTTGTATCCGATCCTTGATCGGAATACCTTAATAGATTTGTAGATCGATTATCCATCAATCTGCATCAAAACCCCGAAGCAAAAATATTTTTCGATTTTCTTTCAGATTTTCCCACCGAACTCCTTGGAAAGTGGGGAATGTATGGGGAGCCCTCATATGACCCACGGCGATCTCTATATCTTCCCCAGTTTGTATCCGATCCTTGAGCGGAATACCTTAAACGATTTGTAGATCGATTCTCCACCAATCTGCATAAAAACCCCGAAGCAAAAATATTTTTCGATTTTCTTTCAGTTTTTCCCACCGGACTCCTTTAAAAGTGGGGAATGTATGGGGAGCCCTCATATGACCCACGGCGATCTCTATATCTTCGCCAGTTTGTATGCGATCCTTGATCGGAATACCTTAATGGATTTGTAGATCGATTCTCCATCAATCTGCATCAAAACCCCGAAGCAAAAATATTTTTCGATTTTCTTTCAGTTTTTCCCACCGAACTCCTTGGAAAGTGGGGAATGTATGGGGAGCCCTCATATGACCCACGGCGATCTCTATATCTTCCCCAGTTTGTATCCGATCCTTGAGCGGAATACCTTAAACGATTTGTAGATCGATTCTCCACCAATCTGCATCAAAACCCCGAAGCAAAAATATTTTTCGATTGTCTTTGAATTTTTCCCACCGAACTCCTTGGAAAGTGGGGAATGTATGGGGAGCCCTCATATGATCCACGGCGCCCTCTATATCTTCCCCAGTTTGTATCCGATCCTTGAGCGGAATACCTTAAACGATTTGTAGATCGATTCTCCACCAATCTGCATCAAAACCCCGAAGCAAAAATATTTTTCGATTTTCTTTGAATTTTTCCCACCGAACTCCTTGGAAAGTGGGGAATGTATGGGGAGCCCTCATATGATCCACGGCGCCCTCTATATCTTCCCCAGTTTGTATCCGATCCTTGAGCGGAATACCTTAAACGATTTGTAGATCGATTCTCCACCAATCTGCATCAAAACCCCGAAGCAGAAATATTTTTCGATTTTCTTTCAGTTTTTCCCACCGGACTCCTTTAAAAGTGGGGAATGTATGAGGAGCCCTCATATGACCCACGGCGATCTCTATATCTTCGCCAGTTTGTATCCGATCCTTGATCGGAATACCTTAATAGATTTGTAGATCGATTATCCATCAATCTGCATCAAAACCCCGAAGCAAAAATATTTTGCGATTTTCTTTCAGATTTTCCCACCGAACTCCTTGGAAAGTGGGGAATGTATGGGGAGCCCTCATATGACCCACGGCGATCTCTATATCTTCCCCAGTTTGTATCCGATCCTTGAGCGGAATACCTTAAACGATTTGTAGATCGATTCTCCACCAATCTGCATAAAAACCCCGAAGCAAAAATATTTTTCGATTTTCTTTCAGTTTTTCCCACCGGACTCCTTTAAAAGTGGGGAATGTATGGGGAGCCCTCATATGACCCACGGCGATCTCTATATCTTCGCCAGTTTGTATGCGATCCTTGATCGGAATACCTTAATGGATTTGTAGATCGATTCTCCATCAATCTGCATCAAAACCCCGAAGCAAAAATATTTTTCAATTTTCTTTCAGTTTTTCCCACCGAACTCCTTGGAAAGTGGGGAATGTATGGGGAGCCCTCATATGACCCACGGCGATCTCTATATCTTCGCCAGTTTGTATGCGATCCTTGATCGGAATACCTTAATGGATTTGTAGATCGATTCTCCATCAATCTGCATCAAAACCCCGAAGCAAAAATATTTTTCGATTTTCTTTCAGTTTTTCCCACCGAACTCCTTGGAAAGTGGGGAATGTATGGGGAGCCCTCATATGACCCACGGCGATCTCTATATCTTCCCCAGTTTGTATCCGATCCTTGAGCGGAATACCTTAAACGATTTGTAGATCGATTCTCCACCAATCTGCATCAAAACCCCGAAGCAAAAATATTTTTCGATTTTCTTTGAATTTTTCCCACCGAACTCCTTGGAAAGTGGGGAATGTATGGGGAGCCCTCATATGATCCACGGCGCCCTCTATATCTTCCCCAGTTTGTATCCGATCCTTGAGCGGAATACCTTAAACGATTTGTAGATCGATTCTCCACCAATCTGCATCAAAACCCCGAAGCAAAAATATTTTTCGATTTTCTTTGAATTTTTCCCACCGAACTCCTTGGAAAGTGGGGAATGTATGGGGAGCCCTCATATGATCCACGGCGCCCTCTATATCTTCCCCAGTTTGTATCCGATCCTTGAGCGGAATACCTTAAACGATTTGTAGATCGATTCTCCACCAATCTGCATCAAAACCCCGAAGCAAAAATATTTTTCGATTTTCTTTCAGTTTTTCGCACCGAACTCCTTGGAAAGTGGCGAATGCATGGGGCGGACTAATATGATCCATAGTGATTTCTATATCTTTGCCAGTTTTTATCCGATCCTTGACCGGAATACCTTAAACGAATTGTGAATAGATTCTACTTGAATCTGCATGAAATCCCTAACCCAATTTTAGATTTTTTTTGTCATTTTTGCAACCGAACTCCTTGGGGTGGGGTTGGTCAGTTTGTAAAATATATAGATATGTAAAAATATATTGCTGTTGCGCAAATTTAATCTTTGGTCAAAATATTTATCTACTTTTAAAAAGATGTTATGGCGATAACAAATCGGGTGTATCGTTATCACCTGCCATTTTTATGGCACGAAAGGTGTTGCCACCCGGTCCCAAAATTGGAATTCCAGGAGTTGGGGGTTGTTGACCGGGAGGTTCGAAATAAAAGGTAAAAGATCTACCCAGGAAGGAGAGACCTTTCGAAGAAAGGTTTCCGAAACTGTCGAAGGAAGATTCTACCTTAATATACATCCCAGCCCAGTACCGTGGGCTTTACGAGCTATTAAACTATAAAACAAAGTCCGCCTCACATAGGCCGGCGATTCTATCTAGTGGTCTTTGATTTTGTTTCAAAAATTCTATATTTTTAAGATCAGGTTCTGCTAACAGTCGATCGTTATAACACTTAAAAGAAGAACCTTGCATCGTTTTCTTCTTTAATAAAAGAGCTGCTGAGAAATGTATAATGAACCAAAGTATTTCCACATTATAGCAATAAGCCGAAAAGGCGTATTAAGCCAATGATTTAAACACATGATCAGCTTTTCTACTCCACTTTTTGTTTGTCGAGCCACTGTCCCCATCAGACTGAAACACATCTCATACCTAGAGGAACGAGAAAATTTTTGAACTACACCGAAACACTAAACACTAAACCCAGTTGCCGTGGCCACAGAAAGATATACAGAATAAATGCGCTGCGCCTCATAGCGAAAGAAATTTTACATTTTTCCGGATGTTTTACAAAATGTACATGTATTTACTTCGACGTTCTATCCTCAGAGGGAGCGCAAAAAGCCAATTGGAGCAGAAGTGTCTAATAGTCTACTTCAACTTCTTCTTGGGACGCAGGTTGTTGGTGTGTCCACACTTCTTCTTGCGGCAGTTGGTGGCACGAGGGTGCAGACGAGCGTAGCACTTGCGGCAGATCATCTTGTCGCAGTTGTACTTCTGAGCCAGGATTCGCAGAGACGGCTCAATGATACCACCGCGCAGACGGAGCACCAGATGCAGGGTCGACTCCTTCTGGATGTTGTAGTCGGAAAGGGTGCGACCATCCTCCAGCTGCTTGCCGGCGAAGATCAGACGCTGCTGATCCGGAGGGATACCCTCTTTGTCCTGGATCTTAGCCTTCACATTCTCGATGGTGTCCGATGGCTCGACCTCGAGAGTGATGGTCTTGCCGGTGAGGGTTTTCACGAAGATTTGCATGATGACGGCTGTAAGGAATAAAATAGGTCAGAATATGCAATTTCTGTTTTGGACTTTTCACAAAGCGACGCACAGCTCGTGTTTGTGTGGCAGCTTCGAGGTTAGGTCCGAACTGGACTTTTCTGCAACAAACAGCTCGCTACCATCGGTTTGCGTTGAGCCCAGGGCTTTCGAGATGTTTCCGAATGGGCACCGGCATCCATTGTGCCATTATTGCACTTTTCTTTTCCAATTTTTTAATTCTCATATCAAAACTCACCAGAGAAAACGTGCTGCCTAAAATCGTTTCAGAAGAAGAAAAGAGAGGCCGTTTTTAAATTAGGTGTGTCGAAATTGATTAATACCGAAATATCGTATACCGCGTTTACTTGAAAAGATATCTGGTATCACTAAGAGTTTTTAACCCTGTTTTCCCAGCTTTGGAACTACCACAGTGCCCAATTTAAATTTCAGAGAAAAGCATTTCTCAAAGTTGGCTTTTTAGATTTTGTAAACAATTGCTGTTTTTAACAAATTTAACATATATAAAAGCTGTGTCACAATTTATGGCACAACACAAGCTTAAAAAAAACTGGTAGAAAAAATCGTAAAATAAAATATAAGGACGATATTAATATTTTTCATGATATTTCATATAATATTATTTCATAATATTATAAAAATGTATACGATATAGTATATTGTTCAATATCGGCCAGCCCTATTTTAAATTGTTCTTTTCCAACACTGTGGTGGCCACACTAATCTAATCCGTAGCAAGATTACTACGTTATACGTTATCTACGTTACGACAAGTTAAATGAGAAGAACCTTTTAGAAAAAAAAACGTGGATTTCCTCTGAGCACACAGCATGTCGAAAGCAGATGACGGGCAGCCCGCAGCCGAGGGCGCGGTAAGTCAGTGGGGCTTAGAGAACCCGCTAACGTTAATCAAGAACCAACTCCACCGACCTTGTTTTTTTCTAGGTGGTTGCTGGCAATGGGAACGCTGAGCTGGCCCAAGAGGGTCAGCAGGGACAGGAGGGCCAGCCTCAGCAACAGCAACCCACACGCATGGAGTCTTTCTTCGCGATGACGAAATCATTGATTCTGCGTGCCCTAATCATATACTTCGTGAGCTCCTTTTTCCGCCGCCCGCAGCCCAATGCCGGCCAGGGCCAGGACAAGAGCGTGGCCAATGCGGGTCCGAAGATCTCCGCGTGGAACTACTTTGAAAACGGCACAGACTTCGACTTGCACGTGTGGCTCTCGGAGGAGCCGGACGTGGTCAACTTCCAGCAGAAGGCCAACCTTCTCTGGTTGCAGGAGGATCTGACCTACGGCGACTGGACATCGGGGCCATCAGGTGACGGCATTTACACACACAGCCTCAAGCTGAAAACCAGTCAGCACTTGATGAACAACGGAAGCGTCTATCTGCACGCTTTTGTGACCAGATCCGGTGAGAGTCCCGACCCGCAGGCGGCCAACTATGCGGCGAATGGCCACATGGGTCACCAGCAGCAACAGCTGAACAAGTACAAAAAGCTGCGGGTCAATCGAAACTACAACCTGCTAGCAAGCGAGAAGGAGAAGCTGGAGCACGAGCTTAAGCATGCGAACCTCAAGGACACAATAGTTTCCCATTGGCACCCTAATCTCACAGTCAACTTAGTGGTGGACCAGACCAACTGGGGTCAGGGCACAGTGCCGCCGCCGCTAGATGAATACGTTAAGTTTGTCGACGGTGGCAAGACATATCTGCCGATAGTGTTTGTGAATGACTATTGGAATCTGCAGCGAGAGTACTTCCCTATCAACGAGACGACTCCCGAGCTGGAGCTGCACCTCACGTTTCAGCCACTGGGCATGTTTAAGTGGCAATTATACGCCGCCAAGCAGATGAAGAACAAATGGGCCGGCAACATGCTGGGAGAGCTGATGGCCGCCAGTCAGCCGGAGGAGAGCGACGAGGACCAGGACTCCCTGAAGGAGACCCTTTTGGACACAAACATTTATCTGCTCGGTATCACCGTGGCCGTGTCCATCCTGCACTCAGTTTTCGAACTGCTGGCCTTCAAGAATGACATCCAGTTCTGGAACAACCGAAAGTCGCTAGAGGGCCTGTCAGTGCGGTCCGTGTTCTTCGGCGTTTTCCAATCCCTGATTATCCTTCTGTATGTACTGGACAACGAGACTAACTTTATGATTCGCATCTCCTGCTTCGTTGGCCTTGGCATCGAGGTGTGGAAGATTCACAAAGTGGTGGACATCGACTATAATCGCGAGCAGAAAATCTTCGGAATTCTGCCCCGTATAAGTTTCCAGGACAAGGGGTCCTACTCGGAGAGTTCTACCAAGGAGTACGACAAGCTGGCCTTCAAGTACCTGGGGTGGGCCTGCTTCCCCCTGCTGGTGGCCTACTTTGTCTACTCCCTGATCTATAACGAACACAAAGGATGGTACTCGTTCGTGCTGAACATGCTCTACGGCTACTTGCTGACGTTCGGTTTTATCCTGATGACTCCGCAGCTGTTCATTAACTACAAGCTCAAGTCGGTGGCGCACATGCCGTGGCGCATGATGACCTATAAGTTCTTGAACACCTTCATAGATGACATATTTGCGTTTGTGATTAAGATGCCGACCATGTACCGGCTCGGCTGCTTCCGCGACGACATCATATTCTTCGTGTTCCTTTATCAACGTTGGCAGTACCGCGTCGATCTCAAGAGAGTCAACGAGTTCGGATTCTCTGGCGAAATGGAGCAGGAACAGGCCGTAGCCAAGGCCGCAAACGGGGCGATCGAGGGGCCCGCCGCCACTACGCCAGTGACCAAAAAGACAGCCGCGCAAAAGAAACAGGACTAAGTCTGGGAGTAGGACTAGGCCAATATCCAAAGTATGCATTAACAGCATTGCGACCAGGCAATACTATATACTCCCAATATGAATGTAATCACTCCAGTATACATAGTCAAAGGTAATCCCCTAGCATCATTATTAGGGCTAATTGTAATTTCGTATGTTTGTGTTTTCGTGCCCTCCTCGCTGGATTACGCAGCGTTGGAAGATCAAATAAATTAAGTGTGGAATGAAATTGTTAAGATGTCAACTGTCTGCCTGTTATATCTAATCTAGATTATCTAATCTCCTGATTATGTAGCGGGGTACGACTCCCTGTTCCTTTTACAAGGCAGGGGTTCTCTTTCATATAAGCACGGTAGCAATATGCTCGAATGATTCTTAATTTAATGTGCATTTACTGCAGATTTTGTTAATATATTGTTTTATTATTTGAGCCACAAATTTACTTTATGCATTTATTATTTACATTTTAAAAACTTGTTTTATTAAAAATTATTTAAATTATAAAACTGTGTGTAAATAAAATCAAAATTGTACAACACTAGTCCAAGACCGCGCAAATTTGAATTTATTTTTGGCAGGTTGGGAAGAAGAAAAAGAAACGGTATTTTGTAAGGGTGGTGCAACAGGATATTACAAGACTTTGTAGATTTAATTAATTTAAGGTGTTTTAGGTGTTCCGCTTAATAATAGGGCTAATGGTGGCAAAGTATAGACATTGTTTTGGGTCATTTTGAAAATGGAAAAAATTTATTAAATATAAATCTGATAGATAGATCTTGGATGCCAATTGGCTAATATATAGACATGGGTATGGTACACATATGAAGAACCGGGAATCTTTAAAGATTGTTTTTGCAGTTTAATATAAAATCGAATCACAAATGATATTTCGCTGTAAAAACAGAATCTTATTGGCAAATATCCACATGGTTGGGAGCCATTCAAGTCACTTTCCGAAATTAGGGGACTTTATTTTAAAGAAATCAAAATTTATATCAACTCATCACGACCCAAGCCACATGGCGTTTTATTTAAAATTTCATGCGCTTCCGGCCAAGAGACATGTGCCGCAAGTTTTCACTTTCACCCACAGGCAACAGCTGCAATGGCTTTGGCGGGATTTTTTACAGATTTAGAACACTCCGCACACATTCCGACGTGCCCGGGAATGCACTACGGTTTTACGAGCTGCAACATCAGGCATTCCGTACTCCGTATTCCGTATTATGGATCCGGGCCGGCGGAGCGACATGTTTGTCAGTGGGAGACAACAGTTGTGCTTTTGATGTGGGTGTCGTTCGAATAATGGGCGGCGATCATGTCTAGGAGCAGTACTAGGCCTACACCAGCTCCCTCCACTGAGAGAAATACAACCTAATAATACTGTGGCGCAACTGAAGCAACCTGCTCCATAAATTGCACGGTGACGACAATCTTGATGACTTCTTAAACACTTGTATTGCACATTGCGGTGCCTTAATCCATTTTCGTATATTAATGAGTAATTTTTTGAATAAATTCCATACACTGCGAGAATGTGAAAATGTACAATTATTAGGAAATGTTTCAAATGGGTTTTAAATAAAAATCTCACTAAAACTTGAACAATCATAGGAAAAGTTGATACTTGAGATGCATAAAAATAGTCTAAACTTCAAAGATTTTTTTCAGTGCCAAATTGCAGCTCCGACCGCGTTGATCTTGTCTGCTCGGACGACAAATTATGACGAACTGGGCGCTATAAGTCCCATACACCTAAGAAATATTGTTCCCCAGTGCGAGTCCCCACCATGGCCAGCTGCGATGCGCCAATTTTGTTTATGTGCTTTTTAACCCAGGGTTGCCCCTTATTGCCGTTAACGTCGGGGGCCACTTATGGCGATTCCATAAATATTAGGAACCATGTCCCTCAGAGTACCCCTCCTTGTGGCCGAGCTACGCAGCGTCAGATTGTTCCGTGTCAGATGCAATATGTGTTTTTCAAATGGCCCGAATTAGCAGAGATGAACACCTGATCTGAAGATGGGAACACCCTCCTCTTGTGCCTGAGGTGCACTTTTGATCCGAGCACTGGCAGCCAACAGTACAATGTTTTCGGCGGGACGCCTCCGCGCTTTTCGTTTTGAACTTTTGTGCCAGAAAGCAGAGACACTTGAACGACAGATGCCACCGGCACCATCCGAATGCGCCACCATCCGAGCACTGCCAAAAAACCGGCCGCTGGGTCCAAAGTACAATTAGTGACATTCTGCCAAGATGCTGCATAGAACACGAGCATCTTAATGAATCGGGGCGTCGTGAAAGCAAAACCAAAATGCCATTCTAATTGTCTGCATTTTTTTCACGGCTGGCGCCAAATGTCTTCGTGTGCAGCGTGGTATCAACAGGCTGGGCCCAGTATCTTGGCCACCTCGACTGCGAAGATCCGATTTATGCCAAATTTGCATCTGGGCAGAGATGCAGGAAATGGATCGCCCCGATCTTACATAAAAGCTGATCCCGCGATGAGCTAATCGGCTCACGGTCTTTTAAACTCGTAAACTCGAAGAAGATAAAAGCTCTTACCCTGCGCTGCGGGGAACTATTTTTAGCAGAAATGTGTTAATTGGGGTATAAGTAGTTATTTGTAGCTAGAGCATTATACTATTTTTAGTATGCGCATACGAATCCATATAAAATTAACTGTCTAGCACCTTTCGAGGTGTTGGGGCTTGATTGTTCTCCAAATCGCCAGACGGTGCGAAGAGTGTGTCAGGTTGGCAGGCGCACCTACTGCGCACCTTAAAGACATATTCTATAGCTTTGGATCGGTGATATTGTGGACTATCGATCATGGGGAAGCAATTCAATTAGTCGACTAAGTATCTTCCCCGAAAGTATGCGGCGGTTGGGGACCGTCTGTGATGCATCAGCTGCATGAGTGCACTCCGTCAATAAATTTTGCATTTCATTTTGCATTTTCGAAGAAATTCGCAGCCGCTCAGCCCCTGCGTCAGGGTCATTTTACCTGCTGCTTCTGCTGCTGAATGAACTTTCCAAAAGCACCTGAGAAGCCCGACCGCACGGTGCAGTTATTAATTTAGGCAGTCCGATCAACACTGGATGCCCGCCAGCGTACAGCACATCATCATCAGAAACGACAGAGGCAGTGGCAGTGCCAGTGCCAGTTGGCAGAGCCTGCACCTTTCCATGACAAGGTGTCCTCTCCAGAACTCGGCTGGCTGGATGCCGACCCGAAACTGAACGGCGACAGAGGGGGGCTGTCGTGAAAGGACACATACTCCGATGCCTGATACGTTTATGGGCAGGAATTTCAAAGGTGCGGGCTACAATAAGGTTTTCAAAGCTATAGAAGTACTTCTAAGATGATATTACTCCTTCCACGGGTATTACAAGTTGGCTTTGATATATCTTTTGCCCTGGAGTCCTGGGCGGGTGAGGGGCCCAGATACCCAAGTGTTGAAGTTGCACTCACGTTCTGGTAGTCTGGTTTCGAGTATCTCGGCTTTCGGACGCATAAACGAAACTCCAGATGCCTCGGCACGCAAATGAAGAATTCAAACCAGTTGCGGCAACAGCAACGGCGACAAGTGGCAGTGGAAGTGGTGAATGCGCCAACATTGGCAAATGAGTGGCCAATAGCCCGTGACCGTCATATCGCTCCCCGCTCCGTGTGCTTTGTGTGCGGCATGGCATGTGTCTGCGGGGCACAGTGGACACCTCGACTGGCTGGCTGGGAGCCTTGCTGGCTGCCACAGTGCGTGTCAACGTCGAGGCGCGACCACTGTGGCACAACAAGCATCTGGTCGATCGATCGGGCGGCCAGAAACCAGACACTGGAGCTCTGCCCTCGGCGGTTACTTTACTTATTTGCATTGCGTTTATGACACGGCAGTCGCACATCCGAATTCGAATCCGAGGCCGAGGACGAGGACGAGTCTGAGTCCGACTTCGAGTCCGAGTCCGAGGCCACGGCCACCAGCTGTGCACCTGGCGCCAGCCAAAATTAAGAAAATCGTCCTCTGTCTGGCTCTTTGTGTGTTGACTGCAAAAATGGAAAATCCTTCCCAAAACAAAGGGCAACCGGACAATGCAGTTTTATGGCGAGGGTATTGGACAAAGCCCGGCTGACTGCAAGTGCCTGATTGCAGGAAGTGCTCTTAGAGGTAGGACGGTCTGCAGGACAGGTACCTCAAGCCAAAGGTGTCCCGTGTCCTTTGGCCTGTGTCTGAGTCATTGCGCTATTCTCACCTGCAAGGGACAATGTGGCTTCCCAAATTACATGCTGGTTCATACAAACCAATCCCTATATTTAGCCCCTTATGTCTCTGACATTCCATCCAAGTATCCCCAATCTGACAGAGTCAGACCCGAAATAAGGGCCACGGCCTCCAAGGGCTTATCACCGCACTCCCAGAACTAGGAGAATGGAAGCACACACCCGGGCAGCCATAAATAGAAAGATTGGAGGTGCACGCCGCAGCAGCCAAAGTGCCCACATGCCAAGCACTTCTATTGAGCATCTCGTCCGAACCTCGTTTTGGGGCTACTTGTACTCGAACTCGAATACCCGCCCGGAGCCATCCCGACTTTCGTATTAACAATCTGCTGCCGCTACTGCCTGGCTGCCGAATTGCTTCTGTGTAATTTCGCAGGCAGTTGCCCTGACTTGGGGGCGAGTTGTGGCAATCGAGGCAGGGACGTCCCAGTCTGGACTGGGATGCGCTTGCGGGTGTGTCCGAGCCAGGGAGCGTGGGAATCGCTGCTGCCGATGCAGCGGTTCTCCGGATCCATTAGCCTGGATCCCTCTTGCGTGCAAAAAACAGGCGCAAATTGGGGTGCGGGGGCTGGCTGACTGGATGGCGATGTCTCGCCAGAACTCTGGTTTTGAACCTTTTGACATTAATAGCGGACATTTTAGCATCTAATTGTGTTCCGAGGGTATGATATTGCATGCACGCATGCTCCTGATCGTTAAGTCCAGCTTGCGGCCATCACGTTCTCGGCGAAAGAGTGGCCTTCAGCCTTCAGCCTTTGCATACGCACCTTTCCCTCTGGATCTGGTGAGACTTAATTTTTTAATTGAGGACTCGGCCCGACACCGCAGGTTGCAGTGGGGTTTCCTGGACTACCCAGTTCAGGCCAAAACATATGTGTCCGGATCGAAATGTTCCCAGACGCACACTCAGAATTTCCCAAAAGTATTCCCACGCCGAATGCCAAGACATCTTGTCGCCAGGCAGGGCTCAGTTGGCTGCAAATTTCACACATTTAGCAGCCAGCCAAGGATGCGAGTCCTTCTGGTCAGCATATGCACCGCCGACGGCGTGAATGCAATTTCCATGAAAAATCGCAATCCGGGCTGACGCCGCCAAAGGTCGCCAGGCGTAGCTAGGCGACTGTCTGGGGGATTAAATACTTTGCTGGAAAACACTTCATATGCGCCCCTGACCCGTGACTGTGCACATGTGCTGCCACCCTGAGATCCGCCGCTCCAAGTGTCTCGTCCGCCGAGGAGGTGCCCATGTGTGCCATCTGGTTCTGAAAATACTTCAATGTCTTCAGATCCGCCGCAATCCTTTCACCACCCGCACTCCAAAACATTCAACTTGCCAGCTAATTGGGATACGGAGTTTGGAAATGTGGCGAGCAGATTGCAATAGATCCTAGTTCCTGCCTGCTTCCGCCTTAATCTCTTCAATGTAAACATCCCTAAACAGTGTCGTGTTTTTGGGTGACTGACATTGAATTTAATGCTCCGCTTAAAGACCTGCTTGAAGACAGGCGTTTAAGGTTCTCCCCACAAATGAAACTATATATCATGACTTCTTGAAAGTAAATTCAACTACTTCGTGCCAAAGGCCAAAGCCCCGCCAATTTAACCAGGATTACATATGCCCCTGAATGAGTGTGCTGGGGAGCAAATAATCCCCTCAACCACGTGCCAAGGCCGGAGGTTGTCCTGCCATAACGTGACGTCACATGCAGAAACATGTGCTTATTACGGCAGAGTTATGCTCGAAAGGGTGGATGTGTGAGTGCTTTGGCGGAGCACCTGTGGCATCGGCATCCGAAGGGGCAGCACGTAACCCCATCGCGTCACGTGGAGCACGACTGGATGTGAGTAAATACCTGCCACATTAACTGTGACTGTGACCTCCGTTATGCGAGTCCTCTTTAATTGGATAAGGCGGGGGTGGAAACTGTTGTGGCCCGAAGATCCGCCGGCAACCCACAAGACATTAAAATCAGGTGCAACAGACATTAGGCAGGGTAGTTCTGGGAAGTCAGCACTACCTAGTTGCCGAGTGGGTAATTCCAGAAATCTATCAATCGCCCGGGAGTCTGGCAAGCGCCGGAAATTAGTCTAAGCAGACTGAAAGCAATTAGCGATCGAGACTTCGTAACCTAAGCCGCGCGGGTAGCGCCAGGTAAGTCCCCGGGGCCCTGGCCCGGGACGGTATGCAGATGCACTGCAAGCAGGTAGGGTGCGTGTTATTATCATTGTAATCGTGCTTCATTCGAGGGGATAAGGTAAGTCAATCGCCCCCGAGGCCGGGGCACAGAAGCCAAACGATTCCTCCCGCCTTGATTTTGCGAGCTTCGGAGCTCGATCCTCGAACAGAAGCCAAATCAATAACTGCAACTTTAGCTAATGCCGTATAAAAATAAGAGCAACCCGAACAATTCCGAAGTAATTCTAGCCGGGGCTCAAGGAAAAAATGGATGCTTTTTAAAGGTAGCGATCGAATTTCGCCGACACGTCCACAGACCATTTTTGGCAGTCCAGCCTGCGTCTTATCCTTGAACTTCCAGCTTGACAAAAGAAGACGACGCCTAAAAAGCCGGATCGCGACCTCAGCGGCGACGCTGTGGAGGCTCCGCACCCCCACCCCATGCCCCGACCCCTGTCTGAGCCGAGGAGAAAACAGGTTAGCCTGTTGCAGCAGCACAGTCGCATTCTTATAAAGCCGAACAAGTCTCTCCTAAAACGAAAGTCATCATTCAAAAAGTATTTCGCGCGACAGCCCAGCCACTCGTGCCGGCAAGCCAGAGTACATCTGCTGACTCGCGGATAGCAGCCGAATAGCAGGAATAGCGGACAGACGGACAGGCGGATGGAGCGGACAGGGGAGGGATCACAGAGCGGAGCCCTAACGATATTGGTGGATCTGCCCCTCGTTTTTAGCGGCAGGTTTTGGGTTTGTTTTGTGCCGCTTCGGAACGAGAGGCATGATCATGCGAAATTTAAACTTTTTCCTAGAATCGCTCCTTTTTGTCGATGCCCGGCTCCAACGCATAGAAGCGGAGGAGAGTGTGTGAGTATCTGTACACAAAAAGGACCAAGCGAAAGCACCAGGGACACATTATTCCGCGACCATTGTAAGCCACTTTCCCACCTCCTGTGGTATTTGGGAGGAACTACAAATACAAACAGAGCAGCCGGAAAGGGTCTCCCGCTATCATCGCCGTCATTCCAGATCTCAGATCCGGGGGTGAGACTGCCCCGTGCGTTTATTACAGCGGAGAGCGTAAATTAAAACCGCAAACGCCGCAGATCCCAACACCAGCACTCTGTGGACGTGTAGCATGTGTGTATGCCCCATCGTTTTCATTATAAACATGCTACATGCCTCACTTGTTGCATGTGCGGCGCCCCGCCTCTCTTCGGAGGCTTTTATGCCCTACGAGGGAGTCCCAATATTTTGGCCAGAGCTCTGTATTTAGAGGCCTCTCTTTGAAGGGAAAGGGTATCTTACTCGTCTTGCTGAGGTTCTCTGTTATAAGCTGGAAACCTCACAAGAGGATGCCGGCCAATTTCCGATTCGTGGGGCGGACGGCGAAGGGGAGCCTCTGATGCACGTTTTCGATAGCCGCCCTTATCCTTTGCCGAAAGGTCATGCCAAAGGGGGATGCGTCGCCACAGGAGCCGTTCGCGGAGGTTCGAGGGCAGTTACTGATTTGGGTAATATAAGTAAGTAATTTCATAATCACACACCATCCAAAGACGTCAGAAAGGACTCTATAGAGTGAGCCTTCAGGAGCAGGTGCAGACCATGGCTTTATGACGCATTCGCCGCCAACTGCGCAATCGCGGGGTGGCAGTAAAAAGTGAAACTGTTTCCAAGTCCTGCGGTTGACAGGTCTGATGGCCCCCAGTCTTGGCCAATTCGATAATCCCCATCTTGCCCGCAGCACGAGCTGGCCAACTGCAACGTGTTGGAATGCATCCGTCGGATGCCTGTGTTCCAATAAACTCACAGAACTCACAGAACAGGATTAAGTGTTCCTAGGTGTCTGAGGTAGTCTCCACCCTATCCGATGTATTCAAATCAGAAACGGGGGCCGATTGCGCTGCTAATAAAATGTGCAATTATCTAAAGGGCTTTTTAATTAAGTGTAATGAAGACATGAAGACGGGGAACACTTTCATTCATAAAAGTACTGAGGAGGGCGAACATGTTCGACAGCGAACTGGGAACAGCTGGGCTCGACCGCGTGTGCTGTTAGCATGAAGCACGAAGCCGGCCAGGCCAGATACAGATACTCAGATACAGACACTCAGATACAATTGAAATCGAACTGAAACGTCGCCTCAGATACTCAGATCCACTCGACGAGAACGGTCATAGCCTGCTGCCGTCGGATGTCGGATTTGTCTGCCGAGCAGTCTCGTAAATGAAGCCAAGAACCTCGAAGTTCTAAAGATTGTTCAAGTGCTGAAGAAAGTGCTCAAGTTCCTGTGAGTGTACGCGAACGCGACCACCTCTGAGTCTATAGTTCCAAGTTCTCAGTGCAAATGATAGAAAGCCCAGTTAATAAAGTTCGTGAGATATCAATTTGCTTCTCCTGATATCTAATCAGTTTTCGCAAATAAATTTAATATTACTTTCGGTGAAGCATCGTCAAAAAAATAAAGAATAAAAAAGCAGACTGAAACCGCCGTTTGTGGATTACGCGCTTCCTCCTCCAAAAATTCCCAAATCCAATTTCTTCGGATCCAAGCTATGGCAAGCGCCCAGCCGGAGAAACTCTACATGCACCTGAGCGCAGCGGAGTTGGCGGCAATTATTATGAAAGGTGAGTTGGAGAGCACCTGTTGTCCTCAGACAGCACTTCTGCTCGGCCGAATGTGCTGCACTTGGGTTACATTTGGGATATGTGCGGTGGCAGCTCTGATTCATTTTTGCTATCAATTAAGTTTTGCCGTTTACCGCTGCTGCCGTGTACTGCTGTAATTGAAACGCAAGCAGTATTTGCGGAGTTAATTAGCGAGCAAAGCAGCTGGCTCAATATCGAAACGAGAACCGTTTGCACCGCCAGCTGATGTCACATATTCATTCCAGGGCTCTACACCAGACTACTCTGGGGGGAGAGTGGTGGGTGGAGAGTCCTTTGTGGAGTCCTTTGGGGTGGCAATCCAGATACTTAAGGACAGACAGACAGACAGAAACAGGGACAGACGCGTAAACAACGCCAACTATTTGTCGCCATTGTAGCTCAGGGATGTGGGGTCTGGGATGCATATGTCAAGTAGATTCTGGGATGAATTGGGGATGACGATGTCGCCAGACATATTGGCAATTTGTCTGTCCTGCAGAGCTGAAGCTGCCCAGTTCCCGCCCCCGGACTCTCCTCTGGATTCGTGCCCTCGGAATCAATGCCCTGAAGGTGACTCCCATGCCGCTCCCAAATCGCGCTGATAGCGTGGACTTTGCCTTAAGTGCTCTATGCCAGTTAACGATTCACTTTCGCGAGTTCTTCGGCACTTTCGGTGTCCTGGCAATGAGCTTCAGCAGTGACAGTTTCCGGTCTCGCACCCAGGCGGTTGGGGGCCTTCGCTATTTGTTGTTTTTCAACGTCCGTTTGTGGCACTGCCGCGACAGTTTCCATTTGCTAGACAGTGTTATTGGCGCCATCTGTTCTGAGGCAATCAGAGCGCTTATGGCAGGAGCTGGTACTCTTTACTGGGTCCTCGGAATTGATAACTCTGGAGCAAGGGCCCCCAGAAGGGTAGCAGCTGTTGACCATATTTAAAATTAATGGTGTTCATCGCGAACTTCGATACTGGTTTTTGGGCACTGGGCGGAAGCTCCTCCTTGCGGTGGCGCATCCCTTTGATCTTCTAGGAGGTTTATTTTTTGGAACTTTAAAGGTTAATACAATAAAACTATGCAGACATTCAGATAATAAACAACTTTTAGTTTTCAGTAAATTACCAAAATAAAGCCACCCCCTTAGGTTCAAGACCCCCTGATCCGAGCCCCAAATAATCGTCTGGAACGGATTATTAAAAAGAAATGCCAGTTTTCAGGTCTAATGATTAAACTTTAATCTCTTCAGCTAATCAACCCAGCCCTGAATCCGTATTCTTTGCCAGTGACTAACTCAGGTCCCTAATAATGCAACAACTTTGATAGGCCCACCTAGCTCCGCACTGGGCCAAGTGCATCTGCAAACTCCCTCCTCCGATGCGCTGGCGATTCATTCATAAAAGTGATGCGTCATTTTACTACAATATACACCACAATATAGTCGCCGGACATACTTACATGCACGTACGTACATATGTACGGACAAATACTGCTGATAAGGAGAGGCTTCCCACACGGAACGGTTCCCAGTGGACCGGCCGTCAGCCAAAAGCCGCCTATGAAGATGATAACCTTTCGGTGACTTTTGGCGTGAATACGGGATTTTCTGATGCCTCTGACAGTTAGTGTCTGCCGCTTTAAAGTAGGTTTTAGCTGATTTTCACAGGAGGGCATTCATTCTTGGAAAAAAAGGTCAATATCTTAGAAACTGTTGCCAATTTCAGAGTAAAAGTTTTGGGTTTGCGTGCAGGGCCTCGAAGCGGATCGGATGTGAAAAATAAACCGATTTCCGGAGCCATTTGGGTGGGAAAAAGCGCCCCAAAGACTTTCCCCACAAAACCCCAGCAGAAATAGAACGTCGCCGCTCATATGACGCGGGAATCCAATCCAGGGACATACTATCAGACTAATTGTACGGGTGCTCCACAGGTGTTTTGGTCGAAACGAGCCAGTCGGTTCAAAGCAAACATTTGTCCAAATATAAATTAAGAGCCGACTGTATGGAAACGGCTCGGATGTTATATCTTAGGACTGCTGCTATTTGTACAGCCTGATTTCGTGGCTGCAATGTCAGTCAGTTTATCTGTCTAAAATTAGAAGAGATAGCAGTAAACTGTGCTTATAAATAGTTAAGTCAACATGCAAAAAGCGTACTGCCTTCCGCAAAATGGGTATTATTCGAGTGTCTGGCCCGACTCGGATACACGATGAACAAATATGTGCCAAGAAACGCTCAGCATCACTGGGGTGGTATTAGCTCAAGCGAAAATATTGTTTTTTATAGAGCCCGCACCGCCGAACACCTATGAAATGGCAGATGTTTCTGCCAAGTTCTGGACTCGTAGCGGAAAAGCACACAATTAGGCGTGATCCATTGACAGCTGCTGCGTTAATTAGTTGCGACATCGAGGTGTACGTTATCCTATCCGAATCTGCCTGGCCTGCCAGAATGCACGTTATTTGTTTTCAGTATTTTTTTTTTTTTTGTTTTATTAATTGCCAGCCGGGTTGTTGGCTTCTGATGCAGTGGCTGCCTGCTGCCTGCTGGCTGCCGCTGAACTTGAACTGACTTTATTCGCCAGACGCGAAATAAATTGTTTTCAGCAAGTGAGCTGCGCTTAAACGCTTTTTAAATACCTGTGGAGGTCAGTGGTAGACTGGAGAACAGGTTTCATTTTCGTCAGCAATGCATAATTTGAATTTACATTTTCGGCCCCGTTTCGTTTGTACTCGCCGATCTCGGCTCTGGTCCCGAAATGCACCAGGACTATAGGAACTAACTAAGAAAGCAGGGGCTTCAGAGTTAGGGATAGTGTTCGGGTAGTATCGCTATGATGGAATCCTAACTTGCTCAGATAATAGTTACCCAGCCTCATCGAATACTCGTGGAAGACCCGAGGGCTTATTAGATCCAGAATAAGATTATCAAATACGTCATACTCAGATAATCAGCTTTGATCGATACTCATGGCTGTCTAATAAGTGTGGCAGTGGGGGATGCGCAAATCTCTACTCAGACGTCACGTCGCCGAAACTTAAAACGCAGATTCGGGGGCCGCCGAAGCCCTATTCGGAATCTGTTCCGCGAAAACGGGGGTTTTTTTAAAATGGCTAATAAATAACCGGTTGGGCGCTACAAACGTCATAGATAGAAGACAACTAACTCTTCAACTTGGTCTCTGCTATTTCAGATTCACCCAATTCCAACGACCGTGATGCGGGCTTTTGTTCCGCCAGCTCGGAGAGCGAAGGCGGCGACGATCTGGCCGTCGAACACGCCGCCGAGCACGGCAGTGGCAGTGGCAGTCCCGCTCCCAACTCACTCGGACCGAAAGGAGCACCGGAAGAGTTCGGATCGCCGGAGTGCAAGCCCATCGCCTTGATCCGCAACAAACGCAAGAGCTCGGAGCCCTCCAAGGTCGTCGGCACCAGCTCGGGCGCCGGGAGCGTGCCCTGTCCCTGCCCAGGAAGCTATAGCATGAATGCCACGGGTCCGCTCAAGAAGCGCATCCGCTACACATCGTCCGCCGACTCCGCCGTAGTACTCACCCCTCCGGCGGTGGATTCGCCACCGCTTGTCCTCCCGACAGCCGCCTCCTCTATGCGCTTGCAGGAGCCCGCGCAGCCGGAAGCAATGCCGAATCCGGCGCACGTCTTTGTCCGCCACCCGGGAGTCACGACGCTGCACAGGACGTTCGCCCCCCACCCGGAGCAGCTGGAGCCCCTGGCTCTGGTCACCAGAAGGACGCCCTCTACCGCGAAAGACAGCGAAGTCAAGCCGGAGACTGAGCTGAGTAGAAAGTCGCAAGTTGTGAAGAAGTCGATACAGAAGAAGGCGCCTAAGGGAGCGCCGACCTCGCCCATGCAGGACCTGAGCCTGAGCCTCAGCGACGAGGACAAGAGCCACGTATCCCACCAGCCCCCACTGCACTCGAACCAGCACCAGCAGCGCAACTACAAGAACATGACCAGGGAGCGCCGCATCGAGGCCAATGCCCGGGAGCGCACCCGAGTCCACACCATCTCCGCGGCGTACGAGACCCTGCGCCAGGCAGTGCCCGCCTACGCCAGCTCCCAAAAGCTCTCCAAGCTCTCCGTGCTGCGTGTGGCCTGCTCCTACATCCTGACGCTGAGCCGGATGGCCGGCGAGGACTACAGCGCCGACCAGTCGGAACCCTCTATCGCCGAGTGCATGGAGGCCGTGACGGCCACCATCCAGACGGAGGGCAAGGTGAAGCGCAGGAAGGACGAGTGAGGGGCGGACGAGTGCGGTGCGTCCTGCAGCATTCCGGCCATAGGTCACAGGTGGCCAAATAGCTTTAAAAGTTTTCAAAGCTTTGTTCGTAGTCGTAGCAGCCGGATCCGGATCCGTATCCGAATCCGAATCCGTATCCGTTCGTTTTAAGAAACACCGAGGGGAAAACAATAATACGCCATAAGCACTTTTCGGTATGCCTACCATAAACATGGATATTTTTAGACTTATATTTAGCGTAGAGTAGTGCTAGCAGCGATGTGATCCTAATTTAGAGTCGCTTTTTACGGAAACTATGACAAATAAGCCACTAAACTGTTAAAGGCAGTACAAAGTAGTCAGCACCAAAAGACAATAATCGTTACAATCTTAACAATCGGACAATAAGGAGAGCTGTAAGCCTTAAGCTCAAGAGGAAGTCAATTCGCAGCCTCAACTATTTTTACGGGGGAGTACGGAGCCCACTTCCCCGCCAACTACCATATATTCCTTTTCGCCCCAAATTGTAATCTCATTGTTGTATGTAAATACTGTAAGCATAAGTGCCATAAGACCGGAAAATATACAAATCTGACTGTCTATAAGAAGCGGAGTTTTCACTTGGGTGTTCGGACGGCTGGATGGTCGGGTCGGGGATGACCCATTAGTCACCTGGGTGCGAGCGCACTGGGGAGAAAAGCAAATGCCAGCGCAAAGGGGTGATTTATGTCTGTACGTGGAGTAATCTTATCGTTTTGCAACAAGCCATTTGGTGCTACATACAATATTTAAAGGCAAAAGCCCAACAGGTGCGCACTGAACGCCGGCCGATCGATTCGAGACTTGAGAGTCGAGTACACCCGAACCCAAGCCCGAACTCGATCCCCAAATGGCTCCAAAACGCACAGCACTCGCAGTCCTTATCGGGTTCAGAAATAAGTTTGTTAGCTAATCTAGCGGCCCACAGCGGCCGATATCTCCCGATACAGCGGTGCAGGCGCACCCCGGCCATGACGTACCCGGTCCTAGTGGATGTGGAACAGTTACCTATGCTAATGCCAGGGCTGAAGAGAGTCATGCCGCTGCGCCTGCATTTAGTTGACCCAGTGCAATAGCCGGCTTAAATTACATCAGCCCGATTGGAACAGGTTAATTAGAGCAGTTTCCGATCAGAACAGCGCATAAGATCAGAACCCACAGCCTGGGCGTTATTCAACTCGAACCAGGTGGTTCGCAATATCGAATCCGAGACGTACTTGCATCAGCATATTTATGGCGATAT
This sequence comes from Drosophila monieri, assembly GCA_035047585.1. Lineage (NCBI taxonomy): Eukaryota > Metazoa > Arthropoda > Insecta > Diptera > Drosophilidae > Drosophila > Drosophila monieri. The sequence continues at coordinate 2,162,585 of JAWNPJ010000079.1, read as the reverse complement.
AAAACGGTTGTTTATTCCACTCTAAGGTTGTTCTAAAACGCGTCCAAATCGGCATCGGACGCTTGTTTTTTATAAATGCTATGGGCATGGTAATGAGACAACGGAACGGAAAATATTAGCACAATTAAGAATTTTTTGCCAATCACTCGGCAAGTGATTCAGCACATACCTATCGCAGATATAGCTCCAGCATCCAATAACACCGGGACTGGGTTGCAACATGGTGCAGGGAACCTGTGCGCCAGCCGTATCATCGCCGGAATCTCCGAGCGACAATGACTGGCAGCTCGGCAACCAAATGGCCCAGGCTTCCGACCTTAATATATTAACTATTTTAAAATTCTAATTAGGGCTTTCGCCCAAGAACTTTGCATAACATAATCTGATGTAAGTGGAACAGGGTATTGCAATCTCGCCAGATGGTGGCTCGGCTCTACACAGACCACTTTCCCACATCAACTTCTCAATGAATTCACATTATTGCTTGCGAATGGGATCGAGCCAAGTCCGAATTGCCAGCAGTTGTAGTGCCCGTAGAGGTAATACGTATTTTGTAGAGTCTGCAAATTTTGGAGGTTCGTTGAACTGGTGACTTTACAATCCCCGCCAGATCGTGAACTGGGCATTTCGTAAGAGCTCTTCAGGAGCCATGTGGAACGTTATCCTTCAGAGCGTGCTGCCCTCTACCTTTGGCTGAAAAAAATTAATTTTTAAGGCAAAATAATGGAAGCAATCGTCAAAAGATCATCAAAAAAGTAATGAAATAAATTTCAAAAGCGCACTTTAAATGAGACAAAGCTAATTTATATTCCGACAGCGCAGTCCCAGCAGAGATTCATGGGATACGGCGAGAAGCGAATAAATGCCGACTGTGGCAAGGAACTGCCGCGCAGTCCTCTGATATTAATAAGACTTATTCTCACATTAAAAGGCCGGCTTTCTTCTCGGGCTGGTCTCTCGAAGACAATGCCCAGGTCGGCCTCTACCTGGGCCACACTCGAAAAAGACTCCAACGAAGTCGCCCCGAAATGATACTGTTTCTGCACCTCGGAAGGATCTGGTGGGGACTTTAAGCCCTCTCTATCGCAGGCGAAGTATTTCGTTGAGTGCACCTGCAGAGCCATTAGAGAAGGGGACATCTGCGAGCACCTGGCGAGGGCGTTCTTGGCTCAATTGAAGCCGAGGAGCCGTGGAGCTGCGTCGTCAACCGGCGCAAAAATTAGCATTTGTGTAAACAATTGAAACAGAAAATAAACTACGGCACTCGGCCTCCGCCGGTGCATCACATGTCGTGACGAGATGTTGTTTTAGTGGTAGCTGGCTGAGAAATTGTTGCGCAAATATTGGCTTTAATGTCGCCTAAAAATACCCCCCAACTGTAGTTGCAGCTTTAAGTTGTAGCAGACGTCAAATATTGTCGCACCTGTCACAGGTGTGGCCTGGCCTGGCCTGGCCGGCGAGCGTCTATTTCGGGGCGCACTTGCGCGTGTGCCGCTCGCTGTTTGCCATTTGCCGTTTGCCTTTTGGAAAAAAAAAAATCTAATTTGAAATGGAGTCGATTCGGCGGTGCGAGGGAGGAACTGCGCTCCGACTAGGCATCACATCACATGCTGGCCGGGATCGGATGGGTCGGCGTGATCTTTCCATTTAGTATGCGTAAAAATTAACACTGCCGCTGGCTGGACTACTTTGATAATTTGCCAAAAATTTACTACTCGTTATAAAGGCAAGGCTAAAAATAGACGCCGGCTGGCTTATTGTTTACATGCTAAGTTGCCTGTTTGTGGGTTTTTTGTGGAATATGGCTATTTTAAGCTAGCCCATGTTGGGAGTAACGTTAGGCAGTTTCTTCTCTAGTACTCTAACGATCTTGTTAACCCATTTAGGGTTAAGCTAGTGCCAGGTCCTTGCAGACCATACTCTTGACTCTATTAGGAGCAAGTTGGGAGAAAGTTGGTCCATTTGCAGGGGAATTCAGGATGGAGTCCATAGCTATGTGACCTCTTAATGAAGATCTCAGTCTTACTATCAGCAGGAAAAGCAAACAAATGGAGCTTAGGGCTTGTAAAGTGATTTCTGGCCCGTGCGGATAATTTTAGGAGGGCGATTTCCGAGAATATTTGTACAGCTGGCGTCGCTCAGATAGAAATGCAAATGCAAATGCGAATGCGAATGCTTATTTTGCACCACCGAAAGAGGCGGGGGGAAGGTGGGTAGGTGGGCCTCAGCACTGTGTGTCCGTTGGGGCACACACGCGCACACACAACTCGTTGGCGCCTCGATTGCAAGGCACAAGTGACAATTTTTAAATAAAACCAGACTGGCGGACTGGCGGTCTTGCGACTGGTGCACTGCCACTGCCACAGTGCTGCATATACGAAGTTGACCAGGCTGCAGATATATACGTAGATGAGAAAAAAAATCAAATAAAATAAGGAGGAAAGCTATTAGGCGACACGGCGCGACGGCCACTCTTCATTGCATGCCAAATGTTTGTCTAGCAATTGCCGCGTAAAATATTCTAAATAAACTATTTGGCCAGCCTCTGGGGCAGATGCTCGCCTATCTAGATTGCTTTGGGCCTTCTCAGATCGGCTAGTATCTGGCCGAGCAGGTCGAAAGCCCGAAACAACCCGATTATGACCCATTTCGCGCGGTGACTACACAGTGCCGCCTACTTACGGGGCCTGTGGCGGCCAATTAGCACGTAATTTGCAATAATTTAAGTACAGCCGCGACTGTTTGTTGCTATTTGTGTGCGTAATTGACGTGGCAGACAGGAATTTAAATCGACAGCTCGGCGGTGCGCAGACGCGAGCTAGGCGAGCTAGGTGCTCGCCGGCGTCAGTCGATCTTGGCATGCGTAAGTGTCACCTGGCGCCAGTGATTCGCGATGCAGTCGATCACTCGAATCCGTCTAACCAGTCGACTCTACTTCCAAGACACCCCCGACGAAAGAACCGTTCACCGGTTACTGCCTGATGCCCATTTCAGGGGAATTAGCCGAGATCCGCACGCAACAGATACTTTTGAAAAGAGGTCTGGAGGTTCGGCCTACTGGTTACCTTTTAATAACAGAATCCACCCCAGACCCTTCCCTTTTCCTCTCTTTCCGAATCATTTAGAGCCTGAATTTAAAACCAATCGTGGGGGCGTACTCCGTTGCAATTTCGTCCAGACTAAAAACAGAGGTCCTTTCACATTCTACTCCCGATTGCGTGAGAGAATCCGAAATCATTTCGCAGCCTTGTCTACATATCTCCGAAATTAGTTTAATAACACTTAGGCACGCTATAATCAAGGACGATTGCTCCGCAGCTTCATCATTCCCAGGTCGAGAGCAAATCAGTTATTAATATTCAGATTCAGATTCTAAAATACTTCCCCCATCTTCAGTTCATGTGGGGCTATCTTTTATAAGGCTTGGTATGTTAAACATCACTTACGAAGTATGATCCTTAAGGACAACACCTATCTAATCTCAATCATTCTGCAGTAAAAGACTTAAACTAAATTGTTGATCCGATTTGTCCTCATTCCAGTATGGGATGTATATTATGGTCAAGTCCCCCACCCCATTTATGTTTGTCATAATTCCTCCCTAGATAACATTGCTGGGGTAACACCTGTACCTGTCCAGGCGTTAGCCAGCGTTAATTTATCAGAGAAGGGTCTGGAAACAGCCACCCCCTGGGGCCTCCAGTTGCCTTGGCTGAGAGTAATACTAGAATGACGATTACCTTATCCTTGCTGACTATTTGAAGTGCAACTCAGCCACAGCTGCTGAATGGTGTTGCATATGTGCTTGACCCCAGTCCCCAGCAATCCTAAAAAAGTATGAATCCGAGCAGGGTGTGGGTCGACTTGCACCCCAGTATTTGTCCAACTGAATTTACACATCTCTGGCGGTACCATCTGCGACCAACTCCACAGCCACTCCGCACCCTGACCAACCAAGTCTCATCCTGGACATGCGCACTTTGTTGGCGCCATCGTGTCCTCACGTCTACGCAATCAGTCCTTCTGGTGCTGGATGTGGAGATGGAGAAGGCACTGGAACTGGAGCTGGAGCTATAGCTGGACTCACTCATCATCCCACTCGGCGTCTGTCGACTGTTCTTGCCAAATGTGCCACATTGAGGATGACATATGTAGATGGCCAGACCTTCGGAGGCACATATGTATGTAGACTTGTGCGTAAACTGCCACATACTGGTTCCTTTCCCCCCAGGGGTTATACCATGAGGTTCGAGGAGACAATCGTTTTAAAGTGGATAGATTTTGTTGCCCTCGGAGATGGCCGCAATCCTGCTAACTGGGCCGGATTGCTCCAAACACGAGTTACATAAACTATGGGTTTGAGCTTGAATAAGTGAAGTACCTCAGATATGTGCAGGTCGCTGATTGGAACATGAGGTCCGCTTTCTAACACATGCATAGTTTATTTTCATAAACAACCACATAGTCTTGCTGGCCACAAGAAGCGGCCGCCTGCTCGCAATTAAACGAGTGGAATTTTTGTCCTCCATTGGGCACCGAAAAATAAGCCCATTCTCGAAAAAGGCAAAAAGCGAGTAGCCGAGAAACAGACGTCGCCGGCTGCTGGTGGTGGTGCTGGGAGACTGTCGGTCTGAGGGGTCGGATGGGGAGGATTGGGACAAAGGACGGCAGACCTCAGACAAAGGGGCACGGGCTGAGGAGGGTGCCTGGCGACGGCAACACCGAAAAAGGATGCGAGCGAACGATGTGCCCAACTACCATATAAAAATATGCAATCAAACGAGTGTAAGATTGATCTCGGGCGATATTCTGGGAAATGGAGGGCCGCTGCTCCAGTCTGATCGCTTCGGTCCCTTAGTTGGAGCGGCACACTCGCTGTGGCATAAATGCAGCATGTTTAAGGCAGGATCCGGCGGCAGTGGCCAAATATTGCTGCCTTGTGGGGATTTATCGTTGCCGGCAATGGGCAAGGACACAAGCCGATAAAATATATAATTTTTGGAAGCAGGATCAGCCAAGCACAGCAGCAGCCACTTGTGGGTACAGAACTCTCTCCTGCAATTACAGCCGCCTCTTAAAGTGTCCTTGCTGGTGTCACTTCGGCGGCACGTAATTGATTCTGACAGTGCTTTAAACGGACTCGCATTAACACAGGAGGCCGGATTCCACGGGATTAGCACATGCACATGATAATACACAATGCCCGGCGGCGGACGGGGCAAAAAGTGATTGATTCCGCGGACTTTTTGCCACGAATGGCAGTCCAAGTTGCACTCAGGCACGGTCGCAGATACAGCTCGAGCCTGTCCACGCACCAATTTTTCGTTAACTTCGTTTTGGCAACGGCATGGCCGGGACGGATGCGTGAGTGCGACGAAACGGGTTGCATTCCGTTGACCATTTCAAACAATCGGCAGTGGCAGCTGCTGCTGTGGCAGTGGCTGTGGCTGTAGCTGTGGCAAGAGACTCCGCGAGGGGGCGGCCGAGGCGACAGAGGACAAAACCTCAATTGAGGTTTAATTTAGAATGTACCCAGTGCCTCCGGACGGCGGACGGAGGACTGAGGAGGCATTGATTGCGAAGTGGGCTGTGTTCTGTGTGTGACATGGGCACACAGTCGGAATATTGATAAGGCTCTCTGCTCAGTTTTGCGCCTGGCCGGCTAATCGGCGGAGGCTGTCGAGGACGACATGTTGTAAATTGGTGCGAATGCATTTGTTACCATTTTACTTGGAAGCCCGACTCCGCAGCCCAATTTCGTTCAATACGTGTTTGTTTGTCTTTTTTTTGTTGCCGAAAACTGTCAATTGGCCTGAGAACGTTGTGCTTTAATTAAAAACCATCAGCCCCAAACTTACAAGCCCAGAAGCGGAACCAGAACTGATCCACCGATTCCGGACACCGAAGAATTAATAACATAATCGTGGCTGACAAATTGCGCGAAATGCCATCGGATCAGTGGGATTCCAAGGCCGAGGTAGCAAGTGACGTGCAAAATATGATATTAATAAATAACATATCTCGGCAGCTGGAAAGCCCGAGATAATTGCCACACGCATGATGCGACGACATCCAACCAGGCCTGCACTGAAGAATTCGAGATCCTCGCTCCAGGACCAGGTCCAAATGATTTTTCGGGCCAATCACTGCCTCCCTTGTTCGCATAATTAATTTTTATTTTGATTAATTACGGCAAGAGGACAACTCCGAGAGTGGCTCGTTGAAATTTCTGCACGCAATTTGTTCGAATTTTAGAGGCCATCAATTTAAAATTACTTTGGCGTCTCCATAATAACCTAAGCCGGTCCTTTTAAGCGACTATACTATGCATTTGGGAAGCCAAAATTTCATAAAGAGTCCTGCATGAACTCTTCATGAAGTATCTCAGCTTTGATCATCAGAATTGTTAAAGATATAGAATCTGTACTTTGCCAAATACCTTGCTGGGCTGCTATTGCCCCCTGAAACCAAATATATACAGGCTGGGCTGTGAGGCATCCAAAATGAGGCCCAAATCTGGAGGCATCAGTAGACAATCAGTAATCCACTTCATTAGCAAAATGGTCCAGGCATGCGTGACACGTACAGACTTGAGCCATAAATAATATTTTTTCCTGGCATACGCGGCTGGTACTTCCTTTGGAGGGCCTTGGGAAATATTTGCTGGCCGACGTTTTCGGCCTGGCTTACTCGCGTTTTGCTGTTTTCAGCCGTTTTTGCCGGCCATGGCAAAACAATGTCAACTGTCTTAAGAAACACATGTAGACATAAACGTCAATTCGCGACAGCAGTTGCCCAGTTGCGGCGCTGCAATGCGCCTGTGTCCTTAATCGATTATCATTTTTAATAATCAATTTCCGAGTCCCTACCGCCGGCTGCCGGCAGCAGGAGATCGGGAGCGAAGCGGGAGCGGGAAAGGACAGAGCGGTCCCTGGTCAGCACTCCTTATGGGCAGAAGCCCAGTTGACAACGACGGCACATTGACATTTATGAGCTGGGGAGCCCGGCCGGGGCAGTCGCTATTTTAATTGCAGAGTATGTGGCGGGCAAGATGAAATCATAAATCTAGGCTCGCAGTGAGTGGCAGGAGTCGGGTCTCGCAGATAGACTGGCAATAAGAGGACGAATGTATAAATTTGTACAACATGCCTTTCAACAGGTTGCTCCCCGACTCGAAATGCACGATTTAATTTAAGAAGCACACGAATAAAATTACAAAAGACCGAATATCTTTCTTTTCTTTCTCTTCAATTTCGACTGAGGTACAAGAAATATCACTGGAACTAGATCGTCCTTTTGAACTCTACAGAGAGGTAACACCGAGCCAGTAGACCTGGTTCACTTATTCAATTTAGTTTTCTTCCACGTCGTGAAGGCGTGTCCCACGAGCGAGTGGTCTGCAAAGAGGACGAACAGAGAGTGAAGGGAACAAAAGGACACTATCAAAAGGCTTACTGCGGAGAGGGTTACTGGTCTCGATGGTGACCTCCCACAACTTTATGTCGCCGCGAATGTTGACAATGTCGACTCGTTCGGGACGCATCTGGTACTTGAACTGCAAGAGGGACTTGTTATTTACGAACAACTCGTAGTACTGTTTCCGACAGGCGATGAGGATGATGAAGGCGCTGCCCGGCCGGAGGCTCGTGATCAGCCGGGAGACGTGGGTGTTCACCCACTCGCCCTTTACATAGGCGCTTCGTGTGATGATCGCATTGCCGATCTTGTCCCGCTTGCCCTGAAGGAAGCACTGGCTAAAGTAGAAGGACACAGTGGGCTGGGGCCAGATCTCCTGGCCGATCTGGAGGGCAAAGCTGAAGCTCTGGGGCATAAGCCGCATGCGCCCCTCGATGCGCAAAGCTCGCCCCTCGGTGAGGTGCTCCTTGTCGGGAATGGTGCCGTAGAAGGGGAGAGCCATGCTGGGCTGGAAGAGGTAATCCGGCGAGGACATCTTCATCAGCGAGGACAGGATCCGCCACTCGCTCTTCGGATCGGGAATGACGTCGGGTGCGACCGTTGCAACGTTTTCCTCAAACTGAAGCGGTATTATTACGGGCAACGAGTGCGATAGCCGGACAGGATACTCGGACACGTAGAACGAGTCTACGGCGATGTCGGCGACGTCGCCGCGCACGTCTACAGCCTCCAGCCACTTGTAGGGCATCCGGTGCACGTAGGGCGCAAAGTGATAGCCGTTCACGGAGATGAGGAAGCATTCCTCGGTGATCAGAATCTGCATCCAGAAGGACTTGCCGCGGGTCAGTTGGAAGCTGAGATTCGAGGACCGCTCCATGGGGCCCCACAATCCCTTCAGGCGGGAGTTTCGCGTGAGATAGTTCTGGGGTAGACGTGCTCCTATCCGGAGCACCACGTTACAGTTGTCGCAGAGTTCCTCTCCCGCCTCAGTCATGAAGTCGATGAGGAAGTGCTCACATCCGGGGAGGCACATTCCGTGGAAGACGAAACAGAGTCCTGGCTGCGGTGTCTCGTTCACCAAGTAGAGCTTCCGGCGATGGGCAGTCGACCGCTTCTCGTAGAACTTGGTGATCGCGTCCATCTCGCGCCTCATTACAACGTAGGTCGCCCTCGGATAAACACTCATCGCCTGGCCCCCCATCGTCTGCGTCTACGCATATTAAAGATCCTGCTGGCGCTCCGCTGTTTGTCTTCTTGTAAAAAAGGACCGGCTGAGGTATTAAAATACTATGAAAATATGGCATTTGACTGGGCACATTTTGACTTGACGCAACAATAAAGGAGAATCGATTCAGAAATCGTTCAAGGTACTCCGCTCAAGGATCGGATGAGAACTGGTAAAGATATAGACATCGCAGTGAGCCATATGAGTGCTCCCCATGCATTCTCCACTTTCCAAGGAGTCCGGTGGGAAAAAATGAAGGAAAATCGAAAAATATTTTTGGCTATAAAACTTACCAAGTCGAATACTGTTAGTGAATACTCAACCAAAGTGGATCGCAAGCTTCGAAAGCTTTCACATCCAAACACCTGTTGTGGAACGTGAATTGTACTGTAAGCTTTTTCTATTTTAGACCGTTGTATGTTTTCATTAAACTTTGTCAATAAACATGCCAAAATCTACTTAATGATCTGAACTTTTTCAAATGACTTGTATAGAGAGCATCCCAGGGTATTGCGTTTTAAGATTGGATCTTCTAGTAGTTCTAGCCAATAATACGTGCCATTCAATTTTAAAAATGTAACATCTTTCAAATTTGGAAACATTTTGGCGCCACATTTTGAAAACATTTAATACAATTGGCCCGAAAAAGAAATAAAAAAGTCTTGAAATCGTGAATATGGAAACTTGGAAATATGGAAACCTTCCCATGGCATTTTATTTTAACAAGAAGTGTTATGTATATTCAGTAAAATATATGATTTTAGCATCAACAATAATAAAAACAAGGCTATAGTTTTATTATTGTCGCTTAATTATTAAGACAACAGGTGTAGAAAATAAAACAGTTCAGATCCTTAATATGTTCCCTTAGTATTCCTCAGAGTAGACGGGATTGTGGTAGATGCGGACATTCTTGCCCCTAATCATGGGATTCTGCTCCACCGTCACATTCCATAGCTTGACGTCGCCTTGGATGTAGATGGTGTTTACCCGCTCCGGGCTAACTTTGTACTTGAACTCCGTGAGGTACTGGCGATTGACGTACACCTCGAAGGACTCTTTTGTGCAGACGATCGCCAGGCTGAAGGTGCGGCCAGGACGGAAGTTTGTGTCCAGCTCGGAGCGCTCCTCCTCGCCCCACTGGCCGTTCACCCAGGCATTGCGGCACACCACCGCCTTGCCGATAGCACCGCCACCAGACCTTGAGAAGCGCGGGTTCAAGTGGAATGCTATGACCGGATGCGGCCAGATGTCCTGGCCCTCCTGCAGGTTGATGTAGAACGAGTGGGGCAGCAGCCGCACACGACCCTCGATCTTCAGGCACCGTCCCTCGCACAGCGAGTTCGGAGGCAGGGCGCCATAGTAGGGCAGGGTCAGGCCGAGGTCGCCGGCACTGTGGCTGCTCTTTGGGGAGCCCTCGTCCGTCGGGTGCTTCGAGGGGGCGCTGATGAGACACCACTCCTGCGGTATATTGACCGCCTCCTCGACGCTGGCGTCTATTTCGTCGACTCCTTCGTTCAGGCGGAGCTCAATGTTCTTCGCCTCTGAGGAGGGCGTGCGCTGCGGGTAGCTGAGCACCAGGGACTGCTGCATTTCCACGTTGTCCACGTCGCCCTTGACCTCCAGCACTCGGACATCTTGGTAGGGAATGCGGTGTGCGTACTCGGCAAAGTGCAGGCCGTTCACGGAAATCATGTAGCAGGCTTCTGTGATGAGCACCTGGATGGAGAAGCTGTCTCCGCGGCGCAGGACGAACGGCAGGGCCGAAGCGACCTCCTCCCGGCCCCATATATCCTGGACCTTTGTGTTCCGGACGATGTAGTTCTGGGGCAGGCGCGGATTTATGTGCAGCGCCACATCCTTCTTTTCGTTGTTGTGGGTCAAGTTGATAGAGAATCTGCAAAGCGGAGGGATTAGCATCCTTTAAGAGCCTTTATCCAATCACTTACCTCTCGCAGGTCAGGGCCAGCCTGCCGGTGATGGTGAAGCTGACTCCTTCGCGCAGCTCGCCCAGTTGATCGTTTCGGTACTTTGGCAGAATATCGGTATACTCGTAGAACGTGGCCTGCAATTGAAGTGATAACGGAGTGAGAACATGGAATATGAATCCTTTACAATCCAGGCCTGATGATTCGCCCACTCAGAGCTCGCCTCGAAGAGAGATAACATTTGTCCCTGGCCTAATCAGTATGGATAAAAATGTAATACTGAGCTGATTGAATATTGTTGATTCGCAAAGCCAACTAGACTCTAATTCGGACTTCAAGTCGCGTCACGTACGCGTAGCCATTTAAGTCGACTGGAAGCGCCTTCAAATGATTGAAATACCAAAGTGATTGCCGACCTATTAGCTACAATATTTTCCACCCCGTATCCTTCTCCGCGGAGTGCTTACCTCATTCAAGCCGCCCTTTTTCGCCTGGTGGCAGCAGCAGAACAACTTCCTGCAGAAAGCCCTGAGACACATGGTTGGTCCTTGGAGCAGGGGATGGGGTGCGGAACTCTCTCTGTTCCAGTTCAAATGGAGGACAGTGCGAGTTCAAACGGAGGGCATTGCGGGATGCACCTCCGATTCAGCGAGTAATCTATCTTATTGTGACGGAAGAAGATGATTCAACATTGTCCTTGTTCACGGCAGTCTCATAGCTCACGGCACTAGGAACATTAAAATTCACATTCACCCCTAAACTGCGCGACTTTACGAGACACAACTGTGTGTTTTTATTGACTGGCAGTTGGATGGAGGCTGTTGGCTGTTGGCTGCTGGGGCTGGCTGGTGGCTGTTTCTACAGGCCCAATATTAAAATATAAATATTATTTTTCGAATGGTGTCGGGAGCCAGCTAGCAACCACTGACCGTTGTTATTATTTGTTCGATTGTCTCGCGTTTCGCGAATGACTCGGCCGAAGAGAACGCAATACTGAAAAGCTCCCGACACACAAGGGCAGTGTTGGGGCGCTGGCCCCTGGGGGCGGAGGTGACAACATGAAATCGTTTTTAGTGAGTAAGCCTCTGAAGCGGCTTGAAACGAGCAGCTCATCGCCAGACAATTTCGGGAAACACTTGTTTTCGGTCATAATTGCTGGTATTGCAGGGGGACTTCTGGTGGGGACGCGACTGTGCCCAACAGCTGGGCAGAGCTTTTTCCCCCCGCGGGCTCCAACGATGCGAAAAGGTGGAAACACGAGGAGAGAGCGATAAACGACAGGGTAAGTGCGCAGTAGGAGAGAGCAGCCTAATCTTGCCTCTAATTGGAAAAGCACACGTCTGGATGTGGGGACAGGGGCGATTACGTACATCAAACTGCTTCCCATCTATGACTTCGATGTCCTCGAAGGCGTCCGCCAGCGGCTCCAGTTGCTGGCGCTCCGCATCGAGGAACCTCTGGTGCGTCGTCCGCGCCTGGCTGCCGTAGAAGCTGCTCTCCGCATCGGCCTCGTCGCCGAAATCAATCTGGTCCGCCTCCCGGATCATGGCCTGACGCAACCAGAGCTCCCGGCAATGGAACTGGAACAGCTGCAGGCGTCGCTTGTTGCGGTAGTAGGCTAGGCTCCGGTCTATGTGAAACGCGTTGTGCCACAGTGCATCCGACAGATCTAGGAGTTCGCGTACTGAGTGGCACGCCAGCAGAATTATCGCCGTCATAAGTACTAACGCGAATCGAACGGGTTCTCGCCCGTCACGATGCAGATGCGGACGACCGACGCTCTCCTCTCCGACGATGCCACAGTGGCTTTCTCTCGGCACTCTCACTCCTCTCTCGGCGCGCACTTGATGAACGAGATGTTCCGGTATCGAACTTGGGGTGCTCCTGATTCGAATTGTGTTTTTCTGCGTGGCGGAGGTGGTCCCCTATCACTTATCGCCCATCACCACTAGCCAGAAGACTAAAACCCAATATCGACATGGAATTTGTCAAGCTCATGCGGCTCTGATAACGTTCTATGTTTACGCACACAGCTGTACGTTCGATATATGGGCCATCATCCATACATACATATATGTATATATCTACCCCACATGGGAGAAATGCGTGGGAGCTGGAATGCTTCGGACTAGTATTGTTTTGATTTTTGACATTGCCTCTCGAAGTTGGGAATATATAAACAATTTCTAGGAAGAGAAAGCCGAAAGCTTCCCTGGTCCTATTTTCTTCCCCGCTGGTGTGTCTATATTATCGTCAGACCCCGATAGCTCACCTCCATATCTGACTAGAATTCTATACAATAAACAATGATAAGCCAGGGCAGGTCTTGGACATTGGATACTTACTGGCTCATCCCCGAAGCGCTCGTAGTCTTCATGATCTCTCCGCCTTCTTTTTGGACAACAGCAACTCATCATGATCTTCAATGGCTTTCGTAGATAAGATAGATAAATATTTAGATGCAACAACCTACTCCGGGACTAAATATGATAACGAATTTTATTAAACGAAAGATGAGACTCTGGGACGGGTCAGGTCTATTAATAATTAGCCTTGCTCGGATCGAACAACCACCGTCGTCGCGAAACTTTTTCAACTGATGTGTTGTTGGCACATTTGCGCAAACTGACTCAGACCAGACCACCACCTTGTGGTGCTCACATTCGGCGATATTATCGTGAACATGTTTATTGTATGACAGAAGACTTCTAATTGCCGCGGGCGCCTGGGCCCCCAAAGATAAAGTAAAGCTCCATGTAATTTGTTCCAACATTTTAAACTAAAAAGTGTATTCTCTCCATATACAGAACAAGAAAGTGTGTGATCAGTTTACAAACTTATAGATACTCTTCTCACTACTCTAATAGAAGGTGTTTTTAATGTTCAAAGCATAAAACTAAATAATAAACTTCAAGTGAACGAATGAGTTAAATAGGCGGAGAACTCCATCGAACTCCGGAAAGGAGAAAACTAAATTGCGGTTCTTCCATAGTTAAGGTATACATAGCTCCAAGGCTGATCTTACGATTAAATATGTATTTCTGTACAGTGTACATGGACATGTACATGTTCCACCAGGACGTAACTAAGAGTTACCCAGGGCTGTCTGACTTATCCAACAGTTGAACTATTTTCCGTCAACACAGCTTCCAACTTAGGGGCTAGGATGCTTAGGGCTTAGATTCGCGTGTACATTGTACACAAGCTGGTTTGAAAGTCCTTATGCGCTAAATGGCTAATTGTCCAAAAATAGTTTCACATATTTCATATGAGAAATGAACTCCGAAGGCTCTCAGCGCTGCCGGGTCGACCGCGTTCCCATGGAGTGCTGCGACTTGAGGGACGGTCCTTTGTAATACTTGGACTGGGTCTTGCTCGCCCGGGTGGGCCGGTTGCTGTTGCTGCTGCTGCTCCGCTCCTCAGGACCTTTCTCCCCGTCCGCCTTCAGCGGCAGCTCGTCGTCATCGTCCCACCGCTCGGCCTTCTTCTCCTCGTCCCCCGAATCCTCCACAGCTCCGTCCGTCTTCGATTTGCGGTTCCGGCGGTTCCGCGAAGAGGATGAGCTTACATCGGTTCGCTCTGACTTCTCACTGGAAGATAAGGATAAAGGATATTGAGTTGAAACACACCCCATTAGGGATTTCCAACTTACTCTTTAGGGACCGCTTTGGGGTCCTCTGCTGCTTTCCGCTTCAACAGCGCCAGCTCCCGCTCGGCAATCGCCTTCTTCCGCTCATCCGCCGACTCCGCGGCACTCGGCTTGGTGGTGGAATCGGCCAGTTGCTTCACCGGCTCCTCGTGCTTGGTGCGCTTCATCTGCTGTTGCTGCTCCTGGGCCTGCTTCAGGGAGCGCTTCAGGGCACTGCGCAGGCTGTCGCGAGAGCTCTCGGGCGCCACATCCTTCCCCATCTGCGGCAGGCCAATCGCCTCCAGAAGCTTCTGGCCGAGCACGGCCTTCACCTCCGATTTGCGATTGCCAGGTCCGCCCCTGTTGGCACTTTCCGTATCCGCATTATCCGAGGCAGCCTCGAGCTGTTCCTCTGCGGCATCATGGTCGTTGTTGGTGGCCTCCGGAACGGTGCTCGACGGTGCCTGGGACGGTTCAACGGCTTGCTGCTCCTCGCTGGGCAGCTCCACCTCGGGTCTGTCCTTTTCCGGAGTCTTGGCCCCCGTGGGGTGCACTACTTTTGACGGGTTCTTAGCCATCGTCGCGCCTCCATTGTTGGGTGTTGGGATGTCCGACGGTTTCAGCGACTGAATCACAGTTTTGCGCCTCTTCACGATGGGTCTGGTGACTGGAGTTTGGTGGGTCGAGGCTAGGGAGGGGGGTCGACGATTGGAGGCCTCCGCATGTGCGACACTCGATGCAGTTGGCTCCAGGTCTAAGGGTGGCTGGGGCTCCACCAAAACAATGTCATCCAAGTTCAAGACGCTGGTGGACGCACTGCGACGCCGGCGGGAACTGCGCTGCTCCTTGGCTTCCTGCTGCTGCTTCAGCATTGAGAGGAGCGCCTCGTTGAGAGCGTCGGCTGGGTTTGATTCGAATTGCGAGAGGAGCGTGGAGTTCAGGTTCAACAACTCGTTGGTGACATGTGCGGCATTGGCAGTTGGTGCCGAGGTTCGTGGGACAGAGGGACCTCTAGCGGGAGCTTCCCGGCTGCGCCCCTTGCGCTGAGGACGTTTGCCAGCCTGGACGAGCTTTGTGAGATGCAGTGGAGGTGGCTCCTGCTCCGTGGGACTCGATGGAACGAGCTGAACCGACGTCTCTGGCGGCAGCTTGTAGGGAATGGCTCGCGACAGGTCGGCCAGGTTGAGTATATCCTTGGGGCCCTGCGCAGAGCTGCTCGAGGCAGAGAAAGAGGCCGCTACAAGTGGCGGGGGCGACTGCTTCTCCTGCTGCTGGGCGAGCGCTAGCATGGGAGCCAAGTAGGGCCCCAGCAGCTGGGTGAGATCTGTGTCCTGCAAGAGGTTGTTGTCCGACATGATGACCGCAAACTTGGAGTTCTTCAAACGGTTCATTTGATCCTCGCAGTTCCCGGCCGAAACCGGCCACTTCAGAGCCTTCAGGATGAGCTTCAACAAGTCGGGGTCCCGGATGACGCTGCCCAGCGAAATGGCCTCTGTGAGACTCTTCACATGGCTAGACGCGTTCGAGGAACATGGACCTTGCTGAGCAGCCGCCGTCGGGTTGTTCGGGACAGGCATGATTTTCGCCAGTTTCGGGGGCCCGGTCTGCGGAGTCACATCGTCATCGTCCCGTTTCTTCTTGGGCGCGGCGAATATCATGTGCTCCGGCAGCACTTCCTCCACTGAAGGCTCAAACCCAGACCCAAACAGGGTCTGCTTGGGCACCAGAGTGGTGGTCACATACGGCCTCGTTTCCTCCAGCGGTCCCCGAGCCTGTGCCGACTTCAGCAATGAGACCTGTCCGCTCTGAATGGCTTTGATGTTGTTTACGGCGTTTTTAAGATTCCTGCGCTTCTGCTGGAGGACGTTGCTCGGTAGCTTGGGCATTCCCGGGTTGCTCACTCTCGCCAGCGCCGGAACCGGAGGTGGTGGCGGGTTTTTGGCCTCCTGGCTGGTCACGG
Organism: Drosophila monieri; assembly: GCA_035047585.1. Lineage (NCBI taxonomy): Eukaryota > Metazoa > Arthropoda > Insecta > Diptera > Drosophilidae > Drosophila > Drosophila monieri. The sequence continues at coordinate 2,146,428 of JAWNPJ010000079.1, read as the reverse complement.
CCACATTGCCCGTGATGCGTCCGTGAGTCTGAATGAAGTTTATCACGCCCGCCGGCGAGGGCTTCTTCTCCGGGCTGATTTTGGGCGCACTGGTGATCGATACCTCGGAGTGGAGCGGCACCAGCGAGGGCGGATTCTTCATGGATCGCTGTGCGATGGACATCGGGGCCGATCCATAGCGCGTGTCTATAAATACGCTGCTGCGTCGTGCTGGCGCCGCTTTCTCCTGCGGTAGTCCGCCTTTGTCAAAGTTTACGGAAAGAGTTTCCCGGGAGCCTTCCTTGCTTTTGTCGACAGGGTCGTTCTGCGGCGGATTGTCCGCCTGGCTCTTCGTCACCGTGACGGTTTTCGGAATCCGGGTCAGTACAATCGGCCGGAATTCGTCGCCTGCCGGCTGCTTATCTTCCGTCCGGGCAACTGGCCCGGGCCGGGGCTTCTGGGCGGGAGGTGGCGGAGCAGTGAGCTGAGCGGCGGCTGCCTCGCGGGCATTCTTGGGCTTCAAGAGAAGGTATTTTGAGTGATGGTCGGGCAGGGAAGTGGAAGATCTTACCAGCGTGCTGAGCAGAAAGTCGCGGAACACGACCTGGGTGTGCTTGGCGATGTTTGAGAGGGAGGCAGTGGCTTCCACCTGTCGGTAGCAGGATTTGCAGAGCACCTTGGGCAGGGGGTCGTCCTCGTCCACCTAAAGAACATTGAAGAAGTTAGATCAGAAGCTAAAGCAGCCAGCCACTGACCTCCAGGGCTGGCGCGTCGGTTTCGGTATTTTTCGCGAATACGAAAATACCGCTGGTCTTGCCACTTACGCTCAGGTAGAGGTGCCGCGAAATCTTGTCCTTCAGGCCCTGGGTCTTGAAGATGAAGACGCTCTCCACCACGGAGTTGGTCTTGCTCTTGGTGTTGGCCGCACAGATGCGGCACAGGTGCTCGAACTCGGCCTCCATGTCGCGGTCCCAGCTGCTCAGGTAGATCCTTACGCTATCCTTAGAGCTGCCAGCTAAGCATCCTGCTTGGAACAGGCAACAGGAGTTTGTGCCACGAGGAGGCCGGAGGGGCGGCCCGGACTACCTTGCAGTTCGGAAATTCGCACTACTTCTTGCCCACACTGATTCGTAAATGATCGCGCGGACAATAAAACGGGAGAGCGTGCGAAACAAATAATAACAAACTGTAAGAGAGAGGGAGAGCGATCTCCAATCTCACATTTTGCTTTCTTCTTTGACGCTGTCCGCACTCGTTATGCTACGTTTTTGGAGGAAACCGAGAAATCGTGTTTTCCACCTGGAATTCCTGGCCCAGGGTCTGAGGACTGCGATTCCGATGTATTTGAGTCTCCGGTAGTGGGCTTCTGCGGCTTTATCCCCGCCAAATCGACCCGTTTAACGTGGTTTTGAAAACGGACCGAAAGACACTTTTTCACTTGCGTCGCGACGAACACTCAAAATACAAATGAGCGAACAAACGCTGCTGGTTGCTGTTGCTGTTGCCATTACACACCCATACCAGTGCAGCCTCTCGCACGCACACACGCGCGCATTGTACATTACTGTACTCTCTCCTGACCTCGCCACGCCTCTCCGCCCCTCGGCCGACCCGCCTACGTTGTTTTTATGCGCTCGTCGCTGTTTCTGTTTCTGTTTCGGTGTCGGTTCTGAGAGGGTGTGCGTGCGTGCCGTCGTACTATGGGAAATTTCGCCGCTTTTGTTGACCAAAACCCATTTTCGGAAAACAAGGAAAAAAGAAATGTTGTAGTAAAACCCATTCATAATAGACCTCTCTGCAATATTGCGTTTCAGAATTTTCAGAAGATGGCTCCACTTTGAAGGTATCGGCTGACAAAACAATCATTCCGATACTAAAACACGGGCTATTAAAATTAAAGTTTTGATTGCTAATTAAAAGAGCTAAACATCGACAAATATTCTTTGTTGCCCTAGATTTCAGTACACAAAATGCTATATAAGAAAATACTGTTCTTCTCTTTTGATTATTTAGAAAGAAGGAGCTGAATCCCGAATAAGTCTTCCCCAGAAAATGTAATAGACTTTAAATTTACTTTTATTACGTTTTAAGAAAGCAATAAATTCTGCAACAATATAAATTCAAATCCATTTTGATTTGATATCTTCTTTCTTCTATTTCTTATATTTTTTTTATTATTTATGATTTGTGAGAGGTTCTACCTGTTATCGACTGGCTATGAACTCTAATCTAAAACAGATCGTAAATATCTTCCTTTAATTTTGAGTTATTAATTTTGTTCATGAAAAGGGATGAAATTCCCACAGTGCAGCTGCATCTGTGTGTGTGTAATCATGGCAGCCAGTTTTCCTCTCTTTCCGTGTCCGTGTGGCCTCAATGCCGGCGCCTGTGTGTGTGCGTTTTTCTTTCTGCCAGTTTAGAGCGGCGAGTGGCTATATGTAGCCGGGTACATCGGATCTGCGAATAATGTCGCCTGCCGAGCTCTATTTTTCCATTTTGGGCAGGGTTTGAGGTTATGATTGATGAAACTCAGTTTGTTTTTCTACGGAATCCGTAGCTCTAGCTAATCCCCCTTATCTGTTGATCACTATTAGCTGTCAAGTGCGAGTAATAGGTACTTGTTAGTCGACTGCCCTATCCCCGCAATCGAAAACTAGTTTCCCCGGTGCTGGTGTGCGTGACTGTTTGGCACAAAAGATCTCGAAAACAGTGCGCATACATAACTTTTTCGATTCAGGGATCAGACACCCATTTTGAAATGCTTCTTACCTCTTCAATCGGCCAAAACAAATAAGTAGGCAAAAGATTTGCTGTTTTTTTCGGCGTTCCTTAGCCCTAAGGTATGCAACGAAGCCGAGGGCCGCTAGTAAAACATGGCGAACATAGCTCCGCAGTTTGTCCAATTAATCCCTTTCGAGATCATAGTACAGCTCTTTCTCTATATCCGAGGACTATGTGCTTTCGTATACTTGCTTCATGGATACATATGCATAGAAACAAAAATAAAACGCGCCCTCTTGTGTGTATGCACGGGAGTGTTGTCATTTGAAGTGAGGGGTGGGGCAGAGCCACTGCACGAGTGTGGGTGCGTTCTTTATTTTTTCTTTTTTTACAGAGCGGGTGGTAGCAGCGTCGCACATTAGTATGCGTGCTTCCTCCTCTTTAGTCATTGTTTGTGCAAGTTTCAGCCGTGTGTGTTTGTGCTTATTGTGTTGCTTTCGAGTAGGGCTTGCCCACACCCTCCTCCTCCTCCTTCTCCTTTGCTTTCTATGTGTAGCACTCACGCATATGCGACTTGGCCAAAAAACGAACGCTAAATATTTCGCAAAACGCCAACTTTCCACAGCATACGACTAGGCCGCTTGCAACGTTACAGACACATGCAACAACATGGCCGAAATGCATCGAAACACTCGCATTTTTACACGAAGAAGTTCTCTTTAGCGTTGCATAGTTTTAGGCTCCTCATTAGATCGTGTGTATTTTTTATGCAAGCCTTATTGTGCTTGTGTTTTGGCCAAAATGCCTTCATATTTTGACTTTTAGCCTTCGAGTAGGAAAGCCACGTTCTCGTTGCCGCTGACAACCGCTCGAGTCGGCCTGGGTGCGACGTGCTGGGTGGAACATATTTTGCATAGGCCCCCAAGACCCGACATGGGTCCGACCCAGAGGTACGAAGGGAGTCGAGAATGCAAGTGGTCGGGAAAAGGCCGCACCTCGGTGTGTCAAAGTTGGTCCGTCATAATGCATCATCAATTGAATCACAAACCCCGAACAATTGCACTCCATTTGATAGGATCAGAAATCTGAAATTTGGCACATGAAGCACACTTTGCATTGAAGACTGCCAGCCTGGGTGGGGCAGGGGATGGGTGGAATGTGCCTCATTTACGACAAACAGTCATCAAAGAACACACCTCTTTCGTCGTTACAAGCGATTTGGCGGGCAAATGCCAATTTTAAAATCAAAAGTATGTTAATGAAATTCCATAAAGAAACCCTTAAAAAGTTAATACCACTGACCCTCTTTAATCGATGGGTGCCATGGCATCGATTATTTTTAAATTGCTCATACACAATAATTTGACTAACTTATAGTATTTTAATGTTACAGGATCAGTGCTTTACTTGGAGATACTATAGTACTATAGCACTATAATAAGATCAATGTTCTACTTAAACTGTGTTTTTAATTAAGGAATTTCTATAACCATAGTTATACTGTATTTACTTATATTATAATAAATAAAAGACAAATATATATGTAATATATCTATCGTTTATAGTTTCTCGTCCAAAACACACGACCATCTTGCCCCGTCAGCCTATCGACCTGGTCCACAGGCTGCTGGCCAGATCTTGCCTTCGCGATTTTGGCCGGGGATCGTGCTCAGCCTTTCGCGCCCGTTGTCGCCGTTTTCACGAGTTTGGCTCAAAAGTAGACCAGCGCGTTGGGGGGTGGCTCTGGTCTTAGCCAGTTTGGAGGGGCAGAGCAATAGCGAATATTATGTAAATAAATTTGGACACTCATGAATGAGAAAGGCGAACATTGTCTGCAACACAAGTGGGGGATTACATGGAATGCGCAGTAATATCCAAATTAATTGGGCCGCGCAGCCCGAGTTCTGCCAATTGGGTTCCCCAGTAACCCACATACCTTAACAGTCGCCAGGTCACTGATTACGAAGTACAGCGAGGGAAAGGAGAGCAATGGACTTTATGACACCGCGACCTCACAAACTGCTCCCGGTTAAATCAAAGCAATTGGTATTACCTCACACAGAGCTCAGCCACGGAGTGCTCCACCAATTTGATTCACAATTTGTTACAGTTAGAGTTACAGTTGAGGTTGAGGCTGAAGGTACCGAGATGGAGCGAAGTGACCCAACCCGGACGGGCGGGACGGAATGAAAGTAAGAGTTGTGTCACTTACTTGGCCAGAATTCAAGCTTTGTGGGATGGCCAAAACGATTGCCTGGCTAATGCATTAGGTTCGCCGTCTTTCAATTTTGTAATCCAATGACAGCCGAGGCAGCACTCGCATTGTATGCATTTCGAAAGCAAGTCAAATCGGAGGTATACAAAGCCCTGCTCTGGGATGACTTTCCTATTTGGCCCCCAATTAGGCATGAACTTGGGGCCGGATCACGCACTTGAACTTGCTGCCCCGGAGACTGGAGCGGGTCTGGAGCGGAAGGCTACTTGCCCTTGCCGGCGGCAAGATTTCGAGGAAGTAGCTGGCAGAACCAGAAACCAAGTCTCTTCCGCATGCCGGGCCCTGGCGGAACTGGATCCTGACTGGGTGGAGGCTCCAGTCGGTAGAACGGCAGAAACAGCTAGTTCCAGGCTGGCGGTAACGCTACAACGGGTAAGACGGCCTTGAAGCGATACACTTTTGCTGAAATTGAAATGGCCGAGAGGTGGAGTCGAGTACTGCTACAGTTTGTCGTTCAGATCCGGTTTATTCAACCTACGGTGCTGCTATGCAGTTGTTTCTCAACTCCCAGTGGCAAAAAGTGTGACAATCTTGCCAAAGCCAATAGCCAACAGGGTGGGTATACTAAAGTGCAGGAAAGATTATGAAAAGTGGCATTACTAGATCAACGTAATGCTGTAGAAATTGGACCAGCTGCCCGGCAACAAAAACTATAATTTCTGAGCGACCACATTCAAAACGGGTTGATAATCTATATAGTTATATATCTCTTACTAAGCCCTGGGACTGGCAGCTAATAAGAATTTAGAACCACTGGGAAATTAACATTTTACTTCGTCCCCTTGAAGACTGATTGACTTCAAGCCTTTGTTTTTGATCAATTATTTAGATTTTTGAAAGTGCAGAACCATTTGTTTAATTTATTTGAGTCTGCCAGTCTGGCAGAAAATTAAAAGTCGATCATGTCGAAAACAAAGCTCTCACGAAAACTACCATCGATCGACTCATGGCTGCGAAATAAGGCGTGGCCGGGTCCGGCTAATAGCAGTTTGGCGCATGTTCTAGACCGTTTCCACTGGCCACTCGATCTGTATTATCCATTCGCTCTGGCTGTGAGTTGCAGTGCCCCCTTCTGCCGACACCGTCACGCCACACTGTGGAGAACGGGAAGGTCAGCGAGTTACTTTCAGCTGCCTTTGTTCCAGCGCTGCACTAGCCGAGTGGCCGAGTCTGTTGCACAAAATAAGAACTTTGTATTCGGTCTGCGACTTGACAATTTTAGGCAGTTTTCAGGCACTGATCTAAAGGTGTATCCCATAAGTTCTGACTGGCTTTTACTTCCGTGACTCAAGAGCTTAATGTGTGGCCTGTTTCGACGGTCTGTGGTTATGCCTTTTGGCTTGTAGTTACTGAAGTCACAAAAAAAAAAAAACAGATTTCATTAATTTAATTTTCATTAGAAAGGCAAGCAACATGCGTGCCCAAAGTCGAGTCATTTAACCGAAAATTACTTTCAAAATGCTCGACAAAAGCCAAAGTACATGCTTGTACGAGTTATGTGAAGGAATTTCATGGCATTCGAGCGGATTTTGATTCGATTTTGCGTATCACTGGCGGGCTAACGCGGCTGCAATAAATTGGAACACAAGTAGCTCCCCAAAGTTGAATTGTATTGACAAGGGCAAGTCAATTAACGTACTCTAGCATGTGCCAAGCACCAGAGTCACTGCCAAAACCCGCCATCAAATCGGGCACCAAACTGAATGACGATCAGGTGGTAGCCGGCGGAGTTTCCAGCTTCGAAGGTAAGTCAGGTTCATTCTAAGTAGTGATGATCAACACCTCTTTGTGTTTGTGTTTGTCTCTGCAGGACCTTGTATTGTCATCCGATTTTATGAGTCTCTAAAACAGTATAGTCATGACTGTGATTTGTCACTAAAAGCTAATGTCTTTCTTGGTTCAAAGCATTACGCATTGCCGCTCACAAATACAGACTTTAATTAAGCTTTTACCCGACTGTTCCACAATGATTTTTTCAATTAACGGACCCATTATTTCCAATTTTTCTGAAGTGCAGCACTCCCATTTATTAATAGAGCACAATAGAGCACTCGGAGTGGGTAGGCTTACGGGCCTTAAGCTCTTTATGGCCAGAAGTAATAGGGAAGTTTTCAAGGCCGCCCAATTTAGCGGACATTTAACGGTCCGACCTGTTCACATACCGAATCAATTTGCGGCCCAAGGTGTCGGCCGGAGCTCTACAATCGCCACCCCCTGACGGATGCCATATGACACCGTCGGGCCATCAATAGAGTCCGCCATAGTTGGAAACGGAAACGGGATTATTACGCCGATACACGTTGATAAATTCGCACCGCCTATTTATAAAGTGAGTGGCGAATTGCAAAAGCAAAAGCCAAGTCGACCAACTCGGGACAGAAACGACTAATTGTAGGACATTTGTAAGCGCTCGTAAAGATTTCGGCTGTCCGAGTGCTGGTGCTGGTTCACCTTTTGTAATTAAGACATTAGCCAGCATTATCATAATTCGTTTGTGAAATTGTCCATTAAACCTAATAACTACCTGCCAAACTACGACAACTTGGCGGGCCAGCCCAGTGACTTGTAGTTGGGCTGTTGAAATGGGCACCGATCGTTATTAATATTGCGCATACGCCGCATGGGCCACGCCGGAGTGGCGTTTCAATGCCAAGTCTCGTATGTTCTCGATCATTAATCAGAAAAGTCAAACATCCTAATAAGTGAGGGCTTGTAACCGAATCTTTCAATTAGTATAGTCTTCCAGAAAGAACACGCTGTCTCTGATTATGAAGGCCCTTCCCTGACCTCATGGCGGCTCAACTGTGAAAATTATACTACTTCCGAAACAAAGCAAAAATACGAATATGAGGCGGTGGAAGAAGCACCCGCCCCCTGCTGCCAGTAAGCAGAATAAATCGTGTGAAACACAATCCAGCAATAAATAAATTAAATCAGAATTATATAAATGCCTCTGGCCTGCTCGGCTCGGCCTGGCCGTTCACCAATGGAGCGCCTTTTACCAACATGGCTCTGGTTTTGGCTCTGACTTGGCGGCTCTGCTTGGCTGCTTTGACCCAGTTCTTGGCCAGTCCGTTGCCATGTTTCCACCGTCAGCGGTTTCACTTTCAATTCTCCGGCTCGAAATTGCCTGCATTGGCCACAAAAGCTGGCGTTAAGCTATGTGGTCTAGAGCCAATCGAATCCACCAAGGGCACTTGAGCCTGGGCTGGAAATGATTGGCCCAAGCCCGGCCCAAGTCCAGCTCTCTTTGCTGAGATGGGCCGGGCTGATCCCCGCAGAAGCTGAAACAGGCTAAAAAGTTTACCCATTTAGGTGTCTAAATTGTAACAATATTTCACAACTCCCATGGAAAATGCTGAAAAATAGCTGCTCTAGAAGTGGCTTTGGAGGTGGTAAGGGGCCTAGACCAGGTCCAGGTTACTACACTTGAAAAAAAATGTCAACAGTTGTCTAAAGAATGGGTAATAGAGCATCTTAAGAATGGATCTAATATGCTAGGACGTTCCGAGTTAGTAACTCTATAACTCTTGTTTTAATTAATTAGACATTTTTTTGTGTGTGGTGCAGGTTTCTGTTGGAACTCAAGAAATCAACCAAGAAATCGCCTTGTTAAGCCCCAGTATCTGGTTTGCTATGGGTGTCTGGCCACCGTGGGCTGTAAGTATTCCAGCCAGTTGCTCGCGTTCAGCCAGAGAGCGCAGCAAACGGTGCAAGATAATTAGACAAGCCACTGGGTGTTCAGAACGATCTGCGGAATGGAGCTCCGCCATCAATGGCACAAGCCATACTCTTACTTTCAAAAGCTTAAGAGCTCGGCCAAGAGCCCGGCTCTGTGAGCCAAGTTAACAGAGCCAGGTTAACAGCGACTTGGCTGAAGCCCAACTTGGCCAGACCGCTGGCTTGCCGAGTGCCTCGAGACACTTGCTCGGCACAGTCGCGTTGTGCAGTTGATTCGAATAGGACGTGTGGCACGCTTAAGCGCACGGTAAGACGAAGACGACGAGGCGCCTCCGCTCCGAGGGTTACATTTCGAAGTTTTGAAAATCGAACCCCACCTGGATTAGACCTCCGCGGAACGGCCGCTCGACCATTTTCGATTGATTCAAAATTTAAGATTGCAATTCAAATTCAGATCAAAATTTAGCTGCGAATATTGCACTCGGCACTCGGCCAAGAAAACGTGCATAGAAAGCAGGCTCAACTGCATTTTGTGGTTCGTTCGTGTGTGTCGGCCGACTCGCTTTGTGTCGAAAAGAAAGTTTTTCGCTAAATATACTACAAGCATCAACAAACAACAAACAAAATAAAAAGAAAAGAAAACAAAACAGCTAGTAGTTTTGTTTTATTTTGCTTTGCAATTTCTTCGCCGCCCAGACACAGTTTTCCGAAATGGTAGTGCCCGCGAATGCCGAGTGGGAAATCTAAATCAGCCGTTTATCTGCGAGATACTCTCGTATCTTTACCTTTCCTTGGCAACAGCCAGCGGTCATTGCAGCGGCAGATCAGGCTGCTAAAAAAACTGAAAAACTCAACAGAAAAACTGAGAAACTGAAAAAGCAAATCAAAAAACCGAAAAGTCCAAGATAAAAACAAAAGTGTTGTAATCTGTGAACGTGAACGTGTGTGTGAACTAAAAGCCACAAACGAAAGCTCAAATAATAGGGGCAAGACTGCGCTGCAACTGCAACTGCAACGGCTACGGCTACGGCAACGGCATCAACTTGCAACAATACAAACACGTCCAAACAAAACTGCAAGCCCACAGCCAAGAAAATTGTAACACAAGGCTCGAACCAAAAACAAAAAGAAAAAATCTAAATTGAAAGATTGCGACACTGCCTTCTTAGTTATTTAGCAATTGTATGCACCGCACCGGGCAACAGCAAAGCTTTTCTCAGCGGCAACTGTTGTTGCCACGGCGCTGTGTGGCGGAGCTACTGGCGGAGGTAGTGCTGGCGGTGCTGCCCCCGATCCGGTGGTATTTTAAATTCTGTGAACCAACCTCAAAAAACGCAACTGCACCAACCACATCAAGAAAATTTACAGTTACAGTTACGACGACGCGCAATACCTGCAACATGGGGCACTCAACAGGTCGGCTAAGCATTCTGTGGCTGCTGGGATTATGTCTGTTGCTATTCAAAGCAGGTGAGTTTAAGCCTAAGTCTTAGTCTAAGTCTTTTGAGAGAACTCTGGGAAAGGGCTGAAAAGCGCTGATTCATCTCGGATAGCAGGAAGGGTTCTGTCTCTAAAGAGGGGAGACCTCCCAGGCGGAGGAGGAAAAAGCACTCCAAACGGAAACTATTTTCCGCCAGCAGCCCAGGCAACTGGAAATGGTCAAGTCAACGAACTCTGCGTTGTCTAATTACTCGAAATTTTATGTTTTAGCCTGGATTTTGCTCGCAGGCCTGCGATCAGCTGGAAGAAAAGCCTTAAAAGTGAAAAGTGGCTCTATTACCTCACTCTGGGCCTTTCGCTCGAAAGTAAGAGTCGGGGAGAACACTCTCCAAAAGAGGCTTTGGTTTCTCCGTCTTCGATTCAATCGAAATGCTTCGTATTTTACAATAATGGCCATTCCGCCTGGCAGATGAGCCGAGGCATCAAACTTATTCGGTACTTTGTTATGGAAATAGCTTGTTCCGCATAAGAATTGAGAAGCCAAACTTGTTTCTGGCTGACAAGTCGGGCTAACAAAAAATCTGATGTCAAGTCAATTCCATAATCTTGGCAGAAGTCTAGCTCGGCGAGGTGAGGCCACAAAAAAACTGGCACGAGACAAAGCTAGTCTCTATGATTTGGTTATTTTTTGGCATTCCTGGGTTGTATTAGGTTGTGTGTTAGGAGTATGCCTGGCTAATTATGTGGTACTGGAGGATCCGATCACCTGCTCTATTTACGAAGCGAAACCATAACATAATCGAGCAGTTGGAGCATAACAAGCATAACAAATATCACAACAAACGATGTCAGGTCAGTCGGCCCGGATTGGCTGTCCACTCGACTGTTCGAACTGCTGGGTAATGGTAATGGTAATGGAGTTATGTAAGTTATGCCAATCAGCCAGCAGCCTCAGTCTCAGCCTCAGCCAGCAGCTAGCAGGCAAGCAGCTTATGGCACCGATATTAATTGCACACAACAGACAACAGACTGTTGAGCTGAATGGCTCGAATATTGGTTGAATAATTTTTCGGCCAAGTGAGTGTGTCGGTGTAACCGAGCAAATTGCGGTTATAATAACTGTTAATAATCCGCAAACAGTTTGCTTAATTGTTTGTCTATATTTAAATAGGCAAGCCATTGCCAAAAAAATAGAGTCATAATCAGTTATGAACTTGATCTGGTCCATGATGGAGTAGGGCAGGTTAATTATCGGCCAGAACCTCCTTCTACCAGTCTATAGTTCAATTGAAAGTGAAAGGGAAAGCCACCCACCCTTCTTTATTAAGAAATAATGACAATACGTGCACATACTTAATATTTAGTACATGAACTTGGCCAGTTCCGAGTCTGGAGTGTTGCCTAATTCGCTTTCACTTTCAGGTCTGCGGTCGCTGAATAATTCGCTAATAACTCGCGTGTTAATTGCTTTATCTGAACCGATTAGCTCTATCACTCATACTATTACCTTTCGACGCTTTAATGACAGATCGGGTCCATAGTCGTAATATTTACATTTCCACTGAGAAAGCGACAGACCTCCTAATTGATTGTTTCCCCAACGAGACGTAACATCCCAATGAAATAGTTGTCGTCACGGCTCCCCCCAGAGCCAGAGCGTGTGAATTAAATGAACTACGGATCAAGTGGCTATTCGGAGAGGCAATTGCCCCAGAAACTTATCACCGGAGTCGTGATATGGCAAGAAAGTGAAATAAACGGACAGACACGGGCCTTGTCAGTGCCGCTGATGACACAATAAAACAGAAACAAATGCGTGTACAACAAAGCATTATAAAATAAATAAAATGCAAAAGAAAGCCATCAAAAACAGGCGGCTGACGGCTGACGGACTGCTGGAAAGGTAACAGCGACAATACTTTCCATTTCGTTCAACTATAACAAAATTTGGATGTCATTTCTCTAATTTAAAAGTTGAAGAAAGGTCGCCACCACGCCAGGCTGCGTTAGCCATTGTTGTGTTTCACCGCAGAATGCATGTTTTCATGTGTTATGGCTGGAAACTTTACGGCGAAAATGTGAAAACATTTAGAGGCCGCTGGCTGTGATGATGGGGCCTCTTGCAGAGGAAATGGAGGTGGAGAAGTGCCCTGAGGTCGCCGAGAAAGTGCTAGAATAGGCTATGTGAGACTATGCTAGTCACTCCCTTAACCAGTATAGTCTATAGATCTATAGATCAGGAATAGAATGTTTCTGTTCCAGAACACCTATCTTGTTCTAATAATTTTCTTCTAAAGTCTTCATTCATTCTTAAGCTCCAATTTCCATAATCAATGGCTACCCCCACCTTATTTGGAACCCAAAGTGTCATTGCCAATTCAGTCATTACCCACCACGCCTTCTTCTTCGCCCCATCAGAGTCCGAGACTCCACCGCCCTCGGGCTTAGGCGATTGCTGGTATTACCGCAGGCGGTGTCAATGCTTGCCGTGCGAAAGTGTCGGCGCACGCGGAAGATCGTCATTAAATTACCCGGCTGGGGCTGCGAGTGTAATCTGAACGCTTTACACGAGCGTGTTCGAGCTTTGGCATGTTGCAACCAGCTCTGCTTTGCATGCAGTTGCCAGCACTCGTGGTGCACTTTCGCTTTTGCAGCCAGCAGTACTCCGGTGGGCTCCGGCTGAGGCAAGCTCAAATAAATTTGCACACCGCCGCGGTAATCCCTCGATTTCGAAAGGCTCCAGTTAATTTGCGTTAAACTGGGAGCTGAAATATGCTGTCAGTGGGCTCCAATAGACTGACAGACCACCAAAGAGCAAACAGCTCCGACTTCCCCCTGTATTTAACGACCGCCCTGCGATCTCTGAGCCAGCACTTAATGGTGCTACTCACCTTGAAATGCACATGTTACCAGATTATTGTGGCTGCAAATTATTTTCGCTGCGCAATGAGCAATCTATTAAGGCATTGCCTCAGCCCGACACCATCCATAACCGATGTGAATAGAGGCGCTGAGTCCCCCCCTATACCCGCATTGTAGCGGAATTTCTTGGCCGCTGCTCCACTTAACACTCTCACACCTGCCCCAGCTCCAGCGCCAGCGCCAGCCACTGCCCGTGCCCCTGCCACGGCCGGATAGCTCTCCATCTTTCACCGCAACAATGTCTAAGCCGAGTGTGTGTGTGGATTGCGTAAAGACTTTTCATTTTATGATTATTTTATGCGTATTTCACATTTACGGCAGGTTGCATTCAGCGGAGCGGCACCTGCGTCTCAAAGTAATTGATTAGACAGGCTGAGGTTCATCACCGGACATTCTATGCGGTCTTTCTGCTCCACATACTGTCCAGGCCGAGAGCTCGGATTACCCAACAAAAGGCTCGGGTGCCAGTGTTACGTGTGATGTAAACCGAACCAGCCTTGCTAGCCTCTACACTAAATGCTTACAGCCATCATCTCCTAATTTGAAGGCAGTCGACTGACTGTGCTTTGTCTTGCGCCCTCCTCCGCGAATCTGAATTCATAATTGAATTCGCCGAATCAGCGACTCAGGAGGCGAAAAGGTGTCAAAGCAATGGATCGTCTGCCGCGGACAGACGCCGGTGTGTCTGACTGGTTCACCTGCTTGTTCAGCCACGATCACTGAGTGTCTGTAAAATGCATAATGCGGCCGTGGTGACATGGATTCAGACTCGAAAACACGTATTCGTGATTGATGTGGCTGGCTTAGGATATATGTTTTGGAAAGAAACTAATATATTCCTCAGATTCCACTCGTACGCCGCATTATACCACGGAGATGTTGTCATTGGCGATTGATGGATCTTGGAGGCTCGAAACGAAGCTTGTTCTTCTTGGGGCCGAAGGAGCTCAAGGTTATGGGGCTTTTAAGCCGTTTAGAAAGGCCAGTTCATAATAATTTCATCGTTTCGTAACTGGAAGTGGGAATCATAATTCGGGAAAAAAATATTGAGGCATGGGCCATAAATTGCTACGTTGGAACACGCTTATTAATGGAACTTCGGCGGCCGGGGCCAGAATGAAAGTAAGATCAGAGTCCCCCTCGCCACAGCTTGCCCTGGGCTCTTTCATTGTCCCCTTTGCGGGCAGGTAACTGAATAAACTGGATTTTGCAGATGCCGGATTCAACGACCTTGAGGCCGAGAGTGCAGCTTGCAGTCAAGGCTCAAGGCTCCAAAGGGCAGGAATGCGGCTAGCCGCAGCTGGCCTTCCTGGTCGGTCTCCTCCGCGGACTTTAATTTTTCAAACATCTTGGAGCCTCACACCGCTCACCTTTCACTTTCACCTGGCTGCGGTGCGTCGGGTATTAGTGAGCCTGCTTAAATGAACGATGACGGCCCACAGTGACAAAATGTGGCCAGTGCGGACAGCCGGACGGCCGGACAGACGGACAGCATGAATGTGCGAGAGCTTATCGATTAGTGGTTGCATAAGCGGCGCACTCATCTGCGTCGTTAGGAGCTTCATTAAGTGCTCCGGTGTCAAATGTAATGGGTTGCTGGGACAGGACAGCTGCACCGATTACGGGGGCTTTCGACATGCGGAGCTGCCCGCTGCTCTGCTCCATTAATCATTGGCCAAGATCTAATGTTGCAAGCCGATGCAAGTGCTTAGAGTGCATTTGAATCCGTCCAGGCCCCCTGAAATGCAAGTGCAAGCAAACAACTCGCTTTCCGAGATGTGGATGCCGTTTCGCCAAGTAACGCTACTCCTGTTACAGCCGCCGTTTAAGCCAATTTCTCCGACGCTTTCATGGCGTCCAGATATCGGTTTCGATGTTTTCAATGTCACCCAGGCCGCCCAACAGGTTCCACCTCGGTTTATTGACATTTCTCCAAGCGGGCGTGCTTCGTGGCTGCGTGAATGCGTTATTGAATCATCCCCAGTGGCGGCGGCTAGTCCAGGCTATTGACTGCAAAGCTCAAAAAAGTGGGAAAAGCTGCAGCTCGATCGGAAAGGAGTCGTCGCGAGACTACCCGATCGAGTCATCGAACCGATACTAGATGTTTTTATTTGGCAAAACCATTATAAATAACATGCCGGTTTAGAAGCTCGACTGCTTACAGTTTTTGAATTTTATTTATTTATCAACTTGTTCATTATTTATCACAATGCTGGGCGACTGTTCAGACTCAATTAACGGATCTACGATGTTTGTCTCACTAACTGGTTTCCCCGAAGGTTTGGCGGACGACGAACGCTGTGATTATTCGGCGTACTTATGAGCCAACATACTAATTGTGGACGGCATAAAGTTGCAACCTCCGCTACCGCAGCAGGGGCAAGCTCCAATTGTGCCACGGAGAGCTGACATTTAGGCGGCCGTTGGGTAATTTGCATGGTCACGCCGCCACACCGCCACACCGCCACACCGCCACGCCGTCACCCATGAGCAGCTGCACCGCTCCGGCACAGGGTGTGGTCCGGCGTGGGAAACGGTCGTGTTTTACGATTTTATTACTAAACACTACAAAGCGCGGATAAGCAGTTCAATGTCGTCTACGGGACTTGTGAGGCTGGGCGTGATGATTTGATGAATTTATTTCTCAGTCTACCTCTGCGAAATTGCCAATATCTAATTTGGCTCGAAATCTCTTAAAAGCGGCCAATTAGATATTCCAGACCATGCCACACTTTAGGAGTAATAACTAGCCAACGGAGAAGAAATAGGCTGGAAAATTATACTGTCAAGCAGAAACTATTTGAATCCCCATCTGACCGAGGCCGAGTCGAATAAATATTCCAATTGTTCACTCAGAACGCGAAACGCCATAAATTAATTGTGACCCTGCCCGAGGGCGTCGTATAAGTCTCAGAAGACATCGCGTAGGACTCGCTAACAATGTACTTCACTTACTTCGGCAAACACAACTCTTTCGCAAAAGGTTTTCGCAATGCCAGAGCCCGCCTCCTTGTACTTTACGAGATGCTTTTTGCCTGATTGCATGCCAGCCATAATTCTGCAGAGTACGCAGCTCCCGCCTCCAGGTCCTGGAGGGCACCGCGAGCCTCGCGCCGCATAATTCATAGATGTGACACCGATAAGTGACGCGAACACGCTGCCTATACTTGATATCTTATGACACTGACATGCATAAGCCGATGTAGGCTATATATTTCAATTCAGAAGGCATGAAATCATGGCGCAGGAAATCCATTTTCGTTGGACAAACACAAAGAATTTGTCCGTAGCCGGCGGGCCAATCTGAGCTGGGTTTTTGAAAGACGGATGGCTTGAGCTAGCCTTGAGTTCCTACAGAAAATTCGTCTTACAAGGCAGTATTGGCAGAAACAGAAACAACTCTTAATACGCATATTTTATCTAAAGTCTTCGGTCTCCAATCAAGCAAACCGGATAGTAATCCAAGCGAACAAATGATATCCGCTTATGCCCGTGTAGATTAGTCACCGCAATATTAAAAGATTCGGCGAAGTGAGCCAGCAAAAACCCCAAAAAAAGACGAGGAAAAATTCCCAACATAGACAGGTAGGTACACAGGGAAGTAAACGATCGCGATCCGTTAAGCGTTAAGCGCTCAAAGATGCGTGATCCACTACTAAATACGAATACTTGACGTCTCGGTCACGAGAAGAGCTCCGCTCAGGTCTGGGCCCAAGTTCACAGCCCCAAATGTAGACCACTTCTGCCTGTCCGTCCTTGACTTTGGCTTTTCACACGACTCGGCCGCATATAAGGCGTCTTGCAATCAATTTGCTTTGTTGCTTAGTGCTTAGTGCTTAGTGCTTACTGCCTAGTGCAAGTAGTATGATAGATCGTCGGGCCAAAAATCATTAGTTTCTCAGCTGCCTGCACATCGTTTTCGCTCCAACATTTTATTCGCTTTGATTGGCTGTGGTCTGGCTCGCCTTCTGCTTAATAATCGCTGCCTTCGCACTGTTTGAGTTGCCAATTAGACATCTTGATTAAAAGCTGTTAATGAAGCTTTGTCGTATCTCGAGAGCAGCGATCGCACGCAGGCAAAACACGGCTTCACACACGCAGCCCCAGCAAAGGCTATTTATTAGGTTAATGTCTTCGCAGTGGCGTTCGGAGCTGTTCCAGCAATTCGCCAGTGAGGAATGCGAGCCCATCGGAGCACATAAATTACACCCTACTGCCCTGGATGCTCCTTTTCTGGGCACATCCCGGGCACTCAGGGTAGAGCCATTTCACTAAAAGCCTTTTTGGATATCCCAGAGCCAAAGTATGCAATTAAGATCACAATAGACTCCCCAGACGGGCCGAGACTCATGCGCCCAGCTCCGGCGTTTTCGCTTTTCAATATTCGCCCGTTTTCCGACGTTTTCCCGACTTGCCGCGCCACCAGTTGTCTTTCCCGCCAAGCGTGCCCCATCGGTTCAAGTTCAACGACAGAGCCGACCAGGTTTTACAGGCTGACGGCCAGGCGGACACTACCCGTTGTGGCCACAGATGGGGAAATATCTGGCCGAAAGTGGCTGGAAAATATAATCATTATTAGGAGGGGACTCCCCTCCGAGCAGCCCCCTTTCGTGTGCGGACGTCTGCCAAAACAAGCATCACTTTGGTATTTGATTTCATGTAAATGATCCGTGTCTGTTTTCGTTTTCATGTTTGGTCTCTTGGCTCTTTGGCAGCAAAGGTGATGAGCAAAAGGTGAAGGTCACCCGAAGCCGCTAGCCCAGGCATATCTGACTTGCAACTATCGCGTCCGTCGATTCCAGGCCCGCCGCTTAAGTCATCGCGACTTTGCATCAGTTGTCCATGTTTGGCAGGTTGACGGCGCTGCTTTTTGGTCTGATTAACTTTTCGTCCCAAGAAGCAGCTCGATCGCTAGCTCGAGCTGGTGCAAGACATTTAATTACGACTTGGAAGCAGTTCACACCCAACAGAAACAGCAGCAGAAACAACATCTGAAGCTGCCCTGCCAAGTGCTCTCCACATTACCATATTCAGCATTTGAATTGCAGGCCCAACCTTGGCATCGATTCGGCGCACAAAGCGACTAAAGTCTCAAGCAGAGACACTAACGAAACGAAAACAATCTAGAAAACCCGTAAAGAATACATGCTCGGAAATTAGAACTCTGCAATCACGATCTGCTGTTCCACCACCAACCCGCACCACATGTTATTAGTTTGACGCGGATCTAGGGGGTGCGTGCGTTGAGATACAGCGAGTTTGTTGCCTAAGTCTTTTGTTTTTCGTGGGGAAACTTCTAGCCCCTGCAGCTGGCTGACTGGGCTTGTGAGCAAACGACATTGCGGGGACCTGGTTTTAATTGGTTCACATTATTTATAAGCCAGCAGCCGATCTAATGGATTCCGCAGACACTCCCTCGAGCTACTTACGCCCGTACCCGGGCCTGGGCCTGGGAACTCGCAACCGAAACCGAGACTAAAAGTGACCGACTACAGCCAATCGGGTATCGCTGGCCGCCACACTTAATTCAACAAATTAGTTGGCCAAAATGGAATTGAAATGGGCCCAAAGGCGGCGGCTTTTCATTGCACAATGCTAGGCTGCTGCGCTGCCAAACGAGACACCGTGGGCGTCGACTGGCTTTCAAAATTCTTGGGGAGCACAGGACTGGCCGTAAATGAAATAATTATCGAAATCCACTTTCCGCAATAGGCAGCACACGGCAACCTTTCGATTTCGTTTAACCGCTGGGCTTGGCTCCAGTTTTTGGCGCCTTAGTGATTACTACCATGACTCATGGGCGATGGCAATCACTTTTGACTGCCTCATGAAATATTACTTTGTGCCAGTCTGGGCGTTCTAGGGAACTAACATATTATTTTCTGGGGAGTATCATTAAGAACTGGTTCTTTCGGGACTTATAGATATTATCTTGGCATTGGAAAGAGCCAAGAATGGGTCCCCAACTCTTTCAGTTAGTTTGTGAAAATATAATCAGGTTTTAAAGGCCTTTTCCACATATGAATATGAGATCGAATGTTTATCTCTCAAAAACCAAATATTAGTTTATAATATGAATAAATCTGAAAAACGCTCTCGGGTTGAATTAATTAATTGTAAGCTGATTGTCATACAATGAAGCTTTGAATTAAACGCTGTGTGAGACTCCAATTTGTTAAAGACACAATCCAATCATAAAAGTCGAGGGCAGACCGACAAACCCAGAGGCAAGGTAGGTATATGAAAACATAAGGCCAGTTAGATTCAGCCCCATTTGCTTTTATTGGCCTGCTATAATTGTTTTCGCCATTGTCGTTATAATTGTTTGGGTTGTCCAATAAGCGCTTTGTTCAGCTCAACTCGGATCTCAACACAACTCGGATCTGAGATCCGCCGCCGACGCAGGCCGACTTAGAAACCACAATGGCAATGGCTTCTTGGCTGCATATTCCATTCCATTGCGCAACAGCCGCCTTTTATGGACCGAGCTGGGGCGTTGAGTGACCCTGAATTGGTTTCGGCTTTGGAGCGGAATTCTGAAAGCAGCAGTCACAAAAAGTATCTCAATCATTACACCCTGGCAGTCGTAATTAAAATGTCATTTATGAGTCTAGAATGAGAAGCAGATCTAGTCCTGTCCGGCGACTTGAGCCGCTAAGGAATTGGGACAGGGACTATTAAGATACTTTATCAGAAACATGCAAGTCAGACGGATTACAGCCACAAGTCGCGTACTTTGCATATAGCCTGTACCGTTTTGCCAGCTTTTCGGGCACACCCAAAACCAGAAATGTGCCATGGACCCAACCGGAGCCAGTCCGTTCACTTTTGGAGCGCGGATTCTAATGCCAAGTCACGAGATTACTGAGCTGAGTACTGAGCTGCCTTTTGTGTTCGGTCTGGTCTGGGCCCAGTTAATGTCGTTAGCAGGCGCCCACAATTACATTTGCCACGGCGAGGCGGTGTGGGCTGGCTAAGTCTTCGGCTGCTGCTCCATATTTAATTCCGCATAAATGTCACAGTGAATGAAACAGAATCGTAAACCAAAATTGCCTGTGACCACGGCCGGGCACAAAATCAATCAATACTTGTACCAGGAACACCGTAAGTACATGGCTCTGCTCGGGTCGAGAGGTAGTAGTCTTTCGTGATCCCAAACCCAAATCCAATCCGTGAGTGACTTTGTAAGTAATTTGGCTGCCCACACGTGGATAAAATATAATTGGCGCTTTACAAAACGTTTGTAGCGATTGCTTTTCGTCTGGCGGAGCCTCGGGTTGCAGTTTGTGGCTTGGGCTGGGCTGGACTGGGTTAGACTGGGTTGGACTGGGTCGGACTAGGTTGGACTAGACTAGGCTGGGTGGATTCGTTTGTTTTTGGTTCAGGCCCCAGCCGGAGGCATTACTAGGTGGCCTTTGCTTTACTTTTGGCATTTGGCGAGGAGGAGGGGACTGACTTCCAAGTCACCCAATCTCCCGACTAGAATCTTTATTGATTTTGCTTAATAATGCATTTCCCGTCCATTGACAGAACTGTCCAACTTTCACTTTAGTTTAAAGTGGGGGATTTACATTTTTAGACAAGTGGAGAGCACCAGCCTTATTAAAGTCAAAATCACAAAATGTTGAAAAGGTTTTGACTTCATCAAGTGGAGCCTCCACACAAGTCGCACATGAGGCTAGAGCCGGAAAGTGAAGGCGACTCGCTAACTTGGCTTTCTCATGGGAATGCCTCCAAGTCGAACAATGCGAGCGGTCTGAAGTCTTTTTGCTTCATACGCCCTAGACCTGCCCGGAGCTCCCTGGCTGCCGTGCGAAAATTCAAAATTCAAATGCATCCCGCCGATTGCACACACTCTGCCAATGCAACTGCAACTTCAACTGCAGCTCCGGCGACTGGGGAATGTTAATTACAAACTGCGTTTTAATATCGTGCAGTAGGTGTAACAGCGAGTGGCAAACGGCTAGCCCCTGCCGCGTTATGATACTTTTCGCTTACGTCACAGACACATCGCAACGCAGCCATCGATTTGTGTCCCGACTGCATTTATTGTAATGCGAAAGTGCTGCTAGCGTTTTGCCAAACGTTGAACGCTCTCCGCTGGCCAACTCGACGTTGCTAGGCTTACCCACGCACCCGTCCCGACCGTCAAGTGTTCCGAAGCAGCAGTCACGACCAAGTCTCCCAGTGGGTCGCAGCAGCTCACTCATGTGTGCCTTCGATAGCCCAATTTCCACAATTCATCTGGCAGCGGCAGACTCGAGCTGGCGAATCAGTGTAGTGAGAGAAAATAGCGCGTATCGATCGGCTGTAGATACAGTATCCACAATATATAATAACTTGGGCAACTTTTCCTCTCTGTGGAGCTTCGCTTCCCAGCAGATGAGCGCCCGCGCCGCACAGTTTATTATTTATTGCGAGTGCGACTGCGACAATTGAACGCAATTTCTTCCCAATGCGGAAGATTTCAATTTCGAGTCCATGCCGACATGATTATTTTCTTTATTCACAAATTACGCATACGTAATCGTGCCGAGTACCGAGTACCTTTTCCCGATGGCTTCGAAATCGATCTCACGCGACGTGGAGGTGGCAAGTTAAGGTCTTCACTTGGACGGGATGCCTGAGAAAGTGGGTCGGTGGGGCTGGCACGGGGAAATGGAAATGGTCGGTGAAAGATGGGCATACTCGAGATCTGGATTATGTCAGCATCTCAGACTAACCACGAGGTGAACGCACCATTCATCACCGCCGGCCCGTTTAAAAAAAAAAAGACGTCCAGCCCAGCCTCATCGGGAGGCATTAATCAAGCGGCGGCCTAATGGCCACTCACTCGAGCCCAAAGCAGGCCTCCGATGGCCGGAATGGAAAGAGCGATCGGGTGCCAAAACCATCAAGTCAACGGCTGCATGACAGGCCATAAAAACTGCCTCCGAATGCCTCTTTGCGAGTGGCATGTCAAAACCACAAAACTGGGACTGCCGATTCACAATTGGAAGTGCAGGGGCGTCGTCCTCCTGCCATTGGCGAGAAATGCATATTGGCTAATTATTTCGGGCAATTCGCCAAATCGTGAAAAGCGGAAGCTTCAATTGGACGCCAAACAATGAGCGGAAATCGAGGCCCAGGCTCAAAAGTTGAACGATCGAGTTAAGAAGCTCTCGGAAGGCGCCGGATGATAACACATTCGCAGACCTCAGACGGCAGACAATGCCCCAACCCTCCGTTGGGGAGATAATTGTGGCACTCGCTCGTGCCTCCATTCTCCTCATGCATTGTGTGGAAAATTGGAAAGGAGTTACCGCCGAGTTGGCTAAAATAATTGATCGTATAACATTAACGATACCCATGGCAAATTTAAATAAACAATTCACAAAGTTTGGACAGCAATTTGAATTGTTTAAGAGATCATTTCATTACGCAGCAGTAAACCCCATTATGTCTGCAGTTTATTCGAAAACAATATCCACAGTTTGTGTTTTATGGCTATGTTTATAAACAAATAAATGAATATAACAATATTTTCAAAAAGAACAACTTTAATCCATAAAGTCCAAAGTCATTAAACGCTGTTTTTAAGTTTCAATTATTGGTCTTAGACTTTAAAGAAATAATAGTCCGACAAGCTGCCTCGCCACTTCCAGCGAGTGTTGCAAGCTGCAACTGCAAGTAGTAAGATTTTCGGGCACACGTCTAGTGCCGCAACAAGTACGGGAATGTAAAGCAGTAGCCCCGCAAATGTGCCCAGATTTCCGGCACTATCAAGTTGTGTCTTGTTGCATGCTCGTTGGACTGGTCATTGTTGCAGTTGCCTCAGTTGCCGCAGAGCCTGCCCCTGCTCCGGTGCTTATCAAATTCATTTAAATGAAAAGTGAAAGGAAAATGGTTATTGCCACTAAGCTCTTATGACTGCCGCGCCGAGTGTGTCAGCCAGAAATTTGTCGCAACTACCCGACTGTACTCGATCATCTGGGCAATCCAACCTTCACTGTCAGGGTTTCTTATGGCCGATGCAACGCACTTCCGCACACCTGTGTGGCAGAAGAACCCAAAGACATTTTCGACTAATCTCGCAGAAAAAGCTGCCTCGCAATAGGTTTCGGTTTATTATTTACTTGGATCAGCAGTTTTGTTTGGATCAGCGTAGCGAGTGGCGTGTCTAATAGATACGAGTACCTTGACCCGCGGGAGTCTGTGTCAAAAGCAAACTCCACCAGTCGAACGGTAAACTGTGCGGCAAGCCCCGAGATGAGCCGCAATCCACTGAAGCAGAAACAGCTAACTGTATGTAAATTTTGGCTCTCGGCTATCGCCTATCCACTCACTGTAAGTGCTTCCTTCGATTTTGATGATGTTTCGCCAAATTTATGGTTTGTTGCCTTTGCAATTTGTTACTGCCGCCGACCGCCGACCACCAACCACCGACCACCGCCCACCGTTTTGTTTTCTCTTGTTTTCTTCGTGGATGAGGGATAGTCCGTGACCTTCGCAGGCACAAGAAGGCACAAGAGGAGGCGGGCCCGTCTTCAGTCTTCGGTCTAGTCGGCAGGCTGATCTTTCGTCGCGGTCAAGGCAAGCAGCAAGTTGGTATGTCGATGGATACACGCTTGATTATTCGGCGGGGGTTTTCTCCCGAAGTCGTGTCCTAAGCTGTGTTGCAATTCTGGTCACATGAACATGATCCATGATCCATTGATCTGTAACTCTGAGAGACTTCATGTAGTACACAGCTAAAAACAATGCTATCGCAGCTGATCGCCCTCCCGCAACTTGCAACATCAAAATCAGTTTCTCATTTTTGGATCCAATCACGCGTCACACTCAGGCGGCTTTCCAATCCCATTCCTAGCCCAAGACTGTGCTCTAACTGGGCGTCTGATTCCTATTCCCATTCCCATTCCTTGTATTGCGGTCTCATTGCGAATGCGACACACGACAAATACAGCATATAAATCGAATGACTATTGCCGTCCGTTCAGGTTGGAGTTGCAAGCGAAAGTGATCGATTTTGAAGTGGGCGTGGCTGCAGCGAGCCTTGCGCCACCACAATTTTGTCGCCGTGGTTTCGCTTTTAGACTAGTTAGTCTGGTCTAGTTGCTGCCACTAGCAAAAAGATCTGAGATACCAGCACACGAGCAGCCTGTCTGCTGTCTGTCGGGTGGTTATGCAACATTCTCGGTTTGACCCACTTTCCCAGCTATGTTTCTGTGCTTTTTGTCGCCACTGCTGGGCAGCGTCAGCATTCACTTTTGGGCCACTCAAATGCAAATGTGGTTTATGGCTGACGGCGAGGAATGTCATTCGGAGGGAGGGTCTTAGACTCCCTAGAACAGCCAGAAAACTGCGAAAGCCTGTGTTCCAGACCCGAACCCAGAAACGACTGCCATATTTCGACCGAATTTGAAAGTTGGCTGCCAATTAACATTTTGAAAAGCTGCCCAGTGGATAAAATCGTGTGCCACAAGTGTCATATTGCCAGTCATAACGAGAGTGGTTTTGCGCTGCGTGCCTCGCAAGCCAACTTCGCATGGACAGGTGGCTTAGACGAGCGACCATATGCTCCACTCGACCAGTACATTCTGGGGCGCACCACTTTCGAATTGGTTCACAGGATCACGTAGAGTTGGGCCACTAGCTGGAGCAGGCCGAATAATCGACTTTGGCGAGAAAGAGATCATTAGGAGGTGATAAACCAAAATCGAATCGGGCACACAAGACCCAAAAACCCCACAGCCTACCAGCCCGCAAGTGGGCAAAGAAAGTATGTGCTGCAATTGGAGCATTCTCCCCCAAAAATAGTCGAGAGGAAAAGCGGTCGATTGTTGCCAACACAAAGCCAGTAAGTCCACTAAGCCAGTCGATAGGCACGTTGCATAATAGCCGAAAAGCGCTTTAGGCCGCAGCTCTACTTAGTCTTTGAATGTGGGCCCCAGCCACGACGAAAAGGAAAGCAATGAGGCAAGAGCCAGAGCCTGAGTAAGTGCTGGATATTTCCTGTTTTGTGGTACACTCGAAAATGGGTTCACTACGCCGTCGCTGCTCATGGCGATTATTTCATTTTTATTTTGTATGCCATCTCTGAATGCGACTGCCAACCTGGAACCAAGTCCCCTAAATCTGTCATGCCGCCGAGCGTTGAAATCGAAATTGGTTAATTTCGATGACACGGCGCGATGCGGTCTGCTCCGCTCCGCTAAGTGATGCTTTCATCGGTTTCTGATGGATAGTCTGTCCCCAGGCTCTTCGCAGAAGCTCATCAGCTTCCTCAGAAGAAAAAGTGTTGCAATTCGCTTTATCGGATATCTTTTAGAGGTCCCGCACTTGTTATTCTCCATATGAAAATGTTTTTTTTTGTTCAAGGAGGTTCGACCTTATATATAGAGGAGGCACATATGTATCATCCATGGATTAAATTTGAACAATCTACAAATGCCGCCAGGCGACAAGGCCCTGTGAAGACATTCAACTTAAAACACATTGGTTCAAGTTGTCTAATCGAATTCGTATAAAATAGTATAATGGATTTCAATCTGCATTTATTACCGCCCAAAGAATACGATCAGACTTGCATTACTTTCTAAAGTGACAGACACACACGGTATTTCGTAATACCCCAAGACAGCTCAATCTCCTTACTGCTCGACCCAACTCGTGGCTAATTATTTATGGCTCGTTGGAGTAAAAATTTACGACCAGCTGGTAGCAGCAGTTTAGAAACGCACTGCTTTAACAGTTCGAGCACGTGCCGGCGGAAGACTGGACGGTGGGGGCTCTTTCCCCATCCCACAGTCCGTAGCCGGAAAGTGCAGCTGGGGTCGCAGACTTTTCCTTTAAAAAGAAAGAGCTTGTCTGAAACTGAAACCGAAGCCGATGCTCCTGCTAGTTAGTTTCCTTCGCGTGTGAAATTGTGAACGCAAGGCGAATGGAATCAGCAGGGAAGCCTGGACTCGTAGTCGTGGTCAGCTGAGCCGGGTTTCGTAATGAAAAGAAAACTAATCGAACGAATGCAACAATTGGGGCGGCTGTCTTTGCCGCCCCTTCGAGGCTTGGCGCCACGCCCCCTCCCTTTCATTGATTTGGGCAGTCGATTGAAAACGAAAACAAACGAAAGTGCGCCCCAGAGCCGGGCCATGATTTATATTTCCGTCTCTCGGGCGAGCGTGCGTTTAATTGCGGACCGCACCCAGCGAATCGAAAGACTGAGGCAACAAACTTGCCTCGGTCAGTCGCGTTTAATTAAAAGTTCAAACGCGAGGCACGCGAAATCGAAATTGAGCCATCCACTGAACATGCCAAAAGAAATTTATTTTTCGACCACTTAATTAAAACCAAAGGGCCCCCAAGAAGGGGCAAGCGAGTCATGGTGTCGAAACTGGCCAAGAGACCCTATTCTTTTTGGCCGCTTTTGTGCAGAAACCCGATGTGGTAAAGTGGCTCATTACGGTGGACATAAATCAGATCCATGCGGCTGCCAAACGAGGTGGCAATTAGTGCAATGTTTCGCGCCATTTGTCTAAATTTGGCCATGCTATTGGCGGTTGCCAATTTTATGGCCTCAAATAAGTCGGAGGCAGTGTTGAAATGCCGCCTAGGCTGGCCAGGTCTGGCTGCTTCGGTGACGCATCGCCGGCGCAGCTCGGGCCTAGGCCCGGGAACGCCTCATCAGCACATCGTTAAGAGTTAGTTTTAAGGCTTTAGATATTAGAGCAGCTTCGCTTTGCATAAATTAGCGCCTTGCGATCGGAAGCGCTTAATCAATGCCACCATTCGGGTGACACACGGTCTAATCTCTTGGCGAGTCATCGCCAGAAATCACAGCTAAGACATCCCAGCCGTTAAGGGTCACTTATAAATATTCATCGCCTAGCGATACGACACTTTTATTGACTTTAAATGCCCAGCACCGCTCGATAGCCCATTCAATAAATTGATAATAAAATGCCCCACGCTGATCTCCGGAGAGTTGTCCAAACACGATGCTTGTTTATCCGAGTGCCGTGTTTTATGGTCGCTTCCGACTGGCACGAAAGTCAAGTTGCTCATCAAGCCACGTTTTATGGCCGAGAAGTTGTTGGTTGAGTGCACTTTGGGCACACCGTCAGTGGAAAAGGCCACGAGCTGAGAGGCTAAGGGGTCGTAAAGCTCTCGGCACGCTTCCGAATTTACATCTCTTCGGTGGCTGGCTCTGCCGCTGCTTTAGGCCATGGAAGTGGGGTTGAGTGGTGCTCTTCGGAGGCCTAAGAGTACGGGAGAATGACATTCTTTTCTGTCGACAATAGTCCGGCATTCGATCGCCCCAACAAGTGGGGCTAACTGCGAAAAAAGCCAATGCAAACAACGAACAAGCGCCAAAGAAAACCAATCAGGCTTATGGTCGAATTACTACGGATTGCATAACTGCAAGTCGAGCCCCAGCTAGGCTTTGCACTGAGAAAAATTATTCAGACTTGCTAATGGTCTGCTTTCAATGGGGCTTAAACAAACGCGCCCGAATTCTCCCTGTGTACCCTCCAAGCTCTGGCTTTTTAGCTCCGCTTGTAACTGCTTAGTGGAGCAGAAAGTACGATTGCATAGCTCCCGCGGCGGCGACACAAACGCAATAACAAGCGGCCAACAAAACTCCAGCAATAATGGCCAGCAACAAAGGCTGCAAATGCAAACAGCCAAGTGCGGGGGCAGTCCGTCCAGTGGCTAATACAAATGTCATCCGTACGGATGGCAGACCCGGGCACTCCGGCATGGCCAATTGCCGCTGGCACGTGATTTGCTTTCGTTGCGAGCCAGCCGCACGTCGTATATCAGTCGCAGTCTCAGTCGGTCAATGTAGCTCTGGCGGCTCGAAAAGTCTGCGACGTTTTTGCGCGTTAATTACACAATTTGTGGAGCGTGCCGGCTGCACTGCATGCTAAGTGGGCGGGCAGGGGGCTGGATGGGGGAGGGACGCCCTCGCAGAGCCTTGACACTGTTTCTGCTCAACTACGTGAAAGTCTTAGGAATTCAGTCCTATGATTACTTCAGTCGACTCCTTTCTCCCCCATCATTGTAGGTAAATACTGGAGCACAGTGGGGAGACGTGTACCTTGAATTAGCGATTCATCTACGCCCAATCACAATAGTTGCTGTGCAGATTTTAACTGCTTCATTGCAAAAGTGAATGGAACGAGCGGGATCATCAAACAGGCTAAGACAACGGGCCCCACGAGTAGCACGAGTCCGGTCAAAGGTGCATCATAATGGGCTATTATTGTAGGCGGATGTCATACACTCTGTTAAAAGGGGGCGATAATATTTTATATATTTAAAATTTTCTCTTCAAGGGTCTTAGACTCAGACCAAAAACTAGAGACCCGAAAACATTCTAAGCCGACTTCCAGCCTACCAAATATGAATGCTCGGCCCAACCCAGCTCTTATGCAACTTAAACGCTCGAACCGACCGGGGGCTGGGACTAGTTAATTTATTGGGTATCGTCATGTAATAAAACAGATAGGCAGCCAGCAACGAATTATTGCAATCCGCCATCCGGAGTACGGAGTCGCCTTGGAACCGCCGTACTTGGCGTTGTTTGCGCAGCATTTAAGCTGCAATAACTTTGATTGCAAAGAATTGATTTCAATTGAATTCAAATTGAGCCCCAATTGTTCGGAGTAATCAGTTTTCGGTATTTGTGTTTAGTTGGGCTTTGTTGCCTCGAATTTGGGCTCGCTGCCGACTTCCCCGACCACACTATACTATATTGGTTCGAGCCGAGCTCGTTCTGCTTTGAGGTCAGCTCTTATTTGGGTGCAGTTACCTTTCCGAAGCATAAACCGGGCTTATAACGGCACGTTTTTATAATTAAAAACTTTTTTATCCGCAAATTGTCGCCACTTGATGGCTGATTCAGCGAAAACTCGGTGCTTTGGCTCTTTTGGATGCTGGCGAGGTACGTTATGGCCATAAACTTCGGGTGTTATGCAACCACACATGGCTCGTTCTTTCTCCTTTCCGTGGTCCGGAGTTGCTCAATTAACATTCCGGACCCGTGCGACACAAATAACACACTCGAGGGGAATAAACTCCAAGTGATTATTAAACTTTAAGTGCTAAGAAAGGAGCACAGTGTCTTAAACGGCATAACAGTACTTACAGTCTTAATAATTTGGATCAAGAATCACGATCCTTCAATCCTTTAAGGTGAGACATTTCCGCCATCTTTATAGACAGTTAAGGTATTTATATTTTTAGTTGTTGAGCGTTTATGGCCACTTTTATTGAGCCAGTAAGTTTTATGGCCAGTCAGTGGCATTTAGCTTGAAAAGCTCGAGAAGGTCAAGCGAAGTAATAACAATCGGCAAAAAGTCTGCGGCTCAGCTGCTCACATCTTTGCGAGGGAAA
Organism: Drosophila monieri; assembly: GCA_035047585.1. Classification (NCBI taxonomy): domain Eukaryota; kingdom Metazoa; phylum Arthropoda; class Insecta; order Diptera; family Drosophilidae; genus Drosophila; species Drosophila monieri. The sequence goes on along the minus strand of JAWNPJ010000079.1, from coordinate 2,117,033 downwards.
TCTATTAAAAGAGCAAACAAAACCGTGACAGCTGCTGCACCTTGTGCCCCCATCCACATGCTCTGTGCAGCATCCAATCAAGATGTTGCAACCACAACCAGCTAGACAGGTGCAACTTGCAAAGGGCAGAAATGTTTACGTTTAAGTTCAACCGAAATGATCCAAGTTCAAGTTTAGAAATCCTAAATACCTCCAAATGGAATCAATTAGTTCATCCTTTTCATTTCTCTCTTTCAGGATACACAGAGGCCCAGAGCAAACGCTCCTCCCGCGTCACCAGCTCCCGCAGTTTCGGCACCAACGTGAAATCCTCCAGCTCCAATGGCCTTAGCTTCGATTGTCCCGAGGAGTTCGGCTACTACCCCCATCCCACGGACTGCACCCAGTACTACGTGTGCGTTTTCGGCGGAGCCCTGCTGGAGAGCTGCACCGGGGGACTCATGTACTCGCACGAGCTGCAGACCTGCGACTGGCCTCGCAACGTGGGCTGCGAACTGGTGGACACATCCTCCGCTCCGGACCGCAGTCCGACACGTAGCCAGGCCCAGCAGCAGCAGCAGCACGTGCCCAGCCGAGTGCGCTTCGGAGCAGCCTTCAGCAGCCCGGGTGCCGGTGCATCGAAGGCGCCCACTGTAGCGCCGCAGTACCACCGATCCCCGCCGCAGGTGATCCAGGCCCAGGTGCAGCATATCCCGCCGCCACCAGAGCTGCGTGTGCCGCCGAATCCGGTGGTCACGTCCCGCGGTCAGCCAAAGCCTCTGCTCGACTCCCAGGAAGACATAGCAAAGGTGAGTATTTTGGGAAGATCATGCTCCTAAGCCGATTGGAGCAAGTGCTTTCATCAAGTGGGTTGTGCTCTTTGGAAACCTGTCTGTACCGGAGAAATATTTATGAGATAACATCATGAATAATTTTCTAAATTAAAAACAAAGAATCCCATTTCTGGTTTTTTACATATTTTTTAAAATTATCATGACACCATTGAGCCCTTAATTAAAATGAAATCGAACAACAATGGCATGATTATAATACCAAACTGGTTCTACACAGAATGCATGACAAACGTCTTTAATCATTTTTAGGCTTAAACATAAAGTTCTCCCCATTAATGAGCCAAAGCCCGTATACTCTACAAATTTTTATTCGAAACATTGCATTATATTATGCTTATATATTTTTGTTTCCATCCGATTCTTTCGTGGAGAGCCTTAAACGATTTCTACATCGATTCTCCACCAATCTGCATCAAAACCCCAAAGCAAAAATATTTTTCGATTTTCTGTCATTTTTACCCACCGGACTCCTTGGAAAGTGGGGAATGTAAGGGGAGCACTCATATGGCTCACTGCGATGTCTATATCTTCGCCAGTTCTCATCCGATCCTTGAGCGGAGTACCTTAAACGATTTCTGAATCGATTCTCCATCAATCTGCATCAAAACCCTAAAGCAAAAATATTTTTCGATTTTCTGTCATTTTTACCAACCGGACTCCTTGGAAAGTGGGGAATGTAAGGGGAGCACTCATATGGCTCACTGCGATGTCTATATCTTCGCCAGTTCTCATCCGATCCTTGAGCGGAGTACCTTACACGATTTCTGAATCGATTCTCCATCAATCTGCATCAATACCCTAAAGCAAAAATATTTTTCGATTTTCTGTCATTTTTACCCACCGGACTCCTTGGAAAGTGGGGAATGTAAGGGGAGCACTCATATGGCTCACCACGATGTCTATATCTTTGCCGGTTTTCGTCCGATCCTTGAGCGGAGTACCTTAAACGATTTCTGAATCGATTCTCCATCAATCTGCATCAAAACCCTAAAGCAAAAATATTTTTCGATTTTCTGTCATTTTTTTCCACCGGACTCCTTGGAAAGTGGGGAATGTATGGGGAGCACTCATATGGCTCACTGCGATGTCTATATCTTCGCCAGTTCTCATCCAATCCTTGAGCGGAGTACCTTAAACGATTTCTGAATCGATTCTCCATCAATCTGCATCAAAACCCTAAAGCAAAAATATTTTTCGATTTTCTGTCATTTTTACCCACCGGACTCCTTGGAAAGAGGGGAATGTAAGGGGAGCACTCATATGGCTCACTGCGATGTCTATATCTTCGCCAGTTCTCATCCAATCCTTGAGCGGAGTACCTTAAACGATTTCTGAATCGATTCTCCATCAATCTGCATCAAAACCCCAAAGCAAAAATATTTTTCGATTTTCCTTCATTTTTTTCCACCGGACTCCTTGGAAAGTGGGGAATGTAAGCGGAGCACTCATATGGCTCACTGCGATGTCTATATCTTTACCAGTTCTCATCCGATCCTTAAGTGGAATGGCTTTTCGGATTATTCTATTCCCAACGGATTATCAAGTTTTGAATCTGAATTATAATAATATCGATAACCTCCATGTAGCTATACGCCGAAGCCCAGGAGACGCTGCCGCCCGTCGAGGAGGAGGAGTCTGATCGACAGCAGCGCGTGTACCGCGGCCAGCCCAGTACCGTTAGCCAGGTGCAGCGGGACCGCGATGGAATCATCCACCAGGCGAGCATTAATGCCATCCCGCAGGCCGGCAAGATCGGATCGTACGCGTTCGGAACGGCCTACAGGTAAGCCCGCAGGACATCATCCCGCTTCTTGCTCTTGCTCGTAGAACTCATCCTTCGTGCTTCTCAATTGATGCCACTACTCTCTTTACTGATCTCCAAATTCTACGCCACTCTCATCGTATTACATGCTCTCTTCTCTCATACAATGCATACTGCACTATCTTTAAATCTTGCTCCAAATCGACACCGACACCTCGAACACCGAACTCTAAAACGACCTCGAACTTCGAACTATACGACTGCTCCGCCAAACCTGTACGAAAACAGCGAAAGCTTGGACAAAGACAGGACACTCGAAGACGAACTGGCACACAACCGACTCGATGGTGAAGACCAGGGTCGCCTGCGCAAGCGCCGCGATTTGGGCGACCAGGTCACCGAAAGTGTGACTCCTGAAAACGAGACTCCCAACGACTCCAACACATCCAGCGAAGTCCAGGAACCCGAGGGCCCTACCACTCCTCCGATCAGTGGAGATACCTCCAATAGCTCCAACAACTCCCAGGAACACTTTGACGAGGCGGCTCCAGCCGTGACATCGCCCATGAAATACTCCTCAAAGATCAGTCAGCCCAAGAACCTGGCTTCTATGGAGTTCGATTACCAGCAGGTCACCGATGACGAGATGGAATCGGTGGAGGAGGGCACAGGAACTGAGGAGGATGCGGCAACCGGCGAGTCCAAACGACGTCCCCGCCAGCTGCGACCTATCGGGCAGCGCTCCTCCAAGTGGCCGGGGCAGAACTACCGTGCTATTGACGCTCCTCCGCCACCCCAGAACTATCAGCAGCAACAGTCTGGATACGCCTTCGGAAACTACAACCCCTACCTGACGCCGCCTAATCCTGCCAGCGCCCACACCCATACCCAGGCGCCCTACGGGAACCACAATTACAACCAGATCAGCCCTGGCTATCAGGCGTATCTCCACCAGGCACAGCAAGTGGCCCCCGCCGGACCGCTGCCCCAGCAGAAGGCGAAGGTCGTCTACACGGGCTACAACCTCTCACTGCCCCCGCCGCCGGTGGAGGATGACTTCCGACCCATTGCCGGAAACTACTATGGAGCGGGGGCCGCGGCAGGACCCACATCCAACACTCCCAGGCCTCAGCACTCGGGTCCGGGTGACCTGCTTCCCTACCTCATCCAGCAGCTGAAGGAGTTGAAGGAGCGGCGAAAGCAGTTGCAAACGGAGAACTTTTCCTACTTCCACCTGGACAACCAGCCAGTGACCCAGACATCCTCCACGTCACTTCCGGCCGCCCCCACCACGGCGCAAGCCCCGTTCTCGTACTACTCACAGGTGGATCCTTTGAAGCACTCCCAGCAGCAGGTTACTCCCAACGGCCAGTACAGCACCATGGGCGGGTTCTACAATAACCAACAGGTCTCGAGTTATCCGGGAAAGCTGGTCTCCCAGTACAGCATAGGAACGGACGCCGAGGGGCAGAGGAGCACGACGGAGAGCAGCTATTTCCAGTACAACGTCGTGGCCAACCAGAAGATGAAGGGCGTGTTTAGCTCGGAGCGGCCCAACCAGATAGGGCACTCGGCCGTCAAGTTGCGACCGCCCGTGACCCCGGTGCACGTAGTCTCTGCTCCCAACCTGGCCTTCAACCGGCACAACAGCCTGCAACAGGTGCCCTTCCGGGACTTCTCGCACCTGCCAGTGGGAATCAGCTACGCCAGCAACAGCACCCTGCCGGAGTCGTACCAGACCTTCACCAAGTCGATCAGCACCACGGAGGCGCCCAGCACCACCGCCAAGTCGAAGCTCACCAACTTCCAATTCAACGTGCACGAGTTCATGGCCAATCTGAAGAACAGCGACCTGGCCAGCGTCAATCCGGCTCTGAATCCCCTGATTAAGTACTTTAAGCAGGTCAGCAGTGATGGCCCTGCAAGTGGAAACGGAAGTCTCCGCAACACCCTAGTCCAGGTTCCCAGCTCCACCAGTCAGGTTCCTCCGACGACTGCCAGCTCGCCGCCCACACAGAAGCCTCGAATTAGGACCAAACCGACCACGCCCGCGGCGACTCCTCCGACGACCACGACGAGGGCCCTCAAAGGCTACGAGAGCTTTATCAAGGGCATTCAAAAGCAGCTGAGCAAGCAGACCAGCTCCACCCAGACTCCTGCTCCGACCCCGCCGCCCACTACTCCACAACTAACATCCACAACGACCCACGAGAGCGTGGACTACTACGACGAGGACTACGAGGAGGACGAGGAAGACATTCTGCCGCCCTCGCAAATGCCGCCGTACATGCCCATGTCGGAGACCATGGCCCCGCCACGCCCGCAAATGGTCACCGAGTCGCCGGTCAAGCTACGCCCACCTAACTTCCAGACAGGGTTCCTGGAAGCCACCACCACTCGACGTCCATTCCCAAACTTTTCGCAACTGAACCAGCCAAGCGTGGAGGCCGGAGTCCCCTCGTTCATCAGCTTCCCCAGCGACATATTCCAGGAGCTGAAGCAGCGGCTGCCCCAGCTCCCAGAGACAAGTCCGCGAGTCACAACCGCCGCTCCTCCACGCAGTACCCGTCCTACGCCCACTACTCCCATCTCGACCACTCCAAGCAGCACCACTCGAGGGCGGTTCACCACGCGACCCCGCTCCAGAGGCCAGCAGAAGTGGATGACCGCGGCGCCGGAGATTGCCGGCAGGAACAAGACTGAAATCGAACCGAACAGCAAACACAGCAGCCTGGGCGGCCTGCAACTGAACTCCATCCACTCCGCAGCCGGTGGGGAGCGACACAGGTAGATATGAGAGACACGCGAGGTGGCTCGCTGCTGGATGAATACTTTGTGCCGCTACACAAGATACAGATACACGAGATACAGCCGATAAATGTACATATACCATATACGACCCGTTACTAAGCGATCCTCCGCGGATCGAACCTGTACAGTTGACTAAACAAAATGTTCTGGACTGGGCAACTCTAACTCTAACTCTAACTCCTAACCAAAATTTAATCTGATCTCTAACTCATCATCCTAACTACTGCTCCCGCCTGTCTCTGCCCATCTGACCTCTGGTATCACTAACTCCTCGTTTAAATGAACTGTGTTCTGATCTCGTTTACCCATTTCTCTCCCCTATTTACAAACATATCTCCATTATCTCCCATTATCTAATTGCTGTAAATAATCTGTGCCACTCACTCGACAACATTTCCATCATCACTCCCAAAAACCAAATCCAACCACGTGTGTGTTGTACAGAGTCGAGTCATCCTCACCGTCATCGCTGGGGGCGCCGCCACCACCCGCTAACATCTTTGTACAGCCCACGCCTCAGGCACAGCCACAGCCACAAGAACTCAGTCGTAACTACTACAATGCATCCATATTTAACCATGGGAGCGGGAGCGGGGGTGGCTACCGGCAGCATCAGCAGCAGCAGGTTCCGCAGCAACAACAACAGCTACAACCGACACCATTCCAACAAGCTCAAGTGCAACAAGCGCCACAACAGCAGCCACCACATCAGCAGCAGCAGGCGCAAGCCCCACCACATCCCTATGACTCATCCTATTATTCTATTTACGACGACGATATCGATTTATACAGGGACATAGAGTACCAGCAGCAGCAGCAGCAGGATCAGCGGGATCAGCAGCAACAGCCCCCTCCCGCCGTGCAGTATCAGCCGGTCGTCCGCCAGCAGCAGACTCAGTCCACCTACCGACCCCTCGAGCTGGCTGCCACGCCCACCCCACCCCAGAAGGCGTCTTATGGCAACCAGCCCACCTTGGTCTACAGCACAGACTACGACGAAGACATCAATGCTCAGGTAAGTAACGAAAGGACATCTTAAAATGCCACCAAACTTAACTTCTCCTCTAATGCCTCTCCGGGCAGATCGAGCAGGATAACGTTTACGATCAACCGACCCGATCACCTCCGAGGTAAGTAACCATAGATCACAATCTCACCGCGTCATAACTCAAGTTGGGGGCATCTTGATCTTGAAACTCATCCACCGACGAGGGTATCACCCACACAGAAACAGTCAGCCTCGCAGAGCAGTCTAACCCCAAAGTGCACCGAAGAATACCCTTCCGTGTTAGACCCCTAGAACCCGGTCGGATTTCCCGTGTAGACCCCGAATAGAGTCCTGTCAGGCACTAGCCACACACAATCCCCACACACACATCAAAATTCACACACTTCTGCCAAAGACCCACCATACATACAATACATTTATCTACCAGGCCGGAGCAAGTTGCTATCCAACGGCTGGCCACGCCCTCCAGCGCCCCATCCTCCACCACTCCAGCTGCCCGCCCGGATATACGCAACTACTACGACACGCTGACCACCCCAGATGGCACTGGCTTCAGTCAGCCCGACTACAGCTACTCCAGCTCGGCGGAGTACGCCTATGGCTCGCCGGAGGACTATGACCAGAGCGAGGCCACTCTGACCCGAACGAAGCCTCGCTCCGAGGCGGACGACTACGACCTCACCGCCAATGTGGTTGGCCCAACCGGAAAGAGTGCCACTGCCGCCCCGACTAGGTCCAAGAACTCAAAGTCCACTCCCGCCATCGTCAGGAGTCCCACAAAGAGTTCCTCCTTCCCCACGACACAAGCCGTTAAGGTCACAAAGCCCACAACCACCACCACCACCACCACAACAACTACAAGTACAACCACACCACCACCATCAACGACAACCACAAAAAGGTATAGGTATTTTGTCAGACCCGTTGCCAAAAAGAGAAATACTTGCAGATAGCTAACTCTAGGCGCCTTAGTTTGTAAGATCTCATAGACCACACTGCCACAAAATACAGTACATACCAAGGTCGGAGCTATGGACTATAGTTATTCGACGAGTTGTGGACTTCATCCATCTATCTACTCTAAGCTAGGACTATCCAAACACAGTTACACCCGCTTAGTTAGCTAGTTCTCTCAAACAGCTTTGCCGAAATCGCTTCGGGCTAGGATCTAGACTATTCTTGTAAGCAATGCATCCTGCCATCGATCTGAAACTCTGCTGACTGTTAGACCCTCTCTCCGTCTCTCGAGTCCCTGTATCGTGATTAAGAACTCGCATCCATTGCATGTCTACTCATAAGATAACCGATAGGTGTCGCGCAATATATGTATGTACTCTACGCATGAGCATGTACCGCCATATCGAACGATAACCCGCTCCCCAACCCATTCAAATTCCGAAATCTGAGAACCAAAAGGCTAGTCAGGAACAGGCCCACCGAACACAGCTAGGATAAGCTACTAACCATATGTGATTACTGATCTAAATACACGTCTCTTCAACAGCTCGAAAGCGCATGCAAATAAACCCCACAAGCCACACGTTCCCCAAAAGTCAAAGACCAAGTCCACCACACCCACACCCGCCACCACAACAGCCTCGCAGGCTCCCAGAAAACCGCCCACCACGACAACACTCCCCAAACTGAATCCCTCCACTTACAGCTCCAACCCCTTTCTCAAATCAAAGCTCCAGAGCCTGGCCCAGTCGCTGGTCAGTCTAGTTTCCCCCAGCCAGTCGTCTCCAAAGAACCTGACCCGATCCCTTCTCCCAGCCACCCATCCTCCACCTACCTCGACCACCCAATGGCCCCTGGGGACCGATAGCGCCGGCAGCAGCCAAGTGGAGCAGGTCGAGACCGTCTTCGACGAGAGCCAGAACGTCCAGGTGCACACTGCCGAGGCGCCCAGCAGCCGCTCCTTCGAAACGAGCACTGCGCCGAGGTTCCTGGACTTTATCAACGCCGCCGCCTACGGTACCAGTCCGCGGGGCAATCTGTTGCATTCGGTGTCGGAGAAGCCCGTAAAGACAGCTCCTAGGGAAGCCCTCTACAGACCCCTTGAAGGAGCATATCCCGCGCCGTCAACGGAGCTCCCGCAACAGCGAAAGCGCATTCAAACCTATATTTTGTCCGACGTAGAGCCCCAAAGCTTCAGAATTCCCGGGAACGAAAGAAAAGCGCCATCCAAGGAGGAACTCATGGAGAGCTCGAGTACATCTCGACCTAATAAGCATCCCATCCAGTACAGCCTGCAGAGTGGGTCGCACGGATTCAGCTTGTTTGTGGAACAGCCTGAAAATAAAACCACAACCAAAACTACTACAACGACCACGACCACGACAACAACTACTACTACAACCACACCCGCCACCACACCGCAAGCTGATTCCTCCGATGATTACGTGGAAATAGTGCCCACAACATATGCCCCTCCTCTCCGCATTTGGCGCAATGGAAGACCCACAATTCAGCAGGGTTTCTACAGGCCCACCACATCGGGTGCAATCACCACAGCTGATTCAAGGACGCCGCCTCCAGCACCATCCGTCTCGTACACCCCGGACAGCGTGGAGTCCAGCAGCACTCTCAGGTCCACAACAGTGCCCAAGGCGCAGATTACTCCGAGCACCGAGAAAATCGTTGGCATGATTCCCAGCTTTACAGCCCGCGCCAGCTTCCTCAAGGAGAGTCTCAACCGGGTGACTCCCAACCCGGCAACGCGATTCGTTTCGCCGTACAAGAGCCTGGAGAACCTGCTCCAGGAGGAGCGCCAGCACCAGCACAACCTGCGGACCACCTCGAGACCCAGATACACGAACGCCCCCGCCTCGCCACCCTTCCTGCAGTCGACACCAAAGCCTCCGAAGAGTCTCTTCCTCACTCCGACGTCGAGGAACACCAGCCAGGATGTGCTGGCCACCATGGCTGCCGGCAATGCTCGAAACTTCAGTGTCAGCGATGCCATTCTTAGTACATTTAGCCCGCAAAGACCAGCACCCACCTTGCTCCGAACAACCACTAGCACCACCACGAGCACCACCACCACGGAGCCTCCTCCTCCAACGGTGCCCACAACCACGATCCCAACTACCGTTTCCTCGGTAGTTGCCTCTTCGCCCCTACGCATCTCCCAGTCGCCAGGACGGCCCCGCGGTCGCTCCCGCTACACGGTGCCCACTTCGAACAGCCTCGGCGATGTGGCGGACGAGCCCACGACCTACGCCCCTAAGCTGAGGCTGACCAGTGGCTACGAACCGAGCCCTTATCTAAAGCGGAAGCCACAGCGCATCCGAGTGTTCAGAGAGCCGACAGCTAAGCCGCAGGAGAAGTACGAGGTCTACAAGGCCGCCCTCCAGGCCAAGGACTCCGGCTACGACCAATTCACAGCCAAGTCACTGAAGCGTAAACCCATCGAGAACGAGGCCAGCCTGCCGGACGAACCTCGGGCCGAGGCCCTGATCAGCCACCAGCCACCGCTGGAGGCCAGGCAGCAGAACAGCCTCGAAGAAACCGTCAGCTCCACGGAGCACGTGGTGGCTATCACGGAACGGCCCACGGTCAAATTCCTCTACTCGAACAAGTACCGCCAACAGACTGCGGAGCGAACGCTGGCGGAGAGTCTGCAGAACGCAGGATACATTTCCAGGGCGCAGAAGTTCCGGTCGGCCAATGTGCTGGAGCAATTGAAACAGTTCCTGGCCGGCAGCGACAGCTCCAGTACCAGCGACGAGAGCGGCACGTCCCACTTCGTGGACGAGTATTCGGTGCCGGAGATAAACGCGGCCGTGAATGAGATCAAGCAACTTTATCCGACCACGGAGCAGACCACACTGCGCTCCACCACCCTGCCCATCGCCGCCCCTCGATCCACCGCCGTAACCAGCTCCCCAAGAACCTCCTCCTCCCCACCCTCTACCGCTCCCACCTCCACCAGCACTGTACGAACCACAACAGGCACCCCCGAACTAAGTACGGCCAGAACCCCCCCGATAGCCTCTCCAGCTCATCCAACTCCCCTGAATCCGCCCACCCCCGCCTCAGCCACCGCCACCGCCACTGCCACACCCCCCGTCACGTTTGCACTGCCCACTGCCCGCGCTTCGAGGGTTAACAATGTCATTAAGTCGTCGATCGCCGCCGTCCAATCCGGCGTGGGCGCTAGCCCCCCCTCCCCGGCGGGCTTCCAGCCGCAGCAGGGGCTGGCGGCGGGTAAAGGGAAGGTGCCCAAGTTCCAATTCGGCTTCGACCCCAGCATTAGCAAGCACTCGTCGAGCAGCATCAGCAATCCTGCCGCAGCCGCAGCCACGTCCTCCGCCTCAGTGAAGTGCTCAGATAGCACACTGAACGCCAAATGCAACGAGATCCCGTCAAGGTACAGCCCAACACCCACCCACGCCCAGATCAATTGATCGCTCGCTCTCCGTCTGTATTATCCTTCTATTAGAATCACCGTAATTCGTTCGAACACACCCAACAACCATATAGCCTCCCACTCAACACCGTACCGTACTGAAAGTACTGTTCTCCAGCTTCTCTAGTTCCTACTCTCTAGTCTCATCCACCCTCATTCCACCCACTTCTAATACCCGTACTTACGACACCCATACTGGTGATGTGGGCTCTAGTGGCTGCCACAGTAGGGGCAGGCCAGAGTCCTGTCCTCGTCGCCAAGGAGTGAGACATACTAGTCGCTACTAAATTCAAGCTGCTGTGTAAAATGTTGCAATAATCAGTAGATAGTCCTAGATGTTAGAAGGTGTACGCATTGAAATTCCGATATCTGATCACGTAATCGTACCGGTGGTGGCCAGCTCAAGTTCACAAGTAGTGATGTATTCCCCACTGATCTTTTTCGTTTCTTATTTCTATTTCTTTACTCTTATTTTTATTCGTTTTCATTTGCCGTAATTGGATAGAATTGTGAGAACTAAGAGGTCGAAGTGCAAATTCTTTAATAAAAAGATCCCTTGAGTCGAAATTGTATATTAGTCTTAAGACTCACTGACCGATTGACTGACTGACCTTTGACCTGCAATCGTAGAATTATTATTCGCACATTTTACAGAGAGTAAGTTTAGTAGTTCCTAGAGTGTCACTTGAACGATTTCCCCGAACAACTCGGAGCAACACTGTATTTAAGACCTGAAGGCGTCAATTTCGTCACGAATATAAATTATTTCCTTCCTTTCCCAGTGTCCCTGCGCTCTCCACTCAAATCTCTACACTTTTGTCTCTTCTCAGCCTAAATAAACGAAACACTCCCACACGTGACACATAAGTATGCTACAAAACTTTTTGGTTCTCACTGTTGAAAATATTTACGAAAATTGGCCGATTAAATTTCGTTTGTTCTGCGTATGCTGGTGGCGGTTAACTTGGTTAAGGATAGCGATAAGATCACATTCACATCTGTTCTTCGAACTCTAATCGTGGTGTTGTGGGTGAAGGCCTCATTCTGCATCTGTATCTTTGTTTGTAGCACAAACTAGTTCTCCGTGCCTCCTGTATTGTGTCGCTTAACTGACACCCCAGAGCGTAATTGCATAAAATCTAGAAAACTAAACCCCTTATCCCCCACAATGTATCCAGAAACAACAATAGAAACCGCGGCAGTGCCATTTACACCAACCAGGACCGGGATGTCGTCTCGACCCCGAACCGTGGCACTCATCCGCCGTAAGTATTCAGATCTGCGGTTTAGTATCTTCACTTATGCCTCCGATCTAGACGCACCCGCCCCACGCTGAAGCCCTCTGGTACCATCGTCTCAAAGGCCCAGGAGTTCGTGGACATCTACCGCTACCCGCCCACCCGACCGGACCCCATCTACCCGCAGCCCACACCCGACAAGACAGCCGCCAAGTGCCGCAAGGATGTGTGCCTGCTGCCTGACTGCTACTGCGGTGGCAAGGACATTCCAGGTGAGTACCCATCCGGCTATCCGGTTAGGCAGACTCAGTTCTAGGCAGGTTACACAGTAAACACAAAACAAAAACATACATAGGCGGCTTGAGTGTCACAGAGACGCCGCAAATCGTACTGATGACGTTCGATGACGCCATAAACTCCATCAACATCGATCTCTACGACGAGCTCTTCAACAACAAGACCCGCAGCAACCCCAACGGCTGTCCCTGGCGGGGAACCTTCTACTTGTCCCACGAGTGGACGGACTACGGCATGGTGCAAGACATGTACTCGGTCGGTCACGAAATGGCCTCCCACACCGTTTCGTAAGTTGCGTTGGTCTCCGTTTTGCATCGGCCAGGATCACATTCCCTCGAAGAATCGTCTCTCAGTTCTATCTCGCTTTTCTCTGGTTACAAGCCTATCTTTCCAATCCACTACATTTTCCGCTTCCATATTCTCTTCCATATTCACTCCATCCGCATTGCTAGGCGAACTGCCCGTTGAAAGCATCCCCCAAATCGTCCTCCTAACCTTCGACGACTCCGTGAACGATCTGAACAAGCAGTTGTACACGGATCTGTTCGAGAAGGGCCGCGTCAACCCCAATGGCTGTCCGATCACGGCCACCTTCTACGTGTCCCACGAGTGGACCGACTACAGCCAAGTGCAGAACTTATACGCCGATGGACACGAGATGGCCTCCCACACAGTTTCGTAAGTAGCTGCCACTGGATCCTGGATCTCCAGATAACACTCCAGACTGACACAAAGACAACCCCGTAGCGGAAGTACCCGAAACACAGTAGCAAAGAAAGCATCTGCCCACAGCACCAAACATACATTCCCAAGACTAAAACACCATCCTAAATTAACAATCCACCTGACATTATTCCAAAAACCAAACTCTAATCCTTATTTCGCCAAAATCACAGTCACAGCTTCGGCGAGCAGTTCTCCCAGAAGAAATGGACTCGGGAAATTGCCGGACAGCGGGAGATCCTGGCTGCCTACGGCGGAGTGAAGCTGTCGGATGTGCGAGGCATGCGAGCGCCCTTCCTCTCGGTGGGCGGCAACAAGATGTACAAAATGCTATACGACTCCAACTTCACCTACGACTCCTCCATGCCGGTCTACGAGAACCGGCCGCCCTCCTGGCCCTACACCCTGGACTACAAGATCTTCCACGACTGCATGATTCCGCCCTGCCCGACCCGATCCTACCCGGGTGTCTGGCAAGTGCCAATGGTCATGTGGCAGGACCTCAACGGGGGCCGCTGCTCCATGGGCGACGCCTGCTCGAACCCCAGCGATGCGGAGGGTGTGACCAAGATGATAATGAAGAACTTTGAGCGGCACTACACCACTAACAGGTGGGTCTCAACCGTTATCCTTAGTCCTTCAAGGGTTAGTTATAATTCGATTTCCAATTCGAATTCCACAGGGCACCCTTCGGGCTGTTCTACCACGCTGCCTGGTTTACGCAGCCGCACCACAAGGAGGGCTTCATCAAGTTCCTCGACGCCATCAACGCCATGCCAGATGTGTGGATCGTGACGAACTGGCAGGCCTTGCAGTGGGTACGGGATCCCACGCCCATCTCTCGCATGAACTCCTTCCAGCCCTTCCAGTGTGACTACTCGGTGAGCCTAGACAAAGTCAAATCAAGTCCTAGTCTAATCTAATCCCATTGCATCCAGGATCGGCCCAAGCGCTGCAACAACCCCAAGGTGTGCAACCTGTGGCACAAGTCCGGCGTCCGCTATATGAAGACGTGTCAGCCCTGCCCCGACATCTACCCCTGGACCGGCAAGTCAGGCATCCGGTCGTCGCGCATCGACAACGAGGTGGAGGAGCCCGCTCCGTAGACTGTAAGGCGTCAGTCCCCGCCAGTCTCGCATTGACCGTGGATCTGGAGCTCGGGCAGTCGGGAACACGCTGCCATCTCCCAGATACCGAAAAGATAGGGCCCTTTTCATCAGAGCTCAAAATACGGAATTCACTCGATAAATTTTTTCATCTACTCTTAGTACTCTAATTTAGTAGCTAATTTCTTTAAAAGGACATCGACAACAACGATCATAGTTAATTTTTTTGGAGCATGATACTAAAAATTATTTATTCCTTCGTACACATCATACTCGATACCTATATATCTATATGCCTATATGTCTGTATATTCCTATAGATTGCCACTTATACGGATATCCTGTAGTTGTTGCGCACGCAATCCCCACAGAGCCCTTGTACACGTAGAGCAATTAGGCGTAAGGCACTAGACTAATAAGCACTAAGAATAATAAATGCAGTCCTTCGATATCTTAGTAGAATGCTCGACAGGATTTGGAGGCGACGGGCGCATTAGAGATAGGCTAACATATATATTTTCGTTTAATTTGTGATAAAGAGTTGCAGCAGAATTTACGTACTATGAGGCATGCACAGGCCTTTTTGAAAAAAAAAAAAAACCAACTAACCCGTTTCCACATGTATAGTTCTTTCACAACAGCCGCCCCAAGGGTTTCTTTGATTCTGCATTGGGTGCATGGAATAGTTTAGTTTCTGGGCTCAGTCCAACCTCCCCAACTTCTGATACAACCTTCATGTAACGTTTTAAAGCTACCCTTTTCCGAGTTCCAAGTCCTTATCGAGGGACATCCGAAAAAAAGTCAATGAGCGCGGATCAGAAGCGAATATAATTAGAGGAATCGATTGCCAATACTTAGCCGTTCTTCAGAAACAAGAGCCGATAGTTCAGTTCATTGAGATAAATCTAGGTTAGCACATAAGGTATCAATATGCGAAAGTATTAAGGGGATCCACATGCAATATAATTAGACATATCTGCATCTACTATAAGGACATACCAAGTAGGAGCTTTGCCTTTAACAGCACGGCGCAATGTAAGAGCCTTCTGACAAAACGAGTGAATTAAGTATTTTGTGCTACCGATTGTAAAAAGTAATACCTATGTGTATGAATGTACGTATGTTTGTAATAAATTTGACTATTTAAATGGTTTGCTTCGACTCTTAGAGGGTACATCCTATCAGAACGATTTCTGATAGGCGGAACAGAATATAGAACTATATTTCAGCAGGTGTTGCAATTACAACGATGTTGGGGCCTGTAATTTGATAAGGTGATGACCCTAGCGTGCAGGTTTCCCCCGACTGGGATGGTATAAAAGGACCTGCTGCTGGCAGCCGGAAACATATCCTAACCACTCGCTATGTGGAGAGCTTGGATAGGTTTAGTTTTATTCTCCAGCCATTGGATGGCTGGCAAGTGCCTGGACAGGCAGGATTTCCCCGAGAACTGTGTGAGCAGGCGACTCATCAATCGTTATCAACTAAACGAGGATCTCTATGGCAGCTGCCCTACGCGTCATAAGCGGCGGGTGGATCCTACTTTCCACGGCAATCCAAAGCCCCGCGCGGATCTACTGGCTGCGAAATTTCATGTCAACGCCTACAACTTCGAGCAGACCAACTCGCTAGTCGGGCTAGTCAATAAAATAGCCGAGGAGTACCTCCAAAAGTGCCCGCCGGTCATATACTACGATAGCTTTGTGGAAAAGTCCGATGGACTCATTCTGGAGAACTTGTTCAAGGTAAGAGTCCGCGGAAGCAAGGTCTTAAAATAATTGAGGACTTCTAGACCCTTCCCATTACGTTCTACCATGGCGAAATAAACTCCCGCTACGAGGCCAAGAACACCCACTTCACGAGCCACATAGACAGCAACTGCAAGAGCTACATTCTGTTCCTTTCCGACCCTCTCATGACTCGGAAGATCCTTGGCCCCCAAACCGAGAGCCGCGTAGTACTCGTTTCAAGGTCCACCCAGTGGAAGCTTCGCGACTTTCTGGCTTCCGAGCTCTCGTCAAATATCGTGAACCTTCTGGTCATTGGAGAGTCCCTGATGTCGGACCCTCTTCGAGTAAGTATGGAAATATGATAAATATCCACATCCAACTCAATTGCCGCGCAGGAGCGTCCTTATGTTCTGTACACCCACAAGCTGTACGCCGATGGCCTGGGCTCTAACACTCCGGTGGTGCTCACCAGCTGGATAAAAGGCGCCCTCTCCAGGCCACACATAGATCTGTTTCCGCCCAAGTTCCAAAACGGATTTGCGGGCCATCGATTCCAGGTGTCGGCCGCCAACCAGCCGCCCTTCATCTTCCGCATTCGCACGCTAGACTCCTCGGGCATGGGGCAGTTGCGCTGGGATGGGGTGGAGTTCCGCCTGCTGAGCATGATCTCCAAGCGGCTCAACTTTTCGGTGGACATCACCGAGACGCCAACGAGGGCGTATACGCGTGGCGTTGTGGACAACATCCAGCAGCAAATTGCCCTTAGGGCGGTTGATATCGGGATGTCGGGGATTTACCTTACGGAGGAGCGGCTGCGGGACACGGATATGTCAGTGGGGCACTCTCGAGACTGCGCCGCCTTCATCACGCTGGCCTCCAAGGCCCTGCCCAAGTACAGGGCCATCATGGGTCCATTCCAGTGGCCGGTGTGGGTGGCCCTTATCTGTGTCTACCTAGGAGGCATCTTTCCGATAGTGTTTACCGACCGCCTGACTCTCAGCCATCTCCTGGGCAACTGGGGCGAGGTGGAGAACATGTTCTGGTACGTTTTTGGCATGTTCACCAACGCCTTCACTTTCACTGGCAAATACTCCTGGAGCAATACCCAGAAGATCTCCACTCGCCTGTTGATCGGAGCGTACTGGCTCTTTACGATCATCATCACGTCCTGCTACACGGGCAGCATTATCGCCTTCGTGACGCTTCCTGCGTTTCCAGACACCGTGGACTCTGTGATGGATCTGCTGGGCTTGTTTTTCCGCGTAGGTACCCTAGGTGAGGTCTTTTTTCTTCCTAAAAAGAATAGTATGTTAATTTTAACGGCATGGTTTCGTGGGAATTCATTACAAAGACAATGGCGGCTGGGAGAGCTGGTTTCAGAACTCCACACATATCCCGACCTCCAGGCTGTACAAGAAGATGGAGTTCGTTGGGACCCTCGAAGAGGGCATTGGGAACGTAACGCAGAGCTTCTTCTGGAACTACGCCTTCTTGGGCTCCAAAGCGCAGCTAGAGTACCTGGTGCAGTCGAATTTCTCCGATGAGTAACTAATTATCCTTGTTTGTCTATCAGAACCTGAACATGACTATCCTACAGAAACATAGCGCGGCGATCGGCCCTCCACCTGAGCGAGGAGTGCTTCGCCCTCTTCCAAATTGGGTTTCTCTTTCCCCGGGAGTCGGTCTACAAGCGTAAGATCGACTCCATGATCCTGTTGGCCCAACAGAGTGGTCTCATAACCAAAATCAATAAGGAGGTAAGCTGGGCTATGCAGCGATCGGCATCAGGCCGACTGTTGCAGGCCAGCTCTTCGACCTCGCTGCGGGAAATCATCCAGGAGGAGCGCCAGTTGACGACGGCCGACACGGAGGGTATGTTCCTGCTGATGGCATTGGGCTACTTCCTAGGAGCCACGGCGCTGGTTTCCGAGATAGTGGGCGGAATCACAAACAAGTGCCGTCAGATCATCAACCGGAACCGGAAATCGGCCTCTAGCTCCTGGTCCTCCCGCCACAGCTCGGCAAACGGCGGAGAGGACCGCACAGCAGATGAGCAGATAGCCCACGACGAACGGAAAGCGGCACGTCGTGAAGCCGCCGAGGATGCTCAGAAAATGAGCTTCGGGATGAGAGAATTCAACCTTACCCGGACGACATTACGCGAGCTGTATGGCAGCTATAACAGATCCGATCCGACCTCCAGCCAACAGGCAGAAGAGCATGTCCCGACGCACGTGCACACGCACACCTATTTGGACGACAAGGATTCCCGCGAAGCTTTGGAGTCCTTGGAGCGGTTGGACGAGAATATGGCGCAAATGGACACCGAGGAGGAAGAGTCGCCTCCTTCAGCCTCTGTTGTTGACGAAGTCTTTGGTCCCAATACTAACGACAGTACGAATATAACCTAAACAGATTCATCTAAACAAAATATTAGTTTTTAAGCTGCGTTAAATTACCACCTTTACCAGCTTAAAAATAAGGAAACAGTGTAAAATTTATTTCCATTCCTTCAAGCAATTCAAATTCTTATATTTCATAAGAATTTATCCTTCTAACGAATTTTTAAATATGCATATTTAGACACGCAGACAAATATAAAAGACGGAATTAAAGAGATTCTGTTGTTATTATAATATAATTTAAATTTTGTAATTTAACCGCTATTAACTTCGAATATTAACGATAACAGGTAGGCTTAGGTATTTTTTAAAACATTTCTACGAACCGGGTAAGAATTTATTCTTCAGTCCGGCAACGCTATTTCCAACTAAAATAATAAAACAGCGTTTACCAACACTATTATACATTCTAATTACACGTAAACTTAAGAACTCGCCGGGAAAACCAGGGAGTATCTATTACTATGAGATTCAGAGACTTGATAGCGGTATTGATGGTCCTGACAGTGGCCAGGGTGTCGGCCGACAAGCTGTCACCCCCTCCCTGCAGGGCCTGCAGCCAGCTTGCGGGGTCCTTTAAGGCAGGACTTGAGCGAACCAAACGAGGACATGGAGGAGGGGACACGGCCTGGGAGGAAGAGAAACTCCGCTCCTACAAGAACAGTGAAGTGCGGCTCGTAGAGATCCAGGAGAAGCTCTGCTCTGACGCCTCGGTCACCAACAAGGATCACTGCCACAACCTGGCCAACGAGCATGAGGCACTCATCGAGGACTGGTTCACCCACAAGCAGGTGGAGCAGCCGGACATTCATGCCTGGCTTTGCGTGGAGCAGGTGCGAGTTTGCTGTCCGCCGGAGACCTACGGTCCCAATTGTGACCCCTGTCCAGACTGCAACGGGAACGGTTCGGTGCTATTTTGAAGGTACTGACATTTTATAACCGCTTCCGTTTTTAGGCAAATGCAAGGGAGCCGGGACGCGGAAGGGTAACGGCAAGTGCCTGTGCGACACCGGATACACTGGGAGCAATTGCAACGAGTGCGGCCCGCAGCACTTTGAGTCCTTCCGCGACGAAAAGAAGCTTCTCTGCACGCAGTGCCACGCGGCATGCGGCGAGGGCGGCTGCACCGGGGCTGGCCCCAAAAGCTGCCGCAAGTGCAAGGACGGCTGGCGCATGGATACGGAGTCCGGCTGTGTAGATGTCAACGAGTGCCTGGAACAGCAACGGCCGAACGCCTGTCGCGAGCAGCAGTTCTGCGTGAACAACGAGGGCTCCTTCACTTGCCTCGAGTGCGACCGATCCTGCAACGGCTGCGACGGTGACGGCCCGGACATGTGCAAGAAATGCGCCGACGGGTATCAGCTCAAGGATGGAAAGTGCCACGGTGAGTGTACAGGCTGAGAGTCAAAGCGGTTGAAAATGTCTAATCGACCCTGTTTGCATGTCTGCGCGTAAAGACCTGTCCTCGGAGCAACGTGATTCGTACGTGAGCATGACGCGTCTGCTCACATACCTCGGCATGTGCGTGGCCACCTGCGTCATCTTCAATAGCTCCGCCCACATCGCCTGGGGCTGCATTGTAGGCGCAGCCGTGGCCGTGTACATCGCCACCTCCGAGTACTGGCTCAACACGGCGCCGGAGGGTGGTCGCCAGCCGGAGATCGACACGAAACAGTTGGAGGAGCTGATCATGAAGTCATTATAAGATCACAAAGTTCGGGACGCAATGTGTTGGGCGGCATCAGTATTTTTGATTAAGCACAAGCGAAAAGTTGCGCACAAGCATTCCTAAAACGATCTTCTGTATTTTGTTTGCAGTCGGCAACGAGGAGACGGATTCCACGTCCCCGCACGAGGAACTCTAGGAAGGTTGCTGCGGCACGGAGAGCCCTGTCAGGGTCACCTTTAGTAGTCAATTTTAGTTTAATTAGGCACTAATATTACCAATTTGTAAACGATTATGATTTGCCAAATGTATGTGAAAAATTTTGTTATGTAAAAGGACATTACTCGGCTTTCATTTACATTCAAATGCTGTTGAAACAAGTCCTGTTTTCGATATCACATTCAGATATTATATTTTTGGTTCAAAATCTTACAAAATCACAAATACAGCCACGAAAATACTTTTCTACAAAGATGCTAGTTTTTACGATGGTGTTGTGAGGCAATACTGTGCTTCAAGCTGGTGAATAACTGACTAAAGTACACAAATGAAACTAAGGAACAGGACTATATAACACAAGGATAACAAAAGCAACCACCACCGGTACATTTAACTAAGCTACACTTGGGCCGCAACCACGACCCGTTCCCTTTGGCCACACACATGTGTCTCGACACAGCCTCGGAGTTTGCCCAGCGCTCAAGTCCTACGATCGCGTCAGATGGCTCTGACTAGTACTGGCCGCCAGTCCTATCTCCTCGTCGGACTCGTCCGAGTCCATGGGGCTGACGCGGATCGCCTGGTACCACTTGTTCGTCAGGTCCGCCATTTGCGACTTGCACTCGTGCAGCTCCTGGCTGTTGAAGCGGCGCGTGAAGAACGGAATAAAGTACTTGCGGTCCAAGCGGCCGAAGCGGTCCCGGGCCTGCGTGAAGGTCACGTCCTCCTCCTCGGTGAGCTCGGACAGGTGCTCCGAGTCGATGGCCTGTCCCCACTCGCGGGTCTTGGACAGGGAAATCGATTTGGAGCGCTTCCGGCTGCCACTGCGGCGACCGCCCTCCTCCGTAGTGCGGACGAAGCCACGTGTCCGGCGCTTCTTTCCGGGCTTGAGGTACTTGAGCAGTGGCATAGTCGAGCCGCCCAGCACCAGCGTGGTGAAAAGCACGATTATCAGTCTGAAAGTTTCAAATCAATGCCAACTGATCTGTGTCGGGGTCAAGTGGTCACTCACGTGGTTGTTATGATAACGTGTCGCTTTTCCTGGCTATCGAGGTTCAAGTGGAGCGAAAGGGCGTAGGAAATGGCGCCACGCAGTCCGGAAAACCACATTATGAACTGCATCTTGTTGTTGATTTTATGCTCGCGGAACTTGTTGACCAAAAAGGCGAGGGGAAAGATGTTGCAGGCCCGCCCGATTAGGCAGAGGACAATGGCCCAGATAACGAACGACAGCTCCACCTGGTGCTTGAACGAAAATATAGCCAGGCCCAGGTAGGCGAAGACGCAGGTTTCCGCGATGAAGGCCAGAGTACGCATTGTCTGCTGCATGGTGATTTGGGTGACCTGCAGAGGAAGAACTCAGTGGGACTGGAAATGCAGTGGAGCTTTGGAAACCTTACCGTGGACAGATTGAAGTGAGTGTAATGGGACATGACAATGCCACAGAACAGAATCGCCATGATACCTGCAAGAGAGGATTCATTGAGTAAAGGAGTTCGGCAAAGCAAAGGGGCATCTCGTCACCGCTCAAGTGTATCCCCTCGGCCAGCACATATGGGGCGTAGGTGAACATCAGCATCATGGCGAACTCCAGCGAGGGGTGCTTCCTCAGGTCGATGTGCTTAAGCAGCAGAGCCGAGATCAGAGCGAAGATGACGCCAATGCCCGCGGAGGCAAAGAACATGGCGCAGAAGGTCTTAAGGGCGCCCACCATTGCCTCGCCCGTGCTGGCCTCTGCGTTGGCGTTGGCCGACTGGGTAATGGAGGCTGTCAACACAATCGAGATGGCGTCGTTCAAAATGCTCTCGCCGAAAACCAACATGTTCAGGATAGGGTCCACGTCCAGGGCGTGAAATATGGCGACGGTGGCTACGGGGTCCACGGCGGATATGAGCGAGCCGAAGGCGAAGGACTCCGAGAAGCTCAGCCTGCAAAAGCACCAACGATTAGCCACATGCCGGGCATCAAAGTTCAGATTACTTACCGGAAGGCCACCTCGGCCAGACCCAAGAGGTAGATTCCAGCTCCAATGACCAAGGCCGAGATGGTAGTGCCAAATATTGCAAAGACCAGGATAGAGCCGATGTTCTGGAAGAAGTTTCCCTTGTGCAGATTGTATCCAGACTCGAATATGATGGGCGGCAACAGGACCAAAAAGAATCCCATGGGCGAGAACACCTCCTCCCGTTTCCAGCTGCCGTTCTGACCGGACATCACGTTCAGGGAGAGCCCGATGAAAGCGCCCAAGAACACCACCACAATGCTCTCCGGCAGGTACTGGAAGCCTGTCTGGAGCATGAGGTGGATCAGGAGGATGCCCAGCATGATCACGCAGATGACGAAGAACAGGGAGAGCGACGAGTTGTGCTCCTGCTCCACGGCGTGCGAGTCGATCAGGGGCGGCTCCGTGGCCACCGAGGAGGCGTTGCCCTTCTTAGTAGTGCTGGTAGTTCCATTGCCCGGAGCAAGTGTGGTGGATGAGGCATTTGCGGCTGGACTTATAATAGCTGACGCGTCAGGGAGTGGATTCGTTGAAATGCTGGTACTTTCCAATAAGGTCGAGTTTTTTGGGGAGATGTCATCTTTTGGGAGGTCCTCCGTCGCCGCGAGCACGACGATGCAGGCTAACGCCGCACTCCAGAACAGGCCCAGGCGCCGTACGTTCATTATGATTTTCGTAGCATTTAATAAGTTTGAAAAATTTGTTTTCCTTCAAGTTTATCAGCTGTTTGGGGGAGTCGGTTCTCGTTTATCGTAAAGAGTTGCCACACTATCACGATGTAAAGGCTGGGTTGGCGCGTGTTTGCCCAAATTCAAACGGAAATTGTGCCTGTAATAGCGATTAATTGATTCCAGGCGAACTAGCACAAAAACAAGATTATTAATCATCAGTTTGCCAGGCGTCACTTGGCGATTCGGCAAGTCACGCTTTGCTGGGTCAGAGGCCCTTGTTGATAGCACTCCTCTTGTGAAAAAATTAAGTAACTTTGTTTCTATACCGAGATGAACAGAGTCAATTTTTTCAATGAAGGTTGACCTAAGATATGAGGGAGTTTATCCTAAGAGAGGATTTATAAAAGCAGTCCTTTTCTATACTCTTTTATTCGCAGCCAACACCACGGAATAAGACATAGAATCTTCGAAGAAGCCCCCAGTGAACTCCAAAATCTCTTCCAAACTTTGGACATTTACAAAATGGTATTTATTTCCAGCACCAACACTATAGATTCTTAAAAAGGAATCATTTCCGGTTTATAAATCCGTTTTAGCATGGACTGAGATAGATTTCAGAAAAAACTTTCAACGCAACATTTGTTTTTTTCGAAACTTACAATAGAGATTTCGAAAAGCGATTTGCATACCGGCATAGAACGTACGTACATGAACATCTGTCCACTTTGTTATTGAGACCCACGCGATCCCTTGTAGACCCTGGGGGGTCACATCGTTTGGAAGATAATGGGGCTGGTCTGGAGCTGCGGCTTCGGCTGGGGCTGAGCTAGCGGGCCTTATTGTTCTCAGTCTCTTCGTTGGACATTAGAAATTTCACCCAAGATGATATGGCCGGAGCTGATTACCGAGCGCCTTGATCTTGGCAGACCTTGTTTGTCTTGGGCACAGATGACGTGGGCACTTTTTCGAGGTAGATTGTCGAGTATGGAAACCCCGAATTCCGCGAGTGTCGGGTGATCCGTCCCCGTCCCAGGCGGTCGATCACTTCCAGCTAGGATTTCAGTAGGAATTAGTCCCAGTCATCGATTTCACGTTGCGCCGAGCTATATATAAATCGGCGGCAGAGAGAGTAATTACAGATCTCGAAAGGTTAGCCGCTATATAGCCTCGAATAGTAGCACATAGTTTTGTGTCTGATAAGCTCTGATTTCGCCAACTCATCTTTCCGAGCGCCGTGCTGCCCAGTCGAAATTATATTAATTAGCATTCGCTGAAATCGACAGCAGTCGAAGCCAGTCCGAGCAAGAAGCAGGTTGATTAGCCCTTCCCTTGGAGTCCTTTGGAGTTTCAACGTTCAAATCCCACAAACCGGTAAGTGGAAAGGACCCAGATCCGCACAATTAGCAGACCGAAACAGGGTGGCAAGGCTGGCGGGCCAGCTGATTGGCCGAAAAACGTGGAGATGCTGACTAAGTTGACCAAGGAACGGTAGGTTCTGTGGGGAAGAGCGCCCCAGCAATCCCCAAAAATACGACGAAGGGAGTCGCCCCCGACCCTGCTCCCCCGCCAGAGCGCCACGCAGTTCAGGCCGCGGTGCTCTTTGCAACCGGAGCAACGCGAGGTATAAATGCGGAGAGTCGCGGCAAGTGTGCGCTCTTTTCCTACAAAACCGTCGTCAAGATAGGACGTGTGCTGCTGCTGGTTGCGCTGATTTGGTTGCCGAAGCCGTTGCTGAAACACAACACAACAGTTGAGAATCAGTGTGTATAAATTATCGAACAAATAGCTAATATAATTCCGCGCTAGACGAACTAGAACTGGCCCTGGCCCCGGCCCCGGTCCCAACTCGTTTCTTCGATTGTCTCCCCCTCGGTCCGACAGAAAGAAACCAAACCGCTGGGAACGTGCGTGTCGTGCGTGTATGGTCTGTTCTAGTCCCCCCAGCCCCAGCTACGCTGATGCGGTAAACAGCGCACAGCGGGTGAAATACGCTCTGCGATTATATAAAAAATAGAACCGTACGTTGCGAACATAGTGCGAAAACCGGAAAAGCCCGCAGCAACATCAGCGGACGCGGCACTTGCGAAAATAGTGTGTTTGTGAGAGTTCGGAAAATCAATTTCGTCAAGCTATAAGGCATTCTCTCTTCTTATCTCTCCCCGCAGCTCCACCAACCACTGACCCGACTGGAAGCAAGTGAATTCCGTCTGCCGAAAGCCGAATCCCCTGCAGAAGACTACATCCAGACACCCCAGAGAAGCATCATCAGCATCAAAATGCCGCAGCAGAAGACCAACGGCCACAGCGGAGCCTCCAACGGCTGCAACGGCAGCAACGGCAACTCCTACGACATGGAGGATGGCCAGACATTCCTCTTCACCTCCGAGTCCGTCGGCGAGGGACACCCAGGTAAGCCCCCCTTCAGACCGGGCCGCCAGGCGCAGGCGATTGCATCACAGCCCGATGAGTATGCCAGCGGCAAGGGCTGCAGCCGTGGCGGACACGGACGCGGCCAGTGTACGGCTGCGTCGCCTATTCCTAACCTAACCAAATTGTTTCTCCAGGGACCGTGGCCCGGCCACAGCTGAGATCTAACAAAATGGCGTCGGAGTAGCGCTTTTGTCAGTCGTCTGCTTCCCATTTTCGGTGGGAGGGGGGCGAGCAACTCGTGCTTGTTTACTGAGCTGTCCGCCGAGAGCCGCCCCGCTCCGCCCGGGCTGACTAACTAGAAGCTGGTTAGTGCAGGGGAGTGTTAGCGCCAGCCGGCGGCCTGAAACTCCTCCGAATAGTCAGGAAAACAGCTGTCAGTGGCCTGTGCGCCAAACCCCCCCCCGCACAGCTCCTGCGACGCAATTTATAGACTGGTTCTTTATCGCTACCTCTCTCACAGACCCGCGGAATTTGCGTCATGCGCACCATGTGCTTCTGCTTCTGGGGAAGAGTGGCCCGGCTCGCATCGCACTCAGTCGAACCGCTCTCTTCGTCATGCTGCCTGGTGTCTCACTTCGGAGACGGCGATCAAAACAAGGGCCAAACTAAAACAAACCCACGTTGCTAGCCCGTCGTCTTCCCAGCGATTTTGCCAACCACGTGTTTCGCTCAAGCCGGAGCAGCCCGTTTTGTTTATATGTATCAGCCTCTAGCAGTGGCTGTGCGATGTGGCTGGCTGTGGCCACGGCAACATATGCGCGACTCCTGATAAGGGAGAGGCGACCTTTTATACTACGCATTGATTACTTATTACTTTTACCCGTACCGTCGTAGTTTATAACGCTAATTAAGTTCCAGTTCTGGGAGTGGGCACTGTTTCCGGAAGGGCTGGCCCCAATTTCCCCTGTCTTGCATGACGGGTGATGAGTGACGGGCCTAATCCCTATCCCCACTCACTTCCCATAGGCTAGAGCTATAGCTATAGCTTTCACAGCCGAATTTGAGACGCACAACAGACAAGCTTAGGCCAAAACACTCGCCCCACTGGCGGCCTCACATATCTGACGCAATAATCGAGTTCAATAACGCTGTTTCCAATGAAAAACCTGCCAAAAAGCTGAAGGCTCCGGTTTCGGGGCAACGCGACTGGTGTCAAGTGTGACGACGCCGACGACGATCCCTGCGCAGGCTGCTCGTTTTGTTTGTTTCTTACAACCCAAGGCTCGTGTTCTGAGTTATAGACACAAAATGGCATTGAATTTCGCTGTCAATCGCAGACTGAAAAGTTAAAATAAACTGCACTGCCCGGCAATTTTCGCCGCCTAGTCGGCGACTGAAGAGACGCCGCCGTCGTCAGGGGCATAGAATTGGGAGCTAGCATATCTGAGAGCAACTATTTGGCACACCCACTAAGAGCTGTCGCCTCTCTTCTTGATTTTCAGACAAAATGTGCGACCAGATCAGCGACGCTATTTTGGACGCCCATCTGAAGCAGGACCCTAACGCCAAGGTGGCATGTGGTGAGTGTCCAGTCATCGTCGCATCCATCCATCCATCCATCCATCCGAACGTCCAGGCACAGGCTAGTGACCTCTGCGGGAGTTCCGAAATGGTTTTTTGATAGTGTGTCCTCGAGCTGGAAGGCGCCGAAAGGGACAGAGCGCGACAGACCATCAGAAAATAAACTTGCCCATAAAGTAAACACTGGCGTGTGCACTCGCCTGAAGCGATAGTCAGCAAAAATAAACAAAGCTCGGTGGAGGGAGGGCCAACTGGATGGATGGATGGAAGGTTCTGCTTTCCTCGGGCGACTACTAACCCATATATTTTTTACGCAGAAACCGTGGCGAAGACGGGCATGATTCTGCTATGCGGCGAGATCACATCCAAAGCCGTGATCGACTACCAGAAGGTGGTCCGCGAGACGGTCCAGCACATCGGCTACGACGACTCCTCCAAGGGTAAGTGTTTACTTGGCCAGGTCATGGCATAGAAGAGATGTTTTTCGGGCGGGTTTCAGGACTAGATAGGTCTTCCAAAGCCACTACTTCACTAAACCGTAACACAAATTAAAAAGGTTTCGATTGGAAGACCCTTAACCTGCTCGTCGCCATCGAGCAACAGTCCCCCAACATTGCCAGCGGCGTGCACATGAATCGCGAGGAAGAGGACGTCGGCGCTGGTGACCAGGTACTGCAAGATTATCCCTACTCCTAGTCCTAATCCGATGCGGAAGAGTGTGTGTGCGTTCGTTCGTTCGTTCTTCGTTCGTTGCGTTTCATTCTGTTCAGTGTTTCCCATTAAGCCTGCGACCTTGCAAGCAGGAGACCCCCATACATCCCCATAACCTTTGGCCAGATCCACCTGAGAATAAGGATGCTTATCAGTGGTAGAGGAGGCCGGCAAGATCCCAACCATTCTCTAAATCACAAAGTCAATGAATTATTCAAGAATCTCCAAGGATCCTCCCGATTCCATCATGTTTTTTTTTTATTTTTAACCAAATAAAAGTCATTTAACATTTGAATTTAACCGGCGTTGGGCAAGACTATTGCCTCTCAGGTGTAACCATCCCACATGGCCCCAAAAGGGGCTCTAACCACACCACTTTGCATCTTACTAAACCCTTGGTGAAACCTAGCTAAGCTAACGAACCCAGGAATCCAGCGAATTGCATGCGGCTCTTCCTAACCAAACCGACCCAAGTGCAGCAGATCCATGAGACGAGGCTCGAGGCTCCGGCAGAACGGCATAACTATTTATAATCTAGCTAGTAGTTGGGTGATCGAATCATATTGTGAAAACATTACTTACAGACATATATTTCCTGTGTGCGTGCACCCACCGGCGTGTGCGGTGCTCCTTTCTTTTATCTTTCTCTCTCGTTTCATATGTAACCACCAAAACACGACACACACCAAACCATCTCTCACTTTCCGAACTCGAAATCCGAAACAACCTCGCACAGGTTTCGATTTCAAAACGTGCAACGTGCTCCTGGCATTGGACCAACAATCGCCCGAAATCGCGGCCGGAGTGCATGTGAACCGCGCCGAGGAAGAGATCGGTGCCGGAGACCAGGTGTGAACTACCACAACTTCTAGAAACAGTGCAGCCCGGCTGGGGACAGCAGGCCTCTTTCGAGGAGCCTGGATCTCCCGGGCGGTGGCGGGTAACCGTGGTACCCGGGCTCCTTCGGAGGGGCTTCCCCGCCGGCGCCTGCACGATTTGTGTTTTATGATTTTTAACCTTTTCGTAACTAATCGAAGGAGTGTGTCAGAGTACTCCGCTGCATCGCTCTGTTTTAAATTAGTAGTTCTATCTATACTTTGGCATTGTACCACCATTAATGTAGTTACGCGGCACACTCAGCCCACAGCCCACAAGCCACCGACACGATACACCGCGCCTCTGGCCCGATTTTGTCATTCGAAGCTGCGATGCGGCTAGCTGGCTGATATCTGATTTGGCTATTTACCCAGTCGGTGCCCCAGTCCTGTGTCAGCAGCATGCTTCAAATGACAAATGCGCAACACCAGGGAGGCGACTCCCGCGCTAGCGCCCCACACAAACATAGAAAACATGCTTTGCTACGTAGCCTCCAATGTCATCACCCATTCCATGTGCTTGAGTCATCTAACATACGTGTAATTATTCCGCTAACACCACTGACTAGTTTGGTTTGGTTCGCTTCTGTTTGCTTGGTAACCCGTGATCCCTCCCAGAAACACTGCTAACTAGTGACACCCACTTTGCAGGGCATCATGTTCGGCTATGCCACCGACGAGACCGAGGAGTGCATGCCCCTCACCGTCGTCCTGGCCCACAAGCTGAACGAGAAGATCGCCGAGCTGCGCCGCTCCGACGTGTTCTGGTGGGCCCGTCCCGATTCCAAGACACAGGTCACCTGCGAGTACCTCTTCAACCAGGGATCGGCAGTGCCCAAGCGCGTCCACACCATTGTGGTGTCCATGCAGCACTCCGAGAAGATTTCACTGGAGACCCTGCGCTCGGAGGTCATGGAGAAAGTTGTGAAAGTCGTCATTCCCGCCAAATACATTGATGCCAACACCATTGTGCACATCAATCCCTGCGGTCTGTTCGTCATCGGAGGTCCAATGGGCGACGCTGGACTCACCGGTCGCAAGATCATCGTCGACACCTACGGCGGTTGGGGCGCCCACGGCGGCGGCGCCTTCTCCGGCAAGGACTTCACAAAGGTCGACCGATCGGCGGCCTACGCCGCTCGCTGGGTGGCCAAGTCCTTGGTCAAGGCTGGTCTCTGCAAGCGCTGCCTCGTCCAGGTCTCGTACGCCATCGGTCTGGCCGAGCCGCTGTCCATCACCGTCTTCGATTACGGCACGTCCCACAAGTCGCAGAAGGAGCTTCTGGACATCATCAAGCGCAACTTTGACCTCAGGCCCGGCAAGATTGTCAAGTGAGTTGAGAGCGTTGCTTTTGGATTAGCAATTTTCTGTATTTCTGCATTCCTACAGGGACCTGAACCTGCGCCAGCCCATTTACCAGCGCACCAGCACGTATGGTCACTTCGGACGCACCGGATTCCCGTGGGAGGAGGCCAAGCATTTGGAAATCAACTGACTAGAACAGGACGCGACCCCTCTCCCGCTATCACCATGTGCTAAAAGGTCGAGGCCCTCACCAACGCCAACGCCAACGGCATCGGCATCGGCTCTGTCATCATCGTCAACACCAGCATCCGCAGATACCGCAACAGCAACGTAATTTTTAGTTTCGTTCTTTTTAAAGTTACCACAAGTCGGCGAAGCTAGCTGCCACTCCTTACTGGGCTTTCGATTCCACCTCCACCCGGTCCCAATCCCCGGCCGGCGCACTTCGCCGTTTAATTTAAACCCCGCTGCCCGAGGGCAGCACTAGATGTAGTCTTCATACTACCCGCATATATATACTTAATAGAGAGCTCCGCCACAATTCGACGAGCTTTAGTTATACATAATAGTATAGAATCGTCGCTCAGTTCTGTTATCACAAAACTAAACAAAACACAAAACTAAACAAGACAAAAACCAAAACAAAAACAAGAAATATGAAAACGAAAACATGTAATTAGCCTGCCCCCAACACACACCTTCCACGCATTGTAAGCCCCCCTTGGAATTGTATAAACTTAGATATCCTTTGTCTAGAAAGTACGCACCACCTCTTATGTTTTTAAAATTGTATATCTTTTACGTTTATCTTTTACCATTTCTGGTTTGTGTTGTCGATTGTGCGTTGTGTAAGTGTTTAGCCAAAACGTTTTAAAACTCGATTGTATATTACATGCTGTCTTTGTATTTTCTGTAACCAACAATCAAACATTTAAGATAATGTATTTTCCTTTACAAAAATATATTACAAATACAGATAAAAAGTTTGTAATGCATAAAACCCCCATGTCTATCAGTTGTATGGTTCGTTTGACGAAGTCTATTGGTTTGCAAAATAAGTCCAAATAACCGGTCGTAAGGTATTTTAAGCCCGATTAAATTGTAAATGCGTGTAAGTACGAAAGAGGCATATAATTTTACATGACAAAGATCCATGAAATAAATCTAATCAGAAGTTTCAATTAAAAACCTTGAATGATCTATATGGGTTTCATTTTTGCTCATTTTAAGGACTGAGAACCCTTCCAATAAAAAATCACCAATATAATCAGTTTACCCGTTTCGATTTAAATTCCCACTAAATACCCGCCAATGCGATAGTTATCGATAGTCAGATTAGCACACCTGTAGCTCAGACGCCATTTTTTCAAGTGATTTTTTATCTTTGGCGGGACTAAACCTGTGAAATTTGAATATATTGTGGTATTTGATAAGAATTAATGCATCTTATTAATTTTATTTTATACTTAAAGTATAAGATTTAAAATTTATAAGCTATATTACACAATTATCAATTGATTACACATCCGCCTACAAAAAGGAGAATAATGTATAATCAAAAAGGAGACTAAAAGTATCAGAATGTGTCAAAAGGATATAAACATCAACGAAATCTGTGAAAAAGCGTTTGAGTTTGAGCGAAAATATAAATTATAAATAAAGTCATTATTTGTATAAATATTTTACATAAAAATATATTATTTATTTTAAAATGAATGGGGATGGTTAAGACCCTTTTTTCGTCATTTAATCTTTTTTATTTTTAAAAAATTATAGTCTGCTTTTTGGCTAATCCAAAAATAATATTCCATGAAGCATTCCTCTAGGCTGTTGATCCCTCTGACCCACACATCTGGAAGTCCCTTTATTTTAGTATTTGAATACAGTTTATTCGGATCTCTCCGTATATCACTCATTTTCCCCTAAAGACGGTCTTATAAATACATTTCTGAATCTTAATCTAAGTCATATGGCTTATTCGGGTCTAACACTAGTTTAAGACACCAACACCCCGTCCCCGTTCTGGTTTCTCTAGTAATTGTACGACGTAAAGTTAAAGTGCTTCGTGAGCAACTGCAAGGCGTAGGCCACAACTGGGTTGGGCGCCGATCTCTTCAGCCTTTGCCGGATCATCACATAGGCCGCCACGGTGAAGAGGACGTAGAATCCCAGCAGGCAACAGAGCGACCAGGTGTAGTGCATCTGCTCAAAGCCCAGGAAGGCGAGCAGGACCTTTGACTTCTTGAAGCTGCAAAAGATCTCCGTCTCCTCGCAGATCGTGTCGCCGCGGCCGTAGTCGTAGAGGGCGGCGACGAGGCCCTCCATGCCGTGGCGAAGGTAGCTCAGGTGCATCAGGAACCGCATCAGCGGCGATATGTAACTGCCCCGGCCGTACCCGATACCATAGATGGAAAGCAGGATCAGGGGCACGGCCAGCACGGGACCCATGAACATGGCGTTCTGAAACGAGAAGGGGTGAGCGATTGAGACCAGAGGAGATCAGCCGTCTTACCACCAAGCTCAGTCTGCTGGAGATGAGCAGCCCGAAGCTGTCGGAGGTCAGGGCCGTGACGAAGGCTATGGAGAAGAGCATGACGAAGCGGAACCACTCCAGCGGTTGGCTGGACATTAAGTACACGATGGAAAGGTAGATCACCGCCAGGACGAACATGGAGGGCAGCTTGGAGGAGACCATGGCGGCGTAGTAGGAGCTCAAGCGGTACCACTGATTGTTGTACTCCCTCTTCAAGAGGTTTATTTCCGAGGGAACTGTAATGGATATAAAAATTAAATGAAATCTCATGGAAATCTTATCACGTACAGTATAAGAGCACTGGCATCATGGGCAGGTACAGGTATGCTATCACGATGGTGAACATGAACCCGAAGTTGAACAGCGCCTTGGAGGCCGAGGTGCCCATCCCAAAGTACAACGAACCCACGAGCAGGGCCAGCACGATGTTCATGTAGAACTTGAGCTTGATGTAGGACTTGTCCCGCCACATCTGGAGCAGCATCCGGGCTAGGAGAAGCTTGTACTGCATCCACCAGCTGCACTTGGCCCGCAGCAGCTTCGGGCTAAGCTCCAGGTCGAACTGCTCCATCTCGTAGAAGGACGAGGCGCCCGAGGTGGTGTCCGTCTTGGTGGGCGTGGCCTTGCCGTCCTCTAGCGGAGGAGTCCATCGCGAAACCTTCCCGTTCAGGACAGCCTTCACCATGGGCTCGTGGTAGGAGTCGCCGTACTCCCGGCAAGCCACCTCGATGATGAAGTCCGCCGGGTTGTATGTGATCGGGCAGCTCAGGCCCAGGTGCTCCATGTAGGGCACAATGCTGGCCCCGCCGCCCTGGTAGATGCACTCACCCTCGGCCAGCACGTACACAGTGTCGAGCATCTCGAAGATCTTGGCGGAGGGCGTGTGGATGGAGCAGATCACAGTGCGGCCGCCGGCAGCCAGCGACTTGAGCAGGGCGATGCACTGCGAGCTGGATAAGTCGTCCAGGCCGCTGTATGAGTAGGTAGTTAGCACTTGGCTCGGCTTGCTATTATCCGGATTACTCACGTGGTGGGCTCATCTAGAAAGATAACGGGCGGGTTGTTGACCAGTTCGAGGGCGATGCACAGTCGCTTTCGCTCGCCTCCGGACAGCTTGGGGGTCATTGTGTGCTCGGATCCCTTCAGTCGGAGCATTTCCAGGATTTCGTCGATCTTTTTGGAGAGAATTTGTGAGAGAGTTGATGTCACCTGTTGCTTGATCCTTCCGGTACTTACCACTTCTAGCTTTTGCTTGAGATCCAGCTCGTTCCCAAGCTTGAGATGCGCGGAGAGCAGCATCATTTCGTGCACCGAGAACTGAGGGTCCAGCACATCTGTCTGCTCAGGAAACGATTCATAATCAAGATGTAATCAAAAATATGAAAAAAAATTATACCTGCATGATGTATCGGGACATTTTGCGGAAAATACGCATATCCCGCGGGCTGCCATTGACGAGTATCTCCCCGGAATCGCCCACGGCTCTGTATGAGCGAAAATTGACACATTAGTATAAAGATTAGAAGGCTTATCTGTCTATCGTACCCAAATCCGGCCAGCAGGTTCAGCAGCGTGGTTTTCCCAGCTCCCGAGGGCCCCATGATGGCGGTGACCTCGTGGGAGCGGAACTCCCCGTGGACGCCCCGCAGAATCTGCTTCGTCTTGCCAGCTGCCGTCGCAGGTGTTTGGAAAGAGTCGAAAGGTCAGAAACAATATGCAGCCGGCACTTATCGACATGAATTAGTGGGATAATTGCACTTTCAATTTGCAATTTAGAAGCGCAAAACAAGGAATTTGCGGGAATTATGAGCAATTATCGGTGCTAATAGCTTTCCATCGAACACGACAGATTCAGCGCAAGTACTCACCGTTTGCCTGATCGGACACCTCGCAGCCGAGGTCCGCAAACTGCAGGTTGACCGCCGGCCAGGCTGGCAAATACTTTAGCCCGGTGAGCGACTGGAGGTCCTCCGAGTGCTCCGGCAGCTCGATACTGATGGCGTTGATGTCGCTGCTGTACTGCAGCGAGCTGGTCTGCGAGTTTGTACTGATGGTGGCTTCCATTTCTGATGGACGCTTCTTGTCGTAGGCTTAGGATGTTGGGCTGCTTAGTCGCTCGAAGTCATTGCTCCTGGAAAGGCATCTGGTTGATAAGCTGTTTAATAACACTCTGGCAGCGAAAGCTGTGTTCGGCAAAGGTTTGGCGCGGCTGATAACCCCCCGATGGCGCACTCTTCTTAAATATTAGAGGCGCAGATTGAACGAACAAAAATCATTAACCCGTTAAAAGTCAGCAATTTAAGAAAATGATACACGTAGTCCACTAAATAGTATATTATTTTGCCGATTATTGATTTAAATTAGTTGTGTACTAGGGCTTGGCACGCATGCCAGGCCAACGACCACTTAAGCAAGTGGGAATGGGCTGTATTATCGCGAAACTGGCATGCCTAATTCCTGAATTAAGTGATTCTTTCCGATGGAGTAGAGGGTTAACTAATTGTCAGCACCGCACAAAAGAATTTAATAATCATCGAGTATTCGCGTATTAAACCAGTTTGCCGAATTTATCTTAGGAGCTTAGTCGCAGTCCGATTTCTGGCCACTTGGCCCCGCGGGGCGATATTCTTTTTTAATTACACGCGGTACTGCAGAGGGTATTTGCATTTCTTGGAATTAACTACGGGCACTGAGCAAGAACCTTTTAAGTGAATCGTTGCCGCGACCGGGGCGGGAGTGCGCTGCGAGCGAGCGCTGCCTTCAATTGACTGACAGCCTGCTCGACTTGTGTCGGAATGAGTGGCCGGCGATCCCGCACTCCGGCTGTCCGGGCTTCTGCCTCTCCGCCCCGGACGAGCGGGGCCAGCAAGTGCCGCGGGCTGGTGCTGAGTAATCTCCAGTAGGGCCGGGCGATTCTGCAATCATCACGATGCGCCGTCGCAGCTGCACTTTCGAGAACTGATTTTCTTATCAGCCAGCTGGGAAACCCATGGCGGAAGCTTTGTGCTCTCCGATAGCCGCCGGCACACACTGCGAATGCGCAATGTACGCTCCCGCCGAGCTCTCACTGATTGCGTGCTCTATATAGTGGCCCGATCGCGGGCACATAGATACTTATGTGCGCCCGAGACGAAGGCTTCTCTGTCTGTGTCTGTGGAAAGTATTTATTTTCATCGCCAGTCATGAACAAAAATCCGCTGCTATGAAACGGGTGCGTGACCATTGGCCTCACTCATGGGCCACTGGGTACCCAGCAAAGAAATGCCATGCCGGGCTACTCAGTCAAGGGGCTCTGGCGCTATTCTAGGGTATTTAACAACCGAATCCCCGCAACTTTTCAACTTGATTTCATTTTTGGACGTTGCTGCGTGAGTAATGGCGCATGCAAATGCAGTGGAGCGGCGAATGTTGAACTTTGCAGTAGCTTTGTGTTTTTCATGATTAACAATTCCTCATTGTGTGTCGCGAAATACAAATAAATACGTTTCAGTATCTGCCTATGAAACATCAGTAATTACACATTTGCCGGAATTCTCACACATTATCGGGGGAGCAACCCATACAGGGCTCACAGGCCTTACAGTTTTCTGCTTTCCCCGTCATTGTTTGACTGCGGAGGAGTACTCATGGCGGTTGGAGTGCTTACCTATCCCTGTTAAGTAGTCTCCCAAGCAACACAATAGCCCTTAAAGATCTTGAGTAGATATATATCTTACAAGAGCTATAGGGGGCTTGGAGGCTGGAAATACCTATTTTTAGTTCCATTCCTAATCGATTATTTAGGCTCCCAACGACATTCTGTTTGCTTAATTCAAGTAATCACTCTCGTATCATCACCAGTACGTGTGCACCGAATTCGAGAACACAGCCCACATCGGGAATAGGGTCAGTTGCCCCTTTTTGGAGCTGATAACGTACTCCCTCTACTGACCCAGCAACCGACTAAGTAAGCGGCCTCAGTACACAAACCGCAGTGCAGTTTCTATCACATTCGAGCCCTGCCACTTGCGCATTCTAGCCGTTGTTTTTCCGACTTTCAGGTTCAACGAACTCGCCCAGGTCGGATACTGTTTACTATGCTGTGTAAGTGCGCCACTCACTGCCGCAGGCACGGCCCCTGCCACGGGCAGTGAATACCCGGAGGGCGGCGGGTGGCTTCCATGCAGCCATTGCACTTACTCCACTTTCTACGCGGCGCTGCTGGCTTTCCACTCTCTTTCTCATGGCGGCGGAGAGGCGGAGATGCAACCAGACAGCGAGGAGGCGTCCCGACGACTTGTTGCACCGACGACGGCCGAAACCAAACTGAACGCCCGTTCACCGCAGGAAGAACTGCTGGCAGTGCCAGTGCCAGGTTGCTAGATGGCTCCGCCACACAAAGAAAGGCGTCGGAACAGTTCTGCCCTTGGGAGGCGGGATCGGATGAAACCAGTTTGTGAACAGGATGCAGCCGGGCTATTTATAAGTTTGCCCTCCTCTTCCTTCTCGTGGAGTGATGGGCCCAGGCCTCTGACCTACCTTAATCCCAATGTAGTTGCGGCTTCTTTTTGCGCAAGAACTAGCAGGGAACGAAAAGACATTCAGCTGTGTTGGGGTATGAAATTGAAAAATCACCCAGAGGCTTGCAAAACGATTGCGATTACTGGGAGCGATCCGCGCACTGCCATTACAAACAATTTTTAGCATATCCGAGGCGAAATTGACGACTCATTGCAACAGCCGGCACCAGAACGCGCGCCACAAGTGGCTGCCTGCCAGAAATGTGGCATAAAGACCGAGCTGGGTCTGGCTCCCAGTCGGGCTATGCCGCATAATTTGACGGCCCGATTCGTTTTGTACCCGCTGTTCCCGGCGTCGTTCCAAGCCGCAATCTGGCAGAGCTTTCGCTTAATTGCCACTCCGAGAAGACCAGCCGTTCGAATTCCGCGGATGGTAACGGTCGTTGATAACGCCATCTCGACACTCGGTAGGTGGCGCTGCCAAGAGCTTTTTCCAGCCGGAGAGGCCTCTGTGAGAGTCTGATCTTAACTTGGAACCAGAGTGCTATGAAACCATTGAACCTCTTTCAATGATTGATTTTAATTGGCTTTCCGTTCTTAATAGATATTCAAGTTAATCTAATGTTTCTCCGCGCTTCTTTAGTCTTGAGCCTTTGGTAAATGGTTCAATTCCCATCCAGAACCATCAGAAAAAAACACTAATTTCATGTTTATTATTTTTTATTTCCTCCACAAATGCACTATGCATAAATACAAATGTGATTATAAAATATGTATATCTTGAAGACACTTAAATACCATTTATTTATCGTAAACCTGTATTCAAAAATTGGTACAAAATATAACCAGGCGCCGGCCAAGAGTATATCGAATGCAAGGGTACTCCTTAAGTTACATTAAAAAATGGGTTTAGTAAATAGAGTTGGAGGTGTATTAAAAGGCGTTTATTCACAGACATTCAAAGTATCGATGAATACATGCAGACATGTATTGAAGATTAGTTTTTTGGCTAAATTTTGGGTAATAACTTACTGAGCTATCAATTCTCTCATCGAAGATGGTTCTGAAATGTTTGGTTCGATCAATTATTTAAAATTCGCGCCACATCTGCCGCAAGGATGGGGGTGTGTGAGGCGTGTGGAGCCTGCTGTGCGCTTGTATCACTTAAACTAAAAACTAGGCAAAAATAACATGTACAAGAATAATGGATTAGAACCCCAAGACGCTTCCTTGAAAACTAAATAAATGTGGGTGCGTGGAAAGCTTTTCGACCGTCAACTGCAAGCAGTTCGCCTAGCGCACTGTCTTCAGCTTCCAGCGCAAGAACAGGTACGCCGAGATGCGCAGCACCACGAAGATCACAATCAGAGCCACAATGTCCAGGGTGAAGTTGGCGTTCAGCATGTCCAGTTCCTCCAGCGTCGTCGTCGGCGTCTTGAAGTGGCAGTACGTCTGGAAGCAGCGCAGCTTCTCGCGTCCGTATCCGTATGTGGCCAGGGCGGTGCCCTCGAATCCATAGCGGATGTAGGACAGGTACGTGATCCACCGCAGGTACACTGGTATGGCGTCGAAGGAGACGAAGAAGCCGGAGAAGAGCAGGAACGGCACTGACATGACCGGGGCCAGGAAGACGCCGTTCTGGACGTTCATAGCGGCGCCCACCACCAAGCCCACGGACTGCGCCACGAACGAGATGAGCAGACAGGCCGACAAGAACATGGAAAAGCGGAATATCTCCCACGGCTGGGATGTGAAGTAGTAGACGATGGACACGTATATGACGCAGAAGATTGCCTGTGGAGAGAAACGAGTGTTATAGAGGATCTTCTATGGAATCTGTGGAGGAACTTACTTGGAACGGAATATCAGCCACTGATATAGCCAGGTAGTACGACTTCAGGGAATACCATCGATTAAAGTTCTCCTTTAACAGCACAGGCATCTCGAGCGGGACTGGAGTGAAGAGATTGGAGTCATCAGACAATAAGAATCATTAGAAATCTGGCATCACTTACATGAGAGGATCGTTATGGTCATAGACGTGTACATGAGGAACAGCATGTTGAAGAAGAGGAATCCCAGGTTGCTCAGCACCTTGGCTCCGTCGTTGCCGATGTCGTAGTAGAGAGCGCCGATGAGGAATCCAACCAGCAGATGGGCAAACAATCGCAGGTACATGAGCGTCTGGAACAGAGAGAGGACGGTTAGAGGATGCTTTGATAGGAGGGCCTGCCAGGAACTCACCCAATCGCGGTAACTGAAGAGCAGAGTTCGCTTCAACACCACCCAGAACTGGTGGAACTGGGAGGTCGGATAGCGCTCAGGCGAAGTGATCTCCTCCGTGAGCAGGGCCGTGGTGCAGTTGTCCGTCTTCTCCACGTCGATCATGGCGTCGCCCTTCTCGTTGGTGGTCACCACAGCGGTGCTACCGTTCCCTTCCTTGACGATGTCGTTCACCATGCCGTTCAGCGACAGGCCGTTGTTGAGGGTCAGGTTCTCCTCGTACTTGCTGCCGCTC
Source organism: Drosophila monieri (assembly GCA_035047585.1). NCBI lineage: Eukaryota > Metazoa > Arthropoda > Insecta > Diptera > Drosophilidae > Drosophila > Drosophila monieri. The sequence goes on along the minus strand of JAWNPJ010000079.1, from coordinate 2,077,761 downwards.
ACGTTGGAGGCGTCGTTCTTGTCCAGGATGGCCTTCAGGTTCTGCACCTTCACCAGGTCGTTGCGGGCCTTCAGCCCGGCGTAGTCGGCCGCCGAGCGGATGTCCCGCTTGCCGTTGTCGATCGCCTCCACCAGCTTGCGAATGTGGTCGCCATGCTCTCCGCAGGACACTTCAATGACATAGCTGGCCGGGTTGTGGTAGCTGGGGCACTCCAGGCTCAGAGTGGACAGGAAGGGCACCAGCTGCTTGGTGCTGCCCTGGTAGACGCACTGGCCATCGGCCAGCGTGTAGAGTTGGTCGAACATCTCGAAGAGACGGGCCGACGGCTGGTGGATGGTGCAGATCACCGTCCGGCCGCCCGCTGCCAGCATCTTGAGCAGGTGGATGCACTGGAAGCACGTGGAGCTGTCCAGGCCGGAGGTCGGCTCGTCGAAGAACATGATGGGCGGGTTGCTGACCAGCTCCAGGGCGATCGACAGGCGCTTCTTCTGTCCGCCGGACAGGTTCCTGGTCATCGTGTAGCGGTGCTCGCTCAGGCTGAGCGTCAGCAGAATGTCGTCGATCTGGGGGAGATTGGAATAAGATGGGGATCAGAGCTTGAGTCTGTGGGGGGAAGTGATTTTTTATTTTCGTCCGGCGGCAGTGACTTGCTACTTTGATTCTTGGGCCGCGGCTGATCAGAACTGGTTCCCGCGCCCAGCTAAAAATACACCTTGACGAGTCTGGGCAAGGAGTTCTGATTAACCTTGTCGAATTGCCAGACGGACTAAGCCGGCTTACCATGGAGTGCTTCTCTGGCTTGGTGAACTTCTTGTTCAGCTTGAGGTTGGTTGCCACTGTCATGGCCTCCTGCACCGTGAGGTTGCCGTGCAGCTGGTTGTCCTGCATGATGTAGGCGGACAGCTTCCGGAAGGCACTCAGATTGCGCTCGGCGCCGTTCATGGTGACGCTGCCCTCGATGCTGGACGTTCTGGGGGTGGAGAGAGATATATGTTATCATTGTCAAGGCATGTCGCATTTCTAATGTCTGTTATCAGGAACTAGTTGCCTCGTTCTATAAGCTCAGCTGACCTCCATCCGAATAGAGTTCTGTTTTCCATTCATTCTAGGATAGGTTTTCTGTTCCTGTTAGTCCCAGGAAGGGTCTGAGATCCAACTCACCATGTTGTTGGGGTGTGCCAGCATTATCTCTAACTAATTGCAAGTAATCGGTGTACTTTTATTATGCCTATCTATGTTGCCTGAGTGTGCGGTCCCCTGTTTGATATACGAAAGTATTAGCGATTGGGAGCTGTTGCGCAAAGAGCCCCAGTCCGAAGTCCGACCCACCTCTGGCGCATTCCCACTCGCGTATTCTAAAACTAATAAAACAGGGGCAAGCTGCGGTATCGAAATGGCTGATTACAGTCGATACGATGATATAGCATGACAGAAATCGGTTTCCTGTCCGCTGTTTGACTCAACCAGCTGACCGACCGACCGACCACCTCCTGGTAACAAGTGGCGGGCCAGCTAGGGCTGGGCTGGCTGGTTAACTGAAATGTTTATGATTATTACGCGCTACACCAGAATTTAGCGTTTTCAATAAACGAATAAAGATAGGCCCTGGGCTTCGTATCGAATCGAATCGGATCGGATCACTGTGCCTTGCGCATAAATTATATAATTAAAGAAAACGAGAGGGAAAGAGGCACAGGCGACGACAGGCGACCGTGAAAGGGTCGTTAGTTCATGCTTATCAAGGCGCAATTACTTCTGTTGATAATACAGGGCTTGCTAATAACATTCCTCCGTACTCGCTCCGCCATGTTCCCGAGAGCTGAGAGTGCTGGCTGGCTGGCCCAAGGTCAGATGCGTTCAGCGAATTGTGAATCGGATTCGCTTCTGGGCAGTAGCTTCTACGCGGTGTGAATGCAAATGACGAGACTCTACTTACTTGTAGCCGGACAAAATGTTAAGCAGCGTGCTCTTGCCAGCGCCGGACGGTCCCATGATGGCGGTGAGCTCTCCGGAGCGGAGGCGGCCGCTGACGCCCTTCAGAATGGTTTTGGCATCTGTAACGAAACGAAGACGCCAAATTAATAACTAAAAATAGTCTGCGTTGGCTTTTCGATGGGCCTTCTGACGACGCGTCGTTGAACCCAAGTGGGGGCTACTCGAAAGCCCAAACTATCGATGGAAGTGGAAGTGGAGGTGGGTGCATAGGTGGAGAGTCGATAGGTAAACAAAATCGCAAACTCTGACAATCAAAAGGCATAACCCGGTCATTGGCCCCGCCGTGATTTTCGGCGATTGTTGTTGCCTGAATTCGTATTTCTTGTGACTGATTGGAGAGCCGCATTCCAGCGATTCAGGGATCTTTCGAACAATTGCAGCGATTACTCGCCCATTATGGCCGGTTGGGAAACACAAACCCAAAAAAGAAACAATGGCTCAGCAGAAAGCCTCAAATTCCTTCAGAGTGAGTGGCTTATTAGTCCCCAAGATCATCCGTCTCGGTAGCTGTGATTTTCGGATGTTTTCTAAATGGAATTCCGTATGCGGAAGTGAATAGTCTTCGCCGCGGAACCCATATTCATGGAGATTCGCAAGTCACGGCAGAAGCTATTCGGAAAATGCTAATAAACCAGTTCTAGAGGCACGCGCGGCTTTCAGTCTTTGCATCAGTCTTTGCCGGAGATGGCGATCACTCATCAGATCGCACAGGCAGGGGCATTCGGGTTAATGCAGGCAGGAGTAATGGCGCGAGTTAATGGAGGCGTTTAAGCTGTTCAATTAAACAAAAAGATCAAGTTTCGGGCGTGTCGTAACGCCGAGTAGCAGAGCCAAGTGCCGTGACCCGCTCAGAAGAGAAACCTGGCTTTTATTAGACCCGTTCGTGCAAAGGCCGTAATCGTTTTATTATTAGCGAGCTCAGTTAGCCTAGTGCTTGCCCAATAAGCCGTCGTAATCTGGCAGTGAACCTTAGCAGCTGTCAGCCTGCGACTAGCTAGTCGTAACCACTAGCTACGCAACGCGACTGTTGCCGGCACTTGTCAGTCGGCTGTAACAGCTCAGAAAGTGGGTCTCCGTTGGATCTAAGGCCGAGCCAGAGCTTTGATATGGCTAAGCGATGCGGTCACAAGTGCCTCCATTCAGGTTGGCCAAGGAGATTGCGCAAAGAAGCCCCAAGGGCGGAGGGTCTTTTTTGAATTCTACCATGCACTGGGAACAATCTTATCCCACAAGTCCAAGTCTCTAACTCACTCTAGTGAGTGCTAATTGCTAAGACAAAAGAATGGAGCATGGAATCTGTAGTATAATTGGTCGATAATGAAAACAAAACACTTCCCAGCCAAACAAATTTTTTGCAAGTGTGACTCGGCCCGTCCAGGGCCACTTGCTGGCCAAAATATAATGGGCCAGGCCAGTCCGGGCTAGTGCAGCAGTCCCAAGGCGAGGCCAGCAAGCATCTGAGAATCGCTTTTTGCCCAAACTGCTCACCGCAGAAACAAAAATCGCAAATGGCATAGTTAGCATGCCAGAGCCAGCGCAAAAGCACTTTATTATTGCGTTCATTGTTTGTGTTGGCCGAGAAACTTAGCACGTCTCGCGACGGCAGATGGTGCTGCCCATTGGCCCTCTTCCGCCGGAGAGAAGGCATACACACCGAGCCGTCGCACATTCTGACTCAATTAAGATTGAGATACACGACCTTTGAGTCTCGCGCGCAGTTAGTGGCCGAGCAAAGTTCAAGTCGCCTTCAATTACAGTTGCACTTGCCCCGACAACCGGCTCTAACGGGACGCATCGACCCGTCGCAGTGGTTGTCCTTGCTCCTTGCAAGTGCGTATAGTATCTGTATCCAGTAGGTGCCTTTGTATCCAAGTATCTGTGTATCTGTTGCTGAGTTTTTATTGATTGACGGACGGACTGGAGGGCTGAGAACAAAGCAGCTGCGCTCGCACGAATACCCATCATAACGAATTCAAAATGGCCTCGATCGGCCGCTAATTGTGGTCTCCCCGGGGGGAGTTGGGAGCCGGCCCAGCCCTACTGCCTCTCTGGCAGCGACTTGGCCCTAATCGCCCTGCCAACACAACCAGCACATGCCACAGCCCACAAGCAAACACTCGAGCAAAAACAGTGCTGGCATTAGAATGTTTTGCTCATTAACGGCGCCGGATCCCCTCCAGCTGCTCTGCCCGTCCCACCAGGGCCCCACCAGAGTGGGGGATACACACGAGCAGAGGCTCTCGCACATGCCGAGAGAAGTGTACTCGCATTCCTGATGCGAGCATCGCCCGATTCAACTGGTTGCCTTTCGGAAAGGCGCTGTGGAGGCGGCGATATCGGGGTATTTGGCACAGCTTATCGCCGGGACCCACTGCCCTTTGCCCCGCCAGCTCGACAGTGCAGCTCGTGTGAGTCTAGCTCCGGGCTTAGTCAGCCCTCCGTCCAAAGTCCTCCCCCTCCATCCGCAGTGTGGCAACGCCGCTGCCGCTGATACTAGAAGAACAAAGAAACCAGAAACCAGTACGACGCGGAGCGCGGAAAGCAAACAAGTCAAACCCGCTGGGCAGGGGCAGCACCAGGGGCAGGGAAGTGCGTAATAGCCACAAAGCGCCCGGGCTGGAGCTCCGGAGATGGAGCTCACAATGGCGCATAATGAGGGGGAAGCTCCGCAGAACAGTCGTTAATCGCAAAAACAAAGAGAATCAAATCGCTGCTGAGAGCTGAAAGATGAAAGGTGAGAGGTGAGGCAGGTTGGAGTGAGCAGGCGCGTGCAGTTCACGTTCCCAATCCCAATCTCAATCCCCTGCCCATATATAGTAGGTATGTACTTACTGCTGCGGTTTCCTTCCTTGACGCGGTACGTCAGGTTGTGGAACGCCAGGTCCACGGCTGGGCGCTTGGGGAGGTGCTGGAGCGTCTTCGGCTGTGCGGGCACTATTTGGGGCTTCGACTGCCCGGCTCCGCCCACGGTTCCCAGCCTGTTGTCGTTCAACAGATTAGCATTATCGTTCTTAGTCATCTTGTCGGTCAATCAGTTCGATTTGTGGCGTTCTTGTGTCGAAAATCAAAGTGCAACCACTCTCTGGAGTGTCTGTGTGTGTATTCGTGAACTTTGGCACTGACGGCACTACTGCAGCGGTTACTTTTGTGGCCCCAGCTGCCCCTTTCTCATTCGCGTTCACGTTCACGTTCCCGTTCTCGTTTCAACCACCACCTCCGCCGTGTGGTCCGATGAGAGAAATTTTCCACCCGTCTGCTCGAAAACGGCTGTCGAGCTTCCCGAATTTGATGACTTGACTCGCTCGCGTCGCGATCGCAACTGAACTGGGCAGCCGTCACGGCAGCGGAACAAAGCCCGAACCCCGTGGCGGTGAGCGCCGTCGACACTCGCACACACGGCCAGTTCTGGCTCGGATTCTAGCGAGAGCTGCACGGGGATGGGTCTGTGTGAGTGCTTGAGTGGCTGAGTGCCTGAGCGTGTTGGGAAGAGACCACACTCACGCTGACTCTGAGAATAGTTGTGGAGCAGGTTGGAGCTCTCTCTTAAGTCTCCGGAAGAATCCCACTCGCATATCGCTGGGGAAAGCTCTAATCTTGGGCTAATCTCGGGCGAACCTGGGTAATTTAGCAACTACTTCCTATGTATGAGAACCATCAAGTACAATGTTCGGTTTCTTATCTGGCCAGCCTTTCCTGAAATGTTTATAACATGGTTTTGCGATAATCCTATCAGCACTATCAGTGGGAGATAATATATAGTTCGATTCGCACGCTTTGAGGTTCAGGGACTATTGAGAACACTGCCTTAGGGCCTGAGGTGTCTTAACAGGTGACCCTTTTGGGTTGAACCCGACGGCCAATGACTCACTAGTTCTTTCCCGGGGCTATCGCACGGCACCAATCTACGGCTGATACGGTGGCCATTCCAGTTGATAAACGTAGGTGTACTTTGGTACCGCATGTATTCAGCCTTAATTAAAGGCCCTAATTGGACACCCAGTCTATCGAGGAAGGTGGGACTCTTGCTCGATAAAAAAATATTTTCAGAGCAAGCTCATTTGCGGCTTCACGGCCCTGTCCGCCAGTCTGTCAGTCCTTCGGCCAGAGTCGCTTTAATGGCCAACTTGTGGCACTTGCGGGAGTGTGTCGCCAACTCCCCGAACCTAGTGTGGCATGAGGTCATTCCCAGCGCCTTGTTTGCTCGGGCGTGGGAGGTCCTTACAATTTGGCCCCGAAAACACAGTTCCCGGGCCATAAATTAGCCCGATGTCTGTGCTCTGGAAAATGACTTACAACAGGCGTCGTGCCAACTGCGGAGTAATCAAAAGCTAGGGGAATCGCCGAAAGTGCTGGCAGAAGCAAAAGCCACTAGCCCGAGCCTAAAAACTGCACTTGGAGTGCAAACGAGACCGTTGCAAAAGTGAGCAAAGCCAAACCGGTTTATTGTTTCGCCAACTTCCCAATGAAAACGCTATGCACAGTCTATGGATTAAACCTGATGACTCAAGTTGGGGAAAATTCTGTGGCCCTCCCACCACCTCCTATATCTGATATTCGAATCACGAAGATGTCAACAATCCGGTTGCAGTTCTGTCTGGTTCACTTGTTGCGGCCGCCCAACTATGATTTCATTCCCCAACTATGTCCGTGCACGAGTTATGGGCAGTACTCCGGTAGTTATGGTGGTATAACTCACAGGTTATTGTTTTCCAAAAACTGCCGCCAACTGTACTTGTCCATGGCGGAGCTCCGGGCTTTGATGTAACCAGCAACAGGTGGCCTTCGCGAGCGCGGGAAAGGAGGCAACTGGCCAGACGGTCGTAGTGTCAACGGGTCGGGTCGGTCGGTCGGTCGGAAAACAATGGAGCCGAGTGTAGCAACTGGCGTTTCAGAGCTCTTGTCCATGCCACACCACAGTGAGCAGGGAGGGCCAAAAGCACGAAGCCGACGCTGTCGAGGCGCCTTGCGAAAGAAAACTGAAGCCGGCCGTCCCCTGGAAGCGATGCCACGCAACTGGAAAAGCGTAGTAAGCCAGTGCAGCGTTGCAACCATGAGTGTGGCAGGGAACCGGGTGGAAACTCACAGATACACACTCACAGGTTAAGGCTAAACAGGCTTTTGCTTTCCTTCTGGCCGCTTTGTTTTGGCTCGATTACGGCGACCACTGTTATGTCAGTCTGCTAGCCACTAGCTTGTCCCATAAGCCATTTGTGGAACAAACAGATCGAATATCGGTAGACTAAAGCACAGTTTCTCCCAGTGTGGAATCAGTGACTTCTGCGCATCAGTGCTGGCACTACCAGCCGTGTAGAAGTCACATCTACAAACCGGAAGCCTAAAAGTAGGCAACCCTTTTCTGGCTCGATCTTGAGGAATGGAGGTTACAGCAGTGGATTTCCCACTCCATCGACCATATGGAGTGCTTTCCCTTTTCTATACTTCACAGCGAGTCACCCCCTAGCTGGATAAACAACACAACCAGCTGATATTGATTCGATTATTTTGCATCCCTCTAGTGGCCGGATGAACTTTGTACCAGGCCTGTATCCAAGAGCGTGAGAGCGGGGAGGTGGTGGCAGTGGCGGTGGTGCGCCGTCTCCTCGGAGAGAAAGTGGAGAAGTGAGAGAGGTCGCCTGCACTTCCTCGTCATGCGTCGTAACTGTTGCTCCGTCTCTGTCCCTGGCCCGGTTCCTGTCCTGCAGCTGCATCTGTAGCTGTGGCGTTGTTTATGTTGTAATGTTGTAACGTGGGGGGAACGTGGAACTTTTCTGGAACACTCGGCGGGGGAAGGTGAGGGAACTGTGTTTACACAGTTTTCGGAACAGTGGCTCAAATAGGAGCAGGCCTTCGAAAACTGTAATCTCCAAGCACTTGATACTCAAAAGATATATCAACCCTACTTTTCTCTCAGTGCATTACAGGCCGTGTCGCATCACTGATTACATGTGCCAAAGTAACGGTAAATAAGCCCCCTAATCTAGCAGCCTTGAAATATTCCGTCCGGCCTGGCGCCTCATTCCACTGTGCGGAGGCCCGTTCCTCTCCGCCTCGGGGTGGTTCGGTCTTTGGGAGGCTCCTCTGTCGCCTCCACCGCCACCTTTGGGGCCTCTATTTCTGCCTCTGCGTCGGCCTCTGTGTCTGTTTCTGCTTCTGTCGCTGCTTGCGTCGGCGTTTGTCGCAGCCACTGCAAACGTGATAAAGAAAAACCCGAGGCGGCCGAATCGAATCGAACTGAACTGAAACGAAACGAAACGAAAAAAAGTGAATGTTGTCGCTGGCGGGGCTCACAAGCCTTCCAAACTCTGTATTGGTCGGGTGTCCTCATCAGTCGCTCCGCAGCCTCTGAAGCAGTCGAGTCTGAAGCAGAAATAGCAGCAACTGCAGCAACCCAACAACCCAACAACCAACATCCACGCCAGTAGTAACGAACCAGTGCCATAACTGTAGAGTGTAGAGTGGACAAGCGAGCAGAGCACAGTAAGTTGAAATCGTGGACTGGAAACGCACCCACTCGGAGCAGAAAAGTTTCAAGAAAAGTAAAATAAACAGTGCCAGGAAGAGTGTGTGCGCGCCCCGCCAACTAATTACATAAAATACGTGCGACGCATCTCAGCCAATCTTGGGTGGCTGCGCACAACCTCCCCGTGTCGATACACCACTAACCGTGTCCTTTTGTCCCTCGTCCGCCCTTTCCCAACCAGGATCATCATGGCCTTCCGCGTAGCCGGACTCTTCCTGAAGCGGGAGCTGGTGGCCCCCGCCACCCAGCAGCTCCGTCTGCTGCGCACCTCCAACACGGCCCGCACCCAGTTCCTGGCCAATTCACCCAACACGGCGCTGGACAAGAGCATTCTGCAGCGTTACCGCAACCTGGAGACGCCCGCCAACCGGGTGCAGGCCACCTACCTGTGGATCGACGGCACCGGCGAGAACATCCGCCTGAAGGACCGCGTCCTGGACAAGGTTCCCAGCTCCGTGGAGGACCTGCCCGACTGGCAGTACGACGGCAGCTCCACCTACCAGGCCCACGGCGAGAACTCGGACACCACCCTGAAGCCGCGCGCCGTCTACCGTGATCCCTTCAAGCCGGGCAAGAACGACGTGATCGTCCTGTGCGACACCTACAACGCTGATGGCCAGCCCACGGCCTCCAACAAGCGAGCCTCGTTCCAGGCGGCCGTCGACCAAATCGGCGACCAGGAGCCCTGGTTCGGCATCGAGCAGGAGTACACCCTGCTGGACGTGGACGGGCGTCCGTTCGGCTGGCCAGAGAACGGCTTCCCGGCGCCCCAGGGCCCCTACTACTGCGGCGTGGGAGCCGACCGTGTCTACGCCCGCGACCTCGTCGAGGCCCACGCCGTGGCCTGCCTCTACGCCGGCATCGACTTTGCCGGCACCAACGCCGAGGTGATGCCCGCCCAGTGGGAGTACCAGGTGGGCCCCAGCAACGGCATGAAGGCTAGCGATGACCTCTGGGTCTCACGCTACATCCTGCAGCGCATCGCCGAGGAGTACGGCGTAGTGGTGACCTTCGACCCCAAGCCCATGGAGGGCCAGTGGAACGGAGCCGGTGCCCACACCAACTTCTCGACGAAGGCGATGCGCGCCGAGGGCGGCATCAAGGCCATCGAGGCGGCCATCGAGAAGCTGAGCAAGCAGCACCAGCGCCACATCAAGGCCTACGATCCCAAGGAGGGCAAGGACAACGAGCGCCGGTTGGTGGGTCGCCTGGAGACCTCCAGCATCGACAAGTTCTCGTGGGGCGTCGCCAACCGGGCCGTGAGTGTGCGAGTGCCGCGCGGCGTGGCCACCGCCGGCAAGGGATACTTCGAGGACCGGAGGCCGAGCTCCAACTGCGACCCGTACGCCGTGTGCGGCGCCCTCGTCCGCACCTGCCTCCTGAACGAGTAGGGAGGTCAGGGCCATGGAGGAGGAGGAGGTCCTGGAGGCATCCGTTGTATATAGCGTACCTTTCGGCTACTTTTCGATTTGATTTGGCAACTGGAGGAGGTTGCCCGTCCAAAATACAAAACAAAAAAAAGACAGGAACAGGAGGAGGAGCTGGCACGAGTGGCGTGCGTTAGCATTTAGGCATTTTAGGAGTGGGTGGGCGGGCGTGACAGAACACCTGAAACTGATAATTCTGCCATTAATATTTTACTAAGTATGTTTACCGTATCGTTGCTTTAATCTAATTAATAAATACTAGTAACCTAAACAACCGGCTGGCAACTATCGCCGGCCTCACTTGTTAATCGCCCGGCAGGGATACAAAATTGTACGCTGAGCAAGGATATCACTGAGTCCTGACGAGATCCATATTAGTAACCATATCGTGTTTAGAGTTCATTGTTGAGTAGAAACATTGCGAAGAGTTTTGATGAATGAATAAGATTTTGAATACATCTCAGTGTTTGGTACCATTTTAAAGCTATTATATGCTCATATATTATGTATGTCTATCGTTAGTACAAGCACCCTGAAATTAAGAATTCCAATGCGATTCAAATAAACAAATTTCGAGTAAAAGCACAAAGTTGTAAACAAACACATTACTAATTATTTGCTATTTGCTATCTGCGGTTCTGGGTTCTCGGCTGGCGAGCTTTCGTTTCGCTGCAATTGTTGTGAAAAGCGGCAGAATTTTAAAATGTAGAACAGAACAGCTTGTTTGTAAATAAGTGTGACATCTGCGGTGATCCAAGGCCTTGTTTTTAATGGAAAGTTTTCCCCCCCACCATCTCCAACGGCAGGGGCCGACACTGAAAGTTTCCAAAGATTAATGCGTGCGGCCGAGATCCGAGGAATACATATACGCCAAGAATATATGCATGACTGCTTACAGCCGCCTATATGCGGGATGGAGGGCAGATATAGGGCCCCAGCTGATGGATATGTGGTTCTGGCCGGCCGATAAAGCATTGGAGAGTGCAGCTTTGCAATCATTGGCGACCCTGCCTGGAGGGGCTCTGTTGACACTGGAGGTGCGGATTACGAGGCACTCTGGGTAGTGCAATGGCTGCTAATGATAAGGCGCTGGGCGCAAACAGATAGTGTAGTAATCGGCAGGGATTACTGCCGACTCCGGTCAGATATTGCCCACGAGCGGGGCGGAGGCACATTCCTCCGCCGCCGAACCGAACATACCCGTTTGCCGTTGCAGCATACGATGGGAGGCCGCTGATAGACGCAATAATTAAGACTCATAAACAACCGAAATCAAGACGCCACAGAACGCGAGAGTTCCGCAGACCAGGTCATTAATGAATTAAAGCAGGTTCATTGGTATGCATGGAACGGGTTCCGAGCCGACCACGTCTTACAATGCAGTGGAGATCCAGTTATGCTGCCTAAGCAGCCCATTTGCATAATGTGGTATTGATACTACAGACGGTCTGGGGGGCTCTGGTATGGGCGGCGGTGATAAGGAATGTTTTCCGCCGAAAAGCATAACAATCTTATCAGCCAATCGGGCCAATAATGATAAGTGGCTCCACGGGCCACCACTGGCTGTGTTTTCGATTTCTAACGCACTAATGCACAATCCAGATCTTTATATTCTCAAGTGCTCCGCCCCACCTTTGAGCTATTAGTTCCAGAGTCTATCAATCTTGAAACCATATTGCACGAAACTCTATAATATCCTGCTGCAGAAAACAGCTTTCGGAGCTGCGTCCGAGCCGGCTGATAAGCGCACAGTTGGCCTTGGGCCTGCAGATGCCTGACCACTATCTTCTCCGGCTTCAGGGTGTGCCATTTAACTCGGTCAGCGGAATAGATGGGTCGCCTTATCGCGCCCCGGGCCATAAATCATAGTGACGGCGCAGCGGAATAGGAATTACTTTTGAAATCTAATTGATGTAATCATCGGGGGGCTGCCAAGAAATATTCCACGCACACACCCCCACACTGCCCACCTTAATGTTTAAAGAAATAAATATAAATATTCCCGAAGAACAGAGCCCACGGCCACGGCCGCAGAGCGTGATGGTCGGAATGCCCGCCACAGTGGGCCCCACTGAGGTAGGATCGATCGCGAATCGAAACTAGGCCAAGAAACCCCTTCGCCCTTGAAGGGGTGAGCGAACTGCTGATAACGCCGTTCCGGATTACAGCTCCCAGCCCGAAATACGCAGCCACCACGTCACAGACGCCCATAAAACCCAACAAGACCCAGTCGAAGCCCGTTCGAGGTGGGGCTGCAGGTGTAGTGGCATCGTTGCTGGGGGAACTGCTTATTTTTATGTGTTTAAGTGCCTGTCGAGATTACACTTTATAGTGCTGGCCATAGTGGTGATCGAGAATATATGGCAGGCAGTCCAGGTTATAGAGCTCAGCCAGAAATCGGCGCCGTCACGTAGCGCCCTAGGGCAGTAATTCCAAGATTTGCGACTTTCTGAAGATAGTAAGGAGAGCTTACTGCCATTCCTGGCGCGTGTCTTTATTGCGCTTTCTTCGGCCCGCCCAGACAGCGGGGGCATTATCTGGCCTATTTATCTAATTTCGTAGTGCTCACGCCACTGTGAATGTTTTGGCCGTGACAGGAGGCTATATTTAAACCCGTAGAACCCCGTCTATAGGGTATAGTTCTCTGGAACGGCCCCTGAATCATACGATATTGGGAATTGGTAACTCTTAATGGAGGTATTTAAAGAACTTTATATGGTATATAGTGTTGCTTCTTAAGGTATCGATCAGTCATCATACTAGAGAGCACTGCCTTTGATCCCCTCCGACCCGAGGACTCCCCTGGATGCGGACCAGGTCTTTCGCCCCCTAATATATAGCAGAGGTCTTACTTATACTTTTACCGTCTACCAGCACGAGTCGCAATATTTGCGTCATCGCCCACACGCGCCCATCAAGTGATCTCCGGTCCGTTCTTCTGCTGATTGGCGCATCGCACCAGGCAAAGTTCACTCCTCCGGCTGTGATTCCGGCGCTCCTAGCCAGCCGGATGATGACGGACGCAGAATCGGCGTCCGAATTATTTTAATATGTGGTTATTATTAATTGGTTCTAATCGCACTATCTGAAAAGTTCCAAAAGTCTAATGCCAAAAGTGCGATTAGAGCCCCAACATGATTCCACATTGCCAGACCCAGGGTCCAACAAACAAAAAAGGGCGAAGACTCGTCCGTGATAAGGGTTTTCCGATAAGGCTGTGTTTTTTCACTGCAAGTTGTTTACGGAGGCTCCCAGATAGCAGGGTTGACTGTCCCATGGGCCAGCTTTTTTGCTCGTGCCTGTGGACGATTATATCCTCAGATACTTGGCTACTTTCTTTGTTTAAATATTAAAGTGCATTCACTCCCAGGGTGCTTCAATTCCAGGGATAAGTAATATCTACGGCTGTCTGCCCATCTTTCCGAAATTGTCTGGGAAGACCCACAAGTCCCCGACTATTGCCCTTTTGATAATTGTAATTAGTTTCGGAAACTCTGGGAAAGTGAAGTGGGAACACCCCGAATCATCGCTAGCCTCAGCTCCATATGTAATTTACTTCGAGCGTGGCACGGGAGTGTGGCATAATTTCGAGTCGCCCCGGAGACACAGATACTGTGGCATAGTTACAGGCTCGTTTAGAAAATGCTGCGGTTTGCTTGCTTGCTCGGATTTATTGCCGCCTCATTCGTTGGCCCCACAGGACCGCTTTACCACCTTGCCAACCATGAAGTACGTGGACAGGGGCTTCACTCTTCCGCGCGGCAGCTCCTCGTAGAGGCCGCCCTTCACCGAGAAGGTGTGCTTCGGCTGGTAGAGCAGGCCCAGGAGCGGGTTCTTGGGGCTCACCCGCATGTTGTACATGGCGTAGGTGCCCTTGGTCAGCGGGCAGCTCATGGTGTAGTTGCTCTGCTTCAGCATGTTGTCCTTCGCGGGCTTGAAGAGCGGCACCGAGTTGAAGAGGGTCTGCAGGTCGCACAGCCGGGTCGAGGCGTTGTAGATCGTGCGCGCCTTCTCCCGGGCCGAGTGCTGCTGGATCAGGAGCCGCGATATGGGCGAGGCTATCTCCTCGTTGATCGTGGTCACCGAGCCGATGCCCGACTGGTTCGAGAAGGTCATGTTCACAATGAAGCGGGGTCGGTCGTCCGTCCAGTTGGCGTAGCTGAAGGTCACGTAGAAGCAGCTCTGAACCGGAACCGGAAGGGAGTTGAGACTTTGATGGACTTACTCAGGCCTATGCACCTACCTCCTTGCTCCCAGTCGCGTCGGGCTGCTGGAGCAGCAGCATCGTCCAAGCTGCGATGGAAACCAGAGCTGGCCAGGTACGGTGCATGATTTCCCATCGACTGAACCCCAAACGGAGAAGCAACATAGCAATTAGCCCCCACCCAGGTCATTAGCCAATTAGAGCTTGGGAATTCAATCTCCGATCGACGCGGTTTATTAGGCTTCAGTACAGAATGTCGAACTTTTGGGCCAGGCTTAGTATCTGACTCAGCTTGCGGGCAATGCGCTCCGACCCGGGGTTCCTCAGCACGTCGGAGAGCTCCTTCTCGCTGGCAGAGTCCGCCAGGATGAAGCGCGTCATGAAGATGGCGTGGGGCACCTGGAGGTAGGCCACCCGCTTCACCTCCGCGCGGAACCTGCGGAAGATCACCCACATTAGCATATCTTTGGTAGATTGATAAGGGGTCGTATCTTATCCTACTCCGGGTAGCTGTAGCCCGATAAGTCAGCGCCTACGCTCCGCAAACTGGCTTCGAACGCCTCGTAGTAGATCTCCAACATGTGTTCAAAGTGTATCTCGACGATGGCCGTATCAATACTTGATAAGAGGAACGCGATTATGTCATGCCCCACGGAGTCGTACTGGGCCGTCTGGAAGTCTATTATTTTCAGCCGAGTGGGCTTGTCGAAGGCGTCTGAAAATGGCAAAATAGAATAGAAGATTGAAAAGATTAAAGAGTTTAAAGAACTTCAAAAAGCTCAATTAGCGAAAAAACACGTGATATTAGATTATCACCCACAATAGAAGTGTCTTAAAAACGAGTCTATGCATGACATGCGAGTCTATGCATGACATGCGAGTCTATGCGAGACAACAAATTATTAAAATAGTTGTCTGGACTCTCTGTTGATTCTACAGAAAGGAGATTAGTTATAGAACTCTTAGTCCCAGACTTTATAAGACTTCATAAAGAAAATTTTTAGGGAAGAGTGACTTTAGTGGGATTGGACCTAATACTACCATACCAACCGTACTGAAACATCAGATTGTTAGTCCAGTAATCGCAGTGGATTATGCTCGTAAAGGGGCCATCAGGTCTGTCGGGAGGGGAGGCCAGGAACTCGAAGAACTTGTCCGACAGCTCTCTCACCCGGGCCACCAACACCGGGTCGTTGTTGGTGGCTCGCCGGATGTCCTCCAGGGTTTCCGCCTTCATGACGGCCTTCCACTCAGGCGCCGCCGCATGCCAGTCGAATTTTTGGAAGAAAGGGATCACCTGCTCCTGGAAGACACGGGGTTTCAGCTGCCGCAGGGCCACAGGAAGGGCGTGGAACTCGGCCAGGTACTGGAGCGCCATCCGGGTGTGGTCCATATCCAATGGCCGTAGCCTCTGCCCGGAAAGGAAGTAACTGCTGCGCAGGTTCTCCAGAAGCAGCACGGCATTTTCGTCCACTTTGGGGGAGGCCGGATCCAAGGATATCCGCGAGCCGTAGTATTGAGGGAAGCCCGCAAAGTGGCTCTCCTCTGGGATGCCCGCCTCAGCTTGCAGAGCCGTCAGTGCCGGCGCCAGGATCTGATAGACCGCGTTCTCTGTGAGGCAGGTGCGTTCGGGCTGGAAGAACTGCCAGAACTTTGGGTCCTTCGGGGGCACCTTGGCCACTAGCTGCTTCTCGGATAGTGCCCCATCCGAAAGCTCGAGCTGGGCGTCAACGGCCAGGAGAACGCTGCCGTAGTTGTCACCCGGCTGAGTGAGGCTGCTCATTCGGTAGCCGAGAAGGCGGGCCCCGGAGAGGTGTGGCTCGAGGACCTCTCTAAGACTGAGTATCTCGGGCAGTCCTTTCGAAACCTCCTCCATGCTGCTACGTTTGCGTGGGTTGTGTTTTCACAACTGGGGGCTAGAATCTGGCAGCGTAATTTGCCGTAATCAGAGTCGGCCGTAATCAGTACACATCGAAAAAAAGGTAATAGTTTCATAAACATGTGTGTAGTTCCAAAATAAATTAATTTTTTTTATTAAAGTGTATTGAAAAACCCCCTCGTCATCTGATTGCTGATAGCTCTCCTGCTTGTGAAATGAATTGGCGATTTTTTATTATTATTTTTATTTAGAACTTGGAATCGTGGGGTTATAAGTTAGTAGAATACTTTAAACTTCTTCGCCAGCCGCAAGATAGCCTCGTAGTGGGCGAGAATCGTTTTGATGCCCGTGTTCTTCGAGAGCACCGAGAAATCCACATCCTTGAAGTCGTCGGGGATGGTGGTGCTGTCGGCCAGGATAACCTTCATCATGAAGATGGCGTGGGGCAGCTGCATGTAAGCCACGCGTTGCACCTCGGCCAGGAATCTGAAATCGCACAGTAGACTATCAATAGAAAGACCTTGGACGCTGAGAGGGTTTCTTACGCCTCGTAGCTGTAGCCACTGGTGTCCACGTTTACGTCCCTCAGACTCTGGACGAAGGCCTTGTAGTAGATGCTGAGGAAGTTGTAGTAGTTCTCCTCCAACACCTTCACGTCCACGCTGGAGAACAGCAGGAAGATGATGTCGTGCACCAAGGAACCGTGTTGTGCAATCTGGAAATCGACGATTTTCACGCCAATCGGAGTGCCGTCATCGTCTAAGGGGGACATAGTGTTCTAGAAGGGCTCTTACTGATAAGAAAGCTCAAGAACTCACCGTATTTCAACATCAAGTTGTTGATCCAGAGATCCCCGTGCACGAGCGAGGTGAAGGGCCCGTCCTCCTCGTCCTTGCTGGCCTGGAAGTCATCATATACGCTGAGCAGCTCCTTAACCCGCTCCACATCTTTCTCTTCGGTGGCCACCGCCCGGATGTCCTTGAGGATCTCGCTGTCCATCGTCGCCTTCTCCTCGGGCGCTATGTTGGAGTTCATGTCGAACTTCAGGAAGTAGGGACGCACCAGCTCGTCGTACACTTGGGGCTTCTTCAAGCGCAGGGCGAGCGGCAGGGCGTGGTAGCGGGCCAGGTAGTGCAGGATAAGCACAGTGTGGGCCAGGTCATAGGCTTTGTGACGGTTTCCCGGCTGGTAGCCGTTAGTGGTCGCATTCTCCTGCACCAGCACCGCGTCCCTGTCCACCTTGGCGGCCCGGGGATCGAGCGAGATGCGGGAGCCGTAGTAGCGCGGAAAACCATCGAATAGCTTGTTCGGCGGGACTCCCGCCTGCAGCTGCAGCTTGTCCAGCTCCGGCGAGAGGAACTTGTAGACGGCGTTCTCAGTCAAACAGGTGCGCTCCGGCTGGAAGATCTGCCAGTACAGGTCGTTCGTCAGAGGCGGAAGCTTGGCGATCAGCGGCAGCTCCTTGACAGCGCCGTTCACGTCCCGGATCTTGGCCTGCACGGCCAGCATGATGCTGCCATAGTTCTCCCCCGGCTTGGTCAGGTAGCGGCTAGTGTACGACTCCAGGGTGGCTCCCGCCGGCAGGTGGGGCTCGATCACCTTCGCCAGGTCAGTGATTTTCGGAACTTCTCCCATTCTGCGGCGACGTGCTGATGTGCGGTAGCGCTCCCAATTGGCGACTGAATGGATCCGCCGATTGGCGCTGAGCGTGCTTTTCTACCTTCGGCATGAATTAAATCCACTACAGCTCCCTGCGATAGTGGGGTTCGTTATTGTTGTTTGCCATGTTGAGAGCGACGAGCGGCGAAACGCGAAATATTGGCTCAAGTGGCGTTGATAACACTCGCCGAACGGTGTTCGGTTCATTGTACCCCCTGGGTACACCTGGGGGCTGCCTGCAGTGAAATATTCATCCGGAACAGCTGTCGCCGACTTGTGATATGGTAACAGTCTCTCACTTCTGAAAAGTTTGCCAATTTTTCGAGATTTTTAAGAATCTTGCTTGAAATTGAGGTCAGTATTATAGGATATTATTTCCTAGACCTTGTAGCACAGATTTATTAGCCAGAGGGTGCTCCCCATTCGAGCATCTGGCCTGTCCTCCCTCAATTGTTTCTGTCGCTATACATATGCCCGCCCCCAAAGTCCGCCGACTAAATACAACGAAGGTTTTCGATTCATATCGCCGAGGTGCGATGCGAGATGAATTGTGCAAAGCTCGTTCTACAAGACCCACTCAGTCGGGGCGGAGGGGCGTGCTGACAACAATCAAGGCGAAACATCTGCCGCCGGGACGCCTAATTAAAATGTCTTCGTTATCACCCACTGCGTATGCACCGAGCCGGAGAAGGAACTCCCTCCCCCGCTTTTAAAGCCAGGCTGTTGCCTTAAATTCAAAGCATATCCTCTCAGTGCATTTGAGGATCTGGGCATGGTTCACCATGGATTTTAAATGCTTTTCAAACACCATTGTAGTTTTTCTGATTTATATTTAAATCAATGTCATTTCAATTATCATTTTCTAAGCGAAAAATCTCACAAATACTTCAAACTTATAAATTAAAATTCAAACTTAAATATTCCCCACTTCATTAAATCCAACTTTCATACTCCCCACAATTGAGAACTAGTTCGCATCAGTGACTCTTTTTTGAGAGCTAGTTCACGCAAACTGAACCAGTGAGTGCTTGTCCATCCCTAGCATTCTGTGCAACCCTGTCTCTTCAGCACAACAAAAACAAAACGAATTTCGGAAATCTTGGAACCAAGCCATGGAAATGCAGGCGGTATTGCAACAGATGTACAGTGGAGACCCTGGCATGCCGATGATGATGCCGCCATACCCCAATCCCGCTATGGTGCTGGGCTTGACCGGCAATGGGTTCGGAATGCCCATGTCGCATCCCTTCAATCCCTTTGGCTCAACACCGAACGACTCCTTCGAGCAGGCTGGAGAGGACTTGGACGACGAGGATGACGAGGACCAGCGCACCCTATTCTGCGGCAATCTCGACGAGCGCGTGACGGAGGAGATACTGTACGAGGTTTTCCTGCAAGCCGGTCCCATAGAGCAGGTGCGCATTCCCGTGGACAAGATGGGTGGCCGACAGCGAAACTTTGGCTTCGTCACGTACCAGCACCTGTGCGCAGTGCCCTTCGCCCTTGAGTTGTACCAAGGCCTGGAGCTCTTCGAGAAGAAAGTGACGATCCGGCCGCAGGGAGCCGACAAGCCCAGGCAGCAGTCGAACTTTGTCCAGGGCCGGGTCAGCAATCCCATGATGCTGGACTCGCCTGGCAAGCCCTCGCCGCCCCATTCCGCCCGTCACGGCCTACATGGCGCCAAGCCCTATGACCGACACTCGGGTGGCCAGAACGGCGACCAGCGGCGCCGCAGCGATAGTTCGGTGATGGAGAGAAACCGGCCGCGGAACCACACCCAGCAGCACTACCAGAACCAGCACATGCAGGGCGGCAGCCGGCGATCGGACCAGCGACACAACCACCAGCGGAGGATCTAGGATGTATTCTCTATTGCTTTATTAATCTTAGGGTAGATCTTACGAACATTTAGAATCTAAATAGAGATGTATGAACTAGAAATCGGCTGAACTAATAATGTGTGGGGTGTGCTCCTCCACTGCCCGGCTGGAGGCGTCGACCCAGCTCCTAGCGGGTGATGCTTCGCAGAGTTTTCTCAACATTGCGGTATGTGCGCGGCGGTATAACCTCCAAGAGCAGCCGCTGGTAGTTGTGGTGCTCGGAGAGGGCCCGGAACAGGGACTTGGCGTAGCTGCGCGTCTCCAGGCTGCCTTCCAGGAGCAGGTTGGCGCCCACCACGAAGAACTTGTCGCGGTTCTCCCGGCCCATGGCATAGACTCGCTCGCTGCCCAGCCGCTCCACCAGCCGGAAGAGCAGCTTGGCTGTGGTGGTGCGCACCAGAGCGTTCTGGTGCTGCGCCCCCTTGGTGGCGAGGATGTTCAGGATCTTCGGCGGCGGTGAGTGGTCCACCATCGACTCCAGAGCCCGGGTGGCGTCGGCACGCAGGAATCTGTTTGTGTCAGCGGTGCGATGGAGCAGGGCGCAGACCAGGTCGTCGCATTCCTGCTGCAGGCTAGAGGACTTGACCGAGAAAAGCTCGGCGGCGGCCTGGCAGGCGGCGCGAGCGACTTGAGAGCGCAAGTTACGCACTGACCGGGTGAGCTGGATGCACGACATGTGCATCTGATGGTCCAGGGTATCGGCATGGTAACGGATCAGACGCACCATACTCCTGAGGCCGATTATGTTGGTCTCCCAGTTGTTGGAGTCCAGCTGGTCGAACGTCTTCAACAGGGCGTCCCGGGGCTTCTCGAAGCGCGCCATGTTCTGCGGGAACAACTCTGCCTGGGACATTTTGATGGCCTGCTTGACGGGCGACACGCGACGCTGCCCCCGCAGGAAGCACGACGTCTTGGACTTCTGCTTCAGTGGCGTGTGCTGAGCCTTTCCAGATCCGGATTTTGGGCCAGAGGACGAGGGCGCGGCAAGTGGGTTGCCTAGCTGGGAGCCCGACTGAGAAGTGTTGTCCGTGGTGCTGGTGTCGAGAGATCCCTGCTTGGAGCCAGGCCGAGCTCCGTAAAGAGAGTCGAGGGAGAGGCTTCGCGGATGGAGCGCCAAGTGGGGAGACGACGGCCCACTCTTGGGAGCAAAGTGTGCCACCTCGGCGACTGCCATCGACTCTTCCTGCGACGAGATTTCTGTGGGCGTGGACTTCAGCTCGTGCTGCACCTCCTCGACCACCACGAAGCTGTTACTGCCCTCCTCAATGTCCTCCTCGATGGGCAGCGACTTGACCGACTGGGCCCTCGACAGCTGGGGCGTGGTGTCCTCCAGCTGGGTCTTGATGCTCTCCGTCTTGCTGTGCAGGCTGTTCACGCTCCCCTGCCGCTTCAGAGACTCCTCGTGGGCTGGGGGTTCCATCTCCTCCTCCTCCTCGATGTCGTCCACGACGAGCTCTCCGAAGGCATCGCCGGGACTTCGCTCCAGGCTGAGCACCTCTAGCTGCCCATCGCCCTGGTTGCTGGCACACCTGGACGAGTTGACGTGGCTGCCGCAGGACTTGGCCGAGGCTGTGGATTTCTGTGAGTAGGTGGTGGACTTCACGGAGAGGGGAGAGCCGTCCGTCGGCGCCACCTCCGTGGCTATCACCGCCGTCTGAGCCGCCTTCGAAGCCGGGTTACTGCGAAAATAAAGCAAACAGGATGAGATAGAAAGAGTAGAAGTCGCCTTCAACACTCACAGATCCTCAAACAATATGTAAACTTGGTCTTTTTCGGTGTCTGGGAGAGGCCTGAACACCTCAATGGTGGGGTTATCATCGACTTCATCCTTCCCCCCCTCGGTATCAATCGATTTTCTGCACTTGGGAGCCGCGTCAGTGCAACAACCGCTGCAGAGCGAGGCATGGGCCTCCACGGCCCTCTGGCAGATGCTCGTCCGCACCGAGTGGAGGAGCGTGCGGGTCTTCCGCAGGATATTGACCGGCTGACCGCCACAGGAGAACGCATTCTGCATTTTTCCGCTCGCGGGTAACGCGAATGATACTTGTATCGGCCAGGCGATTTTCTACTTAGAAGAGCTCATGCTCGACGGCGACAACTTCTTCAAACCACACGACTTCGCAGACTGTTTGCAGTGGCTAACCATTTCGAAGGAATTTCCATACACCGGGAATCCACAACAAGGCGAAACTTGCAAACGAAAAACAGGACATTGCGTTTTCCAAGCAATCACACGGATACACAAACGGAAGGACCCCACCCCCGGGCTGGAGAGGGAGAGTCGGGCCTTAGAAAGGGTCGCGGGCCAACTAGTCGACCGCGGACTTCCAGACCAACTGGCCATTGGTCCCGCCTTGGCGGGTCGGGGGTCGATTCGACCTTTCGCGACGAGCGCCTTGCCCGGAATCTTCGGGCGCCTTCGTTACTCAGCTCCCGAAGTCAGACGTACAACAAGTTTCCACGTCGTCAAAAGGTGTCGTAACACACTTGAGGGGAATACTATACTTAATCGGATAGTCCTGAGAAGGACTAATGGAAGTAGTCTACTTAAATGGCCAATTTTACCAAAAATTTTACTATTATTACATTCTAGAAGAGTCCATTCGAACTTAGTCACCTCCCTTTACGCGAATTTTAAGCTGAGCTTCAATGTTAATTCTTAAATGTCACTGGAACCCCCATCGCCTGCCACTTCTTAGTATTAGAAAATTGATTTTTGGCGACGAAAGAAGAGTCCTAAGTGTAGGCGACCGAGCGCCAGTGGTCACTTGAAGGTTCATCGCAATTGACACTGGCGAGGAAGACCCATACCCCCAGAAGTTCTTAAGGAGATGGGTGGCTCACGAAGGACTCAAAGTTGATGATAGCATTTATTTATTATTTGTTCAGAATTAGTCTCTTTTTTTTTTTAATTATATTGAATTTAATAAAAACATAACTAGAAACGGAAGCATATCCTAACATCAGATCAGATCTCTTGTTTTCAAAACCATATTTGTTTTTAAAATCCCTCTTTAATAATTTATTAGTTATTAAAATTAGGGAGTGTGTAAGATCCACTGACTTGTTGCATATTAAACTGCCTAAAACCCCCAATACTAACCAAAGTAAATTTTAACTAAAAACTAAGCACGTTAATCACGTTCTTGTAGTGACCCACTTGAATTTCAGCAACGCGAGCCCCACTGCGCATTTGAATTATTTAGGTTAGGCAACGCGACACCCTTAGACGGCAGGAGCGTGGGCTAGAGGCAGGGTGCGTGTGCCGGCCGCCCGACAGAATTTGCTGACCAGCACCCTCCTCCCCGGGCCTCGAACCCACCGTCGCCCAAGCCGGCTTTTCAAATTTAGGTTAGCAGTCTCGCGCATGAAACCCTGTGGCTACTAAGCGAATGGGTTCTGATCCCAGTTCCTTAATTGAGAGATATGCCGGTGGTGACGGAACTTACACTGATTTAGCGGCGTCAACGCACTCGGAGTCCAACGAGGCGTGCAGGTTGCCTTCCACCGCGAAGTGGCGCTGCTCCCGCCTGTGAGGCTCTCCCCCTGTGGAAAGAATGCCTTTAACTAAGCCGGAGATTGGGATTACTGAAGGAAATACCTTGAGCAGCGACGGAGCATCGGGTTTTGGTGAAGGAGTTCTGGTGTTGCAGTTTCCTGCGCACCTGCTGCTGGGGCTTGGGGATGGAGTAGTTGATCTTCGGATAGTTTGGTCCCTCCGTCGGGTAGCTGCGCATGAAGTTGTTCACAAAGTCCGTGTGCTGGTTCATGGCTGGGAATCTATTAGGGATGGCCGGGAATGGGTTACAAATACATCCAAACCTATTCCTGAAAGGGGGGCCTTACCTGAAGCCGGGTCCTGAGAATTTACCTCCTTGGCGGGCCGTGAGATGCAAGTAGCTGAGGGTGACACTGCCACTGCTGGAGGTGGTGGTCGTGCTGTCTGTGCTTCGGACCTCCATCGAAGTGTCAGAGCACGCCTTGGCCAGCAGGCGGCGGTCCGCGTAGCTGGATGGGCCTCCTTGAGAGTAAAAATTAAATAAAGGAGTTGCTTTACTCTTAAAGACTAAGAAACTTAATAACTAAGAAACTGCCTACCGTTCGCAATTCTAGCTCCAAAACTTAATCTCTGGGAAAAGTCCTGGAATGAGAGAAGCCATTAAGTCTATGTTACGGCTAAAAGAAGCTAGTCTTGAACTTACATTTGCTGGACTGGTCATGTCCAGAGTTTCCGGAGGGGAGTGAAAGGAGTGGCGATGCAGGCTTTCGCTGACTTGGCTGAAACTGCACAGGTTTTTGTTTATTATTTAAAAAATACTCAAGAATTAAAAACTATCTTAAATTTTGTAGTTTTTCAGACCCACCTACGAAACGTGTCCTTCGAGTCTTTGGCATCTGCGCCCTCCTGAAAGTTTCCCTGCTGACGACTGGCGGCGCGCATGCGACGCCTCTTGATGGTGTTCGGCGAGGCAGAGCCCTCGCCCTGAAAAATCCAGTCCACATCCGCCCCGGAGCGCCTGCCGCCGGGCTGATCGGCCTGGTTGAAGACGAAGATCACCGCGCTGTCCGGCGTCACCACTGGCAGCTGCAGGCGAGAGAGTCGCATACGCACTGCCTCCAACATCTGGGCTCCCTGGTCCACCCCGACGGCCATGTCGGAGACGATGGTCAGGACCTCCTTTACTGAGGATATGTCAGCCAGGACAGCAATCACTTCCAGGGCCGACTGGCGCACCCGCCGCTTGCGGTTCAGCAGCGAATACACCGCCTGGGCCGTCAGCAGGTTGATGTCGAAGCAGGTGCCGGGAAAGGTCATCAGGGCACATATGGACATTTGCAGGGCGTGGTCCCGGAACTGAAAGTAAGTTGTTGAAATCATTTTATAACCAGGTTTATCACCAGTATCCACTCACCTTTGAACTCTTGGCATGCAGGAAGTCGGGGTTAGTCAGCTTGGCCACAATAGTCCCCGCCGGAAGTCGCTGCATCAGTGCCTTGCACACCCGGTTAGCTCCGGCATTGCCGTGGCGACTGAGTCCCGTCAGGATCTGGGGAGTGCGTTCCTCCAAGTTGTCCAGAGGCAGCCGGCTAATGAGATTCACCAACAGCTCCCGCTTCAGTTCTGCGACCTCAAAGCGCCGTTCCGACGAGAGAAGCGACCGCAGAAGGCTGTCCAGATAGGGCTGCACCAGGGCCAGGTTGCTCGACGAGCTTAGGGCGACCTCCAGGTTAGCGATGCCCTGCAATCGGTTGCGCCAATCCTGCAAATCGAGAAAAGTAGGGAAACAAGAAACAAGTAGATAAGTCCTGATCCTGTTGTTCTGCCCTCCACCTTGCGATAAAAAATTCAGGAAAGTTAAGAACATCTACTTTTTAAAACGTAGATCTCCGCTGTTTTCCAACCGATTCGGGAACAGATTACCATTACCAAATCAGAACTCGAATCAGCTTCAATCTGGATCAAAAGATGAGAAACTAACTTTTTGGTCGATTTTTCCAAAAAAATGTGATGTACCCCCTTTCCTAAATTTCGAAAAATGTGTCGAAATTTTATTGTTCGATTCTCCAGATGTTTTGATGCAGATCGAAGGCGACTGGAACCCTGATTTCAAAATGGCATTCCGTTCCTTAATCGGTCGAGAGATGGTCGAGATATTTATAATCAAACCCATAAAAATGACAAAATTAGGAACCCATATCAACCATGAATCGACCATGATATCGACCAGGAAAAGATTTAAAATTGTTGTTAATGATTTTGCTGATTTTTTAATGCAGGTCGGAGATGATTGGAGGCAGAATGGGATAATCGCGAGATAATCGCTTTTCAATATTGTAGTCCACAGTTAAAGACATTCAAAAAGGAGAGGAATGACAGAGGAGCAGCCCACCCATCGGATCAGAAACATAATATAGAACCATAATCCATAAAAGTTATATCCAAAAACTGCACTGAATAAAAAATAAATAAATAAAAACTATTGATTTCAATTGTTGGGTTTTCTTCAGTTTGTCAGCAGTGGCAGAAGAGGGATCGACCTAGTACATCAAATAGTTCAATGGAAAGTTTGCCACTTATGAGAGATTATCCATAATTATCCTTCCACCTCAAGAATGGAGTGTTAATATCCCCATTCCCAGCAAGAAATCGCTGTGCCGCCAAACTCTAAATGTGGCAATATAAATGGTCGACAATAGCGCCACTCTGCGCTTGTGTTTGGTACGCGCAATAATTTCGGTTAATGTTTTTATATTTTTGTGCTTGGACTGACCCAGTTCTTGACACGCTCCGGCCCGTATCCCACTCGGTCGCCGGTCCCCTGTCCCCGGTCCCCTTCCTGCTGCAGGCAGCGTCTTCATCCATGGTGCTTTGTAACGTCGATGTTGCCATTTGCAAGCTGGGCGTGAGTTATTGTATTGCGCCTCGCTTTGCTTGACTTTTAGTTTCAGTTTTATACTTCTGTTCTGGCCCTATAAAATCGCGTGCACTTAAATGATTGACCGGGACGGAGAGCTCTTTGCCACTTTTGGGTGCAGCTGGAGGAGGAAGAGTCCCCAGATGCACTCCGCTATGCAACATGCAACTACAATATTTCGGAATCCCCCGACTGTTTTTGTACGCCACTCAGAAACTTTGTTCTGATAAGGAATGGCACGTCCGAGCTCCTGCCTAGCTTTCCCCATTTTGCTGACGCACTTGCTCGACAAAGTCTAGAGCTGTTCCAATCCAACAAGAACTCTGATTTGTGACTTTTGGATATAAATGTTTCTGAAGCTCGTTCGACACAAATACATATCTCAATTTTCTCCCGAAATGGGCTTCGAATTTAAACTACACTCTGCTGCAAGGCTTGGCGCTCAAAAAGGAGCACACGTCAGAAAATTAATAGGTCATTGGAGTACTGACACTATTGAGGCAGTTGGCGGCTTTGTTTTCCACCGTCATCGATATACTACGGGCGCTTATCGCTGAAATTTTCATTAGTAAGCGCCGGTAGCGGTGTAATAGCAACAGCGGGTAGTTACCGGACACGGGCGCCCCTTCTGGGGGTGGAGTGATGCGTGTCTCGTTCGCAATAAAGCCGGTCGGGCGGCTGCCATTATGAAGGCAGAATTATGAACGCATATGAAATTGTACATATCCTAGTGACCCAGTTAGGCTACGAAACCCTGCGCTGGGGTAGCGTGTACTGTAATTTCATTTCTTTATTTTTTGGTCACACAAAGGACTTCGTCTGGGAGGATAAAGCGGGGCAATTACTGAGGGGGGATTGCTAATATCGGCCACTAATTTAACTTCAATTACGGGGACAGGGCTGCACTGCCTCTGGGACTTACCCCGGATCGCAGGTCCATGATCGTCTGGTAGTTGACAATGTCCAGATCCTCCCAGGACTTGGGCGTCGCTGGCGACTCTGTCGACACAATAGAGGAGCTTCGCGCTTTCCGTAGTTGGGCCGGCAAGGGAGATGGAGTGTCTATTGTGGCCTCGACGTCCTCCAGGCGCTGGGATCGCGGTGAGACATCCCGCTGCTGGAGGTTGTGCAGCACCTCAATCTCCTTGTGCGGGATCTTAGGGCTGACCTGGGAAGGGCTGGTGCTACGGCTGCGGAGGAACGCTGGGGATCGTGGGGAAGTCGTAACCTTCGCCGACTCTGGCTCCTGACGCTTGCGAGGACTATCCGTCGACTGGTCGCTGGAAGCAAGGCTCGGGCGGCGGAGCGATTGGGAGCTGAAGGGCCTGGTCGCCGGTGGTGGCAAGGGCTGGGTGTTGTCCGAGGGGATGTCCAAAACGAGCGCTGAAGTAACGGTAGTGCTCGATACTGGGCCAAGAATGTTCACCGCTGGTGTCTCCTCCGGAGTCGGGGACAACAAGGGCGACGGCGACGGAACAGATTTCTCCACAGCCAGGATAGTTATGGTCTCTTCTGTCTGCTCGGAGCTCCTCTTGGTCCCGTTGTTCATGGAGGAGGCAGCGTCGCTATCCGGGGTTCGCATCTTCACGATTTCCCCTCCAAAGGTCACCCGCTTCAGGCCCCGTGAGGGCGTATTGGGTTCAGAGAGGCTCTCTGGCCTCGCGCTCTTAGGTTCATCCAGTTCCGAGTCGCTTATAACCTGGACAATGCCAGCCCCCGCATGGTGTTGGTGGTGATTCAGGGCACCGGGCAGGAGGGGCCGACAAACCAGCTCTGCAGACTCCATGTCGGGTGGAAAGCTCCTTACCGGGCTGCCGGACTCCTCCGTTTCTGTGTCCGCCTCGAGGATGCGCATGGTGACTGTGTCCTCGTTAATCTTGATTTCTGTCTCCATGATGACCTTTCCTTTGTCCGGGCAGTTCTCCAGTTTCTTAATGGAGCTCGTCGAGCTCCTCCAGCTCTCCTCGCGTGGCACAGCGCGCCAGGCTCCAGTTTTCACCTCGTGAAGCCTTGTCGGAGCTCCCGTCACCCCATAAACCTGGCACAGCTGATAGAACCTGGCAAGGGCATCGCTGCTGGACAAGTCATTCATGCCATCCTCGAATTCTTGGACCCCCAGGAGCTCCCTGATCTTGGAGAGGACTTTGAGGCCGATCTCCTGCTGAGTCAGTTGGTCCAGGTACTGGACTGCGCGTTCCAGAATCAACTGAACGATTCCATGCCTGTTGGGAGTGTGCAGAACCGATTGGAGCAGGGCCGGCAACGAGAGCAAGACCCCACAGCTAAGGCGACCTGCGACGTCCGACTTGGTGAGCCCGGAGTCGAGGATGCGGGTCATGACGGTTTCGGGCACATTGGTCTCAGCCAGGTACACCCGCAGGCAGTCGAGAGCCCCCTTGCGCACTGTGGGAGCCTGGTGGCCAAGATTCCGAACCAGCAGGGCGACGATGTGCTGCGCCTCCATGTAGTCATCGGCCTCGTTCTGCATTACCACCAGCACGTCGACGAGAACGCGGAGGGCGTGCTGGCGCACCTGCCACTCGGGGTCCTGGAGGCGCTCATGGAACTCTGCATAAATAGAGGATGCGCTAATTGTTTCCGGCAGGCGACGGGTCCGGAGAATGTGCTCCCACAACGGCGTCAGCTGCACGGCTCCGATTGGGGCCTCTATCCGGCGCTGCACTTTCATGGCGGCGGAGGGGTTCACGTTGTTGCTGCTATTGTTATTACTGTCCTTGACTTCGCTGGCGGCAGAGCCACTCAGGTAGGTGACACTCTCACTGTCCTCGCTGTTGTATCCGTTTTTAGCCACGGGAAGCGGCTCTGCGCTGGCGATAGTGCTATCCTTACGCTCCAAAATGCGGCGAAAGAACATGCTGGGCAATTATCTAACTAACTTTCCGCGTTTGAGCTATTCGGCTTTAATTCTAAACTGTCACGCACGCCTGCATCCGGTTGCAAATGCCGTCCTGCACACTGACTATGGTGGGGTTTTCCTATTTTTACCATCGAATTTTCACTATTTATTAAAGGACTTCCAAACAGGCTAACTCGCTAGCAACGACTGCCGAAGTTCCCCAATAGCCGCCCGCTTTTGTAGCCAACCTGGCCATAATAGAAGCACTGGTTGTTGGGAGGAAGCCCTCGGAGCGGAGTTTCCACAACAAGGCGACTGCGCATGTCAGCAGAAGGATTGGAACCTGGATTAGAACTCGTGCTATCTGACTTTGTATTTTTCCAAATAAAAATGAAGTAAACCTTTTTCTTTCTTTTGAATGTATTATAAGCTAAATTCGATTAATAAATATGTAACAAAGAAGAATTGTGGGTTTTTCAAGGGAATATGGTTTTTGTAAGTCTTTTGAAGTGGTTCTTTCGGAGTTCTTGAGATTTCAAAATCTCTCCAAAGCTCCAAAATCCAAGTCGACGTTACATTTTTTTGAACTGAAATGTGGATGCATTCAGACCTTCTACAACACTGTTGGACTGTTAACGCCGTTACCGATAAATCGATAGATTCAAAAAGTTTCATCTCTACGCGTCTGGATCAGCTGGCTCTGCCCCTGCAATTTTAGAACGAAGTTTCAGACGCCTGTTGTGAGGAATTGAGGAGGAATTTGTTATTGGTCAGGCCCCAGGACACCGGACAGCGGACACCGGGTTCCGGACAGTTCCTTATCGGAAAGCAATTTGCTCACGAATCGCCGTTGTGCTAAAATGCTGCTGCTCCGCTGCCGTTGCGAAACTTTGCAGCAGACGAGCGGACAACAAAAACAACCAAGAGCCATCGCTTTCAGACAGGGGAGTCTACAAAACCAAGGAATAATCAATTAAAATCGGTTCGGCGGAGCCAGTTTTCCAGGAGGGACTGGAGGAGTCGGCCATTGGACAGGATTCTGACGGCCACAGAGGACGAAAGCCAAAGCTGCCCGAACAGCTGCAAGGTTGCGTGGGCGGCAGTTGACGAAACCGACAGCGACCAAGTCGTCACTAGACAAAAAAGCAAGTTGCTATGGAAATGCGGGAGGTCTTGAGTCGAGAAGGGCGAGAGGCAAAGAATCTGCTCGTCTACCAGTTCTGCGATGAGACAACAACGCATGGCACTGCGGGAGGAGGAGTCGGAACGGGTGTGGACGGGGCAGGTGGAGGTGATGGAGCTCAAAGTGGAGGCGTACTCGTGAATGGTGACTGTAAGCACAAACTGTTGATTTTCGATACCCAGTACAGGCTTCAGAGCTAGTCTTCCGAAGGCAAGGGAGGATACCTAGTTCCTTTGTCTAATGTGAGATTTTTTGGGCACTAAGAGTTTAACATTATTTTGTAAGTTACTTCTATTGTCAACTGGTGTAACGATAAGAAAAAAAGGAAGTACAAGTATATCCGGTCCTATTATTAAACCATAATGCCTCTCTATAAAGAAAGAAACCTTTGAAAAATGAACTTAACCGTGTACTGTGTGTCTTAAATCAAGATCTCGTTCCTAATAATAGTATTTAATATTTTCAGATTATCGCAAACCGCCAATGCCGCCCAAGTCCCCCAACGGAGGAACGCTCAAGAGCTACCAATCCCCCACGTCGCCCAGGCTGAAATCCTCGGGCAACGGAGGATGTGGCGGCGGAAGCGGTGGAAGCAGTGCCCCGCGAGTTCGCAGCGCTTCCACTGGACGGGACAAGAAGTCGGAGCTGCAGGCCAGGTACTGGGCACTCCTCTTCGGCAACCTCCAGAGGGCTGTGAACGAGATCTATCAGACAGTGGAGTGCTACGAGAACATTTCCAGTTGCCAAGAGGCGATCCTTGTCCTGGAGAACTATGTGCGAGACTTCAAGGCCCTTAGCGAGTGGTTCAAGGTTTCGTGGGACTACGAGTCCCGACCGCTACAACAGCGTCCTCAGAGCCTGGCCTGGGAGGTGCGCAAGAGCAATCCCACACCCCGAGTCCGGACTAAGAGCCTCTGTAGTCCCAACACCTCTGGCAAATCCAGCCCAGCCCTCTTCCCAGGCTCCCAGTCGGGGAAGACCTCGCCCTGCTGCGATCCAGGTCAAATCTCGCCCAAGAAGCTCCTGCGAGCCTACGACCAAGTGCCAAAGGGAGCCATGCGCCTGAATGTCCGGGAACTGTTCGCTGCTGCCAGTAAGCGAGCCACCCAGGGCTCGTCCCAGTCGGACACCATTGAGGGCCCTCTGGACCTCAGCGGGGACAAGTCTTCTTACCTTCAGCTGAACACCCAGTACTCGCAAACCGACCTGGACGATCCTCACTTGACCCTCGCCGACGTGCGGGAGAAGATGCGCAGGGAGGCGGAGGAGCGAGAGACTCAGGAGAAGCTGGAGAAGGAGGCCGCTCTGGAACAAGCTAACCAACCAGCAGTTGAAGAGCCACTCGAGGAAGTTCCAGAAATTCAAGACAGGCCAGAGGAGTGCCTAACCGAGACGGATTCCGTCAATGCCTTAGATGTGGAGCCCGAACTTCCCGCCCAAGAGGATCCCGTTGAGCCCACGGCTCTGGAGATGACTGTAGCCTCTCTGGACACCATGGAGAATGCTCTCCTTGCGCAGCAGGCCAACAAAGAACCCACACCTCCGAACACTCTTCTGAAGCCAGTGGCGGAGGTGATAAAGAAACCGCAGCCCCCGAATCTTGCAGCGGGAAATGTGACCCAGAATAGCCCGCTGAAGTACTCCAGTGTTCTCAATAGGCCAGTGAAGAAGGTCTCGCAGCCCAGTGGAGTGGCGGTGGGAGCAGTTGCTGTCAAGTCAGTGGCCACCAAACCAGCCCAGATAAAAGCAAACACCATGCCACCACCAGTGAACGGCCTGCGCCGCCCCAAAGTGGCAACCGGACAACCGAAACCGGCAAGAGCCACCGTGCAGCCACCGCCGAGGCCTTCCAGCAAGACGGAGTGCTATGGACCGCCCAACAATGTGGCCTCCAGATTGTCGGCGCGCTCCAGAACCATGCTGGAGATAAACGGCAACACAAGTGCCAACACTGCAGCCGGACCCCGAACACTGCCCAAGAGAATCGGCTCCAGTTCCGTTCTAAACACTGCCAGAAAACCTACGATGAGCTCCAAGCTCAGTTCCCGGGAGGACATTGCCAGCTCCACCTCCACGCTGAAGGCCAGCAACGAGCAGCTCTCCAACTCCCGGAGCACCCTCAAGCAGGAGGACCGACATTCCGAGCCCAAGCAGCTCCAACTGCCAACGGACGCCAACGACGGCTGGCTGACCGTGAAAAACCGCCGCAGAAGCAGCATGCACTGGGCCAACAGATTCCACCAGCCCACGGGCTACGCCAGCCTGCCCACACTGGCCCTGCTCAACGAGCAGCAGAAGGAGCAAGAAATCAAGGACAAGCAGAAGGCGGGAGAGGGCAAGAACCCCGGCAAAAGCATTTCCAGCAAGTCCGGAGTCGTCTCTGGAGAGGCGAAGGTAACAAAACCAAAGGCGCCTCTGGCCACCTCCCGACCGGAAATAAAAAACGCCAAGGCAAAGGTGAACTCATTCCCCTCCCAAAGGAACACGGCGGGCCAGCTAAAGAAGCCCGAAAAGGACACACCTGCGATGCCTCCTGGTGGCACACGCAGTAGCAGCAGCAACAGTTCCATCGGCTCCAGCCTGCGCACCTCCATCATCAAGAGGCAGAAGTCGGACCTAACCGGCCTGAAGATGACGTCCCTGCACAAGGAGTACATGCGAAGCGAGAAGAACGCCCTGCGGAAGCTCCAGCAGAAGGAGCAGAGCAACATGCCGTGCCAGAGCAACAGCAGCTCCTCGTCCGCAGAGACCGTAGTGGAGTGTGAGTTGTAGATCCTAGCGCTTTCCTAGATCCTTTTCTTACTGTGTCCCTTTAATTTGCAGCCAGCAACGATGACCACAGCAAGATCGACATCAAGATCCAGACCAACCGCGAGTTCTCGAAGACCATCGGGGAACTGTACGAGAGCATTGCCCGCAACAAGCTGCCGAATGGGAATCTCAAGCCCTCGAACGAGTCCACCTTGAGTGCCTGCGACGAGAACGACGAGCAGAATGCGGAGGACAACGAGGAGGAGCGCAACGAGAGGATGCTGGTGGAGGTGCAAGAGTCCCTGGAGCGCCAGATCAGGGAGCTGGAGCAGACGGAGATCGACGTGGACACCGAGACGGATGAGACCGACTGCGAGGTTCAGCTGGAGGAGCACGACGAGGTGGGAGACATAGGGAGTGTGAACGATGCGGCCGTGTTTGTGACCATGAGCGATGATGAGAACGCCAGCTTGGAGCTGCGCTACCAGGCCTTGCTCTCTGACATGTCCTGGAACGAGAGGGCTGAGGCACTGGCCACACTGCAAGCGTACGTGGCGCGGCATCCGGGGAGGGCCCAGGAGCTGCACCAGAAGCTATCCTCGCCCTCCCGGCGTCGCTCCCTGCAGGAGACCCTGAAGAAGTACCAGGCCAAGCAGGCGAGGGCCCAGCAGAAGAGGAACCTGCTGCAGCAGGAGAAGGCGGCCAAGCTGCAGCAGCTCTTCGCCAGGGTGGAGGACGTGAAGGCTGCCCAGAAGCAGCTCATCGAGGACAAGCGCCAGAAGATGGAGGGCAGGCACCAGAGGGCGGCCGAGAACCGCGTCCAGTACCTCAGGCAGATCATCGAGAAGGCGCACGACGAGGAGAAGAAGCTCAAGGAGATTAACTTCATCAAGAACATCGAGGCCCAGAACAAGCGCCTGGACCTGCTGGAGTCCTCGAAGGAGACCGAGGGCAGACTCCTGGACCTGGAGCAGGAGAGACAGAAGAAAGTGGAGGAGAAGCTGGCCAAGGAGGCGGCCGTGGAGAGACGGCGCCAGGCCCTCGAAAAGGAACGCCTGCTCAAGCTAGAGAAAATGAACGAGACGCGCCTGGAGAAGGAGCAGAGGATCGGAAAGAGACA
Organism: Drosophila monieri; assembly: GCA_035047585.1. Classification (NCBI taxonomy): domain Eukaryota; kingdom Metazoa; phylum Arthropoda; class Insecta; order Diptera; family Drosophilidae; genus Drosophila; species Drosophila monieri. Next base: position 2,043,870 of record JAWNPJ010000079.1, on the reverse strand, counting down.
GGAGCAGAAGGAGCGGGAGCGCCAGGCCCTGGCTCGGGAGAAGGCCAGGGATCGCGAGGAGCGACTCCTCGCTCTGCAAGTCCAGCACAAGCAGACCACTGAGGAGCTGCAGCGCAAGATCCTCCAGAAGCAGATGGAGTCGGCCCGGCGCCATGAGGAGAACATCGAGCACATCCGCCAGCGGGCACTCGAGCTGACCATGCCCACTCGGCTGGCGGAGGAGGGTGGCCGGGGCGACCAGGAGGAGAGCGAGGATGCCTTGAATGGGAACACCACCAGCACCACGAACGAGGATGGCGACGTGTCCTCCACCATATCGGATGTGGGGGGCATATCAGGGCACTCGAGGAGCTACAAGAAGAAGATGAAGAAGCTCAAGCAAAGGATGAGCCAGTGGTGGGTTGCGTTATCTTTTAATCTTGCAAAGACCTCTCTGGTATCCAATGTCTTCTACTTCGTTTCAGTGCATTGGAGTACTTGGACGGCATGGAACCCCTACCCGCCTATGTGAAACGGGATAGCACAGTGCCGAAGCTGCTGAACCTGGTGGTGAAGGGTGGAGGTGCTCAGGGACTGGACAGGACTCTGGGAAACCTTCTGCGGGTGATACCCAAGGCGCAGACTTTCGACTTTCAGGCCTTCCTCTGCATGGACGGCTTGGGGATCCTGGCCAGTCACGTGATCAGCAAGGGCCTGGAGGAAAACTCGGAGATCTCAAGGAAGTGAGTTGCCCTGAGCCACAGTATCCTATACCACTTATCCACTTGCTATTCCTCCTCTAGGTCTGTCCACCTGGCCGTGCAGCTGTACAGGAACGCCTGTTCGGTGTGTCCCCAGATTGCCCGCCATGCTCTGCTGGGAAACTCCATAACCGCCCTGTTCGACGCCATCAACAAGAGTTTTCAGGTAATCCTCACACAATAGCAAACTTTTTAAGAACTTTGGGCCGCCCGGAGAGGCTCCGCCATAAAAGTGTCGCCAAACAGGCGCCAAACCTTCGGGGAAACAGTCGCTTTCGCCAAAGTTGGCAGCCTGCAGCTCCCCAGGCCACGTAGACGTACGCTGAATAAATTCGTACTTGGCTCGAGCCGGAGTCTCACCCGGCAGCCACTTAACACTTGACCGCGTTTATGTCTGTCTCCAACAGGGAAGAGGATATCTCCGATTGGCAAGGGTCCTTAAGAGTTAAGAGAACAAATCTTTGGGACTAACTATTCCTCTATTAATCTTTGATTTTTTTTGACCAAAAACTATTCTGTTTTGAGACTCACGACTGCCGGGAAGGGCATCTGCTAGTCGCCTAGCCTTCCCCCCTTTTTTGGCTCGCTTTAAAGTTTATATTACGGTGGGGCCTTTGTTTTTGCTCGATTGGCTGGCGTTGTTTATTTGCCATTTCTTTGACGCTTTTATTCGGCCCTGCCCTTTGTTTGCTTGGCGTTTTTATTTGAATTTTATTTACTGCCCTCGTGCGCTCGCTGGCCTATCAATTTTTAAGCACTAGGTCGGCTCCCTGCCCTTTCCTTTTCCCTTTCCCGGCCAATTTGTCAGTAAAATACTTACATATATGTATGTATATTCTGCGGCTGCCGTTAAATCAATCGTTAAATCGCATAAAAAGCCACTCACCCACCCAATAAAGGCTGCTCCTTCCACTTCTTGGAGTATTTTGTTTAAACTAAGGAGTACCCTTTACTTCTTCAACTCTTCTGGAGGTTACAAGCTTTCTATATCCCTTAACCTGACAACTATTGATTATATTTTGAAAAATTTATATATTTTTCAAGGAAGACAAGTTCCGAGATGAGGTATCTTCCAGTCGGTGCTGTCTCGGGCAACCTCTTTATATTTAAATCTATAAAAATATTTTTACTGCGAATCGCACTTTGGAGTTGGTGGCATTGTTAACTTGGCCCGTGTTTATTGTGGTCTCCCCAACCCAGCCCCGGCCCCCGGTCACCTTGTTGTTTTTTGTTGATGGATCAGCGCGCGCGCCGCGTGTCATGTAATGAAGGAGAAGACAGTGAAGAAGGCGCAACTCTGAGGGGCAAGCTAACTGCAGGAGTGGGGCGGGCTAGGGGCGGGCAGAGACATCAATTAACATTTTGATTGATGTGGATGTCTCTTCGAATGTGTGTTGTTGCTGTTTAAATTGATAATTAATTTAAACACGAAGCGAGGAAAAGACTCTCACTGCCGACTGCCCCCTGCCTGCCCCAAAAAGCATGCAACATTTGCAGCACAACACTTCCAATGGCACTATCAGGAAGGACTCTGATTAGATCCCATATATAAGATGCTATTCTTATTGGATACGTTGAAGGATTCTGATGAATGAAAAGACACAGGATTATTCATTGATTTCAATTATATTTTATTCGAAAAATATTCCAATAATTTCTTTGGAAAAGAAGTCCTTAGAAGTTAAGAAAATCCTGAAGTCTAAACTCCCTATTCCATGTATTCACAACAAACTGCTTTATTTTCTATTTTCCTATTCGTATTTCGCAGTTACCCGAAGAAAAATCGCCACAACATCCGGTCGAGTTGTCCACGGAGCTAATGCTGGCCTGCACGGAGGCGCTGTCCTCCAGTTACGTGAAGAAGAACACCCACCCCAAAGTGCCGGAACGCCTGCCGGACATGATAAAGTGAGTACGAAACTACGAGTACGTGAAAGTACAACAACAACAGCGCCAACAACAAGTGCAACCACGGTCTATTTCGAGTTACTGTGCAAAGCGTCGAATCCGAATCAGGGGAAATCCCCCGATTTCGAAAAACCTGTTCGAGCCTGTGTGCGTGAGCGGGATGGCTATTTGGTTCAGTGCTAGTGCTGTCCCTTTCGGCGCAAGGGGCGTGTTTTGTGCGAGCGGGATAGAGCACGAGCTGCGCTGCCTATGCCGGCGTCGACGGCGACGTGGCTGAGCTGCCCGCTTGACGTCAAAAATTTAAAATTTGAATATTGTTTTAATTTTTAAAACTTGGCTTAGTTGGTCACACTGATGCTATGCAACAGCCGGTTGGCTCGGTCATCGCAAAGCCACACTGTTGGGAAGTTTATAAAGTTGTAGTAAAGAGTTCGAAACAGAATCTTAAACATGGTGCTTTAAGAAAAACTTTAGATATGAACTTATAGTATCTAAGCACAAAGAACTTTATAAAACTTGTATTATAGTTAAAATGAATCCCTACTCTTTAATTTAGTTTTAGCTCATAAGTTCTTTGTATAATAATAGTCTTCATAAGTTCGTATCCTTTATAAGAATAATGATTTATGCTTCTGTTCTTTATTGCCTTTTTTGCGATTTTATTAGAAAATAGAAAACTTTAATGTAACATCCAGCGCAGAGCTTCCCTTCCGTCCCCCGTTGGGCCGATTGTTTTTCTTTAATTTGAGCTCATTTTTGGGTGTAAAAGTTTTAATCGAATTGTTATTGTTGCCTCTATGCCCCAAAATACAGACGCCATATTGTTTGTTCAATGCAGAGAGAGAAATTTTCCTCTTAAACTCATTCCAGGAATTAAATGGGAGTAGGATTGAAAATAATAGCCAGAGTGTTGTGTAGATAGATTGATTATTTTTCCACAAACATTAGTTTTTAATGGATTTCCCACTTTAGTAATTCTTTTTTATTTTTTATAGTGAAGGGAAAAGGCTTTCCCATATAATACTTTGTGAGCTCAGTTCCCCTCCCATCACCACATAGAGAAAACTTTGTTGTTATGCATTTTCCAATTGTGAATTGGCTTTTGTCCGATGATGTTTTTTTTATTGTTTGTTTTTTCTCGTTTTTTTTTTTTTTAGGTTTTTTACGAGTCATTTTTTTGCTGGCTCTCCTTGTGTGATGTGCCTTTGTTTATCCTTTTTTGTGTGCTCTGGGGGCTCTGACCAATTTTTTGTTGCCTTCTCCTAGCTTTGTCCTGGCGTTTTGTTTTATTTTTATTCTCATTTTTTACTCCGCTCAGTTGAAACATTTTTTGTGCCTGCCCCTTTTTATGTTCTTTATCAATTTTCGTTTGTTTATATTTTCAATTTGCTTACAAAAGCTTTTCGTTTATTTTATTAGCCAGCCATTGTGTTTCTGTGTTGTGTTTTGTGTGTGTGGGTGTGCAAGTCCTTTGCAGCCTTTTGTGGTTGCTGCTGTCGCTTCTTGCGACTGAGTCCTGCTCCTCCTGCTTAGCCGCATTTATTCCTTCGGCCATTTTTCGTGGCGCGCTTTTCGGCGCTCAATTCAATTACAGCACCATAACAGAGCCCTGTTTGTGTGGGTGGCCCAGTGTCTGCGAGTTTGCAAAATCAAATTTTCTTTTGACTATAATTTTGGGGAAACAACCCCCGAGCATCCCACTCCACCCTCTGTTCCTGCACCTTGCGCCATTTTGCTGGAAAAAAGGAAACTTGGCTTGAATAAGAAATTCAATTCGCCGCACTTGAATGGGCCGCCATTTTCAGCTGGTCCTGTTCCTGTTCCTGCTTCTGTTTCCTTTTTTTTCCATCGCCATCATCGCCAGTCTGGCCACGAAGCATTTGGCAATTGCACATAGCTCAGGCCCTTCACTTTCTAATTCAATTGGAGCTTTCTTTCTGGCTTCTCTCCGCCTTCCGTGCCGCTTTTTGTTGGCTGCATAATTAAATTTTTGTACACTTTTAATTGCTCAGGTTGCGCGAACAGGAGTTCTTAAATATTTTGTTTTTAATTTAAAAAAGTTTTCAAGAGACTCTTGTAATTGAATTAAAGTTGACAAGGGAATCTTTTTGTGTTCCTTCAGAGGCAAAGTTCCTTCAGAAGGGAAACTATGAAAGTAGCAAGTTCTTTCAATTAAAGTATTTTTAGGAAAAGGTAGAACTAGACACTCTAGCTCTGCTTAGCTCTGGCTAACCATAATCCTGCACATAATTTGTATCTCTGGAACCCATCCTGCGAACATGACAAATTTGATTCGCGTCGCTTTGCCACCTTTGCCCGAAAAGGACCAGCTATCTTTTACAATGTAATTGATTCATAATTAATCAGCCCAGTCATTAGCCTTCATGCTCGTAAAAAATGGTCCGCAGATACATTGTAATCACGATTTGATCATCAATCCCGGCGACTGAAAAGAGGCATCTCGCAATCATAACGATGATATGGCACGCGATAAGGCAGACACCCCTCAGGGCCCTCAGATCCCAAACCGGAAACTTTAGCCGGCGGAACCCCTTTGCGCCGCCACCCCTAAAAAGCGTCATAATGGAATATGCATATATGTATATATCTTTGGGTCTATCGAAAAAATGCTAGCCGGGCGGCATGTTCGTCCTTTTGTTTGCCTGTCGCTGCTCTTGTGGCTGCTGGAAGCCCTCTAGCAGGATGTCAACAAGGACGTGGAGGACGGCCTGCTGGCAGACTGGCTGAGCGCCACTGCTCCTGGTAGCTGCTGTGCGACATTTAATTTAATTACCCTTTAAGTAACCAGATCGAATGGCCAATTTGGAGTTATGGCCGACATACTTGGGAGCTTCTGGACCAAGACGTGGCTGTGTTTTTGAGGCTTGCACTTTGCCAGTTACAATGTGATCGGAGGTCTATCCAATGCAGTGCTCCAAAAATCATACTCTTTCGGAAATACTTTCCTGGCATCCCTAGATCTCCTAATCTTTACTTTTAAGATAAAAACTCTCTGTAAATCACACATTTTATTGTTCATATCCTTAAACATCTAAACCCATCATTTTTCTCAGTGAAATTGAAAACTTCGGTTCAATTACAAGAAAAGTATCTGACATCGGAAAACCCTAGCCCCCGCACACACGTGCCTGTGGCTTCTATTTTCCAGTGGCACATAGCTCTGGCTATAGAAACTATTTAGAGCTTCTATTTAGGATAGACACACCCTCCCCGGCCCTACTCCTCTAGTTCGATAGTTCTCCGATTTCCTTTGACTCGCCAACTATCTGGTCAGATGTATTAATTTCATTCTGGGTCCTTTGTCCTTAGTCCATAGTCCTTTGCCCTTCTGTCTCCCTCCCAGCTTCATTGTTTGTCAGTTTTTTTGCACGGCGTTTAATATCCGATTTCAGTTGTGCTCCCCGGCTCCGCTTTCGCGTCTCGGTTGGTTCGCTGTGACATAAGGCTGAGGGAAAGTCGGTCCTGGCGCTGTCCTTTCGCTTTGTTTGGCTCTGGCGGAGTTTCCTATTTGCCTAGTGCGGCGCTCCTTTTGTTTGCCACCTTTCCGCCCCAGCCACCGGCCTCGAAATCAAAATATTGACTCTTAACGGTGTGTTTATTGATCCTTCGGCAACTGTGAGGGCTCAGGGGGTGTCCTTGAAACTGCAGTTCTTAAAAGGCATTGGAGTTCCAGCCACCTGGTACCTTTTTGCATGTCATAATTGAATTCAAATCACAAAGCTGTCACAAAACTAATCAGAGTTGTCAGTGGCCCCCGTCACAGGACCTTGCATTTAACAGCAACTGTAGCTCTCGGTTTCAGTTTCTGTTTCAGTTTCAGTTTTCGTTTTCAGTTCTGGCCTGTCCTGGCTGGCTGACTGGCTGACTGGCTAGAGCTGCTCATCTGCTCGTTTCGGCATTCAAACTGTCAGAAAGTCAGAATCAATTACACTTACAAAGTCATCATCATGGCGAACCCCTGCCCGGCCATAGAGCGGGGGTTGAAGGTTGGTGGTTAGCGAACTGCGGGGAGGAGTGGTTGGAGGCAGCAGCTCAAAGGAAGTGTAGCCAAAAGTTCGCAATGGATTTGCATCAAAATGCATTTGACCAGAGAGGCCTGAGCAAAAAACGAGATGGACGAGAGGAGATAAAGAAGTTCTTGGGCCAAGACTCTAGAGAGTACCAACATAACTCCAGCTCATCCCTTTGTAACTGAAGAACTTCACTATCAGCCCTCGAGCCACATAACTCCAAGAGGTCATATGCAAAAGTCTGACATATGCGCTGACATTTTGCATGCAAAAAGGCGCAGCAGCAGTAGCAGCTTCGGCAGCCCTCCCCCTGGCTGAGCTGCATGTCAAAAGTTTGATGAGTGCCTGTCCGGGGCCCGCTGTCAAAGGATGGAACGGGCGCACGGCTTTCGGCTATTGAATTACCTGCAGGCCCAGTCCGAGCCGGAGACCGACCTCATCGTTTGAGTGCATTCGCTTTGATTTTGTTCCCGTTTTTTCCTTCAGCCGCCTCTCTGGGGAAAATTGAGGGAAAACTTCAGGGGAATCGGGCCGCAGCCACCACCCACCTAGAAGAAGTCGTCCCGGTAGGCGACATATGTAAAATGTGTAAAGTGCAGTGCCGGTTACAGTTAATTTAATGCTCGTCAGATGTGAAGTACTGTATCTATCTCCCACCCTCCGCCAGCGAGAGTCCATTGCTTTCAGCTTTTGTTTTCCCCCGAAACACTCGCAGAAAATACAGGATGGTTCGCCAGATAACCTCACTGATTGACAATCTGATCTGATTGTTTTCTGCGAGTGCATTTAATGCGCATCGGTAGCTGACAACAATAAGGGAGTCAGGGGTGATTATGAGGCGGCGGGGTGGGCGGAGAACCCAAAACAGGCACAAGGACAAGGACAACCAACTGACGCATCACTCAATCAAATGGCAATTGTGAAGGCTTAACACGAGGCCTCGGGCCGGAACACAGTCGGAATGCCAACAACCCTCGCCCTAAATAGTTGCTTTATGATAGAGCTCTACAGATAGAGAGCCGGGGTTCTGGCTGAAGATCTCGAACCGGGCTTTGTAGCTGCGGCAGAAACTGGTGCAAATTAACACGCTAAGCACTTGAATCCTGCCAAATGTGGCATGAGTAATGCCCTCAAGTGCCCAACAGATGGCGCACATTACAAGCCACTACTAATCCCTGCCGGCAGGACATACGAATGTTAAAATTAACGATCCAAACTAAAAATCTTCGCCAAAGTATTCTTTGAAATGGCCCGGCAGTAAAGGTCATTTAGTCGCTCCTACGGTTATGATGGCTATTCGATGTGGGAGGTGGACAGGGGCGGCCCACATTTATGATTGGGCGGCGGCTTTCCATAAATTCTAATTTGATTTCGCCACTAAAGTGCCATAGGAACGCATTTGGTTTCCACTCCTCATGCGAACAACACGAGCACGGGGATCCTTACGTTGGGCATAATTTTTTACGATGCTCGCCGACGCCATTCCTTTTTCACATTTTCCCAAACACACTAGCTCGTCCTGGAAGAGCCAAATCACAGGCTCCCATTTCCATTGGCATTGTGGCTTTAGACTTGAGTCCTGGCGAAGGGTACATCTACTTTCTGGGGATGGTTTTCGTTGGGGAGTCCTGGAAAATACCTCACAATGTTCAAAAGTTTGAAACTTCAAAAGTAGAGTGTTTGAATGTCGACAAGGACCCAGAGCTTCCCCCATTTTAATGTTTGTGCCATTTTTTGCCAGCCACCTCCTCGGCGTGTGTGGTCGACTGGTTTTGTTGCTGCCTTCCTTGTTGCTATTTTATTTTATTATATGCACTTTTCTTCTACAAAATGGCGGCAAACGTCGCCGCTCGGTCCTGCTCCAGGGTCCTTCTATAGCCCCGTCGTGGATGGGGGACTGAGTGCGGAGGCCATCGTTATGGTTGCGGTTATTTGGCGCCATGTTTTTGTGCTACCGCCGCTCCTGGGGTCTCCGCTCGCAGCTTCTTCTTCGCGCATCGTTTGAGTTTTACGAGCGGCTTTACTTTCTCGCAGCTATTTCGACTTTGGCTTTTTAACAGCCTCCGAAAGGTTGCGAGGGGAGGTGCCAGGGGAGCTCTGTGGGTTCTGTAGTTTGGACGGAAGTCCCAGTCCCCCACTGCCCCACGTGTGATGCCTCCTCCTCCCAGCCGCCCAGTCTCCCTGGCCGGGCAGCTGCGGTAGGCAAAGAATTACCAAAACTCGCCGCCATCTGATGGGTGACAAGCCCCATATGGCAATCGGGCGGGCCTGCACTGAGAGAAGCTCCTGCCGAGAGGCCCAAACATGTGGCTGGGAAAAACAGAACCATCAGTGGTGCGAGGAAACTGCTGAAATTTTATTTTCAACGCGCGTGTCGTAATTGAAGACGCACCGAACTCTTTCCACATTCGTCCCGTCCCCCCTTCTGTGGTTCCACGCCCCTATACCCCGTCTGTCAAAATATATATTTAATAAAAGACAAAAACGTTTACCCCGTTGTCTGTCGGCTGTCGCTCCCCATGCGTTTCTGTATTTCTGTTTTTGGGGTAAATGGAAAACGCTTTGGGTGGCGTTCGTTACTAAGAAAACACAGAAGACACAACGACGACGACGACGACTAGGAGGAGATGGAATGGTGACTCGGTATGGCATTGCTCTATAGATGGATGGATGGATGGACGGGTGACGTGTTGATGAATTTTCATTTTAAAAACTTTGCTAGACAGGATCGGGATTATATATCCCACCGGGTGATTGCCACTTCCGTGTTTGTCTTGGTCTACCGCAGCCTGCAGATCCGATATTCCTCCCATGTATCCTTAGCTCGTCTTAGCTTGAATTTCATCCGAGACTCGCGGTAGTCTCCCCACCCGAGTTCTTGCTTCTTCTAATTTTTTGCACACTGTTTTTAAGGCAATGTCTGGAGGGCTCACTTGACAGCTCAATCTCGGCACTTGCCGGGCGGCACTCTTTAAATTTGGCTTCCCTTAATGCGAGTTTAATCACTGATGCATAATAAAAAGTGAGCAGCAACCCCTGGGCCTGGGCTGTGCATCCATCCCCCTTCAACCGAACTGACAACCAAATGTCTTAATTTATTCATACATTTTTGTACATGTTTATTAGACTGTGTACTGCTCCGATCCTTGAATAGCTGTTATTGTTGTCCTTTGGGCGCACTGCAACTACCTACCCTCTCCCTCCCAGGACTACCTCTCGGCAAAACAATTTTCTTGTTTTGATTTATGAATGATAATGCGCTGTGACACATCCGAGCCCAACCGAAGCGAACAGATCCAGCAGCCAGGCGGCCAGGAGGCCAGGAGGCGGGTACTCGATTTTGGCATATGTCGGCATTGCGCTTAATTTGCATTAATGGGCGTGGTAATGGGCCGCCTCGTTCTGGCCGGTTTAATGAGGCGCAGCCCTATAAAAGTTTAATAGATTCCGCAGTTTTGAAAAATGTGCATAGCCGCCGCAACTGTCGCAAAAAAGGGTAATTATTTGATGATGGGCGTGGCTTAAAGGTCATAAGTCAATGACTAATACGGATATTAGAGGTGGTGGAAGACGGCCGTATACTCCTAGAGTATTAATCCTTTGCTTCTCATCTCAGTTGATGGCCCATTTATTAAGAGCTTTATTCTCTGCTCGAGTCCCGCGAAGCTTCGCCTGATAAGCCAGGATGGGGCTGGGGCTTTCTGCGCCACTTGCTGCATTATTTATGATCTGCTCGAAAAAGGCCGACCCACGGAAACTGGTATATGAATATGGGAACACGTCTCGGGTGCCACATGCGAGAGCAATCCTTGCGGCGCGGTTTTCTACCTGGGCTGACTGGCTGTCTTGCGGTTTGTGGCGCCTCTGCTGCCACCTCTCTCAATCTCTCGAAAATCAATTTGCGTCAATGTCTGGGCCCGGGCATCCTCGCTCTCCGCCTGAATCATCACCCATCACCATCATCGTCACCGGCAGTCACGGGCTAAATGAATTAAAAGTGTTGTCGTTGTTGCGGCGACCTCTCCGCCGATACGTAAAAATTCATTTGCATTCACCGAGCAATCGGACAACAAAGTAAAAACACAAGCCCCGTGGCCGGAGGCGAGGCGGAGGGCCCAGAAATTAATTACGATCTCAACTGGAACTCTTATCAGTCGAAGGTGCGGCCCTGGAACAAAAACATCTGCCCCTTTCCCGGGCCTCCGCCTGTCGCTTGACTTGTGTTTCGGCTTTGTTTTCGTTTTGAACTTTTTTGCGGCAGTCCCGGGTTTAACGCTTAATTACGAAAAAACCAAAATTAGTTAAGATTCGGACAAGATTTCCGGCGTCCCGATGACAGGCTGTGACGAGCCAAACATAGGCTTTTTGCTGCCAGGGCGTGACCGTGACGGATGTCCTAGCGAGTCCTTGAGCGCGACCAATTGCACCGAATTGCTTTCCATTCATCAAAAAAATATTCATAGCCGGGAGGGGGAAACATAAATAGTTTAAAATATTGGTCCTGCTGGACTGCACCCAGCCGAAACCTCAACCAAAACATTTATAAATGCAATTAAGGCATTACAGGCCTCCCCCCGACGATAAATCATAAATCGGCTGACCGACCCAGCCCGCCTCGGAAAAATCCAACGAAAAATTGATTAAAGGTCTGCACCCGAATGCGGTCGATTCAATTCCATACCCGATCCAGATCCCAGTTCCGAATTGCATTCGCCGGGCCATAATTGATGGCCGCGCAGCAAGCAGCTTCCTTCCAAACAACAACAATGGGATAAGCATGAGTAAGTGGGTTATTAGCACCACAGGACGTCCAGAGTGGCAAAAGGACAGCAGGCGGCCGGAGGGGAACCCTTGCTGGGCATTAGAGAGTCACGTTCCGACTCCTGTTGATGTGATTATTGTTGTTGGGGGCGTTCCATATTAGTAATGTAAACATGCACTGAGAATATCCCTGAAAGGATATAAGGGATAGCTCTCTAACTCCGTAAAGGGACAGCAGTTGATGAAGGCCACGAGATGTCGGCAATTGAAATTCATAAGAGGCTCATAACCCCGAGTCCTAGCTCCATTTGCCGCAATTGAGATCCAGAGCCGCAAATCCCAGTGACATGACGAATTGTCTTAGTTCCGCCGCAGATTTATATCAAAAGTACACTACACCATGCCACTCGGTGTGACAGCTGCCGCTACGTGCTGCCCTAATAAAGCCGATAATTATGATGATAAAATGATGATGATGATGTCACAGTGTCGGTGTCTCTTAATTGCAGCGATGCCCTCGCCCACTGATAATGCTACTTAGCTCCACATGCCCACATTTTCCGGCTCGCCATTAAAAGTCCACCCTCCGGGCGCGAAAGGGATCTGCGCCCCGGCCTGATGCCACCTCCCTTTATGGCCGTAAAGGAGGCGACCAACTTGCTGCATGAAATTATTTTACACGCGCTCTAATGCATAAACATGGCCAACAAAGTTGGCAGAGCCGGGATATCAGACACCAAGCACCAAGCACCAGGTGCCTGGTAATTCCAGCACCCTCTGACTCCATGCACTCGCACAAAATTGTGTAACATTTTTAGTTTCAATTTTGTCGCAAACCCAAAGCCCTAAGTTATCCGCTTGTTTCGGCGAGTGCCTTTTGTAGAGCCCAACCCTGCACCTATCTCGGGGCTATTCGAATCGCATTCCCAGCAAGGGTTGCTCCGGCCACTTGTGGGCAATCAGAGCCCTCGACTCCGCCGGCTGCCACCCCTGGACCTGGGCCCTGTGACTCGAGTCGCTTTGTTTTGACATGACACCATCCAAATAGGGATGATGTTCGGAGGCTGGAGGTAGAGGAAAACCAGGCGCAGGCGCGACCGCTCCGATTTCACCCTTCGGAAGGACACAGTTGCTCTTAATCAAGTGCTGACAACCAGCAGAGAAAACAATTTGAAATTGCATTTTAATAAACTCCGGCTCGTGCGGGGTGGCAAGGAGTAGTCCCCTCGCTTTCTTTTTATTTTCATTTAGTTTATTTTATTTTCATTTAACACCTTTCCCTGGTCCCTGTTTTGAATTCCGAAAACCCGAATCGGAATCCGTATGCGAATGTTATTTTAGGGCCACCGCAAGCCGTTGAATTTTATGCACATCATTCCGATTCGGATGCTGATTCCGACCTGAATCGGGCGCAGAACGAAAGCCAGCTGGCACTTTTCCAGCCTCCGTTGTTGACTTTGCTTGATTGAATAAGTTCCGATCGGCTGCGTCTGAATGATTCGTTTTGAAATTGAATTACGGCCTCTAAGGCCTCTAAGCAGATTTTGTTGTAGAAACACGAGCTTGTGAAAATTATAACAAGAAGTACGAGAAATTTTAATCCTTCCGACAAGGTGTGCCAAAAGGTCAAAATCGAAGAAATCATACAGTTTTTCATAGGACTTTTGTCATCAATCTTTAAAACACTTGAAACATAACTGCAACACAAATGGTTAAATGACAAACGAGGAGTGATTCCAAACTATTCTCAAGTTTAGGATTTAAACTTACCCTTCGGTCAAAGTGTGATTCCCAGCTTAAGATTCAAAGAATAATACACATCTTCGCAGAACTTTTGTCCTCAATCGATGCTGGATGGTTCGTCACAAATCTCTTAAACAAAAATCCATTTTGCTTTCCTCGGACTAGGTGGTCTTAGGCTTTTCTTCAGCTTTGGACAAGAGAACTGTCGTCATCAATCGTTGCTGGAATTTTCGTCACCAATCTCTCAAACACCAGTGGCCTCAAAGGAGGTATATTTCGCAAGGTCTTAATCCTTAGGACAAGGTTGTGATTTCCAACTATTCCTAAGCTTAAGTCGAAGAGAATCATTTATTTCTTTGCTGGACTTTTCGTTCCCTATCGTACTGGAATTTTCGTCACCAATCCCCCAATCACTTGGAGCAGCATAATTCCATTTTGCTCTTTTCTAAAGCCACGTGCAGTGCAAATTCTGTTTTCGAGCGGCCACTCATTTCTTTCATATGCTAATGAGGCGCACGCGTCCGGCATTAAATGTGCTCAGAATGCAAAAACCGATTAGCAAACGATTCGGATACGTCGCTCATAAAATGATGCTAAATGTTTGTAAGCAAATACGAGTGGAATTTCGCAGAGCAGAGTTGTGACACTGCATGCATTGAGCGGCTTTCCCATCGGAAAGTAGCAAGTACAAGTCCTTTTTCCTTTTTGCCAGAAGAAAAATCTGCATGAAGCGAGTGCGGGAGATTGTTGTGCAAATAAATGTTAGTTTCCTGATGTTTTGATTTCAATTAGGCGACTGCTGATTACAAACACTAAAAATATCAAACAGACTAGCTCTCCCACGTCCGCCTGTCCATTATTTTCTGTGTGATTTATCATAATAAACGATACGAAACGAAACGAAAGCGAATCGCCAACAAAAGGAGTTTTGGCATTCATCGTTCGATGTTTACAATATAAATGAATGGCATACAGATTTCAGCTATTTAAGTGGCGAGCCATAAGCATACACCGATCTAGGGCCGGGTGATTGATATGCCGGGACAGAGACTGCAGCAGGACTCATAGAACTGACCAGTAGTAGGAGCAGCAATTCTTATATGGCCGAAAAATCCATTCTGACCCCTTTTGACACAGCCAGAAGTCCTGTTCGTAAATAAAAGCGTCCATTACTCAAACGTTCCCAAACACAAACACGAAGCCACACACACGCACAAGAGGGAGACAAACAAAGCAATGACTACGTGCCATTGCCAGGATGTGTACCGAGTTGCCACTGTCCTCGGACCAGTGCGGTGATGCCGGGATTTCGCCGAAAAATAGCCAAAAACAAGTCTATAAAGGGTAGACCTATTATGTTCAGGATAGAAATATCTAGCAAACTCCACAATTGCATGACCAGGAATTAGTTTAGCCACAGGATATGGTATCCTTTGGAATATACTTTCAGAAACCCCTCCAGTTGCCCTCAGAAACGGCCAACTCGTCACTCCTGATCCCATGCTGATATCCGCTCTGGGTTCTGGCGTTGTCAACTGTAAACATACTTGAGCTTCCTGTTTTGCTATTTGTGCCTCGCATCGCACACAGGACACTTAGCGCAGACAGGCGGACACAAGGACACTGGCCACAGACGCAGGGACAACCCATATAATGTTTGCTCTCCTGGTTGGTCAATCCGCCCCCGCCTCGTGCTGCTATCGAACTGGCGGACAAAAAGTACTCGGCAAACTCATCAGCACCACAAAAATATCCTTAATAATTTTCTTAAACCAACAAGCATAAAGCTAGCACGGAGCATGAAGGATGCTTTTACCTCCAACTCCTGCGTCCGGACAACTGTCATCGTTTGTCATGTGTCCTGGCCCGGGTCCTGGCCGGGGTTGCGCTTGTGAGAAGTATTTAGTTCGTTGGTTGGTCGCATCAATCCAAACACAAAATGGCCAACACTCAAGGGGGGGGAGACGGGACGAGTATCGGATGCGGCTGAGGTTTCCTTTCCCAGGACTGTGGACCCAGGAGCCCAAGCACAAGGCACCATCCCGGGCAGGACGTAATCGTCAGTGCCGTAAAATAAACAGCAGCCAAAAGCAGCAGCCGGCGAAGGCGACAAAATAAAAATAAAAGGCGACAACCGGGGGCGAGATGTGTGCTCGTCGAGGCGGCGGGCAGGACCCAGACCCAGACCCATGGCCAGGCAGGACTTTTCGGGTGTGAAAAGGCATTTGGTGCAAAGCTCGAAATAAAAATACGAGCCAGAGCTCCGGCAGAAAAAAATTAACATCCTTGTTAGTTGTGAAAACACGTTCGCTAAATACTCGCGACTGCCTCGTCCTCTCCGCTTCCCGTAATCATCAGCGAAGGTCCTTAAGAGGACGTGTGTATGTGTGTGTGAGTGAGAGTGTGTGTGGGACAGGCGCAAATATTTTAACAAGTGTCAAATGCACACGCTACTTAACTCAAGCCTCTGCTGCTCTGCCGCTCCTGTTTAATAAACAAAATAGTTGCAATTGTCAGGAAAGTGTCGCAACCCTTGGATGCCTCGGCGACTAAAAAGTCCTTGCGCCCTTTTTGGCGGTTAAGAGAGTCCTTTCCCCAGGCGCTTGTAACTTGGGCATTTGTGTGCATCGATTTCGGCGCTTAAGACGCATAATCCGCTGTACCAGAGTCCTGTACACTGTCCAGAAATGGTTCAAATAGTACATTAGTTTACCGTTTCAGGAAAAATGTTTAAGAAGTTTCGGGAATAATTTTCCCCAGTGTAGAGAGCAGAAGGGATGAGCACGAGGGAGAGGAGCGATTCAGTGCTCCGATTGCATGCATTTCAGCATTTTGGGCTCGCATAAGCTGGATTAAAATCAAAACAGATTTGCGCCGACAATGACAACAGGCAACAGCTACAGCAAGGACACGACACGGCACCAGGACACGTTAATGTTCACTCCGAGGTTAAACAGGACACTAGTCGGGGCTGCCTCGCCCCCTACCCCTGGTCTCACGACCCTTGTTCTTGCTTGGCGTTGATATGTGAAATGAAACACCTTGCAACGGGAGCAAATGAAATGTCATTCGGAGGCTGATTACCTCGGGATGGAGAGGACATGGTCCGGATGCGGAGAATAAGGATGCGGTGGCTGACTGGGGATGGGGGTGCAGGGCAAATGAATTTAAATCGTTTTCGAGTGGCTGACATACGTCCGGGTGCTTTGTCTGGCCACCGTGATGAATTCGGGTGGCCTTTGGCCGCTCCTGGTGATTAGCAAGTGCGGACTGTCCTCAGAACAGGAAGACTGGCTGCTAGTTGGCAGGATTGGCGGAGGACAAAAGGGCTATCAGCATATGGACACGAGAAACCACCATCCAAACTGATGAGTTTAGGGGAGCATGGATGATTGAGGTTTAGTGGAGTGACTCGTAGAGATTGTTCGGATGGGAGGCGATTATCGTTTAATCCTTTCATTATTGTCCAAAAAGAATCCCTTATATAGATAGTTTTAATTGTATATCCTTCCTCCCTTTCCTTTCAGCTATGCTGTTGTTACGGGCCTCATCGAAATCCTTTCCCGCCGCAACCAGAAGGTGCGCGAGTCGATCGAGAACAACCAGAGTGCGATGCTGAGCCTGCTGACCACGTTGGGCTTCTTGTCGCGCTTCCTCGATGTCTGCCTGCCAGGTGAGTCCACAGAAGAAGTCACACCTGGCTTGTTTGCTTATCCATTTCCTGATCCTTTTATTCTACAGGTCCTGCTGACCCGACACGGCTGCTAGCCGCCGCCAAGTCCAGCGAGCTCTTCGGCACAGTTGCCATGCTGAACGGCAGCGTGGTGCCTCTAGGTGAGTTGCAGCCACGACCGAACAGTAGCGGGGCGAGGTGCTAATTGGATTCCAATGCACTTTTCTGGCAAACCCGCGCAACGTGATCTCCTGGCTGCGGGGGAAATTAGTTTTGATTTTTTCCCTCAAGATCTTTGATGTTTTATGATTGAATATCCGCTCCATCAGCAGAAGCAGCATCCGCTCTCCTCCTCCGCCCGGAGCACTTCCCGGACAGTTTTTGTTTAACCATTTCCCAACTCTCCTCTGTTTTTGCAGGTGAATGCATTCCTCCGCGCACGACCGCTTTGGCGGCATCCACTTTTAATCTCTACGTGTCCCTGGCCTCGCTGGATGTGAACACTTTCCAGGTGAGTCTGCTCCAGCGTCTTCGTTTAAACAAATCAAAAAGTCGGCAAGTCCTTAACCCAGGACAGTGGGTCGACTGTTGGGTTAAAAAAAGTAATCCCAAAATATTATTGCTATACTGGACTTTTAGAATCCATCCTCATGGTCTCTGATTTTTCAAAACATTCGACCCACTGTCTCGGGGTCTTGGCTTTCCTGCTCAGGCAGTGAAGCGCAAAGAAAATTTCATTAGAATTTCCCTGAAATTGTTCGCTTTCCCTGTTGTTTTTGCTGGCGGTGTGTGAGCGAGCGTTTGGCTTTTCTTTGCTCTGCTCTTGTAAACTCTGTCGAACGTGAAATCGCCTGGCGAAAATTGAGAAAATCAGCAACGACAGCCACGATAGGGAGTGGGAGTGGAAAACACGACCAAAAGTTAGTGCAGACGTTTAAAACTTTGCAATTGCTGCGGCTTGCAATCTGCGAGAGGAATTCGCCAGAGTGATTTGCATATATTGCCGAATGCCACGACAGCCAGAGACGGGGATAGGGATGGGGAGTGGCTTTTCCCGGGAAAACGAATAGAGCGGAGTGACATTTGCTTAACAGACAACACAGCGCCAAATGACAAACACAACATGAGGCAAACGCCATTGAACCGCGATGACATTTCGCTCTATACATGCTCTATACCTGCCAGTGAGTTCAATGCGGAGGACCAAGGAGGAGCAGGCGGCTGCACAGGACGAAATGGAAGATGGGTGGCGTACGCAAATATTTTGACACTTTACTTGGGGCAAATGTCAGCAGTCGTCGGTCGTCTTGGTGTGGCCTGAAATATTTATGGCGACCGTAACGAGACGCACCAAGCCAGAGCACACCCCTCCAGTGCCACAGCAATGTGGAGCGGGTTGGCAGCCGAAAACCGCGCAAATGAAACGGAATATCGGAGTGGAGCCATCGAGAATCTAACTGAGACTCTAGATTACAAATTCTACCCCCACCCACCCTAGGACAGAACACTCGAAAAAGATTCTTTTCCAAAGGTCTGGAGTTTGACTCGAGTATCATGCTTTAAGCCCGAAATATATTTCCATTTATATCGCACTCTTGTTTGCCAGAAAGAGTCAATTGAAGCGTTTTTTTTTTGCAAAGTTGGCGGCTTAATTTCCTGTGTAGCATTCGGAGCAGTCGGCAGCCGAGTGTGCGTCTGTTGCACGTGTCAATATTTAGCCGATGCTGGATAACCAGCCGTCCTGGCAGGCCTGGCAGGAGAGTCTACGCACTTGACAAACTAATTTGCTGCACAAACTTTGCCGTTGCCTTTGCTGGATCCAGATCCGGATCGCACTGGGATTAGAGCTATTTGTTTTAAATTACCACAAAAATAGATAAGGGTTTCGGCTGCTCATCACCGGGGGATGGATGGCAGGCAGGCAGCCTCGCTCGCTCGCTTTTGGCAAATAATTTGATTCGGTTTTAATCAGCAAACTCAATTTTGAAGAACTGCTCTGAAGCGGAGCAGCGACGGGCTTGTTTTTACGCAAATATTGACTTTGTGAAATGAAATTTTCAAGTTTAACCCAAGTCAGGCCGAGGCCCACGCAATTCCGAAAGTTTTCAGCTCTCCACGGTTCCTTTTTTGCCGTCCGCCCGTCCGTCCTTTGAAAATCCTTGCCGCTCATATCCTGCCGAGAACGGAACTGCGACGAGGGGCCGTTGTTCTAGCCAGCCAGGCATGTCAATTGTTTGGCCAAATATTTGCTTACTGCTCGTACTCGAACTCGCACTCGAACAAGTAGCCAGTTCCAGTTATTGAACCGAGTCGGCAGTTTCGGCCTGCCAGGACAAACAAATTAGAAGCGCCGTCCCTCTCGATCCCATATGCAAATAAAACTCGAATATATGTGCAGGAATATATAAACAATCCTGTGCCGGCCTTCATTTCCTGCCCTAAACAAGTGCCACTCGCTGCTATTTGTATTGACTTAATTAAAACATTTGCTCAGTGATTTTGGTTTCTGTTTCGGTTTTCTGTTTTCTGTTATTTTTCCAATTCCTGAAACCCCATTGTTGTGTTTTGCCAATTAAATGTGTTTCTCTTCGTGCCTTGTGTCCAACAGGAGACACTGTCGGTTGAGGGGCCGCTCTCGCTGCGGCTGCTGGACGTGATGACCGTCATCCTGAACTACAGCGTGGCCAACGCCCAGTGGGTGAAGAACCACGAGAGCACCACCATGCTGATCGACCTCATCGCCACGCTGGCCTTCTTCTGCGTAAACAACCGGCGGCACCAGGACCTCCTCATATCGGACCAGTTCGTGGTGATCTTCAAGAGCCTGGCCAAGCTGTCGGCGCAGTTCAATCCTGTGATCTATCCGTTTTTGGTTACGGTTTGTTTCAACAACGCCCCTGTCAGGGAGCTGGTTTCCAAGGACTTTGATTTGTCGGTAAGCCTATCCATATATTACTAGCTTTAATCATATAACTATATAGTTCCTGTTTCCATAGTTCGTTGACGAGTACAGCAAGTCGGAGGTGGCCCAGAAGAACCACGTCATCAAGCTAATGCATACTCGCCACAAGGACAAGGTCCTCCAGTAAGAGGCGCAGCGCTAACTCCAAAGTGATATTATTTTCAAAGAAAATGAAAAATGAAAGAGGAAAGAATCAAAACGGAACTCGAAACATTCTCAAAGTGATGAAGCCACGCAGGATACTAATCGGAGGACCTCAAGCGAAGGCCCACGAAGGAATACTTTTAATATTAATTTATGCAACTATAATCGTTGACTTAACTAGTTTACTAAACACCTCATCTCTCGCACTCACACATTCGCTAATCACATTCACACACGAAGTCAGACTCGCATAGAATTTATATCCAATACTACGTATATCGTTCTAGTTTATGTTTAGTGCAAGTATTAACGTTAGTTTAAGCGCCTAACCGTACTCACGCTCTCGGAAAATTCCCGGTTATATCACTCATCCCCTCGGGCAGACACATCCTCACCACACACCACACCAGAAGGAAGTGGAAAGGCAAATAAATCAGCTGCGCAATGTATTTTTATAGACATTAAACTTTTGTGCTAAAAATAATAATTAATAAAAGAAGTGAAACCAAGATTATATTGCTCAGGATTCTAATGGAGACAAACGACTGGGAATCTACGACTCTGGAAGATCTGCCAGTTCTACCCTCAAAAAAAAAAACGAATTAAAACGACAAAAAAATAAGAGAGAGGCAGTCTTGTGGGCGGCAGATTGCTGACAAACTGAATGGAACAGGGAAACAAAGGCGAAACTCATCAGTGTCGGCATCGCCGAGACACCGCGCAGTGTCCTTTGTCCTGCCGAAAGCACGGGGGCGTGCCGGAGCTGTCCATTGTCTCGATTGTCCTTGCCGTTGCACCTAGCCCGGAATTATGTGTGTCACACGGCGGGAGGGAGAGACAGGAGACTGCGACATATAATTTCTTTGGACATTATACGTGCTGGTTTTTAATGCTGCCATATGCACAACCCCTGGCAGGAGCTCGCCACGACTTTTTATTTTGCCAAATTGAAAGAGCTCGAACAACAACAAGTATAATAATAATAAAAGGCCTCAAGACTCTTTCTCGCCGGCGACAGATTGAAGTCACTCGACTCGAAATAAAATGCGACAGCCCCGAACAGTTGCACAATCAAATGGGGACAATATGCGGGGATATCCTGTAGTATCCTGCAGAATTGTGTGGTTGATGGACTGTATGGGTTGAGCGTCAGAGCTCTACAAAGGACAAATCATATAATTCTCGGATGAAAGTAGAGGGTATATCGGTAGTCCCATGTCCTGTTTTGGTTTTTTATTCTTCCCCTTTCCCTGTCAAACATCCTTTTTTTTAATTTGAAGCCCGAAAGCAATGAACAAATTGGTGTTAGCAGAAGCCAAGTGCTGGAGGACAAAGGACAGAGAGTATAGGAGGGAGTTGTAACAGTAGCGGAGCAAAAAGCGAGGGGCAACCTGCCGCAAATGAAAGTGCGTCAATCAACCCTTCCATCGCTCCATAAAAAGCCATAATTGCTATGTAGATGCCGGCCATCCAAGTATCCGACGACTGTCCACTCCACTAATTGCCGCAAGTGACTAAGCAGACGACATCGTTGAGCGGCAATGTCAATATATCACAAATACCAATTTCACCTTCTCAATCAAAATTATGACCGAGCGGAGCAGGAACTACGAGCCACGAGCCACCCCCTAGGGAGCTGCGTTTTGTGTAGATTAGTTTAGCATAGTCAGGGGCAATTAAAATGAAAAATGTCCTGCCGGTTGCGTGCAGTGGAGTCGTAAGGCTCGGGATGGGAAACTCAAATCCAGGGGTTGCTCTGGGGCTGGGGTTGGGCTTGCTGGTCTTGCTGGGCCAGCTTTAAGCCGCCAAAAAGTTAATTGCAACTTAAAGAGGCGCAGCCGACCGACCAACTGATTTGCAGGCGCGGCCACCGTCCGAGGAAAACAAATTTCCGGCCACCACAGAAAAAATGTTGACCGAAGGTGGACAGCAAGGAAGACAGTGGACGGAAGGGAAGGACATGTTGAACAACCTTCCCGATACCTTGACTTTCAAGGTGCTGGCTCTACCAAAATATGGGTATGATGGAAAGCAATATGAAGGGGTTTGTAAAGAACTAAATGATCATAGTCAGTTCCCAATTAACGAAAAAAGGATACCAAAAATAAATACCAACAAAAAAGGGGAAAGTCTCGACTGTCCTGGGAAGTTGTTTCTCCCGACTGTCCTTTTTTTCTGTGTCTATTTGCTTTCTTTTTTCAGGGCCTGGACTTGCGGCAGGATACGCTTCTAATTTGTTTACAAGCGCTGGCCAGCTTGCTGTCAGGGTGCTTGGCTTCATTACACTCAAAGAAACACTTTCCATTTTGAGCTTGACAAAGGACACTTTATATTTAAGATAAAACTACACCTATTACATAAAAAACACAAATCAGATTAGTATTTATTTGAATATTTTAATGATCTGCCCCTATGTCCTAAATATTTCTGTATGGACATCTATGACGTGCCTTGTGCACATTATGCGCGATGCATGGTGTCCGATAAGGACTCTGAGCGCAGGACAACAGAGCCTCTATGGGGTTGCGTTGACTTTTCGACTATTCCTCCCGCACTCCCGGACAGCCGGACAAATGATGTGAGCAACAATGGCATTGCGTGATGACCTTATGATGACACCCAGCTGATTATAAAGAAATATCCTGGACTTGGTCGCGTGATCGCCTCAAATTCAGCGGAAATGTTTGCAAGCAACGGTAAATTATGTAACACACGCGCAGTATATCGGGGGAGGAGGCGCAGCGGACTCTATTCGCTTTCAAAATCAGCGGAGCGCAGTGGCCTAAGTCCCTGTTTCGAGTCCCTGGACAATGAATGTCCTTAAGCGGCTTTGCCGATGCTCATTTGCACGTATAACTCGGCTCTGGTCTCCAGCTCTCCAGCAAGTAGAGTAAACCGGCTCAGAACCAGCCAAGCGTCAAGGCTTAGGGCTACACTGGAAGAACTCAGTCAGTCAGTCAGTATCCCAGCTATTCCCAGCTTATGTTTTCGTGTGAAACTGTGACTGTGACCGGAACCGTGACTGTGACTCTGCACGGACACAGATGCGGTTGTCCGGGTGTGCACTGTGTGTGTGTGCAACTATTTGTCCTCGAACCATTTCTCGGAGCTTTGCTTTCAGCTGCAAATTTATGGCCACATAAATAACATAACAGAAAAACCAGTGGCAGGGCCAGAAAGATATGGCTGCCGGGAAAGACCAAACCATAGAGTCCGAAAACTAGACCAAGCCGAAGATGTAATACCTTTTCCAGTAGTCTTTCGGGGAATAGATAAATTGAAACTCTAATCACTATCCAGAAACAAGAGTTTATCTTATTATTGAGCTTGTCCAATCCATATCAGAGATATTTAGACATGCTGTCCGATAGTCCGCATTAACCTCTTTGGAAGGGCAATCACCATATAGCCCCTGGGGCATGGCGCAAAAACCTGCTGCTGCTGCTAGCATTCATTCATTTCATATGCATATTTATAGCTTAAATAAATAACAAATAATACGGCTGTACATTCTGGCACTCTCTTTTGTTTTAATAGCCTACCAGAGCCATAGCCAGAGCCACAGCTAGAGCCGGAGAACGAAACAGAAGGAAGCCCCTGCCCCCGGCCGTATCATATCATCTGCGTAGTTCATTTTCGATAAATATTAAATATGCATAAATAAAAATCAGCCGACAAATGAACAGCGAAAATGTTTGTTTGATGCCAAAACGCCACACAATCTAACACGCACTGGTACTGTCGCACTGGCACTGGCCCGACTAGTCTAGTCTGGGGGCCTCTCGGGGAGAAATCATGACAGTTTTCTGGGCATAAATCAATGCCATGTGGCCTAGGAGTATCTGCTGTCGTCCCGATAAGGCCGCCCGGAAGATAGCACCAATTTGTTGAGGCCAAGTCCTTATCGGCCGGCTTTCATGCAGTTTCTGGTGGTTTATTTTTTCGAGTGCTGCTGCCAGAAGATAAATAAAAATCATGTAAGTGGTTAATTAAGCGCGTTTTACCTCGGCTCCCCAGTTCACAAATCGTAGCATATGTTGTGGGGTGCCCCCGATAAGATAGACCCCGATATGGATTCTGGTTCGGGGGCTTTCGGAAAATGTAAATTAATGCAAAAGACATAGCCTAAAGGGTCTATGAGACTAATATTTAGAGTTTTTGAGGCAAAAGCGTTGACAGGACTTGCTGGAAAGCACGCTGATACAGATATCCTCAAACGAAAGACATTCAATTTTCATCGTTTGCCGTCTCGGAGAGCATCGCCCGTCACTCGGATATGCACATTGTACAATATTGCATAAATTATTAATGGCAAGTTTTATTTATTTCCATTTTTTCCCCCCATAAACCCGTACTCCGACGTACGTACGTATTTTTACATATTTGAAGACAGTTGGCAGTCAGCAAACAACGCTCGCACACAAAAACAGATGCGAGGGATATAGACAGTCGGGAGTCCGTCAGTCGTCGCTCGTCATACTTCCGTGTTTGCATTTAATCATCGAAAGCCATGCAGCAGCAGCAGGAGCAGAAGCAGGAGCTGGAGGAGTAGTGCCACGCCCACACTTCTCGGCATAAACCACAACCCCTTCACCAATAACCCACCCACCTCCAGAGCCACTTTCAACTTTTATGGTATTTGCATTTGCTGGAAGTTATTCTTCGTTGACTCGCTTCCCTCTGCCTCTGCAATATTATTTTCATTTTATTACTTTGGCTGACAAAAAAGGCAGTTTGATTAATCCGGGACGGGGTGCTTTAATCTCGCAGATACATCCAGCAGAGACTGACTATTCAGTCCAATCGGCATGATTCGACTAGTTTGCTGATGAATTGCTTGTTTTTGGGCCCAGCCCAGTCAGCTTATCGGAGAGGCCCTGCTTTCCCAACCAAAATACTCCATCAATAAACCAGGGCCTGCTCTAGGACACTCGAATCAAGGCACAATGAGGACGACAACTCTGTCAATTAGTTATCATGTTCGGTGTCAGCACAATATGATTTTGATTTAATTTTATGGCCCGGAGGCACGAGATTGTGTGGATGGGGTGTGGGAGTGGGTTGGGGCATCCCCCCAAATATCGTCCGGTGCGATTATTCTGGATCTGCTGATAGCAACGAAAGCAAAATCCCACATTCCATATGCCAACCAGAAATGTCGGAAAGAGTTGAATATTCATGCCATAGGAGACACGGTTCAAAATGAACAAATAGTTTGTGGAAAATGCACTCCAGAAAATGTTCTCAAACCGAAACTACTTTGTATTTCTCTCTGTGCATTGAAGCCACAACCACCAGGGAGATACAGATATCTTCTACTGCCCACTGATCCTTTGCCGCACCGCAAACTGTTCCAGTGTTTTTGCGTGTTTATGAAAAATTAAAAATGAAAATCTGTATCCTGCGTCCTCGTTGCAAAAGCCACGCGCCACGCCCCCAATGCCACATGCCACTACCACTGCAGTCCTTTGTCCACTATACCATTCCGTATTTTGATTAAACTTGGCTTTTACGCCGCTTTGTTGTTCGACATTGTTATTGTTACTCGGTGCTGCCGCAAAAATGGGGTTTTTTATTCCCTGCACTAGACTCTACTAGACACTACTAGTCCCTACTAGGCCCATTTTGATTTTCAGTTCTTGCTACAATCTCTGGTATCAGGTAGTATCAGACAGCATCTTTAGCGAGTAGCACAGTTTTACATTAATATGTCTCGAAATGTCCCGAAAGAGTATACCCATAGTCGAGTCTCCAGACCCCGTCCTGGCTGTAGCTCCAGCTTCTCTATTTATTCTTATTGTTATTTTTTTCATTTCCCTCGTTTTGTGTTTGCATTTCGCATTGTTATTGGCCATCCTCTGTATGTATAAATATTTGTGGGGCGGTCTGCGTGGGGGGACTACTTTGTTGTTGGTTTAACGCTGCATAGTTTACTGCGGGAGGTTCCAGCTTTTTTCCATTTTTTTCCACCCACTTTTCCTGCGGCTGTCCATTTGTTCTGGAACTCTGGCTTTGTGTGATTTGTATTTTTCCACCGCGTCCGATCATTTTTTGGGCAGGGGCGGCGGACTTTTTGCAACTATTTGCCAGGTACATGGGCATAAAATAATTTGCAAGTAATTTCCAGCATTAACGAGAAGAATGAAGGCATTAAAAATGCAAAAAGCGTCGGCTCATTCATAATGCATCAGCGGAATAAGAGAAAGAAGGGCGTGTATTGGCCAGAAGGGTGGTTGGTTTGCGGATGGCTTGCCCGGGGTTTGGATCTGGGTGGCTCTGACACTGCCACTGCATGAATAACATATGACTCGGGTAGGGGCAGCCTCTCCAAAGCCACTTTAATCAACTCTTCTGCGGTGCATTTCAAAGCAAATGTCAGCCAATCCAGGCGATCCGAGTAAAGCCCCCGAACAAAACCAAAACTGAGCTGTCAACGCCTCCCCAATCCAATCCACCAAGCCAGTCCCGCCGTCCCTGATGGCAGATTACACAGCTTTTCGCTCGCTGTCCTGCTGCCGCTCCAGCTGCATGCAAATCCCTTTTTGACACTTGACCGGTCGACCAGCGCAGGTCAAGCATGCCCCACCTGCCCACTGCCCTCTACCCACTACCCACTGCCCCTCCCCGTTCTCATTTCCTTGATGGCTTCGTGGGTGTCATAATTTGTAATCCTGCAGCGCTGCCTGTTTAATTTTCACACCTTTGTGCTCGTCGGGCAGCAGCTCAACTGCTCAACTGGTCAGCTCGAAATGCCGGACACACGACCAGCGCGGCTTAAAGGGCTCAACGCTGGACGCTGGCCGGCAGGGCGGCAGGACTCTGGGCATCACGACACAGTGGAACACTTGACCCCAGCGAGGAAGCTAATCAGAGGCCAAGAATCATTAGAAAATTGTGCGCTTTTCGGGATTAGATGAACTGGCTTCGAGGGACTTTGAAGAGAGCCATTTTAAATAATAAAACTAAAACTCTGATTAAACATAAACACTAGGTGTGAGTCGTAAAAAATCAATTTACAAATGGAGATCCATACTTTTGGAAATATTGTGCGCAAGTTTATGACTGACAAGATTTTCGGTCGGCGGGGCTGAGTGGCTACATTTGGATATTCCACACAATCGTTTAGCATGATAATCGAAATGGATTTGCCCCTCGAGTGCTTGGCTCTTGTCTGTCTAATGCAGCACCCTTGCCCCTGCCTTGGCCGGCGGAATAAAGCCCGGTTATGGCGAACGACAAACTGGCCTGCACTGGAAGCAAAACATTTCGGTTTCTGTAGCCTTATCAGACTTGTCTTCCCCAGAAATATATGGTATGATACAAAGACCTTTTCTCTCAGTGCTGCAGAGGACTCGGAGGAGAGAAGACTGCCTCTCAGCCTGGCGCTCGCCATCATCAAGTTGGCGTGTTTATGGGCCAAGCGGCACAATTAACATGTCGCGGCTTTTAGCGTCTGTGGCAGTGGCAGCAACAAAAGTAAGAGCCACATCGGCAGCAGCAACAACTTCGGAGGCAGCTTGCACAAAATGACATATGAGGCGCATAATTGAAACTTCAAAGGAGCAGGGGCGGCATCGGCATCGGCACTGGCACTGGCATTCGAGGCATAAATTAGGTGGCTGATCGGTCCTCTCAGTCTGGGCGCTGTTGCCTCGGAAAGGTGAGGACTTGCACGACGTCGAAGACGTCATCGTTTTGGTTCCATTAGCGACGTGTGGCAGCGGCAGCGGTAGCAGGAGCCCCCCTTTGTCGTGCCGCGCCCTTCCATTAACACTCCGTAGTTGGCATAGTTGTTGCAACATGGAAATCAATAAAATCTGCGTGTGCGGTGATCTGTTCTGGCATCCGGATAGGGAAGTGCTAAAAAGCAAACAGGGATCCTAGAATTCGGGTGCATGGGCCTCTCTCATAGGCTGACGTCAAGTTCAAGGGGAGGCCGACCGCGGCGGGGAATGAAAAATGTTGTCTCATCGCCGGCACTCGAGTTCCCCCTCCGATTTTCATATTTTGTGCCATAAATTAAGCACTTGAACCACTTAGCAGAGAATCCCCAATTGTTGCAACCAAAGATAGGAAAATTGAGCGTTTTGTCGAAACCGGAAGAAGGAAACCAGCCAGAGATACGGCCCACGGCGTGTGGGAAAACTTCTCGCGGAGCGGAGAAAATCCGAAAAGCAAAGCCCGCAAAGGGCGGTCGAACACGCAACAAATCTGTCGGCAACTTGCATTTGCCGGCACACTCGCCGGGCCGAGAAATCCATATGTAGAGACACCTTCGACCAGCCAAGAGTTCCATTTTCCTCGGCTGCCACTGCCGTTGCCAGTTGGCAGACACTTTGCTGCAGCTTAAGCACCACCAGACACGCCAAAAGCAAACAAAGTCAATAGCCAGACAGCTGGGAAGCTCAGCTTGGGAGCGGAGCCGAGGCTCTGGGGAAGATTATCCAAGAAGGCAGGAGAGCCAGATAGAATAGAGAAGATGAAATGCTTTTCTCCTTACAAAATCCCCAAAATATATAGGGAAACGAAGGAGGAGCTTAATCCGAACTCTATTCCTTTTCAAGACATCTCTCGAACTACAAGTACTCCACCAACTGAGGCAGAGTATAAAACGGTTCATTCCGCACGAATGAACGTCTTGGCTTGGTTCAACTCATTCACGAAACCCCCTAGCGATCCTGGCCAAAGGAGCTGGAGCTGGACAAAGGAGATGGAGAGGCGGAGCGGCAAAAGGAAGCCCAAGTGAAGCGTAAACATTTTACACTTTTGTGTGCAATGAAAGCGACGCCATCTTGATGGGGATGTGGATGTATGGATGTGGCAGTGTGGCCTGTGGGATGAGGAGGAGCTGGCCCGAAGAACGGGTTTTAGACTCCCCCCAAGGACCTGGGCTGGCGATACTGGAGCGCATAAAATCACTTGAGCTACGCCCCACTCCTGAGCCTTTTCGGCCGCGAGCCTTTCACTTTCTTATCGCGCCTGCTGCCATTTGTCATAAACTCGGTTCGTTATGGACTGGCTCGTAAAATGCCTGAGAAATGCGACAGAAATGCAGCAAAACACGCCAGGAGGGGCACACATAGAGTCTTCTTGCTCGGCGCTGGGCTGGCAACTAAGTGTGGTTCGGTTGGCTCGGCGGTTTCTGGTGTTTTCTGCATCCTTGCCACCGCAGCACCAGCAGCTATGGCAGCCGGCGTAAGCCAAAATGCAAATGTAAAGCAACACCTCGCAGCGCCCTCTGTTTGCCACGCCCACCACGCAAAACATTTGCATTAATCATGTTTGCGTTGCATTATGCAGCAGCATACAGTGCGAAATGCCAGGAGGAGCCGTCTGCTCCTGCCCCTGTCATGTGCGGCGGTTGGGGGCGTGGCAAGGCTTTAAGCCCCACGGCACACACTCCGAAAGGGTTCCCTGTCCTCCGGGCGTCCTCCGGGCGGGTGCCCAGAACCTCATGCATAAATATTTTTTTGCATAAACAAAAGTGTTGAAAATGCAATTTGCTCGGCTGCGGTCCGGAGCTTAGAGTGAGGTCAAACCCACAATAAAAACCCAGAAACTGAAATATACAGAGAGTCACGAGAGTGGGGATGTGGAAAGAAAAACAAACCGGCGGCAGTACACTTGCAATGGAGAGGTTCGGCCTCCAGAACGGGTGGGATTAGGAATGGAATCATGTTGAAGTGAAAGCTGAGAATAAAATATAATACAATATATTATGTTTTCTAACATATATTCCAGAATTATTGTTTCCCTTGCCCTAGGCCCCAAAAAGGGAAAAGTCACGCGCCCCAGCGACCTATGCGGCGTATGCGTATGCTCCCTGTCCACATCGCGTATACGCACTGTAGCCGCACCCCCGGGGACGGGGACGAAAGAGCATAAGCACTGGCGGCGGAGACGGTAACACATTTATATGGCAAACTGTTTTTAATGCTTTTAATGCGCCAAAGTGTTGTTTCATTTTCATTATTTGCACAAGCTGCCACACATTTAAATGCCAGAGCTGCGCCTGCCCCAGCCACCCTCTGGCAGACTGTGTGTGTGTGTGCAGCAGTTGAGCTATAATCATAATTTCATAAAGCACATTTTCACAAAAGCTTTCAGAACCCTAAACTGCATTGTAATTACAGCGAAAGCGCTGGCAGAGGGGCAGCTGGGAGGAGGGAGGGCTGGCTGGCTGGGGTGTCGCCACAGAGGACCAAAGGACCCGGCGTACTGCGCGCATTACGCCACTGCGCGCCAAAGTCAAGGAGCGAAAGGATAACGATACCCAACCCAGTGGTTGTTTGTTGGTTGCCACCAGAGTTGGCACTTTAGTTTGAATCGGGCATGTATTTCTGAATAATATTTTCTCAAATTGGAAAATTGAGGGAAGGTTTTTGAAATTTAGGATAAATAACATAATAGATAGGAAATAGTACCATTCTAACTCCCTTTAAATACACAAATTAAACATTTTTTCTATAAAAAAGGCTTTCCTTTCCGTTTAAAGTAGCATTCCTGATTGAGGGATTCATTACGGGGACAAAAGGGACTACGCAGCATCGGTTAACATTTGCCGCCGTGTGTCCTGTGTGTGTGTTCCGTGTTGATTTCAACGCATAAATATTTCAAAAGGTTCAAACAAAATGGCGTCGACGCGCAATAAATACGCTCCGCGTACCAATGGCCGTGTGTACGGCTGTGCCAGGCTGTGTAACCCTCTCCGGCAGTGTAATAAAAGTGAATTTATGCAATATTTCTGCGCCTTTGTGCCAATAAAATTTGTAATTCAGCGAAACAACAAACCCGACCAACAAGCGACGACAACAGCGCCCAAAGTGTCGTCCTCGCAAGTGTTTGTTATGCTAATGAGCTGCCGAAAAGGCATTAAGCCCAATCACACCGCGCTCCGCCATCAGCTGAATCTATTAAATAATAATTAAAAACTTTTCCCCAAAATGCATTCTCCGATCTGAGTTCTCATCAAAAAAGTCTCTAATGTAGTCTCTGGAGTTTAAATGTAGCATTGTAACTGAATGACATTGAAGTTTGTAGGCCCAAAAGATTTATTTTAAAGATTATTTTCGAGAATCGATGGGGCCCATATATGGTCCAGGGCGATAGCAATATCTTCACCAATAATTATCCGATCCTCGAAAGGAATACATTAAACGATTTCTAATTCGATTCCCCATTAATTATTATCAAAACATTGAAGCCATATTTTTGATCGATTTTTTCGAAATTTTTCCGGTCAAAGGGATTATGGATTTTGACAATCCATAAGGATCCATATAGGGCACCTTGCGATGGAGATATCTTCGTCAATATTTATTCGATCTCCAAAAGGAATACCTTTAAAGATTTCTCATTCGATTCCCCATTAAACTGCATCAAAAGATACAAGTGACATTTTTCATAATTTTTTTTCAAAAATTTTTCCATGAATCACTTGAAAACTCATGGGACCCATATATGTAGGGCTCCTTGAGATCGCGACATTTTCACCAATTTGTATCCGATCCTCAAAAGGACTGCCTGAAATAATTTTTAATTCGACACTCCCCAAGTTTCCATTAAAACATTAGGGTGAAATTTTCGATCGATTTATTTCAAACATTTTCCCATGGAGGCGTTTGAAAACCCATGGGGACCCATATAGGGCCCCTGCCGATGCCCATATCTTCGCTAATATTTACCGATTATAAAAAGGAATAGGTTTAACGATTTCTAATTCGATTTCCCACAGATTTGCATGAAAATAATAAATCGGTATTTTTGATGTATTTTTTTTTAAATTTTTCTCTTGAATGTCGTCGAACGTAGGTGGGGACCCATATGGGACCCTTGACAATGGCAATATCTTCGTCAATATTCACGCGATCCTCAAAAGGAATTCATCAAACGTATTTCGTATTCGTATTTGATTCTCCATTTATCAGCGTCAAAACATTCGAGCGAATCTTTTGATCGATTTTTTCAACATCCTTCCAAGCAAGACCCTAGAAAGTTCATAACGACTTATATAGGGGCCACCGGCGATGGATATATCTTCGCCAATACCTATCCGATTTTTGAAAATAGTACCTCAAACGCATTCTAATTTGATTCCCCACAAATTTGCATCAAAACCGGCGTGCGAAATTTTTGATCGATTTTTTCCAAAATTTATCCGAGGACGGTCTTTCGAGGTCCATAAGGACCCATATAGGGTTCTTGGGCTACCGGCGATATCTTCGCCAATTCTTATCCGATTCTCAAAAGGAATATCTCAAACAATTTCTTATCCGATTCCCCACCAATCTGCATCAAAAAATTAAACCGATATCTTAGATCGAATTTTCAAAATTCTCCACATGAAGGCTCTTGAAAATCCACAAAGACCAATCGTCAATGTATATACAATTTTCGAAAGTAATACCTCAAACGGTGTCTAATGCAATTGCCCACCAACCTGCATCAAAACATTCGATCCTCGTAAGGCATACCTTAAAGGATTTCTTATTTGATTCTCCATTAACTTGTATCCAAACATTAAGAGATATTTTCGATTGATTTTTTTAAACATTTTTCTCATGACATGCCTTAAACATCAAAGGAAACCCATAAGGGGCCACTATATATTTGCGAAAAAAACACAATTCGAATGAGAAAACAAACAGCCAGAGCCTCGGGGGTTCGCACACGTTAGAAAAAATAGGGGAAGTGTTGGAAGAAGTGGCTTTAACTGGCGTGGAGAGGCGCGTGGGGGGAGGCCTGAAATGTCAAGCGCTTGGTTGCCCATTTACACTGAGGGAAATACTGTTTTCAATGGAAACTAAGCACTTGCATTAACTGTTCTGTGAATTGTAATATTTGTTTTTTTTTGGCTTTAATACAATACAAAGTTGTCTCGAAGTGTAGCCGCAATTGAGAATGGCTGGCCTCCTCAAGTACCAATGGTTTTCCGCCTCTGGCTTTTGGTCCAAACGGAAATCCATTAGGTTAACCCCATTGTGCTTGACTCCCCCAAGCCCCCCCATCCGCCAAGCCTCTAACCGCTGCAGTTTGCATGTGTGTGCCAAGATTTCCGTTTGACAAGACCCCTCTTGGGCCCTTGTAGGCCTAAGTCGCCCTTCTGTCCATCCACCTTCCCAATCTCAAAAACGTTTTGCATACTCTTCGATTGGAGTCGCGGGTCTATGCGTTTTTATTAGCATAAATCAAAGCTAGTCGGAGTCGAATCGTCGCATCTATTTCGCTTGTAAAACACATGGCAGAACCGATGCTCGGAGACACCTTTCTCTTTGGCATTTTCAGCAACGAAGCCAAGCAAATAAATAAAATTTAAATACGCTGGGTGAGTAAAACCAGAAATCCGAAACACGACAAGGCGGGCCTGATGAAAACATTAACATTTTACTCGTGATTTTTTATAGCTACTTCAATTTTTGATGGTTGCTTGTGCTGGAGATGCCCTTATATCGGGGAGAGTACATTAAATACGGGATGGAGCTTGTCATTTGAAAATATTATGGATATTACTATTCTATCACCTGATAATAGTTATATTAATGTTTAGTAAGCCCTCCTATAAAAAAAACTTAACCTTGTTTTAGAGCATTTGAGGTTTACTCTTTAAGCCCCTTTACAGATAGTTTGTTTATTTATGGATTGCACATTCGAGTGTAGAATAAAATTAGTTAAATATTCCCATCTGAGACAAAAGCATAACAAAGCACACAATCGTTAATGACGGCTGTGTTTTTTGATGGCCCGTTTGGCGGCCCGACAAGCTCCGCGAATTTGATGAATTTGCGACGCCCGCATCGGTCAACAACACTTACATTCGTGGGGGCTGGAGAAGGCCTGGCTCGGGCTGGAGGAGGAGGGCGAAGCACTTGTTCTGGTTTTTTGGTCAGCAGGAAATGCAGCGCCGCTCGTCAGTGTCAGTGTCAAGTCTGACTTGAGGCCTGACTGAAACACCGGGCATTACACAAATATCTTGATAACTCAATCTACAGAAATCTTAAAAGCGGGGAGGGAACGTTGAGGAAAAAGACCAAAGTCATGGAACTCGGCCTGTCAGTCAGTCGAGATCGCGGCGGATCATGACTCTGCGGATCGCATCGAAGTCCCAAGGAGATGGGGCCCCAAATTGGCTCGATCGGTGCCGGCTTGAAGTCAATTTGCACCGGCTTAGCCCACGGATCGATCGATTGGCATCAGTTTGGCATCAGACTGGGCCAGGGTCTGGGCCTGAACCTGGGAAACCTGGCCGTATGACTGACTGGCGACCTGACACACATAAGAGTGGAAGAGTCCCGAATCACTCCACCAAGCACTAAGTAGCTCGGATGAGCGACAAACGAACTGCGAAGTAGCTGCACCAAACATATGGCTCACAATTATCCCACTGACAGAAACGATGTGTTAGGAAATGTCAAAATACTATGGATTTTTAGTAGGGATGAGACTAGGAGATACCTATCTACCTAAAACATAATTTTTTATAGATATTCTAAGGCACATTGAGAAACAACAAGACCCTCTAATAGCTCCCGTTATGAAAAAAGTGAGAATCTGCGGTAACCAAAGGCCAGGGACAGGACAGGGACCAGCAGCGGCTCCAAAAGCGGCGGCACATGGCGCCCCCTGTGCGGCATTTATCACGGGGCCCCGAGTGCACTATATTTAGACGCCGGGCTGGATGGGCTAATGGATGCAACGGGAGAAATGCTCGTCGAGAGAGTGAACTACAGGGACAGGGAGCCCGACGCGGCACAGGCCACACTTTCAAATTCATATTTATTGTCTAGGCTGCGGACTGAGTGCATTTTTATATATGGCAGTCCATTTGCAGCGACCCTGTTCCTCCCACCAGTTCCGAAACCAAAATAAACAATAATTGAACATGCACTGGAAGAAACTCTAACTTTTAGGCATTCAAATTATAGTTTTATTGAGAGTGGATAGTCTTGGGAAGGTATTCTATGATTCTATGACTTATTTAAGCTCCTCCTCTTTCAAGACCTCTATTGATAGTCCATATAGGGCCCATTATCTCGCCGTGTAGGGCGGAAGGGAAATCGCATTGTAGTGCAGCTCGGGCTGCCCGTGTATATGGGCTGGAAATGCCAGGCATTTTAAAAGGTTCCACATTTTGGGGGTCACATGTCGGGGGCTAATTGCATTGATTAGCTGACGGCGCATTTTGCCGCGCATCAAAGTCGCCCCAACCGAGGGGCATGGACAGCGGAGCATGGTCTGGAACTGAGGCTGAGACTGAGGCAAGTCAGCTGTCAGTCAAGTGGCGACATGTTTACTTCGTAGGCAGGCCAAAGAAACACAAAAAGCAAACCCTTTCTCCCTAGAAGCGGGGAGAAAGAAGAAACCCAGCCCAGGAATTACGGACACCTTTGAGGCACGCCGCAAATGAAACGAAAATATTTTCTGTTTGCATTCATATTTCAATATTTCCCGCCGCGGTGGAGTGGGAAGTTATTAGAGGATGCCTGAGTTCTGAATCTTCTGGGAGATGGCTGATCAAAGGTGAGCGACAGTGTCCGCTGGATAGGTCAGCGGCCAAGTCGCTGTTGAGGCCGGAGTGACATAATTTGGCGGTTTCAGGTTTCAGCATAAGAATTGCGTAAGAAATGACTCTCCTCTCCAACTATACCTTCTAAAATAGAACAGTTTTCTAATATTTTTAATCCTAAAACAAACTCCTTCCATTGCCATAGAATTAAGCCATAATCAGGGCTCACAAGACGGGCACTCAGGAGGCGTATCTCTTTCGAGGGGCAGCTGCATTGGCGATCGACCTTCCATCTCATCGATAGATAACAGAGGCATGCATCTCAGGCCGCAGCCACGAAAGGTGTAGAAAAAGTAAATGACATAATGCAGCATCATCACGGATGGATGGAGGACTGAGGGGACTGGAGCGATGGGCGAGATCCGAGAGGTGATCGGCAGACAGGGCATTAGGCTAATCGGATGGCCGGCGGGTCACCCGACAGATACTGCAGCACCCAAAAGATAAGAGCGGAGAACAAACGGGCCGCCCTTTGTCGCCAACGCAACGCTTTTCACGCCTCCAGAGTTCCCCCTCCGCCTCGTGGTTTTCAGATCTGGATCTGCATGCGCCTGGGCGTCTCTGTGGCCTAGTGTGTTTGCCCAAAGATGCGTTAAATTCGGGATAAGCCGCTTTGTGCTGCCTTAAAGAGCCTGGATCCCAGCTCAGGTAATCGGTTCATAGATTACAGGCCACAAAATGGCCAAAAGCGCCGTAAATTCGATTTGCATTCCGGCCGGGCCGAGGAAATCGGCCAGCGCCTGAGACCTAATTCGTTAATCACTTTTCGAAAGCGTTAATTGAATGTCACGTGCCGGGACATAGCAGGAAGCCTGCCATTTGAGGCGGAGGAGGAGATCGCAATCAATGGCGAAATCAACTGCTCTAATAAATTGTCGCCAGAATGATTTGTGGTGCGGGAGTTCCTCGGGGTTACGCCTTGCACTTGTCCCTCAATTCGATCTCCATGTCCAAAGAGCCACATCCATCTGCGAAACCCACCCATCTGCATCCATCCGTCGGCGAATGGCCGCCACGTGCGCAGGACAATTGTTGTTTATACTAACAATTTGTGAGGCAGGAAGATGAACATTTAGCTGGATAACCCAATCCTCTTGCCACGGCTGATTGCCCGCCACAGTGGCCCATTGTTTTGCAACTTTTTCCCCCCACCGACCTCGTGGCCACGTGGATGCAGCACGTGCCGCTGGCCACCGATGACGCTGACTTCGCCGGTGACTCCTTCCTCCTCCTGGCAACTCCCCCGGGGAGACACTTCCACTTCTCATTCGGCGGTTCGCCGGCTCAGTGGGCCGCGAGGGTTGCTTCTGCCGTTCCGAGTCGTATTCATTATGGGACACGTGTGCTTCGACTTCCTCTCGGTGACTGCACCGAAAAAATACTCCATACCATGGCTCACAGTTTTCTCAGTATGTATCCTCGTCCTCAAACCTACCACCCTTTTCCGCGCAGTGTACTTTAACCTTCTCTACTTCCTGAACGCTCTTTTTAACTTTTTCCTCCGCCGCGCCAGCTAACTGGCAGGCGCTGATCCTTTGACTTTGCTGCTCAACACTTTCGCTCCACTCCGAGGCTTCCGCGCCCGCGGCCTGGGAAATTGTTTTCCTCCGTATGGCGCGCTTTTGTCACGCTGGGTGTCCGGCGCGTGCACCTCCCCCTCAGACACGGTTTTTTATGAGGGGCGTGTTGTGTGGCTAATATTTTCCTGCCGTGCATTCGCATGGCAAAAATTTACTCATTAACATCTGCGGGCGGAGTGGCAGCGATAGGGCAGGGGCAGGGACAGCGTTTTGGGACACATGCGGTGCACTTGCAGCGGTGGCGATGTTTATGCTGATTGAATGGGAGGTTGGGTGGGCTCGGGTCACAGGTTGCCTGGGAAAATGGTTGATGGGAAAAGCCAGGACTCGGTTTCCGGGGGAGATTTAGTCAGCAGATGACTTTATGATTTCAACTATTTTGTGACGCAAGTCGGGTTGGTTTTCGGGCAATAGATGTAGCTACTTCTATTACGGGCTAGTAGTCTTCATCGTCCTTGCCTTATTATCTCACTTTTTAAGACAATAATTAGCGGAAAGACAACTCCATTTAAAGAAACTAAAAGACCGATTTGAAGGCGCTCTGTTACCAGACAAAGTCAAGCAGAGACAATGACACAACCAGCGTAGCCCATTGAGAAACCCTCGGGCCCTAGGTAAGAGTTACAACACAGACCTTACCCTTCCACAGGACCTACCATAAACTTACATACAGGAGAGTGCGGGACAGGAAACGCAGCACTTCCTAGACGGGTGATTTATAACTGATTAGGCATAGACAGGACAACGACAACACACCCGAGAACAGGTAGGCTCGGGGAGGGAAATTAGGAAACAGAACCGCATTCGAAGGCGCATTCCAGAGCCATGACGCAATTGGCCGGCTGAAAGGATCGGGCTGGGAATATGGGCAGACGAGCCAGAGATCGCGGTAATGAAATGGGTGTGCTCCGCTGACGCCGGCGGCTTATTGCGGTTGACGTCGTCGGCGACGTCGCGGTGGGTGATCATTAAACGCTCGTTCCACGGTCTAAGAGGGCTACCTCGCTTTCTTATACACTTAAAAAAAGGTTTGAGTTAGTAAAGAGGTACTAAGACTACTACTACTACTTCTACCAAAATTTTCAGAGAATCCCCTACGAACAAGTTCTAATCCAATCATAAATATTATTTTCTAAAGACTGTTTCTTTTCTCACTGTGTAATATATCTCGCCCACCTCCTCGCTGCCCCCGTGGCTTGTCGCGTCGCATTGATTGTGACCAATAAATACGCAATTGATTTTGAGCTTCTGGTATTGCTGGGCATCTTCCGAGTCCCAGTCCCGGTGCCAGACTGATGCAGAGCCCGAATTTCGGGGCCAGGGTCCAGGTAGGCCAGCGACTTCTTATCAGCTCGGGACGCGAATTCCTGACGTGCGGACAACCTTAAGCGTCTCCCGAGCATATTAGAGGCCAGAGACGGCTCCGATCGCAGACGGAGGCACCAGGGAGTAGGCTATCCGGTATCTGGGACCCATCTTTATGACTTATGGCCTGCATGAGCGATCACCAGTCCCGGCCCTCTTATCGCCAGCTCCCTGTAAGCGGCT
Source organism: Drosophila monieri (assembly GCA_035047585.1). Classification (NCBI taxonomy): domain Eukaryota; kingdom Metazoa; phylum Arthropoda; class Insecta; order Diptera; family Drosophilidae; genus Drosophila; species Drosophila monieri. The sequence continues at coordinate 2,005,218 of JAWNPJ010000079.1, read as the reverse complement.
TAGTCCGACGCATTTTTCCCAAAGAAGCTTTCCCCCAAAAGGTGATTTCATCGAATGTGGTCTGTGTTCTGATCCATTCTGACTCCAAGGCTAGAGAGTTTTCCCCTCAAAAGCAAAAACTACTGTGTGTTCTTGCGGCTTTTCTGCAAAAGCGTGCATAAATTGTCTGTGGCAAGCAGCAGAGGCAGCAGCAGCAACAACATTAGCGACTTGTAAGCGCATATGAATAAATTATTGAGACACACACTCGGTGGTGTTCGTACAGTGCGTGCAAAAAGCAAAGCACAGGGCAACCAGGCGACCGGGCGACTCCTTTTGAAGTCGCTCTCCCCCGTGACAGTGCCATATGGTGGCTATTTTTGGTGATTAAGCAGATGATACCCGGACGCATAAAAAGCAGGCAGCCCAACTAGCAAACAAAACCAAAAACCAGCGACCGACGACCGACTAGCGACGACCCAAGTCCAAGTTCGTGTGCGCTGCAAAAAGTTCATCGTCATTTGAACGACTAGGATCATAAATTTAGTAACCCCAAACTAGAGGAGGGCGGCCGGCCCAGCCCTGTTCCACACGGAAGCCCTCCTTAACTGCCGGAGTTTTGTTCGAGTGGAGTTCCATTCCGGACCAAAGCCAAGGAAAATACTAAGGCTTAAGCTGCAAAAAGTGATGTAAAAACGTAGCAAAAGACAACCGAAGCAAAAAGAGTCCTCGGGAAAAGTTAAGACACTTTAATGGCAGTTCTAGTGCTCGGCTTCCCAAGGGCCTTCCCATATGCGAGGGCTTATCCTGGGGAGTGCGTGCGAGCCTGGCCGAAACTTTCTGGCTGGAATGTGTCTGAGATCGTTCGGAGGTTGTTAGTTCGGTGATTCATAATGAAAGACCTCCTTGTTGAAAAGTTTGTCTATCTTTTGAGTAAAAGTATATCAGTCCTTTAACTATTTATCGATTGGAAGTCTAATCGAATAGCTCAGAGTTCAGTGCTTAAATTTTAGCCGGCCTGTGCTACCTTGCCTGTGCTACCCAAATCCAATCCGAGCGGCAGCTGCTGGCACAACATCTTCAGTTCCCCGTCGCTGACATGAGTCATGTATCGATATAATGCCACAGTGAGTACTCCACTCCACTTACGGGCAACCCCTTCCGCGGCGCTCCGAAACAGAAATTATGAAGTGCCAGCGACAACAACGGGGCCGCCACTTGAAATCCATTAAATATTTGTAGAAACCAATAAAGGCAGAATGCCAGTGGAAAGTATTCGGAAAGTGCACATATCCAAAGCCACAAAAACGGCAACTGTGCCGCTCTGAAACGCGACGTCGGAAAGGGGATTTGGAGTGAGATTCGGGTTGGGAGGAGAGTGAGGACCCTCAAAGGATAACACGCGAGTGCGCTGAACGGCAGCATCAGTTGTTGGCACTCTGAAGGATCTCCGGAATCAAAAGCGGGGAGAGCGTGTTGAAAAGTGTGCCACGACCAGCTGTCGCAGGACGCGCTGATACCCTTTGGTCAGTCGATCCCCGAGTCAGCTGCCATTCGGCGTTACATTCGGATTCGGGTTTCAAGAGGCGCCACTTCCCCGGCGAGTAGTGTTTCAATATTTCTGTTTAAGTAAACACACTGGGGGAGTCCCCCACTCCCCAGATTTAAAATCTAAACACAAGAAATAGCAACATTTGCCGACCTATAATTTCCTGGCCTAATCTACTTACATCTCCGTGAAATCTTATCAATCAGCTGTCAGGCCGGAATCAGAGCCCGAAATGATTACAGGGCTTACGGTTTAATATTCCCGGATTCAATTTGCGGATCAGGCAGAGCTCGCTGCTCACTTTAAGCCACTGACTCGGGGCCATTAATCAAACTATTAGCAGTAAATTTTCGGCCTCCACCCACGCAACCACCCTCGGCCAGACCGACCCACCCACCCAGAAGGCCTCTCGCAAGAACACACACCCCTTTTGGAGTGGAAGTGCAAAAAACACTTCTCCGCGGATGCCCGAAAATGTATTTATGGACTCGGGACTACACTTGGGAACATACGCGATAATCACGATAATGCATCCTGTAATCAACTAATAAGCCACAAGGACGATCCAGTCCCGGCCCGTTCGGCGGGGGAATGCGTATCACGGGGGTTGTCTTGAAAATTGAATTTAACGCGCAATATTTTGTGCATTTTCCATGTTCTGGGGCTTTCTGGAGGGAGATCCTTGAACGGTCTGTGGGTCTATGGGTCTGTGGGCTCGTGGGGTGATTGCCGAAAATGCAATTCATGTGTTTTCTGTGTACACAAGAGTTGAGAGTGAAATTTATGACCGCCCAGCTCGATGCGCTGGCTTTTCCGCCCCTTGCCGAAAGCAGAGGGGTGCGCGTTGACTGCGGCCAGCCTCAGCCTCAGATGGAATTTATTCGGGGGGTTGGAGGTTACGCTATCGGCCGAACACATGTCACGAAATGTAAGTAGTATTAGACAGCCCGATTGCGAGGAGGTAGCGATGATGCCACCGGAATGATCTCTCTTCCAATACAGTAAAGTATGTTGCGATATCAGACTGTCCAAACACAATCACTGGATGAATCAGTGCCCTGTGAGTCTCATGATATGAGTCTTTTAGAAATCAGCAAAGTTTCTTTTAAAAAGAAAACCAACCAACCCGTTTAGAGCTCTTTAATCAGACAATTCTCAATCAAGTTTTGCTGGCGACGTCTGCCCGGCTTTCTGAATTTCCACATCTGTTTTCCAGTCAGAACAGTTTCCCGTCCAGAACCACATGCCCCCTATTAGTCGGGAATATCGCCGACAAATGACTTGTATCCCATGGCGGAGAACCGACTGGCCCCGCCCCAGACCACAGACACTTTACTTTGTTTTAGTTTTGGTCATGTCTGGCTTACAATTTACACGAGGCCCGCCAGTCTTTATCAAATCGAAAATTTGTTCCCCGATAAGGCGCTACAAGCGAGAAGGAGACTGCCGGCCAGCGCTAGCCGGGTGCAGGAGGAACCAGAGAAAGATGGAATCTATTCAAATGAGTGCCGGCCGAGGCAGAGAGGCAGAAATTAGGAAAGGTATTAAGATAAAGCCGGGACCACAGCCCAAAACACGCCCCTGCCCGGAGAATGGAGGCCCAGAGACCGAATCACCTGGAAAGGTGGGTCTCGTTCTCTCGTCCGCCTGTGTGTGCGTGCCGGCCGGAGGCCCTCGATTGCATTGGCGCCATGTTTATCTAATTTGGGGACATTTATGCATGGCATTCCGCGCGGTTGTTTATAGGTTCGGTTAAACCTGCACTGATAACGCTCCATCGGCCAAGAGCCGGGCCCGAGGCCCTCTGACTCACCGCCCAAATAATAAAAACTGAACCGAGACGCGGCCTTCTGAGTCCCAGCTCCGGGCTCTGACAATTAAGGCGACCCGCCGGCGTCTGGCCCTATAAGCCCGAACAAGTAACAGAGCACTTGAAAAAAAAAAGTTCATTAAAATGGGCCAGCAGAGTATAAAGTATAAGAACCTGATTCCAATCAACTAAACCTCTTCTAACAGTGCATTCTGATCTGGGCCTGGTTTGTTTTGAATTTTTATGGAGGTGCACTCGCAGAGGACCCGGCCAGAGGCCATTTGGTGGCCGCTTATCTTTGGAATGTAACTTAAACTTTAAGGATTATTGCCTATAATAAATTTGCGCGACTCTTTCAAGGCTGTAAGTCAATACGCGGTGGGGTTGAGTCCCCGCCCGCGGCGCTCCGGCCGCTCCATCATTAGCGCTAATTAAAAGAGTATGAACTTTCACTCTCGCCGGATTCGTCGGAACACGTGCCGGGGATTCTCGATTACCTGGCGGCTAATGAGGAGGAGAATGGCGGAGCTTCATCCTTTCTCCCGTCTGTCACTTGGCCCTCGTGATTTATGACACATCCTTTCACACTCGCTGGCCAGAAGTCACAGCACCCACTAAAGCCTGGCCAAGTGGAAGTCGTGGCCTGTCCGAGCACACTTCACTAACTCCTGACTGGCAGTGCACTGAGAGAAACAGGACAACAAACAAGAACCAGGCATTTATCCAAATATATCCCTTTTCCCCCAGTGTCCTCGAATCTTAACAGCCGCTGGGTGGCCACGCCCCTTGCCTGCCCCGCCAAAAATCGAAATAAGCACGAGCCAGCCAAGCATGTCCTGATGCGATGACGGCGACACTTTTTCCATGCGGTTGTCAAAAATATATTTTTATTGCCACCAAAATGACAACACTTAGCCGTAGCCACCCCTGCCCCTCTTGAGGCATGTCCTGCGGCAGCTTCCTCTTCTGCGGGTGTTGACTGTTCGCTCATTCAAATCTTCCGCTTGATTAGGCGCCAATTCGCACAAAAGCTTCTGAGACACAGAATGTGGGCGGTGCTGCGCCCTGCAATTATGTAGCGCGTGTGTGTGCGTCGCTGTACAAGGGTCCTGATGAAAAGGATAAAAAAAGGAAGAGGTGTCTCCTAGGGGTTGCCGGCGTTGTGCCGGCGACGAATTCAGCTTCCAGTAAATTTCACCGAATCGTTACATTTGCCCCGCACATTTAAGTTAATGACAATATGGCCGCGATAATACTTGACGATTTTTACTAGCCCATATGTCAGCTGCTAAGCGCCCTGGCAACCCGTCCTCGCCCATCGCCGTCCTGCGGAAGGGTTACTCGAATTCTTGGGATGCTAAGCCAAAGCCAGACCAAAGCCAAAGCCTTTTTTTCCTCGAGGCCCGGTTGGCCGTCCTTATCAACGGCATTATGTTTCATGATTGCGCTCTTCTCCAGACTTTTGAATCTCTGGGATTAACATTCCCTCCCTCAAGCCAGTTTTCTTTTCCTCATTCGGCACCTAACACACGTTTTTCAGCCTTCCCCTCATCTATTGGCTAGCCGAGTTGGGTGGCCATCTCCGATCCTAAGTGCCCTACAGTCAGTTTATATAAAGATTTGACTTTCAGGCTCAAGCAGTAGCTCCTTCATAAATATGAAGCATGATGAAGTGTGACTTTAAGGAACTCCATTTTTACGAGATTATATATGGTTCCTTAAAGTCCCCTTCAGTCCCTTTATAAAGATTTGACTCCCAGGACCAAATAATAGTTTCGTTAAAGAGATAAGGCTTGATAAAGTAAGACTTTGAGAAGTAAAATATAAAGATCCATACAAGATTACGAAGATAATAACGATATTATATAAAATGTCCTACAGTCCCTTTAAAAAGTTCTCAGTCTTAGGACTATAAGTTTCGATTCTTGAAATAATTCATAACTTTTTACAGTCTCTTTTATAAAGGTCTCACTTTCAGGACCAAAATATGAGATTTTAAATTAATACCAAATTTCTTTCAGGATATAAGTTTCAGGATCAGAATAATAGATTCCCATAAGAATACTTGACATAGTTAAACTTTAATAGGAGCGATAGGTGGTCCAAGGTGTAGAATCAAAGAAAACCTTATTCATGTCCAATGTTTGATAATTACTTAATGCCACTAATATTTTTAAAGAAAAGTCTATTTCGCAGGACTCATGCTAGTCGCCCTGGCAGAACGCCGTGTCCTGACTTGTTCATTGTTCCTCTTTTTTGATGTTGTTGCTGCTGTGCACTTTTGTTCACCATTTTGACTTGGTCCTTCCCCGCCCAGCACCCTCCTGCTCCCGCTCCCACTTGCCCAAGTATGCTTCAGCTCCCCTGGCTGTTCACAGTTTTTGCTTTTTCTACTCTGCATAAATTTTCCCTTAAGGATTGTCGCACACAGATACGCTGCCCCCGCCCTCCCACACAAGGATAGAGAGGCAAACAAACACACACACACACAGAGGCAAACAAAAGCTTTGGTGGCAGGTGCCGGCAGCGGTAACAACAACAAGGACAACTGGAGCAGCGCAAAAGGGTAGCAAGTGGCAGTGGGCCGCAGGATAGGGTGGAATCGTGGGCAGTGGGGTTGCCCCCCGAAGACAAGTTGCAGGCAGCGCTTGCCGGGCTTTGTACACTTTTTGTTTGTTGCCCCCGACAGGAAGCAGGAAGGGCGCCTGCCGCCATTTTTAATATGGCGTACAGTTGGCACTTGCAAGTGAGGTTAAAGGACTAAAATGAGGACTAGGACTAAAAATACAAGGCCTGATAGGAGGCGAAGCAATAAATAATTCTCCTAAATAGGAGTATAGGCCCCGAGGTGTATGGCCACCTAGTCCTGACTTTGCGCAAGGACCTCGGCTCAAGGTGGAAAAGTAAAGCTCATCTGCCGGCCTTTCGCACCCGTTTTTACGACTCTCTGGGGGAGCCTGTGGGGGCAGACGTGTCCCCCTTCCGTATCCTTTCTGGATTTGCATATAAACCACTTGCAAATGTATGCGCGCGCACAAACACACAGGACGCAGGACACACACTGGCACACTCTTAATGTTTGCATTGCGGCTGGGGCAGAGCGAAAGGGACGGCAGCCGGAGTCCTGCCGTCATATAAATTCTCGATTGATATGCAAACTTGAAAGGAACCGCAAAAATTATGCTCCACTGAGCTGCTGCGTCGGAGGTCGTTCTATTTCAGCTCCTGGGGGTGGGAATATGCAGGACTTACAGGACATGGCTGTACAAGAGCGTAAATAATATAGATGCTGTTAAAAAAAAAGGGTTTAAAAACGATATATTCATTGTAGAGTAGAACTATATACACCTACAAGGACCCTAAATCCCTCCTCCCCTCGATCCTGCCTCCTTTTAGCCAACAAATGGCAAGCCCCGAAGCCGAGCCCGCCCAAATCTAAAGCCCCTGCTTAAACATTTAACAAACTGCAGGCCAAAAGCTCGACAGGCCGCGCTTGACTGACAGTTGACTGCGTCCCCCGCCCGCTGTTGTTGTCGATTGTCCTGGCCGTCCTTGTTGTCCTTGTTGCTGCTGATTGTTTGGCTTTGCATATTGGAAAGCTCGGCATTCTGACGAAAATTCTGACGCACAGAGCAGCCCAATGAAATGAAATATATTTTCCAATCAAACTGAAATGCAAACATGTGCAACGATTGCACGGAATTCGGGTGGCAGAGTGGGCGTTGCAGTTTCAATCTGCATACGGATGCCGAAAATAGGAATTGAAAAAGTCATGATAACGGAAAATTGCACGCTCGGTGACTTTGAATGACAGATGAGTTTTCCTGCGGCTGCCGCAGTAGCAGCAGAGGCAGGAGTGGTAGTGGCAGTGGCAACATCACCAACAGTGGCAACAAAAACAGCTACTAAAACAACAAAGCGTTAACAATGAAAATGTCGCGCACGCGTTGCCCGAAAAACAAAAGCGAAACAGGATTCCGGAGCCAGGAGTTGGGGAAAGCCAGGACGAGGAAACACAAATGACAGCTGCAAAATGGCAGGCACAAAATAGCAAAAACAACAATGACACTTGCAACAAAAACAGGAAACTACTATAAAGCGATTGCTGCAGGAGAGTGGGTGGACAGGCCTGGAAACTTAATTCAAAATCAACAATAAACAAAATTCAAATGGAATATGGTTATCCGTTGGAAAGGACTGTCAGATACCCTCCCAAGATAATAGATCCTACTATTATGATACAAATCATATTATAATCATATAATTGAAATATTAAAGTAATATTGAAGCTCCTTGAAATCGGAAACGGAAGTGGTCTGCCACGAGTAACAGAAGCGGAGAGCCTCGAGTTCTGCAAACAAAACCGGAATCGGAATAGGAATCGGAACATAGGAAGCGCTCCACCGTAGTATCGACCTTTGGGCTGCCTTTTTTACTTCGCCGCTGGCCTAGCTGGCTGACTGACTGACTAACTGACTGAATGACTGGTCGGGCTGGCTGCTTCCGCTTTTTACGTTCATTGCCTCTGCCACAATTTTAATTTTCCTAATGGATATCGATCCCGGAGTCGTCGTTGTCGTCGTCGTCGTAGTCCTCGCAGCACCAACAACAACAGCAACAACAACACAAACAACAACAAAACTGGCTGGCAAAAAGGATAATAGACTTCTTTATTGTGCATGCGACTCTATAAAAGTCAACTCCTGGACTTTGTTGTGTGCTTTGCTCCTGTTTCTCTTCTCCTGTTGTGTTCTGTTGCTCATGCGAGAATTCCAGGTGGTGGGTGGGTGGAGTGCCAGAGAAGGAGGGGCCCACAACCCAGGCCAGATACAAATACTTACCTTTAGACACTTAGAGAAAAGAAGGGTTTTGAAGAAGTTTTATGGTTAAGAAGGATATTCAAAGGCTTACAGGTTTCAAAAGAAAGAAAGGAGAGTATCCTCAGTAAAAGTAAGATATATTTTAATATTTATTATATAGTATATCCTTTTTCTTCCTGCGCACAACCATACAGCAAACACTGCATAAACACTAAAGCAACAGCCTCGCACAATAAATAATCTGCTACGTCATGCAAAAGGGAAACTCCATTCGGAAGGCAGACAAAGGCTCTAAAGAGTTGGCAGACATTCGAAATTAGATTTCAGCCACGCTCAGATGGCGCCCCCCAGTCCTGCCCCCCAGCCAGCAGTTGTAATCCAACCGCAACTACACATGGCAACGTTTATTCGGAATTTCATTTTACATCTGCCCCGGATCCGGGCTCCGAATCCGCCAAAGTGCGAAAATTAAATGAGCCACAAGCGGGCGGAAGACTGCACACCTCTGTTTGTGTAGGTGTCTCTAGTCCTGGCCTCCTTTATTTGCATAAAATTCCTGTCCAGTTCTTTTTGGCAAATCATTCCGGGGTAGCATTAGGGAAGGGCCTCATCAATGGCAGCAGATCTAAGCCGAAATTGCCTAAACCGTCTTATGGGCAGGGTTTGTGTTTACATTTGCATTTCGGGCTGTGAAAACAGGGATCTGCTTGGGCAGATGATGATGGAGGACATTATAAGAAGGGAAAGTGAAAGGGAGCACCCTCACTTTCCAGATCATAAATCGAAGACTATAGTATTTAAGATGAAAGTATAGCTCATCCTGGAATATATCTGGAGGAAGTAGCTAATAGATACTGCCTGGAATACGCAGAGCTACCCAACCGAAAACCATTTAAACCAACCAGTTGAACGCCACTCGGCCAAATCGATCCACAGTGGCTAGAGAGTGACATGTCCTAATTCGAAAGCGTTGACTTTTACCGGCATTTCAATTAACCCAATTAATGGACGGGACCTAATTAAATTTTGAATTCATGTTGCCAGCAAGCACTGCCACACGGCTACTGAACCTCACAGACACACAGATACTCGGATACACAGACACAGATACACACGGGCAGACATCAGTCAGCTGTTTCTGCTGGCCAGCTGTCGCTGTCTGCGTCTGCCTGTACGTGGGGGAGTGCGACGGAGATGGCGCGAAAGCTCCGCAGCTGGAGGGTTGCTGCGGTACTGAAGGGGTGGTGGGCGGTGGGTGGTTGGCCCAGTGGGTGGTGCTGTAACAAGTACGTACTTATGTCGGCGTCTGGCTAACTGAGACACGGCTATGAATGAGTGTCCCGAGCGGAGCAGGCGAACTGAAACTGAAGCTCGATGACCTTGATTATACAACCCAGCAGGAGGAGGAGGAGGAGAAGGAAGAGCAACCATCCCCAACCAATACACCAGAGGCACTCCTTCGGAATACCCAGCGTCAAATAAAAATGGCCAAGTTAAGAGGGATAGCAGGGCACTTGAAGAAATTCCAGCCTTAAAAAAGGGGTTAACTCTTTAATGAAAGTTTTCTAATTAAAGACTTCCTAGCCTCCCCTACTCCTAGTTCTATAACTCATCAATGACTATAGAACTCCCCTCTTCACTTCTTCCAGTGTAGGCCAAACGATACTGCTAACTGACATTACAACATATCATCGGCTACAGAATGTGGCAACTGTGCTGCCAAGTCAACGAACTGCTAACCGCAGACACACACACTAGTGGCAGGGGGCGTGGGCGTCATTAAAATTGCAACAGGGCCTTGAGGGGGCCACTGGAACTGGGACCCGAAAAACCAAAAGACAAAATCAAGAGATCAATAATTATTATGATGTTGCAGCACACCCGAAACGAGACTCCTTGCAACCGCAAGAACCAGGAGTTCCAGCAGTCAAGAAACGGAGAGACAGGTGAGGACGAAGGCGGGGGCGGGGCGAGGGTGGTTCTAGCCATAAAGTTCGACAAGCGCATTACAACAATTCCGAGGGTAGGTGGTGCCACAATACCAAGAACAGAAAAAAAGCCCCAAAAGGGAGCGAGAGAGGTGCGCTTGCTTACAAGTGCAACCATTTTGTAGTACAAACTTCGAAAACCAAAAGCGAAATTGGCAAAACAAAAGGCCAACAGAGGGGGAGGGGAGAGAGCAGCAGCAGGGATAGGGGGAGCGACGGGCAGGACTGCCCTGCCTGACTGCCTCCATTTGTGGACCGTGTGGACTCCACTCGTCACGGGCACAGAGCCAGTCATGCGCACTCCGGTCTACCGATTGGCCCGCTTCGCCGCCATTTAGAAACGGCCGGTCGCCCTCCGACCGCCGGCGAGCGAGACACCGCTACTGCGCGCATCCGGCCAATGCCAGAGCGAGTGCGACAAAAACACCTGTTCCTGTTTCGAACTCCCCGAGCTACATGTCCGAAAAACAATGAGGCCTCACAACCGGTTGCAGCTGCCGTCGCCGTCGCCGCCGCTGCTGCTGCAGGCTAGCACTGCTAGCTGCGCTCTTCTCGCACCCGGCCGCGCATCCGTCAGATACTTTTCGGGGTGAGTGCTTGCGGCGCCGAGACCAGCGCAGCGCCCGCCGACCGGTTTAGTCGTTCTTCAGTCTCCGTACAGTGAGCATCGTACGCACGAACCGCGCCTCCAGACCACGTCCGCCGCTCTCAGCCGCTCGTTGCCGTTCCGTGCCGCTCCAGGGCTCGTCGGTCGTCGTTACTGAAGCTACAGGCCAGCCGTCGTCAGCCGACCTGGCCAGCAAAGCCAATAACATCCGCCGGATTGCCGTCGCCTTTTTGTGGATACGCAGACTCTCATCGCATCTCGCGTGTGCCCGGGAATCCGTAGAGTCAGCCCGATCACAGTGTTGCATCCATATCCAGTGTATCCAAGGAACCATACCTATATAAATATTTTGAATAATTCCCCGAACAAGTGCCTTACAAAATATCCTTGCTCAATGTCCGTAACTTCTTGATTGGTCCTCCGCCAACAACCCCCCATCAAGCCCATCCAAGCAACCCACTACCCGGATAAATCTCGAGTGTGCTTCGCCGAGTGTCCTGTCAGCCAAATATATGGTAATGGCAGAGATTGGTGGCCATTTGGCTCACCAGCTACCGTTGCACAATCACAACCTCAATCAAACTGGATTACAGCCATCGCTGGTGATGAACCATCACCTGGATTTGGATTGCCACGGACACGATGTGATAAGTGAGTACGGGCTTCTAGGGGGATACCATAAGAGGGGATACTCTACTATTAGGGATATATGGCTTGAAAATGGCATAGGTTTAGTTACACCTAGAATTACTCCTTTTTTATAATAGGTATAGAATAGGTTGTACCACTAGGAAAAAACTATAATATACCATACTATTTTATGGATGTTTGGGATACAAATCGTTATACCGAGTTTGGAAATGATATAGTATCAATGACTGAATAGTTTGCTCTGTTGCCTACGAAACTCTAAAGCTAGTAAGGTTCATAATTTAAGATAGATAGTACCACTAGGAAATCACTATAATTTACAATCTTATTTTTGGCTAAAAGCTCATAGCATCTGACTTTAAAATGATTTAGTACAAAAGGACTGACTTTTTTACTCCATTTCAAAGGGTTCTTGAGGGTTCAGGAAAGGTCTCATTTGATAACACCATTAGTATTCCAACTACACTACACTATTTTATGGGTTTTTGGGATAAAAAATCATTTAATTATATTGCTAATAGGGTTCTACATTTTTTAGTGTTTAGTACCTCTACCACTTAGTCTATTATTATATGTTACTGTACCAATTTAGGAATATTTGAACTAATAAATCATAGCATCCGACTTGAAAACGATATAGGACAGATTTTTTTTCCATTTCAAAGAGCTAATGGGGATCATAAACTATAATTTTGATCCAAACCACTACAACCTCTTTACTATCCATTCGAAAGCCGAAAGTGTCGAGCCATTTACCGCTAATAAAGCTATTTAAAGCAGTTAATGACTTATTTACGGTTTGCTCGTAGTCCCAAAACAGAGTTAGGAATCAAAATTAAACTGTCATTAAGTAGGAACTCGAGTCACTGAACTGTAACTCTCCCGATTTGATAACCATTAAAAAGCCCATAAAAAGCTTCAAATTATTTAAGCCTAGGTCTGTACTTGAAAAATATTAAACAAAAAGGCCAAAAGGCTTGGAAGTCGAAGACTTGAACTGCGGGTCAAGTTTATTTGTAATTGAGGCTGTGTTATTTTTTACGAAAATCGTTAAAAGTTAACTCTTTCTTGCCTTGAAATGCTTTTTAGCAGCGAATCTGTAGGAGCGGGCCAACAATTAAATACAAAGTAAAATATTAGCCTGTTAATAATAATTATGGACCCGAATGGACAATTTCTTTCCTTAATTGTTTGAGAAATTATCCGAGAGGACAAATGGCAGTCTTGCGGGATGTAATGGCTCAGAGGCAGCTCGGCCGGCGTCCCTTAAAGATCCGCCGATGGCAATAACACCTAAATTATAGCCGCATTTTATTTTAAGCACACTTTACATATAAAATACAAAAGCCAATTAACGGTTGAATGACATTTTAATGTTGGGCAATTAAGCGCCGCGGAGCAATTGCGAAATGCGAAAAAAGTGAGCAGAACTTTATCAAAAATTCATCCCATGCGATATTGTGACTAATTTCGAGGCTAGTCTAGTCAGTGTTGACCAAAAATGCATTTTATAAATTCATAAACCGAGAGTGTCATTAAAAAATGCGTCAGAAAAAGAGTCAGAAGACTACATATTTTATTTAAATTCTATTTCGAATGCCACATTCTGACAAATGCCCCGGCCTGACAGTCCTCTAACCGAGCAAAAGCCGCAGAACGCCAACGCCGACCGAAAAAACTGTCAAAAAAATGGCAAAAACACGAAAAATCATAATCATAAACGCCAGCAGAACTGTTTGGGCGAAACTTAATTATGGATGTGGCGGGATAACGAGCATCACACATGCAGGATGCACTTCCCATCCAACTGGGGGATAGGCCATTTAAATTGCATCGAAATGCTTTAATTGTGATTTAAATTCGAATTAGTAGTCGGCCGGGTCGGCTCTCTAAATATTTAATGCGTGAAAATTTTAATTTGAAAACTTTTCGCTCGGCAAGCCATCCGACCATCCACTCTGGTTTTCCTTTGGGCTTCCATGTGTGTGCCTTGGCCGACAAACTTCAAGTTTGAGTTTCTGTAGTTTCGGGCTGATATTTGAAATGAAAACAATTTTTGTAATTTTTCTGCCTCCTCCTCTGGGCCCGGGCCACTCTCTTTTGTTGGCTCACTCTCGAGTCCGGCCGAGAGTTTTGTTTGTTTGTTGATTTTTTGAGCGCTGTAAACATTTTAATGAGTTTTCCGTGTCACCAGCCATGGAAGCAGCGCCGCTCTAGCAACTCTGCCCTCCCCGGGCAGTCAACATGTCGTTGCTAACTTCTCAAGTAGTCGTTAAATTAATTAAATATAGAAAAAAAAACACAAAAAAGAGATCCTCAAATCACTTTAAATAAATTGAAGTTCGCCGCGAAAAATTCGTTGCATATTTCAGGGCGCGGACTAGTTCGGGGCGGCCATAAAGTTGTACAACTTAATGCCATAGACCATAAAAAATTGACAATTATTCGCGGACATAAAAATCAAACGATTTCTGTGTTTAATGGCCCGCCAATTAGCCAAAAATTTTAATAAAATCAGAGGGGAATCAGTATTATAATCGGGTATAGATTAGAAAATCGGAACACACAACTTTCCGAAAGTTAATTGTGAAAAATTGATTAAGCAAATGTTCGAGCAATCGACAAAAAAGCTTAAATCATTTTTGGGACAATTTGTAAGTGTCAGCCCTCGACCGTATAAGGTTAAGTTGCGGCCGGACCACGCGAAGAGAATGGAACCGGGCTTTCAGATGGGGCAGGTTAGTTAGATGGGAGAGTGATACGGATAGATCTCCGATCCGTTGTTTGTTTTATAAGCAGAGTGCCGACGAAGCGTCAGTGAAAGGAAAAGAGCTTCGGCTTAGAGTGCCATATAATTAATTATATGGCCATTCTAAGCCGGTCTTCGAGTTCGATTTTATGGAATTCGTATTGTTTTTGGCTAGTATTTTAATAGTTTTGTATAACATGATGCCGGGTTTCCCTGGGTTAGTGTTAACATTGATTGAATGTCGGTCGGACATGCTACAGTTTAGGTTTTATGGCCCTCGGCTTTGATTTAAAATGTGAATTCGAAAGAGACATTCCAGCCAGATGACTGGCACTGTTTTGCATTAGTTTTAAAGTCATTTTATTTGGGTAACCTTCCTGAAACATTGATTGCGCTGCAAATGGCCACTCCCATTAGTGTTCCACTGGCAGACAAGCGCGTTATCTATATTTTACGAGTTGCTATCCTGTCGTCTCGACTCTCGCTGACATTTTTGCCTTCCCGTTTCCGGTGAGTCCCGGCATCCCTGCTGCCGTTCGAGCCACAAGGGGTGTGATAAAGTTATTTAGGCGCAATCCATAAATTCCCGACCCAAAACAGACCGAGCAGACAGCCGCGTAAATCCCAAAGCTTATCTGATTTTGCACTTCGGTCCCTGGCACTAGATCAATATGTTATGGTCGAGGGCCCCGGTCTGTGCTGCGTACCTGGGATGTCGGACCCAAGACAGCTGTGCGCCTGCGCCTTGTGTCACCTCTGGGAGAACTGGAGTCGTTTGAACTGCATTTGTGTTCGTGGTCTGGGGTCTGGTCTAGAAGACAGTTGCCAGATATCAGCACCGGGGCCCAGGTATATCCTTGGGCTGTGCTTTTTTGGCATTAATTAACTGCTTACTGGTTCGAGAAATTAGGGAAGTATGCCTGGAATTTCCGCTCCCCGAGAAACAGCTATATTGGAGGTCCTATTGCTATCACATATGAAGTACTCACATGAAAATGCTTTTTGTTTAATGATCAGGTATCCCATTCGTGTTGTAAAGTTAAGGCCGAAGCGCTCTAACCTCATTAATGCAGTTCAAGATTTTCAACCAACCTATTAAAGTGCAATTAATTTTTCTGATTTTTTTCCCCTGCCTGGCCGCCTTTTTAAAGTTCAGTCAAGGTGTCAGCAGGCTGTCAAGGTGAGAAGCGGCTACTGTTTGGTAAAAATATTAAATTTCAGCCGGGGAAATGGCCGAGAGAGCCCGAGGGAGGGCCCGGAGCAGAAACCAGAGACACGGTGCAGCCAAAAATTAGTTGGGAGAGTTAACCAAACAGAAAATAAAGGAGCAACTGCCATGCCACGCCTGTATATCGCGTGCGCTTCAAAAAGCGGCAGTAGGAGGAGGAGGTGCCCGCCCCTCAGGAAAGCGGGGAAACTCATGCCTCTCTCCAGGCGCTCATTAAGAGTGGTGAGCGTTTTGCATTTCCCGCTGGGATTTTCGGTGGGGCAAGTTAGTTTTCGGTGGCCGCGGAACACCCGCTGCGGCATATGACACCTGGCCATATACATATATAATGGGGGGGTGCAGGGGGTACGTGCATGTACTCCCTGGGTATGTGAGAGTGTGTGTGGCAGCTCAGGTGCAACCGACGGCGCGGATATATCCCCCGTGTGGCTTTTGGCGTGCTGCATGCAACGCGGTGGCCACTTTAATGGCGTCGTTTTTAAAGCTTTATTCTGGAGCCCACTCCCGACTGGTCTATGACTGGGCCGACTCTTTACGAGTGTCATTTTTATAACCCTTGTTTTAACGACTAATTAAGCATGAAAGACAATAAAGAGCCTTACGCAAGCAGACTTTGGCTCAAGAGGATGCCGATGCTGTCTGGAGAAACAGAAACTTTATGTCAGATCTATAAAGTCGGAGAGTCGGAAAGAATCTTTACCAACAAGACTTCAAATACTCGCCGCTGGCGTCACCAATCCCAGACGCCACTCGAGTGGATTGCACAATCCAACAAGTTCATTTGGGAAAACCGAAGAATGTAGATCAATGGGAGTCGCATTACACTTATAGGGGGTGGACTCCGTCGAGGACCACTCCGCGCAACGTCAAGTGGATGGCTCAACAGGTTGGACCGCCCGCTGGAACCGAGACTCTAAGACTCTGTCACCAAAATCCATTTCGAGTGTCGCGCCACGGGGCGACTCATTCAGATTTAGGGATATTTGGGATATGCCCGAGCCGGGACTCGAGGCAGACACGACGCCAGACGGTAGCCGCAGCAATTACCGTAAGTTACCTGACCATATTTTGACTCGGCCCGGTCGGGATGCGGCATGCGGATATGGAATATGGATAGGTGTGCATAACTGAGCCATCGCATCTCGGGCGTTTCTACCTGCAGCTCATTATGTCAAATTGAAATGTTGCCACACGGTCGGAGGCAGGGGCAGAAAGAGTGGGCCTTAGACGGCAAGAAAGAGAGGGGCGGAAACAGGCCAAACAAGTTGCCGGCTCAGCCTTCCCGTTGAATGGCCAAAACAGTGCTGGTCCGCCAAACGGGAAATCATAATCCCACCTCGAACTAGACCAAGACCAAAGTCTTGCAGGCAGTTACAGGCTCCGAACTAATTAATTTGGCTCTGAATGGAGGGTATTCCGCCGCCATTCCGCCGACGGTGTTAACAAAATGTAGCTCATTATGCCAAATTGAATCGTTGGCTCTGCCGACTGCAGACAAAACGCCACTCGAAACCCACCAAACGGGTACAAGAAGGCCTTCGCGCGCCTCCCAGTGACATATTTCCGCTTTCTGGATTATGGATTTCCTTCGACTTGTAAGGGAGTTGGCGGCGAGCGTTTTGTCGCCGCCTAAAAGTGGGTAGAGCCGAGCAATACGTCTTCCCTGGACCGTCCAGACGACCGACCACACAGATTAGCGAAAATGAATCATGAGGCTGCGGGGAGAACTCGATCCGCAACTAGTTCCTCCACAAAAAAAGAGAGCAGCGCGAAGACGAAGCTGCCCATAAAGCAGGCCTACTTAAAATGCCATAAAACCGAGCAATTTATTGGAGCGCAGCCAACCCAATGGAATCGGAATCGGAATCCTCAATCCTCCGACCGACCTGCAATCGCGTTGATTGCACTCCCAGTCGATCTCCGCTCTTCGGGGCTGTGGTCGCCGGAGTCCGGATCTTAGGATTGCGGTGTCTCTGGTATCGAAACATGCCGCTGCGGTGCAAGGCTCTTTTGAAATTCAAATTTTATGAAGCTCATTAAATATAAATTTGTCGTTCGAGACTCTCCAACTGGACCAGAGACGGAGGCCAAGAAACCGAAGAACGTAGATACCGAGACCCAGGCCTCTGGGTGTGTGGATACGACACCCAAATAAAATAATATAAATTAATTAACAAAACGAAGCCGAAATGAAGTTAAAAATTTGCATGAACACAACCCTGAAGCCTTTGGCGGTCTCCGGTCTCCGGTCTGTCGCCTCTCCTCTCTACTGATCTTTCTTTGTTGACTTGCGTGTGCGTAATCACCAGGTTTTAAATACTCTCTGGGGCAGCCCAGGACCCGGGCTGGGCGGGGGCTCAGAGGAGCACTTTGGAATCCAGGCAGAGCGTTAAACGAGCAACTCGATCTCCGAGAGCCATAAAGCAGGCGGCTTCCTTTTATAAGGTCTCGGGTTTTATAACGGTGTTGATGCATCTACCTATGTAGGTGGGGTGTATGTAGAGGTGTATAGAGGGGGCGACACAGACACACCTTGAAAGTGGATGGGTAAAGGGGATAATCCACCAGAGAAGTGCTATTCATAACTCCTCTTGTATCATCTTCTATAAGAAATCCAACAAACAGCATCCTCAACAAGAACAAGAACTACATCCAACTACAATGTTCAAGTGCAAAGGTGCACGCATGCGCAGTGCCCAGGGAACCGGGAACCTGGCCGAGAGGCGAACCAAACCGGAATGCTCTGGAGTACCCGGAGCAGGAGGTGCTGGATGTGGGGGTCCACCTTTCGTCTTGTCGTGTTCGCGCAATATTTGCGACAAATAAAGCATAAAAACTGTTAAAGTTCACACGCACCAGGTCAAATATTTACAGACGGGCAGTCGGGGAGGAGACCACGGGCAGGCCACCAAAGCGAGCAAAACAAAAGGTCGGCAAACAGGCCAAGCAATGCAAAAATGTGGTCGAATTGCACACATTCTAATTAGCCAAGAGCTGAAAGCAATTTATGATAAACCGCGCGGCACTAAAAAATTAGACAAATTAAAATGGCAATTTATGGAAAGCAGAAAACAGAGATCAGAAAATATGCAAATCCAATTGAGAAGATATGCGGACAAATACAATCCGCACTCCGAAATCCAAATTATGTGGAAAAAATGCTAAAACGCAGCTGCGAATTGGAAAAAGATCTAAAATGGTCACTGGCAATTGAAAAATTTGTTACAACAAACCTGTTTGGACCAAAAAAGGCTAAACTGCAGTGGGACATGTACTCGTAGTCTGTGAGTTGGCTGCTTTCCGAGTTGATTTCTTTGTGTGCGGCTCGGCACGGCTCCTTTTAATTGCAGTCGAATCAAAGTCGGATTTTTGGGGAGATTTTTCGTTCATTACTGACATTAATTTGACAGTTTGGAGTGACGGTTCGACTCTCTTGCCGGGGCTTTCCCTTTTGCCGAGGTGCGGTTGACTTTTATTTCTCTTATTTTGATTCGATTTCTTATTCTCGACCCGAGATCGAGAGCGAGCCCGGGAGGGGCGCCTTGTGTTAAAACACCATAAATAAATGTCGCCCCCTTATCGCGGGCCGGGATCCTGCGTCGGCGTTCCCATTGCAAGACAAATGCGTTGTCAACGCAACCTGCCTAATAACCCATCATGATCATCACTTAACTGGGCCCAGAAGAACAGTCCCAGCCTCAGCCTCAGTCTCGGCCCAGACTCTGGGATTCTTCTGGCTGCAGTCGGGCCTCGAATAAAAAAAGACACTATCGGTTCTTGTCATCTGTCGGCGACATGCAGCAGCCGAGGGGCAAGGAGAAGAGCAACCCAGAGGTACTACAGTCCGAGAAATGTATTTAAGACATCACATACAAGTCACAGACTTCTATTTAATGTTTATTATAAACTTTAATTATATTTTATTTTAATTATTTTTTCTTAAATGGCCAGAATAGTAGCTATAGCAGTTACTTTTGATAAACTTGCCTAGTTTTTCTTCAAGTGTGGAGAAGAAAGAACCATACCTTGTCCCAACACTGGCACATCGGCATTTTGTTTTCTGCCGCCGACACACAAAAAAGGTCATTTCCGTTCCTCAACCAGTGCCTGCTTGCAACATGCAACAGCACACAGCAGCAAGAGCAACGCAACATCGCCGTCCCTCTCACCAGCCGGACTCTGGCCGGGTGGATGTGGCATAAATTGTTGCAGGCCCATGTCCATTTTGAGTCAGGCACTCTTTGATGTCGCGCCTTCAGCAGCCACAGCCACCAGCTAGCAATCGATGGCATCTCCCCTTGTCGGGTATTCAAATTTGGCTTCAATAAAACGACAGCCAACACCACCACCAATAACAGGCAACAGCAACAGCAACAAAGGCAACAACTGCGACGGCCAATTCGAAAATCAAACACTTCAAAGTGATTGCCTGGCGGCGGCTTCTTTTGTGTGTGTTGTGTGTCTTCTGGCCCTTCATTGTTGGTTTTTGAACATATTTGAGGAGAAGAGTCAGTTTGCATTGATCAGTTATTGGCTCCGCTTGCAGAGTTACACGAATAAGCATCAGATCGGATGGAGATGACATCGTGACACGATGAGTTCAAACACCATCCCGCACTTTAGCTTTCCTTAAAATCTTCTTAAACTATTTATTCTTCAACTCCTATCTGAGCAAAACAATTCTTGCTTGTTATATCATCCATCAAGTGCAATCTATCCCCGAAATGCGAGCCGTACATTATGCGGCAGCACGATATATGATTCCTCTAATTACTTAGCTACTAACTTACCAAAATTACGATAAAATAACTCATGCCGTAAGGAATAACTCCGTCTATTGCCAAAGCAACGGCCCAATCCGATGCATTTAATTAAGCCAACTCCAATCGGGGACAGAGAGGCCAAGCTCCTAGGCAGAGCGGAAGTTGCAACCGCAGGGTCGGAGGTATCCAGTCTCGAGGACAAACAAATCATAGACCGCAGAACTTCCTTTGAAGTTGGCAGTCAGTGGAGTGACTTCAAATCAGCACCAACCCACACACCGAAAGGACAATGGCCAGACCGACAAAACATGGCCTAATCAGTGGCCAGATGCCGCTCCCTCCTCTGCTCTTGGCCAGCTCCCGCCTTCGTATCTACAAAATTGATGAGTCTGTCAAAATGTGAATTCGAATTGTCCGGTCGAGAGGATAACCAAAAAAAGGGAAAAGAAAGAGCGACAAGCCAGGGGCACGTGTTCCCCGAAGCTTCGTCCTCGCTGCCTGTCATCATTAATTTTTTAAATCGTTCCACAGGTATGCCGGGCGAATGGGGCAACCTCAGCTCCTACCTCTAGGAGACACCAGGTCACGTGCTTTCGCGCCCCAACTAGCTCTAGAAGTTGAAATCTCGTCTCTCAGTGCATGATACTGTGCTTTATGAGCATGTGAAATTCCTAACCGGGCCCGAAAAGAAGCGACACTTGCTACCCCACCGAGGAGCAGTACCCACTCAGTGGCTGCGCTTTGTACTTCTCCAACAAATACGCCATAAATCAAAGGGTGCCCTCGGCCCAGAGCCCCTCGTCCCTGGGACGGACAAACAGTAGTTGCTTTTGAAATCGCGCCCATATCCGCCGAAGCTTCCATAATTTCTTTCGCCTCTCAGCCAGCGGAGAGTGGAGGTCGGGCCGAAACGTATCTTATCGATGCTTTGCATTTTGCATGTTGCCTCTTGTCGAGCAACAGCCACAAGCCGGTGGAGGAGGGGCGGATGCTGGGCAGCCATTGCATCCGACTCCGAGTATCCGTGTGTGTGTGTGTCGGAGTATCTGTGGAGTAGCCAGGCTGATTTGACTGCAATTTTACGTGTTGCCCCGTCTCGGGTCGCCCCTGCGGGCCTTTGAAAGATTGCCGACCCTGATAAGGGGGCTCTGATTGAAAGAGGAGCACAGAGGAGCCCGGGAAAGAGACAGCCAGCAGGAGGGCCCTCCGGTGGGCGTTACTTGGCACATATACTGTGATATGTTTATTGCAGGGCTATCGCTGGACAGGAGCGGAGCTGGTAGATCAATAGATCAAGCCAGAATTAGAGTCTGGGACGTCTATCTGTCCATCAGGAACACGAGCTGGCGACCAGTGTTGATAGATAAGCTCTTCTTAAAGTCATGCCAGTGTAAACTATGCTTTAGTCGCAGAACCATTACATCATAGCTTAAAACTCGTATAGGAAAGGTTGCGGAGGTCAAGAGCAGTGGCCACTCACAAGGCGCGGCCTTTAAAACGTGAATGGGGGTCTGTGAGAGACTAAACTCAAAATTTTTATTGAAAATCATGGCCTGTTTAATGGAAAGAATTTGGTATTTTGCTTCAAGAATACTGAGCAAAAAAAAGTCAGAAAGAAACTGAAGCCAAGTGACAGGCGAGAATGGAAAACACGCAGCTTGGGAAACGTTTTCCACGGGAAAAGTGAAAAAGCCGCAGTAGCCGCATATGCCACAGCCCTCGCCAGCTCCCCGCAGAGCCCCCTTTTATCCAGCAAGCAAAACCGCCGACACAGTCGAAAAATTCATAGACGACAACACGAGACAAAATTGCATTTCGGGCCAATGTGGGCCGCAGAAAAAAAAAGAGCCCAGGACACACAGGGAAACAAAAAATAACGACGCGACAACCCCAGAAAAAGGGAAATGGGGCGGAGTGGGCGTTGAGTGGGCGATGGGGAGGCAACAAAATGGCAACATAACATGCAAAAGATACGCCACAAAAGCGGAAAACCCCCGAAACGAAAACGCAACACACAGGCGCAGGAGCAGGACCAAGAGGAGGAGCAGGGGCAGGAGCTGTGCTTAAATTCCCATTACAGCCATAATGGCTGCGGCAGTGTGTGTGCGTGTGCGTATCTGTGAGTCTGTTTCTGTTTGTGTGTTTGTGTGGGTGACTTGGCGGCTGGGTGGCGAAAGAAAAATGAAAACGAACTGCGCAGGATCATTAAGGCAACAAAAGCAACTCCAATCCCTGTCTGTTGAAGGGACACAGGAGTCAGGGCCACATAGATCCGAGAAACCATACCACCCACCCGGAATAAGCGTCAGAAATTCATCAAAACCCAAGAAATGGGCGAAAAATTAAAGAAAGGCGAGCCACAATCCGCCAAAATGGAGGTCCCAAGCACACACACCCAGCCATGCCACACATGGCCATATAGGGTGGCAGTATATATCAACCTTTTAGAGAAAAAAATAAATACAAAAGCCGCACATGCCCCCGAGCCAAGGCTGAGGAAAATGGCAAAAAGAAGCGAATAACAGCCGCAGCAATTGGAGGCTGAAACATGGAAGTAAATGCCGGCTGTCCGTCCGTTTGTCAATCCTCCATTCCACCCAGCTGTCATTCCGTCCGCCCGTCCGAGTCCCAAGCACTTTCGGCGTAAAGAGCAACAAATACACATACAGTAAGCCAAGTGCGGGAAAGCTTTTCTCTTGGTTGGTTTAAACGGTTGTCAGATACCCTACTCTGCTTTATGGTTTAAGGATCGTAACATATTTTTTAAAGCCATCAGGGGAAATGAATCTTTCAAGAATCCACTTATTTCACTCTTAAGAGAAGAAAAAGTAACTTGAATGATCATACCATCTTAGTTTAAGGCGTAATTCCTTCAAGTTGTAGGTAGTACTCATCCATCCTATAACCCATATACCCCACTCTCAGGGCAACCCACAAGAACGGAAAAAACGCAAACCGAAAAATCGGCAAAAAAAAAAAAATGAGGAAAAGAATACACAGAGGGAACAACGACAACAACAATGGTATCGGACAACAGCAGCAGCAACTTGTCTGCTCCGCCTTTATAAATAATTCATGTGTAGCTACAGGGAGTGCGAAAGATACGCAAGATACATACACACCCCGAGTCCCTGCCCACTGCCCCAACTCCCCTACCACTTCGGCCGCCCTCTTCCTGCCCCAAACCACTCCCCAAAAGAACCCACACACCGAACCAGCATCCAGATACGCGGCCACGTTTAAAGATACAAAGATACAAGGCAACAGATACAGATTTTATCTGAGTATGGGTGTATCTGCCACAGTGTGTGTGTGTGTGTGAGTGTGACTGTGGGGGCTGGGGGCTGGGGCAACGAAACATTTAAAACGTGCTAAACGCGCGTCAAACTTTTTCTTAATTTTTCAACAGCATCAGCAGGAGCACCAGGAGAGGCAGGACCATCCGGACCAAGAGGAGCAGGGAAAAAGTTTTTCCCCTGCGCCCTGCCAAGGATTACAGCACATATTTACCGATGGGCTGGGCGGGTGTGTCCTGTACATAATGTGGCAATGATTGCATTGATTTTTCCCTCCATTCCTGCGCTCCTTTGGCGGCCAAAGTTTGGCTCGGATGGGGGGCAGGAGCTCTCCAACTTAAATACTTGAAAATGGTTGCTGCGTTCTCCGTGCTCTCCCCTTCCAGGCCAGGGCAGGATTTATGAATTTTTCAAATGTTTTTTCTCCGAGAAAAACTCAAAAGACCCAGCCCGAAAAGGGAAAAACTTTTTGGCAGAAAAACTTTTGCCATTCCAGTCCAAGGAGCTGGAGAACGCCACTTGGGTAAACAGGGAAACTCGGATTATTTGATAACAGTTTGTTAATTAGCGCCGTCTCTGCTGTCTCACTTTCTATTTGTTTACGTTCCAAAGGCATAATTGGCGAAATTAATTCAAGTTTCTGCCAAATCGGAACAAAAATAAACTGCAGAGCTAGTTGGAAACTGAAAACCAGAAGTTAAAGTCAAGGGAGGAGTGGCTGGGATTGCCGACGGAATAGCATCTTTATTTAATAGTTGGAAGAACTTTTATTTAACAATATTTTTAATATTCTTTCCATTCCAGAAAAACAACGACTGTCGCACTGCGTGGGCTGTGGTGGCCAGATCCACGACCAGTACATCTTGCGCGTGGCTCCCGATCTCGAGTGGCATGCAGCGTGCCTGAAGTGCCAGGAGTGCAGGCAGTTCCTGGACGAGAGCTGTACGTGTTTCGTCCGCGACGGGAAGACCTACTGCAAGCGTGATTATGTTAGGTGAGTGGAGGGTACCAGGTTACATAATTTGAACTCGACGGAACCTATTGGAGGTCTATTTGCTCAGCCCTGTCATGCGCCCGGGGCCTTCCATTTTACTTCCAACTGTAGCGTCCGGCAGCGTTCCTATTCTTTTGATTTTCATTCCGACTCTGTTAGCCGGCCTTGTTAGCCCAGCCAATTAGCCCTCTGCTGCCAAACGCACAGGCGACTGGGCAGCATGTTCTAATCAACAGCTGGTCCGGCCTGGTCCGGCGACTCTTCTGGGAGCCGGGGGTTTCATCATCGCTAAATGTATGACGTGCAATAAAGCCGTGTTTGGGCTGTTTTTTGTTTTGCCATCATAAAGCCGGTGGCCGGTGGCTGGTGGCTGGTGGCCGGCGACCAAAGTCGCAACTATTTGCCATGCAAATCTTTGAATAATTGATTAACACGTGCAAAGCTATAAATTAACACTTTTCCCCCGCACACACACTCCCTGGGATGCTGCGATGATTGATGAATATGCGGCTCAGTCATCGACGGCGGGCTGACAAAAGAATTTTATTTTATGGCCATAAACAAGCTCCCACCCCTTGGCAGTGTTTACAAGCCGTAATCATGGGACCTCTCAGGGTTTTCGGGGCATGTAGATGGATATGGTAGACTTAATACTAACTGTATTTTGCAGAAAACTCAATAAATATAATAGGTATTATATTTAATAGCAAAGTATAAGTATAGCAAGTATTTAATATTTAAATATAATGAAAAATTTAATAATGGATCACGCAGTGGAGCTCCAATCACATAAGCCGGCTCACAAAAAATGAAAATCCGGCTCGCTACACAAGGATGCACCTTCGAATTAAGCTTAAAACTATATAATAAGATAATGAATGGACCTACCTTGATCCTACTGCCCTTTTCGCAACAAATTCTTATGCTTTTCACCTTTTTTTACAATTTAATTATAAAAAACTTTTTAAATAAAGAGGATTTTCAATAGAGATTTCTTGACAAAAGCTTGGCAGCTTGGGAATTGCTTGGCCTTATCTAAGAAACTGTTGGCTTCTGGGCGATAGACTTCTAGTAGTGGGAAACACTCCAAGAAGTCCCATTCCAAATCCTAGAATCCTAATAAAGGTTTGAGGAAGAGAAAGAAGGATAGCTTCCAAGAGTTCTTGGGCACCTAAGGGCCCTGAAAAATGAGCAACTGTTCCCCTATTATACACTTTCTGGATATTTTAGGTCTCAACCAAACTATACACAGCTTTTGTAGAGCATAGAAGTACTTTAATACCTTAAAAAAAATAACTTTATATAGTTATAAACTAATTAATATTTCTTTACAGATTATTTGGTACAAAATGTGATAAATGCGGCAACTCCTTCAGCAAAAACGATTTTGTGATGCGGGCCAAAACGAAAATCTTTCACATCGAGTGCTTTCGCTGCTCGGCATGTGCACGACAACTGCTGCCAGGTGAGTGTTTATTACCGGCTCCCCGCCGCCCCCAGACCCCCGTCTAAGTATCCCCAGTATTACTAAACAAATAACCGATGTTTACCTGGAATTTTAGGCGATGAATTCGCGTTACGCGATGCCGGGGCTTTGTACTGCAAGGAGGATCATGATGTGCTGGAGAAATCGTCGCAGAGCAGCCTAACCTCGTCTTCGGTGGAGAGCAACAACAATATTAGCAGTAGTAACAACAACAATACCAACCTTAGCAATAACAACCATTCCAGCGAGCTGGGTTCAATGTCAGGTGAGTGCCGATTTGGGGCTCTTGATTTCACGCATCGAGGGTGCTTCAGCCGGTGGAGTTTACTGTAGCACTTGGGGATGGCTTCCTTGGGGAGCAGATGGCAGGGGCTCCAGTTTGTTTATCTGCAACAAATCAACCCTTCATTGGGGTCGTTGGGGATTTCCCTTTCGTGCGGAGGAGAGTCTTGCGATTGTTTGGTTTCTGAGTTGACAGTGAAACCAAATATTTTGTCTCTATTGTTCATCAATATAATTATGGCAGAGAGTAACTTAATATTTGTATTTGTAGTTCAAGAAGTCGCTCTTTGTCTTCGAAGCTTGCTGATTGTATTTATTTATGCCGACTTGGCGACTTAATTTCCAAATGAACACGAGTTCGACCCCCACTTACTGGCTATTGTCCCACATTCGGCGGTACATCCGATGTACTTTTTGCTGTGAATTCCACAGGAGAAAAGTCAACCTGGCCGGGCCAGAGCACTGGTTCTCCATCGACCAGATTGGCAATCCTAATTAGCCCAAATTGGTCTGGTCGGGTCGGGTTCTGTGAATGGAAACCGGGACCCAGTGCGGGCAAATAGTTCGGCATCGCACAAAAGCTCTGCGCCCGTGTTTTGTTCTTGGAAAAACAGCATTACATCCTTGTAAGCGATAGAGGGGTGTCAATAGGAATCGGCAAACGTCAAACAATGTACGACAATTGTCAACCATATCGTCAACATAATCTCATTGTTTAACCAGAACGGAGAAGAGTGAAAAATAAAAAATGGAAAAGGGCAACCTTATCAACATGGGGCGGCGTTGTCAAACGATGGATGCCAAACGTGTGTGGCGGTTCGCCCTTTCCTCCCCCCTCTGCTATGCAACCTCGGGAAAGGATTCCTCCTCCAAGAAACAAAAACAAAAAATATAGCTGCCAGGGCAAACAAAAACTCCCCAGTGCACCGAAGCGTTCAAGCGGGCAAACATTGACAAGCAACTTCTTGGGAATTGGATTTTTGTTTGACTGGCTTCGATCGAGGTATCGTCGGATTGTTGGATCGGCAGATCGGCGGATCGGCGGATCTGACGGGTCGTATGATCAATCAGTCTGTCGGATGGCACGCCATTCATAGTTCCACTTGCCGGATTGTTTGTTTGTGTTCAACTCGAAAACGGCGTGCAGTCTGGTCAAGTGTTTGCGAAATCGCAGGCGGTCGTCCCCCTTTGAAGTCGCATCACTGGGAGAAAAGAAGTCTATTCCGATTGGCCAGCGCACTGAGGAAAATAAACTTTAGTTGCCAATTTGGGCGGCCATCCGTAAGTGCCGAGGTGAATTCCTTCAAAGTAGACACGCCGCCTCCCGATAGACATCGCGCCGATCGATCTGCGCGATCCAAGAACTAGATAACGAC
Source organism: Drosophila monieri (assembly GCA_035047585.1). Classification (NCBI taxonomy): domain Eukaryota; kingdom Metazoa; phylum Arthropoda; class Insecta; order Diptera; family Drosophilidae; genus Drosophila; species Drosophila monieri. The sequence goes on along the minus strand of JAWNPJ010000079.1, from coordinate 1,977,640 downwards.
GTGTTTCGGGGGTTGTGAAACACGACTTAATTACCGGAGGTTTCGGATGCCAGTCTTCGGCTAGCGCGTGCGCCCTGGGCTCTTTGATCTATCAGTGCCGAATTGTCCGCATTTGGCGATATTTGGGTGCAATTGTTGTCAAAAAATGAAAGCAGAAAACCGAAAGCAAGAGAGCAATCTGTAGGCCGGCACTTCAAAGCGCCCCTTCCCGGGCAAAAATCGGGGGAACAAAAAAATGGCAAACCGAACTGATCTAGTATCTTTTGGTCTTTCTTCATGCAGATTCTGGAAGCGAATCGGGCTCACACAAAAGTATTAGGGAGAAGCGGCCCTCGGGGCCCTCGGATGGCAAGCCCACAAGAGTTCGGACCGTGCTCAACGAGAAACAGCTGCATACGCTCAGGTGAGATCACTGCTGGGTCATGTAAATGATTCCAAATACTAAAGAAGCTGTGCCTTCCAGAACCTGCTATAACGCTAATCCGCGACCTGACGCCCTCATGAAGGAGCAGCTGGTGGAGATGACGGGCCTGTCGCCCCGAGTCATCCGCGTGTGGTTCCAGAACAAGCGGTGCAAGGACAAGAAGAAGACCATCCAGATGAAGCTGCAGATGCAGCAGGAGAAGGTAACGATGGCGACTCTCAGCCAGTCACCGATTGACCAATAACTAATCCCCTTTTTTCGCAGGAGGGTCGCAAGCTGGGCTACGGCGCCATGCAGGGCATCCCCATGATCGCCAGCTCCCCGGTCCGACACGACTCGCCCCTGAACCTGCAGGGTCTGGACGTGCAGACATATCAACCGCCGTGGAAAGCCTTAAGTGACTTCGCCCTGCACGCCGATCTTGACAGTAACGGGGCGATTAACACGCACACGCCCGCATTTCAGCAACTGGTCAATCAGGTGAGGACTCTGAAATACCCACCAGGCACTGGGAACTGTTTCTAAGCTTCGTAGACTTATCCTTTCCCAGGTGGATCTCAAATCTCACATATAACTGACACTGGCTTCTTTTTCATTCGCAGATGCACGGATACGACCTGAACGGAATGCCCGTGCTCCCGCCACACCCGCAATCGCACTCGGCGCAGGGTCCGCCCCACCAGCACCCCCCGCCTCCCGGCGGACCGCACAACCACCAGAACTCGAACCAGCAGCCAGGAGGGCAGCCGGGGCAGGGTAGCAGCCTGGACTCTGGGATCACGTCGCACTCGCACCTCAGCAACCACCCGGATAGCACCGACTCGTACGTCACGTACCTGGAGAGCGATGACAGTATGCAGGGCAGTCCGTAGACAATCGAACCGAATCTAATCCAGCTTCTTTTGTTGCTCCCAGAATCCAAACTGGCGCTGACCCCATCATCATTGTCCTCATCAGCCTCGGCGGCCACATCGATCTCCTCCCCGCCGTCGGGTGGTGGAGGCGGCGGAGCTGTGGGTGGAGGGGGTGGTGCTGGCTTTGTGGGCTTGGGGGTGGGAGTGGGAGTAGGAATGCTGCCGACCAATCAGTCGGCCACCGAGCAGCTTATGCAAATGCTCCAAAAAGTGACTGGCTCCACGTCCCCGGCCTCACATGCAGTGATTTAGAATTGCAGAGAGTTCAGTCCAACTTCCCAACTGCTAGTCCTACATTTTTACAACTTTTTCAAATATTTTGTTAAGAAATGAAAGTAAATTCTGCCACGTATCCCATGAGCTGTGTCTCATAAAGGATTCTCACTACTAACCTTTTTTAAACACATTTTTTTAAGATTATTAAGTCGAGCTGGGACTGTTGGACTGCCTCTGGGGTTTGTGCAATTTTTTGCCCTGTTTTTGTATTCTACTCTCACCCAACTTACTTGTATTATGTGTATTTAATTTAATTCTGTTTGATTCGGTGCCAAAAATAGTCTGTAAGCCGTTGGCTTCTTGGAGGCAATATCGCTCTGGCTCTCCGGCTCAGTTGGACTTCAGTTTGTTACGTAAAGTACACTTTTGTTGTTGCGTTTTTAAAAAAACTCGATTTAGAATTCGATAAACAAATGCTCACTCACTTGAAAAGTTTTAACAATAATTTTTGCCACGAAACAAAAGTTATGATACCGTTACTTCGCATCAAGTAGGGAACTTCACTAAAAGTAAAATTGTAAATAAAAATCCATAACATTCAACGGTGCGTATTAGTGGGAAGCGGAGCCTAGGAAGTAGGAGCGTCCTGACCACGCACTGGGCCATCCTGGCCGATCGAATGACAACAACAGAAGCATATACGTTTAAGTTCGTATGACTCCTATGGCAAAAACAAAAATTATAAATAAATAATTGCAAAAAGGGAACCTTGTATAAGTAAGACGAGAAACTGTAACTAAATTTAGACTTATTTGATAGTTTTAAAAATTTCCGAAATGCATTATAAAGGGGAAGGTATGATTCCGAGGGCGGTAGGAGGGGCGGGAAAGTAAAAGGTACCAAGGATGTTTATAAATTGTTTCGTAAAACAACTAATGTATTTTCAATAATATTTAACTAATATTAATAATAAACATTAAATAAGTAATTTTAGTAACTATAGAAAATGTTTAAATGAAATTAAAAACGAAAATAAAAACACAAAAAACAGTGAGAAAATAATATTAAAAGAGATGGTTTTATTGGGTGTGCTATGAGATACTTTTTATTTGAAATATCATCTAATATAAGGGAGCCAAGCTACCGCCGGATCTTTTGTATCCATGACACGGGTTTGAAAAGGAATTTAAATTCTGGCGGCAATCGATACGCACGTCTATCGGTAATCGGCTGATCCGGCCTTTATAGCGGGTGACTCGTGCACGAAACCAATCAGCTGTTTAACGAAAACAATTTTTTTAATTGGGAATAATATTTAGATTAAATGGCGGGGCCTTAAACATGGTAAGAGGAATGAGTGAATAACTCATGTATGAATTCCAATTTGTGTGAGTCCCCACTGTCAGCTAACATTTGTGAAAGGAATACTTCTCCGAGACCACCTTAGGATCCACACTGGCACACTGCCTGATCTTTGCAAGCACATGGAATCTCACTTGGAGAAACTTACGGATGGGGAGGGTGTGCACAAACCTACCCATAGTATTAAAGTTCATCCAGTGAAGAGTAATCTCAGCGAGCAACTCCTGAGGCGAATGTAAGTGCGATAGGGAATACTTGTTCAACCTTTACTGATGCTTTTGTTGAACCATTTCAGACCAATGGAGACACTGTGCCGAGCTTGCCTGGGAAGCTTCAAAGACATGGTCGATATATTTGAAGATACACTGCCTTCGGACGGCATTGCCTTAGCCGATGTGATATCACAATGTACAGACTACTCAGTGGACAAGGGGGACTCACTCCCTGAGACCATTTGCCGTCCTTGCCTGATGGACCTCCAAGCTGCCTTTGAGATGAAGAAGACTTTTGAGAGGAGCAGTACCATTTATAGCAGACAGCAGAGCATGGTAGAGAATGTGACGAAGGGGGAAGAACGACTTTACGAAGAGGATGAGGATTCTAACTCTCAGTCACTGAAAAACGACGATTGTGCGATAGATTTTGTCAAAACAGCGACTTGTGATCCAACGGAAATTGGCGCTGAGCAGAGTGACGAGTTTGAATTCTTTCTGGAAGAAGACAAGTGCGAAATTTATCCCGATAATATGGAACATTGTACCAGACGCCGCAGAGTCAAAAAAAAATATGAGGACTACATTGACTATGATGACACTTTCAATGAACCCTATGAACTGAACGATGAAGATTTTGTCGCCAGAAACAGTGAAGCCAGTGATGATGACTACGACGTTGTTACCAGTAGTAACGACATTGTTAACAGCAGCTCCACTCTCCATCAGAAACTATCAAAGCAGGACAGGAAACGTCCGTTCAAGTGCCCAGAGTGCTCCAAAAGCTTTTCCTACAAAGTTAATCTCAAAACTCACATCCAAACCGTCCACAACGGCGAGCGGCGGTTTAAATGTCCTCACTGCAAAAAGCGCTTCTCCCACAAGGGAAATCTTCAAAGCCACATCCGAGTTCACACTGGAGAACGGCCGTATAAGTGCACCCAGTGCTCATCGGTGTTCATGAAGAACCATAATCTGAAGGTACACATGCGGATTCACACGGGCGAGCTACCCTTTCAATGTACACTCTGCCCAGCCGCCCTAAGCAGGCGCGATTACTTCGATACGCATATGTTGAGCCACACAGGCGAGAAACCGCACAAATGTTCGGACTGTCCGATGACCTTTAAGTTAAGGAACAGCCTCTTGAAGCACATCCGACGAAAACACGGCATCTCACGTATATAGAAGTGCCTGCAGGGTGCCCAGAGGAGAGCGTTAGCCAAAGCGCATATTAAATTTCAAATCTTTGTAAAAACACTCGAAAAAGCCATCCATGAAAATATTCCACTAAATAAACATCACTCCATTGCACTTTCCAAAATGTAAACTGAAAATTTCATTCCTGTGGTACCGCTAGAGTTCCAAATTCAAATTTGGCGCCCTATGTGCTCAACACAGGGTGACTCAACAGCTCACAGGCAAAAACAGTGTGGGTAACACAGGGTGCTTCATGCGAAGCTCACATGGCAATGCAGGCAAAGTGGTTTCGTTTATGTTATTGTTTTTAATAATACTCGGCGTACTGTAGGATTGCGTCAGACGACAAGGACCACGAACTAAGTAGCTACCATGCCCAAGGAGCAGTTTCGCGCTTCGGCGCTGAACAAGAAAATGTAAGTAGATGAGGATTTTGAAGAAACCGAAACTAATCGCGTCCATTGTAGTTCCCATGTGCAGTTCGGGATCAGCGCAGCGGATGAGATACAGCAGGAGTCACTCGTGCGGATCATATCCAAGAACCTGTACCAGGCGCAGCGCCAGCCGGTGCCTTTCGGGGTACTGGACCGGCGCATGGGCATCGGCACCAAGGACGCCATGTGCGAGACCTGTGGCCAGGGATTGAACGAGTGCATCGGCCACTTCGGCTACCTGGACCTGGCGCTGCCAGTGTTCCACATCGGCCACTTCCGCTCCACCATCAACATCCTGCAAATGATCTGCAAGACCTGCGCCCAGGTGATGCTCAAGACCGAGGATAGAGCTGTTTTCGAGAAAAAGCTCCACAACCCCAACTTCTCGTACCTAGGGAAGAAGGCCCTGCACGTCCAGATGCTGGCCAAGGCGAAGAAGGTCACCAAGTGCCCGCACTGCGGCTCGCCCAATGGCGGCGTCAAGAAGGGACCTGGTCTCCTCAAGATCCTCCACGATCCCTACAAGGGCCGCAAGGTGGACTCTGCCTTCACCAACAACATGAACGAAATGCTCCGCTCCACGGAGTCCAACAGGGACCTCAATGCCACGCTCAGCAGCTACAGCACCGCCGAGGAACTGACGCCCCTGATGGTACTGGACCTGTTCGAGCAAATCCCGCAGAGCGATGTGGCTTTGCTCGGAATGTGTTCGAGGGGAGCACATCCCAAGAACCTGATTGTGACACGGGTGTTTGTGCCGCCGGCCTGCATTCGGCCCTCGGTGCTGTCCGAGGTGAAGGCCGGCACCACGGAGGACGACCTGACCATGAAACAGAGCGAGATCCTGCTCATCAACGACGTCATTCAGCGGCATATGGCCACTGGTGGGAAGATCGAGCTCATCCACGAGGACTGGGACTTCTTGCAGCTGCACGTGGCGCTCTACTTCCACAGCGAAATCAGTGGCATCCCCATCAACATGGCTCCCAAGAAAACGACCCGCGGCATCGTGCAGCGGCTGAAGGGAAAGCAGGGTCGCTTTCGCTGCAACCTTTCAGGCAAGCGAGTGGACTTCAGCGGACGCACTGTCATCTCGCCGGACCCCAACCTAATGATCAACCAGGTGGGCGTGCCGGTGCGCGTGGCCAAGATCCTCACCTACCCGGAGCGCGTCAACCAGGCCAACATGCGCCACATGAGGCAGCTGGTCCGCAACGGACCAAGCACTCATCCAGGCGCCAACTACGTCCAGCAGCGGGGCTCCAGCTTCAAGAAGTACCTGGCTTACGGCAATCGCGAGAAGGTGGCCCAGGAACTGAGGTGCGGCGACATTGTGGAGCGCCACCTGCGCGACGACGACATCGTCCTGTTCAACCGCCAGCCCTCGCTGCACAAGATGTCCATCATGTGCCACCGCGCCAAGGTCCAGCCGCAGCGGACCTTTCGATTCAACGAGTGCGCCTGCACGCCCTACAACGCGGACTTCGACGGCGACGAAATGAACCTGCACTTGCCGCAAACGGAGGAGGCCAGAGCCGAGGCGCTGATCCTCATGGGCAACCAGTCGAATCTGGTAACGCCCAAAAATGGGGAGATTCTGATCGCCGCCACTCAGGACTTCATCACCGGCGGCTACTTGCTGACCCAAAAGGAGGTCTTCCTCACCAAAGAGGAAGCCATGCAGCTGGCTGCGTGCTTCCTGGCCAACGAGGACTCCACCATGCACATCGAGATGCCGCCGCCCGCCCTCCTCAAGCCACGCCGCCTGTGGACGGGCAAGCAGATGTTCAGCCTGCTGATGCGGCCCAACCACGACTCCCAGGTGCGGCTGAACATGGTCAACAAGGGACGCAACTACACCCGGAACATGGACCTGTGCGTCAACGACTCCTGGATCCACATTCGCAACTCGGAGCTGATGTGCGGCGTCATGGACAAGGCCACCATGGGCTCTGGCACCAAGCAGTGCATCTTCTACCTGATGCTGCGCGACTTTGGGGAGGCCTTCGCCACCAAGGCGATGTGGCGGCTGGCCAGGATCGCCTCGTACTTCATCCAGAACCGGGGCTTCTCGTTCGGAATCAGCGATGTGACGCCCAGCAAGCGGCTTCTGGAGCACAAGGAGTACCTTCTGCAGCGCGGCTACGCCAAGTGTAACGAGTACATCGAGAAGCTGAAGGCCGGTACCTTGCAGTGCCAGCCGGGATGCACCCCGGAGGAGACCCTTGAATCGGTGATGTTGCGCGAACTGTCCGGCATTCGCGAACAGGCGGCCAAGACCTGCTTCGCCGAGCTGCATCCCACCAACAGCGCTCTCATCATGGCCCTCAGCGGGTCGAAGGGATCGAACATTAACATCTCCCAGATGATTGCCTGCGTGGGCCAGCAGGCCATCAGTGGCAAGCGAGTGCCCAACGGATTCGAGAACCGGGCGCTGCCCCACTTCGACAGGCACTCCGCCATTCCGGCGGCCAGGGGCTTCGTGCAGAACAGCTTCTATTCTGGTCTGACGCCCACGGAGTTCTTCTTCCACACCATGGCCGGTCGCGAGGGCCTGGTGGACACGGCGGTGAAGACGGCAGAGACCGGATACCTGCAGCGACGACTGGTCAAGTGTCTGGAAGACCTGGTCGTGCACTACGACGGCACCGTGCGCAACGCCGTCAACGAAATGGTGGACACCATCTACGGTGGCGACGGCCTGGACCCCGTCTCAATGGAGACCCGGAACAAGCCCGTCGACTTGGTCCATCAGTATGATAACTTGCGTGCCCAAATCCAACCTGGAGAGCAGCCTCCCCTTCGTGGCTCCGAAATCCCTGAAGCCGCAGAATCCCTTTTCAAAACTCCCGAGTTCGTGGAGTCGCGCGAGGATTTCAAGGAGGACGTGAGGAAACACCTCCAAACAGTGTCGAAGAGAATCAGCCTCCTGCAGGAGAAGTACGACCCGTACGGGAGCTTGTGCAACCAAATCGAGTGCCTCACCACCGAGCAGCTGCTGGAGTTCCTGAGGCGCATCAACGACCGCTACAACCGGGCGGTGACCGAACCGGGCACGGCAGTGGGAGCCATAGCCGCCCAGAGCATCGGAGAGCCCGGCACCCAGATGACCCTGAAGACGTTCCATTTTGCCGGTGTGGCCTCCATGAACATCACCCAGGGAGTGCCACGCATTGTGGAGATCATCAACGCCACCAAAACCATATCCACCCCCATCATCACGGCCGAGTTGCAGGACAACCAAAGCATGGAGTTCGCCCGGCAGGTGAAGGCGCGCATCGAGAAGACCACGCTGGGGGAGCTGTCGTCGTACGTGGAGGTGGTGTGCGGCCCACACTGCTGCTACCTGGCCATTGGCATCGACATGTCGAGGATCAAGCTTCTGGGACTGCACATCAATTTGGACACCATCGTGGCCAGTATCCTAAAGTCCCGGATGCGCCTCAAGCCGGCGCAAGTGGAGGTGGCCCGCGACTCGCGAATCGTCGTGCGCGTGGAAGCCACCAAAAATGCCACCATCAACTCGGAGCTGGCCCGGTTGGCCCTCAGCCTTCAGAGCGTCGTGGTGGCGGGTCTGCCAAACATCAACCGGGCGGTCATTGCCGTGGACGACGCCCGCCAGCCGGCCACCTACAAGCTGTGCATCGAGGGCTACGGCCTGCGGGACGTCATCGCCACGTACGGCGTGGTCGGAGTCCACACGCGCAGCAACAACATATGCGAGATCTACCAGACCCTCGGGATAGAGGCCGCCCGCACCATCATCATGAGCGAAATCACGGAGGTCATGGAGGGCCACGGAATGAGTGTCGACTGGCGCCACATTATGCTTCTGGCCAGCCAGATGACAGCCCGCGGCGAGGTGCTGGGCATCACGCGCCATGGCCTGGCCAAGATGCGCGAGAGCGTCTTCAACCTGGCCTCCTTCGAAAAGACTGCCGACCACCTCTTCGACGCGGCCTACTACGGCCAGACGGATGCCATCAACGGCGTGTCGGAGCGCATTATCCTGGGAATGCCGGCGGGCATTGGCACGGGCATCTTCAAGCTGCTGCATTGTCACGAGAACAAGCAGGTTCCTCCGATCGAGGATACCATTTCTAATTTCCTGGGACTAGTTCCGTGTGCTTAAAGACGTAATTTAATCACTTATGGGGTCAAAGTTTAAAATGTGAATAAAATCCACAAAAATAATGTAGAACATCTCAAGAGTTTTTATTGAATTATCCATTCCTTCTTTGATTTAAAAGACAATCGATCTACAAATCGTTTCAGGTATTCCGCTCAAGGATAAGATGGTTATTAGCCAAGATATAGGGAGGCCATATTGTGCCTCCCATGCATTTTTCATTATTTCGTATGTGATCTTTGGATAATAATGCAAAAATCGGGGAAAAAAAATCAAATTTGATACAGTTTGAAGGATATTGGGGTCCTTATTCCGAAATTTTATGGTGTTGCCAGATCGGGTACTGCCAAAGAAAATATTTTTTCTTTGGAGTTTTGATGCAGATTGGTGGAGAATCGATCTAGAAATCGTTTAAGGTACTTCGCTCAAGGATCCGACGAAAACCGGCAAAGATATAGACATCACTGTCAGCCATATGAGTGATCCCCATACAACCCCCGATTTCCAAGGAGTTCGATGAAAAAAATGAAAGAAAATCGAAAAATATTTTTGCTTTGGGGTTTTGATGCAGATTGGTGGAGAATCGATCTAGAAATCGTTTAAGGTACTCCGCTCAAGGATCCGACGAAAACCGGCAAAGAATAGACATCACAGTGATGATTTGAGTGATCCCCATACAACCCCCGATTTCCAAGGAGCGATGGCAAGGAGCCATCGCTATGGGCCTTATTCCATGCATTCTTTATCATTTCGAAGGGGATCTTTTGATAATAATGCAAAAATCGGGGAAAAATACGAGTTTGAAATAAATTTGATACAGTTTTAAGGATATTGGGGTCCTTATTCCGAAATTGTATGGTGCTGCCAGATCGGCTGAGAAAAATACTCATTTCGAAATGGCATGGCGTTGCCATATCAGTTGATAAATGACCGATATATTCGGAATAAGAAGTTTCAAAGCAACAAATTTTTCGAAAATCGAGCAAATTTGACACATTTACACATGAAATTTATTCTGTATATGCATTTTTAAGTTTCGCAAGACATTTTCAGCCGCTTAAAAATTGACCCAAAGAGTCCTTTACCTCACGACAATCCTGAAAAAACCTTACAAATCACTTCGTGTTATGAAAAACAATTTTTATGAAGGACTACATCATTTAATCAAAGCCGAACTTTGCTAAAGGACGAGGAAAATGTACATATTATTACAAAATAAAAATGTTATTCATACTTGCGTTTGAAAAAGACATGTTGCTGCAGGGTTTGTTGAAAAACTGCTGCTTGCCTATAAGACACTAGTTTCTTAAATCTAAATCTAAATATTATTTTTGGACGATTGTAGAGAATTCAGGATAAAAAGATCCACTAGTATTAAGTCGATTGGATTTATGTACTTTATTTGAAGGCGACATTTCCAAGGTGAATTTGGTGAACGGGATGCGGGCCGGTAACGGAAAGGATAAGAACGAGAGCAACTTTCAGATGATTTCGGTATGCTGTGGCGGTGGCGGTGACGCTGGCGGTGACTGTCAGTCTCGGTGGTTTCAGGTTTTAATCTCGATGCAGGCATCCGAACTGGGCGGAACCACCTCGCCGCTGTCCGCGGCGGCGGCGGGCTTGAGCAGGGCCAGCGTGGTGGCACCGTCCAGGACCTCATCCTTGCGCACGTGCAGCATATCGATCTCGGTAAGTGCGACATTGGGTTCCTAGGTAAGAAATATGACTTGAGAACGAGCTACAGAAGCGATAGCGAAAGTTAAATGGATATGGGGTTGGGTTCACCTTCTCCATGGCCGCGTCCGAAACCTGCAGATGATACTTGTCCCGGCAATATCGGGACAACAGGGCGATGCCCACCTCCCGGTTCTTGGCGTACTTGGACTCCCAGGCATCCAGCAGGCGGTTGTAGTAGCGGGCGTTCTCGATGTAGCGCAAGTAGATGTGGGTCCCCGCCGTGGGGAAGACCCTTTCCAGCGGCTGGCAACGCGCCAGCTCGTCTTCGGCGACGATAAGACAACGCACGTCATCCGGCAGCAGGTTGTCCAGAATGGTGTCCACATACTCCTCACGGAACTCGATGCTGCGGTTGGTGTATTGGTTATGCTTGCGCACCTCCTCCGCCGTCAGGCAGGTGGTGAAGATGCGCTTGTCGTGACATAGAGGTCCGTTGAGATTCAGTTCCTCTAAAATCTCAGCCTGTTGGCGTTCGTTCAGCTTTGGCGGAACCTGGTAGAGCGCCGTGTTAAGCACAGACTGGATGAGGGGCCCCTTGACATGGAGATCCAGAGGAAGCTCCGAGTGCAGGGAAGGAGAGATGTTGATCTCCAGGAGCCACGGAACCAGATTCTCATCCAGCAACACATCAAAGCCGAATAGCTCGAAGCAGTTGTATCGAAAATTGACATTTTGTCGGTACATCCGATTTAGACCCGATTCCCCGCTCACGATACCCTTGATGACCAGATTGCGCAGCGTGGCCCAGAGGCGCTTGGTGTTGACGCCGCGATTCTCTAGACACGACCACAGGGACTGCAGTGTCCACTTGTGTCCCTGGCAGGCGTTGAAGTCCTCGTTCTTGGCGTAGTTCTGCGAGAACTTGTTGATGCTGTAGTTGGTTAGGTGCATGCAGCGCTCGTCGAGATTGCTTAGCTCCGAGCTGTACTTCACGGACGCGAATCTGGCCAAGCCATCCTTGTACATGTAGATGCGGAGCGGGTTGATTGAGGTCAGCACCACATAAAGCCGCATGTCGAACTTGTTGTCGTTGATCAGCAGCGGACGTTCGATATATCTGGATGGCACGAAATAGTGGGTTAGGAATGGTTGGCAAGGACCTTGCTACTCACTTCTGCACGACTAGAGGTCGGTCTTTGGGGAACTGGCTCCACTTGTTAACAATCCGTATTCCGGTTCCTCGGGCACTCGCCGGCGGCTTCACAATCCATTTCGTCAGCTTGGAGGCGTTCTTGGGCCAAACCTGACGGAGGTTTTCCAGGTCGTCCGGCATTATGTAGGATCTTAAAATATAGGATTTTGTGAGAATAGTTTCTAAAGTGTAACTACAGGACGAACTTTTGCATAAAACCAAACTCCTTCTTTCCGAATTTCTTCATGTTGCTGTAGATGCTGCGCCACATGGTGTCCTTGCGTCCGATTCGGAACGATCCGGGTATATGGTTGTACTTCTGGTGGGATCGAATGGTCCGGAAGCCGGGGCTCTTCATGTGCTTCTCCCACACGGCCATCCAGTCGGTGGTGTCTATCGAAAATAAAAATCAGATTAATATTTGGAGAATATCCAGGCGCAACCCGGACAACCCACTCTTGATTATGCGGAAGCCGGAATTAAGGACAACCCGCTTCACAATCTTGGGCATCACAGGACTCAGCTTCCACTTCAGGACGCGGTGCAGGGCCGCCGGCATCGGAGGACCCTTATCGGCGTGCGAGGTGAAGTTGAGGTAGGGCGGGACGTTAGGGAACAGGCTGGGAGAAAGGATGGCCTCAGGTCGGAAGTAGACCGACGCTTCGGAGTCTGTGGTGGCCACCGATTCCTTCGAATCTCGTTTCTCCGGCTGGAGGCGGGTGTGTCGGCTCTGGCGCGTCTCCGCGTTGTCCTCCTCCAAGAAGAATGGTGTGCCCACGTACTCCTCCTCGGAGTCAGAGTCGTCGTAGTTGTTGACGTCGTCGATGGCTGCAAGGATTGGGAATTCATTTGAGTGATTTCTGGTTATAAACTACACTTGTACTTGTCCGTCTAAAAGACCCACCTGCACACGGATCATCCTCGTGCCGGCGGTCGTGGTCGTGACCGCCCTTGTTCAAGGAAACACCCACGTAGGGGGAGCAGTGATCGCCGGCGGTAACCCGGTGGCTGGTGAAGTGGTGCTGGCCGTTGTGCGGTGAGTGGGCGTAGAGGGAAGCGTAAAGACTAGTCTCCAAGGCGGTGGCCGCCGACTTGGTCAGTCCGTTCTGTGTGAGCAGCCGGCTCTTCTCCTCCTGCTGCTGGGCACTCAGCATGCTGCTGCCGTGGAACGTGTTCACGACGATCTTGCTCGCCGGCGAGGGCTTGAGGGTCTGGGTGCTCGAGCAGGACATGCTGGAGGGCGCGCCCTTGGCCTGGATGGTTGGGCTCAGGCTGGAGCGCTTGTGCCCGTTCCCGGCTCCGTTTGCGATGCCGTTGCCCATCGCGTGCTTGGAGAAGGCTTCGTCCCTCGCGCGCTTCAATAGCATCTGTGTGGTTAGTGGGGGGCGCGGCAAGCAGGACATAGAAGAGGCGGCATGCAGGGATGGGGAGAACAAAGAGTTAAGGAGTTAGTTACAGCGAGGATGTGGTTACTAGTCATGGTGGACACTTGTATGTCTCAAGTATAGCGCATTCTATCTCAAAAAGCATGAATCTTTTTAGTAATTAAGGAAGGAAACGAAATAAACAAAAAGACGATACAAAGTCAACATCAATGGACATCCTTGTGGGGAAGTGGAACCTATATACCTCTCACACCAGGGCAAAGAGAATCAATCGACACAAAGACCGGGCGTGGGCAGTACAACTCACCTGAACCTTCTTGTAGGGCTCCGACTGGAGCACGCTGTTGGCCACAACGGGGGCCACGGTGGCGCTCACCGCTGTGGTGACCTTCGGGGGCGAGTTTAGGGAGGGCGAGCCCCGGATGGCGACACGCTGCGGCGGCTGGACAGACTTCGATATGCCGTTGGCAAGCGACTTCTCCGGCGAGTGGCGCTTGCGCGACGAGGGCGGACTCTTCAACTTGGGTGGCGAGGTGCGGGCGGAGGCAGCGGCAGCGGCTGAGGCGGCAGCAGCGGTGGAGGCCACCGCTGAGACGGATCCCCCGCCGGCCGCCGATCCTCCGCCGGCGGCACTGCGGTGCTGCGGAGTAGTGGGTCCCAAACGGCCTTGGTAGCGGTTCGGAGGCGAGAGGTGCGAGTTGAAGTGGTTCGCGTGCGTGCCAGTGGGTACGTGGTTGTGGTGGGCCAGCTTCTTGCACATGACCATCTTGTCCTTGTAGAGCTCCACCTCCTCCAGCCAGGACTCGTGGAAGTCAAGGATCTCGATGCCCTTGCCGCTGCGGCTCTGCTGGCTGTGGTGGTGGTGGTGCCGTCCACCTGACCCGCTGTGATTCTCCTTAGCGGCGGTCCCTGATCGGGCCGACGGCATCCTCTTCTCGGTCATCTGAGCCATAATATGAGTTCACAGGTAATTTTGGTAACTGTAATGGGGTGAGTTTTTTTGTTTTTTTTTTGCTTTAATTTTTCTCGTTAGCGTTTGAAGGGAAGCAGGCAACTTTTGGGAAACGGAATAGTTGGCATTTGATTCTAGTGCTTCGTGAAATGGACTTCTCAGTTCCCACTGAACTTGGGACTATTTTCGTAGATGCCCCGAGTTAATCCGAGTGCGCTGACCACTCAGACAGCCAGTCGGTGTGGAATTGGAAGTGGATCAGAAGTGGGTTTCTGAATGGGTTCAAGGTGCCGGCTGGCGGGTGGTGGTGGTGGTAGTGGTGCAACTGGTGCAGCTGCTGTGCTATTACTTCACCGATGCGAGGCGAGGCGTCTGGGTGCGGGGCGTGTCAATGGCTGGCTATTTTCGAAAGCTGATGGCACGGCACCAAGATGCGACACCCAGGGAGACACAATGCGGGGCACACTTCGCTCATCGATTGCCAATCGATCAATAACAGTGAGAAGCAAGTGCGTGCCAAGAAAAGAGGAGCAGCCGAGACCGAAAATAAACAAGCCACGCCAAGACTTTCGCCTTCAATATTTTGCCCTGCTGCTGCTGCACCGAGATTTCAAACTTTACACCGAAATTCAAAAATGTCAAATGGCGCCAACTTCCAGTGGGGTGGGGGACTTCCCACCCAGCCGGCTTTTTGCGGGCCTGTGTGCGTGGACGCGGGTGTGGGCGAGCGGAGTGCGGGGCCAGTGTTGGTGTGAAGATGGGAACACTCACCTTAATATTTTACATGCGCGCAAAGAATTTAGTTGTATAGAATTTATAGACAGGAATTGACTCGAGGACTAGATCCAAAACAGCTTGTCTTCACCTCGAGATTTTTGATTTCCATTCAAACGGCAACAACAACAACAGCAATTCCGAAGCAACAACCGACGGGGATGCCAGCACGTTTTTTGACAGTCGGCCTTCTTATCGAAATCGACCACTTTGATACCGATTTCCAGTGCTGCCCATTCAGGCTCAGGGGGACAGTTGGCGCGCAAATTTGAAAACAATTAACTGCAGCGACTTGTGCGGTTGGGAAGTTTTGTTAATTTTATTCGTTTGGCTACGGGCTAAGGCAAAAAAATGTTTCTAAAAATAATGCCTACACTTTATCAAAAAGGTATGAAAATTAATTTGGACTTCAGACGCCAAGGTCCATTTTTGAACAATTTGAATTGGAAAACTATCTCAAAGGTATGTTGTTTCCCTTAAAAAAATCGTTTCAATATGAATAAATTTAATCATTGTTTGAGAAACAATGAAATGTATTAAATCTTTCAGGAGGACTATCAAATCCCTCTGATGATTTGAAGACCAATCAAATTAATAGAGGACTATTAGGCTAATTAAGAGGCTTACGGTGAAGAGGAGCCTTAGTGGTCATCAAACACACAGTGTGACGTAAATCAGGCACCTGGCCGAAGGTTCCTCTACCTACTCTGCGCCGGAGGGAGGACCTACATGAGCGGAACGAATGCTGTGATCAAATGCCGCAGGCGGCTGAAGCCAATGATGAAGCCATCAACATTTCAATTTATACACCTTCCAGGCGGTTGCGGTCTTTATTGATTTTGATGGCTGCGCAGCACTAAAAAGTGATTTATCGCAGATCCTGCGGCAAGGCCGGGCAGCCGAAGGAGGAGGCAGCCAACCAGGGAACACACACAAGCGGGCCCAGATCCGATTCGAATCTGTCGATAAGTTGTGGCGGCCTTTAAACGGCCCTCGAGGCACCATCAATGCCATCATCGTAACCGCCTCCTACAAGACGTCAACACCCCCCCTACTCCGGAGTGGTCAGCTCTGGAGGTGCACAGGGAGAAATCAGTGCCTCCCGGCAGACATCAGAAGCAGAGACCTGAGAAAAGGAGCTAAACATTTTTTAAGAGTGTGTCTCAGGACTGGCAGTGGGAGGGGGCTGCGATGGCTGCACTGCGTCGATGATGAACTTATCTACATCTCGGACATTAACGTGTTTGTTGTTCGGTCCTGTGTTTTGTCATTGGTCGTTCGGTCCTTCCGAGATGCAGTGCAGTGGCACTCCAGACGGCCCGATCAGATTAAAGATAGGCTCGGATCTGCGCCTGTGTGGGCCTCTTCCACAGGCCCTAAACAAGTAGCTTACACGGAAAGAAAACAAATACTTCTGGCTAATAGTCCCGAAATTCGCAACTAGATGGTAAACAGGGATTAAACAATAAGGAGATCCAAGTCAACAAAAACGTCATCATGCTACTCGAAGACTGTAAAAATATTCAATTCTCCAACCTATCATCAAGATCAGGATAGTAATCCCCATTTTCTGCCTGTACTCCGAGTAGTTTGAAGCGAATCCTTGGCGCGATTATTGTGCGATAAGTGCGCCGCTTGTTTATAAAATATTATTAATTATTTAATCAGGGCGCAGGGGACTGCTCAAGTTTAGGATTTCAGCGGAGAATGGAGAGTCCACACCCGCTACCGTTGCCACGGAAAAGTATCGAGTTTCTGGAGTAAATGCAATTAATTTGTCGCTTGCACAATGCACAATGCGAGAATAGGGATCGGCAGGATCAGGATCCACCTAATTTGGGCCTATTGACGGGCCCTCGCCGAGACATGTGTGTGCTTTGTGGTGCCTAATCCTTTCGCTAGATGTTTGCTTTCGGCACCTTTTGGTAAACATGAGATGACTTGAAAGGATTTGCGATCGGCTCACCTTGATTAGAGCTCAATTTACATCCGAATGAAAGGTGTGCTGGTGTGCTGGAAGATGAGATCGAAGAAACCGAGCCATCGCATTATCCAACCCACAAAGGACTATAGCGTATGGCACATATGGTTAGGGATCTATTCCTTGTCAAGGAGACATGTGTTACGCCATCGGAGAGGGGATCGGGAATGGAAAGGATTTCCAAAGGGGAGATCTGGGGGAGTTGCACTCGAATAAAGGAGTTCAAACTCACAATCAGTTGCCAGGAGAAAGGATTCATTCCCACCTGGAAATCATGCCTGCCATTTTGGATTTTCACTCTAAATAGTAAGCCTTTCAAGGGCTAGCCATTTGATTCCTAATTTGGGATTAAATCCATCCAATTTGTACCGCTTTAAAGATAGCCAATACTCGAATTAAAACCCAGTCATATAGTTTTCACTGCCATGTAGGGCCTAATCTCTTTCGAGACTCCTTCGATTGGGACTCACATCCCAGCAGCAGGCCCTCGAAAATGGGTGCCGTCTTTGATATTTCTGTTAATCGCTGGCTAAGTCGGCGATTAATTTAACTGCTTATTTTGTTTTCACCCATTCGTAATAAAAATGCCGCGAGCTGCGCGGCGGCGGCAAAAATAAAATTGGAAATTTATTGTCTTTATGGGACGTGAGTGAGTGTGCTTGAGGGTCTGTCTGCCCGTCAGAGACAACCTTTAGCTTCTGCAGAAAGCAAAAAGTGAGAAGCTCCGCGGAGAAGATGCGAAATTGCCGCCGCTTCTCCGACGACTCGACGTCTTCTCGTTTTCTCCGGTTTCGCGTTTGACGTTGATAATTTAGCAGAAAGGAAAAAATTCAATATTTTGACAGCACTGTGTGTTGAGTTATAGAACAGAATTAATTTGCCAGTCGATGCGGGTAGATAGAACGCGGGTAGAGAGTAAATTTAGTGGAGGGGCTGTGAGTGGACAGTATTATAAATAAAATTATTTCAACTTTAATTTTTAATGGATCAAAGCCGACAAAGTCGGGGGTCTCGCGACCACCACCCTCGCATAATCTTCCCCAGAACTCTATATGAAGGCCAGAACACCAAATACCTGAATATAAAATATTTACTTATCCCCTGGCGTTGCTGTGATTTTAATGGTTCGTTGCACAAATTATTTAACAAGCTAAAGCACCTGAACCCCACCCATTGTGCCACCCTTTTGTGCCTCGCAGGACAATGCGAACGGGGACAGGTGCGCCGGTGCCGGCGAGTCCTTCGCTCCTGGGTGACGCTCTATTACACACACATTCACACGCACAATTGGGCACTTAACAATTTTGAAAACTTTGCTCAAATTACATATCCTTCCACACCCGCACAGCCCCCATAGCACCCAGCCCCCAATCCCCGATTCAGCGGCCGTTGGTTCGGTTCCCGAGCAATTTCCATTTAATTTCAGGTTTGAAAAGCATGAATTATAAAGGATACCTCCCTCTGGGTAGCTTCTTTAACGCATGACACTCATCCTTGGGCGGGTGGGGCTTGCGTGGGCCGGTGGAGGGTTGCTGGGAGGGGGCTGGGACAGCCCTAATTACAGACTATCAATATTCATTCAACGCCGACCGGAACTCCATTTGTTTTCCACAATGTTGGCTTTCATTGTCGCATGTTTGTACACAAAATTCGATTCGATTTCCGCTGCTTTCGGAGTTCCGCTCGCAGGCCTATCATTTAGCGGCATGAAATGATTTTATTTCCCGGCCGGCGAATGTCTATAATTACCATAAATATTTGCCACAAATTGACAAAGTTCTGCGGACTAGAGATGTGGGCTAGGCGCTCGGGTTTTCATGGTAATGGGGTCTATTAAGGAAAAATTTATTTCGGAAATATTTTGTCCAGCCACTCTGCCCATTTCTGTTATCTTCTCCGTTTTTACGACTCTTGACCGCCAATAAATGCAAGCCTAACCGTCAACACATCACAGATCACTCCCAGAACTGGTTGGGCCACAACTTACACTCGAGACTTATCAGATCAAGAATAGTTGGCCATAAACAGCTGGCTAGTAACAAGTTCATAACTCGGACAGGTTCTCCCAATAGACTAACTAATGGGCCGATAAGGCCCGACCATGGGAAAGCATAATTGAACTGTAAATGGTAAAAATATTTATTGTCTTATCACATCGTATAACTCGCCGTGTCACAACCCGGCCAGGAGCAACAAATTACGAATCTTCCGGGGCTCTTCCCCATGCTGTGCAGCATCTGGAGAGCGGCTAGAAAGAGCGGCTATCCGAGAACAGAGGACCCCGCCGGCAAATTCGGGTTCGGAATTTGTACATAAAAATAATATTCTTCGATATCGTTATTAACTTATGCTTTCCAGCTAATGCCCAGAGCAGGATAGTGGATAGTACACTCAGGGAAATTTTTAAGTAGAATCCACTAATTCTAGGGAATCTAAAGACCATAAAACTTATTATTAACAGAAAGAACTAAATACTTGTTTCTCCCTGTGCACCCAACCAGTACAGACTCCTCTTCTTGCCTCGAATTCAGGCCCAGTCCTGAAACGGCTGCCTCGGCAGTTGCCAACAGTTGGCCAACTAAATGCGCTAATCCGCGTGTTGTCAACTTCATTAGCCGATAAACACGCCGACACATTAAATTGGCAGCGTAGGGAGAGCCGGCGGGGGCGGGGCCGTTATCGGGGGGATTATGGATGCGAGAGACCGCGAGGGACGGAGGAGCCTGGAGGGCGAGGGGGAGGCCGATTTCTGCGGCTCCCATTTGAAGTTGC
The DNA here is from genome assembly GCA_035047585.1 of Drosophila monieri. Classification (NCBI taxonomy): domain Eukaryota; kingdom Metazoa; phylum Arthropoda; class Insecta; order Diptera; family Drosophilidae; genus Drosophila; species Drosophila monieri. Next base: position 1,958,016 of record JAWNPJ010000079.1, on the reverse strand, counting down.
CAACGAAAAATTGCTGCCACTTGAATTTTTAATGCCCATAAAGTATGCAGCGGAGTCTGGAGCCTTAAAAAGGAGGATGCACTGCAGCCAGCCAGGTCCAGCCAGTTCCAGGTGATTCCAGGCAGAAGTACAGGAGGCAGGGAGGCAGTCAGAAACTCCCGAAGAAAGTTCACATAAAATACGATGGCTTAGCTTTTGTCTGGCTCTCCTCCCCATCCTCCAGGCTTCGGGTCCGTCGTCAGGTGTGTAATTCGATATCTCGGCTCTTTAATTCCCGGCCATTCGTTTGTGCGCGCGATTTATGTTCTACATTTGTACTTTGGCACTGGGGCTCGATCCGGGGTCGGAGGACGGAGGAGCGGGGCCCCATCCGGCCGCAGGACCACTAGGATGCGCCACTAAACAATAATTATGACAACAATGAGAGCAGGCTGAATCCTTAACTCACTCCCGCCCGGAGAAGCTAAAACAAAGGGCCTAGAGGAGGAGTTTCCATGCTTGTCCTCCAGGAAGATTAGGGGGCAATTACTGCTTCACACGACCAGCAGACGACCCAGAAAAGTAGAAGCCGAATTTGTTGTGACAAAGGCGGATGGCGGAGCGACCAGGTCGGAGCTGGTCGACCGCAACTAAGCGCCGGTATAGGATGTCTCTACGCGGAATCGGGCATCCTCTCGGATTTAAGCTTCTAAGAGCCTCCTGAAGCATAAGAACTAGTTAGCTGAGAGGGTGTGTTTCTTACACATAAAATCTTTGTTAGTTTTCCAAAACCCAACAAAAGGGAACCCCATTACGAGACGCAACGCTTTCCATTATCCGGCGGTGTTACCCCCCACCTGGGAAACACGCGCTAACCCCTCCTCCCAGGCCCAGGCGATCATTAAAGACCCAACTCTTTCCCGCTCCCGGGGCCCGAAACAAAGCTCTGTGCGCCCAATGTTCAATGCCCAATTGAAGACATAATTACTACTTAAAAGCGGCATTAACGCTATCACTTACACATGTCACATGCTCGTCGGCGCATTACGGAAGACAATAAAAGCGGAGTGGAGCGGGCTGGACGGGTGGATGGATGGGTGCCTAGTGGGCCTCCTTTTCACTGTGCCACATCATCTTCGGGACCCAAATAACAGCCTCATCATGGTCTTGACTGGGCACAAAACCCGATCTTTTGTACGGTACTGGGATCTCGGCGAGATGGAGATCTTGGATATTATGGGACCTGGGAGCCGAGGGTCGTTTCATCATCATCATCCCATAGTACACTGCAGGAAAACAATGAATACTTGTAATAGAGGAAGCTTCATTAAATCAATGTAGGCTATAGAGTTTCCTTCCAGTGTAGCTTACAAAAAACTGTTCAAGATGACGTTCCTGGCATTCGGGAAGGCGAAAAAAATGAGAAAAACACAAAATAAAACCTTCGGTGGCTCCGACTCTGGCAGCGGCATATTGATTAATGGATCAAAGTCTTTTGACACGAGCTATTTTGGTAAGAATCCTTTGTTGATCTTTACACAGCCACAAACACAGCTCTCCGACGGCTCTCGTGATATTTAAACTTTTCTCCCCGGTTATTCAATAAATTTTCAATTTTGACTGATTGTGAGTGGAATAAGGTCGTTCGTCAGTCGTCAGTCCTCCTTTGGGTCGGCGGCGCGTTATGATGTGTGTTTATATGGTGGGATGCGGTGGACTGGGGGAGTTTGAGGGGGATTGGGGTACATTGGTTGTACCCGACTCGGTGTTATTATTATGATTGTTTTTATTGTATTATTGAATTGTTTGGGCTACAGCACTGGGAGTACTGACTCCAGAACAGTGGATTTTCGTTGTGAAAATAATAAAGTTCGAAAAGGCAGTTTAAAAGGTTTCAGGAATGGAGTTCTTCATAAGTTATGGCCCATAACTATCTGTGGAACATACTAGATAAATAATCTGTTTATTATTGCTGAAAAATAGCTATAATATTCCATCTAAGAACCTAATTTATTGACCGTTTCGAGTAACTACACCCAAGTCTTCCACCTGCCCCATTGTATCTGCATGCCATTACCATTACGCGCACTTGCGGCCCAAACAATGCTTGTTTTGCCGATCTCGGCTGGCTGTATTTGTTTACAAATCGTGATTCAGATTCAAGTAGTAGCGTCGTCAAGACGAATGCTTCTCCGGTGCCCCTCAAAGCCTCCATTGTGGAGCCCAGAGAGCAGTATTCATTGGAATCGTATGTGCTGTGCTAATGTATCTGTATCTGTGAGGTTGATTCGTCAAAGCAGCCATGAAGATGGATTTCTTTCTTTCTTTCTTTCGTGGGGTTTCTTTTTCTCCACAAACATTTTTCATTTGGGCCAGCAACAAAGCCAAAGAAGTTGTTTTGTTGTGGCAAGCATTGTTGTTGTGATCAAAGCGGCTTGGCGCGTCTCACATATGAGTTGTTCTTTTTTTTTAGTGCCCTGGTAGGGTATTACAGTGCTGGCTAAGAAGTCTTCAATCCAGAGATGGTATATATTAAGTCTAGATCGCCCTCTAGGCTCTAATTCATCGCAAATCGTATTCATGACTCCCAGAATGATCAGAAAGGGTATTAGAACTTCGGTACTGTCCGACGTAAGCTCTCCTTTATCATTTTTAAGCAGGCGAACTCTTGGGGAGGCATTTCTTTAATCTTTATTAAATAGTAATTACTCGTGAGATACGAACAAAGACCAGTCGTTTTTGACCCCAAATTATATCCTTTGAAATGCATATAAAGTTTCCAAGTGACTTTGAGGCTTCGCTCTTTGGAGCACCTCCACCTGAAAGACCTGACACGAGTCCTCATCCCCGACAGCTGCTCACCGTTATGATCTTCGCACCTTTTGTCGCACCTCTCGTGCCGGTCTCTGAGGAATTGGATGACCGAGTGGCCAGTAGCCTGAACAATTGATTACGCCGAATGCGGTTACCAGATGACTATCCCAGTTCCAGTCATCTCTAGGCCCTATCCCCTAATGGCTGCCTCAAGCCCCCTGCTTGGAGGAGTCACAGCCATCGCAGGATGCCAAATTCCCCATGGGTCCCATACAAAGTCATTCCAGTTCCGGGGAAAACACGGATCTGGCTGCCGTCCTGCTGCTGGGCGATGATTGATGGCAGGACCCGGCATTCTAGCATGGGCCTGTCAACACGATTTGGCCAAACAGCAAAAACAAAACAGGACAAAGCAGGACATGCGTCAAACTGGCCCACAATTGCAGCCAAGAGGCAGAGTCAAATGATGTTGCAGCACCCCGAAGACAAGGGTAGCCAGCAAGGATTGCTGAGGCTGAATTGAAACAGATCTGAAAAGGACTCGAATGTCAGCTGGATATGCCCAGGGTCCTGTTGCCAAAATGTCCTGCTACTGCGGAAGCAACAAAAATGCCCATACTTTGCACTCAATTTGTATGTCTCTGCAGTCCTTTTCCTTATTTGTTTGCCAGTATTTGTGTTTGCGATAATCCCCAGGAGGGACTTCAGACAAATGCAAATTCCAGGTGCAGTGAGAGAAATTTATGGGCAATGAAACATGAATGAAGATGAGTACACTCCATCAGTTTCTCCCAGTGCACTCTGCTCAGTAAGTTCCTGGCAGAAACAGTAGGATTAAGCAACGATTCATAGGCCAAAAACTAAACTGTCAACAAATAAACGCAAATCGCCAATAATAAACACCTATTGTCAGGCGGAGAAAAAGAGGCTTAGGGGCTATAGGGCCTGGGGACTGGGGTCTGGGGAATCGCGCTCATCAGGATCAGGCAGGGAGTGGACAGTCCACTACTTGGCCAGAACCAGCCACTCACAAAGAGGGCCTCGGAAAGGTTTCGCTTGAAGGCAGTCAGCTCGTATCGCCCGGAATGTGTAGAGCATGGCATAAATGTCACTTTGAATATGAATTTGCCACGAGATGACGACGGCGGCCACGTAGCGTGAAGCCAAATGGTAATGGTAATGCCAACAAACGGATCCAGGCCCAGGCCCACAGTACCCAATTATACACTGCCAAAAAAAGGAGTTTTGAAAGCCTTTCTTGGCATTTTTTGTAAGCTAGAGTTACACATGTAGAACCAACAAAGAATCCAATGAATTAAAAACTATAGCTAGCCAATATTTCTCTCCGTGTAGCAGCAATCACGAGCTGAAGTTTGAGTTCCCTGGCAGTCGGTACCGAAAACGATACATCATCGAAAGCAACAGGACTCGAGAGCTGGAAAACGCCAGCGCAAGCTGCGCTGTTCCAGACCATTTTCAGGGCCTGCCCCTCGCCCACCTCCTTCGTCCACAGTGAGATCTCAGCCAACTGACTGTGCGCCTTTTGTGGCAAGTCAACATGATCTCATCTGTCATAGATCGATCGACCTGTTCCAACAATGCCCACAACGGAGGGCATTTCTGAAACATTTAACTGGGCATCAGTGGCAGCAGCAGTCACAGTCGCAGTCGCAGGAGGGATCCCTGTACGCCGCGGGCTTCACTGTACCTGTCCCTAGCAGCGGGTGTCCGTCCGGGCTGACGGAGGTGGATGGTAGGGACAGCCGGAGAAACGGAATTCCACCAAAAAGAGGCTCTGAAGCCAAATACAATTCAAATTTGTTGTCGGAGATTAAAACACATTTGTTAATTTGAATAGGTTTCAACATGGTTGCACAAACTGTGTCCCATCTTGCCACGCAGCACCTCCCCCTCATTCACCACCACTCTTGCTCCTCGATCTTTATCCGAGAAGGTGTTGCTGTTTACGTTGCCATTAGATGTGGGATTAGAGCTTGATTGGCTTGCCATTTGTGACAGCTTTGTCGTTTCGGGGATTGTCAGCGGTTCCAAGCGGATTATTATTATTACACAGTAAAAAAAAAAGATATTTTCAAATAAAACTAAAAATTGACTTGTTAAATATTAGTGAGGCCTTTCTGGCAGTGCTCCACAACCTCATCCCTCCCAGCTGGAGTTGGCCATTCCTCAGAAAGTCTTCTGGGAAACACTTAATGATCGAGGGACCACAAAGCAAAGTCCCCCATCCGGAAAATCTGGGGATTGGCGTTATCCAAATGTCTCCAAATGTCTCCTAACTGTATCCGTATGGCCTCTTAGCCTCTTCAATAGATTCCAGCTAACTGCAACTCACGCCCAAACAAAGTCACGCAGTAGCCAAAAAGCAGCTGCACAAAGCAGCAAATAAAAACTAAACAAAAATAAATGGAAAACATTTTGATATCAATTTAATTGAGCTCATTTGCATGCGAGGGCCTGTGGAAGCTGCTCCGAAAATCGGAGCGGAGGAATGCTTCTGTCGGCCAATAGAATTAAGATGTGGCCAAAAGAAGACTGCCGACTGCCGGCCGCTCTGGCCATGACAATAATGCCAATCTACCGGACTTATGGGGCGAGAAGACAGCTCCGAGCTGAAAAACGAATCGGAACGAATTGCATTTGTAATCGGGCGGTGGCCAGGGGGCTGCAGGGGACTGCTACTACAAATCCATAATTATGCGCGGCTGATGTCTTTATTAAAGCTGCAACAACATGTGGCCGAGAGGCCTGTGTTCTGGCCAGGAACCTCAAAACGATTCGCCGCCGCCGGGCGATCGTCACATAATTCTGACTCACATAAGCCAGATATGTTGACAACGGCCGAAGAAAAGGGCATTCAGAGCCCGGAGTCTGGTGAGACCCCGACTTAAGCCGGGTTATTTCTCCACCGACATTTGTCCCATTATCACCCCAGACAGCAGCGGCTTCCAGCCGCTCTGCCCCGGCACTATGCGAGCCCCCACTCCGGCCGGACTCCGCACATATACGACTGTGTCTAGTCAAACAAATAACAACAACTAATAAGTTGCATAGCAATCAAAGCTGATCAGTGCCGACAAAGGCCGAGATGCAACTGCGTCCCACGTTCGGGCCAAGTGAGAACAGCCAACGGCAAAGCCATTCAGCTAGAGGCAGTCCCCTAAAATATACAAAGTTATTATTTAAATTTAAGGCGACAACAACTGGCAGAGACAACCAGGAATCGGAATGAAAACAAAGCAATCGAGATAGTTTTTGTTGAACATGAAGACTCTCTAGAGAGTCTCTACCTTATTAACAATAGTAATAACTAATTTTAGCCAATAGTTTAACTGATATGCGATCTTAAAGGTAGTTATTAGAATTATTTTTGTCCCAATCTGGCAAATAGTTTTGACCCTGGAGTACCTCCTCCGGAAAGAGTATCAATAATGCTCTATTTTTCCGTCTTCCAACCAAACTCGCATCTATTCAATATGAAATAATGGGCGCTACTACCATTCTGAGTCAAGCCCCCGCCCCAGAGACCCATTCCCAAACCGAAGGCCCAGCCCCAACTGCATCTCCGGCTCGGCAGCTCATTAATGTGTATCTCAATTATTGAACACTATAAATATTTGGGCTACCTGTCGATATGGCCGGGCTGCTTCGGAGCTACTTAAGGTATCTCCGACCTGGGGACACATCTGAGGTATAGCCCAGGTCCCAGGTCCCGATCTGAGTCCCAATCCCCAATAGTCATCGTCATCGTCACACAGTCGTATTTAAATAAACGTGTCCCCGACCCGCGCGTCGGCATGGGCCTGATTTTTCTTTTGATTTCGGAAAAGTTGCTGTATTTTATAATAAGCCTGCCGTGTATTCCTCATAATCATAAATATTTTGTACTCCATAACAGATGGGACCGAGCAGCAGAAAGCCACTCTTTCAGTTCGGTTCGCTCGCTGTTTTTTATGCCCAAAAGGTTTGAATCTTTTATTGTTATTATTAGTATAAGGGCTCCATGTGCATTCTGCCCAAATTATATTGCCCTCCGAGCGGAATCATAATGATAATGCTGATGTGTTGATGAGGTGCCGTTTGGTCTTCGTTTTCTGGTCCGATGACAGGCCGAGGGGCTTAAATGCCGGCCATAAAGAGTTTAACGATGGATTTCGTGGAGGAAATATTAGGTGAGAGTTACCAATTGGGGGGAGAGCGATCTCAATAGAAGCGTGGATCTGCTCCAGTTGGAGAAAGGCCCAGGGAAGGGGGACTTGGATCCATGGAGGTGGACAGTCTTACATACTAATCCGTGAGAAGAGCCCTCGAACCACTAAACAATCCAAGCAATTACGACACTAGCACTCCTCAAATGAATCTTCAACTGAAACTTTGGCCACACAAGTTTTGGGCTCAAAGGGTATTGTTGCCCCACAGGCGGTTGCCTCCCCCTTTGAGGTTGCCCGGACAGCTGTTGCCTGTTGCCGCCACCGGTAGTTGTAATTGTAACCTAAACTGAGTTGAAACTGTAACTGAAAATGTGGCAGAGACTCGAGCGAGGATTTGAATTGCCGAAGAAGACGTCGTTGCCATAATGACGAATGTTTAGCTATTCATGTGTCTGCTCGGCTATCCTCTCCCGCCCAGCCCCCAGCCCCCAGAGCCCAGTAACTTATAGATATAGCGCCCAAAGGGGCCAAAAGGAGCACATCATTAGCCGAGTTAGTAACCATGGAGCACACACTTGAGGTCGGAGAACGTCGAGCAATTTGCGGGCTCATGTGTCGAATGGAGTGTCAACTGGCAATTTGGGCAGCCAATCGCCCTCGGCGCTGGCGGAAAAGTCAAGTGTCATGTTTATCATAAGCCTATTACGAGGGCTTTCGGTCGGGGAAGCTCTATGAGTTATGGGCCCACCGCTTCTTGGCCTAATCCTGGTTCCTCCCCCGTCCTGCTTAGCGAAGCTATAAAAAGGTGAAGCATTAAATTTTACATATTCTTATGACATTGACAGTTATGTTTCAACCCATTTCACCGCCAATTCGACAATTAGATTTCTCCTTGTGTACTGAGAACCCCTTCGATCGGGCCCGGGCACAGCTGCTCGCTTTTGGACAAAGTCAAGAGGAGGGTCTCCTGACCAGCAGAGCCCTCTGCTGCCGACTGCTGCCCCCCGCTCCTTGTGGTTGGGCATATCACATTTCAAAGCCTACTAATTTAACAATATTCTCATTAATGTGAACACGGACAGGGGCGGGAATCGATTCGAACTCCAGTAATCCGCATTTTGTTACAATATGCCGTCTGTGCTGCCATCTCTCTCCTTGCCCGATCTGCCGACTCTTTCCCTCTGTTTGTTGTTCCGATTTTCAACAGATATCGTCGAAGGAATACAACCTAATCAGTGAGATCGGAATCGGAGTTCCAGATCGGAGGGTTGTTTGCCCGAAAATTAGAAATCGTTACAAATTTCAGTGCTGTTTCGCATTTGTGTTATTGTTATTTTGCACATTTGTCTGCTGGCTCCCGGCCCTCCTGTCCGGGCTGTTTGAACAAGTTTGCGTATAAATATTATATATGTATTTGCCCATCAGCTTATCTCCGATCGTAACTCGATACATTTTTACATATGTAGGCATGGCTGGAGGAAGGCCCCTGGAATGGCGGCGGCAAACAGGAGGAAAACAAGAGCTAACCATGTCAGCCCTCCCTGCCCGGGTATTATGTTTTATAATCGGCTATGGAGTTGGCCCGATTCCTTCCCGCTGCCAAGTTTCAGGGGCGATGTGGTTTGCAAGCTTAATTGTTGTAGGCACAACTATGCAAATTGCCAGCAGAGAGACCCAGGCCAGGACACATACAAAGGGGTTATCAAAATGAGTCACAAAAGAAATACAATGCAGTCTATAAAGAAACAAATACTAAATATAAAGCAAAGAACCATGTCTTCTATTCTACCAATATGTAAAAGTAAAAGAAAACAAGTTACAGACCTCCTTTCCCCTACAGTAGCTTATCCAGATCCTTTTCAGCCAAAGGAAGAGGCATATGTGGAGCTACAATGTTGCAGTTGCCAACCTTGTTTTGTGTACGCTGCTGGCATTTGAAAATTTTCAATTAAAATTGAACGTGATTGAAAATGATGAAAGTACGAAGTGGCAAAAACCAATTTCTCAGCACAGTGCGCGATAATTGCGGGCAACTACGAGCGGATCCGGATCCCTGCCCCATTCCCACTCCACTGTTGTGGGATGCGCTGCCAAATGCTGTGCCGCATAATACGAAACTTTATTTATGGCAAAAGCAGTGGCAGGCAACAAGCTGCCTGCCTCCTGCTCCACTGAAAGATCATGCAATAAAGCGACTTCTGAGTAGGTCTCCTGAAGAGCGTATGTAGCCTCCCTGTTTCTCGCAGTGCATCCCTGCTTATATCTTAATCTGAGGCAGCCAGCAGCCAGCGATTTGGCAACAGCACAATTTTCCGCGCAACAAATGAGAGTGTAAATTTGCGTGTAAACACTCGGGTCACCCGCTGACACGGGCTAGAGGAGCTGGCCGTGGACCTGGGAGCTGGGGCCCGAGACCTGGGAGCTGTCCGAGAGCAATCTGCAGGCAAACTAGACTGCCGCTTACACCGTCGGTAGTCGCGAGTCGGACTCAGGTTCAGATACGGAATCGCAATCGCAGGAGTCTGAGCATGCTCACACAGCGCATAAATTTATCGCATCGGATATAAATTATATGCAAGCCAATATCGGCCGAGAGCAGGCTCCTTCTCAGAGACTCCTTCTCCTGAGACTGCTCCCAGGGAGAGCCAACTCCAGTCTCCCTCCCGTTCCAGTGATAAAAAGGAACACAGCGTGTCGCCGCGGATGCGTTGATCATTCATTATTTAAGGATTGAAAAGTTAATTAACATTTTTGCCCAGCCAAAAGCTCTCCGGCCTCCCCCCGGGCCAGGCCCAAAGCGGCGATTTACGAGAGGCAGTCTGAGCCCGGCTCTAAGCCGCTTTTTAGCCACCTTTTTGTAGATTTTTTCCCTCGTTTGCTGGCTGCCTTTCTGAACGAGCAGAATCAAGGCCCAAAGCACTTGGCCATTGCCATGGATGTTGAAAAATAGTGGAAAATGGTTATTGATACTTGCTAGGGGGGACTACAGTCTGCAGGGCGTTCGGAGGAAAGTGAAGACAAGTCATGTCTTAATTCGAACAGTGTTTCATCATTTGAATTAAGAAAGGACTTGTCCTCTTCCGAATTATTCGGTAGAAGCCACTGGGAAATATTATTCGCAAGCTCTGTCCAGTTTCTGCGCAGCACTGCTCCTTGGAAACCTGTTCGGAAAGCCAAAGCCCGCTAATCAAGTGCCACTCCTTCGGCCTCGACGGCCATGGGAAAATCAGTCCCAGCTACCAACTACCAGCTCGAATCAAATGGGTAAACAAGCAGCAAATATTTTTCGCCCAACCGTCGCTTTCCTCCCCCCGGTGTCAGCGCTTTCCCTCTCTTTTTCGCACAGACTACGGACCACGGGCAATTAAATTAATGTCTTAATCTGCGTTTACGGCAAACACCCCGGAACTACAGTAAACACCCAGTCGCACGGCCTAAGCCCACTTCCAGGGCCACTTGGCTGCAACAAAAGTCAATAGAGCGTAATATAAATCCGTGTAATATGTGCACGGAAGGGGATGCTGGGCAGCAGGACATATGTCCTGGGCCCTGGGAGTTGCATATGCCTCTGGTTTCTGATTCGGTCCCTCGGGGTTGCCTTTTCGGTTAGATTAAGACCTCAAGCGAAGGCCAGGTTTCCATTTCATACCGTTTTTGTCAGGCTTTTTCCATTTCAATTTGCCCTGTAATGTAGCGAATCACAACAGCAACAACAGTCGTAAAAAATAAAAACATTAACAACTGCCTCAGCGTCTCCTTAACAGCTTCAAAGCCGAACTAATGCCACACAACCCTAATGCAACCATAGCCCGGAGACTCGCATCCTCCTCGGCCATACTCGTATTTGGGGTGCGAAGTCCCAAATATTATTTTATTTATTTGAATTTCAATGCTGCACAGCAACTGAAACAAAACAGCCAGGACGCAAATAATTCCCAATTGTGTGAAATCAAAGGACATGCATGAGCAATGGGAGGGAAAAGGAAACAGGAGAGGAGCGAGAGGAAGGGAGTTTCCGAGTTGCAACTCGAGTGGAAGACGTGGCAGAGAAGCTAAGGAAGAGCTTCATGCACCTCTAAGTTATAACAATTAAAATTAGATTAGGTCTGCAACTGACATCCTTCTAGTAACCATATCCTCCACCACTTGACTTCTTCAATCATTTCATTTTATAGAAACACTCCATTATCAAACATAAATTAGAGTCTCTCGAACTCACTTTCTTCTAAATATAAAAAAAAACAAAACCCGCCAATTTCTGACAAGCATGATTGTGCGGAACTTATTGGCGAAGCATCGCAAGGACTCAGGACACACAGAAACAATAATGCATAAATGTAAACATCACGTCGACATGGAAGTCGCTGACAAAAAAAAAGCCCTGACGAGGACGACCAGTTCTGCCAGCGGAAGGGAGGTATTTCCTTGGGGGTCGGGGCGAAAGCGTAGCTGATTTTGTTGTATTATAAACACAAATAAATAAAGGACGACGGCTGTGCAGGATGTGTGATCGCGAATGAAACAAACGAGGCAGAAACACGAAAATCGTCCTTCATCCTGCGGCTGCGGCGGCTGCCGTTCAACAATGGCTGCGATGACAGCCCAGCCTAAATGCCGGGCCGGAAAATAAAGGGTGCCCAGGATATTCAGGACCTACAAGCATACAAACACACACACACACTAGGACAGACGCATAATTAGGAATGGCATTCTCCATTTCATTTAACCCGCGCTGCGATTTTCAGGGTGCCCATGGGCTGAGATTGGAAACCACCACCTTTGAGCCACAGTTGCACCACCCTGGCTACCCACAGTTGCCATTGTGCCTTCCCTATGTTGGACGTGCTAAATATGGGAGTGTCCTTGTCATTTATATGTCGCAATGTCGCCGCTCTAGATCCCATTTTAGGCACTGAGAGAAAATAGATACAAATGTTGGCAAGAAACCATTTCAAGGCATCTTTTTTTAGGTTTTAGTCTCCCCAAGGGCTATTAGTTTGTATTATTTAATGGAAGACAGCCATAATCCGGTAGAATATCATAAGATAGCTAAGATAGTTCGCCTTCTTTGTTCTCCCAGTGCCCAGTATCTTGTCAACCACCCCGTCCCAGCCGCATCCCATCCTTGTCATGAGAATAAATATGGCCATAAATGAAATTAATACATTACGCATTGCATTCCTCCTACTGTCGCTCCTCGGGCTCCTCTTCCTTGTTCACACATTGTCCTGACTCATGAATATTAAAGCGTTATGCCGTTTGATTTATGGAGTTATCCTCCGTGTTTTTGGGAAACAATCTAACTGATGAAGCGCCGGACGGGCGCTGCAGAGCCAGAAACAATAAGGCATTTTAGGCGTTGCCCGAACTGAAACCATTTTGATTTTGGACCATCTTGGCTGGCCCCGAAAGGGTTTTTAGCTGGAACGCGCGCGCGAATTGCACAAACAAACATGCAACCCGCCAACCATTTGTTGTGCCGCAGCCGGACTCATTGGGGGCTCAGATTAAGACTCGGATTCAGATTCGGATTCAGTCAGGTATCCAATTGCCTCTCGCAGCTCAGCGTTTCGACATGGGCAGTCAACAGCAAAAACAGTAACAACCGTGGGATCAATGTAGTAGACATTCTGGTCAAAAAATGATCAGATTTTTAAAGACATATGTCTACAAATGGAATAAGTTTTTGATTTTCAGGACTTGTTTCCAGTTAATGTAAAGATAATACATTAGTAAGCAAAAGTTAAGCTTGATTGTTGAATAATTTTGTTATCTAAAATTACTACTTGTTGTGGATTAAACTACAGAATGGCTTACTCTTCACGCCCACTGTGGCTGGCTTTGGCTCTTGTTCGCTGCTCAACACAAAAGCCCACAAGCAGCCAAGTTGAGCGGAACACGAATTTAGTATCAAATTACGAAAATATTTTGCTAACAACAATTAGTTAACTCTCTCGTTAATTAACACGTCCGTGGCAGCCGGGGCAGCAGCTTGGAATCTGTGTTGACAGCTCTGGAGCTCTGGAGCTGTCTGGAGAGGAGAAAGAGCGAGGCGATGCTCCTCCTCGGACTCTCCACTTGGGGAGAGGAGACGAAATTCGTTTTGCGCGGCCAACAAACAGTTGAATGTCTTGAAACTATTTAATTAAATCAATAGGGTCAAGTGGTAAATATTTTGACCCGCGTCTGATTAGTGAAGAAAGCCCCGGGGGCAGACAAAAGATCAGATCGGATCGGACCGAAATAAGACCGGAGGCTGGACCCGCATGCTCCACACTGCTTCTGAGGCTCCAACCGAGCAAGATCTGATGATCTTCGGATCTCTCCAGAGCCGGCAGTCCAGAGTCTCTGCTGTCGACTGCCGTGCCACAAATTCATTCGCTTAATTGAATGAATGGCGTTTTAAACGGGAAATTAAGCGCATGACTTGAAAATGCCGGATAGTACCTCCAGTTCGTTGGTTCTTCTGACTTTGGGCTCCCCAGGAGTCCGGGTCCAGGTCCGGGCTTAAGTTCGGGTTCGGGGCTCCGGTTCAATTGTCAATTAAACGGAAGCAGCGTTTTCTCAACTCTGACTCCGCTGGTGGCTACGAGTTTTCTTGGGAAGCTTTCGATCCGTTCCGCTCTTCGCCGATCCCGCTGATGTGAGCCACTTGTGTGGCACATTTTCCCAACAGCTAACAAGGCACTTGACAAGGTCGACTGTGGCGAGGCGAGGTCTGAAGGGGGAGGGAGGAGTCACCCCCAAAGCAGGAGCGGCGCTCAACTGCCGTGACCGAAAAAGGCTCAAGGAAGTATGTAATGCAGAGGTCACAGAAGAGACTAGTTGATACCCATTGCTGCATATCCTATTAGAATATGCTAAAACTAATAAAACCCTTGGAAGCTCCTTTCTTGCCAGAAACTCTCACGTACTGAGCATACCCTTGGGACCCGATTCCCGCCAATGGGTACCAACAACAAAGTCAACAAGGCAACGCCGTTCGACCTGGATGTGAAAAGCCAACGCGGGCAAATGGCATCTCAGCACTCGGCATTTGGTATTTGGATGGGACGACGTCTGCGTTTGTGGCTGCGACTGCGGCAGACACTTAACTTCAATTGAAATCAGTCAATTGGAATCAATGAGTCCATTTCGTCTGTTTCCCAACACCGTAAAATGCACGGGGCCGGGTTTTGAAACAAACGTTTTTGTTTCTCACACACACAAAGGAGCGGAGATATACACACTCTGGCTTACGTAACGGGGAAGGACGAGGATAAGTTGGAAGCCAGGATCGAGTTCATACGCCTTCTTAAGTGCTCAAGTGAGTTGGCCTGCCAAACGGGCGGAAAGCTTTCCCAGGAAATCGGGAAAAATATGTTGGAAGAGGATCTGCAGGGCAGCTGCAAGTGTCTCGGATTTAAAGTCACTTCCTTGCACATCCGCAAACATGACTCCTAATTTTTCACTTAGTCCGGGCACTCTAGGAACTTAAATGTTTGCAATTTGAATAATCCTCAGAGTCAATACTGCCCCGCAACTGTTGGCACTGTAGAGCTCCGTCCATCTGCCGGAGTCCAGACAATGGCCAATCGAAATGCGAACCTCTTGGAGGTGTAGGCTTACGGATGATCCCTTGACCTTTTCCATCCGCAGATGTCCTAGATAAACGTTGCAAGACATTGGGTAACAGGCAATAGTTGCCGTTTTTGGCATAATCCCCAGACGGTGGCAGTGGTGGGAGTGAGTTATCCTCCAAATGGAACCGGAGTACACTGGGCAAGTGATATTGTTACGGGAGCGGAGGTTAAGTAACCGACTCAATGCGGTTGCAAAAGTAGATTATCGAGCGAGCCAATTGTTGTCTAATATGGCAAATCTTCAGCGGAAAAGTAGATCATCAAGTCTCCTGACAAAGGGTGCTGGTCTTAGACATTGTTGTTCATAAGTGTATGGGGGATTATGGTACTTATTTCGTGTCTTGTGAGATTGGAGGGAATGGTAACTGAACATATGTTTCAATTAATAATAGAAGGACTCCCAATAGCCTATTACGAGAGGTTCCACTCCCCTGCCCTCGAGCCAGACTGCATCGCACGGGGGAGTTCGAATGCCATTCCAATTTCCAACACCTAAACACGATTAAAGCCTGACGGGCTTAAACACCAAGTCACGCCCTCGACCGCGACCACACCCCCTCTAGAGAGGCTCAACATCATGCCCCAAGACGCAAAATAAAGAGAAATAAAAGGAAAAACACACAAATTCCGAGATAAAACCACATAAAAAGCGGCAACCGCCGAAGCCATGAATTACAATGCTTAAAATCGCTCATTAGGAACTAAAATTTGTAAACTCCACGCGATACAGATCGCCCCCGCCCAGTGCGAAGCACTCGCCAATGGGAGACAGTCAGACATGGCTATGGCGAACAATGGGTAATGGTAAAAATAGAACCAGGCGTCGGGCGAAGAAGGAGCGTGTGGAAATAATTTGGTTACAATTAAATAACAAAAGAATTTGTTTGGCAACTCTTGTGCGCTTTTTGGCCAACAGCATATGCCCCATTATGCCGCCACCTGCAGCCCTGCCGCCCCGCCCCCCTGGCGGCATTACAAAGTACTCTACTCCCCCCGCACACGGCCATTTCCAAATCCATTGTCCAATTGTTAGGGCTCAGCTTCAGCTGCCCGCTCCAGATTAAGCTGCGACTATAATTAAGAGCGGAACGGGTCAGTCGAAAGGAGTGCCAGGAGGGGCCAGAGGCCAAGGGGAAAGGGGCAAGGGGCAGGGGGCAGGGCAACTGTTTACCATAACAATAAGGCAACTGCAGGGAAAACACCTTTGCAGGCACAGAGAGAAATATTTCTAATTTACTGCACATGCTACTACAACCTAGAGGTAAGGTGTTGAGGTCTACATAGACTTTTCTCTCAGTGTCTCCCAAAGAAAAACTTGTCGCTCACCTAGTCGGGAGTCAGGTGTTAATGTCTGTGTTTATGGCACAAAGCGAATAGAGCCGACCTTTATATATAGATGAGTATGAAGTATGAGGCATGAGGCATGGAGGTATGAGGTGTGCAATTATGGTCATTAGTCCCCCCACCAGCTGCCCCCATTCTCCGACTGACGCTCGCCGCTTTAGTTGCGGCTTGTTGTGTATCGATGTTGCATGCTATAATTTCGAAAATAATAAAATGATTTCTTCATGCCAGTCACAGTTGTGAGCTGCACACACATCATAATCCCCATCCATAGCGCCGTAATCCTCGTCGTCATCGTCATCGCCCTGCAACCCTGCTCCACCCCATCCCCGCTGGATGATCGGCGGGCCTGCCGCGGTCTCGCCTCATCCAATTATTACAGTTTAGCCATGCCACAAGTCAAACAAAAGATCCCAGGCTGTCAGAGTCCCGTCAGAGAGCCGCAACTGCTCTTGGACTTCTTTTTGGCTTTTTTTCGGTTTGGGATTTGCCTTCAAAGGCTGTCCGGCTTGGGGGTTGAGTGGGTTGCTTTCCAGGACATGAGGTGTAAGGTTTCCACCTCTATAACTCCTTACTGAGTACTCTTGAGTACTTTCTTGTAAGGCAACTTCTCGAATAAAGAAGGAAGTCCCTTTAAATATAAATTTAGAAGTTGAAGCCCCCGAGTTATAGAAGCTCCTAGTATCTCCTCCCACACCAATGGGTTAATCAGTAGACCAGAGTATTACGAAACCTCCTCCAGAAGCAAAACTGGCGCCACATCCAATCTAAATCAGAGCTAGCGCAATTCTCGCCTCCCGGAGGCAGAGCCGAAAGTTTCTTGAACTTGTGCCCCTTGGGGCACTTTGCATGTACTGTGTAGCACCGATGAGATCTGGGCAAGTTAATTGAGTCAACTGGCGGCTGTGACTTCATGCGATAGTCCAAGTCGGAGAGAATACGTCTGCATTTCGGATATAATTCGCTGGAAGCGTTTGCACAGACAATAATCCGTCGCGCAAGGCGAACAAATTGAAAGAAATGGGGAAATCGTCTGGAACGGGGGTCTGTCTCTGGGGGCCTGCTCCGCCGTGGAGGATAGAGATTTACGTGGAAAAGAGACACAAACAAATAAATTTACTTTGATTGAATAATGGCCGCATAATTGGCAACTTGAATGGAATTGAGTAGCAGGCAAAACGCAATTGCAAGCTGTAACAACAAATGCAGCCCGAAGGAAGAGGAGCCTGGGTGAAATACGAGTACTAACTAAGCGAATTGGATAATCTCATTCCTATTCTCATTCCGGCTCCCCAACTCGACTCGGAATTTGTTGACTCAACAACAGAATTCAGCAGGCAGCGGGCCTTGTCTAAGATTTCGCCTAAATTGAAATGTGCAACTGAGAAATGTCAGCCGGCAATTGTCAGCTAGATGGATGCGAATATCGCGCATTCGCCCCGTGAGGCGCAGTTGCAGGCTGCAGTTTATTAACCCCTTGGAGCTGGCCCGATGAATCACCCGCCAAGTCATAATGGCAGTGAGCAAGTGAGTCGGCCCGAAAGATCTGCCTCTAGAGGCGGCCAAGGTGCTCCCGTAATAGACTAAGAAAAATGACTCGTTATTAGGCCTTAGAGCCAGTCAGAACTTTATTTTAATTGTCTAATAAATGGAAAGGCCTTCCAAGGCCCCACAGCTACTACACCAAGAGACATAGCTCCCCAATTTGCTTCAGAGTGGGAGGGAGGGTATGTCCCTCGACTGGATGTTGGCGTGTGTGGGACATGCGCTAAACTTTTATTTGATTTGACACTTGGCAGTGGCTTTTGGCGCTATCTAGAAACGCCGATGCCATAGCCCGCCTTTTATAGTTGTGTGTCGGACGTGTTGTGTGCCGGTTATTAAGGACTTCCTGTCCGGTCGATTGTCGACAAGTTTGTCGCGACAACAGATCCATTTAGCGGCCACTTAGATACCCACTCCCGAAGCTCCCCGCGGCCATAATTAATTTTTCAGAGACTCAGAATTATTGTTTTTTTTGCCATTTTTATTTCAATAGAATTTTAATTGGTTTTCTGTCGTCGCCCTCCGTGTCTATGCTATAATATATATAAATTAAATAGTGCTTAGTTCTTTGCCTGTAGCGCTTAAGTATCGTTTATCGCTATAGTATTATTTTTAGATACAAACATCCATGCGTCGTAGATATGTGACAACAACAGCTCTGAAACACCAGTTGGTCAGAGGCCTTTGCAGAGCTCCTCCGAGTCATGTGGATCCATCAGGATTACCTTTAATGGCCTTAAAGGCAAGTAGATGCTCCTCTGCAAAGGCTTCTGCTACGTTCGGCTACCACCGAACCCGACCAACTGAATCATCTTCACCTCCGCAGTAGTAGTTCTATTCTATTTACAAGCGTCTAGCGCCTCAGTCGCGGCTATAACTATGTACAGTGCACACTTGCTACAAGCTACAGGGTCCACCCTGGCCCAGCCCCAGTCGAGATCTGGCGGCCGGGGGGGCTTCAGCTGTTGCGGGACACAACTGTGACGGGTTTGATGAGGGCCTGGGGCGAGGGACCTGGCGAGTCCGCTCCGTTGCCGCCTCCGCCCCCGTGGAGGTGGCCGGGCGAGGTGGGCGGCTGGCCCAGGTGGGTGGCGGCGAGGTGAGGCGGTGCAGGAAGGGGCGGCTGGTGAGGCGCTCCCGAAGAAGCCGCCACCACCGACAGTTGCCGCTGGTGGGCCGCCAGAGCCGCGGCGGCCGCGTGCTGGTGCAGGAGCTGCTGGTACTGCAGGCGCTGGTAGAGCTCGCTCGTGGGCGGGGCCACGAAGGGCGGAGGTCCTGGTGGGCCCTGGGGCGGCGGCGGAGGCAGGCCGGGCAGTCCTGGGTGTCCAGGGCCGCTCTTGGGGGCGAAGGGGTTGTAACGCTGGTACATGCTGGCGAGCAGGCTGGGCGCCGTCGGAGGATAGGTCAGGAACTGGCCGAACTGCGGATAGGCCGCCAGGCCCGGGAACATGGGCCCTATCAGGGAGCGCTTGAAGGCCGCCAGCCGCGACCTGGAGGCGGCTGTGGTCCTTCTCCTCAGCTTGCCGGTGGAGCCTCCGATGAAGACGTCCTCCGCCGAGGGGTCCAGCATCCAGTAGTTGCCCTTGCCCGGGTCGTCGTAGTGGCGCGGAACTTTTACGAAGCACTTGTTCAGGCTGAGGTTGTGCCGGATGGAGTTCTGCCAGCCCTGCTTGTTGTCCCGGTAGTATGGGTGATTCGTCATGATGTACTCGTAGATGCCGTTCAGGGTCAGGCGCTTCTCCGCGCTCTGCCGGATGGCCATCATGATCAGGGCGTTGTAGCTGTACGGCGGCTTCTCGTTGCCCTTCTTGTCCTTTATGGGCTTCCCGTCGCTGGACTTGTTCTCCGCATCTCCGTCGGTGGTCTCTCCGTCCCCGTCTCCGTCCGCATCCCCATCGCACTCTATGTCCTCCTCGACGTCCTCCTCATCCACTTCCTCGGCATCACTCTCGTTGGGATTGACGGCGGGCGCTGGGGACATCGAAGTGACGTCCAGGTCCGATTCCGGGTCGCTTTCCGCTTCCTGGTCCTCGCTGCCCCATGGGGGCGTAATGGGGTTGTTGTTGTTGTTGTTGATGCTGTGACTGGGTGGGAATTTGGCGGGGGTGTTCCGCTCCTCGTCCTCACCCTCGTCCCTGTGCTCCAGGGTCTCCGGCAGGATGGCGTTTATGGAGAAGCTGGATTTGAGGTGCGGCGTCCTGGCCATTTTCATTAGGTTGGTGAGGTTGAGGCCGATCGGGTGGCTGGCGGGAGGCTGGTGGGCGACGGGTGGCAGTGCCAAGGACAGTGGGTGGTGGTGGTGGTGGAGGCCGTGGGCGGCACTGTGGGCACTGATCTCGCTGGGCGGCAGACCGTCGACGATCTTCACCATATTGGCCAGGATTGCAGGCTTAACAGCTCCACATTGCCGTCGTATTTATGGGAATCTCTTAGTTATCTCTGATTTTTAATCAGTTTATTGTTGTTTTTTATAGTTTAAATAAATTTAGGAAGAGTAGCCACCATTATTCACGTTTCCCGCTTAATATTTGCTTTAAAACTTGGCAGCTGACTGTTCCAATTCACTTTTCGGTTCAAATTGGCCAAGTGGCTCCTGGCTGCCGCTCTGATTTACCGACGCGAAGCACTGCCCTCAGTTCACGATCTCCGATTCGAAAATCTCGGGTCTGATCTCTCACGTCCGCTGCTCTGAAGTCTCCGCTGTAGACTAAAAACGAGAATTCCCAGTAATTCCGTGCAGCAGTACGCAGGCCGGTTTCCCGTCAGAGGTGATGGCCGGGTCACGGGGGTGGCTCTCGGCTCTCGACCAATCGCCGCTGTGGAACCCATCGCCGCCTCTCTCGCTCCGGCTCACTACCGGTCGGGTCGGGTCTCTTTCCCTCCTAACCTAGTGGCTGCCCAGATATATTTTTCCCATTCGACGGTAATTGCCGTTGACACGAAACACGAAAAACGCCGACGCCGCACACAAATGTACGAAAACACACACGATCGAGTGCGCTCCCCGCTCACATACTCCCAGGACATGCGGAGATACATATACCTCGGAGTACACCCCATATGCCGTGTTCTGGGTCACCCTTTCCGCCTCGTCGTGGGTTGCATTTTGATACGCTAGGTATTCCGGCCGTGGACTTATTATTGTTTTTTGTGCGCCTTGCTCTTTTATGCGATAAATGCCAGCTGCCAGCTCCGGCCGGTTGTTGGTGTTAATGTATTTCTTGTTGTTACACACAGTTGCCATTATTAATTGTATCCCGGGCCGATTCTGATTCTGATTACGACTCTGTTTCCGCCGTCGAAATGGGTGTTGTTGTCCCAGGCGCTGTTTGGCCCGTTTATTTCTCGGCGAGTTTGGAAACTCAAAGGGGGTTGCGATGATAGATATGGCTTTCAGACTACACATGGGCTTAGATATGGCTAGAGATCTATGACATAAGCGGGATTAATTGGGAAACAAATCAGGATGGCAGGATTCTTCATACTATACCCCTGTATATTATTATTCCTCAGACAATAAATACTTTCATACAAGTTTCTGTTCTAGGATAAAAGGATTTAAGCAATCTTAGGCTGACAGACCAAAAAAATAGTCATACTCTGTTTGGGTTAAAATTGGGTCGCTCCACTAAGTGACACTATTAATAGTGGCAGTTCAAAGGAACACTTCCAAGCAAATCAAATACTATCGGACAATTAAATGTAATTTGGTGCAATCAATTCCCCGAAAGAATTCCCCAGAACAACTGCAAAATGGACAGAGCAGCTGTCGGCATTCGCATGAGCCACAAACACACGCCACAAGCTGCAACAACCCAAAGATACATGTACTGTTAGGAGGCCACTCCCCAGGCAAGTCGAAATCATTGCTGTAATCATAATAATTGTTTTCACAAATTGGGGGCGTGCACCCGACGACCGATTGGATCCCACATGCGAGGGTGTGGGGAATCTCTACACGGGAAGGAGGAGGGCCAGGTGAGGGAAACATGTTTTACCTGAGCAGAAGCCATACAAAAAACGGAGGAAAAATTCGGAGCCGAGGCCCAGACGAAGACGCCATGTTTGAGGCGATGGCCTACGAAGTGCGGTTGCATCGGTATGTGTGGTGGGGTCTGGTTCTGGTGTTGGCACTCGTGTGTGTCCACGGGGTCTCCACGCAGGCGGACGGGAGTGTGAGTGCGACCGCAACTTATTGGACGCCCCAGTGGAGACATGCGCTCTGCGGCTCTCTGAGCGGTGGAGAACTCTCCCCAAGCGGGAGCTATAAAATGGCGCCAGCACTGTAATTACTGCCCCCACATTCTCAATTGATTTTATTTTTAAGCTCCGTTGTTTGTCCAGTGTTTCAATTAATTATTCATCAGCGTATTTTGTATGTTGGGTAATTGTTTTGGTTGCTTTGCAAACGGCTGTGGGGCGGGGAGACGTCAGAGCTAAATGGATGGGCAGCCTAATAATAGGGGATAGCACCAGGACCAGGACATAACAAAATGGTAATTGTGGGTTCTCTAAAAGACTGTATGATTTTTTTAAAATTTATAATAGAGATGTCCGGAACGGAGGACTCTTCAATATTTTATAAATTATGTTATTAAATGGGGATGTTCGAGGAGTTCCGTGAAATTACTATGAATAGTATGATCCTGAGGGGTGGTTATACATTCATTTGAGTGACGTATGACTAAAAATTAAAAAAGAAATACTATCTAGAACTATAATAAGGAGTATATGGTAAACCACACTATAATTAAAACTGTACTAATGGACTTATCGCTTCTACCATTCTAGGATGTGGGTGGCATAGTTGCTACCGACTATGGGACTTCCCTAAAACTGTTTAAAGATCAATCAATCATCTTGAAGTTGATTACCGAAAATAAACACCAGATTGTGTACCCAGCTCTGATTCATCTCGCCGATTCGCCGCTTTGGATTTCAGAAGCTGATCCCGGCACTACTCTTCCCGAATATTCAAAACAAACAAACTGCTCAGGAGCCCGGAAACTACGGGCCGTAATTACCCCGGACAAATAAAAACCCACACAAAAACCAAGGATATTGAAAAAAAAAACCAACTTGTCATTGATTAAATCGCCGACGAGACGACACATTTCGGGACAATCGAACGGCGAAAGGAGCGAAAGGATTTGTATGTTTCGGGGATTAATACGGATACGGATATGATCCGCGCGATCCAAGGGGCGAGAGCACTTTACTAATCAGCCAGATTTATAGCTGGCATTAGTTTTGTTGCAGCCCGGATAGCCGGACTCTGATATTTGCCCGGAAAACAGAAAATAGATCTGCGAGGCAGCCTAACCCTTTCGGGAGGGAAAGGACATTCGGGAGTGCTCAACCCGTTCGGCCGTAAAGTTGCCACGCCCCGTCCACGTCCACATCTACGTCCTTCCGGGTATATGCCTTATTTTGATAAACTCAATGGCAGTTTAACCGCAGGATTAGCTTGTTTGTCCAACGGATCAGCGCGGGCCATGCAAACAAGGCTCTTGATCCGGCTACCTGACCTCTGAGTGGGTGCAAGGATCGAGAGGATCCGAAGGGGTTAAGAGTCCTGTATCGCAGGCTCGGTCGCTTCCGTTGTTTATATGGTCTGTTTACATGGCCGCAGTAGTCGGCAGTGGGAATCCACGCAGGTCCTACCTACCACACCTTCGCCGGCTACCGTTTCGAAAGAGTTAAGCAAGGATTAAATCGATCCTGGCTCGGAACGGACTAAGCTTAGCGCGTATTAATCTCATTTCGTGGACCTCAAGCTGTGCTCTCCGGCTAGGCCTGGCTCCTGTTTTGGTCCTGGCTCTGTTCCCGGTTCTTCCCGGTGTCCCAGCTCCTCCTCCTTCTCCCTGCTCCTAATCGCCGTCGCTTAGCCACGCAAATATTTTCAATTTCGGGATTTTGCTCGATTAAAGGGCAGACCTAAAGGGTTAAACCTTCCGCTCAAGCACTCTGCTTCTGACATCTGATTTTGTTTTCGAGCCAAATAACCAGTTTACAAAATATGTTGCATGCACTGGAAACTTTCAGGATCTCTTCTAAATAAAGGGTACTTTAGATTTTCAAAATTTTCATAATTAAAGTTTATAATAAAATGTATTATATAACATGCTTTTCGATTATCAGCAATTATATTTCGGGTGTTTCTGATTCACAAACACACATATTTTTTCGGGCCTTGCCAGGACTTTCCTCTCGTTTTTCGCTCTGCCGCCCTTTGAACGGAGTATGGGCTGCTCGGGGGCGGGGGCCCTGACAAATTGGCCAAATTTTGATAAAATCACGTCCACGGCCCTTTGGACAGTTCCAGATTCGGACCCACTTGCTTCTTTTGTTGTTGTTGCTGTTATCGTTGCGCTTCGTTTTGCAAATAAACAGCCAAATGAGTGTCCTAGAGGTTGGCTCGAGTGCAGCGAAGGGTGAAAACAGAGGGTGGTGTGTGGGTGGTGTGGCCCCTTTGCAGAGAATCGAGGGCATATGGTCAGAAAACTCAGAAGGGCGATGAGTCGTTAACAGGGATTTGGGAAATCTTTTAGAAAGATAATCTATGTATGTTCGCTTTTTTATTGAAAATAATATCAATTACTTGAAAAACAATCATCCATCTTAGAACAAATATTTTGGTATGCTTTCAAATTTATTTTCAAAAAAAAAATGTAAAAGGGTAACCCCATTTCGACCCAAAAATAATCTATTATTCATGACCGTACAAGGCACGAAGCGGAAAGCTCAACCCTTAAGCAGGCCACCCCCTCCCAGGGAGCTGAGCAACACTTGATAATTGTTGACAATGTGTTATAAACTGATTTACAGGCATTTAACGAAATAAAAAAGAAACTGCCAAAACTCACGCAGCGCCAACACCAACACCACACAAAGCAGCATTAACAACCCACAACGCTGACAAAGTCGCACCAACGGCAGTGGCAGCGGCAACACGACACTCGTCAGCAACATCGTTAAGGGCAACACCAGCAGCAGCCACATCAGCAGCCAGGCACTGAGAGAAATGGTGAGGTCTAAGCGTTACAGTGGAGTCTGTTCGCACTCCACACTAAGCCACTTTCTCCCAGTGCAGCACCATCACGGTGGCAGCAGCAACCGCTTAGATGTCATCGTTAGTGTTGCCCCGAACTGGTCGGAGGAGGGGGTGGCCAGTGGCAGAGATGGCTGGGTGGGGGAGTGCGAGAGGGTGGGGCGGAGGAAAAGTCGCGTGTGCCACGCGAGGGTGGCAAATAGAGCCGGAGCTGCAACGTGGTCCGCTGCTATGTGGCATGGTGCGATGTGGCATGCTCTCTGATGTGTGTTAATGAACTGAGCAACAATTAACGACAGTCAACAAGCGACCACAAAACAAATAACGGATGGAAGTGCTAGATAGCCGACGGACGACATACCCTTACAGATTGGGAAGAGGGATAGCCCGGCTATCTACTAGTGACCAGAGAACTGACTTCAGTAATGAAACTTGGTTAAGTAGATATTATTATTTCCAAACTACTGACAAGTTGGAAGTACCCTTCCAAAGAGCAATCAAACTTGGAGGCCACGCGTAAGACTAGAACCTCTAACCCAAAAACTTGCGGGTACTCTTGCGGATTTATTGCCGCTAAGGATCGGTCAGGGCCGCTTGGAATATGCTGGTGCATCGGTCAGTTCACAAAAGATTGGGTTAGAGTGGTCGGAGCGATCGACTTCTGGTCCGGGAACTGGCAACCGGAGACCGGAGAGCCCTGCTCTGATCTAAATCAATTTAATTGAGGTCCGAGCTGTGGCCCTTGGCCCGGCTTAATTTGTTGATTGTGCGATGAGTTGTGTGCGCCGGGCTGTGTTTTCTGTTTGCCCATTGAAGCCATTAGCATTACGTGTATCAGTGTGAAATCTGAGGCAGAACGGGTGAGAGATTCTGTCGAGAAGACTACTGAGAAGACGGCAATTAGGTGGCGTTTGGCTTTTGGGGAGAACTCTACATTTATTCTTAGAAATATAGATGACTAGACTGCATTAGAAAAGACTTTGTTTATAGACAAGCTCCTCCATCAATAAAATAACTAACTGCAGTAACTCACCCTACCCACCTCAGGAGCCCCCCAGGGTGTGGGGTCACTTCCGCTCCCACTTGAAAGACCCTTCCAAGACATCTGCCATCAATGCCATTCCGCTGCTCAAGTGCAAAATTGAAAAGTTCAGATGCCAACTTGTCATGCAAGCTGTCTTCCGCGAATGGATTGGACATCCGTATCCCCAGAATCGGCGAGTTAACCCCAACCCGGGCTGAACTCACTTCCGTTCGAACCTCAACTGGTCGGGTCGAGTGAGCAAGAGCTCAAGTGCAGCTCGTAATTACTCATTCATAATTTCAGTTTAATTGCGAGTATGTTTCTTACAATTCCTCAATTGAACTACGCATCGTACTAGGCCCATTCATGCATTCATTTATTTATTGGATCTCGGCGGGGAGGAAGCTGGAGGACTACTGGGCAGCGAGGTCTGGCGGCGTAAATTAACTTAATTGAAATTCGGGTCAACAGAGAGGCCAAGATAATGAAAGAAACTAATTAAGGAGGGCCTCCACGCCACTGCCCACATGTGTGTGGACGTGGTGTATTGTTACTTTGCGCATTTGTCGCTTAAATATTTTCAAATATTTTCCCATTTTGTGCGGCCTGTGTTTGGGTTGCCATTATTTGATTATTGCTCGGCCCGTGGGTTAACAATTATTTTATTAATAAACATTTGAATGCGCTGCCCTCATCTGAACCCATCAGAGTGGCCACTCCGGCCACATCAGTTTCAATTAAAAACACATTTTGTGGTCACTGTGGGTTCTGCTCTGGGAGGGTGGGGTGGTGGCTGCCACTGCGTTTGATTCGCATTATTCCTAGGTGACACACCCGATACTTGCGGGGCTTCCACGTACGTAGCTCTCTCAGCTCATGGGAAACAGCTCTGATGCGCCCAAACTGGATTATAAATCAATAAAGTGTGTGCTTGGCAACTTGGCAGCCAGAGTGACTTACTTAGTGTCAACTAACTGGGCTAGGCTGCTCCCCGACACTCCTACCTACTCGTTCTCAACGCATATTTAAAAGAAATCTAGTAGCCCAGTGGTAGCATTCCAGTGTTGTCCATTTTCGGGATTACAAACACTGAAAGGACGAGAAGAAAAAAACAGAGTTCTCCTTAAGCCTTTGCCCAAATAATGGCGGCAGGAAACTAGCCGATTATATGTATAAAATATTTATGAAATAGACCCTGGTAGAGGCTAAGCCGATGGGTTTGAACCATTAGAGCGGAGAAGGAGCACCCAGGAGCAGTCTAAATGCACTGAAAGTGTAACAAACGGCACACGCACAACGCAGGAGGAGATCTCGGCCGGGATTCGAGGATCCTGCCAGTCCAGCAAACACACGCTGGGTAATCAGGTCTCGGCATCTGCTCAGAGCCCGTCTCCTGCGCATTCAAGACCCACAAGGTTGCTCTTTCGACCCCGTAATCCCTGCACTTAACCCGGGTAATAAGATAAGTAGCCAGATCCGAGGATCGCCTAGCTGCTGCTTGTTATCTTTATAAATTGCACGTCGAGTACTTAAGCCAATAGAAGGAAGGAAACTGGTTAAGACCGCATTCCCATCCGCAATTCCTTTTGCTTGAGCGCGTGCTACTCTACTCTACTACTCCTGTTTCCATTTCCATTCCCATTCCCAACACAATGCCATCCTGATTTAACAATTCTATTCTAAAGTGATACAGTTATAGAAATCCCGAAGACCTCCGGACTGATTTAGCGACTTAGAGCTCAGGGAGCCCTAGTCCCCGGGCTTAGGTAAGTGGATTTCTGAATTCAATCCGAATCCAGGGCACTGCAATGTGTTAAGTATATAATGCGCTCATCCGATCTATTTCAATAACAAACCAAAACCGAGCTTAAGCTGGGCAGTCCAATAAAACAATGCCACCATCCAAATTGTTTCATTCGCCTGATCTGCGGATTGTGCGGCAGAGTCTCGGGTGCCCCTTCCACTCGCCCGAGATCCAGATCGGGTGCAGTATGCAAAATATTTGAAGCGAAGGCTTAGGGCGTGTGGGCCGAAAAGCGATTTAACTCTTGCGCTGGCCTAAGCCGAGCATAAGCCCCAAATATGTACATACAGGATGTCTGAGATGCAGGAGCTTGTTATCTTTCGAAAGTATGTCCTATATGAAATGGGCAATGATATTTTATAAACAAGGCACCTTTATGTGGGTTTAGGCATCAAACATATCGCATATTTTTGTAGAAAAGATTAAGGTTCATGTCTCTTTTTCGAATGAAAGTATCTCTGTCCAAGACAACCAAGTTCCAGTGGACATATGCACGGCCTGCAGCCTCAGGTTGCATCCAAAGCCGACTCCATAATGTATTGCACCACTTTCCGGGCCACTAACCACACAACTCATCGCACAACCCGTTTCCAAGCTGACACCTTATAAAACTGCCAGCTAATCGTTTCAATAACATGATTTACCAACACACACAATAATTTACAATTATTAGAAACGGAGAAAAATGGGCGCACAAAATATGATAATTGCTACCGATCGGATCGGTCTCCTCCCGGCCCAGTCAAAAGAGATAGCACGGACGGAGTGGGGAGATTAATCTAGCAACGATGATATTAATTATCATTCCGTTTACAAATCGCTTTGGGAGAAGTGAAAAGGGCAGACAATGGGCCCCGGGAAGAGGACGGCTATGACTATTTACGACTTGGTCGAGGCGAGGCTTGTTATTAGAATTTTCCGGGACTGATACTGGGACCGGGGTGCGGGGATAAACTTGTTGATGCTGATGATGCTCCCTTTTTCTCACATCTTTACTCCGACGCGCACTTAAGCTGCCACATTGAGGCACACAGACGCACTGCGTCCATACAAACACATGTCAAGTGATCAAAGACTGGAAGGCCGCCGCCCGGCAAGTGAAATTCGGAAAATGAAGATATCCAGCGAGAACTCGTTTGGGAAATTTTAGAAACAACGCCCCAGTCGGTGCGGTGCCTTTTTTCCTATTTTTTCGACAATTTTCTTAAGGTTCTCATCTTTCAAGCCAAAGATGCCAGACAGTTACACTGAGAGAAAAGTTAAGTACTTACTAAATGGACCATGTTCTTAAACCTAATAATAATCAAATCTTGTTTAATTTTTCATTTATTTAATACAAATATTACTATTAAATGAACTCCAAAGTGGGTGGATCACTTCTCCAAGTGTAGCGCACATATTAGTTGAAAAATTGTATAACAAAAGTTAAGAAAAATTGCCTGCGACGGGGCTCCGAGGAGAAGTGTGCTCTCGAGGAAGGGCCAGACAATGGCCTGGCTGGGGGCAAGGGGTAGTGCGACCCAGCTACGGGTCCCTGGGATATCATATCGGGTTCGGATCGTACCTGCGGTGCCCGGCCATCTCGCACAGCTGGAGTTGTCACTGGGCATGTAAAGAGCCAACAAAAACGACTAAATCGGAGCTGCAACAACGGCAGCCCGGTCAATGGGTGATGGCTCATTTTGGACCTCGTTCTCTGTGCCTCATTTTTCGGGAATCGGTTTCATGTTTGCCGCCCGGCTAGCAAACAACTAATTAAGTCATCAGGATGAAAGCCAGTCGACGAAGGAAGCTGGGCAAATATTTACGGGATGTGACTTGGAAAGTGGACAGCATCTGCTGGAGGCAACAAAAAACAGAAAGGTTTTTAAAGAAAACCAAATTCGACTGTCAAATAGAGTTAAGAATAGGAAGAATAGATTAATTCTTTTTGAAAACTACTATTAGCAGCGTATAATTATTCCCAAAGTCGGAATTATATTTCAGATTCAGATATTTTGATGACTTTACCAAGAAATAATTTCAATCTCTTGAAAGATCCTGAAAATTAAAAATTAATAAAGACAGTTTAAGATTTTTGTTTTATAAATGTTTGTTTATTGAATTGTTTTTAGTTTTTAATACAATAGAATATTTGCAGCCAAACTACAAGGGCTCTCTTCGTCAAGAACTGGCCAGCTTCTGGAGCTGGCATTCCGAGTGCCTCCTTGAGTCTGGTAGCGACTTTCCAAGTCGATTCTGGGGCCGTCAGGGCCGTCATTATAGAAAGTGTCCAAAGGAAATTGCTAAATGGCAGCATTTAGACGTCAAGGGTTCCGAGGGGATTTGGTGCCAGAGGAGAAGCTCCTGGTTCTCCTCCCCAATCCCCGGCTTCGTCCCTGGGTGTGTGGTGATCCAAAGCGCTGGGCTTGGTTTTTTGTCGTCCGGAGCAGAGGGTCTAGCTGCTGGGGAACTTTCCAAAGAACTGCATGCGCTGGAACAGCTCGGCGTTGAGGTGCGGCGGGTAGCCCTGCATCTGGGCGGGGTGTGGGGCGGAGACCGGGCCGGACTGGGGATGGGCTGGCGGGGCGGCCTGGTACTGCATCTGCTGGTAGCCGGCGGCGGCAGCAGCGGCGGCTTGGTAGGCGGCAGGATTCATGCGCTGGTACAGGGCGGCAGCAGCAGCGGCGGCGGCGGCTGCGGCTCCAGCGAAAGGCACACCGGGATACCCGTAGCCCGGGGCTGGAGCACCGTAGGGGGAGCCTCCGGCCATCATGGGCGAGAAGATGGCCTGGCGGTAGGCGGCCAGGCGGGTGCGGCTGGCACCAGGGTTCTTGCGCCTCAGCTTGCCGGTCGTCTCACCGATGAAGACCTCCTCGGCAGAGGGGTCCAGGATCCAGTAGTTGCCCTTGCCGGGATCGTCGTAGCTGCGCGGGATCTTGGTGAAGCACTTGTTGAGGCTGAGGTTGTGGCGGATGGAGTTCTGCCAGCCGCGCTTGTTGGCCTTGAAGTAGGGGAAGCGGTTGATCAGGTACTGGTAGATGCCGTTCAGGGTCAGGCGCTGCTCGGGGCTGTCCTGGATGGCCATCATGATGAGGGCGTTGTAGCTGTAGGGCGGCTTCTTGTTGTCGGCGCCGGAGCTGACCTTCTGCTTCTTGCTGGGGTTGCCCTCGCCCTCCTCGCAGTCCTGCTCGTCCTCCAGCAGCTGGTCCTCCAGCTCGTCGTCGAACTCCACGTCGAGCTTGTCGTTGTTCTGGGAGGAGAGGCTCTCGGCGGCGCTGCTCATCGGCGTGCTGGTGCGGCTGGGGGAGTCGAAGTCCTCGGAGGCGGACAGCTCGCCGTCCGAGTTGGAGTACGGGTGGACGTACTGGTGATGGGGCATCTGGTGGAGGTGGTGGTGCTGCTGCAGGGGCTCTGTCTTGATGACGGTGGCGCTGCTGCTGCTGTTGGTGTTGCTGGGTTTCTTGGCCAGAATGGCGTCGATGGAGAAGTTGCTCTTGAATTCCATTTTCACACTTTTCACCATTGTCTTGGATATGAGTCTTTGGTATGTAGGTTTGTTCACACACGACTGGGATCGCTTGCGATGTTGTAGCTTGAGATGTTCGGGTTGAACTGATTCTCTACAGCCCCGGCCCGGGCTACTTATAGTCCACCCCGGCCGCTCGCCCGAAGTCTACACAAGAGCTCTCCCGGGGCGAGCGAGACAGGTAGATGGCGGTCGGCTGCGCAAGAGCAGGAGAGGTAGGTAGCAGAACCGTCTCTCCGGGAGAGGACCAGGCTCCGCCCTCCATTTTGTGACCATTTTGTTCCACTCGCCTTCCACAGACCCATGGCAGGCCATGGAGGCATGGAAGCGGACTTTGTTTGGGAACTTGTGGATGTTTATTTGCAGTCTTTTGCTGCTCCGGCGTCAAAATATCCATTACACCCAATCCAAACAGGGTCGGTCTTTGGGGTTGCT
This sequence comes from Drosophila monieri, assembly GCA_035047585.1. Classification (NCBI taxonomy): domain Eukaryota; kingdom Metazoa; phylum Arthropoda; class Insecta; order Diptera; family Drosophilidae; genus Drosophila; species Drosophila monieri. The sequence continues at coordinate 1,926,721 of JAWNPJ010000079.1, read as the reverse complement.
CGCCCGGCTCTCTTCCGCTCGCTGTTTTGACTATTAATTGCACTAACAAGCGGCAATAAAAACAAAAACAGAGGTCCGCCGGGCTGCGATTTAATCAGGATGCTTATGGCTTTATAATGACTCGAGGAGCTGAGCAGTAACTAGGTCTCTTCTAGATTGATTTTGAGGACTAATCGGAACATAGAGAGGGTTTTTGGGAGGTCGACTTTCCCCAGACTAATTAAAATCAATATAGTATCAAATACTTTCTAATATCATGCTATCCAAGTATAGAAATATTTGTACATCCTTTGTTCTAGAATATATCATATCACACCATCCATTCGCAGAATCAGCCATCTCAATAGCACACCGAAGGACTCTCGAGCTGCTCCTAATCCCGCCCAAACTAGTTCAAGGTACTGCTGCCTCGGCCGGGGATTACTTTGCGTAGATCCCTGCCTGGGCTTACGGCACGATTTTCCACAGCTCAATGGAGCTCAGCTCAATCGGCGAGGCTCAGGTAATCCGAAGGGGTTAACCCTTCCGCAGCGGGATTTGTTCTAGTTTCGCGACAGATTTTCGAATTAGTTCTGGGCTGGCTTCGGCGAAATCAATGTGGATCTCGGCCAATCCCCGCGAGATTAATGGGCTGGAAAATATCCAGGCCTAGTGTTTGGAACTTTAAAAGTTGGTTTTTCGAAAGTTAAGTTCTGTTTTGGTGATTTGTTCGGAGGTTAGGGGAGTGTAGAGGAGGACTATACTTTAGTCCCGACGACACATGCACCTCACATGTCCTTTGAGATCAAAGGAAGCCTACTATAGCGGCTACTGACTTTGGATCACAATCGGACCGAGACTGGACTACAATAACAAGGAAGTACAAGTGGTTTTGTTTCTACATGTTTTATGTTTTATGGCATGTTTTGTTAGAACAATTGAACCAACATACAGAACGGGCAGCCCAAGTACGTAAATTGGGCGAAAGTCAAGTGGAGACAATGAAGACGTCAGCGCTGTGGGTTATTACAGATGGATTGTTGGCCCGGCTGGAATGGGGCCGCATGCCTGTCGGCGGCACTCCTCGTTTGATATCTTAGACAACTTGACAAAACAATCAAAGCAGCAACAACACATGTTCCAAATGACTGTCTATTAATTTGCTGCTGTCCCCGTCCCCGTCCCCGTCCCGTTCCCGCTGGCCAGCTCCCTTTTCTCCTACATTATTTTTTGTCCAAATACAAGAAAAAAGTGAACAAAACAATGGTGGCTGAGCAGAAAAAGTAGGCAGCGCACTTTGACGCAGTAGTCCAATTGCCGATGATAATGATGCACTCAGGAAAGGCGGAAAAGTTGAAAGTGCCAGAGAAGGATGGCCCGAACCAGAAGAGAAAGAGACGGCCGACCGGGGCAGAGACAGCGGGAAAAAGTAGGCGTTCAACCATTGTTGAGGCGGCAGGTTCAGTTACTATTCTTTTTTCTGCCAAGGGATAAATGAAGATTTGAACGCCTCGATTCTTCTTGCGGCTTCCCTTCTCCGGGCCACTAATTGAGTTGGATGTTTGGGCACTTTTTGCAACTCGAAGAGCAGAGGAGAGATGAAAGCGGCCCGCCGACCCGGTGGCTTAACTTTAACCCTGACTTTTCCCTGGTGAATGCATAATTTTGACAGCCGCGACAAAACTAATTGATTTCAGCAGTCCCTAAGCAGTCCAGGACCCACAGGTCCTGGACACACACATTGCGGATATGTGGGATCTTTCCCGATACTAATCAGATGATCAGGGCACAGTTTTCGGTTTCTTGTTGGTTTTGGGTTTGCAAGGATATTAAGGGAAACAACACTCGAACTCATTCGAATAAAATTTGCAAGCCATTTTTTTCTAACAAGACTGATGTTTCTTGTAAAAAACGGTGTGTTATCATATAACACCTACCTACGTCTATATCTGTGCCAATTCTCATCCGATCCATGAGCGGAATATCTTAAACGACTTCTAGATCGATTCCCCACCAATCTGCATCAAAACCCTGAAGCAAAAATATTTAAAGATTTTTTCTTAACTTTTCTGGGGAGACTCCCTTCAATGAATGGGGAGGACCCACATGGCCCACTGCGATGTCTATATCTCTGCCAATTTTCATCCGATTCTTGAGCGGAATACCTTAAACGATTTGTGAATCGATTCTTTATCCATCTGCATCGAAACTCCAAACCAAAAATTTTTTCAAATTTTTTGTTAATTTTTATGGGGATTTATCCTTTCAAAATTGGAAAAAGTGTGGGGAGAGCCCATATGGTCCACTGCGATGTCTATATCTCTGCCAATTCTCATCCGATCCTTGAGCGGAATTCCTTAAACGATTTCTATATCGATTCCCCACAAATCTCCATCAAAACCCCAAAGCAAAAATATTTTAAGATTTTTTCTCAATTTTTCTGGGAGCCTCCCTTCAATGTGTGGGGAGGACCCATATGGCCCACAGCGATGTCTATATCTCTGCCAATTTTCATCCGATTCTTGAGCGGAATACCTTAAACGATTAGTGAATCGAATCATTATCCATCTGCATCAAAACCCCAAAGCAAAAATATTTATTAATTTCTTGTTAATTTTTCTGGGGAGACTCCTTTGAAAACCGGAAACAGTGTGGGGAGAGCCCATATGGCCCACTGCGATGTCTATATCTCTGCCAATTCTCATCTGATCCATGAGCTGAATATCTTAAACGATTTCTAGATTGATTCCCCACCAATCCGCATCAAAACCCCACAGCACAAATATTTTAAGATTTTTTGTTCCTTTTATGGGGAGACTCCTTTGAAAACCGGAAAAAGTGTGGGGAGAGCCCACATGGCCCACTCCGATGTCTCTATCTCTGCCATTTCTCATCCGATCCTTGAGCGGAATATCTTAAACGATTTCTAGATTGTTTCCCCACCAATCCGCATCAAAACCCTGAGGAAAAAATATTTTAAGATTTTTTCTTAATTTTTCTGTAGAGACCCGCGCGAAAACAGGGGAATGTACGGGGAGGACCTGGAGATAACTCCAGTAGAATGATTTTACAATTTTAAAAATGTAGCTCAAAGGACATTAAGTTAAGGAGATAATACTTCAAAACGAATTGAATTTGAGTCGCTCAGTGACCCTGTGATCCTGGGACAGATACCTTGGGCGAAAATTTGGCATTCAACAGACCGTGCGCATGTGGTCGCTGATTGGGTGATCAGGACCCGATCAGGACCGCACCGTGGCCTCCTAGAAGGACTCCACGCTGGCTGACATTATGGTTTCATTGCCAAAACCACACTTAGGCGTTTCCTTGGCGAGCTTCACGCTTCGAGTCAGCGCTACGCCTGCCTCATTAGCTGACAAAAACTGAGGAGATCCGTACTATAGAATAGGATACTATTCAAAATGCTGGGCGAATTCCAAGTAGACACCGTGGCCACAGACAATGTGCATGTAATTTTCAATTAACGCCACAAGATTTCCCACCTCCAGGACTCCTCCCCCAGGGCTTTAGAACTTTCGCCCGGTTTCGTTCCACCGTGGGTGAGCATTGAGTCTCATAATTGATCGTAATGTGCGATGTTTCTCTGAGGTCCCTGCTGGCTGTCAACAGGGCTCAAAAGGCAGGACGTGCAGGCAGGACTCGGCGATTGTCACATGGCCAGGACACATCAGCGGGACATCTGCATAGACAGAGTGCATTTGTCGCGCTCAGCGAGTCCTTCGACCTCTTGCTCATTCTCTCGCTCTCGACAGGATGCGGGCCCAAAGGGCCTCTGGCTCGGCTCGGCTCGATTTTATGGCCGAAACAATGGCTATGATCGATCTCGTTGCCTGGTCAAAAAATCAACTATTTTTTATGCATCCCGAATCGCTGAAAAGTGTCACTAATCAGGACCCTTTCTTCTGGGTATTTGGCCTTAATTCTCCCGGTTATTGATAAGTCTGGTGTCAATCCCAGATTTTGAATGAATCCCGCTCCTTGGCTTAGGTACAGAACCGGACTTAATTTTATACTGCCTTTATGATCGGATTTCGCATTGGTTGCTCTAAGTCCAGGCTACAGGTAGTCGCCGACAGGTAGGACTTTACCAAAAAAAATCACCCGATTAATGAGGAGCAATATTATTTATAGCATTATAAGAAGTATCCTTGCAGGTATATAAGTGCTTACAACATTATTATATTATGAATTTAAAAATAGACAAAAAATGGATAACAATGTAGGAGAGTCTTCCCAAAAGTCACTCCAAGTACACGGAATTATTTCGGCTCTCTTCAAAGGCCTTACAAATAGAGTTGTCAGAATTAATATTTCAAGCTATTAAGGTCCTGGCTCTCGAGAGCTACCGCCTCTTATGAGGCGACTCGAATTTGTTTTACTTTCCAGCCATATGTACGTGAAAGTTCCACTTGAGGAGTCCACCCAGTTAAAAAACAGATGGAGGCCATAACCATCCTCCTTTGACAACTTAAGCAAGGCTCGTTGAGGGATCTGGCAGGGTAGAGGGCCCAGGACCGACTACACCGACTGATAATTGATCTGTTCCACCGACAAACCCACACAAAAGGAGAATATTTCGCATCCTTCGGCCCGACTGCGACTTATTGATTAAGTTATCCGTGCGGTTGGGATTGGTTCGGAATAGGACAGGCACCATGTGCCGGGCAGGAAGCCCATAAAACGGAGCTATCCTCGATCGAATTCAAAGGCAACTGGTTGCCATCCACATCCACCATGTACGGTTCCCAGATTCGGTTTCCCATTGCAGCTTGCCAGCCAGAACTAAATTGATTCGTCACGCAGATTTCGATACATTAAATGCAATCATTTGACAACAGGACGAAAATATTTTCCTCCATTGTGTCCCAACAATGTGCACCAACAAAATCCACAATCCGAGGTGCGACTGTGTGCGTGCGATTGTATCTCTATCTGCAGGTCCTTGCCGAGGCAGTGAGACTCCCCCGAAAGCGTAGCAAATGCGTGATGAGGACGCTTTGTGCAGGATATATCTAGCTCCCCTGGATCTACATCCCTGTCTCTTTCTACTAGGTCTTCTGTCTCCTTCCGGGCGTGTGAAATCAGGATTCAACGCCTGAGAGCTGGCGATAATTGCTCGTTAGTAGCTGCACCATGTCAGCATTTTCGATGTCCATTTCCTCCAAGCATTGGAGTAATATGTGTCCTTTTCCGAGGCAAGATCAGAAAATGACTGTACCTATATATATTATTCATAAACTACATGTATATACCGTTTAGTTACCCTCTAGAATAGCTTTCTAGTAATGCCTCCATATCAAGTTTTGACTTAAAACATCATATGGAAAATGTTATCTCTCCTATATTCCCACATCGATTAGCACCTATATCCTTTTCCACAACAACATGTTCCCCGAAATCCCATTAACCCCATTGTGCCAAATGTGACAGCATAATACACGCAAAGTGCCAGGAGACTGGAAGTCGTGTAGATCTTCCCCTTTGATCTATATCGCCTCATCATCGCCGCCGTGATTTTCCTTTAATCTTGTGATTTGAGCCAAAAAACAATGATGTGACAACATAATCGAGGCTGGGCGGCAAAGATCAGACTGGCCACATGTCCTGGAGGAGGAGCGGGAGCCGCAGGACCAAAGAAGCCGACGCCACCGACACCCATTGTTGTCAACGTGCCTAAAGGTGGAAATAGAGCTGCCAGAAGATGTCACCTGAAAACGCAAGGAGCATTCTACTCAGTTCCTTGGGAGACATAAAGAGGTCGGAGCCCGGCTTTGAAGCCATTGTTTTTTCACTATTTTATCACTTTGTCATTGCGGGCAGAAAACAGACAGTCGGCCTGAAAAAAAACCAGCCGTCGCCGGCCAACAAATGTCTCAATTATTTCGTCCTTTCGGCTTTGACTTTTATTCTTTTCGGCCGACTTTGAGCCACGCCTGGAGGAAAATATGTGTCCTGGCGATGACGGAGAGCGGAGAGAGCTCTGCACGTAGCTCCGCAGCGGGAGTCCTTGATTTATGCGACGGCGATCCTTGATCCTGCTTTCCCCATGCCCGGCAGCACACGCAATCAAAGGAGAAAACTCAAACAATCGCACAATCACCACAAATGATCGCAGCGCGTGCAAAATGCTCGGGCATCGTTAGCAGGCCGACACAATTAAACTCGAAACTCCGAATGCAGGACTCTGGCAGGGGAGGGGATCCTGGTAAGCGGATTGGACTGCCGGCCGAGCCTTTAATAGTCTTAAAAATCGATTTCTTCTTGGCCTTATTCAAAGTGAGCAGCGGCCGGAGACGGCCTTTGTGTTCTGGCCAGGACGTGTTAACACAGCAATTAACTTTTACAAGGACTGCTAAGGAGCACAAATTTATGTTCGATTTATGCGGCAACAGGATGAGGCATTGATCGGAAAAGGTAATCCCCAAAGAAGACGTCCAACAGCTGGCGGGGCAAGACCAGAAAAAGGTGTTTCTCAAATGATGGGTTTATGGCATTTTGGAATGTGCTTGATGTTCAGGTGTTTCAAAGTCTAAAGAAGAATTAGGACTACCAATACTATATAGTAGTCTATAATAGGATATATTGTCTTAATAAGGATCGTAAGAATATAGTGATTACTTACCTATTTCTCATATTCAAAAGCAAAAATTTAAGGCATAGATCCGTATGTTCATTATTGCAATATCCAATTTATTCTTTTACAATTAATAATTTTAAACTTTTGTTTTAAGGAATATATGTTTTTAATCTATAAACAAATAAAGACTAATCTAAAATAAAATAAAACTAAAAAAGCAACTAAAATAGTACTAATACTTAGTAGTATTTTAATCCTTGTCTGATCTCTAATCCTTTAAATAGCTTCAATTAATAAACACAAAGTAGTACTTCCACTTCCGACTGGATGACATCCTCTCACGGCTACGGAAGGTAAAAGTGTGTCAGCATAGCCCGTGGAAGTACTCCCCCAAGACGTGGCCAGAAACCACAACCCGAAACCGTAACCAGAACAGAGTCAGATCACACCTCGCTGACATAATGACAAGATGGGAAATGCGTTTGGTCTTCCGCCGCCCCGTCAAGTCGGTGACACTTTCTCATTAACACACAAGCAGGCGCAGGCGGTCAAAATTCGCCGGCAGCGGGACTCTGGGACGGCCAGAGGCGCCTCCTAACTTCAGAGCTAATGTCTGGGCTGGCGGGAAATACGATACTCCAAGGGATCTGTGGGGATCTGACGGAACACATGCGGCAAGTGGAGTGTTTAGGCGTGGACGTGGCAACATCGAAAGTAGGCGGGGTCGTCTATGTGTTTGAAAGTCGGTTAATTACAAAAAAATCGAAACATCCCAAAGAGGGACCCGAACACTTGAGGCCGCTGACTGACTCGCTCGAATTTCAGGCGGCAGGGATCGGGGATGCGAAGGAGGAGGCTGTGGAGGCACATCAAAAGCCTTCGGCGACTTGTATGTTTTCATTGCTTCAAATTGGAAAATGTCTTGCCATCGAAAATATTTGGTTATCACTGTGTAAATATGATGGGGAGGATGAGGGATGTGAGCTGGGAGAGGTCGGAGGTTTATTGTTATTTCAGGATCCGGTACTAAACACTTTGTCAGACTGTAAAGTCTTGAAAAGGAAATAATAATGGTAGTAGTATATCCCCAATTACCCCTGACTGATGGAACAAGAATCGTTTCAACTTCCAACAGAACATATCATTCCCAAACACCAGATCCTGTAAATCCTGCCACCGAATTGCAACAGCAGCCTCTCTAGGTGCTTGGCTTGAGATCATCTGTCTGAGAAAATCCCGCCCGGGAAGCCTCAGGTGCTGTTTTGATTCCGGAAACCAACTTGGAGTAGAGCTAGTGCCCTGTCAGGCATCGCCTGCTGACAGATCCCGACAACGGAGAGCGGAAGGTTAGTGTTAAATGTCGCCGATTTACACCAGCAGTGCACCGGAGGGGGCGGCCCGAATCGGAATAGGAATGAAAGCCCAGTCCAGGGGATCCACAGCGAGGGACACACGCGGCAGGATGCGCCTGCCTGCGAGATGATGAGCCTCGAGTAGTGCAGCCTCTATTGCACTGGAAGGCCAAACAAAGGGACACGCACCCGCTGACTCTGACATCCCGACGACAGCAAGAAGGCAAAACTCAGCTGCCTATCTCGAGTCGGGCTGCTATCCTGAGGCCGCTTCGGGCCTGCGTGTCCTTGGACTCGCATTCGTCCTTGAGCGCACCGATGTGTGGCCAGAGTAAATGGGATATTTTGGCCTCTCCTGGTTAACCGTATAAATTCCTGGTCGAAACTTTTGGCATTGACGGCTAACGCAAAATTGTGGCCATACGATGGCCTTGACGGAGGCTGGAGTTCCTCGGGATCCGAGATCCTGTCGCGATGTTTGGTCACAGTCACACACCATAACTGCTAATCTCGAGTTGGGTGTTTTTGGTTGTTCGGTTGGCTCCTCAAGGCCACTCTGAGTGGAAAGGTATTAGCGGGATCTGTTTCCAATGCCACTATCGGGAACAAGGACCTTTGTAACCTCACCTTAGGGGTATGGACCTCTTAAGTTTAAGACCGAATGGGTCAATGACTTGAAGGTTCCTGAAGATCTCCATACCAGCATCCCGTGGCGAAGTTTTCCGTTGCGGTTATCAACAATCTAGGCTTCGGAGCTGAAAACTTTGGTCTTTTGGTTCCCCCGATCGGAGTTCTTTATTTCTTATATATTTTTCACGGCTCAGTGGCCTCCGAAACAATCAAACTAATGGGCACCGCGGAAAACACACAACAAAACACACGGATTGTGCACAACCTCTTGTGTTGGTCAAATTCACTTCCACTTGATTACGCCCGGAGCTCGAATCTGCGGCGGAAGTCATTTAAACGGAATTAATGCTCGAACAAAACATGTGAAAACTATTCCACAATCGCCGCAGGGCGGGGAATCGATGCGAATCGAACAAATATACCCATGCCCCCGACTGCTCCTGCGACTCCGCTGGGGTGTGTCCGCCAGGACAGTTCCAGGGCACACAAATGTCGGTATTTCGCGACTCGCGAAAAGGTAGAGCAGGGCGTGTGCAGGCCTAGCGGGTAGCCCGATGCTCAAACAATCGAGTCCTTTCAAAGGAGAGGAGCTCGCATTGCACACAGATTTCGTAATTAGTTTGGCGATTGCAGGGTGGTGGGGATATCAGGATGTTATCAAGAATCCTGCATACATATGGCAAGGAATCTATGCTTGTTTTGCAATTATTTCATAATATTCTTGGATTACTGTGCACATCGGCCTCCCCCGAAAGGCCTCCACCTATTACCCTCGTTATTGTCCCCACGTAATGTCCTTTTAATAGGGGTAAGTAAATCAGATAGCTGTTTCAAGTCGCCACTTGTTCGCCGCCGCATTGCACTTTCCACTTAACGAGGAGCTCGGAGCTCGGAGCTCAGAGACCGGAGACGGGAGCACCAGACACGGGCCAAAAGTGGCACGAGGCAACACATCCCCCATGCAAGTGTGGAAAAAACTATACGGAACACATCCTTTTGGCAGGACACGGACTGGGACAAGTGGAAAACACTGCCCGGGCACACAGCACGTGACAATTCCGTCAACAGATTTTTCGCTGAGATGAGCACAAATCCGGCAAGCTGGCAACGGGCGGAAACGTGAGCAGAGAATGGGTCGGTTTGGGGTGGCGAGGCGGGGGGCTCCGGGCAGGTCCTGCCACCCCCTGACGTCCCAGAAACGGATGTTGTTGCTGGATGTTGTTGACAATATTTATGCAGCAGCACCCCCACCCCCAACCTGGGGGCAGGCTATGCGAGTGGGCGGGGTGGCTAAAAGGGCGTGGCTTAGGCGGATGTCCTTCCTCTGTTTTTGCATTTGACTGCGTTCTACAGCTCCTGTTTTAAAATTCGAGCCCGCAAGGCGACACTGCCGAGAAGGACACAAATAATGTGTTTTGGGTTTTTCAGGATTCGACTAATAGGACTCCCTTAGAGTCCTAATCACTTCCAGAATCTCATACCTCCTACTACCAATTAACTTTCCAAATCCAAGTTATTGAAACTAATTCTGAAAGTATATAGTATTATTTTATAATCCCCCAATCGTGAGGGTATCGAAGCACTCGAAGGATCGAATGGTCCTTGATGGGGCTCCTTGAACCGCCCTGTTTCCGCTTCCTCTCGTCGCAGCAGCGAAAACTCGAAACTCGAAGCTGCGGTAGGTAGGAGGTCCTAGTGGCTTCTGCTCCCGGCGCTGGTCCGGGGACGGGTCCTTTCCCAGTTCCGCATGGCGCAAGGTGGTGTTGCCGCAGCTACACTTTTCTGCTTTCGGGGAGGCAGCACCGCAGTACGTGACGAAGAACAAAAGAAGGCACTCGGGCACTTGCATGTTTCCTGCCTCTTTCCGGGCCACGGGGGGAGTGGGCGGCGGAAAGTGTCCTTACGCCTGTGTTGTTTTGTTACTTTTTTACGGAAAACTTGCTGCTGCTTTTGTTGTATCCACAAAAAAGCACGCTTATGATAATAATGGCATTATGTATTGTGTGGCAAGTAATAACGTGCAGAATGTTGACAGCCGCAGACTTTTTTGCTGCCTCTTTTTGTTGCACAAACTTCCGTAACGAGCTGGGGTTGTTGGAGGCAGCAGGTTGCCGAGGTCTTGAAAGATACATATTCTTTATCCTTGATATCTTTTCTTTAACTATGGACTAGAAATACTTAAAAAACCCGCCTCCTTGGAGGCTTCTCCGGAATAAACCGAAGCAATCGCATTACCCGGGCAGGTATTATTTTATTTCTTGGCTTGGAAAAATATTGACTTTGCATATTTGCTAAAAATATTTGAAAACCATGGAAGAATTCTGCTATTTATTTTTATAGAATATAGAAAAACGTTAAACCAAAAACAAACAAAAATCGGCTGGTAGCTCGAAAAATAAACAAAAGTCGGCAAAGGCGTAGGGCAGGTAGGTTCCTGGTGGCTGGAACTGGAAGGACTCTGGTGGCCAGCTGGTGGGCGGGTCTGATTCGTGAGCCAAAAAGCAAACAATTTGCATTCTCCCTAATGAAAAAATAATATTTATGCGGCTGCCCACAGACATTGCGATTGAAAGGCATTGAAGGCCCGAATCATATCCAGAAAAAATACGAGAACCATCTGGGATTGTTTGAGATTAAGGATATTGAAAAGGGAACCAGCAGTCTTTTATATAGAATCTAATAGCTTGCAGATCTATTTTATATCCTGAGAATTACTAATTACCCCATTAGTTAAAAATTTAGACAACAAATGGCGGCTGATCAGATCCGTAGTGAAGTATCATAATGCTGGAATTCTGGAGCACCAATTGGCTGGAACATAAAGTTCAACAAACAGAGCCATAAACATTCCCCTACAAATTAACACTTCATATATATTCCACAATCTGGAGTGGCACGTAATCCCTGCCCCCGCCACGCCTGGCAGCTCCATATGGCCGCGAACAGGAAGCTAATCCTGCTCAGCGATATATCAACATATTTATGGTAAACGGATCAGAGGGCTTAGGCCTGTGGAGGCCGGGGGACGGGAGCGGAGGAAGCAGCCTCCCCAGCCGGTGGTTGTTCCCCGGCCATATGTTCCCCGCCCGCGGTATTTATGGGCCCGACTTGGACCTCAAGTGGGGCCCCAGCGAGGGAGGCAACCGCAAAACTCCATAAAATTTTATGAACCCTCTTCGGAATTTAATGTGACGAACGACGGCTGTTTAGCACTCCTATTAATGTTTAAAAAACAATTATTAGACAGTCCGCAGATATATAATTGGGGCTCTGCAGCTTTGATCTCCGAGGCAGTGGCCGAACATGAAAATAAATATCAACCGTGGGCTTGTTGTTTAGATCAGACCGGTTCAGACAATTACGCGCACGATTCCCATGAATCATAACAATAACAATTGGAACCTCTCTGGAGGAATCCGTCAAGAAACACCTCAAAACGCAGCGACTGACAACCAGTCGGGGGAGCGGGGGAGGAGAGTTTTGAGGGCGCGGATGAATGCACTTTGATCTTCAGCGGAGCCCGATTCGGGAGATCCGAGATAAATCATAACAAACATTTTGATAAAGAACGAATACAAACTGTTCACTCCTTATACTAAGAAAATTAAAAACTCCTTAAAAGACTAAACTACTAAATAATAAATGGAGAAATGTTACTTGTATGATAACAGTAATTTTAAATTTTGGCGCCTTGGTAACAGCAAGCAGTCTACATAATGTGCTAGCAAGCAGTTTACATGGCCTGTTGACGATCTGTTAACTTCTAATCACCAACAGCTGACCGTATACGGCCACACCAAATGCTGGGCTTAATTGGGAAGAAGAAATTGTTTAAGTTTTCTGTTTACACAGCAAAGGGCACGAAAATGTTTACCAGAGCGAAGTACAATCCCTAATACCTTAGCAGACCCTAAGCTTACCTACGAATTTAAGGAGTGTGCTTGAGAATCCACGCCAAGATGGAGCGCAAGGAAGTGGACACCCAGCAGTTCATAGATCATGTAAGTTGGGATCTGGTGGACACATTTAGGATCTAAAAGCCCCTTTCCCCCACAGACGCTGCTGGCCTCGGAGCTGCTCCGCGGTGGGGATCCCCATCCCTTCATAATGGACTTCATAGACCAAACGGGAGTCTTTCCGAAGGCCGAGGGACCCACGAACCTGAGCACGAATCCTGGCAACCCCACCAACGGCACCGGCGACTCCCTGACGCCCGAACTGAACTTTCACAGCAGCATCTTCCAGTTCGTGAACAAATCCTCGCCTGAGACGGACGTGGTGGTGCCGCAGCAGGTTCCCCAGCCGGCCTTCCCGGCTCTGGCCATCGAGCCCACGGTTCCCATCGATGTGTCCGCCGGCCTGCACGAGGACGAAGAGCTGCTGTATGCGCCCAACGCTTCCACCACGAATGCCCGCAAGGTGCTGCCCCACAAGAAGCGGATCTCCAGGAAGCTCAAGGGGACCATCGAGGCGGACATGGAGCAGCACAAGAACGTCCAGGATGTGGCGCCATCTGCACTATACAGCTGCGAGATCTGCGGCTATGCCGTGCACACCCAGCTGGACTTTTTCGCCCACCTCAAGCAGCACTACGAGCCCAGCGCCGTCCTGGAGGAGCGCCTGGTGGTCCAGCAGACCCACCCACACCCACTCCCCCACCAGCACCAACAGCAACAGCCGCCGCAGCAGCAGAAGGAGCCCCTGGACATGTGCGGGCTGTCTGCCCAGGACAAGGTAAGCGTTGAGGAGGTCATTAACAAGAACTGGTTACTAATTGGAGTTATCTTCCAACCTGAAGCTGCAACAGGAGCAGGCCAAGCTGGACCAGGTCTTCCAGGACGTCCAACTCAACTTTGAGAACTTTCAGAACATCGCCCACCACGTGGACGAAGTGACCAGTGTCGGCGTGAACATGGTCATGCACGGGCAGCCCAACAATGGGGAACAGTGTCCGATCGTGGTCGTCAATCCCGGCTCGAACCCCAGCACAGTTCCCGTGGTGGATGACGTGGAGTTCAGCGACACGGAGGACATGCTGGAAGGCATTCGCAACGTGGTGGATAAGGTTTCCATAGAAGACACCTGCGACGAGCTGGTGGACCTCGAACTGACCTCCAGTGGCATGAGGGCGCCTTGGTTCAACAACAACTTCAGCGACATGACCTTCCCGGCTCTCCTGCTGCCCGGAGAACCGCCGCCGTCTTCCTCAGAGCAGACTGCTCCTCTGCTAAAGGACTCGGCCCACCATCCAGAGGAGCACATGGCCCTGGACTTCCTGAGCCCCGAAAAGGACGACTCCCGAGGGGGCTCTAAGCTGCCGAAGCCCAGTGAGCCAAATGAGGCATCCCTGATGGTTGCCGGCCCGCCACCCCCAGTGTGCCAAACACCTCCCCCGCCTTCGATTGCTGTTCCGCCCAATTCCACCATCGAGCAGCTGCGCAGATCCCCTCTGGGGCTGAGCACAGCCTACAAGCTGGACAAAGAGGAGCAGGAGGAGGAGGAGGATGTGGCGGACAGCGGGCGGCCGTCTCCCTTCGAGGAGGACGAAACTGAGGATCCTGAAGACGAGGGCGACGGCAGCTACCATCTGGAGACGCTGGACACGAGTCCGCCGGAGGATGCCGGAGGGAAGGCGAGGCGGAAGCACTTCTGCGACAAGTGCAATCGGGATTTCAACTCCTACAACGCCCTGAAGTACCACCAGTACACGCACAACCAGCAGAGGTCGCACAAGTGCGACAGCTGCGAGAGGTCCTTCTACACCCAGAGCGCCCTGAAGGCCCACGAGAGGACACGTAAGCTGATAGCATATGTAGTATCCTTGGGAATACATTCTAATCCCATTCACAGACTCCGGCGTGAAGCCGTTCAAGTGCGAAAAGTGCGACTTCAGGTTCCGGCAGTGGGGCGACCTCAAGTACCACATCATCTCGCGGCACAGCGACATCAAGGCGCACATGTGCGAGTTCTGCGGGAAGAGCTTCTCGCGGCGCTACTCGCTGGTCCTGCACCGTCGCATCCACACCAGCGAACGCAACTACGCCTGCCAATACTGCGACAAGACCTTCCGGGCCAGCTCCTACCTGATCAGCCACGTCAAGGTGCACACTGGGGAGCGGCCCTACGAGTGCTCCGTCTGCGGCAAGAAGTTCCGAGTGTCGGGGGATCTGAAGCGCCACTCCCGGATCCACGATCCGGCCAGGGCCAGCAACCAGTCCCCCACAGCGGCCAAAGTCAAGAGGAAGAAGTCCGCCGGCAATGCGGAGGTGAAGCCGGCGGAGGAGTTGGAGGGAGTGGGTGTGGCACCCCTCAACCACAAGTCTGACGCCATGTGCGAGTCCGAGCAGGGCGTCCTGCGATTATAGCCCTGCCGGGCCAAGGTTTCCCGGGGTAGGATTAGAAGGTTTTGTAAATAATCGAATCATAGCTTAGCTTTTAGAGTAAGGCATGCAGAATAAAAGGATACGAATTTAAGAGGAAGATCGAGGGATTCTGTGGGATGTGGGCTAATGGAGAGTCAGTAGAGATAACCCCACAAGATCAGCTTTGAAATAAAAATCTATTGCAGAGCATTTCTTTATTATTTTTCATGTTTTCATGTCGTCTCTTTTCACTTTCGTCTTTTCAAAGGTTTCGCCTTTTGTTCTCATCGTGTTTTGCACTTGTACCGTTCTCCGACTTACTTTAGTGAGTAATTATATGTATATATATATTAAATATATATTGTATTATTAATGTAACTATGTACAACACAAGTGCCGGGCGCCTGTCACCGGGCCCGGACGCAATGAAATCTTTGTATCCTTTTCTTTCTTTACAACATAATTGTGTTTTGTTTCTTCTCAAAAATATTGAACATAAACGCCCCGCAGCCATTCGTTTCATAGATTTGTGTGTCATTTCATTTCTTTTCACAATAATTTCCCTTCTTCAGAACTTAGAGCTAAAATCCTAGTATTGGTTGCTTCACATGCTTCTCTGTTCTCCTAACTCCCTACTCCCCTACTCCTTCGCGCTCTAATGTACGATCAGTCCTTGATATCCTTCATCGATTTGTTCCTCCGTCTATAATATAATCTGTTCGCATCTCCTCCCCCACATGTCCTAGTGTCTCGGCTCGCCCGGAGTCCCCACTATCGTATATCTATCTGGTGTCTTGGTGGTGTGGATTATGCTATTTGGTAGGTGGAGTGTGTGGCTGAGTGTCAGTGTTCGAGTGTGAATCGATTGGTTAAGTGGGCATGAGATGGATATTGAAAGAATTGCGATTTCGGCGACTACTTTAGGATTAGAACTGAAACTGTGCCTGCCTGCGCCTGCAGCAGAGCAATACGATTTAAAATTAGCATTATTATTCTCTCTGGCTTTAATATATATGTATGGTACTTAAAAATGTATGTTTTGTTTCGCTGCTATGGTTGCACACGTTACTGGGTTTAGCTTTTCGTTTAAATTGAATATGGGCCTGCATCCTGTCCTGCTCCTGTTTGATTGCAATTAGTCGACAAAGAAGGATTAACTACTAATACACTTATGAGCTCGCAAACGCCTGCCAATCGCATAATAATCGTACTGGATCGCCAATCCTCCTCATCGCACGCTTCACTGTTGATGGCAGCTTTTTGGTTTGGTTTGTTCCTCGTTCCTAAGTGGCTTGATTCCTATTTGCGGATTAATTGAATATTGTTTATAAAATAGCTCGCTACTTAACTGCCTTCCAACTGCCCCCCAGTTGCTCCGTGTTTGGTTATTTCAGTTGCTATTGTTGCTTCACATTGTCTGCCGTACTGTTTCCACCCTCCCAAGTCCTGCTCCCGATCCTGCCTCTCTATAGAAATATAATTTCGCTCTTTTTCGAGTTCTGAGTCTTCTGTCTACATCACCAGGTTGCCGTTCGCCGGTCTCCTATTAAAAAATTAAAATACTTTCTGGCCGCCCCTGTCAGAGCAGAGGCGTCTGTCTGCCCTTGGCATGCCAATTCTTTAAAGGATTCTCCTCCACACAAATTCATTATTTACAATTTTTCAGCTTCAGCTTCGACTGACGGGGCCCTCTCCTCCTCATAGTTGCTACGTCGTACACCTAAATCTTAACTCGATCTGATCAGTTTCTGATTCTGTATCTCTAGCCGTATCCCTACCCCCCTACTACCAATACGATCTCTGTTCCTGCCTCGTCACAGTTTCCAGTTTCCATTTTAAAATTGTGAAAAAATAGCTGCATCTATTGTAAATTTTAGGTTTCTTGTTTTCGTTTTCATTTTTGGTTTTTGGTTTCTGGTTGCTGGTTGCTTTTGCTTTTCGCTTTAAAATTTGAAGTACCTTTATAATTATATAATTTGATTTGATGATATTCTCCCTCGGCTGGTTGTCCTTTAATTGTAGCTCCAGCTTCTGCTCCGGCTCTTATAGTTTTGGTTTGGACCTTGTTATCCTCCGACTGCTGTTGGTAGATGGTGTGCTGCTTCCCGACCTGAAGCTGTCTCTAGTTTCGGATCTGTTTCTGTTTCTGTGGTTGTTGCGGTTACGGTTTACGGTTTATGGTTTCTGTTCCTGTTCCTGTTGAGGTTTCGTATAAAAAGTCTTTGATTTGCCCCTATCCGTTACCTTGTCGTCCTTCGTCCTTCGTCCCTGCTTAGCTGCTGGCTGTTAGCGCGCTCTGCATTAGAGACTCACCTGCTGCATCTTATCAAAATCTAAACACGGCCGATGCGGTCGCTGCAGTCTCTGAGTGGCGGCGACGGCGGCGGACGCGGCATTTCCGGCCGAGTTGGCAGCGTTCTGTGTCGTTGTGGATGACGAGGATCCCGATACGGCGCCGGAGGATCCCGCTGGCGCGCTGGAGTTGTTGCTGGGACGCCTCCGGGGCGATATGGCGCAGTGGAACAGCTTCGCCGGCGGACTGACCGACCGCACCTCCATGTTGTCCAGGCCCGTGGTGCTGGCCGGACTGCTCCTAGAGCTGTTGTAGTGGAAACTGTACTTCGGCAGCGGCTGGTAGATGTGGTGGCTGCTGTTGCTCATCTTCAGGGAGCTGCTGCAGGCCTTGATCACACTCGGCTCGTTCTCGTTCCCGCCGGTCCCCGATCCAGTCCCGATTTTGGCGCACTTGCCGCCGCCGCCACCGCCGCCGTTGTCGCCGTTCTCCTCGTTTACACTATTATCACATAATTTAATATTTTCGATGCCACATCGGGCCTCCGACAATATCAGTGGCGTTGTGGAGCGGAACATCATATGGCTTCGATTTGGCTTGAACGCCTCCAGTGGCGGCGATGTGCGGAAATTGACCGGCGTCAAGATCGGCTCCAGTGAGTTTCGCAGCTTTTGGGTACAGGAGGGATTCGGTTAGAGGATTCGACTCCTCAACTGACACAATAACTCACCTCGTCGTCGGAGCTGTGGGCCAGCGACCGCTTCCGGTTCTCCACCATCAGGGAGGAGCTGGAGCGCTTCGAGTTGGAGGTGGTGGCCCGCTCCTCGAAGGGCGCCTCCGTGTCCAGGGAGGAGGCGCAGCCCCGATTCGAGACCCGGGAGGCGCACGAGGACCCGCCCGTCGCTGCCGTGCCCCCGGGATGCTGGCCGCCCTGCGACGAGGGCCCGTTGATCACCTCCAGCTCCTCCTCGGAGCTGTGCTGGTCGTACATGAGATGGGCGCATGAGGACGAGGTCTGCTGGTGACACATCATGGCAGGAGCTATCTTTTGGCCAGCAACACCTATTAGGATGAAAGAAGATTAAGTAACAGCAGTTTTTGACTAAAATAATGAAACCCACTAGTTTCCATATCCACGTCTAAGTAACTTTCCACATCGAGGAGTTCACCATCAGATTCGGTGCCAGAGTCATTCGATTCACGCTGGAAAGGATTAAAGAAGGATTATGAGATATTATTAAATATTTTAAGTATTAAGTTTTGCAAGCACCTTTTTTCGCAGAAAATTTTTGGATTCCCTTAATGAGTTCTCGCGATTCTTCTGCCTGACAAACTTTATCATGGTTTTCTTTTCAGCTCCTGGGACTGGGACTCTGTGCCCGGGACTTATTTATTATACATTCCATGCAACCCACGCAGGCTGCACGCACACACACCCACACGCACACGCACTCAAGGAAACTTACTACGACGTCGCAGTCGCAGTCACAGTCTCAGTCTCTGTCGCAGTCGCAGTTAACAGCGACTGCGCTTCGGTTGGTTCCCCCCTTTTGGCTCCTCCTCCTTCTACTACTATTACTACATACTACTACTTTTTTCGCTGTTGCGCTTCACACGCTCTTTCTATTTATACGCCTCCACATGTATTTTTGTTTTTATTTTTACGCGCTGCTTCGGCCCCCGATTCTGGTTCTGATTCTGATTTCGCTTCCTGATTCTGATTCGGATTCGGATTCGGATTTACTCTCCTGCCGATGGGATGCCCGACGCGGCACGATGGCCCGATGCCCGGCCGAGTGGATCCGAGGGATATCCGCGCACCTTTCGCCGTAACTTATACAGCACGGAATTATCGATTTTCTGGCACGGGAACGGAACGGAAGCCAGACACACACGAATCCGTAAAAAGGGACACCGTTCGATTCCTGCACGTTCGCGGCTTCTCCGGATTCTCCTAGTCCGCAGATCCCCGCCGAAGATTACTAGCCGGGGGCAGCTCCATGTTGGCTCCAAGTCCTATTCGCTTTTCAGTTCCAGCCTGCCGTTGCACAACTGGCTGGGGTCCGCCTACGCCTGCTGACTTTGTTGATTACTACGGCGTTACTATGTGGCTCGATTCGTCCGGGTAGGTCGTCTGTATGGCATCTGGCCCGTCGCCCGTCACCGGCTAGCGCTGCGCTCCAACTAAAAAATTATTGTGCCCACAATGTGGCGAGGCAACACTGTCTCGCAATCTCTGGAAATCTGCGCTGGCGCTGGCGCTGACGCCGACGCTGGAGAGAGAGAGAGAGAGCCCCACACCCGGTCCCCACCTACCTCCCACCACCCCCTTCCAATGCAGCTCCATGGTTGCCAGACAGGCGGGCGCAAATTGAATTTCAATCACTTTTGCAATTAAAACCTTAGATCTTGGGAATAAGAATCATTTTTTGAATAAATATTATTTTTGAATAGTTTCTCCACGAGGGAGTCTCCATCATAAACTATCCACCAGAGACAATGCCCAGCCCAGCTCGATGATAATTGATTGCGTATAATCGCCGTGTAGTAATTAGAGGTGGAAATTAACATTCCTGGCAATTTCTCCCGACTGATTTTCTTTTGTGTGCACTTGCTTTCCCATTCATTGAATTCTTCGCCCATTCCCACCACCCAGCAATTGCGCAAACTCGCAGCTGAGCGGCAACCCTGGTGGCTATCGCCAAATGCACTTGCTAAGGTGCTGGCCGGGAGTGTAAGGCTCCTCTTGGCCCTACTTGTAACTGGCTGATAGCTTATCAGCAGCATTATTGGCAATCTGGTTCGCTTATCGAAGCTCAGGGCTTAAAATCCACTGAATCGGAAAACGCCTTGCCGGCCCAAATTCATTCAAATTTCTACAATTTTGTCGAAAGGGAAATAAATATTTGATAAGAAAACTTGATAAGATCTATGAGGGAAATGCTGGTGATAATACAAAGGGAGATACATAGGTTTCAAGGCCAAAAAAATAATATTTTTCAATCAAAAGACCATGACTTTGAGTTCAATGAGTATTTGACTTCCGGAAGTATCAGATCCACATAGATCCCTTCCAGATCTTCCAGATATTAGGTCTTCCAAACCATCTTAGATCTGGTAGAGATCTAACCCTTTTGACTCTCTTACACTTTCGTCGCGCACCTTTGTATTTATAGACAGAAGAAGAAGCAGTTGCTGGCAGGTTGTGGCAGGCCTATTGCCTATTCCTATGCCTATGTGCCTCCACCTACACATGTAGCCAGGTGGCATGTGTGAGTGAGAACATGAGTAGTAACGTGTGACGGAGGAGCTGGTCTATGGGGGCCATGGGGCTGGGTGGGTGAGACGTGCGGCAAGAAGCGAAATAATACGAAGCGTGCGAAACTCGTTGCAACGATGATATGGGAAATGTTAGGAGCTACGGGCCACAAAATGTGGAAAACATGGAAAACTACGCACGAACTGGTTTTCGTTCAAAATGTACTTCTCTGCTGGCACAGCTCCTGCCACTGCCTCTGCTGCCTTGTGGCAGTCTCTTTTTGGGGAGTCTGCTTGTTTGGGGATTTTCGCAACTCCCGCTTTTCAATTTGCTTTCAATTTTACGCGGAAAATTTTACTACGAGTCTACGTGCCACAAATACACACAGCCCTCGTGCACGAAGCACGGCTCCAATACACACGCATAGCATCGCCACGCCACCCACCACAGCCCCCCATCCCCACGAGTCTGCTGCAGAGTATTTGCTCCATTCATACCAAACACTGGCGCGTTGCACGCACACTCTCTCCGCCAGCGCTACACCCACGCGCACAACAATAGGTCCTTCCTCGAGCCTGTGCTTTCTGCAAAACGGCATTTATTTACGTTTGTCCCAATGGGTATTACTCGAGCTGGGATACAATACGGAAGACCAAGTACTGTTATATTTTGGGGCAACGATGGGGCTTTCTTGTTGCAAGCTCATAGGCTCTTAGCCCCTAGTGCCTTGTTCGGGAGCGTGCGTGCATGTGGCGACAGTTTCCAGAGTGAGCTGGGGGTGCTGTTGCAGCCTTCAGCCTCAGGTCTAAATTTAGCACTCGGGCTTGCAACTTCGCAAGGATTTCCCGTTACTTCGGCCCCCCGCACACCCACTACTCGGCACCAACACTACGGTAATGTTGCAAAAAAAAAGCACCGTTAAGCACCCAGGCACTTACTTGATTCGCTCGCTTCCTGGCTGTGCACCTTCGCGTCGTCCTCCGGGCTGTTCCTGCTCGGCCAGTTGTAGTCGCAAGAGTGTTCTTTGGATTTTCTGGGTTTTTTGGAAAATAAGGAAAACCAGGCGACGCGAGTGACAAACGATGAATGGCGATGGAGGCTTCTCGACGCAGCACAACTGACGGGGCTCGACGGGGAGGAGTTGGGGGCAGCACGCGACGCGTATTTTAGCATTGGGCACCACTGTGGTTCTTGGGCATATACATAAATATTTGTATAAACATGATATATTTATATCGTTTGGAAGCTTTTGCCAACTCTATTCCACTTTACTCGATTTATTTCAGCTGTTATCATCTTCTCGGCCAGTGTTGCCCCACTGAGCTCACTGGAAATCCAGCTTTTCCCCAAAATTCAAAAGTGAGCTTAAAATAAACTCCAAAAATAGGTTATACTTATTTGTAATCTTGACTTTGAATCGAACCTTGACATTGGCATCTTTTTTACAATCAAACATAGGATTTTGAACAGCGAAACAGCTAAAAACTTGAAACTTTTCTTAAAAGTCCCATAATCGTCTAAAACCTATTAACCAACACTGGACTTTAAATTGAATTTAAGGTTGGCGGGCTTTTTGAACGAACGATTCAAACTTTCTGTATTTATCTTTTCCTAAAAACTTTATAAAATGAAACAATTCTAGTGTTGGCATACATTCAGATTTAATTTAATTTATTGTTATATACAACAAGTTAGGACTAATTCGTTTTCTGCGTTCGCTTAGGCAATATTTAATCTAATCTTAGGCTAATGGATGGAATGATCTAAGTTTACCACAAAGTAAGCAACGAGCGGGTGTATCTCTCTATCGTAATCTCGGATTTAAAATGTATAATTTTAAGCTACGAAGCAGTGGTGTTTGGAACTCTAGGCAGATCTGGCCAAAATACTACTTTCCGTTGGGGTTTCGGTCAGCTCCGTAGAGATCTTAGAATGACGGGTGAGCGTTTAGCACGAATCCATTACATGGCCGTCTCCAGGGGTTGACTGTGGCTTCGTCCGTTCGCCTGGAGCGGCTGCAGTCCCGCCTCACCATCCCCGTCAAAGTCGGTCTCCAACAAAGCCTCCGACTTGGAGCGATGGTACGGATTGTTCAACGGGGACGGAGTCATGGGCGAAGACTCCTCCGAGGCTGTTTGGTAGACGGTCTTGGGACGCGACTGATGCGCCACCTGCGGGGCAGACGGAGCTGCCGGGGGCTGAGCCAGCGGTCTAGGTGTCCGGTAGTGGGAGGAAGGAGCCTTGCTGCTCCTCACGGCAGTGTAATACGAGTCCGGCCGCCGCATGTCTGCCGGAGAGCCCTGCGGCTGCTGACTGGGCACCGTTGGGGCCGGACGGTAGAGCGACGACTCCGTGGAGTAGTTGAACTGGTCCAGCTTTTGATCGAAGGGCAGGGATTCGCCGCTGCTCCTCTGCGGCATGAAGCTGCTGTGGGAGCTCCTCTGGTACTCCGGCAGGTTCTGCTTGAGCTCGTTGAGGAAGGCCAATCCTGGTTGACCACGCCTACCGCCGCCCTGGGCACCGCCACTTCCGCCAAGATCAGTGCGGAGGGGCAGTGTGCTGGCGTTCCCGTAGTAGTCTGAGCCTCCCTCGTCCACCTCCTGGTCCGTGTGGTGTATGATGGGCGTGTCCTCGGCCACACTGGTGCTGATGGAGTTGGCCCGTGTTCCGCCGCCGTAGGTGGAGTTGTCCCTGAAGCCCTCGTTCCTATAGCTGAGCTCGAAGGCGTCCGGCTCAAGGGCCGCCGCAGCCGCTGCAGCTCGCGCCCTATGTCCACTGGCCTTGGATATGGTGGCTACCTTGTGTCCCTGTTGACCCTGTTGGGCCGGCCTCAGGGCGTTCTGGTTCACGTACTCGTTGTAGTTGGGCTTCTGCTCGTAGCCCTCGAAGCTGCCCGCCTCCGAGCTGAGGACGCTCTTGTCCATGGAATCGATGGAGCCGTTGGCCACCATCTGCTTGTAGTCCTGGGCCTTGGAGAGGGTTCCGTTGCTGGACATGTTCTAGAGGGGTTGACGAACCAAAAGTAACAACATAAAATGGAAAACAAAGGAAGAACATAAAACAAAAACGAAGGACTAAAAAGCAAAACAAAATCATACATAATTGGGTCTGCGGCGCAGAGATCCCTGGGGATCTATGCTGTTCAGGCTGCGTAAGCTCTGGCGGATGCTGTTCCTCCGCTGGAGGCGCTGGACGTGGCGGTGCTTGGACTTGGCGAACCAGCAGAAGGCCACCAGGATCAGGAGGATGATGGCCAGGACGAAGGCTGAGATAATACTGATGGCAAAGATGTCGGCCCGCCAGGAGAGGGGATCGATTATCACCTACGAGTGGAAGTATATGTAACGGATTAGATTCTGAAACGAATGTTTGATTTAGATGCTCACCCTTGGATCCATCTCGCAAATGAATCCCCGCTCCTTGCCGCAGTCCTCTATTTCGATCTCTCCGAACACAAAGCTCGTGCACCGCTCGATGTGGTTGTAGTCCTGGATCCACACCTTCTCCGGGTACTTCAAGTGCCTCATCTGGCTCTGCAGGTACCTCCACAGTGTGGTCTTGTCCGTCCGCAGGAACGGCATGGTGGAGTTCTCGGAGCGACAAAAGTCGCGGGCCTCGTGGAAGGTCATCGGGGCCCCCACGTAGATGAAGCAGGTGTCGTGGACGAGAGCCCAGCCGGGGGGACACTTTCCGTCCAGGATGGTTTCGTTGTTCATTTGGAAGGGCACGGCCAGAACTTCCAGCAGCATAGGATCGTCTGTGGGAAATTTTTCGGATTAAGTGGGGAGTCAATCGCGAGTTTTTGGAGAACGAACCTGATTTATCCTTGATACGAGACTGGACCGAAATGGTGTTGTTGTAGCTCCAATAGTTGTGCCGGGCGTCGATTTTCGAGCTCCAGGTTTCGAATGTCCTGGTTGGGGATTCATTGCTTTATATAAGGTCTGTATAAGTGGACTTGTGAGGCATTCTTACCTGTTTTCATAGTCAAAACTCAAACTACGGGAGGGAAAGCATTGTAGGAAGGAAGAAAGAAAAGTGAAGGATTAGTTTTGGACTCAAAATGGAAGAAGTTTTGAATGAAAGGATAAGGTTTAAAATGTATGGGGCTATAATCTAATAATTTTTAACTAATTACATAGAGTTGTTGACTGTCAGCAGCTCGTAGTCGTTCTCGTAGTTCTCGAAGATGTTATCCACGTACTGCTGACCCGCAGTTCCCGCCACAATGGTGGCTCTGGACATCCAATTCGTGGCAAAGTTCCTGAAAAAAAGGAGCATCAAAGTTAATGAAAAGTCTAGAAAAAGGACTCATTCAAAAGGCACCTGTAGAATCCGTTGTGAGCCGTGGTCTGGTAGATCTGCAGCCTCACTTTCTCGAAGCCAGACACCTCCATGATCCGGCCGCCCACGTTGCTGTGCACGTAGTTGAAGCTGAAGTTGGACACCACCTGGCACAGGCGGATCACATCCTCGTAGCCGGCCATGTTCTGAGCAAAGTAGTTGCGGTAGAGTTCCACCTCCTGGTAGGGCGACGACTGGCGTCCCTCCACGTAGAGGGCGGGACGGTTGCGGTTCCTCATGAAGAGGTTGTGGTGGACGAAGCCCCGCAGGGAGGTAGCTGAGCTTCGGGAATCGGCTCGAATTCGCAGGCCGCCTTGGTTTTCCATGAGGAGATTGTTCTGGGGAGGCACAGGGGCAGTGGATTAAGGGGATTTCATAACTCATTCCAGAAACGCACCATAAAGTACATCGAATTCATGTTCTGCACGTCCAGATTTAGAGCCGAGGTGCACGTGGAAAAGTTTCCGTAAAGCTGCTTGCAGTTGCGTTCGATGCGGTTCCCGATCAAGGTCAGTGTGGGCGTGACCTCTCCGGCGGATGCGTAGCTGACAGCCCCCTTCATGGCGCCCGCGATGTGGGTGTCCGTAATGTTGTGAAGAGCATCGCGATCTAAAAGAGGAGTCGGTAATGAGGTCTTGGAAGGATTACTGCGAAAACTGCTTACATTGGCCCAAGGTGGAGATGGGAACGGTGACCACCTCGGCTATGAACCCGTGGGTCTCGGGCGCCCCGCTAGCAACCAGCTGGAGGCTCATCGTCGGGCCCTTGGTCTTGAAGAACGAACGCTGGTTGTCGGTGTCGGACTCGATCTTTCCGAGGTAGGTGGCAGTCACATTGTAGATGTCGCCGTCGAAGAGCTTGATGAAGTCTGTGCGGCCGTAGAGCTTGGAGTGGTTGAACAAATTCGACTGCAGGAGCCGGAAGCCGATGGGCTTGGCCCGGAAGGCCGAGGTGAAGATCTTGACGCAGTTCACCGGGTTGTTGTCGTACTTGTAGTAGATCAGCATGCGCTCCTCGATGGTCAGCACCTTCTGGGGGTCGCAGATGTCCACCAGGGAGAAGAGCTTGTAGGGCAGGTCCAGTTTCTTCAGGGGCGAGAAGCTGGACTCGTCGCTGTCCCGACCCTCGCCCGTCAGCGACACGATGCTGATCCCCGTTCCCAGCGTCTTGTTGATGCTCAGGTGGTTCAGGTTGAGCTTGCCGCTGGGAGCGATCAGGTTCACGCCGTGGTTGGCCGAGTTCTCGATGGTCACCGAGGTGATGGAGGGGTTCTTGTGCACCGCCTGGATGGCGGCCGACTTGTGGTTGTGCAGGATGCCGGCCTGCTCGATGCGGACGAACTCCAGCTGGCTATCCCGGAGCGCCAGTCTGGCGTTGGATCGGGAGTTGTGCAGTCGGTGCTCGTACTGGATCTCCTCGAACTTGGAGTTGGCGAACCGGATGCCGCCCCAGTAGACCTCGTCGTCGGCCACGCCGTTGCAGGACACGAAGACGAACACGTCGTCCCACCTGCACTCGTGTCGGTGTCCGTACAGCTGTCCGTTCAGGCGCTCGGCGCAGTCCTCCATCCGCTCCTCGTCGCCGCGGCACTCCAGGGGCTGCACCCACGACCAGATGCGGGTCAGGGAGTTCGTGTGGAACTCGATGCGGCGGTCGTGTCCGTAGTAGACGTTCAGAGGGTCGTAGCCCAGCTCCCGACACACAACCTGCGCGTTCCGCTCCGTAAACCTGCCGTCGCAAATGGGCACCCACTGCAGGGTGGTGTGGTTGAAGTACTCCAGGAAGCCCTCGTTCAGTCCGTACAGCCCGTCTGCGTCTCCCGTGCAGTTGTTGGCCCCCGTGCAGAGCCGAATGGAGTCGAACTCCGTCAGGGGAGCACTCATGTCCTCGATTGCCCGCTTCCGCGGCTGCGCGTCAATCAAGGACTCCCGTGTGGCGTTCTTGAACGGCCTCATCACGATGGGCGACTCGCTGTAGCCGACGGCGATCAGGGTGCCCAGGACGAGGATGCCCACGTTGGGCTCAAACTCCAAGGTCACGCCGTGGTTGATGGTCAGGGTCTTGCCGGGCATCACTGTGATGTCGGAGGATATGTAGTAGGGGCTGTTCTGCTTGCGCAGCATCAAGTCCTTGTACACCCTACCGCCCCGGTAGGTGGCCAGGTCGACCTCCTGGTCCTGGTTGAAGGGCACCACCACGGAGACGCTGGCGTCGTAGCTGTCCTCGATCAGGAAGGGCTGGTAGATCACGTCCGCGTGGTCGTTCCAGTTGTCAAAGTCGAAGATCCTAGCCTCGATGAGGGAGGTGTCCCTGGTACCCCACCAGTTCTCCCTGGCCTCGAAGTAGTTGTTCAGCCTGGCCGACCTCACGCCGGCCACCAGGTTGTAGTCCATTTCATTGTCGGCCAGGAGGTTCCGATAGAGTCGCACATTCTGCACGCCATCCAGCCGGATGACGGCGGTGGGTATTTTGTGCTGCTTCCTTATCCTGCGGGCCGCCTTCATGTAGGGCAGTCGGTAGTCCGCCGCCAGGGTCACGATGCTGTTCCCCTTGAAGCTGTTGAACTCGATGCTGGCCGGCACCTGTCCGATGATCTCGCTCAGGGAGTCCGCCTTGAAGAGCAGCACGAACTTGGCGTTGTTCGCCTCGAAGCGGTTGTTGTCGAAGCGGAGGCGCTTCTCCATCCCGTCCAGCGCCACCAGGGCTCCGGGACAGTTGTTCTCCCGGAACACGTTCGAGGTTATGTTGAACACCGTGTAGTGGCCGTGCACAGAGATGCGGAAGTCGCGGTTCCTCTGCCAGGTGCTGTTGCCGAAGTAGATCGAGTGGGTGAAGTTTTCGTTGTACTGCCAGACGTATGGAAGGGACACCTGTGGAGGAAGTAGAACGATGTATAGTCTTGGAAAGATTGGAGCTGCTTATGCTTACCTGGAAACCTCCGTGGGAGTTTTGCTCCACTGTGGAGTCCTGGATCACGTAGTGGAACAGGTTGTTCGAGGAGCGAAGGTCCTTCGACATCTGCCGGATGCCGTGCCCGTTCTGGCTGATCAGCGAGCTGTTCACGTGGATGGTGACCTCTGAAATGTTGCTGGAGATCACGTCCCAGTAGGGCGACCTGATGAGGATGGCCTCCCGCTCATTGAAGCTCAGCTCGGAGTTGATGAGCTTGATCGACTCGTTGGCCTTCCGCAGGTAGTACTCCCCGTTGTCGCCGATGTACCGGTTGTAGTAGATGCCAGTGATGCCCCGCAGATTCTTCTGAATCTTGGTCGAGCGGATGGTGAGGGTGGGCACTGGCCCGCTCACGATGCGGTTTCGGATGTTCTGCACGGGGGCCGTGACCGTGCTCAGCATCAGGACGGCTCCTCCGAGGGCCTGCAGGCCGCTCTCGTAGTATATGATGATGCCGTAGCTGCTGCTCGTGGCGGGAAAGACGTTCAGGTCGCGCTTCACCTGCCACAGGTCGCTGCGGATGTTCTCCGTCCGGGCGTTCAGGATGCTGATGATCTCCGTGGAGAGGTTGTGGATGGGATTCAGCAGCTGGATGCCGATCACGTAGCCGGCGGGGCACTGCACTATGATTTTCCTGTTGATGTTCTGCCCCAGGAGCTCCTCCGTCCGTATGTACTTGTGCTCGAAGGTGCCCAGGTCGATGTTGCTGATCTCGTGGGGCAACACATACGGGTCGTAATCGGTCTCGTAGGCGTTGAAGTCGCGGGCCATGTTGAACCAGCCGCCGATCTCCTTTTGGTCCAAAGCAGCCACCACGGCGTCGTGGCTGATGCCGCTGCCCTTGTTGTCCTTGATGATGGAGCCCGAGATCCGGAAGTCCAGCTGCTTGAGGCTGATGCCACTGCCGCGGTTGCCGGAAAACTCCGAGTTCTTAATATTGTTCACCGACTTGCCGGCGTAGATGTCCGAGTAGACGATCCCCAGGCCGTCCTGCAGGTTGTTCACCACCCGCACGTTCTCCAGGTTGTGCCGGGCGTGGTCCATCTGCACGGCGGGCTTGAAGGCGTTCGTGGTGTAGTCGAAGAGGCCGGCCTTCTCCACGGTCACGTACTGGAGGTCCGCTCGCTCGGCCAGCATACTGAACCGCACCCCGGCCCACGCACCCTCGTAGCAGCGGATGCCCACATCGTTCTCGTGGCTGCAGGTGTTCTCGAATTCATTCTCCGCCCGGCACTTGGTGACGTCCCGGTCCTGCAAAGTGCACCGCACATTGGCCAGCAGCACGTCCTCGGAGGTGCCGGCATTCGGCAGCTGTGAGCGGAGGAGTCGCCAGTCCTGCGGGTTCAGCGAGTAGCCCAGCTGGTGGCACACCAAGGCGGCGTTCAACACGTTCCACCCGTAGTCGCAGACAGTGCCCCAGCGTCCTTTCACGTAGACCTGGAGCCTTCCTTCATTCGCCCCGGTGCCGCCCACCAAGCGCACTGGCACGGTAGGAACCCCTCCATCCGAGGGCACCATCTCCGTGTCCATATCCAGGGCCTCCGTCTCGCTGTCCAGGTCCACGGTCTCGGTGTCGTTCACTATGATCGTCTCGCGCTTGAGGGTGAAGAGGATGTCGTCGGGTCTTCGTCCACGGGCCTCCAGCTTTCCGGCCACCATCATGCCCACGCTGGGCTCGAACCTGAGGGTGGTGCCGGGCTGCAGGATCAGCTTGCCGCCCGGCCGGATGTTGATATCCTTCGTGACTGTGTAGGTGCCTGCCGGAACCATGTCCTGGCCGTCCACCTCGCCGCCTATGACGTCGCTGCCCTCGTGGAAGAAGCGCGGCACCACCGTGGAGACCGTGATCATGGCAGTGGAGCCGGGGTTGGAGCTGTGCAGCAGGTAGGGAATGTAGGAGATCTTGGCCAGGTTGTAGCGGTCGTTGCGGTGGAACAGCCGGGCATAGATCTTGTTCTCGTCCGTGTGGCCCAGCCAGTTGCAAGTGGCGTTTATGATCTGGCTCTGGTCGGTCAGCTGCGAGCCGATCTCGTACATCGAGTCCAGGTTGTGCAGGATGTTGCGGAACACGTCGATGTTGCTGGAGCCCACCACCACTGGAGCGGCCACTCTGGAGCGGGGATTGAGTCGCCCGGCGCCGTCACTGCCCTCGGATCCCGCCACCAGGGGCCCGAAGGTCTCGGTGATGTTGTTTCCCCGCACGAAGTTCCGGGTGAAGAGGATGTACTGCACCTCGGAGCGACTGTAGGGCGACAGGCCGAGGGAGACCACGTGCACGCCGCTGTTCCGCATGAAGTAGTTGCTCTGGATGATCAGCCTGACGGGGAAGTAGTTGAATTCCGGGTATATGTAGTCGTTGTTCACGAACAGACACCCGTAGGAGCCGAACCGGAACATGTTGTACTCGATCCTGCCCTGCAGGTTCAGGGCCGGGCTGAGGAAGATGGAGTTGGCCTGCGAGTACTTGAACTGGTTGTGCCCCAGCTGGAGCTGCATATTGGGCTGCCCGTTGGCGGTGGCCTGGTAGCAGGACTCGATGAAGATGTCGCTCTGCTGGCTGCCGTTGAAGCTGTTCCCGGTGATGTTCACCCAGATGGGCCGACAGAAGTTCCCGTGGAAGATGCCGATCTCCAGGTTCCCGCCGATCTGCGAGTACTCCACCACGCTGGTCTGGTTGAAGGGGATATACTCCACCCGGTTGACATCCGTGGTGTGGTTCAGCCAGGTCGCCACTCCGAATCCCTTGTTGGAGGTCACGGCAGAGCGGGATATGTTGCGATTGCCGCCGTAGTAGGTGATGTTGACTCCCGCGCCGTTGTTGAAGCTTATGTTGGAACTGGTGATGTTGACGTCGCCCGCCCCGCTGGTCACGTGGACGCCGGCCACGTGCCCGTTCCCGGACACCGAGCTGCCGTGTACGTGGATCTTCGACCGGATGTTGTCGATGGCCACGCCCCGCCCGCCGTTGTCCTCCACGGTGGACTGTGCCACTCGCAGGTCGTAGGCCACGGAGTCGCCGGAGGTGATCCTGAAGTAGCCGTTCACCTCCTGCCTGGCATCGGCCCGTATCCTTACGAACATCTTCTCCCGCGTCGAGGTCACGCTCTGTGGTCGCGTGAAGTTCCTCGCCTTCCACTCGAACAGCAGCCGGTCGCTCGTGGAGGCGCCGTCGAAGATCTCCACCACGGCGGTCTCGTTCTGCATCAGGACGAAGTGTTCGAAGTGCAGGGTCAGCAGGTATCCGGGTCGCGTGAAGAAGTACTTGCCGCACTCCTTGGCGGAGCCGGCGTAGTACTTCTGGGTGAAGGACAGCGAGATGGGGTACGTCTGGCCGGACGTGGTCGGCAGCGTGCAAAAGTCGTAGATGCTGGCCCGATCCTTCCGCTCTGTGCCCCGCAGGTCGTGGCCCACGTACTTCACCCCGTCTCCCGCGTTGTCCACTATGGAGCAGCCGTCCAGGTGGACCAGTCCCTGGCTGGAGTTCACAAACACACCGATGCCGTTGCACTTCCTCACAGTCACATTTTGCAGCTGGAATCCTGCCCAGGGCCGTGTGCTGTTGAAGCCCGTGTAGGCCGAGTGGCTGATCACCACGTGCTCCATCTGGGGCGGCAGGCCCTGGACCTCCACGGCAGACTTTGCCGCGAAGCCCTCGCCGTTCCCTGCTCGGATGATGTCCACGTACTTCAGACGGGACTCGGATCGGGCGGCGTAGACGGTGTTGTCCCTGCCCAGGGCCTTCGTGGAGGGGGCGTTGTCGAAGTAGATGCCGCGCCAGTGGCCCAGGGGCTCGGAGTGCACTGGCAGACACTGGATGCCCAAGTCGTTGTGGTAGTCGCAGGCCCCAGCTCCCATCTGCCGGGATGTCCAGGCGCAGTCGCGCAGGTTGGTCTCCCCGCCTCGGCACTTGGGCTGCTCGTACAGCACCCTGGGGTAGTATCCGGGCGTTCGCTCCACCCAGTTCCAGAACCTGCCTCCCCGGAAGCCGAGCTGCCTGCAGGCCACTCCATAGTCCGCCAGAGTCCAGCTGCGGAAGATTAAGTTCAATTACTCCGTGGGGATACTTGGGAAGAAGACTTACTTTCTGGAATTGGAGCACACCGACCGCCAGGCTCCCTTGTGGAAGAGCTGCAGTCGGCCCTCCACCGGCGTGGGGCCATCCACCAGCCGAATACCCTTCTCCTGGTCGTCGGGGAGCTCCAGCTTGTAGTTGGCCGTGTTGCTCTGCGACCTGAGCACGATTCTCGCGGTGGGAGTGCCCTAAAGAGGGGTATTCTTGGTAAGTTATTCATGAAATAGGCCTAGAAATCTTATTTCTTCCCTCCTATACGAAAAGCGATACACTTTCCCCCCTTTTCCGAGTGCTCATCTGAATTTTCTTTTCTGTCTACAATTTTCACTTTGACTCTCACGGCCGCACTGCAATTATTTTCGTTTTCAATTATTTCATCTTTTCGTCTTCCACTTGGCCTCGGTCTGCTCATGAAAATCGACTTTAGATACACCCGTACATCCAGAGATACAATTCGAAGCCATTCGAGGCGTCAATTAACACCTATGCTGCGCGGAGATCATCATCTCGAGACGGCAAGTCGCCCACTCCGGCATTGAGATGCCAAGCAAACCCAATTTCGTTCAATTAACGAAACAGCAATCGAGCGGCGAACTCTTAACCCTCCAAGAACCATCGATCTAGATGACCATTTGCATATCCGAAATTAGTCGAAAAAGTGTGAAACTGGATGGCTTAAAATTATCGAGGGCTGCTTGGCTTAAGAGCGGACGACGCAGCCAATTAAATCATTTCCCTGTCGCTCCCTGGAATTGTCAATTGTGCGACTCCGACATTCACTTACATCTAATTAACCCCTGGCGACCCCTGACCGATGATTAAATAAAGTTAAGCTGCGTGCCACAGTCGCGCTTTGAAGTCTCTGCAGTAATTGGGAGGAAGTGGCCTGAACTTGCCTGACCCAATTATAATACTCACTGCGGAGGGCAGACGCCAGAGGCCCTAACCTACCACTACATCTGCCCTGGATCTGGACGCGGAATTCGGAACGGGAAGAGGGCTCCCGCCCATGCAACTACGTATGTACATCTCCCCCTTCACTCAATCGCAATCTTATCACTGCCTAAAGTCAACAATGAGAGAGTTCCAGTACGAAAGTATGAAGGGCTTATCTACCCCCGAGGTTACTCATGGTGGACCCTCAATGGCTGATAGCGTCTGATAGCAACAGGTGCCGCTTAATCATTTGCAAAACGCCTACAGGTGCCTTGAAACTGTGTGGTATGCGCCCTGGGGTGTACCCCTTAGGGACTTGAATATATATCTGAAGTCTATGGATTCAAGGATATCTAATCTATATATAGGGATATACTAATACAAGGATATCTATAATCTTAAAGTTCTCAGACTGCTTATAGGCTTAATATAATCTCAAAGTTGTGCTATTTCTCAACTACTCCCCTCCCAGTTCAGGCTATTTCGTTACACACCGTAATCATAATGAAACGGCAGTGATTTGGTAATTCAATACCTATTAATTCCACCACCATGAGCTCACCCACTTTTCCCTGAGCTATAACTTCCCCCCACTAGTCCTAATTATGAAAGTTTCCGTCGCCTAATGATTTCCCCAAAATGCCATTTTCTCACTTACCACCGCCTGCAGGACGCCGTTGATTTTGAGGCCTTTGGTGGGGGCGAACTCCACCGTGACACCCGGCTCTATGGTGAGCTTCGCCCCGCGCACCACCTCCAGGTCCTCGCGGGCCAAGTAAGGGCTCTCACTGCGCCGCAGGATTCGCTCGCTCAGGATTTCGCCGCCCTGCAGTTCCGTGTACGAAGATGACGTCATTGGGGGAGCCGAAGTCGTTGGCGCCGAAGTGACGTCCCCGCCGGAATGCCGAGTCGCTGGCAAGAGCTGGGTGGCGCCGTCGAGACTGGCGAACTCGATATCATTGTCCTGCAGTAGCTCCACCTCATCCAAGTCCGCCTGGGGCTGTCCTTGTTGCTGGCTAGTTTCCTGCGCCCGAGCCAAGTGGGTCGAGGAAATCAGCGCCAGGAGCACCCACAAACATATGCTGCCCCATTTCGGGGCTCCGCAGGGTTTGTTTTTGTTTCCCCCTTGCTGGCTCGCTGCTTTGTGGCAGTTCGTTCTGTGTCGTTGCAACTTCATTTGTGCATCGTTTTCTTATCACTTTCGTTGTCGTTAAATTTGGCTTACTTTCCTTTAGATTAATTAGTTTGCTAAGTTTTTTTTTATTACACATTCGCCATGGCAGTGTCGTTGTTTTCAAATATCTGGGGATTATTAAAATAAAATTGGGTTTGATTCACGTCACTTTTTATTCCAGATTATTATCATTTATATTTAACTTTATTGAAGATAATTAGCACTTTAGTTCCTTCATTTAACTGTATTCTTTTCACCTCCACAGCACTTTTAAAAAATATTCAAAAATCAAGTATTTTTTGGGTCAACAAATGCACTTTTCCACCGATATTTGACCCCAAAACCCCACAAAACTGATGCTTTCAGATTCGGTTTCTTCTGAGATTTCCCAACCTGAGAACTCGGCTGGGTTTCGTCAATTCTGTGGCATTGTTAACAAATTTTCTGATAAGCCGCTAGCCGGAGAACGGGCCCGAAAGCCAAAAACCAAAACACACACCATCGAATACCAATGCAGTTGAGTCACGCCCCTCGGACCCCGCCCCCACAACTCACTCGGCAACCTTTTTTCGACTCGTATCTCTCAGATACAAAACACGTCCGTACGCAAAGAACCGTTAGTTGTTTCTGAAAAGCCGAGCGGGCTTAGTATATTGTATTACGTGCTTTTCTCGGGGAGCGAGAGAGACCACGGAAACGGGTGGAGAAAGAGAAAGAGACGGGGCAGCCGACGAGCGGACGCCAAGCAACCGACAACAATAACAACGAACGGACAACAAAAGAAACAGGAAAACAAACAACAACATGTAAAATATTGGGGAGTTGTTGGGGGAGCCCGACTTTTGTTAAATAACAGTAAATGTGTAGGCATTTCATTCATGCCCGCAGAGAGTGAGCGGGAGAGCGAAAGAGAGCGACGCACGCACAGCAAGTTTGTGTTTTTTTTTGTACTTTTCTTCTCCACCTTTGGTTACGTATGCGTAATGAGAAGAAAGAAGAAAGCATTTCCACCTTCGACTTTTGAGCTTAATCGCTCCTCTACACAGGAAGAAGTTCTAGGGATCAGGATCGAGGATTTTCAACTAGTTAGGGTTTGTTGATTATATTTATGATTCCGATGATCTTATTGGTTTTTTAAATTTTTATTTAGAATCTATTACTAGTAATTTCTTAAAAAATATTCCTCAGTGTAATATTCCAACTTTCTGGATAGCCAGCATTTTGTATTTATCGAATATGCAAAGCAGCTTGGGACATGAGCGGTAAAAGACGGTATAGATAGGTGGCCGGGGGGATTGGGGACTTTGAGGAGGAGGGGGCAGTGCAGCGGTGCGTGTATGGATTGTATCTCGTATCTGGCGGTCGATGGATGTGACTCAACTGCAGGCGCAGCAAGTCGTTGAACGCCAGAGTTGTCGCCGTTGTTGTATGCCGTGACTGCATTTGAAGTGCATTCAAAGGTTTATTGTCTGCCTCTTTATGGGTTTATTAACTTAGTTTGGTCTGGTTTGTGCTTTGGCATTTGCGATTGTGGCAGTTAAGTGATTGCGGGGGAGGCCTACCCGAAGTGCCACTTAAAAAAAGCTCGAGGAGTCCAATGGCAGGCCATAAATATTGGAAATATCTTGGGAGTCTACCTGGAACCAAAATCGTATAAGAAACTTCTGCAAAAGAATTCCCATAGCAGAGTTCTAGTTAGATTAGGCTTTCACTCCATACAGCGACCGCGTGAAAGGGCTTTCCCGCTGCGAAGCTGCTTTGGGCCAATTATACAGCAATTTAATTTAGTTTCCGTTCTACCGTTCCACCGATCCGTCCTACGAAGTTCATCAACCCGGTGGACTAAAATTGGTAGAAGCCAATTGTCTAAACAATTTAATGCTCGTTTGAGGTCTCATCATTGTTCAAATCGTTCACTTTGTTTTGATGTAAATGTGTTGTATTCGTTAGTCATTTGCCGGCTTTGATGACTAATTCAACCCACTAGTCATTTAGAAGTATCTCTCTCTCTATCGCTGTCACTGATGATGCTTAAAAAGCAGATTAGCTTGACCAGCAGGTTAATAATACCGTTTATGCTTCAAGATCTGGGGTATGCCACTTTGATACTCACTGTGGCAGCCTTTATCTCTGCGCCTTTATGGCCCCCACAGAGTCACTTAACCCCGGCTATCTACACCGAGTGATTGATAATGCCCCACTTCCCTTCGACTTATGCGAAAATGTTCTTTTAATTCACTTTCCCCCACTCCCCACTCACGACATCCACAATTACAACGCGTCATCGGCTGTTCCACCCGGTAATGAGTAATGCGGAGCGGAAGTCGAACAGAGCCGAGGAAGGAACTAGCCGTAGGAACCTTTGAGGCAGCCACCTGACTCGACGGGCAGGGGAGCGGCCATCGAAGCAAGTGCAACCAGCGATGCGGCTCGGTGAACGCTCCGACTCAAAATTGCAGTTGCACTTTATTGGCCACAAACAAACGCGAAAGATGGCTAAGAGCTGGCGTAGATGTTGGGCCAATTAACCGCTGCTGCCAAGAAAGCGTGCAAACAGCTAACAGAATTTTCGGAGCCATCTTTATACATGGCTGGGCTATGGCTCCGCTATGCCAGGCCACTGGAAACTAATCCATCTTCAAAAACGCTCTATCCAAAAACAAAGAGGCGCGAGATTTTGATGGATATTTTCCGTTGAGTGTCCTTTCAGGGCCCAAGAACCGTCTCCCATTTTGGCCGTAACTTAATGCGCGTCTTGTATGTTTTCTTTGTGTACTCCGCAGTGGGTTTTGGTAGTATGGGTGTGTTTGGTAATACTTTTTCGGCCACCAACACAACCTCACTTTTGGCCCAAAGCTCTGGGGTTTCACTTCGCCCAAACTCCGCACTTTTCATCACTTCTGGCACTTTTTCTAGCACTTCTTGTTCACATTTTAAGACATTTTCATTTAGATATAGGCTAAGATTTATTGGCTGTTTCAGAAGCGACGCTTTTGCGTTTAAGGCGCGGTCAGCACGATCGCACACAGCCACCGAGCACTTACACTCTCGAACCGACTGTACGTATACGTGACGACTGGCCAACAACAACGAGCACCGTTGAGATCAATGTGTTTCCAGCGTTCTGTTCACCGGGTTAAAGCGCACTCGTCCGCCGCCGAACACCTTCTGAGCCGACTGGCTTTATTTCTTGTTTGGAACCGAGTGGAGACCCAATACCAGCCAAGCCAGAGCGGCGTTGAGCACGTCGAGTGGCTGGGAGAGGCGACTATACCATTGAGGTGGCCGAGCGGGTGATATTCAGCGGGCCAGCTAGAGCTTTCGGACGGCGAGCGACGCCAGTTACCACTTTGCCCTCTCCGGTTACCTTGGCCGAAATGTTAAAAGTGGCAACCGCAGAGCTTCTCGCACCGCAGCAACAGTCTCTGGACCTGTTGCTGTTGCTGCCACAAAACTGGCTTACATTTTCCACCGCTCGCTGTTGCTTGGTGGTCGCTTCAAGCCTCTGCTCCGAGACCTCTGACTCAAATAACAGGGGGCACGCAATATAATCTGTAAATCCGGATTAATTCAGATTCGTCTAGAACTTAACAGAACTATTATTCATAAGTACCAGGCTAAAGTAATATTTAAGTTCAAAGAAATCGAAAAATATATACATACTTGCATAATGTTTATGAGTCAATTTGATGATCATCCAAGCGTTCAAAAATCCGACACTACGCATAAAGTCCTTTGAAAATCAGAAAATGTGTGGGGAGAACTCATACGGCCCACTGCGATGTCTATATCTCTGCCAATTTTCACCCGATCGTTGAGCGGAATACCTTAAACGATTTCTAGATCGATTCCCCATCAATCTGCATCAAACCCCTGAAGGAAAAATATTTTTAGATTTTTCGTTCATTTTTCTGGGGAGACTCCTTTAAAAATGGGGCAGGACCCATACGGCCCACTGCGATGTCTATATCTCTGCCAATTTTCATCCGATCGTTAAATGGAATAGCTTAAACGCTTTCTAGATCGATTCCACATCAATCTGCATCAAAACCCTGAAGGAAATATATTTTTAGATTTTTCGTTCATATTTCTGGGGAGACTCCTTTGAAATTGGGGGAATGTATGGGTAGGACCCATACGGCCCACTGCGATGTCTATATCTCTGCCAATTTTCATCCGATCGTTGAGCGGAATACCTTAAACGATTTCTATATCGATTCCCCATCAATCTGCATCAAAACCCTGAAGGAAAAATATTTTTAGATTTTTCGATCATTTTTCTGGGGAGACTCCTTGAAATTGGGGGAATGTATGGGTAGGACCCATACGGCCCACTGCGATGTCTATATCTCTGCCAATTTTCATCCGATCGTTGAGCGGAATACCTTAAACCATTTCTAGATCGATTCCCCATCAATCTGCATCAAAACCCTGAAGGAAAAATATTTTTAGATTTTTCGATCATTTTTCTGGGGAGACTCCTTTGAAATTTGGGGAATGTGTGGGTAGGACCCATACGGCCCACTGCGATGTCTATATCTCTGCCAATTTTCATCCGATCGTTGAAGGGAATACCTTAAACGATTTCTATATCGATTCCCCATCAATCTGCATCAAAACCCTGAAGGAAAAATATTTTTAGATTTTTCGATCATTTTTCTGGGGAGACTCCTTTGAAATTTGGGGAATGTATGGGTAGGACCCATACGGCCCACTGCGATGTCTATATCTCTGCCAATTTTCATCCGATCGTTGAAGGGAATACCTTAAACGATTTCTAGATCGATTCCCCATCAATCTGCATCAAAACCCTGAAGGAAAAATATTTTTAGATTTTTCGATCATTTTTCTGGGGAGACTCCTTTGAAATTGGGGGAATGTATGGGTAGGACCCATACGGCCCACTGCGATGTCTATATCTCTGCCAATTTTCATCCGATCGTTGAGCGGAATACCTTAAACGATTTCTATATCGATTCCCCATCAATCTGCATCAAAACCCTGAAGGAAAAATATTTTTAGATTTTTCGTTCATTTTTCTGGGGAGACTCCTTTGAAATTGGGGGAATGTATGGGTAGGACCCATACGGCCCACTGCGATGTCTATATCTCAGCCAATTTTCATCCGATCGTTGAGCGGAATACCTTAAACGATTTCTATATCGATTCCCCATCAATCTGCATCAAAACCCTGAAAGAAAAAATATTTTTAGATTTTTCGATCATTTTTCTGGGAAGACTCCTTTGAAATTTGGGGAATGTGTGGGTAGGACCCATACGGCCCACTGCGATGTCTATATCTCTGCCAATTTTCATCCGATCGTTGAAGGGAATACCTTAAACGATTTCTAGATCGATTCCCCATCAATCTGCAGCAAAACCCTGAAGGAAAAATATTTTTAGATTTTTCGATCATTTTTCTGGGGAGACTCCTTTGAAATTGGGGGAATGTATGGGTAAGACCCCCCATACGGCCCACTGCGATGTCTATATATCTGCCAATTTTCATCCGATCGTTGAAGGGAATACCTTAAACGATTTCTAGATCGATTCCCCATCAATCTGCATCAAAACCCTGATGGAAAAATATTTTTAGATTTTTCGATCATTTTTCTGGGGAGACTCCTTTGAAATTGGGGAATGTATGGGTAGGACCCATACGGCCCACTGCGATGTCTATATCTCTGCCAATTTTCATCCGATCGTTGAGCGGAATACCTTAAACGATTTCTAGATCGATTCCCCATCAATCTGCATCAAAACCCTGAAGGAAAAATATTTTTAGATTTTTCGATCATTTTTCTGGGGAGACTCCTTTGAAATTGGGGGAATGTATGGGTAAGACCCCCCATACGGCCCACTGCGATGTCTATATCTCTGCCAATTTTCATCCGATCGTTGAAGGGAATACCTTAAACGATTTCTAGATCGATTCCCCATCAATCTGCATCAAAACCCTGAAGGAAAAATATTTTTAGATTTTTCGATCATTTTTCTGGGGAGACTCCTTTGAAATTGGGGGAATGTATGGGTAGGACCCATACGGCCCACTGCGATGTCTATATCTCTGCCAATTTTCATCCGATCGTTGAGCGGAATACCTTAAACGATTTCTATATCGATTCCCCATCAATCTGCATCAAAACCCTGAAGGAAAAATATTTTTAGATTTTTCGATCATTTTTCTGGGGAGACTCCTTTGAAATTGGGGGAATGTATGGGTAGGACCCATACGGCCCACTGCGATGTCTATATCTCTGCCAATTTTCATCCGATCGTTGAGCGGAATACCTTAAACCATTTCTAGATCGATTCCCCATCAATCTGCATCAAAACCCTGAAGGAAAAATATTTTTAGATTTTTCGATCATTTTTCTGGGGAGACTCCTTTGAAATTGGGGGAATGTATGGGTAGGACCCATACGGCCCACTGCGATGTCTATATCTCTGCCAATTTTCATCCGATCGTTGAAGGGAATACCTTAAACGATTTCTAGATCGATTCCCCATCAATCTGCATCAAAACCCTGAAGGAAAAATATTTTTAGATTTTTCGATCATTTTTCTGGGGAGACTCCTTTGAAATTTGGGGAATGTGTGGGTAGGACCCATACGGCCCACTGCGATGTCTATATCTCTGCCAATTTTCATCCGATCGTTGAAGGGAATACCTTAAACGATTTCTAGATCGATTCCCCATCAATCTGCAGCAAAACCCTGAAGGAAAAATATTTTTAGATTTTTCGATCATTTTTCTGGGGAGACTCCTTTGAAATTGGGGGAATGTATGGGTAAGACCCCCCATACGGCCCACTGCGATGTCTATATCTCTGCCAATTTTCATCCGATCGTTGAGCGGAATACCTTAAACGATTTCTATATCGATTCCCCATCAATCTGCATCAAAACCCTGAAGGAAAAATATTTTTAGATTTTTCGATCATTTTTCTGGGGAGACTCCTTTGAAATTTGGGGAATGTATGGGTAGGACCCATACGGCCCACTGCGATGTCTATATCTCTGCCAATTTTCATCCGATCGTTGAAGGGAATACCTTAAACGATTTCTAGATCGATTCCCCATCAATCTGCATCAAAACCCTGAAGGAAAAATATTTTTAGATTTTTCGATCATTTTTCTGGGGAGACTCCTTTGAAATTGGGGGAATGTGTGGGTAGGACCCATACGGCCCACTGCGATGTCTATATCTCTGCCAATTTTCATCCGATCGTTGAAGGGAATACCTTAAACGATTTCTAGATCGATTCCCCATCAATCTGCAGCAAAACCCTGAAGGAAAAATATTTTTAGATTTTTCGATCATTTTTCTGGGGAGACTCCTTTGAAATTGGGGGAATGTATGGGTAAGACCCCCCATACGGCCCACTGCGATGTCTATATCTCTGCCAATTTTCATCCGATCGTTGAGCGGAATACCTTAAACGATTTCTAGATCGATTCCCCATCAATCTGCATCAAAACCCTGAAGGAAAAATATTTTTAGATTTTTCGATCATTTTTCTGGGGAGACTCCTTTGAAATTGGGGGAATGTATGGGTAGGACCCATACGGCCCACTGCGATGTCTATATCTCTGCCAATTTTCATCCGATCGTTGAAGGGAATACCTTAAACGATTTCTAGATCGATCCCCCATCAATCTGCAGCAAAACCCTGAAGGAAAAATATTTTTAGATTTTTCGATCATTTTTCTGGGAAGACTCCTTTGAAATTTGGGGAATGTGTGGGTAGGACCCATACGGCCCACTGCGATGTCTATATCTCTGCCAATTTTCATCCGATCGTTGAAGGGAATACCTTAAACGATTTCTATATCGATTCCCCATCAATCTGCATCAAAACCCTGAAGGAAAAATATTTTTAGATTTTTCGATCATTTTTCTGGGGAGACTCCTTTGAAATTTGGGGAATGTATGGGTAGGACCCATACGGCCCACTGCGATGTCTATATCTCTGCCAATTTTCATCCGATCGTTGAAGGGAATACCTTAAACGATTTCTAGATCGATTCCCCATCAATCTGCATCAAAACCCTGAAGGAAAAATATTTTTAGATTTTTCGATCATTTTTCTGGGGAGACTCCTTTGAAATTGGGGGAGTGTATGGGTAGGACCCATACGGCCCACTGCGATGTCTATATCTCTGCCAATTTTCATCCGATCGTTGAAGGGAATACCTTAAACGATTTCTAGATCGATTCCCCATCAATCTGCAGCAAAACCCTGAAGGAAAAATATTTTTAGATTTTTCGATCATTTTTCTGGGGAGACTCCTTTGAAATTGGGGGAATGTATGGGTAAGACCCCCCATACGGCCCACTGCGATGTCTATATATCTGCCAATTTTCATCCGATCGTTGAAGGGAATACCTTAAACGATTTCTAGATCGATTCCCCATCAATCTGCATCAAAACCCTGAAGGAAAAATATTTTTAGATTTTTCGATCATTTTTCTGGGGAGACTCCTTGAAATTGGGGGAATGTATGGGTAGGACCCATACGGCCCACTGCGATGTCTATATCTCTGCCAATTTTCATCCGATCGTTGAGCGGAATACCTTAAACCATTTCTAGATCGATTCCCCATCAATCTGCATCAAAACCCTGAAGGAAAAATATTTTTAGATTTTTCGATCATTTTTCTGGGGAGACTCCTTTGAAATTTGGGGAATGTATGGGTAGGACCCATACGGCCCACTGCGATGTCTATATCTCTGCCAATTTTCATCCGATCGTTGAGCGGAATACCTTAAACGATTTCTATATCGATTCCCCACCAATCTGCATCAAAACCCTGAAGGAAAAATATTTTTAGATTTTTCGATCATTTTTCTGGGAAGACTCCTTTGAAATTTGGGGAATGTGTGGGTAGGACCCATACGGCCCACTGCGATGTCTATATCTCTGCCAATTTTCATCCGATCGTTGAAGGGAATACCTTAAACGATTTCTAGATCGATTCCCCATCAATCTGCAGCAAAACCCTGAAGGAAAAATATTTTTAGATTTTTCGATCATTTTTCTGGGGAGACTCCTTTGAAATTGGGGGAATGTATGGGTAAGACCCCCCATACGGCCCACTGCGATGTCTATATATCTGCCAATTTTCATCCGATCGTTGAAGGGAATACCTTAAACGATTTCTAGATCGATTCCCCATCAATCTGCATCAAAACCCTGAAGGAAAAATATTTTTAGATTTTTCGATCATTTTTCTGGGGAGACTCCTTGAAATTGGGGGAATGTATGGGTAGGACCCATACGGCCCACTGCGATGTCTATATCTCTGCCAATTTTCATCCGATCGTTGAGCGGAATACCTTAAACCATTTCTAGATCGATTCCCCATCAATCTGCATCAAAACCCTGAAGGAAAAATATTTTTAGATTTTTCGATCATTTTTCTGGGGAGACTCCTTTGAAATTGGGGGAATGTATGGGTAGGACCCATACGGCCCACTGCGATGTCTATATCTCTGCCAATTTTCATCCGATCGTTGAAGGGAATACCTTAAACGATTTCTAGATCGATTCCCCATCAATCTGCATCAAAACCCTGAAGGAAAAATATTTTTAGATGGGTAGGACCCATACGGCCCACTGCGATGTCTATATCTCTGCCAATTTTCATCCGATCGTTGAAGGGAATACCTTAAACGATTTCTAGATCGATTCCCCATCAATCTGCAGCAAAACCCTGAAGGAAAAATATTTTTAGATTTTTCGATCATTTTTCTGGGGAGACTCCTTTGAAATTGGGGGAATGTATGGGTAGGACCCATACGGCCCACTGCGATGTCTATATCTCTGCCAATTTTCATCCGATCGTTGAGCGGAATACCTTAAACGATTTCTATATCGATTCCCCATCAATCTGCATCAAAACCCTGAAGGAAAAATATTTTTAGATTTTTCGATCATTTTTCTGGGGAGACTCCTTTGAAATTGGGGGAATGTATGGGTAGGACCCATACGGCCCACTGCGATGTCTATATCTCTGCCAATTTTCATCCGATCGTTGAGCGGAATACCTTAAACCATTTCTAGATCGATTCCCCATCAATCTGCATCAAAACCCTGAAGGAAAAATATTTTTAGATTTTTCGATCATTTTTCTGGGGAGACTCCTTTGAAATTGGGGGAATGTATGGGTAGGACCCATACGGCCCACTGCGATGTCTATATCTCTGCCAATTTTCATCCGATCGTTGAAGGGAATACCTTAAACGATTTCTAGATCGATTCCCCATCAATCTGCATCAAAACCCTGAAGGAAAAATATTTTTAGATTTTTCGATCATTTTTCTGGGGAGACTCCTTTGAAATTTGGGGAATGTGTGGGTAGGACCCATACGGCCCACTGCGATGTCTATATCTCTGCCAATTTTCATCCGATCGTTGAAGGGAATACCTTAAACGATTTCTAGATCGATTCCCCATCAATCTGCAGCAAAACCCTGAAGGAAAAATATTTTTAGATTTTTCGATCATTTTTCTGGGGAGACTCCTTTGAAATTGGGGGAATGTATGGGTAAGACCCCCCATACGGCCCACTGCGATGTCTATATCTCTGCCAATTTTCATCCGATCGTTGAGCGGAATACCTTAAACGATTTCTATATCGATTCCCCA
Organism: Drosophila monieri; assembly: GCA_035047585.1. NCBI lineage: Eukaryota > Metazoa > Arthropoda > Insecta > Diptera > Drosophilidae > Drosophila > Drosophila monieri. The sequence continues at coordinate 1,882,117 of JAWNPJ010000079.1, read as the reverse complement.
TCAATCTGCATCAAAACCCTGAAGGAAAAATATTTTTAGATTTTTCGATCATTTTTCTGGGGAGACTCCTTTGAAATTTGGGGAATGTATGGGTAGGACCCATACGGCCCACTGCGATGTCTATATCTCTGCCAATTTTCATCCGATCGTTGAAGGGAATACCTTAAACGATTTCTAGATCGATTCCCCATCAATCTGCATCAAAACCCTGAAGGAAAAATATTTTTAGATTTTTCGATCATTTTTCTGGGGAGACTCCTTTGAAATTGGGGGAATGTATGGGTAGGACCCATACGGCCCACTGCGATGTCTATATCTCTGCCAATTTTCATCCGATCGTTGAAGGGAATACCTTAAACGATTTCTAGATCGATTCCCCATCAATCTGCAGCAAAACCCTGAAGGAAAAATATTTTTAGATTTTTCGATCATTTTTCTGGGGAGACTCCTTTGAAATTGGGGGAATGTATGGGTAAGACCCCCCATACGGCCCACTGCGATGTCTATATCTCTGCCAATTTTCATCCGATCGTTGAGCGGAATACCTTAAACGATTTCTAGATCGATTCCCCATCAATCTGCATCAAAACCCTGAAGGAAAAATATTTTTAGATTTTTCGATCATTTTTCTGGGGAGACTCCTTTGAAATTTGGGGAATGTATGGGTAGGACCCATACGGCCCACTGCGATGTCTATATCTCTGCCAATTTTCATCCGATCGTTGAAGGGAATACCTTAAACGATTTCTAGATCGATTCCCCATCAATCTGCATCAAAACCCTGAAGGAAAAATATTTTTAGATTTTTCGATCATTTTTCTGGGGAGACTCCTTTGAAATTGGGGGAATGTATGGGTAGGACCCATACGGCCCACTGCGATGTCTATATCTCTGCCAATTTTCATCCGATCGTTGAAGGGAATACCTTAAACGATTTCTAGATCGATTCCCCATCAATCTGCAGCAAAACCCTGAAGGAAAAATATTTTTAGATTTTTCGATCATTTTTCTGGGGAGACTCCTTTGAAATTGGGGGAATGTATGGGTAAGACCCCCCATACGGCCCACTGCGATGTCTATATCTCTGCCAATTTTCATCCGATCGTTGAGCGGAATACCTTAAACGATTTCTATATCGATTCCCCACCAATCTGCATCAAAACCCTGAAGGAAAAATATTTTTAGATTTTTCGATCATTTTTCTGGGGAGACTCCTTTGAAATTGGGGGAATGTATGGGTAAGACCCCCCATACGGCCCACTGCGATGTCTATATATCTGCCAATTTTCATCCGATCGTTGAAGGGAATACCTTAAACGATTTCTAGATCGATTCCCCATCAATCTGCATCAAAACCCTGAAGGAAAAATATTTTTAGATTTTTCGATCATTTTTCTGGGGAGACTCCTTGAAATTGGGGGAATGTATGGGTAGGACCCATACGGCCCACTGCGATGTCTATATCTCTGCCAATTTTCATCCGATCATTGAAGGGAATAGCTTAAACGATTTCTAGATCGATTCCCCATCAATCTGCATCAAAACCCTGAAGGAAAAATATTTTTAGATTTTTCGATCATTTTTCTGGGGAGACTCCTTTGAAATTGGGGGAATGTATGGGTAGGACCCATACGGCCCACTGCGATGTCTATATCTCTGCCAATTTTCATCCGATCGTTGAGCGGAATACCTTAAACGATTTCTATATCGATTCCCCATCAATCTGCATCAAAACCCTGAAGGAAAAATATTTTTAGATTTTTCGATCATTTTTCTGGGGAGACTCCTTTGAAATTGGGGGAATGTGTGGGTAGGACCCATACGGCCCACTGCGATGTCTATATCTCTGCCAATTTTCATCCGATCGTTGAACGGAATACCTTAAACGATTTCTATATCGATTCCCCATCAATCTGCATCAAAACCCTGAAGGAAAAATATTTTTAGATTTTTCGATCATTTTTCTGGGGAGACTCCTTTGAAATTGGGGGAATGTGTGGGTAGGACCCATACGGCCCACTGCGATGTCTATATCTCTGCCAATTTTCATCCGATCGTTGAAGGGAATACCTTAAACGATTTCTATATCGATTCCCCATCAATCTGCATCAAAACCCTGAAGGAAAAATATTTTTAGATTTTTCGATCATTTTTCTGGGGAGACTCCTTTGAAATTGGGGGAATGTATGGGTAGGACCCATACGGCCCACTGCGATGTCTATATCTCTGCCAATTTTCATCCGATCGTTGAGCGGAATACCTTAAACGATTTCTATATCGATTCCCCATCAATCTGCATCAAAACCCTGAAGGAAAAATATTTTTAGATTTTTCGATCATTTTTCTGGGGAGACTCCTTGAAATTGGGGGAATGTATGGGTAGGACCCATACGGCCCACTGCGATGTCTATATCTCTGCCAATTTTCATCCGATCATTGAAGGGAATAGCTTAAACGATTTCTAGATCGATTCCCCATCAATCTGCATCAAAACCCTGAAGGAAAAATATTTTTAGATTTTTCGATCATATTTCTGGGGAGACTCCTTTGAAATTGGGGGAATGTGTGGGTAGGACCCATACGGCCCACTGCGATGTCTATATCTCTGCCAATTTTCATCCGATCGTTGAACGGAATACCTTAAACGCTTTCTAGATCGATTCCCCATCAATCTGCATCAAAACCCTGGAGCAAAAATTGTCTTAAAATATTTTTAAAAATAGCGGCTATTGGATTTTGAGTCCAATCGGACCAGGCGGTGTTGGCATTCTTACTGTGAAGGAGGAAGGTCACACTGTTTTCGGCTTCGACTGTTTACCATTTTCGGCTGCTCCCGTTTAATTTGTTTATTAATCAAACATAATCTGGAAGCTATTTGAAGACCCATATTATTGGGAAAAATGTCGAACGCACAGCGTTCCTTTGTGCAGAAGGTTTCCAAGTAAGTGAGCAGCTCGCCAGAGGCGCCTTTTCCAAACAAAGAAACGCCCTCCCTTACTTTTGTGTCTACATCATTTTTCCCCATAAGGCAGTCGGCGGCGGATGTGCGAAAAAATGTTTCCAGCTGCCACAAGACGGGAACAAAGCCCCTGGACACCTCGCTTTGCTCCACGACGGTAAGAGCGGTTCTCCTATGCCCTCCACAGCTCTGACCAATGTTCTTCCCAGGTTTCCCCCACGGAGCCTCTGGACTACGAGGAGTTTCTGGCCCAGCACGCAAACATCATCCACCGCGACCCCCTGAAGCACATTTTGGACTTTCCACAAGGAGACGTAACGGTCAAAATCATTCCCCGCAAGATCCGAACGGTGGACCACATTGTGCCCAGCGAGAACTTGTAAGTGATTCTTCTCATTGACCAGCCAAGTTGTAACTGAATCCCTTCCAGGAGCGAATTGCCCCAACATGTGCAGGAGTGTGTCAACTACTACACTCGTCCCTGGAAGGTGGTGGAGTACGCGCAGCGGCACCTCTCCAGTTCTTGTTTCATCCGCGAGCGCATCGACCGGGGCACTGTGAGCCCCTCCGCCTACCAGCAGGAATTCGAGATCGACAAGGACTTTGCCTCCTTCGAGGAGACGTTCGCCTACAAAAGCGAGAGCTGCACCCCCAGTTCCCGGCAGTCGATCGCTAGCCTGGCCTCCGTTAGCTCCTGCACAGACACCTTGACGCCGCGCGGCTCCTGGGCTAGCTTTGATCTGCGCCGCTCAGTGAACGACCCACTCATCCCAAATCTGCTGGACAATGTGCCGCCTGAGCAGGTGGACCAGACCAATGAGGCACGAAGGCAGCAGGACCGGCAGGTGGCGCTCTTCTCGCTGTACCCCGAGTCGGACATAGAGGAGAGTATCGAGAGAAGGCTGCTCGCCGAGATCCCCCTGGAGCACATGGGCCATCGTATCCAGGTGAAGTGCCTACAGCTCAAACTGGAGCTGGAGGTGGAACCGATCTTTGCCTCCATGGCCATTTACGACGCCAAGGAGCGCCAAAAGATATCCGAGAACTTCTACTTCGACATGAACTCGGACAGTCTCAAGCGGATGCTCACCAGTCACGTCCAGTGCTCCGACATCAGCACGCAGAGCCACTCGGCCATATTCGAGATCTCCTATCCGAGCAACGACCTCTTCCTGGTAATTCGCCTGGAGAAAGTGCTTCAGGGCGACATCAACAACTCGGTGGAGCCCTACCTGAAGGAGGACAAGGACAAGTACAGGGAAAAGGTCAAGTCCAATGCGGCCGACTACTGCGAGCGACTGGGAAAGTATCGGATGCCGTTTGCCTGGACGGGAATCTACCTCACCAATGTCTTCAACGGCGAGAGCTTCGAGGGCAAGGAGCCGGAACGCGACTCCTCGGCTGGCGGAGCTGGCGTCGGTGGGGGAAGCGGCATGTGCTCAGCGCCCAGCTCGAATAGCTTGGACCGAAAGTCCTCCACCAGCAGCTTCGACCAGCTCCGGCGCAAGGCCAACGACATGAGCGGGACGTTGACGCGCCGCGGCTCCCTGGAGCGGAAGGAGAAGCGCCGCTCCTGGTCGCCCGATGACTTTGCAAACGTTGTGGAAAACTTTCGTCCCATTACCATAACCGTCCCAAGCTTCTTCAAGCAGGAGGCCGATAAAATGAAGGACGAGGACTTGTACAAGATTCTGCCGGAGCTGAAGCGTCCCAGCGGGGTGGCCAAGAAGTACAAGTGCATTCCCGGCTCCATCAAGCTCGAAATATCGCCCTGCGTTGAGGAGGCGAAGAACGCCCTCACCCCAGAGCTGGCGAAAATAAATCCCCAAAGCGGCGAAAATGTCCGCCCAGTTAAGGAGATCCTGGAGTTTCCCCAATCCGCCATCTACAATCCGCACTACACGTACCGAAACCTGCTCTTTGTGTCTCCTAAGGAGCTGAACTTCTCCTCGCGTGCCGGGTCCGCCCGTAACATTGCCGTTCGCATCCAACTGATGGCCGGGGAAACGCCAAAGGATGCGGTGAACGCCATCTACGGCAAGTCCTCCTGCCCGAAGTTCTCCACCGAGGCCTTCACGGCAGTCAACTACCACAACAAGTGCCCCTCGTTCTATGACGAGATCAAGATCGCCCTGCCCGCGTCGATAAAGCAGCACCACCACCTCCTCTTCACCATCTACCACGTGTCCTGCCAGAAGAAGCCCCAGGACCTGCAGCCCTCCGTGGAGACTCCGGTGGGCTACACGTGGCTGCCTCTTCTGGAGGACGGGAAGCTTAAGGTGGGAGAGTTCAATCTGCCCGTCATGGTGGAGACGCCCCCGGAGAACTACTCCTTTATTCCGCCGAACGTCCACTTGCCTGGCATCAAGTGGCTGGACAACCACCGCGCAGTGTTCGCCATCAACGTGGAGGCGGTGACGGCCGTGCACACGCTGGACTCTTACCTGGATCGGTTCTTCCTGCTGTGCGAGTATCTGGACACCCGCAACATACCCTCCCACATCGGAGAAGGGAACATGGAGGCCGAGCTGAAGAAGTGTCTGCTGGACATCGAGCACGCCAACCGGGAGCCGCTGGTGAGGCACCTGCCGCTGGTCCTGGACAAGCTCATTGAGCTGCTGGTGATGACCCACAAGGTGGGGGGACAGGCCATGTCCCTGGGTTCGACTGTGTTCGAGGTTCTGGGTCTGGTGTCATCGCTGCTGTCCATACTGAACGACGACCTCATGGTGGACCAGTACGGACGGCAGAGCCTGCTGTCGACCTACGTGCAGTTCCAGTGCAAGATCCCGCATCCCTGCCACAGCAAACAGCGGCTGACTTCCAGTCGCAGCAACACCGAGGAGCTGCAGCTCAGCGAGACCTACAGCCTCTACGACAACGTGGCGAACGGAGGCCGGAGCCTGGAAAGAAAAGGTATGGGTGCATTGTAAGGTTATCATCTCCTAACTGTCCTCCTCCGCAGATCTCTCCATGGACGTCATCCACTCGATTGTGGGTCGCGACGCTCAGGTGCGCCTGCTGCACGAGGAACTGGCTCTGCACTGGGTGGTGGCCAGCGGAAAGGCGGCCGACCTGGCCATGTCGAACTCCTGGTTCCTATTCGAGCTCATTGTCAAGTCCATGATCGAACACCTGCACAGCTCGAGCACTCTGAACGGACCCCGGAAACACCGTTTCCCCCACCAGTTCAACGACGACCTGAGCACCCTGGTCCATCTGGTCACCACCAAGGTGGTCGGCTATCACAGCAACGAGCCCAAGCTGGCGCAGTCCCTGAACAGCAGCTTGGCCTTCTTCATATTCGACGTACTGAGCGTCATGGACCGGGGATTCGTCTTCGGATTGATAAAAACGTACACCAAGGTGCTCATTTCCAAGAACGCGTCCATCCCCGACCTGATGAACTACAAGATAGACTTCCTGAGGATCGTGTGCAGCCACGAGCACTTCGTGGCCCTGAACCTGCCCTTTGGAACGTCCTACACGTTCACAATGGTGTCGGCCCCGTGCAGTCCTACGCCCAGCACCACATCCAGCAACAGTCAGACCTCGTGTGTAAGTCCTTGTCACTCCTAAGAATAGATCTTTTCTTGACTTATTCCTCGCTCCTTTTCAGGGTTCCCTCGAGCGGGCGCTACACGCCGATCTTAGTCAGGAGTTCCTGCAGCAACACTTCCTGGTCGGCCTCGTTCTAAACGACCTGGCTGCAGTGATGGAGGTTCCCAACCCACAGCTCCACGGCAAGGCCATTCGCTGCATCCGAAACCTGATGACGTCGCACGACCTGGACCCCAGATACAGCGACGCAGAGGCCCGATCCCGCGTGGCGGCTCTCTACATCCCCCTGCTGTCGATCGTAATGGACGCCATTCCGCAGCTGCACCAGCACGTCTTGGACCAGGACCGCCTCCAGCAGATCGGCCAGCTGGAGGACTACCAAGGCCCGCACCAAAGCATCACCACCAGCACCATAAGTCCGGAGGTGGCCTTCGCCATATCCGGCAGTCGGCCCTACTCCTACCTGAACGACCAGGTGAAGAACAAGTCGCCTTTCAGCTCGGAGAACACCCGCCACCTGCTGGTGTGCTTCTTGTGGACGCTGAAGAACCTCGAGAGAAGTGTGCTTTACCGATGGCTGCTGGGCCTGAGTCCGCACCGGGTGCACCAGATGCTCCAGGTTGTCAATGTCTGCCTGAAGACCTTTGAGTACACGGGCCAGAAGCATGTTCCCACGCTCAAGAGGACCAACACGCAGAGTTTCAGGAAAAATGTCGCCGGCGACGTCAAGGAGAAGCTGGAGGAGTGCATACGGGGCACAAACTCTGCCCGGTATGACTTGATAAACCGGCGCAAGGACCGCAACTCCACGGAGAAATTCCGCTGGCGGAAGGATCAGATGCCGTACCGATCCCAGTACTCAGACTGTGGAGAGAAGTCCGGGCATGAGCTTGAGCTGAGCCACTTCATTGAGGGCTCACTGGCCACGGAGGTGGCCCTGGTGCTCCTCGACACCCTGGAAATCATCGTTCATGTCGCAGCCAACCTCCACCACAACCTTCTGGGCACTGTGCTGAAGGTGCTGCTGCACGCCCTGTCCAGGAACCAGTCGACGCTGGCACTGCAGAACCTGTTCGCCTCCCAACGGGCGTTGATTTTCAAATTTCCGAATCTCCTCTTCGACGACGAGACGGATATATGTGCGGATCTGTGCCTGATTCTGCTGAAGCACTGTGGGTCCCTTTTGCCGGGCATTCGCTCGCAGGCAGCAGCCTCCCTTTACCTCCTGATGAGGCAGAACTTTGAGATCGGAAACGTGAGTTCAGGTGTTCTTTTTGGCCATAACTTAATCCCTTCTTTCCCCCCCAGAACTTTGCCCGAGTCAAGATGCAGGTGACCATGTCCCTGAGCTCCCTGGTCGGAACCAGCTCTGTTTTCAGCGAACAGTCGCTGAGGCGAGCGCTGAAGACAGTTCTGGTCTATGCCGAGTCCGACTCAGACCTCCAGGAAACGTCCTTCCCAGAGCAAGTCCAGGACCTGCTGTTCAACCTTCACATGATTCTCTCCGACACCGTCAAGATGAAGGAGTACCAGGAGGACCCGGAAATGCTTCTCGATCTCATGAACCGCATCGCCAAGGGCTACCAGAACAATCCGGACCTGCGGCTGACCTGGCTGGAGAACATGGCCAAGAAGCACCGGGAGCGGGCCAACCACACGGAGGCGGCCATGTGCTACGTCCATGCCGCCGCCTTGGTCTCCGAGTATCTCAGTATGCTGGAGTCCCAGACCCACCTGCCGGTCGGAGCTGTTAGCTTCCAGCGCATCTCGCCGAACACCCTAATGGAGTCGGCCGTGTCGGACGACGTACTGAGTCCTGGCGAGGATGGCATCTGCCTCGGCAACCACTTCACCGAGACCGGGCTGAAGGCTCTGCTCGAAGAGGCTTCCAACTCATTCCAAGTGGCTGGCATGTACGAGGCCATGAACGAGGTCTACAAGATACTGATTCCCATCTGCGAGGCCAACAGGGACTTCCAGAAGCTGAGCAAAGTGCACGGAAAGCTTCAGGAGGCTTTCAATCGCATAGCCCAGCTACAAGTGAGTCTGGGGTGGGTGGGTGATTCAATGCTTTACTTATGAGTACCTTACCAAAGGGCAAGCGAGTGTTTGGAACGTACTTCCGGGTTGGCTTCTATGGAGCAAAGTTCGGGGACCTGGACCAGCAGGAGTTCATCTACAAAGAGCCAACTCTGACCAAACTACCAGAGATATTCAGCCGGCTGCAGGTAATATTGTTTCCGAAGTTAAGATGTGTATGCTTCTAGTAACTAAAAGATGTATTCTTTATATAAATCAGAACTTCTACACAGAACGCTTCGGGCCCGACTCTGTGCATATCATAAAGGACTCCAACACCGTCGACGTGAACTCTCTGGATCCGGACAAGGCCTACATCCAAATCACGTACGTGGAGCCCTACTTTGAAACCTACGAAATGCGGCATCGGGAAACCTACTTTGAGCGGAACTTCAACCTAAGTGAGCTTCTTGGTTGTTGAGGCGTTGTGACCCTAATCCTGGTGTTTGAATCCTTTTAGAGCGATTTATTTACGCCACACCCTTCACGAAGACTGGCAAGGCTCATGGAGAGCTGCACGAGCAGTGCAAGCGGAAGACCATACTGACCACGGCCAATCACTTTCCGTATGTCAAGACCAGGATTATGGTGATCAGTCGGCAGCAAATAGTCCTGGAGCCCATCGAGGTGGCAATTGAGGTGCGTAGACCCATTTTGTAGCCAATGTCTGTACTCAACATCCCCTCGCTCGCAGGACATCCAAAAGAAGACCGTGGAACTGGCCGCTGCGACGAACCAGGAGCCCGCAGACCCGAAGATCCTGCAAATGGTCCTGCAGGGATGCATCGGCACCACCGTCAACCAGGGGCCCATGGAGGTGGCCAGCGTGTTCCTCTCGAATCTGTCCGACGGAACCACTGTTCCGACAAAGCACCAGAACAAACTGCGCCTCTGCTTCCGCGAGTTCTCCAAACGCTGCGCCGATGCCCTGAAGAAGAACCGAAACCTGATCCTTTCAGACCAGAAGGACTACCAACGGGAACTGGAGCGCAACAACGATCGCTTCATCGAGCGCCTGACTCCGTTTATCACGCTGACACGGGTGCAAAATCATGGTGTAGTTAAGTGAGTTTTCTTGGATATGGCTTCACAGTTCAACACTTTATATTTATTGTCTTTCAGAGCCAATGCGAACAACAACAAGGGCACTCCTTTAAAATGGTAAATGTTTGCCCGCGCAGCGTCTCAAATAATTACTAAAAAAAAACTCCTTGAAATTACATGTCTAGCGTATCGGATTATTTTAAGTAAGTGCGTATTATCATTCACATTCTGGCCTTTGAGACGGCCAACATATAACTCATGAACACATAAACCTTTTGACTGACCCTTTCACTCCGTGGTCCAACACCAAATATATTTACCAAATAGCAATGGTCAGTGACCAAGATTCGAATACAATTTATCTTTTCTACATTTTATTACTAAAATATAATCAAATAAAGAACATAGAACAATATGCTTTATTTCCAAGTTTTTATTTCTTTTGCGGTCCTGCAACATGTTGGCTTCTATAACTTTCGAACACCCAATATTTAAATATTTGGGCGTTGTACAGCACTGTTGACCGGCGTTGCCAAGTATTTGTTGTCGAAATATCGATATATTTGGAGTGTAAGACCAAATAATACCAGATACGGCCACTATCGATGTTTTTTGTCGCATCACTAATGTATCGAAACGGATTTGAAAGGTATGTAGGTAAACAGTGCTGAATAACTCCAAAATATTTAAAAATTGGTTGTTCGAAAGTTATAAAGGCCAACATGTAGCAGGACCGCAAAATATTAATTTTATCAACTTGGAAATAAAGCCCGAAAAGTGGACACCATGCCAACTCCAAGGTCCCGCCGATCACCTCCCGCTCGCGACTGGGCCGTCCGGGTACCCTTCATCCACTGTTTTTCCAAAAGGTCGAGTTCGAATTTGAGTACGCGTTGGCCAAAACCCCGGCACCGCATCGCTGACTCCACCGACTAAAACTGAATATTATTAAATATTAAATAAAACTGAATTAAAATATGAATTATACTGTTGAATTTTTTACGGTTATCGATGATTTATCGAGTCTCCCCGCTGGTTCCCAGCTGGTTCGTTTACCCGGTTCGTACATGACCGGTTCATGAGCGAGCGGGAACTGACACTAGTTGTATGCATAGCCACGCATGCCCGCTATATCTTAAGTTCGTGTTGTGTTCGTGTTTAATTAAGCTAACTAAAATCGGGAACCAATGTGATAAGAACGCGTCCCAAGCGAGGTGAAAAAAATGTATATCTGTGTGTGAGCGGAGCCGAAACCGAACGCAGAAAGAAGCAACCAATTCCACCGAGCCACCGCCTAACTGCGCAACGGCGAGTAAATTAGTGTAAGTGCTGAAGTGAACGGAAAGAACATTATTATTTGTAAGCTCCATCTTCGGACTAACAAAAGCGCCAACGATATTAGTTATTTTTGCAATATGCGTGTGCCGGGGTGACTCACCCACGTACACACCGCCCACGCCATTCGCTTTCGTCATTTTTCGGTGTCTCTTGTCCCTTGTTGTCTATGCTAATTCCGTTCCCTGGCGTTTGTGTACTGTACTTGTGTGTGTGTGCGTATTTGTGGGTGAATGAATGGCGGAGTAAGATGGCAAATTCTGCTGGCCAAGTGAACCGTTACGATCGCTGAATTAGGTCATCACCTCGCTTACACACGAAACAGTTAGTTCCCACCCACTACCATCACTCACTACCTGGGCTTATCTGCGGAAGCCGTAAATGTTACGGAAACTGAAAAGTGTTGATGCGCCGTCGAAGCCGTTTGCTTGGTTATCAATTGCCTGGAAAATGGAAGTGCATGTGTGTGTGTGCAGCAGTAGTGGTTGTTGTTGTTGATGTTGCCCTGATGTGCAACGCAGCATAGCGGGTTCATTAACACTGGGTACATACTGTTTATGCAGCAGAGTAGTGCTAGTACCTTTATTTTGGTATTTTTGAGCCGCACTCCTCTAATACGATAGTTGAATGGCTAATTATTTGTCAACCGTGTGTGTATGCTATTTTATAACTGTATTTGTGTACACTTTCATTTGGCTTCACGATCGGCTCACAGTGGTGGTCAAGCGAATAGCAGTTAACAGAGTTATTAACAGAGATTTTTATGTAAAAAAATATTACTTTTCCAGTAAATTAAAAAAAAAAATAATAATTTAATAATAATAAATAAATAATAATAAACCAATATAATAATTACAGCAGAAACAGTAAATAGTTAACTTTCTACTCTCGCTCCTATTTGCGTGACCTCCACTGTGCGCGTGAAGGTACGCCAGCAATGGTAGATGTACCTCTGAATATCTGGTTACATAGAAATTTACATACACACACAAACACACTCACACACAGACACACAAGCCGCCTACAAACAAACGGTTCAGCTTGCCGTTCGCCTCGAATCTTGTCGCAACTTGTTTGGCAAGTCTTGTAAGTCTAGTTCTTGCTCCGCCGAGGTTTCTATGCTTTTCGTCTCTGCCCGGAGATCTTCCACTATAACTATCTTCTACTTGCAGAGTCACCTGAATCGAATACACATTCTGACTGACAGGACAGCATGCTGAAGTTCATACGAGGCAAGGGCCAGCAGCCCACCGCGGAGCGGCAGCGCCTGCAGAAGGATCTGTTTGCATATCGCAAGGTGAGTGGGAGGCCTTCCGCCATGGGCTCAGGCCTTGCGCGGGTCTAAATTAAAGAAACCACTATCGGCCCCACCCAGTTTGACTTTTTGGTTTAACTTCTAGATAGCGGGCTGGATCTTAAGTGGCTCGGGGACCACTCATTGGCAAGGAATGCCACTGTACTGGGTGCTTTTTTGCATAAAATGGCGCAAGCAAAGTGTGCCAATTGACATATTCAATTACGGGGTCGATCGCATTTCAAGAAACCTGCATCTCTCAGATACTTATAGCTATAGATACTGCCGGAAGCGACCTCTGGTAACTGGGTCAAGAAAATGAAGGGGCTTGGGTTTCTGCCCCCCAAGCATTTCACTTTTGTTTCGAACCTCGGACAGCTCGGACAGCGGGCGAAAGAAACGAACTGGCGTCATCATTCGCGCGGGGCCTCCATAAGCCCAATGACATCATCCAGAGCCAGCTTTTATGCTGTCCGCTGGTTACTATCTGGTGGCATGACATTGAAAAGAGTGGTGGAATGTGGCCCAAAGGGCGTTCTTTGGAACAGATTCACCTGCAGCTCCGGTACTTTATGAGTTATGAGAACCTGACCAATAATTAGTCACCGATTCTTTCGATGGAACTTTATGGGTATATGGTGACTGTAGCCGAAGGTAATAATTCTGTATACACAGCCTAACATGGCGAGATAGCCGGTGCCGTGGCATGAAGGGAGTGCTGTAGTCGATAAGATTAACTTTGTTTGCGTTGTGGGCTTGGTTGGGAAATGGTTTCGCTGGAGGAACCACCTCCCCATCGTACAGGAGATAGGTACAGTGTTTCCACCGATAAGATTTTAAACAGGCCGCCAAGAATCGAACTGGGAAGTGGGTCAGCCAAGTAAGTGCCGCCGCATACGCATACCTTTGATTTCCAAATCAAGGACTATTGCCCAACCGAGTATGAGCCATTTTAGTAACTGACTAATTAAGTGGCTAGTGATGAGATCTGGCACTCGCCATTACTGGCTTTTATGGGAAAAGATAGTCCAGTTAGCAGACAAAGCCAGAAACTGGAAACAAAGCTCTGCCCGTGCCGCCGTGCTGCACTGAGATGCTTGGATGGCTTCAGAACCACAGCGGCAATATGGGTCAAGTAGCGCGGCTCTTCACGGTCCACGAGTGAAGAAATCCATTATGGTATTTCGGCTGTCTTAGTCTGGATCTTAGCGGCTCTCTGGCCGGAGGCCCAACAGTACTTGGCGCTGGTCGGGCCAACCTTTTCTCCAGAAAAGCCATTATGCAAATGGTTCTCTTCGAGTCGAGTGGCTCCGGAGCTTCCCGTTGGGCCTTTGTGGACTAGTCTGAATGGGTTTTGCGACACAAAAGGTTGGCTTCAGTCCACCAATAGAGATGGAGAAGCCCTCCATCGCCAAGAACACTGTAACCACCAAGAACTCCTCACTTCTCCAGTTTTAATCTGAGCCTTAATCTTTATCCTCCAGACCGCACAGCATGGATTCCCCCACAAGCCCTCGGCGCTGGCCTACGATCCGGTGTCGAAGCTCATGGCGATCGGCACCCAGACGGGCGCCATCAAGGTCTTCGGCCAGCCCGGCGTGGAGCTCTACGCCCAGCACACCCTGGTCAACAACTCGGCCGCGGAGCTCAACGTCCAGCTGCTGGAGTGGGTCTACGGCACGGGCCGCATCCTCTCGCTGACGGCGGCCAACCAGCTGATACTCTGGGAGCCCGTGGGCAGCACCCTGGTGGCCATCAAGTCGCTGCCCTTCGACGGCAAGCTCAAGAAGGTCTCCTCGCTGTGCTGCTCCCTGAACAAGGACGTCCTGTGGATCGGCACGGAGGGCGGCAACATCTACCAGCTGGACCTGCACTCGTTCACCATCAGGGAGCCGGTGATCTACCACGACGTGGTGCTGGAGCAGGTTCCGCCCGCCTACAAGCTCAACCCGGGCGCCATCGAGTCCATCCGCCAGCTGCCCAACGACCTCAGCAAGCTCCTCATCGCCTACAACCGGGGCCTGTGCGTGCTGTGGGACCTGGACACCTCCTCCGTGGAGCGCGCCTACATAGCGCCGGGCCACGGCCAGAGCGTCGGCCTCTCGGTGCACACCGACGGCTCCGAGTTCAGCTGGTACCACGCGGACGGCTCCTACGCCACCTGGAGCATTGGCAGCGCCGATCCCCCCAAGAACGTCAACTATGTGCCCTACGGCCCAGACCCGTGCAAGAGCATTAATCGCCTCTTCAAGGGCAAGAGGGGGTAAGTGGTTGCTACTCTTCCTTCCTGATGGATGTCCTCTAATTTTTGGCCTTTAGTTCCAGCGACGTGATTGTCTTCTCCGGCGGCATGCCCCGCTCCGCCTACGGGGACCACAACTGCGTCTCGGTGCACGTCAGCGACGGGCAGAAGGTGTGCCTCGACTTCACCTCCAAGGTCATCGACTTCTTCGTCACCTACAAGGAGGACAGCGACGTGGCTCAGGTCCTGATTGTGCTGCTGGAGGAGGAGCTGTGCGCCTACGACCTCACCGACGCCAACATTCCGGCCATCAAAGCGCCCTACCTTCACTCGGTGCACGCCTCGGCCGTCACCTGCAACTACCTCGCCTCCCAGGTGAACCAGGCCGTCTACGAGCGCATCCTGCGGGCCGGGGACGAGCAGGACATCGACTACAGCAGCATCGACTGGCCCATCACCGGCGGCGTGCTGCCGGAGGACGAGTCTGCCTCTGCCGCCCCCTCGGACGACGAGGAAGCGGCCAAGGAGTACGAGATCCTGCTGACCGGCCACGAGGACGGCTCCGTCAAGTTCTGGGACTGCACTGGGGTGCTGCTGAAGCCGATCTACAACTTCAAGACGGCGGGCATTTTCGGAAACGAGCACGACTTCCGGGACGAGTCGGCTGCCGACAACACAGAGCCGCTGGACGAGGGAGAGCCTCCCTTCCGCAAGGCCGGCCTCTTCGATCCCTACTCCGACGACCCGCGGCTGGCCGTCAAGAAGATAGCCCTGTGCCCTAAGACGGGGCAGCTCATCGTGGGCGGCACTGCCGGCCAGATCGTAATCGCGGACTTCGAGGACGCCGCCGAGGAGAGCGGTCCGCTGAAGTACAACTCCATGAACTTGGTCAGCGACCGGGACGGCTTCGTGTGGAAGGGGCACGATCAGCTTAACGTGCGGGCCAACCTGCTGGAGGCCAATGCCGCTCCCCTGGCCGAGAACGGCGTCAACATCACGGGGGTGCTGCAGGTCCTGCCCCCGGCCAGCATCACATGCATGGCCCTCGAGGCCAACTGGGGCCTGGTCTCCGGCGGAACCGCGCACGGCCTGGTGCTCTTCGACTTCAAGAACTTCGTGCCGGTGTTCCACCGGTGCACCCTCAACCCGAACGATCTCACTGGGGCCGGAGAGCAGCTGTCCCGGCGCAAGTCGTTTAAGAAGTCGCTGCGCGAGTCGTTCCGGAAGCTGCGCAAGGGCCGTTCGACCCGGAACAACCCCACCAACCAGGTTCCAACAACGGTGAGCTCAAGCGGCAGCTTAACTAGTTCCTATTACTTATGTGGATATTTTTCAGTTGGAGGCACGTCCGGTGGAGCGACAGATAGAGGCCCGCAATGCCGACGACGGGCTGGGGTCGATGGTGCGCTGCTTGTTGTTTGCGAAGACATATGTGACGAATGGTGAGCGAAATGATTCCATCTCCTGCCCAGCATACTGATCTCCAGCCTCTTTCCAGTCAACATAACATCACCCACTCTGTGGTCGGCCACCAACTCGAGCACAGTCTCGGTGTTCCTCCTGCACTTGCCCCCGGCGCAGACCGCCGCCACCGCGATACCACCCATTAGTGGCAACGCTCCGCCCCAAACCCCACGCCGCATTTCCGCGCAGCTCGCCAAGGAGATTCAGCTGAAGCACCGCGCCCCCGTGGTGGGCATTTCCATTTTCGACCAGACAGGCTGCCCGGTGGACCAGCTGAACGCCGGCGAGAACGGAACACCGCCCCACCGCCTGCTCATCGCCTCCGAGGAGCAGTTCAAGGTGTTCTCCCTGCCGCAGCTGAAGCCCATCAACAAGTACAAGCTGACCGCCAACGAGGGCGCCCGCATCCGGCGCATTCACTTCGGCTCCTTCAGCTGCCGCATTTCGCCGGAGCTCCTGCAGAGTCTGCACGCCGGCAGCCCCACCAAGTCCACGCGCTCGGCGCACGGCGAGGGAGACGGGGCGGCCAATGTCAGCGCCACCTCGGGTGGCCGTGGGGATCTATACCACGAAATGGCGCTGATCTGCCTGACCAACATGGGCGACATCATGGTGTTGTCCGTGCCGGAGCTGAAGAGGCAGCTGAACGCCGCGGCAGTGCGCCGGGAGGACATCAAGTAAGTTCATGCAGTGGGTGTTACTGTTCCAGCCACTTACCATCTCGATCTTGCAGTGGAATCTCGTCGCTGTGTTTCACTAACGCCGGCGAGGCTCTCTACATGATGTCTTCCTCGGAGCTGCAGCGCATCGCCCTGGCCACGTCCAAGGTGGTGCAGCCCACGGGCGTCGTCGAGGTGGAGCCGCTGGAGAGCGAGGAGACCTCGCTGCCGGCCAACGACGAGGACGAGAGCGACAAGGAGACGGACCTCCAGAAGGAGGTGAGCGAGGCGATCAAGGAGCCGCCCGTGGCCACCCAGCGTGTTAAGCCCGTGGAGGTCAGTGTGGACCGGAGTAGCCTGCACCTGGCCAACGGCATCAGCAGCAGCAACTCACCCAACCGTGCCAACGAAACCATCACCAGTTCCATCGGTGACATCACCGTCGACTCGGTGCGCGACCACCTGAACACCACCACGACCACACTGTGTTCCACGACTACGGAGGAGACTGTGGGTGAGTGGACTGCCTCTTTGTTGAGCTAAGTGTCTTGCTCGAGCCTTTTGTCTGGCATCTTATACATCTTGTACTACACCTCTTATACGCCATTAACCTTGTGCATCTTATACATCTAGACTGCTAGTTCTTTTTTTTAGTAATTGCCTTCAATAATGTATAGTTTTTGTTTATTAATTATTTATTTTTTATTATTTATTATTAGAAGCTTGTTCTTGTACTTGACTTTAGTTTTAAGACCTTCACTACACACTCTCACTCTCTTATACACTTTTAATCCTAAGTTTGATGTCTTGCACACTTATACACTACACTACTTATACACCATTCACCTTATACATAAGTTTGCTTCAAAAACTATCTGGTACTTCTGTTCCTGCATTGTTTCGTCTGCAACCAGAATAGATTGAATGCTCATCCTCTACTAGACTTGCCACTAAGGACTCTAACACTACTTTAGTTTGCTTCCAAGATATCTGAGGCTTAGTTTTCCTCTACTAGTACACACTCTACTACAGTCTATTGTCCTTCAAGATTATCCCTCTTTGTACACCTTATACATCATATTTGCATCCATACTACATCTGTCCAAAGTCGACTCATCTCTGAGTAATTGCGTCCAAAGTATCCGTCGCTTTGCTGTTCCTCCTCTAACCCCGATTATCTGAGTGCTTATCCTTCTACTTGACTCTCGTTTTTAGATTCGCGCCACTAGTCGCCCCCCACACCATTCCTTACACTCTATTTTAGTTAGTAGAAGGGCAGTCCTTGAGCCCTCAACCCCGATTACGGGACGCATGCACGCCTCGCCTCGCCTCGTATTCCTAGACTCGATAATGCCTCCAATAGCCCCTGTATCTTGTATTAACTCTCTGGTGTCACACCCCGTTGTAGGTCGACTATCAGTGCTAAGCACGCAAACGAATCAGCAAACCACCACCGTCAACGTCAACGACATTCCGAACATCAACATGCCCAACCTGATGGACCTCGCCTCGAAAAGGTTCGTATCCCGCATAGAAATCGAAGCCATCCGCTAACCTAAAGCTCTCCCATTGCCTTTACCGAAACAGCAACACCACGGAGACGAGCACCAGCTCCGTGGTCATCAAGTCCGTCATAACGAGCATATCCCACGAAAAGACGAACGGAGAGAGCGAGGCGACCAAGACGACCAAGACCACGACGCACGAGGAGAGCCAGTTTTAGGCGGTTGGGCCGCAGGGGACTCTGCAGATGCTATCAAGAATTTACGGATCAATGCCGACTCGGACGCTGAAGGACTTGGATATTCCTTTTGCGGAATATCGCCAACACACTCGACAAGTTTCGCACAATTTTATTCGCATTGATGAGGAGGAGGGACGTCCATTTCAAGACCATATCACAAGACAGTGCTTCAGTATCTTTATGACGTTGTCATATCGGAAGTGACAACACAACCCACACACATTACTTTCTTCAGAAGAAATTGAAACTTGATGGGCTCCATTGTGGCCGCAACTGTATTTTAGTTATGTAGATCCACCCTTTCACATTTTTAAGAGACGAGAGCGAGATCATCGCGGAGGTCAACGAGTGGTCCACGAACGGCAACTATTGCATTTTATACAAACCAACAACAATCTATTTAATATCATTGCACGTTATTTTTTGTAATCCATGTTTTTGTAAGCTTATATTGTACTTTTACGAACCGATGGCGTTTAAATATGATTAGTGAAATTTACGACACAGCTATACGTTTAGTGATTTGATGTTACCATGAGCCCGGCTGGGTGAAGTCTTACTACTTCCAAGCCCATTTATAGACAACGCCCTGTTTGAAGATCCACGGCTTGGAGATTGGCCAACAGCTGAGTCCAAAAGTGAGCCAGATAGCAGCTTCAAGGCTGTCCACCTCGAACAGGGCTGATTAAGTACAATACGAAACAAGTATGCCTTATAAAAATTAATATATTTACAGATTTTGAAAAGTATTAAAAACCAATATTTACAACATCCATGTATTTCTAAACTTATCCTCAAGACTTGGCTCTTATTTTGGTTTTTAAATATTTTCAGGTCCTAGGTCCAACTATTGTATCAACTATCCCATCCCCTTGCTTGGCGAATTATAATTCTTCTAAAAGTCTGCACCTGGTAGTCATCATGCCCCTGGTTCATCCAAAACTTGCCACAATGGAATTTGCTTTAAAGTTTTTAATTTGTGCAACCTTTTGGCCAAATTGTCCTGTCGGAGACATCGCGGTTTTAATATGTTTCAAGTAATTTGTGCGCATTTGCGAATTTTTATCGCGGCCACAAAAGTTTGTCCTTTGAGCGGCGACCTGGCATTGCATCCTGCGGATTGTTAGCGGCGGTGTAATAATGACTTTATGACTTTATTTAAGGAGCAATAAAAGGAGCATATTTCGAGAAGCGTTTTAAAATGTCCCGGTCGAAGGACGATGGGCCACTACTTTCGAATAAAAATGCGAATTCAGGTTAATTTATTCGGCTGCCTTCTGCTCGGCATCTTTATTTCCATTATATGCCCAAAAAGGAGATGTGGCTCCTCTGTGGTAGGCTGTATCCGAAATGCCCTCCAATATGCTAAATCCCAGCCAGCAGGTTGCTTGACTTGACGAGCAGGACCCGGCAGGAAGAGCTGTCCTTTTCAAAACGTGGGGCGTGCCACTTGAAGGATGTTAACATGCATGCTCTCCAGCTCCTGGCTGACGCTTGTCTTGCCCGAATTCGGCCCTCGGCGCCGTTCGCATTTGCATTTCAATGATTAAAGTGTTAAAATTCCAGCCGACACATGCAAACTTTCGAGGTGTTTGGCCAGGCCAACCACCCTTCCACCCAGTTCCGGGGACTAGCATCTAGGATATAGTATCTAATGGCTTTATAAAAGCCGAATAGCCCTGCCGGAATGTGATTTTAATATTCCCATAGTCCGACACATGGTGCGAAATGCTTGTAAACATTCACTTTTAAGGACATTTAAAGGAAGTCCTTCTAAGGAGGGGCTTTCATTTTATGTCTTGAAAGTAGTGGGAACAGTGCTTCTCCGTAGCATACTTGTAGGAGATGGCCCTTTAAGGACATAATAGCTTCAGGTATTGTAATTTAAACAAAAAGTAAGTTAAGTATGGTTTTTGTTTGAATCTTTCCTTATAATTCCCCCTATATCTTTATAAGGGAAAGTCTAATTTCGTTGCATACTTCTAGGCCATCTCCGGAAAGAGTCTCTAGTTCCATTTGACCTCTAAAAAGCAGGCAATAGTGAACTTCTCCACTTGGAAACTGAATTATTTAGGAGGCTCCGCGGGAATGACATCTGGTCTGTGGAATCACGCACTGATCCGAGACTGACATCAGGACTAAGGGAGGCTGACACTTGTCCTGATTGACTTTAACAAATTAGCATGTTTTGGCTTTAGTTCGGGCCACTCGCTGGCAACTAGAATAATCATTTCGCCTCCAATTAATGCCCCACTTGCGGTGATAAGCGCCGTGCAGGCCGAAACAAAGGGCCTGGTTCTCTAATGGAATGTGCGTGAGTGCGAGTGGCGTGATGCCGAAACTCTCTAAAAACTAGCCGCCCCACCAGCCACCACACCACCCACCACAAAGCTACAACCTGCGAACGTCACTAGACGACACTTACAGGCGTGACAGCAGTGGCGGACATTTCACGGATTTTCCAGGATAATCCGGCGGAAGGCAGGAGACAGGACGCAGGCTGCGGGGAGCGGCCGTCAGCCGCAGTGCGTGAAGTGCATTTAAAATTTGCATTTTGTAGCCTCGAATTACGGCGCTGCAGCGGGCGTCGAGTGGCGCAACAATGCGTGTCCGTATGACTGTTTTTGGTTCTAAACCCACAGCCGCGGTCTCCTTAATGACACAGGAATGCGGGAATGCCGGAATGTCAAGAGCATTCAGAGCCAACTCTGCCGAATTTATGGCATATTATTTTTCGAGGGGGATTCATTTAGTAACTAAGTTTCAGTTTCCACCTAAACTAGGAGTGGCATTCCTTACTTGATTTAATATTTGGAGCAGAGATCCTAAATATGAACTGTCTGTGGCGAACATGAAGTTTTTGTGCGACACCCAGAGCTTTCCGGCAATTGATATTCATGGAGAGTCCCAGCTACACATGTAAAGTCATGGCTCAAGACGCCCAGTCCTTCACTCCGTGTGTTTTTCCACAATCCTTTTGTTTGCCTTGGCATGTCAAAATGCGGAAATATGTGGCGGGAGGCGGGGGCAGTGAGTGTGGCAGCTCGGAAAACAAACACAAGCTGCTGGGTTAGTTTACCGATGCGGCTTTTACGGGCTTAACATATTAATTAAACTTGGAGTGGAAACATGGAACACGATACCGACAGGGTCAACTTTAAATTAAGTTTTAATCTGTTGCTCATATTTAAACAGCCAGCCAGCCAGCAGCAGCTTCGAAAACAGGATTTGTTGCCATGCCAGGACATTTGTGGGTAAATAATGTCGGGCTGCAAAACTGGCACTTGGAGATGTAACTGGGCTAGGCTACATCTCAGAGTGGATTTCTGCCAAACTTCCTGTCCATCCAAACTTAAAGTGCGTGCTTAGTTATGTAGATGGTTTGTTGGATCCTTTAATTGAAACTGGTCACTGAGGGGACTTTCCAGCCACTGACAAGCCGAATCATCGAATCCCATCCAGGTCAGCCGAATATCTGAGAGCGGGACATCTGCCGCGAGGGCACTCTGCCCCACTCGGCCCCCTTCGAATCGAAGTAGTAACTCTCCTCCGGAGTAATCTCGTCCACAGGTGTGCGTACGAGGAATGTGGGTGGGCCGCTCCCCTGGCAGATTGACAGCTTAATAAATTAAAATGCATTAAGTGGCTGGCGTAGATTTGCGGCAGCCATAAATCTTTCCCGCCCCTCCAGCTCAGCGAGGCGGAAACAGAATCGGCTTCTGGGGGGAAGCTGCGTGCTGGCTTCGGGCTTAAATATTATATTGTAATTCAAATATTTATGGCCATCAGCGCAAATAAAACTGTCTACTAAACCTGACCCAGGACCCAGGGAAGCGGGAAACGGGAAGCAGGAGCTAGATCCGACCGTGTCAGTGATGTATGTGGCCCAGGTGAGCGCTGCCACCTGTCACTGGGTGTGCCTCAGTCAAAGGCTCCAAGTCGCCCACCCCTTTGCTCCTTGCTCCCGGCCCGTAAGCTCGCAAGGCAACAAATTCTCACGCACCGAGCCATTGACACGGGCTGCTAAGCTGTTGAAGGCGGCCTGGGAACTCCAGCCTTGGCTCTCCAGTTGCCGAAAACTGTCTGAAGGTCGCCAACCCCTGGCAGGAGACTGTAGGAACTCCCATCGTCTCGTCACCAGCCCTCCCCCGGATTACGAGAAAAATCAAAAACATGCAAAATGTTTTACTGGCGAGGGGAGGGTGTATTTTTCAGAGAAAGCGAGTGCCCGGATAGTAAGGGGAATGGGTTTTAAATCAAAAAGAAGGGGTAGAGGGGTTGTGGCCTCTCTTTTAGCCTGCTGGAAAGGGATCTATCACTGAAGTAATAATCGACAAATCATAATAATCTCGGGCACTCCCATTCGGTGGCAGCCATAAAAATCGCCTCTGAATGTAGGTACACTTTGTGCTGCTGCGGTCCGGCGTGCGTAAGTGTGTGGGCAACCTCGCCTCAATAAATTGTCTGTTATCATTTTCATGTTTTCCCACTGACAACGGTCGCTGCTTTGGGGTCTCGGGGTCTTGAGGTCGTCCGGGTCGTCGGGGCGCATAAGCAACGTCAACTTTGAATCGGAAAAGCGGCTTCGTAGGCGTGCCCGGCGAAGGGGGGGTTGGGGCGTGGATCCTCCGTGGGACCGTGCTGAGCCTAATTTCCCGGAAATAAATGTGCAGCGATGTGTGCGGACTTAGGAAGCCAAGACGAGGCAGCGGCAGCTCGCGTCTATCTGGGCATCCTGGACTTTCTCCCACGGCCAGGCCCAACCTCCTGTCGCCTCCTCTCCGAGACGGAGTGCCTGTTATTATTGATGCGCCAGGAAATTCGAAACTTGTCAGCAGTTGCCGGAAAAGGGATGAACCAGGACTGGAGCTGGGGTGGGGCGAAGTGCTCGCGGCAAATCGAATTCCATTCGATTGCATTCACGGCGGAGGAGAATCCTTGGAGGTGAGGGACACTCTGGACAGAAAGTTAAAGCTTAAAAGGCAGCCCGAATTGCGATTAACTGATGTATCTGGACAGCCGCCACTGAACACGTCTGGGTTGATTAGCGGAAGCGGGAAAGTGCATCTGAATTTTAAATTGCCAGGACTAGTTAGGTCCTGGAAACAGCTTCCGCTTCCTGATGGAGAACTCCCGTGGGAATCAGTTGCCTCCCATTCCACTCCTGATTCCAGTTCACCTGCTGCTTTCAATTAATACCTCTCCCTCCTAAAATCAATAAATCAGAATCCCTGAATCCTTGAAGTGTCCTGTTCAGCAAGCACGACCTGGCCCTGCTTAAATTGTTAAAACTGTTTACGTTTCAAGTTCTACGTGGGATTTCCTGCAAGGTTGTGTCCTGAAGAATATTAAAGCGCTGCTTGGGAGCCATTTAGGAGGTCGGGGACTGCCGAATGCCTGTTGTCCTTAAAGGCTCCGGAAAGCAGATGTCCTTCAGAAGAACACTGCAATAAGTTTAATGGCTGTTATTGTTGCCGACTGGAAAACCCGCGACATCGATAGTTCCGCCGGGGAGCTCAGCCCTTTGGCAGTGCTAGTGGAGGCACTCCGGGATATTCGGGAAATCCGAGGGATTGGAAGCCATTAGCGGGCCTAGTGGGAGAAGAGGTTGGGGCGCGAGACCACTCAGCATCATCTTCATCAATTGTTTTGTCAGCAGCGTCGCTTGTCGGCAATCAATCAGCTCTCGGGTGGCCCGGAGACTCCCCGGCTCTTTGCATAATTAAAAAAGTATGCGTTATGTCGTTTACCTGACGCTTATTTTGGCGAAAGTCTCCCTCCTCCGCCGAGGCCCCGGCCCGGGCCGGAACAGTCCGAGGAGCGCCGCAACAGAAATCCCGACAGGGAGTTTAAATTACCGAGGTTTAAGGCCGCCCTCCCTAGGCCGCGTCTTTGCTCCACTGCGCGAGTAAGCAGTGCTCCGCAACACCTGAGCACTGCCTCCGGCCTGCCCCAGCCACGCCCTCCGCCACACGCCACTCGCCACCCGCCTGTTGTTGGCAGCAGATTCAATTAAGTTGATGAAACGACAATTGTCAGCCGGGCGGCTCCAGTGCTGCCCAGTGGGCCCTACGACCGAGAGGTGTAATCAAATATTGGAAATACCCCAAAAATAGATCGGAATGGAGAGGAGATTATCAGGGATTTCAGGAAGTATAAATGTTTCAGGATAATAATTGTATAGTACTTGTGGTTGGAGCTCTTAGCTGAGAGGTGGTGAGTGGAAGATCATCACAAAAGAGCTAAAAGCCAGGAGCCATGTTGGCATTCCTGCCGTCGGAGGTCGAACATCCAGTAACTATGCCAGGACAGAGCTTTAGACGTGGCAATAAAATCACATTTTGCACATCCTGCGACGTATCCATCCGTCGCCCATCACCGGGCAATCCATTTAAATGCCGGCTGTCAATTAAGCGCCGGCGGAGGAGTGAGCAGTGCGGAGCGAGGAGCAGGTGCAGTGATTGCACCACCCACCCGAAGGGGGAGGTGGCGATGACAGGACTCTGCCCACACAGATTTAACTCAATTATGAGCATCGATGGACGTAACGAGCGTTGGATGGACACGTGTAGTCGGGATATTATTATTACCCCAGTATGCTCGATTTAATTCCATTCAATTGGACATCGAAGATTGCATCAGCAATTGGATTGCTCTGCTCTCCCCTGCCCCCTTTGCAGGACCTCTTTGAGTGGCTCTTTGCAACTAATTGCACGGCAGAATCCGAATCAGAATCGGAATCGGAATGGAGGCCGTCCTCCCGTCGGTCAGATGCAACGGAAACATAATCGAATCGAATTCGCATCGTTTGCAAATTGATTAAGTGAATGATTTGCCTCGACACTTGAAAGGCGCCTCCCTTACGCCAGGCCCTGTGGCCAGGGAGGCTCTGGGGCAATTAGTCCATCGGCAGACGTCAACAGTCGGGACTCCCACGGCGGACAAACAAAGATCTCGCGGCGTGGACCCAATTAAACAAACAGAAACAAAACGGAGCCAGTGGCCGCCGCCAGGGAGCCCGCAGAGGGAGGATGATTGTGCTCCTGGGACTTGCACTGCGGTGAATTATGAGGAACATTAGTTGGGAATTAGTTCTAAAAAGATTGGAGTTCTCTATTTTTAGATAATATAATGTAGATTAAGATTATATGGAATTAGATTAGATAGTTACTTATTCCATTTCCCATTTTTGAGATATTTGGTTTTAGATTAAATGGATATTGGGGATATAAGGTACAAGGACTACCTCAGATGAGCACCAGGTTAGTACTACTGCTTACTCCATGAAGTGCTTCTTGTTGTTCCTTATAAGTAGTTTGCCTTGTAGGGCCATCATAGTTGTCTTTCGGAATTTTCTCAGTGTCCTTACAGATCCTAGTCTTTGGGGGCCATACTTTTTGGGGGTAATTAGTCCACTACTCTGCTGCTCCCGCTCACTTGACCGCTCTTCTTTGAGACTCTTCTTTTCTGGGAATGTTCTCGAGTGCGTTCCTCTTGCGGAGACTGGCTCCCCTTTGCGGCGGGCCGACGCCTTTGTTGATTCTTTAAAATTTCTCCTTTCAATTATTTTATGCAAATAAGCAAGCCGAGCGCAGATTATGCCAGCTTGCCGGGATTCGCCGTCCCATTGTGGGAGGGCCGGCCTCCTTAATTTTCTTCCTCTACGCTTTATCCCCGCCGAGGCGAAAGAAATCCGCGCTCGCAATTCCACTCGCCAAATGGATTGTTTTGGCATTGTTGTGCCTCGTCGCCTTGCCACTTGCCGCCTTGGTGGTCCGACTTGGACCCGTAATCATCTTAAGACGCTCAAATGCGTTTGTTCATTTCGAGTGTTTTCGAACAACTTCAAAAATAAAGCGATTTCGCCGTAATGTTTGCCTGTTTTCGTTGCTTAATTGGAGCTCCTCCGGGAGTTTCCCCATTTCCCAGTGGTCCCATTGCCCGTCAAGGGTTTCCTCCTCTTTGATGCCGTCTGGGAAACATTAATCCGACTCCTGCTCCGCGTCGGATTATTTCCAGTGTGATATTCAATCGAAATGTTAAATTTCTGTCATTAAAGTGCGATTACGAATTAATAGTTCAGTCGCACTTTGGCAAGTCCTGTCCTACGAAGCGCTAATTAATCAATTAAAGTGCTGTGGCCTTTGTCGCTGAAATTCCGAATTCACCAAGGAATTCGTAAAATATTTATGAACCAGCACCACCCACTCCCACACCCTCTCCCACGCGAGTCGCGATTGCAATTGCGGAATGCTATTCGAATTATGACTGAAAAATGGTTCAATGTCAAACGCAGACCGGGTACGAGAGGGAGAAACCTTCTTCAAAGGTACGCCGTCGATGGAGGGACATCCTTCCGTGGCCCATATCCTTTCTGTCCTGGCTTCGTGCCTGAGAGAAAGAAAGTAATTGAGATGTCGGCAGAAATGTAAGTGGACTTTTATTGACTGTTTTGCTGCTCGGGTGCTCGGAAGCTGTTGCCTGGCTTGGCTGGATGACTGAATGGCCGCAGGGACAAGGTTTCCTCCTCCCTGCTCGGCATCCTTTTCAGGCCATCCATTGCCAAGGCGCTTGTCGTGTCCTTTCGGTCACACACATGCAGGCTGCCTCAGATAGCTCGTCCCTATCTTGTTGGCCGCAAAAAATGGCGTGCGTCGCCTTTGTCTTCGGTTGCAAGGTGGAATGCGCTGGAAAATCAATAGATAGCAGGTTGTGGAGGAAGGGTCTCTTGAAGACTGACTGTTCACGCTCACCCACGTACACTCTTTATGCTAATAACAATAAGGACGAAAGCAATAGGAAGTGTAGGGAGTATCCTATCAGTTTCCAATCGAATGGCAAGTACTCTGTAATATTTTGGCAAGTAATTAATCCTTTAAACTAAACTAAAAGCCAACTAAGCCGTCTATACTTCTCTTTAGTCCTTTTCAGTATATCCGGAGCATAGTCCCACTCGACCATATTATCCTCAGAGCTCTTGGCTTCTAAGGGGTAGCGGAAACATCAGCTGAAGCTGAAGGGCTCCTGTTCCCGGGCAGCTGTGGCGGGCCGGGAATTGCTGTTTTACCTGCCACGACGGCCATCGACGTCTTTGATATTGTTGTTACGGCTGCCGCGTCCTGTGGTCCTCCTCCCCCACCCTGAGGCCACCCTGGCCTCCTTAAGGGTCGTCGAGTGGCGTTTCGAGGAGCTCTGAATCGATGAGATTGTGTTGCGGTTAAATTGCGTCAAACATATTTGACATTTTATTATAACAGCGCAATATCGCATGGTATTACTGCCCCTGCCACACATGCCGCATCCTGACGTGGGGCAGGCGTCCTGCCGCCCCTGACGACTTGAAGTGTTTTTCATTAACTGCTGCTTATGAATATTAAATTAAACCTGGCCCTGGCTGGGACCGGGACTGGGAGCAATCCGCTTAGGGCGGCCGCAGTCGAGCCAGGCTGGGGGAGGGGCGTGGCTGAGACAATGCCTAAGACGCCGCATATTAAAAGACGCCCGACCAAATTGAATTTTGCGCCAGACCGGAATAAAGCTATTTGCCTGATGTCGACGCGAATTCAATTGCAACTTTGGGGCAAGGGAGCTAGCACTCCAACTCTTCAGGAACCCAGCAACGGAAGATGCAGCTCATGAATTTCAAATGAAATTAAAAACGTGTTCCCCAAAAATAATAATGGCAGAAGAACAACAGCAGCAAAGGAAACAGACAAGCGACGAGAAACGCTTGCAATCGCAGAAGTTGCAGCCAAGGAGGTTGCACGGAGGAGGATTACGGCCCGGCACGACAGGTCTTTGGAGTGTAAGCCCCGTCTCCTATTCTCCTAGTCCTGCAACAGCTTCCCCCCGGCGGGGCCACAATTAAGTCCGGCCAAATAGTTGTTTGCAGGCTGTCGAGTGCGAGCAAGGACTCGGCCATCTCGGCCCAGGGTGGCACAACATGTAAACACAGCAGCCGGGGGAGGTCGGCCCACTGCAATTGTCATTCTGCCATCTGCAATGATTGGGGGCAGTTTCGAATCTTTCTATCAAATCAGACTCGTCCACCTTGTCGCTGGACTATTAGAGACACACAGGACTCTTAAAGAGGGATTGAAAGTATCCTTCAGTCATTGAAAGTCGTCAACTTGCCGCTTCAGGCCCAATCCCACGCACTTTTCGGCAACTTTTCGGTTACTTGAAAATTCAATTTTACGCAATATGCGCAAATCACGATTAAGAGCCTGGCCTGGCTGTTTTTTCATTGCATACTTTGTGGCGGAGGAGAGCCTGCTTTAAACAAGGGCAAACTTCCTCATTTTCCACATTTCCCCGGAGCTGGAGGTGGAGGTGGACCAGGGAGCTGCCCACTTGCGGCCACGAAAAACTATGAAAATGTGTTTTCAAATTGCGAAACAATTTGTTGACCGTAATTTGTCGTCCTTCCGCCCCTGCTCTCGCCCGGCGCATCCTGGGGCCACCATAATTGTCGTAAAGCAAACTTTTGGCCGCTCATTGCGAGGCTCGTAAAAGTTTTCCTCGCTTTTCCGCCACTCCGCTCCGCTCTTGCCGCCCGCCTGGCTTTCTTCGCGCGCCGCCTGCGGCGAATGGCCGCTTCCTGGAGCCCAGTTGTTGATTTCGCTGCGCTTCTTCGTCTATGTGTGTCTGTAGCGTGTTGGGTCCTGGGAATTTGTATGGAACTACCTCTCGGAACTACAGCTCTTCCCTCGTCAGCTTCCAAGCGAGGGCACTGAAAGAAATAATAATTAATAATTTTACATTCAGGACTAAAGTTTCTATAGTAAAAGTTACTATAGTATAGACTATAGTTATCGCAACTTGCTACTCTGTAGTCTTTCAGTGTCCTCTGAGGATGAAATTCCTCATCCACAAAACCCACAAAACAATGCCAAGTTTCCTTTGGATTTGCGTTTTAGGCAGTTGCCTCGCTTGTTGCTCTTCCGCCGCCGCCTTCTTGGTTGACAGCGTTATTTTCGCCACATGCATGAATATTTCAGGAGCAGCCGTCAAGGCTCCTGCGGAATGGAGGAAAGGATGAGAGGCGGAAACAGGCCAAGTGCAAAAACCAAATCCAACTCGATGCGCATTCAGAGTCGAAAGTTTCGGCATAATAATTCATGCCTCTGCTGTCTGGGCCACAAATGCCAAGTGCCGATAATTGGCAGGAGGGGAGGGAAGGGCCTCGGCTGCCATCCTGGGAGTGTGAAGTCAGTCGGAAAATGCATTCCTCCTCCGGCAGGAATAGGCATTCTTCATCAGCACGACAGGCAGAAACAAATTGAACTCCCCGACTCGCTCTCTGGTTTCTTGTATTTAAATGCGAGCTGCTATTTAAGTTCCACCTTGCTCCTTCGGAGAGTGTCCTGCCGCCTAAGCCCTCCCCCAGTGGCGGGCGGCTGCCCATATGACCACGTCGGCTCTTGAGGGCTGCCACTCAAATCGCACACTCCCGCCTGCAACTGAGGGCGAACGGCAGCAGCAGCAAAAAAGCGAAAACAGGAGCAGGGTCTGGGAGCTGGTGGCGGAAAGCTGAAAAGCTGGAAAAGCAACTGCAGGCTGCAGGCTGCAGGCTACTGGCTCTGCCCCGCGGAGGGCGTACTGGTTGCTGGTTGCTGGTG
Source organism: Drosophila monieri (assembly GCA_035047585.1). Taxonomy (NCBI): domain Eukaryota; kingdom Metazoa; phylum Arthropoda; class Insecta; order Diptera; family Drosophilidae; genus Drosophila; species Drosophila monieri. The sequence goes on along the minus strand of JAWNPJ010000079.1, from coordinate 1,852,115 downwards.
TGTTTCTGTGAAAAATACCACAATTTCAATTTCAAAGTATCCTTTTAGTCAAAAGGAAATGACATTTACGCGCTTTGTTGTGGTTGCGCATGCATAAAACATTTTTAGTTTTCATTTTTTTTTATGGTTAACTCCGACTCTGCCCGCCCAGAGCTGACTCCTCACTGCTCACTGTTCAGTGCTTTGTATTTTTATTTTCCATATTGAGGCACTTGCCACTGCGGTGCAGGGCGGGCACTGCCTGGAGGCGGAGGACTCCGCCTGGAAGGCGATGCAAATGGTGGAAATTCGACTGCATCGAGGCAGCAGCCACCAGAGCTTGAATTTCTGGCTGCCAAACGGAGAAATATTTATGAAAATGAAGTTAACTCTCGGACTGGTGTCGGCTGGGAGATGGTTTGTGAGGCAACTTTAAAGCATAGCCAGCATTAAAGACTGGCAACTCACCAGGATCTGCTTCAGAAGGAGCCAGCATTGTTCCTACATTGAGTTTCCAACAATGAGTGAAAAAATCAATGCACAGCTCCAGGCCTGGCTGCCTGACTGCCTGGTTGCCAAAGCGCTGCAAATGCGCTTCCGGTTTCCTCCAGGAAGTGGCAGAAGGTGGCAATAGAGGGGCATAGGAGAGGCGCTGACATTTGTTGAATATCAACAGGAAATGCAGTGAATAAACACGTCGAGTTGTCGATTCAGCGGTGCACGAGTCGCATTGTGAGCTGCGGGTAGCCATTGTGGAGGTGCACGGCTAGAAAGTATCCTGTTGCAAGGTATCTAGTAGATACTTCTGAAAGATTAAGAATTATTAGGAAGGCAGACATATTATTCACTCTTTTGATGCTCAAATCGATTGTAGTAACAGACTATTTAAAAGGAGCTTGGTCCTTCAGGAGCTAGGACTTTGTTCTCAGTGCCCTGGCCCGCCAAGTGGGAGGAGGCACACAGGCCAGTGTATTCAATTCGATTCAAGGCAACTGGTCTCGATTCAGTTCTATTCGCGGCAGCACTCGCTTTGAACGACGCCGGATGTCTCCTCCGGGCATCGGCCAGCAAATAATGCCAAATGCATTTTCGATGACTGAGCAACAAAGGAGCGGAGGAGCTACACCACCATCCATCCACCACCACCAACCACCGCCGCCAATAGCAATTGAAACTGAAAATGCAATCGATGGGATGTGATGCTCAAATTTGCATTGCAGCCGTTGCGTAATTGCATTCGTCAAAAAGCATTGAATGGTGTTCGGCCATGTGTCCGCTGTCCGCAGTCGGCAGTCCACTGTGCGCTGTTCGTTTCCCGTTTATTCATTCATTCATTCATTCATGAGCTGCAATCAAATTAAATTTCAGGCTAAAATGTTTTTTGCGCCGGCAGTCGAAGGTGACCTTGTGGGTTACATTTCAGCAGGAGCCGGGCCACCATAAGCCATCATATTTCCCGCGTCCGCTTGTCCGTCAGTCCGCCTGTCCGTCCATCCATCAGCCAGTCAGCCAGTCAATCATTCGAATCGTTTTCGTTTGCGTTTCGTTTTCGATTCCAATCAATTTGTTTGGCATTTTTGGCTGCTCCTGGCCGCCCTTCCCCTGTTTTTCTGTATTTTTTTTGGCCGAAACACTCTCCTTTTGTGATTGTTGGCTTCAATCGATCGGGACGAGCTCTCAAACGGAAACAACAACTGTCGGACGCCGCTTGTTGCATTTTTAAGCAAAGGTTCTCGCTATTTATGTAGTTCACTTCCGGTCTGGGGCCATCCATCTTCGTCCTTCGTCCTTCGGCGGAACGTGTCCAATTTACGTTATATCCCTATCAGCATGGTATAATTTTTGTGGGAGGACCTCGGTGGAGGCTAAAGGGTAACCGCCCGTCGTTGTGGCCTTCGCTCTTCGCAGCGTCATGCCGAGAAAACAATTTTCCCAATTACTACCGACATTTTTGCTAAAAAATATTTGTTTTTGTAGCATTCCTGTTTGGGTTTTTGCGTTAAAATCGGTCATTCGAATTCATTTATGAATTTTGAGAGCCGGTTGCAGGATAATCCCTGCCCATACCCATCCCAGGCCCTGCGGTTGCTCCTGCGATGTTTGTTGTACAAATCCTGACTACCAGGATGCCTTGTCCATATTACACTTTCAATTAGTTTTCCAGAGAATAGTCCTGCCAATCTGTAGTTTGTAGTCCGACCGTTAAGCCTTTTGTTGATCCTTTACAGTCCAACTTGTCCAAAGCACTTCTTTGTTGATTAAAATATTAGATCCTGGCAGTGTTTATATCACTTATCCTCGCATCACTCGCCTTACGATGCCATTCACTTTCCGCAATTACCGGCCATAAGGAACTCCACGCTAATTGACACTCTGCCATCCGGCCAGGACCAAAAGGCTCAATCTGAGAGCCCGTAAACGGCCGGGGCGGGGCACCAGGGCGAGGAGCTGTAAACTTTTCGCATTCGTTTGGCTCTGGCCCCCCGGGGGGATAGTGGTGCATGCCTCCATACTGGCGGAGGAGGTGTGCAGAAGGGCGGTGTCTGACTGCGCTCATTGAGAACAAATGCGAAACTTTTTAATTGACTTTTTCAATTACAGTTTAATTTTGTTGTAAGAAATGTTGGCACAGCCAATTGAAGTTTTCCGAGCGCATGCGAAATGGCCAAAAAGAGTGTCGAAAGTGCGGGAGGCTAAGAGGAGAAGGGCGGAAGGCTAATCTATCATTGTCCACTGATGAATGTGCGAGGACGAGCTACTGTGCCAGTGTGTGTGTGTGTTCGCAATTTGCAAAACTTCAGAAACACGCACCAGGCAGAGCCATCAGCCCCAGAATCAGCATCCTCGAGTCGGGCACTTGTTCGCACCGCCCCGGGCACTGAGAGAAACTTTAATGAACTTCCAAGGCTTCCTTTGCACCAGAGCACATGGAGGGACAATAATGAGATGCAAACTGAGCTGGACACTGTTTTCTAGGTGTATCCTTTGGTGTTTTGAACCGAGTCGGAAAATCTAAATCTATCTGCAACAAATTCCATCGCTCCTTCCTCCTCGGACATGGGGCAAAAAAGAGCTGAGCAAATGGCAGGACGAATGGGGAGCAAGGATGTGCCGGCAAGGGGCGTGTGTGTGCAAGATTGCATCCTTAAAAAATTCTTGAATCCTTGAATCACTTGTATTATGAGTTCAAAACTGGCAAAGTGAAAAACTTTCTGCTGTCCTTTCATGTCCTGAAATTGAATTTTTCCATCTCGACTCTGAGTCGAATGAGACCGCCACTTGCAGCACGAGGCAATCACGAAATTAGCCGCAACATTGAGATTCTGGTCCTGGAATTATTCATGCCGGCCCGTGATCCATGATGCACGGCCTGCTGATGGTTTATTATGCTTTGTTTCATTGCCCGAGAGCGGCCGGTGGCTGGGTTTTTTGCGCCAAACCAAACATGTTACATTTATCTTGCCAAGGATAACACAGGACCCAAAGCACAGGACACAGAACAAAGCGAATAAAAAACGTCAAAGAGTGGGGCAGAGTTGAAAGGGTTCGACTAGCGAGTACCTAACATCAGAGGACTATGAAACCAAAGACATGCCCATAAAGGACACTAATTCTTCAGCCCAAGCCACTCGTTAGGACCTTCGTATTAAGGAGCACCATAAAGGCCATAAAAGAGATGCGAATGCGAATGCGAGAACAACAAAGCTCAGGATAAATGAGCTCCACGGAAGGCCGATTCTGGGGGTCAAGCCCCGGTCGAAACCAAAGATAATGGCTGCCAATAGGGGGGGCTGGTCGAGGACCCACCTGGTCCGATGTCGGCTCTCGAATTAATCCCCAGCGTACACTTTCAGCCGCTCACACGCCATCCGACCGAACCGGGTGGCCGCTTTTAATTGAATAGCTACACGGTGGCAGTGTTATGTTGCGTTGATAAGGCGATAAGATAGGGTGTCTGCTGCTACCCCCTCTTTTGGGGTTAAATAGGTAATGCTTTAGCGGGTTAACCCCTTCAGTTTCTCCTATTTAGCCAAAAGGAATATATAGGATAAGGTAGTTCTTGTAAGGAGCTTAAGGATCAGATGCCAGTTATCCTCGATATAGTTTGTCGCTCCTCAACCTCTGTGCTCTGAATACCAGTCTCCGATACCATGCAGAGCCTGGCTAAGCCCCCATTTACATATGCATGAGGCCCCGGGCTGCCTGGCTGGCTGGCTGGCAGGGTGGGGTGTTTATGGGAACCCGCTCATAACCGTAGATTGCCACTTGATTTGTCCTCCGCTTTTACGCGCGTCAATCGCATTGGCCCGGCTTTGTTTTCTCTGTGTTGTCGGGCGGGGGGCACCCACTTGACACTCCTGGCTTTCCTCTGACAGACAGTCAGTCAGTCAGGCCGTTCGACAGCCGAGGAATGCAAACGTATCCTGGCTTTGGCCCTGGCATCCGTAAGCTGTAATCACGGCTGTGAAATCGGTGACATGCTGTATCTATTATGCAAATATTGGCAGGCCGCAAATCCAGAATCCAGAAGGCTGCTGTCCTGATTGCCTGCCTGCCTGGATGTCTCGTTTCTGGTTCGAATCCTTCCTAATCCTTGCATTTGGGAGTAACAATAACAGTCGCCTTCTCACAAGAGCCTCGGCAATAATCAAATTTTCGAGCAGGAATGTGAATTTATGACCTTAGAGCAAGGAAAACCCCTCGAAGTAACCAGCTTCTATCTATTTTCCAATCTGTTGTTCTCAGGCCCTGCTCCTAATGCGCGACAAACTTTTATGATAAGCCCCATCATTAGAGACATCCCATCCGGCTTCTCCCGCCCTGCCGAAGCCATCAAAAATTAGCGTCCATTAATTAGCTGGCTCTGCTGGATTGACGTTAAGTTGCCGGCTCTCCCCTCGCTGTCGGCTGGCTGCCACCACGGGGGTCAGTGTGGGGGGCCCTGCAGATAATTACCAACATATCCAACTTTTGAACGCTTCACCAGCTCGTCCTGCGGCAGCTTCCAGGTGAGCGGGCTGAGCATTTGTCTTGGCTCCACTCGCGGCAATGCTTTAATGAATCATTTGCTGCATCATTGCGCATACGCCTGGTGTTACACTCACTCTGTTACACGACTAATCCTTCTGCTGGCTCCTGGCAAGGAGCTCTTGTCCAACGAACGGTTGTCACGTCGCCGCCAAATCTGTTTTCTTCTCCTCCTTGCGGCTTCACATTTTTTCCCACTCGCCCCGGCACATTCTGGCACGCCGAGAAAACGAGATACATCACTGTCGTGTGTCTGCTGCGGAATGCGAGAGCTTCCATTAAGTTTCGGGCGAGAAACTCCACCCGCTTTGCCGTGGAAGGCATTCAGATACACCGCCACTTTCGCCATCATCCGTACTCCGGCAGAGCCATTCGCTTCCCGGCGTTAAAGCCCTAGTCGGCCACCATAATTCTATTATGGCTGTGGGGCAATTTCATGCCAGACTGCTGGCCCTCCTCCGCCACCAGCCACCATCCACCAGGCGGCAAGACAAAAGCGAAAAGAACTTTAATTCAAGGCTAAAAAAGGACAAAGGACCTTTAAACACAAACTACATGCAGGTAATGGGTAAAAAATTGAAAAGCTGTGAACTCCACAAGATTGTAAAACACAAAACTCTTCAAGTGAGGTCCTAGCTGGCCAACCAGCTGCCAGTCTCCTGGGGGATGGCTTCCCGCTCCTCCTTGCATATCTGGTGACTGCCATTCGACATTTTCATTTTCATCTTCACGCTGTGTGCACTCTGTGGTGCTGGCTTTCGCGACAGCCCTTGCCTTCAGAATAGGTGGCTCTGGTCCACCTCCCCAGACCACCCTGTCCAGCCGAGTGGTGCCGCCTTAGCTGTCATCATCGCATTATGCCCCCCTTTGTGTCTAGGTTTTGTTTTCGGGGCCACCGCAGCCGTAAACCCAAATTAAATTGCGGACGAGCTGCGCCTTCCGGCCCCGATCGCTCTCTTCCAAGCTTTGGCGGATCTCTTAGTTCGCACCTTTCCACTCGCTCGCTCTCCGAGCCGCCGTGCCTCGGTGTCTCCGATAAATCACGTATACGCCGCGTAGATCGCGGACACCGCTGGCAGTCGCGAACGAGTCGCACGCGCATACGCAAACCGAAAAAGTGCCGCGGAGGAAGCCAGCCGCGTCTGAATGGAACACCTCGCCTACTGACCAGGCGACACTGACCAAGATGGCAATGGGGGGATTGAGCGATCGGGAGCGGGAGGAAATCGTCCGCACCCTGACCAGGGATGTGCAGTCCCTCAAGGAGATGGTGCAGTGCCGGGAGAGCGAGCTGGTCAAGCTGCACCGGGAAATCCACAAGCTGAAGGTACGCAAGGGGGGACCAGCCAGTGGGTGGGCAACTAGGTGGCCAGGTGGGGAAAAGCCATCCATCGCTGTCTATCGCATCGCAGAGGTTTGTTTGTTTTCATTGGCTGGTTGGGTGGTTTGTTTGCTGCCTGTGGCAGATAAGCAGGAGTCGCTTTTCGGAATAATTCCGAATTCGCTTTTGTGTATCGCAGAGATAGAAAAGTATCTGCAAATACGCAGCACCCCCGCCTCCCCACCCACCTAATTGCGTCGCACTCTGTTATCTGGCGTCGAAACAGCAGCAGACGCTGCCGAGATATTAGAGATACACCCGGGGTAGTGCCTACCCCACTGCCACCGCAGGCGGGGGGAGGCCCAGCTAGCCCATGCCCTTGGTGCGGTCGGTATCTGATAGATATCCATGTGTGTCTAGCGCTCGTGCTGCTCCGCGCACTCGGATTGTGAGGCAGATTTATTGAGCTAAGCGATTAGCACTTCTTGGCAAGATCGCTTAGCGCCGACGAGCGGGTCTTGCACAATTTCATAGCTGATGGGAGGAGAGCCTACGGTTCTAGATACTTTGCATCCGATCGCGGCTAATTGTAGTTATTGCACTATCTAAGGCCGATGAGTCACTCATCTTGGAAAGCTTTATTTCAAAGATAGATCCAGAATGTGGATCACCTCGCCCCACCACTAAGATGTAATATGATTCGGCTCTCGCGAGTGTGCCGCTAATTGCCGGATCACCTCCAGCTTCGATCCATGGGGCAGAGGGTCTCCCTCCGCCCTCCGCTTAGGCCGCGGAGTGCTGGAAGTAAACAAAGACGCCGAGATACACTTCGAGATGTGTAGTTCCGACCGAGCAGCACGCGCAGCTCGAGAAACAGAGACCGAAGCCCCGGCCGAGGCCAAAGAAAGGAAATACGAGCTGGGCCTGCGGAGAGTGTTTTTGAAATGCTAATTTCTATGCAAATAATTTGGAAAACAAGCCAGGGGCGGACGGAGTGGAACAGCAGTGGAGGCAACACCTCGCCCTGACATTCGGCTTATCGTGTTTACCCTCCAGAGCACTGGGTCTATGACTGGGTCTTTTTCGGGGCGGCGCTTCGGATTTGCCTACATTGGCGGGGCTCTATCGCTATCTGGGGCGCTTTCTGGGTCACTGCCTGTGGGGAAAATTTGGCATTCTATTTACGGACACCGATAAGGACGCCAAGGAAACGCACCCAATTACCTGGCACTGGGAAAAAGCAGGGGCTTGTTCCTGAAACAATAACACAAGTCACCGGTCGAGCAAGTCATCACTGCACACACCCTCCTTCCCTTTTCCAGAGCGTGCTCCAGCAGACCACTAACAATTTGAACGTGAGCCGCAATGAGCGGCACCACTCCCAAAAGTCCAAGCTCTACTCCCTGCCGGAGCAGTGCGATGAAGAGGAGGCTGGCGCCAGCCGGGATCCCCATGTGTGCGCCTCCTGCGGCATGGCGCTGCCCACGAGTCCGGAGTACGCCCTGGAAGCCCTGACGCTGGACCCGCTGCCCATTGCATCGATATCCTCGACCCGCTCGCCACCAGGTGCATCTTCTTTCAAAGCTGGAGGATTGGAAGAGTCTCCTCCTTTGCAGCCGAAGCCTGTTCCGGCGGCCATCAAGAAGCAGGGCGTCTCCGCCGAGAGCTGCGTCCAGTCCATGCAGCAGTCCTACAGCATGCCGATTCCCAAATTCGAAAAGGACTACAGGTGAGGTCGCAGGACACACTTTTCTGATGCCTAATACCACTTTTTTTTTTTTTAGTGACAAGCAGCAGATCAAGGATGCCGTGATGGAAAATGACTTCCTGAAGAACATAGACGCCTCGCAGGTGCGCGAGCTGGTGGACTCCATGTACCCCAAGAGCATTGCCGCCGGCGAGTTTGTGATCCGCGAGGGCGAGGTGGGAGCCCACCTGTACGTCTCCGCCGCCGGAGAGTTCGCCGTGATGCAGCAGGGGAAGGTGCTGGACAAGATGGGCCCTGGCCGGGCCTTTGGGGAGCTGGCCATTCTCTACAACTGCACCCGGACGGCCTCCATAAAGGTGCTCAGCGAGGCGGCCAGAGTCTGGGTGCTCGACCGGCGGGTCTTCCAGCAGATCATGATGTGCACGGGACTCCAGCGCATTGAGAACAGCGTGAACTTCCTGAAGTCGGTGCCCCTGCTGAGGAACCTCAGCGAGGAGCTGCTGGCGAAGATTGCCGACGTCCTGGAACTGGAGTTCTACGCTGCGGGCACGTACATCATCCGCCAGGGCACCGCCGGCGACACCTTCTTCCTTATCTCCCAGGGAAACGTTCGGGTGACCCAGAAGCTGGCGGCGAGTTCCACGGAGGAGACGGAGCTGCGCACCCTGGCCCGGGGCGACTACTTCGGGGAGCAGGCTCTGATCAACGAGGACAAGCGGACAGCGAACATCATTGCCCTACCGCCGGGCGTGGAGTGCCTCACCCTGGACAGAGACTCGTTCAAGCGCCTGATCGGGGACCTCTGCGAGCTGAAGGAGAAGGACTACGGGGACGAGAGCCGCATGCTGGCCATGAAGCAGGCGGAAGGCGGTAGCCAGGCCGCCGAGCAGCCCAAAACCTCGCGGGCGGAAATGGAGTTCCCCGATCTGAAGCTGACGGACCTGGAGGTGGTCAGCACCCTGGGCATTGGTGGCTTTGGGCGCGTGGAGCTGGTCAAGGCGTACCAGCAGAACAGGGTCGACACCTTCGCCCTGAAGTGCCTGAAGAAGCGGCACATCGTGGACACCAAGCAGGAGGAGCACATCTACAGCGAGCGGCACATCATGCTCAGCTCCAAGTCGCCGTTCATTTGCCGGCTCCACCGCACCTTCAGGGACGAGAAGTACGTCTACATGCTGCTGGAGGCCTGCATGGGCGGCGAGATCTGGACGATGCTCCGCGATCGGGGCTCCTTCGAGGACAATGCGGCGCAGTTCATCATCGGCTGTGTCCTGCAGGCGTTCGAGTACCTTCACGCCCGGGGCATCATCTACCGCGACCTCAAGCCGGAGAACCTGATGCTGGACGAGCGCGGCTACGTGAAGATCGTGGACTTTGGGTTCGCCAAGCAGATCGGGGCGAGCGCCAAGACCTGGACGTTCTGCGGCACCCCGGAGTACGTGGCTCCTGAGATTATCCTGAACAAGGGCCACGATCGCGCCGTGGACTACTGGGCCCTGGGCATCCTAATCCACGAGCTGCTTAACGGAGCGTAAGTTGCTTAACAGGAGCACCATTTGTTATCTGATTGACATTAATCTGTGGCTTCCTTGCAGACCCCCATTCAGTGCCCCGGATCCCATGCAGACGTACAACCTCATTCTGAAGGGCATCGACATGATTGCCTTCCCCAAGAACATATCCCGCTGGGCTGTGCAGCTCATCAAGCGACTCTGCCGGGATGTGCCTTCGGAGCGGCTGGGCTACCAGACGGGAGGCATTCAGGACATTAAGAAGCACAAGTGAGTACCCTGTTTTCGATTTAATCTTTTTTAAAAAATGATACAACTATTTGGGTATAAAAATAATAGTGAGTTAAAAAAAAGTGACTAGAGCTATCTTGAGGAGTCACAGAATCCTAACACTGATGCAGATTGCAGATGAGGACAGTCGTATTGTAAAAAATATTAGTATAAAGTTTAAACCTAAAAGCATGCCATCTGCAAGAGTGCTAGAGGTGTATACTCCATTGAATCCATATAATAATCCATCCATCTAATCCTATTCACAGATGGTTCTTGGGCTTCGACTGGGACGGGCTGTCCAGCCAGCTCCTAATCCCGCCATTCGTTCGGCCCATCGCCCATCCGACAGACACCCGGTACTTCGACCGCTTCCCGTGCGATCCCAGTGAGCCGCCAGACGAGCTATCCGGCTGGGATGCGGACTTCTAGCAGCCGTCGATGACACTCCCGCTCAGCCACCTGCCCCTCGTAGATCTGCATCTCAATTGCTTTACCTAGAAGAAGCTCGGAAACCATTTCAATAACCACTTTAATCATTTACTTCTCCAGCATGACATGGACGTACTGTTTGGCTGCCAGGACCTGGCACATCTGGGCACAGCGCCCTATTAGGGGCTGGTAGACCTGCACGCATCCAGGTGTCGGCTCCGCCGCCAGCGTCAGTCCGTCCGGCACTAGTTTGAAGAACTCGTCGTAGCTGAGCATGGAATTCCGGTCCCAGGAGCGGCAGGGCCGGCAGTTGCAGGCGCACTCGCGGTGCTCGTAGAACGCATAACGAGCTCGGAATGCCGATCCCAGCAAGCTGGCCTCGGGACCATTGCGCTGGTAGACTCGCGTGTTGAAGACGTCGGCCACTATCTGGAGGATGCGGGTGTTTTTGGCATCCGACCCCACCACTATCACCTTGGTGTTCTCGTGAGGAGTGAAGCCCATCTCACTTGCGATAGCGAAGTGGTGCATGATCTGGCCCTCAATCACGGCGCGCGCCTCGAGCTCCGGCAGCTCGAAACTCGGAAGACCGCGCAAAGACTCTTGGGTCATGGGATCGATGTCGGCGTCCCACCGCAACGTGCCCGGGCAATGGGTATGATCTCGCGGTCACGAAAGTGGATGGCCACATTACCGTTGTTGCCCATGGGTGTGTCGTCCAGCATCTGGTTGAAGCTTTCCCAACAGCCATTAGCAACATCTTCGCAAATGGCATTTCTGACCACCGCTCCATTTCGGAAGCAGAGCACACCCATGTACTCGTCGGGACGGGTGGGATGGATGAATACGTGCCCCTCGTTTATCACCGGAGCATTTTTCAACGGCAGCACTATGGCGTCACTTGTGTCCAGTGAGAGCATAAGATAGTCGGTTAGGCCCGGCAGTCCGGCCATCTCGGAAGCTTTGCTGCCAATGCACGCCCCGATCATGCAGTCCGGCCGGAAGTTCCAGCGTTCCACATAGTAGTTGGCAATCCGCCCCTGAAGTCGCGAGGGCGTTATAGGCCTCATTAGACGTCGGGCCAGATCGGGAGCACATGCATCCAGGCACTTCTTGGACCACGTCTTTTTGTGGATGTCGAGCAGGTTCATACCGCTACCGTCTGTATGATTTATGGCAGCCATGCCTCCAATGAGCAGCGAGTCAAGGAAGCTTGAAAGCAAGGATATCCTACTGGTGCGATTGTAGTGCTCCGGACACTTTTGAAACACTTTCCTGATCTGTGGCCCTGTGTAACGAGCGTACGTCCGGGATCCTGATATGGCTGCCATTTCGGCAGCTCCACCCACTGCGAACTCCATTTCGCGCACCTGCTCATCGGTGGAGAAGTCCCGCCACGTAGGCGAGCGCGTCAGCTCGAAAGCCTGGTTCGTCAGCTGTTCGTGGAGCCGAAAAAGTGAGTTAAGATTACAAAGCCGGCGCAACCCTATATCGGACCAGAAGACGGAACCATGGTGCTGGGCTGCTCCGCTAATGGCCACCACCGACTGCATGTCAGCCCCCTGTGATACCAGGGACTCTATCAAAATATCCAACGCCTTCACATACATGACAGGATTGCACAGGAACTCATCATAGGCAGCGTCTTCGATTACTCCATATTTGGTACCGAACTCTGGCAAGTCTACATCATAGTGAACCAGCGACTCGAAAATTACCTTTAATTCGGAATCAAGGATCACGCCACGAAGACACAGGGAGCCCAGATGGAGTCCGAGGAAGCAGTTTTTGCTGCAGTCAATGGAGCGTCTATGACACATCGTGCTGGAGAAGAAGGCCGTCAAAATGGGATCTGGAACTTTAATTTTTATTCGGTGATTAAATCGAAAACAATTTTCACTAGCATAGCAATTTAGTCGACAGGTTATACTAAGCAGCTGTGAAACCTAATAAATTAAATATTTTGGTTTGGTCATTTTTTATAGGTAGAAAACTAGTGTGACCGAATAACGAAAAATGTAACAAATTATTGTCAGTCGTTAAGTTTGAAATATTTTGATTTTTGAAAAGTTTTGAATTTATTAAATTTTTGGTCACACTAATTAAGAATTTTAAATATACGGTCGCACCAATTTAGAAAACCAAATATACATTTTTGAAAACTCTTTATCAGTATGATCGTATTTTCAAAATTCTAATTTATGCGTCCAAAATTTTTCAAATAAAAAAAAGGACCTTTTTAATATATTGGTCGTTGTTGAATCTGGCCACACTAATTGTTTTTCTATATTAGTGTGGCCAGATCCTTAGTGTTAGTACAAATAAGATCGTTTTTATTCAATTTTGGTGTTATGAAAGCTTAAATAAATTGAAACACACATAAAAATAAGCTAAGGTTGGGATTGGGTTATCCGCCGCTGTTCAGTGATCTTAAATTGCAGCAACACGACCAGATAGGTGGCCATGAATGAGATATTGGTGGTGATCAGCTCGCGATTGATGTTCGCGTAACCATCCAGATTCATAATGGGAGGGTTTTTGTTGATGGCCACCAACAGCATTTCCACCTCCTTCTGCGTGGCCGCGTCCACCGCGGTTAGGTTGATGTTGAGGAGCTTCGTTTGGAAATCCAGGCCCACCTTTCGCGAAGCATAGTGCGCTTCGTTGCAGATGATGTAGAGAAGACCCATGCAGTAGAATACAATCACGAACAGACCCACCTCTTTGTAGGTGGCTCCGTGGTCAATAATCTCGCTGATGCTGCCGTAGGTAGCGATGATCGTCGTGAAAAAGATGACCAGACAGTACATGCCGTACATGTTGGAGTAGGCGCGTCCCAGCTGCTGCATCATATGGCTCAGGTCCACCCACAAGTGCCGGTATTCGGTTAGCTTCTGGGCAGGCTTCTCCCCGCGAATGGTCATCTGCAAAGCATCGGAGAGTGCTCTACTGGCGGTGCCGAAGGCGTTGCAGTTGATGTACCTGTTGGAGAAGGAGAATTACTTTCCACAAATAGGTGGCTGGAGAAGATCCTACCACAGGCTGCAGAAGCAGTTGAGCATGGCGATGATGGGGTAGTAGGCGAAGGTATACCACAACCGGAAGTCCGGCTGGAGGAAATACTGGGACAGGTTAATGGCGATGCTCAGTAGCCAGGAGAAGACGCATAGCGACCAGGTCAGCGGGTAGAGGTTCGGGAACACGATGGGCGATCCAGTGGTCTTGAAGAACTTGTACTGATAGTTGGTCCACATGTTCTTGAAGATGGCCACCTGGGGCCCGTGCCGCCAGCTGGCCACGGGGAGCAGGAAGTTGGTGAACAGCAGGCTGATGAAGATGACGTTGTAGATGGCCTCGTCGAAGCGCTTGTCGGGGCTGGTCACGAACTTCTTCACCCTCTCGCGCAGGACGAGCACCACAATGGTGGTCTGGCAACTGTAGATGAAGATGGCCCACATCACCTGCTTGGAGCCCCAGGAGTAGCCGGTGCGGGGCAAGTTCTTGACCGGCGGGTTGCGATGGATGGGCATCACGCCCATGATCTGGAAAAGCACCAGCAGGCTCTTGGTGGTGTGGTAGAACGAGTCGTGCTTGTCGAGCTCCAAAGGATCGTCGACTGTCTCCTGCTTCCGCACGTAGACCTCCTCCATGGCGTCGCCGCGGGCCATCAGCTTGAGCTTCTCGCGGTAGCGCACCTCGTCCTCCAGGAACTGGCGCTGGTTGGGATTCAGCATGGGCACCACCTTGGAGGGTGGGGTGCCGCCGCGACTCACTGCCCAGAACGACATCCTTCGGACACTAAAATGTTTGGCGCTCGGCGCTCCTGGACAAAGCCGCTTTTATACTCCGCCATTGAACACCTCTGGCGGGTGTCCTGCCGGGCAGTCCTTGCTATTGACTTTCGATTGAAAGGTAAACAATGAAGGGGACACGCCCGGAGGCGGGGCCCATTTGCTTGCCCTCTATTAAATATTCCGGAGGCTAAGACGAGGACAACTTGGGCGCTGCACTGAAAGAAAAGGGGTATAAGTATATTAATTGGTTGGATTAAAAAAAAAAAAAAAAATAATAAATATAAAACCAATCCTTCTTTCCGAAGGATATTTTCTGGGATAAACCCTCTTTAAACTTCACCAAGACTTGCCACTTTATTTCTCTGAGTATTCCTTGTGGTCGTTTTGCTGACATCGTCCTACTGGTGACCCAGTCCTACCCGGTCACCCAGTGGCCAGCAGGAGCAAGAAGGACGTACATAAAATGCGCTTAATTTGCCGGAAATGAAAGTTTAACGATGTGTAAATGCTTACGAAAGCCGATAGAGGCTCGCACTAATGACCAATAAAAATGTGCCACCAACGGTCCAGTCCCTTTTCATCTCCGACTCCTGCCTCCTCACGAGTTCCCTGGCATATGTGTGCTCGGTCTGACTTTTGATCTATTTCTGCCTCAGATATTAAAGGTTCGGCTTGAATGGCTTTACTGGCTCTTAAGGCGCTTAAAGTTGGGAGAGCTCTGGGGAAGGATAATGCTGGGATCTGGGACTACTTCTGTTAGGAACCGCCCCGTGGGGCGCCTTTAAAGTCAAGATGCCATGGGACGGAGGCAACTGTTGCAATTTTTGGCACAGAGTTCCATTTCCCTTGCTCTCCCCCTTTTTTTTGGCAAGGAAACTCATTTTCATAGTTTGGCGAACTGAGCCCGTTTAATGCGAAAACTTTGAGGACGAACGACAGGCGAGACTGCATAAATAAAGTGTTTAGCTGGTTTTTTATGCCTTACGCGTGACATATTGTATGTGAGGAGGGTGGGGGAGTGGCTAGTGGGGTGTGTCGGTAGGAGTTATGGCTTAGAGAACTGCAACTCAGGGAAGTCCGTCTTTCAGGGGTTGAGATCTTGCAGAGCTTGAGAGTTAAGTCAGCTCCTCAATTGTAAATCCTATAGTTTACTTCCTGGATTATCTTTTTTAACTCCGTTCAAAAGGATAATTTTAATAAACCAAATCCAACAGCTAATTCCATACATTGTTTTAGTCTAAGGACACTCCCACGACCATTAAATATTTGTTTCTTTTTGTTGGAATTCATTTTTTTATTTATAAGCTTTAGATTCTAGTGTGGAATAGGAGTCTCCGAGGATTTAGGCGGAAGCCTCGGTACTGGTGCTCTCCTCAGTGCTGGATTCAGTGGAGGAGGAGCTGGAGCTGGCCTCGGTGGTGGTGGTGGTGCAGTTCGAGGGCAGGGTGCCATTAGGAGGCAGGCCCCATGGTCCACCGGGACCACCCTGAGGACCTCCTGGGCCACCTGGACCACCCTGAGGACCTCCTGGGCCACCTGGACCACCCTGAGGACCTCTTGGTCCACCCTGAGGACCTCCTGGACCACCCTGAGGACCTCCTGGTCCTCGGCGGCGGCCACCCTGAGCTGCAGCCACAGCGACCAGGGCGAAGAGGGCGATCAGAATGAAGAAACGCATTTTTCAGGAATTGTGGGTTGTGGAGCGGAAGAGTGGAGCTCGAACTGTGATGGCTAGTCCCCGGCGCGGAGACCTTTTATACCCCGCGGGTTCGCAGCAGCAGACGTTCAGTGTCGTCACCGGGCCGTCAAATAAACGTCAGGTGTAATTCGGAAAACCCAGCGACAGACTAGACCCCCAGAGCTGGTCTCGGACTTGGTGTGGCTCCAATGTCTGTCATTCAGTTGCTCGTCCGTTCGCCGCTTTTCTGCGTCACAGCACAGCTGCTCTTGATTCGATTTCTATTCAGTCTTCCCAGCTTCTTGTTTTTTTGTTTGTGTTTGTTTATTTGCCACCCGGGAGGGGTCTGTAGCGAAGGGGGTGGGGTGATGATTATTGTGGCAAATGGTGTTTGCTCACCACCGTCTGACTCGATTCTAGCCGTGAGGCCTGAATATGTACCAAGAACACTCAAAAAAAGGCCATTATTAAATCAATTATTAAATGAAATGTCATCTAGTTGCTGGTACTGGTCTCTCTATTCCATTATCCCTAATATGTTTTCGAAACAAAACCCATTTGTATTCTGCATTCTGGCCAGAAGCAATAGCAATATTAATCATACGCCCTGTTTGCCCAACAAACATGCAACTGCTGGCCGAGAGCATCCACAAATTAGCAAATTGGACATAAATTGGAGCTAAAAGCAAGAGCTGTTCAATATTGGCTCTGCTCCTGACACGATCTCCCTTCGCCGTCAGGCCGTCGAGGTGAAAATGATGATTTAATGACTGGGATTGGATGAAAAGTGTAGCCAACTAATTTCCTTGCAGTGGCCTTCGAAATCGCCCTCCCCACCCCACACCCCACCACTTTCCTTTCAAATTAAAATGCAAATGCCGTTGGAATCGAAAATTTATTGCTTTAATGAGGGCGCTGCAGCTGCAATTAAAATCTGAACAAGCTCGGCCACACGCTGCCATAATCCCAGCCCCAATGCTCGCCAAGCATGCTTTTTTCCAAGCACGCTCAAAATTTAATTAAAGGCGACTTGCATTTCACAATCGGGTCCTCGAATCGTAATGAGATTTTGGACCGTTCTTCTCCTCCGAATCGATTAATTAGTCCGAGACAATCGATAGAAATGCATCCTGTTCTTATGTCCTTTTTGGTAATTTGTTCTGCTTTCCAGCTCCTATCTCCCTCTAGGACTTTTGGTGGCTGGTAATTGAAAGGCACACAAGTGCCTAGTGCATCAATTAGCAAAGCAAACGCAGCCACTCGCCCGGCAAAGACTAACTGCCATCCTAGTATCCTGGCATCCTCCCATCCCCCCCTATCCTGGCACTTCAAGTGCATTCTATAAGTTTCCCAAACCGAGTTTTTATCTCTCGGCAAACAGTTGGTAACAGTCGCAGGCACCGCACAAAAACACAATGAGTGCCGGCTTTTGTCCTCAATGGATCACTCCACGCCTCCCCTCCCACCAGGACCTCCCA
This sequence comes from Drosophila monieri, assembly GCA_035047585.1. Taxonomy (NCBI): domain Eukaryota; kingdom Metazoa; phylum Arthropoda; class Insecta; order Diptera; family Drosophilidae; genus Drosophila; species Drosophila monieri. The sequence goes on along the minus strand of JAWNPJ010000079.1, from coordinate 1,834,916 downwards.
TTCATTGGCATGCAAATGCGACGGCATTAAAGGATTTCCCAACTGCCGCTTCCTCCTCCATTTGTTTAGTATCGCCGTTGCCGGCTTCTATTGACTTTGCGCGTTTAACTTTTCATTTTCACCCCGTCGAGGACCTCGGGGAGGACCTCCCTCCACTGGGGCCAGGGAGGGATGGACATCGGAAAAGTTTCTCCGTTAAATGTGGAAACAGCCGGCGGCGATTTCAGCGCTTCTCCTTGTTCGGGATTGTAACACCTATCTGCCACTAGTATCCTGTGTTTTCCACAAGGACTGGGTGGATCCTGCCCTCAACAAGGATAGTAGACCACTTTTAAGAGCTTCTTAGGTATATTGCATAAATAAACTATTGAATAGCCTGATATTGTGGATCGGAGAGGCGCTTCAGGGTGGCCGGGGGAGGTCCTAGGCCGGGGCCGCGGTGGTGCTGGGCTCGGTGGAGTTGGACTGGGCGGTGCTGGTGTCGACGATGGCGTTGCCGCTGCCCTCCGTGGAGCTGGCCGACAGGGTGGTGTTGGCTGCCTCCTGGTGGCCCGCCTGGTGGACGGCATGCTGGTGGGCGCCCTGGGCAGCTCCGTGCTGGGCAGCCGACTGGGCGTCGTGGGAGCCTCCCTGGGCGGCTCCTTGGACGGCGGCCACGGCGAACACAGCCAGGAGAGCAATCAGGATGAAGGAACGCATTTTGTTGGTTTGTTTGGCTTGGTGGTGGTATTGCTCTGCTTGGAGGAGAACTCGGAAGTGTGATACTGCTGACCACTGCGGTGGCCTTTTTATACTCGACAGAGTTTGGACTGTAGACTGCCCACTGGCTGTGATTTCTCCGCAAAACAGCTGTCGGGACAGATTTCTGAGGAAACTTTCCGTAATTGAAGAATTGAAAAACAGAAGACGGGTTTCAGTTTCTACTTTGTTTATGTCTGAGTGGTCTTTGGGGGAATCTTGAGATACTACACCATCAAGTACAGCCACTATTTCAACTTTAAATCTTATATTCTTGGATAATATTGTTCGTAACTCAATGGCGTCACTATCTTACGACTTTTGTTTGTCCAAAACTAACATTTGCCTGAAGAACTTTGAAAATATTTACCCACAAAGTCAATAGCTCGGATGATAATAATAAGATCTGGTTTACTTGTAGGCTTACCTCTGAGGAGTGTCTGAAGAGCAAACACTGGATAGCCAGTCAGTCGAGAGCCTTTCCTTCCAAAGGAGAACCTCCAACCTCTTTTAAAGCCGTGAAATTATTTTCACACGTAACGTTTTAGAATGTTCTTCTTGGCCTGCGGCGGTGGGAGTCCTGGGAGAAGCAGGAGGCGGAGTGGCATGTAAATGTGGCAGCGACATGCCATGAAGCGGCTTGTGCTCATTTCGGCTCAACTAAGCCTTCAGGAGCCGCAGCCCACGTGGCGTATACTTAACTGCACTCGCTTCCCAGCTTAATCGCAAAAAAGGAGAAAAATAAACGGAAAATGGCAGAAAGCGAAAAAAACGCAAAAATAGATGGCAAGCTCGAGTGCGCTGCATGGAATATTTATGATTATTTTTTCAATTTCGCTTCGATCGCCTCGCCCCAGCCCCGGCTCCGGCTATGGCCCGGCCTTGGAAAATTTCATTTGCTGGCTTTTACGGAGACGGCTGACGCTGCTGCTCATCCTGATTTCCCGTTATTGTTGCTGCCGCTCCTGACGGAGGAAGCCAGGATGTGTTTTCCTTTCAATTTGTGCAACTAAAGAGCTGAGTCGTGGCAGAGAGGTAACTTCCTGCTGCTCTCCCTGAATGCACTGCGAGAAATACTTAGTTCCAGAGACAACTAATTCCACCCAAGGATGTAATCTGATTTCCTATCCTTTTCCCCTCCCCCTTCCCCACCCCTCTGATGCAGCAGATTACATTCCCTTTTCTGGCATTTCTGCGTGTGCCTTCAAAGAGAGAGGGAGCTCCACAGCAGCCTTCATTTTTCAAAAGCGCGAACCTGCTCCGCTTTGAAAGGCTGCTCATGTGTGCGAGTCCTGCCCCCTACCTAGTCCCTGCCCTCCTGGCTGCTTCATGTGTTTCGCTAACCAATTTGCGCTCTGCGCTCGCCGTGATTTACAGTTCCCCAGTGAGCTGTTTTGCTTTCCAACCAACCGCCCTGCTCTGCTCTACCTCCCTGCAAGTGGCATTCCTCTGGAACCTGCCCCGCGCCAGCTACCCCCATCATTAAATCGCAAATCATTCAGAGATAAACTGTTCCATATCTTTACTTTTCCGATGATTTCCAGCTCCAGTCGATAGTAGATATCTCTGCTATTCTACAACCGATTGGGGAAAAGATTGCCTTTTTTGAATCAGGACTTCTCTGGCCTTTAAACTGCATCCAGAGATTAAGGCAATCGAACAACAAAAATTTCAACTGATTTTTGAAATTTTTGTTGTTCGATTGCCTTAATCTCTGGATGCAGTTTAAAGGCCAGAGAAGTCCTGAGAAGAAAGGGGTACCATCTTGATTTTCTGCACAAGTCAGACAAAAATTTTGAAGCAGTTTGGAGGCTTAGAGTTCTGATTTGTTAATGGCAGTCCTTTCCCGAAACAGTTTAGAAATGGTGGAAAGTGAAAAATATGGAAAAGTCTGAAAAGTATCATGTTCATCAAAGTCATATTATCATATATATGTGGTATAAGTATCATATTCTTCAAAACTATTCTTCAAAAACCAGAAGGAAATGCTCTAGAGTCTAGAACTTAGATCTAGGAAGTTGATGATAAGAACCACTACTCTAATACTACTTCTACTACTCTACTACTTCTACTCCTTTACTACCTCTATACTACTTCTTCTTCTACTACTACTACTCTACTACTTGTGTTACTAAAGACTTAAAGCGAAAATCCACTGGCAATACCCCTAGCCCCTCTAAGCTGCCTATGGGTGCAGTCAGTCAGTCCATCAGTTTTCTGTTTCAGAGTTTCAAAGTGGCAGCCGCTGTGGCAGGGCGGGATTAAGGCGCCTTGGCTGCCCAGTGGTGTGGAGTGGCAGTGGGAATGCAAATCAATTGATCATTTGGCTCCACAACTGACGGCCACCCTGGAGCCCCGCCATCACTCTGCGGCAAAGCCCTTCAGTGGCCGGCAAGTGGCCGCTTCGCTGAGCAGCGAGTGGCACGAAAGCGACTCTGTGGAGCATTTCATGTGCGTTTGCCCCACTGCCTCCATTTAGAGCGAGTGGCTACCCTCTTGGTGGCAATTGGCGCGGGCCCTCGAGAGAGCGGCAGTGGCAGTGGCAGTCTCTGGTGGTCACATACTCAGAATGTTGCATACTTTTCAGCGAAATGGCTACCCGAACTGGGTAGCTTTAAATGAAACTATGGATTTTCTTTCAAGAGGTTTAGTTTATTGAATTATTGAATAACTTCAGGTAACATAAGTATCAAAAATAAATAGTGCTGAATAGTGCTGGGCTGAAGGCTGAAGTTAGGCGGAAGCCACTGTGGTGGTGCTAGTTGCTTCTGTGGTGCTGTCGGCAGTGATGCTGGCCTCGGTGGTGCTGTTGCTGGAAAGAGTGGCGTTGGGCGGCAGGCTAGGCAGGCCGCTTGACTGCTCTCCGCCCAGGGTGGAGTTTTTCGGACCTCCCTGCTGGTTGCCTTGAGGACCTCCCTGCTGGACGCCCTGCTGACCTCCCTGCTGGCCTCCCTGCTGGCCTCCTTGCTGGCCTCCCTGCTGTCCGGCAGCCACGGCCACCACGGCGAAGAAGGCAATCACGATGAGGAAACGCATTTCTTTAGATTCTTAGATGCTTTGGTTTGGCTCTGAGAGAACTGAGACTGCTGTGATACCTTTTCCCAGCGCCACGCCGCTTTTATATGCTTGCCACTCTTGGTGGTTTCCCATTTTCCCACCCAGTAACCACCCGTAAGTGAGTCCCCCGAAAAACATCTGCTACTGGCCGGGGAATACGTCACCAAAGACATCAAACAGAACGACTGGGATAATACTTGTTTTGGAAATACCGGGTCCGGAGCAACAATCGTGCGTGATCTTGGAGCAGAGGTGGTTTGCTATTTGCCGGTGACTCACTCTGTGGCTCCAGCAGCTGTCTGGCCTTCAGAGTCTACTTGTTTTTCTTCTACTTTTTGTGGGTTTTTTTTCGATAAGAGTTGTGAAAAGTTTCTGCTGAACCTGGGGTTTAAGATGATTTCATTTTTTAAGACCTGAAGGACAGAGCAGGCAATTCTTGAAGGTCCAGTGACTTATAGGGCTCTATGGTAAGCTTCTATTAATTAAGCCATCTCTAGATCTTAATTCTTACCAATTCTATCACCACAACCTCTACGAGATACCACAAATTATGTCTAAATTATGGCCTTGCCTCCCCCAGCTGCCTCCCACTTCCGCTGGCCATGACTAGTCCATCCATAACCGAACTTAATCAGAGACAGCCTCCTTTCCGAATCTGCAGCCAAGTGAAAAAATGCGGCAAACAGTCTGTGGGCCGCGGCGGGAACTGAGACGATTATCAGTGTCCTTGCGTGAGGTGGAGGAATGAGCCGAGGGATGATGGGCCGTCGCCTCCTCCAGCAACTGTTCAATTATTTTTGCCTATTTATCGAACCATGTCCTTTGTCTGCCGGCCAGGGCGCTGAAAATGTATCTTAAAGTCTGCTTGTCTGGGCCGGGCGGCTGCCGTAAAAATTTGATTTTAATTGAATTTCTCATTTCGGGCGACGGAGCCCATTCAGAGGGCGGCAGATCGTCGGTCGTGGCAGATTCAATTTGCCGCCAAATGAGCTAAATGCGATTAAACTGGGGCAGACTCACCTCACCCTGCAGCAGGTTTATTAAAGAGGAAGCCTCTTGGCGGCACTCTCGCTGTAGGTTCTCCCTAAGCCTTGTGGCATATGCCACATGTGGCGGGCACTGGACGAGGCCTAAATCAATGCAATTGTTTGGGCCCAGTTACCGCAACTGCTGGTCTTGGCCTTATGGCCTGCCAAGTCAACAGGCCATGGCTCTCCCGACCTAAGGAGAAGACAATGGGACTAGTTTTCGAAGGATCTTCGCCCTGAAGTAGTATCTAGAGGCAGAATTGGACATCCTAGAAGGACTCAACACTAAGATTTTAAATATAAATTGTAGTTTTTAAGGAGTGTGTTGGACATTTAATATATAAAAAGATAAAATAGAATATAATTCAATAAATACTAACTTTAATAATAATTTTAATTCTAATTCTATTTAAAAAATGATTATAAAATAGCAATAACCTAGAGCCCCTTTAACCCTCAAACCACAAATAGCTGCCAACCCTTGTCCCTTGTCCCTTTTCCCCCATTCCCCCACATCTCCATCCACCAAGGGTCCTTTGACTAACTGGGTCCTGGATTTGCATTCCGCTTTAGACCCTATGGGAGCTGCAGGAGCGACAACAAGTTGCTGTCCTGCCGCTGCTGCCCGGGGCTTAGACCAATTGGCGCCCAAGGACAATGGGTAGCCCGGGCTCAGGCGGCAGCTGCGGTCAGGGAGCCTCCAAAGGAGGCAAGAAGGAGCCGAAAAGCAAAAGAGTTGAAAGTCGTAGTGGAGAAAGTCCCCTCCTGGCCTGCCGAGTCAGCACTCCTATAGCTTCTTCTGGGCGGACTTGGGCCTCCCCGGCTGGCGGCGCTGCGTCTCTGCTTTTATTTACATACAATTTGCCGGTTTATGGCTGACGAGAGCGGCTCTGGTTGTCCTGCCCCCGCCCCTTGTCATCAAATACATGTTTTTTGTGTTTATTGATTTCCAAGTGAAAACATTATTGAGGTTGGCCTCTGGCCCCGGCCTGGAAATTGTTGCCAGCAGGGCCTGGGCCTCGGGAACAACAACAAAAGGACTTCATTATTATTGGCTTTGGAATGTGCGTGTGTGCGGCGGCCTGAGCTGCCAAACTGATTAAATTGAATTTCATATGCAAAAGGTGAAACTCAATCAAGGAAACATAAAGGAAGAGTGCACTCGGAGAAAATTTCCAGTTCATGGGAGCATAAACTCTCTTTAAGAAACTCTCTTTAACAAAGAGTGCTTTTAGAAGCCTTCCAGCTACAAGCTAAAAATACAGTTTTATATATTTTTCTTATAATTATTTCTCTCAGTGCCTGAATTAGAGCCCGGATCTATGGTGCGCGTGTTTGTGAATGAGACTCGAGATTAAGCGAAGCCTCGCCTGGCTCTTGTGGCTTTGTTGGGCGGCAGTGATATCCTTCGAGCCGTGCCCCTCCCCTTGCAGCCTTTGAGATTGGAATTAATAGCAAAATGGAAATTAAAAGCCACTTGGCCAAAGCAAGTTTAATGTCCTTTTGCAACTTTAAAGCCCGCATGCCCCCATGACCTTGGCCCTCCGCTGCCGGCAGTTTAATGACCGCCGCTCGCATAGGTGATAATTTCATTTCCCGAAATCAGAGTCACTCATTCCAGTGCTCCCCCGCTCACTCGTTCCAGTGCTCCAGCCTCCCGCTCTTACATGGACACTCTCCCGCCCACTTTTAACCTGTGCCTCATATTCAGCTAATACAATTTTAATGAAATTACGAGCATCTCGCTGCTCTCTCCACTCTCCACTCCCCACTCCCCCACTCGACCCTCTCGTAATAATCACGGCCGAAAATTTTATGCCGCCTACGTGGCAGAGCTGCCAGCCACTTAAGAGAAGAGTGCCGCATCGCAGCCGGGAACTCAAGTGGAGCATAAAAGAAGCTATTAGCTGGAATATTATTTCGCCATTCCCGCCCTCCCCCCTCCTGGTCGACCCCTTCTGCAGTGGCCCCCATTCACCGTTCACCGTTACCCGTTTCCTCTTTTCGCTTTTCATAGCCCATTCGTGGCGACGAAAACACGCACGTTTCGGAAACCATTTTGCAAGTGCACTGGAAAAAATTCCCCATATCCCCCCTCCATTTGGCAATGAGAGACAATAAAATATTGAATTGGAAATGAGAATAATGTTGAGAATAAGAATAATGTAGAGACACATGAGAATAATGTTGAAAATGCCCTTCATTCGTCATTGGATCGAAATTAGTCACTAATAGTTGATTAACTTCCACTTAAATATAAAAACTTCACTCCAAATGCTCTTTAATTAAACATTCTTATCACCAAGTCCGATCGCTGCCTGGGCTGCCTTCCAGGACGAGAGCATGGGAGCGGAAGCTGGTACTGGAAGTTAAGCTTCCAGTGATAATTGAAAATTTTGTCGTGTGTATTTCACAAGACAATTAATGGAAAAAAGAGACATTGGCTCTTGTTTCCAGTGCAGAGATTCAGTTCCCTTGTAAACGTTTGATAATGAACACACATACATGCATGCATGGACACATGTGTGTGAGTATGCATTAATGATGCATTGCATCTGCTATCCCGCGTGCCAGCTTAAGAGAGTACGCATCGCTTAATTAGAGGCGAACTGTGGCCATGGGGCTGTTGATGGGGTGGTGTGGTGGGGAGGTCACGTGTAGTTGGACTAACTTCTTGTCGCGAAATTGGAGGAGCGCAAGTTTTGATTAAAGTTTCATTCCAAGCCAGAGATGAGCTCTTCGGTTTTCGACAATTACAGTTTGGCAATGGGAAGCCTGGAAGTTATTGGGTTTATGGATGAAGGGGAAATCAAAAAAATTACTTTCATACTTCTTAAGAGCTTGAAGTTTTTTCAGAAGGGGTGTTAAGAGAGCCTAGTTGTTGGGAAAGTTGCGCATCTCTAGCCAAAGTTGAGGGCTGTGACGTATAATTAAAACTTACTTTTGCCCTTTGCCACGCCCCTTGGCAGGCGGCCGCCTTTGTTGTTGGCAATGGAAATATTTATCAAGACAGTGCGCTGCAGGTGGCAGGAAGTCAGGACATGCATGTTGCAGGTGCATGTGTTTGGCCGGGGGAGGGAAGGGGCCAGGTGTCAAGTTGGCTTTCCGAAAGCCACTTGTTCCCCCGAAAAGTTTAATGAGGCGGTCCTGGCGAGAGTTTGTCGCAGATTTTGACGCCTTGGCGGAATGCTAAGCTTTCCCCTCCCACTGTCTGGTCTAATTAAAATTCCAGCGGATGTCCAAATTAATGGCCACCTCTCCCTTTAGTGTCCGCCAATATTTGCGAGCCCAACAGGCCGATCGTCCTGGCACCTCCTCTCCACTCCGGCCCAAACAATGCGGTGCAGGACTCGCCGACGGACTAGGGCGACAGCCGGTGACCGCACGGCTCGTTTGCTTCATTTACAGAGGAATGGATGCACAACCGCAAATCAAACACAGCAACAGAGCGGGGCCGTGCTAGCCTACGGCCTGTGGCAGGGGCATGTGGCATGGAAGTCATATGCCAAAAGAAATTTGCAACCAACCGACTGGCCGGCCGGACAGGGTGGTTGATCTGTGCTGTCGGCCAGTTAGCACTTGGTCCTTTTTTCGGTCGTCCTTTTAATGGAAATTCCAATCGAGTTGTGTTACACTTCGCAGGACTCGTTGGCAGCAGATTGGACTTCAGAAATGTATAACGTAGAAGCCCTGAGCGGGAATGTCCTGGCGAGAGTCCTCCCGAATCCCTAATCGAGTTAGCTGACTGCGATCGGACTGAAATATCGCGCATACTTGTCCGATTCCGAGCACATCCTTGATGTTCTGTTATTTCGAGGTTCATTACATTCCGGAGCGCCAAATCAAGGCTCTTGTCTTGGAGGTCCTGTCGCGAAGGCAGTTTGCATGTGTCTCGCACTCACTCAATAAACTGGAGCTCAGACACGTACGACAGTTGTGCCACCACCACCCCCCACTCCAGCAGCTTCTGCTGGCTGCTCCATCAACAGTTTGTGGCAGCTTGTTGAAATTAATCATTCTGCTGCCAGGACACATTCCAGCCCCCCTTTTTGGAGGGAGCACCTGCCTCACCATTCTAGGAAGCCCCCGAATACCCGACTTTAAGGATGAAAGATACGGTCTTTCCCTTTCGTTTATCTTATTGATAGACCACTGTAGTGCATAGTCCCCTGTTCCTTAGTCCTTTTCCCGCCCAAGATCCCTGCCATCGCTAGCAATCAGTTGGCAGTCCCGACTTTCTCCCACTCGTCTGTCGCCATGTTGCTACTTCCGTTTCCGCTTCTAGTTGGCTCCCTCATTGGCGCACGCTTCTGTGTGTAGAGTGGGTAGAGGGTGTGTGTGGGGAGGGGGAGGGGGAGTGTGTCAACAACATTATGTTATTTCGCCGGCATGTGTGTGCGAGCTGGCATTCCACTCGCGTAATTTCCCATGGTAACTGAACATGTGAGTGCATCCCACGTCCTTGCCATCCCCACCTCCCATCCCCACTCATACCTCGGCAGCTGCTTCCTGTCTTTCCCAGTTGTCGCGACAATAACTTCTTCGAAGGATTCCCTCCCCGCACCCTCCCCGCCCATTTGTTGCATTTGTTTACAGCTCGCTTATAATAAATTGCAATCATGACTGGAATGGCAACTGCTCAGCCACTCGCCTCGGAATCTGGCTCTGATTTTGTGGCTGACAGGATTTGCATGGAGCATTGGGGCGGACGCGGAAGGACCCCGCCCCCTTGAACATTTTCAATCAGTGGCTCAGTCGCCTAAAAATCCGTTTCCGCTACTCGTTTCCCATTTTCGACTTGCCGAGCCCCGAAGGATAACCAATTAGAGCGCTTACGGCCCGCCACCTTGCTGGCTGTCTTTCGGCTGCAAAGAAACGAGTGACGATCGAAGGAACTGTAAGCAGAAAAGTACTGTGACGAAAGGGTAGAGCCTCTGTTTCACAACCCAACCAGCACTTATCCCCCGCGGCCTGGCCCGTCAATTAAAAGCGCAAATAGTCATCAGCGCGGAAAATGTTTAACGTGAATATTTTTATGGCTGATTAGGCACGAGGGGGGCTCCAGGACCTGCGTAGAAGGTGGGAGAACATATTTTGTCATCTGCCGCTATGACAGCCTCCACGCCGAGCCAGAAAAGTTGAAGAAAGGAAAGCACGGGCGGGAAAACTTTTTGGCCAACATCTTCACAATAGGGCATGCCACACGCTCCACCCTCTACTCCCCTGCTATGCTTCAGCTCACTCGCTCCTTTTGAATTACAGGCAGTGCATAGAAGGCAAATTTATTGGCAAATTGGGAGCAGAGTGGTTTCCTTTCATGCCCCAGCTCCAGGTGGCGGAGGAGGCCGATGTGTGTGGCCCACGTGGATGAATTTTTTACGGCGTGTTCTTTGTTTATGTTGTTTTTATTGATTGAAAATAACTTAGTGACGCTTTATGGGCCTCCTCCTCCGGCGCCACAGCCAGTAGCCGGGCCACTTTCTGCCAAAAGGTAAATAAAGTGCAGCCCACCTCCTTCGGGGACTCCCTCGAGCCTTCCTGCTCGAGTCACTTACACATGCATAAGTATATGCGTATTGGAGCAGGCCCCCGATGATAATCCTGAATAATTAGCGGGGACTGGCGCGTGCGGCTCCGCCGAGACACCCTCCAGCGGGGCATCAGCGGAGCCTGCCACTTAATGCACTTTGGCATATGCGTAAATTGCCTTTTGAGCGGGTGCTAATTAAGTGGGTTTTGTGCCCAGACCAGGACTACACAGGCCCTGGCCCGGGGCTGGGCTTTAATGAAGCAACCGCACGACCACCACAGAGACCCATCTGTCGTGGGAACAAAGGGTGGCGCAGGCCTTTTTTGTGCGACGTCCTGGGCCTAACCTGTTGACCCAGCTGACCCCGCTGCCCATTTGTCAATGCCGAAAAAACATGACCCGTGGCAGAGCATCAGTGGCTTCAAGGGGTCCTTGAAGAAGACAGAGAGCACATTAAATGCTTTGCCATTAAATAGTTGTCTTATAAAAAGAATTAAATACGAAATAATACACTATACTAAATAATATTCAGTATCGGATGAGAATTGGAAGAAATATAGAGCCTGATGGGTCCTTTCCATATGTACATTCCCCAAAGGAGTATAACTAGAGAATTTAACAAAACAACGTAAAATACTTTTGCTTCTGGGTTTTAATGCAGATTATTTAGAGTTGGAGTTATTCAGATTAAGAATCGATTGAAATTTGGCAAAGATATAGGCATCACTGTGGCCGAAGTTGTGCCTCTCATGCTTTCTTCATGATTTCGATGGGATCATCCAGAAAATTAAACATAAATTTTGAAAAATTATTTGTTCCTAGATTTTAATGCAGATTGTTGGGGAATCGATCCCCAAATCATTTAAGGTATTCCCCTTTGGAAACAGATGAAAATTGGCAAAGATATAGACATCTTCTTTACTATTAGAAGGGGTCTGTCCGGAAAATTTTAAAATATATTGAAAAATATTTGTAAATTTAGGATATCAATGCAGATTGATGAAGAATCGAATTTGTGAATCGTTGAAGTTATTCCGCTCGAGAATCGGATAAAAACTGCCAAAGATATACATAGATAACCGTAGATGTCATCAACACCTTTGTGTTTTTATAAAAAGTCCTAGTAGAACGATTAGAAACAAGAATATTTTACATTTTTAGACTACATTTTTAAGACTGTCTTAATATGAATTTTAGAAATGTCTTAAAAAATAAACCACCTGCAAGGGTATACCAACTTCACCTCTACCTGCAGTTAGCTTTCCTTTCATGTATTTTTTCCTTTTGTCCTCCGAATCCGACTGGACCTTATTAATTAGCTTGATTAAAATTAATATTTGCGCAACTTTGGCGACGCCACAAGATGTCGTCAGCTGCGGGAACAGGATTCGGGAGGACCAGGACGACATCTGGGCCAAATATGTGCAATAAATAAACATTTCGGCGCTGTGACAGCCGTCGGGCTAGGTACTTCAACTGTAATAAAGCAAAAGCAGAGACAGCCAGCTCCGTTTTATTGGGCGGAAGCGGAGCATGACCTCCGAGCTGCGAGCTGCGGGCTGCGACCCTCCGACTGCGAGCCAAGTGGCAACAAAGTGCGTCGGGATAAATCCTGATGCGTCAGTCTGGAGCGGATGGGGCGGGGGCAGGCAGAGGTCGGAGGGCAACCCGCCAAATGGAGCCATGAAAAATGTTGGCGCATTCATTCGTTCGGCTGGGAGTGTCGCCACCGCATCTAGTCCCACTGATTTTGGGCAACACTTGTAGAAAAGCAGGAAGGCCATCCTACAGGGCTAATATCTCTCCATGCCAACATCTCCTTAGCTTTTCTTGCAGTGGACTTTCAGCTCACATACCCACCGTACTTGGTGGAGCTTGTCGTCACTGTTTATTTGGCCGATTTCGTTTCATGTGCTTTTTGTTTTACGTTTTACGAGCATAAAGATAAATTCACACGCCAGCAAACCCACGAGGATTCCCAGGACGAGAGCGCTGGATAAAGGAGAACTCGCAGCAGCTCAGCAGGTTCGCAGGTCGACCGCCCGCCGCTCTCGGTCATCCGATTTATTTATTTATTTATGGTAACAAATTGCAGCGTCAACTTAATCACCGAACTCTATTAGTTTCGGTGGCCTTTGTGCAGGACTCGCTCGCCCCCTGGCAACTCATTTCACGGCTCTATGGAAAGTCATTTCTCTTGGCCTGCCCGGCATTTCTATCTGCATCTGGAGTGGAATGGATGGCCGTCGGTTGTCGTTCCCCAGGCGGTGGCACTCAATAAAACAACTTTAATTAATTAATCATTATTCCGGCTTGGCATTTCTGCTTAGACTTTTCTGTTTATTCAAGTTATCCGGCAAGGATGTGGGGTGGAGTTGGGAGGTTGTGGAATCGAATTGGACTACAATGATAAACTTACGGCTTACTCGACGGCTCTCGCCCTAACATCTCTCTCTCTCTGGACTCCTACATGACTTATGGTCTGCGTGATAATTAATCATATTGGCTGCTGCCCCTGGCCCACTCCGGCGCTGGGCTCTAAACTTCAAGATACTTAGTATTGCTCACTGGATACACTGAAGAACACTGCCGCGGACGACTGCCCTGCAGCGGCACAACAACGAGAAATCAAACAACTAACGAGCTACTTAGCCTAGGGGGCGGAGGGCGGAAGATTGGGTCGGGTCACCGCGGCGGTCAATCACAGCTCGCGGGAGGAACAAAAGCTAACACTATAGTGGGAGTAAGGGAGGGTCCTCTGATAAGTTCACCTCTCTCTAAGGGGAAGCACTTTCTGATACTTTGTTTAAGGATTAAGAACTTAATTGAAAATATGATTTCTGAAAAAAAAAATAAACATAAATAATAAGTAATAGTTGGTTGAAATAAAATGATAGATAATAGAATCTAGATCTAGATATTAATAATAAAAAATAAAATAATGAATAATAATAGATACTACTTAAATATATTAAAATACTTAAAGATACTCCTATCTATATAGAATAGATATGGAAATAGAACTCCTGAATGACATTAGAACCAACTTAAAATGCAAGAATGGTTTAAAAATATTAAGAAATAAATTAAAACTAAATAATATATTTATCATCTATTCGACCTGTGTTTTTTAAGAATAAAAATGAGAATATCTGGACCTATATAGTATATACCTTCCCGTAAAATCGACTGGAGATCTAGTTCCCTAACTCTACTCTAGTAATGCAAGCACTGGAATCTTACTTAAATGAGTCCCGACTGTAGTCCGCAGACTACAGGGCACACTCTCTGCGTGGTCCGGGATGTCCTGGTTCTGCTAACTATGGCCTAGTCTAGCCGTCCTAAGGGCTCTCCTACCGTGACTTATCTAGCGTATTACCCTAATGCGTTTGATTGCTTTAAGCTGATGATTGGTCAGTTGCACACGCGCTTTCTGGGGGAGATTGGCTGCTTAGATGGGGGCGTGGGTGGGGGTGGGAAGGGCGTGGTTGGGGGAAGGGCGCGTGTCATGATAAATAATTGCTTGGTGTTTCGCTCTAATTGACGAGGACTGGGATGGGGGTCGTAGCCTAATCCAGGCCATTCAATGGCGGGTCAGCGCGAGCGGGCGGCGGCTGGAGCTCCTCCTCCTGGGAGTCCCCCAGCGAGAGCCTGGACTTGGCCGCCGTCTCCATGGACTTCCAGGTGCCCCCGCAGGTGGCTTGTTGCAGGGAGATGCGTGGTATGGACTTGCAGCTGCCACTGTTGGCGGCGCCTTCGGTCGGCCGGTCTTCAGATTCCGCGAGAGCGCTGAGGCTGCACGTCGGCGGCAGGATGCGGTGGGGGAAGCGGGGCGAGCCCCGCACCCTCTCCCTCAAGCTGGGCGAGGGCTGCACCACTGAGGAGCGCCGGTTACTGGGCAGCTGAAAGTTCACCTTCGTCTCCAGGAGCTTCACATACTTCCCGCCCAGCGGCTGCTGATCCACCGGCTCCTGCCCCGAAATGGTGGGAATGGGAAGGAAGTTGGGATCCTTGGTGAGGCGGTCCAGGTGTGTGCCGCTCTTGGTGAGCGAGCCGCGGTGGATGGGCTTCAGGTGGTGGCCGTTGGAGTGTGTCTCCACCGAGGCTACGGCCGAGCCGCCTTCCGCGGGGGCTCCCAGCCCGGGACTGTTGTAGATGGCGTTGCAGGACGCGGTCTGGGAGGAGGGAATGAGTCGAGTGAACAGCCCCATGTGCGACTTGAAGGCCGCCTTGAGCCCCTTCTGGTCGGCCAGGCTGGCCGTTGAGCCTTTGGTGCTGGACGTGGTCCTCGAGAAGATCCCCCGCAGCCGGTTGATGAGCCCCGTCTTGGCCTCGGTGGCCTGCTGGTGGGCCAGGCGCAGGTTGATGAGGTCCTGGGTGGGCAGACAGGCCTCCTCCAGCTGGGGCTGTGAGGCGAAGGTCACCGACCGGCGCATTGGGATCTGCATGTACTCCGCCGAGGGCCAGCTCGCCCGGGGGATCACCGGCGGCAGCACCGACAGCAGCAGGTTGGGCAGTATCCCCGAGATGCTGGGCGTCCTGGACTTACCGGCGGAGGGGGCCTGCTGGATGCCGCTCGTCACCGTCACCTCCGCCTTTATGTGGGCGCCTCCCATGAGAAGCGAGGTGGAGGACGAGGTGGTCGTGGAGGTGGTGGTGCCCACTGCGAGGCCCGATTCCAGCAGGCGCTCCAGCTTTCGGATCTCCGCGTCCAGGGCCTGAATCTCCTTCTTGTAGACTCTGTTCTGGACCTCGACGCGGTACTGCAGTTCCCTCCGGTCGTCCACCACAAAGCGCCTGGTGTTGCACTCCATCTTGAGGCCCATGCTGTGTATCACGGGGTCTATGATATCATCTGAAAGGGAGGGAGGTTGGTATTTAAGGGATATAGAGGTGGTGGTATGAGGTTAAGCCGGAGAAGCTTAAGGAAAAGGGCATCTAGTTGAAAAGAACTTACTTCTGGCCCATATGTCGTGCAGCTTGGGGATGAAGGTCAGGCAGAGGGTGGCCGTGGTGCTGGTGAGGATCAAAGCGGTGATGGTGATGAAGGCCAGCGTCACCCGCTCGGAGATGAGGTTGGCCAGCACGACCACAATGGCGCTGGTGATGACCACGCTGTAGACGGAGAGCCCGATGTACTGGGAGTCGTTCAGGGCGGGGATCTTGACGTGCCGCGTCTCCCAGGCCATGTACACGCCCACCACGAGCAGGAGGCCCTTGTAGGCGTACAGGACACTGAGCCACGTCTGGGTGTGCTGCGATCGGCAGACCTCGACCTGTAACGGAAGCGGAAATGGTGGCCAGTGAGAGGGTGTTGCGGGGAGAGGGCCATCCAGCCCATTATACTACTTTTATGGCCACTTGACACAACCGCGCGACAGCACTCATGCATAATGCCAGCGCGCTTTAAACAAAGCTCTGCAATAAAATCTAATTTAATTGAATAAATAATTGGCTCGCAAACAAGGCCGGCCATGCAGTTAATCAGAATTGAAAATGTTTCGGCTTTAAAGACTAATACGTTTAATAAATAATGTGCTAGGGCCACTTCTAGTGCGAAAGTTAATGAAAGATGGACGAGGAGTAGTACCTGGGGCTGGTAGACCACACTCCGGTCGATGGCGCTGATCTCGAGCGTCAGGTTCTGCAGATGCCGCTCCATGGGGTCGGCGACCACCCAGAGGGTGACCAGCAGGGCGTCCACCAGCAGCAGGCCGCACACGAGCAGGATGAGCTGGATGTCCTGCAGCATCTTGTCCTTGAAGACGCTGCCGGTGCGGGTGAAGATCCGGTGGACTCGGTAGGTCTTGGCGAACATCGATCCAAAGGCCAGCGAGAACCCAGCCGAGAGGAGATAGACCCGGGCCTGCAAGCATAAGAGGGTTAAGCGGAAGTCCTCCCACAACCTGACTGGCTGGCTCGTTTCCAATTTATGCAAATATGAATATCACAAATGTTGTAACTTCTCGTGTCATGTGTTTGCCTTCGCCCGCCGCCCCCTGCGGCCAGAAAAGGCGGACTAACACGGGGGTCTTAACAACAATATCAAAAACAAACAGGGAGCCGGAAAGGAGGGACCCCCTGGGCCTGGCCAGGATGTGGGTACAGAAACAGAAACAGAAACCGAAACAGAAACAGAAACAACAGCGACCAGCAAATTTCCCTGGAGTGGCGTTTGGAGTGGCGTTGAGGCTGCGGGGACTCAAGGGCAGGACGTCCTGCGGATCTAAATGGAAAGCTCGTCAAAATCGACTTTGCTCCTAGCTCGAGAGCTGCGGATTGTCGGCTATATCCGAGGGCTTTTTATATTCCGCAGAAGCTGCCAAGCCGGAGAACACCGGAAGACAAGGGGAGGAACTATTGTAAATCAGAAACGGACTTTAAATATATCTTTCAATCATCTTTTTTCTCACTGTGTATCATAACAAAACACATGAACGCGACGCCAAAGTTGCCAGCCAGAAACTGAAAGTCATATTTGATGAGGACCCACCACGCTTGCTTACACACCAGAAGCCCACCAGAAACCCGCCAGAAACTCAAACAAAGAAACGAGAACGACTCACCGTGCAGACCGTGGCGAAGGAGTCCTCCGCCGAGGGCAGCGTCGAGTGGTCCAGGCCCAGCAGGATGACGGTGGCGTACACGAAGATGCAGCCCACTGCGGTGATGTTGCTCAGCTTGGGGCTGGAAAGTTTAATTGCCCTGTGGAGCGGAAGGAGCAAGGAGGTGTTGGATTTTTGGGGAATCATAAGCAATCGATTGTTTCGGTTAGAGAGGATTTTGATTTATGAAGGCTGTGAGAGGCTTCGAGTCCCAAGGTGCCGGGAACTACGCTCCGAGCCAATCAAATAGTGTTATAATAGCACTTTCATGCCGTAATTGACGCCCAAAAGGGCTGCCCACTTACTTTAGCTTGCGGAAGTGAAGGTTGAAGGCCAGGAAGGCTATGGCCAGGGCTATGCCCACGCTGGAGAGGGTGGCGACGGTGTAAAAGGCCAGCGGTGCGATGGTGGCCACCCGCAGCTTGAACACCCGCTTCGCGATGGGCACCTGGCCGCTGTGCCACTTCACCGGTCGGCAGCGCGGACACCGGAAGTCCAGGGCGTCGGTGGCCGGGTAGTAGAGGGCCACGGGCTCGAGCATGCCGCGCTGGATTTGGTAGAAGGCAGTGGTGCCGACGCGGTCGGGTCCGCTGAAGGAGACAGGACCCTGTGGGAAGGCACAATGGAGGATAGTTGAGGCAAGGATCTACTCTGGTACTCACCGAGACTCCCAGGAAGTGCAGCTTGCCCAGCTGCTGCAGGAACTCCCATGCCATGTCGCTGCGCGTGTAGTCGAAGCCGTCCAGCTTGGACTGCTCCTCGTTGCGTCGCCAGTGCTCTTCCGCGGCTCGGAGAGCTAGGGCGATAGCCCAGACTGCGTCGTAGGTCTGGGGGGCGTACTGGGAGATCGCCTCCGGGAAGAGGTGGCCTCCGCCGCTGCCGCTCGCCCCCCGCCTGCGTCGGCGGCGTTCCGAATCCGATTGCGGTACGCTTGTGGTCCTGGCTGCGCCCTGGCCGTGGAACTGGGCGAACTGTTTCCGCAGCTGCGAGTTGAACATGTGATTGTTCTGTCGAGTGGAAAGACGATTAAGCAGACCACGAATGCCGCAGGAATGCCGCCAGTAATGAGATTGCCTATCCCCACTCCCTGGCCCAGGCCCTGGCCGGGATTTCATGACCGCCACTAAAAGAGTCGTAAAAGCGCGTCTGTGGCGGCGAATGCGAATGCGATGACAGGCAGGATTTAGGCGGCCCACTTGGCAATCACCATCACCGCCACCATCTTCGGGCCATCGCAAACGCAATCGCAGCCTCGGGATTGTCTAATCAAATAAATCATTTCGCTGTGGACGCGGCAGGACAGGAGGGACAAGATGGAATGGGGACAACATGGCCACAATCCACAGAGAGAGAAAAGGAATTGGATTTCGGAATAGTCCAGAAACTGTTTAACTTCAAGCTCCTAATATTTGTAGAATTATTCATAAAATCACCTACTTGGGTGTTTAGACTTCCGCTTCATTAAAGACCTAATCCCATTATAATCCTATTGGCACACCCCCATCCCAAGGAAGGAATCGAAGCGAAAATGAATTATTGAGAAGTCCCCTCCCCGGGCAGTACTCACCAGGCCGCTGTAGCTGACGTTGTTCCCAACGATGCTGTTGTGGGTGGACACCACGATGAGGTTCTCGACGGCCAGCTGCAGCTCGTGATTGGAGCAGGCGGTGCGCTGGTCTGGCCACCAGGGCGCGCCCATGCTCTCGTGCAGGATCCAGGCGTAGTCCGCGCCGAACATCCGCAGCCTGTAGGCCTCGCACAGGATCTGCGGGGCCAGCTCCTGCGAGAAGCTGCCGATGATGATGCGCGTGTCTGTCTCCTGTGGCGAAACAAGTACCATTTGTCATTTGTCATTCTTCGATTAGCCTGCCCAGGTCCTCCGCCCGGAGGCCTGCGCCGACAAATGAAGAAACATTTTTCTACGAAACTAAAGCCAACATTCGAATGCCTGGCAATGAATTATCTGAAGTTGCAAGTAACTAGCAACTTAAAGAGTTCTGATAATCTAATCCCTGGGCGAGGACATGCGGAGGATACTCACCCTGAGCAGCAGCAGCTGCTCCTTAAAGTCGGTGGCAGCAAAGGTGATAGTGGCGGCGCAGGAGATGTTGGCCGCCTCCAGCTCCGTCACCAGGTTGTTCACCGCCAGCGAGTGCACCTCCTCGTTCTGCGAGAAGGTGGTCACCGTGCCCCAGCCGAACTTCCTGATGAAAGCAATCCGCGCCGGGTTGTGCGAGGAATCCGGGGCCACGGTCCTGTAGAAGTAGGGGAACTCCCTCCTGTCGCTCAGGGCCGGGGACGTCGAGCCGAAGGAGACCTGGTTGGAGTGGGAGGAGTGGGTTTTTTACATATCTATCTGGGCCGTGTGGAGATGTTTAAAATGCAAGACATGCGGCCAAGAATCTGTCTCGCCCTCATGTTCCCCCGGAGCTCCTTCTCCACAGCCTCGTGCTCGTTTCACACACGCGTAGACTAAATGAAACATCAAAGGCCAAATGCAAATGTCCCGAGTCCGCATCCAGAACCAGGACCTGGCTTTTAAGTGAATTTGTGGACCTCATAATTTGTGAGCTGTGGAAATGTTTATGGCTCAAAGGTTTATGAGGTGTAGCTGGTCCTGGTCCTGGGAGCCGGGAATCGGGATTGGCATTTTCCAGGCATTTATGCTAATCGAGCGTGGCACGTGAGTTGATTAGATTTTTGAGAAATTGCCCGATTCGAGCACGGTCGGGGGGAGGGGGATTATTTGCATTTTAATCAGCCTCAGATGCCAATGACTCACCTGCACGATGTTCCAATAGGGCACCACCTTCGCCAGGCTCTCGGTGACCTCCGAGCAGGCGGATCCCAGCAGCATCACCATCCGCGTCGAGGGCTGTGTGTAGATGGCGTGAAAGAAGCGATCCACGCCCACTCCAGGATCGCACTAGATGCCAGGAAGATAAAACCATGATGGGAAAGTCAGGCAAGTACCCAGGCAGGCAGGGGCAAGGACTCGTTTCGCCGCCATAAAAAAGCGGCGAGATGGGGCAATAAACATTTTTAAAATGTCGACTTTGATAGAGACACAGTCAGGAGCCGGAGGAGATGCGACTCCAGATATGACTGTCTGCCTCGGCGGAGCGGGCATATGCATACACTGGGAGAAATGCCTAAAAGTATCTGCCTCTGACAGAAGGGAGAAACTCTTAAACTTCCTCTCAGTGCCTGTGTTTTTTGATACATTTGCTTGCCCCATCAAAAGCGGCAAGGACTCATGGCAATAAAAGCGCCCAGACCGACTGTTGACGACATACTTGCCCCTCCTTTAGGGGCAAGACCGCAGCTGCTCTCCGCTCCTATCTGCTCCAACGCCTTGGCTGCAGATTTTCTTATTAAGTTTTAATGTTGCACGCGCTACTAAATTAAAATTCAATTTCTTAATGGAGCCGAGCCGCCTAGGAGATACAGCTGGTGCCAAGGAATCCCAAGAATGCCAGCCTCTTACCTGCGTGTCGTTGGTGACCAGCTCCAGGGTGTAGCCGGGAAGCAGGCGCTTGCGGTTGATGTGCTCCACGGCCATGGTGGCGGCTCCCAGCTCGCTGAGCCCGTCGGGACGCGGGCCCCGGGCCGTGGACAGCTCGAAGAGGCCAAGCAGGACGATTTTGCCGTGATTGCGCTGCACCTCGGCCGGCGACATGCGGCGCTCGCTCTCGAAGACCTGGTTGACCTTCAGGTAGCGCTGCCGCTGGGGCAGGCTGGGCGGCAGGGGGTGGTGCGAGGCGTTGGTGCTGCCGGGCAGGTTGCTGGACGAGTTGAGGCGCTGCTGGCGGCGCTTCACTTTCGTCCGCTTGTACTTCCACTCGGACCGGGGTGACAGCACCTTTATGGACTCTTGTGAGACCTGGCTTCTAGCGGTTCCTCCTCCTCCTCCTCCTGCCGGTGGTTTCTGTGGCGGCTCTGTGCTGGTGCTAATTGAGGGGCCCGGCTTAATTGCCTCGATGCCCAGGACCTGCCGCTCGGCCGACGACTCCATGCCGGCTGCTGCGGCCGTGGCCCACGCCAGGGCCAGGAAGAGGCCCAGGCCCACGGCCACCGGCCACTGGCCGTATCTGGCTCTCCGGTGAGTTATGCGCATCCCGTCGGCAACGGCCTCTGGCCCATTAATCACCCGGGCATTTGAACCGGGGACTATCGGAGGCTGCAGAGGCAACTGGAACACTATATATCGCCTTTTTATGCACTCTGACGACAGGATACGCTTATCGTTTCTCTTCCGCTCCTGCCTCCTGCCTCCTGTTGGCTGTTGGTTGTTGGTTGTTCCTGCCTCCGTATCGGCGTCAGCTTTATCGCCCTTTTATTGGCCTCACTTCTGCTCGCATTCTGTATCTCCTGGCAGGGATTCCCAGGACCAAGAACGCGCTCATAAAAATATGCAATGCCGGGAGCTTCCCGATGGCCCGATTGGCACAAAACACGGAGCGAAATTACACTTTAACTCGGCACTTGAACTTGTGGATTGGACTTTTTCGATTTGGATGTTGGTTCACTGGGATTTAGTCACTTTTTTTAACAAGTATGTAGGTCAGTATGGAGTCTCTGGTTGTTAACTATCAACTATTGCTTAAGGACGAAGGATGAAACTGATTTGAAGAAGGAATTTATAAAAAAAAGCTTGACACGAAATCGATTTTTGGGATGTTTGGGAGGGAGAGTAAGGAATGGCCAATTTTCCAGTTGAAAAGGATTAAGAAGATGGAGTCTTCGATGAAATGGACACGCCTTCGCTACACGCCTTCGCTACACGCCTCGCCACACGCCTTCGCCACCACTGCTCGCCACACTCCTCGCCCCACCCGGATCCAGCTAAAGCCCCTTTGTTGTGTGGCTGCCACTTGGCCATTATTTTTTATGCTAATGGCCATACATTTTGCGCTTTCATTGCGGGCTTTTGGGCTACTTTTTGTCGAGTCTCACGCGCCACAGATTTTAGTGAGCGTTTCCCTCTGTATGCGCGTATGCATAATTGTTTCGAGATTACCGACTTGCAGTCCCCCTCGGCAGTCCCCGCGCAGTGCGCTTTCTAGCGCCACTCACCCACACCCACTTTATGGACGCTTTCTTCTCTTTATTCGCGCTTTCTGCCTTTCTTGTCGCACGCTCCTCGCAGTTCGGCTGCCGCTTAAAATAACTTTTTGGCCCATTTTCCCAGAGCCCGCTGCTCTCAGCCTTGTTCTCGGTCAGGAGGCAGTGGCGCGCCCCAAAGGGGGTCCAAGCTCCGGGCGTGGGTCCTCTGTTGACGTTTGCTCCCTCTTTTCTGCTTTATTTAACCCCTTGCCCCGGACCACTACAAAGCTACCCTGCTACTAGTCTCGCTGCCTCATTGGGGGCATCCATCTCGTATTTGGAAAAAGTGCACTGTTCCCCAAGACTAGTCACTAACAGCTTGAAACTAATCGGAGACATAAAGTTTGAAGTATTTGTACTAAACTTTTGATTAATTGGCACAGGAAGCAGGGATCGAACTCTTACTTTTCCCAGAGGATTATAGCCGAACTTTGCAGTCCAACTCGCAGTGCATGCTTATTTGTGTATATGAATATTTAGCCACTGCTCCGGCACTCCTCCGGTCCTTTCTATTATTCTGCCATATTTTAAACCTGCACTTATTTATGGCCATGTGTGTGCCCCATCCCCATCCCCATCCCTATCCCCATCCCCGCCCCACCCAGCCCCCGGGCAGCGCCCGCTTCAGTTGTTATTTTCATGCTTGACATAAATTATGCAAAATGCTGGCTGCATTTGTAATTCTGATTCCAGTTTTCGCTGCTTGTCGTGTGTAAACTGCACAACGGCAGCAGCTGCCGGGGCGTGGGGGTGTGGAGTTTTTAGTTTTTTAGCCAGAGTGGAGGGCCCTGAGTGTGGCAAGTGCTAGTTGCCCATTCAGAGATGCCGTCCGAGATGCGATGTCAGAATGGCTGATGCGATTTGTTATGCAGCCGATGCTCATCGCAGCCAAGTGGAGGGGAAATGCTTTTGGGGACTTCCTCTGGGATAACCACAGACAATGCAGATCCGATTCCTCGCTCAACTGGTCCACTGTCTAAACTCTGCTAGCCTGTGTGTCACAGTCCGGGCTTTGTTGGACATTGCATTCATAAATATTGCGACACGCTCTCACAGATTTACACTTGGTCGCCCACAATGACAACTTATTGGCGTTTGAAAGGCCCTGCCACACACATCCGGGCCGTAATTTAATTTGTTTCATTTTCTTGGCCACTTGGGCGCACCAACCACGAATCACGACTTGCCGCACAGGTGCCTGGCTGGGACTCTCGAGGGAAGATCGCACCGAGAAGCACACGCCACCGACGAGCTCCGAACCCCGACTGTTGGCCGCCGTTGAAGCTGGGCCGCTTTTATCAGCCAGCAGCCCGGTTGAAAGGCATCCTTCGAGGAGGCTGCGTCGTCAACCAGATATGCCTTCAACCCAGCTGGTGGAGAGAGAGAGCCTGTCTCTCGGCTAGGCAGTGCGCCTGCGCCGCAAAAGGGCGCCAAAAACTTCATTCATGAAACCTGTGGGGGCCACCAGCGAGAAGCAACAAGCTGCGACAATTGAAATTCGCAGGCAAAGTTTAACTTTAAATTATGCAAATTAATGCCCAGCGAAAACTGAAAAATTTGCAACTGTTTTAATGAAAAATTCATTTACATCCTTGTCCAGAAAGGAGGCTAGCGGAAGAACGGCAGCTGTCGGTTCTGATAGAGTCTCAGGACGAGCCGGCTCTGACAGCGCGAGGACACTCTTAATTATGGCTGCATTGAACCGGCAGTGCCTAGACCCTGCCTGCAACTGAAATGTTAAACATTTCTGGTGCGGAAGGCAGCAAAACTTTTCCGATTCACCGCCCCGAGGTGGCCTTCTCCGGGCTGTCGAGCTGCAATGGGAAATAATTTGATTTGATTGCTGCTGCCCATCCATTTCCTTTTCGCTTTCTTGCCATTTGCTTGCCATTCAAAAAATTGTAATTAATTTTCCGGGCCCCAGTCCCCATCCAGAAGTTGGATTTATTTGGAGCAGGGCTGGCTAGAAATGGATCCTGCCAATCCATTTGCAAAAATGATTCAATCGAGTTCCTTGGCACAACAATAAACGTCCCTGAATTGGAGTATCTGGGACATCCATTCCTAGCAAGGTGGCTGGGCAAGTACTGCGATTATCGCCATTTGACTTGCCACTCGAGTCTCTCCGGCGCCATTCCATGCAAATTTGATGACATCCAGCAGCCACCTCCTCCTCCCGACCTGGACCGAGCGGCAGATACAGTGCACTGCCTTGGGACTGGGATCGGGATTGGATTGCGACTTTTGTTTGGGTCCCTTTCGGCTGAAGTTGGCAAATAAAATGCAATTACACCGCAAAACTCAATTCCAAGTGTCAAAAAGTTGCGCTGCACTTAAGAAGTTAGCGATGATGCGACTTCCCCAGCCCCCTATCCCCTTTCACAGCTAAAAGCCAAAGTTGAGCCACAAAGCGGATTAGGATGTCTATTTCGGGGGCCGGAACAGGCCCGAATAAATCTGGAATATGACTTGCAACACGACAGGCCGGTGCCAGGCTGTGCCCTGGATAATTTATGGTCCGAATGGAGGATATATTGGCCGTGTTCTGTTTATGTTTCTCTCGGCTTGCCAACTAATTTGCCATCGAGAGGGAGACCGGGCTGGGGATCGGGCTCGGGCTCGGAAAGGTGGCCGGCCCAGTACACGGCATCCATTTGCATTTTAAATGAGCGAGCTGGCTGGGAAACTTTTTACAATGGCACTTGAAGTTCTCCGGAGCTACCCTCGACCGGGTGTGCGGAATGTGTCTTGAAGGTGGTCCTTCTGAAACATCTTCTTTTAGTGAATTTTTGTTTTTACTTTGCAAACAGAGCAAAGTGATTGTAAATAACAATATTCCACCTTTTTTTGAGGCAGATGAGGCTATTTATGAGGCCTTGAAGACTGCCAAGGAGAAACCTTTTGAATCTCTAATATTTTTAAAGCCAAGTCTTACAATTAAGAGTACTCCCAGGTCGGCTAGACTGACCTCGCTGTTGACAACTATTTGTTGTTCGCTCGTTTGTCTCGTTTGGTTCCTGTCCCGCTTTGTTTGCGGACACTTGGCAAATTGGCAGCTAGCAGCTCGCAGCTGGCAGCCTGGCAGTGGCAAAAGTTGGAGGCAGGCTGTGTGGCAAGCAGGCCTGCCGAGTCGAAACAATTTACACGTTCCGGTTGCTCTCGACACTGTTACACACGGCGTATGCGTAATTTAGTGCTGCATACTTTGCGGCACAAATTCGCACTTTTGTGACTTGTTTAGCCGCCCCAGTTTGGCCTTGATGCCTCCGCCTCGACAGCACTTAAAATCAGAAATTCAATTATCTCACACACACGCACCTCACACCCGCCCTCGCCTCCTGACGGTTAACCTTCAGCCGCCTCCTTCGAGGAGTAGGCAGGAGCTCCATTTCGCACCTGGGCGCCTGTAAAAGGTTGACAAAGTCAATTTTTGGGACAGATCAGGTGGGGGGCAGCTTTATTGTTCCCGGGGGTGTCTCTTTCTGCATAGACAAGTCCTATGTCCAGATAAGTATTTAAAGTTTCTCACTTTTTATTCTCACTGGCGGCGGAGAATAATTGAATCTCTGGATCTCTCCGAATCCCCGTTTCATTCACGGCAATTTAATTATAATTTTCTTCTTTTCGGCCCTGGCCAAAAATTCATTATCGCCGGGCCAAATTAGCTTGAAAACAATTAACACCTGTTCGCCGGCTGCCGACTACCGCCTCCCGCCTGCCGCCTGCCTGCTGCCGGTGGCAGGCCACTTCAAAAACTAACACGGCCCAGGCCATTACCTCGTCCTAGTCTCTCCTTCCGTCACGCCGCCCCTAATACCGTCGCTTTCTAATGAAAAAAGTTGCACAAAAAACTTTTCAAATTACAACGGAAATCCGTGAAAATCCTTTTAACAAAGCACAACACGACCAGGTGGGAGGGGCGAGGCCCTTTGCTCCTCGCAGAGCTAGTGGAGCGGCGGAGAGGCTGCTGATGATGATGCTGCTGATTATGATGGCGCTTTAAACAGGCATTGGCCCACATCTGCTCTGCGCCACCGGGCCACCGAGCCACCAATCCGACAGCACGTGCCGCTACCACGAGCAAACCACTGCTGGCAGAACCACCGCCTGTCGTCCATTTTCATGTCGCGGTTTGCCGGGGAGGAGAAGAAGGAGGTCCTGGGCTGGTAAATTGATTTAGTCGCCGCTTGGCGGGACTGTGACGGGAAATTAAAGAGGAAGCTGCCAGGATTGGCTGGAACTACTAATTGATGGGTTGCCTACCCATTAGTTGCAAATTAGTCACACATAGGTCCTTGATGGAGGACCTAGGAATACTATCGCTTGTAGAGAAAGGATTCATTTATCAAAAAACTGCTCCCATCCGATGATATGAAGTATTTGCTTCTAGAGGCTCTCCTGGCAGGACACTGCTCCATCGGCATATACCTCCACGCACCTTACAAAGTTTATTTATTGACTGTGGTTGCGACAGGACCTCCCCCCAGCAGCCGCTGCCGTCGGGAAACTTTCAACTTTTAATGAAAAATATTCAATTTTTCAGGTGTTGCAAATATTTAACATTCGGATACCTTACGCGTCGGTAGAGGGGAGGAGGATGCGTGGCTCCCCCACTTTTAAGTCTTCCCCAGCAGCCCACCCACGGCCGCTGCGGTGAGCGAGTGGTTTTTGTGCCAAAGAGCTCCCACCGACTAAAAAATACAGAGCTCTGGCTCCGAAGCGCTTTAAATGTTAATTAAAGGCGGAGAAGAATCGGATGATTTGCATGCGCTGGCCCTGCACCGCTGGCCCGGTTAATTGGATTAGGGCCCGTTTGAAAGTTAACGTTTTCGGGTTTTCCCGCCGAATCGAATTAGCTCCGGCCAGGCCCGTCCAAACCCGGCCGAAACAAACCCACAATCGCATTTGTCCTTCCTGTCAAGGAGGCCGCAGAGTGAAGTTTATTTGATTTGGAGAGCGATCGGGACTCTAACTCGATTTGGCCGCAGAGTGCAGGTCCTGGATTCTCGGAATGTGTGTGTTGGGAAAACGTGATAGCGAGGGATCACTGTAGGCACTTCACCCGCCGCGTCGCGTCGACTGCTGGATGCTAGGAGGAACGCGTCCTTTTATAGCCGAGCAGGCTCCTTCAACCGCGTTCAACCAGCCTCCAGCCGGCTCTCTGGGCCCGACTGGCGCTCTCTCCCCGACCTCCTCCGGGTGCCGGTTGTAAACAAGGCCCAGCTGTTGCCGGAAGCCCCACTTTGATCTGGGCCAGAACCTCTCTAGCCCGGACCCGAACCACTTTGTGGCACCGCCATAAAAGCCACGCCGCCATAATCGAGCCCCAAAGTCTGCTATAAGTCGGCTGCCTCGCTCTCCCAACCTGGTCAGGGCCAGGGCGCATGAGCCTTTCCCCAGAGGGGGCCAAAGGATGTGCGAGCGAGATGGCGGCAGGGCGTGCGAGCGGGACGCACCGTAAACAAACGAAGCAACAGCCTGCTCGGCTCCACTCGCCCGCATCTTCCGTCTCACGCGGGAAAGAGACGGATCGTAAACAAAGACAGCTGTCTGCGGTGTCATTGTACTGCCGCCCAGGCGGGGTCTCGGAAAGCGCTCTGAAAGCACTGCGAGGCATCCGCTCGCAATCTGCGCCACCAGCGGAGCAGCGGCGCTCCGCCGAGCGGTGCTCCGCCGAGCGGCTGAGTGGGTCAGGTGCAAGCGTCCCGCCGATGCGCGTGACTCTGCCCCAGGTAGTGCACGGCAAGAAAAGACTTCCAAAAGAGGATCTCTATAGGATAGTGTCTTGTAGGATTAGTTGACCTTTAAAATGGGAGAAAGAGGCTTGAAAGTCCACTCCCCGCAAATCGCTGAAAGCCATTTTTAGAAGCGGTGCTGACGTCTCCTGGCTCTTCCGCCTACTGACCTCTAATTGGCTTCTGGCGGCTCAATCGCCCACCCTGTGTCTTATATAAGTCGGATCCAATCGAGCACGCAATGGTCGCCGGTTCAGTGCCTGAGAGCTGATGTATTATGGAAATTGCCAGGCCCAGTAATCACTTGAGGCCAAACGGACTTGCTTATTTATTTATTTTGGGGAGATGCCTCTGCACCTGCAGTTCCCCAATTAAAATGACAAATTGAAGAATTATTAGATGTGTGCGTGATGCCTCGTCGGGCTTCTTCGTTCGCACCCTTTGGGGTGCAATTTTCCCATTAGGCTCTCTAGTCGGGCAATAACAGAATGATTTACGCAATTGGCGAGAGAAGAGCCCCCAGAAGTATTGCTCTTTTGGGGGAAGACTCTAGCGAGTGGAGAGTAGGGCCTTGGAGGCTTAGTATGAATAAGACCTCTAATATTAAAGATTCCCTTCTTGACTTCATTAAACTGTTTATCAAGATCTCAGATTTAGAGAGTATCTTCTATTCGATTCCCCTCTAGCACCATGCTCCTGGCATGTGTTGGCACTCGTATCCGCTTTAGGCAATTCATTTCACGATTTAAAGTGTGTCAAAGTGCATTAAACAATTGTCGTTTGTTTTCGGGTGTCGGAAGGTGGGGCCAGCGGCGTCAGGGTGCCAGGGCCGGGCGAGGTGATATAACGGAGGCAGATGGGGCGTCTTTGGCGTCATTAGGGCTCTCTCGCTCTCCCTCTTTCTGCGAAAGACCGAAAGACCAAAGACCACAGACCAGAGACTAGAGAATTGAGAAACCCTTCCGCACAAAGTGAAAACGAAACGTTGCAAAAACAAAGCCAAAGAAATGTGCTTTCTGGCCGCCGCTGACTAAATTAAATTTATTTCTCACTTTCCGTTCAATTGCCGAGCTCAGCGGACACCGAGACACCGAGCGAGACGTTGGCGTCTTCCGACCGCGATCTAGAAGCTATTGCTCAAGAGACAGCCCGCCCAGCCAGTTAAAAGCGTTCAGCGTCCGTCGATCGCCGGGCAGTTAAGTCCGGAGCGTGTCCTGTTCCGGTTACGGTTACGATTCGGATTCCGGTTCCGTGTCGCGTTGCCAGTGTTTAGGTATTAATGGTGTGGTGTTTGACAGCCAAGATAGAGCTTGTAATCCCACAGATCCTCCCATCAGGGCCCCCCAGTCCTTGAATTTGTCATGGCACAGTCACTTTATTCCGAGAACCAAGCAGAACGACCCTGCTCGATTATTCAAACACACATTCTTACTTAAGGTGGGGTCTTCGCCACCGGTTCCTCCCTGTCGTGTCTTCTCCCACATAACAGTCCACATAACCGTGCCAGAGGTCTAGAAGCGGGCGGCCGAAGAACAACTTAAGCCCCTCGTGTTGCCATTTGCATTGTGATTCATGGCATAATTCGATTTACCAGCCCTCCCTCTATCCAGGGACTTACTAAGACGCCAGAAATAGAGTTTTCCACTTTCCCGAGTTCCCGCTTGGCGATGTCGCGTCTTAGTAAACAGTCCCTGAACCAAAGCCAGGTAACAGCTGAGCTTTCTAACCCCTGCCCCTCTCCAGCACCCTCTTCACCCGTTGAACTACAGGTAGACAGCAATCCACTACAACGGCTACAGCGGTGCAGCGAATTCTGAAACTGTTGATGCAACGGCAGCAGAAGCTGCTGCGAAAGTTATTCCAATTGACTGCCTTGGCAAAACGTTAATCATACGCAGTGGTGTACCGACAAAAGAGTACTAGACTAAGAAGAACTAGTGAGTGCGGAGTGTGAATCCACGTGAGGACATAGAGGATACTGCCAGGAGTGCCAGAAACCAGCTCCATCCTGGGTAATCTGTGGTTAATCGTAAAAGGTGAGCTCATCGTCAAGAAAGTCCAAAGACAGCAGAGCGAGGCGGCCCGAGGCCATAAATATAGTTATTAAATAAACATTAGCGGCGAGAGGGCCAATTGTTCCCATGATTATAAAGCTATTGATCCCTAATTCCTTACTCTACACGAAGAGAAATGAGTCTAACTAAGCTTTAAACTATAAACTATCAGTAGATAATAAAAATCACCCACTTACCTCGTACTTTATGAAACATAAATCTGAAAATATAATTTTAGAATCAGTCAAGGCGTAAGAGATATATATTTTTTTCAGTCCAAGTTTTTGGTAGTCTGGGTCGGAGGACTCCCTGCCGTGCTTGGCGGTAATTTGTGAAAAGTTCTCAGTGAGAACTTAGCAGAACACAAACATTAGATGAAATAAGTATATAGAAGCTATAGCGCTTCGGTTCTCCTTGGCCTTTCTCCCGGCCAATGTCAAGTTCATGCCAGCCCGGCCCGCCGCTATCAGAGCCAGGGGAAGTGCCAATAAATTTTCTGGCAGCCAGAGAAAATCAAAGCAGAGCTGACAGCAAAAAGTCGCAACTCGTCGCCGCAATTATCTTAATTATCCGCCAGAGATCAGTGCATGTAGGACTCTGGCAACTGGCAACCGGGAATGCAGATGCGAATTGCAATATGACAACCGAATTGGGCCGGATCGCGGCAGACGCAGAACGTTTTGTTGCTTTGTGGGTCGGCTGTGACCGGCAGTCGGCCGGGCAGGCCAACCAGTTAAAAATAGAGCTGCCCTATTGATTTGGCCCACTGCCCGAGAGATGGGCGCAGGAGGCGTGGCTGGGACTGGGTTGGGGACTCTACATGATTTATGAATGACAGCTAACAAGGCGCGCTCTGGCGGATCGATAAATGCCTTTTAGCGGCCACCCTTTCGCCGACTTATCGTCCTCCTCCTCCTGCCGTCTGCTTGTTCCCCAATCCCTCACAAGGACATTGCCAGAAAACTGCCATGTCACATTAATCGATTACCACTGCCATTAAATCAAAAGAAAAGTAGTTTTTCTAGAACTTTCTAAACAAATAAATATTCGACTTAAATATTTTTCCGTTTTAGTTCCAAAAATTTTTCATAAAAAGGTTTTTTAAGGTTTTTAAGGTATGATTTCTCCCAGTTCCTGATAATACGTAATCGTCCTTTTTAAGCGGAATTTTCCGCTTTGAGATAATTACGTAGTGCCAGCTCGAGTGCGTGCGGTGTCAGAGTCCTTTCTCCTTTCTCCGAGCAAGTTTCAGTTTCCATTTCGTTTTCACTTCCCAGCCGGAATGCGAGATGCCATAATAGGAGAGCGCATTTCAGGACTTGTCCGCCTATTATGGCACCTCGACTCCGGCCGGAGAGCCGAAACATTAAAAGCACAGCCCGCCGGGAGAGTCGCCCATTCGCAGGAGCAAGCTTCAAGTGACAGGTCGTGTTCAGAGGAGCCAAACAGGAGTCGCACGTACAGACAGGACTACGGAGGAGAAAAAGAGAAGGATAAATAGTGAAAACGAAAGCGGAAGGACGGACAGAACCAGTGACGAATCTTAAAGGCGAGACCAGCAGTAAAGGACCTTTTTTAGAAAGTTCCAAAGACCACTGCGGACCAGCAGCTCTGCTCCGAGGATTTGCGAGGCGGAGAAGTACCCCTGACACAGTTTCCGCTTGCCTGGGCAAGGAACTGCAGTGACCCCCGCCGGACCCCCGCCCGACTCCCGACCCGAAAAATCGATTCCCCTGCAAGAAGGTGTCGAGAAAAGTGCAACTAGGTCCCCAGAGCGAGAGAAAGCCACCGCGAAGGTCACGTTTTGCGAGTCCAGCTTCAGCTCTCGCTTGAATTCCGGAAGCGGCAGCCACCAAAGCCACTACAACGGAGCCGCTAACCCACCAACCACAACGCCGCAGCGAGGAAGACCCGGCCAGAGGCGCACCGCAGACGCCGCCGAGCAAAAAAAAGACCACGCCGCACCGGTAGGAGGCCGCCGCACCACCAGGAGCCGCAGGAATGGCCTACCTAATCAACATCCTCAAGTTCAATGTGAAGTACTTAAAAAATCAATAACTGGACACGCGACAGCCACCATCCCAGCCGACCATCCCAGAAGCATCCCAGTCCGCTAGAACTTGCAGCAGTGTTTCCGATTCCGATTCCGAATCCGATTCCCACTCGAGGCTTGCTCTCTCTATATCCGTCCCTTTCCCGGCACTCTTCCATCTTCCCTCTCGCTCGCCCGCCCACCGGCTCCTCTCGCAGGCGTAGGCATTCTCGAATCGAACTCAGCTCCCGAATCGAACTCTTGGTTGCATATTGGTCGGCGTCCGTGCCTCGCTCTGCTGCGCGCCGCCGTCTGTGGTGCCTCCGCGGACAATGGAAGGATCTGGGAAATTTTCAGATTACCTCTTCGCCAAAATGGGTCCCCCCACCGCCACCGAGCTGCCCCCGAAGACCACCGAGTGCAGCGACGCCCCCGTCGAGCTCACCGGGTACCGCCGCTGGCTGAGCGACAATCTGATGCTCCTGGTCACCCTCTCCGGCGTGTTACTCGGCGTCGTCCTGGGTGAGTATTGATTTACTTTCTACTATAGAGTAGTATTATTATCAGGGAACTGTCCTTAAAATACTCCTTCCTGCCTAAAGGACTCTCGCTGCGACCGCTGCACTTGCACGGGGACTCCATCATGCTCATTTCGTATCCCGGAGAGCTTTTCATGCGCGTCCTGAAGCTGATGATTCTGCCCCTGGTCATCTCCAGCCTGATCGCCGGGTCGGCCAGCTTGAACGCCAAGATGAACGGCAAGATTGCGCTTCGCACGCTGGTCTACTTCGCCAGCACTTCCTTCTTCAACGCTGCTCTGGGAATCGCTCTCGTCCTGCTCATCCATCCTGGCAATCCGGACTTGCACAACTCGGAGGATCGCTCCACGGACAAGCGGGCAGTGAACTTGCTCGACAGCCTGTTGGACTTGGGCAGGTAAGTGCGATTGAAGGCCAAGATATTCACGAGCCACAAAAAACCTGTTGAGTCGGTGCAGTGGCGCCATCTAGGTGTGAGAGTTGGAGCTTATGCTTAAGCAAGGTTCCAAACCACATTGAATCTCTGCTTAACAGTGGAAGCCACTACAGTCTGTCGTCTACTGTCTTCCAGAAACGTATTTCCGGACAACTTGTTTCAGGCCTCCATCCAGCAAGCCCACACCGTGTACCTCCCGAAGCCGGGCATCGCTCACGCCTTCAATGAGACGTTCAACGACACCCTGGTTTCCGGCGTGGAGGCCCAGCGGCAGGCGGAGGACCTGGCCGAGGAGGTGGTCTTGGTGCGGGACGTGCAGTACCGCAGCGGCACCAACACCCTGGGCATCGTGTTCTTCTGCCTCGTGTTCGGCACCTTCCTGGGCACCATCGGCCAGAAGGGCCAGGTGGTGGTCGACTTCTTCGCCGCCATCTTCGAGGTGATCATGAAGATGGTCACCTGCGTCATGTGGCTCACTCCCGTGGGCATCAGCTCGGTCATCGCCGGCAAGATACTGAGCGTGGACGACCTGGGCCTGGTGATGTCCCAGCTGATGTGGTTCATCATCACGGTAGCCCTCGGCGTGTTCATCTACCAGTTCGTCGTCATGCAGGCCATCTACTTTGTCGTCGTGCGTCGGAATCCGTTCAAGTTCTATGCCGGACTCATCCAGGCCATGCTAACCGCCTTTGCCACGGCCTCAACGTGAGTTTCGCTTATTTCTCTGTGTTTAGGGTTTAGGGTTTTCCAAGTGCAGCTTTCAATCGAAACTTTTTTAGAAGAAACTAAAGACTGGCAATAGATCCAACTTATTCTCCATATTATAAATTTCTTGTTTCCGAAATATTATTTTTTGAAACTGTTTCCTTTGTAAGGAATATTTATTGTCCTGTCTTGGACTAGGAAGTAAGGACCTCGTTAAATGTGTCTTTTTTCTTCCTTCCGGTTTCCGCTGTTGCACTTTCCAATTCGATAACGCTTCCGACAAACCAATACCTTCACCACATCCTCTCAACCCTATTGCGACTGCCACGCCCTTAGCGCCGCCGCCTTGCCCATCACATTCCGCTGCATGAACGAGAAGCTGCGAGTGGACCCGCGCATCACCCGGTTCGTCCTGCCCATCGGCTGCAACATCAACATGGACGGCACGGCTCTGTACATCTCAGTGGCCTCGATCTTCATTGCCCAGATGAGCGGCATGGTGCTGGGATTCGGGGAGCTGCTCACAGTGCTCCTCACCGCCACGGCGGCCTCGATGAGCTCGGCCAGTGTTCCGAGTGCGGCCCTGGTGCTGCTGCTGGTGGTCCTCACCGCCATCGATGCTCCCGTGCAGGACGTGACGCTTCTCTTCGCCGTGGACTGGTTTGTGTGAGTATGAGCCGGATGGAAGACACTGTCCGTGTAGGAGACACTGATGTAACCACGTCCCCATTCCAGAGACCGCATCCGCACGACCAACAACATGCTAGGGGACTGCTACACCGCCGCCATAGTAGAGGAGCTCTCGCGGAAGGAGCTAATGGCCTTGGACGCAGCCTCCGTGAACTATCCGGTAAGGGATCTGCCATCAAAAGATTGTGAGGCATGGCAAGTAACATCCTATTCGCAGGACATGCCCGCTGGCACACCAAACGGTCACAGCCACGACGGCGGCCTCCTGGAGGGGCAGACGGAGCTGACCATGACCGACTCGGTGGTGGTGGACATGAGCGCGGTGATGAACAACGTGAACCTGCAGCAGGAGCACAGCAACCGCAGGGTCTAGAGGAGTTTCCGATTCCCGTTCCGTTCGTCAGAGAGCGCAGTCCCAGAACCACCACCAGCACCACCACCACCACCGATGACTACTCACAATAATAGGAACCACCACAATAATTGAAGGACAACAACCACCCAGTGTTCCCCCCACGATAGTTTTGATATGCAGGATCTACAGAGACTGTCTGACGAACCCACCCGTATTGAATTTACCCTTTTGGACGAAAGTCAATAGCAATTACCAGACTTTGTATTAGAACTCACGTATTATTGTCAGCGTAGGTAGCCCCACACGCAAGCACACCTATTGGAAGGATGAGGAGGCTAGGAGGAGTTGTGATCTGTCCCGGAACGATGTGCATAATCTATGGGTATTATATATTACGTAAGCTCAGTTGTGATTGGGATTTGGTTTGTTTTGTGCTGCAAGTCGCTTACTTGAACTTTATGTGTTGTGTGGGAGGGAGGTTGTATCAGGAGCTGGCCTAGGTTTAGTTATAGTTTAGTTCCCCCATCAGTGATCCGTTGACTTTGTAGAACTCGCGTTCGGTTGGACTACCCGCGATCACCACTCGAGAGATATTAATACCAGTAACTACCAAATATCGGTACCAATTATCACATACGCATTCGTAGACTGACAGCAGACTTAGTAGCTTAGTTGTAGCGTTAACAAGACATATGCATATATGCAACACTAATAACCGATACAGACATTCGAGATTTGTACTCAAGCATAATCTGCATACAATAAATGCTATTATACCCAAGCAGCCGTGGTTTGAATGGGAATGGTGATGTTAGGGTCATCATAATCTGCGTCTGGAGGTCACTCTTGGTTCTTTTCATTAAAAATTATATATAATACAAAACTACATATATTATGAATGCAACGCAAATGGACATTTCCCTATCAACGTGGCCATAAATCTTGCTCCGTTCGATGGGTGAGTAGCAACGCCAATAGCCAATAGACCGAGCCACGGAATGAATCATCTCCGGGCCCAATAACTCAACGCCTGCACTGCCGGCCCAGTGGTTTGCACAAGCGAGCCAAATCGGGTACATATAATTATATGGACACGGTCATAGGTGCATGTGCATATGAATGAGCGAATAAATTAAGAGCGGGTCTTGGGCTCTGGGGACAGAACTCATATCTCGCCATTGGACCTAATATTTTTGGTGTTTCGCAGACAATCCTGTCGATTAATCGGAGCTATGGATATAAGATCCGCATCGCTTTTTGACTTGCCGCCCTGTCAGGCGTCAATCCATATCGCAGACCCTGCAGCCTCTAGAACCGAACTGCAGCTCGAAACCCCACTCCGAGACAGGTGAATGAAATCGGCAGCGGCGGGCAGACAATAAGCAAATGAGCTGCGAGGTGGCAGTATTTGCATCTGCGGAGGTGCGAGGTGCTAGGTGCCAGATACGAGCAAGAAACTAGCTCCGTGTGTGGTGCCTTTGTGGGGCATTTGTCGTGCTGGCAAACGGATCAAAATTTTGCGCCTCGGCCGCTTTAAAGTGCGCAATTGCAAACTCGATTGTCGAGAGCCGAGCTTCGAGCGTCGAGCGTCGGGCGCTCTTGCAAGTCCAACTGTCAGGTCCCCCCTTCTCGAGCTAAGCCTCTTCTGAGCCCCTGTGGGCTGCCCCCGGCCGCCCTGCCACCTGTCCAACTGTCCCACTGACTGCCTGAGCGCTGAATGCCACACGAATACTCTTCTGGCTGCGTTGGCTGCTGCGCCGCTCCGGCTGAAACCGGCGTTGGAGTGTTTGGCGTCTGAAGGTCTACTTGGCAGCGGCTTTCGAGTGTGTTGGCGTTGCCCCCTCCCGTCCGCGGCTTCTGCCCGCCGAAATGAAATACGAGTGCACACAAAACGCTCCACAGCCGAGGCATGTGAGAAAGTGGAAGGGAGAGGTCGACCACCAGATACACTTGCTGTCCCAGTTCTAGTCATCATCTCTGGGAATAGTACTAGAAGTATTCATCCACCACCTTTCTTAGACTTAAGGACACCTTGGTTTAGCCTCCAAGATGGCAAACATTGCTTGACCCACCGCTGGCATAGCCTTAACTAGAGGCCTCCCTAGATCCCTTTGAGCTTTGCGGGTGACAGAGTTCGTGATGGACCCATTGGACTCGATGTAGGGCATGGGCCTCTGCCTGTATGAAACGGGTGGTGTGCGGCTCCTTCATTGTGGAATTGTGTGAAGAAACAAACGGCGGTGGCTCGACTAGAGTCTCTAGCCGAGCTGAGCTCTTGGCTTGCGGCGCATTTTGAAAAATGGTCGTGAATGGGAAGCGGGCCGGGGCTGCAGCTGGGGAGGAGGGACAGAGCGACCCAGAACTCAACTGGCTCGCGATATATTGACACTTGGCACATATGGTATGCTGGGTATCCGTCCCAGCAGAATGCATTATGGAGCTCCACTCAGCTAAGCTACGAATTTGCATGATCTCAAGCTAATTAATTCAATTAAGAAGCGAGTCAAAGCAAATCCCCGCCGGGGCGGTTTCACTTTCGCAGCACGCGGACGGCAAATCGCAATTCTAATGCTTATATTCTCCGGTCCAGATCGCAGGAATGATTGAGCACTGGCGGAAGTGGTTCTCGTGTTGACAACGACAGCCCGCTTATCGCCACGACGATTGACTGGGATCGAGATTGACTCTGATCGATGCGATTGCCGCGACAGGTACAGCTGCACACTCTGTTCCGAGTGTTCTGAGTACTTCTCCCCAGACCCAGACCCAGTACCAATCCCAATCCCAGTCCCAGACCCAGGCACGACTAGCGGCCGCTGCTCGGACATGGGTTTATGGCCAATCTGCTCGTCTATAAATTTGCAATCAACTTTTATCAGGCAGCGTCCAGAACGTGCCTCCGCTAACGTTTCTATTCACACGCTGCCGGTTGGAGCGAACCGGGATTGTGCCAGTTTCAGTGGCAGTACCACTTCATCTAGACTCTGGAGACTGGAGGAAATCAGAGTGATTTATGGAAGGATTTTATTAAAAAATTTGCTAATAAACTAGTAGTAGGAGGAAAGAGAGTCCTTCATTGTCAGACTAGTCTCTATTATAAATCCAACTAGTCCTACTTGGAATATCAAACTATTTCTCTCTCTGCAGCCTCCACTCGCCTCAAGTCAATTTCTTGCTGGTGTGACTTTGAGCGGTGATAGATTGGCCCACATTCGTGGTGTTGCTGCTAGATGCAGATGCTGTTGTTTGTGCTTTTCGACTCCCTAGCCGAGTGGCCAGTTTCTCCTCATTCCGTGGCAGTTGCATCATCCACTTCCACATCATCGTCGCGGGCTCGTCGCCAGCCTGGTAATCTAACCAAATTACTGTGCTGTTCACAAACACGTTCTCTAAACGGTTTCATAATAACAACGCGCTCCTCAAAAGAATTCTCGAAGCGGGCTGGCTTTCTTCCAGCTTCCTCATCCTCTCTCTCGGGGATTACACATCTCCCCAGAACGGAGTATATCTTTATGCCCATCTGTGTGTCCGTGTGTTGGTCTAATGCAAATTGCAGTAATAATTGGCCCATTATGCCACAGAACACCGAAACGAGCGGGACAGCTAGCGCTCGACTCGGCCAGTGGACAAGGAAGCTGTAGTAGGTTGCCTCTAATGCAACACCACTGTGCCACCGCCACGCCTATAGGTCTGCCCACAAGCCCACTACGCCCCCTTTCGCACAAAAGCACTTAATGCCGTGTTTTCATATTTAAGAGTTGGCATTAGACGCGCTTGGCCTGCCGCAAGAGGCAAACAGGCCTTAACCCCGGAGGAGTAGCCAGAAATGGCTGCAGATTGCATTGCATATTGCGCTCATTAATTAGCCGACATTGCAAATTAATGCCCAATCAAATTTTATTGAATTATAAACCAGTCGGCATCAAAATGCCAAAAAGCACAGCCAAGTGGGTTGAAGGGAGCTCCCCTGCCCGCTGCTGGCAATTAATGCGCAGCCAAGCAGCCAGCAGGCATTAAAATTAATTTGATTTTGTCAAAGGCTGGGGATGGGATGGGATGGGAGCATGGGAAGCGCTGCTCGAACAACCTGACATCCGTCTACAGCTCGCAGTCTAGTAGCTAGTAACTGAGCACTGAGGACAGTTACTGCGAGTACCCTAGTCGACGGTCATAAAGCCTACTTCTTCTCAAGTCATCTGGTCAACTGATTTATGAAATATTGTTCAGTGTATGCCTCAGAAGGAAGTGATACCCTTTCTTTGATATCATTGCTTTAATTGACCCTTACTCCTCGAGAGAGGCAACTGATTAACCCCATCTAGTCGACACCCTGCAGGGTATCAGTCGGGGCCTGCCTCCGAAACTCCACAGCTCTACGAACGGCCGCAGATCGTTGCAATTTTAATTAACTGCCCCGTCTGTGCATTAAAATTGTTTTGACTTTGTTAAATGCTTGCAAATCGCAAAGCGACATGAAAATTTACGCGCCAGGCGAAGAAGCTTCCACCGGGGAGGAAGACCGAAGAGCTACAGCAGGTGGGGCCTGGGAGCGGTAGCCTGAAATCGATACCTCGGAGCACTCGCTTCGATGCGGACAGTCGCCATTTACCATGTGCTGTTGGCCATTTGCTGACTGTTGTTTCTGGGGATGTGCTCTCCCGGCCTGGGATCTGGCAAAATACCGCAATCAGACAAATGGCCAAGTGGATGGGTGCACTGCCTCATCACCGGCCTAGTCCATCCCCGGTCCAACCTCTGCCATTTTCATCGACATCCCACTCATTTCCCTCCTCACACGCAGCGAAAGGGGTAGGGATTTGTCAGTAGGGGCTCTCAGTGGGATTCAGATGGGCTTCTAATAATAATAGTTTTTCTCAGTGCACCTCGATTGTTCTCGGGCAGCAGTCAACGCGCAAATGTTTGCCAATGTAATTAAAAACGCATTTGCTGCTGAAACAGTGAGAAGCGAGCGTAGGCCGCTCTGGGAGAAGGAAGTGACAGAGCTGTGGTGGTCAGTGGATGCCCCATCTGTAATCGGCGTTCAGAGCAAATTGTCGTGAATTAGTCTCCCGGTCGGGCGAATCTATGGCATTATCCCCCCGACTCGAGGGGTCGCGATCGGGAAAGACCAAATAGGGAGAGAGCGAAAAGTATCACATCGCACATACGCCGTGTATGACGCTCGGCCCGGTCGGTGCACGCGTGAAATGTCAAAAGCTAAAAGTGCCATTTTCTGTGCTCCAATCACTCGATGGCCTTTTGTTGGGCTGCACTGCAAGAAAGGCGGAATAAACACTCACATACAACTTTGCTTCTCTTGTAGCTTGTGGCTTGTTTTTTTCGAGTGCATCCCAGTCACCGAAATGGGGGGGTCGGCCAGGCAAAGTGCCCATGATTTGCTCATTGTTGTCATTGTCCGCAGCCCCGCACGCAGGCACCGATTGCCAGCAAATATGTAAAAAAAGCGAAGCCCAAGCAGCTTGCCGGAGCTGGAGCCCCGGCTGCATATGCAGATTGGCCAACAGCGATAGCGATAGCCTTTTATTTGCCTCGTCCATTTCGGCTTTCGGTGCCGAGTACTCGGCTGTGGGTTTTCTGTTTTGTTCGGACGATGTCGAGTGGAATGGAGTTGTTGCCTGGCCGTTCGCCAGATGAACAATTTCCTTTTCGATGCGACCCGCAAAGCTCCGGAGCGCCAACCACCTGTCTGGGATCGAGAGGTCTGAGAGTCTGTGGCTTTCCTCAGGCCCACGCTCTGCCATGGACCGCAGTCCACCATTTTCGGTTTGTTTGCGGCCTCGATGAAAAATTTGCAAATTGGAATTATTTATTTATTGATGCATGTTTGATGTGACGCTTTCGCAGGGGCTCCGTCCCATACGACCGATACTCTCATGTAACGAATCGCCTTTCAGCTGCGGGCTACAAATGCAATCCGCAAACACACTCGTAACAGAAGGGGGCACTGGTGCGGCGATCATCTGGGTATGCAGCTGGATTTCGGCGGGCTTGGCAATTAAAACCGAAAGTGTGAAGCGGACTTGGACCAGTATGACGAACTGATTGCACTCGATCGGCCCGGAAGAGTCAGTCCGGGTCACTTTCAAGCCATCTGGGGCTTTCTAGAGGTCTCTGCCTGTCTAGCTCGAATGTGAGTGCTACAATTCCCGAGTGCCACTAAAAGTTTGCAGACAAATGCGAGCTGGCACTCTTGTCTGGCGCCGCGTCGTCTCATCACAGAAGCCAGAGGACAGAGCTAGTGTTTACCGGAATATATTAGCGTCCAGTGGTGGCCATTCCTTCGGAATAGCAAGCAAGACCCATTCCAAGGCAGCTGTCAAAAGTATTCCATGCTTTTGAGCCAGAAAATTCACACATTTTGCTGCAAGCGAGTGGCAAATGGAAATGTGGGCTAAGACGGTCTTCAGATGCACCTGGAAAAAGCAGAGAGTTTTCACTTCAAGATGGTCCATTCTACTGGAAGTCCATTTAAGATCTATTTCGTGTGGGAATTGCTTCAAATTTCTTCAAATTCCAACACACTTTTCTTGCAATGCTTCCCCTGGGACTCTATTGGCGCTGAAACCTGAGAGCTACGACGCAGAGCAGTCCGTTTCCTGGCCGCCTGACGCCTTGATTGCCATGTGCATCAGTAGCACAGTAGCCCGGGCGAGTGTCAGGCCCGTCACCGAAGACTGGTGGGGAGCGGAGTGCCTCTGATTGATGAGGCATTTGCATGTTCGACTTTT
Organism: Drosophila monieri; assembly: GCA_035047585.1. Taxonomy (NCBI): domain Eukaryota; kingdom Metazoa; phylum Arthropoda; class Insecta; order Diptera; family Drosophilidae; genus Drosophila; species Drosophila monieri. The sequence goes on along the minus strand of JAWNPJ010000079.1, from coordinate 1,793,557 downwards.
GTGAAAACAATTCCGGTTTGCGGCCCGCTCCCTTCCCACTACCCACTTCCCACTGTGACACGGAAAGTGAACTCCGATTTGGAGAACTTTGATCCCAGCCCCTCCGAAATGACTTTCGCTGAGCAGCCACTCCGAACTATGATTAATTGACTGAAGAGGGCACCCGATCCCCGATCGATTTCTGGGCTGGAGTCAACCCACTGACCGCAGGCCGATGATTTGCTGTTTGATTTGGCCAGCGGAGGTTGCATCTCCCCAAGATGAAGTTGTTGTTTGGGAAATTGCCGAGTATCCGGCAAAGAAAGTTTTAATGAGATACTGGCCATTTGCGTAAGTGCCAGGCCAAGAAACCAATCCAGAGACCCAGATTTGGGGCAGCTAATCCAGACAGAGCTCATTGGATCGATCTATTGAATGGGATACACTCGAAAGAAAAAGGAGTACTAGTGGAAAGGCAACATGAGCGAGGAATGATGATCTAATAAATCCTGAATCCATGATTACTCTCCATCGCCCATTATTACTTTTAATCTTGCCAGACTCGACCTTTCGGAGAAACCTTTTCCGCCAAAATGAAGTTGACCCTCAATACTACAAGTACTATTTGTCGAATCTGAGTCTTCGAGTGCATGGTGGCAGTCATGCTACTCGTCCCAGCTTAGCCTCTGCTCCCCAGTGACTTAACTGCGGCAGCCGGCAGCCGGCGTCGGCTTTCGGCCGAGTCCCATACTGTCACGTACCGGGCGGGGTCAGAGGGCATGCAAGTCGTTTGCCGCATTGGCTGTAATTAACTTCTTGACTCGCTCCGCCCGGGCCAGGAGCCGGTAAGTGGGTCGGACCTCGCTTGGCTGGGCTGAGCTTTCGGCCACCGTGTCGTATGGACAACGGGAACTGCACCAGCGCCAGAGCCCCGAGAGACACCAGCAGGTGCTGTGGCAGTGCCAGCTCGCTTTCGGTGGCGGCGGGCAATTAAAATTCCAGTGTGGTCCGCCAATCGGCGGCCGAGGAATGCGTGCAGCGTCCAATTCGATTTTGGTTTCAATTTGTGTTTGTTTGTCCGCCTGCGTTGCAGCTCCCCTGCCCTCCTCCAAAGACAATGCCGCGGCGGCCCAATAATTAAAATTATTTAACGCCGAGGAGGCCCCCTCGCCGCACATCGCTCATACGCCGCGTTAGCAGCGCCGTCGCCCGTGGCCGAGTTGCCAAATTGGTTGTCAGTGGGCCGCGGCAGTCGAGCCACTAAAAAGCCAAGCCACGGTGGCAAAATAATTTGCATAACCCGCAATCTGTGTAATCTCTCTGGCACTGAAGTTGGTGGCATAAATTAAAAGGAAAATGTCAGACTGATGCCGAGAGACTAAGAGGGGTGTCAGGAAGGAAGGAATTCGACCCAGCTCCCACGCCAGAGGTGATCTATCTTTTGATTTCAAATACGACCCATAGACTACATTTTACAAGAATCTATAGTCCTTTGGAGGGGAAGCTCCACCACCTCTGCCACCTACCCAGAAACCGATTTGTAATGTCACATCTGTAGGCTTGTGACCCGGCACTTCACACGCCGTCGTGCCAAGACATCTTAATGCCTAATACTTATTGTCGCGCCTTAATCTAGATACACTCTGCAGCAACAGCTATGTAGTCTCCACCGATGGCGGGGAGGGGCAGGAGGTGGCATCCAATCCCCGTCCAATCGCGGCGCTCGTGCTCGTCCAGCAAACATTAAATTGTGTGGCAAATGTTTCTTTCTGTGTTTCCGCGGCAGCGTCGAAGATTTGGTTGTCACGGCTCTGCCACATGCTGCCCGCCTCTCATCCCCCGCCAAAGACACACATGCCACAGCCACTGGCCGGGGCTGTCACTCTTCCACTCCCGCTCCGGGCAACCACAGCGATATAGCAATCCCAGTCGGACTGTAAATCTGCATGCGCGTCGCGGTGCCAAAACTTTTTTAAACAAAATAATTAAATGTAGAGGAGAGGGAAGCTCCGGCAAGAGCCACAGCAACAGCGCATAAATAGCTGCATGGTTTGTAGCTGCTGGCCCCTCTTCCTCCGCCTCTGCAGCTCCTTTCATTTCCCAGCAATGCCACGGAGACTGCAACTGCAACAAAGCTCATGCAAAGAAATCCGCTAGAAAGTCATGTTCGTGTGCTGTGGCTTTGGATTGAAGCTGCAGAATGAGCCGAAAAATGCGCCAGCTCCTCATCCTGTTCGCTGCCCCCACTGATTCCTTGGGAGCTGGTTCCGTGACACTCGTAGCTCCTAGATGTTGCATATTTTTGCTTAAAACACTTGGTCTCCCCAGTCACGCTGCCATCTCCATGCCAGAGACTTCTGCCTGCTCCCAGCTGCATAATAATTTATGATCGCGTCCAAGATGTGGGTTAATCGTGTTGTGGGCTAGTTTCTTGCCCCAGCTAGTCTCTGCCCCAGCTCCACTACCGCATTTCCCTGGCCAGATTGCTGCGGGTTGCTGTGGCATGTTCTTCACATCCAATTACTGGGTCAGGGACCTGCAGAGTCCTGATCTGCACTCGCCAATTTCCACAACGAGCGACTCCCACTCCCCGCCACTGTCAGTCACAATTGCAAATGGGGCATTTAATCTCGGGGAATGCGTAGCTGGCATCGGCGGGCCACGCACGACTTGGAAGCAATTAGCCGTGGAAGAGGCCTCATTGGCGTTGGCAGTCCTACTCCCCCTATGTCCCAGGCCCTGGATGAGCCGCCAAAAAGCAATAAAATATCGTTTTATTAGCATGCCGACTGCTCTCGAGTGGCAGGGCAGGGTGGCGGCGTTCTCTATTCCTCTCCTCTGACTGACTGGCCACGTGCAACGAGTCGGCTTCATTTTCTGGCCAATTGGGAGCTTACAATGAGAATATGCCACAGACTAGTGGCTAGTGAGGCCCAAAAACCTGTCACATCATAAGAGCAAGGAATTATTGCCTCAAAAACTGGTTCATAAAACGACGATACTCCTCTGCCCAGCACAACCTTCAGTATTTAGTATGCAGTTACAGATTCCGAACTCGTTGGCTGCTCTCTATGGGTCTCTGGGTCTCCAGCCTGCCACGGCGGCTCCCGGCTCTAAATTTATGCATATGACCTTAGTTATTGACATAATTTCGTGGCTGGCAGCCCGGGCACGAAACGAAAACGAAATGCGCATAAAAGTGCTGGTCGGAGGAGCCCAGGAGGAAGCCCTCGATGGCCAATCGGCGATTGTGCGAAATGTTCACGCTGATTCGGACAAATGTGCCAGTGCCTCGGAGTGCCGGGAGGAGGATCGGGATCGGATGATTATCGCCCCTCCTCCTCGCCTCCAGGCCTCCTAGCCGCCTCGGCGGGCATTTGTCAAATTTTCCACTTAATCCGACGTCCAGCGAGCTCGCATGGAAAATTGTCAGCGGGCCAGGCGGCGCCCCACGGCGACTCCTCAGCTCCACTGAGTCCCGTCCCCCTCGGATGTCCCGGGCAGGGAGACAGGGTGCAGGGAACCAGCTTCGCGCCGCTTTAATTGGTCTTATAAAGTGGACAAAGTGCGAAATGAGTTATGTGCACGCGTGCGCACCCGCAGCCGCGGCCAAAGGAGAAGGCGAGGGCAGGCACCTATCCTGCATTCCTAGTGGAATCATGCCGGAATCCTGCGAGAGTCCTTAGTGCGGGCATGTGCCCCGACCACTTGCCCCACCAGGCCGAACCTCAGCCGAATCCGAGTCCGATAATGAACGCATATGGGAATTCGAAAATTGGATTTGGGTATTGTGCAACCAGCCTGAAAGCCAATGGAGCACAGGGGCTCGAACAAGTGGCTCCTACACTGCGAGAAATTGATTTATTTTCTAATAATCATAAAGAATGAAATAAACTAAAAACTATAAAGCTTAAACAGATTTTCGAACAAAAAAGTAGTTATTAAATAAGTGCCTAGTACTCTCTCTGTTGCCCCCTTGCAGCGTCATGCACCTGCCTCTTGTTGTTGCTGCCACAGAGATACAATTGCGACACATAGTGCGACTGCGAGTGCAAGCACGCAAAGTATCTATTAGCTTCGCCTTTGCGCGCCGGAGTCAAACGGAATCTGTTTAGCAGTCGCTTGTCGTTTGGCGTTTGCTGCTCGCTGTTTTTATGTGTGTTTGGCGTTGCTGTCTCTGTTTTCCCGGTTCGACTTCGAGCTTCGAGCCTCGGGTCTGGGCCTTGGCTGGGGTTTTGGCCATCGCGAATTATCTGTTAATTTGTGGCAATTTAGAGATTTGCAGATACCCGGCTCACTCGGCGCATTCAACGGCAGCTGCTGATACGAGTGCGGACAGAAGTCAGCAAGTGGTTCAGCGATATGGCGGAGGGGATCTGCGGCACCTGTTGACACGGCGGGAAACGTTAACGACTCTGTATGCAAAGTGACAGCGGGCAGGGGGCAAGGTGATCTGTTCATCCTTCTCCTGGAAAAGAGTTCTGAAACAAGTCTTTCCAAATATTTATTCATTTCCAAAAGTATCTTAAAGGACATGGCCTATCTTATAAAGTCAATAAGCTTTCAGATAGCTCTCAGACCAGAAACTGAAGCGGCCAAAAGCGGAATCTGGCCCAAAGAAGACTGGCTAGCTCAAGGAGGGAATGGGGTCTCTGCTCACCTCAGCTCGCTCCCAATACGCATGCGCAATTTTTCAAAAGCTTTTAAAGTGAAGAGCCCAGAAAATTACGATGTAATTTTTGCAATTTCTGTAATTGCCTAATTCTGATTAATTTGAATGGACTCGAGTACTGGGAGCCAGAGTCTAGAGTCTAGACTCAGAGTCTAGGGTACTGTCCGAGTAGAGCCCCAGCTGGGCGGAAGATTCTTTTTGCCAGTGTAGCTGGTTAGCATCCAAGTGGATACTTGCAGAGAGAGAAAAATATATAAACAAATGTTATGTACTTACCATTTACTTATTCTATTTATTTTAGTTGCTTAAGTATATTATTTTTTTTAAGATTATTCTTATTCATAAACTAGTAAATAATTGAACCTTGACAGATTTATTTCCTGTGTAGACGCTTCCCTACATTCATAATCAGACCCGCTTTAGTTGTCTGCTTGCTCGGCTGGGGCTTCTCCCTCTGCGACGGATAGAGAGGTCAGAACCGAGAAGCTAAAATTATGCGCCATTGTTGCTCGAATGCCTCGAACTCGAGAACAGCCACCGGACAACTTATCCCCTGGATCGCTGAAATCGTTCTTGCTCCGAGGCCTTTCGAATCTCAGAGCCTGGCTTGGTTTCTCGTAATCCTTACTTATGTGTGTGCCTGGCAGTTGGCCCTCAGTGCTCGGCTCTAGCTTCGCAACTTCAATTTATCTGCTTCCGCACCACCGCTGCCTGGCTTACCTGGATTTGATTAGAATTTATGAAGAACTCTGCTCAGTGCTGGCCAAACTAAACATTTCAATGCGTCCTATATTCTATTCTGTGAAGATTGGACTTCTTAAGTTAATGATGGACTATATACCCATCGGAAGGGTCATATTGTTCTTTCTCGCGGCCTCCTATATGTTCTCCAATTTTCCATGGAAGATAATCAGAAATTTTTTCTTCGGCATTTGATTCAGATTGTTTAAGAATCATTCCACAATTGTTTTAAGGTATTTCGCTGACGGATCGGTTAAAAATTGACACAGCTATGTGCATTCTTGTGTGCCACATGGGATCTCCCCATAGACTCCCCCACTTTCAAAGAAGTCTCCCCAGAAAAATTAATACAAAATTAACAAATATTTTTGATCAGGGTTTTGAAGCAAATTAATGGGAAATCGCTCTACAATTGTTTTAAAATATTCCGCTCACGGAATACGAAGTATTCCGCTTAGGAATCGGATGGGAATTGGCAAAGATATAGACATCTCTGTGGGCCTTATTGGTCCTTCCTACACCTTTCCCAATTTTGAAAGGAGTCTCACCAGAAAAATTGAGAAAAAATCTACGAAAAATGTTGCATCAGGATTTTGATGCAGATTGGTATATAATTGATCCACGAATCAGTTAAAGTATTCCGTTTAGGGATTGGGTGGATTTTAGGAGAGATATGCACTTGCCAATGTGCATTTCAAGATATGCACTTGCCTTTCCTTTCCCTACCGCCTTAAACATTGTTGCTTAAAAGTAAAGAAGTCAGCGTAGTCCAATTTAATCTACCGACTCTTATTAAAACCACTTGGTGACAAGGTCGCTGGGTTAATCCGCGACACGGAGCATGCGACAATCACTCAATTAAACGGCGGCCTATTAATCATCTGCCGAGAAGCAGCAGCGACGGGGCCGCGACTGGGGCCGGGAACCGAAGACGATGTGTGAAAATGCCCCGCTGCGATGGAAAAGCAAATGTAACTCTGCGTAGATCCGTAGATCATCAATGAAATATAATATGCACCAGGCATCGGAAGCTGCAGGGGAAGAGACACTGTTTCATTGTGTAGCTTAATTAGCCGGAGGGTGGGAGGCCCGCTGATTAGAATGCGATCAGAGAGGCATACGGTCTATGATCCGCGATCCACTTTCCGGTGGCTGGCAGCCGGGGGCGTGGGGCTCCGGGCCGACTAATGAAGTCGTTTGCGCGACTGCGTTGATGTTTGGGCAATTAATCAAAGCGCGAATCAAAATGGAAATGGAAGCTTGATGGCGGACAAAGCGCTCTAAACGATGGGAAATTGCTGCAGTCTGATGGGATCTGGCGATAGCTGCACGGAAAGAAATGGAATCCACTTACTAAACAATATTAAAAAGTATATGCCGCAAGGCAATCAAGTGAGAGTAGCACTCGCAATCATCGCTAATCGCGCCACACTCTCTCTTTCCTTTGGAAACTGCCACTGCAACCGCAATTTCGCAAATGCTCTACCAGCTTTTGTTTAATGATTGGCCATAATTTATGCGGCAACAAGTAGGAAGAGGCAGGGGCATCAGCACAGCACCCAGTACCCAGAACAAATGCGAGTTTTGGACATAATGCGCGAACTTATGCAAATGCTGGGATTCTGAGGAGGCTTTCGAGGCTGCTCCTGCCCTGACTTATGCCTTGAATTTGTCTAGTTGTCAGTAAATATGGGAAATCAGTTTGCGACTGCGTGCCACAGAGGAGGGCGGAGCGGAGCGGGACGGCCGACATTGAGACTTAAGCGGAAGGCACAGCGGGAGCGAAGATGGCCAGCATCAGATACAGATACAGATGCAGAGACAGACGACTCGTAATGGCGACAACATATAGCCGCAGAGAAGCATGGGGGAACGGAGGGGAACATGCAACATGGCTTGTTGCTGCCAAAGATTGATGCCTATTGACTATTGATGCGGCGGGGTCAGCCTCAGTCTTAGCAGCAAACCTTCTCGGGCTCCTCCGCGGAGCCTCCGCCCGGTGAGTGGCATATGCATATGAGCAGCCACCGATATCCGCGACTCTATAAGGCCGATGCTCGCAGAACGCAGCGGATCGCAGGTTGCTCCCAGACAGTGGGAATAATTTGCAATGCAAAGTGAGCTTTGGGAGCGGGAATATTGAGGAAAGCCGATATTGAGGGTAGCGTCCAGGTGGCATTTCCACTCCCAGGATTCTCTACCGTTGTCCCTTTCAAGGATTTCTAACAATTTTCTAAGTTATTTGGTATTAGCAGCTAGGTATAAGTTTTGTTCACCCTTTCCTTCAAGGGAGGTACTAATATTACCTTCATATTACCCCAAATCCCTGGTGTCTGATTACGAAAGATTCGAAATATATGGAAATAGCCCCAAATTTATATTACTTGGACATATAACAGTCTTTTTAATTATTTTCACTTTATTATTTAATGTTTAAATTAGAATAAGGAGCACCTTGAACTGACGATCCTGTACTCTTATTGCCTCCTTGGTTCATGTTCTTCTTTTTCGTTTTCAGGAGAGCAAATAAAAATGGCGATAAGGCCCACCTTAAGGCACGCTTAAGACACTTCACTTGGGGCACATCATACCTTTCTCCTTTTGCATAAAATTAACAGTTAACTTACTACTGACCACTGAATAAAAATATGAATAAAATATACTATTAGTTTTAAGTAAAAATTTTAATGAAAATAGGACTTCTTCAAATACAAACCCATTCAGACGCCAACATTAAAAAGTAATAGAATCTCAATAAGAACGCCATTTCACTCTTCCCTTTCCATTACTCGAGGAGATTCTTGATTTACCGTTAATACAAGATATTAGTATGTTTAGTTAATTTAATTTAAATCGAGATTAAAACGGAGCAAAAGTTAAGTACTATTTCGCGTTTCTCTGCATTTTTGGAGTCCTTGTGGCCCCCCTTTCGTTCTTCCTCTTTTTCAGGAGAGCAAGATCAAAGATTGGTGAGCGAAGAGAGGAGTATTTCAGTGTTGTAAAACAATGTAATGAAACCAGTTGGAATGGCGGGGTACTTGAAAGCCAAAAACAATAAAATATTAAGTACCCGTATAGTGATACCATTTCGAATATAGTTATATGATCCTGATATTTATCAATATTTTATATATAGAATAAATATATTTTTATATAGTTAATTAAATAATTATGATATACTCTTTGGATCTAGATCCCATCAGATCCAGCTTTATTTTAGTTTTGAACCCCCTTCCCCACGCTGATCAGAAGCTACTGAAAGTTCAATGAACCAGCGGGGGAAAATTCTAAAGCGTATTCTTAGAGTTCGAGGTTTCCGGCGACTCTTGTCGTAAATGCTGGGAATTTATGCATATTTCTGGTTTATGAGCAGCGTTTCCCCGATTTCGGCGACAAAGAATCGATCATAGGAGGGCCAAGCTGGGCCAAGCTTCGAGATCTTCGATTCGAGGTCGTTTCCCATAACTCAGCCCACAAATCGCGGAGATTTCAATAAATTTCGCATAAAACCCGGCAAGTATTCAATTCGCTTGTTGTGTAACATAAATTCACCGCTAGAATTAATCCCCAGTTGGAGTCAATTAGTATTTTATGTCGCTTTTATGGACTCGACGCTTCTTTTTCGGGGTGCTCGGACTTGGGTTCGGAGATCAAAGAGCAAGCGCCAGTCCAGGGGTTAGCCAAATTTAGAATTAATTTCGCCGTGCTATTATTTATACTAGATCGGCGCAGCAGTCCGACTTCATTAGCGCTGGCAGAACCCACCCAAGTAGTCCGGCGCGGATCATGGCTCATGTAAGAGGCACGCCGCCTTATCAGTGGAGCTTGGAACTGGGACGGGGGGAAGTCATGGAAGCTATGTCAGGCCGTTCTAAACCAGACTTTAAATCGAAAGCGTATTTCAATTAAAACTAAAACAGAAGGCCAAACAAGTTGCAAAACGGTGGAGATCAAAAAATGGCTCTCCCCTACACGGAAAGGTATTTTGGGAGCTTGGCTTGCGGATTATGGACTCAGCCTAGTGGCAACTGGCCCCGGCCTCCACTGATTTTCTCAGTGGAGAGCTTCTCCAGAGCAGGAGGCGTACGAACGCATGAAAAATCGAACAAAATGCGCGTCTCATTAAAAATTCGCATAATTTAGAGATTAATGAACGACGACGGGTCTGTGGGGCGACAGGGACAACGACAACAACGATGACGGCGTCGGCTACCGAAATAAAATAGCGAAATTTATTGTCACTTCCCCTGGCCCGGCACAGGTGAGGAAAGCATCTGAATCGAAAGCATTCCGCATTGGAATTATGATTTTGTGACGAGGCTGCTGACAGGCCCAGATCAGAGCTGGCATTCCATGGGTACGCACTCTACAGGACTCTCATGGTCATAACAAAGGATTACCAGGCCAGGAGTAGTCTCGTAGGCAAATGCGCAAATAAATAAAAGTTACTATCGGTCGCAGGAAATCAACAAGCAGCGTATGCGGCAAGAAAAGCGGAAGGCACGGTGAAAATTAGGTGCTTCGGAAGACAAACCTGTGCATGCCCTTCCGATCAGTTGCTCAAAACTAATCGATATTTATCGATAAATATTATTTTATAAGCTAGATCTTCTTAAGAGAAATATTTTCAAATAAAATGTTGTTTCATCGTGTTTTTTTTTACAGAAACCGTAGTAAAGGAGCTCTTCTATAAGGTAGGGTGTCGAAGAAGATCCCCAAGCCTAGGAAGAGAGGAACGAGAGCCTGGCGGAGCCCAAGGAGGACCCTGAACGGAGAACACTAGCGAAAATCAAAAGCCAGAGTCGCAGGCACAGCCAACATGTGGCTAAACAACAATTTATGATGTTGCCGCTGACAGGCGAATGTTGTTTGCAGTTGTTGATGATGACGATTCCAAGGATGATGACGACAACAAGCAACACAACAACAACAGAACTGGCAACAGGAACAAGAACGCCAGAAGAGAACTGCAGAAACGACAATGTAGCCATCGATTTGGAAGCAAATGAATGGCCCAGCCCAGCCCAGGCAGGCCAGGCCAGGCCTCCTTGCCGACATTTTCGTGGCTAGGATGTTGAAAGCCGGGGCTGGGGTGCTTTGCATATTACTCGGCGGATGATGGATTCCGATTCGCTCCGTTTTGTCGTTTTGTGTGTGGGCCCGCAACAAGCTGAATGTTGGATGTTGCATGTTGGCCGTCGATCTGGGCATGCTAATATGCTGAAAAGCCGTTCTAAGCTCCGAAATGCTGGCAGGCTGGCGAGCAGGAAGCAGCTGGGGATGCCAGTGATCGATTGATCTGATCCCCTAATCCAATCCAGATGCCGAATGTCAATGCCTGCTGCAAATTATCCCCCCCGCCCCGACAATTCATTAACCCATTCCGATTTGATGCATAAATCCATCCGAGGCCTGACTGAACCTCAATTGTGTGAGTTGCCATTAAATGATTTGCCAGCAGCGGGCGGCCGGAGCACCCTCCCCCTGCCACAAGTCCGGGGCAGCGTGTGGGTGGCGGCAGTGACCAGCCTGATCCGCTCCAGCTGAGGTCTCTGGTGCACTGAGAAAAAGGCTGATCACTTGCCAGAAGGGAGTGTATCTCGTGGTACTCCCCTTTCAAAACACATTGCAGTGTGGCGTTCAAGTGCCTGTCAGGCGGGTTGTTGCTGCCCCATGCTAACTCATTTCACTCGAAAAGTGGCAAATGCAAGCCGACAGCTAAGCGACGTCATTTACGGTTTTGACAAGCGGCGACTGACCAAATGGCTGGCATTGTCTGCTGTTGCGCCATGCGAGCCACGGCGATTCCCACTTGCCCATTGAGCCACCAACGTGCCGCAGAAATAGTCAATGCCACAACCTCTGCTGCAATGTGGCACGCACTTTTCGTGTACGTTTCCCAGACAAATTGCAGAATTGGCGAATTCTCGAGAGTTCTGAGGAATTGGGAACGGAATCGGAATAGGAATCGGAATCTGCTCTGTGGCATCTCTCCGGTGGTCGCACCCCACAGATGCTAGGAATTTCGGAGGATGTTGCATGTTGCTGGGGGGTTTCTTGCAATTTCTATTTAGATCTCCTCCACAAAACCTCTATAGCTCTACCTAGTCTACTTTTTGGACTTGCAACAGCTTACGCAACATGTGCATTGTTGCTTGTTGACGCAACTTTGTTGCTCCTTCCTAATTTTGGGCCCCAAAAAAAAAGACAATCGAAGAACCAGCAGCAGGATATTGGGGGGCAGGGTGGAGGGGGGCGCTGCATACCAAACACTCAACGCCGCACTCCACTCCAACAACTCCAGTCGCCCCTCCCCACCCCATCCCCGGGCACACCACTCCAGAGGCACTTCAACTGCACTGGGCAACAACAACTTGGCACACAGGTGAGCATGGCTCGGAACCGGTTTATTCTTAGGTGAGGCAAGAGAGAGACTCCGAGAGAGAGGAGCTAATTTACATGCCTCTGCTGCTGCCTCTGCGGCAGAAACAATGAGTAGTTAAGAGCTCTCCAGGTGAGAGAGAGCGGGATCTCTCCGCGCTGGCTAATTGTGGACCTGTCGTCGGTTCCACATTGTGTGTTGCGTGTGCACCTTTTAAAATTCTTTGGCTCTCTCCCAGAATCTACCGTTCGGTCTCTGCCAGACTCTCTCCCCAGCGCAGAAACCGACCAAACCACTGTGGTGGGCTACCACTAGAAGAATAACCCACCTCGGTTCTTCGGTCTCGCCATCTTCATTACAGGCCCTGGTCGGGGGTTTCTGACCACAGGTGGGTCTTGAGGTGAGTCTCGGCCTCCTGATGGCTTATTGCTGTTACTCTGCGAGATCGCTGCGAGAGCCCAGCTCCAGTCTCCGGTCTTCGGGCTTCAGTCTTTCGTTTCTTTTCGTCGCAGCCACATTGGAGGTTCGCAGAGAGCGGAGAAAATTCGTTTCTCGTTCTCCTCGTGTCGCCGTCGGAATCCGAGCTCGAATATTATTGAATCCAATCCCAGATGTATTCACAATAATACACATCTGAAATAAGTGAGAATTCCCAGCTACCAGTGCAGTGCAGACCGATCGAGGTGCGGGAATCCAGGATATGAGATCCTGATAGCTCTGATTATCCCAAAAAGTGCAAATCTTCGCCGCGTGTTTATTTTTTTCGTCGTCGTCGCCGTCGCCGCTTCTCAGTCGGCAGTCTTCTGGCTGTGTCGTCTTTCGCCGCGTCTTCACATTTGGGTGGGGAAGATTCGTCGATTCTCCACCAACTGGCAACTGGCTACTGCCAACTGCATTCGTCAAAAGTGCAAATTGGGCATTTTAATTAAGTCCGGGCGGAGAATTTCCACCAAAGAGTGCTCTGTTTTGCCACCAAAGGCAAGAAAATTCAAAAACGAATACACAAACATAACACGACAGCAACAGCAACAGGCAACAAGCAACAGGCAACAGCAACAAGCAACAGGCAACAACAAAACAACAAATACCAAGAGTAAGAGGCGAAAAGAAATATTGTTCAACAAGTCAAACGAGTTCTTTTTGGCTCGCTTCGGCCGTGTGGCGGCCAACAGCAACAACACTGTTTTCTGGCAGCGGGTTTTCGCCTTGGCTGGCTTTTTGTTGTTGCCATTGAGTTTGGGCCTTTGGTGAAAAATATTGGCAGCAGCCGAAGAAAACAGCAGCACCAGCAGCGGCAAGGAAGTGGCCACCAAATGTAAGAGAAAATTTTTAAATGAAGATCTAAATAAGAAGAGTCCCTGAAGAATCTGAAGAATTCTTAACTAGAAAATTGTGAAAATTAGAGAGATAAGTGCTGAGTTCTATAAACTTTGTGAGATACTATCTGAAATAAATGTTTTTTAAAAGTTATTGGTAATCGAAAGCGAAAAACAAATACCAGGACAGACTAAAAAAAGTGAGCATCGTAAACCCAATAGATGGCCAAGAAGTAAGAACTGTTCTCCGAGGTGCCTCTATTTCCCTACCTCCGAATGTCTCTGCTTCTCGTTCCCAGCCTGTGCTTCTTCATCCACTTAGTATTCCATTTCTCGGGCTGCTGTTCGAGTTTTCCTCTTTTTATTCATCCTCACCTTGCCTTTTCCCGGCTCCCGGGGAAAATGTGGAAAAAAAAAACAAATAGAGTCGCTCTGGAGAGGTGTGTGGTGTGGCGGGCCGTGGCATTCTTCATCTACCTGTTTTACACACGTCGCCAGCGTCTCTTCGATCGGGCCCTATTCGATCTCTAATCTCAGTCGATAGGGAGCGACACGTGAGGGGACTAGAAATGCACGCCCTGTCGCCTCACAGCCCAGCTGTGATTCCTGGAAACTCTCCTAAAAAATACAAAATAACCCTGCAATCGGTAATACAATAATAATAATAGTAAAAGTATGGCTTAAATAAATTGTTTCTACGAACGAGTTCGGAGACGTGCTCTGACTTATATGCCGTTTTAATTGAAATTCCCCGGCAGTCTAAAATTATTACAAATCCAGGGCTTTTTTTTTAATTTTCCAAGCCGCTAAAAGCCAGAATCAAAAGACTGTAGAGAGTCTGCTTTTATGGCCCTTAATTTACACTTCCTTTTGGGGCTGGCCTATAACCCGACGAGAACGAGAAAACAAAAGATCACCGGGTTCAGAGCCGAAACCCTAGGCCGGGAGGGCAGGGCGAGCCATAATTATCATTTCCCCTTTTTGGGCTCCCCCACCCCGGCCTCCGGGTCGTCTAAATATTTGCTTTATCAGGCGGCGGACGGCTAACGGAGGAACTATTCTCCGGAGTGTTGTTCCCGTTTATACTGTCTGTGCTGGGCGGCAGGTGTTCGTCTGAGGTGCGGGCGAAACGAAAGAATCTGGACACAAACTTGCAAAACGCAGCTTAATGCGCTTTAAATTGCTCCAGTCTTCTGCCTCCAATCTGGGCGCTGCCCCTTCCCCTACTAATGGCCGCGGAGCTTAGCGCTGTACAAACAAAGATTACGCTTTAATCTATTTTCGCCACACACACGCGTGTGTGCAGTGCTGTGTGTGTGCGAAGGAAAAGCCATCAGAGCGGACCACACACAGGCGGCAGAATGTGCCGGGAAAATTACATTAGACGGGCCGAGTGCCGAAGACGAGGGGCCAAGAGCACGCACCTGTTGCAGAACACCCGCTCGCTGGTCGCGCTAATTTCTTTGTCGAGTCTGATGCGAGTTGGCAATGCAGACATTCGAATGTGGCTGGCCTGTGATTAGTCGGCGAATATGTTCATCGTCGCTGGATGAAGACTCTTCTCCGCGGAGAAGAATGGGACTGGTTGTAGCTCCGCCACAACTAGAGACATAAATATTTGTTAAGCAATAATCAAAGTCGATTCGATTCTGGGAGTCGGTTCGCTTAATGGCCGACATGTGAGCCCAGAGTGGCCCCGATATTTCACGGGATAGCATCATTAAAACTAGATTAGATCGGTCAGATCGAAGTGCTTATAAAAGTTGTATTTTGTGAAAAATCTGCCATTCGATCTACCACTCTTAGGCCATAAACACTATATAATTTGATTTGTTTTATTGGCCCAGATAGGGGCGAACGGAACATCGTTCTTGGCATTTCATGGCCCAGCGTAGTGGGACTCCGATTGGGGAATACATATTTGGGGATTTTACGGCCTGGGTTAATGAACTGGGGGGAGCCGGGTAGAGGCTTCTGCCTGGCATTAAGCCAGGCCATAAAGCGCGCTGAAGAATGGCCAAAAGCACACTTGGTCGTGACCAAAAGTTGCTGAATAATAGGAAGCTAATAGCTCGGGTGGCAATAGGATACTAATTTGCACCTTGATGTGATTTATGGTCCTGGGATCTGGACCCTATGGGGCAGCTTGAGTTAAGATATGAGCCACATGTCCTGCCACTAATTAGCGCTCATTACGAGACACTCTCCGGAGTGGAATGTGCCGGCAATTAAAACCTAAAGTCTCGGCCCTTGAAAGTGAAATCCACGACCGCAGATGAAATGAAAACCAAACACGAAATGGAAATGGAAATTAAAGTATCTGCTTGCAACTAGGTTTCACTTGCACTCTCGCACTTTCCGTAGCAGAAACACTCTCGTGTCGGCTTCACGCTTTCCTAGCTCTCGGCTTCGAGTCCCTGACGTGATCCAATGCCTCGGCTGGCTGGCCACAAATCGGATCCGAGATCTCCGATGTCTCGGATTAGCATCTTAATGAGTTCGATTAATATGCGAACAATTAAAGTTTTGCTGTTTATGGCCGCTGTCTGGTGTGTGTCGGACAATTAGAAAGTCATTAGAAGTAACTTATTAGCCGGCAGCCTGGACCGTCCCTGCCTCCCAGCCCTCCTAGCCGGGTTTTCATAAATTACTCAACATTTAATTAAACACGCTCTAAAGCGTCTACTTGCCACCTACTTAGCCCCCAGTTTTAGACAACAATTTTGCATAATTTGCAGTTAAATCACGAGCGGAACGACTCCAACAACAAAAACATGATTCGCAACAAGTTGATTTTCTTCTCTTCGACTCTTTTTTTTAATTGTTTGACTAAAGATCTCAGCTACATGTGTAATGTGCATGTTAATGAGCTCTCGAAAGCTTTTAAAAGACTTCTGCCGACCGCTGTCTTCTGTGCCAATCTTCCAGACCTCCAGCTGTCAGGCTCAGAAGTTTTTTGAAAATAGTCCCATCAGAGGATAGATGTTTTCTAAAATCCTAAAAACCAATTCTTGGGCTACTGTCTTCTGGGAGCGGGATGGACTGCCCTCCCTGTCCCTTTCTCCGGCTTAATTAGTTGCGCTCTAAACTTTACGCTGTTATTGTTATGATTGTGTACGTTTTATGGAGCTCCGCGGGGCAGTGAGGCAGCGAGTTGTTGCTGCCTTTATTTGCTATTAACTAGGTTTTATTGACGCCGCTCTGTTTTTGTTTCTGATTTTCCATTTTTTGTTGGAACGGCTTTACGAGCTTTTGTGCGCTCGTAAAAGAGCAGAAACACACAGAAACGAAACTCTCCCGGGAAATGGCATAATTTTTAATGGCCGGACCGAGAGCCTGGGACGAAATTGTGTGTGGAACTCCCAGGAACTGGAACCACAAATATAATTACAACTTTGTCATTCGATATTAGATGCCGCCAGAGTGCACAGACCCCCAAACTAATCCGAATCCAAGTTGCACTGAAAAAATAGTCTTTTTCGAGCTTGACTCTAGTCAGTACCAGTTCTCAAGTCCCCTCCTCCGGATCACAGAGGCAGCCACACGCAAGGCGACCGACCGACCGCCAGCTGGCACTCAAATCAGACTGCATCTCAGAGCCGAGCCGGGACGGGAGCTGTCCAACTGGGGCGCCAGAGAACGGCCAGCGGGATGGGACCAAGACTGGGACTGGGAATGAACCGCTCCACGGGCTTTCTAATGTGTTCGGGTATTAGCAGTTCATCTAAACTTATGACAAGTGCAAATCAAACTGACGTTTCCGCCACGGCAGCCCCACTCACTCCATTCTCCCTCCCGAAGTAATTTGCGTATCATAGAGTTCAGGTCCAGAGAGGCATCCGGGCTCTTGATGGGCCAGGCCAACTGCCGTTGGCTTCGTTCAGGAAAGGGACATTATCATTATAAAGTTATTAGAGATCAAATGGCAGCGGCTCTCCCATTGGACATGAAAGGCTACCACTGCCTTGCTAATTTCTCCGCAGAATCCCATTTCTCCGACTGCAGCCTCCGCCTGTCAATCATCCGGCTGTCGAGGGGAAGAGTCAGTCCGTCACCTCCGATCGGTTCTCGGTTCCCAAGACTCTTTAATTCGGTTTTAATTGCCGGCTCGCCGGATTGCACAGGATTAACTAGTGCGCCGGGTAGAGATCTCTATCTCTACCTCATCACGAGGCCCAGTCTTCTAGGCATTCCCAAGGCAGTATTGATAATTTCGATGGGCACCCCGCCTCTGTGCTCCATTCTTATCGAGCGAAAAATCTCCCCGAATTGCAGGGGAAACAAATGTTGTTTTGGCCACTCGGCAGAAAAGTGTTAGTCATGGCCTTGTTAACTAAATTGTTGGCCACGAATTGCCGCTCGGAACGGGAACCATTCGAAGACCAATTCCCTCCATTCCACGGAGTTATAAGCCACAAGTTGGGTCATCAAAGCAGTCGCGTATTTGTTCGATTTCACCCCAATCTCCGGGCTTGTGTGTATCTTCCAGTTCTTGTGAGTCGGTGTGTGTCAGAAATAATTTATCGGCAGCCCTGCCAGGCACTGCCTGTGTGTGCAGAGACCCTTTTAGCCTTTGAACCTCTGGCTCGCAGGTAGAAGCTCGGCCTGGGTAGGTTTCTGGAATCTTGACTCTCTTCCACTCCCCGGGTTTCTTGTCTTTGTTCCTTCGTCGTCTATTAGCATTTCAAATTATCCCAAATGGACAGTCCCCAGCCTCCACCTCTGCCAAGATCATATACTCCTCGTAGTCCTGTTCCTATATTTGAAATAATAACATTTTGTATTTCAATTTCAGAAATGCCATGGCCGTGCTGGGCGTCGCTTGTAGTCAAGAGTGCTCGTAGCTCCTCTTGACCAGTTTCAGTGGAACCATCAGCTACTGGAGTCGCCATGGACTCGGCAGTTGCCAGAGAAACGATGAGGAACTCCTCGGGATCCACGGGAGACCACCACCAACAACTCAAGAACTTCACCATGTTCCATCGCTGCCGGAGGCGCTGCCACACCACGTCGGCATCCTCCTCAACCGCCCGCCTCCTGCTGCCAAGCAACATGCTCCACCTGCTCCTGGTCCTGCTGCTGGGAGCCTCTCTGGCCGCGGCCTCCAACGACAAGGAGCGGGAAAGGAGACTGGAGGTGTTCGAGGGCGTGCCCCTGGACCATCAGATTGGCTACATCGGAGACTTTGACGGGATCGACAGTGGGCCGCCGTACATTATCGTAGCCGAGGCCGG
Source organism: Drosophila monieri (assembly GCA_035047585.1). Lineage (NCBI taxonomy): Eukaryota > Metazoa > Arthropoda > Insecta > Diptera > Drosophilidae > Drosophila > Drosophila monieri. The sequence continues at coordinate 1,775,233 of JAWNPJ010000079.1, read as the reverse complement.
AGTGGAGACGGATCTGGCCATAGACCGGGCCACGGGGGAGATCCGCACGAAGGTGAAGCTGGACAGGGAAACCAGAGCCTCCTACAGCCTGGTGGCCATCCCCCTGAGTGGCCGTAACATCCGGGTCCTGGTCACGGTGAAGGACGAAAACGACAACGCCCCCACCTTCCCCCAGCCCTCGATGCACATCGAGTTCCCCGAGAACACCCCGCGGGAGGTCAAGCGGACCCTTCTGCCCGCCAGAGACCTGGACCTGGAGCCGTTCAACACGCAGAAGTACAACATTGTGTCCGGAAACGTGAACGACGCCTTCCGGTTGTCGTCCCATAGGGAGAGGGACGGGGTCCTGTATCTGGACCTGCAGATCAGCGGCTTCCTCGACCGGGAGACCACTCCGGGCTACAGCCTCCTCATCGAGGCCCTGGACGGCGGCAGCCCGCCGCTGAGGGGCTTCATGACCGTCAACATCACGATCCAGGACGTGAACGACAACCAGCCCATCTTCAACCAAAGCCGGTACTTCGCCACGGTCCCCGAAAACGCCACCGTGGGCACCAGCGTCCTGCAGGTCTACGCCTCTGACACGGACGCGGACGAGAACGGCCTAGTGGAGTACGCCATCAACCGGAGGCAGAGCGACAAGGAGAAGATGTTCCGCATCGACCCCCGCACGGGGGCCATTTACATAAACAAGCCGCTGGACTTTGAGACCAAGGAGCTGCATGAGCTCGTCGTGGTGGCCAAGGACCACGGGGAGCAGCCCCTGGAGACCACGGCGTTCGTCTCCATACGGGTGACGGATGTGAACGACAACCAGCCCACCATAAACGTGATCTTCCTCAGCGACGACGCCTCCCCCAAGATATCCGAGTCGGCCCAGCCCGGCGAGTTCGTCGCCAGGATCTCCGTGCACGACCCAGACTCGAAGACGGAGTACGCCAACGTCAATGTCTCCCTGAACGGCGGGGACGGGCACTTCGCCCTCACCACCAGGGACAACAGCATCTACCTGGTGATTGTCAACCTGCCCCTGGACAGGGAAATGGTCTCCAACTACACGCTGAGCGTCGTGGCCACCGACAAGGGCACTCCTCCGCTGCACGCCTCCAAATCGATCTTCCTGAAGATCACGGACGTCAACGACAACCCGCCGGAGTTCGAGCAGGACCTCTACCACGCCAACGTCATGGAGGTGGCTGATCCGGGCACTTCGGTTCTCCAGGTGCTGGCCCACGACCGGGACGAGGGCCTGAACTCGGTCATAAGCTACTCGCTGGCTGAGACGCCGGAGACCCATGCACAGTGGTTCCAGATCGACTCGCAGACGGGTCTGATCACCACCCGGTCGCACATCGACTGCGAGACCGAGCCGGTCCCCCAGCTGACGGTGATTGCCCGGGACGGAGGAGTTCCGCCGCTCTCCTCCAGCGCCACTGTGCTGGTAACGATCCACGACGTGAACGACAACGAGCCGATATTCGACCAGAGCTTCTATAATGTTTCCGTGGCGGAGAATGAGCCCGTGGGCAGGTGCATACTTAAGGTGAGTCATTAGCTCTCAGTACCCTACACTTTGAACTCCCGTTCTCCCCGGCATTACATTTTTGTCGTGACCCACTTTCCGGACGGGTCATTAAAGCGTTTGTCCCGCCGTCTGCTTTGAATCGAGACAACCAGCGTCGCTTATGGATTTTCCACGTACTCGCGGCCCAAAACTAATCTCATGCATCAATTACCCGCTCCCAGTCAGATCAGTCAGTCAGACGTCAGCCATCGGACGTCAGACATCAGACCTTAGACTTCGGAGGGCCCCCAACGACAGAGATTGTGAGGCAGGAGGGGAGACTAAACATGCCACGAGTTATAGATATGATTTTTCAAAGGAATACGGGAAGTAGTATCAAAAAATGATAGTTTCACAGTTTAAAATATTTGTTTGCAATAAAGGAAATAGTTTTGAAAGGCCTAGTGACTCTAAAAGTCTTCAAATCTTATCTCTCTCACCATAAAAAATTATTAAGGTTTCTTGTGGAGGCTGACCATGCACTGCCCCACTCCACCGTCCTCATCCGCACCTCGAGATATGTAGGCTTCTCACTCTTTTGTAGTTAATCCATTCATCATCGGGTAATTACACTTTTATAACATTTTTCTCTACTCACAAGACCCAGAGAGGCAGCCAAAAAATATAAAAAAAAGTTAACAAAAAAATGTATACACATATATCCCCGATTTCTAGCGTCTAACGAAGGCATTTTGCTCCACGACTCTTCTCGTCATTCTTCCAGCTCCCTTCCCCCCTACCCATTTTTCCCAGAGCCACATAAACGATACAGAGACGTCGACAAGATTGTGTCCGGACTCCGTACTATCGAATATGGGCTCCCTTGTCTCTGAAAGACAACGAGCCACAAAAAAGCGACATTAAAACGGAAAAATGCGGCGACCGAGTGCCCGAAAATGTAGGGGACACCGATTTAAAACACGATTTCTGGCTGAGAGCCGGGCGTTATTAAACATCAGAGCAGGGGGAAGAGGAAGTTGTGAACATATTCATTTTTTAGCCGTTCGATATATTGAAAAGGTCTGGCCTTACTTAGTCTTGGCCCAAAGTATCTGCCAGATAATAACTAATCGCGGAGCTGATTTCCGCAAATCAAATCGCATCAAAAAAGCACAATTACGGGCAACAATAAGTCGGAATAACAACGCCAATTCTTGACAACCAAGGGTCTCTGGTTTGATGAAATCTGACAAAAAGTCACGTTTCCTTAATTACAATGAGAGAAAATTAGATTCTGTCCCCCGCACCCGCACCGGCTCAGCTCCCTGGCCGGGAGAAAAACCACAAACGAACAAAATTCGAAATACAAAACGCATAATTGGCTCACGCAAAAAAAACAAAAAAATACAAATAAAATAAAAGAGAAGAAACCAAAACCGAACTCAAACTCGAAGCAGAATGATGAGGTCCGAACACACAAAGGGATGGCCGAGCGGATTTAGTTTGGATCTCTTCGAATTCGTATTCGGTGCGATTTGTGGCACAATAATCATAAAATGCGCCACAGCCAGCGTCTGGACCTTGAGACCCTAAAAACTATTCCGAATGCCGTCCAATACGACCGCATTTAGAAGCCAATCTGTGGTCGTGATGATTGTAAAAAGCCAGCCCCGAAACAGCTCAAGCCCAAAACCAAATAAATGCTAAATTGGAATTTCGTATAAAAAGCACATGAGGCAGCAACGCAATGAGGGGGAAATGTGAAACAAAAAGCTCTGGGCAAAGGGGTCAGCCGAACACATTTTTTATGGCCTGCAACCAAAGCAAATTATAAGAAAAAGCCATGGAGTGGTAAAGAATCGTAACAAAAGCGAGTCTTAAATTAAAAAAAGGGTCTCGATAAGTAACTTTTGACTCCTTGAAGAGAGAAATTGTTCTCAAAAGTATTTATGAAGTATGATCTAATATAGAATCTTTAATAATAGGCCTTTGAAGATACATTTCTTCTTCTCCTCAGATCGTAGTCGTTTTACGGCTCTCGCTGTATCATTTTCTAGCCGGAGAAGCGGAAATGCTATTTAATTAAAGGCGATCAAATGCCGACATTCTGAATTCCGACCTGGCCGGCTAGCGAATGGGTAACCAAATTACACTTTAATTCGGGCCACAAAACAAAAGACTTAGGCAACGAACTTGCGTCCCAGTGGGAGTGGCCAGTGGGGATTACTCATCTGCCTCTTTCCCGTTTTAGGTTATTATGCGAGCCAGGGCCCGAAAATTAAAATCTCATTATGCAAATTACAAAACAAGTAAAACAAAGCCTAAAAAGCCCTACTAAGCCCTCCCTGGCCACTCCTCCGCCCAATTTGGAGTTTCCTTTTGGCAGCTGAGGAGAAAAGACAACATAATTCGCTCGTCGTGTGGTTGTTGTCATCTCGGGTTTTATGCTGTTGGTGCTGTTGCAATTACACATTAAATTGCGGCAATTACATGGGGGAGAAGGTAGCCCAGGAGCGAGAGCAGGCCCGGAATGTGGGAATTACACTCGGAGATTTCTAAGCCATTCTTGGGGCCAGCCACTCCCCATCTGATTGGCAGCTGGAGCACTGTTCTGAAGGCCTGAAGGAATGTGTAGGCTGCCGTGTAATATAAAATATAATAACTTATTTCCAAGAGTGTTTAATAATTTTCATCCCTAGAGGAAGTCTACAAGTTCACTCTTTTTCTCTGCGTGCCTCTGCCTGGTGTTGTAATTTCGCATTGTTTGGCTAATCTACGTAAATCTAATTTTCGGGTGGCTCCCACCATTACATAGACTGAGGCTGGGCTGGGGGGAGGCCAGGCTCCGCCGGCTGTAGAGGGGGCGGAGGTGGTCGGCGGGCAAGGGAACACGATCTGCCCATTTGGCAGAGTTATGTGGTCGCTCCTCTAATGCACAAATACACATCCAATCGGAGATACAGGCACTCGCATTGAACTGGTTTTAGTTGGTGGAGGGTGCAAGTGGCAGGTTTCCCCCCTGCCCCCCATCCCTCACTCCCTCTCAGCCGTCTTTCCCACCTTTTTCCACCTTTCCTCGGCTGCGTGTACGGCGCTCAGTGTGTGCGCCAATTTTCTTTGTCTCTGGGCCCGATTCACTTTTTCCTAAACACCGATGGATGCCCTTTTATGTGGCGACTCTCCTCTCTGGCTGCTCTCTTCATTTCTCTAGCGACTACTGGCCGGAGGACTAGACTCCTCTCGCGCTCTCGGCCGCTTCGTACGCAACTTGTTTTGCACAATTTTAATTTTATAAACACCTTTAACGCATTTTTGTGCGCTCACATTCCATAAATGCCACTCGGGAGAGAGCTAAAAGAGAGCGAGAGAGAGTGGCTTAGCAAACTCACCACGAATTCGCCGCACGGCGAACGTACTTCAAGTCGCTGCCATTCAGTAATTCAGCACTTTGGCCGAAATAGTTTTGACCACGATCCTCTCTCTCTCTCTCTCTCTCTGCCCCACGCGCTCTCCTTCTCACTATCTTCGGGCCAAGACAAAATGGTTGGAAAATCATGGCGTAGCCGGTTTATTGATTAATTTTTCCATTTTTTGTGAGTCGAAGTTCTTGGTTTTGGATTTTTGAGAAACCTTACGACCTTCACGCTGAAGGATCTGTGTACCCTTTGTACCCTTGTGGCCCTCCCTTCTGGCCACAGAATTTAATTAAGTTGGCCGAGACCGAGATAAGAGCCGGATGGAGCACCTTCCGTCACACAACAACATAATTTTTGACACAATTCCCCGGCCGAGTTAAGCATCGGAGATAATCGCCATCGCCTCTCCTGGCCACAGCCAAGCACCACAAGGAAGCCGCCGAGGAGGCCGCTGCACCAAAATAGCCGAGAGCGCTGATCGCAATCAAAACATCAATAAACCTTAACAGATAGGCTGCGCGGATGCCACGGCGTGTGGAGCCTCGGTGGGGCGGAGAGAGCTTTCATTTGGCATAGGGGGCGGGTCGGGGGAAGAGAGACTGCGGAGAGGGAAATGCGCGATGTCGACGCATCAAATGCGCATCAATTTGCGGCCCAAACGCGACAACAGGCGGCCAGACACGCGTGCAGGTCCTGCCACAGCCCTGCCAACAATGTTTCTCGCAGTGTGCTGCTCTCGAGGCGGCTGCTGTGGCCATATTTAGTAAATACCGCTTCTGTGGCTGCCTTTAAAGGTGCAATTAAAGCGCGAAGAAAGAGCGAAAGAGGAGAGCGAGCGAGAACAGGGCAGGAGGTGGTAGGTGCAGGGATCTGGGATCTGGCTTCTCGGATGCGAAATGCTCAACGCGCGCGCACACATCACAACATCCCGAGGGCAATGGCTACTGCATTTGCATAGCCGCCGAGAGCTCAAAGCTGAGAGCCGAGATTTCCGATGTTGGGGATTGGGAGGGGACTGGGAGCGGTCCGAGACAGCTCCTCCACGTCACGAAGTCAGCCGGGAAAAGGCGATTCACTATCAGGTCTGGAGGAGCTCTGGAGGTGAGTGTTTTTGGGGAACATTTGAAAGCGCTTTAGAAGATCTAAGAGAAGAGTTGGTAACATTTCTTCCCTCAACGCTCTTCACAGATTATGGCAGATACTAGTTTCTACTTGGATTATAGAAACCAAAGCCCTCTTTGTGCCTTGAGTGAGGTTTCTTATTTGTTATCTTGTTTTTGGAAGAATTCTTCGCGTCAAGTGCCAGGCCCCGCTCGAACAATTAACTCGTCTCGCCGTTCATTAGGCCGGGCTGCAGTCTGTCGGCCAAAATCAATACGCCAGATGAGTTCCACCGGCTTACCACTTTACGAGCGGCGAACCGAAAACCGAAAATGTGCTGATTTATGGCCAAAGTGGAAGTTCGACCCCTCGGCGGACATGATCTAAGCTGTCAAAGTCCGGGGTCATGCCACGTGTTTTGGCCTTAGCGATTCCGCCTTCCCAGTGCGACTCCCTGGGCCCCGGCTCGGGGGCTCATCTGCATGCGAATGGCAATCAATGCAATCGCTCCGCCCCTCCTGAAGCCCCAGAGACTTTTAACAACTTCTGGGGAAAAAACGTGCGATTCTAAATGAGCATATCAACAGCTTACACGGCCCAGGCCCAAGCCCAGGCCCAGGCCCGAAACCTAAAGTCTGACTCCAGTCAGAGCTGCAGCCAGAGTCCCCAGCCGCAGAGATGCTCCGTTGATAGCTTTTGCATATCCACAGCATTTACGAGAGCCAGCGGACAGAAAGCCAAGACACCCAGCAGCCAGAGGCAGTGCCAGTGGCAGCTTATTTGGCCCTAATGTACCCCCACCACCACCCCGCAGCAGCAGGCGAGTTCACAATTTTAATTAGTTAATTATTTTTACTTTTAAACAAACAAGATCTCAGAGACAAAAATAAAAAGGGGACCCAGAGGGAGCTCTTTCCAACCCAATCCCAGCTCCCAAATCCCGACCCAGCCTGATCCCGAATGCTGCGCCTCAGTGGGGATTTGGTTTTTCTCTTTTAATCATTTTATGTTTTTTTTTTCTTTTTTGTTTGGAATGGCCGGCAATCTGCATACGTGCATCTCGGCCAGTCTTCTGGCTCCCTTCTGGCATTCTCCATGGCCTGCATCCTGCGGTCTGCATTCTCCTATCTGCCGTCTACTCTCTCCTGCAGCCTGTCTCTCGTCTTCCATCTTCCGTCCCCTGTCTTTCCTCTCATTTGTCGTCACTGGCAGAGAGCTGTGAGCTCCCAACTTTACGGATTCCCGAATAAGTTCTTGATTCTTTTCGGTGCACTCGAAAAAAACTAGTTAGAAAATATTTGTTCTTTCTTCTCAAAGAATGTACTTTCAGACCCTCATCTTTAGATCTGTGGTACTTTTCGCTGAGTGCACCTTTTCCCCAAAAACCAAACAAACATCTTGACCGGCCTGTGGCTGGCGAATAAAATTCCTCGTGTGGGTTGCACAACATCGAATCTGGCCTGGCCCCATTGTGGCTCGAACTGGAGACTGAAGACTGGGGACAGAGACTGGGGCTGGTGATGATGATGATGATTATGGGCAAACGGATTTGCATATTTTTGTGTGTAGAACATAGCCACACAAAGCCGAGTATTTCATAAATCCCCACAAGAGCTGGCTGGCAAATTAAATTGTCAATCATTTTTATAACTTGGCCCGATCCGAGTCGAGCCGGCCCGATCGACGTGTGCGTGAAGAGAAGTTAATGCCAAAATGATATGTGAAAAGCGAAACACAAGCGACACAGAAAATACTTATAAGCGAAAATGTTTTCGTTGAATTTTTAAACAGTCATTGGCTGCTTGTCTCAGGCCCGGCCATTGTCCGAAGTATTGTTGGCACTTTGTCGGTGGCGGTGGTGCCCGCGAAAGATCTAACGATCTATGGTGATATCTGTGTTTGGGCCAAAGTCACATAAATAATGAATTATGCCCGATTATTAGGCGACTTATGCAAAGGCCAAAAACGAGACAAAGACCTGCGACTGCTAAAAAATGGCTGTGATTTGTCGCTCTGAGTGATCATGGCAAGTGTTTATCTCCGAAAGCTACTGTGTTTCTATCCATCATAACGTCAGGAGGGGAGGAACTGCGTCGAAGAAACTCCTCAGCTTCTCTGGCCCACCAGTCTCTTTGAGCCGCGCCGCAACAGTAAAAAGTGCAACATTGTTGCATGTTGATGGGCTGCCACGTCAACCCGAGGGCTGTCCGAAGAACAAAGCCCGGAATAGGGGTAGTGGGGCACATCCGCACAGTTATTGATTGAGGGTCATAACACGGCGCAAGACAACGTGGCCAGAAATTACCGATTCAAAGCCGAAAGAGGGAACGTGTCGAAAGCAAAAACTCAGACTCTGGCCAGGAGTAACTGTAGATATCCGAAATTCGTGTAATTGCAGCTGCAATTTACAACTGCGAAGGTAAATGGAGGATGAAATGGGCGCGGGCCTCGGCTCGGAGCTCCTCCCACCCCCAGCCCTTTGCAAAACGATGCCCTTGAGCAAAGTCAGAGAAAGAGAAAGAGCGCCCCTGGGCCCAGAACCCTCTTACCACAATTGTTAAAAGAGGAGTGCAGCTTCTTGAACTTCCATGTTGACTCTACGGCTCTCCAGGCCAGGTTCCATAAATCCCCCCGTTGACTTCCTGCCACTGGCAGGTAATTCATAAATTAAACCGAGTTAATATTTCAGTGTCCGAGGTGCTACACCTCTGTTCGCCTGAATATTAAAATGCTTAATTGAATTTGTTAAGGCCGGAGAATGGCCTCCGATAAGGATAACTCCCCCAGAGCTCACTCGGCCCTAGCGGGCCAGCCGGCCGCCTCCTCGCCTGGACTCTGTGGGGCCCGGCCTCCTGTCTTTATTCGGTCTCTCAATAAACAAACGCACAACCTTTATTGCCGCTGATTGTTAATTTGTGAAGCGATAACGCGTTCGCGGATGGCGACCCCGATTTCTCAGCTCTCCTCCGATCTTTAATTTTCTCACAATGCGAATTCCTTGACACCCTTGAAAGGGCTCTGGGCCTGGCCTCCTCCTCCGGTGTATTCGCAGTCTCAGCTTCTCTCCGAACTTCCTCCACACATCCAAGCCCATGTGCCGCTTCCTGCCCCGCCACAAATGACATGACAAATGTCCCTGACCAGATCCCAGAGAACCGCATCGAACTCTCTACGAACCCGATCCCCAAAGGCGAGGACCCGGGCCCCTTCGCACTCTTCGCCCCTGTCTTTTGTTGTTCAATTCAATTTATCGTCGAAAGTTCGTAGTTGAAAGAACATTTTAATTTGGCCAGAGCCGAGGCAGGAGCGGGAGAACTCCTTTCCCCCTCGGCCAGATATCGGGCCGAAGCTTCGACCTGGACCTGGGGCTGAGGCTGAGGCTGCTTTCCTTGCAGTTTATGTGGCATGAAGTTGCAAAAGTCTCGTGTCGAGCGTTAAATTCTTTTCGACTTGGCAAATTGAACGAGCAATGGTACACGGAGAGAAAACTTGTTTTTTTTTCAAGTTCCAAGCATCTGGCTAGGAGGCTTGTAGTCGAAGATTTCTTTGGAGGAGAAAGAGATTACTTTTGAGTAAAGCTATTCAAAGGTTATCCTTCGGGATAAGTTATTTCTCCAAGTGCATCCCTGTGATGATCCACACGGGGCAGCATCTCGAAAAGTAACTGTTGTGAGCAGTGTCAGGCGGAAAAAGTTCGGGTGTCGAAGCGTCCGAGTTCTCTTATTTAAACTCTTATTTATGCACAATTGTCGGACGGCCTCCGTCCTCCTGTCCGACTGCAATTCCTTTTTGTGGCTTCATCTCGGCAGACAAATTTATTCGAGGCTGGGGACTCTGTTTATTAGTGGATTTATGACGTTTGCCCCCACCGGGGCTCCCTCGTTAGTCGAATTGTGATCACTGGCCGGACAGCGCCGTCAATTTCCATCAATCACAGATTGGGGGCCGCTCTAACTGTTTGCTGTGGAGGGGGCGTGGCACCGCAGCGACGGAGGTGGAGGCGGATTCGAATTCTGAACAAAACTGCGCCTGCTTACCGGATCATAAATTTTTGTGCATTCGTCTCATTAAACAGCAAAAAGGGAACGAAAATATCAAATTACCCCGTCGGGCTCTCCCGTTCTGCGTCTCGCTAGCTCTTTCTCCTTCTTGGGAAGAAGAGAAGAAAGTCGGGGCGGCCGAGGAGGGCGAGCAGAAGAGCAGTTGATGGACAGGAAAGTGTATCGTTGTTGGCATGTTTGAAATTTTATACACTTGGGACTGGCGGATTAAGAGATTTTCTTCCATTAAAGGCCCCGTCTTGGGGCCCGAAAACAAAATCTTGGCTTTATTTTATTGTCTTGAAAGAAACGCACTTCTCGGGCGGGAGGAGAGCCGAGTGAAGGGGCCCCCGATCCCTAATTAAACATAACAAGACCGAGTGTTAATGAATTATTTGAAGGACACGTTGCAATGTCACAGTACCGACCGCATGGCGAAAAAAAGGCCGGGAATCGGACGAATTTCATTAAAAACCCGCCCGAAACATTGTCGACAATTAAAAAACTCGGAGCGGAAAGCCGCAGTTGAAAACAGAACAGCGAACCACAATCAATGTCGCTGGGGATGAGCCGGGGCCGGAATCGAGGAGATAAGGTGGTGGCTCCGTCGGCTCCCCAGCTATTTTAAGGGACCTGCAGCAAGGCCAGAAACCGAAAGTGGGAACTCTCAGGAGGCCTGTCGATTCTTTTTTTTGACAGTGGTTGCCTTTGTGGTTTCTCTGAGGGAAGACTGAGGGAAAAAAAGGTGCTCTCGTATAGTAAACGCTTCCCAATCGCCTGTCTTTCAGTTCCCGATTTTGTTCAGTGCTTTCAGTTCTCAAACGCATTCGAGTTCGTTGCCTGATTCTTTCGTTTTGTTTGAAGAGTCGCGAGATGAGCTGACCATCGAGTTGTTTGCCAATCTCTTGTCCGCCCAGAGAGCCTGAAATTGCGATCCTCGAAGCGAGCAAATATTGGCCGAGCTCCTAGTCTCTAGTGGGTGGCTGGGATGCTGGCTAATTTATTTGTTTTCGGCCGCCGAAAAGGCCATCGACTGAGTGCGGAGGGAGGCTTCTTTCCCACCTCTGTATGGCCGTGTAGCTTTTTGACAAGACGCCAAAATGAAGCAAATTATAAATGCAAATTAGCTGAGACTAATCCCCACCGCGGGGACTGGAAATCAGCTGGCACACAAAACACACAGACATAGTTGCTGACATTTGTTGGAGTTCATTAAACGCGACTCGCGTAGAAGGCGACTGGGAGGGGCTGAAGACGGCCCACCAGCGGCGCTTCAGGCCTGAGTCTTACTCTTCGGCAGACGATCTAAAATCGCCAGCATTTCTGCCAGTTGACAACTCAATAAATTTCTGGAGAGAGCGGAGATTGCTCGAGTTGGTTATTAAACTCGCATATTTCTAATAATTCCCTCCGTCTTCCGAGCTGCGAGACGACTCGCGGAAAGCTCCTCTGTTTATCAGAAACGCATAAATTTCTAAAATATTCCTTCTCTTCTTCGGCTGCTGCTGCTGATGCTGCGGCGGCTGCCACGACAACGAACAAGAGGAAGAAGCGTGAACAACAAGCCGATGCATCTGCGGCAGGCAGGAGAAGATGCTGCAACACACGTGCAACGCACACGGGCGGGGGGAGTGAGAGGTGTGCTGGGGGAGCGAGATAGAGACAGAGTAGAGCAACAAGTTGCTGATCGAGATCAGGCCGAGAAGACACAGGGAGAATCGAGTAGAGTCTTCCATGGAATTTTGAGAAAAGCTTAGACATGAATAGCTATTAACTTTCTCTCAGTGCTCCCCGGCCCAGGTTCTAGCATTTCATTTCAACACCAAAGGTAAATTTGTACTTCCTCAAAGGAGTCAGCCTGGGCCCCCTCCTCGTCCGCCACTCGCCCGAAAGGAGATTTATGTTCATTATAGATTATTTCTGTCTGATGATGTTAATTTTGTTGCATTTCTCGCATTTGCTTACGTCTCAGTCTCAGTCTCAGTGCCAGTCTTGGGCCTCTCTTTCTTCTGGACTCTGGAGTTGCTTTCCTGCCCAGTGTGAGTGTCTTCGGGAAAGGAAGTGCTAGCTGCCGCGGAGAAAAGGGGAGAAGCTGGTTGGGAAAAGACGTATTCAGCTGCTCATAAAGTTGTACTTTGTGTTGTGTTGCCTGGCCTGTCTCTGGTGCCTGGCCGGCCTTTGATTTGTTGCACGCCTCGCAACTTTGTTGCCGCAAAATTATACCCATTGTGATCAATATGCGGCGAGATTGGCTCTCGCAGCCCAGTTCTAGGCCTTGTTCTCCGATCTTGTACTATATACTATATTCTATACACTATATATGTTATTATAATTCATTTTCTCTTTCTTGCAGGTAAGTCCATTATGCGATGAATCCGTACGAATTCCCCAACTGGCCGTGAGTATTGGGTGTCTGCTGCAATTATTCTTCCCCGGCGAGTCGATGTTTGTTGTTCTGCGGCTGCCTGTCGCCTGTCAAGCCGTTTGTCAACACACAAAGCAACATGTCAAACAAATGATGTGAGCCAACTGTGCCGACACGTTGCAGAAACTGAATCAGATCGACCACGCCCCCTTACAGCCTACTCCCCTTTGAGGGGCAGCCATATTAGTGCCGTGTTCACTAGGTGTTGCACGTCATTCAAAAGCGGTTCGGTTCAGTTCGGATCGGTTCGAGGCGAGGTCACTTCCATGAGCTGGAAACCACAGCGAGATTAGCAATAAGAAAGGACTCCTGGTGGGGATTCCATGTATGATTGTCTTCTCGAAAATGGGCTTAAACTAGTCCCACCAACGTGAGCTTTTATGTGCCTCTTAAAACCTCCCAATGAAAATGATATAGGGGGCGATGAGGAACGCGTAGTAAGATTCCCGCGGATAAGAGCGGTGGCAGGGGCAAGCGAGAATGAGGCCCTAATGCCGACTTGCCTTTATAGACACGTTGACATTTTTATTAACCAGCCCCCTCGCAGCCCACGCCCCTGGGGGCATATTTATGATGACCATAACAATGAATTAAATGTTACATCGATTGCCATCGATAGAGTTGTGGCCTGTTCTTTATCGCCAGTCGAAATATATGGATGTCAAAACGGAATACAGGCTGTATGGTGTCCATAGGATCAGCTTAGTTCTCCCGCGGAGTGGTTATGCAATCGCTGGCATCGTATTTTAATGCCCCTGTCGAGGGGAACTCCTTATTTTTTCTCATCCACGTCTCCGGGATGCCACGTCTCCTCCTTGCACTATATAATTAGTTTCATCAACGCAATAATCATTCTGTAAACAAATACAGGGGGCCCGGACCCAAGACCAGAGTCTGTTGGGCAATAAAACGGAAATTACCCCAGGAATGGGGAATGGGGAGCCCCAAACGAAAAGGGACTCGAAGAATGGACAGCCGAAAGCAAGCGATATACATAATTATTATTTTATTTCTACACGAGTAGAGAGTTTCTACGGCTTATAATGACCGGTTGGGCTCTTCTCCACCGAGTTCTCCACCAAGTTCTCCCAGTGGTGTGCGTGGGTTCAAATCTCCGTCCGAAAATTACAATCAAATTATGATGCGAAACAAGACCGTTTCTATACGTAATTAGAGCCAAGGGAATTTCTGTCGCCGGCAAGCAATTGGAGCTTTTGTCCGATTCTTGGTCTCCGTCTCGGTCTCCGTTTCACTCGCCTGCCCCCAGATAGCATCGGATTTCCAACGCGCGATTCTGAATCTCAGATCCAGAAATAAGGCCAGACAGACGGCCCAGATAGAGGCATCGAGACAGAAATGCCCCCAGATCGGTGTGCTAACCGCGAACTCTGAATCCGAGCTTCCATGTAAAACAAAACGCGACTAGTGGCTACCAAGTGGCTGCCCCGCTCCGGTCCTCCTCCCAGTTCCCTTAGAAGGAAATAGACGAATTGATTTTTCGCTCCGCTGCAGAAGATCAAAGCGGCGATGAGGGTGTCTGGGTGCGGATTGGGTGTCTCGACGGGCTTTGATATTTCAGGTATTTCAGAGTCTGCGGTTTTCTGGCTCTCGTATTTGCCATAATTTCCAACAAAATAGAGTAGAGTACAGAGAGTTGTTGTAACTTCTTCATATTTTGCCGAAAAATGCCGCCCAGGCAGCTGGAACGTCTCGCAATGAAGGCTAAGTCGAGTTTACAGGCAACTACTTTGTTGCAAGTCCAACGGAATCTGCCGCTCGGAACGGGGAACCTGACAACTGACAACGTTTGCCAGGCTTCCCAGCATGGCAGCGGTCCAAGGTCCCCTCCGATGGGTGTTTTTTCCAGGAGTTTACGACTCTGCACGAGTCGTCGGCGGTAGCGCATACAATTAGAGTTTTAATTATCGTCTTTGGTTCTTTATTTCCTTTGTTGCTGCCTCCGCAGCGTCCTCTTTGCGTCCTTTTTTTGTCGTCCGGAGTAAAAAAGTAATAATTTGCAGTAAAAAGATAACAACATTGCCATTGGAAATGCTCAGGCCCCCCTCTCCCTCCCCATTATTTTCCGGGAGCCACACAAGTCGTTTTAAAAGTACCATAACTCCCGAAGCGGCTTGAGCTCCCAGCTCCTTCGGCGAGAAGCTAAAAACAGGACAAGTTGGCAAATCTTTTTCAAAATTTTATGAGCTACTCGGAAAAAGCGGCTCTGGACGGGGGAAGGAAGCAAGAATTTGACTATGGGGGGCTTCTAAACCATACTTGTAGAGAAGTTTAGGGCTAGAAAGGGTCTATACTGGACATCCTTTTCAATTACAAGCCAGGCTAGCTATGGCTTCTTGAAATACTCGTTACATATCACTCATTCGTATCTGATCGGCCGGCAAACGAGGCATAATAAAGCGCCTGTGCCTAATCAATTATCTTCACCATCTTTAATTAATTTTATATTATTCGGCCTGCCTCACTCGGCAGCTGCTAGTCCGCTTTTGCTCTGCCCAGTCCGATGGCGTCGCTGATCATCTCCAGCACCTTGGAAGCCTTGCAAATTGCGGCCTTTTCTTCCTTGGAGCATAAATCGTGTAGCACCATAAATCGGAATAAGAATCGGCCCAATCGGAAATTGGTTTTCGTTATCGATTTACGCGCCTAATCGACAAACGACTAGGCTAGGCCCTTTCCCGCTAGCAAGCCTACAAAACTAATGTTGTATCGGAATTTTGGGGCATCTACTACTACTTGGAGCCAGCCAGTCGAGTCGATAAGAAACGAGAAGGGGCACAGGGCCAACGTATCATCATATATCTCCCCGTTGATTTGCATAATCTGCTATTAATTGGGGGGAGACAGAGCCCGGAGAGAGCGACAGAAAATTGATTGGCCCGAAATGCCAAGCAGCAACATTTGGACAGTCGGACTCGGGGCAATGGATTCCCATTTCCAACTTATTCATTGATTAATAAAACAAATTCGAAATCTAAATTACGACTCGGGCCAGAGAAGCCAAAGTCTATTCAAATGAGTTCCTCTCGAAGCACTATTCATATCCGAAGAAAGTGAGTGAGACTCGGGGCCTTAAGGGCATTTGATGGATTCCAAGATAGTTCTCGAAACACACATTCCTTGAAGCTATTACCAGGAGAACCGTTGGACAACCCCCAACATAAATTGCATCCATTCTTGGCAGTGGCAGTGGAACACCCGCAACAACAGGATCGAGTGGAAAACAGCAGGTTGTCGCCGGCCTCCGGGAGGCGGCCTCCTCAAATCGAACAAATGCTTTAATTAAAAATGTGTTCGCCTATTTTGTGGCCCGATAGCCCCCTTCACCCACCTGGAGTTACACGGTTAACCGTTACTATTTAGCCAACTCACATGCTCCAAGATAATAGGACGGACAGGGGGGCACCACCGAGCGCCAGTCGAAAATCTGTCATAAATTTATTATTTTCAATTAATTATTGTGTGTCGGGGCTTCAGCTGCGATCGGTTGTTTCGGGACGCCCAGAAAATAAAGATAAACAAAGCACATCTAGGGGGACGGACTGAGAGCCTCAAATGCCTATTAGAGCCAGGCTAGGCCAGGCCGGGCCAAATGCCAAAGTGCTCATTAGAGGAGCTGGCCAAAAAGCATAGCGAACGGTGCGTAATTTATTGCTGGCTTCGGACTCAGATTTGGGGATTGGGCAACAACGAGTTCTGCTTTAGAGCCGGGGGAGAGCCACCAAAAGTGTCGCTCAGATATCGCCAATTCCAATTGTCGGACG
This sequence comes from Drosophila monieri, assembly GCA_035047585.1. NCBI lineage: Eukaryota > Metazoa > Arthropoda > Insecta > Diptera > Drosophilidae > Drosophila > Drosophila monieri. Next base: position 1,758,965 of record JAWNPJ010000079.1, on the reverse strand, counting down.
GTTTAATGGCAATGCCAATTTAGCTGCGCAGGAATCTCTGCTATTGATTGAGTTTTTCACAGTTTTCCGATGAATGAGTGGCCTGGCCGGGCCTGAATGAAATCGCAAAAAGGCAAAGCCCAGTGCCGAGGGGCTTATGCAACCGATTTGGTTTCAGTTTTTGGCCAGACGATCAAAGCAATTTCGCGATTCGATTGCAATGCAACAAGGCGAGCGTACAAAAATGTCATTCGGCGGGCCTCCAAAAAGACAGCTCTGTGAAACGACTGGCCACTGCTGTAGCCTTCCAATTAGAGTTATGGAAGACTAGAGTTTAATGCTTATTTTTAGTACTCATACTTTGAATATCATTGAGTTCTTCCAGACCCACTCGCCCAGGTCAAGTCCAGCCTTTTCACACAGCAAGTGGCAAGTGGCACGATGGCCGAGGCTCTTTCTTTGCATTTTATAGTCCAGGCCGAGTCCAGAGTGCCGGTTTACAGGCCCCCTCCCTCCGGGCAGCTCCCCGGCGAGGAGCCAGGGAGGAGCCTGTTCATGGCCATGGCGAACTAATCAGAAAATTGAATCGCTTTAATTACTGCACAAGCAATAGGCCGAGAAGCAGCGGCCGGAGACGGCAGATGGCAGGTGGGAGCAGACGGGGCACCAGGGAGGATCCTCATCAGTGGCTCTGCTCGGCCAGCTACTACTAAGACGGGGCTCCTTCTCCTATGAGAAATGATTACACAAATTCTGCAATAAATTTTAATATGCGTGTAATGAGAGTATGAAGAATGAAGCGCAGAGTGGCTGAGTAATTAGAAAAGGAATTTTTGTAGCTGGAGAGCTCCTAAGGTCTTTGCCCAAAATCCTATCCCAACTAGCCCAATGACACATAGAAATAGGGGCCAGGAGAACCATTTCCTGGGATACAACTATGGCTTATACTTCCCACCCAAGTAGCCTACCGCTTAGATTTATTTGCTGGGTAACCTTCCTTTGTTGGCCAACTTGGACACTGAGTTGTGGGCAGCCCTAGCTGAGGCCCAGCCACCGTGTCTGTTCCCGTTGGGGTGTGCAGGCTGTAATTTGAGCTGCCGAAGCTGTAACGTTTGCCATCTGAGTCACTCCTCAGAGCCTCCTCGGGCCAAACAACACACACACGGCCCGAACGACTTAATTTCATAGCCCCATTCGAAATGCCAAAAGTTTTCGGGCAGCAGCGGGCTGCGGTTCCCAGCCACTCTGGTCGATGGCAACTGCTCACTGCTACTATGTACCACGCGGAGCGGGAGCCGGGGAACAAGACTGTAACTGACACTCTAACAGCAACAAGTGGGTGGACGTTTATGTCTCTTTGTTTTCGATTCAGTTCGGGTAGCTCTGCCACAGAAATGTGGCTTCAATGGCCCGCTAATGGGCAGAAAGAAAGGCTTTCTCGGCAAACTCTTTCTCGGTTTTCGGATATTTGAACACTACACTACCCGTCCCTCTATAGACCCTCTCTTATAGACTCTCTAAAGCCCTGATTACGGCACTCGCTTTCGGTAAGAATGGCTGAAGAATGTGGCTCTCTTTCTTGCCACTTAGGCCCCGCCTTCTGGCCAGAAGAATGGCCCCGATCCCGTGTTTACGAGGTGAGAGCCGAGGCCCAATGATGATCTTAGGAGCCGACCCAGAAACTCTCCTGTGCAAGCCGGGCTCGTGAAATCGGAAGCCATTTCTGGGGCCACTCTTCCTTTCTCTTTCTGCTCGATGTCCACAGCTCCATCATAATTTCTTGCCAAGCCCTGTGGCCTGTTTTTGCACTTTTTGCTTTCTGCGCTGCTGCTTTACATTCTCGTGCAGAGGAGACAGCACCACTTTTTTGGGCCCTTGTGGTGGATGATGGTGGTGGTGGTGTGCTACCGAATCGGCCGCCTGTGGTGGTGCCTTGGCTTCGGCCCAGACGCCATCATCGTGGTGGCCGTTTGCACCGCCCCCCGTCCATCCACGGCCATGATGATGACAGTGCCGGACTGTCCTTCTCTCTGAAGTGAAATAGGGACTGAGTGCTTGTAATTACTGATGCGAGGAGCGGACAAGACGGAGGAACAAATGGCTAAATGCTTGACCCACGACCAAAATTGGCGAATACTTTGCTTCCGCCCTTTTTGGTGGCTTGGCTGTCCGGTGAGAGGGTGGAGCAGCTCGGCAGGCACTCCTGGACTAATAAGGAGATCCTGGCTAGTTTACACGCCTCGCCAAGTTCGGCATTCCTCTTCAGCTGCCACTGTCAACCTGCATTTGCATTTCGCGTGACTCTCGAGAGGTTCCATTTTCCTGTTTTCCGCGGGACGCGCCGCGGCGCAGATATCTGTGGGCAGCAGACTCAGAATCACAGCTTCCCACCACATGGACTATCGGTGGAAGCCGCGGCGGACAGCGCCCCTCCGAAGCAGAAACAGAGTGCCGCAAAATTAGCCGCCACCTCATTAGGCAGGCGAACCTTATCTTACCACGGGGAACCGTTGTTCCCCAGCCGAGGAGGAAGAGATATGATTTGCCTATGACAGGAGACCAGTTTCCCGTCCCAGAGGTGTCGTCTCGAAATTCAAATTGTCGATCCGCCGCCCCCCTTCGCGGCACTCGCCACACATCACCGGCCTGCCATGAATTGCCGCATGATTGATGCCTGTTTTGCGTGTCTCTGGCCCTCCGCCGCCTTGGCCGAAGGCGGCAAGGCCAAGACTTGGACTTGAGGTACAGTTAGAAGCTCCACCGGGGCGGACGGTTCGCAGTCGATCCCATCGGATCCGAACCGATCCGCCAGCGTCTGACATTATCTGCCAGTCGGGACCAGGCTGCTCTGCAATCTGCGACATCTGTCTGCGGGGTACACTCGTAAAAATAAACTTACACTCTTATGCCACAAAAAGAGTTAAAATAAAGTAATTATAGTTAAATTATAAAGCTCTCAACTCGTTGTCTCATTATTAAAGTTTTCAAAAGCTCTGTTTTCGAAGATATGATGAAACTTTGCTTCCTCTGTAGGCTCTTTTAGGGGCACAGCTCGTTACGCGCGATACCTTTATATACGACTGGCTGTGGCAAGTATTTTTTCCCATTTTCCGCTGAAAAAACGCATTTGACTAACATAAATTTTCTCATTGTTTACCTTCGGATGCAGACTCTGGCCTTGTAGCTGCAACTGCAACTGCAACTGGCGACTTCGAATCGCAACTGCAACTGCAACTGCCGCATCTGCCTTTCTGGCTTCCAGCCCCGAGCTGGAACTGGTCTGCCTTCTGCGGCCACAATGCTTCTGCCAGCTTCTGCCAGCCCTCCTCCGGCATTGTCAGTTGCCCGGTTGTTTGTTGTTGCATTTACATTTTTGGTGTCGATTCAATTAGTAAATATAACCAAAAGCAAACACACACACAGCATCCCGGAGAGGAGACTCAACTCATCTGGCAGGAAACCTGTACAATTGCTGACCATGCTCATGCCTAAATAGCCGCGGAAGACGACTCCAGCTGTGGCATCCTTGCTGATAAATCTAGCATGTGGCAGGGGGCGGTTGCTGGGCAAACACTTCCTGCATACAACTCGCATTCAAAGTTTCGAAAGTCGCGACTTGCGACTAGCGCCCGAGTGTGTGTGCAAATTGTTCGCTAATGAAGTGTGTGGATGGAAAAGGGTGCAGTGGAGCAGGGGAGCAGTGGATAGTGGTTTTCGCGTGAATTTCTCAATCGAGCCAGCCGCAGAAGCCGCCATTAAATGGCACTAAGCAGGCCGCGGTGATCTCCGGGAAGCTAATCACCGAAAACAAAGCTAATCCCTAAACTGCGCGGTTCCTGACATTTAAGCGGGCAAAGGCGCCGCCATCTGCCAAAAAAGGTGGAAACCCGCCCAACCAGCCTCTCCAATATTACACTGAAGTAGTACCCTGGACAGCCACTATAATCTGTGGCTGCAACATAGTCTCCCCTTTTTGCAAGTGTAGTCCCGAGACAATGTTGCAGATTTTGATTAGAAGGTGAAATAATGATGTTAACCTCGTAGCTGCAGCTAGCCCGGCTCTTGCCGACTGCTTTTTTGGACATGCTGCTTGGAAATCGAAAAAATGGGGCCGCCTTAGCCTGGCCAGGAAGCTGGCGCGGGGAGAGATTCCAGCCCGGGCGTCCAGCCGGGAGACAATCAGGGAGCCAGCGGCCGGCAGAGTGCAGGATGACTCGAAAATCCCGAGCCCGGAGCCGATGATTTAGTGCCCAGCTGGGTCCGAACACATAAATTCACCTGCGCTGACAGTTCTCCGCGTTCTCAGAGCTATTCTGTGCTCCGAGCTCCGCTAGCTGCCAAGAAAAGCGAAAGGCCGGGGAGGGAATCTGCATCTGATAGCGAATCGAAGCCCACAAATTGTTAAATTGAATTGAAGTCCTGCAGTTGCAGCTCCGCTCCGCAGCGGTCGTTTGTCTTCTCGGAAGCTCTACTGGGGGTATCCGAGGAGAGTGAACCGGGGCGGAAAAGTGTCCCAGCCCAGCTGGAGGATGGGGCCCAAGTGATTGACTCATGAAAGGCAAACAAGCGGTTCAAACTAAAATCGAAACTAATTCAAAAGAAATGTGATTAAAATCGTGGCCAGGCTCAAGTGTTGCGATCCGTTCTCCCTGCCCTGTCCTTCAGCGATTCCTAAATCTTTTGTGATGTCATTATATTGAGGAATGGCAGCGCGGCAGTGGCAGACGTTGACATTGAATGGAGCAGAGGCTTCCAGCCAGCCCAGACCGGAGCAGACCCTTTTCTGCTGCCCACGATGCCTGTACCTGTGCCTGCTACCTGTGGCCCTCTCTGACTGACTGACTGTCCGCGAGGGGCTAAGCTCAATGCGAATGCCAAAAAGCAAAGCTAATCGCTGCCCAGCGAACGCTGAATAAAATGCAAAGCGAAAGACGACTCTGGCGGAGACAAAGGCTGCTGGAGGAGAGGGGCGGGTCCGGGAGGGGGCCACTGCAAGAATGGCGGCATTTGGGCTTAAGCCATGGCAATGAATTCATCGTTGACATATCTCGTTAATTTAATTTCTTATCGTAGGGATAGCATCGGCTTCGACTTGGTCGCCAGATCCTCCATTCCAGCTCCTCCTGCCCCTTCCCCTGCTCCTGCCCGGCATTTGCGACTTGTGCTCGGAAGCCGCATGGCTGACTGATTCCGGGACCAGGGAGGTCGCGGCTCTGGCGGGGCTGTCTCTGGAACAAGGGCCGCAGTCTGGTATGCAAAATAGCTGCAAGGATGTGCCTCTGCAGTCCTCCCTCCCCAACTTCAGAAAACAGGACCAGAAACTGACATTGTGATGGGCTTGAAGGCCTTTTCGGTTCGCTTCCCAAATCTGTTGGCTAATACAAGTTTTTGTGAACTATTTACGCATTTCCTTCGGATAATCAATGGAGGGCCCAACTGCCAATCAATTTTGAAGAAAGAAGATTTGTGATACGCCAGTCAGAGTTCTTCTTGAGCAAGAAAACAATATAAGTCTTCTTCCTAATTTATATTTGCTTAAAAACCGAGCAACTCTGAAACGCTTTCCTCAATTAACGATAAGGCATCTGGGACGCACTTGCAACCAGAGTATGCCCCTTGCTTGGGTAGCCCACATTAAGCCGCATTCGCACAAATTAACGCAAAATGTTATCACAGAAGTCGCGTCTTCGGGGGAAGCCGCGCATCCCTTCTCCACCTACTTTCCGCCTAACGAACCGCGCGTACTTTCCGAGAGGGCAACACCCCACATAAAACTGCTCCCTGGAAGCCCACCGTCTCAGGTAACCCAGGGTTCGGCGGGGCAGGGGAGCCCTCAGTACCACACCTTGCCAACTGGTGTTGAAAGCAATTTTAAAAATGATGAGTATGATCGAACAGTTCTGCTGCCGCCGCCGTCCTGCCGTCGTCCCTGGGCTGCCACTGTTGGCTTTTCGATTTACTTTCAATATAATTTGGGAGCCCGCTTTCGAGTCCCGTCCCTGCACAGAGGCCTCCACAAATATTTGCTGGACGACCGGTCTGGGCCGCTGGCTGGACCTTCCTTTCCTGCCTTTGTCTTCGGCCATTCGCAGGCTCCTCCAGCTCCAGCTGGAGTGGAAGCCAATAAGCAGTTTGGCTTTATCGCTTATTAAAAATCATTTCGCTCTTCGTATTTTCAGTTTCCAGACAGGCTCTTCCGTACATCCCTACGCCCTCCGTCCCGTCCCGTCTCCCTTTCCCTTTCCTCGCCCTTCGGGCTGGCTTTGTTATTAACTTTGACTCACATGTCGATCACTGCTGATGATTTTGTTCAATTTTAGCGCACATGAGAGCGCCGTCTGGGTCGCCATCTTCCGAGTCCGGGTAAGGTCTGTCGCTGCCACTCAACTTCCTACATTCCGAAGGCGGCTGCTGTGCATCTCTCCCCGAGATCGTGACTGTGTGCGTCTATGTATCGGGCCGGTGATTGAGATCTGATGGAGCAAAAGTATTTACTCAGCCCCCGAAAAATGGTATTCGAAAGCGCAGAGGAGAATGGCATTTGTGGCCCGTCTTTTCTTTGCGTGTAGCCTGCCCCAGTGAGCGACCATCGTCGGGACTGACGAAGTCGGACTAAGCCGGAATGCCTCGTCCCTTCTCGCTTTCATTCATGCCCCATGCCGCCTCTGCCGTTGCGCCCAAATCCCTGCACATGTGTTTGGCAATGGCATGGCAAATTATGGCAAATACACACCTTATGCCTTATTCCCGATGCCCACTGCGGCCCAGGGACTCGCCTTCGCATCTGCTGCCAGAGTCCGCTCCGAGTGCACGCACCCCATGCACAAATTGTGGCCACAAGTTGGACGGCCCTCGAGAGGCGATCGCGCCTCGCCGGCCGACGAGTTTCAAGACTTTTCGTTTCTTGGTCTCTCGGTCATCGATTTTATTTCTTATTGTTTCCCTGGACCTCCTCCGGCCGCTCTCCTCCGACGATGATTACAAGATCACTTATCTGGCTTCAATAAACTTCGGCATCGGTTGCTGTTATTATTTTTTAATGTAGTTTCTTAAGTACCATCAAACACTTGAGACTATGAAGCGAGAACTACTTCCCCCGCCAGCCGCCCCTTCCGCAGCTAGTCTGAAAAAATCATCTCGAAAAGTAGTTTAGCCCCATCGATCGATACCACGAGGTAATTACCCGGCGATCGATTGCTCCTAGCCCGTCCCTTCATATGGGTTTTGATTTTCTGGGGGGCGTTGGGGAGCGGGAGATTAGCATCGTAGATTTCTCAAGCTCCGCCGAGGAATTTCAATTTTAGGCTTATCTTCTCAGGTCCAGTCTCCAGCTTGTTGGACCTGCCCTGCAACACTTTCTTCCGTTTATTGATATTCTCGAGGAGCCTGTCTCGCTCCCCCTGATTGCCTTTCTGTCCGACCTGCCATTCCTTCGGATGCCCATCAATCGCAAGTACAGTAATTTGCTCCGAGTTTTGGACCAATGGTCGCCCCATTACCACATAACTCGGGCTTATGGCCACGCACGGCATTACGCCAGCAAAAAAGAAGGCAGGGAGGCCCGAGTGTTAATCATGGAGCTTCCATCTTTCAGCAATTCCGTACAATGTAGTCAGGTTTCCCATCATTTATAATATTTTCTTATAAAGATGTAGTTCTTTGCAGTGCTGCATTAGGATGACGCACTGTAGCTCTAAAAATAATACCCAAGTCTGGCCATCCGATTCGAGTCCTTTGTTTGCTCTCCAACGAAGAGCTCCCCAATCCCCAATGGTTCTATCGATCTTTCTGCTCCGCTGATCGCCCCGGCATTCCTTTCGCTCTCTGCCGGGCTCCGCGCTGGAACACATCTGGCCTTTTGATTTTAATTATATATTGTGACCAGTTGGAGTCCAAGTCTCTCGGCAAAGAAAACCTTCATATCGAAGTGGGCGTGTCTCTAAATAAATTACTTTTCTATACTTGGAGTCGACGCTGTCGAGTTTCCCACATGTGCCACGGTCTGTTTTGTTTCTTAGCTCGATGTTGCTGCTATATTTTTTAGGTTAGTCTGCAGTCTACGGCCTGCAGTCTTACAAGTCTGATGGCTGGCATTTTTTATTTCAGCTGGAAGCTCGGAAAATTGTTTGCTAAACGCCCTTTCCTGTGGTGGTGCTGGTGCTGCTGTCGCTTTTGGGCCGAAGCAGCTCGTAATTAGCATAAATCACTTCAAAAAAGGCTTCCATTTTGGGTTGACCAAATTTGTTTATAGACTCCATAGCTCTTTTGGCATTTTGGCATCTCCTGACATCATCCGCCAGACCCGCTCCCGGGCCAGACCCCGCCACTTCCTAGCTCCCTTTCGGAAAACAACGGCCCGACATGGTCCAAGTCACGCATTGCTGACCAAAATTGGTCTCTAACTCAAAGTCCGAGAAGTACGGGCACGGGAAGAGGCGATTGGATTTGAATTTGTTTCTTTTTTCCAGCTTTGTATGCTGTTTTCTTTTGGCCAGAAAGTTTGGCAATAAAGGCCATTTGCATTGCTCACCATTGCCGATTCCAGCAAATAGAAAGTACAATTCGGTAATTGAAAGTTTCCCGCAAACAAAAACCAAATGAAGCGCCCAGTCGTTACTTCGATTTCCCGTCCAAGACTACTTTCGCGTAATCGCAATTAATTCCAGTTAGGGGCTTAAATATACTAGCCCCGCACATTTTTCGAGAGGAGTCAGGCTGCTATCCCAAGGATTTCACAGACTGGATTTCGGTTAAAAGCTTCTTCTGGTTTCAAATCGATTACCTCATTAGTTCCACTTTTCCAAAACGCAATTAGAGTCCATGGCCTTACTTCCAGTCACAATTCAATTGCTGATTTAATCAGCAAGTGTTTTGACTCGAAACTGCTTTTGTTACAAAATACTTGAACCCACCAAGTCTCTCCCCATTGCCCAAAATATTTCAAAGAAAACTATACTGGCTCCGTTAACCCAAACAGCAAAAAAGAGTTTATTAAATTCGCATGCCGGTGATGATGGCCGACACACATAATATTTCCGTCATTAGGCCGCGCCAACGAGTTTTTCGGCCCGATTGCATAAGGACGAAAGCTTCACTGGGAGCGTTACCCTACTGCTTTGTTCCCCATAATTTGTCGGACGTGCCGATGAGGAGGCCGGCAACCTCCGCCATGGGCCTAGAGATTCTTTACTGGCTCCCACTCACGGCCCAAAGTACAAGCCGCGACGGGAGCGTGGGGCTCCAATTATGATGCTGCGCTTGTTGGCCATAAATTCGCGTCCGCTTATCATTTTCATAAACAAGTCGCAGCAAATGGGAGCTGCGCCGGAGCTGCAGGACTTATGCAATTCTCGCACTCCAACTCTGACTCGGACGCGGGGTAATGACAGGTGTTTTTGGCCCGTTTGAAGCCTAACGGAGCCCCGAAATAGAAAAATACAAATGGGAGCTCAGACAGTCGGACAGCGTCTGGACGGAGGAGTGGGTCCATCGGGAAGACTCCGACTGGCGGGGGGTCGCCAACGCAGACCCCAAGCTGATATTTGCATTAATACAAAGCCCGGCCAATTTATACACGCCAGCAGGTGGAACATCGTCATCAGAGGGAACCGAAGAGGCCATGGATGATGGTCAGGGGTGGGATGATGTTAGGACTTCTACACAGTGAAAGTGATCTAAGAAATAGGGGCATTAGGAATGATGAACTTCATCTTGAAGTTAAGATCCTGAAACTATCATATCCCACAAGCTTCATTTGTATTTCTGCGGTCAAGGAACAGCACAAGTTGATGGTTTTGAGAAGGAAACTCAATCACAGATTCCCAGTTCTGGGGGGAATAAAATTGATATTTGCGGTTGCTGGTTTTGTGGTTTTGTGTCTAGCCCTTTGGAGGGTCCCCATGTCCAAATGATATGTGGTAGCTTGTACTTTTATTGAACTATGTCTCCTGGAAATCGTAGGTCAAGCCGAGGCTACTTAGCCCGTCTGCAGTTGTCGTTGTTAGCGCATAATTAACCAACGCCCCAAACCGAATCTCCTCCTACCTGATCCAGCCGAGTCCGAGTCCGAGTCCGCCCACCACCCCCAGTGCCATAAACATAAATCACTTTGGAAAACCGCCGGAAAAACGGCACAGCACCACTGGGATGTGGCTGAGCGGAGACTGGAAACTTAATTGCAGAGTTTGCATAATGCATTTAAGTGAAAACGACTAGGAAGCACAGGAATCTACCAGAGCCGAACTCCCAATGCCCTATCCCCAAGATCTTAGTCCTTCGTCTTAGTAATTTGGCCACGATAGCTTTATCCCACTTGTGGGAAGAACCATACCCTCTGACAGTGTATAGTTAGAGAAAAACCAAGTTGGCAATTTGCGGCTTGCCTAATGGCGCAAAATATTTCAAATAAACATTGAAAAACACTCCGAGGCGACGGGCCATGAAGTGAAATTCAATTTAGCCACACACCCCGCCCCGGTCCGCACCACCCTGCGCCGTTGCACCACAATCATAATTAATTTCGGCGGTTATCGCTCGGCCTGCTTCCGAGTAATCCACTTTGCAATCCACTCCAGCCCGAGTCTGGCTTTTGGGCTGAGCTCTGTCGCGGTTCCACCTGCCGACCAGCCCAGCACCCGAAAATCAACAAAATCAATATTTAAAATCGCATAAATCGCCAGACTGGCTCACACAGAGAGAAATAGTGTGTAATATATACTATTTAAAAGCTAAATAGTTTATTTGAGATGGGATGTAGAGCTTAAGGCAAGACCTTGAGAAGTCCTTGCATTAAAAAACATACTATTACTTTTCTGAAAAAGACTTTGTGGAAAGTGCATCACATGCGTTCCACATTCTTTAGGCTCCACACACTTTTTGGTGCCGCCACGACTCGACTATGACCACTTTTCGATTTGATTTATGCGGCTTTTGGTCCCGCTGGGAAGCTGTGGATCGGCTTGGCCGCTGAGCGGCTCAGTGGCTCGGTGGGGCGTGTGGGTGCGTCGCGCCTCCAACTGGAATTGCTTTAAATTACTCAAATTCAAATGCACGGGCGAGCAGCCGAGACAAAGTAGAAACAAAACGAATCGCGGCGAGCTGGGGAATTGCAGTTCGAGTTGAACTTTTGATTAACTTATTGGACACCCAGGCCACAACATACCAGTACCAGTACCAGTACCGTTACCCATTAGATCCGAGCGCTCCCAGCTCCAGCTCCAGCTACAGTCTCCAAGCTCCTAGCTGCAAGCACTTGCCTTGTACAGAGAGTTGTCCACTTTACGTGCTCAGTGTTCGCATTTATCAAACCCGGCCAAGAGCCAAGAGTGAAACCGAAACCCACCGAACTCGGAGACCCCAGAGGAGTTGCGGTCCAAGCCAAGATCGAAAGTGACCAAACTCGGCGACAAAAAGTCGAATTAGAAATCGTTGCGGGAACTGAAATAAATAAAAACGACTGAAAACGAAACCAAATAAAAGTGTTTGGTAATTAATGGGAGCTCTATTTTTAGCCACCAGGCCGGAGTACTTGGACCACTGAGTGACTGGGACAAAGAGAGGGTATCTGAGCTTCTATTCAGTTCCCAGATACTGTCTCCCATTGCACATTTCGATTCTGTGCAAATATTTACACAATCCCAATAAATTTATGCGCTCTTCTTCACATTTTCAATTTGCCAAGGATGCCTCCTCCGGTCGGCTCTGGATTTATGCAAAGTCTGGAACCAGCCAAGGGGCCCGCGCCGAGATTGCTATTGGCCTAGAGAACCGTCGACGATCGACGATCGAAAATCGAGAATTGCGAATCGAGAACTGAGAACTTTTCACGTGTGGGCGGACGAAATCGAATTCAAATTCAATGATTCGCGGTGATGGCGGTGGTGCCGAGCTCCGAGACGATCTGGTAATGGAGTCAAGTCGACGTCTAGGGCTGGATGATGATTCTTATCGGCTGGCTTTTAGCTAAAGGCCTGATTGCGATCTGCGAGCTTAGCTGGAGCCCTCCTCTGGAAGTGGTTGTATGTGAGTGTGTGTGGCCCAGTTGTGGAGCAGCGGCTTATGGCCATCGACAACTCATTGACAATTTTCTACTTTGGGAGATACTTTGGGGAAAGTCTCTGCTCTTAAACGATGGCTGCTAGGAAAGGCAGTTTCAGGTTCCGTCTCCGTGATGAGTGTTTCTTTCTTCCGCGGCGCCACTCAGCAGTGGACGACATCTTTCGAGGCCTAGGACTCGCCTGCTGTCATGGGCATGACTTCCTGTCGCTCTTGATTTCATTAGGTGCGTGGGCGAGGGCAGCTCGTTAACGCGGAGGAGCCAGAACCCGTGGAGCGTGCACCCAGCATAATTAGCTGCCAGTGCCTGGCCTGGCCGGTGGGGACTAGGAACTGCAGTTTAATGAGGAAGCCATTGATTAGCGCCCGCGATTACGAGGGAGGCGAATCACAGGCGAGCGAGCTTCAGGTCGGAGCATTGCTCAAATCCAGCCTAAATGCTGAAATAACAGCCACCGATTCCGACGCTGGGTCGTGAACTTGAGCCAACAGCCGACGTGCATTCCAGGCGGCACCAACTCCATGTCCAGGGACGTGGGCAACGATCCATCATCGTGGTCGTGGACTTGCAGCTGCAAAGCAAAAGCGGCAGGGGCATCCGAGACCCAGGGAACGCATTCATTCTCCCACCACCCTCCACCGCCGCCTCCACCTTCGCCGTTTCTGGTTTTTCAGTTGTTATGTTCGCATGATTTTGGCCATTTGCCGGCCCGACTTCCACTGCCCGGCCAAGTCCACGGCCAGGGGCTAAATGTAAATCTCCCCCGCCCCGCCGGGCGCACTTTCCCCCCCTCCGCTCACGCATCTATTGGTATTTTGATTTATCAATAGACGCTGCCTTTCGCGCTTTGTGGCGAAAGCAAAAGTTGAGCCTCGGTCGGGGCCTAGTACGAGTCTCTGGGGCCGGTTGAGGGAAAGGCGGCCCCACAGTTGAACCGTAAACGAAACCGTAACCCTCGCGAGAGCGAGGGGCTGGATTGGAGGAAGACAGCTGCGGCGGCGGAGCCTCCAAGTGCCAGCAAACATAAATCAAATGAGGAAGAAATGTACAAGATAAATTTTTAAGCACACTTATTTAACACCTAACAACCTTGTTAGATGCATTTTGATGATGCTCCAGTCCGAACGCACCACTCATAGACAAGGTGGAGCTACACAGCGAGAAGTCGGGGTCGAGGAAAGGAGGGAGCTTTCCAGCTAGTCAGATAATGTATTATTTTTTTCGCGCCGTGCACTCAAGAAGGAGAACGTAGTTGGGAACAAGTCAGAAATCTATACCGGAAAATTAAAAATTCTTAATAACACGACAAGCAGCACAGCGGTGGTTCACTGGCGGTGCTCTGCAGTGGTGCAGTGGAAGAACAGCGTTGCAACAACTGTTAGAATGGCTTTTCGGTGTTTGACGATGTGCAGCGACATCAGAAAGAGCCGGAGCATCGGAAGAAAGAGCCGGGCCGAGCAGAGCAAACAGAAATAGATCGTTCCCACCTTTCTCTGCCACACCGCCTGCCTCATGCCCCCTTGCAGCCGCCTCTCCTAGAGCCACTTGCCCCATCACATCTGCTCACATATAAATCTTCGGCTCTTCAGAGACCACAAAAATAATTTATAAAAATTGCAATAAATATTGAGGGGCCCTGATAAGGCGTCGCCATAAATCAGCTGCCATGTTGGAGACCCCGCCGAAGCCGGCCAGTTCGGAGAGGGCCGAGCCCGTGACTAATCAAGGCAAATGTGTGAAATCTTTCCACGCCTCTGACCGTTTTCCGAGGCGCGAAGAAGCGGCTTTATTACTTTCAGCCGCGGCGAGCGGAAAGAGATGCGGTTTTAGTGCCAAATCGATAGCTGGTCAGTCACAGGTCCACTGGCTCTCTATAAAGCATATTAGTACTACCCTACATTGGACCCACCAGGGCTACAGGTCTCATAGTGTCATGAAACCAATCTTTGAAACCTACACCCACTGTCTCTGGTGCGACCAGCACTTTCTTTGCCCTCAATGGGATGAGTCGCATTGAATTCCGATCCAAGCTACGCTCCAAACCGCAAAACACAAAGCCAGAAAGGCCACTTCGCACCATGCACCTTTTCCTATTGGATAACCCGTGGCGGAGGGGTCAGCGAAATCATTCTCATCGACCGGAAATTGCATAAGAAATGTGCAATGGCTCCATGTTCCCTCCATCGGCGGATGTCTTATCAGAACTTGTTGCTCTCAGGCATGGTTCAGACCCTCCCAAGACTAATCTAGGAGTTTAAAGCGAGAGCCCCACTCCACCACTTACTGGATCATTTGGCCAACTTTAATTAGCCATTCCATAGTTGCCAATACGAGCAGCAAATTAACATTTTGAAAGAGTTGTACCTTTCCTCGTTGCAGCTCAGGTGCTAACAAAACTGCAACCCCGAGCATCCGCTTTTTGCCTTATGTCTTTCGGTTTCAGAAACCATCTTCATCCTTTCAACTGACTCGGGTCTTGGTGCTAACCAAGTCCGCTTCCCTCGGTCTGCTCGTTTTGGTTTTTGTACGTTAAATAAGGTAATTGAATGAAATTACTTTTGACAGCTTATTTGCATACATCAACAGCAGCAGCAGAAGCTGAAGCTGGGGCTGCAGAGCTAAAGCAGTCAGAGTCCGAGATGCAGGCCTTGTTAGGCCATAATTGGTCATTGGTTCTTGTCCGACCGACCGAAAGTGTGAGAAATGAATGCTGACAAAGATGAATAACTCTCTGCTTATTACTATTTCTTGGGTTTTGTCTGACTGGAAGATTTCTTTTGGCCCGGGGACTTGGTTATTTTTATGTCCTTTCTTTCAAGATTTCATTATTTTGTGGAACTTTCTCCAATTCCTCTCTAGGAAAGGCTTCCTTGAGTATCCTTTAACTCGTGTGGGCGAGAAATTCAGCAACTCCCATGCTGTCGACATCTTCACAGCTTCAAGCTCTTTTCCCTTTATTTCTTGGCGACAGTTTCCACGAGACTCCCTAAACCCGTTCCAACTGCCGCCCAACTAAGCTTAATGAAAGTCTTTAGTCGCAGCCACAATCTAAGCGGATCTTTAGCTCCCTTTCCTGGGACTTTAGTTCACCAAAAAGGTAATTAGCGGCTAAAATTCAGCAGAGGACTCCGAGCACGTTTTGGTTTAAAATGTAAATGCATATCGGTCTGGGGTTCGGTTGACTTTGCACAGAGAGAATAAAAAAGGGAGTTTGCTTTTAAAAGTAAATTCAACGAAATAGTTTTAAAAATTGTTTTGGACTTGGCTTTCAGTCTCTTCCAGCCAAAAATGCCTATTTTAATTGCTTTGTTGGGGCTGAGTCAGGTGATCTAAAGCCTCCCATCTGCTCCCAAGTCTCACTTTCCCCTTTCAAGTGGCTCTCCTGATAGTCAACAGAAGGCAAAATGTCAACTAATTGGTCGATATTTAAAGGGTTGTTGGCCCTTCGTGCCATTCTCCGCCAGGGATCGGAATACCTTCTCCACCCGGTGACTCACACAGAAGAGTCTTTCTTCAAACTAAAGTTGACACTCGACTGATACGCCGCCTCGGGGGCGAGCAACCCACTCCAGCGCCGCGGCCCGATCCCGAGCATAACAAATTGCCAAATTAAGCCCTGAGATAAGCCCGGAACGGGGCCTGGTCCTCGGGCACCGACGGCAGCTGCCTGTAAATCAAATTAAAATTTTGACATCTTCATTTGTACTCGCTGGGAAATGGAGTTCGAGCAGTGGACTCAGAGCACTTCTGCGATAAGATTTTAACATTTAATAATACTATCTCTCTATTCTATTGCAGATCTCAGCCAGCGACCCGGATTGCGGCGTAAACGCCATGGTGAACTACACCCTGGGCGAGGGCTTCAAGCACCTGACCGAGTTCGAGGTGCGCTCCGCCTCGGGGGAAATCTGCATAGCCGGGGAACTGGACTTTGAGAGGAGAAGCAGCTACGAGTTCCCGGTGATCGCGACCGACCGCGGAGGCCTCAGCACCACGGCGATGATCAAGATGCAGCTCACGGACGTGAACGACAACCGACCGGTGTTCTATCCGCGCGAGTACAACGTCTCCCTGAAGGAGTCTTCCCAGAGCCCGGCCCAGTCCTCGAGCGCTCCCGTGGTAGCTGTGGTGGCCACGGATCCGGATTCAGGGACCTTCGGCAAAGTATCGTACCGGATCGTGAGCGGAAACGATGCTGGCATCTTCCGCATCGACCGCTCGTCCGGAGAGATCTTCGTGGCCCGGCCGGATATGCTCTCGGTGAGAGCCCAGCCGACGCACATGCTCAATATCTCGGCCATCGACGGAGCGGGCCTGAGGAGCAGCTCCGATGCCGTGGTCTTCCTCAGCATCATCGACGCCATGCAGCGGCCGCCGATCTTCGAGAAGGCCCGTTACAACTACTACGTGAAGGAGGACATCCCCAGGGGCACGGTGGTGGGCTCGGTGATAGCCACGAGTGGTGATACTGGTGAGTTATTCACAATAATACCTAGCATATGTATACCCTGTAGTGCCGTCCAAAACTTGTTCCACCCATGCCCCAAAACCACTGATCTCCGCCAAAGGTTTCCGATGTTTGACGAACACAACAAAGGAACGAGGCTGGAGAGCAAGGAGGCCGGGGGGCCAGAGCGAAACAAAATACTTCAAACGCAAATTTCGGCAGAAATCTGCACCCATCAACAGGGTCCTCGTCGTCAAGTTGAACGGAACTCGGACTCGGACCACGAAACAAGGGCCCATTTTCACTTGCAGTGCCAGTTTCAGGCCCAAGTCCCAAGTCCCAGGCCCCAAGTTCCAAGTCCCAATTTCGGGCCACAAAAAGAGCCAGACAATCGACGATCATCGCTGGCTATGCAAAATGATTTTGCGGTTTAATTTGCTGCTTTCGCTGTGCACTTCCTTTCATGCAGCATGCTTCGGCATCCACTTCTACCTGCCTCATGTGTCAATCCGAGCAGGGCCTCTGCCAGAGCCCCCTTGAGCCGGCCGAGTCGGTTCTATTGTGCCAGCGTCTCATTGTTGGGGGCTTTCAATGGATCTTAATGAACAGCGTCGGCTTCTAATTTCGGCTGTAGGTGGTCGGGGAAGGATCGAATGAGAGTCTAAGAGTATAATGAATAAATATTTAAATACTAAACTATTTCATTTAATTCCCATTCCAGCCCATCGTAGCCCCATGCGCTACTCCATTTACTCTGGCGACCCGGATGGCTACTTTAGCATCGAAGCCAACTCAGGAAACATCAGAATCGCTAAGCCCCTCGACCACGAGGCCAAGTCCCAGGTCCTTCTGAACATCCAGGCCACCGTGGGAGAGCCCCCCGTATACGGACACACTCAGGTCAACGTCGAGGTGGAGGACGTCAACGACAATGCCCCGGAGTTCGAGACCAACATGGTCCGCATATCCGTGCCAGAGAACGCCGAGCTCGGAGCTCCGCTCTACGCGGCCCATGCCCACGACAGGGACTCCGGCAGCAGCGGCCAAGTCACCTACAGCCTGGCCAGGGACTCTGGCAAGCGCCTGTTCTCCATCGACGCCAGGTTGGGCCACCTGGTGCTCTCCCACCACCTGGACTACGAGACCTCGCAGCGACACACACTGACTGTGACCGCCACGGACGGTGGTATTCCGCCGCTTTCCTCCAATCTAACCATTCTGTTGGACGTCCAAGATGTCAACGACAATCCCCCCGTCTTCGAGAGGGCCGAGTACTTTGTGAATGTTTCGGAATCCCGCTCCATTAATACTCAGGTAATAGATCGTTCCTAAGCAGACTCCTTCGCCTGAGAACACAGCTTCCTCAAATACATTAAAGTATTCATTAAAAAAGACGGCTTGCCTACGAATCTTGGCTCTCCTTTCCACTTCGACTAGAAGGCGACTGGAAAGGGTGTTTTATTGAAAAATAAATCCGTGTAATGCTAACTAAATGCGGCACATAAATTTGATTAACAGCCACTAAAAGTCACGCTTTTGTCAGGCGGCCGTCATATCGCGCTGAAAATATCTCCACACCCGGGAGGAGCTTCCAGCGGCTGGCCCCGGCCTGAGGCTCCCAGCTCCCAAGTGCCATCCCGCCGCCGCTCTTGCGCCTGAACTAGTTTTGATCATAAAATCACTTCATATCTTTGGCATCGAAACGAGTTCTCCAGGGGCAGCTCTCGCAGAGGCACAGGCCGTCCTCTCGGGCCCAAATGATTGATGCCTCGTTCCCGCAATTGGCATTCCGTGCTCTAACTTCTCCGCTTCTCCTCTTGCAGATTATTCAGGTTAATGCCAGCGACCTGGACACGGGGAACAATGCCAGGATCACCTACAGAATCGTGGACGCGGGAGCGGACAACGTCACAACGTCCAGCTCGGACGTGGCTCAGCACTTTGGAATATTCCCCAACTCCGGGTGGATCTACTTGCGGGCGCTGTTGGACCGCGAGACCCGGGACCGCTACCAGCTGACTGTCCTGGCCACGGACAACGGCACTCCGGCGGCCCATGCCAAGGCTCGGGTCGTGATCCGGGTCCTCGACGCTAACGACAACGATCCCAAGTTCCAGCGATCGAAGTACGAGTTCCGGATCGAGGAGAACCTCAGGAGGGGAGCCGTCGTGGGAGTGGTGACCGCCACCGACCTGGACTTGGGCGAGAACGCCGCTGTGAGATACAGCCTGCTCACGGCCAACTCCAGCTTCCAGGTGCATCCCGTCACAGGTGAGTCGAGCTTCCTTTTGGCCATAAATTAAGGCGCGCTCTAACGCCGAACAACTCACTCAGCGCGGCTCCGGTGGCGGTGGCAACTGTCAAGCGACCAGCCATGACCCACGGTCATTCATTACTGCTCCTCAAGGCAGCAGCTCGACCAGATCCTACACTGAGCCAAATCCTGGTGCTGGGGTGGCATTCGGAAATAAAAGAGTAGCACTGTATGTCCTCCAGCGCAAGAACCACCTTTTTGCAGTGCATCCCGGCTGTTGCTCTCGCCCATAGATCAGGCGCATGGCAAACCTGTTCCTTCCAAGCGATAAAATGCGATCGCCGAGATACCCGAGATCTGGACTGGGTTCTGGGTTCTGGGCTGGGAGCGCGGAGAGCCGGGCAGGGGAGGCTGACCATTAGTGTTCGGGCAACAACAGTTTTAACGCTGTCAGCTCATCCGTCAATGGAGTATCATTGGCCTGACATCCAGCCACTGTCCGTGTCGAAGTCCGCATCCACATCCATGTGCGTGTCCGCTGGAGGCGAGTGCCCGGCACTGGGCGGGGAGTGGGCAGGGGCTGGGGCATTTTCGCTCGTCTCATTTAAATTAAATATGGAAGCTTCGTGCAGCTAATCCTGGCAAACAGGTTATGCGGCGATCGCATGACACGAATTTCTTTCGGGGGCATTAATCATCGGCGACCCAGTTAGGCGGCCGAACAATGCGACCACCCACTTCCTTCCCCGCCGCCGAATCAGAGCTGAACGGCTAATACAGATCTCAGTACCAGTTTCTAAAATTAAACCGTGGGCCATAACACATCTCTTCCTCTTTTCAGGCGAAATATCCACCCGGGAGCCCCTGGATCGCGAGCTGCGGGAAATGTACGAACTGATCGTGGAGGCCAGGGATCAAGGCACACCCGTGAGGAGTGCGCGAGTGCCCGTGAGCATACGGGTGACCGACGTCAACGATAACTCGCCGGAGATCGCCGACCCGCAGGAGGACGTGGTCAGCGTGCGGGAGGAGCAGCCGCCAGGCACCGAGGTGGTGCGGATACGAGCCATCGACCGGGACAGTGGCCAGAACGCCTCCATCACCTACTCGATCGTCAAGGGCCGCGACTCGGACGGGCACGGCCTGTTCAGCATCGATCCCAAGACCGGCATGATTCGCACGAGAGTGGTGCTGGACCACGAGGAGCGCAGCATCTATCGCCTGGGAGTGGCGGCCACCGATGGCGGAAGTCCGCCGCGGGAGACGGTGCGGATCCTCCGCGTGGAGGTGTTGGACCTGAATGACAATCGGCCAACGTTCACCAGCTCCAGCCTGGTCTTCAGGGTAAGTGCTACGACCTGGCCTCTGGCTAAGACACGCCGTCGCCGTCGGTTTCCTGGAAAACTTTTGTCTATTTGACGCTTCTAGTTTTACACGACAGTTGTCCCAGAGGTCGTGAGCTGCGCGTTTGTCCCCTTTCGACCAAGTGCCAGTGCCTGGGCCAGTGCCAGTGCCGCCTTTGTGTCGCGGATGATTTGTGGACCCGGCTAAAGCCTCACGTGACAATGGCCGAGAACACGACTCCTCCTTAGAGCCCCCCTTCCTCTCTTTCTTTTGTCTCCTATGCAAACTGGTCCGTCCTCTTTTCAGCTATTCTCCTGCCTTTTTGGAGAAGGAAGTCTTGGGCTATTTGGAGCTTAAGCATCATCAATGGCGTTTCCCTTGTCTCCCCATTTAACTTTCGGACAAGTTTTAAAAACTATTCGGCGTAATTGTCACTACCCAGGACGGACCTTCGCCGGCCTATTAAGTGCGATTCGAGACGTCAGTTTGGAGATCAGTTAATCGCTCGTTGGGACGGAGAGCCGAGGTGCGTGGGTTCTGGGCCCTGCTTAGATTTCGGCACGCCTGGCCCTTCCCTTCAGCCCTTTCCACCTGGGAATGTACAAATGGGAACCCTTTAACATTTTTATCACGTTCGATTCGCACATGTTTTGCATACTCCGCCCCGCGGCACTCCGCCCTGCCTGTGGCTGCCAGCAGCTCCTCCTGCCTGGGATGCGCGCTGAAACTCGTCCCCAACCGCTGACGGCTGCGACGCTTTGACATGCATTTAATTGCCTCTCGGAGGGCCGAGGCAGGCAGTCGGAGCACTGCACCGGGTCGGGACCGGGTCGTGTGTCCCTTAAATCCGCTCCGGCCACAATTAAAATTGACACATTTCGTTGCGTTTCGGCCGTTCTCCTGCTTTTCCGCCTTTGAAAGCACCGCCCTTGCGTTGGCGTTAGCGTGGACTTGGCTTGGCTGGAAAAGAGAGGCACTTGGCAGGAAAGTCTGAGTCGGATCTGAGTCTGAGGACGCAGTCGTTGGCTGATTCCAATTATTCAGCGACGGATTGCCGCAAATAAATCCGAAGTAATTAAGCAATTCCTCCGCTCCAGTCCACTCCAGTCCGGTCCATCCCGTATTTAACATCCCACCGCCCCGAGGCCTTATTCCCTTATTCCTCTTCTCTCCAGAGATCCTGCCATAAAAGTGCACAACAAATCATGCTCCATTTTTTCGGTTGGATTCTGTGCATAATTTGAAGAAACCGCAGCCCCCAGTAGTCGAAAGCTAATCTTGTACTCGCAGAAAACCAGTAGTAGCTTCTATATATTATTTTTATTAACTTTTGATAGAGGTCTCAGTACTCCCTGCTATGTTCAGCCACCTCTCTCCCACTTGAAGTTTATTTAGATCCTTAGGCCAGCCTTCTTTTCTCTCAGTGCCCACTACCGATGGGGGCAGCCGACTGCGTAATCTTGGCGGGGCATAAATCTCGTTTCTGTCATTTTTGTGTCTCCATTTTGGCGACCCAAACAATATTTGCAATGTTGTTATTTTATGAAAAAAGATACTTAACTGCAAGCAGACCTTTTATGTTTCATCTTTTTTGTTTTCCGTTTTTTCGGCCGGACCCCGAGAAATGTTTTTTGCGGTTTTGCATATTAAATTCGCGCAGTCTTCTGTTTTCGGAGGTTCTGAGCCTCTCGTCCCAGCTCATATGGTGGCAGCACATTTGCTCCGAGATTCTCGGTGCCGCCAACCAGGTCGGAAGGCATAATTTCTTTTTAATGCTATTGGTATCTTCGGGCCTGGGACTCGCCATTCGGGTCTCTGGCGAGACTGGGCAGACTTCCTTTACAGATTCTGGTTATTCTTTTTTGTTCGGCCTTCTGCAGCTCCTCTTTCCCGTGAGGCGGGGGAATGAAATTTTTAAATGTTTGCTGCCTTCGTAATCTTGAAGTATGAATTATTGCTTTAAGATTGGATTTTCAACACTGTTGTTGAGATTAAGATACGCGTCGAACAACAACCAAGTAGAGCGTCCAGCTCCGCAGTTCTCAGCCGCATTTTCCGTCTCGGCCGCTTCCCCCCTAACCACGAATCCCTAATTCCCAAATAAAATAATCTAATATATGTGTGTTTCCCCAGGTACGAGAGGATGCCGTCGTCGGCCATGTGGTAGGCTCCATCAGTCCCAGCGAGCGTCCTGTGGAATCCATCCAGAACTCGTTGGAGCCATTCTCCGAGGAGCTGCGCATAACCTACACCCTGACGCCCTTGACCAAGGACCTCATAGAAGGTGCCTTTGACATTGACCGCCACTCCGGCAATCTGGTGGTGTCCAAGCTGCTGGATAGGGAAGTTCAGTCCGAGTTCAAGCTGGAAATCAGAGCCCTGGACACCACCGCCAGCAACAACCCGCAGAGCAGCGCCATCACCGTCAAGATAGAAGTGGCCGATGTTAACGACAATGCCCCGAAATGGGCACAGGATCCAATAGATCTTCAGGTAAGTTTTCAAAATCCATTTAAGAGTGAGTAAGATCTATTTGCAGTGAAAGTTGTCAAAAATGCAAGTGCATTTCTTGTAGGGAGCTGCAGCCCAATACTTTGGAAAAATTCAAACAAAATTTTTAGACCTATTTTTAATGCAATTTCATGCAAAGTCGATCCACAAATCGTTTAAGGTATTCCGCATAGGGATCGGATGGGAATTGGAAGAGATATAGGCATATAGATGGGCCCTGTGGGCCATCTGAGCCCTCCCCACACACTTTGCCGTTTAAAAGGGGTCTCCCAGAAAAATTTGACAAAAAATCTAAAAATTGTTGTACCTTAGGATTTTGATGCAGATTCATGTGGAATCGATTCACAAATCCTTTTATGTATTCCGCTTAAGAACCGGATGAGAATTGCCAAAGATATAGAGGTCCCTGTTGCGGCATATGAGTCCTCCCCTACACTCCCCCAATTTTCAAAGAAGTATCAACAGAAAAATTAAGAAAAAATCTAAAGAATTTTTTGGTCTGGGGTTTGATGCAGATTGGTGGAGAATCGATCTACAAATCTTTTAAGGTATTCCGGGATCAAATGAAAGGTGGAGTAGATATGGAAATTCATATTTTTTGGTAAATAATTGTAGTTACAGCTTGACTGTTAGAAGATACATTTGTCTTACCCTGTGTGTGGCTTAGTTTACAATGAAACTTTATATTTTTTTCTTTATTTAAAATCGGTTTACTCAGGCAAAGGAGACCACACCTGTAGGATCCATAATTCACAACTTTACTGCCACGGATGCGGACACGGGAACCAATGGGGAACTGCAGTATCGCCTCCTGCGATACTTCCCGAACGTGAACGAGAGCCAGGAGGCGGCCACGTCCTTGTTCAGCATGGACCCTTTGACAGGATCCCTTAGTCTGCTGGCTCCCCTGGACTTTGAGGCCGTCCCAGAGTACCTGCTGATAGTTCAGGCACTCGACCAGTCTTCGAACGTAACCGAAAGACTTCAGACCTCGGTGACAGTGCGCCTTCGCATTGTGGACGAAAACGACAATGCCCCGCGCTTTGTGTCCCCGAAGGCGACTAATGGGAAAGGGGCTTCGATCTTCATCAATGATGCCACGCGGATCGGCGAAGTGGTGGCCCATATCGTGGCAGTAGACGCGGACACGGGGGACAACGGACGCGTCACTTATGAGATCTCGGGCGGGAATGGAGAAGGACGCTTCAGGATGAATTCACAAACGGGGGTAATCGAGTTGGCCAAGTCCCTGCCCCCCGCGTCGGAAGACGAGGACAAGAGCGGTCGCTTCAATCTACTTATCACGGCGAAGGACCACGGCGTCCCCGAGTCCAAGACCAGTCAGATGAGCCTTCAGATTCTGGTGCAGGGAAACCACAACAATCCGCCACGTTTTCTGCAAGCCGTTTACGAAGCCAAGATCCTGGAGAACGCTCCAAGCGGCAGCTTCGTTCTGCAGGTCACAGCCAAGTCGTTTCATGGAGTGGAAAATGGTAAGTCCAGGAAGAACCATCTGCCCTCTAACCCCATTCACACATTCCACACTCTTTTAGCCAATCTCAGCTACGAAATCCCCGCCGGCGTTGCCGACGACCTTTTCCACGTGGACTGGCAGCGGGGAATCGTCACCACGAGGGGTCAGTTCGACCGGGAGTCCCGGGCCAGCTATGTTTTTCCCATCTATGTGCGGGATGCCAACCTACTGGGCAGCTCCGCAGCCACCAGTACCTCGGCGGTAAGAAAACAGCGATCCTCCGACAGTGTCGACGAGGGACCCGAGGGCCAGCACTTTGATGTGGCCACTGTGCAGGTAACGATCGAAGACGTCAACGACAACGCTCCGGAGTTCCGCCCCGGATCCTGCTATGGACTGTCTGTCCCCGAGAACACCGAACCGGGAGTAATCCACACCGTGGTTGCCATAGACCTGGATGAGGGTCCCAACGCGGATCTGGTTTACAGCATTGCAGGTGAGATTCGAAGTCTTGATGATTATATTATATTTTCCCTAAAAGTTTGTGTTTCCTGAACTGAACCTCAATCTGTGCTACTTTTCTACCCATTCCAGCTGGCAACCTGGGCAACAAGTTCAGCATCGATGCCCGCTCCGGAGAGCTGAGAGTCCAGCCCCTGGACCGCGAGCAGCACTCCAGATACACGTTGCAGGTGCAGGCCGCGGATCGGGGCAAGCCCACCAGCCGCCACGGCCACTGCAACATAACCGTCTTCGTGGAGGACCAGAACGACAATGCCCCTCGATTCGAACTATCCAAGTACACGGCCAGCGTCCAGGAGGACGCTCCGCCCGGCACTCGAGTGGCGCAGATTACCGCCAGTGACGCGGACTTGGGCGTGAACGCCAGACTGGTTTACTCGCTCGCCAACGAATCGCAATGGCAGTTTGCCATCGACAGCTCCAGCGGCTTAATCACCACAGTAGGGTAAGCTGGCATCTCTTATTAAGGGGTATTTGGATCAGTATCTGTATCTGTCTGTGGCTGGGTCTGGGTCATTGCTTGACTTCATCTTATCGGGCGGGACGATCTCGAGCAAGGACGCTGCGGACACCACTGCCATAATTTCTTCAATAACAGGGCCAGGCCAGCTAATGTGGCAGGGAAATCAATGTAGTCGATCCGAGCTATGACAGCGGCCTACGCGGCCAGCGACAGAGCCGCAAATCCGTCTGCTGTCAGCTCCCCGCCTTCCTGTGTCCTTTCCGCTCCTCGGCCTCCCACAGGCCATGCTATAAATAGCCCAAGGCGGATCCCGGAATGGATTTCCTAAACGATCGTCAAATGGAAAGGTGCACAGCGAGAAAATACAATAAACAAAGCTCTTTCAGATCCCCACTCCTCCGGGGCAATTTATGCTTATTGATAATCAATGATGACAACAATGGCTTGTTCCGTCTTCCCGAGTTCCGGCCGGGGAGCGCGCAGAACGACTCCTGGGGGGACGGGGCTAGAAATGACAGTAGCGTCAGTGTTGCCATTTATACAAACGCGATCCGCTGTCATGTACCAATTTTTATCTTTCGCTGATTGTCGGCAAACAATAAAAACAAAATCCCGCCACCGCCGAAAGAACAGAGTCGAGTCGGGAATAAAGATTCAGGGTCTGTGGAGAGGAGCGGAGAAGGGGCCTGTGCCACTCGAGAGGTAATGGGACAAAGAGAAGAATTGTAGAGCAGACAGCCAGACGGACTGGGGGACAATTCGTGACGTTGTTGTTAGTCTTGGAATTGCACTTGGACTTGGACTTGGATTTGGAGTATAGGGAAGTGGGAACTGGAACCCGCTCTCGGGGCCTCGGAAACAGAGTCTGCAGGGAAGCAAAAAAGAAACCGGGAACAGACAAAAATGTGCCTGCCGCTTGCTTGTTCGGGCCAATGTTGCTAGCTTGGCGTTGTTTTTGTGGCCATAGCTGAGTGACTGCCGATGGACAAGCCAGCAGAGCAACCAGCAGCCAGTAGGGTTGTGGCATGCACTTGCAAATAAACTTGGTACTAACCTTAAATAGTTTTGATTTCGAGGAAGGTGTTAAAAATGTTGATCCATTAGATCAGTAATGAAGGAAGGAATTAATTGAAAGTATTGGAAGTATTGAATTGGAAGAGCACCCAAGTTTCATACTTTTCGCTCAGTGCAGGCTGCAGTGCCTAGTCCCCAACTTGTCCGATCCCCTGCTCCTCCTCCTAGGCCCCGGTTGATGATCAACAACGACGACACAACCACGGCCGCAACCACAACATCGGCTGATGACTGACCCTTGAAAGCATTTCTGCTGCCTTGTTTCAGAGGCTTCCGAGGGGCGGAGGGGCAGGCTCTCGGACAAGGCATCTCGGACAGCTTTCCTTTATTCCGCTCTGACTGATTCAATTCATAAAATGGCCCTCTGCCCGGCCTGGCCCGGGATGAGCTTGTAATTTGCTAAATTCGTTTTATTGGCCAACATGCAAGCGCGGAATAGAACGGAAGGGCATGGCTTGTCATGGCGACTGCCTCTCGACGTTGACTGCGGACTGCCGACTGCGAAGGATTGTAATCATTTTGGTTTATGATTTGTGGCAGCTAGCATGCTCCAGGGACGGGGGACCACAATAGCAATAGGAAGGCAGTGCAACTGCTGGGATTACTTTTCTGGCCGGGAACTGGCCCCGAAATCAAACCGGGCGAGGGCTAATGCGAGTGAGCAGCTCCGGCGGGAAGACCGCAAACAAATGACTTAATTATCAGTCAGCCCGCAGTCCCCGAGCACTGGGAAAAAGTCTTGGACTCGAATAATAGACCCTCTTGAATAGAACCTCTCGAATCTTCCGGAAACCTTTATTCCTCCCAGTGCAGGGTGCTTCCATTTCTGTCCGGATCAATTGCAAATCATTTCGTGTGGCTAATTGTCGGTGTGATTACGAGTATGTGTTGTAGTTTTCTGCAGGGGCAGAGAGCAGAAAGGCTCCCTGAGAGCCCCTGAAACCTAATTAGTGTCGCAAGCGGCGCCCATCGCCGCCTGATCGTGTACAGACCATTATTTGAGACGGCTTCTTATGGTTCCCCCTCGTTTTCTTTCATTTCAGCAAACTGGATCGCGAGCTGCAGGCGAGCTACAGCTTCATGGTCGTGGCCACGGACGGAGGACGCTACGAGGTGCGATCGGCGTCGGTCCCTGTGCAGATTCACGTGCTGGACGTGAACGACAACCGGCCAGTCTTCGAGCGGTATCCCTACTTAGGAAAGGTCGCCCCCCTTATACAGCCGGGTCAGACTTTATTGAAAGTCCAGGCCCATGACGAGGACCTGGGAGCCAACGGCGAGGTGACTTATTCGCTCAAGGGAGATGCCTCTGGAATAAGTGGCAAGTTCCGCATTAATCCCAGCACGGGGGCTCTGAGCGCCTCCCAGAGCTTGGCCAGCGAATCGGGCAAGCTGCTGCAGCTGGAGATCATTGCCAGGGACAAGGGCACTCCGCCGATGAGCAGTGTTGGACTCGTGGAGCTCCTTGTGGGGGAGGCCACGCCGGGATCTCCGGTTCTTCACTTCCAGAACGAGACCTACCGGGTGAGAGTGGCGGAGAACTCCGCTTCGGGAACTAAGCTCCTCCAAGTTGTGGCCCTACGGAGCGACGGTCGCCGCCAGAAGGTGCAGTTCTCGTTCGGAGCCGGCAACGAAGACGGCGCCTTCAGTCTTGACGCCTCCTCCGGAGAGGTGAGGGTCAATAAGCCGCACTTGCTCGACTTCGATCGCTTCGCCACGCCTTCCATGTCGGCGCTGAATCGGGGCAGAGCCCTGCACTACGATCCCGAGTTGGAATCGGAGGACAGTCTGGGAAAGGACGAGTCGAACAACACCACACGATCCCAGCGTGCCCTCACCTCCTCGTCCTTCGACCTGAGGAACACCCAGCCCAACGAGATCCATCTGGTGCTGGTGGCTCGCAGCGCCGATGCCCCACTCCTAGCTGCGTACGCCGAGTTGGTGGTCGAGCTGGAGGATGAGAACGACAACAGCCCGCAGTTCTCGCAGAAGAAGTTTGTGGCAACCGTTTCCGAGGGCAACAACAAGGGCACCTTCGTGGCCCAGGTCCAGGCCTTCGACGCCGACGCGGGGGCCAACGCCCGACTGCGCTATCACATCGTGGACGGCAATCATGACAACGCCTTCATCATAGAGCCCGCCTTCAGCGGCATTGTGAAGACCAACATCGTGCTGGACCGGGAGATCCGCGATATCTACAACCTGAAGATCATCGCCACGGACGAGGGAGTGCCCCAGATGACGGGCACGGCCACAATAAGGGTGCAAATCGTAGACGTGAACGACAACCAGCCCACCTTTCCGCCCAACAACCTCGTCAGTGTCAGTGAAGGTGAGTTACTGTACAGTTACCTAAATAGTAGATATTACTATGTGATATAAGTGAGACTAATTCTAGTTTAGTATTAATAACTAAGCTGATACTTTTCCCCCAAATAACACACTCTCCTCTCCGAACTTCTATTTCGTTTAGCAACTGAACTGGGAGCCGTGATAACCTCGATCTCCGCCAATGATGTGGACACCTATCCCGCTCTCACGTATCGCCTGGCAGCTGATTCCGCCGTGGAAGCCGAGAACTTGGACATCTTCGCCCTGGATCGGTACAGCGGCAAGCTCATCTTGAAGCGCCACCTGGACTATGAACTGAATCAGGAGTACCAGCTCGAGGTGATAGCCTCGGATGCTGCCCATGAAGCGCGTACTTCGTTGACGATTCGAGTGGCTGATGAGAACGACAATGCTCCCGTCTTCCTGGCCCATCGGCCGCCGTCCTACTTCGCCATCCTGCCCACGATGTCCGAGATCAGCGACAGTCTGTCCACGGAGGTGGAGCTGCTCACAGTTAACGCCACGGACGCGGACTCGGAAGGCAGCAACTCTCGGATTCGGTACTTGATCGACCCCCCCGTGAAAGGGTTCTCTGTTCATGCCTCAAGTGGGGTGGTGTCCGTCAATATGAGCAGCCTGCAACCCCCAGCCTCGTCCAGTGGCGACTACTTCGTCACCATTCTGGCCAAGGACGAGGGAAAGCCGTCCATGAAGAGCTCCACTCTGCTGCGGGTCCAGCCGGGCGACAGCACCTCGGGCCGCCTGCAATACCAGCAGACGCAGTACAGGGCCCAGATCAGCGAGGCAGCTCCCCTGGGATCGATAGTCCTGCAACTGGGCCAGGAAGTCCACGACCAGGCCTTCGTCATCGCATCGGGCAACGAGGAGGAGGTCTTCGAGCTTCTGCAGTCGAGGGCCATTGTTTTGGTGAAGCCCCTCGACCGAGAGCGCAACGACTTCTACAAGCTGCGACTGGTTGTGAGCCACGCCCACTCCGCCTTCCTGCCTGGGCCGAGCTCGAACTCCACTCCCGGACTCTCGGTCATCATCACGGTCCTGGACGCCAACGACAACATCCCCGTCTTCGACAAAAGCGTCAAGTACGAGGCGGAAATAAGCGAGCTTGCCCCGCTGCGGTACTCCATAGCTCAGCTGCTGGCCACGGACGCCGACCAGGAGAACAATCCCAACTCTGAGGTGGTGTACGACATCACTTCCGGCAATGACGAGCACATGTTCACGATCGATCTGGTGACGGGAGTCCTCTTTGTAAACAACCGCCTGGACTACGACACGGGAGCCACCAGCTACGACCTCATTATCCGGGCATGCGACAGCCACTACCCCAGACCCCTGTGCAGCCTGCAGCCCTTCCGCCTGGAGCTCCACGACGAGAACGACAATGAGCCCAAGTTCCCGCTCTCGGAGTACGTGCACTTTCTCGCCGAGAACGAGCCAGTCGGCAGCTCCGTCTTCCGCGCCCAAGCCAGCGACCTGGACAGAGGTCCTTTCGGGCAGCTGAACTACACCATAGGCCCTGCCCCCAGCGACGAGACCTCGTGGAAGCTCTTCCGCGTGGATCCGGTGACGGGACTGATTACCTCAGACGCCGTTTTCGACTACGAGCAGCGGCAGCGATACGACCTGCAGCTGGAGGCCGCCGATATGGGCGGCAAGAAGGCTAGGGTGGCCGTGAGGATCGAGATCGAGTCCAAGGACGAGTTTGCCCCTCAGTTCACGGAGCGCACCTATCGATTCGTACTGCCGGCGGCAGTGGCCCTCCCGCAGGGCTTCGTGGTGGGCCAGGTCACGGCCACCGACGGAGACAGTGGGCCCGACGGCCGGGTGGTGTACCAGCTCAGTGCCCCCCACTCGAACTTCAAAGTGAACCGCAGCAGCGGAGCCATCCTGATCAAGCGAAAGTTCAAGCTGGACAGCGACAGAGACGGAAACATGTACTTGGACGGCCGGCAAATCAGCCTGGTGGTGTCGGCCTCCTCGGGACGGCACAACTCCCTGAGCAGCATGGCCGTCGTGGAGATCGCCCCGGATCCCCTGGCGCATCCTGGCACGAATCTGGCCAGTGCTGGAGGCGCATCGGGCGGCTCCATGGGCGACTGGGCCATCGGGCTGCTGGTGGCCTTCCTGCTCATCCTCTGCGCCGCCGCCGGCATATTCCTCTTCATCCACATGCGCAGCCGCAAGCCCAGGAACGTGGTCAAGCCCCACCTCAGCACAGAGACCGTGGGCGTCGGCAACTCCAATAGCTACGTGGATCCGAGCGCCTTCGACACGATTCCCATAAGGGGAGGAATGTCTGGAGGAGCCGCGGGCGCCGCTTCCGGCCAGTTTGCTCCGCCCAAGTACGACGAGATTCCTCCATTCGGACCCCACGCTGGAAGCTCCGGTGCAGCCACTACCTCCGAACTATCCGGATCCGAGCAGTCTGGCTCCAGTGGCCGTGGCTCGGCGGAGGACGACGGCGAGGACGAGGAGATCCGGATGATCAACGAGGGTCCTCTGCATCACCGGAACGGCGGAGCTGGAGTGGGCAGCGACGATGGCAGGATATCGGACATATCCGTGCAAAACACGCAGGAGTACCTGGCCCGCCTGGGAATAGTCGACCACGATCCCAGTGGCGTGGGTGGGGGAGCCTCCAGTATGGCTGGTTCCAGCCACCCGATGCACATGTTCCACGACGAGGACACAACCGCGAGGTCGGACATCACCAACCTGATCTACGCCAAGCTGAACGACGTGGCGGGAGCGGTCTCAGAGCGAGGAAGCAGCGTCGACGATGCGGGAACCACAGCGGGATCCATAGGAACGATTGGAACGGCCCACGGACACGGGGTGATAGGGAGCTACGGAGAGGTCCCAGTGCCCGTTCCCGTAGTGGTGGGAGGCAGTCAGGTGGGCGGCTCCCTGAGCTCCATCGTCCACAGCGAGGAGGAGCTGACGGGCAGCTACAACTGGGACTACCTCCTCGACTGGGGACCCCAGTACCAGCCACTGGCCCACGTGTTCTCCGAGATCGCCCGCCTGAAGGACGATACCATCTCGGAGGTTAGCGGCCACAGCGGCAGCGGCGCCTCCTCCTCCGCCAAGAGCAAGCACTCGTCGCACTCCTCCGCGGGAGCGGGGAGCGTGGTGCTGAAGCCCCCTCCCTCGGCGCCTCCCGCCCACATCCCGCCGCCTTTGCTCACCAACGTGGCTCCCCGGGCGATAAACCTGCCGATGCGACTGCCGCCGCACCTTAGCCTGGCCGCAGGACATCTGCCGCGATCGCCGATCGGCCACGAGGCGAGCGGGAGCTTCAGCACCTCGTCGGCGATGTCACCCTCGTTTTCGCCCTCGCTCTCGCCCCTGGCCACAAGATCCCCCTCCATTTCGCCTCTGGGGGCCGGACCGCCCACCCACCTGCCCCACGTCTCGCTGCCGCGCCACGGCCACGCCCCCCAGCCCACGCAGAGGGGCAATGTGGGCACGAGGATGTGAGGAGGACTGGCAGTTGAAGAGGAGCTGTAAATGCAAATAGTATTATCTGCGCACCACCCATCCCACCACCCACAACCAGCACCCACGCACACCCATCACTCACATTTTAGATTCTGTACATATTGCATCGATACTCTAGGTTAGGATTGCAGCGCCCAAGTGCCCCGAAGGAGGGACAAGCGCGCCACAGGCTGCCAGTGCCAGTAATGTTAGTCACATTTTCGAAGTACCCGGTGGCACTTGCGTCCTTGTGGGCCGATGTCCTTGCGACGGGGCGCCATCGAGCTTACGAATACCACACAAAGCCAACAAAGACTCTCTGAAAACTCACTTGCTTGCACACAGAGCCAAAAAGCGAGGAGCAGCAGGAGCTTAACAGCCATACGTTTTAAGCATTTAGATCCTAGACTAGCGACCCCGAACTCGACGCTCGACGCTCTACGCTCGAGTATCCGTATCTGTATCTGTAGGCTAAGCTCGTCGTAAGTATATTATAAGTGTAGCGTAGGACTAACTCTAAACTAGTTTTGCTCGTAGGATCCGCCCAAGTGCACTTAGGCGACCGGCAGTCCCTGTTTAAAGGGGATCAGGCCCGGCTGCGATTCCCCCCCCCCCCCCCCCATCCACGCCCCTGCGAGCGGGGGAACATTGTAAAAAGTTGTTGTTTTAGTATGATTACGGGGAGGTTGAACGTAACGCACCAACGAATGATGAACCGAAGGGGAATCTCTTCTTATGCATATGGTAGTACCAGTTATTATAGCTCGTATCGTAAGACCGTAGAATACGTTCACTTGTGTGTGATGCTACTTGTGTAATTCCGTATCTTCTAGCAAAAACGATGTAAAAATGTCTCCAGAATAAGGATCCTCTAGCCATAAGCCCCTTAGTTTTAAATAGTGAAACGAAAGCAAGAGAATAAATATTTAAAATGTAAAAATAACAATTGTTGTTTTATTAAAAAATCCCTCCCCGCAGGACGGCTTCTGGCAGTCCAAGGAAGACAGAGTCGAGAAACAAGGCACAACAATCGAGATCTGACATCCACTTTGTCTTCATTTCAAAGACGTTGCATGAACTCATTTATTTGTTGCTGATTTCTGGCCCGAACCACACCTCCGCCTCGCATCGCCGCACCACATCTCCCTCCGCCCACTTTCCTGCAGCGCTCTGGCCTGTCGTCATTATCGTGGCTTGCCCCAGTCGCTGTCGCAGGGTTCCGAGCGGAGCGGGTCCAGTGGAGTTATTTCCATTTGCCAGTTTTGGTGGGTCTGCGAACGGGTCCGACTATCACTCGCATCGATTGCCTCGAATCGGCAATGCTGTGAACTTGTTAAAAAAAAGGGATTTAAAGATACTACGGTGTGTCTAATTATTCTTGAATTGTTATATTCCTTCATCGGTTCATATCACTAGGTATTCGCATAGTCGACCCCAAGAAGATTCTTTTCATTTCTGTTTATTTTTTTTGGTCAAAATTCGCTGGAAGAGCAGATCAGTGCTATCCTCCACCAGAAGAAGGGCATCTAAACGCTCGTGGATATTATTAGTAGCAGTCGATTCATATTACAGCGAATACAAATAACGACGAAGCCACCTGGACGCAGAAGTGGATTTGAGGGCCCATGGACGGTGGATGGTGGATGGCGGATAGGTTGCCACTGCAACCTCTGAATGAGAAAAAAATGCAGCCGAGAGGACGATGATGATGATGATGATTATGGGTTGTTGGCGCTGTCTAGGTATTCATTTGGGCCACGCATTTTTTGGGGTGTGTACGCCTGAGACTGCACCATCGATGGAAAGTGAAAAGCTTTAATTTTTGCCAGAGTTCCACAGGGCCATCTATCCACAGGATATTCCAAAAACAAGAGGAGCAACAAGAAGAAGGATTATTTTTAAAGCAACTTAAGTGGCTCGCCTTGGCATTGTTCTAGGGCCGGGCTAGCAACATCGCAGCTTCGACAGCTCCGCCGCAGCATCCCATGCCCGCCCCCTGTCAGTGGTCGAGCTGGTCCAGGTGGCAGGCGATGGGAGAGGTGCTCGCTTGGCCCCTGATTGCTAAATAAGTGATTTGTGGAATGCGTGTTAAGGCTCAATTCAGTCAGTAGATCTCCGGAGTGCGTCCACCTCTCCCCGCTCTCATGCCTTTATAATTTGTCAATACATCAAGCTCACAATAAAGTGATTACCGCTGAAGGCGAAGGTCTAATCCCGCTTTCGAAATTCAAAATGAAATGCAATCATAATTTTATTCCACCGCGAATGGCCGGGCTGCCGGACGAATTAGTGCCGCAGAGACAGGACGGAGCACTGCAGCTCCAGAGGCCATCAACTTGATCCTTTCTTTGGCTGGCACCGCGCCTCTCGTCTCCCAGATCCCGCTGATTTCTTCCAGAGGCGCGCTTTAGCGGCTTAATAACAATTCCATTAGCGGCTAATGTCTTCATTGCAAGTGTCAGTTATGGGGGCCCGAAAGCGCGCTTGATCGAAGGGGGTGTCGCTAAACTGACTGCCCGGACTCTGCCCCAGTCGCCAGACCAATCCGCCAGCTGGTCCGTCATCACTGCCAAGATCCTGAGACTAAGGCCACACTCGAAAAACGAGAGCTCTCTTTGCATACTTCGTGGCTTTTATTTGGGATACTTGCCATTGGTTTCTTCGAGTGCAGAACGACTGCTTCTGCCGCTCATCTCGCATGTCAGTTTAACACTTTTGAATCCTTTGATGTCTCGGCCCGACTGCGTTTTATTGTCCAAAGTTATGGCCACGGCCATGGCTGCACTAATAAGCTTGTTCCCAGCCACATTCCCCCGCCATGGAGATAAGTCCCATCATTCATAACGAAAGTACATATGTGTGTGTGATTGCCCCGGCAGAACATCATCGGCATTAGCATTCGCATAAGGCCAACAAATGCGAAAATAATTGCCACCACGAGGCGAGTCCTGGGGAGGGAGGAGGGTGCATTCCAATTGCTGGCCATCGCTAATTGGCCGCCTGATTGGGACAACTTGCGAAAAATCGGGGAACTCGCAGACCCCGCCGGAGAACAATCACAATAAACAGACTTTTATGAACGCGAAGTAATGCCCCCTACGGCTACTCCCTTCAAAAAGGCCAGTGGCTCGCCGAAGCATCTATTTCCGTTTCCGTTAGAAGTAGGAGGATCCACGATATAGGACTGGCGGACTCTGCGAGGAACGCAAATGAAGGACATCAAAGGTGGGAGCGCCGCCAGCTGAAACTTGATACTTTTGAAGACTGGCGCCGGTGCAAGAAGACGCAGAAAAGCCGACTTCCAGACTAAGAGAATCTACCACTTTGGGGATATTTGGCAAAGCCACATCAGGAATAAACTAAAGCACTGCGTCTTTGTCAAAATGTAAGCAGAAAACTTGTATTTTTCGCAGATCCCTGGCCCGGAATCCATTAGAGACTGACAAGAAACGCCGCATAATGAAACAAGCGTTGTCCCGGGCCACGACCGGCAATGGA
This sequence comes from Drosophila monieri, assembly GCA_035047585.1. Lineage (NCBI taxonomy): Eukaryota > Metazoa > Arthropoda > Insecta > Diptera > Drosophilidae > Drosophila > Drosophila monieri. The sequence goes on along the minus strand of JAWNPJ010000079.1, from coordinate 1,723,512 downwards.
ATCATCCAGCCAGCCAATACACACATCCATCTATTGACTTGGACTCAATACAATCCCAATACTGCAACAAAGGTAGCCATTAAAATATAATAATAGTTGTTCTTTTTCAGCTGCTTTCAAAGGCTGCACTGAAAGAAACAAGTAGGGAGTTGGCGAATACTAAGGTGGCTCTGAAGGCCTCTAGGATTAAGAAGATAGAAGATTCTTTTCGCTGTGCCACGACGAGCCATCCGTTAGTGCGGCCAACAATTTGGACACACTCTGAAGAAGCGATGATAGAATCTCATAATGCAGCTGGGGGAAGCGGCAGGGCGGAGGAGGACTCGGAGGAGGTGGCATGCTGCAGGCGAACGTCAAAGCCAAACAAGAACAATCTATCCAAATGTCCATCTATTGAGCAGATAAAGCTGCATCCATCTCATCCGTATCCGCATCTGCCGAGCGGATCCCCTCCTCCGCCATGATCACGACGCCCCTCGCCCATCCTCTTGACTATTTTCGCTTCCAGAATGCTCCCCGTTCCTCCCTGGGGATTTGTGTGAGCTTACACTTTGCGCCAACTACAAACGGCGGCTGATGAAGATTAGGCCGTCTCCTGTCTGCCGGCCTCCCAGGCCAGCGCACCACTCCATTCGGCTGCGGCACCCCCTCGGACCCTGTCCACGCCGTGACATTGATGTGCCACCAACAGCAGCAGCCGCAACATCGCAACAACGAAGCCATTTTGGCTGCCATTGTTTTGTCGCTACCATTTGGAGCTGGCCTCGAGTCTAGGAATCCACGGCCTCCGATTCGGATTCGGATTTGGATTTGAATTGTTGCCAGTGTCCTTTTAGCATCAGGAGAGATTTGCATTTTATCGCATTTGGCTCGCCGCGGCTGGCAGCGGTTGTCGTCTTCCTCGCTTGTCGACTATCTTTGATTTTCGGTGGCAGTCGCGACAGTTCCTCAATGGTCGGACTGTGGTGATGGGCGGGGGGAGCGGCGATGCCAAAGTTCAGTGCCCCACTCTTTCGGCGAGGCACTGTCAGTGGATTGAAATATTCGTGCATTCATCAACGTCACTCTCCAGTCCCGAAATTGAGGATCTCGAAGATCTCATCCACCAGGAAAGGTGATAGTACCATCAGAAATAAAACACTACTCCCTATACTAGATGTTTCCGAAAAGCACAAGTTTTAACCAAGAAATAGCTTAGTGCTAAAGTGGCAACATCAAGAGGCCAAGCGAATGTCTCTGTTGTGGCAGCAACAGCCTGCCACCGACAAGCTCCGGCTGCTGCAGAGAACAAGTAGCCCAAAGAGCGCTACCCGCTGTGCCACAAAGGTAAGCAGAATCAATTTATAAATCAGCGCTCCGGCGGCTTAAAGGTCAGTGATAACAACGACGGCGAGTCCGGGGGATTGGCCGCAGCGACTGGCCGGCCGCTTCTTGTCCCGCGATGAGCAATTTATTGTGTCAAACTCAATTATACTCGTGTGATATTTCTGTGGCCCACCAAACGAACACCAGCCGGAGCTGGCGGAGCCCCAGTCCCAGGTACACACTCAGACAGATGCACCAGCGCTGAATACAGATTTTTGGGAAGGAGCAACCCAAATTCCCGAAATGCTGAAAGTCCGCTCCGAAGCAGAGGCAGAAACAAAAACTGAAACGGGGACTCCAAATGAACGAGGAAAAGTCCAAGATAAATGAGCAGAATTGGTTTGGCGAAAGGCCCAATTCAACTGCCAAATTCTCCGGATTTGCACAGGCACACATGCACTGGGTATTCTATATACATGGGTCTCTATATACAGACACATATGTATATGTTGTTGGGCAAATCCGGAGAAGCAGTCAAAATATCACTAAGGGAGAAGGGCGAGTAAAGGCAAAGTCTGGATGCCCTTTCGAAGGAGGCTACAAAAAAATATCATAATTTAAAAGACTAACTCTTCGAAACAAAAAGTATATATGAAGTGCAGAGATACTTCCAGTACAAGTCCTATAAACCTTAGAAATTGCAGTACTCCCATGTACCTCCAGCACCCACAAGACACTCCTTCCTGAGACAGGCAACCCAGTTGTGGCTACCATTGCCGCTTTTTGCCCTGGTCCGGCAAGAATTTCACGTTGACACTTTTAAGTGGACATCAAGCAGTTTGCGCATACCTCCCCCCTCCAGAGAACAGCTGCACAGTCGGGGCTCCTTCCGAAACCCACAGTGGAAACTGTCGCCGCGACCAGTGGGGCTCGGGCAGGGGGGCGCGCGAGTTATGCGATCCTGGGACCTTAACGATTCGCCTTTTTGGCGGCCCAGTCTCTCTCTCGGGCTGGCTTTTTTCGGCAACTCTCCCTTGCGAGGTCAGAAATTCAGTTAATTTAGCGAGAAATTCACAAAAGTTGTCAGCGAGCTGCGGTGCGCACCCGGGGAGCAGAGGTCGCCCCGGCCAATAGAAAGTAAATATGCGAAACAGTTGCATCAATGGCACAATTAGGCGCTCTGGGACGGGATCGCGGAGTGGGGGCGGTCGGGGTTGCCCGTCGAAGACAAACCCATCAAAGTGGATAAGCCGCCCCGGGTCGTAAATCTTCGGCAAATAAACACAGTCCATCCCATCCAAGGAATTTTTATTGCTTATTATTGCGAGGCTTTCAGTGCGTTGCATTTCACAAAGCCAACAATACCACAAATGCACAAAAGTATCGAATTTCATTTCCTGTGTCCCTAAAGAAAGCTTGCCACACGGCGAGAAATATTTTGGTCCATAGGGGTTTTGTGGTAAAAGTATTATAAGTATACCTCTTGAGAACTGTGTAATAAGCTCTACATCTTTCAGAAAAACTATTATATCTTTAAGCTAAATCTTAACTATAAGTACCTACCAGGGCCTCCTACCTCCGCCCATCAAATGCCTCCTGAAATCAAATCCTTGCCGCACAATCAACGCACACAAATCGTAACGATTTCTCATTTTAATCAATTAAAAAGTCAACGTCCGAGAGCCTGGGCCTGCGATCTCCGATTCAGATTCAGATTCAGATCCCGATCCGATGCTAACTGTAAACCGCTGACACTTGCCGAAAATATGTCGGGAGTCGCAGACTCCGGGTCGGACTCGAGTGGCAGTCGGACCCTCGCAGTTTGTTTGATTAATGAGGTGAAATGTTGTGAAATATTGCCGGAGCTGGGCGCTCGGCTCTCGGTCCTTGGCGGGGCAGCGACAAATCAAATGGAAATCAATACCCACTCGAAACTTGACGCCTCGCCGCCCCTCGACCGCCGAATAATCGATGCCGTGTCGACGCCCCCAATCCGCCCGATCGGTGTCCCTTTTTTGGAGAGACCACTGTTTGCAGTTGTCAAAAATACCTGGCACGAAGCAAAAAAATTGCGAAACTCCCCGAAAATACAGAGGCTGGAGCTGGCGAGAAGAACAAACCGTCCAGCAAGTGTGAAACATGTAAGTGTCAGAGCCAGAGTGGCTCGTTGCGAGTCATTCGAACCAAAAGCGGCAGATCGGAGATCGTGCAGGTGTTCTCCACCTCGTGGCACTAATGGCTGCCCGAATCCTATGGCCCAGTGCCTCTGCTTGGTCCGATGGCTTTTAAAAGCGCGAAAAACGCAATTCAAGCTGAAAAATAGCAATAATCGGAACATGGCCAAGTAAAAATACCATCTATCCCTGAGGTTGCTCGCCAACCGAATGATTACAGTGATTGAAAGATTCAATAGATCGGCGAGTCTAGGTCTCTGGCTCCTCCGTAATCAGCTCTTGTCCAATGAATCGCTTTCGCTATTTAAAGCCAATGGGAATTTAAAAAGCGCCAATCGTCTAAATTACACAGTTGAAGCTTCGCACCTTTACGCAATCTCCAGAAAAGAGTTCTCCTTCAAATAATAAAGAAAAGTAGATGGGCGACGACCCAGTTTAGCAAGGAACTGCTGGGGAACGAGATGTCGTGGCATGGGCTCCGGTCTGGGTCACATAATTTTGCGACCGCATTAAATTCTAATAACTCGCTATTATGACATGATAGTCACGTATTAGGCAAAACTGCAACCGAGACTGCAGAGCCGAGCAGGGGGGCAGCAGGCAGCCACGAAAAGCTGCATTGAGAATTATGAGGCGATCGACAACCGGTTGGCAGACCGGCACTGGGCCAGAAAACCAAAAACCAGAAGAAAACGAGCGGGGCAATCTGGGGTGCATGCAGAATTAATTCGCAAATGTCAAAATATTTGGGACAGCCAAAGCAAATGAACATTCGCCTAGAATATTGAGTGGATAACGCAGGCAGAATAGACTTGCTACTCCAAAGTACTATCAAGAGGACCACAGTCCTTAAGCCTTAGTAACAGCTTGGTCCCAGTTCCTAGCCCAGTTCCCGCAATTCACTTTTCGTTTCAGGTTTGGGCCTTTCCGAGTGTTGACACTGTTCTATTGAATCGAAGCGGGAATCGGATTCGGAGCTGATAGGCTCCGGCTCGGGGCTGATCGATTTTTGAACGACGGCGGGCCGTTTAATTTGACTTATGTTTCATATTTACCCTCTGGCGGAATAGTTTAGTGCCCGGCCTGTTGATTTATTTCGGCCGTATTTGGTCAGGCCGAGGTCCACTCATGTCGAGGGTGTTGCGTTGTTGCAGTTGCTGTAGTTGCATGTTGTATGTTGCTGGTTTCGGCTGCCGTGGCAGCCCAAAAACTTGAACTTCGACTTTCGAAAGCCACCGTCAGCGAAGGCTGACTAATGAGAAAATTATGCAAAGATATAGAACGCTGGGCTGCGTTCAGAAACTGGGATTGGGGAGCGAGCAGTCTTCCAGCTTCACCCCCAACCCCACGGAGCTAATTGCCAGTATGAAACGACATTGAACGCTAAGCCCGAGTGGCAGCCACATCAACATGAACACACATCTTATCGGGCCAACCAATTAAGACGCAAAACTGAAATCGACGGCTGCGGAATTGTCAGCAAATCGAAATGGAAATCAAAGTCAGTCGAGTCGGCGACAGGCTGCCGTTTTAATTTGATTTGATGTGAGGCCCCGAGAAGCCGAGAAACAAATCTCCGCACAGAGAACCCCAACCACCGCTTAGAATATAAGCCATATCCAATCGAGTGCATGCTGGTTGTACGATTTTCGATTTCGTTTGCGATTAGGCCGAAACATAAACCTGCAGCATTCGACTGCAGCCGCGATATTCGGCTGCCTGTAATGAGCTAGCGACATGTTCACTCGCTCGATTGCTAAATTGCTGGCTGGCTTTTGGTCCAGAAAGCGAGACTTCCAATTGGCAACTGGCAGCTCGCCACTAGCAGCTCGGAACCTGCCACTGCGGGCCACCTGCAGCGATGTCAGAGCGGCCATTGTTTGGGCCAGGCCCACTATGCGCCTCAGGTGCGTAGTCCCCGAAATCGGTTGTCAACAAGCTGTGGGTGTGACTTGAGATACATTGCTCTAAAAAAATACATAAAAATGTGTCTTTTCTTTGAGACTATGGCGAAAACAAATAATCCCCTTTGGGAGACGCTACTGAGTTGGAGATGTCTATTGGGAGACGTTGGACAAAAGTCAAGTTAAACCAAAAAGTGTTTGAGGCGTGATGGTCGAAATAGAGGTGGGGAGCGACTAATTGAATGCACTCTTTAAAGAAATCATCATGAAGAGGATATGCCCAGATGGGGATAGATTCTTAAGGGGCCCACGCAGACGATCCCGCAGAGATACTCGCCCCACTTTGCCTGTGCTTTGAGCCGCGGACTGTGATTGTGGCTTGCAGATATTTTCACGTTCAAAGGTTATGACGTCGTCGTGTCAACATTTTATTATTTATTGTTGCGGCCGAGAGCTAGGCGAAGAGAGTGCCCCAAAACAAAGCCGCCTAATGCGCCCACTCCTCCACGGATCCGATCCAGCGTCTGTTGGATGTCGGTGGCTTTTGAGCTCTCAGTTTGTGAGCCAGAGTCTTCAGTTGCCTTTCTGTCCTGTCAGTTATTAATGGAGCGCCATTGTCTGCTCCCCTGTCCTCGCGGCTTTGATATTGCCATTAAAATTAGCATTCAATACAATTTGCTTCGTTGTTCCAATCAACGCCCTCCGCCTCGACTCGACAGGCGTCACAGAACTCTTCCCTTAAGAATTAATAATGTCCATACACTCCCAAAGAAAGCGCACATTTCGATCCTAATATTTTGATTCACTTTCCGAGTCCATGGGGATTTCTTTCAGTGGCAGTCTAGAGCTCTTGTCTCCGCTGAAGATGTAGGTGGCGCTGCCGACATCGACATCACTTACGGTACACAGATCTCGACATTAGATAGTCGTCCTGCTCCTCGTCCGTCCGCCCGTCCGGTCCTCAGGCATGTCCGCACAATTCTAGCATTTTCCGTGCTCCAGCTCCTCCCTTTTGGGGCTCCCCCCACTGCTTGTTGATGGAGAGATGCGGATCAGGAGACCGGAGACAGAGGACGAGGACCCAGACCTGGAGACAGATCTGCGACTGCGACTGCTGGCTTGTCGACATCGCTGATTTCTATGTTTCATCTGCCGCAGTTGCAACAATGCGCCGAGCAATAACAGCCACGTCGGACAAGAGCGGAGCGTTTCTTTTAATTGCCAAGCCGCCAACTGACATTAACATTAGAGGAGGTCTCGAGTCTGCGAAGAGAGGCCCAGATGTCTCTGCCTTTCTTCCAGTCTTGCGTCGTCTTGCGTGGGCGGGAAATATGACGCGGCTGAGGTGGATGGGTTTTGGGCTGGGCCCGGATGGTCGGGTGGATTAAGAATGGGAATGGGTCATAGGAATACTCTTCTAGTTGTGTGAAATTTTATTTAGAGTGGCTTAGAGTTGGACTTGGAAATCCCAAAGACAATGATTGCAGACACTGATGTGGTGATCATCTCAGATACAATCGATCAAATAAAAATCTCTACAAGAAGCCACTAACCAGCTCGTCGTACGGTATTGGAGCACTCCCTATGCTCCGCTCTCCCCAAGCTGCTCCCAAATGCTGCTCAGATGCAGCTGTGGCAGCAACAACAACATTAGAATTGCTAAAAACCACTCAAAATCACCAGCAGACAACACACAACAGCGGCCCCAACAAGCAAAAATGTTAAAATGATCACGTTTTTCTGCAGCCAAGCAGCCAAGCAGGGTCTGGAAATCCTTGCCAGAAATTCGCCGAGGAAAGCCAGAAAAAATCTCAGCTGCCGTTGACATTCCAGATTCCAGGGCTCCCCCTGGTCCCTGCCCCCCCTCTGTAGCTCTGCGCATGCTAATTTCTTCTACGGTTTCTCCGGAACCTACTACCCCACAGCCCCCTACAACCTCCACGATTTCCGACCTCCCCCTCTCGATTCTCACAGACCGGGGCCCTCGACGACTAACTGTAAACCGCAGCGCTAGGCAAGTGAGCGATGGAGCATGAAGGAAGGCCCCAGCAGAAGGGGGCTATGTATGGGCTACTGGGATACCCTGAAGAAGTCGTATAGTGGAGGGTACTATCCATGGATCAAGGAGGAAATAATAACTAGACTGAGTTATATCTAGGATTATTTTTTGGGAAACCTTCAAAACCTCCATTCCATATAGACTCTCTTTCTTCTTGCCCCTATGGAGTGTCTCCAGATCCAAGCCCCTGATCTGGCTGAGAGGGGGTACAGGGATCTCGCAGGGTCCCAAAATGCAAATGAACGTCGATAATTCAAACGATAAGTTTGTCTTTTGTCTAGTTTGCAGCTACCGTTCGCTGTTTTCTTGGGGTTTTCGATGTTTTCTTGCTCTGTGAGTTGTTGTTATTGTTTCTGCATCCACCGCCTAGAAACAACAACAACCAAGCGGCCCAGGGGAAGGGCGGATGGAGGGGAGGCCAGCGGACCCAGGACCACGATCACGATTTTCAAGTTTCGACATTTGATTGAGTTTTTTGAACTAACGAACTTTTTTTTGTGCTGCTTTTTGCCCATTCTTGTGCGGAGGTTTTCGATCTCGGTCTGTGTCTGCGAGGGCGTCTGGTATCCCATATCCGTATCTTGCATATTGATCCTAAAGAGCGTTAATTTGACACACAAGCAACCCAGATTGGGGATCTAAATCGACGCAAAATTAATGTTTATATGACTGGGCGACGGGCGGGAATACTCTTTCCCTATAGACTCTAAGGCTCTAAAGGGGCAGTGTCCTACCAAAAAAAACACACGGATTGGACGGAAACGAAACACAAATGTTAACTCGGCATGTTGATAAAAATATGACAAGTTGGCTGTCATTAGTCACACAATTAACATATACAAATACCATGCGCTGGAGGACCATGAGCTCCGTCTTAACTCGTCGGTCACGTCGAGGAGTACGATCGAGGCGCAGGAGACACGCTGACTTCAGCAAATTGTCAATTACTCATGCGATGAGCGAAAGGAGCAAAGGAAGCTGCTGGCCGAAGGGAGGGCGACCAGTCCAGTTGGCAAACCTGAATCCCAAGCTATATCTTCCGATGCCGATGCCAATGCTGAGGCTGATGCTGATGCTGCCCTGGCCGGACCGCCTGTCGTCAACGTCGACGACTACCTTTTAAAGCATCATTAGCAGCGATAATTAGCGCCGTGCAAACGACAGCCCAGAGATTGCCTCCATTGCCTCCAGAAAGAGGCACACAGGAAGAAATAAGAAACCCCATACCGTAACCCTCAACAGAAGAGTAAATAATGAAAGATATTATATAGAAATAAAAGCATATTATAAAGAAGACTATCTGACCTTTGAATTCTGGTCTGTTTGTAAAGCTTTTCAAGCAAAGACATAATATAAAGTCTATTATTTGAGGACTTTTATGAACTCCTTTTTATTAAGGATATAAATAGTATTTTCTCTTGTGTAGAGAACCATCTTGGCCAGACAAAAATTTCGGTTGGCTAATAAATTCAAAAATGTAAATCGTTTTTCTTCCCGCGGTTTTCATTTGGTGCCGCTTTGGCAAATTCGAAACTCGTGAGAGATTTTCTCAGTCCCCCAGCAGCAGCAGCAACAGGTTGCTCAAAATTTGGTGGCTCCTAGGGGTTGGGGCAGTGGACCTCGCTTCTATTTCCATTCAGCATTTAGCCAAATGCGTAACTTTTGTGAATGGTCGGTCAGCGGCCGAATCATTGGCCGAGTGCGAGGAGCCAAAAGTTGCTGATGTGGCAGTTGAAGTTGCAATATGTTAATGCTGCTGCTGCTGGTGCTGCTGCTGTGCTGAGTGACATGTTAATTAGTCGCTTACATGACAGCAGTTTGTTGCCCAGACTCGGCTTACTGACAAAATGCTAATTTCCACATTGGGCAACTACTATACTTAGACGCGGAGCGGGGCGCGAAACTACCACAAACCGTTGGGCAACTCACAATTGGGCAATTAGTCAGCGTCTGATTTATTTTCGGATCCCCAAATTGCGACTGAAACGGCATATATATACACATAGACTGAGCTCCTCCGTCATATACGGGCCGCAATTTTCAAAGAGTCTCCCTAGAATTTCCACAAAAAATCTAAAAACATTTTTGCATCGGGGTTTTAATGCAGATTGATGGGGAAATGATCCACAAATCGTTTAAGGTATTCCCTGTAAATATCTAATGAGAATTGACAAAAATATAGACATTTCTTTTGGCCATATGAGTCCTCCCCATACACTCCCCCATTATCAAGGAAGTCTCCCCAGAAATTTTGATAAAAAATCTGAAAATATTTTGATTCAGATTAATGGAGAATTGAATCACAAATCTTTTGAGGTATTCAGATTAAGGATCGGATGAAAATTGGCAAAGATATAAGCATGGCTGTGGGCCATATTGTGCCTCCCATGCTTTCTTCATGATTTCGAAGGAGCTCCTCCTCAAAATTTGACAAAAAATTAAAAAAATTGTATGTTCCTAGATTTGGGTGCAGATTAATGGGGAATCGATCTACAAATCGTTTAAGGTATTCCGTTCCACGATCGGATAAAATCTCTGAGATATAGACATTCCAGTGGGCCATATGGGTCCTCCCATACAATCCCCCATTTTGAAAGGAGTCTCCCCATAATTTTGACAAAAAATCTTAAAATATTTTTCCATTAGGCTTTTGATAAAGATTGATGAAGGATCGATCTACAAGTCGTTTAAGGTATTCCGTTCAAGGATCGAAAAATAATTGACAATGATATAGACATTCTAGTGGGCCAAATGAGTCCTCACCCTATATTCCAGAATTGTCAAGGATTCTCATACGACAAATTTACAAAAATATAGTTGCTTCAGGATTATCTTGTAGATTGATGGAATGTGGATCTAGAAATAATATTCCATTCAAGGATAGCCAATACAATATTAAAAATGACTGTGATACTACAGGCATGAAAATTCTCGATAGAATCTTCAAAGCCAACTATCTCAAAGTAACTTGGTGCAAAGACACCCTTTCTTATTGGTTCTTGTGGGCTGTGTGTGTTTGGTGAATGATTGTTGGTAACATATTATTCCGTTACTTCTGGTCACGAGGAGGCGGCACCTCCCGCACTGCCTATCGCCATCCCCCAATGGACTACTCACTTGGCCCGGCTAACAAGCCGGCCGCGTGCAAATGATGCTATTCAAGTGGCATTTAAATTTAAGTTTCTGTTGGATCGCGCCTTTTCCTTTTTTTGCTCTGCTTCCTCTGGATCGGCCATCGCTTGTGCCACAAAATGAAGAAGCTATTTCCCGGAGCCCCCAGCTAGAGGAGAGCAGCAGCGCGGCGATCGGCGACATCGACAGAAGGACACGACTTTCCTTGGGCCAACGACTATGCATATGTATGAGGCCGTAATTTACACTTGTGTTGGTGAGTGGCTCTGTATCTGTGTCTTGGCATCTAAGATGCCGCCTCCCGATGCACGCTGTTCGTTGCGATCGTCACCACTGCTGGCTAAGCCAACCCGGCTGACTCCAAGCCGAGGCTGTGCCAGCAACACCAACACAACAGTTGACCAAAAACTAGTGAAATGTTTTTGTTTTCCAAAACACTGAACGAAATAGTATATTTTCAACTATATGCTTGCATTATATAGTTAAATAATTATTATAAACACTCTCCAAAGTACTACTCTTCCAGTGCAGCGCCTTGCAACATGGCTGGCAAACAAATGCAACAGCTCCAATCCAAATGTAATTGGCAAATCCTCCGAATGTGTTACGGTCACAAATGCTTAACTTTTACTAATAGTTTACAGTTGTTGCTGCTTTTAGTTATTTTTTGTTCTTGTTTTTGTTGTTGTTGTTGCCACTCTAGCAGTGCACTCCACGCACCATTGTTGTTGCAGCGCAAGCAGTTGCAGTTGCTGTTGCTGTTTTGCGATTTTATAGATAAACATTCTATTTGGCAATTAATTGGCATTTTGTTTCTCTTCCAGTCGGATTTGTATAAACAGTTTTTGCAGCTCACGATATTGAAATGTGGCTGCTTTTTCAGGTTTTGTTGCAGGCGCTTGCTGGATGGCCTGCCGGGCTGCTGGATGTTGTGGGTTGAGGGTTGCTGGTTTCGTGATTGTCAACAATGATTTGGCCAACACTTGGCCCGGCCAGAGCACCAGCCTAATGGCTAATGGTGGAGCGGAGGCGAAGGGCATTGCTTCCTTCTCGAATCAGAGGCTGTTCATTTGCTCCTCTCTCGCCTCGAATTTATGGCATTGGCAGGGCAATTGACATTAACCCTAACAGCGACAGATGCAGCAGCAGTCGGCTACTAGCAACTGGCCTGGCAATGGCAGTGGCAGTGGAACTGGGAATAGGAATGAGAATGGGACGCTCGCTGCACTTGGCACACAGATGAATTTATGTATGCAAAGCAGGCGGAGAACGGGCGAGGGGCAGGGCATGGGGCGCAGACTCAAAGGGGTCCAAACCGAAACCGAAAGCATGCGAGTTAGCCTGCTAACTGACTGACAGGACAAAGGAGTTATTTCTCACAAAAGAACAAAAACGAAAGGAAGCAATCTGTAGTGGGCCGGCAAAGGAGTGGCAGCAGGAAAGGGAACAAGTTGCAGGAACCTATAAAGATAGCCGCTGCAGTGGACAGTGGTTGGAAGTGAGTACTTTTCAGATACTATTCCAAGTAGATACTCACTGCTGTACTCTAGTACTACTTCTTTATTTTAAAATACTTCCCCGAAAAAACTGACCACTGTGCCTGGGCGGCGGCTTGTTTCCTGCCTCAAAAGACGAGCAGTGCGCCGGGACGGGACAACAGTAGCCGGAGCGGATCAGAAACAGAAGCCGGAGCAGGGCCAATCCAAGCAAGTCATCCTTCCTGTCGATCCACCGGGGAAGCCTCAACCTCCAGCGGAAAAGTAAAAGTAAAATAAGTGCGCCGGCTCCAGGCTGGAGGCTGGAGGAAGAGGGACCTAGAATGGGACCGAATATGCAAAGAGGACAAACATATTTTATCTTTGGACGGGCGGCGGACGAGTCTTCAGAAGCCCAACATTGTCGAAGAGTCCCGTCAACTGGAGCCGAACAAAGCGCGGAGAGTCCCAGGCGACGCGATAAGAAGCAGGGGGCAGCCTCCGAAGAGCAGTCTGTCATCAGATGAATCTCAGTCAGGGCAGCAGGGAAGGATCCTCCGTTCGGGATTCCTGACAATTGTGAAATGCAAACGACGACAAGGACTGGCCGAAAGCTCGGCTAAGCTCCTCTAGATTAATTTATAGCCATTGTGAGCCCGGCCTTTGTTTCTCGGCCTTGATTGTGGCAGTAGCAGCTCTGGCATTTGAATCTGACCGAGCCCAGGGAGAGGTGCAAGTACGGCATTTCGGGGAAATAGTATCAGAAAGGGACTAACTGACTCTAAGCTTGTTCATATTAATTCCATTTACTTGGCCATTTTCCGCAAATATCGGTCAGCAACTATTGAATTCGTGGGGGCAGTATAAGTTCAATGTTAACAACAAATTACGCGGCCGGGAAACGCCCCCGTCCCACCTCCCCAGATCAAAATTAATTGGTAAATTGAGAAATTGAAGCACAATCAGATAAGCCGAGCGTGTGACTGCATCTCAGTCGCTGCTGTTGCTGTTCCAGTCGCAGCCAGCCAGCCAGTTGCAACTGCAACCCAAAAATTGATTAAATATGAAACACGCAACCCCCTCGCCAATCGCCCCACTAATCCCCGCCAGATTGCAGTCGCAATTGGGCAATGAGTAACAAAAATTGAAGTCACAAAAAAATTCATTAGGCCGCGCTTTTTGGCAGCCGAATCCGATTTCTTATCTTCCACAGAGGATCTCCAAATCCGGAGGCCGGGACTGAACTCGATTCTCTTCCCCCAAGGTTAGGCATCAATTATAAGTAGTAGCTCCCAAAAATCTCAGCTCTATCTGAGCTATATCCGACTAGAAAACTAGCTTTAGGTTGCTCCATCTCATTTCTGTTCTCTGTAAGAAGTATCCGGGGCCTAGCATTCCGTTGCATTCAGCAGTTTGTCACCAAGTGTTGCACCAGGCCACTGCACTAGGCCGCTGCCGGGGTTCATTTGCATAAAACAAATTTGGTATTAAATGCTAAGCGCGGCGATAAGATCGGCAGCCGCAGTTCCACAGTTGTTTCATCGCCTCTGAGAAAATTTGGCGTTGGTGCGGAACGGGGGGCCGAGAACTGGGGGAAGGTTGGGTTGTGGTTAAGCCTGCGGAGAACTGGACAAGTTACAAATGCTGCCGTTAGCCAAGCAAGCGTCCAGCTAACGGCGCTTTATGAGCCACAGTTTTCATTCATCAGCCAGGGATAGAGGTGCGAGATGGAAGGCACTACCAGGAGGTCTATTGTGGGACGACTTGTTGGCATGACCTTCTCATCAAATCAAGGCTATTTGTTTTAACAATTTTTGGCCAAATTAATTAGGGCTATAGGTCGTGATCAGTTTCTGTTCTAAAGCCTCACTCTATTACTGACTCAAATTGAGATTCATATTTTTCCCTCAGAGCTGGCCACGTGAGGCACGAGTGGCATGAGCTGCGTGGCTCCACTGATTCCGGGACATTTGCATAACCACGATCCCAAACACGCAGCCATCCCTTGCAGCAGAAACCAATACTCCAGTCTGCAGGCCATTCTTCGAAGCTCTGCGGGAAGCTGCTTCTACAACAACTGCAGCTGGTCATCAGCTGAGTGGGCTTCCAAACATGCAACACCTCGCAGTGGCACCGAGTCCCTGGCTCTCCATCTCGTCCGATTCCATCTTCCCGAACACAGCCAACGCACAGGAATTTAACCCGACCCAGAGGGGCAGGAGAAAAGTCATTAGGAACGGAGATGGTCAAGTGTCTGGAGTCGGTGATACCCGATTCCGGACCTGAGGCTCTCCTCCTCTGGGTCTACATATCCGACACTGCAGATATCCTTAATAGTCAGGGGGCAGAATCATGTTTTCCTTGGCAGAATTATCAGGAATAGAGTATATCCATGCGTTTAACTCGAGGCTCTTAGCCTCGGGATAAGAATACTGACCTCGCCGCTGGTCGAAAGCCCCCCAGTTCGGTGTGGGGTCCTCCACCGCCCACTCCCCCTATTCCTCCTCCCGGCAGTCCCGTCAGGGGTTAATACCGGGCAGATGTTTACTGTTAATGGCAATCAAATACGTTTAACAAAGCATATTTGACTTTGATTTGCCGAATGCGGTGCTTAAGGGGAAATTGGTTTCTGAACAGCTACACTAGCTACACTCCTTGGAGGGCTATACTTGGAGGGAGATTCTATCAGCTCAGTGAGTAACTCACGGTGGGCTGAGGTTTGTTCTTTAAAATAAAAAGATTTCCAGGCTCCTTGTTTCATTTCTCTCCTCTGTTGGCAAGTGTTGAGGAAAAGCTCTCGGCCAGCAGAAGGAAACTCCATCAAGCAAGCGTGGAAAATTTGAAAAAGCGCCTAAAATATGAGTGTGCCGTTGCCGGGATCTGGGGAAATGGATGGGGGGGCCAGTTCCAAATGGGAGGTCGAAGGGTAAACAGCTTGTACGCGCTCTGCGAAGGGAAACAGGCTCCGATGCTGCATCATGGACTGGGACCATGGCACAGTTAGACGCCCACTTAGTTCGGTAATTTCAAAAACGTGCGCTTTAGATGAGATACGATCTTCGGGGAAGCTGCTGGCAGAGATGCCAATGATGCCGCGTACTGGATACTGAGCACTAGATGCTGATGGGACGTTGACGATCGACCAGATTAAGCGCAGCAGTCAGACCCGAGCCAAGGGGTTTCCCTGCTGTCAGAAAGCATTTGGAGGCGGCCTGATGACGTCGTCAGAGTCAACTGGAGCCGGGCTCTGATGGCGAACGGAATATCTACATTAGACCAGTATCCAGCCAAAAACATTAGAGAGAAAAACCAGTGCCAGCGGCCACCAGCAACTGGATGCAATTAATTAGGCCCACAATGGCATTCCATCTCGGCGAACTGCCTAACCTTTTCCCCAAGTTCCCATGCAAATCTCACAGTCGAGGAGGAGGAGGACGTCTCTATTAACAAAATATCCTGCCATCTAGACTCATTTCTAATCCTTTTTCCACCAAACATCTGCTATTCGTTTTTTGGAGCAATTCTCTGAACAGTGTCTCTGGCTTCTGTACTCTGAACTTTGGGCCTCGCCCAATTTACCTCCAAGCCGACCCTTGATTTATCGTTATTTTCATTTAAAAGGCGAATGACGAAATTCAGCGAGGCGTCTGAGGGCAAGAGGAGAGGAAGCCTGTAGGGGCAGCGACTGTAGGGGATCGCCAACAAAAACATTAACTGCAATTCTACAGTAACATCAACAACAAATCGATGTCCCATCGCGCGTTTTAATGACAACGAGTCCAAGTCGAAGGCATTTTTTCCAAGCACCAGTAACAGGCAAAAACAAGAGAACCAAGATTAGTTCCTTTCGAGCCGAATCCTGTACACCCTACTTATTGTATTAATAGGAGTAGTAGGCTCTAAGGTTTCTGAGGAAGTTATAGTCATCATATGGTCTAGTCGAGAGATGACATAGCTACATCAACCCTTTAAAGGATATAGCAATTCTATAAATTAACAAAAACACTAAAAACCTTTATAGGAACAAAAAAGGATAGCAGGAACACCTTAACGATCCTGGAATGCTCTACTTAGAAACATTAAAGAGTATGTTATGGTATAGTTGAGTATGGAATAGAATAGATTGATTCAAAGAAACCTTTTAAGAAACCCAAAAAATAGGTTTTTAATATTATTTTTAGTCTTAGTTACCTTCTTTACTGAGTAGGTTCAGAGGCAGTTTCGAAAAGGATGGCCGGCGGCTGGACTTGTAAGTGAGCCACTGGACGATGGCAACTACAACTGCGACTTCAAAACAAGCGACGACAACGTCGATCCGATGACAACAGCCGAGGCAGGGGCATGTGCAGGGGCAGGGGCAGGGAGAGCAGACCTGCCCCATGAGGTGGCCCCAGAATTCGGATTCAATTAAAAAGTGTTTATTCCGCAATTGCAGCAGCGGCTGGGAAGGCAAGCAAGGCAAGGCCAGGCAGGCCAGGAGGGAGGCGAGCGGACCCAAGGGGCGTATGAGTGTTGCATAGTTCTCGAAAATTCAATTTGTGGATGCGGATGCAGGAGAGCACAAGGACCTGTTTTAGCCTGAACTAGTTTTTCGTCGCTTCCCTCAACCTTGCTTTTTTCCTTTGCCTCCGGTCCGCTTTTGGCGACGATCTGCGATCCACGATCTGCGATTCTCCAGAGCCCCGCTACCTGCTCCTGCCCCAGGCAGCAGCTCCTTCTGCCGCTCCCGCTTCCTCCCTCCTGGAGCCTCCTGGCCCGCTTAAATAAGTTATTATCATTGCTCGCTTTAATTGCTGTAATTGAAAGTGAAAATGGTTGCCTCTTGATTTGTGTCAGGGAAAAATGTGTCTAGGTGTCAGTCGGTCCAGGGGAGCACGGAGACCGCACACAGGACCTGGAGGAGCGGGTATGCTCTATGAAGAACAGACCTCTTCATTTGTACGGAGCTTTTCTTTTTTATAAAGAGTTTTAGAGGGATTTGAATGAAATAATCGCTAACAGTTCCAAATGGATAGGATTAATAGAGAACTTGGACCTAAAAATGTAAGTCTAATAGCTTTCAAATAGAATACTTTTTTTTAATGAAAAATATAAATGATGTATAGTTTAGTATGGAATGGTATAGTCTTAGTACCAATAGGATAGTATAGTAGTTACCTTAGTTATGGTTGTCAGTCTACACCTAAGATCTTATGGGTATTGCTTTAGGAAGCTCAGTAACCAACTATATAGGTACATATTATAAGAACTATAAGCACTTCTCTAATCAATTATTTGTTCAAGGACATCGAGTCCCTGGCGAGAAACCGCTTTACAAAGCCGGTTCGGAATTTCACTTCAGGTCTAGGCCCACATGCGGCGCTGCTGCTTCCAATAAAATCTTGTAAGATTGATTAAAAAAGCAGTCCGACTCTGGGAGCTGTGGTTGCCCCTCACAGTTTTGGCTTTTTCTGAATTCAAAATTCCCCCGCCTCGGCCGCCCTGTCCCCCCCCTCACCAAGCAAAGTCGTGCTCCGTCAAATAATGAAGTTGCCAGATCAAGAAAAACCCACAGAAGGAGCCCCGGAAAAGCCAGGAAAGAGGCTATGGACGGCATAGAGGGACTCGGAATTCTACCTGTTGCCCCGGCTGCACGAATCGTGCCCACGATATCAGTGATCAACATGTTGCCCCACCACCGCCGCCGCCAGGGCCAGGGCCATGGCCGTTGCGGGACCTCGATCCTGGGTCTGCTGCCTCCCTTTGTGGCAACAATTGCAATTGCTACTGATTTTTGTGATTTGCCACAAACCCTGAATTCAATTGAATCCGCCGCAGCAGCGCCTCGCAGTCGAGGTCGGAAGACAAATGTCGGAATTGCAGCATCGCTACTGTGGCAAGCTCCTCGATCGAGGGACATAAAGAGTACTATTTGTTTCTGAAACAAGCAGCCAGAAAGGAGAGCTCTAACTGTAGCTGCAGCCTAATTGCCGGAGGACGCGGCTATTCCGCTTTTGATTGCTGGCGACAGCCGAAAACGCGTTCCCAGCTAATTTAGACACCTCGCATGCCACGGATGCCCCGATCGGCAGCTCCTGCTCCCGGGCTCATTAAACAGGCAGCGGCGGCAGCAATCAATTGCGAACAATTATGGCGACGGTGAGCGGAATGTGCAGCGCTTGTAAGCGGCTGGGCCAAAGGCTGGTAGTTGTACCGCTTGTTCTGCTTTTGATGCAGCGGTGGATGTGCCTCTGGCAAGATCAGAAACATGGGCCATTGTTGCCATGACCTTTGAAGCTAGTAGCCTCCCAGCCAGTGGCGAACATCCACAAATAGTTGACAATCCTCCCAAATACTAGTCTCTGTTCATTAATATTGCTTTGGAAAATGGCTAGAAAATCATAATCCCAAGTCCCCATGGAGAATTCTCACGTTGTCTCCGCAGACGGGCGCTTCCTTTCAATCCAATCCCTTATAGTTGTCGCCGATAATAATTATTATTTACACCCAAAGCTGGAGCAGGAGCAGGAGCGCAAAAACGTCCTCGCAGCAATCAATCAAACAGACGCGCTCCAGATCAGTTCCTCATAGATACCCACTTAGATGTATGTATATCTCTGCGGAAACTCTGGAGGGGATTCGCCGTCAAGAATGGAGTCAGTTGGTACTTGAAAAAAATACTTGAAGACTCTAAAGTATCTATATTTTAATGAAATTCCAATAAATTTGGCAGTAGCTTTTAAAAAAGGCTTTCTTTTTTTGGATATTTGTATTTTTTCAAGAGTTGGCTTTATCCCACAACCTTTATTTCTTGTGTAGAGCGCTGTGGAAGCCAGGCACACACATCAGCAATGCCCAGGCCCAACCCCCGGCTGGAGGCCTAAGCTACTGCCACTGCCGATTATGAGATGATTGCTTAAGATGACAACGAGCAGACTGAGAAGCTGGAGCTGGAGCGGCTGCAAGAGTGATATACACAGGCTGGAATGCCCCAATGCGAGTGGCAGCAATAAAAATGACGTTCCAGATTATTGCACACTCGGTACGGAGCGACAGCGACAGCAGCAGCAACATCTTGCAGCGGGAAGGAGGAGCATCAGACGGAGCAGAGGAGAGGAGTGGAGCAAGCTGACGTGTTCCCGAAGCTGACTATGCTTACGCGCTTTTCAAGTTCCACACATAGCTGCTGTCATTATTAAAGACATTTTCAACTACATTCTAGTAGGTACTTAATTTCCCTCGAAACAAGAGGCCTCCCTGACAGGCGGCGAGCGGAAAAGCAAAAAAAAACTGGAATGGGGGGCGGGGAGATGCCACCTCACACGAGCTGCTGATTGGATTGCCGAGGGCTTTGTGTCAACCCAGGCTAAGCCCCGTCCGTGTCACAAAGGAAGCTGGGACGCGCCGAGAATCCTTTCGCCCTCGGACAATGCTAAGTAGGAGTAAGTGCAGATGCAGAGGGGCTGCGAAAAAAATTGATGAGTTAATTAACGCGCATCGCCAACATTCCGTTCGACTAATAACTAACTTGTAGACGACGGCCCAGCAGTGGATGGAGGATGCCTCGCCATGGAGAGCTTTAAAAGCGGCTATGGGCAGGAGAGGTAGATGGTCAGTGGACGTGGGACGTGGGACAACCATATTTATGAGCATGGCTTCGCTCAGTTGTCGATATGGCACTTCAATGTCAGTTGTTCATCATCGTCTCATCGGAGTGCGGATGATCATCCGTCGCTGGCAGTGCTGGCAGTGAGGCAGAGGACCGGGCACAGGGAGTATCATGACTGAAATGCGTTCTTTAATTGAGTTTTGCGTTGCATTTGTGCAACTGCAACTGCAACTGCGGACTCTTTATGGCCATCCATGGTCGGCGGCGAGGAGCACAAGAATCCGCACAGTGGCATTGGCAGAGCAACGTGGCATATGATCACACAACCATTAAATATGATGAAGACTGTCAAGGTGGATGGGAGCTAGCGATGACACCATCGGCTAACAATAGCTTCTAGGCTTAACCTTTCAAGTAACTCTTCCAGAGCTCAGGTCACCGGGACAGCAGTTTCCTTAGGATCTTACCAAGTAGTCTCCTAGATCACGAGAGAACGGGCCATCTCCAGGCTGGTGCTGTCGTCGGGTGCAGGCATTTATGACGCATTTTCTCATCGCGAGGCAAAGACAAACATCCGCAGGCCCACCAATGGAAAAACCGAGAATCCCAGGTCGGAGACAACGACGGAGGCTGCCTATGTAGGTAAGAAGCCAAGAAAAAGCTCCCTGGGGCCATTACGCATACTTTGAGCAGCGGAGTTGATTTTCTCTTTTGAACAAGGCTGCTCAGTGCTGAATAGTATGCCACTGATCATTATCAATGATCTGGCATTGCATTGCATTCCCATTGAGCTCTGCCAGCAGCTCCAGTTGCAGTTACAGTTTCCTACCAGGAAGAGGACTAGCCCTGGTCCCCCAAATGCCATCCTCTCCTGCGAGTCCTCCCGGCGAATCCTCCCTTCTCCTCGGGATCGTTGACCACGTTGATTGATTACTCTGGTGCCGGCACGTTGGCAATTTATTGGGGAGATGCCGAGGTGGAGGCTGCTGCCAGCTCGCCTGGGATGATTAAAAATGCTTTCCTCTTCCTAAATTATTAGCTGCAGATTCGCTAGCCAAAGTCAATTGTTGCGGCTATTATTGGCCATCATTTTCGCCTTGAGGTTTCTCCCCGATTGCTTTTTGGTGTGAAAATGATGTATGTGGCTCTGCGGTTGGTTTCGGTTTCGGTTTCAGTCTTGGTGGCTCAGACTTGCCTCTAAATTGGCGGCGGTTGCTTTGACTTTTAAGCCTGCCCTCCTGCTTCAGTATTCCAAAGCTTGCTTCTTCCAGGATGGGTCTAAGTTTTCTTTGAACAACACGGGCCTATTGTGGCCTGGCAATTGCTTTGTCAAATTTCTGGGCCAGAAGAAGCCTCTGGATTAATAAGAAAGCCTTGAATGCAACATCCTACTCTCCTTCGATTGCAGCAGCAATATTATGTCACTGGGCCTGCATTGTTTCTCTTCTGGCCTGGTTGCAGGCTGCTTTGTGGCAACTGTCAGGTATCACTCACTCAGCGGCACAGAAATTCGACTCCATGCAAATGAGGCTGAGTGATGGCTTCGGCCTGGACAGGATGTGTCGCTGCCCCTCGCCAGGGGACACTGACACCTCCTCGGAGGAGGAGGAGGCGCCTTTCTCTTTCCCACACCTGCCGCCCAAATTTGAAATGAAATATTTTCGATTCTGCTGTCAACATTGGTTTGGCCGACAAGACATTAGCAACCGGTGGTGTTGGTGTTTCTGTTGCAGCAACAACATGTCGCCGCCGTTTGTGGCGACATCACCTCGGCACCGGGACGTTGCGCATGCGCCGCACGATTTGCAATTTGCAGCTAATTGAACGCGTGCGCAGGCGCAGTTAGTTATCGACTCTCACGCTTCCCAGCTGCCCCCTCCCCGGTGGATCCACCCCAGCAGCCTGCCTCCCCCTCCTGGCATCCCCCAACCATCCCCCTACATCGATTCCCACAGCAAGCGCCACTCGCAGGCGACAAATGGAGAACGACACACAAATGCCTCATGCACGGTAACCTGAAACTGGAAGCGAGTCGCAGTCCGACTCCGAAACTGGGGACTGGATTGGACCTAGAGCTGGACGAATCCCACTTCTAGCAGTTGGCCAGGCCAGTAGCACCCGTTAACGGTGCTGACAGCCGAAGCAGTGGGTGGTGTGGCAGCCTACAAGTCAGATACTCTGATCTATATTATTCGTTTTCCGTTTGTAAGGATTTCAGGAGGAGGAGAGGCAGCAGCTGTGAAGGATGTCCCCAAAAGAGTTTATATTTTAAATATTAAATAGTATTTTGTATTAGACTCGAGTGCCCATATGGGGCTAGTTTTTGTCGCACACCGCCCGCGGAGTTCTCATGTTCTCAGCCTCCTCCTGCCCAGGTCACCCTCGATGGAGCCGCACTTGTTTACGTCCGAGCTTTGTTTCGCCGGGCCCCTTTATTTATCTCTCCTCAGCCATAAAGAATGGAACACAATCTGCAATATGTTTATGCATTTCTAGTGGTTGCTTCGGAGGCTTCTGGGGTACGGTGGGGGCACTGCCAGGGAGCCAACAATGGCTGTTAGCTGTGGCCGCTGGAATGTAGCTCCATTAAATGGTAAGCCCAGTGCCCGATTCGTTACTGGTGCTGACGTTTTTTTTTTTGTCGCTGTTGATTAGCAATTTAATTGATTTGTAGGCGGCAATTTGTCTCACCCTGCCCCGACTTGGCCTCCGTCCCAGCTCCATCACATCATATGCATACAATATCACAACAACCCGCCAAGAGGCAGGGACTGGTGGCTAATTCTCTGGAAAAGAATTGGTAGAATCGGCCTGCTGTCTATTTATGCGATCTTCTCGGTGGGTGGAGCCAACTTTCTATTGAAATCTCGACTCCGATTTGACTAAACTTTTATCGCTCCTGTTTGGTTTGGAGAATGTGCAACTGAGCTTTCCCAGGTCCCAAGTCCCATCCCAGCTTCGGTTTCGATTTCCGTTCCCGTTGTATTATTAGCTACACTGGGGCGAACTCTGTGCTCCAAAAGATCTTTAAATTTAAGTCGAGTCTCACTCTAAACGATCACTCGCTTGGTTTTCCGCTCAGTGCTGTGGCAGTGGCAGTTGCAGTGGCTACTGCTGCTAGTCGCAGGTGTCCGCCATTTGGGCATTGATTTATGCAGTGGCCGGGCATTAGAAAGGTCGTTCACAGTTGTCGTCGCCAGCAGTCGTGATTCCGACCAAGGCAGCAGGAGGAGGCGGAAGGGTCGAGACCGCGAGGAGATAGCGGGGAGCGATACCACTGGCACTCACTCGCCTTTGAGCCAACGTCTTAATTAGGTTTCTGCCGAAAAGTGCCGAAATTTTCAGCTAATGCTCGCCTTGCCACGCCCACAAGACAATGTTGCTGACCCACATACTGCCTCCGCCCCCAAAGCCCTGCTCCTTGCCGTGCTCCAGTTCTGAGCTCTTTCTCGTTCTGCTTGCGGGATTACAAATGACATCGCATTAGTCTTGGCCAGGTTAATGTGCGTCATCTTCCTCCCGAGAAAAAGGCCATCTCCGCAGTACTTCATTAGTGGGGAACAGGGAAGAAAGTTCCTTGGAATACGGTTTCCGAAGCCTACGCAAATGTGGAGAGTCTGATGCCCTATGGACACTGGAGACTGGAAGATGGTCTGATGGAACTAGACATTATAATGTAAATATTCAGTAAACCAGTAGTTTCTGCACAATTTATATTTAATTCTTTATCTCTGAATAAATCCCTAATTAATTACAAAAAGTTGTCATTATTCTTAACATAATATTCTTAAAAAATTAAAATTTCAAGTCCATTTTTAAAATAATTATTTTCCACTTAATCTAAAAAGCTTCTTGATACGGAGCCATCTTCTTTTTGCTGTCTGAGATTCTCCTGGTGCTTGATGGTAACCTCCAGAAACTTGAGGTACTCCTCGTCAATGGGTTCGGACTCATCCTCAGAGGAGGAGCTCTCATACACGTAGTCCAGGTGGGAAGAAGTCACAACCTCCTCCGGCTCCTCCTCCTCCTCAGGCTTACTGGCAGGACACAGCTTCAGGACCTGATTGCGGTGCCACTCCACCAGACTCCTGTAGGTGTTGAACCACACTTGGGTGCTGCTGGTGGAGCAGTCCTCCTGGCTCTTCAGTGGCTGGGCTTTGCTTGCTGGGCTGGGCTTGCTCCTCCTTCTCCGGCGGCGACGTCGCTGCTCGCTTCTGCTTCTGCCCCGCCTTCTAGCCATTTTGACGTGGAGTTGTCCTCTTCCAAGGATTAGACCACCTCTCACGGAACAACAAACAAATAATTATCTTTTAAACGCTGCCAACTGTCGCAACTCCACCGAGTTGGCAGTTTCCACAGATACCGAGTTGCCAGTCGAATATAAAAACCAGCTGATTGGAGAGAGCTGCCAGCCAAGCCAAAAACGACCCATAGGTGGCGCCACACCAGACTTTGTCCAGAAAAGTGGGTACACAAATTCTTAAAGAATATTCCACTTTTTAAATATTCACCCGCTACCCGAAGTTAAAATTCCGAGATTCGAAAGCCAGGTGATTTATCTTGGAAATTAGGCCCCTAAACTAAATTTAGAGATGTTTAAATCCGAATTTCAGTAGCCAACATGAAGACCCCGGTTTAAGCCAACTGACTTCAGTCTCGATCGTCCCGGTCAAAGGGCAAGCGCAAAGCCGAAAGCCGGAGATGAAGCAGAAGCCAAGCCGGATCCAGAGCCAAGCCTGGGGACTGGGCCAAGTGTTTTTCTTTCAAATTAAAATCCCGTGCTTATAACTTCGGTAGAGCGCTCCCGAAGGATCCGAGAAAGAGTTCAAAGGCCGGCCTGCGATCTGGAACTCCAGCTGAAGCTGGGATTAGGGCGGATCAATTTGGCTGTGGTGCGAATGCAAATTGGCCAGCGGTACGATTTAAATGAGGCTCAGCACAAGGCGGCCAAACAAAGGGCGGACATGATATATCTGCGTAGGACGAGTGCGTCCTGCTGGGCCGGAACAATGAGTCCTGGAACAGGAACAGAAGACGGCCCAGCCACTTTACCTGCCCGACAGCAAATAAAGGAAAATTAGGTTTACACCTTCCTGCCCAATATGTTCATAAAACAATTTAGAGATTTACGAGAAGATCAATTGAAATGTGGTCCGCAGGAGCAGGCATTGCCTCTCTCGTTCTCCTGCAGTGTCCTGTCTCCTGTGTCCTGGCTGCTCTGTTTCCGGACGTACTGGGTGTGATTGTATTGCGGTTTTAGCCGAACGAAAATGGCGCATGGTTATGGTTATGGATATGGATATAGATGTCCATCATCCCCTTGCCACATCCCCTGCCACATCCCCTGCCACATCCGCGTGCCACTTCACACATGTTTACTTTGGCAACTTGCGAGAGTGGGGGAGTGGGGAAGGGCGGAAGCTTTTCATTTCCGATGAAGTAATATGCGTTCTGATACGAAAAACATCCTGCGGCTGGGATTTGCACGCACTTATTCCCTTTTAATGGACTTGGCCAGCCGTTTTTTGCTCAATTTTTGTCATTTTTTTCCACGCACAAGATTATTTCTGAAAGTGGGGAGTCCCCCGACAAGTGGGGAGCTGGTTCCGAGTGGAGCTAGTTCATTTTAGGTACGAGTTCCCCTTCCTCATAGATGTGCTATCTTTCTGATAAAATATGAATCTACCAGAGGAACTAATATAATATATTTTTATTTTCTGATTCCGAAAACCAGTTCCCTTTGGGCCACCTCGATTCCTCGCCTCAGGGAGCCAAGAAATTGCTTCTCGCTTAAGCTACATTAAGGACCATTTGCATTTTCACGGCCCGCAAATAGATGGCTGGCCGCAGGACAACAGGACAATCAGCAGCAATCCTTCAGGATCGAGGATGGGAGGACCGCCTCATCAGGTACCAGGACACAATGCTCAGCCGCTGCCGCGTGGGATCCTAATTCTTGAGCACGGGATCAGGAGACTAAGCCTGTGACCACCGAAAAGGGTGGAAAGGGTACAGGAACGAAAAAGGATAGGGTCGAGGCAGGACAAGTTAGTAACTCTCATTACTTTAAATGGATTTCAATTAAGTTGCAAATTGATCTCGAAAACAATTGAGTCCCGCCGAGGCGTTTGAGTGGCTCGGGCTTAGTGCTTTCTGGCAGGCGGGACTCGAGGATAAAAACTCTAGATGGCCTGCTTCACAAAGGTCGGCCTCAACAATGGGCCAGCCAGGCCGCGCTTGATCCGCTCCCTGTCGCTTTTCCCACTCGCCTGGTTGTGGGCGAAGAATTAGGAAGAGAATAAGTTCTCGAACAATAAAAGGGCTGCTCTTTTCATTCATGTGTGCCCAGGGAAGTACGTTCCTTGAAGCAATGGATTCTGGTACTACTTCTAGAATCAAATTCTCTTTTTTATTCAAAAAACATAGGATTGTCTCTCCTTCCAGAGTCCTATTCTATCATCTGATTTCCTAGTGTAAGCGATACGGGAGCTGCAGCTGCCGAAGCACTCCACTTTGCACCCGTCGCCCCCACTTTCCCAGCCCCGGCCGACTCATAAATGACTGGCAGTTTTCGCAGCTTGGGACGTGGAGTGCCGAGCAGTCCTGCCGCTGACAGGATAACGAGATTTTTCAAGTGGCCCTCCACTTCACACCCTTTCCATTCAGATGTGGACGGAACGCCCGATCAGAGCCCGATATCTCAATTTAGTCTTAACAGATTTCACTCGCAATTAGTGCGGCAGGAAATGGAAAATGCGCAAATAACGATTTTCCGAGGACTTGGGCCAGGACAACGGAATTAATTGCAGGTCCGGGCTGTTGCCGGACTACAATGCGGCGAAGGATGCCAGCCAGGATCAGAGCAATCAAATGCGCATCACCGATTACCGCAAAAACAAAGGCGCACTAAAAAGGAACAGTTTGTTGAAGGTGAAAGGAGAAAGCATTTCTTTGCCGATGTATGGCATGTAAGCCAAAATCTGAAAAAAAAAAAATGGGCACAAAACAGAGATCGCCGAGGGGACGGGGGGACGACTGTTTTCCATTTCACTCACTCTGTTGCCATACAACAGGGCTAATCCCGGCTGAGCCTTGTTGCGATTTGGAACGGTCAATTGAAAAGCGGCCGGGAAACGATCAACCGAACGATCAGGATCCAGTCCGGGGACCCTGAACAGAGCCCTGCCAGGACCAACGCCAGCAGCTTTGTTGTTCTTTGTTTTTTGTGCTCGGGCCTCGAGACAACACGGCAAATATGTACATACTCGGGGAGCCCAGGATAACAAGAAAACCGAGAACTAGATTGAGGCTGAGACTGAGACTGAAGAGACGAGTGGCTAGAGCGACACGGAGAAAAACAAACAAGCCACACAGCTCGAAAGCAGACGGCTAGCAGATGCACTTAGAAAATATGTCCTGTATTAGATAATTATAAGGATTATGTTTTAAAGAGTCTGACAATCATGAGAGCCCATGTCCTGTCAGTTGGATATCCTTAGAGAAGAATCTAAACAATGTTTATCAACTGCAAGTCTTCTTGAAAGTCTAGAGCTACCATTCAAGCTAGATAATATTTCATTGCAGTCCTTAGTCCTGGAGGAGTAGTTCCTAGTTATAACACCCTTTCTTTCAGTGCCCTCCATTCTTTGTGACTACTTTTTTCACCTTTGCAATCCTTTCATTGGTTTGTTTCCATTTCCTTTCCGGGATTTGTTTGTTTGCCAATTTGTTTGGCTTTGTCTAAGGTGACGGGAGCATCGAACCCGCGCAAAAAAACCCAAAACACTGCCGGAGATGGAGGTGGAGATGGATTCTGGCAACATTTTGACAGCATTTTAATTTTCCAGATTTGCCAAGAAAGAGTTAAGGCAAACAACGGCCCAGAAGGTCAAAAGGGGCAAAGAAACTCGGCTAATTAATTGAGTTGAAGTAATTTCTGGCAAAGAACAAAAGTTCCTGCAAATGGGATTGCCTTTTTCCGCTCTCCGGATGCTTTCGTTGGCGTTGCCAAATATTTGCCGAACCATTTCCGCCCCCTTTCGAGTGTTTCTTCCACCTACATGCCTTCAAAATATCCCTAGGCCTCATAATTTACATTTTTAATTACGTTTCAAATCAAGAGGATATGTATGGTGGCCGTAAGAGGGAAAGTTGTTTCATTATATTTTCCATCTTTACAAAATTTTTTGGAATAATTGAGTTGGTAAATAGCTCTAAAATTATATTATAAATAATAGCTATTATATAGCTACAGTTCTAAAATAAAACTCCCTAAGGTATTAATTGTAACTACTAGGGTTTACTATTATCCTGCCATTCGGGCAGGACAATCCGGGAGTTCCCCAAAAGCCCAAACCCAAATAGCGAGAAGAATAAGGTCCTGACCAAAGTGTGGCCTTGTTTACGCAAATGGGAACCGAAACCCTGCAAGGACAGCTGCTATTAATTCATTATCCTGCATCCCTCTCCTTCCCGCCCTCCTTCCTTCTCGCTCTGGCCCACTCCCCGTGAGTCGATCGTCGACCATTTTGGGTTTCGACTCACGCCCTGCCTCGCTCATTCATCCGCACGGGCCCTCGGTCTTATTGCACCTTTTGTCTCCATGTATAGTATCCTGCCCTCTCGCATCCTTGCTCCTCTCTCTCTCCTTCCCGCCGATCCGCCATCGTCCTCCCTTTCCCACCATGCGTAATCGAAGCAATTTGCACGCTTACGCATAAAGCAAGATTAAACTTATCCTGATCCCTGAGCTGACTGATCCCTTGATGCGCCCGCCATTGCTTTCAATCGCTACACTGAGAAATAAGTCACTCCCTAATCTAAATGTGTATTTTATTTAGAATCTTTCCTAGTTTAGTCATCTCTAGTCTTAAGTTAGGGCTGTTATACAACTCTCTATAAAACATCCTATTTAGCTACTATTTGCAGTTGGAACTTCTCTCCGTGTAGCCTGGACTGGCTCAGATCGGACTCAAAACCCAAATGAAGCCAACTGTGCGACGCATAAAACGATATTTGGATTAAACATTTAATTGACTGCTCAGGGAAACCGGTGTTACCTTATACATGGCATGGCATAGCTCATGTAGAGAGTGATCCCGTTGCTGTACCATTCCGGTTCCGGGGGTTGCTGCTGGCGGGGATTAGAGGCCAATTCCGATGTAGAGCTCTGATGTTCATTAACATATCAATGTCAGAAGCAGGCGACGGACGCCTCAGCCTCAGCCACAACCTCAGTCTCGGCCTGAGCAGTTTCAAATCCTCATCTTCTGGATTTAGCTCCTGAATCTGATTCCGATTCTGATTCCGATTCTGGTGCGGATTCTGCTGCTGATGCTGATTTCGATTTGGCTTCTCGAGGAAATTCGCTTAAATTTTTAACAAGACAAATACCCAGAGCACACGCCCTCCCACTTTCACCATTTCTCGCTGTTCTGCTCCTTGTTTTCCTACTTCTAGGAAACGGAGAGAAAGCTAGGCGGAGGGGGGAGGGGCCAGTGAAAGGAGGAGAAAGCGTAGGAAACTTTTCTAATTTTGCGCAACTGGAAAATTGTGCCGCAGGCTTTGAAAAAGAAATGGCAACACGAAATCAAAATAAAAACCATCAGCAGTCAAGAAAAAGTATCGGAAAAAGAAGGACGATGATGGTTTCACGTCCTCCGACTACCTCCCCTCCCCGACTTGCCAATTCCCAGAGCTCAAATGGAAAAGTAGAAAAACCTTTTATTCCACAATGTTTGCTTAGTCCTTTGCCAATTGAACTTTTTCGCGCAGCCAATCGAGGAGCGGGCCAGAAGTGAAGGTAACCCAAATACTTAGCGGCCAAATTATTTTCGTATTTAAAATTCAATCTGCGAACTAAAACAAGAAGCCCAGAGCTCCGAACAAATCATTTTAGATGGAATAATAAAAAAAACACCAAAAATAGAAAGCAGAGCAGCCCAACTTTTGAGCTTAGCGAGCGCACTCCCACAGCTCTGCCGGTTCCAGGACTCCCCGTTCTTCTCGTAGCTCACCATTTACTTTTCCCGTCGGGAGTCTCGTCCATGTAAGAAGTTCAGAGCAAATGTAAATAGAGAGGTTGGTCGCAAGTTAGGAAGGAGTGCAGGGCAGGATTGGGAAAACAAAAGGGCGAACAGAGTGTCCTGGCCCTGGCTGCTCTCGTCCTGCTTAATTATTCAATAATTTCTAAAAGCATTTGGCCACATCGTCATCAGACGTCATCGGACCTCATCCTTTCATCCTGTGAGCGAACGTGCATGCGGCAGTCCTTCAATCCCCCGTAATTAGTTGGATACATAGTCACACACAGGAGTGTGCAGGAGCACACTCCAATTTCTACATTTATGTAAGCTGTTCACCCTCAGGTCCTGCTCCTATCCCCAAATATTGCACTGAAACAAAATTCATAGCTATAACTTCATGGTGGAGTATTATGAGAGCTGATCCAGTTCTAGCTCCTGGTGACATGGTGGTCACTTTTCACCCTATTGACTTTTTCAAACTGATGTGGGGCTTCCAACCTCATAGTTCTAACTCCATAGTGGAGTTAGTTCCAGATACCAGAGTTCAGACCAGAGTTCCAGATACTTTAAGGCAAATATTATGGGTAGCCTCCCACTACCTCCTGTGTAGGTGACATCGTGGTGACTTTTCCAATCTACTGTAACGGTTACAACCTCATAGGTTGAACTCTTTAGGGGATAGTTAGAGATACTTTAGGCCCAACATCATCAGTACTCCTCCAGTTTTTGTCAGTGTCCTCCGTCCGTCCTCCTACTAGCTCGTGTGTAGGTGACATGGTGGGGACATTTCCCTTCATTCACTTTCCCAAGCTTCCATGGTGTGTGTGTGTGTGTGGGGATTGGAAGAGTTGCATTTATCATTAGTCGAAGCTTAGCTTTTGTTTTCCTGCATTTGGGGGGAGTGGCTGAGCGAGAGGCTGGCCTGGAGGCCATTGGGGATTTTGCACTTGGGCATGTTTGATGTGGAAACTTTAGATTAAAATATTTTCGTATGCACCCGCACGAAGCGGAACAATGGCCCGGCGAGCGTCAACAGATGCGTGGATATATCGGGGCAGCTCGACCATATCCTCGGAAGTTCGCATCTTATGTACTGGCCTCCATTAACCTTTGGCCCCGGGGAGAGAAGTAGCAGTGACGAGAAGAAAGAGAAGGAAGAGCGCATCCCGTGGGCGGATTGAGCGCATAATGATGTTTATGTGTTGCCAAAAACATAAAAGCATTAATTTAGTCATTATCTTCTTAAGATACGACGCCGGCAGAGGCGACGGCTGAGGAGCAGAGAGCAGAGCGACTGGAGAAGAGAAAAGCGCCCCACGACAGCTCCCCCACATTACGAGGGGAGGCATTTTTTGCGTTGGTAGGTGGGAACAGAGACAGCCTGCCGCTGCATCTCTTTCCGGCCTTCCCAGCCATCCCAACCTTATCTCCTACCCCAGTGGCTTCCGTCTCGCTCGCTCTCGGGGCCGCAGGCTCCTTCAGTGATGACTTTATCTGTATAAATAACTGTCAGTGGCGAAGAAGGAGAGTGGAGGGCGGAAAAAAGAACGGGATCCGGCGAAGAATAGGGAGGTGGGTGGGCGCGCGCGCGGGTCGCACTATCTCCGAAGCGCCATCTTATCCCGGACCTCCTGGCAACGCTAAACCGGGGAAAATAGCATGGGGTGACACCTCCATCGACCATCAACCACCAACAAATATCCCAAGAGCCGCAGAACGAGATGGGGAGAGTGGGAGCTGCGCTAGAGGGAGCAAGAGAGAGAGAGAGAGCAGCAGGGCAGAGAGCGTTAAAAGAACATGGTAGTGTCGGAGGCGTGGCTACCCTCGATTCCCATTGGCCGCAGACCAAAAATGTCTGCCGGACGAGGTAGAGAGAGGCATGCGATGTATCCGTCAGTGCGCGAGCCTGCATCTGTATGTGTATCTGTATCTGTGAAGCACTGTATCTGGCCTGACGACGACTCGACAACTTGTCGTGCGGCACACTCTCATAACAGTTTCGCAGCTCGGGCGGACAGGAAGGGTTTCGGTATCAGAAGACCTGTGAGAATTACAAAGAAACCTCGCTGCGAGTCTAATGCGATTTCAGTGCAGCCCAGAAACGTGTTGATAAGCTCGAAAGTTCGAATAATCAGATTTTAAGACTGTCTCGTAATACTTTCTGCGTTCGCCGACGAAATAAATACAAAAACAAAACCAAACCCAAGTGACACTTTTTGCGACCAAAGTTACAAAGCATAAGCCTTCAAAATTCTGTCCTCACTGTGGACCCCAGCGACGCTGGCAGGCGGCGCCCCCAGCGGAGGAGGAGGTGGCGGCCAGAACAGCACCACCACCACCCCGAGCACCACCCCAGACATACCGTCGTCCAAGGCAAAGTTCAAAATCACCGTCGTAAGCACGCCCAGCCCCTCGCCCCCGCCCACGCCCCCGCCCTCGAACTCCCTGCTGGCCAAGATGGTCGAGACCAGCTCCCCGCCGGCGGGCTTCACGCTCAAGCGGTGCCCCAGCGATCTCGGAGAGCAGCAGCAGCCGCCCCGACAGATGTCCCGATCTCCTGGCAACTCGGCCGCCTACCATCTGACCACCGCCATGCTCCTCAACTCGCAACAGTGCGGCTACTTGGGACAGCGACTGCAGTCGGTCCTCCAGCAGCAGCAGCAGCACGCCCACCAGCAGTCCCAGTCCCAAACGCCCTCCTCCGACGACGGCAGTCAGTCGGGAGCCACAATCCTCGAGGAGGAGCGAAGGGGAGGAGCTGCGTCGGCGGCAGCGGCATCCCTGTTCACCATTGACAGCATCCTTGGCTCGAGGCAGGCCGGGTCTTCCGCGGGACGGAGCAGTCACAACTGCAGCAGCGGCAACAGCCACCAGAACGGACTGCCCCCGAACGGAATCAGCTTGGGCCTGAAGCGCAACGGAGCCGACTCACCCGCCTCGCCCAACTCCAACTCCAGCTCCAGTGCCGCCGCCAGTCCGATCCGACCGCAGAGGGTTCCTGCCATGCTGCAGCATCCCGGCTTGCACCTGGGTCACTTGGCGGCGGCAGCGGCGAGCGGATTTGCCGCTTCGCCCTCCGACTTTCTGGGTAAGTTCTGGTTAGATTATTTTTATTATGGAAAGGTTAAGGGTTATAGGACATGCTTGCCAGGAAGCCTTAGTTGAAAGCTGACTCTATTAGCCGCAGTCTATAAGCCTCAAAAATATGTCGAAAATCTGAACACCTTTGGAAGACTTTAGAGGCTAAAATGTAGAGTTTATCGAACCACCACCCCACCAACTCATGCACTTTAAAGTCCCTCATCCGAAACTCATCCTCATCCAAGAGCCCTGAATGGCATTATTCATAATTAGGCAATGATCCGGAAAAGATGATTCTGCAATGCCCTTCTATTCCCATTCGATTTTGCGGTGAGAGGATTTGCATTTGGGGTCTAAGGACGCAGATGGGAGTGGGGAAAGTGATAGAAGAGCTCGTGGTGGTTATGGTGGTGGCTTCACTGTAAGGTTCGTTGACTTGAGTTAATTCAAGCGTGGATTTCAGGCGGAGATTTATGCAGAAAACCTCTTAAATTCATTCAAAGGCTCCCCGCAGGACATGAATATTAAAAGCATTGGGTAAGCTTTTTTTCGTCACTCGCGGGAGGCGGAAGTGAAAGCCGCTCATATGAGTACGGCTGGGATTCAGCCAATGGAGTTTTTTAATCACCAAGGATCCCCCAGAACCAGGAATTATTTTATGCATGTGAATTTTAAAATAAAAAAGTTCCACTCTCGGCTCGGAAGCCAAAATGGCGGCAGTTTCATTTTCACGCTCCGTGCGCATTTTTAAGGATTTATTCGGGATTCCTCTCACCCAGGCCCCAAGCAGCGATATTACCACGAGGGGATTCTGAAATTTCCCATCCTTGTTACAAAAAATGTTTACTTTCTCGCTTGCAGTCGCGTATCCCAACTTTTATCCAAACTACATGCACGCGGCAGCGGTGGCCCACGTGGCGGCTGCTCAGATGCAGGCGCATGTGAGTGGGGCGGCCGCAGGACTCGCGGGTCACGGACACCACCCTCACCACCCCCACGCACACCCGCACCACCCCCACCTGGGCGCCCACCACCACGGACCCGGCCAGCACCACCTGGGCCACCTCGGCCACGGGCCGCCGCCCAAGAGAAAGCGCCGTCACCGCACGATCTTCACGGAGGAGCAGCTGGAGCAGCTGGAGGCCACGTTCGACAAGACCCACTATCCGGACGTGGTGCTCCGGGAGCAGCTGGCCCTGAAGGTCGACCTCAAGGAGGAGCGCGTAGAGGTGAGTTTCGAATCTCGGAGATAATAGTTATAAGGCATCCTTTTTATTAAATTAAGAACACTCTCGCTGACCTCTGCCCTTAAGTTCCTCCAATTTCACGCTCGTTTTGATTCCCGGCGTGAAACCAATTGAGTGCAGAACCCCATCTAGTCCTCTAGTCCCGGCATCTGCAGCACATCTCTCCCCTTGAGAACTTCCCGCTGTTTATTTAGATGTCAGTGGCGAGCAGTTTGCCGGCTTCATCTGCTCCTGCCTCCTCGCCGAAGCAAAACAATGGGAATCCGAGTGATTCACTTAATTTGGGTAATGGGACTTGGGATACAACCGCAGGATGGTTATTTGCCCGATTCTGATTCTGAGGCTGATGCTCGTTGGCTCGTATCATTGGTAATGTAAATACATATTCCGCCTCTCCTCGCAAATCCCACCCCGGGGCTGGCCCCGAGACAAACATCCCCTTGGATCGGCCCAAATCGCTCTGAGTCTGAAACGGAGGAATCTCGACAATTTGGATTCAAAGTCCATTAGTGTCGAGGAAACCCAACAACAAACAAACAAATCGAGAGGTCACCCAAGTGCGGGGGGTGACGACAAAAGTTGACAATTTAATTTGTTCCCAATTTGTGTTCGAAATCAGAGGGTGTGATCGCAGCTTTTGGGCATTGGAAAGCGTCTTTTATGAAGATTAACGACGCTATCCCGAGTCTCCAGTGTTGTTGTTTCCCGACAATATGTTTGTCAACCGGCCGAATGTTTAATCTACGCGACTCAACCCCTTGAACCTGCACCCTTCCAAGGAAGGCGGACAAGTGCGACATTTGTTGACATGGGCGGGGTTCTGTTTAGGCATCGGCTTAAGACAACTTACCCATTAACATCACTAACCATTAGGACATGCAGGGGGCGGGCGATAACGAACTGCGTTACATAACCCGGGGAAAAGTTGACACTCGGTGTCGGTGTCCTGATTAGGCGACAAACTTAGCCCGCGGCCAAGAACACGCCTGCTAAGCGGATTAGCCTAAAAATATGTGATTTCGGGAAATCATTCGAAGGCATTTTAACTAATTGGAAAGGGCGTACAGCCACAGCCAGATCTGCTGGCTCACCGGGGGGACTAATTAACATACAAACATACAAAGAGAGACTTCAAACTTGTCTCTGACAAGCCAAGTGGATGAGGAAAGAGACTGGTCGGACAAATGGTCGGAAATAGAGAAAAAGCCACTGCCACTGCCACTGCCACTGCCACTGAAATCCCCAGCAAATCTTTCGCCTCGTCATCACTCGTCATTGAGTTAAGCATAATCAACTTGAGCTCCCAGCTTGGCTTCCAGCTCGGAGACCAGCTTTTGTGACTGCTACTGTTTAGCATATTTGCATGCCAAGAGCTCCCACTCGAGACCCTCTCGGGCTCCACCCCCCCGAGAGGCGTCCGCTCCCCGAGAGGAGCCGCTCTAAGACCCCAGCCGATCCGTAAGTGGCAATAATTATTGAAAATCTTGCCTAAGACAAACAGCAGCAATAACAAAAGAGAAAACGGTGGACCTGAAAGAATCTGCTCTGGCCAAGATTGCTCATCGGATTGGCAGCTCTGAGCATAGGTTTTAATTAAATGTTGGATACTTCTCGGGTAATCCACATACCCTTGAGAGCATTCGGTTCCCATCAGTGCCCGGATGATCTGTTTATTTTGACTTTATCATTTGCAATTATTATTTTTATTTAGACACTCTAGCCACTCCAGCCGGGTGGGATGGGCCAGATCGACCAGATCGACCAGTTCGGGTAAAACGGTAGCGCAGCCATACCTGTAGAGCAAACAGAGCCGATCTCTCCGCCCGTCTGGAATCCCATTTTTTCGCTTCGCCTTCTGTGGTGCGTGCAAGTCAAATACGCCTAATCCCGCAGCTCAAGTGATCGAGGTGATTTCGTTTTCCGATCAGCCAGATGGAGCGGGATGTAGGCTGAAGGGGAGACCCACAAGAACGTCTGGAGGGCATTTCAAATATTTATCTTTGGTCGTCGCCAAGAAATTAGTAATCATCAGCTCGGCATAATTTGTGCTCCGCTCCTTCTTACTCGGGCGGTCTCATCTCTACAAATATTGATGTTGCCTTACCATCACCCCTTTCTGAAGACAGTAGAGAAGAGGAACCAGAAGAATGTGCCCACTCATCTCACTCGTAAGTCTATTGTGAACTGATCTCTTGTTTTCGCCCGACTTTGTCCTTTTGTTTTGACCAGGACCTGAAAAGGCTTGTCACCCTGACTCCCTATTCCATTTTCCACTTCGAGGATCCGAGGATCGTCCCGCTTGCCGCTTTGATGTTGCACAATTGAGAGGCTTCCCGTCTAATGCCTCCACTTCCAGGGCCACCTGCGTGGCAATTAACTAAAACATCCTTTCGTATTGTTGTTTTTATTATTCCTGTCTGATGTTTGCTTAGCCTCGAAATTGAATTAAAACTGGCAATGAGCTGGAATCAGCAGATTTTCATTAATTTTACCCGGGGCTATGAGCCACCCACTATCTGAACCACTCGCCGACCCACCACCCCCAGGGTGACAGCCACTTTTCGCCGGAAACTTCACGCCGCCACCACCAATAGCTGTTGATATAATTTTTCATAATTTTCCATTGTTCAAACACTTGAGTTTCGAGAAGGCGAATTTTCGATTCTCCCGGGAACTTTGTGGCAGCAAAGTGCGTTTTTTCCCCCGGGCGAGGGCCGTACGGGGGACAGACTCTCCGGCCGTGTTTGCTTTACAGTTTTGGCTGTCGAACCGTGTAACCGTAGACAAATATTATCGCTGGGGTAGCAAATTGCCTCGAAGCTGCATAAATTTACACAAAAAACCTAATGTACGGCCGAAGACAGGGCGAAGAGGGGGCGTAGACAGGTACGCGTTTCCCACTAAGCCTTTAAAAGGTCGTCCCGTGTCAGCGATTAGCGTTGAAGAAATCCTTTTTTTAACAAAATTACATTTTTTATTCCCAAAAATTCACATAAATTTTTTTGCCCAAAAAAACATAAGAAATCCCCTCCAATCCTTACACATTTTTTTTTTTGTTTAAAGTTCACTTATAATAGAAATGATTCTGAGTGTCAGTCTTTAAAAAATTAAAAATAATAGAACACATAAATAATATCATGTTTAAAAGCACTTACATTAAACTTTCCATTTATTCAAAATATTTGGGATATTGTGTACTCCTAATAATCTATGAGGAAGTGTACTTTAGTACCAGACACTAATTAAATATAATTCGATAAATAATGCCATGAAATAATGTATTCTTTTTAACAAAAGGCACTTACTCAAAAATTTGCATATGGTGTGCTGTATTCCAATTTTCGTCTACAAAAAATAACATTTATTTTATTCAACTTATACATAATATAAAAATTACATACGATAATTAAATAATATATTTTTTTACCCATAAAAAACTCTAACATCCAACATATTCATGAAGTACTGTACTCCCCCAATCGCCCCTTCACTAATACATGCACAATTCCAAAATGGCCAACGCGGGGACCTCTCCGTCGCTTCATCACACATTCTTATTCGTCCTGGAAGGGGATGGATATAACGATTTGATAAACGGCCAGCCCAGCTTTAAATTTTGATCCTTAAACACTTTCTAGAATGAAAATGATTTGACATATGATTTTGACTTTCACATAAAAAATACAAATATGCAAAATAGAAAGGTTGGGCATGACGGAAAGAAAGGACTTATGGCTCTATTTGTTCATTACCTGTTTTCCTTTTAACTAATTATAGTTTCAATAGGTCATCCAATTTATGTTAATAAGGAGGCCCAACTAATGGCAATATTAACTTTACTCACACTCTGCTTCTTTTAATTCCTAGCTCCCATTCTCTTTCTTACTTTTAAAGAAAGCAAGAATAGTTATTGAAAGACAGATTATTTTAAATTTAAAAACTTTTAAAGTTAAATCGTAAATCACTCTGTATTCTAAATCACACTCGAAAGATCACAGATAGCAGAGATTCGTAAAGTTTTGAAAGTTTTTGAGGGCGGTTGAATGCAAATACTAAAGACAATCAAGATTGATAAAGTAGTATTTCCATTTGAAACCCAATAAACGCCTCGTATACCTAAAGCTTTTGTTTCTTAAATTGTAGAACCCAGCTAACCCCAGCAAGTTGCCGATCAATTTTCATGCTTGCGCGGATTTAATCCAACACGATGGAAACTGCGTCAAAAATTGTTACAGAATGGCGCACGACTAAGGGTTGCAAACGGGGATTGAGGAGAGGGCTGGCATGGCCCCCATCCTGGTGACGAAGTTTCCGACCGACTTGCGCTGCCAATTTCGACTAATTAGAGAACATGGCAAAAACGGCCGCCATTTTGCGTTTGCATGTAGGAGCGACAGTCCCAACCCTTTCGCCAGTTTGGGTCTCCCCCCGCACTGTTTCGGAATTTTGATTTGATTTTTTTTATAGGCGGCAGCCATTTTTTTCCTCTGCCTTCAACGAGCTGGAAAAACAAGGGAAATTAGTCGCCATAGACGGCGGGACGAGGGGGAAAATCACAGTGAGCAGGTGGTGCGATTATCGAAGCGCAAAGTTATCATATCACTGCAGCTACGTGCCTGCAACGCCAAAAATTTTTGGTAATCCAAGCACTCAGTCAGCAGACCGACCAAAAAACCCAAAAATAACACACGCCCTGGACGCCCCCACGCTCAGCGGCGGAGGTTAAAGAGCACATAGGGAGCCAGAGGGGGCGCAGCGTAAAGCGCTTTTGTAGTTAATTAAAAATCAACTGCCGAGGGTATGTTTGTTCAATGGATTTCATGCACGATTCCAATGTGTGCCGCCCAGCACCCCCTCTGCAGGACTACAGGCACCACCCACGCACACTCCACCTCAGATTTTCAGCGGTATCAGCGATTTATGCGCTCCTGGATGAAAAATCTATGGCAATATTTGCGGTGGACGGTGCAGGGCCTCGGAGATCACTCGCCTCGGAAGCAAGGCCCATGCATGTCAAGTGCAGTCTTTGGCGAAAAAAGTGCTTGCACAGGACTACACTGGAGAAAATCGGAGGTCTAAGTGATATATCTTCTACGGTAGGATACTCTCCGGATGAGTACTACGATTCTTATAGATAATCTAATAACTTTCAAAT
The DNA here is from genome assembly GCA_035047585.1 of Drosophila monieri. Lineage (NCBI taxonomy): Eukaryota > Metazoa > Arthropoda > Insecta > Diptera > Drosophilidae > Drosophila > Drosophila monieri. The sequence goes on along the minus strand of JAWNPJ010000079.1, from coordinate 1,684,367 downwards.
AGTTGCATATATTTATTTTTGTAATCCAACTTGGAGTAGATTTTTTTGGAGGACTCTTTATTCATTTCCACGGCGGGGTCTGCAGAGTCGCCATTTTGGGGCAATATTTTCTTTGGGAGCCACCGAAAAACGCCACCAATCAACATACAAAATAGCATTCCCAACACCCAGCTGCCCACCTCTGGCCCGGAGTTTTTCCGCCTTTGTTTATTTAATTTCGCAAAATTTTCACTGCGATTTTTCCGAGCGAACGGGCTGGCCGAAGTCGGGAAAACGCGCCCGCGGTTATGGCCAAATTGTTGTGCGTTAGTCAGATTTCGAGGGGGTGGTTGAGGGAGGAAGGTAGGGGGTAGAAGAGTTTTCGTATAAAAGCCGGGCTACGGTCTGGTTCGAATGTTGGCCGTACAAATTACGGGATTAGCAGAGCGCGCACGTTTTTTGCCTCGCACACACACACATCCTGCGGGCCGTGTAGTTGCGTCGGATTCCGGATTAGAGTTCAATGCGGTTCGCTAGCCAACATTTAATTAAAATATGAAACTTTAATAAGCAGAACAGCAAAAAAAAACCAATCAGGCCACAAAAACATTCCAACGGCCGGCAGCTAAATATTAATTTTTTTGTTTTGTTTTTGAATTTGTGGATTAAATCTGTTGCGCTTGTATGCAATTATGGGGCACGTTGGCCTGCAACACACTCGCTGTGTTGACACAATTAAGCTGACTAACTCAAATTCATTGCCTGCCACGCCCCGGAAGAGCGAATTTGGAAGAGGCATGTTGTTTTAATAACTTAAGCTCATAAAATTATGAAAATAAATATTTAAAATTTGCGCTGTGCACTCTTGATGCTATGATTTCAAAAATCTAATTAGGCTAAAAGTACGGGGGCCGTAATAAAAATACTGGGTGACAATGGCAACTGGAAAGTTCAAAGGTTGCCAAGATTACCAAGCACCATGTACAGGAAAAAGTTTCACAAAAAACATGTCTTTCTACCACATTCTCTTGAGCCTGACATTAAATTGTAGGTTTTTAAGGACATCCGTTTATGCTAAACAAGTCTTAGGGAATTTCCTTCAAAACTCCACTCCTGCCTCAGTTTCCCGCGACTTGTTATTTTAACAAATTCAGTCGATTTGCTGCATAAACATTTCTCCCGCCCCGAGTTGGCGGAAAACGAAACTTTTTCCAACACAATGATAACAATGGGAAAACCCAACTTTTCCAGCAGCAGTCCCGGCCTTTTAATTGTTCTAATTAAACTTTTTACTGGCTTGCTTCCCGAGCTGGCCCTGCTTCCCCCCGTATTTATTCAGCAAATAATCACAGACGGATAAATAAATAACACAGGGGTTGCAAATTCGGCGTTGCACTCTCGGATTGGGCAAACAGAGTGAGCCGGAGCGAGATGAGACTCCGCCCTCCGTTGGGAGAGGAATGGGGATGGGCGTGCGGCGTAGCTGTGGGGCTAATGACAAGACAGTCGTCAGGACGAGTATCCGCACCTTGTGGCTTAACCCTATGCTGCTATGATGATGGTGTGTAACCCCTGCATAGACGCCTCTGGGGTTAATTAAGTAAGTAACTGTGGGTGGGGGCAATGGATGCGGGGAAGGACAACAGGGGGAGTGGCTAATATCAAAAGGGGATCAAAAATGGTAACACATCCGAGTCAGCATTGGAAGTTATCTCTTCAAAGATTTCCTTAATTTTCTCCTAGCTTAGCCTTCTCCCCTCTCCCATTGGCCCGAAATTAATTACAATTACAATACACCCTCTAATTAGACCTTAAAGAGGGGAAGGAGGGGTTCCCTGGCAACTACCCCCTAAGATAAACGTCAAGACGGAGGAAAGAAGCCGGAGAACGCTTTCCCGGCGAAAGGCGAAAAAAGTGCTTAAAATATTTATGACTGGAAATCCCAGAGAGAAAGGAGAACGGAGGAGCGAGAGAAGAAATTTTCCGGGAAAAACGGATGAAAGTGTTTGCGAAGCCCGGCGCTCAAAGGTAACCTAGACAGCCGCACGCCCGCCCTACTTCTAACAGTCCAGGGGGAAAAATATGTATCTTCCAAGTTCAGGCGCGCAAATAAGAAACAAGAAGGAGAGTTCCCTGCAAGGCTCTAAAGATTATATACTTCCTATGATGATATCCCTAATCCACCTAATATTAAGAATCCTCTAGTATGGAAACATTTTTCTAAATCGCACATCATCTTTCCATTTCCAGGTGTGGTTTAAGAACCGACGGGCCAAGTGGCGCAAACAGAAGCGGGAGGAGCAGGAGCGCCTGCGGAAGCTGCAGGAGGAGCAGTGCGGCAGCACCACCAACGGCAGCGGCAACAACAACAGCAGCTCCGGCACCCCGGCAGGGAGCAGTGCTTCCGTTGTGAAGTGCCCCGGATCCGATCACTACAGCCCCCAGCTAGTGCACATAAAAAGCGATCCGAACGGCTACAGCGACGCCGACGAGTCCTCCGATCTGGAGGTGGCCTAATCAGCCTCCAGACGCCAGGTGTACATAGATTCGATCCTAAGATGTAAAAATACTGTACCCCCATAGATGTATTATTTTGCCAAGTGGACTAACTCAAACCTAAATTATTACCAATTTGTTAGCGGAGCCATGGCACTTCCAGTATCTTCCGAGGCCGCCCAACAAGGAGTCGCACTTACGAGTTTTATGAAAAGATGCCCAAAGGTGGCCCGAAGCAGTTTCGTTTGTTTGTAAATAAAAAGAAGGCTAAGTCCCGTTTATAGGCATTTTCTGTTATTAAGTTTTAAGCGACCCCCAGCCCCCGGGCTGGAAAATTAGAATCATGAGTAAGAGTAAGATTAGCCAAGTATATTATATTATATATTTAGTAAAATCTGTACAGTCACCACTTGTATTTAAACGTGTATCGTCCTGTTTTGTTCCCGAAAGGCACATAATTGCCAGTAAACTTCAATACTTGAAACATTCATAACAAATACACGCTATAAACAGTACTTAGACGAAGATAAGTGTCATTTCCAAGGATAATTCTAATGTTAAACTAACTTATTGCAAACAAAATAAAAGCAAAATCGCCAAAACTCTCAGAAGAACCCAATGTTTTTTGACTCCGGAGGTGAAAATTGGGAAGACCCTGCCGAAATCTTCACACCCGGCATCGGCCAGGTAACAGGAGATCCGGGGCGTCAGGGGACATGGCGGTCAGGCTGTTAGCAGCTTCGATGGACACTTTGAAGGCTTCGGCTCCAATCAATTCACACATCGGCACGGACCAGCACACAAAGGACCTGAACCAGAGGATGGGAGCCGGATGAAGAGGGGAAATGAAAATGTGTTTTGTCTTGTTCTGTGGCAGATGTATCTATGTATCTTGTATCTGCATGGAGTCTACACGCCATTTTTGTTTCTTTCCTCTGAATTGTTGGGCAAAAATATCGTAGATTGCCAGGATTTAATTGCAGAAAAGAGTCTCCACCTTTAAAATATTATTATAGCTTACTATTACTGCTTTTCTAATTTTCTTTTTATAATTTTTGGAACTTAATCATAATTCATTTTCTGGCATAGACCGTAAGTATATGGTTGACTTGTTCAGGTCCCAAACTTTGACAGACAAATTAGACCAGCGCCAGTCTCCTGCGCCAGTGTCCTGTGACTTCTCTGTTTGTGTTTTCCTCCCATTTTATCTATGTGTTTTTCTCTTCTGGCCAAGTTTCCATCTTGTTATTTTCGTTCGGCAGGCAAAGGCAAGCACAGGAAGCTGGGGTCACTCAGGTGAGAGACATCAACGACTCGTATCGATGGCCGAAATTCAAATTCAAATTTTATTCCATCTTGACCCGGGTGGCTGGCTTCTCGTCGTCTGTAGTCCTCTCTAGTCTGCAGTCGGAGTCGCCATTTTGTGCCCTGTCATCGCCCGGATTTCTATTTGAATAGGTCCGAGCCAGCACCAGCCCATTCCGTTCTTATTGCGATAAGATCTCGTGTTACCACAAAATCCCAGCCAGAATCTGGATCCTGGCTTCTGGATTTTTATTTGTTTGCCGCCCGTTAATAGTTCGTGTAAAAATCTACAAATATTTGCAATCTATTAATTTTTCTGATTTTTTCCGCTCTCACCCGTGCCTTCTCATGTTTCCTTTGTTTTTCTAGAACACGCTTTCCATAATTTTTTTCCGTTTCTGCTCTGTATCAACACGAAATTTAATATACACTTCCCGACCCTGCCCGCCCCCTTCATATTTACACACAGGCGCACAGTAAAAGTAATTTTTCCTGTTTTTAAAATAAAAATCCACCATTTTAGTTCTCAGAACAGAGCGTTGAAAGCAGGTTCTAGGCCCCATAGATTGTGTAGAAAATAAATCTTTTCAATCTTTTTAACTTTTCAATGTTTATATAAAAATGGCATATTTTCTCTTACAAAGCCAACATTCCAACATTATGCCATGAACCTTACTAAACGTGGTCTCAACATATTTAAATGAACAATATATACTTTGGACGAGGTATATATTTATGATCCAACAACCTGAAACCCACTTTATGGGCAGTACTGTACATGGATGTGTGCAATTTATACATCATTTTTTGAAGCCTTTTCCGAATCTCGTTTTTATAAATGTTTGTGTGGCATATGAAATATTTACCCATTAAATTTGCCTTTAATTAAATGTGTTCCCCGTACCACGACTTCTTTTTTGGTTGCAGGGGCTGAGGGGAGGTCGACATTTCGTTTGTTGAAATAAAAATATTGTTAATTGCAATTCATTCACATGAACACCTCTCCTGGATGACGGCTGGACGAAAAGGTGGAAATCATTTCAGTAGCATGCGATTTTAATATTTCATTATATAATATTGGCGAGGCAGTCGGCGGGAGGGGTGTTCGACAGGATATCGAATGCATATTCATAATGAATAACTCATTTGATGCCATCGGAGTTGGTTCGAACGTCCCAGCCCCAATCAGTGATTGAAAAGGATTGGGTGTGGGAGCATGCTTCGGAAAAGGATTAATGCGGATTCCAAATGAATATGGGGATAGAATAAAAATGTTCATATTTAAAAATATATCACAAGTGTAGACATAATGTTCCTCAAAGGTACGTGTCCAAATGCCTATGTAAGGGTTAACTCATAAGGAGCTCGACCCGAAAAATTTTAATAAAATCTGTCGAAATATTTCGAGAAAGCTCATTTACAAAACTTTTGTTCGCACCGCTTAACTCCGCTTAAGGATCGAACCAGAATTGGAAAATATATGTACATCCTAGTGACACATATGATTCCTCCCAATACACTCCCCGTTTATCAAAGGAGTCCCCTCAGAAAAATTCAGAATAAATCTAAAAATATTTTTACTTCGGGGTTTTGATCCAGATTTGTGGAAAATCAATTCAGAAATCGTTTAAAGTATTCCGCTCAAGGATCGGTTGTCAAATTGTCAAAGATATAGACATCCCTGTGGGCCATATGTGTCCTCCCCATACATTCCCCAAATTTCAAAGGAATCTCCCCAAAAAATTGAACGAAAAATTTAAAAATATTTTCCCTCCAGGGTTTTGATGCAGATCGATGGGGAATCGATCTAGAACGCGTTTAAGGTATTGCGTTTAACGATCGGATGAAAATTGGTAGAGATATAGACATCACAATGGGCCGTATGGGGCCGTACCCATACATTCCCCCAATTTCAAAGGAGTCTCCCCAGAAAAATGAACGAAAAATCTAAAAATATTTTCCCTCCAGGGTTTTGATGCAAATCGATGGGGAATCGATCTAGAAAGCGTTTAAGGTATTCCGCTCAAGGATCGGATGAAAATTGGTAGAGATATAGACATCACAATGGGCCGTATGGGTCCCACCCATACATTCCCCCAATTTCAAAGGAGTCTCCCCAAAAAAATGAACGAAAAATCTAAAAATATTTTCCATCCAAGGTTTTGATGCAGATCGATGGGGAATCGATCTAGAACGCGTTTAAGGTATTCCGCTCAAGGATCGGATGAAAATTGGTAGAGATATAGACATCGCAATGGGCCATATGGGTCCTACCCATACATTCCCCCAATTTCAAAGGAGTCTCCCCAGAAAAATGAACGAAAAATCTAAAAATATTTTCCCTCCAGGGTTTTGATGCAGATCGATGGGGAATCGATCTAGAAAGCGTTTAAGGTATTCCGCTCAAGGATCGGATGAAAATTGGTAGAGATATAGACATCACAATGGGCCGTATGGGTCCTACCCATACATTCCCCCAATTTCAAAGGAGTCTCACCAGAAAAATGAACGAAAAATCTAAAAAAAATGTCCCTCCAAGGTTTTGATGCAGATCGATGGGGAATCGATCTAGAAAGCGTTTAAGGTATTCCGCTCAAGGATCGGATGAAAATTGGTAGAGATATAGACATCGCAATGGGCCATATGGGTCCCACCCATACATTCCCCCAATTTCAAAGGAGTCTCCCCAAAAAAATGAACGAAAAATCTAAAAATATTTTCCATCCAAGGTTTTGATGCAGATCGATGGGGAATCGATCTAGAACGCGTTTAAGGTATTCCGCTCAAGGATCGGATGAAAATTGGTAGAGATATAGACATCGCAATGGGCCATATGGGTCCCACCCATACATTCCCCCAATTTCAAAGGAGTCTCCCCAAAAAAATGAACTAAAAATCTAAAAATATTTTCCATCCAAGGTTTTGATGCAGATCGATGGGGAATCGATCTAGAACGCGTTTAAGGTATTGCGTTTAACGATCGGATGGAAATTGGCAGAGATATATACATCGCAGTGGGCCGTATAGGTCCTACCCATACATTCCTCCAATTTCAAAGGAGTCTCCCCAAAAAATTTAACGAAAAATCTAAAAATATTTTCCCTCCAGGGTTTTGATGCAGATCGATGGGGAATCGATCTAGAAAGCGTTTAAGGTATTGCGTTTAACGATCGGATGAAAATTGGCAGAGATATAGACATCGCAATGGGCCGTATGGGTCCTACCCGTACATTCCCCCAATTTCTAAGGAATCTCCCAGAAAAATTAGGAAAAAATAGAAAAATATTTTTTCCTCAAGGATTTGATGCAGATTTGTGGAAAATCGATCTACAAACCGTTTAAGGTATTCCGCACAAGAATCGGGGGAGAATTGGCAAAGATATAGGCATCCCTGTGGCCATATGAGTCCTCCCCATACACTCCCCCGAGTTCAAGGGAGTCTCTCCGGAAATTTTAAATTAAAAGTATTTTTGCATCATGTTTTGGAAGCAGGTTGGTGGAGAATTTTTTCACAAATCGTTTAAGGTATTCCGCTCAAGGATGGGATCAAGATTGGTAAATGTATAGCGTCACAAGCGGCCATAAATGCATATATGTAGTAGATTTGATGTAGATATATAATGATTTTTTTGTATAAGCATTGTTTTATCCTCGGGCGAATGTCCTGCTGTAGATTAGCAGGTGAAACAGGTGATTTTAATCCATAAAATGTGCGATTATTGCGTTTATGCGGCCCCGGGCGCATTCGATATAAAATATAAACAAACGTTAGAGAAATTACATCAAAAGCCGAAGAAGGAGCTGCCTCAGCTCTCGTCCGGGCGATGACAGGCTACACACATGCCAGACGTCCTGCCTTCCTTGCAAGGCTCCTCAGACGCACGGCGCTTATTTGACTATCGATTAAAGTTTGTGGTCCTTGTGCACACAGCCCCGGGAGTGCAGAGCTTGAAATAATTCCGATGAAAGGTTTTTGATTAATTTTAAATGCGACCGAGCAGGAGCATTTGGGAAAAGAAGTGTGTTGTTGGGGTGGACATGGCAAGGATAATAGGACTCCTTTTCCATTGGCTTACATCATAAACCAAGAAGAAGTCGAAAGTTTCGGAGGTAGGAGTTCACTGTTTATTATTTCTGGCTTCTCTCTTAACTCCTCAGTACTTAACTTTTTATTTTAGTTAAAAGATTTTCCGCCCATCCCCGTCCATATTTATGACGCAGGCGAAAAAAACCAACCGAACTTCCTCGCACATGGCTGCCCAGCCTAATAACGGGAGATTATCCAATGGCAACCGGCCGAGCATCCTTGGCCGCGTCAACCCCGACCGGAGATAATGAAATTTTTGGGCAGCCTTTGTAGCTGCGTGTATCCTGCAAGTCTGTGGCCAGTCCACCCGCTGCGACAGCCACCTCAGCCTCAATTAGCTTATTGTCCTCGTCATTGTCAGCAGCCGCAAAATGGCTGACAGCACTTCTCCGGCCAAAAAGCGGGCGGAGGGGAAGTCGGTCGACTACTGACGGCGACTTGCATTAGGGCCCATGGCCTGGCCAAATCCACAAGGAGCTTTCCCAGGTGTTAAGCCAGCTGAGCTGGGGGCTCCGCACCCCGGCCCTTACGCGCCCCTGCCATTCCTTTTGGGAGACCTTTCGCAGGATTGTGTCCTTGTAGGCTTTGGCTCAAGTTCCGGAAGCTTTTCAGATCCATCCGCACACTTTTAATCACAACAGGAATAGAATCAGTTTAACTAGAAAAAGTAAAAACAAATTATATAAAAAATACAATTTAATGAGCTGTGTACTCTAAGTTTATACATGCCGTGTCCTTTGGAAGGGAATCTTACAGTTCCATACAGTTTAGTTACACTCTTTAGGAACCCATAACAACAGTCAGCTGGGAAAGGGAGGAGAGGTCCTCTGGCAATTGTTAAAAAGCAAAGCAAATGTTATTGCCAAACAAACCTAACCGAAACCAGAAATCTATTCAAATCGCACAATTAGTTTGCCTCTAATCCGACCCACAAATAGGGCGGGGCTGGCAGGACGAGGCAGGACGGGCTGCCTACGGGGCCCATTGTTGCGTGTAGACACACGTAGCGGAATCCATAAAAGCGTACAGTGAGCAACCTGCCGTTGGAACGGAGCTCGAATCCGTTGCCAAGGACTCCAGTTTCCATCTCACACCTAATACCAAATATTTTTCGAGTAACTAATCAGAAAATTCAGAAAATACCTGGAATGTCTTCATTTGTCTATTTTAAGCAAAACTATTTTTAAACATTATTAACTTTTAATTTATACACAAGATCCTTACTCTATTACTGTTTGAGGCTGAATTTAAAAATTTTAGATACAATATTTTGGTGCTCATTTAGTTTTCAGATTCCCTATGATCCGAACCAGCTTTTTCGAATAGACTTACCGGATACATGACTTATAACAACAACATGACTTATTTCACCTTCGCTCCTGAACTCCGTGTCTTGGACGCCACTCCAGTTACACCTAAGATTGCACCGACTTTGCCCCACGATTGCCTACAAAAATTGTCCTAAGTGTGATGAGTCTCCGCGTCGGCCTCAATCCTGATGATGATGCAGTTGATCCACGAGGTCAGCAATGCCCTCCACTCCGATGCTAAGAGACGGCAGCGATTTGTCCAGCACTAGGAGGGAGGGAGGTGTCTTGGGCCCTGGGTCCTCCATACCGAAGGCGGACATTCCGATTCCCTCGAGGCACAGGTCGCTGGGTGAACTGACGAGCTGGGCGTGACTGTCCACGTACGACTGCATCTGGGGCTGTTCCATACTGAGGATGCAGTCCGCCTTGAAGCTGTCAATCGTGAACTGATCGACGCTGAGGAACTTCATCTCGTCGTAGGCGGAGGAGCCATCGGGCAGTTCCAGATCCAAGGAGGTGGCAAACTCTAATCCCTGTGACTGCAAGGCATTCTGGTGCGCATGCTGGTGGATGTTGTCGTGGTGCGGATGCTGATTCTGCCCGGGATGCTGCTGTTGAGGCGGGTGCTGCTGGTGGAGGGGATGCTCCGACTGCGGTGGCTCTGCATTTTGGGGGGGATAAGTGGACCACTCCATCGAGAGCCCATTTCCGCCCCTTTCGAGGCCGAGGTGGTCGATGTTCAGGTTCAGGAAGATATTCGGCGACAGCCTGGACGGCGACATGGACGTTGGGCCATATGGCGCCTTCAGCTCGTTGTCCAGGGAGTTGGAAGATTGTGGCGGTGTGTCCGGCAGAAGAGTTCCACCTGCTAGAGAAGGGGTAGGATAAGTCAGACAAAAGTAGTCAGGAAAACATTGAAACACTTACCTAATGCCGTATCTAGTTGGCCCAAAACAGCGCTATCGTCGTAGGATACATCGAGGTCCAGGGCCCCCTCCTTGTAGTCTCCCCCGATTCCGCCGATCTTCTCCTGCTTCCGCCACTTGGCCCGTCGATTCTGGAACCACACCTGCACCCGGGCCTCCGTCAGATCGATTCGCACGGCCAGCTCCTCGCGAAAGAATACATCCGGGTAGTGGGTTCGCTGGAAGGCCCTCTCCAGCTCCTGGAGTTGCAGGGTGTTAAATGTGGTTCTGTGGAGGAGATAAGGGTTTCCAGCCAACGATACAATTTGAAAGGATGATTATATTCGTACCTGTATCTCCTTTGCTTGCGCTTCATTGTGCCTTTGTCCATGCGAATCCTGAGTTTAAGGTTTGGTGGGAGCAGTAACAGAGTAGTGGACTGTGGGCCAGATATCATTCAATCCCAATCACTCCCCCGATCCCCGATGCCCGATGCCCGATGCCAGTGGGTCTTCAAGCGCGTCGTGACATACTCGCCGAGTGTTTTTCTATTTTTTAACGATTTTCGTAGACACTTCAAGGGCTTCCGCGGTATTGCTACTTTTCGTTTTTCCACTTGGACGGACACCTCGAAAAAAGCTACCATGGAAGTACCATGCGGCTGTATGGTGAGGTTTATCCTTTTTGATTCCAGATATCAGAGCTCAGCACGGATTCGCGGCCAGGTACAGCTGCATCCTCCGCAGTTCTCCTAGCTCTACTAAGTTTGTAGAAGGTGTGACTCTCAAACTGGGCTGACGCGCATCTCAAACTGTTGGGACGGCAATGTTCTTGCCTCGGCGACGCGAATTTGACTGAGGAGGATTTCCACGGCGGACAGTGCGTGCGGCCCATCGTCGGAAGCCCTAGAAGAGTTCCGAGCCCAGTGTAGTTGGCATACTATCGGGCCCCCTACGCTGGCATCTGCTGGATTTCAGTATGTGTGTATAGTTTCCAGTAGAGGTCTGACCCGGTCTGTCGGTCTCGCCGAACTCTGTTATGGCAGAGGCGCTGCACCTGACCCGTCGTCTCGTCGCAATGGAGACAGAGTGAGCTCATAGCCGCTTCTGACAGGCGCGAAGTGCTTCGTTGTTTGGAAGATCTGACGAAGTTTTCACTCGTGAGCTGATAAGCCTCCTTTTTCAGTTTAGTTTTCCCTACAGTACAGTTCAGAAACTGTCTGAAAACTATATTAGTTGTTAATTAGGCCAAAAATTGTTTAAGTCCTGAATAATTTGAAACCATAACAGACCAATTCCCTGAAAACTGTGCTATGGAAATTGTCGAATTCGGTTTGAAAACCTCCGCTTGATAGTTGTGTGGTGGTGGTGGCGAGGAGCGCTTTAATTGCCCTTTGCCGGTGCTTGTAACCGAGCCTGGGCACAAATTGTACACATGTCTGGGTCACTGGGCTTCCTTGGGGCCCCCACTCCTCCCCCCGCACTTCAAACGCCCGCCCGTCGCCTCGCCAGCACTTGAGGCCTTAAAGCCATTTTCATTTCCCCCTCCAATCGAATGCCAAAAAAAATATAAATAGCCGAGGGACCCAACCCCTTTCAGCCGGCCACTTGAGCCTGGTGTGGGTCCATTGTTGTGGTGTCAGCACAGTGATGCCATTGTTCCGCACTGCCCAGGTGACGGCCCGTAATGGATCCGCTCTCTCCGCCACGCCACAAAAGGTAATCCGAGAGCCGGTCTTTGTCCGCTTGGAGTATAAAAGTGCGGCCGGTTCATCCGCAGAGTTGCAAAAGGAGCTGAGCGCGAGGCAGGCACGGATCGAGCAGGATGCCCTGGGTGAGTTCCATCAGGAAGCTGCGTTGGGGAGCTACAAACATAGAAGCATTATATTTTTCTTCATCCTGCAGTTGGCCATTTCCATAGCGACGTTGGCGCTGCTCTCTCTTTCCAGTGGCGGATTCGGAAGTCGGTTTCCCGGCGAAGTGGACTACGGCGACTTGATAGAGCTAGATGAGCAGCCGCAGGAGCGTCCTGACCACAGTACCTCCAAGATGTTGAGCGCCCTGATCGGCTTCAGTTCCACAGCCCTCCGCCCCACAGAAACGACTCTGGCGATGCCCCATCAACTGCCGCCCATGTACTACAATGACTTTTACGAGGATCTACTGGCCACCAAACGAAATGATGTGCACTCCGCTGGCTGCGACTGCAAAGTTACGGTTGGTTGAAACAATCCAAAGCTACCACCGCAGAGACAATGTTTAATACTCCTTCCCCCCTAAAGAATAAGCTGAAGGACTTGGGAAGCCAGCACTTTCCCCGCTATTTGATGACCGCCGTCTGCGAGTCCCGCACCGACCAGGACCTTGCCAAGTGCACCCACGGATCTAATTGCCGGCCGCTGGAGTACAAGGTGAAGGTCCTCGCCCAGGGCAGTCTCCCGGATCACTTTGTATCTAGCTCTTCGATAGTTCGGGACCCTTCTGAGGGGTGGCAGTTCAAAACCGTGACAGTTACTGCCGGCTGTTTTTGCGCCAAATGAGGACCTGGACGAGGGAGCACATAAAGTGAGAATATATTGGCTATATTTGCATATTAAAGGGACAGTCGCAATCGTTTCTTTATTTTGGGGAATGCTTCAAATCTATTGCTACAATTAATGGCGAGACTCTCGGGGGTCAAGTACAGAGATTCATACATGAGTCCAATATTCTACCATGATTAGTCTGAAAGCGGGATCGTTTAGTACCAAATAAAATCAAATTATATAGACTACCAGATTCAAATCAGAACTTTTAATGGACAATTTATCAAGTATTGAGTAAAAATAAATTTAGTTTTATTCGAGGGCGCATTCTGGCGCCCTCGGTGGAATGGTTTCTAAAAACAAACATGTATAAAATATTCGATTGAGTCAAATTGTACAGTAGGAGTGTCTTATGTTCCTTATCAAATGTATAAACTAGTGGATGGAATAGACAACCTGTTGGGTCAAGGCACTTTGTGTATGAACTACTTATGTGGACAGAATCACTTAGCTTATGGACGGACGTAACTTTGAGGCTACTAAACGGATATTGCTGTGACCTAGGTGAGCCATCAAGGCTAGCATCATTGAGCGAGCCAGATTCCCAGTCCTGAAACGGCGATTCCCAGAGCTATGGTCAGGCCATACGCCTGTGTTGAAGACGCACCACTCTGGAAGGAGAAGATTAGTAACCAGTACTGATTCTTGGTGGGATTACTCACAATCACAAAGTAGTTGCAGCGATCGCCCTGGCAGCACTCGTTGCAGGCCCAGTCCTCGTACCAGATGTGGGTGCAGTAGAGCTGCATGTACCTCTTCCGCTTCGACTGGCACTGCTCCTTGGTCATGCACCGCTTGGACACGTAGTACTGCTTCAGGGCGCCCTCGGAAAAGTAGGGCTGCGATCCCCAGCGTATCTCTGTGCCGCATGTGTTTTCGTAGGACTCGCAGGTCTTGATGGTGTTCAGGCATTTCTCGGTGTTGCCCGTCTGGTTGGAGCACACATAGCACTCCAGCCCGGCCACAAAGTCAACTAAATGTGATAACCATGATGCATTTTTAGGTGTGGTCTAGGAAGCGACAGGTGCGACGAGGCGTACTCACCTTGCCAGCACAAATAGACTGCGGCGAGGGCCACGAGCAGTATCTCCCAGGATTTCATCGTGCGGAGACAATGAATCTCTACTATTTCTTTTATCTTATTTTATTCACTTAAAGAAACGCGTTAATCTTCCAAACAAAACCACTCCCAAAACAAATAATTATTACGCGTTGCTCAACCCTAGCAACATTGTACCAATGACGATTGTCAACACTGTTTCTAAATAAACATTGTTGCACAAACAAAGCATTTAATGGGGCAAAGATTTTCTTTCCTTAGCGGCGAATAAAAAATAAAACATATTAAAGCATAAATATATTTATGGTTTTAAATTAAGTTAATAAAAATTTAAAATCTTGAGTGGCGCGAAAAGAGAGCGCACGGTTCATACTCTCTGCGCAACATGTTGCACAACATTTATCAAGAATCGATTAATCAGTCGATTAGTCGAATTTCATTTTCGATATTTCGGTAAAAGCCGCCGCTTGGACAAAACAAAACAAAATAGGTTTTGTCCCGCAATTGCACAGAACACATGGCCAGGAAGGAACAAGATGTGGAACATGAGCTGCCGCCGCCGAGGTGCCACCCGCTTCTCCCCGAAGGATTCCGGCAGCTGAACACACAGGTGGCCGGTCACACATTCGAGGCCGCCAACACGGAGGCCGTGGGTCTCCTGCAGGACCCCAGTGGCGGATGCGTCTTGAAGCCGATGGGCAAGCCAGAGTGCGGTGAAAGGGAGCTGAGATTTTATGAATCACTCGCTGAAGCAGGTGCTTCAGGTGATAATGACCTTGCCCTGCTCCGCGGTCACGTCCCCCGATTTTACGGTCCCCTGAAACTGGTTGTGAATCAGCGCGAGCGCACGTTCCTTCGGCTGGAAGACCTTACGCTCGGGATGCTTCAGCCGTGCGTCATGGACATTAAAATGGGCAAACGCACCTGGGACCCGGAGTCCTCGCCCAGGAAGAGGAAACTGGAGGAGGCCAAGTATGTGATGTGCAAACAAAAGCTGGGACTCTGCCTGCCGGGATTCCAGGTGTACCTCAAGGACGACAAGGACCCCAGCCGCACGGCGGTACTACGACATGGCAAGGACTACGGCAAGAGCTTGAGTGTGGAGGGATTCCAGAAGACCATGGCCCTGTTCTTCAATGCCAACTCCAGTGATTTCCGGTCGGTTAGGCCGCAAACGGAGGTGCTGCTGAAGGAAGTGCTCCGCCAGCTGGAACAGATCCTCACCTGGTTCCGGGGCCAGCGCCTGTTGCATTTCTACGCCAGCTCCCTGCTCATCTGCTACGACTACTCCAGGCTGGGCGGCTCGGGAAAGTCGTCGCACTTGCTCAACGGCCACCACTTCAAGGAAGACAAGCCCTCCGATTGGGTGAAGGTCAGGATGATCGACTTTGCCCACGTCTACCCGGCAGACCAGGCTCTGCCGGACGAGAACTACATATTCGGGCTGAACAGCCTCATAGCCGTGGTCCACGCGATCCTCCACCAGATCTGATGTCAGGACGGGACCAAGACCACTCCACCAGCTGGGGAGACTCCAGATGTTCCAATCTCCTTGTTGAGACACTTTTGTATTATCGCTTAAGCCAAAAAAGAGTTCACAGTAGAGTTCCGCCGACTGGGGGTCGGATCTACTCTAAAATCGTAGAATAAACCGCGTTTTATAAAGTGTGTGATTATACTTTTGTATGGACTTGGATTTCCGAAAGGGAGGGAATCAGTGTCCGACTTATGTTTTTATTATATTCTGTTTTACTCCGGCACTTTAAAATCAAATTGTGTACAAACAAGGCATTAACCTTTAGTATTGAGTTCTTAAGAGATTGTTAAACTTTTAGATATTTAAAGTCTACAAAATATATTTATGATTTGATCAAAGCCTGTGTTTCTCGTCAGGATTCCAAACAAAAGCCCAAACAATGCATATCTGATGGGAGAGTGAAGGACTTTATTTTAGCTTTTATAATTATGTTGTGTTGGGGTTTAAAGCGAGTAGTCCATTTCGTAGCGCTCGTATTGGTTCTTCGGGTCGTTCGTAATCCTCGGGTAGCCCGCGATCAGGGCGTCCTGGCCTCCGATGTACAGCGAGTTGTATATCTTCCAGTAGACGTCGCGCACCTTGCGGGCAGGGTGAAAGAGGCCCTGGAGCGTGTACTGCAGGATCTTGATGGGTCCCAGAGACACCCTCAGCCCGTCCACAGAGTCCATGAAAGCTTGCACCAGATGCGGGGAGGTCTCGAAGATATTCGGCCAGACGTAGTTCAGCAGATGGGTGAGGGCATCCTCGCAGCCGAACCCGTAGACGCCCAGGGACATGTGCTTGATGGCCGAGCAGGCGGTTTGCCGGTGCACCAGATCCCGATCCATGAGGGCGTCCTCCAGCAGGGGGCACACGGCGTATATGTAGTCCTTGCCCATTTCGCCGATGTACTCGAAGAGGAAGGAGAGCGACTTCAGGACGCCATTCTGGACATTCAGCTCGGGCACTCGGTACTCGTTCATGAGGGCGGGGAGCACAGTGAACGGACGACACGTTTCGGCCACAATGGCGATGGCCACTGTGGTGCAGACTCGGTTCTGGCGTTCCTGGACTTTCAGATTATTCAGGAGGGTGGCTAGGACATCATGAGGACCAATGGCCTTAGCTATGTAGCCGAAGGTGTTCACCGTGGCTCGCCGAATGGCCTTCTTGTGGGCCTTGAGCAGCTCCAGGAGCTCGAAACAGATCCTCATCCACTCACGCGCCGAGACGTACTCAGGTCCTCGATCGGCGATTCTTCCCACAAGATCGATGCAGTTCTCCTGCACCTTTTCGTGTCGGTTCTTCAGGATGGGCGTGAGTCTGGGCAGGAGATCCTTGATGGGGGGCGTCATCTTTGTCATGCCAATTACGTTCACGATGGCCTTCAGGGCTCCCAGGATACTGCCCAGCACCTCGGGGTACTCCTCGCCCAGGTATTCGTAGAGGACGACGCCCAGGTGACCCATCAGCTTCTCTTCCTGGCAGGTCTTCATCACCACGGCGATGCGGGAGATCAGATCCGCCGCCTGCTGACGAACCTTTGCGGACTTGTTGTTCAATCTCCAGAGAATCGTTCCACAAATCTGCGGCAAATAGGGCTTCACGCGCTTGCCCAACTGGTTGACTATTGTGCCGAAGCCATTCAGCATCACCACGTCCTCGGTGGTCTGCTCCTGGAAGGCGTACAGGATGCCGTCGATGAGCTGCTCCTCCAGCCGGGAATCGATGTCGGCCGCTCCCAAGTTGCCCATGATCTTCTCCACCGTCTCCATCACCATTTTGCGGTACTGCTCGTTCTCGTCCTTCAGATCGTCTACCACGCGATTGATGATCTCGGAGGCGCCCACCTTGTTGGCTATCTCCACGGTGGTGTCCACCAGCTGGCGGTAGTTGCGCCTGTCCAGCGCCATGCGGTGGTTCCAGAAGAACTTGAAGAAGTGCGGCAGGATCTCCTCCTTGATGTACTGCGGCTCCACACCGTCGGTGGCACAGCACTGCTTCACCACCTTCAGGACAATCTTCTTCATTTCCTCGTCGGGCGACTGGAACTCTCGGATCAGGATCAGCATCACTTCCCTGGTGTAGTAGTTGGCGTACTCGGCGTCCATGAGGGGAATCAAGTAGCCGATGGCCTTCAGGAAGGCAGCCAAGCCCTTGCCTCGATGGGTGCGAATACCCTTCCACAAGGGCTTCAGGACAGAATCGAAGGACTCGATACCGTACGGGGTGGCTGCCTCGGCGAGGGCGGCAATGGCCAGGGCCGTGATGGTGCGCACCTTCTGCTGCTCGTCCACCAGTCCGTGCTCGATAATCTCCACCAGCGCTTTGAGGTGCGGAAGGATGGCGCAGCCCATCAGAATGGCGATCTGCTGGACAATCTTGATGCCTGTGTGGCGGGCCTGCCAGGACTTCTTGGACTTGCAAACGGCCTTCAGGAAAGGCAGCAGCGATGGGATTCCCAGGGCCGACGCCACTACGGCAAAGGCTCGAGCCGTGGTGTTGCGCACGTACTCGTCTATGTTGTCAATGTCCGGCCTCATGGTGGAAATCATAGTGGCCAGGCCGGCCGCCTTGGCCAAGTTCGAAATGATCTCCCTTCCCTCGATTCGGGCGTAGTGGTCTTCGTCGATCAGGAGCGGCTCAATCACCACCAGGATCTTGTGGACATAGGGACGCACCAAATCGTCCAACTTGTACAGGACGCGGTCGATTACCTTTACGAGCAAATGCCGCTCCTGGTCCTCCAAAGTGGGGGACATGAGGAGCGGTAGAATCTGGTTGAACAACGGGCCCGCTCCGAACTCCCGGGCCTTGTCCGTAATCTGTCGCAGAGCGGATTTCCTCATCGGCGGAGACCCGTTCTTGATTGTTAGCAGGAGCTTCATAATCTTCCGCTCCTTCAGCTCCTCGGGCGACAGTGCATCCTCATTCACGTCCACCAGCAGCTTGTCGAAATACTGCGCGTCCTCCGGCTTCATGAACGGGAGGTTCTGCCCCTTGGGTTGGTTGTCCATGAACTTGGCGTTCTTGTCCTCCACCTGGATGAAGAAGCCAGCGGGAGTGCCGGCAATGGGCGTGGGGGTGGCCATCAGCTTCCTGCCCGGAGTTCGAAGCGGCACGTAGCCCGCAGGCGGCGGCAAAATCTTGTATCCAGGGGGGAATATCTGGTCCAGTTCCTCGTCCGTGTACGGCCTGTTCCTCTCGTCGATTTCCTTTTCCCACCGATAGGCTTGCAGCTGCTCCGGCGTCATGGCAGCCAGCGCTCCTGGCGTAGGCGTGGCCATGGCCATGGCCTTCACACCGACGGGTGTGCTGCCGCCTGGCGTCAGCATCGGTGTGGCATGTCCTGGCGTGGCGTGGGGCGTCATGCTGGGCGTCAAGCTGGGCGTCATTGCGTTAGCATTGGTTGGAGTGATGGCGGGAGTGGCGTTCGAGGGTGTTTCATCCCAGCGAGACCGACGCTTTGACGCTCCCGGTGTGGACTCAATGGAGATGCTCTCGCTCCCAGCCCCACTGCCTGTGCGGTCGGGTTTCGGGGTCTCGGCCCACCCGCTGTGGCCTGGCGTCTCCCGCTCCGTCTTGGGTGTTTCATCCCACCGATTACGTCGGGCGGACTTCTCGTGTCCCGGTGTCTCATGGCCGGGAGTCATGGCGTGCGCCGGTGTGGCGTCCCAGATGCGTGTGCTCAGTCCCGGCGTGGCTCCCGGTGTTTCGCTACCCTTGTGGCCCGGAGTCTCGTCCCATCGATGATCTCCAGGAGTTTTCTATGGAAAATTAATATAAATATGTCTTGAGCTTCATCAAATAAGGTGTCTACGCATACTCACATCCTCCCAATTGGGTGTTGCTGCGCTACTGGGCGTGGCCGCCACCTTGGCGGGAACGAAACTGTCGCTAACTGTCTGGTCCCAGCGACCTCGCTTTCGTCCGCCTTCCTTCGATGGGGCAGACTCGCCATTGGAGGAGGAGGTCTTAACCAGAGTGCCCTCCTTGGACTTCTCGAGAATCTTGCGCCTCAGCTCTGTCTCCTCGCCCTTGAGCATCTGCTCCCGCATAATGTCCGTGTAGGTGCGAGAGCCAACATCCGGCGTCTTGCCTCCATCAGCGAAGGGATCTGCTCGCTCCGGGGAAATAATAATGCGGCGCCGCTTCTGACGGTACTCGTCCTCGCGATCGGCGATGGTCGGACGGCGGCGATCCGCCAACGGGTCCACATCCTCCTTGCCTTGGGTCACGTCCTTCAGCACAGATGTGGGTGCCGTATAAGTAGTCCGCTTCTGGGGCACTGGAAAGCCACTATCCTCGTCTTCGTCGGCTTCATCGGCGTCGTTGGCGGCAATGGAGGTGTTGTAGCCCTCATACTTTCCCTTCCCCTTCCCCGCCTCCTCGTCATACAAATCGCTGTCGAAGAAGCCCCCGCTATCCAGCAATCCCACTCCGGCGGCCGCGGCAGTGCTCTTGGCCAGTTCGGTCTTCTTCTCCTGGATTACGCTGATCTGTGCCTCAATATCTGAAAAAACAAGTTCTTTAATAGAAGCCACAGAAGATTACCGGCCGTAGTTGTTGGTGTTCCTGGAGTGACTCCTGCAGAGTTCCCTGAGGCAGAATTTCATAATTCTTTATGTTATGGAATACCCCTGTTACTGATTATACCAAATACCTCTTTATTAAGCTTACCCTCATGCGTCCGTGGGATATTTTCCATTTTTTCTCTAAAATTATCAATAAGGGTACAAGAAAAATCTTCGGATGTTAGAGATGCACTTTTACCCGATAGACGATAACATTCCGCGTTAGCCTTCGATAAGTTCGGCATTAATCGGCCAAGGCATCTGGTAACACTCTGACTGCACGTGCTTATTTTTGTTTTGATCAACTTGTTTTGCGTTTTCAACATGTTGGCCAAAAAACAGAAGATGGACGGAGGCGCCGAAACAGAACCAAAGGCCACGCCTCACACGATACAGGCGCGCCTGATCTCGGACACCGGCGAGGAGGCGGGGCCGCCCATCGATCTTCCGGCGGGCATAACAACGCAACAGTTGGGTCTGATTTGCAATGCCCTGCTGAAGAACGAGGAATCCACTCCCTACCTCTTCTTTGTGGGCGAGGACGAAATAAAGAAAAGCCTAGAGGACACCTTGGACTTGGCCTCGGTGGACACAGAAAATGTAATAGACATCGTCTATCAGCCCCAAGCCGTTTTCAAAGTGCGCCCTGTGACGAGATGCACAAGCTCCATGCCCGGCCATGCCGAGGCGGTCGTTTCTCTCAACTTCAGTCCCGATGGAGCTCATCTGGCCAGCGGAAGTGGCGATACGACCGTGCGTTTGTGGGACCTCAACACGGAGACGCCCCACTTCACCTGCACAGGCCACAAACAATGGGTCCTGTGCGTGTCCTGGGCTCCCGATGGAAAACGCCTGGCCAGCGGCTGCAAGGCGGGCTCTATAATCATCTGGGACCCGGAGACGGGCCAGCAGAAGGGACGCCCGCTAAGTGGACACAAGAAACACATCAACTGTCTCGCCTGGGAGCCATACCATAAAAATCCAGAGTGCCGGAGACTAGCATCTGCCAGTGGCGATGGCGACTGCAGGGTTTGGGACGTGAAGCTGGGGCAATGTCTGATGAACATTGCCGGGCACACAAATGCCGTGACAGCAGTTCGCTGGGGTGGAGCAGGCCTCATCTACACGTCCTCAAAGGATCGCACGGTGAAGATGTGGCGCGCCGCCGATGGCATTCTGTGCCGCACTTTCTCCGGGCACGCCCATTGGGTGAACAACATTGCGCTGAGTACGGACTATGTCCTGCGCACCGGTCCGTTTCATCCGGTTAAGGATAGGTCCAAGAGTTACTTAAGCATGAGTAGTAAGTATTTGTTGTCCACAATTATGAATTTCAATAAAATATCTAAAATCTTCCACGCCAGCCGAGGAGCTCCAGGAATCGGCTTTGAAACGCTTCCAGGCCGTGTGTCCAGACGAGGTGGAGTCCTTGGTTTCCTGCTCAGACGACAACACTCTGTACCTCTGGCGCAACAACCAGAACAAGTGTGTGGAGCGGATGACGGGCCACCAGAACGTGGTGAACGACGTGAAGTACTCGCCGGATGTGAAGCTGATTGCTTCCGCGTCGTTCGACAAGTCCGTGCGTCTGTGGAGGGCCTCAGACGGACAATATATCGCCACGTTCCGAGGTCATGTGCAGGCTGTGTACACGTTGGCTTGGTCAGCAGATTCCAGATTGATAGTTTCGGGTAGCAAGGATTCTACATTGAAGGGTGAGAGCTAACCAAATTGGTAATTGGACATTCATTAATGTTTTCATTTTAGTATGGAGCGTCCAGACAAAAAAGCTGGCGCAGGAGCTGCCAGGGCATGCAGACGAAGTTTTTGGCGTCGACTGGGCGCCCGACGGCTCTCGGGTGGCCTCTGGGGGAAAGGACAAAGTCATCAAGCTGTAAGTAGTTCGAAAATTAAAGCCAAGGCTGACAGTTTACAAGTTTATTTGTACAAATCCTTGAGAGTAAAGGCACTTAAAAAACAACAATCTCTTCAATTTATTTTCCAGATGGGCCTACTAGACGCGGAACTCATCTCCTACTGTTTGTAAGAAAACAAATGCGGAATAAAGCAAGGAACCTGAGTAAACGGCAATTGTTTAAAAATCTAAATTCTATATTGCTTCAGATTCGGAACAGCCTGCGTGTAGCGGCTCTCGAAAGCTTCTAGATTGGGAAAGTAGTTGCTGGGCACTGCCGATTCGGAGTGGAGCGCCCGCTCGGCGGCCACGAACCCGGCTGCCACACAGTGGTCCAGGTCCCGGCCGTGCAACAGAGTGCTGATGAAGCCCGCGCAGAAGCTGTCGCCTGCTCCCGAGACATTGACAATGTTTTCGACCCTGGGGGCAGCGTAGAATCGTGTGCAGTGAGGAGGGCCAAAGGTCTCCATATCCAAAAGCTTGTGGGCATCGATATTGGCATCCTGCCGGTAGCTGAGGAGTACGCCATGGTTTCCCAATGTGGCAATGATGCAGTTAAAGTGGCAGTCGATCATCTTGATCAACGACTTTGCATGCTGGAGGAGTTGTTCTCGCGACAGCTTGGAATCGGGTGTCCCTGCAATGGTCTCGCCCGTTATGACCTCTGCAATGGTCTTCAGTTCGTGGATGTTTGGCTTGATGAGGCGGATGTTCTTTGTCAGCTCCGGAGCCAGTTTGAATGGCTTGCCAGCTATAGACATGTCGGTGGGCTCGAAGAACACGGGAATTCTGTGTTCTTCCGCCTGCTGCAAGATGGTCGTCATCGCCTGCTCGGAGATATTGCTGTCCATGATGATTATGGGGGCTTCACAGAAGAACTCTTGGTGCGCCTGGAGTGTTTCGGGCGTGATCGTTTGGTGGATGTCCATGTTTCCGAGGATGATCTTGCAGTCGCCAAGCTTGTCGAACATAAGGGAGCACAACGAAGTTGCTTGGTTGTCTTGCACCAGGATGCCACGCTGCAGCCCCTGGGGCATCATGTCCAGAAGACAGTGGCCCATCTGATCGTTTCCCACGGTGGAGATGAAGTTCACGTCACCGTGTAGCTTGTAAATGCCTTCGGCAATGTTGCGTCCCACGCCTCCAGCGGCCTGTTTCGCTATTGCCGAGTAAGTGGATCCATCCATCGTCATGTCGCGGTTCTGGTCTTGCACCTTGAAAGATAGATCGAGAATGGAAGCTCCGACGACCAGAGGTTTAGTGTTGTTTTCCGTGCCACCACCTGCTCTTCCTGAACTGCTTCGGTAAGCCACTGCAATCTCGGCCGCCACCTTGGCATTATTTTTTATGAGCGCAATGTTAGCCTTGAGGCTGCTCCCCTTCGTGATGTCGGAGATGGCAGATAGGAGGAAGGGGGTGACTTCCTTGCCGGAAATACCCTTAGCTTTGGCGTCGGCGGTTGCCTCTTTAATGGCTTTCTCAATTGTATCCTTGTCGGCCGCGAAGTGTTCGGGCAGAGGTACTCCAATCAGGACACCCGACTGTAGGTTCAGTTGCTTCCAGGAGCGTAGTAGCGCAGCTGCCTCCTGGGGATCGGCCATGTCATATTGCACCTTGCAGCCACTGTCCCGGGTGTAGAAATCGGGAAATACGCCTCCAGGACTTCCAAGCGTCGTCACACACACTCCCTGTGTTTCCAGATACTCCAGGGTGCGGGGTATGTCCAGGATCGATTTGACGCCACTGCAGACCACGGCCACTGGGGTGCGTCCGAGTTCTGTCAGGTCGGCGGAGATGTCCAGAGAAACATGTCCCTCGCGGTGAACCCCGCCGATTCCTCCTGTGGCAAACAATTCGATACCAACTTGGTGGGCAATGATCATTGTAGCCGCAACGGTGGTACCGCCACTCATTTTTCTGGACACGACGAGGGGCAGATCCCTTCTAGAGCACTTGATGACCCGTTCCCGCGGCGTCTGGGCGAGCAGGCAGAGTTCTTCTTTCGTGAGACCCACTTTTATTTTGCCATCCATGATCGCAATAGTAGCAGGTATGGCTCCATGGCTTCGCACCACCTCCTCCACGGCCAAGGCGGTGGTCACGTTTTCCGGCATGGGCATGCCGTGAGTGATGATCGTCGATTCCAGGGCCACCAAAGGCTGCCGCTGGTGCAGCGCCTGTCGCACCTCCGGATGCAGCACAATGTGCTCATGGTTCTTCCTGTCTGTGGTGAGATTCCTCCGCGCCAGTTGCAGGGCGGATAAAAGGCAGCGCCTCCGGAAAAGCATTGTAAACAAAAACCAAACGCATGCGACAAGCCTGCTGATCGCTAGGCTGTGCTGCCAACCTGCTATACTATGTCCATCTTTTTTAAGTGTTTAACTAGTTAAGTTTAAATCTATTAAGCTAATAAAATAAAGTTTATTTGTGCTGTTAGAGCTTAATTATTGGTTATTTCATAAAATATTAATTATTTTGTTAGCTCTTCCGCTCCCATGGCGTTATCACATTTCTCCAATCTGGTCACACTAAATTAGAAGCGCGTCTGTTTGTAAATATCCTTTGCATTGTTTTGAATTTGAAATTTTCAGGATTTATTCCCATCATAACCCACTAAACAGTGCTATTATGGAACTAGGACAGTATGCATACGACTTGAAGTATTTTTCCTTCAATGCCCTACAAGTTTCAGCAGAAAGTGAGTAGGTTTTCTCGACGAAGCCCGTTGTTTCTAAGGAGTACTTGCCATTCCAGGAGAGTTACTGGTGCGGGAAGTCGCCAGGAAAGTCGTGGGACACGCCATTAACCAAATCGGGACCCCGAAAACCTCTGCCTTATTAGAAGCTCAGAAAGAAACAGTAGTGGAGTGCATTGTGAAGTCCTGCAGTAACAAAATAAAATGCCTAAGGGATCTGGACAGCAAGGTATTCCGCATTCCGTCGCATGTGCTTCAGTTCCAGGACATTCGCCTGTCGCATCAGTACACCAGCGAGGACGAGGAGCAGCGCTTGGAAGCCTTGGAAGCGCTGAAAGCGCGTTACAGGGAGGCGAGTGTCTTGCTTCTTTTTTCTTTAAGCATCTCACCTTTTGAGTCTTTCTAACAGTCTGTCTGTCCTTTTACTAAAAACTATCGTCCGTCTGTATCCTATTACTGGTATATAGTACTACCATTTCGAGTTATATTGTTACTATTTCGTGTGGCTTATACTTATTGTTCAAGCTAAGTATTATTATTTCCAATAAATAATCTTGTGCTCTTTTTAACCAATTTTAGAACATGGTTATGCAAGCACGACTCTTCCTGGAGGAGAAACAGTATGAGGATATGGAGCATATTATTCAGGAAGAGATGGAATTCCAGAGCCGCATCCATGAGACTCGCAGCCTCTACAATTTATCCAAGCTACCAAAGTTTATCTCTCAGATGTCCACAGAAAGACAAGATATTAAGAAAATGTCATGCGACTTACCCCCTTCGAGTTAGTTCCTCCTAGTATACATTCTATTTAAATCGTATATGAGCTGAAATGGCTAAAATACAACCTACAACCTTTAAGAAATATTATGTATATTATTATATTATCTGGGAACCGAATAATAAGCCATTTCTACAATACTTAGGGGGAGTTATTCAAAGTTCCCTTAGTATCTAGCTCTCTTCGTCAAAGTTTGATGACTCGAGAAATTTATCTGTCGCAGAATGTGAGGGATTTCAAAAGTTAAACTGAAAGCGAAAAAAGTTCGCCATCTATTTTCGTGAGTCTCCATCCACCCATCCCATCTCCACTCCGGAGAGACGTCTGCGGTTCAACAGCCGCTTGCGCAGCCCCACGCCGAGATGCCGCATAAACTAAGCAAAGCAAAATGAATCGAAGCATCGGTTAGTGGAGGATACGTGGAGCTATTTTTAAGCACTGGGGCGACATTTTTCTTATTTTGCAAAAAACAAATATGTGCAAAAAGAAAAAATAAACAAAAATAAAGAGCAGGCCGCACGATATTAATAAAAGCAGCGCTGCTTCTGCGTTGGATTCGGGTGCGGGATTTTGGTTCTGCGGACCGATCGTGGGCCCGGCTGCTGCATTCGTGATTTCGCCCGTGGAGTTGCACATCGTCGTCGTCGGGATCGTGTTGCTGCTACTGCTTGCGGAGAAAGTGAGGTGACTGGTTCCTGGCCATTTTATGTAATGAATAATCCCATAAACAAATTTGAATGCATTCCCAAACTAGAATTTAAAGGCCCAATGAACGTGGAGAAGCTGAAGCGCCTGCAGGCGCAGGTTCGGATCGGGGGCAAGGGCACTCCGCGTCGCAAGAAGAAGGTCATGCACCAGACGGCGGCCACTGACGACAAGAAGCTGCAGAATTCGTTGAAGAAGCTGTCCGTCAGTACGATTCCGGGCATCGAGGAGGTGAACATCATCAAGGATGATCTCACGGTCATCCACTTCAACAACCCCAAGGCCCAGGCCTCGCTCTCGGCCAACACTTTTGCCGTCACGGGTCACGGTGAGAACCGGAAAGTGGTGGAAATGCTGCCGGATATCCTGCCACAGCTGGGACAGGAAACCGTTGTCCAACTACGGATGTATGCCAACTCTATGAACAGCCAAAAGTCTGCTTCCCGACCGGAGGGATCTGCTGCTCCTGCCGAAGAGGACGATGACGTTCCACTCCTAGTCGGAGACTTTGACGAGGTGGCCAAAGTGGAGGCAGCCGCTAAGCAGGAGTCCCCACAGAAGCAATCAACGGAAGGTAAGCCACAGCAGCAGGTTCCCAAGAAGGATAACCGCAAGAAAGCAGATGAAAAGCAGCAGCCTCAACCAGTCGAAGTGGCCAAGACCAATGAGAAACCTAAAGAGAAGCAGGACAACAAAAAGGGCCAGGCGAAGGGTGGAAAGAAGGGAGATAACCAAGGAAATAAGGAGAAGCAAAGCAAAAACAAGGACCAGTCCAAAGCACAGTCTACTTCCGCAGATAAATCCGTAAATAGCAACTCTCAGCCTTCGACCGAGCCCATCGCACAGAAACCAGAACCTATTCCACCAAAGATAACAGAAACTCCCAAACCGAGTGCTCAAAAAGAAGACCAACCAAGGCAGAAAGGACAGAATACTGATCAGAAGATAGAACCAAAAGCGGATCAACAAAAACCAGAATCCTCTAAAGCTGCCGAGCCAAGTGCTGCTGTCCAACCTATTGAAGCGAAACCCATTGAGCCAAAGGTCGAATCCAAACCGGCTGAAAAGAAGTCTGACCAACCGAAGCCCAATACGCAGAAAGTGGATCCGGAACTCTCTAAAAAGGTAGTTACACCACCGTCCGTGGAAGAAAAGTCTGACAACAAGTCCATACAGCAACAGCAGGAACCGAAAAAGCCTCAGGCTTCCGCCGTGGCATCTCCTACTCAAACTCTTGCCCAGATTGTGGCATCAGAGCCATCTGGACCTACAGCATCTGCTGCTCAGCCCCAAGTGGCTAAAAGTGTAGAAGAGAAAAAGGAGGTACCCCCACCAGTCCCTACTCCGTCTGCTCTTCCGAACCCTCAAGATTCTCAAACCAAAGCACCTTTGGAAAAGCCCAAACTAGCATCACCTCCGATATCAGCACCTGAGAGACAGAGTCCACCCACTCAGCCAGCGAATAAAGCAAAGCAAGTGGTTTCATCGGCTCAGGATCAGGCCAAACAAGTCACATCTCCCACTACTGAGAGTGTTAAGGCTCCTGCGCCTGCTTCGGCACCAGTCCCAGTTAGTGAAACAGCTTCTCCTGTTTCCGCTGCTCTCCCAAAGGCATCATCAAAGACTGATGCAGAAGCCATAAAGGAGTCGCCGCCGCCTCCTGCTAAGAAAGAGTCGCCGCCTCCTGCTAAGAAAGAGTCGACACCTCCTGCTAAGAAAGAGTCGCCACCTCCCTCTAAGAAAGAGTCACCTCCTCAGGCTAAGAAAGAGTCGCCTCCTCCAGCTAAGAAAGAATCACCTCCTCCTGCTAAGAAAGAATCGCCTCCTCCTGCGAAGAAAGGGTCCCCACCCGCTGAGGTGGCACAAGTTGCGCCACAAGTTTCAGCTGCCCCATCACCACCAACAGCAGAGACGGCATCGCCAGCAGCCCCCTCGACGCCTCCGCCTTCTCCAACATCCGTTCCCGTCTCAACTGCAGCTGGGACACCTCCTTCGCCCGTAACGGAGGCCCCGTCTCCGCCATTGCCTACTCCAGTGACTGCTCCTGGACAAAAACCGGGCCCAGCAACCGTAAAAAAACAGGATGCACCCCAGAAACCACAACAAAAACAACCAGGCCCAAGGACTGGAGCTCAGCAAGGTCAGCAGGGCCCTCCGAAGCAGCAACCAGGTGGAAACAAGCCGCAGCAGCCCAAGCAGGTCAACCCAAATGCTAAGGGAGGTGCGGCCCCTAAGCCGGCACCAGCTCAGGTCCCACGTCCTTCGCCTCCAAAGACATCTAGCTCAGCAAATCAGCAACAACAGACCAAAGGAACCAACAAGACTGCATCTCCTAAGCAGGCAGCGCCAGCTGGTGGACAGCAGAAGCCAGTGACGCCTCCTGCGAAGACCTCGCTCTCGCCGAAAGCGCCAGCCTCTCCAAAAACAGCTTCCCCGAAAGCTGGAACTCCTTCCCCCGCTGCTGCAGCCAACCCGGCTCCGGATACCTCTGGTCCTGCAGCCACCAATTAATTCGTGCTTGACACTTTCGTCGGTTTTCTGCATTTTGAATACAAAGTGCATTTTGATGCTTTGACTTTTCAGCTTTCCCTAATCAATCAGACGTGGCACTTGGATACTTATGAAATCCCGCGTCCTTTATATTTCGAATAAACTTTTGACTCACAACTATTACTTTATTTTAATGACAATATTTTAAAGTTGATTCTTTGAGTTAAACCCACAATGACGTGCGTGTTTTCGAAGTAAGCTCTTTCGAAAAGCTCAACTAATGTACATATAATGTGCAGACAATTCGTATCGATAATAATTACACCACCTAAACCTTCCTATGACTACTGTCAGGGCCTACGTTACACAATGGTAAGGTTCGACCTCGCCTACTTGGCCTTCTGGCTGCTAGAAGGTTTCTCATCCTGCACCTCCTCGATCCTTGCCGGCTCACTCTCCGGGTTCAACTTCCACATGGAGTAGTTCAGGGCGGTGGCGAAGCTCAGCCAGGCGAGGTAGGGTACAAAGATCAAGCCGGCGACCTTGTTCACTTGGTAGAAAAGCACTCCACAAGCGCCGGCCGTGGCTGTCAGGGCCACGATGTCGATGAGCCCCTGTAGGCGGATGGAGGGGATTAGCGACGACCACGTGAAATAGATACGGTACTTACGCCTTTGATATTGTGCTGCCCAAAGAAGATCGGAGACCACGCCCAATTGAGCGCCAACTGGGTGCCATACACCAGGAGGGGCAGCTTGGCATCCCCCGAGAATCCGCCACCGTCCCGCCACACCAAGTACGAGCCGTAACCCATTCCGGCGTACAGCGTGGTCCACATCGGTGCAAAAACCCAGTTGGGGGGCTTGAAGGACGGGAACTTCAGGTGGGCATACCAGTTCTGAAGGTGCTTTCGCGTGAGGCTGCCATTGTAGAGGCCACCTAGGTTGGGCAGGATGATGGCGCCTGCGATTCGGAGTAAGTTTTCACCACACGGACGGGGCTCGGCCATGGCGAAATGCTTCGGAGTTGGTTCAGTGATTGAGGCGCAGTATCAGATAGCGCCGATTATAGTTGGTTTGTTTGCCGGTGATTTCATTCGCGTTTATTGGTATTGCGTGTGTGTCTCCAGCTGTTTGCATGAGTAAGTCCGGTGATGAGCACCTAGCAGTGGACTTTGCCGCCTCTGCCGGGCGAATGGCTAAAGTTCTGATAAATTGGGAAGATAAAAACTATACACTATTTTCTTTTTTGGATGTATGGGCTTAGCAATGTATATTATTTTCAGAAACTCATCCATCCAATAGGGCAACAGCGACAAGATGAAGTTGGGCTTTATTCCAAAAAAGTTCGAAGCTCTCCCATTTAAATTCATCAAAGGGCGCCAAAGATGTAGCATACTTTTGGGGACACAGCCGTTAGAAAGATCAGAGATTATAGAAAATTGAAAAAGAAACCCTCTGGAAGATTAAAGTAACGATTATAAAACTATGATTTATTTAGTAACATTTTACTACGAGTTGGAAGTACAAAAGGTGGATACATAATACCCGACTGGGCGTTAAACTAAAGGAATATGAATTACATTAGAAACTAACTATGATCTACGGACTAAGGCAGTTAAGTTAGGGTGTGTTGGCGAGTTTCCCAATAAGTTAAAGAATGTTTTATGTACTTAAATGGCAATTAAAAGCAGTGGCTGGAACTAACTTAATATAGCACATTGAAACAATTTACACAAGTAAAGGATTTTAAAACAATGTGTTAAAGATACATTTGCTTTTAAAGCCTAGTCGAAGGTGCACGTAGGATTGTTGGCCTTGATGCAAGGCGATCAGATAGCAACTACTAAGGGCCCGTATTATCCTAGAGCATAAGTCTATGGTTCACGATTATCTTACTATCCTGTCTCGTTTTCGTTGTACATTGCGAAATGGATGGGGATTACTTAACTTTAGGGAATGCAATTTTACACAAAGATTACACATAAGTGTGGAAGGGATCCACCATTGTCTCGAAGTCTAAACATACTCCTCCGGCGCAGCCTGTCCGTTGGAAGCCATCCGCAGTGTGTTTCCCGCCTGCGGCTGCAGCTGTTGTTGTTGCTGCTGCTGCTGCTGCGGACCCGTGGTGTCCGGGAGCTCGGCAATGTCCTTGAAGACTCCCATGAGGTTCTCGTAGCTGGGACCCCAGTTCAGCAGGTACTCCCATCCCAGGGTAGTGGCGGAGGGAGAGGCGGCTCCGTTGGCCTTGCGGTAGATGCCACTCAGGTGGTTGGCGATGTCGTCGTCGCTGGCCACGAGCGTGCTCAGCGATCCGTGAAACGACGACTCAAAGCCGTCATAGGCGTGCGGTGGAATGGGCGGGGTTTTAATCATGCTCGGGTTCCGGCTCGCCTCGCTGTTGAGAGCCCTGGCCACAGGACTTCTTCCGTCCAGGAGACTCTTGGTGGTCGAGTACTTCCCGTCGCCACTAAGGCTGTTGTTGTCGTACTCGATCTCCGAGCAGGTGAAGCTGTCGTTGCCGCTCTCGTCCGTGGAAGTGGAGCTGTGGGCGTCGACGTCCGTGTTGTGCATGCCCCCGCCCAAGGACATGTGGAGGGCGCTGCTGGGAACTCGTGGGGCTTCACTGCTGGACGATACTGCGTCAAGAGTGGACACCAGGCTGCAAGTTCGGGGACGTGCGTTGAGTCTTTCGATCTCCTCGGCGGTCAGGCCCATGGAGGTCTGCGGGGGAGCCTGCTGCGGGACTCCTGGCTTCTGCCGGCTGGCGCTGGAGCCCTGGCCGGACAACTGCGACATAACCGGACTGTTCAGGCTGCGCTCACTGTTGCTGTGCAGCACATCCTTTCCCACGCCGCCAGAGCTCGACGTCGTGGCCAGCAGGGCGCTCTGCAATGGCTTGCCGGAGATATCGTGCAGCGTCAGGATGCGCGGTTGCTGTGAACTCAGCTCAGAGCTGGGCGAGAGCCGCGCCAAGGGCGTACTTTGGTGGGTGCGGGAAGAGTTTGTCGGCGGTGGTGGAGGCTGGTTGCCTTGGCTTCGGGGACCGAATGGGGCGCCGTGGCGGTGCTGCTGCTGGGAGGCTGCGCTCTGGTGCTTGTGGTGCGTGTAGGCGGAGACTGGAGGAGCCGTGGCCTTGTACTTCCGCATACCCCCCGCCTCGCGGTAACCCTTGTAGTGGTACACGATGTCGATGTCCGACGGCGCAATGGAGCTGGCGTTTTCGAGGTCGTAGTGCTCCGGGTACTCGGAGCCCATGTCTACCGAACTAGCGTGGTCGATCGGCAGGGGATGGAGAGGCGGAATGGGCAGGCGGTGCTCATCGCGGATCAACGGGCTCTTTCCCACGACCTCACGCTCAATGATGTCGGGTCGCTGGGGCCTCTGCTGTGGCTGAGGGCACTCTGAGGCAGGAGTTAGTTCGCTGCGGTCCTTGAACTTCTTCGTGAGTAGCTCAGGCCCCACCAGGTGGTGTGCTCCAACGGGGGGACGAAGGTGCTCAGCTGTTCCGACTGGAGGCGAAGGTACTTCGCTGGGGTGAAGATTGCGGGCCAAAACATGGTCAATCTGACTGGGAGGCACTGAAGGCGCTCCAACCATGACTCCCCCAGGATGCTTAAGCTTGAAGCCGGGCACTCCGCAGCTCAGGCTGCCAATTTTCTCCTGCTTTCCTCGAAAACGGTAGATCACGTAGGAGCCCAGTATGGCCACCACCAGAATGACGAAGAAGACTATTACCAGCGTGAACCCGATGCTAAGAGGATCCGCTACTTGGGCAGCGTCCATGCCAATGACTCCGCTACACCCCGACTCGACCCTTCCATGTAGCCTCACCTCCGGGAAGATGCTGCCGGATCCGTTCAGCGGCTGCATTTCGTTGTTCACAGTGAAGTTGGCGATGCAGCCAGTGAAGATATCCTTCTCTTGATCCTTGTTGAGCGATCCGCCAACGCACAGAGCGTTTAGGTAGGGGTCCAGAAAGTCGTGGACGCCCGCGATGTCTAGCTCATCCCCCACCTGGCGCCCGTCTAGATGCACTCGAAGACTCCGGCTTTCGCTATGCAAGCTGACGTTGTGCCACTTGCCGTCATTCAGCGAGGAGGGCTCCTGCACCGTCATGTTGATGGCCAGGTGTTGCTTGGAGAAGTAGACTAAGCGGCCCTCTTTCAAGGACAGCGAGGTGAACATTTGGTTGGTGGCAGCGTAGAGTAGTTGTCCATCCGGCTTATAGGTGCGGAAAAGAAAGCTAAGCATCTTGGGCGCCTCGTAGACCTGGGACGCTATGGTCAAGTTGTGGAGATCGCCTCCCACTTGCCTCCGTTCCCGGGGATAACTGTCCGTCCAAGCATTCTTCGCGCTGTACATGTTTTCCAGTAGCTGCATCCGGCGGTACAGTTCTGAGACTCGAAACTCTACAAAGGCTCCGTTGCTGAGGGTCACAGGCTCCAGGGACTCGGAGCAATCGGGGGACTGCAGCTGGCCTCCGCACTGACAGAGCGAACTGGACCAACGGTCAATGCACTGCCCAGCGAATCCTCCACAGCGTTCCGCCGCCAGTGAGGGCTGGCACGCTTGGCGATTGCATCCAGGCAGGATGCCCCTGTGCTCGATTGGAGTGCTCAGGTTCAGAGCTCGTCCTCCGATGTGCACACTATGCAGGCATCCCACTAGGTCGTCGCTGTGCACCTGTCCTGGGCGCTCCAGGAGGGGATCTGCCGAGGCCAAGCCACCAATCAGTAGAGGCTGTTTGTTGAAGTTGAGAGTTCTGAAAAAAAAAATGGGAATGCGGATTAATACACGCCAAACGAAAGACATCATATAACAGCGAGCCCGATATCTACTTACCCAACGGGACCCACTTCATTGGCGTAGCAGGTGGAATCTCCGGGCGTGCACTCCGCGCAGGAGTCCCCGGAGTCAGTGCATTTGGCCACGCTTAGCGACATTACTCTTCCATTGCGTGTGGCAGTCACCTTGTGCCATCCTCCGTCCGCAAGGTCTCGTCCAGCTATCACGGTGGTAATGGCGGTGCGGGCTCCTCCGGAGGAGAAGTACGCCAGGCCGTGCACCAGTTCAATGGCCAGGAAGTCGGAGCGGCCTCCAGTCGGGGTACCGTAGTTGTAGAGAAGCAGAGAGTTGGCCTTTGTGGTGGCAAAGACGATCGTTATGTCGTTGGAGGTGGCGTCCAGGGCGGGGAAGGTCATGTACGAGAGGGGCTCGAATCCGTAGCTGAACCGCTCGCAGTGGCGTCCGTATCGGCCGGGGGAGCAGTTGCACTTGTAGCCTGGCTTGAGGCTAACACAAAGCCCACCGTGCAGGCAGGGATTCGGCCGGCAAGAGTCCGACACAATCTCGCAGTGGGTGCCTCGGAAGCCAGGTCGGCACAGGCAGAAGTACGAAGAGCCGTCGGCGCTGCGTTGACAGCTTCCACCATTGCCACACGGCTTGCTCCAGCAGATGTCGCTGCGCTCCTTCTCGCACTGCTTTCCGTCCCGGTTTGGCGGGCATACGCACTGGAAGTCGCTGCCGAGCCGCCTGCACTGCGCTTGCTGTTGGCAAGGATTGGGTAGGCAAGGGTCCTGCCTGCGGCTGCACTGTTCCCCGGAGAAGCCGTTGGTGCACAGGCAGCTGTAGTCGTGCACCATCCGCGGTCCCGACATTACAAGATTCGGGCTGTCGACGATGCTGAATGTGTGTGCGTCCAGCAGTCGGATGGTCGCGCTGCACACCCCTCCGTTCTCGCAGATTTGTGGTTCCTTACATGGCTCGTAGCCCACCACTACGTCCTTCTGCATGAGCTCCGACAGGGCAGAGCGCTTCTCCCGCAGCCGGTCGGCGACCTCCTTGGGCTGTTTATAGCTGCGCTTTCCCAGTTGCACGGCCAAGAGGAGCTCCAGATTAATGGGCAAGGCATCGGATCCTCCCACTATCTCTCCTCCGTTCTCCAGGAGGCTGTAGAGAAACACGTCTCCGTGGACAATACTAGACTTCAGGACCTCTAGCACCTGTCGATAGTGGTGGGACAGAAAGTGGGCGGCCGTCGTGTTCCTCACCAGAACGGAAACCGTGTTCGCCAGAGTGTCGTTGTCGAAGCTCTGAAAGACCACGCTCAGCTTGTTGCTCACGTCGCCGTGCTTACCGTCATTACCCGTGTAGCTGGAGGAGAACGATGAGGGCGTCGTGTGCGATGTTGTGAAGAGGTCGCAGGCCCTCGGAATGGCCAGCTGCAGGTGGGTTTGTGCCGGAGGAGTCTGCAGGCGACACCGATAGTCGCCCACGATGTCGATGTCGTTGGGTCGGATGTCCGCGAGCTTGACGTTCGTAGGCAGATCTCCATTGAACAAGGACACAGCCACCTGCAGGTTCCGCGTCGTGGAAGGGTTGTCGTTTTGATCCAGCACCGTAATGGTGATCATGTGCTTCGATTTCTGCATCGGCTTCCCGCTGTCCTCCACCTCTATAACCGCTTCCAGTGTGGGAGTGATTTCGCGGTCGAAGCTGGCAGTGGACTTCACGAGTCCCGAGCTTCTGTCAACGCTCAGCCAGGACTTGTGCTTTCCGCCCACAAGCTTGTAGGAGAAGGGACCACCTGTGGGAACATTTCCAGTTATTTTTGTGTTATGGTTTCATGTCATCCGTTCTAAATACTTACCATTGCGCGGAAGATCCGGGTCGGAGGCTGCCAGTGTCATAATGGAGGTTCCGGACGGCTCGTTTTCGGAAATATAGCCCATTAGCCCTTCGCGGGTAAAGGTAGGAGCATTGTCGTTCACATCCTCCAGGTCTATGCGCACCGTGGCACTTCCCGTCTGCGGAGGCAGGCCCATATCTATGGCCCCAATAACCAGGTTGAAGTGGGCGGTCTCCTCCCGATCCAGGTGAGCTGCCGTGGTGATCTCGCCGCTCTGGGCATCTATCTTGAAGCTCTGTTTGAGATTGCCATTGATGATGGAGTAGCTGAACTGATTGTTCTGTGGTCGAATGTCCTTGTCCACGGCCTTGACAGTGATCACCTTGGTGCCTATGCTAGCTGCCTCCGAGACGGCGGCGGAGTATTGGCGCTTGATGAACTCTGGTGGGTCGTTTCCGTCGTGGATCGAGATGATCACCTGCGCCTCGTCAGTGTCGTTGCCCCGAATACTGCCGTAGTTCTTGGCCAATACCGTGAGGGCGACACGGTTTTGCGTTTCCCTGTCCAAGTGCCGCGCCACATGGATCACACCTGTATTGGTGTTTATGCCGAATCCCTTGTCGTTGCTGGCTCCCACAAGCAGGTAGTAGACGCGTCCGTCCTCTCCGCTGTCCTTGTCCGTGGCCTGGACAGCCCCTACGTGGGTGCCCATGGCCGACGTCTCCGACACGTCGAAGTGGAACACAGGCTGGACAAAATGCGGGTAGAACTCGTTGACCCCGAGTATGTGGATGAAAAGCGTGGCATAGCTTTCCATGATCGTGTCTGGGTTCTTGGCCTTTAATTGGAGGGTGCAGGTGCGTCGCTCTTCGTAATCGAAGGAGACCGCCGAGAAGATGCTCCCGGTACTGGAGTTCACGCTGAAGAAGTGCCGGTCTGTTCCGGTCGGCAAGAAGGAGTAATGTATGATGGCGTTTCGAGGCGAATCCTTGTCCGTCGCCACCGCCTGGAAGACGAAGGTGCCGATTGGCTTGTTCTCCGCCAAGTAGCCGTGGTACTCCTTCTGGGCGAAAAGAGGTGAATTGTCGTTGACGTCTGTCAGAATTATAGTGAGCATGGCTACCGCGGACTGCGGCTGGAAGCCCAGATCCTGCACCGTGATGTTAAGGTGGTACTCTTGAGTCGTATCAAAGTCCAGCGGCTGCCGAATCACGATTCCTCCAGTGCGTTCGTCCACGCTGAACTTTCGAAGTTCATTTCCACCAGAAATGGCGTATCGGAGCATGCCATTGGGCCCCACATCTGCATCTGTGGCTCCAACTGTGAGGATTGTGGAGCCGACTGGCTCGTTCTCCGGCACAATCACTTGGTAGGTGTTCGCAGAAAACTTGGGCGTATGAACGTTCTCTCCGGTCACCTCTACAGTCACGCGGGTCTGATCAAACTGGGGAGGCGCCCCCCGATCCGTGGCTCGCACGTCTAGCTCGAAACGAGACTGTGGAGGCGACGAGAGCGACTTGGCCAGAGAGATCCATCCGTCGTGTGTTCCAATTGTAAACATGGAACTCAGGTTGGCGCTCACCAAGGAGTACTCGATCTCGTTGGATCCAAACACCTGTCCGTCCGTGGCGTGGACCCGCACGATCTTCTGGCCGCGTCCCGCATGCTCCGGAACAGGCGCCAGGTACTCGGCTCTCTCAAACTTCGGCGGATTCTTGTGGGCATCTACGATGTTGATGTTCACCAGGCATTCCGAATAGAGTGGGGGCTTGCCATTGTCCGTAGCCAGGACGGTGAGGGCGTACAGGTTTTCGGGCGATCGGACATACTGCGAGTGCCTGAAGTGGACCATCTGAAAGTATGTATGGTAAGTTATCTTAATTCCAGCTATGATTCCAACTCCTTACCTTTTTGCTGAATATTTCGCCAGTGGCCGGATCAATGCTGAACATGAGCGACGACTGCTGCAGGGAGTACGAGATGACCGAGTTGGGGCCCTGCTTGTCCCGATCCGTAGCTATGATCTGGCCCACCAGGGCGCCCGAGTGCTGAAGCTCCGGGAAACTGAAGCTGTAGAAACTGTGCTCGAACTCCGGGGCATTGTCGTTCTGGTCCTGGATGGTGATTGTGATGGGGGTAGCTGCGCGCCAGGCCCCGTCGGACACCTCCACCTTCAGAATGTACTCCTCCTGCTGCTCGCGATCGAGGTGTCCGGCCACTGTGATGTTGCCACTTTGTGCGTCGATGCTGAACTTTGCGCCGGGGTTTTCGGTAAACGAGTAGGAGGCGTTCGCGTTCGGGCCCAGGTCAAGGTCAGAAGAGGTCACGCGGATGACAAAGCTGCCGATCTCTGCATTTTCGGTCACGTTCAACGAGAACAGGCGCGTGAACTTAGGCGGATTGTCGTTCTTGTCCAGCAGGTGGAGCAGCACGCTGGACGTGCCAGTCAGCTGGGGTCGTCCTAGGTCCACAGCCTCTACTACCAGCGCGTACTCTCCGAGCTCCTCCCGATCGAGTCTCATCGTCGTGTGGATCTCGCCCGTGTCGCTGGCTATCTCGAAGGTACCCTTGTAGTCGTCCCTCAGACGGTAACTGACTTTCCCATTGTCGCCGGAGTCTCGGTCCGTGGCTTTGACCACAGCGATTAGCTGCGGCGGAGACTCTTCCTCGAGAACCTCGGAGTTGTAGATGAGGCGTTCCATCACGGGTGCATTGTCATTGGTGTCAGTCACGTTGAGAGTCAACAAGGTGACACTGCGCAAGCTGGGCCTGTCGCCATCAACCGCCTCCACCCAGATCTCGTACAGGGGCAGTAGTTCGTAGTCGAGGCCATCCGCCCCTACGCTGATAACTCCGCTGTTGGGGTCCACTCGGACCGCATCTCCCATGTTGCCGCCCGCAATGCCGTAATGAACGCTGCCCACCAGTCCCTTCTTCGGAGACGTGGCGCTGACTTGGGTGATCACCTTGCCCGGCTGCACGTCCTCCGCCAGGCTGAAGTAGCTGTTTTCGATGTAGGCAAAAGCGGGAAACTGTTCCGCAGGACGCAGGAACACCGTCAGCTCAGCCGAGGAGTGCTGCGGATACGCTCCTTGGTCGGTGGCGTGTACGACAATGCTGAAGGTTCCTTTTGCAGCAGCCTTGCCTTCGTTTTTGAGAACCAGCTTGGTGCTCACCACTCCGGATCTGGCGTTGATCTCAAAGTAGTCCTGGTCCTTTCCACTGATGCTGTATCGCACCATGGCGTTTTCCGCCTCATCCAGGTCCGTTGCCAGGGCTCCAAACACAAACTCCCCTGTACTCATCCTGTCCGGGAGTGTCACAGTGTATCGGCTGGCGTCGAAACTGGGAGCGTTATCGTTCACATCGCCCACCTGGATTGTGAGGTTCACCGAAGAAGCTCGCGGTTCTGTGACGGAACTATCCTGTGCCATCAAGGTGAGGTGATATACGGCAGTCTCCTCCCGGTCGAGCGGCGTGCTCGTGGTTATTACACCAGTCTGGGAGTCGATGTGGAAGCGCATAATGTGATCGCCAAGCAGATTGAACCGCAGCCTTGCATTGAGTCCTTCGTCCTTGTCCGTAGCTGTGGGATGGAGCACCAGAGTACCTGCGGGGAGGTTTTCCTCCACAACGGCGTGGTAGGACTGCAGCTCGAAAACAGGTCCGTTGTCGTTCATGTCCTGCACCTCCACTCGTACGACGCCGGTCCCCGTTAGCGGCGGCGATCCTGTGTCCATAGCCACAAGTGTCAGAATGTACTCGCTCTGGCTCTCGCGGTCCAGGGGCTTCAGCAGCGAGATGTCTCCTGAGGAGGCGTTGATGCGGAACAAGTCAGTGTCTCCCTCCTTGAGGAAGTATCGCACCTGAGAGTTGAGCGGGGGAGAGTCCGCATCATAGGCCTTTACCGTGAGCACATAGCCTCCGTTCGGCGGAACTGTGTTCTCCATGACCCGAGCCAGGTAGGGCGAATCGAGGAAGGTGGGGCGGTTGTCGTTGATGTCCAGAATTATTATGGTCAGCTCAGCAGTGTCGCTTGCCGGGTTCTCCAGGTCGCAGTCTTCGGCCTTGACAGTGAGGGTGTAGCGGGACAGTCGCTCAAAGTTCAGGTTCTTGGCCACCCGCACCACGCCTGTGTCCTCGCTGATCGTAAAGTCGTGGTTCAGGTCGCCCAAGACTATGGAGAATCGGATGCGACCGTTGGCGCCTTCGTCTATGTCCGTGGCGGACACCTGCAAGACCATGGCTCCGATGCTGGCGTTCTCTGCCACAGACGCAGAGTACTGTTTCGGATCAAAGACGGGGCTGTTATCGTTCTCGTCCAAAATGCGGACCAGGAGTTGCGTTTCCGCTTCCTGTGGTGGTTCGCCGCGATCTCGAGCCGTAATGTTCAACAGGTAGCTGGCCCGCAATTCCCGGTCGAGGGCGTCGGTTACGCGCAGCAACCCATCGGTGGGGTTGAGGGAGAAGGGAAGCGGTTCCTGCTGGCCTGCTGTTCCGTCTTCAATAGAGGCCCCATTAAGGGTGTAATCGATGTATCCATTCCTTCCCTCGTCGTTGTCGACGGCTTTTATGGCCAGAACCACGGTATTGATGGCCACGTTCTCCCTGACGGCAGTCTCGTTTGCGGAAACGAAAACGGGCACCTCGTCGTTGATATCCTTAATGAGTATCGTTACCTGTCGGAGGGATGACATGAGAAAAGATCGGATCAGTTATGGATCAGTCATTAACCGAGTGAAGTAGAACTCACCTTTGCGGTAGACGAGAGGCGCTGCTGCTTCTGGTGCGACAGGAAATACTGCTGGTCCTGGCTGTGGTGGAAACGCCTCGGCGAGCGGTACTTAAGCTTCAGCTGGGTCTCTTCTAGCTCACTAAAGCTGGTCACCTCATCGGGACAGTCCTGGGCGGTCACTGTGAGGGTGTATGTGGATCGGCGCTCCCGGTCCAGATGACGACGGGTACGGATGGTGCCGTTGCTGTCGATTTCGAATTCGGAGTCCGAGTCCCCGGCCGTGATGCTGTAGGCGACGAGCCCGTTGTTGCCTGTATGGGATTAGGTAATGGAATTAGGAAAGGTTTGTAAAAAAAAGGGAAATCTTTAGCGGTTACCCGAGTCAATGTCCTTCGCAGAAACACTGGCAACCTCTTTGCCAATGGGAGCGTTTTCAAACACCTCGCTCGAGTAGCTCATGGGATCGAAGATGGGAGCATTGTCGTTCAGGTCCAGCACATTGCAGTAGATCGTAATGGTGGTCGAAAGGCTGGGTTGCCCATTGTCCTGGGCCTGGACAAGTAGGATGTAGTGCTGCACCTGTTTGGGTCAAAATAAAAGCGGTGAGTCATTGTAGGATGCAGTGGTGTGCGCTTCTCACCTCTTCGTAATCCAGTCGGGAGGTCAGAGTCAGCATTCCCGTTTGCGGGTTCAGGCTGAAGATATCGGTGGCCCAGTCCGAGAACACGCCGTACGACACCTGGGCATTCTGGCCTAGATCCGCGTCTTTGGCCAAAATCTGGCCCACTTGATAGCCCCTTGGCGCATTCTCCGGAATGTCGAAGGAGTAAACGGTCTCTTCAAAAACGGGCGGGTTGTCGTTGGTATCGCTCACCTGGAAATACGGCAACAATGCGACATTATGGAATGTATCCTTTAATTATGGGGATGCAAGTCTTTACCTCTATGGTGGCGTAGGTTTCGGTGTACTGAATTCCATCAGAGACCCGGATCCGGAGCTCGTACTTGCTCTTCGTCTCCCGGTCCAGGGAGTCTTTGAGGACCAGCTTGCCCGAAATGGGCTCCAGCAGAAACTTATCGTCGTGGCCGTCCATCAGCTTGAAGGTCACCGTGCCCAGGCTGTCCGGGTCGTGGGCACGCAGTGTGGCAATGGTGTGGCCGATCTCCAGGTCCTCGCTGACATTGTAGAGGAACGGGGTCTCGAGGAACTGCGGCGGACTGTCGTTCTTGTCGAGAACTGTTACTCTGACCTGCGAGTACAAAGCAAATGCGATGCGTCAATGTCAGTGGCCCACTTTGGCGCGCAGAGGAGGAGGAGGAGGAAGGGGAAGGCGGAAAACTGTCCCGCAATGGCATCGAACGGAAACCCGTTTCGAATTTGGCACTAAATGCTCCGCATATGTGCCCGGACTCAGTGGCAATGTCAATCGCATTCCTCATCTTTCGCGACTGACCCGCTTCTAAAGTTGCTGCCCTGAGCTGCGAGCGGCTTTATGACCGAGCGAGTTATAGGTTAGGCCATTTCGACCGTACCGCTCGCGAAATCCATACGAGCAGAACCGGACTTCCTCCTTCCCCTGCCCAACTTACATTTGCTTCTGGGTTTAGTTTGTTAATCTGCGAACTTGGTCGTTTCCATCTCTGTCAAACTATTAATATTTGGAGTGAAGAGTCCGAAATTAGAATTACTCTATCTGGGCCTCCAGAAATCAGTACTCGGCAAGGTGCCCAGACTTAGTGCCTTTCTAAAGCCATTACTTCGTCACAGAGTGTTTCGAGACCCTCGACGAAGCTTCAATCCCCTAATCAGACCGTACTACAACCGGAGACCCAAGTCTAAGTTGGCTCAGAGGACAAAGACCAGACCAAGAGCCATAAATATGGCTCAGAGTGACAGGGTCGCATTCACTCGTAAAATATAGCGTCGTGTGCTCCGAGACACCGATGGTGTTAAGTCGGAGCAGGCGAGCAAATACTGCATTTGTAATAGAATTTATGCAAATTTGTAACATCAGACAGCGCCTGGAGAGACTACTTAAGGCACTTTAGGCTCGGAAGGGACAGGGTGCGGGGTGGCTCATCCTAGGAATTCTCGTGTGGATGTGTGGATTAATGGGAGTGTGGAGTCTGCAGCCGGCCGAGTATATCAGCGGAGCACCATTTACAGTGAAATGTGTGCAGCTAATTGCATTAATTTGATCGGTGGCGGGTGCAACTGCGAAAATGCGACCATTTGTCAACCCGTTTAATGGCCACTCGAGGCTCAGGACACGCCTTTTTTTAATTCCGTGTTCCGGGGATTGGATTTAGGGAGACTTTGGAGTGTCCTCAATCACTAAGTAATAGCGACTTTTAATAGTTCTTTGGCGCTGGAGCTGGCCAAGATAACGTGAGAAGAAAGTGCGGCTGGAGTGGGTCGAATGATCTTTATAATGAACATAACTAGCGTGGATGTAGAGTATTTCTTCTGTTCTACTGGGCTTTCTCCGCAAATATAAAGAGTCTAGATTAGTTTTCTTTTTCTTCCGTTGGCCAAAAGCCATGAAAAGGCCACATATTTGCGGCTAGCAAATTGGCCAAAAACGAACAAGAAACCGAAAAATAAGGGAACACGACAATCGTTTTAAATCAATGCAACAATGAATTGATTGAAACACTCTTCGCACGCGAGGCATAGCGAGCAAAACACACTAAGCCATAGGGCTCTACTAGCTCGGGTCCCTGGGAGAGGTGCCATCCTTGGAAACGCGGATTCGTGCACGAAACTGGAACTGGATCTACACACATTTGCATGCGTGAATTGTTGGCATACCTACGCGTACAACGTGTGCTCCTGCCGAGGGAACAGCGGCGAGGGGTGTAGTAGGAGGCGGGGGCAAAGGAGGACTCAGTGGATATGTGGAGAGATGGTGTGGTGGAAGGGGAGCCGCATTCGAAAGAAGCTGCGAGACGGGTTTTTTTGGCATTATTCTTTTGCCTGCTGCTTCTCGCTTCGGATGTCGGATGCCTGGAGGAGGCCTGCAGAGTCCCAGGTCTGAGGTCCGAGGACGCCCTCCAAGGGGCGACGTGAAGGGCGATCGAGGTCCGACTCCCGTGAGTAGGGTAGCCGGGCATAATTAAAGGCATCTGCCAATGAAGCAACTTATTATAATTCTATCCCTGCGGCCCATTTACGCAGCGCTGCGCTGCGTTGCGATGTAAAATATTTTCTCGATACACAGGTCTGTCTGGTTCCCCACCCCCGGTCTGGCGAGGGACTCCTCCCTGGCCGGCAAATTCATTCACCAGTTATCAGTGCTTAGGGACGAGTCCGAGGCATCTGCCCTGGCCCTGTTAATTTGCATCTCAAGGCTCCATCGCAGCAACGTGCCTGTGCTCGGGAGTCTGATGTCTGGGGATCTGGGAATCGGGGAGCTACGGAGCGGCGGAGCTCCGGGTTGGCGTGCAATCAATATTTCATATCAGCACAAGACATTAAAAGCGCATTAGTGCGGTCTCGACTTGCACTGATAAGCCCTTGAAACTGGCCCAGAATCTTCAGCCGCGGCTGCAAAAACCCAGCAACGGCATTCCTCGTCCTGATCTCACCCAGGGGTGGAGCTGCGGAGGAATGATGGAAAGCAAAGCTTAAGAGCTCCCCATGCAAAGTAAGCAGCTAAAAACATGGTCTTCCGGAGAGGACACTTCTTGGACAGCGGATTTGAATGATCCTGCAAATCTTACAAAGGAGAGAAATCCAGTATGAATTTGGGAAATATTGTTTACTAAGCCAGGCCCATAATTGAAAAGAGGGAACAGGTTTTCGGCATATTTTCCAACTCACCTTCGTGCTGGACGTGCGCGGCTGTCCTCCCAGGGCGATGGCATACACTTCCACTTCGTACACGTCGGGTCCTGCCTCGCGGTCCAGCTCAGCAGCTGTGGACAGGATTCCCAGCTTGGCATCAATGTCGAAAAGGCGATCCACCTGCCCTCCATAGGCTCCACTGCCCGCCGTAACATTGGTCACGTAGTACTCGATTTCCGAGCCTGCTAGATGGGCGCTCATGGTCAGAATGCTAGTGCCGAGTGGCTCGTTTTCGTACACAGATCCGGAGAGGATGTTTTTCTGTGCAAACTGGGGGACCTCGCTGCCTCCGATTCCGGGCGTGATGATCGTGATATACACCTCGGAGCTG
This sequence comes from Drosophila monieri, assembly GCA_035047585.1. Taxonomy (NCBI): domain Eukaryota; kingdom Metazoa; phylum Arthropoda; class Insecta; order Diptera; family Drosophilidae; genus Drosophila; species Drosophila monieri. The sequence goes on along the minus strand of JAWNPJ010000079.1, from coordinate 1,640,422 downwards.
CGACGCTCGCTCTGCACCGCCTCGTCCGTGGCCTTCAAGGTGAGCTGATAACGTACTTGGGACTTGTAATGAAGTCCGGGCGTGAATGTCACGATTCCCGTATTCCTGTTCAGCCGGAACAGCTCCTGCTGGCCGCTGGCGATCTCGTACGTCACCAGGCCGTTGCTAGACGAGTCCGCATCTCGGGCGTGTACCCGCATCACCTGCTGGGGACCCCGATCCGTCATTGGCAGCATGGCTGCATTCATGGATACGAACACAGGTGCGTTGTCGTTTATGTCCTCCACGATCACCGTGACTAGCTTTTCCGCGTGCAGTTGGAGCTCCGATGGCTGAGCTCGATCCGTGGCCACCACTGTCAGGCGGAAGGTGTCGATGGCTTCGCGATCTATGTCCCTGAGCGTGTAGATCACACCAGTCTCAGTGTTAATCCCGAAGTGCCGGCCTCCCGAGAGCTCCGGCTCCTGCTTGCTGATGGCGTAGCTCACCTTGCCGTTCAGTCCAGAGTCCGGATCGTCAGCAAGGACTGTCACAATGGGAGTCTTCAGCCCAATGCCCTCCTTGATTTGACGCACAATGGCAGTGCTGGGAAAGATCGGGGGATTGTCGTTGGCGTCCACCACCACCACATTGTACAGCACCGTGGTGGAGAGCACGGGCGTTCCACAGTCGGAGGCCGTGATGTTCAGCGTGTAGCTGGTGATGTCCTCGTAATCCAGCATCTTGTGCAGGTAAAGACTGCCAGTGGTGCTGTCAATGTGGAATGTGTCCCGGCGATTGCCCGCCGAGATGCTGAATACAACCTGGCTATTGACGCCCTGGTCCGCATCGCTCGCACGGAATCGCATAAGCTCCGTTCCCGTGGGACTAGTTTCCAGGACGGAAACTTGGCTGCTGGACTGCGTAAACTCCGGCGCATTATCGTTCTCGTCCAGTACTACAATGGTAATGGTGGTGTTGGCGCTCAAGGAATCCTTAAGAGCAGCATCACGGGCAACGACAACGAGGTGGTGGACCTCTTGGGACTCCCGGTCCAGTCGACGCGCTAGCGTCAGTTGTCCCGTGGCGCCGTCGAGGCTGAACTGGCCAGCCTCGTTTCCTCCGGCTAGGGAGTAGTAGACGTCGCCGTTCAGGCCTTCATCCGCATCCTGTGTGAATACGTGCGTGATGTGAGTGCCCTCGGAGGCGCCCTCGGAGATGGTAACGTGGTAAGGGGCCCTCAGGAATACCGGCGCATTATCGTTAACGTCCGTGACGATTACCTTAACTTTGACCTTGTCGCTCAGCCGGGGGCTGCCATTGTCCGACACCGTTGCCTCCAATATCATGTAATTACCATCCATACTGGATATCCGGCTAGCACGATCGACGCCGCCGACTTCTCCCTCCGCCGTGCTCCGACTGTCGCGCACCAAGGCCTCCCGGTCGAAGGGACGCAGCGTCTTGATGAATCCGTTTCTAATGTCGATCGTAAAGTCCTGAGTGTGGCTTGTGAGGACGAAGCTCAGCTCGGCGTTCCGTCCAATGTCTCGGTCGAGAGCCGTCAGCTTCCCCACAAACGTATCTGCCGGAGCGTTCTCCGGTATGCTAAACGTAAATGTTGTGTTGGTGAACTGCGGTGCGTTGTCGTTTTCATCGATCACGTGGATCACTACAGGCACTTCGGAGGAGCGCGAAGGCTGACCCGCATCCCGGCAAGAAACAGTCAATGCGTAGTAGTCGCGCACCTCGCGATCCAATGGAGCTTTCACAAACAAGTACCCGTCTGGGAAAATGCCGAATACGCGCTCCCCGTTTCCTTCGATAATCTCGTACGAGATTCGTCCGTTCTCGGCAGTGTCCATATCCGTGGCAGGCAGTGCGAAGAAGCGGGTGTTGACCCTTGTGCCCTCCAGCAGTGAGGTCTCGTACGAGGTGTGGTCGAATACGGGCGTGTGATCGTTCACATCCGCTATGTTCACTGAAAGGCTTAGTCGACTGGAAAGGGGAGGATGGCCGGAGTCTGTGGCCATTAACTCCACAAGGATAACGGCCCCCGGCTCGGCAGCTACAGGCCTCTGCAGATAAAGCACTCCAGTGACGGGGCCAATGTGGAATTGATCGTTCGGATTGTGCGTGAGGTTGTAGCGGATCCGACTGTTTACACCTGCATCCCGATCTCGAACTCTGGATAAGTACACCTCCTGGCCAACGGCGGCGTCCTCCGGCAGCCAAATGGTGGGTTCAGAGTCGCGATCCAAGGCAAATACCGGCGCGTTGTCGTTCAAATCTATAACTGCGATGTTGACGCCACATGTCCCGTAGACAAAGCTTGAGCTGGACATTGATCTGGCCAAGATTGTCAGGCGGAAGTGGGACTGCACTTCCCGGTCCAGTGCGGTGGCGGTGGCGATGCGGCCAGAAGTTGAGTCAATGGTGAAGTTCCTGTCCCTGTCGCCGTGGATAATAAGGTATTCAAGGGAAGGCAGGGAGTTTCCAGACGGGGCTTTCATCTGCACCACCCCGACTTCGCGGCCCTTCTTCGCCGGCTGCTGCTCGTGATCCTCGACCAGTTGGAACTCATAACTGCTCTTTCCATGGTCGCACTCGAGCTGCAGCGCCTTGGATCCAAGAACGATTTCGACTACAGCATCGCGCTGGCTTCTCCTGTTTCATAAAAAAATTTTAAATAATATTTGAAGATAGGTTCTTAAAAGGGAAAAAAAATTAAAGAATTAAGAGGATAAGATCCATCACATTTGACTTAGATTAGAAGTAAGGATTAAATGTTAAAATACACAAAATATTATTCTGGGCTGCCTTACCTCCCCGCCGGCTGTCCGTGGTCGCGGGCCGACACCTGCAGCTTGTAGTGTGGCTTGAAGTGAGTTGTCCCCACGTCGGCGTGCAGCCTCAGTGCTCCGGAGCGAGCATCCAGCTGGAAGAGGCCCTCGCCACCTGACACCAGGCTGTACTCAATTAAGGCGTTATCGCCCTCGTCCCGATCTGAGGCCGTGACGTGCAGAAGGATTTTTCCCTCGCCGTTCTCATGGCCGTCATTTCTGCTGTCACCCCCGAGTGTGTAGATGTAGTGCTGTGGATAAAACTCAGGATCGTTATCGTTCACATCTGCCACGTTCAGCCAGACAGTGGCCGTGGAGGACTGGGGCGTGGGTGCGCCCTGGTCTCGAGCGATCACGGGAATCTCGTAGCGCGCTGTTGACTCACGATCGAGGATTCGCCGCGTCGTTAATTGCCCCGTTATCGCGTCGATAGCAAACTGCTGGGGGTAGAGACGCTCCACGCTAGGCGCCAGCGCGAAAGTCACCGATCCATTGGTACCCTGGTCGTGGTCAGTCGCCGCCAGCACGGCCACCAGCGTCTGCGCCGGAACATTTTCGCTAAGGGTCACGTTCAAGTGGCTTTGGGCGAACTGTGGCGCCTCGTCGTTCTCGTCCAGAACGGTAACTTTTAGCTGGGTGTAGGCGAACTTGGGGTTGGGTCCACCGTCCCTCGCCGAAATGCTCAGCTCCACGCTGTCGCTCACCTCCCGATCCAGCGGCCCGGCCGTCACGATCAGACCTGTGAGCGGGTCCATCGAGAACCACTTGAGCTCGTTGCCCGAAAGGATCTCGTAATGCACCTCGGCATTGACGCCTGTGTCTCCGTCAGTGGCTGTTATGGAGGTCACATAGCTCCCCTTGGAGGCCAGCTCGCTTAATACTGCTGAGTACTCTGACTTCTCAAATACGGGCTCATGGTCGTTGACATCGTTTACGTCTATTATCAAGTGAGCGGTGGTCGTCCTCGCGGGGGTGCCCTTGTCCATGGCCACTACCGTTAGGTTGTACTTTCCTATCTCCTCACGGTCCAGGACGCCGTTGACTCGTACTATGTGCAGACTGCCCGTTTTCTCCAGGCGAAAATGTCCCATCTCGTTGCCGGAAACAATGCGGGTAGTCGTGTTTCCATTCAATCCGTCGTCGGAGTCAATCACGGACACGGCAGCCACAACGGTTCCATTCGCGGCGTTCTCGTCCACGGTGGCCACACTGCCGGTGGGCGGAAAGTACTGGAACCGAATGATCGGGTCGTGATCGTTGGTGTCTACAAGGTTCACCGTTACGTATGCTCGGCCGTCCTGCCGGGGCGATCCGTGGTCGCGAGCGAAGACCGTAAACACGCAGGCCTTCTGGACGCTGCCCTTGGCATTCGTTTGCTGCGGACAGTTCACTCGTTCCGTGTTGGAGATGACGCCCGTCTCCGGATTGACGGCGAACTGGTGCTCTGTCTCGGCCAGGTAGTAAGTTATCTTGCTGTTGTCCCCTAAGTCGTTGTCGGATGCCATGACTGTCACCACTGGGGTGCCCGGCAAAGCCGTTTCGTTGAGGGACACATTGTAGTCGCTGTGGTCGAATATGGGCGGGTTATCGTTGACGTCCAGAATGGTAACGTTGACCTGTAGAAACCCGAATCTCGGTGGGGAGCCTCCGTCTCGGGCGGAAATGTTAAGCTGATAGGAGCCACGTGACTCTCGATCCAGGTTTCCTTTCGTTTCCAAGTGGAGGTACGACGTATCCCCGCTGGGATTAGTCGTCGTCGCCAGTCTAAACTTGTTGTCAACATTGCCGGCCACTATCTCGTACTGGTCCGTCACCCCGTTCTCTCCCGAATCGGCATCCGAGGCGGCGTCTAGAAGGAGACGCGTCCCAGACACAGCGCTCTCCGAAAACGACACGGCTATGCTCGGCTCCGGGAACTCGGGCGAGTTGTCGTTGATGTCCAGCACCTTGATGCGCACCTCGATGGGGTAGGTGGGCTGCGAAGAGAGCACCACTATGTCGTAGTGGTCGTGCATGCCTTCGCGGTCTAGCACCACGTTTGTCTTCACCTCGCCGGTGACCGGGTCGAGGGTGAACTCTTCTGGCGGTTCATTGAATCGGTAGGTGAACTTGGGCTTGGTGGGAATGAAGCCTACCGTGGTTCCCCGCGGCTGACCCTCCAGTACATCAAAGTCAGCACTCGTGTCCACGGCGCGGGACTGCATCTCACCCGCTATTGAGGGGCTTCTGCGGCGCGGAAAGGCCGCGTACTGCTCGTAAGTGGTCGCGTAGCTGCGTCCCCGAGGCGCCAGAAGCTGCATTGCCGGCCTGGCTTCTTCGTTCGCCCGGCCAATGCCGAGCTCCACTGCCAACAGGACCAGGAACAGCAGAATCATTGGTAAGGGCTGTCCCCGGCAAAGCCTCTCCATCTCCGCTGGGGCTCTCATGAGAGCGGATGGAAGACTTTTGGTTAAATTGGCACGGAATTTATCACTTCTTTCACGGATCTGTTCACTTGGCACTGTTCTTATGGTCAGCACATTTGTTTACTTGTTGGGTACACTCTGGATGCATCCTGGAATGCGTCATTTTAGTTCTGTTGGTTTGTTATTCGATTCGCCAGTAGCCTGAAACAGAAACAGAAAGAAGATGGTTAGATTTAATTATTTCCACACTTTCATAATAGGATTGGTATTCTCCAAAGCGTCTTCACGGAATGCTTTCTTCAGAATGTTTAGTTTTTTTTACTGAACAGTGTTCGAAAACGTCTCAATAAGCTTATTAATCATGAATATGGTACTTTAGCTATGCACAGTCATGTGTTGCTACGTATGTAAATACTAAGCAACTATAATTAATTCGTACTGTTTAATGAAAAGATACTTTCAATTAACAGCTCCATTTCATGCTCCGTCGCCCACGAGATTAGCTCCACACCCGGGCGCGGTCTGGAGGAGTAAGAAGCGCCAAAGCGTAAAGCGTAACATTTTCCGACAGCTTTTTATAAAAATCTAATTTATTCTCCAAAGTGCGGAAAGTAATCTAACACCTTAGAAATGAAAAGCTGCTCCCCTTGTATCCCTAAAAAGGAAAACGAGCAACTTAAGCAACGAACTTGAAATTTTAATTCTGCAACCATTTGCTGGTTATGGTTTTTTTTAGAAAAATCTAATCATTAGAGACCAAAATCTCCAAATACTTAACAAAGACTTAATTCCAGCCACACTCACCCAAAAAAGCGATGACAATAACCATGGAAGGAAAGAGCTCATATTATTTACTTTTTGTTGTAATAAATTTGGTAGTATTATAGATATATATATTCTTATATGTTCTTGCGGGATTAAAGATAATTTTTTTAAACGAAGTGATTCTATACTTAATTTAATTCCATCCCAAAAATACCTCTTAATAGGTGTTAGAAATGTCCGCATGAACTCTCTACTGGACTGACTCTAGCGTCTAACCCGTAGAATCTGTCAGAATGTGGGTTGGGGTAACCGATTGAATCGGCTTAGACCGCTGGATACCCGTACGTAGCTAAAAATGCGTCGTAAATTTCGTATTTGTTGTCTGAAGCTTTTGAAGCCGAGCCCGTTCATTAATCTTAAAAATCTACCTGCTCTAATGGTATTGTTAGCTGTCGGAGTTTTTGCTTTTTCGGTTCCTGCCCGTCTTCTCATTTCATTTTTGGGCACTATCAAAGGTTTTTGGTACTGGTGTTTGGTTTTTCATTTTTATGGGTCCCATCTGTGATTGGTAGTTCCTCGTTTCCATAAAATTCCAATGGAATTAGAACAGCCCTCGTCTGAAATCTTGAGGTCTTGGGTATGAACCACAGTCTTTTTAATTTGAATCTGGATGTGTCAGTTAAGGAAACTAATATAAATTTGAAAAAGTCGAGTACTTCGCTTAGGATGTGCCAGTTTCGGTAGAGTTAACTGACCCACCTTGAACTCTAGAGTCAAATCCCTTTAGAGTTCACCGTTTACGACTCTTGTTGGATGTCGACTAAATTAATGAAAGACAAGAAATTCAATATTCTTGATTGATATATGTATCTGGCTTTATCTGTCTCCTTTACACTTTCTCATACGCACCATGGACTGGTTTGGGGCATATCTGGTTTCCACGCCATTGAAACAGCGTCTGAGTTGACTCTATTTAATAGTTCATAAATTCCATATCTGTGTTTATACATTAGCAATGTAAATTCAAGCCCACAAGCCATCGGTGCTAGAACGGCCAAAAGACCTAGAAGTCTTGTAAGGGGAGGGCAATGCCACTTTTTCCTGGGTATCCAGAGATCAAATGAATCATTCAATTAGTTCTATAGTCCGGTAGGAAACCCCTAAAGAATACGGTCGGCCGGGATTACGTGGCAGTGCGCTCCCAAAAACATTCGGATTGGGCAATGGGTGACCCCAGCATCCGACTCTGGCAGCACAATAACATTGCGAGTCAGGCATCCGAGGAGGGCAACCTTTACAACCACAGATTCAGATTCACAGACAGATAAAGACACAACCACGGAGGTAACCGCTGCCTACGTTACCGTTGGTTTCCCATAATTCAAGAAGTAGTCTTATTTGTATCTACACTTATACCATATTCATAATCCAAGTCGGTCATGAATGCACTATCTGCAGCACCATTAGCTGCTGCCAGAAAAGTGATTGGCGGTCGCTTTTTGATGTCATTCAAATCAGGGCTGCACAGGATCAGCAATGTGCCCCATTGGCTGATTCCTGGAATATCCACTATATTTTCTCTGATTGCGACTGTGACTGTGCCTGCGACTGAAGGCCCAAATGGAGGCTCAAGCCAAAAATATCTATCCAGTCCAGGTCCACTATGAATGTTTATGAGTACCTACCATTTTCTTCACATTTCTACAGGCGTTTCGGTGTTGGTGGGGCACACACAGCCCGACTCCCGATGCTCTCACGGACACCGTGCTGACACAAAGGCACACACACGCGCACGGATATCAGACGCAGCATATTTTTTCTTTCAGCAAAACGTGTTTTGCCTCATTTTTCGCTCTTGTATATGGCTTGTTGCTGCTGCTGCTGTTGCCGTTGCCGTTGCTGTCGCTTGCTTGCAACAGCAATGTTGGAATTTTTCACTTATAACAATTTTCAACGGCGACTCACACACACACACACTGGTTCACAACAAATAAGGCTGCACTGGGGGCAGCGAGTGGGAGCCCGCTGGGGCTGGAGCGCCAGCTGCTTTGGTTTGCCTCTAATCTCGGGACAAATTCATAAAAAAATGACACTGGGCAGGCACTTTATGACACTAGCTGGAATGCAGCAGGACTCTTTGACTCTGTGGCGCACCTTCACTTTTGTCACCCGTCGGACGCACGTGCTCCTTTTCGTCGCTTAGTCGGAAGGCAGAACTCGGCCCAAACCACTCGCTCAGCGTTCGCCACGGAACTGAGCGCCTAAGAGATCCGCTGGAGAATCTCGAGGTGGAAAAAGTCGCCAGACGGGTTTGTCCCACCTGAGTCGGGGGAGCGGCTCGGCCGCGATCCGTCTCTCCCTCTCAGGGAGAGATCGCTGGAATCTCTCACACGGCTCTACCTGTTGTGGCTACAGCACATTTTTCACTTGTTGCAGTTTCGTTTTTCATTTTCTTGTTCGCGGCGCTCTCCGAGCAGAGAGAGGTCCAGTGGCCCGGTCCAGTCTGACGAGATTCAATGGCCACCGGCAACCCATACACAGCTAAAAAAAACAAGCCAGAGCAGCTATGGAGGAATGTGTTCGGCTGCAGATATACCTGGTATTCCAGGTATATTAACCAGGATAAAAAAAGGATTATAGCCATTCAGATAAAATGCATTTAGTATTGCCTAGCAGATAGGCGCATTCCACCATTCTTCAGTGCCACAGATATTTGCATGGACAGATGCAGGAATAAAATATAATACATATGGTTTAAGGTTTATAGGCTTATTCTTATAAGCCATGGCATATACCTCAGCGAGGTCTGCGAGCACTGGGTATAGTTATTTCTCCGCTGCAGACCGGATAGCTCTCTGTTTGTGGCTTTTTGTTTGGTTACATCCCTGGTTACTCATAAAAGAATAAGACTTGGAGAGTCTTGGGCAGCGCCGTAGGATTTTGTTTAGCATAGAAACTGGTTTCAAATTAAAATTATCGCTGGTCATTTTTCTTATGGTTAGTTGGCGTTTACTTTGCCCTGTTCCGTTGTGTTGGTGCCTCATTTTTTGTTTTCCTCTTGTCTTGGTTTTCTGGAATTTTGGTGTTTGGGACCTGCCTTTTACTTCCCTTTGCTGTCCCCGAATGTTGCTATAGATGTTGCTGGCGATGGTGACGACGATGCTGCTGGTGTGAACTAGCTGTGTCTGCATCTCTCCTTCACCTACCGGCTTCCACTCAAGCCTGTACCATCTACCAATGGCCTCTACCCTATAACGCGAACTTGAATTGGTCCAGGCCAGTAGGAGTCGTCTCGATGGGGTCCGGATTTCTATTAGCTAATGTTTTAAATAATAGTCAAGTAATTGTTAAAAATCTCCGGCTCCCCAATGGTATTTTTTAATGGATGGATTGCCTAGAGTGGAGATATAAACATATTTTTAACCAGAAACTCCATGGACATTTTAAAGGATCTTCTCTGATCCGAAAAACGTACGGAGATTTATAGAAAAGGATTATCTGAAAGTATCCCGCTCCTAGAGGGAAGATAGAGTGTTTGTGGCGGCCATAAGATCCACACACCGATTGTTTACAAATTTAAAAAGGGCGCCCATCGTGAAAACGTGAAAAACATATCGATAACTCGTCTGGGAGATTGTGATGGAGAAACCGATATTCAATTCTTCATAAGACTGATTCTACATGCTTTTTAATCCATTTTTTCATGTAGCGTATTAATTTTAGTATATCAGAAATGATTTTTTTGATTTTTTATTAAACCAATTTGAAATCAATTTAATTCATTTTTTATTATATAGGGAAACACATCTGCCAGCTTTTAACAGACCTTAGATGGTTAATAGAGGATTACAGAGTTGATTTTGAATATTGCAATTGACTTTGATTCATTTCTTGTACAATTCCTTCACTCCCAAAGATATGTTATTTTCGATTTACATCATAGGTCTATCTTTGGCATCAAATACAAAGTAGAGGATAGAGGTAGGCTTCCGATTAAAGAAAATTTGTATTTATTTTGGCATTACAATCAAAAGGTGATTAATGAAACTAATAAAATTAAGGTAATAGGTAAATAAAAGGTAATCATCACAAATACACCGTAGCCCATAAACCTTATTGCATTTCTGTCGTTTACAAGTGCACGACTTTATAAACAGTAATTGCTTTATATCACCAGTTAACTACTTATGCTTCTCGACTCTATTCCATTCCCTTCATCGAATCACTTCTATCACAAAATAATGAAAACAGTTTCCGTTTCCATCTCCGGTGCTCCCCACTACTGCCTCAACTCCCTTCTATTGCTGGTTCTAAAGGTCCTCTTTGGAATGTGTATTCTGGATTCGGTTGTAAGTTAGTTAATACCAAAAGCGGCGAAAGGATAGACTTTCCATTCTCGGATAAAAATGAACTGAGTGTAAAACACAGGGACGGACGTTGAAGAACGTTGGGAGAAAATTATGTTCAGAATTTGGCTTTGACTCCTATTGTTGTACATACTCTGACGAAGTTATCTACGATTTTTAAGTGCTTCAGCCTAGTTAGTTCAGACTCTTCTGCTTGGTCACAAGAATTATATCTTAATGGATGCTGGTGTATGTGGGTGTGATCGCGACTGTGTCTGACGGTGTATGTGTCGGTGTTTCTATTTCTAGGTTGACATGAAGACCTATGTAACCTCTATTATTTATCTACTATACGCAGAACAGCTTAATGTGGCCATAATTTAGAATCCTTGATACACGTACATATGTATTTTTGTGATGTTTGGTATGAGGGGAGAGCTACTTAGTATAGCGGCTACAACTATGCAAAATTTTCAACTCTGCCGTTCAGTAATTATAAATGTCTAGCCTATTTATCTCCTGGAGTTCGTTCTATATACAGGTGATCTAACGTAAGGGAAACACTATAGCCTAGATTATCGACAAATCCAATCGCTTAGCGAATCATGTGCAGCTTCCAACGCAGCACGAAATAGGCTATGATCCGCAGGGCGATGAATATCCCAACCAACGCCACGGCGTCCACCCAGAAAAGGGCGTTGTCCATGGACATCTCCTCGAGAAACTTCTTGGGCGAGCGGTAGTGACAGTAGATCTGGTTGCATTGCAGCTTTTCTCGATCCATGCCGTAAATGGCCACCATAGCCCCTGCAAAAGGATGGATTAAGGAATTAGAATGGTCGGGCCACTTATAATCCCCGTATAGCATACCCTCGAAGCCGTAACGGACGTAGCTGACGTAGGTGACCCATTGCAGGTACCCGGGGATGGTGTCAAAGTTCACAAAGAACCCGGAGAACAGTATCGTGGGTATCGTGGTAACAGGGCCAAGGAACACACCGGTTTCGATGTTCATTCCCGCCCCGATTAGCAGTCCCAGCGACTGCGCCACCAGTGAGTTGAGCACGCAAATAAGCACGAACATCCAGACCCGCTCCAATTCCATCGGCTGCGAGGTGAGATAGTAGACAACCAGGACGTAGACGCTGGAGAAGACGATCTGAAAGGACAAAAACAGAGGGTTAAGCTTTCTTTAAGAGCACAAAATTCAGTGGCTCACCTGAAAGGGCATGTCCGCTATTGTCTTGGCAAAGTAAAATGCCTTCAGGGAGTACCAATAGTTGAGATGCTCTCGCACAAACACGGACATTTCAGTGGGAACTGTAAGATATAATGTAAGATTAGAGGCTATAGGAAAAATAGTGTCTCCTGAAGTACTCACAGGTCAGGATGGTGGGCATCATCGCCGTAAAGGTAGTGAACAGGGAGACGAAGAATATGCACCCGGCGTTGCTCATGATCTTGCTGGCCTCGCCACCCACATCGTAGTAGATCATCCCGATGATGGCGCCCACGATGATGTGCGAGAAGAGCCGCATGTGGGTCAGCATCCTGTCGCGCAGGATAGTGCGGAAGGAGCGTTTGAGGAGGATCCAGAACTGCGTCCAGCTACTTGTCGGAAAGCCCGTCTTGTTAGGGAGCGTGACCACGCTCTCGTGGGAGTCTAGCAGGGAGGTCATGCATCCCACGACGCCACTGGGTCTGCCTGACCCGGAGCCCACCGCATTCTGGGTGCCTTTCGAGGAGCTAAAGCTGCAGCTATCGTCCAGGGCGGTTGTGGGCATGTTTATGACGCTGCAGTCCGAGTTCTGCGACTGCTGCGTCTCAAGCTTCGGTGGTTTCAGCTCCGCCGGATCATCCAGAGGCATCGCTCCGGGCTGCCTGTCTTCCAGAGCAGGCTTTTCATCTTCCATCATTAATGTAGCTACCGTCGCACTTACAGGCCCACTTTCGCTGCCCTTTGCAATATCGTTTATTGTTGACTTCTTTTGAGTCAGAGACTGAAGATAGTCCTTGTGAGTGTACTTTTTACAGGCTCCGCTCTTGACCGCATCCACCAGCTTGGGAACGGCGTCGCCGTACTCTCCCGACGCCACTTCCAACACGTAATCCGCGGGGTTGTGGTACGAGGGGCACTCGTACCCCAACGACGACAGATAGGGCACTAAGCCCCTAACCCTTCCTTCGTAGACACACTGGCCCTGGGCCAGCAGATATAAGTGGTCGAACTTTTCAAAAAGGCGCGCCGATGGCTGATGGATTGTGCAGACTATGGTGCGGCCTCCTCTGGCTAGCGATCTCAGGAGCGAGATGAGCTGGAAGCAGGTGGAGCTGTCGAGGCCGGAGGTGGGCTCGTCGAAGAACATCACGGGGGGATTATTAACCAGCTCCAAGGCAATGGACAGACGCTTTCGCTGCCCGCCGGACAGGTTGCAGGTTAGAGTGTTAACCGACTCCTTCAGACCAATGGTCTCCAGGATCTCCTCGACCACCATCACCTTGGCGTAACTGATCATGTTCTTCCCCAGCTTAAGATTGGCGGCGACCATCATGGCCTCGCGGACCGTCAAGTTGGCGATGAGGACATCGTCTTGCATGATGTAGCAGGAGAGCTTGCGAAAGCGGCGCAAGTTCCGCTCCTTACTGTTAATCATCACCGATCCACTGAGATGGGCAGTTCTGGAAAACGAGTTTTGGTTACTAAACTTTGATCAGGTTTGGAGAGGTTTTTGATACGTACTTGTAGCCCGCAAGGATATTCATCAGAGTGCTCTTGCCGGCTCCAGAGGGACCCATAATTGCCGTGATCTCGCCGTTTCGGAATTTTCCCGACACGTTTTTCAGGATCGTCTTGAAGCCCCGCCGGTGGCCGTCAGCGACTGAATACGATATATTGCAGAACTCGATGTCCACTGGCGGACGCTGGGGCAGGTGGGAGAGAGCTATGGTGCCCTTTTTCTGGCCGTTGGGGCTGCCACTGCACCCGCTGGCGCTGACCACCATGGGGACCGTGGGCAGTGGGCGGTTGTCGGGGCTTTTCGTCCCCGGGCCGCCATTGCAGAGATTGTTCTGTGACCTGAAAGAAGGACAGAGTATTTGAATTAGTATGACTGAGAAGCTTGATTTATTTTGAGGTTCCTACTTAAGCCAGCAAGTTGCTCCATTCTCTGCCTTTGTCAGTGCGCTGACGCAGCCGTTTTTCGTCAGCTGGGTCTGCACAAAGGATAAGGAGCAATCGCATCTGGCTCCGTGTCCGGCATCTGCTACGACTTCCGTTGTCGCCTCCGCATAGAGGGACCTCCAGCGGCTGATCCCCACACTAACTTCTACATTCACCTGGGAGGCGGTTTTCTCGAAGCTACCGTTTTGGACGCCACCGCTCTCCGCGCTGATGCTACGGTGTAGTATCTGCTCCATAGTAATGCTTTATCTGGAACGCGTGATCAGCCTCCCAACGACCTGCATTTTCAATCAATCGATCAGTTCGCCGCATTAGGCGGCTGCCCGCTCAATTCCCCTTTCGTGCAAAGCTCAATTGTCCCCATTGAGAACGTCAGTCATCACTCATGTGCAACACGCTAGCCACCCGGTGACTCCTACATCCCCGGTGTAAGGGTCGGTCTTCTTTGTCTCATTGGAGCAAAGTCACTCGACGTAGCACGGACAGCACCTTAATAGATGCCGCCGAATGCCTAGAACGGCTTTGATGGCATTGAAGAATTATGTGAGTGATCTAGACGCTGATTGATCTATTGGCCCCCACGGATCAAACAATGATGAAGGTCCTAGTTACTATGACAATAAAGAGGGAATCAGTGCAGCAGTACTACGACACGCTATTATTCAATACCCTATTGGACACCAATTGTTAATCTAAAAACAGAAAGGGCTTGGCATTGCTTTTTGGGGAGCCGATTACCTTCCTCCAGCAGAGAAAATGCGGAGTAGCGCTGGGCAGGTATCCACCAAATCAGCTGTTGAGAGCGACGACACACTCCCATAAACAATTCGGCGTCATCGCAGTTGTTTCTGTTTCTGCTTCGCTTCGATGTGCTGGGTTCCCTTGTTAGCCAAGACCCCCGCCGATCGCTCCCCACCGACCGCCTGCCTCGGCGAGCCGTGAACCAGCTGGGGTTTTATCCGAACTCACGACGAACGAGTATAGATATGGGGCTGAGTCTGTGTGAGTGCTGCGAATCGTGTCCCGCGAGCAGTCGAGTGCTCGTGCACCGAGAGCGGGTACATTCTCGGTGCGCATGCACCCAAAGTGCATGTTAACGAACCCAATAACGCAACTGGACGGGCTGAAGACTGGCAGCTTGCATTGCGAAATGCACTCAGAACAAAGATGCAGCCAGAACAGAAATAGTAATGGAAATGAATTAGTGCGGACCCACCCCCTCTCCAGGCCCAACTCCATCCCCCTTCCCAGCGGAAAGCTTATGCAAAACTTACTTTCCTGTTTCTTCGCCGAATACTTTTCAAATAAAGCCAGTCACGCGACCCTTCCGGAACTTGTCCGCTTTGGAGCTTATCACTCCTAATGCCTGGTTATTGTTGCCAGGTTAGGGGCATCGATTGCGAACTACTTAATTGATTGATTGGCGGCCATAAAGAGCAGCTGCTTCTGTTCAAAAACTACTATGTATAAACGCGCGTGGGCATACCGCCAGCTATATCCTTCGGCTATAAATTCTGAACTTTGTATGTTCTGATCTCTGAAAACACTCGAGGCCAGTTACAGTGATTAAGCCCGCCGGAAATATCAGCCGTATGGCCTGGCATCAGATCATCCGAGCTCAACGACAATTAAGCGATTATTCCCCAAAACCCAGTGAGGGGGTAACTATTAAGACCACTATTAATAGACGCCGAGCTGATGGATAGTCATGTGTTGCAGATAAGACAGGAGGAACGGCTCGCGACGAGAATTGCATTTCTGAGCTGCCTTGAAAAGCGACACAAAAAGAGGTTGGAATGCACCGGAAATTAAGTAACAACCACCCCACATACTACTTATTTGGCCACTTCATGGAGGCGGAGGGGAAAGTCGATACGCCTCTAGTCCTAGACCGATTAAGAGTGGACGTAGGCGAGAAGGTGCTAGGAAGTCCTGTAGTCCGTGCTCTCCGTAGCATCTGCGGCCACTCTGACATCAGCCTACCCGGGGGGCCTTTTAGGGTTGCCGAGCCGTAAGTCACTTTTCCACTCGCGTTCTCGCATGCGGGCACTTAGCATTGCATAACCACCGTGCTCGTCGGGTTGTCGGCCAAAAAGTTCAAACGTAAATATAGACCACGTGGCGCACAGCAGAGATTTTCTCACTAGAGCCTATTTGCCGCCTCCGTCTCCTGTGTCAATTGTGCGACAATTCTTAAAAAATTCCCAAATAAAAAGCGGAAGGACGCGACCGGTGCGGCGAACAGAAGTGACTGCCTTGAGCAGCTCACACAGGACTAAGGCCCGAAGCTAACCGGAGTCCAAATGCTGACTGAAAACGACTTCAGAAAGCTTGGCGCCAGTTCGATTTTTTCAGGCACGCGGCGCCGCGATGTTTTTAACCCCTGTCGGCTCAGGCCCAGGCCCAGGACCTCTCTGTTCCCAGGCCAGGTTTAATTGCATTGAGGCCTGCACAGATATTAATTGTATTGTTCGATTTAAATTGGAATTTTAATCAACTCTAAGCTACAGTGGACGTTGGGATTCACGGCTGTTAAGGGATGGACATCAAATTGTCTATTTCCATTTTATCGGAAGTTTCTGGCTAAGGACATAGCTGACAGTTGGAAAATAAATTAAATTATTCCAACAACCTTCTATAATTATGGGGCATATTCTTGAACAAGGAGGAGTGGAAACTTTCTAGGCCGACACGCGATTTGGAAGGCGGAGGAGCCTCATCGATTTTTTGCTGCTTTCTTCGGCTCGTTCTCCTACTCCACATCCTTGTTCTTCCTCCTATTACTTTTCCGCCACACCTTGCTGTGGGGGCACAGCAGGTGACACATGTCCCAGCGAACAGGAGCTATGAACAGATTACGTCTATTTTTGACTTGACACTATATTTATAGCTCTCCAGTCCCCCGGATTCGACATTTTTTAAGCTGATGACACCGCTGAAAGGATCTGAGGGGGCCGAGTAAATCCCCATAGCTCCTGAGGATAGTAGGGAGTGGGGGACTTACCCGGAAACCCAATCCTAATCCAAACTAATGCAATTACTGTGCCCCTGTTGAACTGGTAACTCACCCGTGGTTGCTTTTCTTGAGGTCGTCGGTCAGCTTCAGCTGGTTGAGGAGTGGCACCGGTCCCTGCCTGGGACTCGGACTGGAGGTGACTGGATTAGCCGATCCTGGTGACAGGCTAGACTGCATGTTACGGCCGGCCATGTAGAGCACGGAGCTGGGTACTGTGGAGACGGTGGAATCCGCCACTTTGTTGGGGCTCCTGGTGGTCAGAATAACGGCCTGGGAGGAGCACTTGTCCACCAGAGGGACACTGGAGGCCTGCAAGTCGTCCATTTTGCTATGTAGTTAACTTAGATAAGGGGTGCAGTTGGCATATGAGAGGATTTGGCTCAATCAATTAATTTTTCCACTGGGAAGTGTCGTTGAATTCAATCACAATTAGCATCTGCGTTTAGTGTCCAGTTCAGCCCTGCAATGAAGGGAAAATAAATGGTTTAGCACATGGGGAGTATTAGGACTAATAATGACTATGTACTATGGAGCATGGTAATAACGATTACTACTTGTAGGACCTCGTAACAATGCGATCTGGGTTTGCCTGCACTGGGCCGAGGCGCAGGTGGCCGACTAAGATAAGATTTGCGCGTTTATGTTCGACGATTCAGACTAAGTCATACACTGGCGAAAATTGGTCTATTGTTCTGCTTGTTGACTCAGTGGATATGCCCTTCTTTGTGAAAGGTATTTGTTTAATCCTCCATCAAACGTGACAAATTACTATTCAGAAGTCCACACACTGGACTCTTATCGGGCCCTAAAGTGGCGCAAGATTTAGGGTTTCTTGGCATATTCATATATTGGGATCTGTCTACGGACGACGAACATGTAGAGTCAGTATGAGAACTAGCCCATCGGTTTTACAGTGTACTAGGGTATTTATTACAGATTTGTTTGCGGCTTAGTTTACGATTAGATCTGGGCGATAAGCTTCCTGTCGATGGCTTCCTTTCCCTAATCGGGGCTAGAAGCTGTAAGGCGCGTAATCGAACACTGCGGGTTATGGCAAGGCTACTACGACCACGACTCCGGCGGCCCGTTCAGCTGTTGTCGGCCATCGACTTCTTATCGAGAAAACCACTTGGCACTGCTACCACGCACAGCTGCGGATTGTCTAATCTGGGAGGCAATTAGCCGGACGACGGCGTCGCACCATCCAAGAATTCTTGAAATCAAATTCGGGGTATTGGTCGGCGAATCCAGGGTCTCCACCTCTCATGGGTGGATGACCTGCGGGGATAGCTGAACCCCAATTGAAGTAGGTCAGTATGGCGAAAACTGGCTTCCCTCTGCCTGTTGGCCAGGTTGGATAATTTGCCAATAGGGCTAATAGGTTCTTATTCGCGAGGTGGTCGGACGGCACTGCTATACATTTGTTCCTCAAACATATCATATGTTTATACAAATCGGCGTTCGAGAAAATAAATATAAAATCCACACTGCGAGCGATGAGAGCGCAGGCGCTCTCTCAGATATACGATGAAAACATTAAAGATACACATGAGATGGCCCTCAGAAATGTGGCCTCTTTGGGACGGGAGTAGGGGGGAGGGCTGGGTTTCTATGGTATTTCCTTGGGACTCCAGCTGGGCAATGGATTACAGGAGCAACTGCACCTTCAAGGTGAACAGCGCAATTTCTGACTCCCAGTGCGAATCCGTCTCTGATTCGTGCTCACCTTTGGATGTCTGCAAGTTTCTTCCGAGAACAGCACGAGGCATTAGCAGTAGAAGCAGCAACGTGTTATTTTGGGATTATTTTTATTGTTTTATTTGGCCACTGGCAGAGACAGTCCGCTGTTCCGCTTTGGCTTCCACTCGCACACCTGGCGCGTCCACACTAAACACACTAAACCTTTGGCACTCAGACAGAGACTTTGGGCCGCACTCGCGTTCTGCTGGCTCTGCTGCTTCTGTTTCTTTGTTATGGTACAAGCATCAAACAAACAAACAACGCCAGCTATTCAAATGCGCCACAAGGGCGATTGTACTGGAAAAGTAAATAGGCCGCCGGAGAGTAGCGACGCGCACTCCACCACGAAAGTATCTTTTATTCTGCGGACCTGCGGACCTGGAGGAGCAAAACGTGTTCTTCGAAACAGAGCGATCCCATCCGATCCGTGGGCCTGCGGAACGTTGTGTTCTCCGATTTATTTCTTGCCCCCAACACAAGGGGCAACGAGCGATGGCAGCGCGAGCGATGAAAAAATTGAATTGAAGTCCGTACTGCGGAGCTGCTGCTGCTAAGCTACCTCGCTACGAGCCAGCTGAAACGCTTCGCTCTCCCGTTCTCTGTTCCGTATCTGTATCTGTGAGATACGCGCGCTACTACTTGGCCGTTTCGTCAATGGGGAAGTCGCATTGCTCTCCTCTCCCTTTGTACAGCGTCCGATTCATGTTCATGTTGGCGCACAGATACGCAGATACACGGATACACGGACACACAGATACGGATGGAGAAGTTGTGCGCATGTGTCGTGGTATGCGTCGGCGTTCTGCCGCTGCCAAACAGCTGGCTGTGAACAAACGACCCTGTGGGAAATCCGGTGCGAGTTTGGTGTGCCTGCACTGGGATTTGGGGGTCTGATCACCCCAGAGGCAGAAAAAAGTGCGGATCTGCTGAAATTCAAACTTCACTTAGTATCTGGCTCGTAATATTAATTTCTGCACTTAAAGCACTCTCCAGTGCATTAAACAAGCTATGAGATCGAGCTTTGAACCGCTCCATCAGTCGCAGAACAAAGCGGATAATGTTGACTAATGTGAACCGAGAATAAAAACAATCGCCACTTCCCCGCTCGAGTCTTAATGTCAGAGGGCGAAGTCCACAAGCAGAGCTATCAGCACAGCATGAGTAACTCCCCCTCGCCACGAATGATTACAGCTCCCCAGTCCCCAGAATCGTATATTTTCATTGCAATTCCATTGAGGCTTCCTGCAAGAAATCACAGTTGCAGCTCTACTTGGGTGCATTGCCAATCAAAATTAAATAGCCAATCTGGAACACGTGCAGGGAATGGTATTCGGGTACATTCAGGTGTTTTCCAAATTGAGAATCTTATATTGCATGGATCATTGGGTCCTATTTCGGTTGCCGACTGTAGGTGCATTGCAACCCGGCCGAGTACATCTAACTTGGCACTCAATAAAGAACCGCCATTTTACGCAACTTCCAACAGATGTTACGGTCTATCTGTAACTGACGAAAGCTACACTAAAGCTTTCTATGTAACTGGTAGGAAACTCGAATAGGCGCCCGCTTTAGTTTCGCACCAAACGACTTTTGGACAATGGGCTTAAGACTCTTTTAAGGTATGTCCTAAGGGCCAAGATATGACCTGCGTAGGGGGTTGTATTTGGACACCCCATGCCTTTCCCCAATTTCCCCAGAGGGTCCATCAGAAAATTTGATGAAAAATATATCAAAATTTATGATCCAAGGTTTTAATGCATGATTAAAGCAGAATCAATCTACGATTGATCAATCAAGGATCGGACTACATTTGGCCGAAATATGGCCTTTGTAGGGGGTTGTATTTGGACACCCCATGCTTTACCCCAATTTCCGCAGAGGGACCATCAGAAAATTAGATGAAAAATGGCTCAAAAATTATGACCCAAGATTTAAATACAGATTGAAGCAGAATCAATCTACGAGTCTTTTAAGGTATTCCGCTCAAGGATCGGATTAGTTTTGGCCAAGATATGGCCTGCGTAGGGGTCGTATTTGGAAACCCCATGCCTTTCCCCAATTTCCGCAGAGGGTCCATCAGAAAATTTGACGAAAAATGGCTCAAAAATTATGATCCAAGGTTTTAATGCAGATTGAAGCAGAATCAATCTACGAGTTTTTTAAGGTATTCCGCTTATGGATCGGATTAGTTTTGGCCAAGATATGGCCTGCGAAGGGGGTTGTATTTGGACACCCCATGCCTTTCCCCAATTTCCGCAGAGGGTCCATCAGAAAATTAGACGAAAAATATATCAAAATTTAGGATCAAAGGTTTCAATGCAGATTGGCGTAGAATCGATATACTAGTTTTTTTTAAGTAAGAATAGAATAGATTTAATATCGGCCAAGATATGGCCTTCGCTTCATTTAAGACTTAATTTAAATTTAGATTGAAAAATATTCGTTTTAGTTTGATTTATTTTAATCTCGAATTTGATTAGTTTAGATTTACAGTTAATCGATTTTATGGTACATACAACCGCTAGGCGTATATTAAAAGTCAAGTTAATGCGGAACCGAACTGCACGGGCTTCTGGCTCTTAAAGTTGCATCAGATCTGTAGATCTCTAAGAGGTCTACCGAATCTTTATGCTGTGTTGATCCCGGTCCTGCTCGTCGCTGTCACAGTCACCGCTCTCGGCAGTGTCCTCGTCCGGGTCGCCTGCGGAGCTACCCCGGGCGAACATATGTCGCAGGCAGCTCCGCTTCACGTATAAAAAAGCGCACAGAGCGCAGAGCAGGAAGATCACCCCAACGGAGGAGCCGATGATCAGGGCTCGCACCTTTCTTTGGGAGGGAACGTCGATGACGAGCTCGTGGCTGGGCACAGCATGCTGGTTGTTGGTGCCAACGGCCAGCACTTGCACCTTGAAGGTGGTGTCTTCCTTAAGGTGGCGCAGTTGGTAGAAGTTGTCGAAGGTCTCTGCATGGCCAATAAGGAAGTGCTCCGGCTCTTTCCACCACCGCACTGCGTACAGTCGAAGACTTTCGAGGCCCTGAGTGGGATGCTCCCAGTGGAGCAGCCATCCCTGCTGGTTGCTCACGGCAGTAATGTTCCAAGGGGCGCCCAATCCTCCGGCTGTTGCCGAGGTGGGTATTTGGCCGAGCTCGTGCTGCAGTTGCTGGGCATCAAAGTCATCGGCTCTGATTGGAGAAGCTGCAAAATATGTGATTTATTTCCCATTTTAAATGAAAATCGCATTTATTACGTTGAGTCTGGAAGCGAATCTGCTTGCTGAACATTCCATCCCCATATTTGTCCTGGCTGAGCACCATGAACTCATACTCCTTTCCCGGGATCAGGTGCTGTACTGTGGCCTCCATAATGTTCTTGTCCACCACCCGAATCGTTCGCCACTCAGGAGTTTCGATCAACCGGTACCATACAGTGTACTCCAGGTTAGGGCGGAGGTATCCTAGAAATATTGGAAAAAATAGGTAACGATAATTAGATAAAAATTTACTTAAAGAATCAAAAATGAAAATGAAATCAATAAAATATGGGAAGCTTTTTGGTTCTTGCGTTTGATATATCACTGGTACTTGGTATCCTTTCCATATTTCTTACCTGGTTGCCAACGAATCGTTATGCAGGTCTCCGTACTGTTGGCGGTGAGATTGTGGGGAGGCCGAGGAGCGATGTTCTCAATCATAAGCTCCGCTTCCGCAGTAATGGTGGCGGCTTCGTTGGTCGCCGAGCACTCGTACATGCCACGGTCGGACTCCATCAGCCCCGAAATGGTCAGGTTGCCCCCACTGAGGCTGAACCTGCCCGCCGGCAGTGGCTGGCCGTCTTTCTGCAAATTAGTCGGTTGCGATGTCAGGTGCATGCATAATTCAAAATGCAATCATGTGAAACTGCACTCGGCCCTTCCACAGAAAGCCATTTCGGATAAATCCCATATCCATACCACTTCTCCCTGCCAATTCAACATCTGCCTTTTTAAACTTTTAAAAATGGCACTGGCACTCCTTTAGCAGACTTACCCGGTTCCAGACAATGGAGGGCCGATTGTTTCCGTCCCGGTCGATGGCTTCGCAGGGCAGCTCGGCCGCCTCACCCAGTTTCTGGATGTAGATGGCCTTGGGAGTGACGCTGAATATGGGTGGCCGGAGAACAATCACGCTGATGATGGGACTTGGTCCGTCCGTTCCGAGATCGTTGTAGGGCGTACATGTGTAGCTGCCGGCATGGTTCTCATCCACCTTTGCAAAAAACAGGCTTCCGTTCATCTTGTAGAATACACCCGGTACATTGTACGAATCGAAAAGTAACCCATCCTTTTCCCAACGCAAGTTCTTCAGTGGCGGATTGGCCCGAAAGTGGCAGTCGAGTACAGCAGGCTGACCATACGGGAGGAAGATCTCTGGAGGCGCGTAAATGACCTTTGCCTTATCTGTGTTCAGGAGAGAGTTTCGTTTTAATATTATTTTTTAAGGCTACTAACCATAACATCTTTCTTATAAATATTTGAAAAAGATTCTATTTGCGCCAAATGTTATCGGGAAATCATAAGTGTTACCAAAGAACATCAGGAAAAATTTCAAAATAAGATCGATTTACGATCACTTAGCAAATAGTATCGATATCGGCATTCCCCATCCCTAACGCGGCGTAATTTTGAAAAGTTAAAAAAGCTTTAACTAAATTATTGGAATATATAATTTGGATCATATAATATTTTTCGGCCCCTACTTGAGAGTCCACCAACTATCGTTAAAACAGTAGCAATTATATTCCAAATTATTTCATTGAATAAAATTACCTTTTAAAATACAAGTTTGCTCTAAAGATGCAAGTATAAGCTTAGGATTTTTAAAATTTAGAGGGCAACAAACGTCTATAGTCTGGAAACTATCATTTGATACCGGATACTTACATTGTATGTTAAGAAAGGCCTTGGCTGTCTGTAGTTCACCCTCGCTGTTGCGCACCTTGCATTCGTACTCGCCCAAGTCGCTCATCATGGTGGGATCGATGCTGAGGCTGCCGTCCGGTCCCATGTAAGACCTTCGCACCAGGTCCTGGATTTCCTGCAGTAGGATTCCGTCTTTGTACCAGGAGGCCTGCGAGTTGTCCGGGTACTTCATGACGCAGTGGAAGAAGGCAGTCTGACCCTCCTGAATCGTCTGGTTGACGGGCGGGATGCGGATGAGGGAACCGCCCTGGACAGCCAAGTGGTAGCGGGTGCCGTTGTTCCGCACCGATGGCGAGCGGTTGGGAAAGATGACCTGGCAGTGGTACCATCCCTGGTCGGATTCTCTAATGGCAGTTAGGTTGACGGAGGCGCGGCCGAATTCCGGATGATTTTTCACCAGGTGCAGTCGTCCGTTGAATAGCTCATTGGTCGAGGTCTCTTGTTCGTACCACGTGAATATCTTCTTGTTCTGTTGGAATCAAGAAAGTGTTGTCGGAAAAACGAATAGGCTCGAGTGATAGAACCTCAGATTTTTAGGCTTTTAGGCTCCAGGGGAAGGTTAATCGCAAGCAATTAGTATATACGTGTGTAGGTATGGATGTATATTGTAAACCCCCGCATGAACTGTTAGACAAGTGTTTCCAAATTGTTCGAGTGGTCTCCCCTCCTGGCTGGGAGACCCGTTCAGGCTGTCCTCTCCATGAACTACTATAATTTTCGCAGACTCCTGCTGGGCTCGGCCCCCTTTGTCTCATGCATTCGGTGACCATGGTGTGACAGAGCGCAGCGGTGACAAGGCTGTAACCCGCACCCCACTGAGCGACAAGAACACAGTAGCCAAGGCGGCCTCCCATCTTGGCGTTACTTTGTTGACAAATCCGAATGGACTCGTGTGGCGCGCACGATGTGCACAATGGTATGCCACATTTGTTTTGAATTGGATCTGCTTGCACCCTCCACAATTTACCTCTTTAAGCCGCAATATTCAGCTGCGTTATGTTATTTTGTGTTAATTAGGTTTCAAACTTAATGGGAAGTATTTTGAAAGGGTGTGTACTAGTATCAACGTTGGGGGCTTTATTTTGGGCACATTAATTATGCCTGGCCTGGAAACTATATCTGCTTCGCAAAGAGCAAACAGGGAATAAACAATATTTAATTCGTGAAAACAAACTAAATGTTATCGGATTGCACCACATGGAGAAGAGAAGCAGAAACGCGTTGAACTGCAATTGAATCGGTCGCCTCGGGCCTGCGGTCGCTGCTCGATCCTCTAATTGCTGGGCCCCAGCACAAACCCCACATATTTTTATGCTCGCTGTGCTGGCGCACTTGACTTTCGCCCATGGGCGCAGTTGGCAGTTGACTTGTCGGAATTGTCAATAAACCGCATGCTAGGCATCCAGTTCGGTTAATGATAGCTGGCAACCGCAGAAGTGTCGGCTCTGGTTTCATCTCTGGGTAGTTGTGCAATGGGATGCATTTCAGGGTATCTTGTGGGCCGTTTTGGATCAACCCATCTATAGAAATTGGGTTTGTGCTTTGGGGGGGGAGTAGGGAACAGTCACAACGATGCTCCAACGCCTGGCATCAATGTCACAGCTACTTCGCGTACTCAAGATGGACAGAGCAGACCCCTAACTAGATGATTATGTGCTACGCCCAGCTGTCTGTCAAGAGTAGCCCACTGGGGCACACATTTATCAGCATTATCCAACAAAATAAAAACGTAACTTGATTTTTCCGGTAATTTTCGACGCGAAAATTTGCAAATGGCTTCATAATGGCCGTGAAAGTCTGTGCCCACATACATATGTGTTCTGGAATATGCAAATGGGTATTGCACAACCGCCCAAACACATGTGGAATATGTCACATAAATCCCAAACATTTACTTCTCCCGCGAATTTGTTTAATTGCCACTGAAAAGATTAGTTGTGAGCTCTGCTTCTGCAGATTACCCGCCAGTGCGTGGCAGTGACAACTATTTGAAACGTAATTAAAATTATTTCATCAAAATGACATCATGACCCGTTGACCGGGTGGAAGAGTGAGCACAATGTTTCGAGGGGAGAGTCCACTTCAAAAAAGAGCCAGCACAGAGTCGGCAGAGCAAATTAGGCAAGGAGTGAATAGAGAATTACGTTGCTGGGGACAGTTCAGCCCAGCCCAGTTCCTCGACCATGGTTGAGTAACTATAAGGGGGGATGCATAGGTTTTTGGGTATCGAATTATGACGGGAGTCTGGGGCTTAAATCCGATTTAAATTCAAACCATCTTTTTTAATTTCCAAGCAATAGTAGAATGGGTCCAGGGAGTCCATTTAAATGCAACCGGCAACGGTGGAAGGTATTTGGCGATCAAGTGCCAACAGCTCTCATACGATTGCCTCTAATTAGTAGGCAAGGGGTCACAGCAGCCCCATACTAAGCTGGCCCTTTAGATGCAATTAAGGCTGAGCAACTCCCTGTCCTCCCTCCCAGTTGATCAGTCTGACCGAGCACGAGGTCGGAGGCACTGCCGCCTACGATTCCCATATTTAAATTTGATTTAGAGCTGAGGCATGGCTAGTCGTAATTAACAATTGAGTCTGCTGGGCAGAACTTACGTCCTTGCTCCAGTGCACCAGATATGGGATTGGAGAGTCGTATGGAAAGTCGATGTAGCAGTTGAAGACAACGTGGGAGCCCACTTTGGCCTCCAGGTTGGTCTGCCTCCGGTGATCGCGGGCACCGCTGGCACAGGATAGGCCCATTAGGAACGCAAGGAGAGCACATGCGATGCTGCTTCGGTTATATGTCAGTGCCATCTTCGTGGATGCTCTCGAATTCACTCACTGGTCACTGATCACTGGTCACTGGTCACTGGTCACTCAGGCACTCGGTCTGTCGCGCGGGGTGTCTTACATAATGTTTCCGCCTTGGCAGTGCGAAAAATTAAATTAAAGCCTAACCCGAAATCAGGTCAATTGAGCCAAGCCGATGCGGCGCACTAGTAGTCTCTGTACATGGAATTCCAAGGCGCACGAAGGCACATATATGTATGAGTATGTGCGCAGTTCCGTTTGGAGAAATTTTTCCGGTAATTAGGTGGATGCGACCTGCACCTGCCGCTGGAGAATCACTACTGAGAACCGAGAACGATGATTACGATCAAACTGTGGCGGACTACAGAAATGATCCATCCATCCCATCCATCGCGATGGGGATGAGTGCCGAGCAGAGCAGCGATCTGCTCTGAGGGCAACTGAGCGCGCTGTTCTCTTCTGTTAAACGATTTTCCCGGCGGCTCCTCTGTGACTGCGACTGCGACTGACTGCATTTGACATTTGACACACGCCCACGCCAAACGGTTTCGAATGGCCCCTTTGTCTGGCGACGCGGCTCCCCCACAATTCACTTTCGCAGACGTTTATTCACTTAAATAATTAGACGATCGCCAACGTTTTGTCAAAGACCCAGCATTCGATCCAGAGCCCCAAACAAACAAATTGTATCTGAAACCCATTACTGGGCGTAGCTTTAATGAAATCATACGCGAATTGTGAGCTTTCCATCAACCCCCCAGTGACAATGAGAAGGCTTCGGCTTTGTTTCATCAATTTCAAGTTTTTTATTTTATTCGTTTTTGGTTTTTATGTTTATCTGTTTAAAATTGTTTTCATTTGCTAATTGGTGTGAGTGTTTATTATTACAATATATTCGTTCTAAACTGATTTATATCATTATGATTCATAATTTGTAATTGAAATTGCTGATGGGAAAGTCGGGAAGTGGAGCGGGAAAAGTTACAATGGTGGTCGGGCAAGTGTAGGCTTGTAGAAATGGTCCGAAGTGGAATGGGGTGCAAAAGAATATAGATTTCACTCTTCTATAGTGTTCCTATATATAATTTTCGATAGCTTCTATTTTAATTTCATTCAAAGTCGAGTGGCTGCGAAAGTTTGAAGTTGACTGGCGCACCTTGTCCAAAAATCAAAGTGGCAGACTAAAGCAGTAGATTGACTTAACTTAGTTACTTAATGTACATGGCGTGTAACCCAGTACCTATATTCATATGTGTTTGGTTACCGCATATACTGATAATCGTATAAATAATCATATATATCCATCCGCCTCAGAGTCCTGCGCCTAAGTCTCTCGTTCGTCGCTCAATTCAATTCAAAATCAATTACAGCTGTCGCTCCACATTGCCACATTTCAACATTTCCCCACTGGCGCTCTGTTCGTTCTCATTTCCGTTAGTGTTCGTTCGTTCGGTTAATTAATTAATTTATTTCATTCGATTTAACGCTTTGAGTGGGCGTGTGTAGGCGTGTGGGTACGCCATGGATCAAACAATGAACATTTCAAACTCTGAACACTTACAAAATAAACGCCTAAGCTGCATACTTGCTTCGTTCTTAAATTACTTAACGACTTTGTCGGAACGATACTAAAGAACTAGAACCAGATGGATCACCCCCGAGGGTCCTTCGGCTAACCTATGAAGGTCTCTGATCTAAATCGGGATAGGACCAGGACTGAGAGGAATCAACCAGCGTTCTATGAATTTTGGTTGGGATCTCCCCGGCCCCGGAGTGTCTCGTGCAGTGATCGGGCATAATGCTTTTGTAATTGAAGGAAACCGGAACAAAGGTGAAAGTTAAGTAATGCCTGTCTATAACTGTCTATAAAAA
The DNA here is from genome assembly GCA_035047585.1 of Drosophila monieri. Taxonomy (NCBI): domain Eukaryota; kingdom Metazoa; phylum Arthropoda; class Insecta; order Diptera; family Drosophilidae; genus Drosophila; species Drosophila monieri. Next base: position 1,612,511 of record JAWNPJ010000079.1, on the reverse strand, counting down.
GTGAAATCGGGAATTTGTTTCGGATTGCAAAATTCATCAAAGGCAGACAAGGCCTTGAGATCATTAGTTGTTTGTTTTGTATTTGATTCTGGGCTGATCAAGCTTCCCTGAGCTGATACTCCTCCCGAACCGGTTTACTTGTAATCTTTACTGTTATCATTATCATTAACGTTTTATTATTACACTTTATATGCTCTGTAATTTACATACGCTATACACACACGAGGTCGGCTCGCGTCTCTCGCTCTGGCAGTGTTTTGGCGTCAAGTTGTGTCAAACCATCCTTTGCGCAATTTGATCCTTAGACGTGTTTGTTGTTAGTTGTCGTTAAGAAGTACTTAAAAAACAGAAACACCTTGAATATTATCATCGAGTTCGAGTTCGAGTTCGATTTCGAGTAGGACTCGACTTAACTAAAAAGAATTATTTTCCCTAACTGATCGGAATCGCTGATCGACCGCTTTGCACTGACTTTCTGGCTTAGATTAACGTCTTTTGGGCTTGGGGTTCCCTTTGTTATAATTGTTTCTTGATTATTAAATATTTATTTAAATTAATTATCGTGCGTAGGTCAATTTTAAACATATATGCAGCAGTTTTATTTCTTTAGTGCCCGTTTAGTGAGCCTTGTCTATGTTGCCTTTTGATTTTGTAGGTTTAATGCCGTTAAATAATTGTATTATGAAAAAATGTATCCTTGGGGCTACTCAGCGCTGGCCCATCATCACGATGAGTCCACTCTACTCGTTTCATAACCCGCTATAGCTGTCAACAACTGCATGCTTAACATATAGCATCTCTCGATTACTCGTAATTTTTAGTTTAATTAACGTAACTTTACGCTTACGCTGTGGATTTTACTTCGTTTGAATTTTAATGCTTGTAATTTTTAACTTGTTCTTTTTGTTTTGTTTTTATCAGTGTGTTACGTTAAATATCTTCAATATCTAATACACTCGTAAATAATAATTACGTGTAACTATAATTTGTTGCATACGTCGTCGAGCAATCGCTGCTCCCTCCTGCTGCTGACCATACTCCTCGAGTTTATATATTCCTTCGTTTCTGGTAATAATAAGTTACTATACTGTCTATAGTTGTTAAATATTAACTTATACTTTTGTTATTTTAGAGGGCGTTGAGAGAGCTTACGCCAAAGTATTTACACACCTTCTACCGCTTTCCCTTCTAAATCTACTAATTGTTTCTGTTTCTGTTTATTTCGCTAGACTTTTGTGAATTCGCAGGGGCCAAACTGTGAAAGTTTATCTCTGAATTGGAACCTGATTCATGCCGTTCCCACTGATTCTGTCTGGTTGCCGTGAGTACTGCACTCCTTGGGAGCAGCAGGGCGACCGTGGCTGTGCCAACGAGTGCATAGGTGAACGGGCTTGGTGGCTCCTCAGACGCTCAGCACACACTGTCCATCTGCTGCATGGCCTGCCGCTTGCGGTACGCGTAGAACTCCTCCCGCATGGCCTGCAGCCTCGCCTCCACGTTGTCGTACCGGGGCAGGTGCAGCAGGTTCTGGGAGCGCGGCTTGCGGCTCGACCCGTAGGGCGCGTGGCTGTGCAGCAAACTCCCGCTTAAGGGGCCGAGGGTGTGGTGCTGGGTGTGATGGTGGTGTAGAGGGTGGAACAGGTGCGACTGCGTGTCTATGTGCAGATTGAGATCTTCGCGCAGCATGCTCGAGGCGCTGGGGGTCGGCGTGGACGGGTCGAACTCATAGTGCCCGTCCACGCTGCCCACATCCACGGGACAGGCCTTGGGCAGGCTGCTGTCGGTGGCCGCGTTAAGTCTTGAGATCATCTGCAGCCAGTAGGCCATCGTGTACGACTGATTGGTGCCGCCCAGGTTATAGCTGTAGGAACCGTGGGGGGTCTGGGCTTGGGCCTGTTGCTCTCCGCTCTGCATCTGCATGCTGGCGTCGTAGCATCCGGGATTCTTGGGCGGCGATGGGGGCGCTCTGTACGGTGGCAACAGTCTCCACTCGCTAGTGCTGCCGGGGTGATTGGAGGTGTTCTTCGATCCGAACCCGCTCGAGCTGGATCGCGACTCTGGAGAGGCCTCCAGACCGGGGTTCATGGAAATGCCGCCGTTTCGCAGGGCGAGATTCAGATCGGGCAGGGGCGAGAGCAGCTCGTGCTGCTGCGGTCGGTTGTTGCCAAAGAGCCGTGAGTAGTGGCGGGGATACCAGCGAGTCCTGGGCCTGTGGTGTGTCATCTGTGTCTGCAGTTGGTAGCTCCTCCAGGATGGGGGCGACGGCATCTGGAGCGGAACAAACGGATCTATGGAGTCCACGTTGAGTTGCTGTTGCTGCTGGCGGCGTGTCTCCTCCTGAATGGTTCGCAGGTATGGCAGCTCCTGCGAGTAGTACCTGTACCTGTTGCTCAGGTTTTGCGATGATGGCTCCGTTGTGGTGGGATACACCATGCTCAGATCACTGAAGTGGGTCGGATAGTTGCCACTACCGCTGCTGAGCAGGGGCTGGTGATGCTGCCGGAGCTGCGGCGAACTGGAGAACAGCCTCGAGATCCTGGATGGCGTGTACGGCTGTTGGCTGAGGTTTCCGCTGATGGTGCTGATGTGCAACGGCTTACTTCTGTCCGCGTTTCCGTACAAGTTGCTGTTGCTAGTGTAGGGGCGCATGACGTTCTGGTAGCGTGCTCCGGCGACGGCCGGCGTCTCGCCAAAGTAGGTTGGCTTGGGAGCTACACCTCCGATTTTGAGCAAGCCTTGGAGAAAGCCTCTGGCGGAGTCCGCCGCAGATTGCAGGCTCAACTGGCTGGAGGAGGCCACCAAAGGACGTCGCCACGAGGCCCGGGCTGTTATGAAGTTGCGGCGCGAAAGGAAGCCCCCGTCATCGCTGGAGGATTTTTGAGACACGTTACTGTTCCTGCGTTCGAAGAAGCCACCGTCAACCTCGTCCTGACTGCCCGGGTCGAGGTTGCTGGAGTATCCCAGCTTAGAGGCACTCATATCCACGACGAAGCGGCCGTCGAGACTTCGTTGGATACGGCTGACGGACCGCCTGCTCCCGGCTTGCGCCCCGCTACCGTCGCCCTCGTCCGCGTCCTCCGCCTGTGGCGAGCTGTAGATGGAGTGGCAGTTGGTGCAGCGATCAGGCGGCCAGATCCAGTGAAGAATGGCAATTAGAATGGCGGTTAGACTTGATATTCGGGTTTGTTTGTACCTGCAAGGGGTTTTAGGTGGGAGTTAATTTTTTGACTGATAGTTGCATGATAATGGATTAGTCAAGAAAATATAAAAGAGAGAAACAAGGATCGAAATTAAGCTAATCGCTTAAAAAATATTCATTTTTGAATAACAAACTAAATCGTATTTAATTTTTATAAAGCATAAAAACATCGAACATCTTCTTCAACAATAAGTTTAACTAAACACAAAAGTAAGAAGAAAAACTGAACTCAAGCTACTGCAAATTAGAAAAAGATCCTTTAAGTTTTAGAAAAATTCGCTTACGATTTTGATTATGACAGGATGGACCTGGAACTATAAAAACGCTTTCATAATCACGGTAATGTTCAATATTGCTATAGAGGACGTGGAGAAATTGGTAGAACGTGCGTAGTGGATACCAATCAGAGATGGGTGAGACAGATGAGAACGTTACGGACACAGATTTAGATAGAATTCGGTTGGGAAAGTGTCGAGATGGTATGCTTTAAGGGGTACTTACTTTTTTAAAGGCACTTGACCAGAGGAAACTGAGCCCGTACTGCGATTGTTCATGTGATGATTATTGGCGGCAATGTTACGAGCATCCGTTATCCTGCAAGCTACCATGTTGAACTCTGCAAACGTATAATTTCTACAATTAATTTGGCGTGCAGCGTTAGCCATCCTATCCAGTAAATAAAATACCCGTACAGCGTTTACGTAAGGCTACCAAGCACACACACTCTATATATAGGCCTCCATTCAAAAATGGCTATAACTAAACATACACAAATGCATATCTACGGTGCTCTCTACACACAGAAGGTCATAAATATGGTTACTTTATTTTGAAGTTCTAGTAAGATGGAGTCGTAACGCGGATCTGGAGGGGGTTCGCCAGACTTATATGTGGCTTACATGCCATTGGCTTGAACAGAGCCAGAATTCTTATATAAAATGGGTTTCCTAATATTAGAAACCATGCGATTGTGGTTAGTATTCCCAGAGGCTATACGAAGATTCTTTCGTTTACAGTTGCATGCTAGGCATGGGTATTCCTTTATTATTAGTTTAAATATTTACAACTACGATTTAACTTTGGGAAAAGGCGGAAAAGAAGATTACATAGCCAGTCACCAGTATTCAGTTAGCAGTTAGGGTTACCCATAAACCATTTACCAGTTAGCAAGTCATGAAGGGGGCACTCAGTCACACTCCACAGCACGCAGGGTTCCCCGATTTGGACTGAGACTACGGGGACGTGGGAGCCTAGTCTAGTAAGCACACGTCAAACTGACTACCGCCCTCAAATGCCAGAGGAAGTCTGGTTATACCCAATCGCCCCATAAATATATATAGCCGTGTGCTCTTCGCAGTATTTTATTTAGGATGGGGCTTCACAAAGTTGGACAAGTAATGACACGTGAAATGGCTTTTGAATGGTCAGATACGATTGTGCCAACGGAAAAAAGAAAGGTAATCAGGATAAAGAAAGCTGATAATGAACTGAAGATCAAATGCAAAAAATGGCTGATATGGGGCTTCCAGCGACAAATGAAAACCAAGCGAAAACCAAAAGTTGGGCGACGAATCGTTGCAATCTTAAGAACAAAAGGGTCAAGATGATTCAAAAACATAAGGAAAGTGTACAAAATATTGTTTTGTTTCAGCTTTTTTGTGCCCTTGTTTGTTTTGCTTGCTGTGTGTGCTGTGTTTCGTGTACGACCTTGGTATGGGGTAATTATGAATCTCATGAGACTTGTGGGTGCTTGATATAATCGAGATAGTGCGGCGGCAGCTGAGGCAAGATGCGGCGGCATCCGCATCTATTTAGTTCTGTCCGGGAATCAGACCCACTGACAAAAGACCGACAGATCGCAAATTGCTTATGAAATGTGGATGCGTAGGGTGAGTAGAACAGACAAGTAGTTGGTTTTGGTTTCTAATGTCGGTGTTGGGTTGTAGGTTGATTGGTTTTGGTGGCGTGTAGGTGGGGTTTCTTGAGGGATCGTCTGAAAAGAACCTTAAGGTTGTTGTCAGTACTCAGGATCTGTGGCAAACGACATCGATTAAAATGGTTGCAAAAACTTACCCTTGCTCGTATCGATGCTGGGGATCTTAGTGGGGGGCTTACTAGGCAATATATTAGTTTCAGAACATTGCAAGGCTATAGACGTCCTTCCCCAGTTGACTGCCCAACCCAGACCCTGCTGGAGTGTCTGTGCAGCTGGTCTGTGAGATCAGTTTAGGGGTCTCGTAAGTTGGGCGGACAAAGGAGGACTGCAATGCACCAAACCACCGAAAAATAGGCGACGCGATCATTTTATGTTATTCGATTCGGTTTGGTTCGCTCTTCGACATCATCTGTGGGCCTTATTTTACCATCTTTGTGCGTGAATTGTTTACAAAAAACGTCTGCCCAGTATTGTGCTATATATATGGTTTATTGCCAAGTATATAGATAGTGTGGTTGCTGTCACGAACACCTTTATCTGTCATGAACTCAGCCCTGGGCAGAAACAACGACGATTTGGCCGAGAACATGACTGACATTGATTCAGAGATAAAGGTGTTCCTATTATTATTTCCCTCTCGCTATTCAAAGGTAATTGTTTACCGAAACTTAAGCTGTTTTCTAGTGTGTCTGTGTCGTGTAAGTGTAAGGGGGCTCAGTAAGAGTAAATAATACAACCAAAACAAGAAGAACTTAGGCAACGCAACGTTAAATTTACTTACTATAGAACATAAAACAAGGACCGCAATAAAGCGCCGAGTCAGAGGGAGTATCTACGGTCCACTTGGATCTGATCGGCTTGGGAAAAAGTGGCAATAGAGCCCGCTCAGTTCTGGGCCATTCAATTTCGATTTCTTCTTTCAAAGGTCGTTCGGAAAGCTGTTGTACTTTGAGGTGTAATGGAGCTTGTTCGACTCCTTTTGGCATTATGCTTAACTTAAGGGGTAACAACTAGTAATATCTGCATGCTTTTAACAGAAAAAAGGCATAAAGTCGAATTGGTAAAAAAAACGTAACTAAAAAGCAATAATATTTAAGACCTATCAATAGGAGCAAAGGTTCGAGGCAGGTTATACCTTGACCATAATTTGGAGAGTCTGATTTTGATTTCAACTAAGAATTGGTTAGAAGCGGGAGCTGGGCGGACATCATTCAGGGAAACAAGGGAATAAGCTGAAAATTAAATCGTAAACTTAAAAGCTAAATAAAACCGAGGAAAGGAAACCAAAGTCCAATTAGTATGTTAATTTATACATTTACGAATATTCTGTATAGCTTTTCCAAATTTGAACTCAACTTAACTTGCAGAACTACAATAAAACCGCAGATTTAGGCAGGCAAAATTTATGGAGAGGTTCCGATCAAATCATAATCTACTTTCGAGCAAATTCGAACTGCAATGAACTGTTGTTGTCGAATAAACCAATGCGTCGAAGCGTAACTCAAGACGAGAAAGAAGGTTCCGAACTCAGACGAGTTGGTTTTCAGGAAAAGTAACAGCGGCAATAACATTGAAATAAATAAAGGCTTAACTATATTATATAAGTTAGTACTCAAATATGAAAATAAAAGGTAACTAGCTGCCGTCCGACCTAAATTCAAGGCTCAATCTTGGTTGAGGGAGTCATGAGCTAAGTCGGTACTGTCGGTTCATTGCTTTTCATCGCCAACAACAGGAACATCGCTTTCGCTTATCAGTTCCAGTACAGGTATTAGTACGAATCAATGGTAGTTATCTATATCTTAGCCTATAGCATTAGCAGAGTGGCGTTAATATCATTAATATCATAATATCAATGGACAAAATCGTTGATAGTCATCAAAAACCATTTCAAGTGTGTGTGATAGCTTTTGCCACAGTGTTACCTTTTTCCTGTTTTCGTCGTTTACGTTTATTGCAAATTTTTACGGCACAAACCGATAAAATGATCGCAACAATAAAAAACAGGATGCCCCCAACGACGCCGGCGGTTATCGCCTTGTGCTTGACTCGTGCCGGCACAGGGAACTTCACCTCGTCGCTGGACTCGTAGGACTTCTCTGAGTTGGCCAGCACCCGGAAGTAGTATGTGCGTCCGCCGACCAGGTTCTTCACCAGATACTGCGTCTCCTCCGGCCGGATCTGACCCCGATTGAGGGTCTTCCACTGGGCGTCTGTCCGGTACTTGATGGTGTAGAACTTGACGATGTGCGCCCGCTCCAACGGCGACTGCCACGTTATAAGGAATCCGTTTGAGACCTCCGTCACCGACACATTCCTGGGAGGACCGGGCTTGGGACCTGTTTTTTAATCAGGGGGGAAATTGTCAGGAAAAAGAGAGAAAGAATATTAGTACAAGAACCAATTAGTTGGTGACTACAATTAGGAGGAAGGGACTCTATTTTATTCGCGGAGTGGTTACTTTTCAGCCTTTGTTTTTCCAGCCAGCAATTTAAAGCCTTCGAGACCAAACTTAGTTTGCATACCTTGACAGGGGTTAGGTCCAGCATGGAAATTAGTTATTTTGGTAGCTAAATATGTGTTTTAAAAATGTATGTATTTTTTCATTTAAAAGTGCAATTCAAAGTTTGTTTTTTGGCACCTCTTGCTGCTAATTATCTTTCTATTTGTAAACCTTTAATTTGTTCATTAAAACAGGGACTACTTGAATTTATTTTCTTCTTCCGGGTAGAATATGGTTGACGGGTAAGACAACGCTCAAATGTATGCTATCAAAATTTAGACGCAGCTTGAGTCCCGGGGACATGAGGGTGAAAACTATAGTTTGCCAGATTGAGAGTTACTTTGCAATCAGGACTTTCTATCTGGTTTCCGCTTGTACTTAATTGCAAGGATCAAATTGTCAAACATAAAGCTTCAAATTAAAACGGCCTGGACAGGACCCAAATCACTTCTGGCGCCTATAGAGTTTGGACGGCACTGCCGTGTAAGCGCAGGTACATGTAATTTTAAACTGGGAAAATGCGAGAGAATAGGTGATTTTATGGCTGTTCCAATGTGTGCCAATAATGAAAGCCATTTAGTATGAGGAAGCCGCTAATGAAAAATGTAAATGTTTTTGGCAAAAAAAAAATTGTTTGAAGCCCTGGGGGCTTTAAAGCGCATTCCACTCATTCGCTGGCATATATTAAAACTTGATTATGCGAATAGCCCCGAAATGAGCAAGAGCAACAACCCTTTAATCCGTGCCACACACACACAGAACGTGGAAGTGACATAACATAAAGGACACAACAAGTTACAAAAATAAAACACAATGGTCCGTTGTGGCTGCGGGTTTCCGGTGACTACGGGACCCAAATGAGATGGGTAAGCACAGACGGCCGGACAGGACAGACCCGGGGTGCGCAAGGACAAGGCGTCGTCGCGCGGTTGCAAGTTATTTATGACTAGCAGTTGGAGGGGAGGCCAGGCGTATACGTCTATGGGGGGCACAAGGAGGCTCTGGGAAATATGCACCGTAATTACTAGCTGCTTGGCATGACATTATACAGCGAGGAGCCCCTCAAAAGCAACTCCGGGATGCTCTCGCGACGAATAATGGGTTTTAATAATAATGTAATGTATGGGTCCGATACGAGTACCTTTGACAATCAACTTGGGCGGCGAGTAAACAAGCTTGCCCCGCGAGTCGGTGTGAAAGAAAATGTCAAAATAGGCTAATAGGTCTGCAAAAAATCATAAACACAACGAAACACAAAGTTTAAATCAAATAAAAGCAAATAAAGGTGAATAATTAATTAAAACTAAAGTGGTGCAAACAACAAGGTGCGTTTAAAGAGTCAAAGAAAGAAAGTGCAATCCAAGTACCGAAAGGAGTACCAAGTACTAACTACACCCAGCCACAGGGTGCTGGCGAAGGTCAACCCACTCGATTAAAATAAATCTCCATATTGAATGCAAACTCTCGCCTCGCATGAGCCTTCTGAAAAAGGTTTCCTGTACGAGACTAGTCGGCAAGCACGCTACGCGGATGAAGGTCCTGAAAGTACATAGTGGGTGCAGCTTAACCTGGTCCCCCCCTGCGGGTGGAAGTGGAAACCAACGACAAAATCAGCGCTAGCGCCTTCATGACGTATGTGTCTATGGAAGTGATGGACGTTGCACACATTTGTGTACACACCATGGCTAGGACAGGGACTGGGAACTGGGGACTGGGTAGTGGGTACTGGGACTAGACCCACTGGATCCATAATGTGGGAATGGAAAATTAGGCGCTGGCCAAGAAGCAAAACGCAAATAGAAGCCAAAGGAAATAAATAACTGCTGTTCGGTGTGCGAGGCGTTAACTTAATTGATGTTTCTATGGATGTGTGTTCAATTATATGGATAAGATGAGGCTGGGTATCTGCTGGGGTGGAGGTAGAATGTGCGGGGAAAGGTGGGCGTTGGCATCGGATGGTTCTTATTTGGGGTGTTTCGTTACAAGCGCCAAAAAAAAGGTACACACGTACACGAAATCCAGGGTTGCGTTACACAACACGGCGTACTTTTGCAGTCAGAGTGGCTGCCTTTGTTGCTGCTGTTGTTGTTGGTTTTTTAAGGTTCATCCTTGCTGCTATATTGTTGCCTTTGGCCGTAGCCTTAGCCGTAGCCGTAGCCCCAGCTGCTGCTGCTGTTTTATTATTTTTTTACCTACGCCTGCGCCAACACGTATACGCACTCGCATGTTACCATGTCGGCTCCCTCACACAGGCACACGAGCCCTAGAAATTAAATACGCTAATGGGGGAAGCATTTATTTGTGTGTGTATGTGCTGGGGTGGGGCTAGCGTTCTACGGGGCCTCCAGACATACGGGACACGGGATAGAGACAGAGCCCCGCTGCTCCAGCGAACTGGAGCTGGAGCTGGGGCGAAGTAAAATTAACTATTATCGCAAAGCGGGTCGGAAAACAAACGCAAAGTCGACAAAGGCATTCAAATTGCCTACCGTATTATATTGCGCCCACAACGAGCGGAATCTGAAAGGGTATGCCTGCCAACTGCCAGCTCGGCATTTGGTAATAGGTTGTTTAAATTACACCGCCTCCACCTGCTTTCGGGTGGAGGCGTTGTTGTCATATCGACCGCGAAGCCAGCAAGCCTCCGCGAAACAACCAGCTAATGCAGTAAGCTGCGGTGGTCGCTGTATCTGAGTTGAAATCATAATTCAACTTGTCTAAATAATAAAATGTGGGTCAGGCTGTGTGCAACTCCTCCTATCAGCGTGACCTTGGAAGGTAATGCCCCCCATTCTAGCGAGCAGACCACCCCAATCCTACGTAATATTCTACTCTGACCAACATGATACTCTTTATAGGGAATATGAGCACGTCCGACCACTCCTATAAAGACTATAAAAAAATTAAAATCGAATTATTTAAGCAATTAAGCTTTTTTACTCCTACTGCTCATACCAAGCTTATGTTTTATTCTAAAGGGAAACTATTTGAACTAATCCTTCTTCCTAGTTCGATAGTGCAGATACTAAGGCACGGGCTGAGGAAGATGGAGTTCCACTTCTAATCTAAGTGCGTGGAAGGTTGTAGCATCACTATACACTATTGGCTCTTTGCTGGCTACGATAGCAATTAAATGCAGGCTGGATGTCAGTAGGATTCCGTTTCTTATTTTAAGTGAAACTACGCAAGGGAGGATGGACAACAGATGGTGTTGGTTTAGTACTGGTTTTGTTAGGGTTTGGTTTCTTACCAGCTTCGTCTGGCATTAGCTGAAAAAATGAGTCGGGCGGTTGTGTTGCAGCCTTGACATTACGTGGCGCTGCCGGAGCGTCTTCTAAGCGCCCGAATTTTCCATGTTCCCAGGAAAAATTCGGGGTCGAGGTTTGGCATTTGACAGTTTACATTGATTTCGCACATGATTAGTATGAGAAAGTTAGATCGAGTAGCGTTTTGTTCGATGGAGGTTGTGAGAAAAGAGAAGAAATCGAGAGAAAACAAAAATTGTAAGTTAGAGCCAATCCGGACGTAGAAGTGCAGAGGTTTTTATGATTTAACAATGTGCAGGAATGCCGAGGAGCGACTGTAGCGAAACCCAAACGAAAAAGGGAAATGGAAAAGAGCAAGCAAACGAAACAGAGAGGAGTTCGAAAAAGGATCCGGAACACTCACCCAGTGTACGCACGTTCATCACCTTGCTCATCAGTCCGTCGCCCAGGACGTTGCGGCCCACCACCTGAAACTCGTAGGTGGTGCCCGAGGCCAGCCCGTTAATGGTGACCTGCGTGCTTCCCGAGGGCGTCACCGAAATGGTCTGCCAGTCGTTCACGCCCGCCTCCCGAAACCAAATGGTGTAGTCCTGCTTGTACTCGGACCCGCCGCTGTACCCCGGCAGCCACTGGAGCGTGATTGAAGACTCGGTGGCCTTGCCGGTGATGTTGTAGGGTGCGTGGGGCTGGGTGCCTTCGATCACCAGCTGGGTGACGGCCATCAGGGTGGCGACTTCGTTGGACACCACGCACTGGTAGTAGCCAAAGTCCTCGCGCCGCAGGTTTTCGATGGTGATGTTGCCGCCGGAGATCTTGATGCGGTTGCGCTGCGAGTCCGAGAGTTGCTCGCCCTCCTGCCGCTGCCACTTGATGGTGGGTCGGTCAGTGCCCTCTGCCTCCGTGGCGTCGCAGTGCATCTCCACGCTGTCGCCCACCTTGCGCTGATACAGCGTCTCTGGCTCCACGGTGAAAGCCGGGGGCTTCCGCACGAGCACGTCCATGATGCCGGAGGCGCCTGCCGTGCCCTGTGCGTTGTACGGAGTGCACGAGTACTGGCCCTGGTGCTCCTCGTTCACGGTTGTGAATAGAAGCGATCCGTTGGCCATCACCACGATGTCCTTCATTTGGTAGGGCTCCAGTAGCCGCTTGTCCTTCATCCAGGTGACGTACTGCAGCTGGGGGCTAGACTTTATGTAGCACTGGACGACGCCGGCCAGTCTAAACGGCAGGTACTGCACTGTGGGCGTGAAGGTTACCTTGGCGGGGTCTATCAAGGAGTGGGAAGTTTCAGATTGTAAGAGTTTCAGGATTTATCTAGCTTTGAAGTAGAAGAGAAAAGTTACTTACATTCGACGCTGAGGTAAGCAGAGGCACTCTGCGGATCGCCGATCCCGTTGGACACCTCACATAGGTACTGGCCCGAGTCGTCCGGCTTAATGGGATTAATAATGAGCGATCCATCCTTGCGGATTGTGACGCGAGTCTCCAGAGCGGCCACCTCCCGGACGGGCGATCCCTCGCGGAACCACCGCACAGTGACATTTCCGGGCATGGCCTTAGCCTCGCAGGAGAATATCACCTTTTCGCCTTCGGGCTTCGTTTGATTGGTCGGTGGCACCTGCGGAAAGAGAATTGGAGAGGTAGAAGTATATTTAAAACCCGACTGAGCTAGGTGACAAGCTGCAAACTTATGACGGTTGACTGTGGACGTTTCTTGTTGAATAATTTAAATCGTGAGGCAGTCGGGCAGGCAGGGAGGATATCCCCATCCACGCTGGAGTTTGGACCATGACAGCTAATTTTTAGCTGTTATCCTCGTCGATATCCTTTGTTGCCCTTGCTCCCGGGGAATAGCATTCCTGCTGTAGCACTGTAACCCGCTGGATTATTTTAGTTCCCTCGCCCATGGCCCAGCCCATCCAGCCCCCTGCCCTGACCCCTTCAATCTCTGGCATTGACAACTTGTCAGTCAACTGTCAGCTACCGACATTAGAACCCCTTTTCTTCCTGGTAATTGCATGAGTGCATTCCGTCCGTCGAGTTCCTGGTTTATTTAAGGTGCACTTTGCCGCCCCTGCAGCTCTGCTTTCGGCCCGTCTGCTGTTTCATTTGAATTAGTTTCTCTACCATTGGCCCGAAGTGATGTCGGCCGACTGGGGGCTGGGGCGGGCTCGTAAATTAAATTGCTTGATCTGCTCTGGCTTGCCTCTGGGCCATGTACGCTCACTCTGCCTGTGGCTAAGTAACTGTTATTGCAATATTTATGGGAGAAATGTATGGTTGTGAAGTAATAGACGCACCAGGCCGGCCCTTCTAAAGTGTTGTGGTCTCGAAAGGTCAAAGCTAAGTTGCCTTGGGTCTTGAAACAATTGATTTAATGATGGATATATTTGGAATAATTGTAAGGCTGAAATAAATCGCTGTTGCTGCCTGCACATAAGTATGCTACGTTTTGTGTGTCCTGATGAGTCCATGAGCTTGAATGACATCGTGAAGAGATACTGTTCGACGGAATAGCAGGGGTGTGTGGAGTCTAGAGTCTGGGCAAAGCTTGAACTGGTGATTGTTGATGCCTCTTAGTCGAGATACGGCAGGACCATCTTTCGGCTTGGTTAATGGAAATTCGTGGAGGAGAGTATGCTGTATGCGGTATGCAGAATGCAAGCAGCTGAGGATATATGCGAGAACTTACTCTTATGGTCAGCCTCTCGGTGACGGTATTCGACTTAGACTTAGTGCGAGAGTGTTTGTCGGGTTTCCCTTTGTCCTGCGGTTTAAATCAGAGGTGGGATTCAGAGAGGTTTACGGGGTAAGAGAATAGAAACCACGTATTAGTGAACTGCTCTGGGTTAGGTGCTCTTTGTGGACCTCTAACCATCGCCCGCAATCTTCTGTTCCCAATTGTGGATTTGACCCTAGTCCCAATCCCCCTTTTTAATCACAATTTTGGTTGATTTATTTCTTAATGTGTCTCAAAATAATGTAGTTTAGGTTTTTACCATGATTACAGCGCCACCCGCGATTATAACACGGGCCGTATGGGAGACTTGTCCCTCACCATTGCGTGCAATGCAAGTGTACTCTCCGATGTCCTCGTGCCGAATGGTGGAGATCCGCAGCTCGGTGCCGTCGTTGAATATGCCGACTGTCGGCGAGGGATCGACGGGATTGGCATCCTTGTACCAGAGTATTTCCGGCGTGGGAGTGCCATCAGCCTGGCAATTTAGTATAATTGAATCACCTGCAACGAGAAGAGGGGCCGAGGAATTAATAAGGTAAGTGGTGGCAATTGTTTTACATTTTGGATTCAACTGCAGACTGCTGCCATGCAGGTCCTTCTGCACCCACCCCAACCCGGATAACTATGTTTTGTGTTCATGGTGAGCCGACATGGCCGACTGTGATGGCTGCCGCAGCGGCAGACAATGGGTCGGGCTTTTTTTCCAGTTCTTCGTTCCACTTGGCCCACTGGGCCCGTTGTTCTTCGGCTTGTGTTCCTGCCAGCGACTGTGTTTATCTGATTTATACGAAATGTCGCTTGTCTCTCGGGCCTTTTGTTTCCCAGCAGGATGCTATCACTTGGATTTGTAAATATTTCAACATTGAATAGCCAGCGATAGTTCCTCTTTGGAAGATTCAGTTGTAGCTCCCTCTGAAATAGTAGCATCAAGTAGTGGCTCTGACTTACCTAAGTTTACGTAAATTATATCCTCTGGTGTGACGCTAAAGCGAGGCGGTGCATGTACGTCTAGGTGGAACCATGTACCGTTCTTGTGCTGCTTGGGGTCCCGGTTGAGGAAGACGACCTTGCACTCGTACCAGCCCTGGTCCGACTCTCGAATATTGGTCAGGTTAAGCGAGGCGGAGCCGAACGGCGAGTCCTGTGAGACGCGGGACACGCGTCCCTTGTAGCCCTCCTCGATGTGCTCTGGATAGCTCTCATACCAAATGTAGATTGGCAGATCCGAGCCCTGTGTGTGGTGCATTTGCAAAATCAGAGAGGATTCAATTACATTTCGATGCTTAGTCTCGGCTCGGTGTTAAAAAAAAATGTTCTTGTCTCGAATGTACAGTATGCATTGAATGTGCTATGGCCTCTGTACATACGACAAACAGCAGTCTGATCTCGGTACTATTCGACGGGAATAGGGACACACATACAGGAGAGACAGTTGTTGTCTAGAGTTATGATTCACAGTACGCGAGTACACTGGGCAGCTATGTACACAAACGGGTGCTCTCGCTAAGTCATGCAATATCTGTACACAAAGTCTAGCTTGGCATGCAGGTGGAACGGAAGGAAAATAAAAGTAAAATGCGCCGTGTAGCCCATTGGCAAATAATACAAACTGAAGCTGGGCTGTAGGCTCGTGGCCGTGTTGCTCGGTGGGTTCCGTTCGGGTTGGCTATAGAAACACACGGTCAAAACAAAAACTCATCAAATTAAGGTGGAGCAGAAGCGCCGCCACGCCGTAAACAAGCCAAAACAACGGACAAGCACCACACTCCTGCACACTGGCTCAGACATGGTAGTACATTTCTACTGTCAACACAAACCCCCCAGATCCAGAGCTCAGCGCATCCTTCCCCAAAGTCCTTCGTCAATCTGCTCCCCCTCGGCGTCAGGTTGCAGCGCATCAACACTAGAGAAAAAGTGGAAAAGCGGAATAGAGAGCGATAGCCGCAGGCAGTGCCGCCCAGCCAGGTCCTGAGCACACACACACGCTTCTGCTGTGGAGCGTCGGCAGGGGACACTGGGCCCCCCATAAATCATGTGTATCCGTGAATGCAGAAATGTCCATCTGTGCGTGTGTGTGTGTTAACTGAAGCCTCGCCGGCCAAAAAGATACATTTCGGATGCCAGCTTTCGCAGATAAAGAGTGTGCATGTAAAATATTTTTAGAAGCAAATAAAAATGGGGTTAACCGGCACTCGGCCCGTCCACTCTCGCTGTCTGCCTTTGTTAATATCCCCTCGTAGGGGGCACACTATCGGGCCCACTGAACAGAAGTGCATTCTGGGCTGAAACAGTCTTCTAATAGAAGTTGGGAAATCTATCATCTCGCTTGCTATTTTACAACGGTTTAGGCCGATTTAAGGAATTGTTAAACAACACATAAAACACATAATACAGTTTACCGGAAAGTATAATTTAGGAACTAGCATGCAGAACTGTAAGCAACTGTGTCACACAAACTACATAACGAAACAATTATTGGGAGAAAAGAAATGACAGTGTGGAGGTGTCGTGTTGGCTGGCGGTGTTATGAGTTATCCTACAGGAATTTGCATTGACCGACAGCCGCAATCGAAAATGCCGAAAGGGAGCCTCCGGCGAACGCCGAAGCTGAAAGTTGCTCCTTGTCCTGGGGGAGCGCAGACTTTCCAACTTCGACCTTAGCAAGCATTAGCATATTTCCGCAAACTTTCGAGAGGACTGTCTGGCCGAGGGTGGTGAGGTTGAGTTGGAGATAGTGGCTAATGGACGGGTGCATTATTGGGTATTTTCGCCACTAAAGTCTTGGCAATGTGAATAATCTTTATAAAATTTCTTGGCTATAAATGTTGTGGCTGGCTAATTGTTCAGGATTTGCATAGATGGAGGAGAAGTACAAGAGGAGCTGAAGTTTTCTGGATGTTGCATCGAGCTATGCTAGAGTCTCGATTATGCCTCGATTGCAATTATTTGAATTTGGTGAAAAGTGCATTTTTAAACAGCTTTCTTCTCTTTCGCTCTCTTTGGTCCGGGTGCTGTGACGCCCGTTCCTTCAATTGACAAATAATTTCATTAATTTCATAGTATTCTTCGAATGCCGCAAAAATAATACGTTCCAAAGTGTTCAGTTTAGTTTATCTCTTGTAAGTGTGGGCGGGTGTGTTGTGTGTCGTGTGTCTGGTGGGCGAACTTAAACGAGACGAGGCAAAAAAAGGATCACAACTGATCGGAAAGGCCGCTGGAAGCAGTCTGCATAGTTGGGCGGTTTAAGGGCAGTTTATGGCAATGGAAACCCAAAAGACTGAATAACTCAAGGATAACCGAGGAAACAAAAGGCTCAAATACCAAACGGGCAACACATTTACACAAACACGCTTAGTTCAAGCTATATAGTTATAAGTAGTTAGGAGCATCTGAATCGCATGGACATCAATAAGGACAGGAACCGTGTTCGGGCTCTCGTCGGGTTCTGTTCATTACTGGAGCTTACAGGTAACTGGTAACAAGAAAGTTCAAAATAAGACACAAAATGAATCAAACTTAAGGTGAGCACTAATACTGGTAGCGATTCGTTAAAATATTATTCTTTTTCGAGTACGGGCAGGCTCATACTATTGGTTGAGAGGGGTTTCGTAAAGGTTT
Organism: Drosophila monieri; assembly: GCA_035047585.1. Classification (NCBI taxonomy): domain Eukaryota; kingdom Metazoa; phylum Arthropoda; class Insecta; order Diptera; family Drosophilidae; genus Drosophila; species Drosophila monieri. The sequence goes on along the minus strand of JAWNPJ010000079.1, from coordinate 1,595,249 downwards.
GCCGGTAGTTGGTTCATTGCGTAAATGCTTGGTCTGTTCTGACTGACTGTTCTTACTTGTTCTTGCTTTGTTTTTGCGTATCGGTACAACAATGTAAAAAAGAGAGTTTAGAGAAGAAATGTTAACTCTGATATCGTACCGTTTCGCTCACCTTCTTGTCCCATTGCAGGACATACGGCACGGGGTGGTCGTTGGGGAACTCCACGTGGCAGTTGAAGATGACGCCCTCGCCGAGAATAGCCGTGATGTGAACGGCATCGTCTGCAAGAAGAGAGTTACTCCCAATATAGTAAGATCTATTAAAAAATATCCCCCAATCCACAATCTCACCTGGAATGTTGTGCGCTTGTACATCTGTGGCGACAAGTGCCAGAAACAAGGTGGCCACAAGGTAGAGTGCTTGCACTGATCTGCAGCTGTGTTCTGGCTTATAGCTGCATGGGGAATTGAAACTGCACCTGGAACTCCTTCGTCGCGTTCCGCTTGTCGTTTTTCCTGGGCAAGCACTGGCGAGCGGAGCAGAGTGCGACTTTGAGCCAGTAATTGTGTCAGTCCTAGAAGGCCGCCCGCTAGCAAGAAGCTGGCGTTGGTGCCTTCCTGGCTGCGCCTGCGGTTGTCGGCTGTGCTGGCTCAATGCCCGCCACCATTGATGAGACCCAAGGTCAGCGCTCACGCCCATGCCTCTGTTCCCATAGTCAGCGCCGCCGCCTTAACTTATCGTTCTTACTTCCAGTGCCGTCATCTGAAATAGAGGGAAATGGGGATTAGTTTCTGACTTCAACGATTCTAAATCCCTAGTTATTCAACTTCCACTAAAGAGTGCCATAGATTACCACCAAAAAAGACCCTTTCTCCAGCTTGCCATAAATATTTTCTTCAGTAAACGCCCTCCTTCACCTGGATGCACTTGATGAAGCTGTCTCATCCTTCAGCCGTCATCCATCACCCTTCAAGTCACTGTCAAGTGTCAAGTGTAAGCTCGCTTCCTCCGCCTCCAAATGCCCCGCTCTTCCTAATCAAGGTGCCTGGAAATGTATACGAGGGACAAGCAAAACGGCACTACCATCCATTAAAGCCCAGTAATGCTAAACTTTGTTTAAAAATGTTGTTCAAAATATCAATTAGCTGCCTCTGATCATTATCAGAGCGAACTATCGCTGATTCAAGTATAATTCAGAGCCGCAACCTCTGTCAGACCCAAACGCCGTTGACACACTCATAAACAATAGTTCTCCATTTAACCTCTTGTGTGGCGCAGACAGCCAAGCGTGGGTGGGTGTAGTTGGGAAACTAATACGTTGTAGCTACAGCTGTTAAGGACACCACTTAGTAGATTCAGGTGGGGTGCGGCTGCAGGCCCACAAACTATCGAGCTCCTTTACAATCAGAGCAAACTTTTCCTTCGTCCTTTTCTGTTTGCCTCAAAACTTTGAGAATTAATGTAAAACTCGTGTTTCATGGGCTGGTGCGAAGAAAAGGACCTTCTTCGGGTGTTTCTGGCCTATTTTCTGATGGTTATCCGCCCGTCGCTATTGAATAATCGTGATTTGGGGCCTATTGAAGTTAATTAAATGGGGTTTCGAGGGTGTCCTATGATCTGTCCTCGAGTTTCCCGATGCGGTGGAGCATAGCTAGCACAGCATAGCTTGTTTTAAAGTTTACCACCTATTATAAATTAAATCCTATTTGACATTATACGTAAAATTTTAATACCATCATTCTGGGTCGCTGGCAGGGGCGACATAATGGCAAGTTTATTAAAAACAAGCGAGCGCACTCGCATCCCATTAGCCTGGTGCTGCTCTGTCCAGGATCACCCACCCGCAACCCACAGTCAGGCCGTGAAATAGCTTACAACGTGGGGAGTTCCACCTGGAAGGGATGGCCGATTGCAGCGCAGCTCCCAAGCGCCGGAACAGAGCCAACTTAAATGGCACAAAACCCGGAAAAATGATTTCCCCCATGGCTGAATTTTCATTACCGAAATACTGGCCACGTCGCGGTACCGAGGATTTCATTTGAAAATCAGTCTGGTAGTTGGGTGGAGCTGGGGACAGCTGGCCAGAATCAGGAAGCAGGCCTTTCATATCATACGATGACAAATCAACGATTTTGCTCATTCGCCAGAGTGCATCGCGGATGTGGGGACATGGTCGCCTAATCGGACGATTGGCTGCCATTGCTGGCCCGGTATTCCCTGTGCCATTCCCTGCTCATCATGGCTTATTTATGGTCATTTTGATGGCTGACAGTGGAACAGAAATACACTGAAAGCTTTGCCCACTCCAAGGACTAAAGTTTCTATTCCAAGACTTCCATAAAATGGTCTCAGAAATGCGCCTAAATAAACCGTAGACTGACACCACCAGTGGGCATGCAAAGTGGCCAAGCTCTGTCGGCTGGGCGGTCGACCGGCACCTTGCCATTGTACATTTTAATTGCTCTAAAATGCTGTAATACAACACGAACCACAAATAAATAAAATTTGCTGACATTAACAGGATGCGGGTGGTTCCTGTCTGTGCCCGAGGAGGGCTGGGGTGGCCACCGGCACACCCAACAGGACACAGCAGGAACGTGGTCCTTAATGTGCCTTCTAATGGCGTGGTCAGAAGTCTTTCTATAAACTCGGGCCTTTGAAATTTATTTCGCCCTGAATAAGGAGGAAATGAACATTCAGTTTCGTGTGTAATGGTTTCTACAATGTGTTTATCTGCGTTTTCATTGCTTTTCATTTTGTTTTCCAGTTCTTATCAGACCCGTTTTACAAAGTGTTTTACACTCGTTGCCCCAAGCGATTTTCTCAACGGAGAACGCACTCGTCTATGGGTCATCCTCTGTGGAGATTAATCCAAGGAGTGACAGCTCTAGTTTTCTATAATACAATTCAAATATTCATTTATAATCTTCCTCTAGTATGTTAAAAATACTTATCTCCGTCTATTCGGTTAACCTTTCTTGGGAAAACCTTTGGCACATAAATCTTCCGTAGACTTGGCAGTCATGTATAGGAGATACTGACTTTGTAAAGCATATTTCTTCAGAAAGAAGATCACCTCCCTTTTCAAGCTCCAGGCGGATGAGGGCCTAAACTTCCTGCTGTATCTTTTGTGCTGTGCTTTTTGTTGAAAATAATACACAAAACTAAGAGAAGTACAATCTCGAGCAAAAAGTTTAGCACTCCGCGCTTTACATCGCCAAAGGAGCCAAGAAGAGAGAAGCCCCACAGATGAAACTCTGGAGCTGAATAGCGCGAGATGAAGATGAAAAGGGACACAGGAATGGTGGGAGTGGAGCGTGGATATCTTGACAAGAGCGCGAAACTTTTTCCATTATGCAATAAATAAATTTTCATGCTTTAAAAAGGCAATCGCAAGGAGCTCTGGGACAGCAAGACAGCGCCAAACCCAATTACGCAACTGAATGCGGACAATGGCTTCTTCAGATTAACTCTTAGATCTGTCCAGAGCTCTGACTCTTCCAATATATCCTTCTATATCCTGTTGTCTTTCAATGGCCGAAACCCTGGCTAATAAGAATTATCTACATTTCTATATCAATTTGTGGCATTAGTCTGAAAAGGACTACGCCCTTAGAACGGCACACAGTTCGCGCTCAGCTGGGCCAAGCCAGCCTTGGGGCATTGAAGGAGTATTGATTTTTTGCAAAGGACCGCATCGCGTTTTGTGCCCCACACATTCATAAAAAGCAACAAGAAAATTATACCAGGGAAGGCATTTTTAAATAGTCGCCTGAACCTCACGCCGCGGCGAATAAAGTGTCCTTTTTAGAATGTCTTTGGGTCGGCCCCTCCCTGTGCCCGTCGGAATTTCAAAACAAATTAAAAAAGGATGTTTTTCCCTGGCAACTTTGATAACTTTTTTGTGGTTCGAAGGGGTGGCCCTGGCTGATAGAACTGCTGATTGCGCTTTAATGGGATCTAATGGCCGGCGACAAGCCCGGCAAATTACTTTATTGGGCCCAAGGCAGGGAGACCAGGCATACCAGTCGAAAATGCCTAATTTTTAAATGGAATGGCCTTCTCGAAAAAGAGTCTCAAAAAAATAGTGTTGGTCGGAAACAGGCTTTGTTAGTTATGATTATTTTTTGGCCCTCACTGCTTCTGTTTTTCCTGGCAGCGTGAATCACATTTTCCAGCCAAAGCCAGGCAGGAAGAGAAACCACCTTTGCGACCTCGCCCCGAGAGCCGCAAAAATAAATCAACAACTGGGTCAATTTTAACGCATCACCGCCAATAGTGTGTAAACCTTCGGAAACAAACACAACGAGTGCTCAGCCAGAACAAAGCGCACGGCACCAGGATGTAACTGAGAAGCGAAGTGCACTTTCTAGCGAAGCCCTGAATGTGTTTCCGCACTCCCTCCCGCACCAGATGTTTGGGGCTTAGGTTGCGTGAGTACCCCTGCCTACCTGCACCTACCTGTGCCCGGTTCCCAGTGCCCACCTACCTGCAGTGCTTATGGGCCAAGATCGTTGACGGAAAACTGCATTCTGCACTCTGTATTTGGTGCTCTGGCTTGTCTTCATCTCACTTGTATTGAAAATCGCGCCCGGATAACCGGACTGCCACTCGCCATTGGCTGCTGCAGGAAATTCTGTGTATCTACAGCCCGTTCTCTTATACCGGCGATGTCCGATGCTATGCTGCCACCACGTACATACCTACAGACATGTTTTGAGTTCACGAATTCCACTCCAGTTTGGGCCGATCTTGAGAACCAACACTGCCCCAAACAAAAACATTTCTACGGCTTTATCTCTGACTTTGTTTTGGGCCCGAGTTTCGTTTTCTCGCTTTTTGGGCGCCAATTCACCAGATTTTCAATCTGGGCTTCAATCGAGAGGCTTAGTGTGTGTATACTCGGATACAAAAGTGGTATTAAACTTTTCAGGCTTCTCTCCGACTCACTACAAGCTCTGGTTAGCGTGGACTGATAATGCTTGGCAGCGAACAAATACTATGCGCCATAAAAAGACTGCGCAGATGAACTGAAAACATAATATTCAACATCGTAAGTTTCGATTAGCTTCCCTAGCTGAACCCTAGATTAGAGACACAGATATGGCCTACTAAGCGGAGTTTATCGATTGGGTTTCGCCTTGATAGCCAGCCAGACACGCAAGCACCCACGAACTACCTCCGCAAAGCAAACAGCTCAAGCACTGAAGCGAGGGAGCCCATCCAAAAAGCAACATATGCTGCTTAGACAAACACTAAACCTTGAAAACTAATTCGCTCGGACTAACTACATCTGCGTCGCAGTGGGTTCAGGGCACAAACGGAACCAACATACAGCGCCAGTGGAAATGAAGCAGAGTGGAGCCCAAAACGCAGGCTTCCGCCGGGGGAAGTGCAATATCCTGACCCCAATCCACAGACAAACGCCACCACCAACTAGGCTGCACTTCATCTCAGTTTGCGCTTGCCTCTTGCTGCCGTCATCTGTTACAAATGTTTGCCTTGTTGCTTTGGACTGGTAAGCTTTGGACTGTCCTCCAGTCCAGCCCGAGAAGGATGTGCAGAAAGCCACAAAACCAATCAAGCGGCTCCAGCAGCATACTTCCAATTCAATCCAATTAGTCCTTCCCCCAAACGTCCGGATGCCCAGTTTTTTTGAAGACTGATATTTATGCTTCTTCGCTTTCTAGACCCTGTTTATCCTTTTTGTCAAAAAACACATCCTTTTTCGTTGGTGACTCACCTCACTTGCACAACCATTACTCAGATCCGATGCTGAAGGGAAGTGTTTCTGCAGAAAAATCCGATGAAGCGTAGAGTCGGCGGGCCGATTTGGATGGCCAGCACGGCAACTGGAGCAGGTCCTTCGACTGTCGCGCTGGTGGAGCGAGGAAGCCTTTTACACTTTGTTTACAGGATAATCGTATGCTTTATGACACTTTCGCTGCGAGCATTTGGGGGCACTTTGACAAGGGATTTTGAAACCGCCGGGCTGCACAAAGGATTTAAACGTTAAAACATCTGTCAGGAGTCGCGAACTGGGAGTGCGGAAACCAATAATCAAAGGATAAAAATTAATAAACAATATGATAACAGCACAGATTTGGTAATAAACTTAAAAAAATACATGAGTATAGTTTAAGATTCCCGATTCATTCTTGTTTTTAGGTTTTCGGTAATACACATCCACCCACTGGCACGTGACTCACGCCTGGCACGGTCACGCCTTGTCCTTGCGTACATTATATAATTGACACTTGTATCTGATTGCTGCTGGTTCCTGCATCCTTATTGGCGAGGAGTCACAGTATCTGTCACAGAACGTGAACGTGAAACCCAGTTATACCAACTGTCGGTTCTGAAACCTTCGTCGAAAAAGACAATTCCGACTGCACAGAGCCAGGACACCTCGAAGCGCAACTGGGAGAGCCTGAGAGTCGGCCTGAGAAAGGAGCAACTCCTGGGCAGGATGATAGAAGAATCTTTTCAAGATTCAACACTTATTTTTGATAAAATTTTTAATATTAGTATTTTTGTTTTTTATTTTCTCTTTTTTTTTTTTAGGACTACAGCTGATGCGTAACGAATTTATTTTTGAACATAATTTCCCAATAACGGGAATTTTCACTTGCGCAACGGCTCTGACCCACTCCTCGGCAGTTTCCAGCCAGGTTTTCGGCCAGTGCAGCTTGACACGTTTCCTTGTCCTCCGCCGTGACCCCCTGGCCCCAGGTTGTGGCGCTCTCCCTCTCTTTGCGATCCTTTTGGAAACTGGAATTTTTCTTGCAGAGCTGTTTTTCTTTGGCACTTCTGTTACAGCACTGTTTTTCCCATTTTTTTCAAGTGCTCCCGCGCGGGTGTGGTCCTGTTTTCGCATTCTGGCCCAAGAGCGTGAAAAGCACAGAAAATCGAGCGAATTTCCATTTGGAACTCGACGTGGGAACTGCAGTACGCGCACACACTCGCGCATACACCTCTATGAGTGATTTTCCACAGCCGTCCCAAGACTACCCTCTGGCCAGCCACTTTTCGTGTAGCTACTCATTTTGTGTTCCGCTTGAATGGCGTTTGTTTTCGAATTCCCCCGTTTCCGTCCAACAATACTCATGCTTCGCGATTGTATAGTATTATTTATGAAATTTTCAGAGCCATGGCTCCTCATCCGCACTCTCACACTGACGCGCAGAAGGAACAGCACTCACATTCACACAGCTCTGGGCCTGAAAATTAAATTGGATTTTCAGATGGATTCCAACTTCTCGATTCGACCGCGCACGTACGCCGTACCAGTACAACAAACGAGTACTGAATCTGCCTCAGGAATACGCGAGACCCGAGTCCACGGAGCGAAAGAAAAACGGGAAAAGAGAGATACGCGGCCCGAGAGGTCGTGAGATGGTGCGCAGAATTCTCTTATACGTTCCAGTCTAGGCTTTAACCCTTTGACACGGCTCTCGAGCGGGCCCTTTCGCTGCAGCCCCGTCCATGGGGTGAGGGGGGACAAGATGCTCTCGGCTTCATTGAATAATTATCTCGGGCTTACCTGTTCTCAACTGTCAGGTTTCGGCTTTGGCCCTTTACTGTGACCCAAAAACCAGTTTTTCCGTTCTGCACATCTCCCAACTCGTTTCCCATCCGCCAGACCGCTTGGCTTGGAGCTCAGAAAGAGCAGAAAGCAGCTGCGCAACCCGCTTACCCGCAGCCCGAACGAACAAAGCCAGTTGAACACCTACTTGGATGCATTATTTGGGGGAGAATCCGGACGTACATATTAACTCAAGTTACCTTCGATCTGGAACCCTTGACCCAGAGCACCGAACTGGGAGCGAAGCTACTCATTACTCAGCCTGCTCCGCAAATGATTTTTTAATTATCTTTCGGAACGCGGGCCAGCATCTGTGAACATGATGGACCTGCTCGGCAGTTAGTGAATATTGCCAGTCATAAAGTTCTCACAGCTAGGCCTGACCTACGGAGGAACATTTTATTGGTCCAAGGTGCAGCTGCCACGAGGGCGGAAGTATAATTTCCCAGTGTTTGGCTCTCCGGCATTTCCTTTGCAGAACTGGGCGCGAGAGGGCAGCCTCAGGGTGAGGACGAAAAATCAAAGCGCCTGCGCTCGGCTGCAGGACTCCCGTCCTTTCGAAGAGAGACCCAGAAAATGTACAAATATAACGAGACGCCCTCAACATTTTCCTTGCCACTCTCTCTCCTAGAACCACCCACTTCCACCCATGTTGGCAAATAAACGAAGCGTTTCGGGGGAAGTTCGCTTTGACCCCGTCTGCGGAGGAGCTCCTTCTATGTTTCCGCCTCGCCTCGGCTCGCCTCCCTCCCAGTGCACTCCACATACCCGCAAAAATTTGACTTAAGCCCTCTGATTTATGCATTATATTTGCATCGATTTTTACCTTCAATAAATCTGCAAATACTGGAAGACATCGGGGATAAGCTCCGCTCCCGTCAGCAGAAATCACAATTCACTGGACCGTTAATAGTTATGGTGCATATAGATGTACGGCTAATCCCGGGGCAGCCCTAATGCTTGCCACATCCAGAAGGGTGAATGACATGACGAGTTTTTTATGCTTTTCCTAGTTCCGAGAAGCTTCACGCTTCCGTCAAGTGCACGACGGGCCGGTGGGGTGGGTGGGCGCCAGGTGGGATTCGGAGTCTACCGTCGGACATATTAAAGCCCGAAGGAAGTTGTTACGCAAACTGTGGTTCGTGCATTAGCCATGACTCCCAGTCCGCCCTGAAGTTTCTATTAGGCAGTGGATCCTCGTCCAGGTCTGAGCTGAGTTGGATCGTCCTTGCGCCTCATTATTTGGCAGGCATGAGCTACTTCTACTTGCCGGTGCGAGGTGTTCATGTGGCCATAAAAACAATCAAATATTTAACACAAATTTTAACTTAATGTTCGGGTCATAAAAATGTATGAGTGCAAAAATGCTGCCTGTGGTCTCGCAGGGATAGAAGGTGTCGCCTCATTAACCCGAAATTACGCAAAGGATAACGCGCAGCCTGACGGGCTGGCCGCAGAGTGCCAGTGTTTGTACTTCGTCCTACAGGAGACAGCCCTTGTATCTGTGTGTGTATACAATGCATTCCCGTGGCTCCTCATCCAGTTAAGGCTACTTTCAGCTTGCGGCACACAAATAAAATATTATCGCCGAAGCCCAGGACCGAGCTTTGAGGCGTTATATTTTATTTATGAAATTGTTCGTCACTTTTGATGTCGACCAGGAGCTCACTTAACTTTTTCTCTGTTTTGCGACCCAGCTTCCAATCCTGCCGGCGTGGACTGGTGTGCCTTCCAGTTCTCCAGCCACTCTGTCTCGCTCACATGGTTTATCAGGATTCCCGGATGGATGGAGCTACCTACCTATCGCAGGAATAGTTTAACATTCATTTTGAAAGGCCCTGCTCTTTCGAAAAAGTTTATTATAACTTATAGTAACTACTAAAGTTCGGGACATCTCTATAGCTGTGGAATTACAGTAAGATCGGTCTTATTTCCAAAAATTTTCTTACTAGTTATTCCGAAAGTATCCCAAATACCGTTTTTGTGGGGATGTTCAGTCAGGATTCAGGAGAAGTCGTCGACTTCGAGGGTCTCTTCCACCACAAAGCGGAGGAGGACTGTGACAATGCAGATCGCAATCTGGACCTGGCGCGGCAGCGCATCAAGGATCGTCGAGAACAGGAGGCCCTGTACTTCAAGCTGTATAGCCGCGTCGAGGTGCAGGAGTGGCTTCTGAAAGATTCGGTCCGGAACAAGGCGTATCGCGAAGCCATAATTGGCAACGAATTGTTCCGGGAGAAGGTTTGTTTGACGTGACTAGGATAAAATAACGCCATTAAATATTTGAATCCCAAAGACGGTGTTGGAAGTAGGATGCGGCACGGGTATATTTTCGATTTTTGCTGCCAAAGCGGGGGCTAGCCGAGTAATTGCTGTGGATGGGGCCAGCATAACCGAGTACGCACGGAGAATAATTCAAGACAACGGCTTTAGTAGCGTTATTACTGTCGTTCAGGCGAAAGTGGAGGAAGTGGAACTACCAGACTCTATCCAAAAGGTCGACATTATTCTGTGCGATTGGATGGGGTAGGTCGATATACAAAAAATGATTCGCGTATGCTGTTTTGCATTTCATACTTAAACCACCCCAACCCACTTTCCACAGCCAGTGCCTTTTTTCCGAAAACATGCTGGAATCATTGATAATCGCGCGGGACAAGTGGCTTGTGGCAGGGGGCTATATTTTCCCAGACACCGCCCAACTCTATCTGGCGGCCAGCGAGGGCGGCGAACGGGATATCGGCTTCTGGGACGACGTGCACGGCTTCGACCTGGGGGCTGTCGGACGAAGATTCAAGGAGAAAGCGGCAGTGGAGCACGTGCACCCCAGCCAAGTGGTGAGCAAGCCGTGCTTGCTGAAGTCACTGGATCTCTACACCATGCGTCGCCAGGCTGCCAGCATCCGCTCTTTCTACGACCTGAAGGTCACGCGGACTGCGAAGGTCCGATCCCTGCTCGTCTACTTCGACGTCGGGTTCAGCAAGAGCCCCCAGCGCGTTAGCTTCAGCACTTCGCCCAGCGCTCCGTGGACGCACTGGAACCAAACTGTCTTTCATCTGGAGGAACCATTGCCCGTGCGGGCCGGTGAGTCCATCAAGGGTGTGTTCGCCATGCAACCCAGTGCCGACAACCTCTTTGAACTCAAGTTTGACATTTACCTGGACTTTGAGGGGAAGGAAAAGTCGATCACGAGCAAGCAGTCCTTCGTTCTGAAGAACACTCTGACCCTGTGTTGAGAATGCTAATTAAATGCCATTGAACAAATTAAGGGCACATACCTGGAACTATTTTTGGTAAAAAAAAGGTGCAACCAGAAAATGAATCTTTATGCAGAAAAGATATTAAACGTAACTTAGAATTATCTTCGACCTGTCCTCGATTTAATCCATTAGAGTTCCCATCAGTGAGTTCTCTCCAACTCTATATTAAAGCAGAGTCTGACTGACCCGGGCAGGTTACCCTTCTCCCACCCACACTGTATGTATATATCGTATCCGCATATTCTGTAATGTCTAATGCTTTGTGCAAACCCATTTGGGAGGCAAATTGCTTCCTGACCAAGCTTCACTTGGCACTGTTTCTGTCTGTCAGAGCATTGCTTGCAGTCTTGAATTCGCTCTTCAATCTCCACTTTGCCAAATTTAATTTTATTTAAAGGTGGCAGGACACTCTGATGTACATACATCTGATAAGGACTCCCAAATAAGTGAGGCCCAAAGCTATTTCTGTCGCAACAGTTTGGACGCAAGATTTTACTCTCTTTAGGGAAGGCAGATCTAAATATTGCTTCAATAGATGCAGAAGTCCCAGAAGCTTCAGTTTGGCAAATAATTTTTTAATTATTTACAGGGGTCCTCCGGGCCTAAAAAAGCCTTTAAATTGGAACATTTCAAGACCAGGCTAACGCCTCCTGGTAACAAACATCGGTGTGTTGTGACCAATATATGTATCCGTTGCCTTGTCTTTTGAATATAACATTGCCATGTTGTTTTTATCACTTCGGGCTATGTAATCCAAAGCATGGCCTAAGCACTGCAGTTTAGTACCCACTTGGCACTTGACATTGGCATAGGAATGGAGGAAAGGTGAATGGTGAGTGCGTCATCCAAATTTTCCAAGTGTATTACGGCGAAAAACATCTTGTCGCAGGAGCTCAGCCCCCTGCTCCTCCTGCCTACTAAGTTGGCCTTTTCGCGTTTTGGAGCCCATCCTTGCGGTGCCCTGACCCAATGTTTATTAGCACTGCCTGCTTTTCGGCCATCCAAAATAAGCAGCAAAACAAACAGGGTTTGGATGACGCTGGCGTGCTTGCATTGTGTCGCCTGCTTTGTGTCCTGTGGCCTCCGCTTCCCGCTCGCCACTTTCGGCTCCGCATGCGGCTGTTGTCGCCTTTAGGTCACCGTGTCAGTTCTGCTGCAGCGCCAACTGCACCTCGCAGCTTGCAGCCCCAGGTTCTGGCCGCCAAGCACCCGGCACCCAGTTCCTTTAGCCGTATATTCATTTTATAGTGTTTCCACAGCCCGTGCCATATTTGTGAATTTTTGCGCAGCGAAAACTGGCAATTAAGGGATCTGAAAATTAATGCAAGGTCCTTCGTGTTGCTACTCCACATTCATCACTTTGCACAGGAATAAGAAAACCTCAGTATCTCATTTAAAGGAAGTTCATTATTTATGAATATGGAGCAAATTAAAGTAGGAGAAGGTACATTGTAACCTATCCCGTTCCGCGCCTGTTCCCTTATTTTATGAGCATTTATCAATTCGGAGATATATTCCTTTTGCGGCTGCTGCGGTCCTGTCTAATGGCAACGCACTCCTAATTCATTGAGTGGTTGATTTTAATCCACTTACGTGATTTACTGTGGTCACTGCACAGCCTGCCCTGCGAGTTCAGAGTCTGAGGTCCATGGAAAGTTAACCTTTGCGTTAGGTGGCCTAGTTTAGAATATAAGCCCAAAGGTGCTAATTGACGGACTATTCTAATCCTTTTAGTAACAATTTATGGCTCTTTTTCTTTGACGTTGCTCGTACGCCACATTGAAAATCCAGCAATTCATTTTGTTTAGGATTGTGAGAATGTCGCACTTGCCACTCCTCTTAGCTTGCCCCCCTAGGTGTCAAAATGAGGAACGAGAAAAGACAGCGAAAACTGTCAGCGCCTGTCAGTGGGACAGGAGGAGCCCAGGTGATGCTAAAAAATTGTGATGCGAACCGGGTGGCCCCAAAAACATATTTATCAAAACACTCATGTCATAGCGACAGAAAAATGGGGAAAGGGCGCAATAAGAGGATGAGGCTAGGTGCTGATTGCATTGGCATGCCTAAATCGAATCGAACCCCGCTTCGATTGCTCCAGATTCTGTCTCTCAACAGCCCCCACCCGATTTCATTTGTCACTTTGGCCTCGTGCAGAGCAAACATTGGGGGAATCCTTGCAATTTCTTTCCGAGCCAACAATTCCTTCCAACAAAAGACAGTTTGCGGCCCCGAAACAAGCCATCTAAAATCTAAACCGACCAAGGACGCTCTCGGCAGACATGAGCAGAAGGAAATTGTGGAAGAAGCGGTATAATCCAAACTGCCAACTTTTAATTCCATTTTGGGAAGTTGTCGCAGGCCAATAAAAGTGCCGTTCTCCAAGTTTTTAACAATGAGCGTTGGCTTTTCAGATGCTCTTTTTGTACGGATGAGGATTCTCTTCTTTAACTCCCAGTATTATATGTATTATATTTTTCAGTTCTATGTGAAGCCATAATTATCGAGGCGTTTGGCTGCCTTCCTTCAAAGCAGAGCCGCTCCTACTTTTATCAAAAAAACTTTCACTTTGCTAAATATTGAACATATGCCGACCTCATGAAAGTTGCATCGAAAAAAAGTCACACCAGAAACTAATTATTTTACAGCTGCTGGCGTGGTTTAGGAATTCTTAGGACATGGTACAGAAAGTTTCCCCGGACATGGGCAAGATTCCAGACAACACTACGGACATGGGGCCCATCAAATGGGGGCAGCTGCCACTTGCACCCACGACTACGGCTTCGCTCCTCCTATGGAGAGGAGTTACTGCCTCCGAATATACTATTTCATTTGCATTTTGTATAAGTCATATTGCTACGTGACCCACATGCAGGACTAACCAGAGAGTGCTCGCCTTTTTTCCCAATTCCGGAAAGCAAACGAGTTCAAACGTAGTCGAAAGGTCATTCGGACAGTGGCGGGGTGGAAGACTGAGACTGGGCCTTCCGAGGGCTGGGCACGGAGGCTTCGGCTATTGTGCAAAGACAAGCAAAAATTTGTATAAATTTTCATTAAATTACATCAAATCAAGCTGCAAGCACTTGAAAACTACCAGACACGTGTTACTGCGAGGGCCTCTGGGAGGCAAGTTCGGATCGAGTCGAACTTGTGCACGGAACGAGATTAGACTTTCGGACACAGGGATAAACACGGCCCAAAGTGTGACTTTTAAAGTCAAGTTAAAGGTACATAAAAAAAGAGATAATATTTAAGATGAATATTTCTCTGGAGAAATTAAAGTGTCTTTAATTTATGGTCTTCCATAAACTTTCATAACTTGATTTGTTGGGCGAACTTTTAGAAACGGAGTCCTTGATGGAAACAGGATAGTCAACCTTCTCGGACATCGATTCATCGTGTTTTTGTAGGTCGGTGTGACAAAGGGTAGAGGTCGACATTAGCGAAAGACAAAGTCACATTTGGTAGCTGAGGCCTGGGTATTAAGTTTGCAGGGAATGTCCGGACGGAGTTCCTAACCTGAGCGCATTAGACGCTTCGTCTTTCCGCCCCATAAACGACCCTTTTCAAGAAGTAGTTCATTGTGGCAGCACAGCAAGTAAACATGCGCAAAAAAAGTGAGGAGAGTAAAGAAAAGGCCGGAAGCAATATGCATTTCCGCTGCCAAAAAAAATGCAAGCACTTTTGAGGGGAGAACGGCGGAAAAGGGGAAAATTCGGGGGCAGTGTAAACGGGGTTCCGTAAAAAATGCAGTGCAGAAACTAAAACTGATTGAGTTTGCAGAAGCCAGAGGGAGCCGGAGAATCCTCTTCGAATGTGTCCACAAAAATGTGCGAATTTTAAATTGCTTTCGCTTTTAGTTTTCCTGAATTTCCTGCCGGTTCCTGGCTCTTAAAATTATTAAAATAGATCAATACGATAGGAGCTACATAGCTGCATTGTCGGAAACCGGATAACCCCTTCCTAATATGACAAAAATAATCCATACCGACGATGGTAAAATTGATACACAAACGAATCAATCGGATTGGAGAGGTGACATCCGCTCAGAGGCGGGTCGATAAAATTGTTAAGATGAAAAGGGGAAATCCCGTTGGACCGAAATCTGGGCAGGCCCTTGCCCCAGCGCTGCTCTTTCAACTTTTTGAAATTGAATTATTAATTCTGATATAATGCGAGGAGTCGACAAGCTAAGAAATAAAATGGCAGCCAGCGAGCACACCATGAACACGTAAACCAACGAGGTGGTTGTGGCTGTGGCTGTCAGTCAGTTGAGCCCGTTAGCAAGAGCAGGCCCAGAGCAGGCAAACATCCTGGCAAGGCTTTTCCTAAAAGCATGTCGGCATTAGGCAAGATAAATTGAATTGCGAAGAGCGGTGCGGGGAGGGCGCTTCGGGGGAACGGGAGCCGGTCGAAAATTGCCATCCTGCCACCGCCGTCGCAGGATGAGAAAGAAGCCAAGCATTTAACACAAGGTAACGACCACGGCTGTGGCTACGATTACGAGTCCTAGCCCGGGGCGGAGTAGATGTCGATGACTTTAAGTCAGTCAATGGGCAGAGCGATGGCAAAATAAAGGCGAATCGGATGAATTGAATGAAGCGGAAACGGAAAGGAAGCTAATGAATGAAGCACAACGAACCAAATGAATGGCATCAGGAGAGTCTGGGACCCGAATTTTGTTTTCGGCCGGGACTGCACGCTTCGATGGGTAAGCGCTGGGGAGCCGGCAGGTCAAAAGACGCAGATTGTTGCGGTTTTCCGGAGTTCAAAAGAGGAGAGTACGCAGTAGAGGGACATGTAATACCTTATTGAGACCCCACTTCCCTTGATAAGGGAAGGTATCATAGCTTTCGAATTAAATATATTGAAAAATCTTGTTCAAAATAAGACCTACTTTTGAGATTCGAATTTCCAGAAACTTTAATATCAGATGACAGCTTAAAGGAATTTTTTTATGAAAGTCATGTACCTCCGTGGCCTCGGGCCAAACTTTAATTAACTTCATGGTGCTGAAGGAAGAGGGCGGAAAATAAATTCAAGCGTTTAATTAAAAAATGTCCTGGACAAGACCAGCTGCCTGGACATCTCTGGCGTTTCTCAAACTCACAAATATAAACAAGTCTGGTAAACAAGAGCAACGGCAATGAAGCAATAACCGGAGTGTGATTCTGACACTGGCATTGATAAAATTCTCTTCATCGTGGGGGTCGAAGGTTTGGAGCACAAACCGGACCACGCAGTGTCAATAACAATTTACACTTGAGACGATATCTCAATACTGTTGTTCCCCAACGAAGTGGCCGAAGGAGTGACGGTCGCTTCTGGACTCATCGGGGACAGCTAGTCTTTGTTTATGTAGCGGGGAACAGCAGCACTGCTGGTGGCTGGCAGGGATTATTAGTTTTTTTCACAATAAAGCAAATCTGGGCCGATTAAATTTGTGGGTCGCAGGGTTTAGCCGATACTTGGCGTATTTACCAGACGCTTAACCGCGTTTCCGCACATGCGAGGCCGCTTCACCAGGTCAAGTATCACCATTAGCACTTCCCGCACTAGAGAGTAATGACGGGAGGTGGCAATATATTGGCACTGTGACTGCTCCACTCTGCTTGCAAAGTGCTCGACAATGGCACTCGTTCAGACAATGTAAAATGCGCGCTCGTTTCGAACTGTCTGTCAACTTGGCTCAAGTGGCTCATCCTCCGCGTCTCAGCCTCCTCCAATCGAATCTCCGGACGGACCCAACAGCACCTCCTCCTGGTACCACTCGATCGATTCCCGCTTGGCAGCGGGACAATGCGGACGCGAACTCGGATGCGGAAGCGAAGTGCACTTGTCGCCATTATTGACATAAATGCATCGTAGCTGGCTTTTTAGCTGTCGCACCCAATGATGAGCAGTCAGAGCTAACGAGCCAAGTCCGACGAGCGGGGAATGGTAGGGGGTTCTGGTCACAAATCTCTGGATTAGAATGATACACTAATCGCTTCAGCATTGGATAAAGGATAGATTATTACCAATAAACTCGCAATAGGACACATCAAGCAATCTCAAAAGCGGAGATTATTTTTGATATAGGGTCTTGATGAAGAACTGGAGAATAGGATGAAAATGGTGCTGCTTATGGGGCCTTTCTTTACATTCTACCAATTTTTAAAGAGTTAAAATAATAATCATCCCTGATTTCTATACTAATTGAAAGAGAATCGATGTAAAATTAAAATAAAAATTAAAAATTAAAAATATAATTTATTGAAGATACGGAATTCTTGGCAAAATAAAAGTGGTCCATGAAAAAGTAGATTGCGCAATGACCGACAAAAATGCATTTTGGTCTTATTCTAGGTGCTCTTGATCCTCAGCTGGTTAAAGTTGAACTTGCTGGTGTAGGTGGGACGGGTAGTGTCTTGCTGCCGCGGTCCCCGTTTGCTATGGGAAGTTTGTTATTGAAATAACTACTATAGGGATACCATACAACGGGATAAGAACATACCAGGCACTATGAAAGTGCTGCAAGCTTTCGTTCGTCTCGCGCCTGTCCTTCTCGGACTGGGCGCTCATATCGCTCCTATTTAAATAAGTGCCGCCCTTGCTATCCTTCAGCATTGCTCGCAACTGCTGGGCACCCAGGGAGCTGTAGACTTGGTAGTGGTTGCGGCATCCTTGTCGCACCGCCTCGGCAAACATGTTGGTCAGCATCTCCTCTAGCATCTGTTCGGGATTGGGTCGATGACCGAGGTGTGGGTTCACATAGTGCATCACCCGCTCCACGGTCTTTTCGTAGTCCACAGGCAGTCCAGTCAGGCGGTCCAGGCGGAACAGCCGCGGCAGCTTAACCTTCGGCTTGGGCTTCGTTCGGACGGCAGTCCTGCGCCAGACCCGCTGGCTGGGCGGGAGCGGGCTCTGGGCTGCGAAGTGTTTGTTGTGGCCGAGTCTTGGTGCCGACATAAAGCGACTCTTCAGGTGGCGCTGCTGCTTAGGATTGGTCTTGGGCACTCTCGTGGCTGGATTCGCCCTCTTCCGGGGAATTCTGGGCAGCATCCCCTTTTTTTTTAGCATTCTTTTTCGGCTGAAACTGCGCAACTATTATTTTATTATTTCTTTTCAATCTACGCTAAAATTTTGAAATCAAGAAGGTCGCTAAAACTCAAAACATAAATAAATCTGTCGAGCGCATAGCCCTTCTGAGAAATAAATATCGACGCCTTCTCTAAATAAATTATTGATTTATTTAAAAACAAATAAAGCCAATGCAGATCCAAATAAAGCCAATGCAAAATGGATTATAGAATCTATGGTCGGAGGGCAGAATTATCGGGATTCTTGAGCCTTTAAAGGGATACAATAGGGAAAGCGTATAAGTCAATGAACGCAATCCGACATTGAAATCATAAATGCATATCCAAGAACGTATGAATATGAATTTTTACCTTATTTGTGCCCGAATGTATGCGTTTCCTGGGGGGCGAGAGAAAGAAATGGATCGGGTATAGATTTATGTGTTTCATGTCAAAATAAATGGATTTTACATGTTGCCATAAAGCGTTCGATGCTCATTCACTCGCTGGGTGTCAGAATTCATGACTGAGGTCGTCCCAATGGCGTCTGGGCTGGGCTGGGCTGGGCTGGGCGCTGATGGCGTTACCAACGAGAGCAGCGACAGTGACAAACAGCAACAACAATGAAAATATAACATGGCATTAAAATGTCATTTCATCCTCACACAACAAACTCATATTGGGGTGCTTCTTTTGTGGGCGACGGCAAGGGATCGAAATATTAACTTAATATGTTATGAGCGAAGCGGGAAATCTTTTCAAAGTGAGACAGGATATTGGCAGCTGCTTGCAGCCAGACAGGATATTAAAGCCATAAAGATGAAATATTTCCTTGCTTTTCCGCCTGCAATAAGACCTCTGTACAGGTGGCGCTTTTTCCTAAAATACCTAAACTCAAAGCTAGGCAGTTTTGTACACCTCCGCGGTAGCGCGAATTTAAGGTGATGGAGGTCAACATCTGAGACCTTAATGTGTTTAGGTCTTCTTTTTTCCTTGCAGCTCCTGCAATCCATTCCAACTTTTTTTCAATTGCAGGACCATTGCACTAAGCCGGCTATAATCATTTTGATGAAGGGGTCTATTTTTGACGCTTGGTCAGGCAGCTATTTAAGCAAAGTCCTGCGTTTCTTATTTCTTGGCATTTACACTCCATCGCCTGATCCCGAAAATATTCTATGGAGACTTATATGCTCCGAATTAATACAACCACGTTGGTTATTCACTATTACTATTTATTGAATATAAACTTATATTTTGTGAATACAAGGTTCTGGTGAAATATATCTGCTGCCTATGGTGTAGAGATGATGTGTTGGGATGTGAAGATTTTTATAGCGAGAACTTTCAGTATGCCCGAATGCTTTTGCAGATCAATGGCCGAAGTTCTTATTCGTTGCTATTTAAATTGTGTCGGTTGACTCGCCACAGTACTCCCCCCTAGACTTCATGGTGTAAAGCGATCAGGGAGTCTAATTGTACGCCGGGGTCTTGGAGGCGAGGTTGTTTCCGGTGATCCTCCATGAGCCTGAAGATCTGGTGGTTCCGGAGTTGAGCTTGTTTCTATCGGGTCTTGCGTTATTACGAAGGCGGGCTTGAGGCGGTCCACTGAAACTTTGACCGTACGTCCAGCGACGGATAGGGTGAAGTACTTGTCGTTCCTTGCGATGACTTCAAACGGACCATCGTATGGAGGTTGAAGTGATGTGCGTACAGCATCATTTCGTAGGAATACATGTGATGTGGTTTCCAATTCCTTAAATATAAATGGTTTGGAGGTGTCATGATGAGCTGTTTGTGCTGGACGGATCTCTTGCATGATTTTTTCCAATTCTTTGGCATATTCCGTTTGAGGTTGCATTTTGTTTGATTGGTGGAAAAACTCTCCAGGCAACCTGAGCGTAGTTCCGTAGACTAGCTGTGCGGGTGTAGCTTGAATGTCCGGTTTGTAAGCTGTGCGAAGTCCTAAAAGAATTATCGGAAGTTTCTGTGGCCAATTTGTCTGTTTTTTGCACATGATAGCAGCTTTTAAGGTTCGATGCCACCGTTCGATGATTCCGTTTGCTTGTGGATGGTATGCGGTTGTACGTAGGTGATCGATTCCCAGTAGCCTTGACAATTCATTGAATAGCCTCGATTCGAATTGTCTGCCTTGATCCGTTGTGATTCGAGCCGGTATGCCAAATCTGGAGATCCAGGAGCGAATAAGGGCAGATGCTACGGTGTCGGCTTGCATGTCTTCAAGGGCGATGGCTTCTGGCCACCTTGTGTACCGATCTATGATGGTGAGGCAGTATCTGTAAGGTCCAGATTGTGGAAGTGGTCCAATAAGATCTAGATTGATGTGCTCGAATCGTTGGTTGGGTACTGTGAAGTGTTGGAGAGGTGAACGAACGTGGCGGGTGATTTTTGATCTTTGGCAAGGAATGCAGTGTTTTACGAACTCGGAGATTTCTTTATGCATGGAGGGCCAAACGAATCGTTGTTTTAAAAGTTTAATAGTTGCTTTAACTCCACCATGTGCAATGTTGTGAAGCTTCTCGATAATTTTGCTTCTGAGTGGCTGTGGTATGAAAGGCCGTACGCTAGAAGTAGATACATCGCAAATTATTGAATGTTGTGTATGAGGAATATTTACTGCTTTTAACTGAAGTGAGCCGGTGTTGCAAATGAGTAGTTTTTGGAGCTCTGGGCAGCGTGATTGCGCATCGCTTATTTCATTAAAATTTATGCAATTGTCTCCGATGGCTTCGATGCGGGAAAGCGTATCTGCTGTTGTGTTTTCGTCCCCTGCTACGTGTGTTATGGATGTGGTGAATTGTCCTATGAAATCCAATTGGCGAAGTTGTCGCGGGGAAGCTTTTTCGGGTTTTTGATCGAATGCGTAGACTAAAGGTTTGTGGTCCGTACGGATGTGGAAAACCCTGCCTTCCAGCATGTGGCGGAAATGTTTAATTCCAAGGTAAATTGCTAGCAGCTCCCGGTCGTATGTGCTATATTTTCGTTGCGTCTCTGAGAGTTTAATGCTGAAGAATCCCATTGGTTGGTATTCCGAGTTGATGACTTGATGTAGAACAGCTCCCACTGCTATGTTGCTCGCGTCTGTGCTTAGCGAGAGGTTTGCGTTCGGTGCAGGATGTGCCAATAGCGCAGCTTCTGCCAAAGAATTTTTGCAGTTATTGAAATTCTCGATCGTTTCTTTTGTCCAGTTGATTGGGGTGGAATCGTTTTTCTTATTTCCTGGTATTAACTGCACTAGTGGAGATTGATGACGAATAGCATTAGGGAGGAATCTTCTATAAAAGTTGATCATTGCGAGGAATCTTCGTAATTCTTTTGCCACCTTGGGTAAGGGGAAATTTGTGATGGCTTTAACCTTGTTCTGTAGAGGTTTAATACCCTGTTTGTTAATTTGATGTCCTAAGAATTCGATCGATTCTTTTCCGAAATTACATTTGCTGGGGTTTATCGTGAGATTGTACTCTTGCAGTTTCTTAAAAACTTGGCGCAGGTGGATCTGATGTTGTTGTATGTTGGCCGATGCGACTGCTATATCGTCGACGTAAACAAAGACGACGTCCAAATCTCTAAATGCAGTATGCATATACCGTTGAAATGTTTGAGCTGCGTTACAAAGTCCAAATGTCATGTGTGTGAATTCAAACAGACCAAATGGAGTTGTTATGGCCGTTTTTGGGATGTCTTTGGGTTCTATAGGGATTTGATTGTATGCGCGATTGAGATCGATTTTGGAGAAAATGGTTTTTCCGTAGAACACGTGTGTGCAATCTTGTATGTGTGGTAGCGGATACCGGTCCGGTATGGTTTGCGCATTGAGGGCGCGGTAGTCGCCGCATGGTCTCCATTCACCAGTAGGTTTACGTACCATGTGTAAAGGTGAAGCATATGGGCTTTTAGAAGGTCTGCATACTCCTATATCCATTAAATATTGGAACTCGTTCTTTGCTGCTCGGAGTTTCTCAGGAGTCAGTCTTCGAGGTCGCGCGAATGGTGGTGCTCCTTTGGTGTCGATGACGTGGGTTACGCTGGTCGTTGACGATGGACGATTTGTAATTTTGTTAAATTGTGTGATGTCTTTAAATTCCTCCAACAGTTGAGCGAATGCATTGGATGTGTTGAATGTTTTGATATTTGATGAAGTTGGCGAGTGGATGCCACAGCATGTCAAGCGTGTTTTGGCATCAACTAACTTAGCCTCCTTGATGTTGACGAGGAGGTTGTAGTGATGTAGAAAATCGGATCCAATGATTGGAGTATTGGTATCAGCAATAACGAAGTTCCAAGTGTAAGGACGACGTAGTCCTAGGTCCAGTGTCAAGCGGATGGTGCCGTATGTTTTTATTTCTGAGCCATTCGCTGCAAAGAGTGTATGGCGGTTGGCGTTTTGTATATTCTTGTGAATAGTGTTGTATGGAATGATCGAAACGTCGGCTCCGGTGTCGACTAAAAACTTTCTGCCAGATTGGGCGTCTGGTACGAAAAGTCGGTTGCAGTATGAAATTCTGTGAACATTGATTTGGAATGCTTGATGATAAGAAGAGGCGAAATTACTTAATCCGTCAAAGCTGCCTCTTGATCCTCTGACGGTTGCCTTTAGTTTTTTTGGGCGTCTTCGATGAACGCTACAAAGGAGCATGGTTGGCTGCAGCGTTGTGCATCTCTGCCGTATTTGTTGTGGTACCAACACAGTTGTTGTGACGATCCGTCGGGTGCGTTGTTGCGGTAATGATTTAGGGGTCGCTGATTATTTCTGCCACGTGCCTGATTGCTATTTAGTAACTGACCTAGTTTGCTGTTGATCTGCTGAAGAGCTTTGTCGTTATCGTCGAGTCGTCTGGTCAATGTTATGACGCGTTCTTCTTGATGGGATTGCTGTTGCTTGTTTTTTGAAAACGCATATATGTGGTCAGCCGCATCGTCGTTTAGTGAGTCCATAACTGCATCGGCTGCAGTTGCCAGTTGCGATAGTTTGGTCTGTGGTGAGCTTCCTATCATGCCGACAATCACCGCCCGCACGGGAGGAGGCAAACGTTTGATCCAGTAGCGTCGTACTACTGATTCGTCGCTGGTTGCCTTGGTTTGCTGCAGTTGGCAAAGTAAGTGGCTTGGGCGGCTGTCGCCGAGCTGAATTCCAGTTGCGAGTCTGTCCAGACGTACCATTTCCGAGTCAGTAAACTTTGATAGGATCGCTTCCTTTAATGTAGAATATGGAGCTGTTTCGGGTGGATTGCTGACAAGATCGTGTACTTGTTCCAGGTACTTGGGGTCTGCGTAGGCGATGACTGCAGCGAACTTTTCCTGTTCCTTTCGTGCACCAAGCCCTTGTAGTGCGAACCAGCTTTCTAACTTAGTGAAGAACATTTCGATGCTTGTGATTGATTGAAGATTTGGGAACGGCATTTTTCCAAATACTGATTGGATCATTCCTGTGCTGGTGAATTGCGCAGTGTCTTGCGCATCAGCGAAGTCTTCGTTTTCCGCCATGTTGTGAAATGCTTGTGTGTACAAGACTTTGATGTGATTTGTAAGTTCTAATTGTCGAGGGTCACCAATTATGGAGACTTATATGCTCCGAATTAATACAACCACGTTGGTTATTCACTATTACTATTTATTGAATATAAACTTATATTTTGTGAATACAAGGTTCTGGTGAAATATATCTGCTGCCTATGGTGTAGAGATGATGTGTTGGGATGTGAAGATTTTTATAGCGAGAACTTTCAGTATGCCCGAATGCTTTTGCAGATCAATGGCCGAAGTTCTTATTCGTTGCTATTTAAATTGTGTCGGTTGACTCGCCACAATTCAATTAATTTTAACTCTCCTGTGATATGTTGACAAAACTATGACATCGCAAATCTCGCTCCTCAATGCCCATTGCCCATTAACTTGTGAATTTCAAACTTGTTAATTTGCAAATTTGTATATAAAAGATAAACAGTCTTTAGTAAACCTTAGTTGAGCCTAGAAGGGTAAGCTTGTCGCCATCGCCCACCTTCGCATAATCCTCCTCGTCCGCTCCCTAGGTCTCATTCATCCTTGCGGTTGTGCACAATTTAGATCAAGGATACTGATAGGTCTTCGTGTTTCCGCCAAAACGTGTAGCCAAAGCCGAAAACATCTATATAAGTGTGTGTTCTATTGAAGTTGTGGGAACAGACAACTCGCCCTTAACATCCCAAGACACAAAAGCGAAAGTGGAGAGTTAAAAATCTCTTTATTGAGTTTTGGATTATATATCCATTAGAGCTGTTGGCAATTCAAAAACATCTGTTGTTCCAATTGAGATTGCTTTCTGTCATTATTAAACTCTGAAAAGTTATGATAATTAGTAGCTGAAAATCTTAATGTAAATACAACTTACGCAAGTTTCAATACAAGTTCAGGTTTACGTTTTAGACCAGGGAAGAGTTTCTGACAACCGGCCCACACACCTCATCAGTTTATTTGCCGCACTGATTGGTGTATTGTACTTTGTGGCCGCACGTGGGAGTCCGGGGAAGCCTTCGTGCTTCCAGTTAGCTGCGAAATAAGCCCCATTATACTCCACCACCGTCGGCCTATCTTGGAGAGCTCCACCCTCGCCATCGAGGACCGGTAAGGCAGAGACAAGCAGCGCAACTGATTGCTAAATAGACAGACAGCAAATACACACCGATATCGGACAGATTGTATTTAGCGGAGCAGGATACGGAGGCAGCGGATACGGTAACAAAGTGCGGAGCAGAAGGCACAATGAAGCGGAGAGGGCATGGATAGGAGGAGCAGAGCAGATGCGGAAGCTGTCTGATTAATTGAGGCATTAATTTTGCTAAATTACTCCAATACATTAGGGAGATCGAAGCCATTTGTCAAAATTAACCTGAGGAACCATGCAAATGAATTCGCTGTTCCCTGTTTGCCGTAATGAAGTCCGTGAGCGAGGGCTGCGGCAATAATAATAATTACGGGGGCTTATCAATGACCGGACTCAAGACTGCTGAGCTGAGCCTCGGAGCCGACTGAATAAGAAATGCCGAGCACGTGGTCTGCCATCAACGGCGGCTTCCGAAAATAGGACATCAATCTCCGGAACTACTCCACGGAGATGCACGGGGTATAGATCATTGGAAAAGTGCTTTCTTTGCTCCAGTTCTAGCCGAAGTGTAGCCATTTTGGTTATGTCCTCCAGATGTTTTGTCCTGACCCACCCAAGTATTAACTGCAACACTTGACGACGCCCGATATTTGCCTTTTTCTTTTGTAAAAAATGTTGAATTTTCTTTTAAAGCACGTACTGGGGTAATGGAAACTGAGAAGAAGGATAGGAAATGGCAACGCCTTCTTTAATGCTGGAACTCTCAGACTTTCCATCGGAGGATGCTGCTAAAATGAAAACTTAAGGCAAAGGACGAGGGGCGAACGCGAAGCTGGAACAGGTCGACGATGAGCCGTCTTACGGGGCTCCTCAGCGGAATTCTGGGCATAGAAGCTGCGACGTTATTAATAATTAAAATATTCACTAACAGGAAGTTGAAGACGTTAATAGCATCGAGGCAGTGCCCACCTCGCACCCGGCCATCCTCACCTGAGGGCGGGTTACATTTTTGCTAATGCATAAACCATGCCCAGACATCAGCAAGCAGCTCGCGTCGCAATCGTGGCTCGTTGAGCCTGTGCAGCCTGGTTTCCGTAATGTCTCTCGGCTTGAGCTGCGCCTAGGTAACTTATTATTAGTTGATTGCCACCCAACACCCAACGGCTACCCGCCGCAATCTGTGGGGGTCTGCGTCCCGATCCCTTGCGTCGACTGAAAATGTTTAGCCTGTGAGATGTAGGCCTCTGTTCATCTTTTATTTCCGCCTACTTTAAAAAACATAGTTTAATTTGTAATTATTTTTCAAATATTCAGATGCACCGTTTCCCCTGTAATACAGGTCTGACCACAAGCCACCTTGCACTTCCTTTCCTTCTGGCGATGAGCCACCCGGTAACCTTAGTCCTTGGCAGACAAGACGATTAAAGCTGTAATAGTGCTCCACAACCTTAAAGTGCGCATGTGTTGGTAGAGACAGGATCGGGGAGTAAGAGCCTGCTGCTAGCTGTAACCGCAAAACGCCAAAAGGAAATAAATGTGCGACTTTGAAATGAAACAAGCGTTTATGGTGCCATAAAACAAACCACGCACGAATATTTCTAAAACAAATACATGAAGCGGGAGCACGGCTGTGTGTGCCCAGAACACACTCACATTAAATCCATCGTTCCTCTTGGAGCTGCTCCATATGATTTTGATTACATTGCCATTTTTTTTAAGGGCAACGCTCCAGACACTTCCAACCCCAGTACCACGAGTAGTACTACGATGGGCGAGACTAGGAACCGCCTAAACTTTTTCATAAAAAATTTGATTAGTGTCTACACTAGCATCTACTCATAAGTGGTGGGGTCGGCCCAGTCCGCGTCCCTTTTCGCTCAGTGCACTTACCCTTGCGTGCGTACGTAAGCAAATTTTTGAAAATGTGATATAAAAAACAAGGCGACAAGGGGAGCAGGCCAGAAACAACGCCACGGAAGAAGCTGAGCTAAGCTGAACATGAACCGAGTGCACAAAAACCACTAAATACAAAACGCAAAATTACTCCCACGGGACAGACATCTCAAGGATGGGTTCGGAAGGGACGGGATGACAGCGGTTGATGTGGGATGGGCTGGGCCAAGCCAAATTACACAAGAGTCGGCGGTGGGACACTGCTAAAGTCTTGAACCAAAGTGAGGACTTTAAAGTTGATTACATTAAAGGCTTCCCTATGCTTTTCATAACTACTTTTCCTATGTTTTATAGTCCTGAAAATGTTCTCACCGGTTTATAAATAGACAGACCAACACGGCCGAGCCATATCGATTTATTTGTTTCTGTACTTAATCGGGAATGTACTTGGATACTATTTAGGGACGGAAATAGCCGCACGAACGGGGTGAAACTTGTGCTCTGGCCTTTTGGGATCACGACACATTTACTGGTAAACAATGTTAATAAAGTCGCATTAATTTAAATGCGCAAAGGGCCCGCCAGAAGAGCACGATAAGACACAGTCCGACCGCAACAAAGTCGTCAGAGTTGAAGGACAAAGGACTAAGGGAGAAACTCCGACAGCAATTCTTTCGCAGCCACTCCTATTTAAGCCGGTACTGCTAAAAAATACTGTGACTAGCACTCTTGAAAGTTAAAATTATTCAAGCCGCGCAGTTTATTGGAAAATTATACTAGTCCTTCGTTAGAAACGCCTTTTCTCCCAGTGCACTTAAGAGCCTCACACACGTCTCTGGCGGCGGCGAAAGCTACGACAATACAAACATCGACTAACAGGGAAAATGGCCAAACGGCATAAGGACGGTCCTGGAAAAGAGTTGCCTTTCGTCCTCGCACTTTTCCTTTCCGTCTGGTGGCTGTTGCTTCTCGCCACTGGTCCTGGATGAGAAGGCACATCGCACACCAGCAACCGAGTCGGCGGCAAAGGCAACATGAAAATCTTGTCATATTTTTCTTGTTTACTGTCAACATCTTTGTACTTGAAGTCCCATTATGTTAATTATGATGAAGTAAACAGGACACAGTTGTTGTTTATTATAATTACCAGCCGTCGAGTCAGCAGACCGCCGGGTCCGGGTCCTGCTCCTGGAGTCTGAAGAGTAGGTAAGGCGCAAGCTGCAAAATGAATTTGTTGCACGGCCATGCAAGGAAATGCCAACGGATCGGAAAGAAAGCGGGGGCGACTTAACTAATTCAATTAGCGAAAGTACTCGCAGTGAAAACTCGTCTGGCAGTGGGAATGGGCTATGAACGCCTGCTGTTGGAGATATTATTTTGGAGGTGTTTACCACCAAATTGTTGTTTCTCCTTTGGCTCACGCATTAGGAGTTGACACGACATTACTGGCTACTACTGCCAAATTTGTTTGTGGCTGGGATAGAAAATTATGTCTGCCTTGTTTACCGCCGGGTGTCGAGCCCTCATCAAAGGTCCACCCAAGAAGCTCCACCTTGCCTTCGATGAGGAAAAAGAGGTATTCCTTTGTCCTTTGTAGAGCTTACAAAGAATAAGGTTGGCTGATCCTTATTAATGTCTTTGGATCAATAGCAAGTGTTGTGCAAACATCCTTTATTCGGGTGCATAAAAGTCCTGGTTATTTGGCCAGGCAATTGATGTTTCGTTCAGTCTATGCCCCGCTCACAAAACAAAGAAGGCCAAAGCCAAAGGACACGCACCCGAATGGGCTCGCCTTGTAAGCACAAGTGCCTTCCACACACGGTTACCCCACCCAGACCAGCCCCAGCCCCAGACCTAGCTCCTCCGACAAATGCATTTTTCATAATGCAGCGGACGCTGTACTTTTAAAAACAATGATATTAATTAGCCCCTCCTCGAGAGTGCAGAACAAAAAAATAAATGTGAATACAGCCGGGCTTTGTCCTTCCCCCTCTCTAGCTCCCGCGTCGGAGGTCTCCCCTAATTTCATGCTGGCTGCTGTTGTCCATTTCTTTTGTGTGCACCGAAAGCGGAAAAATTCATTACACGAGTTTTTTGTCTTTGGAACAAAAAGATGTGTCGGCCCCGAGTGCAGAAACAAAGCCCAATGTGCGAAAGTTGTCTAAGAGTGTAGGAATTGCAGATGGGTGGGCGGGCGCTGGAAGGTGTGTTGGGAAGCCGGCCGTGCATATGGCAGGCTGGGCTGTGGCATAATGGGTGGCGGGGCTAAAGGAAGTGCAGAAGCCCCCTCCCAAGAATGTTGCAATCAATTACATGTTAGAGGCTACACATTATATGATTATTTAGGCTATTGTTAGTTGTAGTGGCTCGAAATGAATACTTGGCGATTTTAAAATATATACTGAAGACGAGGAATTATCCATTTTAACAGAGACTGCCATCTTTCAGTAGCAAGTTTTCTTTAAGTTATATAATTGCTATTGGAGTGTTCTCGTCCCTATACTTACTGCGCATGAAAGGATTGGCTTTCGACGTAGACAGTCCATATTGCTGAAAACTGACTTTACCCCCAGGGCTATTGAACTTTTGGATTGACTTTACGAGTCGCGCGTAGAAAAGTACTCTTTTAGGCATTGAGTTGATGCATCAAGAACTTTGATTAAAAGCACGCTCCCATTAGAGCTATCCAGTAGGACTTCCACCACCCTAAATGAGCCTTCCCCCCAAATCTCCCCTCGGGCACACACGAATAGCAATAAAGCCTTCCATGGAAATCGGAGAGAAAAGGTTTCAAGGGTTTCTCTCCTGGAAAAAAACCTATAAACCAAATTTATAACCAAAACGTGATGTCTCGCTACGGATCGAACGGGATCCAAGACTGCTCCCCGAGGCGCACACCACCTCCTTTTATCACCTGCCCTGGTATTCAGACGCATGGGCTTTCGGTGGCTTTCATAAAACATTAACCGACATCGCCCGTGTCTTTCGCCACTTCGACCAGTGACGGTTACGCATCCGTATCCTCTGGACATTTTGTTTAACAAAAAGTTCTCATTTGGTTTGTTGCAGGATGTACTGTACTTGGTTGGCCCGCCAGCATAATTTTTAGCTCACTGTTGCAAATGTCAGCAAGTTTCGCAAAAACAATCATTTTTATTCCGATAGGTCGACATAATTACCAGCATCCTCTAATACTTGTCTGGAATGTTAAATCTTTCTATTTTCCATTACCCGGCTCTGCTCGTGGTACCCAGGCCAGATTCCTTGCTCCGTTCCATTTGCAATCAATGAATAGCAACAATCGAACGCGGCGGTATTTTGACAATCGACAAGTAGTCGGAAGTCTGGAGAGGTCCTCCGGTATGTAGTCGAGAAGCAAGGGGAGGACGATGGAAGTCCTCGTCTGCGGTTGATGGTTTCCAACAGTCGCCGAGAAAGAAAAATGCTTTTAACTTTTATGGCTCTAATGGAGTTTTGTGGGCCTCCCTTATCCCTTGCCAAGTACGGATGCGCACTCTCCCGGATTTTAAACAACCAAAACTACACTTTAACCGTGTGACAGGGTGAACCAAAGAAATTTCGTCCACTGCACTTATTTGCGTTGGCAGAGGTCCTATGATCTAACCCATTTTCTTCCTCGCCTTATCGAATTTATAAGTATTTACCAGCTACCCGTTGAAAGGTAAAAGTCCGCTGCGTCACAACCCATTGCTGGCATCTCGTCAACCCTTCATGTAAATTCAGCTCTAAAGGACTTCGGCTGCTTTTAAGTCCAATTGCTGTAGTGTTTGATAATTTTATCTATAAGCGAAAATATACTGATTCTAGTTTTAATCTCATCCAGATCAAAGTTTATAAGATAAAGTTTAAGGGGCGTTTAAAAGATACTAATTTGAATTATATTTTCTTCTTGAAACGTGAAGGAAGAATTATCTCTTGCTTTTATGCATTTTTAAGTTTACATGCCTGGCATCACTTTCTGTTTCCTCCGACAAATTCGCTTTCGATAACAAAAAAAGGGTAAAGATAGGAATAGGCAAAGGACCACGAGCCAGCGTTCCTTGATAGCTAAACTGCTGCTGTTTGTCAAAATCGTTGGGCTTCTTCCACCGTCCACCAAGTTTCTCTTCTGGCGCCCAAACATATTACCCTCGTACTTTTGCTTGCTCTTTTGCCATTTTTCTTGGGTCCTTTGTTTGAGTTGCCTGCCTTGTTCTGCTTTGAAGTTTGATGACTGGTCTTTAAGGACATTGGAAATTGCGGTCAGGGAAATTAATTTCCGGTTGAAAAAACTTTTCTTTAGTTTTTTGGCAGCCACTGTATTTTCCTTTATTCCTAGGGCTGTCATCCGATTCATTATTATTGAACGCAAACTAAATAAGCGAAAGTCAAACTTTTATCTAAATTTTTCACCTTTTATTCAGGTTTAAGTATCAAGGCTTAAAAACACTTCAAAAGTTACAACAATTAAATTTAAAATCCCGCGAAATTGGAAGAATCTAAATGGACAAGCTGTATCGACGCATTCAATCGATTTTTTTTGTAGGTTTTCAATAAAATTATGTGGAGGATTCCCTTCGAAATTATGAAGAATGTACGGGGGCGACAATATGGCCCCTAGCGGAGGCTATATCTTTGTCAATAATCATTCGATTCTTGAGCAGAAAACCTTAAATGAATTTTACATCGAATCTCTTTCAAACTGCATCAAAATATTAAATCGATTTTTTTTTAGATTTCAATAAAATTTTGTTGAGGATCCCCTTCGAAATTATGAAGAATGTATGGGGCGACAATATGGCCCCTAGAGGAGGCTATATCTATGTCTATATTCATTCGATTCTTGAGCGGAATACCTTAAATGATTTGTACATCGAATCTCTTTCAAACTGCATCAAAACATTCGATCGGTTTATTTTTTAGATTTTCAATCAATTTTTGTGGAGGATCCCCTTCGAAATTATGATGAATGTATGGGGGCGACAATATGGCCCCTAGCGGGGGCTATATCTTTGCCAAAATTCATTCGATTCTTGAGCGGAATACCTTAAATGATTTGTACATCGAATCTCTTTCAAACTGCATCAAAACATTCGATCGATTTATTTTTTAGATTTTCAATCAAATTTTGTGGAGGATCCCCTTCGAAATTATGAAGAATGTATGGGGGCGACAATATGGCCCCTAGCGGAGGCTATATCTTTGCCAAAATTCATTCGATTCTTGAGCGGAATACCTTAAATGATTTGTACATCGAATCTCTTTCAAACTGCATCAAAACATTCGATCGATTTATTTTTTAGATTTTCAATCAAATTTTGTGGAGGATCCCCTTCGAAATTATGAAGAATGTATGGGGGCGACAATATGGCCCCTAGCGGAGGCTATATCTTTGTCAATAATAATTCGATTCTTGAGTGGAATACCTTAAATGATTTGTACATCGAATCTCTTTCAAACTGCATCAAAACATTCGATCGATTTATTTTTTAGATTTTCAATCAATTTTTGTGGAGGATCCCCTTCGAAATTATGAAGAATGTATGGGGCCGACAAAATGGCCCCTAGCAGGGGCTATATCTTCGCCAAAATTCATTCGATTCTTGAGCGGAATACCTTAAATGATTTGTACATCGAATCTCTTTCAAACTGCATCAAAACATTCGATCGATTTATTTTTTAGATTTTCAATCAAATTTTGTGGAGGATCCCCTTCGAAATTATGAAGAATGTATGGGGGCGACAATATGGCCCCCATCGGAGGCTATATCTTTCCCAATAATCATTCGATTCTTGAGCGGAATACCTTAAATGATTTGTACATCGAATCTCTTTCAAACTGCATCAAAACATTCGATCGATTTATTTTTTAGATTTTCAATCAAATTTTGTGGAGGATCCCCTTTGAAATTATGAAGAATGTATGGGGGCGACAATATGGCCCCTAGAGGAGGCTATATCTATGTCAATATTCATTCGATTCTTGAGCGGAATACCTTAAATGATTTGTACATCGAATCTCTTTCAAACTGCATCAAAACATTCGATTGGTTTATTTTTTAGATTTTCAATCAATTTTTGTGGAGGATCCCCTTCGAAATTATGATGAATGTATGGGGGCGACAATATGGCCCCTAGCGGGGGCTATATCTTTGCCAAAATTCATTCGATTCTTGAGCGGTATACCTTAAATGATTTGTACATCGAATCTCTTTCAAACTGCATCAAAACATTCGATCGATTTATTTTTTAGATTTTCAATCAAATTTTGTGGAGGATCCCCTTCGAAATTATGAAGAATGTATGGGGGCGATAATATGGCCCCTAGTGGAGGCTATATCTTTGTCAATAATAATTCGATTCTTGAGTGGAATACCTTAAATGATTTGTACATCGAATCTCTTTCAAACTGCATCAAAACATTCGATCGATTTATTTTTTAGATTTTCAATCAAACTTTGTGGAGGATCCCCTTCGAAATTATGAAGAATGTATGGGGGCGACAATATGGCCCCCATCGGAGGCTATATCTTTCCCAATAATCATTCGATTCTTGAGCGGAATACCTTAAATGATTTGTACATCGAATCTCTTTCAAACTGCATCAAAACATTCGATCGGTTTATTTTTTAGATTTTCAATCAAATTTTGTGGAGGATCCCCTTCGAAATTATGAAGAATGTATGGGGGCGACAATATGGCCCCTAGAGGAGGCTATATCTATGTCAATATTCATTCGATTCTTGAGCGGAATACCTTAAATGATTTGTACATCGAATCTCTTTCAAACTGCATCAAAACATTCGATCGGTTTATTTTTTAGATTTTCAATCAAATTTTGTGGAGGATCCCCTTCGAAATTATGAAGAATGTATGGGGGCGACAATATGGCCCCTAGAGGAGGCTATATCTATGTCAATATTCATTCGATTCTTGAGCGGAATACCTTAAATGATTTGTACATCGAATCTCTTTCAAACTGCATCAAAACATTCGATCGATTTATTTTTTAGATTTTCAATCAAATTTTGTGGAGGATCCCCTTCGAAATTATGAAGAATGTATGGGGGCGACAATACGGCCCCTAGCGGAGGCTATATCTTTGCCAATAATAATTCGATTCTTGAGTGGAATACCTTAAACGATTTGTACAGTGAATCTCAATCAAACTGCATCAAAACATTCGATCGATTTATTTTTTAGATTTTCAATCAAATTTTGTGGAGGATCCCCTTCGAAATTATGAAGAATGTATGGGGGAGACAATACGGCCCCTAGCGGAGGCTATATCTTTGTCAATAATCATTCGATTCTTGAGCGGAATACCTTAAATGATTTGTACATCGAATCTCTTTCAAACTGCATCAAAACATTCGATCGATTTATTTTTTAGATTTTCAATCAATTTTTGTGGAGGATCCCCTTCGAAATTATGAAGAATGTATGGGGGCGACAATATGGTCCCTTGCGGAGGCCTTTCTGAGAGAAAAAATATTGATAATGACTTTATATATACTTCGTCCGAAATCAACAAATAATGTAAAACCAAACTTAATATTATATAAAGTTTAAACAAAATATGTGGAAAGAAACTTTTTATTAAATTTTAAAAAACGTGCACATTATAAAGGTTAAAAACGGAAACCAAAGTAGGCGGACAAGTACTGTCTTTCTGCAGTTTCAGTTTTGGGTTAGAATTGTCAAGCAGTTTGAAATATGGGTGCAGAACAGTCGGCACGGTTGGTCTGTACGGAAACGGGAGAGACTGAAAAACCCCTGAAGCTTATCAATTCCGAGTTGTTTTTCCGATTGTATTTCGACAAGATGCGAGAGCCTGTTACGGGTCCCGTGACCGAAGCCCTTTTCCATTTGGTGAAGAATATACCCAAGGACAGGGCGGTCCCTAATGGTTAGTGCTAATCACAGTATTTAAATTGAATGATATCCCAAACCGACAACAGAGGTAGCTGCGCCCCGAGGCGAAGTGGAAAGGATGGAATACAGTGACAACGAAAGTGGATTTAACTCGGACTCCACCATCACTACAGAAGGGTACTACGACGACGTGGATATAGAGCCCATTCAGATAGCGGAGTTCGATTCCATGGATGAGTATGACATGCCCACGCCTGACTCGGTTGAAGATATTATCGCTGATCGTCTGCCCAATTTCGGCCCATTTGAATAAGTAAACGTTTAATAAAACAAAAATTTATGTACACTTTATGTAACTAATTGCAATTCGTTAAAAATGTCTACTTAAAGTTAACCTTTTTCAGCCTAAGGGATTTGATGGGCCTGACAATGCTCCTTCGCTCCTCGCGATGCCTCTTTAGTTCCGCCTCGCGCTTTTTCGCATGGAACTGCGATTTCTTTTGTTTGTTCACCTCGAAGGTCATCTGCCGATTGCCGAGGGAGCGACCCACGTTGGTCACCTGGCCCTCCAGCTGGGTCATAACGCGTACGCGATCCTGCAGAGAGGCCTGTTTGATGCGCTGCTGCAGCGCACTTCTTCCTTTGTGCGGATCTAGAGCGGTCATGGTGAAGCGATTGCCAGATCCATTTGTGGTGGGTCGTGCTGCGTGACCATTTGTTTGGGGTGCGGCTGTGGTTTCTGGGGCATCCTGGTCATCGTCGTCCTCCTCATCTTCCTCTTCGTCGCGCTGTCGCTTCACCTGCTTGTAAGCCTGCTTCATTTCCTTGACATATTCCTTACGGTCGTCATCATCCGAAGAAGCTTCATCTCCGCTGTCGTCCTTCTCGCCTTCGCTCTTCTCGAAACCAAATAGATCCTCATCGCCGTCACTGTCCTTACGCTGCTGTGCTTCTTCCTCGTGCAACTCTGCTACCCTAGCCACCTCGACTCGCTTCTTCAGCTCCTTGGCCTTCGACTTGTCCAGACGATTCAAAACCGGAGCCAACAGACGGTATTCTTCAGCCTCCTTGTTAACGGCAAAGTCAGTGTTCTCGAACATAGCCTTGAAACGGGAATCCTCCAACAGATTGGGGACATTTCGCTGCTTGGCACTGTTCGAAGGGTTGGCTTGCTCGTCCATAATCTTGAGGGCCAACTCTTTGTTGACCTTTGGAAGTTTGGACTCGATCTGCAGCCGTGACTTGCGCTCACTCTCGATCTCTTGCCGGATTTTATCCTTGCGGAAGCGATCAAAAGCGAAGGGCTCCACCACAGCCTTGGCTTTGTTGTACAAACGCGCATCCATGAAATAGCTATAAGAATAGAAAAGAATGTCTTTTAGAAAGAGACTTAAAAGAAAAAATGACTTGTTCTTACCCGTGCATGTAGCCCTTGAGGAGATTTGTGCCCACGAGGTGCTCCATACCCAGTTCCGCCAGTTCCTTGGCCGTGACAAACTGATAATCATCGAAGACATTCTCAACAACTTCGGACTCGATCTCCTCAGTAAGGTTATCCAGGAAGGAGCACCACCGTGGCGCTGGACCCATGGCTGGCACGTAGTAGGTCAACATTTTGACGTCCTCCTGCGCCAGGAAGAACATACCCGTGTCGGGAATAGTGCAGAAGTCGTTGAACGATGTAGTGGACTCCACATATGCAATTTGTTTCCCCGTCTGCTCGTCCCAAAGTTTCAGAGTGGCCTCGTCCAAGCTGTAAACCGCATTCTGGGCAGGATTGAAAGCCAGACGTTTAATTGGCAGCTTGTTGAGGTGATTTTTCACCAGAAGAGGTTGTTTGGCTCGAATATCGTAGATGAGAACATGGCCCGAAGCTGTGCCCACTCCCATATGCAGGCCGTTGCGGAATTTAAGCGCCGTGACTGAGGGGAACTCCTTGACGCCCGGCAGCCGTATAGCCACATCCAGAGTAGAGCAACGCTGTTTCGTTCGCGGATCCCAAGCCTCCACCGTACCTTCTTTGGTTCCAGCTACCAGCAGATGGTGTTCAGGATTCACTTCGCAAGCGTTCAAGCAACTTGCCTCTGTTTCGAACGGCTGCAGAAACTGCCCCCTCTCTAGGTTGAGCCGGTAAATGTCCTGCGAACAGATATATGGAGTCAAGAAACAAGTTCTTCCCTGAAGTCAGTATCTTACCCTGCCCACTCCCACGATAAACATGTCGCAGCTGGGCTTGTGAAACTTCATATCCCGCCCAAATCGTGGAATCCTTAGCCTGTAATGACGTCCATGGGCGGCATGGACCTCTACGTAGCGGTCGCACTGCAGGAAGACCATCTTGCTGTAGTCGTCGCCTATGACCTCAAATGTGGTCACTTCGGAGTCAAAGCAGCGCTCGAACTTAATGGACAGGTTGGAGACCTCGAAGCACTTGACGCGCGGCTTGTAGGTGCCTGTGGCTAGTATGTACTGCTGGTCCGGACTCATTCGTATGCTGGTGCATACACCCGGCATGTCAAAGTCCTGGATGAGCTCTATCTGACGCCGGGAGTCTACCTTCTTCATCAGCTGAGACCGCTTGCTCCTGTCGGTGAGCCACTGCGAAGAAAAAGGCAATTAACCCGATGCTCAGAAACATTTTGGGCTTACTTACATCTGGCACCGACTTGCCGGCGCTTAGATTGTAGATCTTCACATCGTTTACTTCGTTGACGAACATGCTGGCTGCAATATATTAAAAATATTGCAACATAAACAAACGAAGGACCGCAACACGTGCGACTTCTGTGACAATGTGGCCAGGCTATGGGTGGAGAAACTGGTATTTTTCTTTCGATCATTCTCTAAAAGGGATACAAAAGTGCCGTTGGCTGTTTAAGCTGGTTACAGTATATAAAAGCATATTATTAAAGTTTAATTTGTTATTTAGTAAGTAATAAGCTTAAAAAGAACATTTTACTATAACAATGATTTGAATTTCCGTTATGAACTATCGATAACCCTGGAACAGCGTTGCCATACTAGTGGAAAATTGTGCGTGCTGCTCCCAGGCTTTTTCTAGTGAGACCAAACCAATCAAAGCCAAGGAAGAAGACGCAAAAAGAAAAGTGTCTACTGATTTCCATCGCGACTCGCCAATTAAAAATAATTGCAATAACAAAGTTTTCGTAGCCCCAAAGCCTGTGTGTGTGATTGCACAGGACTGAGCCGCGCTTGACCAGCATTGAAGCGTTACTGGCCAACTATTCCGCCCCTCTGACAACAATAACAACAACCAAAAGCGACTTGTACATTCCCCCGCACCCTTCGCCATCAGAGTCGAACCAAAAACGGTGAGTAATATTCGCTAAGCCAATTAAGCGTTCTGGGCCCTGCGATTAAACAGAAAAGCAAACTAGTTATGCATCTGGGATGTGGTGTAAGGTACGAAGCAAATCCAACCTTCTGAGTGGTACCACTGCCCACCCACAAACTTTCCCCTCCTTTGTGCGTTTGTATACACCCCCATTATACTCTTGCAAGGGGTATTCGTGGTTTCTGTCGAGGGAGGAAATCCATTTGTGTATACATTTTCTCTCCAAAATGAATCATTTGTTGGGCTTTAAAAATGCAGAAATAAATGTACTGGAAGTGGAAAAAAAAAGTTTACCAAAACTCGTTCTTATTTTGGGGCGAATCGAAATATTACCAAAACATTAGCACTGCGGATGGAGTTCATCGACTATGTCGTCCAATACATGCAACCACGTCTTACTATTACTTTTCTTAGCTCCTAAGTCTAAAGAACCATCTAAAAGCATAAACTTCTTGCGATTTGGAACCAATCCCTTTCATAAAATTCATAAAAAATTAAATTATGTGAGTAGTCACGATGTGAAGGGTATACAACTGTCAACCTTGTTGAAATAGCTTTTTCCTGTTTCGTTGTTGTTGCACTCCAATCTGGTTATATGTATATGCGACCCCCATTATGACTTTTTGCTTGTTTTGGGTGTCTTTGTGCTAGATTTTTGTAATAAGGGGAGGGTGGATGATTCAAGTTCCTTCAGCCCCCTTCCAACGTGAGAATGCGCAAGAGTGCAGGCTCTGTCTCCTTGCGAGTATTGCTCCAGTGGCCAGAGGCCCATGGCCATTGACTGATAAGGCTAATCTGAAGCGGCCAGCCGGGTGCCAATGAGTCTTTGGAATATTGATAACAACCAGTCGTTTGAAATGCAATAAAACAATCCAATAGGATTAGCCTTGGGACTAGTTTTCAGATCCTTTGTTCGTTCGTGCAATTATTCAAAAAATAAACTCTCATTATTTCTAATAGATTCACTTTAGTGCCTCACGCTATATTAATATTTATAATCAATGGGGGGTCGTGCCAAACAATTGAAAGGGAGAATGGAGTGTAAAAAATATATTTAAAGATAAAAAAATGTAAACATCAGAATAAGAGGCATTCAATGATTGAAAATATTACCTCAATGGACTTCCCACGACTACACCTCGGCCTTGAGCCTAATTCCTGGGGCTACTCGAGAGCGGGCGATATGAAAGGCTCTCAAGTCCACTGGCACTCCGACAACTAAAAGTCGAGTGGTGTGGTGTGGATATTCCGCCTGGAGGGTTTTTACCCACCACTACCACTCTTTAAACTTCGCCGGGCTCTCGATTGTGTTTTACTTTTTGTGACTTCGGCTTCGCAAATAAACAAACCCGGTCGGCTGTTCAAACACGAGCATGCCTTAAAAAAGTATATTGGGGGCAGCTTGGAAAAAGAAAAAAGGGGAGCAAAATGTTGTGTTGCCGCCGCAGAACCAATTAATGCAGTGCCACAGTTTGTTGATAAGGCCGTGTCGTTGGACATTCAAATGAGCACCTGATAGAGTGACGGAGTACCTTTTGCCTGGGCTGGAGTTGGTTTATGTCAAGATGAGTAAAGTGCGCAGTGTGGTTAACAGGCTGCACGAGCGCATCGATTATCTTATAGAGAAATGTGGGCTCTGCACTCCCAGCTCCCTCCGCACTCACTAACCATCTCCTGTTTCGTGTTGTAGGTCCCAACATGACTGCAGCGCCGTACAACTACAACTATATTTTCAAGTACATCATCATCGGGGACATGGGCGTGGGCAAGTCCTGCCTGCTGCACCAGTTCACCGAGAAAAAATGTGAGTACTCTGATGCCAAAAATCCAAAAGTAGAGCTACAGAAACTAAGATATCCGTTCCTGGTTAGTCATGGCCAATTGTCCGCACACGATTGGCGTGGAGTTTGGGACACGCATCATTGAGGTGGACGACAAGAAGATAAAGCTCCAGATCTGGGACACGGCGGGCCAGGAGCGATTCCGGGCCGTGACTCGGTCCTATTACAGAGGAGCGGCAGGAGCGCTGATGGTCTACGATATAACCAGGCGGTAAGCGAAGGAGCCCCACTTTATTCCGGCAAGCTCTTGCTAAATCCTTGTGCATATTTCAGCTCCACCTACAATCACCTGAGCAGCTGGCTCACCGACACGCGTAATCTCACAAACCCAAGTACTGTGATCTTTCTCATTGGCAACAAGTCCGATCTGGAGAGCACTCGCGAGGTGACCTATGAGGAGGCCAAGGAGTTTGCCGACGAGAACGGACTCATGTTTCTCGAAGCGAGTGCAATGACGTGAGAATAGGACCTATAATATAGGAAGTAGTTTTATTTTAATAACAATTTAATGTCTTCCACAGAGGTCAGAATGTGGAGGAGGCCTTCCTCGAAACCGCACGCAAGATCTACCAGAACATCCAGGAGGGCCGCCTTGACCTGAACGCCTCAGAGTCTGGAGTGCAACATCGACCCTCGCAGCCGTCGAGGACATCGCTGAGCAGTGAAGCCACGGGCGCCAAGGATCAGTGCTCTTGCTAAATGAATGCACCTTACATTTACACACTCCTAGATATACAAATCTACTTTTATTTTTAGCCGACTCGCAATCTACCGAAGCCCAAGCTAAAACCAATGTATGTAGTTGAATGATTCGATTAAGCATAATGTGTGAGCGATTTGCAGCGACAGCAACAAGAC
Source organism: Drosophila monieri (assembly GCA_035047585.1). Taxonomy (NCBI): domain Eukaryota; kingdom Metazoa; phylum Arthropoda; class Insecta; order Diptera; family Drosophilidae; genus Drosophila; species Drosophila monieri. The sequence goes on along the minus strand of JAWNPJ010000079.1, from coordinate 1,554,946 downwards.
AAACCAAAATATATAAGAGCCCTCCCCAATAATACGACAAAGCCACTTCAAACGTTTGTAATGTCGAGAGTAAGCGTTCTAATTAGTAAATTGAAAAGGATTGTTGGTTAGCGAGAGAGAGTTACTTTCAAGCGTCGTTAGAGAAACCAAAGTTTTGATTATGAAATTTATAAAGTTTATTGCTCTTTACTAAAAGTCACTCGTTCGTTTGGTCCAATACCTTAAGCCGGTGCGTTCTGTCCAGAACACTTATTCTGTTGGCTGTCTATCTCTGTATATATATGAATTTTTGTATCTCCCCTTATGAATCATTTTTTGTTGAGAATTTGTTGTAGACGCGTGCGAAAAGAAATACGATCAATGTTATATGAATATTAACGATGTATTAATGGCATAATGCAATAGGAAATAAAGAAAACGGTATTTATAAAGCCCTACCAATTAAAAAATTGTTTCTTTTACTTAAACTAAAGGTGTGTCTTTGAGGAGTCCACCAAGTTTATTTTGGTGGGCGTCTATTCTTAAGATAATATAATCAAATTCACTCTTGGACAATAAACCTTTGCAAGGGTTAACCGGGAAACTTAACTACTTAGCTACTAATCTACATAAAGATTCTAGAATAAATTTGAAAACGAGTCTTTAAAAATCGATAAACACATTTAAATTTCCCGCCAAGAGTGTTGACTAACGGAATGGGTCAAAGAGACAAAACCGTGCTGGAAAACATGGTCATCCTGACATGATCCAACACTGACTACCAGTATGCAAATTAAAATTAATTTATTCGACCATCATGCAGTGACGAAATAGCGATCCAAAGGGGCAACGTAAGCGAATCTCGGACCCATGATGCAAATAAAGCGTCTCCTGTGCAAGTCCTGCAGCCTGGGCACCCTGATTGTGGGCGTCGTCTGGTTGCTGGCACTGCTCTTCTACTCTCACAGTCTGGGCAGCTCCATTCGATCGGCAGGCTGGAGGATCGACGCCGCGAACGCTACTCCAAGGGCGGAGCTGAGTTTCCAAGCCAGGGTCACAACCGGATGCACACCCAGCCAAGGCGGGAACGCCACCAAGGACTCACCAGCGGAGAATAAGGACTCGCCTGACGAGAAACTGGAACTCCTGGGAGTGGTGCGCAACAAGCAGGACAAGTACATTCGCGACATTGGCTATAAGCACCATGCCTTCAATGCCCTGGTGTCGAATAACATTGGACTCTTCAGGGACATACCCGACACCCGGCACAAGGTCTGCGACCGCAGCGAGACCTCTGAGGCAGAGAATCTCCCGCATGCCTCCATTGTTATGTGCTTTTACAACGAGCACAAAATGACTCTGATGCGGTCCATTAAAACGGTGTTGGAACGCACGCCAAGTTACCTTTTAAAGGAAATCATCCTCGTGGACGACCACAGTGACCTGCCCGAACTGGAGTTCCACTTACATGCCGATCTGCGGGCCCGTCTGAAGTATCCCAACCTGCGCTACATCAAAAACGAGCAGCGAGAAGGCCTAATCCGCTCCAGAGTGATAGGGGCCCGCGAAGCCGTCGGCGATGTCCTGGTATTTCTGGACTCGCACATCGAAGTGAATCAGCAGTGGCTGGAACCCCTCCTGCGGCTCATTAAAGCGGAAAACTCTTCTCTGGCAGTTCCAGTCATTGATCTTATTAACGCTGACACCTTCGAGTACACACCCAGTCCATTGGTGCGTGGTGGTTTCAATTGGGGCCTGCACTTCCGATGGGAGAACCTGCCAGAGGGCACGCTCAAGGTGCCCGAGGATTTCCGCGGTCCCTTCCGTTCGCCCACCATGGCAGGTGGATTGTTTGCAGTGAACCGGAAGTACTTCCAGCACCTCGGCGAATACGACATGGCCATGGATATCTGGGGTGGGGAAAACATAGAGATCTCGTTCAGGGCCTGGCAGTGTGGGGGTGCCATAAAGATCGTCCCCTGCGCCCGCGTGGGACATATTTTCCGCAAGCGGCGTCCCTATTCCTCGCCGGATGGAGCCAACACCATGCTGAAGAACTCGCTGCGCTTGGCTCACGTCTGGATGGATCAGTACAAGGATTACTACATCAAGCATGAGAAGGTGCCCAAGGACTTCGACTACGGGGACATCAGCGACCGAGTAAAACTAAGGGAGCGCCTCCAATGCCAGGACTTCTCTTGGTACCTGAAGAACGTCTATCCGGAGCTGCGGGTTCCCGGCGAAGAGTCCAAGAAAGCGGCTCCAGCTCCCATCTTCCAGCCCTGGCACTCGCGAAAGCGTACCTATGTCGACTCCTACCAGTTGCGTCTGGCGGAAACCGAACTCTGTGCCGCCGTAGCGGGTCCTAAAGTGAAGGGCTTCTGGAAGAAGGGCAGCCAGCTTCATCTGCAACCCTGCAAGCGGATCCCCAGTCAGCTGTGGTACGAAACGGATAAAGCCGAGATAGTTCTGGACAAGCTGCTCTGCCTGGAGGCGTCGGGAGACGCCCAGGTGACAGTAAACAAGTGCCACGAGATGCTCGGGGACCAGCAGTGGCGTCACACCCGCAACGCAAACAGCCCCGTCTACAACATGGCTCTGGGCACCTGCCTCCGAGCAGCTGCTCCGGCTTCCGGGGCCATCATCAGCCTGGATCTCTGCTCCAAAACGGGCGGAGGGGGCGGCGGAGCCTGGGACATTGTGCAGCTAAAAAACACGGAGGCGGCAAATTCAAACAAGGCGGAAAAGGCGCTGTGAGCGGAATTAACAACAATCGTATTGCAATATTAGACTGATAACTGGTTAGGTGCAAAGTGTATTATGTTTAAATAGTCAGTATTTTTCCATAAAATAAAATAAAAGCACAGGTTTTTTATAAATGCTTAACAAAATGTATTTTGTATTCAAATAGATACCTATTACAATAAGTTTTTTTCGGTGCATTCAGGGCTAGATGTAGTCCAGTGAGAACAGTCTGTTTCTTGAGCTCGCTCTCAGGTGTGACCGTTTCGCGGGGTATTTTCAAGTATCTTTAAGGCGGTCACTCCACGCCGGCAATTCGCATTCTTTTTGGCAAAACAGGCGCCAAATTCTATTGTTTATTTAAAAGATTTTATCCCACCATGCAGGCCAAAGCAACCGAAAGCAGGCAGGAGCCGACGCTGCATATGGGTGAGTAATGTCCGAGTTACTGGACGTAAAGGCCAAAGACCTATTGAAAATTTTTCTATTTAGATACAAATGCGCGTCGCAATTTCATCAAGGCCCACGCGAAGCTGGGCGATGTAAGGAATAACAAAGTATTTGGTTGATTTTGAATTAATAAATATTGTTTCTCAGAAACCCAGCAGCACAGTGCGATTCTTCGACCACTCGGACTGCTATACCGTCCATGGCAGCGATGATTGCGAGCTGGTGGCCAAAGTCGTCTACAAATCCACGGCTTACATCGGAGCACTAATCCCGGATGACAAAAAGGAGACCCTTCAGTTTGTTTCCTTGTCCAAGAACAATTTTGAGCTGGCCGTGCGCGAGCTGCTCCTGGTGCGCAATCTCCGGGTGGAGGTCTTTGTGAAGCAATCCACAGATTGGAAACTGGAGTATCGCGGTTCGCCGGGAAACCTGTTGCAGTTCGAGGACATTCTATTTGCCAACAAAGAGGTTTTGGTGGGTAACAGCATAATATCGCTGATGGTTAAGTTGGAGGGCGGGGCGCAGCGGCGTGTGGGCGTGGCCAGTGTGGAGCAGAACGACTGCCAGTTCCAGTTGCTGGAGTTTTTGGACGACGATTTCTTCACGGAGTTGGAGGCGACTGTGGTGTTGTTGGGCCCAAAAGAGTGCCTGCTGCCCAGCCTGGATGGCGAATACGCGGCCGTGAAAACTTTGTTAGAGCGGAATGGGGTTATGATCACGGTGCCCAAAAAGAGCAGTGCCAACGATCTGATTCAGGATTTGAATCGTCTGCTTCGGTTTGCCAAAGGCCAACAGGAAGACGCCACGGGCCTCAAGGAGTTGCAACTGCAGTTGGCCTCTGACGCTCTCAAGGTGGCTATCAAGTACTTGGATTTGGTCAACGATCCCGGAAACTTGGGCCATTACGAATTAAAACAACTCGATCTGAAGCGGTACGACTTAAAAAATAGGAATATTGGACTCAATATTAAATGTATTCCTATTTCAGATTTGTTCATTTGGACTCCGCTGCCGTGGCGGCATTGAACATCATGCCCAAGCCGGGAACACATCCCTCTATGCCCTCGTACCGTTGGCAGAGCATCCTGGGGGTTCTGGACCACTGCCGCACACCGCAGGGTCATCGTCTTATGGGTCAGTGGGTGAAGCAACCACTACGTCGTCGTGAAATTCTCAACGACAGGCACAACGTGGTGCAGTGCCTGTTAGAGGCATCGGATACGCTGGAAACCCTCAGCTTGGATTATCTAAAGCGTATACCAGATATCCTAATGCTGACCAAGAAGTTAATGCGACGCAAGGCAACGTTGCAGGATCTCTTCCGCATCTACCAAGTTATCCTACGCACCCCGAAGATCCTAAAGGTACTGTTTGAGCTGGAGAACTCCACGGTGGAGAGTATGATTTGTGCTCCGTTCAAAAGCTTCCTGGAGGACCTGACCGGCCTTAAGCAAATGGTCGAGCAGGTGGTTGACTTTGAGGCCATCGAAAGGGGCGAGTACCTGGTGAAGGCTTCCTTCGACAGTCGCTTGATGGAGTTGCAACAAACCATGACCGAGTTGTACTCAAAAATGGAGCGACTGCAGACAAAGTGCAGTGAGGAGCTGAACCTGGATGGCAAGCAGCAAGTGAAGCTGGAGAATGTGGCCAAGCTGGGGCATCACTTCCGAATTACCCTCAAGGATGACTCTGTGCTGAGGAAGAATAAAAACTACCGCATTGTGGACGTGATCAAGGGCGGCGTTCGCTTCACCTCTGACAAATTGGAGAGCTATGCTGAAGAGTTTGGAAGCTGCCGCAGTCGCTACGAAGAGCAGCAGCTGTCTATCGTAGAAGAGATCATCCAGGTGGCTGTGGGATACGCTGCTCCTCTCACATCCCTTAACAACGAGCTGGCCCAGCTCGACTGCCTGGTCAGTTTCGCCATTGCTGCCCGTAGTGCTCCCACGCCCTATGTGCGTCCCAAAATGTTGGAAGAAGGCGCGGGTCAACTTATTCTTGAGGATGTGCGCCATCCCTGCTTGGAGCTGCAGGAACATGTCAGCTTTATCGCCAACAGTGTGGAGTTTAAGAAGGGTCAGTGTAGAGTAGGTTTTTCCCATTTCGCATTATTGATTGTATATTTTTTTAGACAAATGTAACATGTTCATCATAACTGGTCCAAACATGGGTGGAAAAAGTACCTACATTCGCTCCGTTGGCACTGCCGTGCTGATGGCGCACGTGGGTGCCTTTGTGCCGTGTAGTTCGGCCACCATCACCATGGTCGACTCCATTCTGGGACGCGTTGGAGCCAGTGATAATATCATCAAGGGTCTCAGCACTTTCATGGTTGAAATGATAGAAACGTCGGGAATAATCAGGGTAAGTGTGATAATTGTTTCCTATAATCCGAAAAGAGTAATATTCAAAACACAAAAAAATACTCAGACTGCCACCGAAAAATCTTTGGTGATCATTGACGAACTTGGCCGTGGCACTTCCACCTACGAGGGCTGCGGCATTGCCTGGTCAATAGCAGAGCACCTGGCCAAGGAGACCAAGTGCTTTACTTTGTTCGCCACCCACTTCCACGAGATAACCAAGCTGGCTGAGAGTTTGGCAACCGTGAAGAACTGCCACATGGCCGCCGTTGCGGACGCCGATAATTTTACTCTGCTATACCAAGTGCGTCCAGGGGTGATGGAGAAGAGCTTTGGCATTCAAGTGGCTCGATTGGCGAGTTTTCCCGAGCACGTCGTCCAGAATGCCCAGGAGGTGTACAACGAGTTCGAGGATGAACATGCCGGGAAGCAGAAGGAGGAGGACAAGGCCTTGCTGGAGAAGATTCAAGTTGCCATTGAACAGCTTTCAACGGCTGGCAATAACACGGATATCAATGTGGAGGACTTGACCCAGCTGGTTACAAAGTTTACGAAGGACATCAAGAAACTGGACAGCGATTACTTTAAATCCGTGCTGGCCGCCAGTGAGGCTTAAAAGATAAGTATTTATAATAATCAGCCAGTATTACATCCGAGAGGCAGGATATTCCCATTAATTTTATTTTTTTTGTCTATCCAATAGTTTTTAGCTTTAAGAATCTCATAAACTTAAAACACATGTTTCTACTTAAATTTTTGGTACCCTTTTTTAAGAGAAATGTGTATACGAAGAGCTTTTAACTCGAAGAGAATATTTTTGTAAACGTTCAACAAATATATGAAAAATGTCAAAAATCATTCAGTTTTGAAAATATTTTGTAATTAACTTTTTCAAATGCCATTTTCAAATATAGAAAATCAATGGATTTAAATGAATATCTCTCTCTAGTTCCACAACAGTCACATGATACCGAAACACGCTGATTTGTGTTACAAATAGCACAACTTTTTCGGCTCTATGCCAAGTCACATTGAACACGCTTTTTAACACAGCGCGAAGTACAAAATACTGGCCTGACAAACTGTCAATTTAATCGGCCGGGCTTTAACCTCGGCTGTCATTTGGGCTAAAGCGCCGCTTTTATCGTCCCGTTGGCCCGATCTTTGGCTCGACTGTCATTACCAAATTCAACTTAAGTGCTGTCAAAAGATAATTACCGTTTCGGCTTTGATTTTTCTTACCTTTTGTACGTTCGGACAACTAAATGGCAACCACAGCGACAAGGCTCGGAAAGGCTCAAACCAGTTTGTCGCTGCTGTCTTGTTTGGCGCGATTCAGTAATGCCGCTAAAATGCTTGATTACTGGCATTACCTGGTTTTGCGACTTGATATAAAACAAATAAATTTGCATTAAGAAATCAAAATTATGCTTAGACTCTCAAAAAGATAATTGGATTATTGGCATTCAAATAATTCAGAGAGCTTGCTAGCCAATGAGCCTAATTAGCTGACATTAAACTACTTGTACCCCCATTGTAGGCTTCCTGAGGAGTACCTATCTGAAGGTTATTTGTCCCTATCTGATATATGTATATTCTTCTGCCCGTGGCTGTGCCCACATTCAATTTGATATCGCATACTCAACAAACATGGCGTGTTAGCAACGCTTAACAGCGTCCAAAATTGACAGGCAACTTTAAATATATTGCATTTGCGGCCAGTTCAGCATGCCTGTCTGGCACGATTAGTGGCAGGCAGCCAGCCAGCCGGCGAGCCAGGCTCCCATCCGGCTCCGAGCCCCAACTTCAACTCCTTTGAAGCCAACTTCATTTGGCTGTATGCGGCGAAGACGACCGATGCCGCGCGACGCGTACAATTATTAATTTGATACGATATAATTGACATGTTGCCGATGCCAAAAAGGAAGCTCTAACATGCGGACGGCAACAGCACCAGCAACAGCAGCAACAACAAGGTGAAGCGTCGTAATGTGGGCAACAAGCTAAGCCAGTGCGACGCATATTAACGCCATGGCTTAGTGACAACGACCAAAGCTGGCTTAGAGATGGCACTTTGGAACTTGGCTTAAATAAATGAGGTAATTCATTTTACAGATCTTACTTTTGTTCCATTTCCCTAATTTTGTCAAACATTTAATCTGTTTTTAGTTTTAGTTTAGTAAACACATCTCAATGGAGCTCATCCCTGCGGGTCTTCACGCTCCTGCCTCTTTCATCCCCGTCCTCCCGATTTCTGGCAGGCAGGCGTGTAAATTGTTTTTACTTAATCGTTGCGGACACAAACGCACATGTTGTTTGGCCACAGCAGCAACAACTATGGCAACAACAACGGCTTCAACATCACGGAGTGCCTGCTCGCCTCTTTTGCCGATCTCCTTTGATATCTGCTTGGCTCTGTGGCGCGCTTTTGGTAATTGCACTTTGCTGCTGCTTCTGTGCTACCAACACTCTTGGCCACAGTAGAGGACAAGGAACTAGGGTCTACCTACTGGAGAAAGGATGCTAATAGACTCTAGAATAGTAAGCTTTTGGCTGCTTAAATCTGCCCTAAAAAGGTCTTAAGATGAAAGATAAGATACTTAAAAACGGACATAAGACAACCAATTAATCACTGCTTCCAAAAGACAACTTATACTTTCTACTCAACTGCCCCCGATTGTACCTGAAGTGGCCAGTTTGTGTTTGGAAAATTGTTATTTGTTGCTAGTAGCTTGACTTGCAAAATGGTTGCTGTTGTTGCCGACTCGTTGGCCAACTTCAGTCGGTCAGACATGCAAATTTTTTGGTGTGTCTAATGTTAGTTGTTTGTTAGTTTTTTATGCAAATTTTCTTGTTTCACTTGACAAATTGTCTGTTCGACTTAATGATGGAACGTAGGCTGACGATGGCCGATGCTTGGTCGGGGGCCAAATGATTATGTGCATATATTGGATTATGATTGCGTTTGATGTACCATCATAAGCATATTTACATGAATACATAGAACCGAATTACATGCAAGTTATTAAAAATCTTAAGCAGCTGAACCCCATGGGCACTTTCTGCCATGTATCGTGTTTATTTCCCATTTATCCACTCTCACACCTTGCCTTTGCCACAATCGCCTTGGCCCTTCATTTCTTTTGCGGCACGACCGGCACGGCCAATCCATTATGCTTATAACTGGCAGTGAAAAGGGAAAATCATTAAAATCTTATCTTTCGGCCAATAAAGCGGCAGATGGATGGATGCCCCACAAACTGCAGGCTTCAAAATCTATTATTACCGGCCATATCAAAAAATGATTAGCAGAGCCGCCAAAAGCGATGGCCGTGATGGCGTTGGCCCGAATGGGGGAAGCATTACAAATTATTAAGATGGTCGGTTGGCTTGGTTGGCTGCATCCACGGGACTGATTATAGACTTTAAGGTGTAACTGGGGAGAGAAACTACATAACACTAATTTCATTTTAAACGAACAGAATCGTTGCAGTGCATATAATTTAAATAATTGCACAGGCGCTGTGAATAGCCGGGCTATTGATGATGTTATCATGTTGTGTTCGCATACGATGCACACTTATACTTAGTTGTCTTACAATCTTATCTACAATTTCCGTTGGCAGCTGCTGGTAGTCGACGCGCCTGGTTCCCCTTAATTATTATGTAGCGCTTAATGGGCCACACTTTGCTGCCGGCACAGTGCTCTTTTTGCCCCACCTCCGGCCCCGTACTTTCTTGATTGTCGGCCATTCGGGAAGGGAGGACGGCCCCGGCCATTTTAATCCACTGATAAAACAATTTACTCCACTCATCTGGTTTCTGTCGTGCATGACTCCAATGGATTGCGCTTCCAAAATTATGGTTACAAAATTTTATGAAGCCATTTATATCACTCGCAAGATACTCGAAGTTGGGCCGCCTATAGCATGTAAAATAATCGATGGGCTGGACCAGAAACTCCACTCTTTCACTCGGCTCTCAGTACCTCCCTCCTGGTACTTGTTTTCAATTTATGCCATGGAGCGCAAAAAGCGAAATCGTGAATAAGGGTAAGCATTACGTTATGTAATTACTGTTCACTTGTCCATGCCAAGAAATTAAATAATTATAGAAATTAGTCGGTTAGTCGGCGCAGGAAAACATTTTAATAGGCCATAAAATTAAGTTATTTTTATTGAAAATATGTAAATTGGGCATACAAGGGTCTGACAAAGTATTTAAGCTTAACTATAACTTCCAACAGTAGTTAGTTACTACTAGTAACAGTAAAAACTATTTTTCCTATCTCAACAAATCTACATGTATTATCGGAATCCATCTTAATAGTCGGCATCAGCTTCGTAACCCTTATGAAGCTTTTAATCTATTAATCATATACCATGACCGTACCTTATAAAGATGTTTTTCATGGAATTTTGTTGATGAAACTTTTGCCGCCCAGACCCCCAATCTCACCCCCCAATTATGGTAAATGATTAGCTCGGAAGAAAAATCACCAGAGAAGTGAAAAAATGTGAAAAATATACATACGAATACGAAACGTGTGCAATTTTTATTTACCAACACTCGAGTGGGGCTAACACAAATTTAACACTGCCCGCCGCCAATGTAGCCATCAGGCGGCATGCAATGCTCGACTAACGAGCAAAAACAACTGCAACATGGAAACTACCAAACTGCCTTCTCGTGGTAATCAATTTTAAAATTTATGACAAAATTTGCAGCTTTAAATTATGCCATTAAGCACGGCATGTAACTCATATCGTCAGGCCGACTGCCTGCCCGCCTGGTGGCGGCTTAAAACAAGAAAAAGCCAAAGGAGAAACATGTTAACTGCTTTCCTTTGTGCCAGTGTGTGTGTGCCCCGTGTGTCTGTGTGCTCATGCAATGGCGTTTGCATTATACGCTCGTATTTCGCCACATTCAACAACGAGCTACAGAATGACGGGTGGCCATAACTCATGCCGGTTGCCCCTGCCACCTGCCCCAACCCTCGACCGCCCCAATAGGCGAAAACCCCCCGTTGCCCCAATCCCCAATCCCGGCTCGAGTAGCCGGCTGAGACCTGGCCAGCAGTTGTTGCAATTACAACTGGACACCACATGCTATAGCTGCCTCCTGTGCGACTGTGTGTATGTGTGTGTGTTAAATATTGCAATTTATCACGCAAATGCGTTTTTCAATTTTAACATGCCGCCAGGCATCATAAAAACGTTACAAACCAACAATATGAGCCAAGAGCCAGGTCCAAGAGAGTGGCAGAGAAAAGCATGTAGCATGGAGGTAAGCTGAGCCGGAGCCCGATCCCATACACCTACCATGGTCATCATATGCTCCAACGTAATCTGGAAACTAGGAAATAAAGTGGCTAACACCCAGGCATCCAACACCACAAGTGCACTGGAAACCAAAAGGAGAAATTATTTGACTTTATTTTAACGGATCCTGCGCAATGTTAGCATCAAATTTTGGTTTGGCTTTCTTATACTCAAAAATATTCTTTAAAAAACAAATTAAATATTTTTATGTCGTGTTAAATATTCATTTAGGTGTATTTGGTCAAATTCATAAGGTTGTTGATAGGCCTGGACACGCCGTTCACCTCATCGAATTTAATAGACCCAACCCAATAAGGACGAAGAATTATCTCCCAAGGCAATGGCAGCTCTAATCATAAATCTCTTTAAAATGCTTAAAATAAAATAATTTTAAATCATTTATTTGACTAACCGTTTTACCAACATTTTATTTACACAATCTAAAAAATTATATATTTAGACCATTAGGTTTTTTAAAGAAATACATTTTGAAGATTTTAATTAATCCGAATTTCGAAAAGTGAAGTTCCAGCACGAACCTCATTCGTCAGGCAGGTTTGTGAAGCCAACTCTTGATTTTGCCTTGCCCACTGGCCAATTAGCTGGGCAATCATGCTCCACTGTCATCTCCATGTCCGACCGCTTTGTCCACTTTTGGCATTTGCAAAATGTTAATAAAATGGTCTAGGACACACCGCCATGGCAACGACAGGGTTGTCAACGTTTTCCAATTGCCGATTGGGTTAAGAGGTAGCGGAGTGGATCGGCATATAAAGATAGTTTCGGTTGGAGCCTGGGAGTCCCAGTCGGATCTAGTTTGTGCGGTGCGTACTGGTCTTTTAAATCATCGGCCTAAAATGCCTCCGGCGGTGTCCGTAATAGCGATTAGTTCATTTGCTTTATCTATTTGTTTGACAGTCGTTTATAAAGCTTTCTTGGAGCCTTTTCCTGTCCCGTTTATGTGCTGTTTTTGCAAAGGACTAATTGGTTTAAGAAAATTTGGGTGGCCACGACAATTTTTGGCGCATGCCACGAAGAAATTGTTAAACGAAGCAAGATACAGGTTATCAAAAACAATGTGATTACCATATTTATTTTTCTCTTAGATACCAAGGATTAATTGGTGGAAGATTTAAAATAAAAGAAAAGCAGGCCACGAAAAAATTGTTTAGCCTCACTATACCTGCTAAAAAAATTGAATCCTTTTCAGCTAAGTATTAAACCCAGCTTTTTTACCCGTATTAAAGCCGCAGTGATTTAAGAGAAACACAATACAGATGTACCATCTAATATACCAAGGGTTAATTGTTTGATGAAAAATATATACAGGTAATATAAAGAATAACGAAATATTTTAGTTGAAATATAAAAGTCAGTTCACAAATAAATACATCAGCGAAACAACCAAAATAATCAAAAACGATACGATCCAACCATACGATCATACCAAGGATTAATTGTTATAAAAAAAAAATAATTGAATTGTTCAGCGAAACAACATACCATTAATTAAAAACGATGAGAGTTTTATACTTTTTTTTACTCTAATATACCAAGGATTAGTTGGTAAAGAAAAATAAATTAAATTTAGGAAGTTCATATTTTAGTTGAAATAATATAAAAATCAAAGCTCAAATTGTTCAGGGAAACAACATATAGATAATCAAAAACGATACGATTACCACATATTTTAAACCCATATACCAAGGGTTAATTGTTTCAAAAAAAAAAAAAGAATAAAATTTTTTAGCGAAACAACATACAGATAATCAAAAACGATGCGATTTTTATACTTTTTTTACTCTAAAATGCCAAGAATTGGTAATGAAAAAATAAATTAAAATTAAGAATCTCATATTTTAGTTGAAATAATATAAAAATCAGATCTCAAATAAACAGTTCAAGGAAATAACATACAGTTAATCAAAAACGATGCGATTGTTTTTTTTATTTTTCTCTCTAAAATACCAATTGGTAATGAAAAAATAAATTAAAATTAAGAATCTCATATTTTAGTTGAAATAATATAAAAATCAGAGCTCAAATAAACAGTTCAGGGCAACAACATACAGTTAATTAAAAACGATGCGATTGTTTTTTTTAGTTTTCTTTCTAAAATACCAATTAGTAATGAAAAAATAAATTAAAATTAAGAATCTCATATTTTAGTTGAAATAATATAAAAATCAGAGCTCAAATAAACAGTTCAGGGAAACAACTTACAGTTAATCAAAAACTATACCATTCCCATATATTTTAATCTTATATACCAAGGAATAATTGGTTGAAGAGAAAATAAACTAAATTACAAATAAGAAGTTCACATTTTAGTTGAAATAAAAAAAAAATCAGGCCACAAATAAGTTTCTTTGCAGTCAAAATTATAGAAAATAAAATAAAAACTAAATAAGAAAAGAAGTGTGGTCGAGGCCTAGAGCCCGACTAAACTATGAACTGACTAGGGACCAACTTTTATACTTATTTTTAGTGTTGACTAATTCTTAAAAATTAAATTTTCAGGGATTCTGAGGGTTGTTACAGGGCTTCCAGAACTTTGAAATAACATATGAAACTGTCACATTAAAAATTTGGCCATTGAGACTATTTTCTTTAAATTTAATTGATTTTTCCATTTAAGTGTAAGTTAAAACGGTAAGGCCACTTAAGTCGTAGAAAGTTAAGGGCAAAAAAGATGACTAATTCTCCCGCCCAAAATCGGTGAGTTTGAGATTCGAATGAAGCAGAGTTTTTACTTTAGAAGAAATAAAACTGAAACTAAAAAAAAAAACTATTATAAAAGATTCCTCTTATAAATAGTTGTATACAAGCAAATAACTATATAACTTTTTAAAAGGGTATTAATTAGGTCTTAAGCTTTTAATATTCAGACGTTGCTATTTTATTGGCGTTTTTGTCGTTTCGTTGAACAAAATTTGAATATTAAATTAACACAATATTTAATGTCAACGAAAAGCGTACGCATCGTAAAATTCACAAAAATATTTTTATGTGAAATTGTGTGGATTGACCTTTTTCGTTTCTTTATATTTGCTTTAATTATAGTTTTATTTAGTTTCAGCGTTTTTGTGATAACTTATGGTTGGATAAAACACTTTCCGGCGGCGGCATTTTTGTCTGAATTGTTTTCGGACAAATTGAAATGTATTAATATGAAATGTCATACATTATTTATAAGGAGTTATGCAACAGCCTATCCACTTAAGCAGCGGAATTGGACTAAAAAATCTGACTTTAAACGTGAACTATGACTAAATTTTATTTTATCTATGTTAATGTCGAAGTTCAAGTTGTCAATAGTCATTAATATCCGTGGAAAATGATCGAACCTTAATTGTGGCTGTTAATATGTGTACGTTTTTTGTCGCTTTATAATTTATGATGATTGTTTGCGAAATACAAAGCGTCTTTGTCGGTTGCGATAGATCAGCACAAAGGAATACAATAATATTATGTGTATTATATTATTTTGGTGTTATTGGGGCTTGGACCTTTTGGGGATCGTCATGCCTTTCGGCGATGTAATTCGCAGTTAAATCTATACTTTATGGCTTTAGAATTTTAAGTTTGGTTTCCACCGAATGAGACGCAATAGTGCCGACGATTCATTCGCCAATGCTATGCAAATCAATAAGGAAGTTCAAAAGATTTTATGGTATAATTTATGGGACGGTAAGAGTTTACTTCGATTTATTATGTCAAGCATTTGTATGAGGCTATGATAATAAAAGCTTTTATAAATTGCTTTGTGTTTCCACAAAATAGATTGTCACCTCTTTAATTCACAGATACTCGTATGTAAATGTCACCTCATTGTTTGTTTTGTTATTTGAGGTTTTTTTTTGTCAGGTTTCCAGCGAAGTGAATTTGTAAATTTGGCAGGGGGCTTACTATTTGTCACTGATGGAGCAGACAAATTAAAACATTAGAATAGCTAATGCCTATTGTGGGCATGTGGGCTTAAAGTTGTCGGTTTCGCGGTTAGCTTTAGGACTTTGATTATTTAACTCCTTTATTTTAAAGTTACTACTACCAAGCTTAAAATATATTTACCTAATTACTTGGTATCACTCATCTCGAGTGAAAACCCACTTAACATGGATTGGCCAGTTATATGTAATCGATGCAAGTTCGTTTGTCAATAAAAGTGCACCATTAACCTGATCCTCGTCTCCACTGACCCCCAAGTTGGAAATGGCATTATGCTAATTGGCCAGATGCTTTTGATAAGAGGAAACCGACAACAGTTTAAACTAACCTGTCCCTGTGAAGAATTAATTCGTTTTCTTGCGAGACTGCTGCTTGAGAACTTCCCCACCCTCTGCTCTGAAATTATCTCTGCTGACCATCGCCATATTTAAGTTAATTGCTTTGCATACATTTTTAATGCGGTCAAATTAATTAGCTGGGACCTCAATCAGCAGACATTTGTTTCTATTACTGTGGCTGCGGCTCAGTGCCTCAGTTGTGGCCATGTGTCGACGATTTTATTTATGCACAAATGCAAGAGTTGTGGCTTATAAATGTAGCTGTCAGTTGTCATAATTTATAGAATAACTGTCAGAGCCGTAACACCTCTGCGCACGATTTTCTTTGGGGCTGCTCTCCAAGAGGCCTCTGAAAACCTATCGCTCGCCATGCTGCCATAATCATAGCGTCAACGTTTTTGATTTATGTGCACAGCTCTCCATTTTTTGTATCTGGTTTTTTTGTTTCCATCTTTTTTGGCTCATGGGAGTTCGGCCGAGTGGCACAGCAAGCTGGCCCGCTGGAAATAACTGTTAGATTCGCGGGACGCTAATGTGGGTTGGTAGGTAGGTCGCGAAATTGGTAGGCTTGGAACTTTGCGACAGTTGATTATGATTAAGTGCCAAGCCCCGAAGCCAAATCTGAACAATTTTTAAGATCTGTGCTATAAAATTTGAATAAATTTTAAGCACTACAAACGATGTAAGCTAGGTATTAGTTGAGTGTCGCCTGATTAGTGCTTGAACGATTAATGATGTAAGATAATCATATTAATAAATACACATTAATTAGAAATTAAAAAAAAAAAAACAGTTTTTTATTAGGTATACTCAATTTCAATAAGAGAAACATCCATTAGCTTTTTAAATAATTATTTTATACAAACAATAGTTTTTAATTAACTGATATTCAGCTCAGACAGTCATTTAATAGATTTATGGCTTTTCTGCCTTCTGCCAAAACTTTTGGGGCCGGAAGCTCTATGCAAATTTGGCTTAGACTTTTTTGCCATATTGTCTCTAAATTATTTTTGGACATTCTTTTTGAACTTCATATGTACATTTATTGGTAGTTTGTTGAAAGCAAAACAAAAAGCCACAAAACCAAGTTAAATGCATGCATAAATCAATCAATCGCAGCATTTGACAGACAGTCTCGAGTGCCGAGACAGCCGAGAGTATGAATGACAGACGTTGTATAGACTTTGTGTGCAAAGTAGGTAATGATGTAGGGAAATATGTAAGCCCCTTGATACCCTACAAATATTTGTTAGGATTTAATATACTTTTTGGGGGTTCAAGGAGTAAGAGGATTCACTAAATAAAGTTAGGGTTTGTTTGTTTAAGTAAGTTGTGACACTAGCCATTTTAATTTAAATCTGTAATGATAAATATTAGTATTCTAGGGTGGTTTGCCAAGCTATATGGTAGTAATTTTCAGGTATCCCACTACCCTGCTTTTAACCTGCCTTCCTTTCAGCTTCTCCGCCTCTCAACGGCAGCGTTTAGTTGTCAAACTGATTTATGCACAGGCTTGACATATATTAATGGCCACTGGTGTAAAATAAATGCGCATTAAATTATTAAAATGTGTAATTTATTTCATTTATCCATTTTTTGTTTGTTTTTACTATGCAAATGATTTGTTATCTAATATAACGATCTTTTTAAAATTTTTGCTAAAAAGGAATTCTCGAAGTACAGTTAAGGTCTTAATTCCTGTCTGTTGGATGTTCAATTGTTAGATGACTGTCATTCCAATTGTAGACTGGTAGGCGTTAATGACTTGACACTGGATACAAAATATGAGTTATTTTTTGACGTAATTTGAGCATTTAGTTCATTACACATAGCTCGAAGTATCTGTTATAAAAAACGATTTTTAAGCGAATTGAAAAAAAGCCATCTTACAAATATTTTTTTACAAATAGCCATAAATCTGTCAACACGCAATGCCATAAAAAATTGTGTCGCAATTAATTTTCAGTTTTTTTTATTATTGCTTGCATTTGGATGTGGGTTTTTGTTAATCGTAATTACATTACTGGCATCGATTAATGAAAATTGTTCAATAATTTCATGACATTTTATATTCAGGCTTTTTTATTAGCACTTCATTTGGTTAGCAACTGATTGTGTTTATAAATAACTTCAAATTCAAGGCTGAGCAATATATATGAGTTTTTTTAATCCCTTTTTTATTTATGGATGATTAAATTTACAGGATTGCGTTTCATTTAAAACTTATTTGATGGAATACATTGGAAACGAACGGTACTAATCTACTAATCATATTTGTTAGTTAAAACAGTCTCATAGTGACTAATGTATTTGCACGTAAATTTCTGTGAGTATTGAGAAATCCAAAAAGAAATGAGGAAAAAGAATTTCTAACTAATTTCGTGGCTCAGGACGACAGATCTGAAATGAGCCAAGACGTTGGCATGGCCATTACCCGCCCACAAATGTAGTGCGGGTGAACACGCACGATTAATAAATTAAATTGAAAGACACACAAAGTGTGAGAAAGCGAGAAATACAAATTTTCCAAATGAAATTGTTAAATACCGCCGACTGGCTGCATTATTCTAAGCATGTGCCTTGAAATATGTCGCGACATGCTAATAAAAATATTTGCTTTTCCTCGCTCTCTAGGGGAGATTTATATTTTCTCTTAAGACGCCAAGTGTGTGGGGGGCTCGAGTTGGTTTTATTTTTGTTTATTAGCCGCCTGCTAATAAAAATTAATTTGAAAATACTTTTTAAAATGCCTTCGACTTGGATAGCTGGCTCGCATAGCTTAAGATTTTTATTTATTTGTTTTTCTAATTTGTATTTTTCGTTTCACATTCATTTTGCTGGGTTCTGAGTACGTTGTAGTTTCTGCGATTTATTTATGAGCTATTCGAATGTATTCTGTTATTGTTTCGCAGTGAATAAGGTTTTTTATTTTAGGGAGCCCAAGATATGTTTGCTTATGAACGAGTTGATGAAACACAATGTGTTTATCTGACTTGATTTATGGCTCTTGTGAGGAATTATTTGCCTAATGCCCGTGTATTTGTCATTTTTAAACACTCGAATTCTTCAAGTGGAATTTAGCCTGTTGGCGAAATACTTGCCAAAATGTTAATAATTCTTTAATTTACAAAACAAAGTGGTTTATACTGCGACCTGGGGAAAAGAACATTTGTTATTATTCATTATGAATTTATTTTTATTAAACAATTTTGTGTCTTGTGAAATATTCCGGTCCGACAGTGGTTCGAATGCTAAGTAAAGTATCACAACTTATTACGCGCGATTGCATTTGATTTATGCGAACATAATATTTCTATAGACACTTATGGTTATATTTCCTTGGCCACCTCCGAGTGGAATTTATTTTCGTCGCATACCATAAGCCATAAACAACTTAAGCGAATTGGTTTGAGGTCATTAACTAAAATCCGACTGCTTATTTAAAACACAAGCAGCTGTGCCAACAATTTGTCAACCGCCTATAAACGTATATGTGCTCTAAAAATTAATATTGTGTGGACTCTTTTTACAATCATCATAAAGTATCAGGAAATAGGACTTTCATAATTTTAAAAAGTCACCCAATAGTGACAAAAATAAGAGTCTGAGACTTAACCCATACGCATAATGCAGATGCCAGAGTGACTTTTTGAAGGCAAAATATTTGTCTGCCATAAATCCTCATCGTCTCCCCTTCATTTTTTATGACAGCCACACGACCTAGCGAAAAGATCAAAGCGAATGGGCGAACATATTTTTTATTGTCGTGCCTTATTAATAATGCTAAAAATGCTGAATTTTAAATATTTTTTATGATTTGTTGCCAGTGACAAAAGCCATTAGATCTGACATTTGGTGCGAACAGATTAAGTTTTGAGTATATTTTTCTTGGCTCCCTCGACGCTGTCTTTTGTGCGTGAATTTGTAAAATATGGCCAAAAGTAGAATAACCAGCCAAGAACAGGTTAAATGCTTTACAGTATTAATATGTGTGCCATTGAGTGCGCCATTTAATTAGCCGCAGCGTTTTGCTAAGCGTTTCTATCATTTAATTAGAGCAAATCAATTGCTTCAAGCGAGTGCTAATCGAATGCATTTTTAATTTGTAATCAATTAAAGTGCCAGCTAGTGGTTAGTGAATTGTTGCCTGACGTAAGCTCTAAAATAAATTTTATTTATTTGTTGGCCTTTTTATACTTTCGGAATGTGCCATGTAGAGTGTGAAATGTCTTTATGTAAGAAAACTCTGTTGTCACCTAAGAGGGGAGCCAGCTTTGTGAAGTATCTCAAGAAAAGAGTGTCTTAAAAAAATTATTGATGCTATTTATATATTTGAATTTCACAACAATTGGTATTTGCAAAGATTATTCCCAGATCTTGGAGATCAGTTTACTTTTTAAAAAATTTAATCCAGTTTTTCTTCTTGCTGATCCTCGGGACTCATCTGATGTATCTTGTGCTTCCGACGATCGCGGCAGCTTCCGCAGATTCGCATGCAAAAGAAGTAGATCAGCTCCAGGAAGCTAAGACAAGAGATTCCCATGAAGAGGCCGCAGATACCACCACAATTGGAAATCAAGGTCGACACCCCGAACAGAATAGTGCGTTTTATGGCAGTAAACTGATGTTCCTTGAAGTAAACCGAGAGCCTGGATCCAATTGCACTGTAGGAAATTAAAGGATTAACACTGAGACTAACTTTATTTGAAAAGCTACTTACTCCGTATGCTCATATTCCTCCCGGAACGCTCTAATTGTCTTAGCCACATCGTACTTGGCGCGTGATATCTCAAAGTTGTACTCGAGCGATGTGCAGGCTGGCAAGCAGTTGCACATGATTTCTGCGTTGTCGTCCACGCTCTTGGCCATAGTTTGGTTCTGGAGGATGGCGTACAGCTCGTCCTGGGCAGCCGTATAGCAGGTGATGTCATTCAGTCCACAGACGGGAATACCCTCGGGTTCTGGGAACAATAAAAGGTGACAAACTCGATTCAAGAGGCCCGGCCCACTCACTTGGCATCCAGAACTTGGCGCACCCGCACTTGGAGACAGTGTAATTAGCCAGGCACTCGGTTTGGCAATTGCTTTGGGAGTAGGATCTGAAGAATCGCAATTCGCGCTCATCATCGAATAGGCATTGACGCCTGGGAAAAAGTTATTTTTGTAATTAATGTCACTTGATATCATTCACCTTACTTATCAGGAGTAATTTCGTGCAAATTTTCCGTTGACACGACATAAGCGGGCAGCACACTCACCAGGACCTCGTCGCCATGGGGCACCAGAATATAATTACCCGACGTGAGGGGAACGCTCTCCGGGGAGTTGAGGAAGACCTGGCCAATTACACATTAGGTGGGCACTAAATTCACACCCTATTGCCCTAATGGTACACACCTTGTAGCCCTGCTTAAAACTGCGGCAATCGTAGTCAAAATTGTGCTGCAAGCCCTGCAGGAAGGCAAAGAACCCATTCTTCACCGATGAGAACACCGTCCGCTGGGGATACGCATTTTGGCCCTGATCCAGATAGCCGGTGTCCAGTGACCACGATCCAGTAATCTCGTTCCATGCCGGCAGCTCCTTGTCGAAGTAGTTATTGAAGTCCACTATGTCTGGGTCAATATAGCTGATGTACTTCTCGTCCCGATAAATATCCCTGGGGTGCATTCCATTAAACTGATAACAAATCCCCTCATCCGTTGCCACAAAGTCGAATATCTTGTCGCAGAAATAGAATCGCCCGTTCCATTTGCAAAACGGTCCAGTGACATTTTTCGATATACTCAGATCGATCAAGGTCTGGGTTATGTCCACGAATGGAGGGTTCAGTTCGGAAAGCAATGGACTAAATCGCTCAACGACCTCCGAGTCACAGATGTGCATTGCGGCTGCCATATAGGCCAAGCTATTAGATTAAGGAGTTTGGGTATTGGAAGGAAGTTGGGAAAATGGAATAGGGTAATGTACTCAACTCTTCATCACCTAGGTTGCTGATATTGCCGTTTGTTTTGTATTCCTCCCAAAACTTGCGGGAAACATTCGTATAGTCGAATAGATTACGCTCCATTTTTATTTCCGGGCAGATAGTAATGGTTGGAAATGGTATCTTGTGCACTGGCACCAAAGTCTCGTCAAAGCCAAGAATAACCGGAGACTCTTGCCACTTCAAGTAGGTATCCCAAATGAGAGAAACGGCAAAATATACCGAAATACAGGTGAAAAACAACCAATAGAGCCTGAAAGTTAAGCCAGTTAGTATAGAAAAGTATTGGGGCAGATCCTTACCGACTTTTCGTAGATGGGCCTGTGGACCTCAAAGATGTAGCGGATGCCATGGATGGTGGTGCTTTTGGCGTACTCAAGAAGCAGGCCCTTGCAGGCCGACAGAGTGCTTCCGTATCGAATCCGGGACTTGATGATCACATCGCTGGGCACATCGCTCAGGGCGGCAGAGGCAATACTGGCCCGGGTATCGAATCCCGGCAGGGTCAAAAGCTCCGGCCCGGGCAGAACACTAATACCCGGCTTCTTCTCATCGTCCTCCCGTATCTCGGCCATTGTCCACGACTGACTAAGCTGCGACATTTATGCGGGGTGTCCTTATATACTCGAGCTCCAAATAAACACACCTGAAAACTGGGTGCGTTCGCTGGTTCCACTGGGTTTCTCTGCTTTGGGACTTCTACTCGCACGAATCCGCAACGCATTCATCTACTTAAGCTTAATTACAACCCCGCATATCATATGGTCCTTGGTTTGGCACCAATGCCTTATTTGCAACATGCAACAATAAAGGGCTCCCTTTGGTAACTTGTGGTAACTTTAAACTTTTAGTTTAAAGCATTGTCAAAGATGCCATTATGAAAGCATAAAAAGATATTGTCAGTGACAAGTACACAAATATAAAGATTGTTTTGTTTTAGGATTAACATCTTTATTTTAGCTTAAATTGTGTTTGTGTTTGTGTTTATTAGCTTTTACGAATCTTAAAACTGAAGCTTCTCATATTACCCTCCTGATTGATCCTTTAATAAATTGGTAATTGGGCTTCGAAGAAATTCAAAAGCGACGTATTATGTTTGAAGGTATTTTTGTTTTTCTTTAAAAGAAGGTCTCTTCAGGCGAAGCGATTATCTTTGGGCCGAATCCATTACTTTGATAACCATGCTGAATTTGAAAAGGATTGAAATTGGACTGGATTATGGAACATTATCGATATAACAATTCTAAACTATTTATATCCAATGGTGCTTGGCTGAAGTTTTCTATTCCATTCCAATCAGCTCAAACGGATTGAAGGGGATGTCTGTCTTACTATTAGAAGACGTAAGGACATCAATATATGATTTTTGTTTCTAATAAAATGTAGGATTTAAAAAAAAACTTCCTTTTTCAAGATTATTAACTATATTGCATACCTTGCATTCCAACAAGAGATGTCTGTCTTGCTATAGGAAGACGTCAGAACACCAAAGTACTCGTGTTACTTGATATCATATGTGTGGAACATATCACATCAACGTAATATAAATAATATTTTCATTTAAATATTAATATATAAAGGAATATTAGTAATTCATATAAATTTTTGATCTGAAAAATTAGAAAAGATATAAAAAGCAATAAACAGATTAATTTATTTTTTTATTCTTACCATAAAACTGAAGATACCCATCAGAATCCGGAAGCTCGGCCTCGTTTTTTCAGCAAAAGCGTCCAGCTTGTGGAAAATCGTAAACTGTACCGGTGTGAAAAAAGTCCTGTGGTCGTAGCTATCCTATTATATGCCTTTCCAATCTTGTATTATTTCTTTATCAAATTATATTATTTATTTGTTACTTTCTGACTTTTTCACATCAAAGTCAAGTATTCGTGTTACTTATTATATGTATGGATGATAGTACATCAGAATAATATAAATATAATTAGTATCATTTAAATACTAAAGTACATTAGGAATATCAGCAGTTCATATACATTTTTGATCTAAAAAATTACAAGTTATGAAAAAAGGAATAAATATCTTAATTTATTCTTTCATTCTTACCATTAAACTGAAGATACTTATCAGAATCCGGAAGCTCGGCTTCGTTTTTTCAGCAAAAGCGTCCATCTTGTGGAAAATTGTAAACTGTACCGGTGTGAAAGAAAGTCCTGTGGTCTTAGCTTTTCTATTATGTGCCTTTCCAATCTTGCATTATTTCTTGACTTTCTTGACTTTCGAATCAAAGTATTCGGGTTACTTGTTATATGTATGCATTATTAATATATTAATTTCATTTAAATACTAAAATTCATTACGAATATCAGCAGTTCATACATTTATGATCTAAAAAATAAGATATATGGAAAAAGGAAAAAACAGCTTAATTTATTTTTTCACTCTTACCCTTGAACTGAAGATACCCATCAGAATCCGGAAGCTCGGCCTCGTTTTTTCAGCAAAAGCGTCCAGTTTCTGGCAGAGTGAGAGACTCCGCTGCGAAAACCTTTCGGTTATTATTTTGAAAAAATAATATCTTGTGGTCGTAGCTATCCTATTATATGCCTTTCCAATCTTGCACTATTTCATATTCAATTGTACACATTACTTTTCCACTTTTCACTTTTTTTCACATTTGTTTCTAATAAATAATTTTCACTTCTAAATTTGGACTGTTTACTGTTGCTGCTGAAACTAGAATGAGGATTTTTGGGTTCTGACTCTACAACCTATCCAGTCAACGTTATCACAGCATACTTTGTTTTACCATTTTTATACCCTTGCAGAGGGCAGATTCATTCGATCTGCTTAATTTCATAGGGATCGACCGACTATATCCTATGCTGCCATATAACTGATTGATCGAAAATGCCATATCTCTGTTGTTTTTTAAGTTAGAAGACTCGGACTTTGTATGGATTCTACTTTGGGCAAACTAATTTGTTATGCCGAGTTTTATAAAGATCGGATAAGATCCGATAAATATCTAATAATATAAGCTGCCACATATCTGCAAGGGTATATCAACTTCGGCTCCGCCCGAAGTTAGCTTTCCATTCTTGTTTAAACTATATTCAATTAGGGTTAATCAATTTTGACTTTATATTCGGCTAGTCTAATTCGCTAGAAGCGATTCTTGAGCGCAATACCTTGAAAGATTTGGACATCGAATCTCTTTCAAACTGCATCAAAACATTCAATCGATTTTTATTTTAGATTTTCAATCAAATTTTGGGGGGATCCTCTTCGGAATTTTAATGAATGTATGGGGGCGACAATATGGCCCCTCGCGGAAACTATATCTGTGCCAATAATCATTCGATCCTTGAGCGGAATACCTTAAACGATTTGTACATCGAATCTCTTTCAAACTGCATTAAACCATTCAATCGATTTTTTTTTTGGATTTTCAATCAAATTTCGTGGGGGATCCCCTTCGAAATTATGAAGAATGTATGGGGGCGACAATATGGCCCCTAGCGGAGACTATATCTTTTCCAATAATCATTCGATTCTTGAGCGGAATACCTTAAACGATTTGTACATCGAATCTGTTTCAAACTGCATCAAAACATTTAATCGATTTTTTTTTAGATTTTCAATCAAATTTTGTAGAGGATCCCCTTCGAAATTATGAAGAATGTATGGGGGCGACAATATGGCCCCAAGCGGAGGCTATATCTTTGCCAATAATCATTCGATTCTTGAGCGGAATACCTTAAACGATTTGTACATCGAATCTGTTTCAAACTGTATCAAAACATTCAATCGATTTTTTTTTTTTAGATTTTCAATCAAATTTCGTGGGGGATCCCCTTCGAAATTATGAAGAATGTATGGGGGCGACAATATGGCCCCTAGCGGAGGCTATATCTTTTCCAAAATTCATTCGATTCTTGAGCGCAATACCTTGAAAGATTTGTACATCGAATCTCTTTCAAACTGCATCTAAACATTCAATCGATTTTTATTTTATATTTTCAATCAAATTTTGTGGGGGATCCCCTTCGAAATTATGAAGAATGTATGGGGGCGACAATATGGCCCCTAGCGGAGGCTATATCTTTTCCAATAATCATTCGATTCTTGAGCGGAATACCTTAAACGATTTGAACATCGAATCTCTTTCAAACTGCATTAAAACATTCAATCGATTTTTTTTTTAGATTTTCAATCAAATTTCGTGGGGGATCCCCTTCGAAATTATGAAGAATGTATGGGGGCGACAATATGGCCCCTAGCGGAGGCTATATCTTTTCCAAAATTCATTCGATTCTTGAGCGCAATACCTTGAAAGATTTGTACATCGAATCTCTTTCAAACTGCATCTAAACATTCAATCGATTTTTATTTTATATTTTCAATCAAATTTTGTGGGGGATCCCCTTCGAAATTATGAAGAATGTATGGGGGCGACAATATGGCCCCTAGCGGAGGCTATATCTTTTCCAATAATCATTCGATTCTTGAGCGGAATACCTTAAACGATTTGTACATCGAATCTCTTTCAAACTGCATTAAAACATTCAATCGATTTTTTTTTTAGATTTTCAATCAAATTTCGTGGGGGATCCCCTTCGAAATTATGAAGAATGTATGGGGGCGACAATATGGCCCCTAGCGGAGGCTATATCTTTGCCAATAATCATTCGATTCTTGAGCGGAATACCTTAAACGATTTGTACATCGAATCTGTTTCAAACTGTATCAAAACATTCAATCGATTTTTTTTTAGATTTTCAATCAAATTTCGTGGGGGATCCCCTTCGAAATTATGAAGAATGTATGGGGGCGACAATATGGCCCCTAGCGGGGACTATATCTTTTCCAATAATCATTCGATTCTTGAGCGGAATACCTTAAACGATTTGTACATCGAATCTCTTTCAAGCTGCATCAAAACATTCAATCGATTTTTTTTTTAGATTTTCAATCAAATTTTGGTGGGGATCCCCTTCGAAATTATGAAGAATGTATGGGGGCGACAATATGGTCCCTAGCGGAGACTATATCTTTGCCAATAATCATTCGATCCTTGAGGGGAATACCTTAAACGATTTGTACATCGAATCTCTTTCAAACTGCATCAAAACATTCGATCGATTTATTTTTTAGATTTTCAATCAAATTTTGTGGAGGATCCCCTTCGAAATTATGAAGAATGTATGGGGGCGACAATATGGGCCCTAGCAGAGGCTATATCTTTGCCAATAATCATTCGATTCTTGAGCGGAATACCTTAAACGATTTGTATATCGAATCTCTTTCAAGCTGCATCAAAACATTCAATCGATTTTTTTTTTAGATTTTCAATCAAATTTTGTGGGGGATCCCCTTCGAAATTATGAAGAGTGTATGGGGCGACAATATGGCCCCTAGCGGAGGCTATATCTTTGCCAATAATCATTCGATTCTTGAGCGGAATACCTTAAACGATTTGTACATCGAATCTCTTTCAAACTGCATTAAAACATTTAATCGAATTTTTTTTTATATTTTCAATCAAATTTTGTGGGGGATCCCCTTCGAAATTATGAAGAATGTATGGAGGCGACAATATGGCCCCTAGCGGAGATTAATAATCCCCAATAATCATTCGATCCTTGAGCGGAATACCTTAAACGATTTGTATATCGATTCTCTTTCAAACTGCATCAAAACGTTCAATCGATTTTTATTTTAGATTTTCAATCAAATTTTGTGGGGTATCCCCTTCGAAATTATGAAGAATGTATGGGGCGACAATATGGCCCCTAGCGGAGGCTATATCTTTGCCAATAATCATTCGATCCTTGAGCGGAATACCTTAAACGATTTGTACATCGAATCTCTTTCAAACTGCATCAAAACATTCGATCGATTTATTTTTTTGATTTTCAATCAAATTTTGTGGAGGATCCCCTTCGAAATTATGAGGAATGTATGGGGGCGACAATATGGGCCCTAGCAGAGGCTATATCTTTGCCAATAATCATTCGATTCTTGAGCGGAATACCTTAAACGATTTGTATATCGAATCTCTTTCAAGCTGCATCAAAACATTCAATCGATTTTTATTTTAGATTTTCAATCAAATTTTGTGGGGGATCCCCTTCGAAATTATGATGAATGTATGGGGGCGACAATATGGCTCCTAGCGGGGGCTATATCTTTGCCAAAATTCATTCGATTCTTGAGCGGAATACCTTAAATGATTTGTACATCGAATCTCTTTCAAACTGCATCAAAACATTCGATCGATTTATTTTTTAAATTTTCAATCAAATTTTGTAGAGGATCCCCTTCGAAATTATGAAGAATGTATGGGGGCGACAATATGGCTCCTAGCGGGGGCTATATCTTTGCCAAAATTCATTCGATTCTTGAGCGGAATACCTTAAATGATTTGTACATCGAATCTCTTTCAAACTGCATCAAAACATTCGATCGATTTATTTTTTAGATTTTCAATCAAATTTTGTAGAGGATCCCCTTCGAAATTATGAAGAATGTATGGGGGCGACAATATGGCCCCTAGAGGAGGCTATATCTATGTCAATATTCATTCGATTCTTGAGCGGAATACCTTAAATGATTTGTACATCGAATCTCTTTCAAACTGCATCAAAACATTCGATCGATTTATTTTTTAGATTTTTAATCAAATTTTGTGGAGGATCCCCTTCGAAATTATGAAGAATATATGGGGG
This sequence comes from Drosophila monieri, assembly GCA_035047585.1. Lineage (NCBI taxonomy): Eukaryota > Metazoa > Arthropoda > Insecta > Diptera > Drosophilidae > Drosophila > Drosophila monieri. Next base: position 1,527,130 of record JAWNPJ010000079.1, on the reverse strand, counting down.
CGACAATATGGCTCCTAGCGGGGGCTATATCTTTGCCAAAATTCATTCGATTCTTGAGCGGAATACCTTAAATGATTTGTACATCGAATCTCTTTCAAACTGCATCAAAACATTCGATCGATTTATTTTTTAGATTTTCAATCAAATTTTGTGGAGGATCCCCTTCGAAATTATGATGAATGTATGGGGGCGACAATATGGCTCCTAGCGGGGGCTATATCTTTGCCAAAATTCATTCGATTCTTGAGCGGAATACCTTAAACGATTTTTATATCGAATCTCTTTCAAGCTGCATCAAAACATTCAATCGATTTTTTTTTAGATTTTCAATCAAATTTTGTTGGGGATCCCCTTCGAAATTATGAAGAATGTATGGGGGCGACAATATGGCCCCTAGCGGAGACTATATCTTTTCCAATAATCATTCGATTCTTGAGCGGAATACCTTAAACGATTTGTACATCGAATCTCTTTCAAACTGCATTAAAACATTTAATCGAATTTTTTTTTATATTTTCAATCAAATTTTGTGGGGGATCCCCTTCGAAATTATGAAGAATGTATGGAGGCGACAATATGGCCCCTAGCGGAGATTAATAATCCCCAATAATCATTCGATCCTTGAGCGGAATACCTTAAACGATTTGTATATCGATTCTCTTTCAAACTGCATCAAAACGTTCAATCGATTTTTATTTTAGATTTTCAATCAAATTTTGTGGGGTATCCCCTTCGAAATTATGAAGAATGTATGGGGCGACAATATGGCCCCTAGCGGAGGCTATATCTTTGCCAATAATCATTCGATCCTTGAGCGGAATACCTTAAACGATTTGTACATCGAATCTCTTTCAAACTGCATCAAAACATTCGATCGATTTATTTTTTTGATTTTCAATCAAATTTTGTGGAGGATCCCCTTCGAAATTATGAGGAATGTATGGGGGCGACAATATGGGCCCTAGCAGAGGCTATATCTTTGCCAATAATCATTCGATTCTTGAGCGGAATACCTTAAACGATTTGTATATCGAATCTCTTTCAAGCTGCATCAAAACATTCAATCGATTTTTATTTTAGATTTTCAATCAAATTTTGTGGGGGATCCCCTTCGAAATTATGATGAATGTATGGGGGCGACAATATGGCTCCTAGCGGGGGCTATATCTTTGCCAAAATTCATTCGATTCTTGAGCGGAATACCTTAAATGATTTGTACATCGAATCTCTTTCAAACTGCATCAAAACATTCGATCGATTTATTTTTTAAATTTTCAATCAAATTTTGTAGAGGATCCCCTTCGAAATTATGAAGAATGTATGGGGGCGACAATATGGCTCCTAGCGGGGGCTATATCTTTGCCAAAATTCATTCGATTCTTGAGCGGAATACCTTAAATGATTTGTACATCGAATCTCTTTCAAACTGCATCAAAACATTCGATCGATTTATTTTTTAGATTTTCAATCAAATTTTGTAGAGGATCCCCTTCGAAATTATGAAGAATGTATGGGGGCGACAATATGGCCCCTAGAGGAGGCTATATCTATGTCAATATTCATTCGATTCTTGAGCGGAATACCTTAAATGATTTGTACATCGAATCTCTTTCAAACTGCATCAAAACATTCGATCGATTTATTTTTTAGATTTTTAATCAAATTTTGTGGAGGATCCCCTTCGAAATTATGAAGAATATATGGGGGCGACAATATGGCCCCTAGCGGGGGCTATATCTTTGCCAAAATTCATTCGATTCTTGAGCGGAATACCTTAAATGATTTGTACATCGAATCTCTTTCAAACTGCATCAAAACATTCGATCGATTTATTTTTTAGATTTTCAATCAAATTTTGTGGAGGATCCCCTTCGAAATTATGATGAATGTATGGGGGCGACAATATGGCTCCTAGCGGGGGCTATATCTTTGCCAAAATTCATTCGATTCTTGAGCGGAATACCTTAAACGATTTTTATATCGAATCTCTTTCAAGCTGCATCAAAACATTCAATCGATTTTTTTTTAGATTTTCAATCAAATTTTGTTGGGGATCCCCTTCGAAATTATGAAGAATGTATGGGGGCGACAATATGGCCCCTAGCGGAGACTATATCTTTTCCAATAATCATTCGATTCTTGAGCGGAATACCTTAAACGATTTGTACATCGAATCTGTTTCAAACTGCATCAAAACATTCAATCGATTTTTTTTTTAGATTTTCAATCAAATTTCGTTGGGGATCCCCTTCGAAATTATGAAGAATGTATGGGGCGACAATATGGCCCCTAGCGAAGGCTATATCTTTGCCAATAATCATTCGATTTTTGAGCGGAATACCTTAAACGATTTGTACATCGAATCTGTTTCAAACTGCATCAAAACATTCAATCGATTTTTTTTTTAGATTTTCAATCAAATTTCGTTGGGGATCCCCTTCGAAATTATGAAGAATGTAGGGGGCTACAATATGGGCCCTAGCGGAGGCTATATCTTTGCCAATAATCATTCGATTCTTGAGCGGAATACCTTAAACGATTTGTATATCGAATCTCTTTCAAGCTGCATCAAAACATTCAATCGATTTATTTTTTTGATTTTCAATCAAATTTTGTGGAGGATCCCCTTCGAAACTATGAAGAATGTATGGGGGCGACAATATGGGCCCTAGCAGAGGCTATATTTTTGCCAATAATCATTCGATTCTTGAGCGGAATACCTTAAACGATTTGTATATCGAATCTCTTTCAAGCTGCATCAAAACATTCAATCGATTTTTTTTTTAGATTTTCAATCAAATTTTGTTGGGGATCCCCTTCGAAATTATGAAGAATGTATGGGGGCGACAATATGGTCCCTAGCGGAGACTATATCTTTGCCAATAATCATTCGATTCTTGAGCGGAATACCTTAAACGATTTGTATATCGAATCTTTTTCAAGCTGCATCAAAACATTCAATCGATTTTTTTTTTAGATTTTCAATCAAATTTTGTGGGGGATCCCCTTCGAAATTATGAAGAGTGTATGGGGCGACAATATGGCCCCTAGCGGAGGCTATATCTTTGCCAATAATCATTCGATTCTTGAGCGGAATACCTTAAACGATTTGTATATCGAATCTCTTTCAAACTGCATCAAAACATTCAATCGATTTTTATTTTAGATTTTCAATCAAATTTTGTGGGGGATCCCCTTCGAAATTATGAAGAATGTATGGGGCGACAATATGGCCCCTAGCGGAGGCTATATCTTTGCCAATAATCATTCGATTCTTGAGCGGAATACCTTAAACGATTTGTACATCGAATCTGTTTCAAACTGTATCAAAACATTCAATCGATTTTTATTTTAGATTTTCAATCAAATTTTGTGGGGGATCCCCTTCGAAATTATGAAGAATGTATGGGGCGACAATATGGCCCCTAGCGGAGGCTATATCTTTGCCAATAATCATTCGATCCCTGAGCGGAATACCTTAAACGATTTGTACATCGAATCTCTTTCAAACTGCATTAAAACATTTAATCGAATTTTTTTTTATATTTTCAATCAAATTTCGTGGGGGATCCCCTTCGAAATTATGAAGAATGTATGGGGGCGACAATATGGGCCTTAGCAGAGGCTATATCTTTGCCAATAATCATTCGATTCTTGAGCGCAATACCTTGAAAGATTTGTACATCGAATCTCTTTCAAGATGCATCAAAACATTCAATCGATTTTTTTTTTTAGATTTTCAATCAAATTTCGTTGGGGATCCCCTTCGAAATTATGAAGAATGTATGGGGCGACAATATGGCCCCTAGCGGAGGCTATATCTTTGCCAATAATCATTCGAATCTTGAGCGGAATACCTTAAACGATTTGTATATCGAATCTCTTTCAAACTGCATCAAAACATTCAATCGATTTTTATTTTAGATTTTCAATCAAATTTTGTGGGGGATCCCCTTCGAAATTATGAAGAATGTATGGGGCGACAATATGGCCCCTAGCGGAGGCTATATCTTTGCCAATAATCATTCGATCCCTGAGCGGAATACCTTAAACGATTTGTACATCGAATCTCTTTCAAACTGCATTAAAACATTTAATCGAATTTTTTTTTATATTTTCAATCAAATTTCGTGGGGGATCCCCTTCGAAATTATGAAGAATGTATGGGGGCGACAATATGGTCCCTAGCGGAGGCTATATCTTTGCCAATAATCATTCGATCCTTGAGCGGAATACCTTAAACGATTTGTACATCGAATCTCTTTCAAACTGCATCAAAACATTCGATCGATTTATTTTTTAGATTTTCAATCAAATTTTGTGGAGGATCCCCTTCGAAATTATGAGGAATGTATGGGGGCGACAATATGGGCCCTAGCAGAGGCTATATCTTTGCCAATAATCATTCGATTCTTGAGCGGAATACCTTAAACGATTTGTACATCGAATCTCTTTCAAGCTGCATCAAAACATTCAATCGATTTTTTTTTTAGATTTTCAATCAAATTTTGTGGGGGATCCCCTTCGAAATTATGAAGAGTGTATGGGGCGACAATATGGCCCCTAGCGGAGGCTATATCTTTGCCAATAATCATTCGATTCTTGAGCGGAATACCTTAAACGATTTGTACATCGAATCTCTTTCAAACTGCATTAAAACATTTAATCGAATTTTTTTTTATATTTTCAATCAAATTTTGTGGGGGATCCCCTTCGAAATTATGAAGAATGTATGGAGGCGACAATATGGCCCCTAGCGGAGATTAATAATCCCCAATAATCATTCGATCCTTGAGCGGAATACCTTAAACGATTTGTATATCGATTCTCTTTCAAACTGCATCAAAACGTTCAATCGATTTTTATTTTAGATTTTCAATCAAATTTTGTGGGGTATCCCCTTCGAAATTATGAAGAATGTATGGGGCGACAATATGGCCCCTAGCGGAGGCTATATCTTTGCCAATAATCATTCGATCCTTGAGCGGAATACCTTAAACGATTTGTACATCGAATCTCTTTCAAACTGCATCAAAACATTCGATCGATTTATTTTTTTGATTTTCAATCAAATTTTGTGGAGGATCCCCTTCGAAACTATGAAGAATGTATGGGGGCGACAATATGGGCCCTAGCAGAGGCTATATTTTTGCCAATAATCATTCGATTCTTGAGCGGAATACCTTAAACGATTTGTATATCGAATCTCTTTCAAGCTGCATCAAAACATTCAATCGATTTTTTTTTTAGATTTTCAATCAAATTTTGTTGGGGATCCCCTTCGAAATTATGAAGAATGTATGGGGGCGACAATATGGTCCCTAGCGGAGACTATATCTTTGCCAATAATCATTCGATTCTTGAGCGGAATACCTTAAACGATTTGTATATCGAATCTTTTTCAAGCTGCATCAAAACATTCAATCGATTTTTTTTTTAGATTTTCAATCAAATTTTGTGGGGGATCCCCTTCGAAATTATGAAGAGTGTATGGGGCGACAATATGGCCCCTAGCGGAGGCTATATCTTTGCCAATAATCATTCGATTCTTGAGCGGAATACCTTAAACGATTTGTATATCGAATCTCTTTCAAACTGCATCAAAACATTCAATCGATTTTTATTTTAGATTTTCAATCAAATTTTGTGGGGGATCCCCTTCGAAATTATGAAGAATGTATGGGGCGACAATATGGCCCCTAGCGGAGGCTATATCTTTGCCAATAATCATTCGATTCTTGAGCGGAATACCTTAAACGATTTGTATATCGAATCTCTTTCAAGCTGCATCAAAACATTCAATCGATTTTTTTTTTAGATTTTCAATCAAATTTTGTGGGGGATCCCCTTCGAAATTATGAAGAGTGTATGGGGCGACAATATGGCCCCTAGCGGAGGCTATATCTTTGCCAATAATCATTCGATTCTTGAGCGGAATACCTTAAACGATTTGTATATCGAATCTCTTTCAAACTGCATCAAAACATTCAATCGATTTTTATTTTAGATTTTCAATCAAATTTTGTGGGGGATCCCCTTCGAAATTATGAAGAATGTATGGGGCGACAATATGGCCCCTAGCGGAGGCTATATCTTTGCCAATAATCATTCGATCCCTGAGCGGAATACCTTAAACGATTTGTACATCGAATCTCTTTCAAACTGCATTAAAACATTTAATCGAATTTTTTTTTATATTTTCAATCAAATTTCGTGGGGGATCCCCTTCGAAATTATGAAGAATGTATGGGGGCGACAATATGGGCCTTAGCAGAGGCTATATCTTTGCCAATAATCATTCGATTCTTGAGCGCAATACCTTGAAAGATTTGTACATCGAATCTCTTTCAAGATGCATCAAAACATTCAATCGATTTTTTTTTTTAGATTTTCAATCAAATTTCGTTGGGGATCCCCTTCGAAATTATGAAGAATGTATGGGGCGACAATATGGCCCCTAGCGGAGGCTATATCTTTGCCAATAATCATTCGAATCTTGAGCGGAATACCTTAAACGATTTGTATATCGAATCTCTTTCAAACTGCATCAAAACATTCAATCGATTTTTATTTTAGATTTTCAATCAAATTTTGTGGGGGATCCCCTTCGAAATTATGAAGAATGTATGGGGCGACAATATGGCCCCTAGCGGAGGCTATATCTTTGCCAATAATCATTCGATCCCTGAGCGGAATACCTTAAACGATTTGTACATCGAATCTCTTTCAAACTGCATTAAAACATTTAATCGAATTTTTTTTTATATTTTCAATCAAATTTCGTGGGGGATCCCCTTCGAAATTATGAAGAATGTATGGGGGCGACAATATGGTCCCTAGCGGAGGCTATATCTTTGCCAATAATCATTCGATCCTTGAGCGGAATACCTTAAACGATTTGTACATCGAATCTCTTTCAAACTGCATCAAAACATTCGATCGATTTATTTTTTAGATTTTCAATCAAATTTTGTGGAGGATCCCCTTCGAAATTATGAGGAATGTATGGGGGCGACAATATGGGCCCTAGCAGAGGCTATATCTTTGCCAATAATCATTCGATTCTTGAGCGGAATACCTTAAACGATTTGTATATCGAATCTCTTTCAAGCTGCATCAAAACATTCAATCGATTTTTTTTTTAGATTTTCAATCAAATTTTGTGGGGGATCCCCTTCGAAATTATGAAGAGTGTATGGGGCGACAATATGGCCCCTAGCGGAGGCTATATCTTTGCCAATAATCATTCGATTCTTGAGCGGAATACCTTAAACGATTTGTACATCGAATCTCTTTCAAACTGCATTAAAACATTTAATCGAATTTTTTTTTATATTTTCAATCAAATTTTGTGGGGGATCCCCTTCGAAATTATGAAGAATGTATGGAGGCGACAATATGGCCCCTAGCGGAGATTAATAATCCCCAATAATCATTCGATCCTTGAGCGGAATACCTTAAACGATTTGTATATCGATTCTCTTTCAAACTGCATCAAAACGTTCAATCGATTTTTATTTTAGATTTTCAATCAAATTTTGTGGGGTATCCCCTTCGAAATTATGAAGAATGTATGGGGCGACAATATGGCCCCTAGCGGAGGCTATATCTTTGCCAATAATCATTCGATCCTTGAGCGGAATACCTTAAACGATTTGTACATCGAATCTCTTTCAAACTGCATCAAAACATTCGATCGATTTATTTTTTTGATTTTCAATCAAATTTTGTGGAGGAACCCCTTCGAAACTATGAAGAATGTATGGGGGCGACAATATGGGCCCTAGCAGAGGCTATATTTTTGCCAATAATCATTCGATTCTTGAGTGGAATACCTTAAACGATTTGTATATCGAATCTCTTTCAAGCTGCATCAAAACATTCAATCGATTTTTTTTTTAGATTTTCAATCAAATTTTGTTGGGGATCCCCTTCGAAATTATGAAGAATGTATGGGGGCGACAATATGGTCCCTAGCGGAGACTATATCTTTGCCAATAATCATTCGATTCTTGAGCGGAATACCTTAAACGATTTGTATATCGAATCTTTTTCAAGCTGCATCAAAACATTCAATCGATTTTTTTTTTAGATTTTCAATCAAATTTTGTGGGGGATCCCCTTCGAAATTATGAAGAGTGTATGGGGCGACAATATGGCCCCTAGCGGAGGCTATATCTTTGCCAATAATCATTCGATTCTTGAGCGGAATACCTTAAACGATTTGTATATCGAATCTCTTTCAAACTGCATCAAAACATTCAATCGATTTTTATTTTAGATTTTCAATCAAATTTTGTGGGGGATCCCCTTCGAAATTATGAAGAATGTATGGGGCGACAATATGGCCCCTAGCGGAGGCTATATCTTTGCCAATAATCATTCGATTCTTGAGCGGAATACCTTAAACGATTTGTATATCGAATCTCTTTCAAGCTGCATCAAAACATTCAATCGATTTTTTTTTTAGATTTTCAATCAAATTTTGTGGGGGATCCCCTTCGAAATTATGAAGAGTGTATGGGGCGACAATATGGCCCCTAGCGGAGGCTATATCTTTGCCAATAATCATTCGATTCTTGAGCGGAATACCTTAAACGATTTGTATATCGAATCTCTTTCAAACTGCATCAAAACATTCAATCGATTTTTATTTTAGATTTTCAATCAAATTTTGTGGGGGATCCCCTTCGAAATTATGAAGAATGTATGGGGCGACAATATGGCCCCTAGCGGAGGCTATATCTTTGCCAATAATCATTCGATCCCTGAGCGGAATACCTTAAACGATTTGTATATCGAATCTCTTTCAAGCTGCATCAAAACATTCAATCGATTTTTTTTTTAGATTTTCAATCAAATTTTGTGGGGGATCCCCTTCGAAATTATGAAGAGTGTATGGGGCGACAATATGGCCCCTAGCGGAGGCTATATCTTTGCCAATAATCATTCGATTCTTGAGCGGAATACCTTAAACGATTTGTATATCGAATCTCTTTCAAGCTGCATCAAAACATTCAATCGATTTTTTTTTTAGATTTTCAATCAAATTTTGTGGGGGATCCCCTTCGAAATTATGAAGAGTGTATGGGGCGACAATATGGCCCCTAGCGGAGGCTATATCTTTGCCAATAATCATTCGATTCTTGAGCGGAATACCTTAAACGATTTGTACATCGAATCTCTTTCAAACTGCATTAAAACATTCAATCGATTTTTTTTTTAGATTTTCAATCAAATTTTGTGGGGGATCCCCTTCGAAATTATGAAGAGTGTATGGGGCGACAATATGGCCCCTAGCGGAGGCTATATCTTTGCCAATAATCATTCGATTCTTGAGCGGAATACCTTAAACGATTTGTATATCGAATCTCTTTCAAGCTGCATCAAAACATTCAATCGATTTTTTTTTTAGATTTTCAATCAAATTTTGTGGGGGATCCCCTTCGAAATTATGAAGAGTGTAAGGGGCGACAATATGGCCCCTAGCGGAGGCTATATCTTTGCCAATAATCATTCGATTCTTGAGCGGAATACCTTAAACGATTTGTACATCGAATCTCTTTCAAACTGCATTAAAACATTTAATCGAATTTTTTTTTATATTTTCAATCAAATTTTGTGGGGGATCCCCTTCGAAATTATGAAGAATGTATGGAGGCGACAATATGGCCCCTAGCGGAGATTAATAATCCCCAATAATCATTCGATCCTTGAGCGGAATACCTTAAACGATTTGTATATCGATTCTCTTTCAAACTGCATCAAAACGTTCAATCGATTTTTATTTTAGATTTTCAATCAAATTTTGTGGGGTATCCCCTTCGAAATTATGAAGAATGTATGGGGCGACAATATGGCCCCTAGCGGAGGCTATATCTTTGCCAATAATCATTCGATCCTTGAGCGGAATACCTTAAACGATTTGTACATCGAATCTCTTTCAAACTGCATCAAAACATTCGATCGATTTATTTTTTTGATTTTCAATCAAATTTTGTGGAGGATCCCCTTCGAAACTATGAAGAATGTATGGGGGCGACAATATGGGCCCTAGCAGAGGCTATATTTTTGCCAATAATCATTCGATTCTTGAGCGGAATACCTTAAACGATTTGTATATCGAATCTCTTTCAAGCTGCATCAAAACATTCAATCGATTTTTTTTTTAGATTTTCAATCAAATTTTGTTGGGGATCCCCTTCGAAATTATGAAGAATGTATGGGGGCGACAATATGGTCCCTAGCGGAGACTATATCTTTGCCAATAATCATTCGATTCTTGAGCGGAATACCTTAAACGATTTGTATATCGAATCTTTTTCAAGCTGCATCAAAACATTCAATCGATTTTTTTTTTAGATTTTCAATCAAATTTTGTGGGGGATCCCCTTCGAAATTATGAAGAGTGTATGGGGCGACAATATGGCCCCTAGCGGAGGCTATATCTTTGCCAATAATCATTCGATTCTTGAGCGGAATACCTTAAACGATTTGTATATCGAATCTCTTTCAAACTGCATCAAAACATTCAATCGATTTTTATTTTAGATTTTCAATCAAATTTTGTGGGGGATCCCCTTCGAAATTATGAAGAATGTATGGGGCGACAATATGGCCCCTAGCGGAGGCTATATCTTTGCCAATAATCATTCGATTCTTGAGCGGAATACCTTAAACGATTTGTATATCGAATCTCTTTCAAGCTGCATCAAAACATTCAATCGATTTTTTTTTTAGATTTTCAATCAAATTTTGTGGGGGATCCCCTTCGAAATTATGAAGAGTGTATGGGGCGACAATATGGCCCCTAGCGGAGGCTATATCTTTGCCAATAATCATTCGATTCTTGAGCGGAATACCTTAAACGATTTGTATATCGAATCTCTTTCAAACTGCATCAAAACATTCAATCGATTTTTATTTTAGATTTTCAATCAAATTTTGTGGGGGATCCCCTTCGAAATTATGAAGAATGTATGGGGCGACAATATGGCCCCTAGCGGAGGCTATATCTTTGCCAATAATCATTCGATCCCTGAGCGGAATACCTTAAACGATTTGTATATCGAATCTCTTTCAAGCTGCATCAAAACATTCAATCGATTTTTTTTTTAGATTTTCAATCAAATTTTGTGGGGGATCCCCTTCGAAATTATGAAGAGTGTATGGGGCGACAATATGGCCCCTAGCGGAGGCTATATCTTTGCCAATAATCATTCGATTCTTGAGCGGAATACCTTAAACGATTTGTATATCGAATCTCTTTCAAGCTGCATCAAAACATTCAATCGATTTTTTTTTTAGATTTTCAATCAAATTTTGTGGAGGATCCCCTTCGAAATTATGAAGAATGTATGGGGGCGACAATATGGGCCCTAGCAGAGGCTATATCTTTGCCAATAATCATTCGATTCTTGAGCGGAATACCTTAAACGATTTGTATATCGAATCTCTTTCAAGCTGCATCAAAACATTCAATCGATTTTTTTTTTAGATTTTCAATCAAATTTTGTGGGGGATCCCCTTCGAAATTATGAAGAATGTATGGGGGCGACAATATGGTCCCTAGCGGAGGCTATATCTTTGCCAATAATCATTCGATCCTTGAGCGGAATACCTTAAACGATTTGTACATCGAATCTCTTTCAAACTGCATTAAAACATTTAATCGAATTTTTTTTTATATTTTCAATCAAATTTCGTGGGGGATCCCCTTCGAAATTATGAAGAATGTATGGGGGCGACAATATGGTCCCTAGCGGAGGCTATATCTTTGCCAATAATCATTCGATCCTTGAGCGGAATACCTTAAACGATTTGTACATCGAATCTCTTTCAAACTGCATTAAAACATTTAATCGAATTTTTTTTTATATTTTCAATCAAATTTCGTGGGGGATCCCCTTCGAAATTATGAAGAATGTATGGGGGCGACAATATGGTCCCTAGCGGAGGCTATATCTTTGTCAATAATCATTCGATCCTCGAGCGGAATACCTTAAACGATTTGTACATCGAATCTCTTTCAAACTGCATTAAAACATTTAATCGAATTTTTTTTTATATTTTCAATCAAATTTTGTGGGGGATCCCTTCGAAATTATGAAGAATGTATGGGGGCGACAATATGGCCCCTAGCGGAGGCTATATCTGTGCCAATAATCATTCGATTCTTGAGCGGAATACCTTAAACGATTTGTGCATCGAATCTCTTTTAAACTGCATTAAAACATTTAATCGAATTATTTTTTAGATTTTCAATCAAATTTTGTGGAGGATCCCCTTCGAAATTTTGAAGAATGTGTGGGGGCGACAATATGGCCCCTAGCGGAGGCTATATCTTTGCCAATAATCATTCGATTCTTGAGCGGAATACCTTAAACGATTTGTATATCGAATCTCTTTCAAGCTGCATCAAAACATTGAATCGATTTTTTTTTTAGATTTTCAATCAAATTTTGTGGGGGATCCCCTTCGAAATTATGAAGAATGTATGGGGGCGACAATATGGCCCCTAGCGGAGGCTATATATTTGCCAATAATCATTCGATCCTTGAGTGGAATACCTTAAACGATTTGTACATCGAATCTCTTTCAAACTACATTAAAACATTCAATCGATTTTTTTTTTAGATTTTCAATCAAATTTCGTTGGGGATCCCCTTCGAAATTATGAAGAATGTATGGGGGCGACAATATGGCCCCTAGCGGAGGCTATATCTGTGCCAATAATCATTCGATTCTTGAGCGGAATACCTTAAACGATTTGTGCATCGAATCTCTTTTAAACTGCATCAAAACATTCAGTCGATTTTTTTTTTTAGATTTTCAATCATATTTTGTGGGGGATCCCCTTCGAAATTATGAAGAATGTATGGGGGCGACAATATGGCACCTAGCGGAGGCTATATCTTTGCCAATAATCATTCGATCCTTGAGCGGAATATCTTAAACGATTTGTACATCGAATCTCTTTCAAACTGCATTAAAACATTCAATCGATTTTTTTTTTAGATTTTCAATCATATTTTGTGGGGGATCCCCTTCGAAATTATGAAGAATGTATGGGGGCGACAATATGGCCCCTAGCGGAGGCTATATCTGTGCCAATAATCATTCGATCCTTGAGCGGAATACCTTAAACGATTTGTACATCGAATCTCTTTCAAACTGCATCAAAACATTCGATCGATTTATTTTTTTGATTTTCAATCAAATTTTGTGGAGGATCCCCTTCGAAACTATGAAGAATGTATGGGGGCGACAATATGGGCCCTAGCAGAGGCTATATTTTTGCCAATAATCATTCGATTCTTGAGCGGAATACCTTAAACGATTTGTATATCGAATCTCTTTCAAGCTGCATCAAAACATTCAATCGATTTTTTTTTTAGATTTTCAATCAAATTTTGTTGGGGATCCCCTTCGAAATTATGAAGAATGTATGGGGGCGACAATATGGTCCCTAGCGGAGACTATATCTTTGCCAATAATCATTCGATCCTTGAGCGGAATACCTTAAACGATTTGTATATCGAATCTCTTTCAAGCTGCATCAAAACATTCAATCGATTTTGTTTTTAGATTCTTAATCAAATATTGTGGAGGATCCCCTTCGAAATTATTAAAAAAGTAATGTGAGGCACTGTGTCCCCCAGTGATAGCTATATCTTGGGCAATAATCGTTCGATTCTTAAGCGGAATACCTTAAATGATTTGTGTTTCGATTTTGCATCAAACATTAGAGCGGAGGGTTTATCTTTGCCAATATTGCAAAACTCAAAAATAGATTCAAACCCAAAAAAGAGTTTCTTTTATAATTTTAAATGTAGTTAAAACTAAAAGCATGGATTTTTATCCCATGAGTATTAAAGAATTTTTCTGAAGCTGTGAGGCAGGACAGTTTATCAAAATCATCTTGGCCGATTTTGGAAGCGTCGTCGCACACGACTATTTTCTTTGATGTTATGCTAAAAAGATTGTCACCCATGGTCGGGATGCCAGTGTACATTACTCTTTTTGCCGAATGCCCGACATCGTTTAAACATGTTCCTGGAATTTAGTGGCATACTCACTGGATCGCCTTATATGCTGGACACTGGCGACTGCCATTGAGAGCCTGAATTCGTGCGTGGTTTGATTTTGTCTGCGTGGCGATGCAGTTGGCCCCCTTCCGCTGGCCAGTGGTTGAATCTGGCTCAGTTGTTGGCACTTATTTGGGGACATTGTCATCGATATAAAACGGCCTTTTTGTTGTGTCCCCTGGTCAGGAGGCATCCGTAGCGCATTTTTCGAATATTCAGCCAACTCTTGCCACTCGCTGGAGGCCTGTGGGTTTTGGACTTGCGTTGTTTTTTCCTTTCCGCCTTTTTTGCATTATCAGTGTGTGTGCATCAGCATTTGGATTCGCGTGAAATTCACTCACGACTTGTAATTATTTAATTTTATTGTTTGTTTTGCGAGCAGCCGACAAGGAACAGCATCGGGGCGAAAAAGTGCCCACCGTTTAACCAGATTTCAGCCTCTGATCAATTGGCTAAAGGCCTTTTAAAACGACACTAAATTATCATGTAGATAAGTATTGTAGTGGTCAGGTAACGCCTACAGTGGATTACATACATTCGAATGTAACGCTGGCCGTTTTTGCGTGCAAATTGTATTCACATTGGGGCGTCAAGTTCTGTTTTTGTCTTGCTCAAATATGGTTATTAGTCATTAGGCTTATAGAGATAATTATTATGGGTAAGCAGTGGGCTTAACATGCCCTTAACTAAATTGATAAATGGACTTAATGAGCGGTACTTATAGAATCACGAACCCAGATTGTACACAAATTACCAAGCGTCGTTATGAACTGCGGGTTACGTAAATTAAAATTTGGGACACTTGTGTCGAGTGTATTTATAATTTATTATAAAATATTGATTTGTTAAATATTGAAATCTAGTTAAACAAAAGCATGTACACTTATTTCAATATGATGACTTTTCTTTTATCCACAAATTCAAAAAAAGGCCACACATGCACTCTTGAGCTCCTGGGCTTGAATTATTCATTTTTTAATGTGCTCCACACATATGGCCAAAACTCTCTAACTCTGCCATCTCAGTGACAGCCCCAAAACGACACAAAAAGTCAATTGCCTGTCTGCATTTGTAAATATTTTTTCCTTTTGGCTTGAGAGTGTGCAGTTGATGGAACTGTAATTAAATTGGCGAGAGCTCCAAAACGTCACAACAGTCTACACATTTCAGAAATTCTATTTGAATAATTGACGCTTAATGTATGGCTGGGTGGGCTATGGTGCTTTTGAAGGAACACTGCAAAGCTGTTGAAATATTTTGTATTTTCAAATGGATTTTTTCGGCAGGGATATTCATTAAATATTTACAGAAAATAAAATTGAATAAAACGGAATATTGTAATCGAAACTGGGAAAGTTTAGTCGAATTTGCGACAGTCACTTTGTACTTCGAATTGATTGAATAAAAATATATACTGTTTCAGTTACACGCTTAATTAAAAAATATTACATTTTTAGATAAAATAAATTTGGAATTAATTAGTGAGATTGCAATATCTGGATAAAAAATTTTTGGGGAGAATTGTTTTTGTTTAAAAAAAGTCGTTCAAGTGAGAGTGAATAAAATTCCTAGTTTTTATCCAAATACATGAAAAATAAATTATTAAATTTTTTACAAATAATGTCTATTGTTTTAACATAAAAATTGATTTTTTAGGATTTGAATAAAGATTGTGTGAAATTATATATGGCATCATAAGGAACGTTATGATCTCATCAATTCCACCAGCGTAGCACGAACATTCATAACCAAGCACCTCCATGGGCTCCAGGGAGTGCTCTCCTCCAAAGACGGATGCTACTCCGCTCCCACCAGCACCATTCTCCTTATTGCCACCTCCCCGAACTCGGACCATTCGCATTTGTTTATAAATTATGAGCCAGAGACAAAGCTGACTGCAGCTGCTGATGAGTTGGCCGGAGGAAAGGCTGCTCCTGCACCTTCGGTCCGTTTTCTGTAATAAATCAAAAGCAGTTTCGCCAGCAATCCTCTGTCTTGGCCAGGCCAGAAGCCTGTCTGCTTGATGTCTACCTGTCCGTGTCTGTGTACGCAGTTCCAGTTGCAGTCTGTGGCACTTGTAAGCTGGGTAAATTTATGCATGGCTTCACATTTCTTCGAGTTATCATTTGTTACGTAAATTATGCATGTTGAGTTGAAGTTTTTGTTGTGGAATTACTTCAGACGATTAGCCAACCCAGGGCTAAATGGTCAAGAGATTGAAGTTGCATTGTGCGTGTGAGCCAAAATCTTAGCCAATGTCAGTTGCCAAAATTACAAGTTTCACCTTGCTCGTTGCAGGCAGCATCGACTTTGAAGTATGTTCTGGGACTATGCTGATACATATTGTGCATATATTTGCTCCTCACTGTATGTATTTCCAAATGCTAATCATATATATTATGAGCTTTGGCTCGATTAAACAAAATTTCAATTATGAAAATAGTCCAAACAAGACATTTATGTTATTCCACCCCGAGGGAGCCCCTTGCATATTTATCCATAAAGTTCTCTGGCAGGCAAAAATCCAAAATAATCATGAAACTAATTAAATTTATAATTTAGTAAGCAATTCTATTCCCAAGCTGCTGAAAAAGCATATCCAGCGCAAATTGTTTACAAATTGTCCACGTTTAATGTAAATTGTTGCGATAGATTTTTGTCCATGATTATCGTAATTAAAAGCGTAATATTTAAACGCATCTGCTTGTTTTCCCATAAACGAGAGTTGGTTTTCATGTGCCCTTGTGTAACAACATAACGAAGATTTTAATTACATTTTGTTCAACTGCTGTTTAGTTTAAGCTCGAAATGTTATTACTTTGCTGTTTATCTTTTGATTTTAAGTTGAGGATGAACTTTTTATATTGAATAATTTATTTTCAGCAATACTAACGTAAATTAAGGTATTGGATCTAAATAGAAAATATATTCAAGGTGTTTAGCACACTTTTTAGCCACTTGTCCTGATTTTATCCTATATATCGAATAAAAGATAATTTTAAAATATTAGAAACCCTTACCCTATATAATTTTTTTTTTACATCGAAATAGTAATTTCGAGTTGTAATTACACACTGACATTATATTGGATGTTACAATTTCGAAACTCGGCCAGAGAAAGTCGAGGGTCGTTAAACATTGTTGAGCTTAGTTTATGGTAATGACTTCATTAACAAAACTGTTTTAGCCAGTTTTTAAGTAGCCAACATCAACAGCCAGAGCAGCTGAGAGCCATTTGTTTAAGCAGGCAATCCCATGCCATTGCCATGACATTTATGACTGGCGCATTGGGCGGAATGGGGGAATTAACATTCAACTAGTACTTAGTTAGACGCGATGTCAGGCCATATAAACAAGTGCATAAGTATATGGCTCACAATGACTGTGTCAACGATATTTATCATGGACTTACATTGTCATTAATAACGCCGCCAACTTGGGCGAGAGAATTGTGAATCGTTAACGGCGCTCTCAGGTCGAGATACGTGGGGTGAAGTGCACAAATTGCAATTTCTATGCAAATTTATAACAAATAATTACTGACAGCCATATTTCATTAATAATTGCAGCTACAACACACTCTCACTCTTTCGCTCAATCACCAGCGTGCCGTGCCCAGCCGAGCCGAGCCGAGCTGTATTTTAAAGATAAATTTGCAAGTGCAACACGGCCAAGTCAAGTGAACTCGGCTCGGAACTGGACGCTTGCTACACTGAGGCTGAGGCAATTAAGCTGATGACGTTGATAAAAATCAACAGCAGTCAGGTTGCCATAGCCCATAATTTATAGCCCGCAGCAACCGAGTATCGGACAGTGAGGAAATTATCTACATATGAATATGTGGCGACACATTATTAAAAGGTTGAGAGTCTGTCGTATAACATGTCTCGTATATACGTTTCCATGTAGCGGAGCGAGCGGGATGATATACGATGGTTGGCAAGTGCGACCAAGTTTGTAACTATTTATCAGTAATTACAGTGCAAGCAAAAACTAACAGCCGGGCTGCTAATGGCCTTCGGCTGGATTTGACCTAGTCCTAACTGCCTCTAGTATCTGCAGTTACGCAGCCTATATTCTCATTTCTGAACAACAAAAATGTAATTAGAAAATCATTAAACTTGATTGAATGACAATTACAATACAGCACGATCGGGAAATATTATTTAAAATCCAATTTCTTTCGACAATCGCGCGTGCTGAGCGGAGGCCATAAAATCGTGGCACACATATTCGCGGTAAACTCGGACAGAAATTAACATGCAACACGACAGCAACCGTTGACAGGAGTCTGGGTCTCACTGTACTGGGTACTGGTGTGGCGTGGATGGAGTTGAATCAGCGACAAAGTACGTGGAGTGTCAAGCTGCCAGAGAAAATTCCCGACAAGATTGCACAACAGCATTGTGCTCATATTTAAAATGGCCAGCGATGTTGACCGCCACCGCCATCGACATCCAGACCTCCTCCGGTTCTAAAGTATTTCGTGACACACTGTGAAAAAGTGGGGCGTAAGTTGTTATTTTATTTTAATTTATTTTGTGTGCAATTCTGAGGACATACCGCTACAGGACATACTTTTTCTCAGTGCAGCCCCGACCAAGGGCCTGTCAAATGCATCGGTTCGTGGCGGTCCCCGCGCGCAAGTCCAAGGCCCATTTGGGATCACAAACCCAGACATTGCGTGAGCATCGTGGCTGCAACTTCAACACCTTCGAAAGGGGCATCATCATTACTATCATCATCGATAAATGCATTTGCAAGCGCATGGCATACAAAACTGTTTGCTGAATTTTTTATTATATGTAATGTTCCTCTCATGCATATTTAATGTCCACGCATTTTCGACTTGTTCGCCGGAGTGTCTGGAGACCAGAAGAATGAAAGATAAAATGCAGTTGCCATTGACTTTGCCACTGCGACCTCAGCTCCGGGATCTCCATTGGCTCAGCAAACAAGTAGCTGCAGCTTCTGCTTGTGTTGTATCTGCATTTGAGCTTCTGGTTCTTCTGGTAAGCTGTTTTCGCCTTGTTTTCCTCGTGTAGCGGTTGTCAGCCATCAGCCAGGGAGCCAACATCGATTTCAGGTTCTGATTTGGTGTTACTTGGCTTGTTTGGTTAACGGTGGTACTTACTGTTTATTCACAGCAAATTGGCTACAAAGAAATCGCTGCTAAGCTGGATAAGCCTATTAACTGGGAAGGACGGGCTAAGTTAAACAGGATCTTCCAAATAGAATAAGGGCTAAACAGGGTGGATGTCTATATCTATCTACCATAACTAATTTTCGTTCAAAATTATCTCAAAACAAATTAAAATCTTTCTTTTCATATATGCAAGGATGGACCGAAATCGAATTAACAAACCTATGCCTCGTATGTCACTCAGCTGTCTGTCAGTGGGTTCTTTTTCGGATGCAAAGCATTACGACTCGTACTTTCAACATCTCAATGCTGAAAACTCTCACTCCAAGACCGGCATCTCCCTCTATACGACCTATACGAGAGTGTGTCTGAAAGTGTTCAAGAGACTCATAAATCAAAATGACATGACCAAGTCTCGGCATTAATATTTCAACACCATAAATGCGGCGTCAATTCGCACATGGGAGACGGCTGAAGGAGGCGATGTTGACAGGGACATGCACAACGATGTCTGCAAAATTGTGTGCATAATAAATAAATATGAAAGGCCTTCGTCGGCGACCCACCCATCACTTCCACACTGGGTTCAAAACTCCAATTCCAAAGTGCAGCTCACTTGGGGCATCAAATCAAATCAAGGCAAGCGTCCAAACATGCCACATGAGCTGGGACACGAATCACTAAAAACTGAGACACGCTCGACTAATTATGGAAATGTCATCAGACGGCTGATACCCGGAGTTCCTTGTGGGGTCTCCGTTGAAGGAGGGAGGAATACACTTAGTGCGCACAATTTGCTTGCAATGCGTCAACACATGCGACAATTTCAGGCAGCACTTGCATGGTAATTTATTAAACTTGCAACTCTTTTCTCTCCTTTTTTCGAGAAGAAATTAAAATTTTTGAGCTGGTAGGGAGCGGTGACGACAGACATTGGTTAAGACAGCCAGCGACGCCTCTGAAGTGACAAAAGTTCAGCTCGTGGGTGGCAAAGTCAGACAAGACGGTGGCGTTGCCTCCATGCACAATGATATATGGTTTTGTCGGCTGTCATTCGGTTTTGAAAATTATTGTTGTGGCCTGCACTTTGGGTTTGGGTGTCTTTTGTTCATACTCTTTCAAAAAGTTGCTCTACTGTGATGGCTTTAGTAGGAATAAAATGAAATATTGTATTGAACAGCTAGCATATCTTATTGCTTATTGATGTACTATCACTACCATTGCCCTGATTTTATATTCAAATCCTTAAGGACTTGGCAAGTGCGACTTGAAAAACTGGGTTCATAGCTCGCCTTCCTCACTTTTCGTGCAAGTGCTTAGCATTTTCTTTTCTTGATTTGCTTTACTGCTGGTAGTGTTGCTGCTGCAATCGTAAATTTCAATGAATTACGATTTTACCTGCTTTCGCATAGTGCCTGCATGTCTGCATTTTAAATATGCAGTCAACACTTATCACAAACGGGCCACAACAGCAGTCGGCGATTTTAATGGCCACCAAGATGGTGGCGGTGACTTAGCAGCAGGATATCCCCCGACCGCTACGAGAGTTCCTCGAACACTCGTGTATCGAAAAGAACATATATCTCTTGAGCGGGGCTTTCTTTTCCAATTGGCTACCTTAACAATTTACATGCTGACCCCCAAACTACCCAAAGAGACAGTCATATTTTATTCGAGGCTACTCTGCGTTTTCGTTTTTGGTTTTTATGCTTTTATTGCTGGCTCGCATTGTAATATTTTTGTATCTTTTGGCGATTTTTCATCTCCATTATTTTGCAGGAAAAATAAATTTGCAAGCGGTAGAAGAAATATTTTCATGAAATCCCCAACCAATAAATTTTATCCACCCCCTCCCCGCCTTGCTCACCATCTAGGGTGGGTGACAAGTCCGGCTTGGTGGTATGGGTTCGGTAGGTGGGTGGTTGGGTTTGCGGCTCTGGAGTTGGGGGATACAGGGGGGTCACTGCCTCCAATGATAAATGGTCGCGGCTAGAGGGAACTATAATGGCCAGCGCAATGGCGGTGGCTTTCACCTGCGATGTGGTATGAAACAAAATAAAACAAAAATTGGAAAAGGTATTGCACAAAGCGAGTGGGGCCAACGAGATCTTCATCCTCGGCTTGTCAAAAGCACTGAACGTGAACATCACTTATATATAAGCCACATATACCCATTCCCATTCTCATGCCCATATCCTTGCCAATTCCCATTTTCAGTCCCCTGCTCCACCCTGCTGCCCATGACGCTGCTCCTTTTTGGCCCAGAACGATTCTCGGCTATATGTGGCGAAATGGACATTTATGAAAGAATTATTGATGCCAACGCCAATATGTGTGTGAGTGTAGGAGGTTTATGGCATATTTTTTATGACTCCCATGGAGGGCCAGAGATGGTGACCAGAAAGTCGGAGTCTGAACCATAGACCAGGCCAGGTCAGAGTGTGTTCGGCTCCCCCTGTGTTCGTCCTGTCCCTCTGGCCTCGAGTCGTATAATACAATAAATTGTCAGGTGGGGCGGCTAGCTGTCAAAATGCAAGGGCATAACTCTCTTGGTGCCTCCCTCCTGCCACCATCTATGGCAAAAACGAAAATTTTAATTTATCGACGCCATATGTGGGCAGTGAGCAGAGGAACTATTGCCAGTCAACTGTGTGCCTGCCCCTCAAGTTGCCCCACTTCGCCCACCGCCAGCCGCTCCTTGCCACCCACCGTCCACCTCTGCTCGTGCAACTTCTTTTTGGGGAAATATAAAATTTGATTTACTGCCATTCCGTGGGTATGTGTGTGTAGCAGTAGCTGTGCCAGTAGCTCGCCTGGTATAATTTAGCGGCAAACGTAACCGAAATGTTATGATTTGTGAGCCAATGGATACGTACACATAGATTTTTCGTCGGCCCTGTTTGCCTTTGGCCATGACTTAAAGCTTTTTAGATATGCTTTTTCGACATCTGGTCTTGTTTGGTAGGCAACTATTTATGGCAGTTTAGGTTGCACAATAAAAGGATAACAAACTAAGCACTTATTTGAGGCCCCCAGAGTTCTTATTCCTTCTATTATCTCAGCTTAAAGTTAAGTTCTGTTGCATTCATTTGAAATAAAACAAAATATTCCCTTGTTAGTTCAACAAAAATAACAACTTGTTTGGTATTTAATTTCCTTTGATTTATTGATTCTTTTGTAGTGACTTAAGTGAACATTAAAATGCTGTTCATAATTACACATTTATGTATATGTATAGAATTAATAATAAGCAGTTATTATATATACTTTACAAGAATTTTACAACTTTAAGTTTTTGGACAATCTTTTCATTTCGTTAATTCATAATCGCTTCACTTGAATATAATAAATAATGTTGTTAAAATTACCATATGCATTTAGTAGCAACCGCATAATAAAACATACACACACGGGGACGAGCGATGTTGATATATATTGATGTGCTGCACTGTACCACATCGACTACAGACTGTTCGACATTTAATAGCTAGACGCTAAACTCTTAGACTAATTGTAAACACATTTGTATGTAACTACAGTACATTAGATCACTAGCTTTTCGTTTCACGAGTGAGTCATTACCACCGCGGGCCGCGGGCAGAGGGACACGCCGGCACGGGGACTCCTCAAGAGAAATGATTGGTTTGACTGAACGCCGATCGCCTCGGCTCATCGGACTACGGGTGCGACGAGCCCATCCGGGGCCCGTATAACGAGTACGGCGCAAAGTACTGGGCCAGAGCCGGGTGCGGCGGTAGGCCGGGCATCCCCGGGGGCGCCAGGGACGGCGGCAGCATCGACGGCTTGCCGTACGGGTGGTAGCGGGCGGCCGACAGAGGGCTCAGCGGCGGGGTGGGATACGTGCGCTGGAACAACGGGTGGTTGGGCGGTATACCGCCGGCGGCCGCCGCACTCAGCACCGCATCCGGCACGGAGGCCGTATGAGTGCGCAGGTGCTGGAACAGGTCGTCGGAGGTGCCGAACCGCTTGCCGCAGTAGGCGGCGTCGCTGCCGATCCAGGAGCAGACGTAGGGCATCTGGGAGGCGGCGGCAAGGGCGGCCAGCTGGGCGTGGTATGAGGAGGCCGCTGCCGCCGCCGCTGCTGCCGCACTGGATGCTCCTGAGCCGCCCTGCGATCCACCTGACTTCCCGCTCCCTCCTGGTCCGACGCCCCCGCCGGCGGCCACTTCACACTGGGGGCATCCAGCCGGGCAGGGCTGGCCGGCCGCCTTGTTGATGTAATGGGGACTGGCCGGGCAGCCGGTGCAGTAGGGATCTCGGCACACGTTCGGCGTGGCTGCCATCATCGACGGATCCGTGAGGCCCTTCATCCGGGCGTAGTTCAGATAGGGATTCATGGCCGAGGCCTTGAACATGGGGTGATGGGGCGACATCAACGAGCTGGCGGCCATCAAGTCCATGGAATAAGGGCTGCCATAGCCTGGAAAGGAAGAAAAATTCATTATTATCATAAGTTCAAATATAATAGATCCGTCTTCCTAATACGTATGAGTAATATTACGTATACGCCCTGTGAAAATATTTTTGGTTATGCTTGTTGTTTTTGCCTTTAGAAAAGTTTATGTTCGATAAAAAATTCAACATTTCATTAATATTTATAAAAGTTTACTAATTTTCATATATTGTATAATCAGAATTTAAGAAATCAGTTAGCATAATTCGAATTTTAGAAATATTACGTATACGCCCTGTGAAAATTGTTGACCAAAATGTTCTATAAATATAAAGAAATCTTGATCGAAAAAAAAAGGGGTCTACTAAACAACAACTCAACAAATAAGGATTATTATTCTGCCCTTTCTCTTTCCAGTAAGACTCTCGCACGAGTGTGAAACAACATTTACGGAACCTATTCAAGCATAAGTTTATGCAGCTTCCCTCTCGGAAATTCTTCTTCCCCTTCTCCTCGCGAAGTACTTTGTGGTTTCTTGCACTTACCTGGCGGATAATAGGATGCAGCTGCCACCGCCGCCGAGGCGGATCCTTGCTGACTCGCCGCATGCAGAGCCTTCACGTAGCTGGCCTCCTTGGCAGCGGCCAGAGCCGCCTCCTGGAGGCGATTTGAGCTGGCGGCTGCCACTGCAGCTGCGGCAGCTGCCGCTGCACTGGGGCTGTGCATCGAGGCGGACTCTTTGGAATTACTGCGACCGGGGGCGGAGGACGGCAGGCCGGGGCTGCCGTTGAGCTGTTGGGCGGCGGTGGTGGACCCCCCGGAGGTGGGGGTGCGTCTTAGAGAGCCGGCAGCTGCAGGCGATTCGCGCTGCGAGCTGGCACTCTGGTTCGAGTCGCAGCGTTGGCCTCCATTTGTCGCCGTTTTGGGGGTTTTGACCCTTTGTCCACTGCTGTTGTTGTTGATGTTGCTGCTGCTGTTGCTGTTACTGCTGCTGGTGAGATTTGTGGCGCCGCAGTCGACAGCTGTGCTGATGTTGTTGTTGGGCTCGTAGGGCTTAAAGGTAGTCGGAATCGGCTTGCTGCTGTGGGCGGGGGGCAGGGGCTGCTGCTGCTCCACGGAGCCGGTGCTGACGCTGGATGAATGACTGCTAACCGGTGAGGATTTATCGCGTGCGCCGCCACCATCTGAAGACAACTGGCCGAGGCCGAATCCTCCGACCGCCTTGTTGGACTGGTGCTGGAGCTGCTTCGTCGACTTCTCGATGTTCGCCGCCAGCAGCTTGGGGTTTGTGGTATCCGCCCCGATGGCGCTGCATGTTTGGGCCAATAGCGCCAACGGGCTGCTTTTGTTGTCCAGCTGTGGGGCGGAAGAAAGGAAAAGAGAAGGGACAATGAGTATTTAGGTTCGCAGCGTTTGTCTTCGATATCGTGCGTTTTGCTCGCCGATAAGATCTCGGCCTCATTGTCTTCTACTCTACTTTGTTCGGTAAACACTTCGCCCCTGCCCAGCATTGTGTGTGTGTCCAGATCCCAATCTTTCGCAACAAACTGGTGCGATCATGAAATACTCGTGGCCAGTTCGCAGTTCCCAGTTTCATGTCCTGCCAAAAGGCTCTTTAAACGACATAAATAGCCCAACCCGCAGCCATAAATATCCGCAACCCACGAGGCCATTAAAGTGTTTGCCAAAAAAGCCTAGGGGGACACTGGCGAAACTGAACTGCGCCCTAGGGGGTGGTTCCATATTCACCCCCAAGTGGGGAGTAATTATGGAATTTTTGAAGTACTATTGGACCAATTAAAAACCCTGCCAAGATCCACGAAAATCGGATAAAGCTATCGGACTCAAGAGTATGGCTCCCCTCTTGGCTAACACTCTGTTTCCATTTTCTATAATCGTAACCAGAACTCATGCTAATAGTATTTAATCAACATTCATCGGATTTTACGACCATTTCTAGATGAGCAATTAGGCTAATGAAATTATTAGCCGCTTGTGATATACGGCGCAATAAACAAGTGCTAGAGGAGTGGGCATGTCAGGGGTGCGGGACAAAGGGGTGATCGAATTATATCAGTCATCGAAGGGTAACAAAAATTCTCCAACTACGACGCTGCTTCATAATATTAATGGCTTTATGCTTATTGCTTATCAATTAAGGACCAAATACTGCGGGAACTGGGGCACTTGGGGCAATCCAAATATAGAGTCGCTTATACAATCGATCGTATATATCAGCATTTAGGGTCCGGGGAGTGAAAATTAGCGATTGAGTAGTACAAAGGAGGACCGGCGAATGCCGACACAGCCTGAAGTGCAGTCGTAGTTAAGCCCATGGGCTTGTGTACATAAACGAAATGAATATGGCCCACTCACAGTTTGAGCCATAAACACGGAACACGGTTTTTTGCAATAAAATCCATTTCGCCGCATGCCATAAATTATGGCTTCAAGGAAGGAGAAGAAGAAGCGGCCGCTTCCAAGCCGAGCCAAATTGCTGGAAAAGACGGCGAAAAGGGAAAACCCGAAACTGAGGCGGGAGCTGGACGTTCATAACTCATCGCACACACTCTACCAGAATAATGACGTATACTTAATGTGAGATGGGTGTACGGGGTATGTATGGGTGCGTAATTACGCTTATACCCAACTGGCGCAAGTCATAAACTACAAAATATTGAAGCTTTTATAACACTCAATGGGCCGCCATAAATTATTATGATACTATTGTAAAAATGGCAAAATTTCTTATCGGTACTTAAGGGCACTTTGGATGCCCTACAGTGCGGGTATTTGCGACTCGACTGCCGGCAGCACAATGTGTTATTTTTTCCCAAACGAAACAGACAGGGGTTCCCAGCCAATTGTCTAAATAATCTCTATTTATTTGGTTGGCGTTTGTGCGAGTATACCCGGGCCCAGCACACCCACTCCCCATCAACACTTTATTAATTATTGGCGCAAACAGTGGGGCGGAGAGGCCTCACCCTCCCCCACTATGTCTCGTTTTTAGCACAATTAGTCATAATTTATTATCATGTTGATAAAGTTTCCGTATTGATTTTGGGTATTACGCATATTCGTGTCGCACATTCTGTGTTTTGTGTGTGATTTGGTTTATGCCCAGAGACAGAATGGCCATATGGGGCTTGTTAATTTACGATTGGCCAATAGCTCCATAAAGCGAGTATTTATATCGAAAAAGTCAACTTGTGCGGACTATTACTCTGTGTCTGAGTTCGAGTTGTAATTGAGGTCAAGCCAAGGGGTAATTATACAAAGCAACTACCATTGTACGACAGCCCGATAGTGTTTATTGTGTGGTCTTAAACAGTTTTTAATGAAAACGCTAAAATATATTTGCGTTTTTAACACTCAATTAGCACCTGTAGCCGAATGGAAAATCTAAGACGAGGAAAAGAGCATATTATGTTTGAATTATGAATATTGTGTTAATTAAAATGTTACACCTTGTGAAAAATGTGTACAGAAGGCATTAGCACTAACAAGGCAAACAAACAGCAAGTGTACTCATGGCTGGACAAGCTGAAAATGAAACCTCTCTGAAATGCATTTAGTTATGCCTTTGCACAATCGAGTCACAGCCGCTTGTTAAATGCGTATAATTTAATTAGACACTTGAGACTAAACACACTCGGCTGTCATGGTTTGATTTAATTTTATTATCGTTTTCATGCATTTACTTTAATGCTAATTGGGTTTTAGAGGAGTGTCGAGTCGGGTCGGGTAGTAGTAGTGATTTATGTCAAACTAGAACGCCCAAAGAGCCAATCATTATTAGAACAACTCTTTATCTTTTTTGCAAATATTTGTAAAGAATTCATCCAAAAAGCACATTAACAGCGCACATCCAACTTCTGTATGGAGGGAACCTCCCATAAGCCACCAATTATCACTGCTGTCAAAATGATCCGCCAAGATCGCGGCTTTAACAACCATCCATCATCAAGTTATACGAGTATTTGCCCAGCATTTCACACAAATAAGTTCCTCAAGTAGTGTACAAATTAACAAGAAAAGCTAAATGTGTCAAAGCGTGTATTTTATACAGCCCTAAGCTACTTCCCTCGCCCTCTCATGAACACTCGACTTTTTGAGACGTGTATGACACATCGGCATACTTTGGCCATCAGCATGTGTGGACTTGAAACAATAAAACGCTCTGGCACAGAAAAACAAATAAGAGCAAAGTAAATTATAAACAAATAAAAGCGGCACGCGAAACTTTGTGGATGAAGGGTGAGAGCTCATCACACTCCTCGGGCACTTGAAGGGCCCTCCAAAAATCATACTTTATGTTAATATGACAAACAAAATGTTCGGAAACTTGTGACGTTGTTTCGTGTTTTCGAAACAGTGACAGCAGTGCCCATCAAAACTGGGAGGTGCTCGACAAGTTTGAATAAAAACAATAAAAACTGAGTTTAAAGAATCATAATGTATGATATGATTTCAAAAAGTTAACTTCTTAGCCATTTTATCGAAAAATAATTAAAACTTGTAGAGAAAAGAAACATTTTCTTGTTGTGTAGAGACCACCAATCCAAAAAAAGATCCATTGTTTGGTTAACTGACTCTCAAATTGAAACTTTTGATAGCTTGACGGTGTTTCGTGGCTTTGAAGCTGCCGAATCAATAAATATTTGATTTGCTTGTAAGATGAAAAAAAAAAAACTGAAAGACAGAGAGTACTTGAACCGCTCTTCATAAAACCCAGGAGTTAAAAGTTTCGCTCTGCTATTTGATTTATTTTCAAGTAAGCGCAATAAAAGTCTATCTATAATGGATTTTAAAATCTATCTCACCGCATCCCTTCCTTTTTTGTATCGCATTTTGCCGGCAATATTTTGTAAAATGCAATTTTCAAAGATTCTGCGG
This sequence comes from Drosophila monieri, assembly GCA_035047585.1. NCBI lineage: Eukaryota > Metazoa > Arthropoda > Insecta > Diptera > Drosophilidae > Drosophila > Drosophila monieri. The sequence continues at coordinate 1,498,587 of JAWNPJ010000079.1, read as the reverse complement.
CTCAGGAAATTCCTTTCCCCTTCCCACACTCGCACACATTACGATACAGAAATAGCTGCCATAAATATGAATTACAGGATAAGCATAAAAAGCGGAAATTGTGTGCCGCCGCCATCGTCGACGACGTTTTGCATAAGCCAGCGGCAACGTCTTCACACAGACCTTTGCCCAATCCCCTCCCCAAAAAAAAAAAAAACCCCGAGTCCCACCCAGTCCCCTGACTCAGTTTTTTAAGACGCCTTTGCAGTTTTGTTGGAATTATAAAATAAGCGATAAAAATGGTATAAAACTTTATGCAGACTTTGTATTTTCATCTCCTTCTTATTTTGGCTCCGCATTTCCTTCCCGTCCGGAGCAGGCCAGACTTCAGGGTGCGGGTCCTCGGTCGTTATACATATTATGCATGTATATTATATCATTCCGCCTGTTAACACCTTTTTGTACACACTCGTGTTCGTATTCGGTTTCTTTATTTTTTTCTCGGGGCGATAATAAATTTACGCTTGCTTGGCCGAAAAGGGAAACAAGTTTAAATGAAAATGAAGAATTTGCATAAATGGCTATAAAAATATTAAGAGCTGTGCACACAAGATGGATTAAATGATTCATTCGGAGCAATATTAGAATTTGGTGAAAGTTAGAGGGTCTTTAGGGGGTAACCTCATACTTGTACCACTCAGTGCAGGGAATACTACTCTATTCACCCTCCGAAAGACTGAAAGACCGACCGCAATGCAATTCAATATGCCTGTTGGCTTATTTTCAGCCGGCACGGCAATAAGAGAAACACAAAACGCTGTCACATTAACTGTCAACTACTGCAGAACTGACACTTGTCATATTGACAAGTGACAGCGTCATTTGACTGTCAAACCCGGGCCAAGAGAGCGCAACCAAGAGGAGGACAAAGCAATGGCGGTGGTGGTGGTGGTGGCGGTGGCGGTGGCGGCGGCGAACAAACAACAAATAAAACTGAGACGAGACCCGACGAGGCCATCCCTGGCACTCGACTGCATGGCATGTGGCAATGCCTGGCATAGAGTTGCCACTTAATTTGACACAAACTCACACACACAGAAACACACAGGGATATACAGAGGCAGTTGAAGTGCACTTGGCGTTAGACAATGTTGCAATTTTAGACGTTGCATGAGTCCCCAACTGTCAGCCATATCATTGCAATTGTCACAGTTGGTTGTTGCTGTTGCAGCATTTGCTGTGCACTGTGCTCTCTGTGCTGTGTGCACTTTGAGTGACACATTAATGCCATTTTCATGTGTCACTCTTTCTTTCATTTGAAGCCTTAACCCCCTGAGCCCCCACTGGTCTACCCTGCGCCCGCCTCAGTTCAGCGGGGCTTGGGGACTTTCGGATAACTTGGCTGGGGTCGTGTCTTGTTTCCCTGTTAGATTTCATGTCAGACTTTTGTCAACATTACGTGTCTATTTAGTTGTCAGTTGGCAGTTGTTATAGCTTAGCTGGCCCGGTTGCCGTTGTTTTTTTCCCCCTCCCCTTGCAGTTTCTATAGTTGCTGATATTTTTGTATTTTTTCGTTTTTTCCAGAGCTGTGTATGCAAACATTTGTTTTTCGGTCGCCGCATTCCTCACTTTTTTCCACCGCTGCTTTTTGTTGGCTTGTCTTTGTTGTTTCTTGGTGTTGCTGTGCAAATTACGGAGTTGTTGGCTTTTCTATTTGCCTGGCGAATATTTTCCTCTGCCGGATCGGGTTTATTAGGTTGCCCTTTATGAGCTGTCTCCCCGGTGGATGATTCAGTGGGCGAAGGAATTTCAGAATAATTATGGCAATGGCTTTGTTAATAATTAATCTAAAAATATACATTATTTTTGTTTTACCTTAAGAGGAGTATCAATGTGTACTCCATCAATGTCCCAGGGCTACGGTGCGTATACGCAATGCAATTAACCCATGGACCTATAGAAAATTAATTGCCAAAGAATAGGAGACTTAAAATTTGTTTCCTAGCTCGTGTTGGCTTTCTTGTTATTGATGTCTACGGCAATTGGCATATTCCATTATTCCGCTCATCACTCACTGATGACAAAAAAGCTCAAATGGACTCTGGCCGAAGCTGAGGCCCCTCAAGGTTGCTCTTAGATTAGCGCAGCTGCCCCATCGCCAGGCTGTTTGTTTTTCAATTCTCGCCATTCCGCCGCCGAGTCCATAATTTGGACAACGTGTTTATCAATCATACGCAACGTGTGCCTGTCACCTGCCAGCCTCTGTCCAGCGCTGTGATGGAATGCGTCAACGTGGGCGTTACTTCATGACGGGCTGTGCTTCCTCTCCCGACCCAGTCGGTGGCCATATAAGGTGTACAAAGCACATGAATACGTATGCGTAAGTAAATAAATAAGTAGCGGCGTAAATAATTTAAGGCTCAGTGTTATTACCTCAAATATTATTATGTATTTTGCGCATTTTTGGGCACTGACTTTCTTCCTCTGCTATCTTTGACTTTTGACTCTGGAACTGCTCTTAAAAATATGAATAATTTGAATCATAAATCATATACATAATTCTTGGGGCTTTCTTTGTTAATAATCGAGTAAAATTCCAAAAATAAATTGTTTTGCTTCTCAGAACCATGCTAGCTGTCATCCCATTCAAATAATAAAAAATGTTAATAGAATGTATACAGTTTAGCACCTCAAACTGGATCGTAGGGGCTCAGCGCATTTAAATATATTTTATGAATAAAATACAATCTACATCCACAGCCACATCCGATTATTTCACCACAAATCTTTGTTGTTCGTCGAGAACAATAATTTTGATACTTTATTCCCCCCATTTAGCAGAATTCTCTTCTAAGGCTGTGTGCGAGTGCTCCGGCAGCTGTTTTCTTGGCAAATTAGCATAAAGCCAGGCAAAGGTGTCTGTCATTGCTGTCAAGTGAATTGAATGCCTGTGCCCACATGCGGCATTCATTAATTCCCGCTCTCTGCTCTGGGCCGTGTTTGTCGCTCGTTTTTTCGCGATTTTATTTTTATTAAGAAGAATCTTTAAGCTGACAGCCGACTAAATTAATTTGACAATAATTAGCATTTCAAGTTGTCAGCGTTAATGAAATTGCCCCTCTTGCTCTTTCACTGCGATGCACTGCGTCCGATCGCATAATGAATCCAACTACGACACTTTATAATTATTTTGGCCCGCTGCACTCCGCTTGCAGCGGTGTCTGGCCGGCATTGTCGGCTGTCAACTGGCTGCCTTGGCTCGCCTGTCAAAATGCCAAACTGCCGATGAGCGGCGGACGGAGAGGATATAGGCCGACCAGCCCGGCCCACAGTTCGCTCGCGGAGGTGTCACTCGCATTTGGCATCGCGTTAATTACGTGTTATTTATAATTATGCCGCTCTACACTTGCGTTGACAAGTGTTGTCAGCATCCCTTCCCTCCTCGGGCCCCGCCACCCTTTGGTTATACGAGTGTTTTCAGAAACATTTCTGTCCTTCCCAGCCTGACATTCTTCATTTTTCAGGCGTTCTTTGTCAGGTAATTGCCATAAATTCATTATAAATCTGGGTACTCTTGGTTTTTGTTTATGTTTTAAAGGTAATATTATAATATTGATATACAAAATAGTCTAACTTCGAACCTTACCACTGTTCAGTGTACCTTTCCAACAGACAGCGGTTCGAAAACGACAAACTGAAAACTGGGAAAAGGAAAACAAATTGTTGTTGCACTTCCGCTGCCAGTCAGCTCTGACGGCGCGGGCTATGGAGGTGGAGAGCGGGATCTCCACTATTTTAGCACTTCGCGTCGACTCTGGCGAACTGACAGTTTTGTGTTGCACAGCTGTTAGTTTAGTTCCCCGCCACACTCGTCTCCCTGCCCCATGCAGCTCCTGACCAACAGATACAATTCGCGAATAAAAAATGCACTTGGCCTGTCTATTCCGCAAAAAACACAACCAAACCGAAAAATGGGATTCGCCGGGGCGGGGGAGGGCAATGAATGGGGAGGAAAGCTGAGGCACCGCCTGAATGACGTGCTGACGCCTCTTCCCTGGCTCCCTGGCCGCGCCCCTCCCTCCCAGCCGGCCGCCTGTCTGCATAATAAAATGCGAAAATATGCAAATAGAGCCAAATAACGCGAGCAATGCAACCAACAGCACATGACTGCGGAAGGGAGTGGCGGCGGGGAGCTCCCTAGTTAGATTTTTTCGCCACGATAAGCCAAAGACACAGAAAAAGGCGGTGCACATTTAATTGTACCTTTTTCTGTCGGTGTATTTGCAAAAATACGCCGAAATGACAGCGCGACAAGCCGAAAAGACAGCAGTGACAGCTGAATAAATGAATTGCAGTAGGTTAGTCTTGCTCGCAACACTCGCCGGCTAATTTGAATGGGCAGCCCCCTTCTTATGGAGATGCTATCCACCCGGAGAGTGTGGAAGGCCTTTGTTCCCCTGGAGATGCTTGACACGTGATAACGCACCCGGCCTGTGTGGGAGAGTTGCAAAAGGCGTGAGATGTGCAGCGCATTGTTTCCCAGCTTGCTGCACTTCCTATATCTCCACTTGCGAGTCGTATTCTTAAACAAAAAGGTAACCCCGCCAGCAATATTGCAAAACAATTGAGCATTTTGGCATTTCTGATAGAACGGTTCTGTCAGCAGCTTTCCCGAGCGCTAGCGCTGGCACAAGGAGTGTTATTCCAAGCTGGCATCTGACATGACATCCATGTCACTGAAAAGTAAAAACTCTGACAGAGTCTTTAATTTATTTCGTACATCTTCCTCTGCACTCTGTTTTGAACACTTCAACCTTGCCATTTGTGCCTTGAAGTGTCACCGGCACTGTGCCTGGGCCGCGGGAGGGCTCGGGCAGTGTCAACGCCCGTCGAAAGACAGCCAAGACGGCGCAGAGCCAGAATTTGAAACCGAATAGCAATCAAAAAATGTCACTTTGACACATGTCAGTTTCTATTTAAATGAACTTTTTCCGCCAGCTTTTGGATAGACCCCCAAACACAGTAAACAAAGAAAGAGCTGTGTGTTGGAATAATTTCTCTGTTTGGGTCTGTTGGTTCAATTGGCATTTTTAAAATAATACTTCAAATAAATGGGACATCTAACCGTAAGCTACTGAGTATGAATGGCATCACGTCCATAAACCGATAGATGGATGTTTTCTGATAATTTATGATCAATTTCTGTGTTTTTCGGCTTCTTTGGTGCTACGACTGACCATAATTTCTTTATCGCAATCAGTTGAAAGTGCTCTGACCGCCACTTTCACTCTCGATGCTGGCTTGCCACACGAAAAGTAATTTGAAACGCTTTCGAAAGACTGCCCCAAAATGAATGGACACCAATCAGACAGTCGCACACACCGACAGAAACCCGTTCAAGTGGCGCCAATTAAAATGATTAACATCGCGATAGAATAATAAAAAACCCAGCTGAAAAAGTGTCCCCCAAAAAGACCACCTAAAATCAACGGAATACCCGATGATAAGAGCCTCGATGGGTCCCGAGCTGTATCAACGCATAATTGATGTGATTGAGATTGATTGTTTATTTGTTTTTCCCTCGTCCAGTAGACTGATTTGATTGGAACTGTCGCGCCCGCCTCAGACCCCAAAAATGGCGCCGATTTGACCGCTGCGAGAGCTTATCAATATTACATTTCAGTTTGGTTTTCATTTCGTTTTCTTCTCTGTGCCGGTCTCGGCCAGTATTCCTATCTTCGGGCCACCTGAACTGCCTCACTGCACGTATTCATGGACGACCTCTATTTGGGTTCCTGTGTGCGGCTTTGTGGCTTCTTTTAACTTTCTGGCTGGGCTTCAAAAGCAATTTGTGGGCATTTAGTGTCAAATGCTTTGTTGAGCCCCGAAAGCCCTATATGCCCAATGATCTCATATGTGAGTCATTATGCGGGGCTCTTGGCGGCTCTGGTCGGCCCCTGATTAATATTTATATTCGATTTTGTGGCAATCACTCATACGCCCCTTGTTGTGGAGCAACCAACTTAGTGATTGATTCCATTTGAAACCCATTTAATGTTTTCTGGATTACTTGCTGCTTAGAAGGCCGCGGAAATGGTCAAGCATGTGCTTTTGTCGCAGGCGGCATTATAGAGGCATTTTCCCGCCTTGGCTTTAAAAACAATTTCACAAAATCAAACTTTGGAGTAATTTCTTTATCACGAGGTATGGCCTATGTGAGCATGGTGGCACTTGTACCACAATATATTTTTCACAATTCATTGCTAATTAAACCATCATAATTTTACCCGGTACTTAGAGTAGAGACTCCAATCTATTCCAAAGGCCCTCTTATACATATATCGAGAACATGCTTCCCTTCTGATTCCCTAGTGACTTGTCCCGAAGCACCCGTAAGTATGCAACAAAATATTTTATTTCGAATCTAGAGGGCAAGAAAGAGTACCGGGTATAATATAGTCCAAAAACTTTCCTGTTATTAATTCTAATCTGTACTTATTGGGCTGTCATTTATTTATTTTATACATAACCACTTTGGAACAAGCCTAACCCGTTTGTACTAAATTGTTCAACCGAGCTTGTGTCACATCTGGGGATGCTGTTAACGACGATGATGATATTGCAATTGACAGTTATCAGCTGGAACATTAATTTGATTACTTCTATATGAATTTATGGGTTAATTTGTTGCGGCATTTTATGATTATTGAGTTTGACTGTTTTATAACCCGTACCTCGTCTCCCCGCGCCGCAAAATCGATTATCTCAGGCCATAATTTGTAATGTCGCGACTCAGCTCTATGAAAAAAAGTCAGCTAAAAAACGGGTTATTATTTTGCGGTTTAAACGGCGATTGCAATTCATTATCATAGTTGCCGCCTCGCGTGCATTTAAATGAATTCATTGGGTTTCATTCAATTTGTTCATACGCAGGCACTTGGCTTCCAAAACGATATTCGCCATGAATAGTTATGGCCCTGGTCTGGCGGGCTCGGAGGTGTTTCTGGCTGATGGCGATTGATGGGGGCCAGTGCGAGTGAGTGATAAATGCCGTTTGATTGTGCTCTCAAATGGCCATAACAATAATTATACGTAGATGGTTCCCTCCATTCCTTGCTTGATATTTATAGACGCTTATTAACGAAATTAGATCGTTAAATTTATGATCGCGCCATAAAGCGCCGTAAATTTCCTAATGAACGGCAGTAGATATCGCTCCGGTGACTGTTTATTTTCAAGTCTGTTCTTAATCGGTTTCTTATCACACCATAAACCCAAGTACCTTGTCAGATAATCCGCCCGAGGGGTGTGCGAGGCGTAAGCAACTATAAAAGAGTTTTATATATTATGGAAATGGGATTTATGGCTGAAGATTAGTGGTAGTACTCCTATTTCATTCTCTTGGAGATTGTTAATGTGGGGTGATCCATAGTGCCCCCCGATGAGCCTGAACCCTGCCCAACCCAAATTAGAGTGTCACAACATTCCTGTAGTAGGTACAGTATCTTGTAGCTCGGCTTAGCCATCTCGGCGGTTCACATATTTTAAATGTTCCAAGAATTAATTAACACTTTGGACAAAAACTATTATCTGTGTGCGAGTAGAAAAAAATTAACACGACAGCTCTAGACATGGCAATTTATCACTAACATACTCGTACTCGATGTTGTTTGTTGCCTGGCGTTTCTGCTGCTGATGACACTTTAATTAGAGCCACACGCAAACACAAAGCCGACAGCCATACAGCCAGACAGCCATACAGCCATACAGCCATACAACATTCAGCCAGGCAGCAAAAGAATGGCCCAAAGAGGGACTCCGGCCAAGGGGGAAGAGCCTGAGACAGAGCCGTTATGTCAAGCGCACACTTTAACTGCCAGGCGGGCTGGCAGAGCAGTTGTTGTTGCCGGCTCTCTGTTATTTGGTGGCTGGAGCTGATGGCAACGTGTGGTTAACTGAAATGAATGTCCGACTGCATAAATGGCTGCTTGACTGACACATTTAATTATATTAATGATGTTTGCGGTCAGCTGACATTTGCACTTTATTTACCTTTTTCAGCCCGCTTCTCGCTGCTCAGTCTGTCAGTTTAACTGACTGGACTCGAGCTCATGTCGGAGCCGAAACTGACTTTCACGTTCAGATTTTGAGTTATTGCCCAACAGATAGCTCAGCTCGAGTTTATTTCCATTTCGCGACGCCGTTTCCTTTTTCGTCCAAAAAGTTTTGTCATTTTTCAGCGTGTGACAGCAAATTATCAACAGTCACTTCGGAGATCTTTCTTTTTCACTCCGATGTATATGTATCTGTATCTGTATCTGTGTTGCTGTATCTTCGCGTCTATGGTTCGGGCGCCACACAAAGACGTACAAATGATGACACTGACAGCTGTCGGGCTTAGTTATTTGATTTTATTATAATTAATTATAAGCAGATGCCATTAATCATTGAATAATTTATACGCTCGCGATAGTATCTGAGATAATTCGAAAAAGGTTAGTCAGTCACGGGCTGGCACGCAAGCGGGCGAAAATTTATTTAACATATCGCAGATCAATTTTAAGTCTCCAATAAATAAATTGAGGCACAAAAGGCTCAAGTTTTCAAAGTTTAAGAGGCAGAATTCTATTTTATTCATAAATTAAGTTTGGAAGATTTTCAATGACAGTGTTTTTTCAGATAATGGATGTTATTTCTTGCAAAGTGTAGCTACGATTTATAGAATCTGTTAGTCACTTGCCACCGGAACCAGTTTATCATGTGCCAGGTATCGAGATACGATCCGATGATTTACGACCCTTGCCTCATTTCGCCGCCGCGAAGCTCTCACACGACCAATATGGAAATCGCTAGAGCTCCCCAGCACTAAATCACGTAAGCCCCGAAAACGCTATTCCAAATTAGCCAGTTAATGAATGTACTCATCGTGCTGGTGCCATAAACTGCTTCCGTTCTTTATGAACAAAATGCGCTCAACAAATTAAAATGAAAATTTACGAGTCTCACGGCAGTTCGAAGAGATAGTTTTGGGGGGAGGAGGACTGGGTGGGCGGACGAGAAAGAGGCATGGGGACCACAACACGTTTGACTCTGATTAACTGCCAGAGCGCTGCACATCCGAGAGTTCGTGTGTCTGTGCCGCTGTGCGAAATTGCATTTGTTTTCTGTCATTATAAATTCAAATTTGGCGCGCCATAAATTTGAATACAGTTTCCAGAGGTGCACTCGCTCTCTAAACACTTCCAGTCGGGCTGGCTCGGCTGCGGATTTACATAGTTTAATATGAACAAACATAAATAAGTTTTATGTGCAGATATTGGGAAATTTATTGTTCTACGATTGCGAACTCGCTGGTCGCCTTCACCCGCTGCTCCTTCGCCAAACAGTTCAGTGAGCACATGGCCCAGAGTCTCGAAAGTTTGGCAGAAGAGGTGGGTGGGGGCTGTTGGGGGAGTTCTGCACACAACTCGCCTGTGGCTGGTGCTTCACAGTCGACGTTTTTATTATTTATGAAATATGGCTCGACAATTCATTGTAGACGTCTGAAACGTCGATGCCTTGTAATGCGGGCTTGAGAGACTTTTAATCAAAAGAAGTAATTGGGGATATTGCTTGAGATACTTCCTGTTGCCAAGCTACAACATACCAGCTACAAAATAATGAAGTAATAATAAAATGTATGGATTATTATGGATTGTAGTATATGATATACCTAAGATCCCCGACTATGCCCAACCTGAAACAGTGTTTCCAAACTCGAACCAGTTTTCAAAAATGTCACCCCCCTGAAAGCCAAATCAAAACAAATCGATAAAGCACGATTTATTTAATAACAATTTCGATTGCCACACGATTCTCCCTTGTGGGAGCTCCAAAACCGCTTCAAGAGGAGAGAAAACGATGAGCTTACCGCTGTCGGGGCTGCTGCAGCTGTCATATAATCCGGCCTTAAATAATGATGATTGCTGGATTGCAGCATTTTATTATAATTTGTTAAATCCACTTTGACGGCTTTTCTTTGGTGATTCGGTGGAGGTGTTGAGTTGTTGTTTCTGTTTCTGTTTCAGTTGTTGTTGCTGGCCTGAGCGCGCTTAACGGTAAATGCCAATTTATGTGGCGTGTGCTGCCAACTCGTGTGAAAAGCGGCGCCTGCGCCTGCGCCTGGCCTGCAATACTTTCCAGCCGCCTAAGCTCGCTCCGCTGACTTTTCGCTGATTAAGCCGTCCACGTTCGCGGCTCTTGCTGTTGATGTGTACTTATTTATGATTATTATTATTTATTATTTATTATTATATTATTTTTTTCTCGATTTGCAATCGTTATTGCTGGCCGGGCTTTGTTTGTAATTTGATTTCATTTATTATTCAATGAGGGGGAATTTTTCATGCGTCGAGTTGTGACTTTCACGCCAGCGGCATATTAATTTGCTGCTGTTATTAGTTGGCTCCGCTTTAATTGTGCAATAAATTCATTAAGTATTTTAATTGCCCAGCTGGATTTAATATTTATTTTTCGCGAATTCGAGTCTGTATACTTTGCACACTAAAATGGCTATTTGGCTGCTTTTATTGGGGATACGGAATACACGGAATATTGAAGCAGAATTAACACATTTGACTTATGGAATTACTTTCTTTTCTCGTGTGTAGATATCTCGTTGATTTATTTATTTATTTTTGTTGTGTACGTATTTATTTCTTTGGCTTGGCCGTTTTTGGTTTGTGGTTTCGCTTGAATGCCTCGACGAGGGCGCGTTTTATGATGAGGCACGTACGTGTGTGATATATGTACTGGTGTATGGATTGGATTCGCCCGACAGATGTTTCCGGAAGTGGGCTAGGACTTGGCGGGGGACTATCCAAAATATCCCATATATAACAAAATTTTTATTTAATTATATATACTTTTTGTTTGAAACTCAGTCTAACTTTGATAAAGCACCGTGTAGCGAACAAATATCACTCAAAGACGTTTTAAAAAATAATATTTTTTGATTCTTCTATTTTGGGATGAATATATTCACGTATGTATTTCCAGGGCTCGACATGCGGCACACGCTAAATTCGACAGCCGATATTACGCACTTGCAACACTCATCCGTATCCGTATTCGTATCCGTATCCGCACGTACGTACTTCAAACGTGAAATAACGAAATTCGACTAAAAATCTATAAACAACGTGCACGCTCGCTCAGTAGTTTCGCCTCTGCGCTCACACTAAAACCAGTTCACTCTTTCTGGGGGCCGTTTTCGTTTTCAACAAGTGTGCTTTTGTTGTTGGCCGAGGCCGAGCGAGCCACAAACAGCCATGCGCCCCCTCGCCGGAGAGCGGAAAACGCGGTTGGGGGCATGGGAGCGAGAGAGCTTTGTCAGTTGCCGGTGAGCGGAGAGAACAAGTTTTTAGTGGCACGCTCTTTGCTGAGCGCGCATGTCTTCTGTGAGGCAACATTTTTCGGATAAAGTGGAGTATGAAAAGCGTAGTAGATTTAGTAGTAGATGGATAAGATAGTAGTATTCTTTTACAAAAACTACGAAACATCGGGGTAATGGGCTATTTTTTATAATTTTAGGGTTAAAAATTGTGCATGAACAAATATTACGTATACGCACAGTTGGGCACACTCTAATGATGATCTCGAAAATATCGCGCATACGACATGTTGAAATATTTTCATCTTTTGAAAAAATATCACGTATACGCCTAGGAAGGCCAAGATCTAATTTCACAGAAATTAAGTATACGACATGTTGAAATATTTTTTATGTTAGTTAACTGTTAAAAAATTCAAGAAAACTGATATACACAGATACTCACATTCAAAGCTGGCAACACCGACTGCGCTCATTGGACGATCGACGCTTCTGTGTAGCCATTTTGGGTAATTTTGTTGTTGCTGCTTCGCAGTATTTCGTGGGGAATTTATTCCTATATTTGTGTTTACCAGTGTGTGTGTGTGGAGAGCGTAACGGCGTCGGCCATAATTGTTTACGAGCAGGTGGGCGTGAGGCGCCCGTTGGTGTGTGCGTGTGTGTGGGTGAGTGCCGGAAAATGGGGTGGGCGATGTGTTAAAAGCTATACGCCGAGCAAATATGATTTAGAGCCGGAGAGCCTCGGACAGCCGATGTGTGGAGAGCGGAGAGCGAGCTATGAGGACCTAGCTCACGGAATTTCCTTTTTTCAAAGAGAGCTCTTCCTGCTGTAAACAAATAACAGCTGCAAGGAAAGATTCCATTTGCAAATCTGTTTGCCAAATATTTTACATATGCTGTAAAAATAATCAAATAAAGGGGGGAACTTTAATTTGTGGGTTTGGAATTCCTATTAATTGACTAAATTAAGAACTGGGTTCTACCTTTTCTGCATACCTCGATTATATAATTTTATTATCCCCTGAATATGCCTATTTTGTTTCGCAGCTTAAATAAATATGCAAATAACTAATGTCTGAATCACAACACCTACCCGAAAGCCATTTGAGACATCAAATATAAAAGTAATAACCTCCAGGTAAATAGCTCTATTCAGGTCGCAGCATCGTTAAAACTAAAAATGATCGTAAAACACTAGCCGATCCACGCAATTGCTTAAATATTCAACCGACGAAATCTTGCTCCAGCTTTATGGCACTAAAATGTTTAGGATTTGAAAGAGAAACACACAATTATACTAATCGTGGCGCTTTGAATTAACAATCAATAATTTACATATTCCGGCCATATATTGACAGCTGTCGGTGCTGCTGCTGCTGGTGGAGGAGCTCCACGCCTTCTTTGATCATTTTTGGTGATGCTCTCATAAAATGCCCCCAGTCCATTGTAGTATTTGTCGTGTTCATTAAGACGCTTTTGAAAGTTTCGCCTTTCAAAAACCATAAAATGTTTATTTAGATGCCATTTTAATGGGGGACGGAGTCAAACGTTTTATTGCTTCCTTTTGTTTCACAATATTATTTTAGTTTCATTTTTGGACCTAATAGACTCATTTCTGGTTTAACACAAAACAATCAAGTTTCAATTAACCACACAAAAAGCGTATCTACTTCTCGCTTTCGGGGTTAACCACCAAATTAAGTGGCTAACAGTATTTTGTGGCCATATCGCATTACAAACCACAAAAACAAACAAAAACACACAAAACCCAAATATAATGGAGAGCCCAGTTTGTCCATATCCTTTTATTATTTTATTTTTTTGTGTTTTGTCTGCCGCGCCCATCCGAATATCCCCCACAGACAAATAAGTAGGGGTGCGTGTTGTTTGGAGCGGGGGTCGTTTCCGTTTCGGGCTTTTGTTAGCATTTTAGCAGTTCATTTATGCGGCTCAGAGAACTGGGAGGGTGGCCGAAAGGACACAGCACATGTGACCGGAAAAGCCCTTTTAGTGGCGCAAAATGCTCACCAAAGTGGTTGAGTGCTTGTTAGATGGCGGGGTGTCTCGGGTCAAATGTTAACAATGCATTGCCTGAAGAAACATAAGAAATTTATTGAAATTATAAACTAAATACAATATAAATTATAAACTTAGTTTCTAATATATCTTTTATATATAACTTTTCTATATATACCCTTTTATATGTAATAGTTTTATATATAACTTGAGAAACCTATTTATTTTGAAATTTTTAAAAAGAAAACCCCCATGCTGCAAGCCTTGGTTCCATATAATTTTCTTTTATTGCAGTTGAGCTTTCCCTTTCCTCTATCTGTGACTTTTCCCCCGACTCGTTTCATCTTTTTACCCTTTGGCCATATTTACCAGGCGACTTTCGTGTTGTATGAATTATATGCTGCACACTTTTTAACCCTTGGCATATTTTACAAGCTGCTTTACTTCCCTCTTTGCTCATACTTATGCTGCTACTCTCCAATAAACACACAAACGCACTTAGAGTGTGTGTTTGTAGGTTTTATGCCATTTTTTCCTGCTCGTTTGTCGTGGCCTCAAGTGCGCCGGCAAGTTCATAAATTTGCCCACTGGGGCGTATGAGTAATGTGCCAAAGGAGCTTCGCTTTTCTCATGCATAAGCGAGTGTGCGAGAGCGTGTGTGTGGCAAGATGGTACAAAAACGCTATGAAAAATGAGAAAAAAATCCAAAAGCCATAGGCCAGCAGGCAACATATGTTAGTTTCAATTTAATTTACTTTCTAGCAGTAAGTTTTTAAATTTCACCTCGAAAGTCAAGGAAAAGTAAGAGGAGCAATGGAGGAAGGCTTTTGTACTATTCACAGACGGTTAATTATAAACATTCCAGTTTTTGAAATCAATTTTGGCTTGTTTTAGATTATTATTCTTCTACTATCATTAAGTCTTTTGTTATCTCTCAGCATTTCATGTTTATTATCCATTTTCATAATTGCACACATAATTGTCATCCGAGAGAGGTCCCGGTCTTGGGCCAGTTTTCCTTTAGTTGCTCACATCCGGTCAACTGCTGGCGTTTATCATAATTGCAGTTCATTTGCATGCAACAGAAAATGCAGCTCACTTTTCATAAGCTTTTTTCTTGCTTTTTTTGCTGCTCCTGCTCCTGTTGCTGCTGCTGTCGCCTGTCGCCGCCTCTCATGCGGCAACAGCAACTGTCGCCGTTGCTGTCACTTGATGTCGCAACGCATTAGAATATGTTGCATGTTGCCTACCCACAGTCGCCTCACTCGTCTCCCGCACGGGCACTGGGTTGCAGTTGCATATGCAATATGCAGGCGCGGGCAAATTTTTATCTTATGACAGCTGCTACTGCTGCAGCTGTTGCCATGCCCTACAGAAAGGGCTTGAAGACTTGCAAGAGTTTGCTGCGATAAAAATGTATCTGATTGTTATTTTGTAACTTTCACCAAACTATTATGAGTTTATGACAAAAAATATTTGATTTACTTTAGATCAAATTATTAAGCTATTCACGATAGGTACTTCTAGATTCGGTTCGACTTCAGTTTCAGCTTCTATCGCTGAGCAAAATATATATACATATATGTTGCTGCCGAGGCTGGTACTGTTGTTGCTGGTGGCTTGTTATGTGTTCTGCCCTACGCACAGGCAACTGCTGCCTCAGACACACATTCATATTCGCACTCACGAGTGCACTCGGTGCTGCCAGGAGAAGGCGCCCGAAAACAAATGTCAGCTGTAAAAATCATAAATTTAATGCAAAATGCAAAAACGCTTTGCGCTTCGTTGCGCTTTTACTCTCTGACAGGTGACCCCCTGCACTCGGCACTCAGCATTCCGCAATTCTGCCTTTTCTAACTGAAATATGATATATGCGGATTTTTCCAAGGAAGCTGGTGATATGTTGTTTCCTGAATACCCTGACTAATGTGGCTAAATGTTCGTTTGGTGAAGCATTTCCTTTTGTCCTTTTATTTCCATTCTGTTAACTTGTATAATATTTGCATATAAATTGCATTAATTTTGATACACCAATTCTTGGCTAATCAAATAAGTTATTGGCTGCGCCAAATCCATAACTTTATTTTTCATTTTATTATGTTCTATTGTATCGGGACGCCTAATAGCATTAGACTAAACTATGGATATAATAAACACAACATAAATTTCAATCAGAAAGCGATACAAAAGCTATGGCCAGTCAAAGAAATCTGAAAGAGCCAGAAAAATAGCTTCGCAGATAAAGGCAATCAATGATGTCACGCCTTCTTGTCTTTCTGGCCATTAATGTGGGCAGATCTTGACCAGAGGGGAGCGGTAGTACAACACTGTCTTGCCACTAAAAGCATTTTTCCGTCCAACAAAGACGGAATAAAAAACCCGGCTGCTTACATTTCGCCTTGAGCTTTCATTGAAAACAAACAGAAATATATTTCACCGAATGACAAACATATCAAATTAATTGCAAATTCATGCAAATCAGCGCCGAGAAACGGACAAGAAATAAAGAATCCGAAATGATGAAAATTAATTGGCAATATTAACGCGTTTTAACACAAAAAGTATGTTAGATATTGTATAAGCGATAACCAGCGGCAGCCCCGGCCACAAAAACAATAAAGTAGCATTCGGTAAATGCTTATAATTTTTTGTCCCCTTTTATTTTGTTGTGAGTTTCAAATTTGTTATTAATTAACATTCATTAATTATCATCAAAGTGACTCGGAAGAATATGGCTGCTCTTTGTGGCTTGTGTTTAATTTATAACTCATCAGTATGCGGCAATTTATTTAACACGACGCTTGCATTCGATTTGTGCCAAAAACTCGAATAAAATTAATAAGAGTGTTTAAGGTTTGAAAATTAAAACAATTATTCATACGAATGAGTGCACTTGCTAGTGATGAGTACTGTGCCTTTGATATCCTTCCTAAAATTAGATCCTCGAATTGATCTCTAATAGCCCGTAAGAGGCAGAACTAACTAAGTGAGTTATTCAAGAGTTGCAAGTGCCGCTTAAGTAATTGCCTTTGGAAACCCGTTCGTTTAGAGACTGTATAATTTGATTACCCTAATGAAATGTTAAAAGTATTCAACGATCCTCTGATCTCCGGTAGTTTGTGTTTTGCTCTACGTGACTCCATCCGGGATGGAGTGCAGTGCAGTGCCGGGAATGGCCCGATGTATGTTATATATATAAATATATAATTTATATTGTGTCGGCACGTTGCTGTTGATGGAGCCACTGACGCGCGATGCCACCCAGGTCCCACTGCTCCTTCGTTGGAGGGTGAACCTTGGACGGATTCGAGTTCTGAAAGATCGCCTGAGTGCCTGATGTTAATGGGCGTGTCAACTAAATTATGAGTTTCGCACACACGAACGAAAGGCGGTAACAGGACCGGCCAAGAGAGATCAGATCCCAGCTGTATAAGTATATGGGGAGCGGTGGAAAAATGCTTAAGTAAATTACAGTGCGTGCAAATGTGCTTGTGAACATGGAATTATAATTTAGCCCCGAACCGCTCCAATTTACAATTAGCCGATGTTTGGCCCGCTCCGGCCCCTCTCCGCCCGGACGGATGGATGGATGGATGCCTGGTACTTGGGCCTTAATCAATTCAGCACACCACTCGCATGACTCAAATAAAAACAGAGAAAAAACGATGAAAATTAACAACCAGAAAGCGGTTTTCATCTTAAGTGCAGTTTACGCTTGATTATTATGTTTGCGGGACGAGTTTCCGGGTGGTTAAGTATT
This sequence comes from Drosophila monieri, assembly GCA_035047585.1. Classification (NCBI taxonomy): domain Eukaryota; kingdom Metazoa; phylum Arthropoda; class Insecta; order Diptera; family Drosophilidae; genus Drosophila; species Drosophila monieri. The sequence continues at coordinate 1,481,461 of JAWNPJ010000079.1, read as the reverse complement.
ATGTCCCGCACAGATGCCGAGCACCGGGAACAGCACGTAAATATTGCAATTTTCAGTACGGGATGCCTTCCGAGTAAATGAGTTAATTTGTGAGCTGCTATTCGGATAATCCCAACAGCTATCCGATTTTTGAAAAGAGCATAGCTTTCATCAGCGTATCAGATTGTTTTTGGCCGCCGGCGATATGTCAGAAATTTCTGGGATTTGTATTCCGATTGCTTGATTTTTTGAAAATCAATTTACATGAATACCCGAGCAAGCTGGTTGCCCAAAGCCAAACACCGACTCTGTTTTCAAACAGATGTTTTTCCTTTGGGCATGGAATGGCAAAAACAAATATGATATTTTCAAAAAGCAAGGATGCGATGGCTGCATTTTTATACTGTCAATAAAAAATTCAATTTAATCAAAAAATTTCAGGGATCTGAAAAGCTTTAACCCTTTAATCGCATTTAGTATGAAAAGTTTACTAACACACATCGTATATATCGAGGTATAAACAAGTTAGCGCGTAAAATCGCCGCACTTGAAGCACTTGCATTCAGTTGGCTCTCTTAGGCGGATATCCATGGTGCCCATTTCCGGGGAGGTGAGACGAGTGCCGTCCGGGTCATAGCAGTGGGTCAACGTGATGACCTTTTCTTTGAGGAAGCTTTCGCGGCAGCAATAGCACTCCTGTAGCAAAAAATTATCCAATAAGCTTAGATTTCTAAGTGAATAAAGTCTACTTACTTTCAGAAACCCCGTGGGAGTTATTACCGATGGCTGCACCTGACTGTTGCACAGTCCCTCGCACTTGTTGACTATGACATCCGCGTTGCAGGTGCGCTGCATCCGGCCCAGCTCGTCGAACTCCTCCTTGATCAGGTGGATCTCCGATTTCAGGGTCTCGCAGTTCTCGTCGCCAGTGCCCTGACTATATCGCAGGGCCCTTAGGCACTGGGGCATCAGGACCACGGCAACGAACAACAATTCCTGGACATGCATCTTGACCCACTCCAAAAGCCCAACTGTTTGCACTCCCAGGTCTCGAGAGGCTTTTATACAGGACTCGGAGCCGGGACCAGGACCCAATTGGAGTTCATGATATATGTCAATGACTGCCTGATGGAATGTTTGTGTCCTGCCCAGCGGGTGAAAATTGAGTCGGCTAAGTTGTGGTAGGTCCCGAGCGCTTTCCTATTTTGTTAATTGGTGATTAAATCTAACGACGCCTTGAGTGGGAAGGACACATTACATATTTATCGATTTTTTAGGCTAAGAGTAACTTTAAATCCAAATCAACCAAATATAAAATATATGTATTAAAAGGATTTAAAAGCATCAACATCTAAAGTAAATCTTTCCTTGCAGGAGTTACTACAAACTTACAATGCAAATCTAAACGTTTGGCTGAATCTCTGCCGGAGTTTCCATGCCACATTTGAGGCAACGTAAACAAAATCCGAAATCGCATTCCGTCTGGAGATTTCCACCTCCCGTATATCGCACTTTGGCGGAACCGGGCCTTTCCCCCCCATTTGGCAGCGTCTTTGTCTCGCCCAATTTGGCAGTAACAGCCACCACATTCTCCGCCTCGCCGGCCGCCTTTCTCCGCTTCCCTCGGCTGTGGGCCATGGTCGATGGCAGCGCTTTAGAACCATCGACGCAAACGCAAAGGCAAACGCAAACGCAAAAAGTCTCAATGGCGCAGTAAATTATGTTTTATTATGCAATAAAGTCAACCATAAAAACGCTGCAATAAATTAAATTAACTACTAAAAATGCTGATTTTATTTTTACCCTCCGCTTGCAAAATTTTGGTTGCTCCGTCAGTCCCCTCTCCAAATACTCACATACATATGTACATACATTCCTCTATATATATCCTCCATTCTATATAAATAAATATAAATAAATAAGGATGTGTATTTGTGTTTTATTCGTATTTGGGGGAAAAGTTCTGTTTTGGGTTTTCAACTTTCTACCCGGATGATTGACAATCAAACTATTTTTTTTTTAGATTTCTATGGATTCTATGGATGGCTATATCTTTGGCAATAATCATCCGATTCTTGAGTGGAATACCTTACACGATTTTTAGATCGATTTGTCGGCAATATGCTTTAAATCTAGGAACTTCGGTTTAAATTCTTTTGAAATAGGTGCTCAAAACTTTTAATCTCAGTAGACGTTCACCTATAACTAACGTCTGTTTCGTTTCGCCTTTTAATTTTCCAAATATTTGCCGACCCTAATGTCCATTGACATCAAAGGATACCAAATCCTGCTGTTCACATGATTCAAATGCAGAGAGACACGAGACCGGCAACTGTGAAAACAAAAGCGCAGTGCCTTAAATAAATAAATATGACACATAAATACCAGCCAACAATGGTTGGCCTGTGTGATGCCTCCAGAAAAAAACCGTCCCAAAAAATCTCAAAAGCAAAATATAAAGCAGAACAAAAATAAAAGCAAAAAATTGCAAAAATGGTAACAACAAAGTCAACCGACCAAACGACAGGGAACGACAGTTAATTCCGCGAAAAAGGAAATTACAATTCATGCCCTTTGGCGGGAGTCCATGATTATCAGATCGAATTAGTGTCTGACTGGGTCTGAACCCCCTTATCCTCCTCTGCTGGCCATCCCAGCGTTTCTCTGTGTGTGTTTTTTGTGTCCTGGGGCCACATACGCCGCCACACACACTTTTTTATTGCCGCACTCGGAGTTGGCTCTCAACCGAACCATTTGAATGAACTTGGAACTGGCTGTGGCCGATGTGGCTGCTTCTTTTGTTTTCCGTTAAAAATAAACACAACAATTATGAGTGTGTCCTGTCTGGCGATGTCCTCGCTCCTGTCATGGCCAGAGAGTTGCCCTTATTTTTTGGCTCCATGTTTGTTCATTTTAATGTCCGCAGACATGGCAAAGAAATAAAAGCTTAAAAAATAAAAGTGAGTTTGGGAAGAACTAAAAAAGTGTGTCTTTGCTTGAATTCAATTATTGATTTTACAAATATTGGATGTATCCCTAATTGATCATTTAAATTTTTCAGTCTTATGTACAAAATCTTCAGTATTCTCCACCAAATGAAACACAAAATATTTTTTACATTTTTTGGTCGAGTATTACTTCATATTCTTCTTAATCGAATTTTAATGTTCATGAAATCACTGATTATTTCACATAATTGATTTAGAATGATATTTACTGTCTATGGACAGCAAGAAAAACCCAAATGCCATAATCAGCGACACATTAATTATAATAAACCGATTTGAGTGCCACGGGCCCTGTCTGATGTCTGACGACTAGACTGGAAGTGAGGCGGACACTGCCTGGGCTGCGCTTACTCTTGGCCGAATGGCTGTTGACTCATTATGGTAAAGACATGTGTTAATTTATGTAACTTTCCCAAAACTGCCATTGTGATGTTCATTAATCATTTTTTCGTTCCAAGATTTTTGAGTTAGCCCCATGTCTCGGGGATCGTGGATCGCTGCCTACTCTTTTATGTTATTTTTAGTTAATTGTTTGCGCTGTAAAATGTTTATGCGTTTTGGCCAACAGCTCGATTCGGCTGCCTTTGCCCTCTTTGACTAATGTGTGCCGCGTGTTCACGTTTTTGTCTCAATGATTTATTGTTGTCCGCTGGACAAAGTCGTTTTAGCTTTGAAAGCGGTTTCTGTGTCTGCAAAACATATCAATCATATTGGAAATTAATTTTGATAGCCGCATAAAGCTTACGATATATAAAAAGAGAGACGGCGAAAAGAAATAGATATTCAATATTGCAACATACATAAAAAATTGTATTATATTGGCTGTGGTTTTGTTGGTAATTAAATAGAAGAAGGGAAGTTCCAATTCCATTGAAGCTCCAGGGAAATACAGATTATTTGCCATCCAAGTAGGACTCAGAAGGAAAAGCCTTGCAACATGCGAAGTGCCATGTTGCAGGGAAAGTAAAGTGCTCCATCGATTCACCCGTTAGGCAACCCTGAGTAATTGCAGTGCGTATGTGTGCCAGCAGCCACAACATTCAATCTCCCTAGCCCCATCGAAAGCCAAAACAAAACCCATAATCAGCATTAAGGTGCGCGGAGCCTATTATTAAGTTGATTACAATTTCGGATAAGCAAGGCAGGCCAAAACGGTGGGGTTATGTGTTGGAAACACCCCAGAAGAAGGGGTGAACTGAAGATCATTTTGCACGATTTATACACCGCATATATTTATACATGGCTGTGTGTAGAGGGGACCCGAGGCTAGAGCTGCGTGGTAGTGGTTGTGGTTACCGACGATGAGTGGATGGTAGCTTCTACTCTCAAGCGAAGCATCGGAGCACCGGAGCACATCCATCAATCGTGATGTATAACTGACAGTTCGGGGCGTTGCGGGTTCTCAATTTTCATGGTCAGCTCCTCGGCTGACCAAAATAAAGAAAAATTCCATTTACCCGTCAACCCAATTCTCCGATCATTAATCATCGATATTCACTCAGTTTGCTCAGTTAGTTGGAGCTTATTTCGGTCTGCTACGTATAACTGTAGCATTGACCCATTGGGAAATTGATTTGGTTGCGCATGTGCCGCCAGAAATGGCATAAATTAATATAGCCAGCAAATTTAATTATCCATAAATCAATGAGTTTATTAAACAGTAGCTAGCAGCCAATCATGCCAAAACGTTTTCCACCAATAAACTGCCACAAATTGGCTAATACCAAATGGCGTTATATGTCGACCCCTCCGTCTATCTCGCCAAACGCCCACCATCCTCGTCGCGGCCCATTAAAAATCAGTTAAATTCAGTAATACACCCAAGCACACGCACACTCCCCCTCACACTCACTCCCCCAGCTATGTTCATAAACAATTTCCATGGCAAAAACTTCCACGGACCTCTCACTGTGCCGGCTGTCGAGAGTCGCAGCTGGATTTGAACTGGTTGTGGATTGTGGCCCGAACCGTAGCGTACCGTACTGGACTGGCCCGGACTGGACTTCTGTGTGCGGCTGGATGTGCCACCAAAAGCCATTTGGCACATACATTTCAAACATTTATGGTTATTATAAAGCATTTAACATTATTATGGATGCCATGGGGCATCTGTTACAATCTGACTGCCGCAGTAGCCGGTCGGCTTAAATAATCACTCTGTGGTGTAATTAGCAAAATATTTATTGATATTTCGCAAATGTGTGTATAAAAACAAGCAATGCAATGGCCAAATGCATGTCAATAAAATACAACTGTGTCTACGCGGGCAAAAAATCCATTTTTCATTAAGCTAATTTCTGGATTTCAAAGCAAATATTCCATTTTCGAAAACATTTTTGTATTTAATGGAGAAACCCTAGAGTTAATAATTTATTCAAAATATTAAAGAGTGGATTTAGAAGTGTGGAGTAATTAGGACCATTACTACACAGAAAGTAAGGAGAGTCTTTTTCGGAAGTTTTTTCTTAACCGACCCATCAAAAACTGAGAAATTTCGCCCCTTGGGACTCGAAGAAATCTTTGGTGTATCAAGTTAATTTATGTTTTCCCCCAAAAAATACGTTTGGCTAACAAAAAATCTCAAAAACGAGCAGAAACTTGACAAATAAGTTACGCTTAATTTTCTGGCAAGCGTTTAAAAAACCGAAACACGCAACAAGCAACAGCCACCTAAAGCAAAAGCCATTAAAAGCGACGCGACACTTTTGATAACAAATTCAAAGCTCAAACCGAAGCCAAAATCGAAGCAAGTTCGCTTAAAAAAAAAAAAGACAAACCCAGGCATACTATACCGAATCAGAGGCAGAGCCATAAACTTTGAATTTTACGACGCTGTGTGGTCTCATTTGACATATTGTGGGCTTTACGATTCCAAAATTAATGACACCATACCCGAAGTCCAAGTCAGGTAACGGGCGTTGAATTGGGGGCGCCCTCCTCACGGATTTGAATTGGCTGGTGCCATACCGGTTTCAATACGCATATATACGAGTATGTATATATTTATTTTTTTGAAACGACAGCCTCATCAGTTAATAAGACACATACCCATTTTTATGGCATTAAACGACGACAAGTGAAACATAAAATATATATTTACTTTATTTTTATGCACGTTTGGTCCCCTTCGGAGCCAAAACTCACTCGACGAAACGATTTGCATTGCAAATTAATCAACGCGTTTGGTTAGTTTTTCGGTTTTCTAAAACTTCGCCTCGTATTTGTGAATCTGGGGTTTTGCTGCTTCGATTTCATTTCAAATAAATCGTAATCAACTTAATTTACGATCTGAGGCAACAGCGTTTTCACGTTCCCTTGGAGCTCAGCTTCATTAATTTCAATTTAATACTGCCTCAGCGCGTCGGGCTCGGAATTTATGATTCAATTGGATTAGTTGACATGTAAATTCTTCACTTAGGCTAATTAAACGTCGAACCCGTTGATGGAGAATCGCAATTAGGGGAAATTAAAATGCAAAACAAATAATTTCCTTGAGTGTGTGCTGCCTGCCCAGAAACAAGATTGAATCAGGTTTTGTAATGTTCTTCGGCTAAAAAGCTACTGGCCCAGAATTAGTTTCGAAAAAAATTAATAAAAGCGTCCTCCCTCCGATAAATCACTATCTGCAGCCAGGAACGAGGAAATCCGACAAAAAATGCCGTAATAAATATAAGTAATAGCCGCTGCAATTTTCGCACTATATCTCGTATATTATATAATGTGGAAAGTGCGTGCCGGACAAACACATGGAACGTATAAAAATAATAAATTACTTCGATGCCAGGGGAGGAAGGGCCGGAGAGGAGGCCGGGTCGAGTTGGGTCGAGAAGGGATTTCTGCGGAGCGTTTATTATGCGCACAATAAACGCGGCGGGCGCAGCGGCGACATAAATTAAATTTATGATGCTTATAAATATTCCACAGTCATTTGTAATACAGCAACAAACGAGGGCAACAGGATAACGCAAGGATGTGCCGTCGAGCCTGTCTGTTAAACAAATTGTAGCCAGCGCCTGGGAGGAGGGAGGGAAGCAACCAACACAAACACATCCGTACGAGCGCTAGAGATACGTATATTTGATTTATGGATATGCGAGGATGAATAAAGGACTTCCAGCTCCAAAATTTCCAATTGCCACCACTAAAGTGAAAGGGAACCGTCCATAAAAAAGCGCTAGATGTGCGCATACGTACGTATGTCCCTGTTCTCATTGCCGATACAAGTTTCCCGGCACCTGAAATAGAAAATCAATAGCTCCAGGGCTAATTTATGGATCCGCTGTACGACTGTGATTTATCATCATTGTATTCAGGTTTTGTTTTATTTTTTGCATAGCATATTTTAACACAAATTACTGTCAGTCCAGACCTTTTAGGTGTTTTGGAAATTATTATTTGATAGTTGATTTGGTTGATATCAGTTGATATCAATTATTATTTGATAGGAGTATTTATTTATGGTAGTATAAAATTATATTCGAAGAATAAAATTTTGTAAAAAAAAAGATTATGTTGTTTTTGCTGTTAAGGATCAAATAAAGAACTAAATCCAAATAATTTTTCAATTTGCAAGATTTATTTTGGTATAACAACAATTAATATTTGGTTCATCTTGATGAGTTGGGGAGAGGAAAACAATGAAAATAGTCTAAAGATCAGATTAGTGGTAGCCATGTCCGTGTTCGATTCCGTGGTCGAGTCCGTGGCTGTGTCCATGTCCGTGATCTTGCTTCAGGGAGTAGCTGTGGGAGCTGTGACCGTGTCCGTGATCGTGTCCGTTTCCGTGTCCGTAATCGTGACCGGAATGCGAGCCGGAGGAGTGCTCCTCAAACTCAACGTGACCACCCTCGTATCCACTGTGACCGTGTCCGTGGTGCTCAACCTGGTGGTGTCCGTGCAGCTTCTCCCGGTGGACATGGGCCTCGAAGCCCTTGTGCTTGTCGGCGGTGTAGTGGACAGTCCGCTTGTGGCCATCGGCGTCGATCAACTCATAGTGTCCTGTAACCTTATGGCCGTGTCGTGATTCGCTCTGCGCCTTGACATCCCCGGTCTTGTGATCCTTGACGCCGTAGTGGAAGTCGTATTCGGCGTGCGAGTCGTGGTGATCGTGTCCGTGCTCGTGACCGTGATGACCGTGGTGGTGTTCCTCGTGGTGATCGTCGTGGGATGTCAGATGTACGGAGGCGTGGCTGGTGGCCCCACCATGGCCGTGGTGTTCGTGGCCATGGAAAGGAGCTGCCCGAATGGCAGCGACTGCCACCAGAGCGAATACTACGAAAAACTGTGAAAAGAGAAAGATTTTTTAAGGATCGTTTCTTTTTTTACGGCCAGCTAGTTACCTTTATGGCCATGGTACTTGGCTAGTTTATGAGTTGACCTAAGCTCGACTACTGTTGTCCAATCACCAAAGCAAAGTGAACTGTGCTAATTCAACTTTAACCCGCCGCTTTTATAGCCAAAACTTTTGCCTATTAGGCCCTAGTGTGCACTTTCAAAAAATTAGTAAATCGGTCTTTAGATACGCCCCGAATTTGCAGTTCAAGTTCAGGCCGAACTTTCGCCGCTGAAACCTGCAATTATGCCGCCAATCTCTTTTATTTTTCCGTACTTTCGGAAATGACTGAAAAAGAATGCCAGTGTAGTAATTCATTGTAAAATTTACAGTCGCCGCAATTGCCAATTTAAAGTGGCATTGTTTATGCATCGCATCGCTGTCGTTGTCGGGCATTATAATCCCCCGGCTTTGGACTCGGATTGGAATTGAAGTTGGGATTGGAATTGGAATTGGGATTGGGACTCGGATTCGGATTCGGACTCGGATATGTGGGGATGGCCAAGAAACAAACGAGCCAAAAGATTTATATGCCTGACAAACGTCGCTGAGTCGTTGACGTCAATCAGGCCTGACAAAAAGTCATCAGAATTGCAGTTTGCAGTTCTTCGTCCACCCCACCCGTTCTTCATTTTGGCCAGATCGGCCTCTTGTCTTGTCTCCGTTTGCCTTGATCCCGATCGTTCTTTTCTGGGGGCTTCTATCCACCCGGACGGCCTGTCAGTAGTCAATCGGCTGCCGTCTGTCAACGTCGTGTCGCCTTCATCAAAGGCCGCATTCGAGTTGACAATGGGGATCCGCAAAGGATACGGATTTTCGAAAGTGCTTTCAGCCTTTCCGATAAGTTCCAGAGGGTCCATAGCTTAATATCATTTGCATTTGTGCGTAAATTAGTCTGGAATGTGATAATTGGCAGGGATATTACATTTTATAGCACATATATTTGAACTTTATCGGTTAGAGGGCCTTGACAGGTCTCAAGGACTAATTAATATTGCTGTATTATGGGCTTAGCGGCATTTCAAGTGCCATGAATTTCACCCATTTCCCTTTCAAGGACTGGTATTGAAACTGTGACTTGACTCATACATTTCCCACGTCTATACAGATCAGGTTTAAGGGCAAAGGCCACTCTAATTGATTCTTATTACGGACTATTGGATTATGCATTTTGAAGTGGGTCTCCCATTTTGGGGCTCTTTGAAATCCTTTCGATCATCATCGAAATTGCCCTTTGGCAAAGGCCTGTCCATGCGGCAGACTGGCTGTGTTGCAGATGCAGTGGCTGATGCTATAGCAAGTTGCTAGTTGCAAGTTGCCAGTTGCGTTGTCAGTCAAAGGGGCAAACGAAAGGCAACGCAACCATCGTTGTTCGGTTCGCTGGTTTCGTTGTCAGTGTCATTGCTGGCTGCGTTTTGTGGGCACATTTCGGCTGCTTGATTACTCATGTCAATCAGGCTTCCAAACAGCGACGACATGCTGTCAATCTTTGTGTCATGGCCGCTAAAGTTGTTGGTCTGCTGCTGCCCGGTTGGCCGGAGTCGGACAACAAGTACGCTTGATTGCCGGGCCCAAAAGGCTGCCACTGAGGAGGACCCAGGCAAAAAGGCAGCCAAACCAGAAGGAAAGGAAAACCAAAAACAAAAATTACAAAAAACGTGGGGGAAAACCGATGATGCCACAAAGGTGCCCAGTACGAGGACGAGTTGGAGTTGAAGTGGAAGGGTAAATGGCACTGACAGTGACAGTAGCCGCAGCAGCAGTACTTGATGTTGCTGCCGTTGCCATTCGATTGATGTGCATTGTATGTAAATTGGGCGGTCGTTTTCGCAGTTGATGCCCTGTCAAGGGATAATCAACAGCAGCAGGAGCAGGAGCAGAGGCAGGAGCAGAAGCTGGAACAGGAATCGAAGGGACAACTTTAACATCAACCTCAACTGGTTGCAACTCATTATAGGAACGCATACTGAATTCGTTTCCACTGGATCAAACGCATCGCAGCACATTGCAACGTAACGAGCTTAAGAAATACGATCGAAATGCCTCGATAATTTTTACCCCAGCACCATCTCGTCCATAAATATCCTCCGTTGACATTTAGCTCTGCGTCCTGCCGAAAATTGAAAACGACAATGTTGAAGGCTTGTTGACAGATATTCCTGTGACAGGACCCCATCAGCTGTCACAGGCCGTCGAAGCATAACCCGAAGCGGATCACGGATATCGCGGTTTTTGGAAAATGACAGGAGCTATGACATGCTAGGGTCATCCAAGAACTGAAAAATATGGACGTATTAGTTGTGCGTTCTGGCTCATTGCAATAAATTATTGCCAATTAGATCGTAAATGTAAATTTTATAAATTTTTCTTAACTTTGAGGTGTATTAGCAAAATAACGATTTAGTATTCTTCTCTTTATCAATAATTATCCAGAATATTACACGGCTAAGTCCTTTAAAACTCTGAATTCAAAGATTCACCTTAGAGAAGAACTATAAGCAATTCCCCTTAATAATCCCCCTTTAAAAGGGAAAAAAGGCACCATAGAATGCTTTAAATAATTCATACTATTCTTTAATTAGACACTTTTGATCTGCTTCTGACTCTTTCGGGCAGTATCAGTCCCCTCCTCCAGCCTATGTGCCGATGTTGGCAATAAAATATCACCAGACCAAGGTGGAGAGAAAAAAATGCGTCAAGACAATTCACAGCAATTGCAATTGAACGAGAAACTGGTTGCCTGGCCATAAAGTTAGCTGTAATCGGTAATTGCGATAAATAAAGTAAGTGGCCAGAAACAGCGATCTGCAGTCTTCCGAGGTGTTGGGACACCAAGGGGCGGCCCACCCCGCCCCGACCCGCCGGCGTGTTGACATTTCTCGTCAATTACGTTGTAATGCGTTTGGGCCGTCATCGTGAGCGATGTCGGAGTGGCCGTGCCGCCTCGACGACGTTCCAGTTCGGCCGGCCACTTGATGCATTGCTTGACACATTATGATGCTTGATTTGTTGTCATGGCAATTTTGCCACCATCCTGGCCATGCCTCAAATGGCATTTGGCCAATCTGCGCCTCTCTCCGTGTCAATCTCAGGAGGCTCCGCGATGCCTTCCTTTGCCTTTTTGTAATGTGAATTTTTCACCATGGACAAATGAGTTTGTCGCGGCCTTTTTGCGTTATAATTACAAACTTTTTTGCCGTCGTCCGCGAACACAAAAATAGTTGCCAATGCACCAGCATTGCCGATCTTACCAGTTATTAATGGTCAAGTGTGTACATGTAGGTATTTATCGCGCTGTTTTTTGTTTCATCGCTACCTTATTGCAATTTGTGATCAGTTGCCGGTTGTTCCTTAAATATTTCCTTACCAAAGAAATATGTTCGAGGAATCTCAAATGCATTGTCAATGTAAGACAAAGTTGCTAGGAATGTTCGCCGGGAATTTCTTCTACTTGAGTAGCATTTATTTTTAAAGTTGTGCATAGTCTGTGTGGATGGAATATTAATTAAATTTCACTTTAAATCTAGTATATAACTAAAATCTATTAACTGAAAAACTCAATTAATCAAGAGGTTGTAAAGCAAAGTCTTCCGTTCTCACAGATATCGAAGCCTGAGTTACAATACGAGCTTGTAGACAGGAAAGTGAGGAACAAAAGCCTCCACAGCGAATCAATACTATAATTGCGGTAATTGATTGTAGAGTCAGTTTTGAACCTAGCCGCCAAATCCGCTCCGAGGAATTGTACGAGCCTAATAATGGAGCGGATCGCATAATCATACAACTCGTAATTGTCTCCCATGGTTTCGACTGGACCAGTAGCCACGGAGCTCTATTGTGGCAAAAGATATAAGCAAATTATGCATGCCCCCAGTCGGATTGAAAGGCCTTTTCACAAACCGTCTTACCAGTCATTATGGACACTTGTCATTAATGACATTTTGGTCGTCGATACTTAAGACATTATCGTAAGTGAGTGAGTGAGTGAATGAGTGAGTGCGGTAGTCCCCAGAAGAATGAGACAAAAAAGGTAAATTAAGTAGCATTTCCTGCCACTTGAGGCCCGGCTCCGTTTTTCATGTGATCTTTTGGCGGCAACCAATAATTATATGCGCCATAAACGCTTTGTCATCTCGCGATGGGGTCTAGAAAATGCAGATTAATGCCCGCTTCTGGCCGGCCCGGCTCGACTTGGTCTTTTGTCATGAGCATAATTTTCTCATCGATCTTGTGATTAATCATAAATTGTATGCTTCAGATCGCAACCCCCTCTCGGCTCTTTTGTCTGGAAGCCGACACATATGTGTTTCATTAAAGTAACTGATGTTTTTTTCGCTTTTACCCTCCTTTGTTCCAAGTGCCGGGCCGGCAACTCGTATAGATTAATTTGAGGCCTGTGGGGCCTAGGAGAGATCACGTTTGATTACATCGGCTGCCAGCTACCAGTGTTCCACATTTGATCGATCTATCAATGATATGTGGACCATTATAACGAGCATAAATTGAACGGCTGGAATATGGAATACCACTTGGAGGAAATCCCTGTGGGTTATGGGCCTTGGGAATAAGTTAGTTTAAAGATTTAAGATCTACCTTAAAGATTCTATTGTAGCGAGATAAGGTAAGGTTTACCAATTATAAATAAGACCCAAAAGTGTTATTTTGGAAGCTCATAACGTATTCAAAAAGTAGCCTTCCAAATCCTTTTATTTCTATCTATGGAGTTTTTGGGTTTAGTTTTGCAGCTGTTAAGTCGATTTTTTATGAGTTGTCCACTGATTTGCATACCATTCCGTTTAATTGAATTTCTTTCATCAATAGGTAATTTGCATTTCACCCAAGGGACACCGACATGAACCTCAATTAGTGGATTCTCCCAGTGACACTCCAGAGAATTGACAAAAGGCATTAGAAATCCACGGCTACTGTTGGAGGAGAGCATGCCCGGGTTAATCAGTGGCTACCAGATCAGCTCAACAATGGCTGTAGAGTGATGCATATCGAGTTACCTTCCCATTTCGTTTGCATCAAATTTCACAGTTGTGTGAATATAAGCCGAGAAGACCAAACCATACCGTATGCGAAACCAATTGTCGGGGATTAGCTGAATGGGGGTATGACGGCTCGGAGGCTCAGGAATCGGTCGTCACTTCGCATTGTTTGGTGTCTAGAACTACCGGATTTTGTGCGATGTTTATCTTAATTCGTTTGTTTTCATCAAATTACAAAATTGCGTGTGATAACAATCGGAGACACTGGCGGAGACGGAGCCCGAACTAATCCCTGTCAGGCACTTCTTTTGAGGGCTGTCCGTCATGGCATTAGATATTCATCATAAATGTGCAAAGCAAAGCCGAACTCGAATACGAATACGGATACGAGTAGGAACACCCCTGGGTAGGACCCGTCCAGCCCCTAAGTGCCATTGTATTTGACTGGCTGTCAGATTTGCCTCCCCGCCTCTCTCACTTGTTGTTTGGGCCACCAAGCCATTGTGTTACATATTTTGTCAGTTGTCTACCAAGTGTATGGCGAACATACGTATCTCCTGAGCCCATCTCTACGCACTCTGCTTCCCCCTGCATCGGCTTATTTAATGCATAAACAATTACTTCCATCAGGATTTCACAAAAAGTCGACAAAAGCAAACAATTCCCCCTGGGCTCCTAAGTCCACAAAACAACAGCAGCTGGCTGACAGAGCGAGTGGGAAACTGGGATTGAGTCTCTTCAGCTTTTTCCTCTTTTCTAAACTGGATTTGGGATGTGCAGAGCGATTAGCACAAAGGTGAGAACGGATTTTGGCATCAGTTCAGTTGAGTTCAGCTGAGTCGAGTCGAGTTGAGTGGTCGAGTGAGCAGGAAACCGCAAATATTTTTCCTTCTCAAATGGATCTTTGCTTTTGTCTGTTCTTAATTACTTAAAAACAAGAGCAGGACTGTCGGAAACACTGTCAGCTTGTAAAATGTTGGGTTTATGAGTTGCAATAGCAAACTTTTCATTGAAAATGTGTTACTATTTGGTTTGCTTTCAAATGGAAAACTCTTTTCTTAGAAACTGTAATGAAAGCTGAAATGTTGAATCATGTTCGCTGGTGTGAGATTACCTGCACCCATCACACAGATCCCCACCCGTATTAAATTACCCAAAATTATCCTCTGCCATATAGAAAGGAATTGCTCCACGTCCAACTCCCGCCAAATGCACTTAATCAGGCCGGGGCTTCTAATTAGCCCTCGGCTTTGGGCACAAGGTATCAATTTTCCAGGACTCGCATCGGATAACATACGTACATGGGACCGGAATAAAAAAGGACCAATTCCCGATGTCCTGTGCCACCTTTTTGGCCGCCTAAATGGGGGCGCTAATCTCTGCAACACAGAGATTAACAATCGAGAACAGACTCGGCAACCAATTTCGGGTTCCAGCCTGGCCTGGCAGCCTAGCAGAATGGCTCTTGGTCAAATGACAGCAGCCAGAAGGCCTAAATTTACGGCTTTCTGGGTAATTTGACACTTTGGACAGAATAATCGAGCGGAGTGGGACGAGACCGGGGGGCATTGCATCACAGGATAGGTAGGTAGCACGGATATAGGGATATGGGTTGCCAGGGTTACGTGGCACGGACTTGTGGTGGTCACCGAGTGTCAATTGATCACAGATGTCTGCACTTGTCATTTTATTTTCTGGTCATGCCATCCGACATTAATGATGTCGAGGAGTGAGATGTTCTTGGTGGTGTCTAATCGAGAAACCTATAGGTTGGACACAATCGTTCATGTTATTATTAGGTTAATCGAGCACTTTCAATTGAAATATACTATGAAGTCAGCTTAACAGAATAAAAACGCTAATGGAGATTGATATTTCAATGATATTAACTGCTATTATGCTTTTAAAACAAAACAGCAATTTATAAAATACCTAAATGAGAGTGTTTTCTTAATACCCGAAAAACAAAGACCCAAAAAAGTATGCAACAAAATTTTGCTTCTGCAAGGCTCATCTTAACAAGAAACGTTCATTGAGAAGGATAACTTTATTATACTTTTAGTTAATATATACGACTACAGAAATAGAAAAATAAATAAAGTATATGAAAACCATGAAAGTTTTCAAGGAGAGTAAAAGTTAAACACTAAACCTCGCTTAGGTCTTCATGTTTTATTGACAAACGTATATGGAATTAATTTTTTGTTGTTGAAAGTACTTCATAAAATTGGAAACTATGCACATATTTGCACAAATGCCGGTGCACAGGGCCAAAATAAAAAGGGGGGAAATTAATTCCCATTCGGAAATGACTTATGCATGGCCATGTTCCCGACAAATAACAACAGCATTCGAATTCGTGTGTGGCATTATTCGACCAGGCCCAGAGACCGGAGACCGAAGCCCGGAGCCCGGGGAAAGGAGGACGGACGGACACCCAAAGACAACAAACGAAACAATCGACGAGCTGAGCAGACAGGGGCACAGACAAAATCCATCTGTCATACGGGAGTCATATTCAATCATGTATTCCATGCAATGCGATGGGCGGCGAGCGAGTTTATATTTAAATAAAAGTCCGATGTTTACACAGCCAACCCGATGCTCGAAAAAGAGGAAACCATAGAAGATATTGCTTATGGAGGAAATAAAAAAAACTTGTTAAATATTTGCATTTTCTCTGGCACTGGCACTGCCACTGTGTGTGTTTGCTTCAATGTTGCCTCTTCAATCAATAAAATGTCAGAAATGCATTGCGCAGACAGAACAAACCAGAATCGGATTCTGAATCAGAGCCGGAGTCGCAGTCGTAGTCGGAAGCTGAACAGGGACAGAAAACGAGACATTGAGTGACTGACGGACTGAAGGACTGACGGACAAACGGACGAACGCCCAACAGACAGACCCACTGAGGCCCCAACGGCCTGGGATTGGGTTGGTTGATTTCTAGGCATGACTGATATATGGCTTGTATTGACATGGACACAGTTCTTGACTTTCATTTTAGTTGGATGAAAACCACCATCAGTCAGCCGGCCAGTCAGCCAGCATGCATGTGTCAATATGTCAGTCAGTCAATCGGTGTTTGCATAAGTCTTTCCTCCGCAGATCGCCAGGTCTTTGATCGCAGGAGATTGATTTACATAACTTTCCGACAAAGGCCCCAACCGAACCACCTATGCGAACAATCTGGCGCCGTCTGAATTTTGATTCGATGGGGATTTGTACATTTTTCTCGTTTGTTTTTTTTTTTGAGCGCAAATATGAATAAAAAATAATAAATAAAGGGCTTACCTCAGCTCGGGGTGAGCCGAAACCAGAAGCAAAAAAATTCAAATCACATTTCGTTTGCCATCTGATAAAACCAAAATTTATTGCCCTCGCCGATTACAACCAATTTACGATTTAAGTTATGTGCCCATATCATTTCTCAATTGTACAGATATCGTATACTTAAAAGGTATATTCATTCTGCGAGCAAGCTCAAAAAGATCCGCATTTAATGGGCCATAACATTCGGCCTTGTGTTTTGCATACAAAATTTGAAAATTTATTAATTTCCAGGCCGTCCGTAAAGGGTGTGTTGTGACAAGGTACATGAAAAGATTTACCAACTTTGTCAACAAAAAATAGGCAAAAGTTTCCTCGATAACTGATTTTTTTATGACCGCCATCAAATTGTTTAATATTGTGCTAATTGGCGAGGCTTTAGACGCGACCATATCCGATGACCGTAAAAATATTTAACAACTTTATTAATTTGATAAATTATTCAACATGAGTATTAGGAAAGTGTGTTTCTGCCAGAAGCTCTGACGTACGTGCACTCTGAGGAATACATTTTCATCCTAGTTACCAGCCCAGCCCTCCCAGATTGCATAGTTTTGCGGAAAAATATATGGAACAATTTGTTTGCCAAAAACATGAAAAGAAATATTCAAATGAAGAAGGTCAAACATTCAAATAAAACTGTCGACAGCTCTGACAAAAGGCAGTGATTGGCAGGTTGGGACTTAAGCCAAAACCGAAAACGACTTGCCATTGTTGGGGCTACTTGTTTAGCCGTTCTAAGTCGAGGATTTGTTTTCGCATTTGCTTCGCATTATATTGATCCTCCTTTGAGATATGCGTGTGTGTCGATGAGCATCCGAGGGATAAGGACTGTTTGCATAGAGGACTGGGCCGGGGGTTGTGAAGCGAGGGCCAACAGCCTTTTCATCAGCGGCTCACACATGTCAACTGTCTCACATAAATCTAACCTCTATAAGCATTTAATTGGCCGTCTGTTTGGAATCCTCTTGCCGGTTCATCCTCTGAACTGGTTTTGCCATTTGGCTTGAGTACCATTTGCCTGATTACCGGAACTGTCTAGGGTTTCATTATTTTTGTTTCGGTTTCTATTTATTTTGAATTTGAATTTTTGTTGTGTTTTCATTACCGGGCGAGAAGGCTCAAGCCCAAGTTGTCATCCTAAAAAAACAGAGGACAACAATACGAACTGCAATCATCCCCCGGACCTTAACCTTAGCAACTACTCCATGTTTGTACACAACACATGCTGCAGTTGTTATTTCTGCATTCAAGCACTTTGTGGGAATGTGTTGTCATTGTTTATTTTGACCAAAGCCTGCGCGCCCTGGACGAGTATCCTGCATTTGGGCATCCTTCAATCTATCATCTCCATACTTCAGCCATTCATTTATTTTCGTTTTCCCGGATCGCTGTGGTTACGGCCGAGGCTGTGACATATGTGAGCATTTCGTACTTGGGTCTCTGTATTTTCACTGCAAACAAAGTGCTTCTCGGCCCAAGTTTTGTTTATTTGATTCGGGTTTGTTTTTCTGTCATCATCTATATATTCAAGTATTTGTGTGTATGTGTGGTCCAAAATTCCACTTACGGCGGAAACTATAAATTCCAAACAAGTTCTACTGTTTTCCGACGACTTTTACATCTTTTTCATTCATTCTAACTTATCTCGACGATTTCTACGAACATATAAACCGACTCCAGTTCAGATTCATTCACAAAACCTCAAAATTATAACTTCGTCAGTGCTTAGGTTCTGGGAACTCAAGGAACGTGAAGCATAATATATTCTTTGGGGCTTATACTCTTTAAAAACTCACTGCACGTACACGTACTTGCCCGGAAAAGTTGACCCTCCATCGGTTTTATGGGGGTTTCGACGAAATTTCTAAATTAGAGGAAGGCAGTAATTTCTAGTAGTTCTTGTTTTATGCTCTATCGGGTTTAGGAATCGGAGTCACGTTTAATTTTTTTATATACGAAGATTTGAAGTTAAAAACACTTCTTTTGTGTTCTTTTATTAGGATCTGGACAGACAATTAAAGTGCCATTTTCCAATTGTTTCATTAAGATATGCCTTTTCTATATTTTATGAAGTGGCATTTGAAACTTCTGATCAACATCTATAATTTTCCAGCATCGAATTTTCCCTACTATCTTTCGAGACAGCTGACAGCCACTATCACTCCTTCAATAGAGCTCACCAGATACCGACTGAGAGGGATGAGGAGTTAGATCAAGATAAGTACTTGAAATTTCACCTTTTGTCCTGAAGTATATTCAATTACTTGCGGGCTACACTTTTTACGACCTCTAGACAATATCAAAATAAATTAAGGGAATGCAGGAAAACCATATCGCATCCAGTTTCGAAACCGAGATCCCAAAAAAGACATTTTGGTGCTACACTCGAAATTTATGACATCCTCTATTCCGATTCCAGTTGCTGCGTCCTGCATTGTCTTAACGATTAGCCTTTGTCCTGCTGCCTGCTGAGCTCTACTTTCACCCCGTACCCGGGGGAAAACACGACAAGACACTTATGGACGTCTTCGGGCCGAAAAGATGTCTATCGCGATGCGAGACAAGACGAGGCCAGGACCAAAATATCAATTTGACCCGGCATTGAAAGTGTTAATTGAACCATAAGCGTAACCATAAATGGATTTTATTTCCTCGCCCAAAAGACAAAACAAGAGATTCAGAAAAACCAAAATTTATGTCCCTTTTCCTCGTTCTTGTGCTTCTCACAAAGCAGTTTTATGGCTTTGCCCAACTCCCTTTTGTCTCTATTGTTTCCTTGGCAAGGATTCTTTTTTCTTATCCCCGGGTGTTTGCGGGGCATGTGTCCTTGGCACTAAATAGAAAGGATCTGGTTTGCTTATGCAATTTGTTGCAGTTATTCCCTTCCATTGTTTGCTCAGCTCGCAGATCTTGTGAGATCTGTTAAACGGTAGCTGATGTAGGTCCTGGATTTGGGCGGATTGTTTCAAGGATTTGAGTTCCATTGCATAACCTTCTGTAGTGGTTTGTTAACTGATGGGTGTGCCACAGAAATCCTGCCTTGAGCCCTTAAGCAGAGAATAACTTATGCTTACATCATTTCGAAGATGGTTTTAAGGGATCCTCCAACCTTGTAGATCATATCTGTAGGATTAAAATATATCTGATCAAGTCTGAAACATAGCCCATAGGACTGTGTATTCTTTCTTAACATGTTTTAATATAATCTTGATCTACTCACAATATTCTAGTTGGTCCAACAGAACAAAGAATCATGCTTTAAAAAATAATGGAGGGACGACAAGGCGTTGACGATTGTGGTGAAATATTAATAA
This sequence comes from Drosophila monieri, assembly GCA_035047585.1. NCBI lineage: Eukaryota > Metazoa > Arthropoda > Insecta > Diptera > Drosophilidae > Drosophila > Drosophila monieri. Next base: position 1,461,504 of record JAWNPJ010000079.1, on the reverse strand, counting down.
AATAATGGTTTGGGAACCTTAAATATATACTGCTAATGAGTTTTACTCCTGAAGGCTTAATTATAAATAATGAGAATTAATTATTCTCGAAATTGGACCATAAACGACCTTTTGAAAGCACAGAAAGAAATTATGAAGTGAAGCTTCAACCTTCAACTCCTGCCGTTCTTGTTTATAATTTATTCGCAGAATCCCCTCTGCAGCTTGACGTTTAACATCATAACTTTAGCTGCACGACTGCCCTCTCTGATGGACAGTTGCCCTTGAGAAGCGCCTGGCTCGGCTCCTTTTATTGCCCATCCCGGGGGAACTCCAACGCCTCCTTATTCTGGTTTCCATTCCCGGATCGCCATCCCCCTCGGCCGAATCACGACACAAATGCCGTATAATCACTTGTCGAACGCTGCTCAATAATTATAAGAGGGCGATGTAGGCCGTACCCCGCGATTTCGCATGCAGCGCGTAGCTATTAGGGCTCTGATTTCGCTGAAACCTATCAAAATACATAACAATCAGTGAGCAGGGACGGGATGATCGCCCCAGTGTTCCGCCGCCGGTGTGGCGATGATGATGATTTCAGGCACAGCCGCCGTCACCGCCACCGCCACCGCCGTAATTATATCGAGCAAACATAAAAGAAAAGGAGCGACCGGGCTCCCAGAACCCACATCCCTGGTCTCAGATCCCAGATTCCTGATCCCACAGCGTTTAAATCGGAGAGTCCCTGGCCTGGTTAGAGGCGTTGCCAAGACGCATAACAATGAAAACGTTTAAGCCGACTAACGAGCGAACGGTGAGCTGTAATCTTTTCTGCCGATGAATCTTTTCTTTTCAACTAAAAAAGACCCCAGCCCAAGCCCATGCCCATGCCCGGCCAGCCCCATTCCGTTTTTTGACTGGCGGGAGGCGCCTTGAATGAAGTTTAACAAATTAATATTAAATTACGTGCCAAATTGGCAGACAGTCGTTTCGACTTGAACTTGAGCCACATCAAAGGCGAAACGAACGATTTTGATGCCACTGGTTTGTGGCTTAGAATTAATACCACCGTCTGGTTGCCCCGGTCCATATGCCATGGCAACGGAAGTGAAAATAAAACATTCGAGGGTTTCGTTTCAAAATATACGATATAAATTGCCCCATTGGCGCCGCATAGTCATCAGCGATTTAGCACACGTTTTTGTGGTCGGGGCCGCTCACTACAAATTTTTATTTACCTTTTTGTTGCCTTTTTAATGGCATCCTTTTTAGGGGTTTTATGGTCGCCGGGGCATTTAGTTAGGGATCGTTCCCCACATAACGGACTGGTCTGACTGACTGACTGGCTGCGTGCACTTTAAAATTGATTAAAGTGAAAGGCGCTGGATAAAGGCAAGGGTATCCGCTTTTTGCCGGCTTTAATAACAGGACTCTCGAGGCGCTCTTTCGCAATTAGCTGTCATCCATCAAAATGGGATAGCTTAATTGGAAGGTGGCTATCAGGCAATAAATGACTGCAGTGAATCGCAGGGAAACTATTAGACAAGGGATTTTGGAAATATTTAGAAAAATTATGGTCACGATACTATTAGGGAGTCCATTGTTTCAGCTCCAAACTTTTACTTATGCGAATTATCTGACAAAAATACACATGAGCTCGTAATCCAAACTCATGGAGGGAGGCATTAAATCTCATATATGCATGGTAATTATTTCTGCTGTCCATATGATTTATTACTAATTTCCCGTCCAAACAAGCATGTAATATTTCTCCTGCCTCTGGTCACGTAGCAGGCAATGGACCCAACCAACCAGAAAGCAACCCAATCCACTGATGAGCTCCAGGTGGACGGGTGTGGGTGGGTGGGTGCTGTTTGTAGTTGGTTTGTGAAGTTAATAAAATCTAATATGCTTAGCCACAAAATGGTTGTTTTGGGTCTTGTAATTATGCACCTTAATTTGCCTCCCTCCCCCCCCAGCTATTGAGGAACTAATTGTATATGCAGCCGGTGTGGAACCCATCGACAGTATTAAAAGGGATTTTGCGGGGGTCTGGGGTGGATGGGGTGTAGCCCCCTTCCCCTTTCTCCCTTTGCCTTACCTTCCAGCTACTTATGGAAATCGCTGTGCACTAAGGAGACTATGGAAATTTTCATTTTATTGGCGCCCAGAGCGTCTTGTCTACTCGGAGTTATCCACTCCTCATGCCCCTCCCCATCAACAATGTGAAGCCAGGCACACGCACTCTGGCATACCAAATCCTATAAGTAATTGTCAACGTTCTTTGGCGCCTCCCCTGCTCCTCGGCCCCGTGTCCTTGCCCCTCGTGGCAGCCCTAGCCGTTTGTATTTATATTAATTAAGCGTCGTTGAGTTGTCTTCCTGTTGCTGCTGCTGCTTCTGGTGTGGCTGTGGCAGCTCCTCCCCTCGACAATGTTGCTATCTGTTCAGCTGTCGTCGTGGCTGTAGTTGCTGTGGCTTGTTTTACAAGTCGGATGGGCTTAGGGTTATAGACTCCGGCTTCCAACGCCCCTCCCCATAATTTGGGGCAGACATTTTAATTGCTTCAAATTGATGATAATTAAGCCGATCTGCATATTTGTACTTTTGGAATGTGCCTTGCTATTGTTAGCCAAATTAGTTTTTGGGGGCGGCGGGCGCCCGCCCTCTGCTTATTAGGCTTATTGATTATGCATTTTGTTACAATCAGCTTTTGGTTTATACAAATTGATTAGCTTTGGGACAAGATTGTTGGGGGATTAAATACGAGGATGTATGAGGATACTCTCAGTTTGAGGAAACTGTAGCAATATTTGTCTTCTTAAAATATATATATTTTTACTATCCATGTCTCGAATAATTCAATTATCTTCAACTTAAAGTACATTCTTGGATACAAAAAGAAGCCACTTTTCTAGACCAATATCCATTTAATTCAATAGACTTGGTGATTTGCGTACCCTTAGTCGAGGATTATGGTGTACTTGTAGGGTTTTGCCGCTAATTACCCTTCATCCGGATGTTACACATAGACTGCACATAAGCCACATTAGACCGGGCAAGCTGAGAAGTCGGAAGCCATAGGAGGAACCCATTGAAATAAATGATTATAGAGACCGGAGTCTATAAATTACCCAATATTTTCTCATAAGTCAAGTCTTCGGGGAGGCACTTGCGCCTGGTAATAGTTGCAACCTTCAATTAAAAGTCAATTAGGTTTAGCCGGACGGGATATTTTTTAGACAATTCAAAGGACACCGTCTGCGTGGGCATGTGAAACACTTTCTGGCAGCTGTCGAAAACCACACGTTGCTAATTGTCGGTTCCGAACGAAGCGAATATAATACAAATGCAGTTGATTGGTACCTTCCACAGGGGGGCGGAACCCACAGAAGATTAAATGAGAAAGAACAAACCTTTTTGCACCTTTCCAATGTCAAGCGATGATGATGTTGGAACGTAGTAGGTGAACAGCGAGTGTGGCTGATCGAACGGCAGATATTCTTTAAAATTCAACCTCATTAAAGTAACCCAGTCCCTTTGGCATCACTAATATACCCGCTCAGCTCGACTGGGAATGGGTAGCCACAAAGACAAGAGTGTGAACACATTACCGGGACCGGGGGCATTCAGGTTAACCCGAGGCGGCAGTGACAAGGATGCCAGGCGACAGGAAGTGGTAACTACTAAATAAGCAGGTCCGGACCGGGGCCGAGAGGGTGTGGCTGATGCCAGGCAAACCAAGCCAGACCAAGACCAAAACCAAACCGAACGGAACCGAGTGGAACGGAACTTGACCAGGGTCAGCAGTTAGTTACTCCGGGCGGTTGGCGGACGGCGACCAGGCGCATGTGACAAAAGTAGGATGAGCTGTGGAAATGCCACAACAAATTCTTCCTTCCTTGTTTTTTTTTCAATACTTTTGCTTTTTGTATTGGTCGTGGGGCGTAGAGAGACGTCTGACATACGAGCGCTGTATGCCACATACGTACCACAGACTGGTAGCGTATCGTTGTCGGCTTACCGGGCTGGTTTTCTCGGTCGTTCTCCGGCTCTGGCTGGCTGGGTTTAATTCTGTTTTCGGGTTAAGTAAGTGAATAAGTATGCGCTAAAATTCAGTCAACCGCATTAAGTATTTAAGCACTCAGCACACGCTCAGCTCGGAGACTTACACACTCGTGTTGCCGAGGTATCGCATTGCCGCACACGGGTAGGTAGGCAGATCTCTCTTTCAGAACCCTCCTCCATCCATCTGGGTTCTTGAATCGCTGGGTTAGCATTTTTCCACAACAACGCATACACTTTGAGGTAGCTTTTCCGCTAATGAACGCATTAGGCGAAAAGGCGACGACACAATGTGGCTCGATGTGGAGGGGGAGCGGGAACCTTGTTGCCGGCTTAGTTCCTGCAATGCTGGGATATTTTATTAAGTACTTAACATGCCGCTTTCTTTCTGCCAGACACACATTCAGGCTCCCCAGCCATTTGCATTTGGCCACAATTACGGACTTGCTACAGCTATGTGGACGGTACGCTGAATTACACAACGTTTGAGGTTAAGCGGATTTTGTAATTATCCGACTCGTAGATGAAGGACTGCCAGAGGGAGAGGCCTAGGCTCAGCCAAATGCACGGGTTTCAGGCTTACACCTGGCTCGGGTGTCTGACTCTTGAGCTGGATTGTTTTCGGGATTGGGTCTACTTACCCCTTCATGTCGATCGCATCAAGCTGCAGCTTTGGCTAAGACCTACATATGGTATTTTACCTGCTGCTTAAAAGCCCTATAATTAATCCTATGCGGTATGTAAGGGACTTGAAAATATTTAGGATAGAAGTTGAAGCTGGAGAGGGAATATTAAACGGACCAATGGGGTATGCAGCTATTAGAAAAATATATCGAAATATATAATATGGATTGTTCTGATTGTGTGCATATTTAAAACTAATTCAAACATCTACTCAGCTCATCTAAGCAGGAAGTACGAGTACCCATTATTACATACGAAGGGTCAATGCTTGGGCTAATGTATTCAATAAAAACTCGCAATTACACACTAATAGGTACAACTAGGCTTATCTCACTGGCTACATTGTTGCCCTCGTAATGCCCTATAATTTTAATCAACTCGGGGCATTGCATCGCGATGTAAGGGCTTCTGGCCAACACCCCTCGCGGACCAAGTTAAGTCATTAGTGTGTGTGATGGCTGGCGTACACGGTTATGATTTCCAGAAATTACAACTACTAATTGTCATAAAAAACCATTAACCACATTTCCATTTATTAAATCAAGCAGGGAAGCGTGCCGCCCCAGCCAAAATGCATTTTTTAATTATGCCACGTAGCGGCAAGGGTGTTGATCGGGGGAAGCGCCGAGTGTTCTGAATTTCCACGAAAATTTCGTGTAATTATGGAGAGGGAGTACGGCTGGGACCTGCGGTGCATGCGGAATAATTTTTAATAAGTCCGGGCAGGCGTGGGTTGGGGCAGCACATTGTATCTTCGGCGCCAGCCACTTGGCTGCCTCTGGTAATGACCTGATCTCGCCTCGGCGTTTCCCCATTTCAATGGCCCCCTGGCAGCTAATTCGGCCAAAACAATTGCCACATACCATAGTTATGCTGCAACGGTGACACTCCCTTTTCACGCGCCTGAGTACGTGTTTGGTCTTATCTGCTTCCTTTCGATTGAGTTCCTTTGTATGAATTTCATATTTTTATGGCTTCGTGGAAAGGCGAAAACTCATAAAATTTATAAACGCACACAAATTTGTGCGTAATTACAATAAAACCCCATAAAATATATCATAAAAATCCAAAAAGGCCCATCACCAGACTCGCTCCCAGGAAGCCGTGGGGGAGTTCCTAACAAAATTTCCAACTAAATTTATTATTATGACACAATTTTTATGTTCCTTGCGATGTTTTTTTGTCGTGTGTCGTCTTGTGGGTGTGCGAGTGTATGTGACTAGAGACTTTTGATAATTTATGGGTTGAATTTTATTACATTTGATTTGTTTATGTGGCAATTTCGAAGAGGAGAGCTAGCCAACGAGGAATTATAATAATAAATTTCCGCCTCATCCCGGCCAAACCCATTCTATCCAATCCCCGAGGTGTGCGCGTGAAGCGCCAGATTTCCTGTTCACTTTGTGTTTGTTTTCAATATTTTGGTTTATGACGGAAGAATTGTATGCTGATCATACTAATGAACAATTGTGGGTGTTCCCCCAATTCTAAAGCCCAACAAATGAAAGAGTCTTTAACAAGGCCTTAATTGATGTATGAACAAGTTCGAGGAAATTTCAATCCAAGACTCTGAAGGAATATGAAATGAATAAATAGATTTCCCAAGAAATATCTTGAATATTTCTACCTAGTTGTATATCAATACATGTTTATTGGGAGGTTGTTTTCTCGAAAGATGTTTTTAAAATTGCGTTTTCATTCCATCAGAAAAATTGCTATTGCCAGCAATTGCAAAGCATCTGGTCTCACAATATGTAAACACTAATCGCTGCATCAATTTGAGAATTTGATAGTTTAGGGTCAAAATAAATTGTTGACATCTTTCTGGACCTACGGACTCAACTATCCTTGAGTCCTGCCTCAGCCCACAGCCCCCTGCCTGCACCCTGTCCTTCGACTCGCCCCTTGCTTTAGAAATAAAATACATCTGTCGCTGCTGCTGTTCTGCTGACAAACTGGAAACCATATGAGAACAATAATGGATTGGGTGTACTGAGCAAATCCTGGAGATGCCGGCTACGTGCATCTTCCTCCTTTACGCTCAACTGCAAGCAAATGTGTGGGCCATAAATTATAAATTCGTTTGACTTCTGCTGCCAACCGCCTGCTGCCTGCTGACAGCGGGGCAGGACGGGGGGAGAGGAGTGTTCTGTGTCCTATGTCCTGTGAGCCCGAGTCCGCCGTTGCCCGATGTCCACATCCAGCCGTTATCCTTGACCGCCGCCCTCACATTGTAAGCGTGTCCTGTTCCCGGCACCTAGCCGTGCTTTTGTGTGTGTGTGTGTCTGTTTGCCCAACCATAATTCACCGTGACAAGCCAAAAACCATTAGTAAAGGCAATAAAAATGACAATAGAAGTCAATTTCCATATTGTGTGTTCCAGTTTTCGTTACGGATTCTCCCCATTGTGAACGTTCCAGGCTGGTGCAGTTTTCCTCCGACATTTTCCAGCCACAGGCGACATTCAGCGCTTAATGAGCATGTTCCATAAAATTGAACGATATTCAAAGCAAACGCCCATTAAATGTGTCAAATAAATCAAGCTGGAAATGGTTCAAGATATTAGGACAATCAACCAAAAAAATTACTCACAGATATGGCTCGGGTCATACAGATTCCGCTTAAAAGCCAAAAAGGGGCGGGAGTGTTTGGAAAAAACAATTCAATTGAAATGATTCCGCATCTTGGCAAAGTTTTTCTATTATAATGCTGGTAAAAACTTAAATATTACCTGCAGTTACCATCTATATGTATTTCAATAAAAATAAATTAATCGAACTTGCCAAGACCCTATGCCAAAACCTAATGACTTGCATGCCGAGTTATTTATTCTTGACGAAACTATGTCTGTCAACACTGAATAGTAAAAATAAACCAACTAAATGAAAATTCCGTTGAAAATGAAAACTGTCATATTTTGAAATGTTCTGTGTCATGTTTATTTGCTGACACTCGATGTGACACCACCCCGAGTTAAGTTTCGACTGTAAATTGTATTTTCGAAAGAGTTTTCCGCCTGCCCGCCGGCCGGTCGGTCCGCCCTCGGTTTTCTGGTACCGCCAGACAAAAATAGCGCCAGGTCATGGAACATTTAGAAAATGAGGAGGCGGTACCAGAAACAAAGCGAAAAATAACTTTTTATGGGACTTAGGCCGTCTCGGGATATTTCTTTTATCGCAGGCCCACTGTTCGACGGTGAAAGACAAGAAGGGAGGAGGCTGCGAGGAGATTTAATATTGTTTATGAGCCATCACCCAGTCAAAGCGAAAAGAATTAAAATGTGCAACGATGTGAAGGAGGTTGGACCGGCATGGAAATGGAAATGGGACTGGAAATGCCGCCACCAGCATAAATTATGGCGTTTAGTGTGAGCATTTCCAAATAAATTAGTCTGCCTAAGAGGCGTTTTGGGTTTTGAGAGGATTATGAGATTGGAGCTGTAGAAATTATTACATAAATAAAACTTAAGTTTCTGTGTTATTAATTTCCATAGCCGGGGGAAATTAGTCAAGGCGGATTTGGCTTACAACTGAGGAAACCATTTTCAATATTTATGGCAGTTCATCTGGTGTTCTACTCGATTCAATAATTTCACTTAGTCTGTTTGGTTTATAAACACTTTCAGTGCTTCTGAAATAATTATCTGAGTATAAAATCTAATAGAATAAAATAAATGATATAAGGATAAGCACCATCTGTTTGTGGTTCCATTTTTATTGAACTCGATCGACTCTTAAAAGGGGAAGCAGTAATTTTTCTGTCATTATTCGACGTCGGACCAATAACCTTCATAAAATCCAAGTCAGGGTCTCCAGAGTTCGTAAACATGTTAATAAAACTGTCATGAGACCCAGATAAACGCTGTGGGATGTCTTTGTCAGGTCAAGACCAGGACCTGAAACAGGACCTGTGTGACATGCATTCACAATGAGTTGACAGGAATGGAATTGCATGCAGCAGGACCAAGGACTTGCTCATAAATTTCCTGATTCTCTCGGTCGGATTGTATAGGGCCGAACTTCTTCAATAATAGGTGACAATAAAAATTTATTGCATTTTGACCACCATGAAATCATCGTTAGGCAGTGACAGCGCTTGCTGGGTCACCGCCTACCCAGCACAGAATAGAATAGAGGAGATCAGATCGGATGAGGGATGCCCAGCGGGAAAAAGGTCAATGGAAACACCACAGGACATGGCAGGACGCTGTGCGAAGGTGAAGGCTTTCTCTTCTCCCTCTCCGTTCAGGAGAACTTGACTCTGGGCTGGCCTTTTGCCTTTCCTTCGAGTTCTGTCAAAGACGACTACGGCAAACCCACACACTCGCTGGCACTCTTGGCTCGTTTGTCACATTTAACAGATTTGTTATCCTGTCGAGTTAATGTCGGGCACACAAGTCCCGACTGTCTGACTGCCTGACAGTCGCACACATGTCCCTGCGCCCTGCATATCCTGGATTCGCTGGAAATGCTCGACGTGGACAAGGACCTTGGGACGGAGCCGGGGCCGGGGCCTGGGCTGGCAATAAAAACAAAAGATTGATGGCATTGGGCACACGTTCGATTTGTTTTCCTGTTGCTCGACACCCCACCCCACTCGGCTCTTACTCTCTCCGGCGCGCCGGGACTCGTCCTTGTGCCTTTTAGTGCTTTGTAATGTCTTAACATTTGACACATCACTTGGATTTCATTCCATCCAGCAGCAACCAACCCCGACTTCGACTCCGACTCCGACCCCGATTCCAATTCTGATCCCGGTCGTCTGCCATCCACTAAGGATATTGCTCGTTAGTTAAGGTTTCTAATAAATTTGTGCAACACATTTCTTTCCTTTCGGGGTTTGTTGTTCGCCTCCGCAGACCTCCGCAGACCGCCAATCCTCTGTCGTCGCTTGTAACATTTTTATTTGATAACATATTGCATTTGCCCTTTTCTCGAAATCTTTTTCCCTTTTCACTGTGCCCAGTCTCCCTTAGCCCTGTAGCTGGTTCCGTTTCGTTTTGGGTTTCACCGCATTTCCCCCAATCGCTTTTCCCGGCGTTTTGGGCGAGTTTCCTCTCTAAAATATTGGCCAGCAGCTCGAGCTATCGTCTGGCGTCTCAACTGGAGCTCGGTGGCCAGTGATTTATGGCGTCTGTGTTGGTCATTCAACTGCATTGGATTTAGGTTGTAAATTGTTGTATATTGCGGCCATCGCGTTCTGTTTCCTGTTTATGTCTGCCCTCGTTATTTCTCTTTTCTCGCCAAATACTTTTCTCCTTCCCTGCCGCACTTCAGAATTATATGCTAATGAATTTATAAGTGGGTTTCCGATTGCTAGGGATATATCCTTTCTTTTATTTTCATTTCAAAGCAACTCCTTCGTGCTTCGTTAACTAACTAACCATAGATTTATAATAACTGAGGCCTAAAACCATTTCCGAGTAATGTAATCCTCGCTGGCAACAGTCTCCAGCCAGGATTTGGAAACAATAAATCTTGGAAAATTTCCAAAGTCACTCGGCGATCATTAAGGAAATTCCAGCCATTCTTTATTTTTCCTCAGCATCACTAATTTTTTTTCCACGCTTTTTTGCGGTCGTCACTGGTTTAGGGCGATGGAAGGTGTGAGTCATCTATGACATGCGAATATTATCCGGCGGTGGGACGAGAGGACGAAAGTGATAAACGATGGAGCGAAAGGGCGGGGGTAGGGGCAGGGAGGGAAATGCCAAAGAGCCTGACACTTGGACGTGAGCACACAAATAACACTTAACACAATAACAAACAAACTTTTCGACTAATGACAGTCCAAGTAGCAAACAATTTATCGAATGCCAGAAAGGAGCAGCCAACGCTCACACAGACGCACACTTTCGCGCAGAGAGTTCCTTTGCCAAGTCATTAATCTTGTTTCGCTTTGGTTGGGTGGGGCGGGGCTGGGGGGAGGTGGGAAAGTCAGCGGGAGTTCCAGTACCGATTCCCAACCATGTCGTCGTTATCCTTTCAAGCGTGAACACATGCGATTACGTCTTGGTGTGTGTCCTTGTTCCTGCCCCTGTTGTTGTTGCCAGCTGCCGGTGTGTGTGTTGCCAGTTTCCGCATTTTCCTGCGCCAGGCGGCTGCCATGATTAAGTGCCATTTTGAAAAGTACTAAAATCCTGTTGGTCATGGCCCAGGACCTTGCCACCTTTCTCTTCCCCCTCCGCAGTCGACTTCTCTCCCGCCAAACGGGCAATGTCAAAGTGTCAATGATATATGTTATACGCTTCGATAAGATGCCAGCTCCGCAGGCGAGCCCCGCTTGCCAGGCCGAAGGACTCCCAGTTTGGGCGGGGTGCCCAACAAAATATTGCACGTGAACAAAAGCCCGGCTGGCGAAATCAGTGCACGTTCACACAATAACATAATAGTTGGTCGTATATTTTGTCGATTTCCCTCCCAAAACACTCCCGCTTCTTTCCAGAAAAGGACCTGGCCATTTTTCTTATATTTTCCTTGGGGTTTTGTTTCGAAACTCAGTGAGCTATGGTTACTAAATGACTGGGTAACAATTTTTATATTTAAATCCTAAATTCTAAGCCAATTTAGAGCCCAAAATATTGGCCAAAAATTATCCCTTCCACCATTTATGCATTTATGTTTGTAAGAAATTATATTTAATATTTTTCTTTATAAAAAAAGTAATTAGCTAAGACTCATTAAATATCGTTGTTCTTAAAACATTGTTGTTCGAAATTCGAGTAACATTTTCAGCAAAAGCGAAATCTCTCAAGTAGGTGCGAAATCGATCGTAAACGGACCCGTTCCCACCCATTCCCACCAGTTCCTAGTACTCTCGGAACAAGACTGATGATCATATGCAATGGACCAGCTAGTAGCCGAAAAAGAGGAGAACCGCGACTGGGAGAAAGAAACGTAACCGGAAAAAATCAAAGGCAAAACAATGATCAAAGCTGTCATTACAGATCGAGGGGCGGTCTTTGATCTCGCGCCGCAATGTGGTTCGGTCAAGGGGGAATGGGTTTCGTGCCCAGATTTTATGTTTTGTTTTTTATTTGATTTTCACTTTGTTCTATCAATCAGCGCCTACTACTTTGCGACGGAGCGCAGAGCGGCGCAATGGATAAGGGTACGGATCGATTCCGTTCGGGCTCGGTTTGGTTCGGGTTATAAAATGATCTTGGGAACATCGGTCTGCGTGTGTTTTCCTTACTTTTCACGTAATAAAAATACATTAACAACGGCAGGCAACACGTTAATTTCGTTTAAAAATAAAATAGACGAAATAATTGTGGCTGGTGGGGCGAATATCTCCCCGGCCAAGTCGGAAAATCGCATTTGATGGATGACTACGGAGGAAGTCGTCGCTTCTCACGTCTGTTAAACGTTGAGCAAGTTGTCGATGTTTGAATTTTTTTCGGATTTGTTGAGCATCAGTTGGCGTGTAATTTCGTGGGGATTTCGAATGGTGTGCACATTAAAGCATTTTGTGGATTTCCTGGAATTTACGCAGAATTTATCTCGGCTACCATCAAGTGTTTCCATCCATTTGTTTCACATTGTTTTTGCTTTTTATCAGGTTAGTTTGTCGAATTGTGATTGATCTTTGATTTGGCGTTTTGCCGACGGCGGCATTCGATTAAAGGTGCAAATAGATTGCTCTGCGAAGGAATGTCTGAGCTGTTGACAGATGCTTCGAAAAAATTCTTTAACTATTTGATCATCTACGCGCTTAGACAAGGGCCAGTTAACCAGCATAGTTATATTATAGTTTGATTTATGATGCACACTTTAGTTATTTCAAAAATTTCTATTTGTGTTCAATAGAAAATCCTCTCTATCCACTCTAAAGCCCACAGAAAAGTCAACAAATAGGCACACAAAAACAGCTGCAAATCTTTTTCGAAAATTTCCAACAAATTTCTTCAACCACAGAAACGTTTTCAGGGCCTTAACAGTGAAATTTATGGCATTTAAAAACCCCTTTATGTGCCTTCCTCAGACGCACTCTGGCTACAAAATTAGGAGCAGATACAAAGTGAACAGAAGTTTTTCTAATAAAAATCACGTAAACTGTCGCCTTAATTTCAAACGAATCGAAACGATTGGGCAGAGGCCCCAACCCGCCCGAAGTAATTTCAACTTGGGCACGATTCCCCGCCCGAGAACCATTAATAATAGAAGTCAAGGGATTCCAGCCGCACTCTCTATTCTGGGAACCCCTTCGAGGAGCGAGAGAAAGGGCTATCAATTTTTATTTGATGGCAGGGCCAACATAAATCCTCTCCACACAAACCACAAAGAAATCACACAACAGAAATTTATGTAATGCCTTCGCAGAAGCGCTATGGTAGAATCTTGATTTGCTTCATCTTGATCTGGTTTTCAGGCCCTGCTACCGTGGCCGAGTGTAACAAATTGTGAGGGCTTCTGTTGTTAACACGGTTAATAAATCAGAATCAGTCCAAACAAAAGCGTAAAAGTGAAGATTTGATTTTCCACTAGTGTTAGAAGTCCGTGACTCGACCCTTCCGCTCCCAGTCGCCGTAACGCGTGGGTTCTGGGCCCGCCGGACCGCCAACTTCCCCCGTATGCGGGTTGACGCTGTTGGGCCACGGCTGCAGTGGCTCCTTTTCGTGGGCCGGGTTGGGAGGCACCTCGGGCACAAGCTCAGGAGCCGACTCCCGTCTCAATTTTTCCCGGAACTCCAGGTATCGAGCACTTAATATGGGTCTGTTGTGCTCAATCTTATGCGGGTTTGCTGGCTGGGTTTCCGGTTCCTTCTTCGGTTCTTCTGGCCAAACGCGAATTTCGCTACTTGAAAAGGTCCTGCCGCAACGCCGCCTCAACAGTTTCCCGTACTGGGAGGCCAAGGATCGACAGCCTCGAAGCATTTTCCTGCTGAAGGTAAATTTCGAAAGTTTGTTTCTAGATAAATAAAATATGGAGACTGGTGTGAGAGGAAACTGTGTTTTATGATTCCTGTTTCAAGGAAGGTTTGATGGGGAAGCCTTGTCTCTAAATTAGGCTAACCCCATCATTAAGCCATGATCTGTCCAGGGACCTACTCCCATTGGGCTAAATCAGATCGATCTCGAAGGCTGTCTCATTTCGCATTGCATTAGATCCACTCCATCTGACAATACCAACAAGCTGTCCAAACACAATTTGACATGACTCCGGCTGACAGCCCGGATCAAATGTCTGTCTCGGGAATGGAGTCTCAAAGTCTCGGCTCGAAGCCGTAGCAAAGCGGTGGCTGACTGACAAGGCTGACGGAGTCTAATGACTTTCGAGCAGCTGCTGTTGAACTGCAACGGAGATAAACTTCCGGAAACGAGTAGCTGTCCAAGGCAGTTAGCCGTTGAGGCTGTCAAGTGAGTGTGTGCACTGAGAGAAAATCATTAATCGACAGTTGATAGTAAAATTAATTGAATTAATGGTATGGATTTTTAAACCAATGTAATGGCATTACTTAGATTTATGTGGCATTGACATACTTATAATCAAGCTTATATTTTAAACTGATTTTTTTCTTCAGTGCAACACAATCTCTTCGCCATTCACTAACAATTAAAAGTGAGCAGGCAGTACCAGCTCCAGCATCTGCATCCGTCAGATTGCATGGCTTGATCTGAAAGGCTTCATCTGGGATCAGAGCATGCTCCGATCGCGTCAAGCCCGACATGAGTTGGATTCGCGCCCCAGACACCTCTCATTGGTCGCATTGGCCTCAGCGGTCCAACTTCAAAGCGTTTTAAATATGGCTTGTGCAGGAATCATCATCCGCAGCGGCCAAAGAGGCAGCCGCATTCTTGGATCCCCCCGCGGATCTGTCGCCTGTCACTTGCATAACGTTCTCTGCAAATTTGCTCTGCAATCCAAACATCCCACTCGGAAAGGAAAACATTAAAAGTTGCCGGCAGGCGGCTGTCAGGAGATTTGCCTTGCATCACCGCGGTCGGCTTGCTCTGGTTTTTGCCCATTGACTTTCTCTCCCAAGGCACCCTCCGGCCCCTGCCGCCAGGGGCCTCCTCCCCCAGCTGGAGAATCCGATTCTCTTAATTCGCCTCCGCTCGCCGTCTTCATCTGTCAGCCGGCTCCGCGGGTTGTCTTCGTTCTCCGGCTGCGGTCGAATTGAAATTGCTGCCTCAACGTCGGCATGACAATAATCTCGCAAATCTGTTTAAATTAAGCGAGACAAATGTTTTTTTCTGCCCGTTGGACTTGCCGGAGAATATGTGGCCAAGACGACCGCCAGACAGTCCAGCCAGCTGGGACTTACCCCTCGTCATCAGACGCTTCGGAGTCAGACCGTTGTTGGGCTTGCTTAATGTGGGCTTATGCATCTTGGTTGGTGTGGGGAAGCTATCCTTTATTACATATGGTTGCTAACAAGTTGCCATTAATCAAGGATTGGGGAAGAAATATTAAACAGCTTTTTTTTATATAGGCACTCCATAAGGCTTTTTTCCAGCTTTAAGCTTGAAAGGATTTCTACAAGCCTTTTCAGAAAACTAAATAGCAAACAAAAGCAAGATTCAGCATAATTAAATCGTATAAAAAATACGCACATTCAAAATGGAGAATAATCGAAAAATGTTGCCTGTGGGCTGGCTTTGATCAGCCGTCAAGTGGTTTGATCGATTTCCCCAATAATAAAAATCCACCGACAACTTGTCTATAATCAAAATCCCTCTGGGAATGCTGCTCCGGCTACTGGCTCTGTTGTTTTTGTGGCAAAGGCATCCATCCATCAATCACAATGAAAAGTTTTCCCGCACCGAGTGATCTGGCCTGCCAGATCTGGCTGCGCCCACCCATAAATTTGTTTGATCCTGCTTTGCCGGATTTTACGGAAGAATCGAACATTTTCACACAGTAATAAAAATCTCAAACATGTTTGTAAAGTTGTTAGTGCCGCTGATGCTGCTGTTGTTGCGGCTCAGAGGCTTCTGGTAGCCTTTGCCTGCCTTTTCGATTGTAGGCGGGAGCAGAACATATAAATTAACATTTTGACTGCCAACTGGCGCGGCAAATGATCAAAGACACACTGTGCCGTCATCGTTGCGTTGATCATCGTCATCATCGGGCAACAGGCACCGGGCAGCGGCAGCATTCGAGAGGAGCATTCGGGCAACAGCGCGAACATCATTTCACGTTTACGATCCATCAACACGAGCCATCAAATTGTATACAAACAAACGCAGCAAAGATCAAAAGCCACGTTACCTCCGCACAAGATCTGTGCCGCTGCGGCTCCTCCGCGACTCCTCGACCTTCTTCTCCGCCTCCCCATCCGAGTTTCCCTCAAATTCATTAAAAATCTGGTGGTTGCCGCCAACCTGCTGCATCTGGAGAAGGAAGGAGCAGCTTCCCTGGCTCTCATTCTTCCCCGGCTGATTGTATATTCATTTTGATCGCCTCCTTGAGCAGGCTCACCTAATTATGTGTCGGCCATAATTCTCATTTCTCATCTGTATGAACGTAGAAGAAAGACGTGTTCTCTTTAATATCTAGCCGGATCATCATGATGAGATTAATAAAGATGTGGCCGATACTGATGATTATGGCCCGATGTGTGAGAGGTTAATGGAAATTAGTATTTACTGCCAATAGGTCAGGGTACTACCATAACTCAGAGTATGGGGCTTTAAGAACACTTAAAAGTTACAAATTTAAATGATTTAGAGTAAAATTGGATATTCCTCCCTACTCTCGGATAGTAATCGACTGAGATGTACTCTTATTTTAGTTTTAAGCAATTTTTGAAGGTAGAAAGAGAAATCCCCTTATTTATGGTTAAAGTCGACTAACCTTTAACCCTGCTCCCAAAATGTAAATCAGAATCCGTAAACGAAAGGCGAGTAGTGAGTGTCATAACACCATTAGCCATATCAAATGTCACAGGATCGTCAGAAAGCTGTAAATTTATATGTTCCCATTTCCGGCACTGTGGAGAATTTCCAGATTTAATGCCTGTGAGCCGCATGTCAAATTCAATTTTACCCCTAGGCGTCAAGGCCCAGAGAGGACAAGTCCAGCCACCACCAGTCAGCCGGGACAGGAGCAGAAGGACCGCTCGGTCTTGGCAGGCTGCGAGCGACCCCAATAAAGTGCAATTAGCCAGATTTATGATTATCCCCTGTTATGCACAAATAATTTTTAGGCAATTTCATATACGCTGTGTGACCGTAGCACGTACGGCTACGGCCCAAGTCCCCGGAACGAGAATTTATAACACCAAACGTAAACAACAAAGAAGACAAATCGTTTTATTCACGGCCGCCGCAGAAACCACCCCCCGGCGGAACACCCCTTTTCCCATTTCCCGGGGCTCTGAGAATCATATAGGAGTGGGTACATCGGATATGTCAGGGATAGGGCGGATGTACGGGTGTACGGCCCTAAGTCCTCAACTGGCGGCAAATAAAAATCAAATCGAAATCTGCTGGAAATTTGATACCTCTGTGAGTTTGATGTGTGGCTTTTCTGGTCAAATCGACTCGGGAGTTTGATATTATTATAAGTTTGGTTAGATATCAGAGCACACCCTTCTCATACTATTTCTGCATCGAAGGTGTTGACAGTTTCGGTTTGATTTCTTTCTGAGGAACTGAGTAAGAGTAACCCCTATTTTAAAAAACAGAAATATGAAATTTCTGGCATGGTCTAATATATCCAGCCAAAAGATTGAGTTCAAGTACAATTCGGGTCTTACGCATTCTAAATTAATAATTAATGTCTTGAAAAATCCCAATTAGGTGTTTATAATCCCATTTGCTGAAACAAAAAGTTCAAAAACCTGCCGTCTGTATGGCTTTTCAAAGTGGGCAGGTTAACTTTTTTAGCCCTTTGGCCAACCCTTATTCGGCTGTTCGGTTTCCGGGTGATGATAAGTACTTTGGCTCAGTTGTTTTTGTTTGTAGATGTTATTAATTTCGCGTAAAAGGGGGCCTGAGGGCTTCGCCCGCTCAACGGAAAAAGGCACCCCGAGAGCTGTCAATGTCACTGGGGTGGATAGATGGATGAATGGATAAATGGATGGAATGAAGCAGAGCGGCTCTGAGGGAGTTGGTAACACAGCCAAAGGGGCAAATGTTAGCGGGCGTGGGCTGTCAAATTTGACAAATGTTGACAAATGGTTGGAAAATAATATTCCATAAGAAAAAGGACCACACGCTCAGTGCTGCTCACTCCCCGAGTATTAATATTATTTGCCTTCATTAGTGGCATGTAACCCGAGGCGTCGCCATCGGAATTGACAACCATTTGCACTTGTTGTGGGTCGATGTTTTTTGCATAGGCCAAGCTCCTCGTTCATTGTTGTCCTGTCAAATCAATCATTGTCTGCCTGTCGCCTCAGTCCTGCCTGGGCTGGTCTGGTCTGGTCTGGCTATATGGCCTCCATGGTTTTTGCACACTTGGATTTCGCCGTCCGTCTGGTCGTCTGGTAGTCCTCTTTGTTATTGACATAAAGCCAGCCCATAATTTTTCATTGCACTGCACACGCATGACATTAATTTTGTTGACAGTTTTCTTTTATTTCATACTGCCTTTGTACTTATACTTTTTCCTTTCGGGCTGTCAGCACGCATTTACATGTGTCAGACGAGGTTTCCCTGGGAAATGTCGGTGACAGGGTTGAAAGAATTTTGCCCCCGGTTGGATAGGATTCGTCCCTGTTACGTGTGCGGATTTTGTGGTTTTGCGAATTTTTTTTTTAATTTTCGAAAGAGTTTTCGTGTCCTAATTGAAGTTGTCATCCGTCATTCTTACACATGACAAGGTATTTATTCTGTTTTTGTTAAAGTTTTTCCTTTTACGAATAAATAAAATGTAGTTTTAGATTGAGCGGCCAGAGAATCGTCTCTTTGCAGGTGCCCCACATTAATCTCTGAGCCAGCATTGGACATTAATATTTAATGTTTCTTACAACCTAGTTTCGAAAACATCTCAAGTTCCATCCATGTAGGAGCCAGTGGATTGGCAGCTCCAAAAAGACTCACCGGAATGACAGCATCCGACAGGCGACATGCATAATTTACAAGATTAACGATACAAAAATTGATTTCAATGCCATTAAAAATGTCGAAAATAATCTGAGATACCTAAAATGTTTTAAGGTTTTATTGTGGGGAACTGTTATTTATTAGTAGGGTGTGTGTGGAAATGGGACACCATTTAAGTCATTTAAATTTTATAGTGAGATAATTTAACGACCTTTCGACATCAGGTACTTAAGGGAATTCGTTGGCAGTGCCTCTATAGGGTTTCACCTTAATGACTCCACGACAAGTTTTAGTGGCGAGTCATTTGGTTTTCCCTCCAGACGTCCCAGCATTCTAAATTTTACGACTCGTCGTCTTCCGTAATTGTCACATTCCGTCAGCTACCAGAATTGATTTGGGTTGCAAACAGGCGCACTCAACTTTTGTTTCCTTTTTACGACGATTTTAGTGCAATTTTGTGGAAATAAAATGTATTCGTTATGACTACCCCCCTGAGACCAGACTCTAGTGACTAGAGAGATGGAAGCCAGAAAGCAGTTTCCCTACTTTTCGAATCGCTTTGATTTTCTATCCGCCTCTGAGTGCCTCTGCGAGTGTGTGTCAAAGTTTATATTTTTATTTGTTTCGACAGTAAACTTGATGTGTTTATGACACATCTTGACAGTAAGTAGCTGCTGCGTTGCTGCCTGGCTACTGTCAGTCACTTGACCTTTTTTCATTCTTTTTTATTGGATCCGTCGTGCTACATCCCGGGCTAAGCGCCCACTTGTGCTTGATCTTTGTCGGAGTGTGGGACAATGGGGGCCACAAAGATATAACTTGTTTCCCCCATGATTGATATGGTATTCAATAGGATTGAGAAAGGTGCTCTATTGAGAGACAGACAACGCACGTGGAAGCCATTTGGGAACTGATCTGTAATTAAATAAAATCGAAATTTTAAAAATAATGCATGAGTTCGAAGAGATGAAAGGAAAATCCAATAAAACGTGAATGCTTGTACGGATGACATTTACGGCTTTTAAGGTTCTCTATGCTGTTGGAGATATGTTTTTTGATGTGAAAGAAATAAGTTAGGAAAGCGAAAACCGCAAAATTGAAAATCTATCAAAAGTTGTCCGTGCCAACAAGGCCGAAGAACAAAAAAATATTTCCTCAATTCAGAGACCGAAGTCCCAAGCACTCTAAAGATGTTAAGAACTACGCAAATCTTAATATTTCCTTACTGCTCTAGTACTCAATAAAGGTTTTTTTGACATATTTACTCATGAACCATACTCAAATAGAAAGTTTTTGAATAAAAAGTGATACTTCCTGTTAGGGTATGAACGTGGGGAGGCCCCAACGAAGGAACAAAACTGAACCAAATAAAACGAACAACATATTCAATAACGAGACATGTCAAAAAGCCATCATAAACAGATGACATTTCCCATATTGAGTGGCGAAAGTAAAATTTAATAATAATACGACATCGGCTACGGCCAAGTCAAAGTTGTTGTTGGTGGTGGCGTTATCACCACATAAGAAGAAGTGGGTGGTTGTTCGGGGCCAGAAGAACTGGGCATGGAAATGAGGGAAGGGCGGTTCAGAGACTTCTACAAGGCGGCAACACGTCAACAACGAAAATTGACACGCCGACATAAACACTCGCACATGATGTCGTGGCCCCAGGTTCTGGATGAGGAGCTTTCCCCCAATACCTCCCCCACGGGTCTTGTGGCGCCCCCTGCCGCGTGGAATATATAGCAAAAATGTCAATATGTTGTTCGGGCCTGTCAGGCTTGTCATGTCAAGCAGCAGCACCACCGAATCGTATCTCAGTTTCAGACCCACAGTAGTCTCTGCATAGAATGAGCTCCCCATAATAGGAATGGGATACTATTTAATGTTTTATCTATTCGTCTTCTTGTTATGTTATGTTATAATTATGTTATTCTTATCTTGTTATGTTTCTTTTTATTTTGTTAGCTTTGATTTTTCCAAGGTGCTATCTGGGAACAAAGTTCTGTTACTCGTTCCAAGCATCACTGTACTGGCTCCCCATTTTCTTTCCCGCATTATAGCGCTTTCATGAATGTTTGTGGCACATAATTGAAAGCTAGCTAAATTAATTTCAATGCAAAGGCGCCAACCTCGAACCGGTTCGTTCCTCTCATTTGCAGCCCCCCTCACCTATCCCCACGCCGCCCATGGTGGCAACAACTGACTTTTCACACATGACTGGCTGTCCGACGGCCTGAATGACTTTGACTGGCAGCTCGTTAACCGAAGCTTCCACTTAGTTAACTGATAGTTAGCGTGGGCTAGCGCTAACCATTTTCTGTTCACTTTGTGCCATTTACATGTGTACCATGTGGAAGTGGGAGTGACCCCGGGTCAGCCAACTTGCGACCCAAGAAACTCGTGCAGTTGAAGGAGGCATGAAGTTTAATTTATAATTTATAATATTTGATACAGACTTTGATAGATAGAAATACTAATACTATATGCAAGAATGACGACAGTCTGGAGTACCATGATATTTTTTCAAATAGTTAATATACTGAAGACCAGGGTAAACAATGGCTTGCCATTTTTCAATTAGAAATTCAGCTGGCTAATTATTTAAAAATAGAAAGTGTCCTTTGGCACTACTTTCCTCAGATCTATTGATCTGAACTTCACACAATAGTCTTTGTTCAAGTGAGCGGAAGTGATCCTCATTGTTTGTCATTTCAAGGAATCGGAAATGTGCCCTCTTTCCGTATCTGTGCACTTATGTATTTAGCTTCTCATCCAGCTACCTAGTCCAGGAACCACCCTGCGGTCATTTAGTCCCCTGTCATAATTCGTTTCCTGTTTATTCAACTACTTAGGGCTGACAGCGACTTTTGTGTCAACTAATAAACCGAAAAACGAAAGACTCGTTGGAAAATGAAATAAAAACGAGTCAGCAAATTTACGACCATCCTCAAAACGTGACCCGCTCCCGGGGGGCTGACCACGGCCGAGTATCCCCTATGCGCCGACGGGATGAAAGTCCACATGCGAGTGAATCCTTATATGTATCAGTGCCTTTAGTGCGGTACGTGTGAATTGCCCTAACGAGAGAATGTCTCCTGCCGACGGTCGTAAAAAACAAAAGGTCCATGCTCCTTCTCCCTCTGACAATATGGTCCGCTGTGTGGATGGAATCGTAAAAACTAACCACCCATGGCTAAGCCCCAACGCTTTTGCTAAATGTTCGATAATTTTTGGCCGCAATTGCAGTTTTATGACGTTTCATGGATCATATGTGACTCGGCCCATAAATTGCTGCAAGTTTCTCCGCAGCAGTTATCTCTCATATTATGTCCTGGGTCCCGTCGTTGTCATAAACTCCCCGATAGTCGGCAGCCAAGCCAACGCAGCTGTCGTCGACTGTCCTTAATAACTATTTCTATTACACTTGGCACTCGTAGCACGCAGTGCTTGCAGGAGAAGGACGAGGAAGGACAGTCGCTGGCAACATTTTGCACTTATCTATGTAATGGTAAGGGAGTCGATCCCCGGGGTTTAAGCAATTCAAGTAATGCAGTATAAGGTTAGTGGCGAAGAGATTTTAATACTTTATTCATCTTTTCGTCCTCAAACATTCCAACCGCATGAGAGGTTATTGTTTAAAACTTAAGTTTTTATGGCTTTTGTACAATGATTTTTCCGAAGTGACATAACAAGTTCTTAATCGATTCCTTACACTTAACAATCAAATATTTTAAAAAGCTGTAGAGTTTGATTAACGAGCGACTCAAGAAAAAAGCTCGAATACTCATACATGGGAAATAAACAACTTACCGCAACTGCACTTCAGTTAGAACTGGCGCTCATAATTCGCGACTAATTTAAAATAATTTATAACGGGCGTTTGTCACATAAATCAAGCCGACTATAATCCTTTTGAACGGGGCGCTCGCACAAAGGAGCTCGCCTGCATGTCACTTGAGGATTTATATCTTCCTTTTTGTATCTCCCAGCTGAGCCAGCGTAACATCGAACAGGAGCCCTAAGACCCCACCTCGAAATCGGGGCCGAAGCCGGAGCCGAACGGCGGCCCCGTTTGATGTGCAAACATTATTAAAAAGCCAATAAAACATTTAAAAACAGCTTGAAATTTTTCATTGTTGAGTTGAGCTCCCCTCGCTTTCGATTTTTTTGTTTTTTGTTTGTTTCGCTTTGGAAATTGAAAAGAAAAAAGGGAATGAGCCACGGATTCGAAGACTTATTAATGCGACAAGAACGATGCCACGGAGCAGCATCGCAGACAATTTAATATCTTTTGAATCCCTTTGAGCTTATTCCGAATGCAGAGGCTGCGGTGCCCGCCGCTGCCAAGAACGGTAGCACACGAAAATGTCAACAATCAGGGAACAATCACATTTGGCCTGCTGTCAATGTGACAGCTACCAATATTTATTTTAAATCACCAGCTCTCAAGTATATGCACTGCAAGAAAAAAACACTGAATAGAAAATTCTTTCTCTAAATATGTATTTCAAAGTAGTCCTTAACGAACTTAAAGAACATATTGCTCGTGAAGGTTAAGTGGGCTTAACAAGTATTTTCTTCAGTGCTGCTTGGGGTTTACCTGATTGGTTGGTCTCCAGCTCGGCGTTTATTTAGGCAGCTACTGTATTTGTTTTTTGGCTTCCAATTTCGTTTGAATCTCCTGCTCAAGTCAGTCAGACAGTCAGTCAAAATGAAATACAAATATCTTTGACAGCTACTGTGTGTGGATCGTGACAGGGACTGGAGAAAGGAGCAGGGGAGTGTTAAGGAAGAGCTGAGCCACACCGACTTTGAAGTCCGCCTGACTTGAGCTGAGCTGACTTGCCCATCATTCGATTCATTTCGTCTTCCCTGCTTTTTGCTTTTGTCATGTCATGTCTCGGAACTCGGCTTGAATCTCGGCTCAGCTCAATTCAGCTCGTCTCAGCCAGAGTCATTTCCTTTTTGGTTATTTTAGACGATGTGTGACACACATTCCTTCTGCATAAAACGGCACTACTTCAAAGGACTCTCTCGACCCGGCGGCTGTCCCTCTCAGCCAGGCGTGTGTCTGTGCGGCTTTGGTCAAACGAAGCGGATACAAAAATGAAAGGACGCAGCCAAAAAGACAACAGTCGCCGAAGAAATGCCCCTAAGCCAATTCACAATTTGAAACAATGCCTATGGACAATGATTGCACTGGCCTTGAGGCGTTTTGCTGATGTTCTTAGAATCAAATTGTCTCCCAAAATAATATTTATGGTGTCTCTCCTAATGATCCTTCATAGTTTGCACTCGGGAGGGAAACTTATTTTGCAAACCTATGGTTTAAACCAATCACCTTTTAGAAGCCAATATTTAAAACATAAAATCTTCAAAATCTATTCAATTCACGACTCAATCAGCAGCTCCAACACACCTTACATTCTTCGCCAACTCGCAAATCGGGGGCCATCCAGTCACCGAAATTATACATCCATTTATTTAAAAATGACACATTCATGTAAATTTGGGAATATAAATATAAAATGGGCAATCAAATATCAGTCATACGCCTCATGAATAATTTATCCAATTTAAAAGGCAAAACCGAACCGAAAAGGTGGAAACAATAGTGCCAATGCAAATTCCCATAAAATTATACAATTACAAAATATTAAAAAAAAATTATGGTTAGTAATTTTCAACGCGCATAAACCAAAAACAAAGCAAGCTTTTATTTATGTTTTATATGCAAAATATAAACAAAGCCTCGAAACGAAAGTAACCAAATGAGACGCACGAGGAAAGGTAAA
This sequence comes from Drosophila monieri, assembly GCA_035047585.1. Lineage (NCBI taxonomy): Eukaryota > Metazoa > Arthropoda > Insecta > Diptera > Drosophilidae > Drosophila > Drosophila monieri. The sequence goes on along the minus strand of JAWNPJ010000079.1, from coordinate 1,436,983 downwards.
TGATGCCGACAAAGTGGCCGCTGTCTGATCATTTCATATATCAAAAGACCATAAAAAAGAAACGGGCTCGTTAAGGAAACGTGTCTGTCAAGCGTCCAGGCTAGATGATACCCTAAAATATACAATAGTAAATACCTAGATACCTCTTCAATTTATTTAAACTTGAGATGTAATTGTAAGGACAGATGTCAGAAAAGTTTAATGTTCTTTTGTAACCTTTCAATAAAAAAATATAACATTATCTCTTACAATATAATAATTTTAATAAAACTAAATAAATATTTTCTCAAATTCGAATACTTTGTAAGTCCTAACTTCCATGGATATCTCATTTATTTTCATGCACGCGGTGAGAGCCCAAACGGAACGAGACCCCCATAAAGAGTGCCAACGTTTTCATAGTGTTTTAAATAGTTTACGATTATTGCAGGGCATCCGAGCCAACCTACCAACAAGAAACTAATGCCAATGGGCTGTGATTAGTAAACTCTTTGCCGCTTTGAACTTGCCCGACACTTTTCGGGTTTTTGTTTGGGGCTGTTGCGAGGGTTTTCCGATGCATTTTTAATTAGGGTGCACCGACAGAAGTCTTAAGTGTTGATAATCATTGAATTTATCACCTGTGAACAGAGCCTTGTTACCTTCCAATCAATTAAAGTTGCCACGGCAGTATTTCTCTGCGCCATAAAATGGAAACTCGTTTGGGGAAAACTCGAACCCGAAGCGCGCCTAAGAGATTCATTTCAACAGTCAACGCATCATCATCACAGTAACCAACGTTTTGCGACGGGCTGCCATTTCATGTCAATCACATCATTTCCACATCGCCTGCTTTTTCACCAGCCCAAAATTGGTGGTTGTTATGAAGTGAATATATTTTGGGGTTTTCACTAATTGGAGTCCCAACCGAATAATCGAACCGTCTAATTGAGTACAAGTACGGGGATAAAAGCACTCTGAGGGGGTTCCGTTTTGAAGCAACTGGACATCGCTGTTGGGGGATAAAAGTATTAAGCAGTTGGTAATTCAATTTTAAGTTTTCAAACTCTCCGTTCGACATTTTTAATATCCATTGAATTTCTTTTATGTTGTTTGGATACACATTCGAAGGGAATGGAAAAAATGTTGAAATTAAACCGTTTTGGGAGAAAATGTAAGGCGCATTTTTGCTTTTAAGCAATATCCGTACTCACACACTCTTGACGACTCTCCAAAAGGGCTTCAAATGGGATTTCTTTTCATTTTTTGCTTGTTGCCAGCAACAAATGCAATCAAAAATCTGCAAGTGCCTGCCTGCAGCCCTTGAGTTAATGATATACACTCACTTCAAAAGGAGTGTGCACTGGGGAATGGGGTTTCTAGAGGGGGTTGCGGCGGCATTATCTGGGCACTCATGAGGGTTCGTTCTGCCTTTGTCCCTCTCCCCCTTTTTATTTGGTTTGAGGCAACATTGTGTCAAGTTTAAAAATTGCAAAGAAAGCAAAGCCATTGAGTAGAGCCCATTCAGAATCCGGTAAAGAACCCGATTTGGTTTGCGCACCCCTTGACGGGTAATGCCAACACTCTCGCACACACATGCGCTCGATAAGGGTAGAAACGTATCCGGAATTTGACGGCACTTGAGAGCTCGGTTTTCAATGACTGACAACCTTTCTTCTCCACTGAATTGCAACTGTGAAAACAATTAAGCTCTAGACATGAAAATATTTGCCCCTTTCCATCTGCCCTGTAGTGATGTAATAAATCCCTTAACAATGCCGTAATGCCTCGGTTGACTGACTGAGCCGCTGGTCCAAGGGTACGGCTCTTCAAGTGTCATCCAATAGATACATAGATACCGTGAGCGACGGTCGGGGATTGCCGATTGAACAACCCTTGCAAAGGACTCGATGATATCCTCACTTATCCGATCAAATCTGTTGCCTATTAAATTTGTATTAACCCCCGGCGGGGGACTTATTTTTTGCACCCGTTGTCTATGTGAGAAGTTCTCATGATCAGCATCAAAATGTCACTTCCGATTTGATCTCTGAACTTCCTGGAAATCTCCTCTGCTCGTGTGTCTAAGAATTGGCCAACACCAATAAATTGACAAAAACCTTGAGCATTTGTCAACAAGAAGGTAGCCCAGCCCAGCAGCGGGGGTTCCAAAGAACCCAGAGTCGGAACGATATGAGGGACAACTTCAAAGGACCGCCATTATGGGCAAGGCAAAAAGCCGATTCATTCATGTACATACTCTCATACACGGATATTAGGGCCGGCAGAAATGTGCAAATATTTTCACTCGGCCAAATTTCTTCATAATTTCTGCGGCACTTTTATTTTTTCGATTTCTGTTCTGGGCTGTGTGTGGGACAATGTTAGCAACAATGGATAATGACCACTGTGCGTGCCCAATGGCATACTAAATGGGATTCCTCTGGCTGCTGGCATATTCCACTGAAATGTAAACAAGTTGAACTTCTCATTGAAGTACAGAAGGTGTTTTTCTTTTATTTCTCCGCATTGTCAAGCAAACAAGAAGTCCGTAAGATACCGTTTGATTCTTTTACATTCATGAGAATGAGTTTAAGGAAAAGGAAATCTAAAGATAACATGCTGTTTAATTGCAATCGATGGGTAATGGCCCAACCATGATCCTAGAGTACTTTAATTCTACACAAAAAACTGACCAACTAAAATCTGACCCAATTTTCGAAAATTTTTAAACGGTTCAAATTTTTTTGGTCCAATTTTGACCAAAAATCAATCCATTTTATTTCTCGATTTTCCCAAATTTGGAAGCAGATTGAAGGCAATTAGAACCCTGATTCGTAAATGTTATTGCCTTTTCAAATCCGATGTTGAAAATTAGGTTTTTTTTCAATCTTGAAAATAAGGTATTTTAAAAGCTTCATTTTGGCCCCACCATGGTTTATTTTCGTGGTATTCTTATGCAGATCGACTGCAATTCATGTCCTGATTCGTACATGACATCCCTCTTCCAAATCCTCTACCAAAAAGTGTCTCAAAAGTTGTCTTTCGGCCGCCAAATTATTAACTGGGTCTAGAAGTCTTTCCGGCTCGATTTATTTCAGAAAAATAGCCATATCTTGGCTAATAATAATCTGATCGTTGAATGTTATATCTTTCCGATCTTATATCACCGAGTAGAATAATTCTATATCAAAACCTCGACAACTAAAATATGACCCAATTTTCGAAAATTTTCAAAGGGGTAACATTATGATTTCGGCCAAAATCGATCCAACATTTCATTTCTCGGTTTCCAAAATATCTCAATGCAGTTAAAAGGCCATTTAAATCATTATGCTTAAGTGGTATCGCTTTTCCGAATACGATAAGAAATGGCTCAAATATAGTCTCACAAGTTTGCATTTTAGCCACCCTACTGCTTGAACTTGGTCAACAAGGCTCTCCTAACAAACTTACAGTTTCTGTAGATAATTGATAGTGTACAATTTTGTAATATTTTTTATGAAAAAAACATGAACTTTGGTGAGCTGAACATAAAATTGAACATGCAATTAAAATAAATTGAGACTTGCAATTTGCATTTTTAAAAGCAAAACTTTGAACTTATATTGGAAACTTTTTACCAACTCCAAGTGGCAACTGCAGGACCACAGGCTGGGGCAAGGGCAGAAAGCGGTAAAGAGCTGCAGCTAACTGACATTTGACTGTCAGACGCTGTTGGCTCTCATTCGTTAATGTCAGAGCCAAGAGTTAATCTCGCGTGCATTTCAAAACAACGCAGACAGGCGGGAGCAGGAGCGAAGAACGGCGGGAAGACTGAATTGGTGGACGAGGGGGAGTGGAAAGGTGAAGGAAAGGGGCCCGGGGAGCAGTAAGGTACGCACTGGTCGCTGGTTTATACTGTAATCAAGGTTGGGCTTTTGCGTTGCTCCTCCTCCTGTCCAGCCTCCCCGAGACCCTGATATGAAACAGAAGCAGCATCCAGAACTACAGGAGAGGATGGCACGGCTGCTATCTTCAATACATCAAACAATATTCGGGTAATTTATTTATTAAATTCAGAGCTTTGAAAACCTGAATATCATCAGAAATTACCTATTCGGCATTCCATAACATATTTCATATTGCGTTCTCTACGAGCTTTTCCCCCAGTGCATAGAGTGAATGAGTGACTGACTGACTGACGTACTGCCAACTGGCAAGCAAAGCTGCAGCAGGAGCGGTATCGGCTGATGGATGGCTGAAAAGCAACGAGAGAAGATAGAAGAAGGGAAGATAGAATGCCTGCAGAATGTATGAATGACATGGCAAGCATGCTCCCGCCCGGATGATGGTTCGGAGCCCAGTTGGGATTGAGACTCAAAACAGGACCTCCAGCTCTTAACCGATGCTGGGCCGATCACACGCAGAATTGCTTGTGGGGAAAAAATCCCGCAAAGGATTGACCTAATATACCGCGGAACTAGCCGTCCTAACTTAAACTACCAGGCTAAGGTTAACAGTTGGCATTGCTTGCCGTATCCCTAAGATGGAAAAGAATAAAGTTAAGACTATAAGGAAACAAAGAAATATATATCCCGTTTACTATTTGAAATCTGCTTAAAAAGTCTGTTAAACCTACTATAAAGAATCGAAAGCCTAGGCACAAAACATCTAAGCAAACTTCATGTAAACTTGGAAAAGTAAATATTAAAAACTAAGAAAAAGTTCAACATTTTGGCACCACTTTTCCTTGTTTTGTGGAACTTTGGCCCAATTGGGATGACTCCGGAGGGGACTCCGGCATATAGACCATGATATAGTGGCAAAGTAATTTGAAATGAAAATTAATGACATGCAATCAATATTCGTAGTCGTCGTTATTTGTTATTTTGATGACTTGCCTTGTGCACACACACTCTCTTGCGAGGCCCGGCAGCTCTCACTCTCGCCCATTTGTCAAGGGCAAAACAATTGGGAGCATGAAAATGAAATATGCCCGCCATGCTGGAGTAGCTCAAGCCAAGCTCCGCCAGTGCGAAAGTGTGGGGCTGGCTGCCTGGGGGAGCGAGGGCGAGAGGGGTGGCTTTCAACCGCAATATGCTTAAGTTGTGGTTATTTATTGTCTGGCATTTATAGTGCCGGAGCAGCCTGGTGGAATCACAGACAGGAGTAATATTTATATACCCTACCCTGATGCGATAGATATCCATACGACGTGGTGTACCTACCTAGGATTTCATTTATATTGATTCTTAATCTTATAGTAACATATATACCCACTCCTAAGATTTGAAGATACGTTCCTAAGACACCTCAACTTGCTGGTACTACAATTATTGCCCGATAATTTATTCTAAGCCAGTTTTTATTAAATATTATTCGTAAATAAATATTATACACAAGTCCTATACAACACAGGAAGGAAAGCATTTCTTCAAGCCTAGGATAGAGCTTATTCATATTTATTCTTCCATGCGTTAACCCTCTTGCAGGACTCTTTTTGGCTGATTCGTATCGACGTATTTCGCCCGCATTTTGTATTCCGGCTGTCAACGCCAAAAGTTCAAACTGATCAAACCGAGCCCCTCGTCCGCCCATTTCACCCTCACCTCCTGCAATCATCTTTCTTTCTCCTCCCCGGCCGTCTGTGCCCCGTCCTCTGGCCTTTTTCGGTGACTGACTGACTGACATGAGCTTACGTTTCTACCGTTATTCCCCTCCATCCATTTCGGCTGATTGATGGGCGACAGCAAAAAAGTTGGCACTTGCTTTGCTGTGTGCTGTGGGCCCGAAACCCCAGAATCACCCACCAATCGCCGAAAAAGTTCTCCGTCAGTGGGGCAGGGGCTCTAACACTAACCGAAATAAGTCATCGCGTGCATTTCGGCCATCAAGCCAAAGCCAAGATTGATTAGTTATTGAAAACACATCAGTTTGCGCAACTTGAAGAGTAGCCCTCGATACCCTGTAACTTGTCTTTTGGACACCAATAAATATTTCTGGTCCTAAAAGAGCTTAAATTTTTTAAAAAGAATAGGCTATGGAATAATATTACTAAGACAACTGTATAGTTTCTCCTTATGGAATAAATATATCTTATGTCAAATTTCTCCCAGTGTAATCACTTTTTTGGCATTTCAAATAAGTCATAATAATTTTTGATCGATGCGTCCCGGTCCGAGGACGTCAGCGGATCATTAACAAAAATTATACTGCCCGACCAGGCCATCCAATTCCGCGACGGCCAACCCCCGCCCCCGCCGATTTCGGAGCGTTTCTCGATTCCCCGCGCATAATCATTTTCAATAAATAATTTTTTCCCTGGCCCGAAACTTCCACTCTTTGTTGTTATTTTTCGCCGCTTTTTTGTCGGTTGGCATAATGACAGCATGACAGGATAAATTACTGCCAAATGAATGAGGCAAAATATGTCTTAAGCGACACACTCGCCCAAACACACACACAGACAGCCACGCCCACTTGGCGCTGCCAAAAGCCAAACATCAAAAATTATTTTCCCTCTCTTTTTTGTTGTGTAATTTACCACCAAATAGCGCGGCAAGGATCGGCGGGGGGAAGGATGGAAACGCCCGCATGGGTAAAATTAATAGGCATAATAATTTTTTGACAGCGCACCCAAGGATAACGCACCAACACACAGCCAAAGACAGGCAACTCATCAGAGTCCTTTGCATGCGGTGGTAGTACATTTTTTTCCACCCCGGAGTCGGGGAGTACGTTGAGTGACAGGCAGGTTGATGATAAATGATGTCGCTGATGTTGGTCCGGGTTGTGCGTTGTGCCCCCGGGCAGCCCCTCGGCCCAGCAACTTGTCTCTTGCCACGTCATGGAGGCAATCATTTGGGGCTCTCCCCCTCTTCGAATCCATCTTCTCCGCGTCGTCCTTCTGCCCGTTCTCCCCCATTATCGCCCTTGCCACTGACACAGACAGTCGTCGTCGTCGCCTGATTACTTTGATGACGTTGCCACATATTTGTGTGCTGGTCGCTCCTGCCTCCCAATTCATCTCGTCCAGGAATGAAATTCATAATATTTTGTGCACTCTCACTAGGCTCCGAGACATGGGTGAAATTCGGGTATATTAGCATTCAGATAGGCTTCAAAAATGGATGATCATCAAAAAATACGCGTAGTTACCTTAATCTGAAGGGTCTGTATTTTAATGAATATTTTTCAGTTTTGGAAATATATAGATCTTTAAAATATAGATCTTTGATTTCAAAACCTGTAGACCCGTGATCATTTTTCTCTCAATTTTGACTTTTTTGTTAGCACATATAGATGAATAATTAATTGATTAAATGTTTTTGTGCGTGTCTCGCTTTGACATTGAATAATTGCTTTCCATTTCGCCAAATACACTTACGGGGCTATTTTGTCTTTGGGACTTATCTGCACGCATCAAAAGTGTGAGCCTAGAAAAATTTGAAGACGGGGATCTATAATACAAGTGCCAAGTCATCAGGATCTAATCCATCAGAAGCGATGTGTCAATTTAAAGTGTGAGAAAATTACAAGGAATGATGGACGATGTCTATAGAAAGTAATTAGTGCGAGTCTGTGATGGGGGTTCCTTCGAATAGGGCCCCATGTGCTCTCAGGGGAGAGAAACATATGTATACCATTATAATGCAGTTCAAATAGCTAAGTAAGCAGTTTATTTTATAGAATAAATACAAATTGTCTGGTCTAATATCAGACTAATTCTCACCAGATCACGTACCACCATTACGAAGTTGATTAAAGTGTTTTCGGCTTTCGATGGGATGTGAAAATGTAGGCAAATGTGGTTGGCGGTCGTGCGGTGCAATTAGTGTTGTGCTAAGTCAGCGCTAAATGCACATAAAATGTGCGTTTAATTGTGGATTACAAAGCAGACAGGCGGAGCATGAATACGATTGAATTTTTGTGGATAATTAAGTGATTTAAAGCGAGGCGGAATGCTGAAAATGTGCTCAACTAACTCTGGCCACGAGCGGGTCCAGCCAGCCGCCATGGCGAAATACTGGGTTGACCCTGGCATAGAAATTCAAATCATCAGCCATACACAGGCCGGCCGAACAATAGGTTCTGGACCTGAAATGGCTCATAAATAAAACAATTGAGTTAAACCATAAATCAAACACTTAATACAATAGTTTCCGCTTTTATTATTATGTGTTCGCTTTCAACTTCCAACTACGCTGTGCACTCGCATAAAATTGCCATAAATTAAAATAACAGTAAAATAAAGCATTCGGCAGGGAGTACTGCCAAGGAGTGCTATGCTATACACTATATACCTCACCACATATAGCTACGGGTGTGTGTGCCTGTTTGTTTGGCCATTGTGAGGCGGCCTAAGCCCGCAAATTAGCATACAAACTGTCTGGCAGAAAATTCACTATTGAATGAGACCAGGTGAGTCGCACGATAATATTAATATGTACCTCACTTAATCATAAATGCCCGGCGACATGCACAACCCCCATGGTCCCCGCACCGAGCCAACTGACGTATGGTAGGTACTGCCAACCAGTTATTTGTTGTTTCAGTTGTTGGTTTTGTTATTTTTCCATTCTTTTTCTGAAAGCTCAGTCGGCGGGCATTTGAAATTGGGCGGCTCGGTTCCAACAAGTTGCATGTCGCTAACTAGTTAATAATAATGCCCCGTACAAAAAGTGGCAACCTGTGCGACGTGACGCATTGCATGACATGCAACTGGCCGTCGGGGTGGTGCATTGCAGAGTGGGGCTGGGGGGGCCTCCTTCTACCACCCAGGCCGAGGCCGCCCCTCTGTAGGTCTTCAGAGACCTGGCCGAAACAAACCGAAACTAACCCAAATTAGAAGCTTTTCATTTTTTGTTGGATAATTTATGACCGGCAGTTTTCGAGTCAATTCAGCCAAGCGTTAATCGTCGTTTGACTCGTTTTGCCAGTAGACCTAACAATGCGCATAACTGACATGCCCAGTACAACCATCTGAAGCCACCGAGCTCCCCGTTTCCCGCTTCCAGCTCCGGATCGGAACTGGGGCTGAGACCCGGCACTTTGTCGCATTGTCGTCTACTTGACGGGCAGCCCGGGCCGAGCCGGCAGCTACTGTTCCTACTGTTATTATTATTATAATTTGCTGGCTCCGACCCCACGTTGACAGCGTGTCATTTCGTATCGTTTTGTTTAGTCATAGGCACAGTGAGCCCCCTTCTTTGGGCCACTCTTTTGCACTTTGTTTCCTCGCTCCGGTTAACTGGTTCCTGGCTTGGCTTTTTTCTTTTCCTCCAATTTTTTATATGGCATATTTCATAATTAATTGTGAAATTATACGGCGGCATATGAATGCAAAAATGCCGGGACAAAGTCATAATTTTCATCTGCCTGTCAGTATTTTGTTTCTTTGGCTTATACCCTTAATAGGCGACAAGGCATGGCGAAATGGTTATTGATGTTGTCATGCTCGAACGAAACGAATCCAAAGGTTTAGGGGCTTAGGGGATAAACTTTATTTGCTTAAAGGGTTCCTGATGCATATCTGCAGCTATATAATGCCGACAATCCTTTTCAGCGCCAACAGCACGCAATGCTGTTGTCCGAATGGGCCTTGGCTCGTATAAGGCCTATCAAGGGCTGTCCAAAGTTTGAACTTTTACAATTCATAGAAATTAATTGGTTTTCGTGGAGGTGGCGGTGTCCGTGTTGCGGAAGGAACTACTTGCGGACAGCGAATGCTGATGCGATGACGCCAGCGACGACGACTACATAAAAGTTTGTAAAAGGGAAATCATGACCAGGCAATGCAAATCAGGAAGCGAGTTCAACACCTGCTCGCAGCCCGAAGGGGTGAAGGCTGAACGTCACTCGGCAATCGAGGCAGCCATGGTATAATGTGCTCGAAGGCCCAAACCAAGGCCCGCACGGAAAACCAACTGTCATTGCCTTGCAATGAAGGTGCCTTTTCGGCGACCTGGGGTTCGGGGTGACGTGTCAACTGTCAATTTGTATTTGATAAGCTGTCACTTGACTCCCCCAACAGATTCGTACTGCCACCCACACACAAATCACAACAAATAAACGGCAATTGACAGCGACAAGCGAACCAAGAACAGGAATATTCCGACTACAGGGGTTCCTGCCAAGTTGAAAAGAAGTTGGAATAGAAAGGATTTCACCCAAGTGAATACTTGTAAAAAAAACTTCCTACCATGTCCGTTTCTAAAATAGTTCATATCATAAGAATAACTTAAAAATTTTGGTTTTGCAGAATTTTTTGAAAGAGTATATATAGTCTTTTGCTGCATCCGAAAAGTATCCTCCAATCCTTCATTTTATTTTTCGAAAACTCCAATACCACCGCTAATACCCTAAGATTGAAAGCCCTCTCCTCCTTTCCCTTAACCCCCCGATGATGGGGTCATCCTCAGCAATTGAACTTTGTCATTCGCTGCGCATTTCTCCGTTCGACTGCTAAATGCTCGTGTCAAGAGAGTTTATTTGTCTTACTTATTTATGTTTATGTGTTCCTACCGATCCCCTTAAGCGTCGCTAAATTAGACGCACGTCCGTTTCGGGGCGGAAGTGGGGCGGCGATATATATGTATTTATGTATGTTCTTGGGATCCGGGACCTCCAATCCAGCCCCCACATCCAGCCCCCAGATATCCAGTAGCAGCTGTGCCTAATTTATTTCAGTGGACGTGCCCCCGTTTTGCCTGTGGCTGCCGCCCATCGGCTCGAATCAAACCGAAACCCAGAACGAATCCCACAGTTTGAAGATTTATTTCATTCTGAAGAACATTAAAATTTTACAAATTGCTTTAATCAAATAAATTGCCGCGTTTATGGTGATAAATTGTGTTTAGGGCCAGCAAGTTTTCGATTCAAGATGCGTGAACACAGCTTGGGATTTGGGGGGCGATGGAGAGTGAAAGGCAGTGCGTTAAGTGCATTGTAATAAAATTAGTGAAACGTGACGTTATTTGAAAGGGGTGACGTAGTGACTTTCCCACAAGGTAGGATATTCCAATTAGTATAATAGGGCTTATATTAGACACATACTACTTCACACTAGGTTTGAAAATAAAATAGTCTACTTTTTGGGAAGGTAGAAGCTCTGAATCATTCCACTCTGACCCAGACGTATTAAATATAATTTATGATTGCCTCCAATTTATTCTCAACGCCGGCAGAACTATTATAGTGTTTCCATCTTCGCTTAAGTCCGCTTCCGATAACGATAACGATAAGTATCTGGTGGGTATATATGGAGCCATGTATAACGCTGTTCACCTAAGTGACTCTTTTGCATAATGAATGAATGGTCGAGCGGAGTAAAAAGCAAGGAGAACAAGAGGAAACTTAATGACTTGACATCTGCAGACATGGCCACCATAATACTTTGTATGTAAATTTCGCCAATAAAGTAATTTCTTTTAATGAGCCGCGGGCTAGCCAGAAAGCAGCAGTAGAAATTGAGAATGGGAGAGCCATTAAGTATCGCATAAAGTAACAAAATGAATTAGGCCCCGACAAGATGATGATGATGGAGGCATGGTGGTGGTGCAGCGTTGATGGGCCCACGGCCCCTATCAGCTCGGTAGTCTCGATGCGCGGAAGTAATTGAGTTAAATATGCACAAGATGACAGCATAAATTATGCGCCTCACAAAAAAGAGTTAAATGTGGTCTTGTGGCAAACAAAAGGGTGGAGGGTCTGCCAGAAAAGGAGAAAGACAATGACAAGAACCAAAGAGCCCAGACAAACAAAAGGCAACAAATGAGGGAAACCTACGTACTTATCAGCGGCATGGGAACTGCACCCAACCCAAGGAATGCCACTCAAGATCTCCTCATCGAAAGGGGTTGCAATCTCCAGCCAAAGCTGGCACTTGAAGAACTATGCATAACAAATTCGATAATGAACTATGAAATTTTGCCAGATTGTAACCCTTTTCGCCATTGTCGGAAGCCCCCTGCCTCACATGTCACAGAGATCCGGAATTTATTTTGCTGTCATAAATTTTGAAATAACAATTATTGCCATTTATGGAAACAGACGGAGAGCCCGATGTGGAATTTTATGTTGCATAATAAAAAGTTGTCCCACAGGAAGACGTATTTCATCCTTTCAAGTCCCATAAATTCTGCTCTGAAAGGACTCACATTTGCATTGACGAAATAACAGTATCGAGGGCTTCAAAAAATTATAATCAAGTAATCAATTAGTAATGGATTTCGGAATAAGGTTTTATGGGAAAATTAATCAATTTCTTAGCTTAATATTTTATGTTTTCCCTTATACTTGTTATCCTTAAACGTGTTATTCATCGAGTTCCACCATGCATACAAGGATATTTCCCATTTTTGGAATATATTTCATTGTTTCCAGCTTGGAGAAGTATAAAAAATAAATCAACTGTGAAAATTGTTGGTTACTGGCCATAAACTAAAAATTTGTTACACAATCTGCAAGGAAATATGTCGGAAATATGCAAATTTTTTGTTAGTTTTCCCTCTGGTCCACCTCCTCATAATTTCGACCAAAAATTGTAGGGCTAGTATGTGTGTATGAGAAAAGTTTTGAGATGAAAAATCTGTGAGTAGGTATAAAGGTATAGCATAAGAGGAGAAAATTTGTCGTTGCCTGCCCGCCTTGCTCGGCTTCCCCACCTCACCCATTTCCCATTTAAATGTAAATTAATGGTCAGTTAAGCTGTCAGCCACGGTTTGGCTCGGAGTTTGGGTCTCATTCGGTCGGTTCTGCGGGTCTAACGATTCGGGTGGATGATGGGAATGACCATCGCAGCACATCACAGATTTGTGGTGTTAATTTGCTGTGAAATGTTGACTGACCAGTGACCGGTGGACCAGTTTACCAGCTTACCAGTTGATGCCATTTGCCTGTAATTAATTGTCCGTGTTTAATGTGGGTTAATTTTATTTATGGCCAGCTCGTTATTTACATTTACGAAATGAAAGGCGCTCAAATCTTCACACGGCATACAATTACAGAATAATATTTCAGGTTTCCCATTTTGCCTTTGCATTTCGGCCCAGAAGTCAGCGTTGTTGTCAGGAATGGTTGCCTGAAAGTGACGTGGCAACACTGACAGGACACTTCTGACAGGCCAGAGACAGCAACGACTAAGCTTCTGCTAATGTCAACAGCAAACAGTTCAAAATATACAAGGAATTATAAAATGCGACAAGAGTGTACTCTGCTTCAAAATCCTTAAAGGAAGTCAACAGTTATTCTTATTAAAATTTTAAATTAAAAAAATTTTACAAAAAGAGAAATTAAAGTTTTTTACAGTCAAGTTTTTTTTATTCAAGAGGGTAAATAGAATACTTTGAGGGAAAAACAAATTTTTCAAGGTGTCGTATTCGGAATATAAGCCAACCAATAATGCGGGCGAAACCCACTGGAGGTTATATTACATCCAGCTACTGCAGGGCATCTCGAAATACAAAATTGCATTGCGGGCAAGCTGGGGGAGAAGGTTGAACAAAAGGGCTGCGAAAACAAAAGCCAAACAATAAGCAACAGTGACAGTGGCACTGGCAGTTGTTTCCTGCTCCCTGTACCCTGTTCTCTGTCCCATTCTGGATCTGACAGTTGTCAACTGTTGTTGGCTGCTGCCTGCTTTCTCGTTACGTCTTGGCCACTCCCCAGCTCCCAGCCCTGCTTCTGATATTTTCGTTATTTCTTATACATTGTATATATGGATGTGTTTTCCCGGGTCTTTATTAATGCGTGTGCATCACTCCAGTTATGACAGGAGACAACAGTTCGGAGCTCACCTACGTTTCGGGATCCGTCCAGCAAATCTGGACCAAGCCCCTCGCTTACCTAGAATAAACTAGCAGCATTGTTGTCCTCGGCTGCGCTCATAAATTTCCTTTTAACCAGTTTAGCCAAGGGGGAAAAAATATCATAAAATACGAAATGAAGTACGCTCGACATGCCTCGGACGCTCTAAAATTTATGTGACAATTTTGTCCGGAATAAATGACTGCAGTCTGGCCGAAAGAAGGATGCCCGATATGGAAGTGAATGTGCGCGTTCAGGTTTTGGCAAGGGTAGCAAATGGTTGTATTAATTTGTACTATTTTCCAATTTAGAATAAAAGTTGGATCTAAAAACCAATGGGTTCTTCAGGTGTACACCATGTTTTTAACTCAGATACTTGGCGAGCAATTAGAACCTATAGATCTATTGGCGCATTTGATACCGCTTCTGTCGTTATGAATTTTAATTTATTTAATATGATTAGGTATCCTACAAGTATCCCAGGTCCACAGTTTAGGGTAATGGCAGTCCTTGACACTCTCTGTTGCACTCAAAACTCCATTACATTTTCTTTTTCAGAAATTAGTTGGGTTAAAAGACACGCACACACCGAGTGGCAAAAACAGGGAGCTCTCCAGCAAAAAAATCTCATGGTGGAGGGGAGGTCGATGCAAGTCCTGGCTAGGCTCCGGCGATTGCCATTCCACAAGGCCCACAAAGTGGGTTGCCACTAGAAACTAACCCACTGACCGGAGGGCGAAGAGGGCTTGTGGGGGCTGTGGCTTGGCCAAGAGGGTGGGGATGGGAGCGGAGGAGCGTTCGGCACTTCAGCACTTGGGCCGCTCGCTTTTGTCTGTTGTCGGTCATGTTGCATAAATCTCATTTTGGGCTTTATTTACTCACAAAGTGTTCACGTTTCGAGCTGGTCCCCACTCCCCGGCCCCGGGCCTCTCTTTCGGGCGCTCCGCAGCCGTCTCTGTCTGGCAAATAAATTCATTTAGTGGCATTTAGTGGCCCCTTTCACCTTATTGTCCGTCCCACCCCGGGCAACCAGGGTCCAGGATATTGCCACTGCCCGATGGGTTGTGTGTGTGTGCATTTTATGGCAGACTCTGCGTTTTTGCGGCCAAACATGAAGTGAAAATTACACACACACATATGGCAAATGTAGCGCAATTGTTTCGCCTCGGGCGAGGGTGGTGGGTGGTGGGTAGTGGTTGGGCTGTGGCTGCTGGATTTGGCTTTAGTCGGCAGTTAATTTTCATATTTTCTAGCCGCACTCACATACCAGGCCCATGACCCAGTCCGCCCACTGCCACCCCTCGTGCCGACATTCTGTCGTAAATAAATTTAACAATTTATTTAGATTGCAATGACAGGCGGATGCTATTAAATGCGAAATTTATGGGGTCCTTTTGGCGCTCTTCTAAGGGAGAGAAATGGGTGGGGGATGCACAAATAAAGTTTATGATGTTGCAGAATCGGTAGCCCTCCGAAAGTAATAAAGCTCGAAAACAATATTTTAAATGGTTAACCTTTAAGGGGAAAGGTTTTTTAAATTTGAGATTAGAACGAAGAGGTACACCAACTATCCAGGCAAACAGTTCTATTTACTTTAAAGAGTACCGGAAACTCCTTTTCAATATATTATGTCACTGGTGACAGCCGGCATTTAAAAACCGAACCACTTGACCCGAAGTCATCAATTTGAAATTAGAACTCCTTCCTGGCAGATATCTATTTCAAGTAGGGCACTTGACTGGAAATGCCATTTTGTTTTTCTTTTCACGCTACATGTGCTCTGTTCTTTTTTAAGCAGGAAGGTCGAAGCTAAACGGTTTCATGAATATATTTAAGATAAAATAATTTATTGGCAACATTAAGCTAACCCCAAAACCGATAGCCCAAAGGGAGCTGGAAAAAGGGTTAAACTATGCACTGAAAGAAACCACTGGCCAGCTTTTCCGAGCTGGTGGAAGGGCAATCGTGCGTTAAACAAACTTCCTGCATAATCCCAAGCCCATGAATCTTGTCAACTGCCATATCAGCCCCTCCTCTGCTTTCGAAACACAGGAAGTTAACCCCCGTTTGGTTTTGGATATGCCTTTGTTTGCCTGAAATTGACTGATTACCCACAAAATTACCAACATTTATTTGTGCGTAATTTGAGACATTAATAAAAGTTCCTTTTCTGTTTGCTCGCCTTGGGTTCGCTTGGGTTGTGTTAGTTTTCCCGGATGTAACCCCTTTTTATGCTGGCGGCTGACAGTTGGCCTCTAATATTTCAAAATTTGTAACATTTGTTACTCTCGAATGACATCAGCTAATTAGCCCGAGACGACTGGAAATTCGTTGATGTTAATTTGGTTTTATGGCCGCCACAGGAGATCGGGTTGAGTTCGGCAGAGCAGAGGTGGAAAAAATGGTATGTCTCCCTGGGAAAGTTGAGAGGAAACCAAGAAATAATTTGCATAATATACACAGATGTTTCTTAAGGAGATTTTGCAGATATTTAATCACAAAATATTTCCCTTTTTTAGGAAGAAAAAACACATGTGGCCAGTACTGGATGAGTAATTTTCGATACTTGATAGTTTCATACAGGTTTGGGACTTGGGACCGCTTTCTGGCAATTGGCTCGAGTGCGTAATTTATGGGCCGAGCCAGGCCAAGTGTTGACGGAAGTTGTGAGAACCATTTAATTTTCTTGGGGCTGGATCTTTGTTAGAAATTCGAGGAACTAATTGAGCGTGTCTCATGAGGCCTCAGCACTTGAACCAGACGAAGACGAGCCACCGCGAGCAGCAGAATCGGCATCAGCAGCAGCACCGACAGACTACCGAGAACTCAATTTACTTTTTCATTAAAACGAGCGATGAGGATGGATGCGAAGGACGGAGGATGGAGGATGGAGGAGGATGAAGGGCTCTTGAGTGCAGCTCCAATTATGGGGGAAATTGACATCAGCTCGCGGCTCGGCTCGACTCGGCTCATAATGAAAACATTTAACCTGTCGTCGTCAGTGATTCAACATGAAAATCATTGCCCGGCGAGGGGATTCGGTTCGAGTTTTCCTTCCGTCAGACCACTTTTTCAATTATTCGAATGGTGCCCAACGACCAACGCCACACGGATCCTTTCGAGGAACCGGAGGCAAGCTGGAAAAAGAAAAACACTTGAGTGGGAATTGACAGAGAGGCAGGTTTCAAGTTGAGTGCATAATACACCTTTCCTTCTGCGCGGGCTCCTTGTTGTCATTAATGAGATGTCTTCTTCAGGGTCTCCGCCGATTCTGGACCGGATCGAGCGTTCCTTTGCTCTCCGCTGCACAGTCATTTCCACTTCAGGTTGTCAAATACTATGGACACGGGCCCTCGTCATCTTTTGTGGCAGGCCAACCGCCGCGACCTTATCGCCATCCCCCAGTCGATGCCGCAGTGTGTGTTTTGGACATTTTGGGTATTATGTCGCGCCTACTTTTTCCGCTTTGCGCCCCGACTCAAATGAGCGACGTCGTCGTCGAGCCTTTGATCTTACGCTCCGTTTCTAATTTGATTATAAACGCACTCTGTGGCACAACAAAATAGTCCCCCCCCATCTCCGGACCATTCTTGATAGGCTATGATGTTAGAGTTCCTTTATATGAATACCCTGTACTGTTTTGAAGGATAGTGTCCAGTATGTCCTCAAAATACCCATTGAAATTATTTAACTTTTAATTATTTTATTTCTTCTAGAAACTTAGAAAACTAGTTAATGGTTTCTTAGCTGAACAGTGCTATTAAACACAGAATTATCCTGTTTAAAGGGTATCCCTGAGCAGGAAGATAATATAAACACCTTGGGCCCATTCTAGACGTCTTCATTTTCAGCTTGAATGCTTGCCAGTGGTGGCAGCACTTTCATTACACTCACACACTTGCAGTCGCACTCAAACACAGATACTCACGACGATTCGAAAACACACGGATACTCCACTTCATTCCGACCCATTCCATGCCACTGATGCTGATGAGTGCGCGCCGCGGCTTACTCAATGACGCGTTGAAAGTGCCATAAAAAAGGACATGAAGACATCCCGGCCAGTGGGCGGCAGCAGGCGGGGCAGGGCAAGACAAGACTTTGCTGGCTCTCAGGAGCGCGACGGAGACGGAGAAGTCGTGTCGGAGGGTTAGGTGATGACAGCATTTTAAATGAAATGAAAACGAGATGCTTTCACTTTGGCCTGCCCCGGCCCATGAGGGAATGTCTCACTCGGGTGACTTTCCCAGCCAACCGCCCGCTCCGAGCGGGCCCCACTCGCCGCTTCCTTTGGCTTAGATTGCCAAAGTAAGCAGAAGTAATGTCAGCGACCTACAAGAAAAACTGGATTATGTTATGGAAGGAGTGCCCAGAGCGGGGAATGTGTAAAAGGGTTTAATGCGATGGCCTGCTCGAAAAGCGATTACACAAGGGTTAGATGTTGATTCAAATGGATCAGTCGAA
This sequence comes from Drosophila monieri, assembly GCA_035047585.1. Lineage (NCBI taxonomy): Eukaryota > Metazoa > Arthropoda > Insecta > Diptera > Drosophilidae > Drosophila > Drosophila monieri. The sequence goes on along the minus strand of JAWNPJ010000079.1, from coordinate 1,418,752 downwards.
TCGGTGGGTTGAGCTGTTTATGGTTCAGTCCTTAAAGGAATTCAAAAAAGTGGAATGTGCACGCGAGGCGGGTTAATTCGATTGTGATTATTTTTAAAAGGGAACTCATAGAGAAATTCCAAATACCCTGTCGTAGTTCTAGTAAAGTATGGGTGTCTGTGATTTAAAAGCTACATCAAGGGGACCGCCACAGGTGGAAGAGAAATAAAGTAAAGTGTGATAAATTCGCTGTTTATCCGACACATAACGATGAATCGGTTCCATCAATAAATTAACACGGAAAGTAGCAAGCAGTGAACGAAATGCGAATGAGTAGTTAACGCAAAGGAAGCAGCGACTAGCCCGGGAATCGTAAGGACCCTTGTAAGAACAAACATGCCATGCATAGCTGATGAATCCTCCGAACGTGGACAGATACTGAGAGGAAAGAGAGGAGCAGAAACACGCTGCAATAAAAACTAAATTATATCCTTTGAGTCTCGAGTGGCGGCAAGACAAAAAAGGCCAACAAAGAGGAACAAAACGTAGTAGAGCAACACGTTGGCCAGACGTGAAGTCACAGTCCACGGTCGGGCCAGAAAGATCCATCCGACGCACACAGACACTCACAAACACCCTCGCACTCCCTGACAGACGTCGCCGACCCACGCACTATTTAATTTAGAACAAAATTATTATGCGCAACATTAGCACTCGTCTCGGTTTGCTTGGGTTTCGGGCCTGGGTTCTGGTCCTATGTGGGGCCGGGGCAGGGGCTGGGCCTCGGATCGAGCTCCGAGCGTGAGGTGCCTGAAATGAAGTGTGAATTTTGCTGTCAGCTCGTCATTCTCGGCGGAGCGAGAAGAGGACACAAAAAGTGCCGACTTTGGTGTTTCTTCAACCCCGATTTTTGAATTTATGTAAATATACTGGTGCGGAAAATTGAGCGTAACGTTGAGCATTGCAATCCCTTTTTTTAGCCTTCATTTTCCAGTTAAATGACTAAAATATAAATTGGTAATCCTCTCCTTTCAGTCTAACTACTGAAAATCAAAAAAACATTCACAGCCCTCATGGCCTAAACCATCCCACCTTTTAATACAAACCCATATTAGTTCAATTCATGGCAATACATTCCTTTTTGCGAAAATATTCACAATATACACCAGTTTCCATATATCATAATCAAATAGAACGGGCGCAGGAGAGCAGTTCCAAAGGCTCGCACCAGCATGAGCTGAACAACAAACAAAATATTTATGGCCAAACATAAAAATCTTTATGACCTTCCCGATTCAATCAGAACAGAGCAGAGCCGGCAGAACCGAACACAACTGAGCCAAGCCCCGATGCGGCACCAGAGAGTGCGACCGGCGCTTCCTGGCGTACACAGGATATAGCCATCCATAAGGTGTTTCCCCCTTGGCTTCCATGTCCCACCTTCCGCTCCCTCCTCCCTGCTCACTGTCCCATGTGTGTGTGGCTTGATAAAGAGAACATAAATTATGGCCCTATATATCATGGAAAATCTATCGACAACGTTGAATTTTTATGGTCTCCAAAGGAACAACGCAGTTTAACGAGCCTGCGAGAGTCTGGCCATGTTTATTGATTTACTTGCTAATTTTTCAGACCGGCAAGACGCAGGGAGTGCGGTCAATCAAGGACATCCGAGACCAGGACGAAAACGAGGACAGATCGATCCCGGCCCAGCAGGCCATTGTCCTTGATTTATGGTCCGTCATTCATTGCCAGCCACCAAAGTTGACACTTCTGCGTATATACCGGAGACAGTCCGGCCATTGTCCTTCAGTCACTCCCCTCTATCCCGTACCATCCCATCGCATCCTGCAGCATCGCATCGCATCGCATCACATACAATCCTCCCCTCCTGGCGTGCCCGTCCTGACATTTTGACAAATAATTTTATTGATGCTCTGTTCCGCGCTGTCTGTGTTTGGTTTTTAATTGTCGCTCTGCTGTGCTGGACGCACGTGATAATTGCTCATTTTATGACGCATTTATCAAAGACCATTTCGAGGTCTCGTCCTTGGCATTGTCCTTTGTCCGCCCAGCCGTCGCAGTTGTTGATTTTTTGCATCACGCTGTGCCTGACAGCCGGACGAGAACACTCCTCAGTCTCGTCTCGACTCGACTGCCGATCCGGGTCTCCTTTCCCCCATCCTTCAGTCTCAGATCCGACAGTCACGCGTCATTTATTTGGCCGTGACAGATCCAGTCTTGATTGCAGCTTCCTACTGCAGGACTTGGCAAATTGAAATTATTCCCAAACAGATGATGCTTGAAGGAAAAAGGGGTTCTGGTGTGAAAATTTCGCTTAAAGTAGTTCTTGGAATTCTATTTTCACTTAAAGAGAAAACATATTTCGTAAAGACTGGCTCTGCCGTCCTGTATGTTCTCCAAATCTTTCAACATGATTTCATTTGATTTATTTTTCGGATTAAGTCCTTATCAATAGCACCCATATATCACCCGATTTCATCTGTTGGCTGCAACGGAAGTTGTGTGCAATTAATACTTAATACCCAAAATGGCAATAAAAATTGATGCCATCAATTTATCATTTTAGAATCCTGCACGTGTCAACTTGTAGGTAGTTCAGTTTTTTGCGACCTATGTTCCCGTATCTGTTTCCCCGGGAGAGACATTGAGGACGATTAATTTGCTTTATTAATCCAACCAGCAACGCCGCACAGGGGATGCCCGGGAGGGGGACGACCCGCAGTTGGCAAAAACGAATCCCTTTTTTGGTGCATTACCGTAAAATTTCAATGTCACCATTATTCTTTTGCTTTTTTGGGCAACTATTACGAGATAAATCGCTGTCGATAAATTATCGACAGGCGGCAGGCGGAGCTCGGACTCGATTCAGCTGGGTAGACCCAGCGGGACACCCTCCGTCCTGCATCCCCTTCGAGGATTTCGGTTTATTTTTTTAGGGATCCGCCGCTGTGTGCCTGCTTAGTTCACTTTCATACGGTTCTATTGAATTTATTGCAGTTTGTTTTTCAATTTTTTAAATGGCATTTCGGCCCTCCCCGTTTCGGAAGTGAGTTATTGTTGTGCTGCACGGCACGTAGACGCATTCAAATCGGAAGTAATTATGGCGAAACATGAATAAAACGGGTTTTATTAAAAAAACGCATGACTTTCGGAAGTTTGTCAGGTCAAGCGTGAAGCTCTCCATAAAAAGCTTTGATCAGAACCTGGATTTTATTAAAGAAACATACTTTTCTTAAACATTAAAATTTGTATGCTCTCAAGACCCTGTGAATTATAGCTGCGAAGATTATTTTTTACTGCCATGGCGGCCAAAACAAAAAGGTTCTTCGGCAACCGAAATAAAGCAATTATCGTCCTTCGGGGGGTTCTTTCTTGTGCGTAAGTCAACTGAAAATCCGCAGACAGTTAAACGACTTTCCCTTCCCGGGGCAGAGCCCCCACCCGCCCGCTACTTCCCTGGCACCCACTTCACGGATGTATATACCTTCATATTGCCGCAGATAATGTCAAATTTATTGCATTATTTTTCGCTCCTTTGCCGGGTAGTTGTTGTGCATGCGTGCCCCCCACCACTGCCACAGGCATCATCCGTCGCCCGCCCATCGCCACTTCAAGCCGCCCCCAGCCACCCTCCTCCACTCCCACTCCCACCGCTGTGCATAAATCAAAAGGTAAATGGCTGCATTTTTATGACTGCGCCGCCATCGTCGTCGTTCATCGTCGTTCGCCTTGCGCTGCTTCGCTTTTATCACACAAACATTTCTGTGATAATAAATGCCATAAAAATGAAGAAATATGTGGTTAATTTTATGTGCTGCCCCGCTCGCCCCTCTCTCGCCGTGTTCTTGTTTCCCCTGGCCTGGCTCCGGGGCACTTCCTTTTTATATTCCTCATATAAATGTTTTCGCGGCTACAAATTTCCCCCACTACATCTGAATGCTGCTCAGTGCTCTCGGCCTCGGCTTCTTGCAGGATATCTGGACTATAAGCTCCTTTTCAAATTTTCATATGGCTCCGTTTTTTTTTTTATGATTTTCTTCTTTTAAATACAATGTTATGCCAACATAATCCCGAAATCCAAATATCCTCTTGTGGAAATTAAGTTATCAAATGCAAATGGCTCGGGGCGAGCAGCATTGCCTTCGAAGCAAATCGCTTCAGTCACGGTATCAAGGTGTTCCACACTTCCGCGTAGCATTTTCTTCGGCTTCTTGTAATTTATAATATTTTTGTATTATTTATATGACGCCCCCCGGCCACCGTTCCGCGGCTGCCTCCATTTCAGCCCACTCCCGCCATTTGCTAGTAAATAATTCACATGCAGGAGCACCGAATTTATGACGCTGACAAAGTGGCCATAAAAAATAACAAATAATAAAGGAAAATGCTTACGAACGTGTGCGTAACTCCCTAACTCGACTGTACCTAACACAAATGCGCTCGTACATATTTATTTTGGCAACACTTTGTGTACTTTTTGTAGCCGTTTTACTTCGCACGCAAAACCGCAAATTATGTCTAAGCCGGATCGTAAAGTATCGCAGCACGCTCTTACCTAATAAATCCATCATATTCGCCGAAGGTCGAGTCGTTTTCCTCTACCTGCCCGGAGGACTCGCAGGTATTTCTGAGCCGAGATTTAAGCGGAGAATAACTCTTAGAATACTCCGCACTGGGATTAAAACTGTCGCTTCTCTGGTCCGGCTTATCGCCCATATTTACACAGATTTTAATTTACCGGCAGGGGCTTTGGAGGGTAATAAGCCTCGTCCCGGTGATTAGCTAACATCTTCGATGGGTAGATATTACTTTCGAAGTACTTCTCGAAAGTACTTTAATACCGGGTTAGGTTTAGTCCTAGACTTATATGGAAGACCTATTTAAGATGGCTTCTATCGTAGTCTACAAAAAGGGATAAGCTTTAAAGAGATCCTTAAATCTTCCATGCTGGAACATATATAAAGATTAAGAGGATATAATCTATATATCTATCTACTCTTAGAGAGTATCTACTCTTATATATTACTTCATAATATAATATTGTATATACACCCAACTTGTGTTAAATCTGAACTCGATTCCGTGGAAAGCCAAGATTAATAATTAATTGGCTCCGTGCGAAGTGCAAGAGTAAACAAATGACGTGTGAACTGGAAACACAATCCAATTCTGGGGCGATTAAAAATGCAGCGGAATTAAACAAACCATTAAACTATTACCAACTTTTAAAGTGCAACACGCCGCAACTCGCACACAAAGTGGCCACCTCCCCGCCTCGTGCAGGCATTTGTTTGATACGTGTAGATTAATTAAGCCGCACACATCCCCGGCAAAAAGTGGAAAAATGGCTTGGAAAAACTTTTCGACGCGACAACAAAACAACGATTTCCACTTAAACAGCGAAACAGGAGCCACAAAAAAGAAGGAAAACCAACCGCAGAAGTTAATCGAAAAACGCTAAACAAAGGCCACAACCGCTGAGTGGGTGGGCAGACAGAGCGGAGAGGGTCAGGAGAGCGGGAGAGCGAACAAGCGACAAACAAATTAATTTTTATATGACATTAAAACGAGCGAAGCGAGGCGATGGAAATGGCTGAAGAGTGTGTTTAAGTGTTGAGTGGTTTGCTTCGAGTTCGAGGAACAAATCTCAGTCCGAAGACAATGAGACCTCTGCCCCAACCTCCGACCCGCGTATCCGCTGTCGCTGCTGCTGTTGACAGCCCCATCAGCCATCAAAGAGAGCTAGGGAGAGGCACCGCGATGTGGCAGAGAGTGCGTGAGTGACTGGGTGAGCGCGTGACATATGTGTGAAGATAAAATTAATGGCCTGACCCCCATCATCGCCCCACGGAGCGGCGCTCTCGCAGCTCAACTGTTGCTCTCGAAACGAGTGTTGCCGTGGTGCAGCGAGAGAGCGCGAGAGCACCGGAACCTGTCCGCCTGCCATTGCAGGGCGCATGCGATTGTGATTGGGCAAAAAGTACGCCATATTTGAAAATTACACGCATGGCCTCCCGCTCGCACGCAGCAGGCGCCTCTCCTCTGGCCTGCACGCCATAGCGGAGAGTGTGCAGCGCTGCTAACCAGTTCTGAGAGCGAGAGAGCAGAGCCGAAGAGCGCGCTGCAGCAGAGAGAGTATCTGAGTATCTGACGGCTTCACTCCGACAGTAGCTACGCTCATCGCGGCATCCGACGGATTCAATTCAATTTCAGACTTCAGAGCGTTCGGACGTGTTCGGAAAAACCTGAAGCCACCCCGGAGTGTCTTGACAGCAAGCCCAGTGGAAAGCAGTCAGTCAACTGTTGTCACTGATCGAGAGCGCTTCGTTTCGTTTCGTCGAGTGAAAAGTGAAAACCAAGTCCAAACCAAACACCGTTTGGCCAAAACAACAAAAGTGATTCAGAGCAAGATTCTCAAAACGTCTGCTCAAAACTAAAAGTGTGAACTCAACCATTTTGGATTACATTTGCCGTCGCATTTTGTGGATTATCTTCTTCGTCGGCGTCGAAGCGGAGCTACTAACTAGCTCCTAGCTTTGTCCCGCAGCTTCTGTGGATTACCCCGATTGCGATCCCAACTCAACTCCAACCAGCTACCATGGTTGTTCTGGAAGGCGGCGGCGGCGTTGTTACCATCGGCAACAACCAGTACCTTCAACCGGATTATCTGGCACCATTGCCAACAACGGTTAGTATTTTTTTAAAAATGCAAATAATATGGAGATTAAAAAAATAGAAAATATAAAGTAAAGAGATAGAAATATCATAGTTTTGAAAAAAATATTTTTTTTTTTCGGGAGAAACAAGTTGCTAATCAAAACTCCATCGATTTCTTTTCTACCACAGATGGATGCCAAAAAGAGTCCTTTGGCTCTCCTCGCACAGACCTGCTCCCAAATCGGAGCTGATTCGTCGGCAGTTAAGCCGCTGATGGCCATGGACAAGAACAAGACAAAGCCCGGCGCCTGCTCCTCGTCGTCAAACTCGTCGAGCTCCTCGAGCAGTGCCGAGATCTCAGCGGCCAAGTCGCCCTCCGGCCAGGCCAAGTCGCCCAAGTCGAGCACCCCGATCAGCGCCACAGTCACCGGAAACAGCTCCATGGGCAGCAACCCCAGCACCACCACAACCAACGAAATCAAACTGGCCTTCAAGCCCTACGAGACGAATGTGCTGAGCCACCAGAACCAGAACACTTTCAAGAGCAGCTCGTCCCTCGACGCGGAGCCGACGCGCCCCAGCTCCAAGAGCTCTTCGTCCGCCCAGGAGCGAGTGCCATCCCGCAGCAAGTCCAACGCCACGCCCACGGAGGGCGGCAAGGCGGAGGCACTGGGCCACGACTCGGCCAGCCGAAAGACTGTCTCCCCGTCGGGATCTTCGCAGCGCGGCGCCAGCCCCATTGTGCGCTCGGGCATGGAGGTGCTGAACAACGCCAACGGTACCGCCCAGCACCCCAAGGAGATGAGCAGCATGGCGGCGGCTGCTGCTGCGGCTGCGGCCGCTTACAAGGCTGCCGGTCCCTACGGCCTGAATCCCCTCTCCGCCTTATGCTGCCCGCCCGGAATGGAGCAACACGCGAATCCAGCCTTCCGGCCGCCCTTCGCTGGAGGATTCTCCCACCACCACGCCGCCATGCTGGCGGCCGCAGCCAACGGTGGCTATCCGGGAGGAGCCCCGGGCGGAGGCCCAGCTGGCCAGCCCAACCCATACATAACCTACCAGAGGATTAAGACCCCTGCCGGCGGAGAGGCCATCGTTCCGGTCTGCAAGGATCCCTACTGCCCCGGCTGCCCCTACTCGGCGCACACGCAACAGATGCTGATGGGCGCCCCCTGCCCCGCCGGCTGCACCCAGTGCGAGCACCAGAAGTACGGCCTGGCGATGGCCAGTGCCGCCGGACTTCCGCCAGCGCACCCCTATTCTCAGGCTGCGGCGGCTGCAGCTGCCAATGCAGCGGCCGCCCGCTCGGCTCCCTACGTCTGCAGCTGGGTGGTGGGCGACGCCTACTGCGGCAAGCGGTTCCAGACCTCCGACGAGCTCTTCACCCACCTGCGTACCCACACTGGAAATCTGTCGGACCCAGCCGCCGCGGCCGCTGCTCTTGCGCAGTCTCAGGCCCAGTCGCTGCTGGGAACCCTGTTTCCGCCATCCGCACTCCGGGCCGGCTATCCCACGCCCCCCCTGAGCCCCATGTCGGCAGCGGCGGCGGCAGCCCGCTACCACCCGTACGCCAAGCCACCACCAGGCGCTCTGGCCGGTGGCCCGTCGCCGTTCGGTGCCGCTGGAGCCTTCAACCCGGCTGCAGCGGCGGCAGCGGCCGCCCTAGGCCCCTACTACTCGCCGTACGCCATGTACGGCCAGAGGATGGGAGCCGCGCATCAGTAAGGGAGCTCGCCACTAGAGACACCAAAAAGGACTAGAATCGCAAAACCAGAACGCACCTCGGCGGAATAGAGGATTATGTGGTGTGCAAAAAGCCCAATACTTTACTTAAAGCAGACACGAGTTTGAGATAATTTCAAAGAAAACAAAAAGATTGCAAAGGCTGACATCTCTGGCTTTTGTGCTATTCTGTGATACTAAACTGTAGTTTAAAGAGCGCTAGTTACACTTAAGTTTGACAACCGATAATATTCAACCACCTATAGTAGCAACCGCAAATAGCAGGACACTTCTTTCACCACTAAATGTCTACGGTAATCAAATCAGAAGGATAACTGCATCGGACCGAGGAAGTCGCTCATTAATTTGTTCTCAAAGTTGAACCAAAGTTTTAAAGTCTTAGCCCAAGCACATTCTATGACTTCCAATTTTTGTTAATGAACACCCATTGCTGAGATGTTTAAACCTTGTTTTAGTTTAGTTCGCCTCGACCTAAGTTTTACAAACTATTAATAGTCTTATCTACAAGCATACATCCAACAATTGAAGTAATGTTCTTAAGTCATCTTATATGTAAGCATAAAGTATATGTAATAACATCCAATCGCAAACAAAAACCAAGAAAAACAAGAAAAAAAATACATCAGAAAATAAAAATGAATATTTCATATAATTATGTATTGTGTGTAATTCTTTAAACATAAAATAGATTCGCTATTTACTCCTTGATGTACGCAAAGCCACAACACGATCTACACAGAATATCAAACAGAAACAAGTATGAAACTGAGAAATATACATGAAAACCATTCTGAAAATATAAACCACAAATGTTTTATTTTTGAACCTGGCTCCCCAGGGCCGGAATGGGTCTTTGGAAAAAACCTGTGTCCGTCTGCCACACTGTGCGTCATTATCTCCACAGAAAAAGTCGCTGCTGCTTCGATGGGTGGTACTTGCTCGCCAAGGGCCATAAACACCGCTGATAGTGCTCAGCTCGATTTCCAATTATATTTACATAAGCTCGAGTGGCGAATTCCTGGAGCGTTATCAGTGTCATTAAAGCTGCAAGCCTTCAAGGGAATCGCTGCTGCGCAACTGGGTGTTCGGGGAACAGAACCTAATTCCTAACCGAACCAAATTCAGTAAGCCCTATCGCAGTGGATCGTAAACTGTTGGGGGGTTTTGGGAAAAATCAAATAATATGCAGCCACTTGGATTCGCTCCGAAAAACAAATCAATCCCGAATTTGAATTTCATGAGTGTGCCTTGGGGAGGGGGAGCAGGAAAGACTTGATTGAGAAAACCTAAAAAACAACTGGCGACAGTCGTATAACACCCAAGCACAAAATTAAAAATCAATAAAAATCACATTTGTACAAACAAAGTATAAAGTGAGACTCAATTGGAATTCAATGGGCGACTCGAATAAGCAATGCATCTATATGTATCTGCACATACAATAAAAAAGCGCTGATAAAGCGGAATGACAGACATTATTCAGAGACAATATGCTTCGAAAATTTCAAATCCGAAACCAACTCAACAACTCAAACTTGGGCAACACCAACAGCAACAGGCAACAGGGCGGCACAACAGCCACAATGGCACGGCGATATTTCGAGTGTATCTCATAAATAAATTAATTGTGACAATATTCAATTGATTTGATTTGAAATTATCGCATTCAGCTGTCAAATGCTCAACGACAACGCTTTTTCAATTGTTTCAATTTCCATCAGATTCTTTCAATGACTGTTTCCACTCCGTCTCTAGCCCACTTGAATGCTATTTCTGATTTGATTTTGATTCGATGTGAACACAAAAATCACTTGGCCCCATTACCCATGCGGGAGCACTTTGTGTTTGGGTATAGGGGGTTCCGAAAGCATTCGATTTATCAATACTTGGCCATCATGTTGGCAAATGAAGTGGCAAAGTGCAGGGCGATGATTTCGTTTCATTGGCAGACTATTCTTTTTTTCAAATAATGAAAGATAGAATTGATTTAATATTATAATAAATATATGTAACCGTATAAACAACCTGAATAAAGTAATACAATAACTAGGAAAGAGCAACACGCCTTCGTTTTTAGAATATAAACATTTTTTATCAGCTCCCCACGTATCATATTCCCATTATTAATCACGCTTTTTATTTCCCCCACCACTTCGCTGAAAGACTCTATGATCTGATTGTCTGATTTGTGCTTTTGTTGTACCAAATTGAATTTATTTACATGCATCATATTTCTTTCTCTGCTGTGCTGTCCATGTTGAACAATTTGTTTTGATGTCAACACTCGCACGACGTCTCCAGCAGCAACAGAGCAACATCAAAAGCGGCCACAGCAGCAGAAAACCAAAACCGAAAACCGAAGCAACAACACACTCAGCAACTTTTCGTTATAAATAGACAAGCTCGGATTGTGGGGCTTGGGAGGGGCCAACGGAGTGGGGTCTTTTGGATCCAACTGCCACAAGATCTTGCACTGCGCTGAAGTTTCCACTTTGCCGGCTGACGTCCAACTGGCTCGTTGGTCTAGGGGTATGATTTCCGCTTAGGGTGCGGGAGGTCCCGGGTTCAAATCCCGGACGAGCCCAAGTGAACTAAAATTTTTTTCCTTTTATTTTTTTAAATTATGCACAAAATGTTATATTTTTTATTTTAATACACAATCATCAATACATTTAATACACAATCAACCATCGATACACAATCATTATATGAATGTTATTCCTCAAATTTTAAATAAGTGAGTTAATTCTGCAAAATGATATAGAAACAGTAAACACTTGTAGAATTCAACACAATTCTTTATTCAAACAATTTATTGGTTCACTTTCGGTCAGCCACACGAGCTTTCATAAGTTGAGTCATAATTATTAATACTCTGCAATAATCGGGCTGTTTAAAGCCATAAATATAAATATATACGACAAGGTTTATGGTCGCAAAAACTTTTATGGTATCCTATGACTTTTGGCCTAGCCCCTGTCTAAGCCCCAATTTATGGGCTCATGAAAATTAAGTCTAATCAAAGGTTGTGATTTTCTGGAAGGGGCCTGCAAAATACTCTTGTACACTTGCCGGTTCTTGGACAAGTACGGACCTAAAACCTTATTGGCCAAACAGCCTGCTGGAGCTTTGGTAGACAAAACATTCCAGTTAAATTTTTATTTTTGTTAATTGGATGGGATTTGATTTGTTTTTACTGGAGGATGTACCATTGAAATAATGGCCAAGGGTCTATAAATAAACTAGAGTATTTAATTATTCGGTATGCCATGATGTGATTTTTATTGGCTATGATTTGCCTTTTTCATTTAGTATTTTTGGACGGTTTCTTATTTATTGGCACCTTAGCTCTGACAAGTTGTCGTATAGTCATTGCTATAAAGTAATAAAAGCAACTTTATTGGCCAAGTCGAATATGATATGTTAGGGATTACCCGACGCGAAGAGCTTATGAGAAAATTTATGATCAAAATAGAAATATGTTCGGAATGCTGTCTTGCCTTAAAGAATCTATAGGAAAATGAAATATGTGATCAATGTACTGTTTTTATAGTTTTTACAAACATAAACTGTTCACAGTTTTCAGCATTGTATTTTTTGCGATCCGCGTTTCCGCAAGACTAGGCAATCACCTATAAATAATACATAAATTGTCGACTGAGATTGCTTGAGAATTATTTGTGGCCCAATACAATGTCGACAGCTGGTGTTTTGCCGTGATTTCGCCTGGCGAATTGATATGGCAATGCACAGACAAGTTGACGTTTAAGGTTTGATGATTTATTTGCAGACCTACTGGTGATTTATGGGGTGTCGTTTGAGATTAGCGAGTGGGTCTTGAGGGTTAGAGTGTGAGCGCTCCACCGTTATATAAACTGATAATGCCCCTAGCCAGTAATAAGTATTTATTTCTAGATTAACAATGATTGAAACAGCTGCCCAGCCAGACTCCAGAGAAAATATTTCATTAACTATATATATTATATTTCCTAAAACTAGAGCGGCGGTTTTCGCTTTTATATTTAGACTATTTGGCCATATATTCAGATATGTAGGGAAGACCAAGAACATAAAGAACTTGTTGCCTCGAAATTGCCACATTCCATCCCTAAACTGTTTGGCATCTAATAGGTGGCAAGACCCGCTCGCATGTCACCCATAAATTAAACAACAACAGCAGCTGACTGATGTCAGTGTTGTCGTCGCAGCTAATTAACAGTTTTGTTATAAATTACACCGAAAGTCATTACAATTTTTCGTATTCTCAGCTCGGGTTGCCGTTCTCCTGGGTCGACACACCCATTTGGGGCGTCAATCATGCGTAAACTGACACAGATGTGACATCCAGCGGGGGCCAACTGCTCGTAAGTGACTAGCGGATAAATTTGTATCTTTTAGTTGTTCCCAAGTGTGTGTGTGTGTGTGCCCAATGTCAACTGACAACTCCTTAATAATTTTCCATAGGCTTGTTTTTTTCCCCTGTGAAATTTACGCCCCCGCTGCGAGTCCAAGAAGGCCTGGTCCCATCTCTCCGTCGCCCATGCTGTGTTGTGACTTTGTTGCTGCTGTTAGCCTGCTTTGTTTTAATATTTATGGCTTCCTCGTGTCATTTTCATAATGTTGCGTTTGACACTTTCCCTCTGGGCTCCACCGCTCACAAAACGAAGTACACCAACAAAAATCACACATCCCATTCACATTCCATATTATCTTACAATATTATGGGCGGGCGGCTAGGGATCGCCTCTTTTCCTCCTACTTTCGGTTACCATTTTGCATCTCCATCGCACTCTCCTCAGAGCCCTCCCCTCTTTTTAAGATTTTGTGTAAAATGTTTTTGAAAATGACATTTGTTGCTGACACAAAGACAACTGTCAGCGGGCACTCGGTAGCCATTTATTTTGTTGCCTTTCTTCCGTTGGGCTGCGAAAACATGAACATGCTGGGGCGGAAAATATTCAGTCATGATTAAGTTGGTTCTTTCTGATTTTTTTGGGTTCACTCTTCAATAGTTACAACCACCGCTTAGCTGCACTCTTTTTTAGCTATACCTTTTCCTATCTGAGTCCAATTTTTGACAGTTAAAGGCAGGAAGGCAAGTTAAAATTTGTGATCCCTTTTTGTTAACAAGTAGTCTGTGGCAAAAACTTCAATCGAAATTCTGCTGTCAAGTTGTAGCCCCATGATCCCCAGTGTGTAACATTCATTCTAACACAAGCCTTACACCGGTAAGTACTACTTCTCCACTTTTTATTATTTAATATTTTTTTAAACAATTTTTTTCTTTTTATTTCTTGTCAACATTTTAGATTTTTATGAAACTATTTATTGTTTAAAGGATAATTTTTTTGTATTGAAAACTGTAAGTAGTCTATTGAACAAATAATTTATTTTATTTAACCAATATCTTATTTTTGTACTTTTTAAGTTTGTTTAAAAACAAATTTAAAAACAAAATCCGACAATCGAGGAGTCTGCTCAGATAGTCTGATACTATCTGAAAAATCGTAAGAACTTTCTTAAGCCAAGAATTAATTTTTTTTCTAAATGTATTTCTAAAGAAAACATGGCACTGTATCTGACCACTACCGGAAAGTCTTGATCTTGTAAAAGATCGGAAATAACCATTAACGGATTTTAAATATTATATTATCCCATCTTTGGAGTTTCCGTTCGGGGTCATGCAACACCTCGAGGGCACTTTAAAAAATAAATCCAGGCTAAGGATCTGCGTTAATGAAATACAATGGATGAGTTTACAATATTCTTAATATTGATTGCATTACCAACTCGCAACACTAAAGGCTCATACTGACATATTTATTAGCCGGAGTTATAGCAACTTAACGAATTAACAAAATCGAAATCCTACTTCTATTATCATGTAAGTACATTAACGGAAATTTAATGATTTATGAAAAATTATCTTTAAAATAAAGTTTATGGTTTAACAGACAACAAAAATTAAGGCTACACTAAGGACCTGAACAAAAATTACAGTTCAGATATAAATATTGTTGGCGAGGGATTGCATGTTAGTTTATTTAAAATGATCAAAATCTTTATTTAATAAAGATTTTATTATATTTCAATCATTTATATTTTACAGATATACATCGGAGGTACTAGGCTAGAATACAAAGGACACTAAAAGGCACGACAGGTGCTAAAATAATCTGGAGGTACTATGCAACAATACTAAGGACTCTGCTAATCCAGTTCAGTTATCGTAAAGACTTCAAGCTCTCTTATACTCGATTCAATCAAAGCCATTACTCTCGTCCTACTTTAATACCCTAATCTATATATTGCACGCTCGCCAAGTTTCGCCTTTACACTCGTTCTAATTTAACACACCCATCTCCACACACTACACAAATGTTTGGCATTTACACCTTAATTATTTTGATACAGAAAAAAATTAAATTCCTGGTCAACACAAAAAGTGTCTTATTAAATCTAAAAATTAAACAAAGGGAAGCGTGGGGGTACACAGGTGATACGATGGGCTAAAAAAGAATTTGTGTATTAAATCGCCTTGGGAATTTATGGCCCTGCAAGGCCTTCCCGTAAACAGAGCCATAAATTCTTCAGCTGTGATTATTATTGCACTCGGCAAGCCACCTAGTAAAGTATCCAAATGCTGCTGAAATCTACGAAAAACCCAAAATTCCCGAAACAAAGTCGATTTAGTTGTGGAGAACTTCAAAGCCTACCGCCAGCGATAGGTTTTCTCGGGTAGCCTGGCGTAATATATTATTGATAGATAAATCGGTGATATATATGACACTGGTCACTGGCGGGCTTTGATTTCGTTAGATTGTAAATTACAAAACCAAAGAACGCCGAAAGAGCGGAAGTTTTTATTTTTGTTTTGTTAGTGTTTGCATTGCGTGGGCGACTTGACAAATCAGGTCAGCGAGGGAAAAATGTCAAAGGCCATCAGTGCACACCGAAAATATAATGAGTACCGTTCCCGACTGCCTTACTCTATAATGGATGTACTTTCGATTATAAAAGTGAATATGTGAAATGAAAGTCAAAGCTTCGGATGACCTTTAACTCACTGTTACTTATCAGTATATTTTTTATTTAATATTTTAATTGTTAATTTCTTACTGCCAGTTTACATTGGCACATGCATACCCTGTACAAGGAACACATGATACTAAGCTCTGAGTTGAAGCCCCAACGGGGCATATATATTTTATGGGCTGTCAAGATAACCGATAGGCTAAAGCCGGCTGTTAAGTGTGATATAGTCAGAAGTTTCTAAATATGGGCTTGACCTGCTGCTGTTGGTTCCTGTTTCAGTTTCAGTTGCTGTTTCTGGTGGTGTTGTTGCTGCTGTTGTTGGCCGATGGCCACATTATTAAGCCAATTCAGCGGCAGCAGATAAATAAATAAAATTTGAAACATTGCCGCAACAATAAAAGGCGACAGTACACGATTTATTAAACGAAGCGGCTGCTGATGGTGTTCGGACCCAAATGAAGAGGCAAAACAACACCAGCAACAGCAACAACATCAACAAAAACTACAAAAACAGCAACAAAACAACAGTGAGGACGCGAACAGCAGCTGCTGCCACCGTGTTGTTGCTCACATTACTCTTTTTGGCGTGGCCCAGGCTGGCAGGCAGACAGAGAGAAACCGACAGCAGATACAAAGATACAGATACATTTGCTATATAGAAAACACACAATACTTGAGGTTGAGGCCAAAATGACTAATGACCAGCGATTATCAAGCGATAAAAGGCAAAAGAGAGCCAGCAGCAGCAGCAGCAGCAACATCAGCGGCTCCAACAACAAACATAATTTATTATTGTTTTAAACATTTGTGTTTTGCGCTCAAACGAGATACATTTGTCTCCTCCATGCCGTTTAGAAACCTTTCTGGCTTTTGTTCATTAAGACACTAATAAAAAGCGAAGAAGGGCCCCCAATAACGAATACTCCATACATATTCATAAAAAACCAACCATAAACATAGAAGTGGCGTTTATGCAAATTCAACATCAATGGTATCCTTTCAGGTATACTGTTTTGGAGAATATATATCCTTAGCAAAGACTACAGGCTTCAAAGATACAGAGGTCTAATATTATTAAAATATTTAAAGAATTAAACATTTTGAGTAAAACTATTACGTAGTCCAGACCATTTTGAGCCTTGTAGGGCCTGTGTCGGCCACTTGTAATTAGCTGTCCCTCTAAGCCAGGTTTCTACTGTTTCTTTTTACTACCTTGTGAGTGTTAAATTTGTGTTGGCTACCAGAATTAGTGGCGGAAAAGGCAGAAGCCGCGGTAGCTCCAGAGAACAGACAACAATAATAAACTTTAAGATTCATGAAAGCGGCAAAAAGAAAATAAACAGTCAACGCGACGTAAATTTAAGACTTTCCGTATTTCATTTCTTTTGTTGCTTGGCTGCTCTAACCGGCCTTTTTCAGACTACTAACAGGCCAAAAACTATACAAAAAATATACAAATTATGGATAGCACTATAAACGACCTGTAATTTCCCTGTAATAAATAAAATTAGAGACACGATGTATTAAACTGTACTGTTTACGCGCGACTATCTTTATTTTTCTTGTATAGCCTATTTAAAAAAAAAAATCTAAAATTCTCTTTGACCCTAGGTCGTCTCGGCATGCCCTTACTAGAGGGTATCAAAACGGGGTAAAAAGATCTCGGACCGATTGTTGGGGCTTTGGTTGCGTTGTAAATGTGAATTGGCCGAAATTAAAAATATATTTATGACTTAAGAGGCTATAAATTTTGTTTCTTGTTAAAATTCTATTGTTTCTGTGTCTGCCGGATGGTGGAATTTGCTGCTTTTGACTTTCTTTTTCTCTTTAGTTTTTGTGGTTTTTAAATTATACACCCGATGGCTATAAAAATATACCTACAGTTGTGTGGTTATCACACTATTAATGACTTACGAGCTTGTTCATGAAATAACATTCTACAATTCTAAAATTTTAATAGAAACCTTTAAGGTATTAATATAATAATAGATAATAATTGTATTTGAATATATCCCATTCATACAATGGATTTGATTAAAGACTGCCTTATTTTTTTTGTAACTATCGTATTTTTAAACCAGAGGTAACCCTAGGTAGAGGTAACATAGAGATAGACAATCCACTAAATCTCGTCACCTCCAGATAGTTTCATAGCTTTTGACACTTTGTCGCACCACAACAACCCAAATAGACAAACAGAATTAGAGAGATTATTCTGCTTCCGCCAGCCGCTTTTTGGGCGCCTGAAACGAAATTGATTTCATAACGAGACAATTATGTTGGTCTAATCTGAATGGAGGGCAATTAAAATGGAAATTTATGGTCCTAATGTGCCACATAGTCAGCGGGTTCAAGAGCTTCTCTCGACTGTCATCGGCTTATTATATTTTATAGAATTTTACGAGCTTCACAAGATTCAAGAGATAATCCATTTTGAAGGGCAATTAAAAATTTGTTTGACTAACAATTCGTGGCGGCTTACGATCCCCCTACTTGTTGTTGACAGCTATTCTGTTACTTACAATATTTAAATTTGGTAAATAAATATAACCGAGAGTTTCTTATTTTAGTCTTCTAGGCAGCGCCTGAGGAGACTAAGCTCCAGTTGCTCGATAGAAAATTTTTATATCAATTGAACAATATCTTTTTAGGAAAACGTTTTCACATACACAAATCAGATGTCAAACCTGCAATCCTGATCACTGTTTTCTTTAATATTGTATTGAAACAATTAGTGTTAGTGTTAGTGCTCAATTTTGCTGGTTATCCAAGACATAAATTCAGACACATCAGTATAGACCGCCACAGGATACGATCCGCATTCCGCAGCTCCGTAGCTAACGATTCCAGCCTGCACTAGGCGCTGTGTGCCGTTGTATTGACCCGGGAAGATTAGTGGGCCTCCGGAGTCGCCCTTGCAGCTATCGCGTCCAAGGGCGCTTGTGCAGATTTGTGTTTCGTCGACCATGAAATCGTAATCAAGGCACTGGGTCGACTGTATCCGGGTGACGAATGCCTTCATGGGAACGTCGGAGAGTTTTTTGGTCTCCGTTATCCCCCAGCCGGCAACCTCCATATTTTTCTCGGTCTGACTCTGGAAGTGGAGGTCTGGATACAGTGGTAGGCATATGGGTCGAATAAAATTGGTGAACTCGACCGGGTGCTTAAGTCGGATCAAAGCTATGTCGTGTTTCATATCGTATCCATCGAATTTCGGGTGGACGATCGTCTCTTCGACCAGAATGTCCTTGGGGTCATCTAGACACATCCGTTTGCTGCCAAACAACATACAGTCTTTAAGATTGGTAATGCTATGCTCTCCCAAACGGACGGATGCACTAGGAAAGGGGTAATTCGCTTTTTATTGTTATAATTGTGTTTTTATATCTGTTCTTACAGGTTATCGTGTATACAGTGCGCAGCCGTCAAAATATAGTCTGATTAAGAAATAAGTGGATCTAAAAAATATATAAATATATTGAAGAACTTACTTGAACTAATCAGACTGCCTCCGCATTTGAACTGTTCTCTGAAGCTCTCTGAAGGATTAGTACGGTTGTACTGTAGCAAGGCTAGCCAGGGCCGGGAGCCCATGCGAACCATTTTTCCATTGCTAACCTTAGCATCATAAAAAGTTCCGCATACATCGTCGTGTTTCGCAAGCAAGTCCAATCCATTAGAATTGAAAGAGTGTTCGCAGCAAAAAGTTTTATGCTGTGGGGGTTCTGAGTATGTCTTAAAATCTTAAAGTGTGCCTCGACGAATTCCTTACCGATTTGCAAGGAAGAACTGATTTTTTCAACAATTCCTCCTGGGGGCTTAGGGTCTGTTCGTTTCTGAGCTTGGAGACAATCTGTGAAAGGGCCAGACATTCCCTAGGAGGGAGGCATTTTCCTTCTTTGTTGTCATGGGTTTTGCAACGTTTGGAGTCTACAGGCCCAATCCACTCTAGGCCCAAAGCTAGAAAGATCACCAGAATCGAAAGATGCAGACCAAACATTATTCCAGAAAACTCTATTCGCGACTGTGGTGTTCTGAAAAAATCGCTGTGTACTGGCAGTGCGTCAGTGATAACACTTCTGACCACTGGTACCAAAAATGGTACCCTGATAAACTCTGAACACTGAAAAACGGGTGTTTTTCAAAAATTTGACAAAATTATATTCTTAAAACAAGACTGAGGCGTTCTTTAACTATGAAATTCTTGGTTTTTCTGTGAGTGTACGAATTCCAAGAAGTACTAGTAATTTTAGAAATACGAAATGTGTGGAACATTTTTATTAGGGGAAATATTTTTAGCTTGAAATTATTATCACATTCTTTAAAGAACATAAAAAATGCGGTATTTAAATATAATTCATATCATGTATCATAGTCGAATTGCAATAATGTGACGTTACAGCCGATTCTAAGTTATTGCTATTCTTTAAAGAAAAAATACTTTAATGATAATTTCTTTGGATGAGCAAAATAGAATTATTTTTAGTGACTTAGGTCTATTTGTTCAGAGCTCTGTTTTTTCAGAATATACAATTTATTTTCAAAAAAATATTACCACTACAATCTGTGGCATTTATGCGATAAATAATGGATGTCACATCGCAAGGCGGATCTATGACTGTGTTTTATTTAAAAACATGGCGTGGTGTAAATTATAATAATAATATTACTGTAATTAGGATTAAGCTTCCGAGGCAAAGATAATAAACAAAATTTGTGAGGAATTAGGGAGAGAAAACTGCGCACAAAAACAAGATAATTCGTTTAGAGGGTCTCGTGATTGTCGTGCCGCCCCATGACAAGGTCTTTGGTTCTCGAATTAGAGTGGATCTGTCTAAATTTAGTAGTCACTTGGCTAGTTTGCTTGCCCATGTCATTTAGATAGCGCACACACTGGAAAATGTGGAGCACTGGCTGCTGACAGATTGTAGATAATTAGCTGGCTCCGTGGAACGAGATCAGACTAGAAAGTGCGGGCTATAATGCACCATTATATATCACTACTGATGGTAAAAATCTGTTTGCAGATCTTCGCCAGTTTTATCTCAGTTTGTACAACTTTACGTAGATACAAATGTGAAAATTAATGCCGAGCTAACTTGATGGAATAAAATCATAAGTCATTTTAGTCCCAAAGAAAGGTATTAGCAATAATTGGCAATGAATAATCTTTTAGTTTGCATATTATCACACGAACTTCTCTAAATGTTGTATAGATTCAAACAGAAACTTAAGGAAGCCTTAGGAACATAATCATACCGAAACTCGGCGGTCAGTCAGAACTGTCAAGCAGTTAAGCCGCCCACCATTCGGTCGACCATCCTGGATCAGTCGGCAGCTCTGACAGTGGCACTCTTCTCTTGGCCGTTTAATCACAGTATTAACTCTTTTGCTGAGCCGCCTGTCACTCATTTTGCTGTCCAAACGGGGAGCATCGTGGGGCAGGGTGATCGGGGTGGTGGTGCGGTCTGGCGTGGTGGTTCTGTTGTTCAGTGGTTGTGGGGCAGACGTCGATGTTATAAACACTACTGTCTTCCAACTGTCAAGTTGGTCTAAGTTTTTGAGCGCAAAATAAAAGCCGACTTGACAGCTGAACGGTCGACCAACTCATGTTGATGATGATGATTATTATGTATTTTGTAGTTTTGCCGTTTCATCAAGCACTGAAAACAATTTATTTCAGTTATGATAGTTCACAACAATTATATAGGGAATTCATTGGGAATAAGCCCAATTATTATTTCTTCTATGACTCAAAGTTCTTGAAATTTGAAGTTTTCAATTTATTTCAGAATATCTCGCATTTAGGTTTTTTGTCAGTGTTTTGTGGCTTTGTAGGACTGTCGGACCCAAACACAAATACTGAGTCAGTCGCCCATGCACATTCGTTTAGGCTTTTAAACGCTTAGGTCGTCTTATGTTGGACTTAACGCGCTGCCCGATGCCAAAAGCCAACAGTTGGACAGCTGAAGACGCCTCAACTCGATGGCGGCGGCGGCAAAACTTGAAATGAATTTGGACGCTTCGGATAATGAAAACGAAACGAGGCGCGCGCTCCAAAAAACGGTCGGACAGGGGGAAAAAATAACGAAAACAAAAATCGAAAAAAGTCAAGTAAAATCCCAACCGACACAAAGAATAAAAACGTCAAAAGTGATTTTGCGCTTTGGTCAGCAGCAGAAACGGCGACAGCCGCAAAGCGAAATCAAAAAGTGCCGCCGCCGTCAGCACCTCCCCTGGCCAGCCCTGCCCTCCGGCCCACCAGCCCTCCACCACGCCTAAGCCACCTTAGCCCCCTCCAATATAGAGGCCTGTGGCCGGCCAGCCAGGGTCCACTGTTAACTGTTTTGTACAAGCTGATGAGCTTTCGGGCGCTTGGGGGATTTTGACATTTCATTTTTCGAGTTTGTTGGTATATTTTGGGTTCAGGTTGCTTTTTTGCTGAGTTAGTTGTTCTACTTCTTCCTTTGGCCATGTAAGGACGTTATATTAGTTGTTTCGGTTGGTTAATGTCAAGGAGGTTAGTTCCAAAGAAGAAAAATATCCCCATTGACAGCACCTGTATAAACGAGGCTCTAATAAGTCAGCCTTAAATGAATGACCTCTAGCCAAATAATCGATAATTGGCAAGAAACAAAATATTCACAGCTGAGAAATTTCAATTAGTTTCCCATGCAGGGGATTCGGGTTAAAGCCTGTCATTCCCCTCCCCACGCACACACCGCCGCACCATGGCACGCAAAAAGTTCAGGCCCCTTCGGATCACCGCTTCTCGCAAAAATACCAAATCATAAAAAACTGTTTATAAATTATTGATTAAATGACAATGCGATGTCAGAATTTGATTTATGACCTGGCAGAGAGACACGCAAACGACTGGATGGGAGAGCGGGCACGCCAACACATTGAAAAATGTTTGGGCAAACAATAAAAGATGGCCGCCGTCCCCCGCCGAGCGATTTATGACAGCAAATTATACACGAGAAGGAGCTCCATGGCCTCCATGGCAAATGCGTGGCCCAAAGTTACACAACGGCCGAAAAGAAAACGCAATAAAGATGGCCCCGTTGGGTGGCGGAGTGTAAATTTATCACTGGGCAACAGCGAAAAAAGTGCCATAAAGTCGGTGATCAATCAAACATTACGAAATGACTGAAAGGAAAAAATAATTGGCTAATAGCTGCGCCCATTCCAGCCAAGGTATAGAATTCGCTGCAGGTACATTCAATTACCAATTTAAATATTTAACTTTTTCTAAAAATTATACGTCAATTATTAAGTATTCAAAAAGCACTTCAAAGCTAAGCCTATTGCTTCTAGAGGAGAGTTCATTGACAAAACTAACAGTGAATTTCTCATTATGGAAATTTTTATCAACTGTATAAGTACACCTTAGGCAATTTGTCACACTTAACTATTGGTCTTAAACTTAAGAACTTGTTAGCTTCAATATGTCTGGGAATTAGGGGCAAGATCAATGGCGCTAATGAACTGTTTCAAACTGAAAGCTTCCATATAAGTTTGAGGTAAATACCTACTATATCCTTTAAGAACCAGAGCGCCTGCAGTTTTCGTTATCAAGCAGTCGGATGTAACTGAGTGACGCTATCTTAAAAGGGGTTTTTCTTATTTCAACACCTAGTGATAAGTAAATATATTAAGCAGGAAAAGTACATATTAGTTAACATAACCTTAGTAAAAGACTATGAATAAGGTTCGTAAATCTAGATTGATATTCATCTGATAACTAGTTGTGGCCTGAACCTGTTTTTACAGGGAAACCGAGTCCCCGGTTCCCTTTTCGCTTTTCATGTGCTCACTTAAGATGTTTTCCACTCTGTAATCTACAAGTAGTTCGGCTTTAATCAGCTCTCGCTGTGATATACGATCCGAGACCCTAATACTTGTCGGGGACAAACAAAGTGCAAGCCAGAAGTATCTGCCATATATAAAGTGAGTTTGATTTACAGCGGACATCATCTGTCACATGGGGGTGGAGGTGAGGTGTAAATACCGGGGATTATGCTCCTACGAACGCTACTGGGTTCTTGGCAAATAAGAATCAGAGGCAGGCACTTGGCCAACCACTTTCGAAACCCTTTTTTCCACATCTTCTGGTGGAACAACTGTGCTAATATTTGCCAAACATTCAGCGCTCTCCGGGCGATATGATATGAGTAAGTTGCTCGGGCGCTGAAGCACTGGAGTACACTTCAGATGCGCCCCTGGCTCTACGGTGTTTATCAAGTGTAACACGCCGTGTCTCTATTTGTTTTCCAACACTCGGTGTCTGGCTAAAGTTGATTACGAGTCCCGCTATATGGCAAACTCCGCTGTCTGATGTCGGATGTCTGATGCCTGTCCCACTGATTTCGACACACAATAACTGAAAGAGATTTACGGTATTCGGGCACCGATATTCTCAGCTTACCCGTAATTTTCAGATTACAGATTTCAGTTTTTATTTGTATATTTTGTTTTATTTTTTGGCTTGTGTAAACGAGGGAATATAAATCTGCGCGTCAGGATGGTGGCTCCGAGTTGATTTACACCAAATAATGCGCATTTTTCTGGTGTTTAACAGGCTTAATGTCTGTTCATAAGTCCAAGGCGAGCTCCCTGGTACTGTGTTTGGGTGTCGCCGCGCTATAAAATATATTAACCAAACTGATTTATTGCATTTTGATAACCTCACAGCTTGTCGGGCTGCTCCGTTTCATACTCGTTGTCTAGGGGCTGCTGTCGGTCCACGGTTCCCGCGGATCTCAAAAGCTCCCAGCACAACTGTGCAAAATGTCAAGCACCACCAGATGAAGAACGCTCTTTATAATTGCCTGGGTAATTTATGATCGGCTCTAGCTATACACACACAAAATAAATAAATTTAAAATATATACACGCGCTTAAATATTTCTAGACATTCTTTACGGGAGAGTGTGAGCTTAATTATCTTGTTTATAAAATTATTTCGCCCCTTTTTTTAAATTTGTTTTTTTTTTTTTTAAATTAGGTTAAAATGCAAAATAATTAAAATGCTCTTCTTGTTTTCTAAGAAACCTCATAACACCATATTTGATTTATAAGACTCCCAGTTTTCTTTAAAGTAGGACTTGTCCCTGTCAGTATTTCATTTTTTCTTGTCTGCAGATTTCTCATTTTGACATTTTTGTGTCAAAACATTTGCGCACACAAATTTCTACGGCCAGGTGAGTGAAAGGGGGTGATACTTCGGCGATAGATAATCCAAGCACTCGACATTTGACGCAATCTGCAAAGTTTGTTCACGTGTGACAAGGTTAATTTTATTCATAAATGGACTGATAATGCCTGAATGTTGTGTGTACTTATAAAGTAGTGCTCTTGATTGAAAATGACTGACAGTTGGATTGACAGTCGGACAGTTGTCAGAGCGAGATAAGAGCACAAGAGTTGGGGGCCAGTAGCAGAAGAAAGAAAATAGTTGCAGTTTAGTTTCGAAAGTTACACACATAAAACCCCTAACCCTTCCTGCTCCATATCTTCCATTAAAATTCCTGAAAGCAAAGGAGCGGCAGAGTTAAAATGAGTGCAGGAAGACATATGCCCGTATGAACGTAAAAAGTATAAAATAAAGAACGAAACAGCACCACCTTCTGCTGGCTTTCAGTCATTAAGTCATTTACATATTTGCCAACAAAATGTCAGCCATAAAATATAAACTAAAGCAACTGTGCGAAGTCGGAGCCGGGGCAAAGCTGGGAAGATAAATGAAGGCGCAGCTGCCGCGGCTACATCAACGCTAATTGCTCTGTGCATCTTACAGATACACGGGCAGAAGCACAGGCCCAGATACACGCCGGCCGCGACGACTCCGAGATATATACGAATCATAATTCATATTTCTCTTTTTTGTTGTCGCTCTTTGGGGCTGTTGTCGTGTCTTCGGCGGACTTGTGATCTGTGTGACAGGGACGGATAAGCTGGAACTGGGCCGTCGGACAGGGGGATCGGGTGAGCGACGGCAGAAATGTCAAAATGCATTAACATTTAATTGAGGCTAATTTAAGGCGAAATATTTCGCTTGGCATATATGAAAATTTATGCGTCTCATTTCGGCCAGATCCTCGGCTCTTTCGCTTTCGTTCGCTGCCTTCCTGTGCGATTGTCCGTCCGTCTGTTTGTCACTCCGTCAGAGTCGACTTCTCTTGAGAAATGGGCGCATTTTGTAAAAATGTCACATTACATTTAATTTATGCAGCGCCAACGATGAAGACCACTCCTGGGGTAAGCATCTCTCCGACAGGGGTTTATGTAAGCATCTTGCACTCTTGTAGCTTTCAACTGTTGCATTAAATGGTTTTTATGTAGATTCTGACATTGATATTGTTCAAAAAAATATTAAAATAATAATAATTTATCTTAAGATATACATTCTTACGTGAAGCTACTGCCTAATAATTGCTATCCTGGAAGCCCAGTTATCAATCTTGCAGCCGGCGAGGCAAGTTCGAGTAAGCCCCGCCCAGTGACAAAATTTGACAGGCAACTTGGCAGGAGGTCGTCTGCCGCCCCACTCATGTGGACTTGTGCCCGGACTTGCAGGACCACCAGCTGCCAGGATCGAGCTGCGGCTGTCAAGCTTTTTAACCCAAAAACATTGTGGACGAATTGATTTTGCTCCTCTCAGCAGGACTCTCCAGCCAACTGACACTGGCAGGCGGTCCTTGGGAAGGGCGGCTAAGGCATCAACCACCTTGGACTTGTCACTGATAGCAGCTGGGAGTGGTGGGGCCTGGGAACTGGCAGTACGAGTCGGTTTCGGTATCGGAGCCGGAGTCGGATTCAGTTGGGAAGAAGTGGCTACGCCCAGCAGCTAAACAAAGTTTGAATTGACTTTGTTAACTCGACTGGTGGGCTCAAGTGGTAGATACTTACTGCGGGGCGTGCTGCGAAATCTGCAAATTGCCGTGTCATTATTTGTTAGCATCAAGCCGAAACTCAGCCAGGATAATGTCGACGCCCCTTGGCCAGCCTTAACCCCAAGCCGTCGCACACATTGTGCTCGGCGTCAAAAAGTGTAATTGACAGACCGCCCGACAGCGGACAGTCCTGTGGATTGAATTGGGATCAGGGATGGGAAAGGAAACGTTAACGGAAATGGGAATGGGAATGGGAACGGGGCAGGGAACTGGGGTGTAACCCACTGTCGGCTTACACACTCAAGTCAAGCGTCCAACCGAACCCGAGAACCCGGCTCTCTGAACTCAGGCGAGCTGGAACCGAGCCGGCAGACAGTTGGTAACTGTCAGTGGGCATGTTCGACTTGACAGCATAATATTACAAATCCCTGCCGAAAGCAGACAGTAACGATGACAGGACTGCTGGCCGGCAAAGCAACGGGGCAAAAGGCAAAAAGGACAACCGCAGAGCAGACGCAGAGGCAAGGACTACGCAAAAAATCTATATATATCGTATAAAAAGGCATATTTTATTACTCAGGTAGGATGTCAGGCGTTGGGCTAGGGCGAGGGGAAATCGTTTTGCCGCAAAAATGTTTGAGGTTAGCCAAAAAATTTGCTGCCATTGGTCCTTGGGGAACACCAAGTTGTTGAGGGGAACAAATCCGATTCATTATAACATTTTAATCAATTGCTGATACAAAATTCCTTATCTGAGCTGAAGCCTTTTTCTTGTACCTAAGCATCCGAAGTCGATTAATATGCAAATCATGATTTACCGCGACAGCAACTTCCAGCTCCACCATACTCCCTGGATTGTGGGACTCCCTGGGTAATCAATTAATGTTGTGTTGGGAAAATCACATAAATTTGCGTAACATTAAACGGATCGCGTCGTCGACTTGAAACGAACGCATTCGATATGGTCACATTTCACAAATTTTACGAGGCGCATTTCAAGTTGATAGAAACATTTACGAGGCACTCTTGGCTGGCTTTGGTCTCCGGTTTTGGCCCGGATCGCTTGGTAGCAATTGGTAAACAAGTTTATGGCCACTCGGCATCTCCATCGCCATATCTATACTCCCAACTGGAACTCCATCTACATCTCCGCCTCACAGTTTCTTTCTTGAGTCGCCGACAAGGCCATAAATTTATTGCACTTCCTTTTGCATATAATTTTCAAATTAAGTGTTGCTTCATGTAAATTGATACATTTACTGAATGCATTTTCCAAGCTCTTGGCAGATAGCACCGGGGACTAGTTGGTTGTCGGGCTCTAAAGCGGTTGGGCTATAAAATGTTGTCTCGCCTTGATTAATATGGTTCGTA
The DNA here is from genome assembly GCA_035047585.1 of Drosophila monieri. Taxonomy (NCBI): domain Eukaryota; kingdom Metazoa; phylum Arthropoda; class Insecta; order Diptera; family Drosophilidae; genus Drosophila; species Drosophila monieri. The sequence goes on along the minus strand of JAWNPJ010000079.1, from coordinate 1,391,045 downwards.
ATATTTGGAGCTGCTAGCAGACTGAAAGAGGTCGAACTTTTTCTTTTATTTACACTAAAGTAGACTGAATTAGAAGCTCTTAACTATCTATTACATTTTGGCCAAACATGCATGTTTCTACTTCATAATCCCTATCTTATCCCTCCAGATTATCGGTCATTATCCCTATCCGAGTTCATTACCACAGCGATCCTGGCACAGTATCGCGACTTGCCTATCTTCTTTCGGCTGACAGTCACTTCCTGTCGGCAAAGCTCCCCCTCTGCCGCCCATCTTGGCGACTCATTAGCATGTGTGCGTGGCTGTCCTGCCATCTCTCACTCTCTCCTTTCCAGCCTGTCAGCTGCTCTGGCCTGCCATTAATTTCGCCAGCTCCGGGCTGGGCCGTCTCTTTCCAGCGACCTGGTGCTGTCTCTATCGCTCGGGGGGAATATAAAACTTACCTAACCTGCAGTGTAACGCTTTGTATTGTTCACGCAAAATTTATTTCCGCTGCGTCATGAACATCCTGTCGCCATCGTTGTAGTTGTACTTGTAGTTATAGTTGCTCCCAGTCATCGCGATCCTTGTTGTATTTGTTGTTAATTTACGTAATAAATACGCTTGAAAATTTTGCACGCACATACAAAATGAATTACGTTGCTGGGTAGCAGCAGCAGCAACAGCAACAGCACCAGGAGCAACATCAACTTAACTGTCACTTGTCACTGGGACGTTCCATGGGCCTCTTCTTCCTTGCTCCCTCTGAATGTCCTGGCGGAGCTGTCGTCTCTCACATGTCAACGGGCGTCGCTTTGCTTGGCATTTTTGTGATGTGAAATGAAGCAACGAGGTGACAGCAGCAACAGCAGCAGCACCCGCAGCAACAACAACCAAAAAGGGGAGTTGGTGCTCCTTGCAGCGGTAGCATAAAATGAATTACTCGCGTGAACAACAAAAACTGTCAGAAGGCTGTCAGCTGCGGGGGAGTGCGAGGGCGTGTGGGTGGTGGCAAGGGCGGGGGCGTGGCAATTGCAATCGCAAGTGAGCGTGTGTGTGTGAGGTGTCAGCGCATCGCATTTGAAATGCTCACACACACGGCTGAAAAACAGTTGACAGTTGCCAGTCAGAGCTGCGACAAAGTATTGCTCCCGACAGTCAACGCCACCAGCAACATGAAACAGTAACAGCAACAGCAACAGCAGCAGCAACATGTTGCCATCGAGCATATGAAGTGTGAGTGTGGAAATCTTTGCGGCCCTAGCCCATGATTATCTTACCTCAAATTGCTTGTAGCAATCATGGAAAAAGCAATGCCAGGCTGGCTCCCACCACCCTTTTTTGTTTCGGTGGTTGCAGCAATTTTCATTTTCGCACTCCATTATAAAGTAATTTTTTTACATTACTTATGCCTGTCAACGTCTGGCGCTTTTCGCCGCTTTCTTCTTCCTGTTTCCGCGGCAACGCCCCTTCCGGTCCACGCCCCACTGAGGGGAGCGAATCCTTCTTGTTGGCAAAGATTAATATGTTGGCGCTGTGCTGTTTCCTGTGCGCGCTCGCTCAGCTTGCCGCCGCTCGCTTGCTCGCATGTGTGACAGTTTGCAAATGTGATTGACAACTGACACTGGCATATAAATTCAAAGCTTTCACACAAGCACACACGGATACACTCGGCCGCTGACAGAGTACATGCAGAGGACGCCAGCTCCAGGAACACAACAACAACCGGGGAAGCCCGGGAGGCATGACAAACTGACTGACTGAATGACGGACGAGCCGGGGGTCTAAACAGTCTGACTGACTGACTGATGGCCCGGCTGTCTGCAATGCAGCTGGGTGTTGTCTCAACTCAACCGAGTTTAAAGGACTCGGCGAAAGTTATCGCAATTCATCTTATTTTCCAAGAGAAGCCAGTTGAAAAGATTTCAGAATTTTGTATCTTGGTGGGGTTTTATTTCATTTATTCTGATTCGAAGGTAAAGATATTCATGTAACTAAATATTAACCTATCTTTCAACAAAAGACTGGGGCCTAGAAAATAAATTCCTTAACAATTTTTTCAAATGTAGAATAATTGGCTTTCTTTGGAGCGATTATTTTTATGATGCCAAGTCATTTCCATCGATGAGCCGACACTCTTCTTATTTTCTTAGTGGCTTCCTGTTTCTTTCAATTTCCCAGCCACGGCCCATGGGTTATAAAAACTAATTCCAATTATCCGGACAACTTCCGCTTCTGAACTCAAATTACCGCCGACTAATTGCTATTTAGGGCTCCATTCGGAACTTCTGGCCGCGTAATGTCCAATTATTCAAACAAGAGTCGTTACCCATAAATGCTGACACAACTGCTAGGGCCGACTTTGATAATAGACTCATCAGACATCGGTGGTAGCGCAGCAGGTAGTTCTGCCACAAGAAAAGGAAACCCAAAGGTACACTATCAGAAATGGAATCGCCACTTTGGGAAGATTCTTTCGGTTTAAAAATATCCAGATGGTCTTAGTCGTAAATTTTTGTTAGTCCCCCCTATCATAACTTTTTGTGGAAAAGGTAATTTATTTATAATCAATTACCATTCCAATTTATCTCTGTGCATTTGGCATTGAGGCCTGAAACCTGTCGCTCGTGCTGACGACAAATGTCTTCAGCGGAAGTGACACAACAAAAATCTCAGGCCACAGAAAGGGAACAAAAGTTCTTGGTTATAAATGCCCGATGCCGCGGACAAAATAAAACTAATAAATTGATGTTGATCTAGCGATGCTGGGTACCGTCTGAAAAAAAGAAGACAAACAAATGGAGAGGTGGGTTGCGGGGGCAATGACAATGACAAAATCAAGGGAGGGGCGGGGCTGACAATGATGGAAGTGACATCAACAATGGCGCTGAGTGACGGGAGGATGTGATGGCACTGCAGATTGAGTGGGGCGTCGTCCGAGGGGGGTGCAGCAACCGGGGGGACGGGTCGAGCAGTGGCAGCTGTTCGCTAACTCGACACTCTTGGCGTGACTTGTCAACGGACATCATTCGGCAGCTTCATGTTGTGGCTTGGATGCTTGGATGCCTGGTTTCCAAGATACAGATACTGAGACGCAAACGATGACAACGACGATCATCATTCATGACGATGATGATGCGGTCTGTACCTTTTGTTTATCAAATTTCAATGAGATGGGAAGTCTCCGATGAAATGACGGAGGTACCATATCACTTTTAACGACCTCTTTGTGCTCAGCATGAGGAAGGTTGGGTTCGATTTCACAGCAACTATAGTTTCTATAATCTATGATGCTTTTAGGTGTAACTGATTCTCATATTAAAACACAAACTCATAACTAATCGACAAAATAAATGGGACTTGATACGCTTCTATTACTGCTGATAGGCTGCCCTCCTGGATACATGAAAAGTCTCCGCCTTTCCTTCAGTCAGTCACTCAGCTAAGGCCTCGATCCATCAGCCATTCGATCATTTACTCATTTCGACTGTTGTCACTCACTTTCGGAGGAAGCGGCAGAAGCCAGTTGGCAGGAGCCAGCAGGCGAGGAGGCAAGCAGGAACGTTGCACGATTCCGTGGTGCGCTTCAGTGAAAACAAACTGATATTTGCCTGACACTTGAGATTGATTGTCATCCATCAAGGGAGCTGCCGCTGTCGTCTGGGTGAGTGATTGAATGGCAAGGATGCGCTGTTTGCATTTCGAATTTACATGCCTACCCAGTCTATCTCGTTCCATCTTGACTGCCCTGGCCTCTCCCCGCAAAACATTTGGCCGTTGGCCTGAATTTATATTCAATTACGAGCTCGAGGTTTTATTTTTCCAAGCTGTCGCCCAGTCTGCGATTCAGGGGAGTGTCTCTGAAGGCTGTGGCTTTCACACTCCACGAGACGCTTGACCGAGAGGAGATCTCCATTACCTGGCATTTTACATCCGACGTAGTCTGGCAGCAAAAGTGATAGTGCCAGGCTGAGGAGTCTTGGAGATCGTGTTTGTTTTCTCCGGCAGAACCGCAGAAAAGCTGGCAATCCCGATTCCAACGGTCATTTTCAAGACCCTTGTGGTCAAGCAGCAGCTGCTAAAGTGCCATATGATGGATATACCTGAAAATCTTTGGGGTAAATAATTATTGATTTGCATAACGAAAAGATGGAACGGAATGTTAAGTTAAATAAAGCGCTTTTGTTAGCGCTTAAGAAGTTATAAGAATTATTAAGAATAAGAAGTTTTCATAGAATTTTCGAAATTTATCCCTCAATCAATTTTGAATTGATTGAGCATGTTGCATGTGACGTTGTTGTCCAATTTGTGTTCATTTAAAGATGGTTTTTTTTTTTTTTATATACCGTAAAAAAAATACAGTAAACTGGTGTAATATCAATTAGAGAAATTTGTTTCCCATCAATAACTATATTGAAATGAAATCTAACTGAATCTCTTCAGTTTGTCAAAACTATTTATTGATAAAAATTGACATTTTATTAAAAAATGAGAATAAATTGATTTTTTTATTATAGGGTACTTCGCAGCCATTACAACAAATTCAGTTTTTGATATACTTTTTTCAACTTGAATTTGTTCTAAAACAAAAATTGAACTCTGGTTCAGCTGGTCTTAAAAACATTAAGAGACAACAAATAAACATTTTTCATTCGATCCCACCATCTCCCTGCCCCTGGACCCACTGGCTTTTCAAATCGACCAAGTAGCGCATAAAGAAATTGAATTCATTAAACATTAGCTTCCTGACACGATCGTCGCCGACTCTCCCTCCGAGAGGCCTCCACCACAGCAGAGACCTTAAAACATTTAGTGTCGCAATATGCAAATCCATAAATTTTCAGACCCAGACAGGCGGTATGGGGCCGTGTAGATGCGGTCCTCTGCTCCCGGAGGTGGAGACGGGGACGTGGCCGGAGCCGGAGATGCAGACAAGACATACACACGCGATAAAGAAATTCGATTAGGCATCAATTTTAAATGAGACGCATTCCCCGGCCCTCGCTCCGTGGCAAGCCGCCTGCTGTGGATGCCACGTAACCTGATATGGTGACACTCGTCCATGTCGTTCACGTCGTCGTCGCGGTTGCAATCTAATTTATGACTTAATTATCGGGCCATATTTAATGTGTCCAATAAACTAGTCTACAAAATTATACCAACACGTCGTTGTTTAGGCTTTTCCACGATCTGAGATGCACTGGGAGCGACACTATATTTAATTAAAATTTGAATATGTATGAGATGATATGATTGCCCATATTAAAAAACTACAAAGTAAAATACATAAGAAAATATTTATTAAAAAAGCCAAATAATTTAAGGGTTCCCATGTTTATAGTAGAACGATTTCTTCTTGTGTTGTGGACTTGGTTGCCATACGCGTAATCAGAGCGCGGGGAACTTGAATATCTGCAACTCAACCCGCCAACTGTCCGTGGTGTGGCCTCCTTTAGTTCTGCGGCCATCAATTTGCTTTTAAATGCAACAATTTGGTTGCCATTGCGGCGGCACCACCGACAGAGTCCGCACCCCGTCATCGTCACCACCGCAGCATGCAGCATTATTTAGTATTTTTTGTCTGTTTTTCCTTTTTTTCAGGTCTTTGTATAAACGTATTTTGTTTTTATTTTGGTCTGGATCGGGCTTGGCTTGGCTTGCTGGTTCAGCAATAAAAATTTCGTGAAGTGGCAATAAAATTCCATTTAAAATGGCAGCGATTATGTCTCAACAGACCATTAAAGTCACTCAAATGACAACTACTACTTAGGCACTCACAGCCAACACAAAACCGCCAGCCGCACCGTCGCACCATCGCACCACCGCACCACTTTCAGCATCGCCTTCGACGCACAGCAGCATTTATTTTGTTTTTGCTCCTTCTGTGTTGATCATGGCTCGCAGATCGCGACATTTGATGACGGGCGCCGGTCTTGAACGCCGAACACCGCCGCACAGTGGGGCACATTTTATTACCTTGGGCGGAGTGGAGTGGAGTGAGTGGAGAGTGCCGTTTTGGTCGGTGATCCAATTGAGTGGGTGTCATCATCAATAATGTGGATCGACAGATCGGATATGGCTTTCGAAAGTTAAGCCCGCCAAATTTGGGCCTCTCTTCTCTATGATACCTCTATCGAATCAATCGCTTACTAATCAACCAATCGGTTTCTATTTAAAAGTGGATATCACCTTATCGGGATTGTGAAAAATTAATTAAAGTGTACAGTTCAGGGGCTTTAAGATAACATTTTTTAAGCAGAAATTTCTTTCACCAAGTCCATTTAATTTCGCTTGTTGAAACTTAAATTTAAATAAATTTTGTAGCTCCATTACCCCCAAGCATTCTCATCAGGGCTTTAAACTGTAACCAAATAGTCTTTGAAACTTTCCTTTTTCCTGTGTGCTCAGCTAAAAAGTGGCCAAAACTACCCCAGTGCGAATTTCCTGCTGACTTTGCGTTTTTATTACGGCAGTCTGGCTGCCACCGCACCATCGTCCTTGCCCGGGCTATGTTTCGCTCGTTTTAGCAAACGACTTTGGCTGCTTATGGCACGACTTCCTGACCATTTTGGCACCATGCACTTTCAAAGGCCATGACACCGCAGTTGTCGTCTCATGCATCGTTTAGATAAGGGGCCGCCTGCCACCGGGGTGTTTCATAATTCCTGATGATGAGCATAAATTCTATATCACAATTGGGGTTTTCTAATTGTGACGGTATGTCTCCATAGGGATATGATGGTAATTTCAAATGCCAGCAATATCAAGTGAAAGCATATGAACTATTTTTTATCTCAGACTGTTTTAGAACCCTTATTCTAGAAAGAGAACAACCAAACTAAGATAACTTAGAACAGAGTTAATTTGAAAAGATTTTTGGTATACTTTGGATTGTTCGAGAAACTTTATCCAAATCATTGCAGAAACTAAGTAGAGTGTATATGAAATTCAATACGAAAAGGATGTTTGTTTTCCCGCCCGAAATTCAATGCCATAATTTGACTTTCGAGTGGCGTGAAACAAAAAACAGGCAACCGAAAGGGGGAGAGTTGGAAATGTCAACCCATCGGAGACTCATCCTGAATGCCAAAGTCCCGACTCCAGTTGATCCTCATTAGTGGTCACATGTCAGGCTGACGCGCATTTGCTGTATAATTTTGTCATTCATCATTTTTCGCCCATTTCATTTTGTGCTACATGCCAAAGGACTCGTATTTACGCTCGTCCTGCTCCCCGCCAAGCGGTGTCATCTTTTTCAGCGTCGGGTGACATGTGACAACAATGTGGAACCGTTGTCATTCTCTCTGCAAGCCCTGGTAGCTGGTAGCAGTTCGCTGTTCGTTCTAGGTTGTACGTTGTTCGTGTTCGCTGTTTTGCTGTGACACATCTCAGTTCCCGTCCACGGCCGAAATGGTTGGGGGTGGTGGACGGGTCCGCGAGGTGTGATTTTCAACAAGTACTCTCATTTTTCTGGTTCATTTTTCTTCTCTTCGTACGCATCTCTTCGACCGTGAACTCTGTGAAATATTACCCGCCCAAAACACGGTGCTTGAGTGAGTGATGAGTGGCTGAATGGGCCGCACTAATGAGGGCGACAAGCGTTGGTCAGCAACTGTCAGTGGGCCGGAAAACGCATAGCATTCGAAAAGGTGTGGCTCTGTTTGATTAGTGTCGAAATATGGGGATTGTGGTCGTGTATTTTCCGAGTCCTTTGACCAGGATGGTAAAACATATCCATAGCTGATAGCTTGAAAATGTAACGCAAAACAAGAATTGTAAATGATACTATGCAAGTTATATTACCTCCTTCACTGCTCCTTGAGTCTCTCTTTTTCACAGAAATTCTGCTAATTCCCAGAGCTGGAAAGACGACTACCTGACAGCCGTCTATTAACTCTGGTGAACTCCCGGATCCGTCTAAGAGCCTATTAGCAACCAGAGCTCAACTGTTCATGGAAACAAACAAACAAACTTCTCAGGATACGCTGGCATCAAAAGCCCATAATTAAGGTAACCTGAGCTAATTTTCCACGCACACCACAGCCCGACAGACAACAATTGTCGCCAGATTTCCAGCCATTCCTCATAACCAACCCTTCCAGCCAGGATGTCCGTCATCCGACGAGTCCAGCCCAACCCTTTGTGCCCTGGCCTCGTTGACAGGCGTTGAAAAATATCAAATTTCATGCAATTTAATTTTGAAGTGGTGGCAGGAGTGGCGGGTCACAAACCAAAAGAAAAAAATATAAGCCAACAAAGGAAGAATTTGTTATTCGACTATTAAGTACCTCTTAAAAAGTAGGCTTAACCAGATTTTTTCAAAGGTTGTGTTAGCGAGATCATAAAAATCCAGGCAGCATTATGTCAAGTATTAGCCAATTACTTAATATATATGATAAAGTTTTTATTTTTATTTATCGTTTTCTTTTTACCTTAAACAAAACTGGAAGATCTAAAGGGTCTTTTTGTTCCTCCTGTAGAATTTTTACGCTACAGGGTAATATAAGAAGCGAGTTCGGGGACTTGGGGGAAAGATGACGATGGCTTTTGAGTGACAGCCGCGCGGCAACACCTAATTCAATTTAACAATTCATTTATCATAATCAGGCATCAAGCCGTTGTCACTCACAATTACGATCAAGCCGTTGGGAAGGAACGAAAAAAGGCCAACAAAGGACTCCACTGAGCCGCAAAAGAAATCTTCCCTCTGTCTCTTCACTCGATGTGGCCTGATTGCCCCTCGCTACTCGTCTTACACTCCCTTCCGCTCGTACTCTTTTCTCTTGGCCATTGTCTGCCGTGTCCTGTCTCAGGCGCTTCCTGTCAGCCTGCCCGGGATTCTCTATCTGTCACTTGGCTGCCAGCGGCGTAGCCCAGCACGAACCCAGGCAAGTTACCAACAGGCCAAGAAACAGCCAACCACTCATTGTCAGTTAAATGGTGAGAGCTACTCACATTTTGAATGAGCCAGCTAAACATTTTGAAATTCCTTTTGGATTTTAAAACTTGGTTGTATCAAGACTAGGACTTGGTTGTATCAGGACTCGTCGGAAAAAATTTATAAACTAAACAATATATAATTTTGTTGTTAAATATTTTGGAGGATCGATCCCCTTCGAAATCGGGAAGATTGCATGGGAGGCCATGGAGGAGGCCCCTGCCCGAGGGGATATCTTTGCCAATTCTCATCCAATTCTTGGGCGGAATACCTTAAAAGATTTCAAGATCGATTCTGCATCATCCTGCATCAAAATCTGGCAACGAAATATTTTTCAATTTTTTGGTGAAATTATGAGGAGGAACCCATCCGAATTGAAGTTTCAATGGGAGGCACAATAGGCCCCCTTGCGAAGGCTATATCTTTGTCAATTTTCATCCGATCCTAAAGCGGAATACCTTAAACGATTTCTAGATCGATTCTGCATCATACTGCGTCAAAATCTGGCAACGAAATATTTTTCAATTTTTTGGTGAAATTATGAGGAGGAACCCTTCCGAATTGAAGTTTCCATGGGAGGCACAATAGGCCCCCTTGCGAAGGCTATATCTTTGTAAATTTTCATCCGATCCTAAAGCGGAATACCTTAAACGATTTCTAGATCGATTCTGCATCATACTGCGTCAAAATCTGGCAACGAAATATTTTTCAATTTTTTGGTGAAATTATGAGGAGGAACCCATCCGAATTGAAGATTCCGTGGGAGGCACAATAGGCCCCCTTGCGAAGGCTATATCTTTGTAAATTTTCATCCGATCCTAAAGCGGAATACCTTAACCGATTTCTAGACCAATTCTGCATTAGTTTGCGTCAAAATCTGCCAACGATACATTTTTTAATTTTTCTTTTAAAAACAAATATTACTCTTCCGAATTGGAGATTGCTTTCGAGGCAACTTATCGGATTTTTCAGCCCATCCTTAAGAGGAATGCCTTTTATGATTTTAAGTCGATTGGGCCAATATTAGAATGCCCACTTGCACTTTATCCTAAAAATATTGCTTTATAATAACATGGACATCCAATTCCTTACCAAATATTCCGCATTTGTTTCGCTTACGTATACATGCCATGAAGAACATGGCCCATATATATTTCGTTGCGTTGCATTTCTCTTTGCTCAGCTGCCACTTCCACTGGCCATTAATTTTAAGGCCAACAGCAGTGACAGTGGGAACACCCATGCATTGCTGCCCGGTCCGTTACGTTTCTGCTGCAGTTGCTGTTGCTGCTGTTGTGTCTTTTGCTGAGTTACGTTAGTCCATTCCCCGTCTCTGTCTTTGGCACTATCTGCTCTGGCTGCACTCTGGCTTTCCCTCCACTTACCACCCACCACCCCCCACCATGCGATCCCCAACCCGTTCTAGCCTTTTCGAGCTGTCAGCCAACAATGCTTTCACTGTCAGAAACAGAGCAGAGTTGTTGCCGCTGTGCAATTTGTTATACGTTGCAATGTACCCGTTGTTGCTGCTTTTGCTGTGGATTTTTATAACAATTCTGTGCTGCAAGGATGGTCACATGTCAACGACAACGATGCATTCTGACAGCCCAATGACATTTTCTACATTTTCGTAAATTGCTTCGATTTGTTTGGCGTTGTTGCTGCCATTGCGGGTGTGTTATACGACCGAGAGCAAAATGGGTCCCCATTGTGTTGAGCAATGGTTTCTAAAAGGGGGAAAAAGGATATACATCTCACGTGAATCTACGTTCGTGTGGCTTTTGTTTTATCTGCGGCACATTTTTGTGAACGCGGAACTGAACTATGGGGTAAGGGTAGAGGTCGTGATATAAGACATCCATTTATGTCACGGCTTATTTAAGTTCTCAAAACTTATTCGGTCTACTTAGAGTGGCAATAAAAAGATTTTATGCCTATTTCCCCCCAATTCCTAAATAGTTCTCAGCTATGATTTCTTAGCCCACTTTTTCCCCCTTGAATATTACATGTGCCTTTATGTCAACTACTTCCCTACCATTTATGTGTTTACGACACCCATTAATTTTCATTAAATGTATTCGCTTTGTACATGTCCACCACGCGCTTTCATGTTCATCTGATTTGATGGCTCTTTTTGAAAAAGTATTTTTATAAATTTCTGGCGGTTACTATAATTTTCCACACGCGCCCCCCACATTAACCCCATTGCCAGCATTTGTTTTGGCTGTAAAGTATGAAGCCAACACGGCACTTAATTCTCAACGAAGCATTCGACACAGAACAGCCCCTTGCACTGAAATAAAAAGTGTCACATTCAAATAACCCAAGATGATTTACTTATGTCGGATTATGGCAGATGTATAGTCATACATTATTCTTTGAGGAGTCAGATCCGAATATTTCAATCACCAAATAAAAAGTATTTTTTTTTTAGTACACGGTTGTGGGCAACAATGTTGCATGCATTGTGTTGGGTGTCGGGATAATCGAGTCTGTGAGCTTGCACTGAATTGAATGGATCATAAAGCAAAGACACAATAAACGCAAAACGCGCGATTAGCAAGAGAACTCTGGGATGTCCGGACCGGACTGTAGACTGTACCTTGCCTGCATTTCTGTTTAATAATAATATTTATGCATGGCCAGGCCGTCAGACTAATTGACTCATAAATTAGCAAAAAGGACAGACCCCCTTCTGCTGCTGGGTAGAGCCCATTTCCATCTTTCCTCTTTCATGAAATCTTGACAAATTCACCCGCATGTCTGTGACACTTGGACCTCGAGCAGGGGTCTGAGAAAGCATGATGGGAACTGCGACAGACAGTGACACAAAGTGCATTTGACAAATGACATTTCACAGACTGCCAGACACAATCCTGGGGTGCAGATTCTTGGGGAGGGAATGCTGCGGAAGCGAAAATTCTCGAGGCCCATCGAAACCAGAGTGTTTTTAAGTGAATTAGTTTCTTTTGATTTTTTACTTACGCATACTCTTCGTGGGGGTATCATGGCACCCATGCTGTATATTATACTTTAAAATATTATGCATAAGAATACATTTGTATTGCATCATAGTCTCTAATATAACCTTAGAAAAGCTTAGGGCTCAGGTCTTACTAAAAATTCCTCCTTGGTAGAGAAATAAGTATTCGTTCAGATGTTTTCTGTTTTTTAGCATGTTTGTGCTCCCTTCCCATAAATATTTCAAATTTTTATGAAGTTTTTTCTTACTTATACGACTCTTACTCTGTTATTCGCATGGCCGCTGCTGCTTCTTTTCCCGAAAAGAAGATCTCAATTTCCACTTCAATTTGTCTGCTGTCACTGGTAATTGAGTTCAATTTACAATAATATGCTCTGACGTTTGTGCGGCTGAGCGCCAGCTGAGAGACAGGGACAACCTAGCAGACAGGGGGATAGGGGGCGAGAGTGGCCAGCTGGGCGGCGGGGCTTGGGGCTCGGAGGTTTGGTGGCCCGGGGGTGGGTTATGTGTCAAGTGTACAAATGTCTTGCGCTTGCAATTTGTATCCGCTGACTCCGTACTTCGGTCTCGGCTCCAAGACCCCTTGGACATCCAGTCAGCGCGGTATCTCTTTGGGGGTCATTGGCGGAGGGCATGGGGCTCAGCAGATTCCAATTGAGGGGGCGTAACCGCCACAGAGCGGGGGATTGCAGAAGGGAGGCATGGAAATTGTAATTGATGTGCTGGATATTGATGGCACTAAGTGGATTTGAAGTTTTCTATTGTTGGGCACTGGTTTTGTAGTTCTCTGGTGAATTGTAGTGGGCTTGTTAACGAAACAAGTTCCAAATGTTTTTACGTTCGACTTTTTAATTAATTCCCAAAATATACACATCAAATGTAGAACCTGCAGCTTTGTTCAATTTAGTAATAAATCCGCTTACTAAACAGGCACATAATCCCATAAAATAATATGTTCGTTACCCACCCAATAATATAGCTATTGTTTTCGGCTGGGCTTTCCGACTCAGTGGCGAAAAAAGAAAAATTTTTGCAAAGTTTCCAAATAAACTTCAAGAGAACTAGGAAGGTTTAGGGGAAAGGGCTACTATGTTGGTTTCGGGTTCATGCATAGAGCATAATAAATCTTTTTAACGAAAACAATAAATCGCATTTCACGCATACTCTAGCACAGTCCCAAACACGGCTCAAGGGGCGCCGAAAAATAATAATGGCAAGACCTAGAATCGGCTGGCAAAGGCTAAGGGAACCAGGCAGAGGTTGGGGGAAAAAGCAGCGAAGGTAAACCCTTTAGCCCGAAGAAAATTGTAGAATTTATGCATTGGATGGAGGAATTCTCGTCGAGAGACAACGAAAACCCATGGGCCAAGTAATTTCTCAGCGTGAACCAGTCAACGAGCTTCCTCCAAAGTAAAAAGGAACACTTAGTGCAATTTTCATACTCTCACAAAGAGTATGGTCGGTTTTGGGAAATTGCTGAAAATTCTAGGTATATTGTGGCTTTTTATTAGTATAATTTATTTTTATTTAAGATATTAGTACCTGAAATGCTTACATTTGTGTCGAAACTTAAAAGGGTATTCAAGGATCGTACACTTAAACGGATCCATTCAATTTGGATTTACTTTTTACCGTCTCATGTGTGTGGCGGCCGAGCAGTGTGAGGGTGATTACACCTACTTGAAGTCATATATCTTTCACTTTGCGCTTTCAACAGTTTGTGACGTCCTCTCCGTCTACACATTTATCCTACACTCCACTCGAGGGGGCGGTTAACAAAGCTCTTTGATATACCGCCAACGACTCGGCTTTCGAGACATGCTACCAACACTTGGGCCCTACGCCAAGCCCCCGCACCTCAGTTACCTCCGGCTCTGCTGTGCCTCTCGTCTACGCTGCTCTGCCCGAAAAGCTCAGAAGTGGGCATGTCAGCGAAAATCACCGTAAATTTTCCGCATTGTTTAAAATTTATTACACTTTCAGATTTGCCAACGAACCGAACCGAGCGCTGTCTGGGATGTCTGACGGGGGTTTTGGCGTACTTGATGAGGAAGTCGTTCGGGGCACGCCCTTTGTTTGCTGGGTTTCTCCGGGGCCCCGGCTATCTCTGACATGTTGCTGTCTAATAAGTGTAACCAGTAATTTTCTTATCGCCTAACCTGACTCAGGCAGCACCCACCACTTCTGAAGTTGGTCGCTCACATTGCAATGTGGGTATATGACAAAAAAATAACTTTTGGGGATTCCTAATTAAAATAACTTAGCACCCTTTCTTAAGCAAATGGTGTTAGCCAAGGAAAGATTGGTTTGTGAACATATTTTCAATAAAACAAATCTAAATTGTATCTATGATTCATTAACATTTCAAAAACATGCATATTAAAAAGCCGAAAGCGCTCATGTTATCCCCATAAGCTGGCAAAACATAATTTATGCATCATTTTCGGCTAATTCATATTTCATGTCGGACAACTGCATTGGCTTTTGGGCAAACTATGCGCTATCAAAAACATCCTGTTTTTGCGGAAAGCCCATTTATAAAATATATGCAGCCATTGCCATACATGTACGTATCTAATAGATATGGGTAAACAAAAAAAGCTAAGCCAGAACCGAACTCGCATTTCGACTCTAAGCTCTGACTGCATCCGCTTGTAAATCATATTAAAATATTTATGCTGCCGCCCGACATTGCCCCGCGTGTTGCTTTATTTTTTGTCGTAGTGTTTTCATATTTTGCAGTGCTACCAATAAATTCTGAACAAATGACATTATGCACATGTGTATCAGTATCGTTGGGTGTTTGTGCGGTTTATTTAGTGCATTTAGATAAAGCGAGCGAAAATGTCAACTTTTGTGACTATTTTTTTTTGTTCGTGAGTTTGTCGGGGCTGCCACTGGCACTGCTGCCACAGCTACTGCAACTGGCTGCAATTATCGTGCAACAAATCATGGAAACATTGGTTATTGTTGTTGCTGCCGCTGTAGTTTATGGCATTAGTTGTGTTAATTTATGTCCCATTTATGAAATATTTACAAATTTTTCAGCTATTATTGTTGTAGCGCTGATTTCTCACCCGCCCCCCAGCCACAGGCCACCCCCAGCTGCCCGATTAGCCTCTCGTTTTAATCGCCGAAACACAAAGATATTTTGTAAACCATTTTTCAGCTCAATCCAGAGGGAATCGGGTTTTTGTATGGTACGTTTCGGTTGGGATATTTATGGGATTTGCCGTTCTGTGCTCGTTCTGACCTCCGCCGGATGTTTAGTTGCAGTTAGTAGTGTTGCTGCCAGCGAGGACTGCGAATATATAATATTTATTATTATAATGCAAACGGCTGGCCGTTTAATTTATGTAACGACTCTTAGGAAGGAGCGTTCTATCAAATTAAAAATGTATATACTTTTAGCATACTTGCGACCATGCTTGCAACATTTGACTTTCAGCTTGCCAAGTTGCACTCGCTGGCCAATCGATTTGCCATATAAGCAGTGCTTAACAATTTATCTTCGCAACTTATCAACCATTGACCGAGTCCAGACTTGGCAAGACCAGACCCAATGTCACAACAATCTCCAGTCGTTTTTCAGCACAATTGGAGTTGATTAAGATACTAAGGGGGCCCCGGACCCCCTGCCCCTTTCCCGCTGCCGGTTGCATGTTGTGTAAATGTTTGTGTTATTGATTAATTACATTTACAACAATCAAAGTTCATTGAGTGATACCAATCAAAACATCGCTGCCAGCCAGCTCCATGCTGGATGCAATGTGCTGCAATGAATCTTCAACCCGAAGTGGAGGGGCCAAATGGACATGAAGTGATCGGAATGGCTGAATGACTGACTGACTGAATGACTGAGTGAGTGAGTGAGTGACTGAAAGACCGGAGAACATGTCTAATGTGGTGTTGCCCCTTGCTGGCTGATTGCTGCATGTTCGGCTTGTCGCTGCTTGTATGGCATTTGTCTGTTTTGGGCTCCGCATTGCTTTGATCTCGTTTTCTCTCTCCATTTTCTTTTTATTTTTTGATCTTCACTCGCTTTGATTGATCAATTAAATTCATTTGTAAACAACTTTGGGTCTGCGATGACGCGGCATAAAGAGCACGGCGGGAATACATCACGCACAGCCGGTGTGGCAGGGGCAGGAAGCCGGCGTCCTCAAAGAGTGGAGAAGATTTATTTGGTTTTCTATTTTTACGCGGGAGTCTGTTGGTCTGTGGGCCAGTTAAAGCCACAACAAACACACCCCGCTGATAATAATTACCAGATGACTTGAATTTACTTTTTTTTGCATTTTTTTTTGTAAATGGGGTCCAAGGATTAGGCCCAGTGATGCCATTTATTAGAAAGGATAAGAAGTGGGAGCTAAAATAAAATATAACTCTCAAGTCAAGGCCTTGACTTGAAAATTGTATAATACTGAACTGGAACAGTAAGTAATCATTATCAAATGGAGGACAATAAATCGGAGTTTTCATAAAATATCTTGAAAATCTTAAATGCCTTGTTATTATTATTATCAGCCCCACTGTGCCGTCCATGTACGAACAGTTTATCGTACATTTTTATAGCTGTCAGTGCGTTGGCTGTCAAGTGTCAAAAACATTTGCAGCTTGCAGCGCGCCAAATGCAAAATGCAAATGCACTTACGAACGTCTCTCGGCAAATGCCTGACAATGACAAGCCAACAGAAGGCAATACAGATATATAAAAAATATATAGTTGCACGCGGATTCGCATTGTTCGCCAGATATGCATTACACAAGTCACTGGCAGTCAGGGTAACAACAGTTGGGTTTTACAATAGTTTCTCGGGCTCGGGTTGGGGGCGAACACACATGACTAACTGACTCACTGGCTGGTTGAGTGACTGACTGACGGAATATATAGTAATGATGATAATGATGATGCTCTGACATTGCCTGACGCCTTGATTAAACTGTCATTTAACTTCATTTATTTTGACATAAAACTGACAAGAGACCCCCTTTCTAAGTGGCAGGTTATTCAATTTCGCACACCCGTCAACCAAAAACAATAAAAAATTGCACAAAAAGATTATTTAAGGCGAAATGAAATAACATTCATTACGAGGCAGAGATGAGTTCAATACTTGGAGGCAGATCATTCTATTTTCGTTACTCAATCGGGTAACAAATCAATTGCACTCATCCGCAAGTCACTCCGGGAGGAGGCAACTCATTTATGCTAAATAACAAGTGATTAAAGTTCTTTTTGCGCCGATATAAAGCTGTCACTAAACATAAATTACAATATGTCAGTCTCGAGAACCTTTGACTTTTATTAATGTAAACATGAAAAGCAACACGCACGCCGAACTCCGAACGAACACACAACAGCTACAACATGCTGACACTGAAAGCCGAGATAAGTTACCCGGCCAGACACACACACCACACCGACCGCCTTCCAAGCCCAGTTTCAGACCCTGGCCCAGACCCAAGCCCATATCCATACCCATACCCAGTTCGGAGCGCAGGCCCCAACTCCCAGACTGATTCCACTTGGAACCAACGCTGACAGGCAAAAGTTTTGTCCGTGAGCCGAGCAGTGTGTTTGTTACTAAAGAGGCCGATGCGCAAAGAAGATGCAACACTTGAGGCTCGCTGGCTCTTTGATTGCAAGTATGAGCCAGTACAGTTGGCATAACTTGGGTGACTTTACAAACTTCAATTGAATGAAGAAATTACGATAGTATTGATGGATAGGTAGTATCTTGAAATGTTCCTGAGGTATCATCCTAAATAGAAGTGGATTTTGGATGGTAGCTTGATTGAAATGGTCTCTGACTAGTAACTAACCATAAATTGGAACACCCTGATTATTTTTCTCTCTGCAATGTTTTGCAGCTTTTGCAGGTTGAACCGCTTGCACCGCCCCCCGCCTACCATTTGCATTCATCTGGCTGTATCTGAGTATGCCGTTCTGTGCTTTGTGTGTTTGCGCTCACTTAGCGATCATATCATTTTGACATGCTCGTGTGTTTAAGCTGTCAAATTGCCTGCTGTCTGCGGCTGCTGTCTGCGATAGCTGCTGGCTCCGACTCCCTCAGCCTCTGCCCCGCGCTGTCCCAAGCCATTCCTCGCCACATCTCGCTCCGGCAGGGTCTTAACTATCTTTTCGCTTTACATGGACTAGGCTGAAACTCCTCGGGGCCGCGCTTGTCTATTTGTATCTGGACAGGCACTTCGGACGGCCTCATGCCTCCTTAAGTTGACGTGTTACGCTGTCAGCATGGAGAAAACCTCAATTTCAAACTGTCAGTTTATATGTCAGCTCCAACTGACAGTTCTCCATGTTGTCGCTGTCTCTTTCTGCGTCTCGTTTCGTTTCTTTTCGTTGCGTTGCGTTATTTGGCATGCGCTTGGCTTGGCTTGGCTTGGCTTTTCCATAGACGCCAGCAGATACAGATACAAAAACAGCTACAGCTACAGATACAGATGCAAAGCCATGGACACCAAGAGATACTTAGATGGGCATTTGAATAATGCGCACACAAGTCTGGCTTACACGAGAGGCTTGCCATTTGGCCATGATCCCAACTCTGTTCATGGAGCGAGCCTTCTTCAGGTGGAACAACTCAACCCAGTCGGCCCGCTGTCAGCCATCCACAAGGTGAATGGGAAAAAGATACGGATGCGAGTACGCGTCCCCGGAATCCGGCGATCGTTTTCCAGCTGATGTTTGATTAAGTTTTACAACCACAATTCCTGGAACTCGCTTACTCCACAAGTGCCTGGGCAGTTGTAAGCCTGATGCTACTGTACTGATTACCTCGGAAACCTAAAACTACGTCTTGAACTTCCTCCACCAATGGCTCTATTTTCAAATCTTCCAAACTTACTTTATTAATTAGCTTTAAAAATATTCTGGTGAAGTATAATCTTTTGAAACTATGAAATATTAAAATAATCTTTCTTCTACGAACATTAGTTAACGTTTTCAAGGAAATCAAGATTTGGTAAACTGTTGACCTAATATGTTTAAACAATACATTTAAATCAAAATAATAATATTGTTATTTATATTAAGTTGAAAGCATATCGCATTTAGCAGAATTCCCTGCTTGGATTTTTGCTCCCAAGCCATAAATAAAGTTGTGAACACTGACTCGATTTGTTTGTGAGTAGGACTTGGCAATTGGTTTGGTCAATCGGCATCCCATGGCCTTATAACTGGCGCAGTGCCCCTACAGCTCCCTGCCCCGGGCCACTCCTTCACCAACCATCCCTTGACTCCATCCATCCTGATCCGAGCCCGGGCTTTGTCGGCCACGCCGTTCGTTGCACTGCGTCGGACACAAAAGATTTACGATTATGGCGCGACTATTAAAAAGTTTCGCCTCTCGCACACCTCCGCTTCCCCGCAGCTCCGCCCCAGCCTGCTACTCCCCCACCCCACAATCGAGCCCACATTCAAAGTCAAAATATTGTGTAAAAAATAAAGCGAAATGAGCGAACGGTGGGGCACAGGCAGTCCGAGTGAGTCTGGTTTGCAGCCGGCTCTCTGGATCGATTAATTATGTGCGGAATTTGGTTTATTGAGTACGAACCGCCTTTAAATTGTCTAAAAGACCCGGAGAGCTGTCAGGGCATGTTCGCTCGGTCGTGGGGCGATCGCAGATCGCAGATCGCCGATCGGAGGAAGGGGGCAACGGAGAACGGGTTTCAACGGCTGACTACGTCTGTAATTTATGAGTTTAGCTATAATTTTTAACATTTACGCTGCGCCTGCGTGCGCTTGCAATATGACAATTTTACAGTCCCGCCAGGAGCAGTCCAAGGAGCACAGGCCAGAACGGAGCGGTAAGGCGGTAGGGGCAGGTCACCCGGTCAGGGGGGTAGGCGATCGTATTTGGACTTTACGCGGACAGCTGGTCAATTGAGTTGGCCGCAATGCCGCTGGTTTTGTTGTCGTCGTGTTGGCGGGGCAACCATTTTGTTGTTTTCGATTAGACTGTTAAGTTGTCAAGCTGAAATTGATTTGTAGCCACTGGCCGACCGATCTTAAATTGCTCAAATTAATGTTACACAAGGTGTTGCTCTCGATGAGGTTACAACCGTTCGGCCGGCCAACTGGATGCTGGTCGTAAATCGATCCGGGTAACCATGTGCCCGCCGAGAGGCGTTATGACTGCTGTTAGATGCCGGATTAACCGCGGTTTTGTACAAGTGTCTAAGCACTAATCTGAATTGATTGCTGTGAACTATTTACCAGGGAAATGGTGGTGGTTTCGGGGTTCGCTGAATGCTGATATGTCTGCACTGAATTAATTAAAACCGTTGCAGTTTAGACGTCGTTAGCCCGTGCTGTTCCACCGAATACTTAAATACACCAGAGTATTATTTTTCCATTTTATTTCTTAAAGCGTTTGATAAAAAATATAACTCCACAATCAGTGCCATTAATTGCGATAACCATAATTACTCCTGCGATTCGTACTCTATTGGGGATCCAACACCATAAGCTCGGCGATAGAGTTTCAAGGAAGAGGGCTTGTTCACCGTATTGAAGAGCATGCGTCCTTGAATGCTCAACATGCCATTGATATAGTCCGCCGACAGTTTCTTCTTCGAAGCTAACGGCTTTGCTGATCCTACTCCTTGCATGTGGCCGTTGTCCATCTTGGATTTCGCGGAAACCTTCCGCATTTTCTTGGGGCCCAAGCTGAAAATGGACCCCTCGACACCCATGGCCAACACAAGAACAAACAGCAAGGGCCAGAGATACAGAAATAAATGCATTTCCTGCGCTGAATTATATCTCCTATATTAAGATCTCAATGAGGTGTTATATTTTTGGAATTGATATGTCAGTGATTGACACTTGGCACTCGGCTGGCGTGTAATCGCCCTGATAGGACTTGAACAAGTGTTTAATCGCTCTAATGGGTGCCACTCCACGGCTGAGGTGACTGAGATTTCCGAGTACGATACGCGCGAGTACAGCCCACTAAAAACCGCAATTATATGTCATTTTAATTCTTTTTTTAAGTTGTTTGCCGGCCTATCGCCGTTTCGATTGCGATTTCGACATGGATGGAGACACCATCATGCCGGACTGACTAATCACTTTTCCGAATCCATTCAGATTACGCGTTATGCACACGTCCCCTAATCCACTAACGTTTCCAGCTCATTGAGCTGTGGTCTGCAGGGGGGCTGCCAGGGGGGTTGCACAGAGTACAGTGTGGTGTGGCAGCTGACTAACTGAACTGTGTGACTGACTGACAGATTGGCTTTCCTTCCTCAGATCTGGCTTCAAAGGAGTGTGCGACATCTTTGGCGGCAACGGATTTGCTTGCCACGCCCAGTCGCACGTTATGCTGTTGATGGTGGGACACGAGGCACGAGGGAGCGGTGAGAAGGGGCAGGGATTGTGTGTGTCAGGCCTGACTATAATCTGACATTTAATTAATAATAAAGTTGACAGTTTGTTTTGAGTGACTGTGACAGTTTTAATTGAGATTTGTTCTCCGAATACCCTGCACTGGCAGCCGTGCGGGTTATTAGTTTGTAACACGTGTAGAGGATATTAAATCTGGAAACTGAATATAATTAATTTTTAATCTAACAAAAGGCCAACATTGGATATTTGATAAAAGGATGAAAGTAGGGATCATTATCCAAACATACTACATAGGATAAATATAAACGAAATAATACAAAATATAAATTAAACTGAAGAATTATTACATAGTCTAATTTTATTGTCAAATCACCTAACAATCTTCACATCATTAAAAAATAAATCATACGCCCTGTGTGCAGTACAAGCAATCTTAAAACTTGTATTTCTTACACGATAAAAACCAAGTTCTAAAATATCAAAATAAAGACCATAATTTATCGAATTTTGATAGTTTTAATAGGTTTATGAGAAGCCCCTGTTCTAAAAGAAGTTGGTGCTTGTTCAAAAATTAATCATACGTCGGGTGGGTAGAGAGTAAAATCGAATTTTTTCCATTTATTACATGGCCTGATGTCATTCAATATTAAACCACTTGTTTAGGACTAAACTTAACCCTAAAATTTAAACTTTAAGGAACAATGGCCTGAAATTTACTAATAACTATTTTTCGATCGATGTACTTTTGAAGCCAGACAGTTCATTGAATTCCCCCTGTGATCTCGGACCCACTCGATCTTATTTCCCCACCCACTTATGGTACATCGGACATCGACGAATGACCATCGCTATCTTCCTTTGATCTTCAAGAGCTGTTGCTTTCTCCGTCCGGCGCGACCGGTGGAGTTCGTTTCCATTTCGGGGCCACTAATTGGGGTGTGCAGGGCATTCGAAAATACCTGATATCCGAGGCAAGCGGTGAGAGAGTGGATAAGTAAGTGAGTGAATGAGCACCCACCAACGTCAACGACGTGCCACTCAAAAAAGTCCAAACCACTTAAGTGCCTTGGGGGCCGAACGGGGGAATTTCCAACCGAAACAACAAACACAATAAACTCAAAACTGAAAACATAACGAAATGAGCTTTCGGCTTTTGTGAGGGTAGCCGGCTCGATTGAGAGGCGATTAGCGCACAAAACAGAAGTGGCATGTTTTGATGATGATCAGGCAGAGCCGTCTGATTGCCGGCAATCAAATTCAAATGCCGGACTGTGGGAGGGGACCGGCTGGACGGTGGGACCTCCGTAAGCTAGACACGCGTAAAAACGCTCCCAAATGGCTTTTCAATTGAGTTGTTAAGCTCTCTGATGACGGTTGTCGGGCCCCCACGCCCCGCCCAGCATTGTGGGTCCCACAATTCGCCGCTTTTGTCCCCCCTTTGGCGGAATGGCAAATGCTTGCGCGATAATTGAGTTTTATGATTGACACGACAACTTTGCTTTTTAAATTGACATAAATTTCAATATGTCGCATACAAAAGCGAGGGAAACAACTGCGGGTTAAACGAACCGAACGCGATCTATCTCCTTCGTCCCTCTCGGTCTGTCGCTGCGATAAATTGTGCAATAAATTTCAATTACAGTTATTTCGCCGGCATAGCGCCCATAGAATCCGCACACACCAGTACAATCCCAGTTGCCAGCCCCCAGTCCGGCTCTCGACCAAAACTCATATAAACTATTTAAGCGAACAAAAAATAAATAAATAAATAAAAAGCGCGGGGAAAAAGGAGGCAAAACAAGAAATATGCGACACACAAATTGTGATAAATTTTATGTTAAAGTGCATGAAATTATATGGCGACACATTTGGGCTCTCATAAATTTTATTTAAACAATTTACAATTGTCATTCGAGAATTGCTTGTCGCAATTGTTGTTGCCTCGCAGTCACGGACTGGACACTGACTTTGCAGTCATACTATGTTTTTGTTGCCACGGATTGCTGGTGTGGCTCGGCTCTGGCCAGCATTATTTATGTTTTATTGTCAGATGGAGGTTATTATATTGCCATATTGAAGCACGTTAGCTCTATAAAATAAAAAGTCAATGATATGGAAGTTTATGGTGGCTAAAAAGTAATGGTGTGGCATTCGTAAACGAAGGTTGGCCAAAGCCAATGATTGAATAGATTGGCTAAAGTTTTGTCATTGGGATATATCGACTATATATTATCGATAGTTTGAATAATTCATCATGTGGTGATAAGTTCATATTATGCTATTTTTTATTGTAAAGTTAAAAGAATCAATTCTATCCCCTCTTTGGGCGCAAAATGATAAGCCAATCTACTGTAAGGCCTATGTGTAATTTGCAGTCGGCTAGTTTCAGTTGCCACTCGACTACATTCAAATTATTTGCCATCCTCTGGAGTCTGAAATGTGTATTTGATTTTCCCACTTAATTAACCCGGCCAACCAAAACAGCTCTAACTCAGAAGCAGAGCCGGCTCGAGACTCCGAGCCGCAAGTCAATCAAATGAGAGAACATCAAAGCAAGTGTCGCCTGCACTTTGCACTGCCGGAGAAGATGAAGGCGAAACCGCTCCGAAAGTTTCCGTAGTCCAGAGGGGCAGGAGCTCAAAGTTCTCCATCCGCTGCCAGTCCAGCTGACATACCCAGACATTGGGCCATCTCGTGGTCTGGCTACCGCTCCATCTCCATCTCCATCTCCATCTCCATCACCATCACCATCCGTAGAACCGATCCCCTCTAGCCACTCTCCACTGGAGCAGCATCGAAACTCTGCTGTGCCACTGACAACTTACTTTGGCATTTGGCTGTCAACATGCTGTCAGACATTTAAACAATAAATGACCAAACACTTTTCATTATGTTGCTCTTTGCGGTTTCGCCTGCACCAGACAGGAATACCGACTTTGACTTGGCCCCACAAATGGAATCAGAAACAGAATCCGGATCCGACTCCGACTCCGATTCCATCTGCGATTCAAAACTGCACGCTGGCCTGGCAGACGGGACCTGGCAGAGTTGTTGGCCCTTTTTTGAAATTGACCGATTCGAGCAAAGAATGTTGGCCATTCATCCGAAAATACTTTTCGATTTACGGAGCAGGGGGCGGCTGATGTGGGTCAAAAGAAGGCTGTCTCTTTTTTGGGGAGGTGGTGGGCAGTGGGCGGTCAGAGGTCAACGGTTTACTGCTGTTACTGTCATAAAAACGTTGCCAGCTCCCTCAAGACCCGAAAAGTTCACAGTCACCCCAGCTGAATGTGCTTTTCCGACTGCGACACAAATGCGAACCCATTTCAAAAATGTTGACACCCAACATAGGGCAATTAAATTCATTTTTCATTCATTTGTTACCAGTGTGTGTGTGCTGGACACAGTTGGCAGCCTTGTTGAAAGTAATTGACATATTGCGTTGCAAAATTTGAAAGGTTTTCCTCTTTTGGGCGTAGAAACCAACACACAACACACCCAAACAAACAACAGTCCGGGCTGTGGCAGATTTCAGGAGAGTGGGACTGGAAAAGGTATTTTTCCGCCAGGCCTGGTCGGCGAAATTTGTATTTTGGTAAATGTCTTTGTATTTTTCTATTATGGTATGGGACTATGGTATAAAGACTAAGTCCAATTTGTAACTTGTTGATGGTATAGACTTTCTGTATGACAAAGCCACAAGCACTACCTCTTTAAAAATTTTACCATCTGACAAATTACGTTTGAAAAATGTTCCTTGACTCATTATTGGGGGTGGTGGTGTTTTGAATATTTATTCTCTTTGCAGATCTATAAATAAGACAATTCTCCTCGGAACATCAGCCACCACATCCATTAGTGTTCACAATCAATTCCATATATCCAACACCGATTTATCGCCCCACCCCCATTTTCTTGTCATCGTCAGTGACAGTTGGGCATTAAGTGCGTTTCGAGGCCATTAATGGACTCTAAACACGTTGTTGGAATTCTTTTTTCTGGTGGAGGGAACATTCGAACAAATTGCTTTGCACACATTATGAGGATTTGGAATGGCTTTCTCCTCGCATCCCGGTTCCCGAAGGGACACCTTTCTCCGTTCCCTTTCACCCCGCCTAGACGCACACCTACACACATTTGCCTCGGGGTGAGTTCCAGCCGTCGTTGCCATAAATTTCGTTTTATTTATGAGCATTTAATTTTTGTAACATTAATTTAAACATAACTGCCAAAACATAAATTAGCTTCCGTTTCAACTAATTATGTCCGCTGCCGTCCCTCCTCCGCGCCTCCATCCCGGCCTAGGCCCATAATATTTCGTGGCAATCGCTCAAGCATGAAAATTGTTGACTGCACAAAAGGCAACAGCGCAGACACCCCCGCACAGTCGAAAACCGCATAAATTTAAATGTATGCTCCCCGTCTCTCTCTCTGGCTCTGGGCCCTGTCTCTTTCGTTTGGGGATTGTGTGAGCGCCACGTTTTATCTTTCCCTCCACGGGGGCCTGGGTTGGGTAGCGTAGGGTCCCTTTGTGGAGCTGGAGTTCTTTAAGTGCCGTTACACATGCATCGGCACCGCCTTGGCATGCATATAAATTCTGATCTGTTTTGCCGGCTGCCCTTTTGAACTGCCTTCAAATTAGTTGTTCATCCAAGCAATTAACCAAAAAAAGCTAAACCCAGGGCTGCAGAGGTACTCTTGGATCCTAACATGAAGCTTAACCTACACCGAATCTCTTCTAAAAGCAAGTTGTACATCAGTTACATATTTTTATTTAATCGAAGCCCTGTTTAGTTGACATCTTTCCACGATATTATTTGTCCTTCCGCCGAAATGGTAGCCCACACATCCTCATTCAAGTAATATTCACACTTGGACCGAAATTTTCCCAAAGGTACGAACGTTGGGAAGTCTCGCTCATCAAAGTACATCTTTTTTACTTCATATGTGACGTTCTGTGGGTGGAAGATCTGTACTTAACGATTGCACCAATATGAAACATACTTACAGCTTCAAACGGGCATTTAAATTGTTTGACTGAGAATTTTTTCAACGCCTTTGAATAGTTGTTGAGAAATTTGTTTTTATGGCTTTCGTCGAAGAAAGAACACAAGCTAAATCGCACATCAAACATTCTCATATGCTGCTTGTTAGGCCTCCAAAAGTCTAGAACTGAGTTCACCATCATGTTGCTTTCCGGTTGTTTGAAAACTAAACTCCCATCGAGGTAGCTGCGATTGTTAATTTGAAACAATTCGACACCGATCTTCTCAAAAATATTGCTATCAACATTGGTGGTGGTGATTTTGTGGACAACAATTCTGTAGTTTCGATCTTGAGATCGTACACATTCAAAAATGTAAAATAAGGCGATCCAGAACGAATATTCCATGACTGCAGTTGAGAGTTTACTACGCTCATGTACATGCATTTTTATTTGGAAGCGGAATAATTTTTAGACGACCATAAATTTAATTGCTTTGTTTTGATTTTCTGGAACATTTGCCCGTACGGGGTGATTAATAATGACGGGATTGCCGAAATGCGTCAATTTAACGGTCGAACTCCCAACAGTTTATACTGCACTATAAATATGAATTAAAATTTTGAATTATTTTTAGCTAATAAACCAATCTAGATAAAAGTATACCACTGCCCAAATAAAACATTCATGAAGCTCCCGCCTTAACTGTTCAAAAAGTTCCACTTGGGTGCATCCAGAATTCTGGAACCCTGAAACAAAAGCAAAACTAAAGAAATACGACGAAGCCACAGCCGAAACATAATAATCATAAATATATCAGACAGCAACTTTCGGCTTGGCATAATAAAATCCAATTAAAAACCAAAGAAAGCAAATGTTTACGACCTGGCACAGCCAAAGGGGCGAGGAAGCCCAAAAGGGTTGTCTATCTGTCGACGGACTCGTTGAGTTATGTTAATGGAGGGCAGCAACTTGCCTGCGCCCCCACAAAGTTTTATGTGTTCATTTTTGATCACCAAAAACTATACTTAATTTTGAAAACTTTCAATCTCTTTAAGGCGGTATTTAGGATATTGAATGGATATTCCGCGTGTTGAATAGGTATTATGGATATGATATTTGGAAGACTATGGGCTTTCCACTCCCCACTTCAAAAGTACTGAGGCAACAACTCCCAACTAACACCACATAATTCAGAGAAAATGACAAACAGCTGAGCTCCAGCCATCAGGCCAACCGCCCCCGGCTATGCCACCCCCTCAGATCCCTGCCCCTTGTCAAGTGTCAGCGTAAATCTTAAAATTCGCCGAGCAGAAAGTGTTGCCTTTGTGGAAATTGACTTGGCCAAACCAGCAGCAGTGGCATCAACAAAGCCAAAAACAGCAACATCTGACCAGTCTTGGAGTTGAAGTGGGTGCTGTAAGTGGCGGTGCGACCGGGGCTGGGGCTGGGGCTGGGGCTTTGCACTTTATTATTTATGGCTGTCGGGTTGAGTACGAATTCATTTTATTTATGAAGCAAGTCAGCCAAGCGACTAGCCAAACAGCCAAGCGGCCAAAAAAGAAAGACAACCACAACCAAATGGCTAACGGACAACTGTGGTCGTTGTGGCTTTACTCGGCTACCGAAAAACAAAAACCTTTACTCTGGGCTTCTGTTCATAGTTGGTAGAAACAGTGGACAAAAAGGGTTACAAATATTTGACATAATTTTACCAATAATTTTTTTTGTAAAACTTACAACATCTTCGTATTACTTATACCCATTTTTAGAAGTAAAAAAAAGTGAAAGTATTTAGTAAGCTTTCAAAACTCCCATCGTCCGCCCAGTCGGAAAGGCCCAAAGTATGCAATACGATGCCAATGTTGGCATCGCTTGCTCTTTGGCTCAAAGGAACTTTGAAGCCGCCCCTTGCCTTTGACTCCCTCACTGAATCCCCCGTCTTGGGCCACGTTCGTAGCAATTTTCGTGTCGGCTAATTAGCTTCGGGTGTATTGTTTATAAATTTATGACGCATGTTAAATGGGTTTAATTTATTTATGGCACTTTGACCATTCCGTTCATGAGTTCCGAGTCCCAGACCAGAACGCGCAGGAGTGCCTGAGCTTGGGCCAATTGAATTTTCGTTTGTGAATTATGTTTACGAGTCGCCGGATTGGATTCTGGATTAGATGCTTGGACCTGGGAGAAGGGTGGCAATGTTCTACATATTTGTGCGGTTAATTAGAACCGCTTCGTGAGAGGGTGCCCCTGGTGGCATAAGAAACGCCAGACAAGAGACCCAATTAAAACTTCAAGTTGTCAGCTCACTGGCCATCAGCACCACACTCCTCCCCCGCTGGGCCAGACGGCTCTATTTATGTAGCTGTTCTCCAAGAAGGAAAATCCACCCTTGGAATACTCATAAAGGGAAAATACAAAATTCCGATGGTTATCATTATGATTATGGCGATTATT
This sequence comes from Drosophila monieri, assembly GCA_035047585.1. NCBI lineage: Eukaryota > Metazoa > Arthropoda > Insecta > Diptera > Drosophilidae > Drosophila > Drosophila monieri. The sequence continues at coordinate 1,362,334 of JAWNPJ010000079.1, read as the reverse complement.
CAAACTTCACAAAGCTGTTTGTTATGGTTAGGGGATTAAAATGACTTAATTGATTTTTTGAAGACCCAGGATATGTTGGGTATATTATCTAGTCTGGTGCTTTGGTTAACTTATTTGAGTTGTTGATTAACTGGTAATAATTGCATAAAACTTAAACCTTTAGACTTTATTTATTAGACTATTATATCAATAGATATCAATACTTTTATCAATGTACATTTTTTATGACTTTTATTATGGACAATGATGAATTTATTCAATTACCCTCAACACTTATTGTACATGAAAGGGTATCACTAGTTTCGATGTGAAATTTCTCTCCTTGCATGTTTCCTTCCAAAGAAATTCGGTTGTCACACCCAGGCGCCGGGCCCGAATGATCAATGGCCGCTAATTAGTGTGTCCTCTCTTTTGGAAACTTTACACATGCTCGCTGGCCTGCTGAAGCCGCTCCACTGGACGTCCCCACCCGCCTGACCCGAGGGTTTTCAGTTACAAGTGCTGATTACGACCATGCCTTCTGCTTTCCCTTGCCTCGTTTTCTTTTTCGGGTTTCCCGCTGCGGCCACAGGTCATTTATTATGTTTCTGTTGTTGGGCGAGACTTGAATTTCAATCATGAGCTGTTGTTGCTACTTCTGCTGCTGTTGGGCCTTCGATTAGAAATTGCGATAATGTCCAACGGCGACAAAGTCTCGGAGGCGCCCAGAGAGAATGGCCGGTTGAACATGCCCGATCCCCGATCCCATGCCACCATTTACTCATTTCCCGTATCCCATATCCCCAACTCATCCGCGGGCGCCTGTCTGCAGTTTGTCAATGCGACACAGGCTGCCACAAGGCTTATCTGCACTCGCTTGCCACTAAATTATGTTTTATCTGCATCTGTGGGTCATCGAGTTACTCCCATGCACACATACCAAATACTTCTCCCGCTGTTGTGGTCACTCTGATGAATGGGCCCCGAGCGCTAATGAGCAGCAATTAATAAAGTCATGGACTTTGTTGACCGCAACAATATTCCAGTATATTTGCGTGTGTATGCGCCTGCCTTTTCACGGAGAGAATAGAGATATCCGGGGAATGTCCGGCGAGTGGTCGGTGTCCAGCTGATTAATGCACTGGCTCGATAATGAGGTTTTGAGTTGGGTCTGGGCCTTCTTGGCTCTGGAATATGTTTTAATGCCGCTTTGATTGATGCCCTTCGCGAGTGCGAAAGCGAAAACCCCCGCAAGGCACTGCCAAAAGTCATTTTAAATAAGTTGATGGCTTAAGTGGGGGGAACTGCAAAGAGGATTAATCATCTGCCTGTTAATTATATTTTAATTTTATTCTGAAAATGTCTGTATACACTCGCACTTGAGTGTCCTAAACATAAAGCTTAACGCAAATAATTTATTTATAAAAATACAATAGTCCTGAAGGCAAAAACTTTACCTTGATCGTTAATTTTTTCATATCCTTCAGTCCTGTCCGACCTTTCCTTTCTATTTCCCTTGCGCTGAAGCTCCTTCCTTTCTTTCCATAGAAAGTGCCCTTGGCTGAGACAGCTGCAACGATTACCACGAAAAGGGGGAAATAAATATATTTAAGTTATGTAAATGAAATGCGCTGTGCAATTGCTTTCGGCTTTGGCCCTGCCTCTACACTGCGCCAAAATACATACTTTTGGCGCAGTAGTTTGAAACGCGAAGCGCGTGCAAAAATAATTTATGGGGGCCATCAACAACCCTTAGAGCTGAAATGATAGATGGCGTGCCAGGATGTCTGCCATCCGAAAGAGACTGAAACTGAGACTGAGAGTCAGAGCCAAAGTCGACGGCAAGTTAACCCAAAATCCAAAATATGCTGCGGGCGCAATATTTCTCGCACTCACTGTCACCGAGGGGCGGTGGATTTTTGGGGGCATTCCGGGTCCTCCGAGCGGAGAGTGTCGAGCACTTTTCGAATTGAAATGTCGTTTTGGCTGGCGCTAGAATTTTTCATTGCCAATTGCTGCCAGGAACGTGAGCCGAGGGGAGCTTGTGGCGGCGGGAGCCTGCCAAGAGCTGCCATATTTCTCGAGGGCCCAGCACAAATGTCACATCAATCTTGTGTCCAGCGTTGCGTAAGAAGTAAAGAAAAATATTCATTTTGTTTCTTGCAAGGGCACGAGGGGGCCCGCGCCACTTTCCCAAAAAATAATAAAAATAAAGTGGAATCAAGTCTTCTCGCTGCTGGCTGCTCGCTGGCGAAAATGATTAATGGTCTGGCATGTTGTGCGAATTTTAAATGCACGAGGCGGCGAGGGAAAGGGGCAGCTGGCCAGCATTTCGATTGAATGAACTCGCCTCAGACACTTGCAATTCGAGTGAGTAAATAATGGTGCCACTAGAATGCAACTAAATTGATTTTATTGCAGCTTAAACGAAATAAATTATGGGTAAACAGGTATTGCATGGCTAAGCATATAAATTAACATAAATTATTAAAGGAAAATCCACAGAGGGCTTATAGTAATTTTCAGAAAGGCTACAGCTTGCGGGATATTCATATTATTTAACTTATTGACTTTTGGAATTGTAAACAAAATGAAATTAATACGGAATAAACTTATAATAATAAAAAACTAATTTCATATCCAACCATTACTTACATGTTAGTAAGTCCTAAAAACAATCCTAAATATTAACTCAATTATTTTGCTTACTGAAAATTGAAAATTCTCCATGCCATAATGCAATTCAGCGGAGCCCTGCAACATCCTGGCCACGGCTCACTTGCCACTTGCCACAAAAACACAAGTTATCAAGTCATCAAGTGAGGTTAGTAGCCCGCTCCCCCCGGGCCACTCGCACCACTGATCCCCCGCAAATGCCACCGCAGACTTGAAGCGTCCCCCCATTTTCTCTCCTAACATGGCCACAACGTCATTTGCGCTACTTAAAAGTTGATTCGAAAAGTTTTACACCGCAACCGAGCGGGGAGGGGGAGGGAAAGGTGAGAGCGGAGTGGCCAGGACCGGGGGGAGGCGCTGGCGCAGACCGGAAGTGAGAGAAAGATCCTTGAACAGGCCGCCGTCGACGCCCTTGCCTTGCTTGCCGTTGCCTCTGCTGACACACACACACAATTAAGCATAATCACCTACACACACAATTAAGCAGGCCCGCCATCCCACACACGGATACACACGCACACACGCGCACCTGCAGGAGTGTGTGTAGGTTGCTTGCAACGCCAGTCGCCGCCATACAATTTCCGCAAGTCGTAAAAGTCGGTAATTTATACCTTTTGCCCCATATGCTATGGCATGGTAATTTGTTAAGTAGAGTTAAAATAATTGCTCGTATTTATAATTTACACATTTTGCCTTGGAAATTTATCGTCGCGCTGAAAGTGCGCTAGATACCGCACACACACACACTGGCAGAACTGGCCCCAAAGGAGGACTCTTCTCGCCCGAAAAGAGGGGGAGTGGGAAGCGGTGGGTCGTCCGACTTGCCTCTGCAATTTTTCGGTGTATTTTCCACTTTTGCGCTGGGCACAAATTTATGGCCACAAGTTGCCCCTGCTAAACTGAATGAATGAGTAAGTGAGGCCGCTGCCCCGGCTCTGGCTGTGGCACTGGCTCCTGCTCCTGCTCCTGGTGATGCTGTTGCTGTTTCTGCTGCAGCGCTTCCCTCTGGCCAAGTTGAAAGTTTTAGCCGCTATTAATTTCCCTCGCCACCCCTTGTTGGCGGCGACAGAGGGAGCGGGCTGAGCCGGGTGGTAACCTCTCTGAGGGGAATATGAATTGCAGTCGAAGAGATTTACAGAAGTTTCGAGGTCCAGGCTAAAGGAAAACAATTTGATTAGAACTGATAAATGTTTTAATTCCGTTTCGAGTGGTATCGAGCTCATCACTTGTTGCCAATGCAACAACTTTAATTTCCAAAAAGCTGCTTATAGTTATCAAAGTTAGTCTTTAAATAAAAGCTTCCTTGAGTTCCTCTGCCATCCATCATAGGCCTCGAGGCCCCAGGAAATATTAAGAGACAAAGTAACATTTTATATGAACCCATGGCTCGGCAACATTAATTTTCCGTCCAAATTACCGAGTAACTCCATTTTGCACGATATTTCGAAAACCATAAAACATTGTGAACGATAAATTTCATTTTAATGGCTCGAGGATTGTTGGGGTACGGCTTTTGTGCCGTTCTGTTCGCTCTCGCTGTTACTTTGTGTGCTGGAAACATTTTATAAAACATTTATTTGCTTGATTCCTAGCCTCATTTCCGCCAGACATTTCGCACCCGCAACGACTTCTCCGTCGTTCATCCCGCCCCCCGAACTTAACGTCTACCCCAAATTCTGGGGAAAAGATATATATTTTGTCTGCACTCGTGGCTCTTCCACCCCGCCCTCCCGGCCATAATGAGGCCATAAAAAGGGTTAAATAAAATGTGCAGCAATTGCTTTCCCAAAGCCAACGAGGTCTGCTACACGTCCCGGCCCGCCCCACATCTATTTTCCCGCGTTGAGCCCCGTCCATTAGGTTCCGACCACTGACAGCGAAAATTTGCCCGATTTTCGCGCCGTTGCTTAAGAATTATCGACGTCTTTTTTATTTGGCCGGGGAATGTCAGAAGAGGCGTTGGCTCTGGGGGAGGCAGAAATTACAGCTTGTAGCTACAAATTGCTTCCGTTGCAGGCACTTCGAGGCTCTTTAGATCGCTCGCCGGCCAAGGGGCGGCCGGACGCCGGGGCGCCGAGGCGGGGGCAACCAAAATAGACACATCAATGAAATTTATTAGTTTGCATGTGCAAGTGCAGCTGGCGGTGGTCGGGATTTTCCATTTCCCGACGGACCGAGGTCTACTAATTCACTTCCTACGCCCCTCTGGCGAATTTCCCTCCTGCCCCCGGGCGGATGTAAATTGCTGCTAATTTGCTTGCTACACTGGAATTAATGGATTCCAAAATGAAAGTCACTACAGCAGCGACTCGCCGAACATGATAAATGCATTGTGGAACAGAGTCGAAATAAAAGTTTCGAATGGGTCGGTTTACAGGATGCTACTGGATGGAAGAAATCTAAGGAATTAAATTTAAGTATGTGATTAACTATTATGTATTAGTTAACCACATTTTCGGCAAAAACTTTCCGAATTACTTGGAAAACTTTATGAATTAATCATAGAAATACCATTCCCTGTATCGTCCTCTGGGAAGCTATATTAAAAGGTAAATAAGACACCTCGATCCCTCTCCCTTCTTCAGCTTCGCAGAGTTTTATTCCCAGGGGACTTTGATCTCGCCGCCTTCCTTTCACACTTTTATGGGTTTATGATGCGCCCCATGTGCACGACAAATGCAACGAAATGAAACCACCGTACAGCTTGCGATGAGTTTTACTCGAATTTGGCATCCAACGCGCCCCCACTCCTGCCTCCTTCTTCCCCCCGCCCTCTAGCAAACCAAACCACCCACACACCCCTCATTACCTTCGGCCGTCTCGCTTTTACGATGCCTCAAATAGTGTGATAATTAGGTGAACAGACGTCTGCCAACGTGCGTCGGTGCAACATCAAAGTGAACACTGTTTCTCTCACCCCCGCCCCGCCCCCGCCGATACACATATCCATGTGGGGGCGTGCGCTCGTCGGGTTTCCGCCCCTGCGGAATGTGCGATGACGAATTCCCAGAACTATTTGTTATGTCAGATTACAACTGTTGGGCATTCCGCGGAACTAGATTCCACAATCTCAGGAGTTCGATATTTGACTAGGCGTCGACGTTCGGATGTTTATTCTCCGATAGCCAGGTGAAATATGTATTCGTGCTCGTGGGTACTGATTGTTTTTCGGTTTTTAAAGTCAAGGTGAGCTTGAACGGAAATGTGAAAGGTCGCAGGTAGCTTTTGATTCTTCTTAAATCTTCAATAATAGAGATAGTAGTTACAAAGCCACATTATAATATGTAGACTAATTACATAGGTTTTTTGCAATTCTTCAGCAACAATGGCTTAACCCACTTACTCTAGACGCTGGAGACTAGAGCTTTTGATTTATGTTCTCGACAATCAAGATCGACCCTTGTTTCCAAAATAATTGCTGGGGTCAAAGCATTAGGCAACGTCGAGGCGGCGAAGCTCAAGAATAGTTCGCGTATGTTTGAACAATGTGAACGAGCCTGCCATATTCGGTGGCTCTCGCTCCTCCACCTGCAAACGGAAAACGGCAGTATTGTTGCAGGTCGAAGCGATTTAAGCGCCAACAGAGTGGCACGGCGACGTCAGCCAGTTTGCAACTCGTTTATTGCCCCTCGCTGATCTGTGGACACATGTTGCGGCATCGTTTGCCGTCGCTATCTCCAGCTGGTTGCATGCGGCGGCTCGTTGCTGATTAGCATCGCCATCGCCATCGTCATCGCCACTCGTGTCAGCTCCGTAGATAAGCCGCCTGCCCCCCTCTGCAGAGTACGCCAATCCTACGGATATATGCACTCCATTGCGAGCTGGCATCGATGCCACAAATCATTGCCAAACATGATTTCTTATTATGGCCGGCCAAGGTGTGGCTGGAATTCGTGTTAGCCTTCCAGTTTAGACTTGTTATTTCTGATTTAAATGCATGTAATTTTAATTATAATGAATTAGCTATTTATAAATGTGCACAGGTTGATTTATTCAGCAGGATGTTAGTTGATCGCTGGCGGGATCTGCGACCAGTTTGGCGAGCTCGGATGCATTCCATTAAACTGTCTGCAGTGTTTCGGCTCAACTAGGCTTATCCAACAACTTTCTTTCAACAATGAACATAAATTAAAAATCAAACTCGGAAAGCCTTATTAGATTCTCTTCTCACCACAGACTGGCATGTGGACACGCACTTAAGTAAATATATCAATTTCTTTGATAACACGAACATGAAAGCTTCCTGCTGAGATGCCTCCCCTTCGTTCCCCAATCAAGATTTTCCCCACTCGCTGCCCACATGGAGTGGGGCCCCCGCTCATTAGCTGGTGCATTCGGAGATGCCGAACAAGCCACTTAATTTAAATTTAAATGTTTACTTCTCGCTATGCGTGTGTTGTGTGGGGCGAAGTATTTTGTCTTCGTTGCTTTCTGTGTTTCCACCCCTCCTCGAGCCAAGTAGCACTCTTTTCCTACACTGGAAACAAAATGAATTAGTTTCTGCGAGTGTATCTAACACCATATTTGTGAATACACTAAGCTTGTATTCAAACAATTGTGTTAAATTAGGACTAAGACCATCCCCAACTTATTTCTCTCAGTGATCTATCCGCTCTGTGTGTCACGACATGAAAAGATTTATTTTCGGGATTCCATGGGCGACTAAAATGCGCTGTCAGCGCAGCAGTTGCTGCCATACGTCGCCGTTTCGGCGTTTGCCCCTGCCCCGTGGAACTGCCTATGGCCACATTAGCCGATGGTGGTCCCGACTACAGTGCCTCGCCCCACCCCAGCTGCCACGCCCGGAGGGGACCCACGGAGCGATCGGCCTGTTCCCCCTCATTGCACTTGACGCCCGAAATTGATGCGCAACTGCGACGGAGCCGGGCCACATTAATTAGGCAAAATATTGACACGCTGATGTGTGGTGTTGGCTATTGATTAATGCGCCTTCTTTTTCCGTGGGTGTGGGAGCCTTTATTGGATTATTTTAGGAGGGATTTGCGGGGATTGGTATGGCTTCGCGTTGGATTTGGGTAGTGCGTGGTATGGAGTGTGTGTGTTGGAGGCTATTGGAAGGTGCTAGTGTGTGGACGTCGTGTGGGGCAGGTGGCAGCCTTTCGAGCTGGGCGGCGATGCAACCTTCTTATTCTTCTTGCAGTGGCGAAAGAGGTTGGGAAGGCGCAGGATCAACTGCATCACGGCTCCCCAACGGGCTCGTCCTGGAATCGGATAAGGCTTCGGTTTAGGCTACATGAAACTGCTCTGCCACTCGTGTCTCTTCCACTTACCATATTCGTGGGCCTTATACGTGTACTTTAAGTCCGGCTCTTGGCAGATCTCCTGCGATCCGAAAACCTCTCGCTCCTTGTTAAAAATCTCTTTACTGGTGACCAAGTTAGAACGCAGGGACTTGCTGCCACTGAGTCGCGTGACTCTTACTGCCTGCTGACGGGACTCTGGTGGTGGCCCTCTGGAAGCCGCGACAACATCCTTAGCTCCCTTGAAGCTATCGAAGCCCATCTTTACGGAACATGTGTCCTCGGTGTGACCCATCGTTTTAGCTTTGGAGTTGGCGTCTGCCAAACGAGCACAGCTCTCCGTTGACTTTTTCAGCAGATACCAGGACTGCTGGAGCACGTTGCCGTCCTCGATGAGTTTCTCGTAGCCCTTCAGGATGCGGCGCACGTCCACGTTGATCAGCTCTTCGGGTACCTCGGGCAGATCGAGTTCCTGTGGCAGGGTTTTTTATTCTTACAAGTAAACTATGTGTATTTTGTCGCAGCAAGCTCTTAAAAGGTTCTTTGAGTGCCGCCCCAGAAGGATTTTCTTTACCTGGGAAGTCTTGCGCAGGTCTTCGAACCGCTGGATCAGCTGCTTGATGTTCAACTTGCCTCCAGATCCGGCGACAGCCCCCGACGACGTGGAATCACTCGACTTCAGAGTGATGCTCGAGGATTTTGCGGCGACCGAGGCCGCTGCTGCCGCAACTGCCACCGCCGCCGCTGCCTCCTCCATGGTGGCGGAGCTCATCCGGCTGAGTATTTGGGCGGTCTGCTCCATGAAGGTGACCTGCCGCATGCGCAGCTCCCGGAGCCGGGTCTTCAGCTCGTCGAGGTAGGCCAGCTGCCGCGGTGTGGGCTGTTTCGAGGACGCCATAGCTCCGGCTGCACCTGCCACCGTCGATTGATAATTTTGCCCCCCAGATTCACAGAGGGTATCACATCTAGGAGTCCGAAAGACTGGGGAAATTTGTGTTTTTTTACTTTTTGGGTTATGGCTTGGGCTTGGTGTCGGGGTTGTCGGCTCTATTGTGGTATGGTAATGCTTAAAGCTGAACTGTAACTGCTAATAAGTTGACACCCCAATCCCTGTCTACTGTATAGAATCTATACTATTGTTCCACAAACTTAAGATTTAAGAGGTAATTGGCTCAAAATGTAAATACTAAAGAAAAGAAGCCATTTATTTACCATTCGCCATGTACCTCTAGCCCACTTTACCCAAAACTCTTTTCACACTTAAGGGAAGAGAAAATTTGTGGATAAATAGAGATCTTTAGAGTATCCCCTGTTCGAAATACTCAATTATTGGCCTCTGCATGGCCTATTACTCGTAACTTTTATGAGCTCCAAATTGAGATATCGCCTGCAATTCCGACTCGGCTAACTAAGTTGTAACTACCCGCCCTCACCTGGCTCCCGCCCCTTCGGGCCAATCTCTCCCCCAACTTTCATCTGCCAGCGGTCGAACAATGGCGATCCAGCGGGTCCGGGCGGTAGGCCGATATACCTATATATCTTTGGTTTAGCCTCTTGCCTGGCCGGCCTCGGGATGCTGGGGGTTGTCGGGCGGAGAGCACGCCAGCACACAGGGGGTGGGGCCGGGTTAGTTTGGAATTTCACGAAGAAAAACGTGCCGCTGTCAACGGCCGACGCCTACAATGAAGAAAAGGGGGCGTGTCGGCCACTCTGTGACTCCCAGACTGCTGTTGATTTCACCTGGAGGTGAGTGGTTGCCTGCCCCTTCCCATCCTTCGCTCTTCGCAATTGTTGTTTTCATATTTTAATGCCTTTTTGAGTTGGTGGGCGTGCCACGACACGATTCTTCTTGCCGATAAGCTGTTATTTTTATGGGCCCCCGCCGAATCGGATCGACTTGGGGCAGAGTGGAGTGTGGAAAGAAGTTGGTGGTGCACGGTGGTGCTTTGTGGTGTGCGGTGTGGGCCGGCTGCCGACTTAAAGAAGTTAAAATTATTACACCGCAATTGTCTTGATCGTTGATTTATGTGCGCTTTTGTTGTCGGCTCTCAGAGCTCACGGCTCCGATTTTTGTTTTTCTTAATTTTTGTTCGTTTCTCCAGAGTCGCCATTTGGCCAAAAGGCAAATTTGTGTGGCTGTTGATATTTATTAGGCATGGCCAGGGCACTGGCATCAATTGTGTATGCAATATGGGAAGTTGATTATGCCTCTCATTAGCCACCGTATTTTACTCTGGTCACGAAGGGGCGACAGTCCCCAGGAGCTTGGGAGACCTTTTTCTTTTGGAAGTCTTTTCGGTTTTTCGTTGGTAATAGTCATGTCAAAAATGTACCTATCTATATTAGGTGCTTTTTTATACATTGCTATAAATATGGTGCGGGAGTTAAATAAGTAATTAAATAATAAATGCTCCTTGGAAATCCCAGTAAGTAGGCAACACTTTTTAACGAAATATTGCCCATGGCTGCTAATACGTAGTTTTGATAGTCCCTCTAGTTACTAAGGTAACTGGAGGAACGAAGTTCAAGAGATTTTATTATTTTCACAAAAAGTTTATCTCAGCTTCAAACATTCCAAAAATATCCAATCGCAGTTTAAACCTAATTGAGTTCTTGTCTCGTCCCGTTCTCTGAACATTTTTTGGGGAATGCCTGCCGATGTCATAACAGTCGGACCAATCTCATCGCCTCCTACAACCAAGCCCAACCCAGTCCGATGCGATCCCAGCCCCATTGTGCGACCCGGGTCCCGGGCACGATTAAAGCCAACCGCATTCGCAGCCGCCTTCAATTGCCTCCAAACTTAATGATTTCATCTTTCATTGAATTCAAATTTGTTTCCCCATCGGGCCCCCACGATGTCCGAGTGCGATTTGCAGCTGTGCAGAGAGCACGAAGTTCGTTTGCAGTGTTCGCTGTTGGTTGTTCGTCGTTGGACGTTGTTGAATGTGGGCGTGTCCCCGTCGTACGCCCCTGGAGTTATTGTCGTTGTTCTGTTGTTGATAGCCACCGCCGTGGTCGTTGCCGGCTATCCGCCGAGTCTCGAATATAACGAATTTATTATTTATTTCACCTGACAGCACGAGCAACAGACTCTATAAATTTCCCTAGCCACTCCAGCCGGGCTCCATATTTATGGCCTCATCTGTATCTCTCTGGCGATGTGCATATGAAATCGAAATTATTGATAAGGTGGCCATCCAAACACACGCATACCTACCTACATACGAGTGCTTGCCGTAGAGTTGCCTTATTTTTCAGCTTTGATTGAAATACCGCTTTCGTCTGGCACTGCAACAGCTTCATTTCGACAGCCACGGAAACAGGAGAAATCAGCTGCGGCAGCAACAAAGTTTATTGGCAACAGGCAACACACAAGGAGGCAACAAAAATAAAACCTTAACCCAATATCCTGCTTATGGTCATAATTTTAACGCTGCTTCCAGCGAAAAAAATAAATAAATAAAGATCTGTAAAAAGTGCCAGCGACCGCCTGGGCTCAGCTTATTGCAGTTGCTCCAAGTCGAGGCAGGTTCCACGCCGCCCTTTTCCACTCCTCTCCCCCAAAATGCCAACTTGCAGCGTATTTCATTATGAATTGCTCTTAACGATGTTCCATTTTTCATGTGCGCATTCATAAACCTTTTTCTTATTTCGACTTGGAGCGGATTGTTGTTTGCATCTTGCAGTTGTGGCTGCTCTCGTTGTTGTTGCTCCGGCACTCTGGCCAGGAGAAGATTTTGTCTGGCGGTTTGGCCAGACCAGCCTAGCCTCCTTCTCCCCGCTCCGGTTAGCAAGTGAATGAATAATTGCACCAAGGTGTTGTAAGGAGAGCTCGACTATTCCCGGCTCAAATCCGCACAGTGACTAGCACAGGCTTGAGATCTGTTTTAAATTTTAGTTAAATTTAATTTTACACAATACTTTAAATATTTTTATTATAGTTAAATATTAGCATATAATTAAAATTAAATTAAAAATAAATTCAATTCTGTTAGACCCAAGGGAGAGCGGATTGTACGAGTATGTTTTTGAAAGAAACATATATATTTTGTAAATCTGAAGTATTTGTTGCATTTTTTATTGTACGATTATTTTTTTGTATCACTTTGATGATTGACAATTCGTTGAAAAATATTTTAACTAGCTTGGGAATAAGTAATTTTTCAAATGCCAGTTACAGGCCCCCAGGGAGTTTATTCCCTTCCGCTTCTAGAGTTTCGTTCCGTTTTTAAGAAATCCAATTCCCTTTTTAAAAATCTACGGGACCGAGCCAAGAATATCATGCCCAGAAACACTGAAAATAATAAAATATGGAATGCTCTAAGTGGTACCGTTTTTTACAAAATAGTATGTACAATTGGTTATTATGGTTAATGGACACAGTTGTCACAATTATAAGGAAGTCCTTTTATATGAATATTATTCTTTAACTCAAACTAAATGACGATCACTGATCGGTAGGTAAAAGAACCTTCTCCCTGTGTACCAAAGGGTTTCCTCGGATCGGTTCGGGCTGCTGTCAAAGGCACAGCAGGCAGTCATAAAGTCGCGGCAAACACAATTGAATAGCGGCTAGGTAGTGGGAGGCTGCTCCTTGGGATTGGGGCTAAGGGTAGGGATGGGGGCGAGGATGCAAGGGAGATGAGGGGTCGACAGAGTCGTGAGTAAAGGAGTGCGGCGGCAAACACTCCACACTTGTCAGCGACGGCCTTAGCCGATTTTGCCAGGGTGTCTGTGCGCGTTTTTGGCCAGGCCGATCCCTCTCCGCTCCTTGCGGCCCCCTCTCCCAACGCCGCTGACTCTGGCTTATGCTCACAAATCATAAATTGCCGCCTTAAAATTTATCTTCAATTTTCGAGACCCCATGTGGTGCTTAGCGAATGGTGTTTTGAAATTTATTGCTGCATTTGCAATAAATATTGTCAGTTGAGTTGGGCTCGCCGCCAGTGGAAGCGAGATGGCCATAATGGCGGCGTTTGCTTGCTTTTTGCATGATTGCCGCTGTAACGCCTCTGCCTACAGGTCGCCCCCTTAGTGGTCCCCTACACCCCTGGAAGTGCCCCATTCAGGCTGCTCCTTCATCCTTCGTCCCCTTGGATGGTTTATTGTTTTCGTGCATATTAATGTACGTTGATTGCGGGCCATGGTTAGGTTGGTGGGTGCTGCAGGGGAAGCCCCCCGTGGCAGTTAGCAGCTGCCGTACTCCCCCTGTGGCACCCCCTCCAGCTCCCACCCCTCCTGCCCAGCTCACCCTGCAATGATTGTTAATTTACAGCGCGAGAAATTGATTGCCATTTTGTTAAGATAGTGTGTGCTAACCCTGCCGATGGGGCAGGGCTATTGAGGTCCCAAAAGAGGGGAAAGTGTTCCACGGGGGTGTGGCCTTCAATATTTCCTGGTTAATTGTGGTTTCCTTGAACCAACAAATTATTTATTGCCCTGAGCCCTTGGTGGGGCTGGTGCGGAATGGCACTAATTGGGAAGGCCTCTAATGAAATCATCAAGGTCAAAAGATTCTTAGCCCTGGTTATGGATAGATCAAATTGAGATTTATGGGAGCTGAGCTTTATTATTTTGAGCATGATTCCATCTTGTTCAAGCTTATTTCAATGATTTCGGCTTCAAATCAGACCCCCTCGAGCTGGACTATTTTTCTGCACTTTGGCCCTCGGCACACAGTAAATTGAAGTAAGCCCAAAAAGCTTCGACGACTCGTTGGACGTCAGGCGGCATTGGCAGAGCCATCAATCAATTCACTCACATCCCATGCACGGACACTCGAAATGTAAACCTCGTAACGCCGGGGCTGCCTATCGAATCCGAAAGAATGGAATAACTTTCCCGCCCACTGCCGGCCCGAACTCGAGCCCCAAACCTTCTGTCGCCACAATTTGTTTGCACTGCTGTCAGGCGGCGGTGACTCTTTCGATCTCGTCTCTCGTACTTGGGCCTGTAAAAAGTGAAACGGGATAACAAGAGCACTGAGAGAAAAGGAAATACTTCTGAATTAAATCTTTATAGCCTTTGATTTCATTTTATTTTGTCTTCTAAGTTCATTATTTATATTGAAAGACCTTTCTACACGCCCCACTTAAACTTGTTACTATTGGTGGAGTGGTTAAAAATAGAATGCAGTTTTTGAGCAGTGTAGCTTCAGACAGGCCGTACACAAAACCCATCGATTGAAGCATGTGACAGGCATCAGGCAGAGCTCATCAATCTCCTGTCGGACCAAACAAAATATGCAATATGTTCACATTGCGGTAGGGAGCAACCTCAACACGAAAGCCGAGCATCGATAACAGGGCCTGAAAGAGATGGCCAAGGCCCCTGGGCGGAAAAGGGTGAGGGGAGAAATGGCAGGGGCAAAAGTGAGATATACAAACAAAAATTAGAACTTCGTCGAACCCCTTCTTGTTTTTGCGGCCTAACCACATTCAGTAAATATTGTTCGGGGCAGAACACAAGCCGAAGCCGAAAAGAGGAAAAAACTACGGAATATGTGTTGACAGCAGTCATCAATCAAGTGACACAACTTTTGACATGTCAAATGAACGAGCGGCCGCATAAATTACAACAGCGACAACAAAATCAACGGAGGGCATTTATAGAGGCGACCCGCACTAGTCTAGGGAGATAGTGATGGAAGTCCTACGGTAGCGGGGCGACAATTGGAAAATCAATTTCGTCGAGGGGATGTGTGCGGTGTGTTCAGTGTCATTACACTTATCGATAAGATTGATAAGAGTAAACGGTTTTGCGTGTCGCTACCTTTTCCCGACTGACTCATGGGCTGCGACTGACGGGCTGCACCACAGAAGCGCCGCATTTAATCACTCCACACACCTCTCCTTGGGCCATCCGTCTCGGCCCAGACAATCTGTCAAACAGTCACGCTGACAGGCATTTTCACTTAAAACAATGCCAAACCAGCAACAGCTGCGGAAAAACTCCTCATTTCACTCTCCACTCGGCTCGGCTCTGTAATTTATCCGGATTCGGGTTTCGGATGCGGTGGGAAAGTCGCTCAGCCGGCAAAACACTCGAGATTGTGTTTATCTGCCAGCGAGTACTTAACTCATTAGTTTCAATCCCTGATTGCTTGACTCGGGCTCGGCGGGCTTAATGCATTGCGATTGCCTAACGATTAGTTAAGAGGTACTTTTTAATAAATTATTATCCAAATTATTTATATACAATTTCTGTGAAAATGGGAAATAGTTCGGATTCAAGATGCTTCCAATTTCTCAAACAAATAATTCGTATACGTCAAAATTCCTGCACAAATCCTGACTAATTGTCTGGATGACAATGTCATCGCCGAAAAATTCAAGCTATTCAAACTGAAGGAAAATTATTTTGCAAACAAAACCCAAAGAATGAAAACAAAAGTTGGCAACAGTTTGGAGTTTGTTTTTCACTTTTCGCATTGTTTCGGGCCGTGACAGATTTTGCTTTTTGGCAGAGTGTACGTGGTGTGTTAATGGGCGAGTGTGTGTGTGCAGCCAGTACAGTATTGCTGGCAGTGACAAATCCTTTACCGTTATTTGCGCATGTCGACACTTTGACAGGCGCCGACACATGCGAGTCTCTCCACGTACGTACTACGTAGTGGGGTAAAGCCCCTATCATATTTCTTTCGGTCTCAGTGGATTCTCTTTGTTGATGTCGCTTCCTGCCTGCCCAGCTTGCGGCAAAGTTTTTAATAAATTTGCACCGTTTTTTTCTTTGCTGGATTTTTGTATTTTTTGCTTTGCGGGCGAACGAAATCCACCGAAAACATTTATTTCAATTTTCCCCTCATGTCGGACAGGCAGCGTGAGCAACATGAGAAAGGAAAATTGCTGTTGCCAGAGTACTTTACAAATTTGTTTCCGTCTCAGTTGAGGCGACAGGCGAGGAGCGTTGACAGCTGTCAGTTGAGCTGGCTCTTGAGTCGCAGCCAAAAAATATTGACAGTTATCGTACGTCACATGCAAATCAAGTCCGACACAGTGCAGTCGTTATGTTTACTGTTACTGCTACACTAGATTGGAAAATGTTTGTCCTTTTTGGCTAAACAACATGTCCATTAGAGGTGACTAACAAGTATCAGCAGTAAAAAGGTCAACTCCCCGACTCCCACTACAATAAAGGAATTTTAATAACAATCACTTATAAATAATTGTTAAGAATAGAAAGGTTTTCTTCGCCCCGTTACATGCATTTAAAGGAATGAAGAGTACCGGCTATAAATACCCATAGCATCTGCTAACAACAATGTATCATTTTCTTTAGACAAACCCGCTGAAATACTTTTGGCCAACAAAGTAACAAACCAAATGAAGCAGGTAAACGCTCGAATTGAAATCCTTTGCAATTAAGAACTTTGCAATTTTGTTGACACAACATTCTTGAAATTGTTTGCAAATTCCGCAGCACTCATTTGATTTACGATCCACTGCGCTCTGATGAAAGTAATTTGGCGCTTGAGTCTCTTTCGAGCTTTTATTCTTTTAAATTTCCCGAATTTCCCATCCGTTCATTCCATTCCATCCGCCTTGACTGTTTGCCAGGCTGTTTGTTGCCTGTCTGGCACTGACATGTTGGCATCTCTTTGTAATTGATTAGCCAGCGGGGTTATTCACTGACACTGCATGTCGAATCCAATGAGAACAACCTCCTCTCCTCAAGGGGAGATCACTCGAGAGTGTTTTCAGGGCGTGTGTCCGCCGGTGATTGATCGAGCTGATCGCAGAATTCAATTGATCAAGCGCACTTACTTATTATGAAGTCGATGAGATCATGAATCATTTGTTGAAAAAAAGTGAGTGCCGTATGAAATATTAAAGTTTGTAATGGCATATTCAATCTGTAGGCTCAGATATTTCCAAATTACCTGACTGTTTCTGTTTGCAACTAAAGAATACTCAATACTTTATTGGTTAATTAAATCGCGCATTTATTTCAACATCAGCGGATAATTGAACAATCGCTTTGTTTGTATGGGATTTACGGACAAATAGCTGCCCGGGCCCCTTATCTCAGTCTACGTCGATATTGAATTGCCGCATTCCGCTCACTTTGTGATCGATGAGGGGTCATAAAGCTGCCAAAGTGTAATCCAGTAGGCGCCTATGGGGAGCGGGGCAGCCGCATCTAACTACGTTCACAGCGTAGACCACAACATAATGGCTACAATATGTGTTTATCTTGTGGATATAGTGACAGATAAGCGGCGAGTAAGCCCTGTGATTTACAATGCCCGCTTCCCCCATCAATCAAAACCGGAAACGTCAGATCGTCGCCTTAAATAATGATCTTTCTCTTTCCACGAATCTCTTATCCCCTACATGTGTGTGCCCCCCGGCCACGATCAATAATTCGCC
This sequence comes from Drosophila monieri, assembly GCA_035047585.1. Lineage (NCBI taxonomy): Eukaryota > Metazoa > Arthropoda > Insecta > Diptera > Drosophilidae > Drosophila > Drosophila monieri. The sequence continues at coordinate 1,345,047 of JAWNPJ010000079.1, read as the reverse complement.
GCTTATCGGGAATGCAATTTATAATACAAAATGGCAGGCGAAAGCCGCTCGCAAAAGGGCCCATAATTAATATTTAAAAGCTGCTCCAGTGCCCTGATCCCTTCGGATCCCTTTGGAGTCCATCTGGCAGTCCTCCCATTGCTCCATCGGCGATCCAATCAGATAACATTAGCACGTCACATCACACAGCGTGCAAAAATTATTATTCATTGAATTTGTGATAAATGTGACAGGCCCAACAGCACTCCAAGGGGTCTGCATCTCTGGCAGCCCGTCTGCATTTCCAGACCAGTGCCAGTACACAACTACCAATTCCCTGCCAACAAGGCCAAGACCGGGCCGAACCGGGCCGCATCGAAGCTGTCAAAAATTTGTTGCAAAAAGATATTATCTGGTGTGGATGGCAAGGACTGGCGATGACGATGACGGAGCCTGTCTTTCTGAGTTTGCCTGATGACTGTGTGAGCGCCAGTGTTGGCAACATGGCATGTTTTTAGTTAAAGATAGTCCTTAAGTCTAGAAATAAAAATTAAATTAGGTATTTAGCTTAGGTAGTCGTCCATGTTTTCTCTCCTCTTTTTGAAACAATCTCTTATTATTTCCCCTAGGAGAGTAAAGATAGCAGGTTCGGCTTAATTATTTTAAGACTTCCTAGTTATTATTCTGAGGGTCGTGTTATGGATGTTGAAAGGACATCACTAGTCAGAGTGTGAGCTCTGGGCTCATCAATAATAAGGCGATGAGGACGTGGCTCTGCTCAACGATGCCGACGCTGATGATGGTGATGACCATGATCGATGATTGACCTGTTTTTGTTTTGCCCATCTTTAGAGTGACGATGGCTGGCGAGTCTCTCCCTGATGCCGGCCACACCCATTGACAGGCATGTGCAGTGTGCAATTATTTGCGGGGATCCGCCACAGCTACAGCAACAACATGGGGGCAGTACTCAAATGGGATTGCCACATTGATTGATGTGCTCAATAAATTGCACGCAGAGCATCAACTGTTGTCTGCCACCAGGAATGTGGCATATGATAAGGCCACTGGGAGGCAACAGCAATGAGTCTGTTTTGAATCTAAGATCCAACATTGTTTGGGGTCTAAAGGTTTGTGCTTTGCCGATATTGTATTATTACAATCGGTCGGTGCTCCGACCGATCCTTGGCTAATGGTAGGCTCCTATATCTGGAAGATGTCAACATCCGATGCTCTCCCAATCATATGCTGAACCCAAAGCCAGGAATTGAAATATTGACACGACCTGAATACTTAAAGGATGTTCCGTTCAAAAAATAACATTTTTAAAAACGAATCTGGACAGTTGGAAATTCTGTCGTCAATTATTAAAAAAATATGCACAACGTGCGATTTTAATTCCATTTTTCACACTTGACATTTTTCGGCGACAATAATTTAAACTCAAACAAAATAAGTTGACGCCTCGTATGCCACCTTATTTTCGTATATTATTCACATATGCTATTGGGATCTTAATCCCCAAAGGAATGCCTTTCAACGCATGAATCAGCGGCAAGGCCCACACACAGAAGACGACTCAGTGGCTCACCCTTCCCGCCCTTTGGCAGTCCCCGGGCCGTGTTTTAATTATGGTTTTTAATTTCACGGCCCATATGGCGGGCTGTCAGGTGATTTCCACTGAAATATGCACAGAACTCGCATCTATCAGGAACGCTTGGATGGAGGGGCTGAATTGCCAAGAGCTAAGAAGTGCCAGTGAGCGGTGAAATATTTCACTCTATTTCTGTTTTCGTCTTTCAGAATGAAATTAAGTGTTAATCTCATTTGATTTGTCATTTTCACATGACGTGATTTCTCGGCCTTCTCGGCCTTCGCGCTCTCAGAATCTCGCAATGGAAGCGATCGCTCTGGCCCGTGATGAATGGGAAACAAATGTTTCTCTGACACATTTATTTGTTTAATGAGACGTTGAATAATTAGTTGGATATGGCACAAGCTCAAGAAAATACAGCTCGACCCAAAGGCAAAACAATTCGAATAGATGTGGACACTGGGCCCCCCTAACCCCGGATCACACCCTCGCGTCCATCCGTTGGCACAGCAATTTATAAATTATGATTGACGACTTTGTGTGCGGAATTGTGTGACCCATCGCAGTTAGCCTCCCGGTCCCTGGTCTCCTCTTGACCCATCCCCCGGCCTCCACATACCCGCTATACCATGTGAGAGTCGTCTGACAGTTTTCTATATAGTTTTTGCTCTGGCCTCGGTCATTATGGCTGACAGCGCGCCTTCAAAATGATGAGTTTAGATCGATGGCCGCACATCACTCAGCGAGATGGCAGTCGCACCGAGCCATAAAGGAACCATCCGTGGCTTGTGCGAAATACAGATACTCTTTGCAGAAAAATGTAATGAGAATCCAAAGAAGGTTGCCCTAAGATCATTCGTGGTGCCTGACTACACATACGTACTAACATAAAAAGAGGGTGTATTTTTGGTTGTGCAAACCTCTTCTGCAACATGACATGCCCCCCACCTTGAGGGCATCAATCCAATGCGATTTTAGTTTCGACTGCGGTTTCGGGCTATCGCCTGTTGACATGTCACTAATTTCGAGCTCCCTAAGCTGATTTTGCTCGAAATTGGATTTTCGCTGTAAGCCAGCCCCAGGGACACTGCCTTCTGTCCCCTTTCGCCACTGAGCCCGTTCGGCGGTGATTGATGGGATTGGCATATGAACAACCAAGCAGAAAACAAAACCCTTTTTCGAAACATATTCTATGCCACTTTGCCAGCCCGAGGAGATACACACGTATTAATCATCCACGGAGCTGGGCCGCAGTGATAAATTAAGTTTCAAGACGATTGGGAAATGTCTGTCGAGTAATTAGTGAGCTGAGCTGGGCCTGGAAATGGGTCTGGATGTGGATCTGGACTGGGATTGGGATTGGGATTGGGATATGACGAGGCCTAGAGAGCCATATAATGATGTGCATGACAGAAGAAATGTAAGAGACCGAAATTAAATATGATAAAAGACCCACACAGTCTGTTGCCGTAATTAAGTATGACATGCAAAAGTATGAATTATCACTGAAATGTCAAAATGTCACAGCTGCCATCAGGCGGCGGAGAAGACCGAGCTGGAGGAGCTGGCGGAAGGCATAAATATGAGGCAGAGTCGGAGACACGCCGCGTGTGGGATTAACTGACTTGAAAATTTATGATATGAAAAATTACTTTGGCTCGGAGCTAAAGATGCAAGAGCTGGCGAGATGCAAACACACAAATACCCAACACAAAGAGAGATGTTTATTTTGTATTTTATTCGTCGTCTCCCATTGAGCATCGAGAAATTTGTGGCCCGAACAAATTTTCCAAAGTCTGCGTTGAAAAATTAATGTGCACGACTGTCAGTGCAGTGACAGAGATGCGATGCCAAGCGATGCGAATGGGGTTCATATTTCGATCCAGACTGGGACTCGGCTGCGGATCAGGGCGTGAGGGTTGCTGTTGTGAAAGCTTTTGATAAATGATTTTGAAATGTGACAAAATGCTTACGAGCGGGATTAACGGAGACGAGATGACGACGGCCCAAGGATTGTTTCGCCTGGCCTGGCTACAGAAAAGAGTTATTTGCCGTCTGAGGCACCAGTAAGTTTGTTTTGTGCCATCGGAATCAGATGGGATTATAGAGATTTGTTGAAATGAAGTTGTTACCAAAGTGGATGCTGGAATTAAGGAGGCTTCGAATTTAGGAAATCCTCTTTATACATAATCAAAAAGGAGCATGGGTGTTTCTCTGAACCCAGTACGGGTTCAGTTCATTACCTCACTTACCTAAGAACGTTTTAAATGAATAGTACCTGGGACCTAGAGAGCTCTGAATAATAGTACAGTATATTGCATCGAGTTTTAAATACCTAATTCCTCTTTGTTTTCTTATATAACTTTTAATCTTCCATATATTGTCTTTCACTTTTTTATTCATCAAGGCATCCATCAACCGTTGTCGCGTCATTATAAAGACTCAAAATCAAAAGACGCCTCGGGTTTCGGTCAGCCCCCGGTTGGTATCATGCCCCGGCGTCGCCATCAAAGATCGTTTGATCGGCGATGGGTGATGGGTGATCGCCGCCTTTTGGCATTTCCATGCCATCCATCTTTTCCGTTTTGACGCATCTGAAAGCGACGGCGACAAACTCTGAAACTGAATTGCACGGCAAAGACGATCGGCCCACGAGATCGATGGCTGGGTCTTCCGACAAGGTGATCGCAACGGGCCAAGACACCATCAGTCAAGTGGCGCGACTGGGTCCGTGGCGGGGTCAATTCGCCGTGACAGCTCCCTTGATTTATGCGCCAGACACTTGAGTAACTCTCCAGATAATCGTCGTTTCCCCGCCACGACGCACCCTGCTTATCATATAATTAACCAAATCGATAATGTTATTACACTGTCTAGGAGTCGAGCCCCAGGAGATCGTGGCCAGCTTGATAAATTGGGCCCATAGTGTGTCAGGTGTCGCGATTGGCTTGTGGGGGAAGTGGAAAGTACTTGAGCAGCATTTGACAAGATGGTAAACACAGATTGAAGCCTTAAGGGATTGGGATTGACGCGGGAGACGCCTAGTGATCGGAAAATACGATGCTACTTGGTTAATTGAGAGGCCCTATCCATATAATTGAATACCCTGGAAGATGGGGAGTTCAGGGAGAAAGCTGAACATCTTAGACGGGTTTGTTGCCAAGTATTTTCCGATATCTCTTCCCTTTTCCGCATCAAGTTATAAGCTTATTATGCGTTTGTAATTCCATGGTAATGAGTATCATTCAGTCGCTGCCATTGAGACCTTCTTTGCTTTGTTTGGGGGCGATTAAGCGAAAGCGCCACTCCCTAGCCGCCCAGCGCTGTCCACTTTCCGTTCCTGGCACCACATATAAATCAATTAATTTAAACTGTCAGGCAGCTGTCAAATTGTGTTGCTACCGGGAGCGTTTTTCGTTTCGCTTTTGACTCGCTCGGCATCACATCACTTTGGGTCGGTTCGGCTCGCTTTGGATTTGGCTTCGACGACGGGGTTTTGTTTTATTTTGGTTTTGTTAGGTTTTTGTTTTGGTTCTCGGAAGGCGAGAAGCGAGAAGTGAGAAGCAAGCGAGACTTTGGCTACGACGGCGACATGTCGAGATTTACTGAGTGATTGACGACTTCATGTGTCATTAAATACCGTTAGCAGTCGACTCTCCACAGTCGTTGGTGTCGCTTTTCTGCTGCCCTGGACTGGACTGAATGGGACGGGACGGGACCGGAGTCATTTTTCATGCCACGTCGTCCGTGTTTAGTGAAAGTCGTTGCCTTGCCTTATTTGTTGCTTTCAGGGACGTGACTGTCTGGTTGTGTGTGTGTGTCAGTATCTGTGTGTGATTAGTTGCAATTAGACATTACACCGCGGGGGCGACAATTACTCTCCGACATGAATTAGTTAATTCCAAGTTGGGAGGCAGGTGAAACGGGAATGGATGTGTTGCCGTATCTCTTCATTTTCACATTCAAGCGAGATTGGATACTAACGACTTCAAAACTTGATTATACTTTCCATGAGAGTTAAATAGGCGCCAGTAAAAGTTCATCTATATTGCGTATCCGACCTGGTGTGCCAAAAAAGTTAGGTTTCAAGGATTTTTTAAAAAAGGTTGCAACTTGCAACACTCCATATTTCAGTTTGATTTACTGCCTTTGAAAATAATTACAATCGCCTCGCCTTGTAATTCAATCAGCTTAGCAGATCCGATTGCCTACATTATCTCAATAACACCGAGTCAGACCTTCAATCCCCACATATGCGGGCAGAATTGAAATTGACTCGAGGACTCCGCTCCTCCCAAGGCCCCCTTGGCAGCAACAATAAAACAGCGCAAATTGCTGCCTGCTCCCTCAGCCCGGGAGTGCTCGATTCTCGTCCTCAAATCCCCGGTTGGTCTGGCAATGTTAACTGGCACTCAACTAGCAGCTTATTAGCAAACTTTCCCATTGGATTATATAGTTGAATATTATAATAATCGAGTTAGGTTCGTGTAAGTGGGTGCTGTGATCCCCCAGCCCCTGGGCCACCCCTTCCCTGACACCCCTCGATGGCAAGGGCTTTGGGCCATGGTTAGCAGTCAGCTTTCATGCACAATTTCCGTTTTCATGGCTCCGGGCATGAAAATAAGCCCACAGTTTACGAGACGACGGGCACGAGTGCGGCGTCTCATGTTGGTGTAACAAAAAGTGGGCAACTTTTTAGAGCGTCGAGGAAATACTTTGCTAAATTGCCAGGGCTGTGGCAGTGGCAGTGGCAGAACCTCCCGTGCCCCGCCCACCCCATTTGGGTATGCCCCCGTGGAATGGCTACAAAAACCAATAACAGGACGTAATACACTCATGTGTGCGAGGAGCGGGGACTTGAACTTTTACAAATCGTTAGCATTTCGCACGTTTATTGAGTTGTTTTTGTATGTAAATTGGTTGCATAACTTTTGCCATGGAAAGTGTCGAGTGGCCGGAATGGAAGCACAAACGCAACGTACCCCTTTTTCCAGCTCTCGCACTACTACACACTGGATTATTGTCTGTAGATTTTCAGATACCCAAACGAACATTCCCAGCCCGTCTGAATGTCCTCATGTGCATAAACTTTGATTCCACTTTGAATGCGCCAGCGCATTCTAAACACGTTAAAGCTGTATAGTTTGGTGTTTCGAATGTAAAATGCCCTGTACCCTTTTTCAAATAATATTATCCGCCTAGGTCCTTGATTCCCATCACCATTACTAAATAGATAATACTTCCTTGGCTGACTTTAGAATTTTTAGCAACTGTATGGCCAGCTGAAGACACCTCTGGCCCAGATGGGTATAAAAAGTTTAAGCTGTTTTGGTATCTCGCAAACGGAAGGCTTCTTTGGTTGAAAGGGAGAGAGGAGTGGGTTGTCCTGTCTGTGGTTGTGTTTGTTGTTGTCAGTTCGGTTTGGTGGTGCATATTTGTCGTTTGTGGCTTTCAACTGCAAATATTATAGCAAATTGAACTGTAAATAGTTTTTATTGCCCTTTAGCCACAGAGCCAGAGTTGAGGGTTCAGAGTTTGTTGGCAATGAAGTGCAAGCATAACTCTGTTTTTCTTTACCAACAGCATCGGCATGACAATCCACAGATTTGTTTGCAGAAGTGCCAATTTCTATGAAATCCTGCAAAGGACACTCAATGAAGTCGAGGGAAGCACAATGATAAGCTCTATTTTGTTAAAAGGGAATCGGATCTTATGTCCTCAGGTGCAGATCTGAGTTTAAAACACGACTCTACTTTCATTTCGATACAGATTGCTTATTTCAATCGTTTTTCAATTAATCCACCCGCCTCCATTAATTCCCTCAAGTTTCAGCAGCAGTGGGTTGCCAAGCTTGACACCTACCCGAAAATAATCATATAACGACCGATGACGCCCCCGTCCGATGATTAATGATTGGCAAATTAATATGAAATTCCGCCGCCCGACTTCGAGAACACGAAACTAATAATTTGTGTGCCGTAATTTGCATAGATATATCATTATTATTACATTTCTTTCCCTTATTTCGTATACGCCTGGCATTTTCATCAATCAATCCGGAGTGCAGGCGGGCGGGGGAATGGCATGACATGAAAAATATGTTTGCCAGTCGATGGAAAAATTATAATTTATAAAAATTTTAAGAGCACTGCAACGTGCGCTACTCGCCATCAATCAAAAAATCTCGGTGGACATTGCAGACCGACGGATGGCGAACAAATGGTGGGACGTTTGTCTTGTTTCCGAGTAGTCGATGATTGATATTCCCAGATACTCTTGTAAGCCATAGACCATATTTTATGGTATAATATTTCTATTAAGTTGAAGAAAATCATTCTCCTTAAAAGAGACTCATTGTTGAAACTATACAACAACTTTTTGAAGGGTATTTAGAGATTCATAATCCCTTACCTTTCAGTCTGGATATAAATGATTCGAATTATGGACCGAGCCACCGACAATGAGACGAAGACCATGACGGCAATGCCTTCCGATGATGATGATGTTCCTCTCTGACTCCTTTGTTCGACTTGGCTTGCCGGATGTTGAAAAATGTGAAAATTGTGAAAAATCCTACAACAATTTATAATAACGAATGCCCCAAAACGGAAATGGCGGAAAAAGGCAGTATATTAGATTTGTTCCAGGCCAAGACAGACACGGCCGGTCAGACATCAATTTGTTCGCTCTCAAACGAGAGATTAATGGTGTTGCACTGACACGGGGCATCTAACAGAGCCGGCTCACATTAAATGCCACCTAATTAATGATCAAACTGTTGCAAGATGCGACACGCCCCCAGCAAATACGTGCCCACATTTCGCACGACTGAGAGCCGAGTGACAGTCACTCCATATAGATGATGATTGCACTCTTCAATTGTGTGCGATACACTTCCCTTCCGGGTTGTGTGAGCCCGTGATTAATGAGCTTATTATGTACTTTGCCACTCGCTCTCTACCCTCCCTCCCCACTCAGTTCCTGTGGAAAGTCAGAATTTCTTTTCTTTTTGGCACAGGCCTCATTATTCTTCATTGTTCATTTGACGTTGTGTGGCAAAAAGATTTATTACTCTACCAAAGGCCAGGGTAGGAAATACATTTTAGGGCTTTGTTGTAGCACTTCCAGCCAAATAGTGTGAAGATTCATAAACTTACAAATCACACGAACATATTGTCGTTAGCTCCTGGCATTTCCCAAGAGGGGACTTAATTTTTTATTTCATCATCAAAAGTCGCAATTAATTAATTTACTGCGACACAATATTCAATCAGAGTACAGTATTAAACAGTATTATATTTTAATCAAGTTCTACAATAATTATTTATTGTTTATTAAAATATATTATTATAATATGTGAATATATTGTTTCAAGTAAAATGTGCTTTAAATTTAAGGATACTTTCAATTCGTTACGGAATTTACTCGCCGCCTCGGGTCGCTGATTTTGGATTAAAAAATTATCGCTGAGATCGGCAATTTGCAGCATCAAGGCTAGGACAACAGCAGCCAGTACAGCAGCAGATACAGCGGCAGTATCAGGAGCGACGACAACATCGGCGAGAGCCGCGCTGACAGCTGTCAACATGTCGTATGATTAATGTTGGCCAAATGCGGTTGCATTTTTGTGCGTTTCGCGCTGTAAATGAAATGATAAATTGGGCGTGCAAGCATTCTGCTCCACTCTGGACCGATTTTCAGCTTAATAACGAAACGAAAAGAGACCAGGCCGCGTCGAGCCAGAAGTCCCTCAATTAAATTGCCTTTCACCAGCAGAATGCCATTCAGGAAACTTTGCCACATATCCGTTCGTTCATTCCGCACTTGGAGTTGCACAAATAGTCGTTGTTGTTGCTGTTATTGTTATTGTTATTTCAGTTGTTGTTGCTGTCGGAGTTGTTGCAGTGGCACGCCTTTGTTGACACCTTTTGCCAACACAACCTCGGGCGCTGTCGTGGCGTGTGTGAAGTGGCATGTCCACATCCGTTTCGCCTCGCATTTGATTGATTGAAACTGCAGTTGCAACTTGCTGGCACCAAAGGCGACGACAGCTCGCTGCTGGCATTTAGACGGTTCGGTGGTGTGGGGGGTCTTGGGGCACGTACAAGGGGGAAGGAGGCAGGGGCTCCGCCGTGCAAAGTGCTCAAATCAACGCTAATAATGTGCGACCTTTTGCTCTCGTGTCAGTTGAGCGCGACTCGGGCCAATTTGCGGGAATGAAAATCACATAAATACTTCAAGGAAGTGTAAGCTAACGAGGCCTATCCGAAAAGATTAGAAGCAACATTTTAATTGAATGTAAAGAAATATATATATCCTATCCATGGCCTTCTTGTAGACCAGACCTGGCCCAGTTACACTTTAGGGTCTAAGAGGTACATTTTCTTCCTTCTCTCTTGGTTTAAGACACTTTCCCTCTGCTGCAAACGCACAAGCAATAACCCGAGAAGCTGGTACTTGTTCTGCGATGGTAAACATTATAAACGCGGCCATAAATGCGTCATAAGGCAGGCAGCCACTTTCAAACGTGGATCAGAGGCAGAGGGACTTCACCACCAAGATGCCGACGTCGCAAAATATAGGCAACGGCTGCAAGCGGCAACAACATAATAAATTAATTATATGCAACATCAGCATTGGCCCCACCACTCAGCCCCCTGAGCCCCGGCCGTCACTGCCTTGAGTGATGTGTGGCATAAAGTCGTGAGCGTGAGCGTCTATTAGCAGTCAACGTTGACGACGTACAACAAAACCGGCAACGATCCCAGATTCTGTCCCCCACCCTCTGCCCCGTCGCCTCCTTCTTGACAAGGCGCACACGAGCGCGAACAAACAAGGGGCGTGGCATTGGGCAGGGGGCAACGGAAGTGCAGATAGTTTAGCATGTGTGGCATCGCGGAGAGGCGAGCCAAGTCAAGTCGAGTCGGGCTGAGTAGAGTTGAGTTTGAGTTGCCCCAAGAAGGGGCAAGTGGCTGGGGGCGCTCTTAGTGGATAGGAACCGGAGCCAGTCAAACGGGCAATCCATCCATCAGCCGCTGGCAGACAGCAATTGCAAGCTGCAAGTTGTGCGGCTATGTGGCACGTTTGATGGGGCTCCTCTAACCGCAGCCTGGCAAGTTATTACTGCGATATCTGGTGCAGTGGCAAGTTACCAGAACTTTCAAGGGATTTATGTTAGCTTTTAATTATTTCAAAATTATATTTAAACTTTAAGCTTGAAACGCTATCTTGGATGAAGAAAAATACAAATATTTAAAGGTCAACCCTAGTGGTCAGCTTAATAAATGATTCATAAGGTACGCTTTTCATTAATCCATTAAATAAACTATGATATTTTTGTTCAAGGCATTACCAAGAATGACATGAAGAGTATTTAAAGTTCGCTTGCCTCCAGATATCCCCACGGTAATAATTCTGGCATTGTTGCTGCACAGACGTTGCCACAAATGTTGCTGACGTTGCTGACTGGCCAACTTGAGGAGACGTTTGCCTTAGATTGCACCGGGGTTCGATGGGGATGCAGCTGGCAGGGGCCAGGGGAAGGGTAAATGGGCTGCGGGGAGAGTGTTCTGATTGGAAAATCAAGTGTGTGCAGCGGCTGAGGAGAACGCTGCCCGGGCATGTTTGCCTGCTTTTAATGGCCCCAACTGACAGAGACTGCAGCTCCGCTAATTGCGAATGCTTGACGCATGTTGCAGCCACTCATGGACAGGGTGAGTCGAGGGCGGAAGGCCAGGGGCGGAGGAGTGGCAGGAATGGCAGGAGTCAGGTCTTTTGCTTGGACAGCTCCACTTCGCTTCGCTCCTCACTCAGCCCGCTGGTTGGAGTGCTCGGCTTGGAGCGCTGCGTGATTTTTAATTAGTTTTCTTAGAAATTAAATTGTTAATTTGATCGACGTATTTTCTGCACTCTCCCTGTCTCTGTCTGCGCCCCATGCTCCCTCTCTGTCTTCTGCGCTAAGCTGCTAAGTGGCCTGTTGCTTTGACTTCATTATGGTTGTTGTTCTTCGGGTGTTTGGCGTTTGGTTTTTGCTGTTTGAGCTCTTTGTCTGCTCATTAATGCCAATTCTGGCGCGCCTGAGTTGACGCCTGCCAGTGGTGCCCCCTCCCACCACCACCCCTTTTGGTGGCAGCCCCCCAGCCCCTTTTAGTCACGGCCATCAGCCAAGACAAGTTGCACTCGTGACGGAGTGCACGAGTGTCGGTTGTTTATGGATCTCGCAGGGAACTGGCTGTCCAGGAAGTAGGAAAAGGGAGCTGGCTTTGGAAAAGCCATAGACTTGGACAAACATATTTCTGCAGTTAAGAAACGGAAGAAATTGCTTGTTGACATGCAACTTGTGGGGAGGAAGCTTGCAGTGGATTGATGGGTGAATCATTAAGTGCTATCTGCATGACATGTGGGCTCAGGATTGGGGGAGTTTGATTTACGATCACCCATTTCGTTTTTATACGAAAAAGTCTTCAAATGCGGGCAATAAAAATGACGAATGCTATTAGTAGTGTACACTATTTAAATGTAAATCTATAAATCCTGCGTGGAGTAAAGCTATGCAGATCCAGCCCGCAGCTTAACCCCACGGCAGGCCACTATGTCGCCTGGAACGTCTCAACTGAACACTGCCCACAATCAAACAACTTTCCCCTGCAATCAGCCAATCAATCAATCAATCAATCAGCTCTCAACTGGCAATTTGGGTCCCACTCTCCTGGAGCGAATGCCACCACCGCTGGGCCCGGCTGCCGGGCAGTCACGCCCCTCGTGGCGGTGCAATGACGTCGGGTAAGGGCAGGGGGCACTTGTGCAAGTGGTGCATGTGCATGTGCATGTGCCACTCACTGGCAATTAAGGCCCAAATAAAATAATACACCGAAAATGCCAATTAACCTTTGAATGCCATGCACGGCCACGTAGCTGGCAGAGGCCAGCCCGAGAGCCAGGAGGAGGAGGACTGGGAGGGCAGTGTCGCACTGTGTGTGTTCGGGGGCCGAAAGATAAAATAATTACCCAGACGCATAACTCGAAAGTAAAATATAAATTTAATTTATGCATGCACACAGCAGCGGCCAAGGAAAAGGGCCGAGCAGTGCGGACCCGGCCAGTGCAATTTATCTCACGCGGATCGCAGTTTGCAGATACACTCATTTCGCCCCCCATAGCACCCCATCTGTAGCCCCTGCCCCGCTGGCCAGGAAGAGTGAAGGAGCCCTAAATATGAAATAATTTATGATGCGACATTTTCATCAGCAATTCGTTAAAATTCATGCATGCATGCATTTTTTAGCAGCCGAGGGGCTCCCTGGCCCTCCCCCTTCGACAATTCGCCACCGAATCACCCCTTTTGGCGTTGTATTTATAAATTTATTAAGCCGCGCATTGCATTCAGCTCGAAAGGGGTGATGGGGAGGTCGGCGGGGCGCTCCTTGGCTCGGCAGACAAAGCCAGGCGACGACAACACGAATCGCATGTAAAATTCTTATTTTAATCGATGCAAATATGCAACAGCAGCAGCAACAACAATTGCCGATGACGCTGATGGTGGTGCATGCCACATGACAGGGAGTGGTGCGATCCGCTGCAATGCGGGGGGTGGGCGGCAGCATGTGTGTGTCGAGAAGGGAGAAGGAAATGCGGCCATCGCGATAATAAATCAATTTTCACAATAAACAGTTGTGTGCCCCGCCAGCAGACGATGACGGCGACACGAAAATTAACAGTGGTAGCAAAATAACTAGATCTTATTACATTTTTAAGTTATTTTTTTAATATTTAATTTTAAGTAAACAGATTAATAATGGTTGGTTTTGATAGAGAAAAACAATCAGAAAACTAATTACATGTAAAAAGGTAATGGTATACGCTTGTGGACTAATAAAGTGATAAATATCTATATGAGACTTGCAAAAGCTTAGCAATGTAGCCTCTGATGATAGTTATTCCCTTCAGTTTTATTAAAATTAATCAACCAATAAATTGTTGCGAGGCTTGCAACCACTGTCCACTCCGAACTGGTTGGGTGCGAGGGCTTGCACATCTCGCACCACTTTACGTCTTGGCAGCGACATAATAAATTAACTGCACTGCAATTATTTTCGCATTTTCCCAAAGTGAATAAAATTTTTGAATCATGTGGAATATATGGGAGCGCTGAAAAGACCAGAAAACATGCAACAGGGGTGTCAGTCCCCAAGGCAAGTGTCGATTCCGTGCTCGCGAAAGTGAGAGCTTATATAAGGGATTAGCTGGGGCCAGCTGCCGAGGTCTGACCCTTGCCCTTCCATGGCACCTTGGCACCTTGCCCCCTCTCCCCCCTGACCGAGAGTTTTTCCCCCTGAAAAACCAGTCCGGCCTGCAGTTAATCAAAATATCAAATTAACTGTCGTGTCTGTGGCAAATAAATCAAAATAAAAGCCGGTCCCAGGTTTCGAGCCCAGTTGAACTGAATCGAGTTGGAGCGGCGCGCAGCCCCTTCCCCTCCACCCAGCCGCCGGGGCAGGCATCCCGCCCCCTTTTCCCGCTCGGGGAGCCACCTCCCCAATCAGGAGGACTGACGACGCTCCCCTATGAAAATTTCATATGCAGAGACTGGCTGATGAGTGAGCTGAATTTATTATAGGCCCGGGCGATGTACGCGATTTTATGAATGAGCACTGAGGTGGCCGCGGCGGGCGGAGGGCGAGGGCGGGGGAAAGGGACGTCGAGTGTGTCGTCAACGCCTTTGGCGGTGATTATTCAATGTCAAAACTTAATGTCCCCAAATTGCAGTTGTTGCCAGCGGTCAGCCATGAAATTGAATGCATGTCGCTGATGGCGATGAGGAAGGGAAGAGGGAGATGGCGGAACCGACCTGCGATGGCGACGGCGGCAGCTGTTGCATAGTTTTAGGCGTGACACATGTCACTTCCTTCTGCCCCCAAGACTCGAAATACTCGGCTTATCCCCAAAATCCAGCCGGCAATTTGAGCCAGAAACAAAAAAATGGCAATACGAAACACGTGTGTTAACTCGATTCAGTTATACCCTTATCATGGCTTGAAAAATGAATAAGAAGTCTATGGAGATTCATCATCGAAAATGTGGTGCTACATGACTTGGGGTTTTTTTTTTGAAGACACCCATTACATTGGATGTCCACCTAGCCATATGATTAATACACCCTCTCGGAGAGGGTATGACAAAGGAGCCCCAATTCATGGCCGACGGGACGCAGTCCGAACTCAACTCGGGCTCAGCTCATTTGCTGCAGCTGCCATGGGGCATGTCCATTTCGGATGGAGGGGTGTCCCGGCCTGGTCAGAGTCGTATCAGGAGGAGGCAGGAGAGAAGCTTGTTACCATAAAATTGGTGTAAACGAATTGCAGTCATCGTCATCGTCGTCACTCTGTCGGCGTGGCAAGAGTCCAAATCGTTGGGGCGCTGCAACAGTGGCGCGGGCGGGGGGAGCGCGTCATTGTGAAATGTCTGTAATTTGGACAATTTGATGAATGGTTATTTGCCACGAGATGGCAAAGTGGTCATTATTCTTTATCTCCTCCACTCCACATCGTTTCTTTTTCTCCATTTTTTCACAGCTGCATTTTTCGGTTTCGTTTTTTTCTGTTTTTTGGTGCAACATTTTACTTACTTTTCCAGAGCACATTTGATGCAGGCAGCTTTTTAGCATTTTGTTGGTCATTTTCCATTTTGCAGTTTTTTATTGTTTGCGTGAAGGGTATCATCAGCTGGTCATTAGTTTGATGGGGGCTTGACTTAGAGGGTATCACAAAAAGGGGAAGGAGTTCCTTACTCTATTGCCTTGATGAGGTCATGTCCTGCTGGCTAACCCAGCCAGCTCTTGGTTCATAGTTCATTCTATGACATTGTCTAGTTACTTTTTAAATATTCGACTTACACGGTATTCCAGAATCCATTCATTTCTACTTATTAACTCCGCTTGTGGTTTGCTTAATGACTCGCTTTATGGGCGAATAAATAGCGATTGCTTGGTCCGGTTCTCGTTTCATAATTCAATAAACTCGCAAGACATTCACCTGGCGGCGAGCGAGCGGTAATATTGTCATTACCCCTCTAGGCCTCTAGGATGGGGCCGGGGTGCAGATGATCGCTGGGCGGAGCGCATTCGTGACCCGTTATCATTTGGGGCAAGCGATTGCAGTCCACAGCGGCAACCACTCGAGATGGCTTGCCTGTGTGCGGTCGCGGTCAACTGGAAGCCATCTGTTACCCAGCTCCCGCCTGGCACGCCCTCCTACGCCTATCCGCTCCCCCGGCCTGAGACCGCCCTTGGGCCGGCCAGAATGCGTTCCACATGGCGGCAGGCCTAATTACATTTCTCGGCAAATGGCAAATGGAGAATGGCGTGATTGCACAGGCAAATGCGCTCCGTTGTTTATATGCGTAGCAAATAGATTTATGCGCTCGTATTTTACACGCTTAATTCCTTAAGGGAAGGCCCAGAGGAGCAGCGGCAGAATAAGCAGCTGAAGCACTTGCCCCACCACGCAGAGAAAAATAGTCACTTGAGGCAATTCAAGCGAATAGCTTCAAATAGAGTGTCTACCCAAAGTATTCACACACTTTAATTGAAGATTGAATGTTCAACAGGCCTAAAAATATACACAAAATTTTAATTTTTTTCAAGTGCATCAACCCTCTAACTCTCCTGTTCCCATTTTGCCTCCCACACTTTCCGTATCTTGCTCTAAGCATTTCCTGTCTTTTTTTGCAAAGGAGTGCAGTGCTCACCCACTGAAGGGAAGTGGATCCCTCCGTTTACTTGGGGCATCCCAGGCCAGAGCTTAAATTACCAACTGAGTTATGATTCAGCTCAGATTAAACAAAATTCAAAGAATAGAAATATAAAAGTTTTAATGTAGATCCATTGCCTACCATCAGTGCTTCTCAGTCAAGTGTCGCCGGCACTGGAAGTGTTGTTTAATTTTCCGGACTGTCCATTAATCACATTTTTCGCTATTTGCATTGGCGTTGCTTTATTCATGTGGCCATAGCCCCAACGGCTATTATTTTTTTCACCCAGCCGCCATTCGAAATTCTCGAGTGTTATAAATGGGCTACGAAATGGCCTAGGCATCCCACCGCCCAGCACCCCCAGCATTCCTCCCCGCGCCAATCGACCGCTTAATTTATTTGTAAATATTAACACATAAATTGCTCGTGGCGAGCGTTTCGCGATGCTTTCATTCCGGGGGATTTGTGTGGGCTCTCCGGACATTCATCAATATTTTATTGGCCCCATAAGCTTATTAATTGCCTGGGCTACCTTTCTGTGGGGATTTAATTAGCCGGCATTGGCATTGCAATTGGATTACCGATACTCCGGCAGTCCTGAAATCCAGTCAATTCATCGCCACTGATGACGGATGGCGGGGAGAGTTATCCTGCCTTCGTATGCATCGTAACACTAACCACAAAACCAAAGGGAATGAAACGGAAGGGGAAGCGAGGAATGAAATGGAATGGAGTGACGGCTGCGCCTGACAAGTGCACAAAAATGAGTTTCATGAGCTGGAGTCATCCGGATAGAGTCCGAAAATCAGGGCTGTGGAACAATGTTCATTGGATGGACTTTGAATACTCTGTTCTAAATTTATCAAAAAACAATAAAATTTGATTAATATCACTTATTAATGAAAAAAAGTATGAATAATCCCTCTTACTAAATATTCCCTTTTAATAATAAAGAGTCCTCGCCAAGAGACTCCACCGTCCTGAAGGGAATTCAAGCATTTCTTGTTCCGGCCTGGCTGAGTGGCAGCTGCTTGGCACTCGGACATTATGTGTGGCTCCAGCTAACCGTTTTGCATTCCTCCCCTCAGGCAGATAAAATCCTTCATCCATCCCCCGACCGCCTGGACACATGAAGATGACGTGACCCCCACCACGCCGCCCCAGGCCCCACTCGGCGATGATGATGGTCTCTGGCCTGGCAAGCAGCTCATGCTGAAAAATCCTGTTGACGAGGATAAAATGCAAAAACAGAGTGCGCCGGGCTGGGAAGAGGAGTTAAGTGAAGTGTAGACACACTGTCGGGATCTGTATCCAAGGACAGGACTTGGCTCCGGATAAGTTTATTGTTGTATGTGCCACACGAATTGTTTTCTGGTCAAATCTGTCACTCGGCCTGTCCAACTGTCACAGACCGAAAAAGAGAAAGGAAAGTTAGTTTCGGGCCGGGAAAGGACATGGCTTCGAGCCTAAGCCAGGACCAGTTGAACTTTAACCTCGGCAGCTGGACGCTTGAGGTAGATTGATGATTGCATTGTGCTGAATGGAGAAGGAACAGTGTCATAAGCCCATAAAGGCAGAGGAAATTGAAAATAAAATCTGGAAAATAAGGCCCACCTGATGACTAACCAGGGGTCGGGGGAAATAGGAAATACATTGCATTTTCTGGCCAGTTCCTAGTGAGCTCATTGTAAATGAAACCACTTCGATTACAAGCGCAAGCTTACTCACAAGGAACTCAAAGCAGATTGGGCTGAGAAAATAAACCCCCGCGGCTTGTGCTTATGGCCGATTACCCACAAAGACATTTCGCCGACAGCTGTCTGGCAGTCTGGAGCTGGCTGGCCCCGGCCTCCTCCTCCCGCCGCCGGCACCATGCTGATTTCAATTTCTCGCAACGCAACATGAAACGCTACAAAATAATAATGACTGGGATCGAGCCCGGGCACTACCTTCGATCCAAGTATCTCGGGGCCTTGCGCATTTCTTGACTTCTCAATGATAGAGCGCTGCATTTGTCGGCTTCTTTTTTTCTGCCGTCTCGGGGATTTCTTTATTATTGTGCGTTGATTCGGCGATCCATCGAAGCAACCGCATGTGGTCGCAACTCGGAGCCGAAAAAAAGAAATAAATGGGCTTGGGAGAGAAACCGCTCGCTCCTCGTCCGATCGGTTCATTCATGAAAACCCTCGACTAATTCAAGCTGAAATGTGTGAACAACAACGGAGGAACCAGTCTAATGATTAATGTATGACCATGGAACTCTCTCAACTCCATTTCCCGAGCCATCTGCCCCATCCCATCACGTCCCGTTCCGTCCCGTCCCCCGTCCAGCCAGAAATCCAGTAGCCATGCTGCGCTGTCGATCGCACTGAGTGTCATTAAGGTTGACTTGAGCGCAGCTGGAATCGCCTACGGACTCCTAACTAGAACTCTGTGGCGGAGAAAATGTCAAATCGTTTTTAGCGCAAAATGCGATTTGGTGTAACTCAATACAGGCCCACTTTCCTGGCCGTAATTGCCAGCCAAGTGAGTTCATTTGAGAGCGTTCATGCATCATGCATGATGGCTGCGAATGGGAATATTGGGCATCCGGGCATCGGATCATGAGTTGGATACCGCTGCTGACGGGGCGTAAATAAATCCAATTTGTAGCGCGCGTGAGCGTTTGACTGTTATTTCAACTTAGACTCAATCCTCCATGCTCCAAGCTCCATGCTCCATCGGCCGTTGTGCCGCTTCCATCCAAGATCGCTTATTGTCTTGGTTTTCCGGTTGCCACAACATGTCAATCATGCTGTTTGCCATATTAAACGTACTTCCCATTGTCCGTCTTCTATATAGTCGCCATAATTTAACGTGATCGCTTCGTTTTGCAGCTTTGGCTGATGATTTTATAATGGGAATGTTAGTTTCAGCCGGCAGTAGATGATCAAGACGATGACGGCGCAGGGTGCAGAACAGTTTGGTTTGAGGAGCGTGACGAAACCGTCTTGATTGGAAGTAATTATGATTGTATTTTTAGATTATTCAAGCTCAAAAATATATTCATTTAAAAAATCTATTTTGGCTTAAAATCATAAAGTAATACAAATAAAATCAATACCAAGTTTCCTGAAAAATATTAAAATGTGGCTTAAATATTAGAAAATGTATTAACAGTCCTTTAGAATCCTTTAGAAATTAAATTAAAAAAAAACAAAAGCTACACTTAAGGAAAAGCAGCTCTGGTTAATCGACAAGGGAGCAAAGAACGAGTAAACCCTGAGCCCTTCCTTCTGATACCGAGAAGGCAGACCCACCAGAACTACTTGTTTTATAGCTGGCTATATTTTTGCATGTCATGGGTTAAGGCGGGGTGAAGAGGCTTGGAGGAAAGCACCGCCACCGCCGCCTCCGCCTGAAAGCGACAAAAAGACGTTAATCACGTTGAGTTATGTGACATTCTTATATCTCTGCGCCACCAAAGTGTCACGTACGCATTTGTTCCAAGCCAACCACTTTGCTCCTCGGTGGGTGAGTGGATGAGTGGGTGGGTTGGTGGGTGGTTTGCTTGTTGGATGTCAGGTCGGTTGGCTGGCAGTGGGTGGTGATCTGGTGGCTGGGAAGTAGTAGCTGTTGCTGCTGCTGTCAGTCTGGCATTGTTATTGCTGCTGCTGTTGTTATTTGCTGCAATTTTGCAGTTTTCTTTTCTCCCCGCCTGGTTTCTTTTCAGCCAGTCTGTTTGGGTTTTTATCGCCGGGATACCGAACAGAACTGAACTGAACTTCACTTTGGGCAGCTTCTTCTTCCGCTGCTTTTCCAGCATATGCCACATACTCCAGCGAAGGGTTTTCCGTTTCCATTTTCTTTTTTCACAAAGTTTTCCGTGATTTTTTCCACTCGTGCTGCAAAACACGACACAAGACAAAAGGGTATTTTTCTGCTGTTGCTTTTGTCATGTGTGTGTTTGTGGCTGTTGATGTTGGCTGTTTGTTGTTTCTCTTTTTGTTTGTCATTTCTTTTGTTCCTTCCATTGTCAACACTCTCTCCCGGCTCGTTTGCGGCTGTTTTGGGTGCAAATTGCACTTTTGTTGGAACAAATGCGATGGAAACAATGCCACCAGCAACAACACACAAATACTATGGACGGTGGCAAGAAACCTCCTTTCCATTTCGCTTAACTTTTCACTTTTTCAAGTTATTTCAGCCAAGGCAACATCGCAGGTTCTGTGTGTCTGCCGTCGTTTGATTGTCTGCCTGCCGTTGACAGTTTGACTTATGCGGCTTATGCAATCTCCAAATGACTCTTTTGGCTGCTGCAATCGCAGATGGGTCTTTCCCGGCAAATTACTTCTTTCCGAACAGATAATGTGGATGCTAGATGTCCGATACTAAGCTGTATCGTTTGCTTCAACTTAGTTTTTCTCTACTTAGTTTTTAGCTTAAATCATCAATATGGAAACCTCTTTAATATATCCACCCCACATAGACGTAGATACTTATATGATAAAGGTACTTATATGGTAAAGATTCTGGATTCAGGCGAAGGATACTGGGTGGAAGGGAAGATCAATCATCCTGTTGATTTTCGAGGAAAGACCTATGAAGAAAATCCTGATGAATTCATCTGCATGATATTTGTGGTCCTGCGGTACTCCTGCAACGAAGATCTGGTATTGGGGATACTTTTGTCACTGCTCCTCACTCATAAGACGTCTGCTAAGACCCTCTTCAGTTGACCTGGAGAAATATATGAAGCCAAAATATCAGGATAAGCTAAACACGACTTGACAAGTCAAGGTTGGACACGGTTTAACGAAAATGTTAACTATTTCGCAACTGATTAAAAAACGGAATACCCTTCATGAATCAGGGCTTTAACCTCATTCGACCTGTGTATAAAAATTGAAAAGGTTAAACAGAAAAAGTTTCTATCAATTTTTGGTCAAAATCATGATGGTCAAAACACTTTGAAAAATGTCGAAAAATGTTTTAAAATTTATATTCCCTGGATTTGAATGAAATTGAAAGTACTTGAAATTCTAAGACCGAGAAGGTATAACATTTCTGAATCTGACCACTATTATCCGAGTTATACATACTTACATACTGATATTCTTTTTTTTTTTAAATAAAATTTAAATTGCGAATGAGACAGCGACGGAGTAAGCTGGGCTTCGAAACTATATAATACTTTCTAAGCAATAAACATTATTTAATCCTGTTATTTCAACTATTATATTTATTAATTATTTATAAATTAAAATTAAGCTTATTTTTGTTGTTTGGGAATTTTGACAGATTGATGCACATCGGCCGCATAAAGAAAATTGTCCCAAACAGCTTAGAAAAATGCCAATGTGTATGAGGGGTAAATTAATTACTCGCTTCAATCATTTTGAAATGGATCTGCCTGTGCCCCAAATTGGGCTCATCATTTGTCAGAAAGCACCCCACGACCACTGCCGCCCAACGAAAATGTAATTCCCCCCACTGAGCCTTGCGTGCTCGTGTCAGTTGGCCGGGTCGAAAGGCGTCAATGGCGTCGAAAGCAGATACGAGGTGGGGAGGACGAAGGCGGGGGCAGGATAGATCAAAGACCATCAGTTCGAAGGCGGCGGCGGCAGAAGCCACAATCAAAAGTTGTAATTATGTATTATTTATTTTTATTTATTGTGCATTACTCACAGCTAGAGTCGATCGATGCGAGGGATCCAATTCCCAGCTGATTTATTGTTGATAAATTATGAAAATTTTTTCACCGACCCTTTCGGGCCAGAACTGGCTGTCTGGTGGATGGTTGGTAACTCATCAATATCATTAATCATAAAATTAAGTATCATTTATATTAATTTATTATTGTGCCACAGAAATTTCAACAGAGCATTCGTTGGACGAGCTCTCCTGCCCCCCGGTTACCCGGCTCCTCGGCTGGCTCCCAAGATTTAACATATAATGCTCATTATCATCATTATATTTATCATGATGACGTTGTGCTCATTTTCGTCAGTATCACGTCGCTCGTCCCGTCTCTATCCGCCCGGCTCACTCCGTCTCTGTCTCATTCGCAGCCCATCATTAATCAGCAGCTCCCCGGCATCGTTTCTCATCGTCCCCCTCGCCGGCTCGTCATTAGCCCGCTGAGGCGTCTCTTTCGCTCCTCCGGAGCGGTCGTGGCCAGCTCGGAGCGGTGTAATTAATTATGGTCTTTTGTATTCCACCGACAATTTTCAGTGCTTTATGGCTCTCCTCTTTTTGTGTTTATGAAATATTGTATATAAATTGGAAGCACTTAATCATTTCGATTTACATTTTAATTAAAATATTATATATCAAACGGGTCCCCCATGATCGGAGGCCGGGTCGCGGACGCCAGGAGGCGCTTAACCCAAAACATGTGTCCGGTGGCCCAGTCTGGCTCCCAGTTGGGGCTTGTGGTTCACCGCTGGCCACCAGAGACCTAACTGGTTGGAAAACAGTCAATTAAATAAACCTCTGATTTTATAAATATTTATCGCACTCCCCTGGTAGAGCTCCATTTTATTTCTTTACGGGCGACGTTTTAATCTATAGCATTGGGTGTCAAAGGGCATTCCCATGAAAAATAATAATGGAATCCTTTGGACCGCTCCACAAGACACCAACAGTACTCCAAATACCAGCCAGGGCAGAAGTCAGACAGGAGTCATTACCGGGCCAACAATGAAAGCAATGAAAGGACCCAGTCTGGTCCAAAACAGGAGCCAAGTCACAAGCAGCTAAAAAATTAAAACCCATGCAATAGCAAAGCACGAATCGAAGAGCCGAAGAGAACAAGCCAAGCGGAGCAGGGGCCGGCAGCTACTTGGCCGATTCACAATTTAACAAACTAATAAATATCTTGCTTTCGCCTTCCGGTGCTGCAAGCTCTGCGAAATGTGCTCGTTGCAAAGAACATGGACGTCCCTGGGCCTGGGAAAATGGAGCAATTCCTTTGGCAACTGCACAGTGCCGGCAATACGGGTACTGAGGGAAGATGCTGTGGCGTGCTCCGTGTGCCTGGAGGGGCCGGGAGGCTATATATATAAATCAAAGGTTGCACTAAACTTTAGCCTGCTCGATGTCGTTGCCAGGATAACAACAAGGACGATGAGCATTTCTGCTAGGGATACTCGCGTGAGTTCTTAGTTCGCTAAGTTCCATTTTCAAGAAAAGCATAACTAAGCCCAAAAGAGAATTGAAAACTAAACTAAGGTGAGTTTATTATAAAAAGATCTAAACGTATGTGAGTTATGGCTAATCTCTGCAGAGAAAGCTGCTGAGTTCGTGTCACGAGAGCATCAACAATGGGATCAGCAATGGAAAGCCATCTCTTGCCTGCTTGATAACTTGATAGGTGCAGGCTGCATTGTTGTTCCTGTAGCTGTTGTGCTGCTGCCAACAAGGACACTTCGGCTCTGGACCTCAGAACAGGAGGGGGCAGGCGGCCGGATTGGCGCGCAAGAGAGAGGACTTGCTGCCGACTGGGGCTTCGGGATCCGCACATGGCTTGCAACTGCCAGGCTGTCGGATATGCACTGACATAAATTGCTTCAACTGACAACGCCAGAGGACGGAGGACGAAGGAAGGAGGGGGCGGCAAGCTGCAGGATGGATACTGCAGTGCCCAGGACCTTGCCCCATGATTACTACGCTGTCTCCTTCTCTGCCTCGGCTGGTCTCAGTCCTGGCAATAACTTTTCTGTGTCCGGGGCCCCGTCTGCTGCTTTGGGGTAAAATTAATATTAAAATGGAAGCATCGCCTTCGCCCAATGTCCGACGCATTGCAATGCCAGCAAGGACCTTTAGGTGCTTCTCTTTCTCCTTTTCCTACAATTAAAAAAAAGGTTTCATATATTCTTGGCCAACCAGTTACACACTTAGTTTTCCAAACAAACTACGTCTCAAAGTTAGAATAGGGAATTAAATGTAATCATACCCTAACAAAGTTTTCCATGAAAGCAATCCATGAATTGGCTCTTACAGTTGGCTCCTTTTTCTTTCAGTGAACTATCTATATCCCTCCCTCTGTATTCCTCAGCAGCTGATGGGGGCACTGCCAGGGCAAAGGACATTTCCAATTTATTTACGCTCAGAGGCACTTTGTCTGCTCCGCTCAGCTTTGGCCAAGCTCTACTGCTGCTCCTTGTTCCGGCTGCTCTTCTTTCACTCTTTTCCCGCTGCATATGACAGTGTTTGTGTTGCCTGTCGGGCCTGGGCGGGATGTCCAGGATAGGGGAATGGGAAAGGGAGGGATAACATCAGAGGTCGAATCTCTTTGCCTCTTTGCTAGTCTGCTTTTTATTTTTGACAGCAGAATGTTCCTTCTGGTCGTGTTAGCGTGAAAAGTGTTGAAAGGTGTGAAAATGAAAATTTACTACTTGGCCGCCAAGATTTATGCTGCCCAATATCTTCGCTTTCCTTTTCAAAGGAAAAAGGGAGGAGATCCGAAATGAGTCCAAGGATAGTCGCATCCCTATAGCTAATGCATTACTGTCTAACGTAAACTTAAGACACTTTTGTGTATCCTGCCTTCCATTATTACCAATCCATACACTCTAATATCAATTTCCGATTCAGAAAGTATCAATGCAAATGTCCTTGCACTGATTGCCTTATCGATTGCCAGCAACCTGATCCAATACTTCACGTCGGTCTGTCATCCGCACTGTCGTCGATTGGCATCCCGACTTGACGTATCCCCGCAGCAACAGCAACAAATCTTCTGTCAAGCAGCCCGACACGCACTTGATAAATTATTATCTGCAGTCCGGGTGATGAAAGGCAATGAAGCCAGTGGAGGGGAACAGCAGAAGTTCCCCTGGTTGCACTTTGTGCTCTGCACTTTGCACTTCGGCACAATTTATATTTAAAAGGCAAAGGGTACTGGGGCGTTTCCAAAGGACTCCAGCCAGTTGGGAGGAAAGCAGGAAAGCTGTCCGACAGCTTTCGAGATGCGACGCGTAAGTGGAGCGGTAAACAAGTGACCCAACCACGCCCACCACCCACCTACTCAGCCTGGGAGCCTGGAAGTGGGAGGAAAGTACGAGGACCGGAAGGTGGCAGTCGATGGAGGAGAAATGGAAAAGTGGCAGAAGGAAAATGCTGGCTGCCGTCGCTCAGCGGGCGGGCGCCATTTACCAAGTGTCAAAAGCAAAGCTAAAGCTATTGTCGACATGACTTTGGACAACAACAACAACATCGGCAATAGCAAAAACAACAACTAACCGAAAAAGTGGAATGCCTTTGTTGGCCAACATGGAACTTGGAAGTTGGAACTTGGAGGAGAACTTGCATTTCTACAAGTCCCGGAGAGCAAGAGAGCGGCATGTGTCACTTCTTTTCTGGCCGAGAAAGGGATTTTCCTCTCCGGCGGGTCAAGCCAGAGGCGGAGTCGATAGAAAAGTGGGTGACAAGTAACCGGAAAATGTATTTTATTGTTTGCATCCGGACATTTCGTTTTTCCGACCTCTGGCCCAGCCGCCAGTCCCACTCCCACTCCCACCCCGCCACTGCCAGCTCAGCTTCTCCCCGGACCAGTGACTCGTTCCTTTGGCACTAAATTTGTCTAGTAATTGATGATATTGCACTTTTTCCCCCAAACACATTCAAGAAGCCGGGCTGCAGATGTTACAAGAGCTGTGGGCGTTATTGTGGTGGAGTCCTGGTTGCAGAGAGTGTCAGACCAATGGATGGAGATATTTCATTTGGGAGCAAACGGAAATACTGCCATTGACGCCATGAAAGGAGCCAGAAATCAACCTTAAGAGGAGCCTCTTAAAAATATTTCAGCTTAATCAGTAAAAGAACTAAAAAACTTATCCAGGGATGGTATTAGGTTCGGGAGGTCATAGTACTTATGTTTATGCCAAAACAATATCATAAGCTGGCTAATACAAAAGGTGTTTTATTGAAGCAGGAGTGGTTTCACTTACACTGCCTAATAACATTAAACCAGCTCTAATATTACTAATATTGTATTAGCTCTGGAATAAATGATGATCTCTAATGCCCAAGGCTGTGCCATCATTACACCGCGCCACCCCTGCAACCCCTGGCAGCACCCACTTACCACCCAGCCGGGCATGCTAGCTTGATAGATTGTCTAAATGTGCTGCGTATGAATGAATGAATGAATAAGCGAGTGCGCCCCCGACCACCAGGTCCCCCAAATTGACGGCCCCCTCGAGAAACGCCCGTTGGGCCCGCTGCCGCCTGATGCTTCACCGAGATTGATGGCCAAAATGGCTGTTGAAACAACGACGAGTCGAGTCGAGTCGGGACGAGCAGCAGCGACTGCCGCTCAATGAAGAAAAATAATCACCAACATCATTTATTTTCCGTTTTGCCTGCCGACGTCGTACAGCGCACATCAATCTTTTGCAACAGCAACAGCCCAGGAACAGGAACGGCAACAGCAACAGCCAACTATCGACCATGACCAGGCCTGGACTTTGGCTGAAACTGGGATTGGGATTGGGTATGGGTATACTGGGACTTTTGCGCGTGATGTATACTTTTGTGAGCTTGACAGCTTCTGACGTGGATGTGGATGTGCCTGTGGACGAGAAGCCAAGGCTCCGGGCCTGATGTTTGCTGGTTGCTCTGGCCCAGCTCCCAACCAACTGACAGACGACTTTTGACGTTTGTCTGCAATTAACGATGCCATTCCACTGGCTCAGTGTTGAAAAATTACTGCAGCTGCAGGTGAAAATGGCATGGCAGAGTGTTGGTTAATGACATGACAACAGCCCGCTCCCCATCCACTTCCCCTGCCCGGCTCCCTTCTCCTGACACATTTAAATCATTAATTCCAATGACGAAGACCCCACACACACATCCCATCACTCAGCCAGAGTAATGTCAAAGATAGACGAGGCTTTGGAATTGCCTGAAGGAGGAACTCATCATCGGGGTCGGAGCCAGGCGGAGTCTCGTCCTCGTTTGCTGGGACTAATTTGTGGCCCTCGACTGAAGACGCCCACTAAGTGCCGTACCACACCGAGAAAACCAGGGGGAAGCACATTTCGATTTAATTATGTTACTAGCTTTGTGAATGTTTTAAAATTTATTAATTTTCTTATTCAAAAAATATGCATGATGGCCAATCTAAAAGGTTAGGCTACAATATCCTTCGATTTGTAAATAGTATAGCATACTTTTCAGGATGGTGCACATGCTACTGTTATTGTGTTTTTTGCAGTGGAGACATACAACTTTTTGATCCTTGGCGAGGCTCGTTATGTGACTGGTGACTTGGTTTTGTTGCAAGTCACTTGAAAAGTCATTAATCATTTTGGGGGATTCCGCTTTTTGCACCATTTGGGGCGGAGTTGTGTGCCGAGCTGTCGGAGTTGCTGGATTTCGACTCAGAGTGCTGCAGAAATCCATCACGCACCCAAAAGCCAGCCACTCGCATCAGCCACCGCCCAACAAGAGAAACAGTCAACAGAAACAGCTAACAGGCAACATCAATGTCAACGTCAGCCGGAGCAGGACGCGGATGTCTGCGCGGATGTGAGCGCGGACAAGGCGACGGCAGCGACGTCTGACAGGCGGAAGAAAAGAGCCACCCATCAAGTGTGATGAGGAAAAAGCAGCAGGGGTGAAGGTGGAAAATGCGGGCGGGAGGCGTGGTCGGATTGGGGCAATAGCTGGGGCAGGGGTGATGCAGTCAGTCAGTCAGTGAAATGAAAGTGCTTTGTGATTAGGAGTCAAAGCATATGCTTTTTAATTTGCATGTCAGCTTGCGGTGCCAGTTTGGCGTTTCCCATATACCGTCTACACGCTTCGCAAGAACGAACATGAGTGTCTAATGTGGCATGAAGTTCCCATAAGATTGGCATTATAGTTTTTAATGCTGCTAAGGCTATATGCAGATAGCCTTTAATTAAATAATTTACAATATCTTATTATCTACATTGTATTGTATCTTACATCCAAAAAAACTTTTGTATTTGGTTAAATTTGATCAAAAATAATGATTATTGTTTTTATTTTTAATATGATGACCACGAAAATTTCAATTTAACTTATAAATATTTTTTTTTTTTTGTTAAATTTGTAAGTTTATTCCTACATTTATGCCTCCCCGCCATCTATTGTTTTTCGCTTGTACCACAGAGTAGTATTTAGTCAAGTTTCCAACCAAATTTCCCATCAGTACGAGCAGGGAAATTTTATCTACGTAGAATGTAAAATTCAATGTCGTTATGAATAAATGTATGTAAGATAGATTTCATTGCGACTGCGCAACGAAAAAATTAATTGAATTATTTTCTAGATTTTCAATCAAATTTTGTGGAGGATCCCCTTTAAATTTGTGAAGAATGCATGGGAGGCTCAATATGGCCCCAGCGATGGCTATATCTTTGCCAATAATCATCCGATGCTTAAGCGGAATACCTTAAACGATTTCTACATCGATTCCCTTTCATTCTGCATCAAAATCTAGGAACGAATTATTTTTTAGATGTTTTGTTAAATTTTGTGGAGGATCCCCTTTGAAATTGTGAAGAATGCATGGGAGGCTCAATATGGACCCAGCGATGGCTATATCTTTGCCAATAATCATCCGATTCTTAAGCGGAATACCCTAAACGATTTCTGCATCGATTCCCTTTCAATCTGCATCAAAATCTAGGAACGAATTATTTTTTAGATTTTTGTTAAATTTTGTGGAGGATCCCCTTTGAAATTGTGAAGAATGCATGGGAGGCTCAATATGGCCCCAGCGATGGCTATATCTTTGCCAATAATCATCCGATTCTTAAGCGGAATACCTTAAACGATTTCTACATCGATTCCCTTTCAATCTGCATCAAAATCTAAGAACGAATTATTTTTTAGATTTTTTGTTAAATTTTGTGGAGGATCCCCTTTGAAATTGTGAAGAATGCATGGGAGGCTCAATATGGCCCCAGCGATGGCTATATCTTTGCCAATAATCATCCGATTCTTAAGCGGAATACCTTAAACGATTTCTACATCGATTCCCTTTCATTCTGCATTAAAATCTAGGAACGAACTATTTTTTAGATTTTTTGTTAAATTTTGTGGAGGATCCCCTTTGAAATTGTGAAGAATGCATGGGAGGCTCAATATGGCCCCAGCGATGGCTATATCTTTGCCAATAATCATCCGATTCTTAAGCGGAATACCTTAAACGATTTCTACATCGATTCCCTTTCAATCTGCATCAAAATCTAGGAACGAATTATTTTTTAGATTTTTTGTTAAATTTTGTGGAGGATCCCCTTTGAAATTCTGAAGAATGCATGGGAGGCTCAATATGGCCCCAGCGATGGCTATATCTTTGCCAATAATCATCCGATTCTTAAGCGGAATACCTTAAACGATTTCTACATCGATTCCCTTTCAATCTGCATCAAAATCTAGGAACGAATTATTTTTTAGATTTTTTGTTAAATTTTGTGGAGGATCCCCTTTAAATTTGTGAAGAATGCATGGGAGGCTCAATATGGCACCAGCGATGGCTCTATCTTTGCCAATAATCATCCGATTCTTAAGCGGAATATCTTAAACGATTTCTGCATCGATTCCCTTTCAATCTGCATCAACATCTAGGAACGAATTATTTTTTAGATTTTTTGTTAAATTTTGTGGAGGTTCCCCTTTGAAATTCTGAAGAATGCATGGGAGGCTCAATATGGCCCCAGCGATGGCTATATCTTTGCCAATAATCATCCGATTCTTAAGCGGAATACCTTAAACGATTTCTACATCGATTCCCTTTCAATCTGCATCAAAATCTAGGAACGAATTATTTTTTAGATTTTTTGTTAAATTTTGTGGAGGATCCCCTTTAAATTTGTGAAGAATGCATGGGAGGCTCAATATGGCCCCAGCGATGGCTATATCTTTGCCAATAATCATCCGATGCTTAAGCGGAATACCTTAAACGATTTCTACATCGATTCCCTTTCATTCTGCATCAAAATCTAGGAACGAATTATTTTTTAGATGTTTTGTTAAATTTTGTGGAGGATCCCCTTTGAAATTGTGAAGAATGCATGGGAGGCTCAATATGGACCCAGCGATGGCTATATCTTTGCCAATAATCATCCGATTCTTAAGCGGAATACCCTAAACGATTTCTGCATCGATTCCCTTTCAATCTGCATCAAAATCTAGGAACGAATTATTTTTTAGATTTTTGTTAAATTTTGTGGAGGATCCCCTTTGAAATTGTGAAGAATGCATGGGAGGCTCAATATGGCCCCAGCGATGGCTATATCTTTGCCAATAATCATCCGATTCTTAAGCGGAATACCTTAAACGATTTCTACATCGATTCCCTTTCATTCTGCATCAAAATCTAAGAACGAATTATTTTTTAGATTTTTTGTTAAATTTTGTGGAAGATCCCCTTTAAAATTGTGAAGAATGCATGGGAGGCTCAATATGGCCCCAGCGATGGCTATATCTTTGCCAATAATCATCCGATTCTTAAGCGGAATACCTTAAACGATTTCTACATCGATTCCCTTTCAATCTGCATCAAAATCTAAGAACGAATTATTTTTTAGATTTTTTGTTAAATTTTGTGGAGGATCCCCTTTGAAATTGTGAAGAATGCATGGGAGGCTCAATATGGCCCCAGCGATGGCTATATCTTTGCCAATAATCATCCGATTCTTAAGCGGAATACCTTAAACGATTTCTACATCGATTCCCTTTCATTCTGCATTAAAATCTAGGAACGAACTATTTTTTAGATTTTTTGTTAAATTTTGTGGAGGATCCCCTTTGAAATTGTGAAGAATGCATGGGAGGCTCAATATGGCCCCAGCGATGGCTATATCTTTGCCAATAATCATCCGATTCTTAAGCGGAATACCTTAAACGATTTCTACATCGATTCCCTTTCAATCTGCATCAAAATCTAGGAACGAATTATTTTTTAGATTTTTTGTTAAATTTTGTGGAGGATCCCCTTTGAAATTCTGAAGAATGCATGGGAGGCTCAATATGGCCCCAGCGATGGCTATATCTTTGCCAATAATCATCCGATTCTTAAGCGGAATACCTTAAACGATTTCTACATCGATTCCCTTTCAATCTGCATCAACATCTAGGAACGAATTATTTTTTAGATTTTTTGTTAAATTTTGTGGAGGATCCCCTTTAAAATTGTGAAGAATGCATGAGAGGCTCAATATGGCCCCAGCGATGGCTATATCTTTGCCAATAATCATCCGATTCTTAAGCGGAATACCTTAAACGATTTCTACATCGATTCCCTTTCATTCTGCATTAAAATCTAGGAACGAACTATTTTTTAGATTTTTTGTTAAATTTTGTGGAGGATCCCCTTTGAAATTGTGAAGAATGCATGGGAGGCTCAATATGGCCCCAGCGATGGCTATATCTTTGCCAATAATCATCCGATTCTTAAGCGGAATACCTTAAACGATTTCTACATCGATTCCCTTTCAATCTGCATCAAAATCTAGGAACGAATTATTTTTTAGATTTTTTGTTAAATTTTGTGGAGGATCCCCTTTGAAATTCTGAAGAATGCATGGGAGGCTCAATATGGCCCCAGCGATGGCTATATCTTTGCCAATAATCATCCGATTCTTAAGCGGAATACCTTAAACGATTTCTACATCGATTCCCTTTCAATCTGCATCAACATCTAGGAACGAATTATTTTTTAGATTTTTTGTTAAATTTTGTGGAGGATCCCCTTTAAAATTGTGAAGAATGCATGAGAGGCTCAATATGGCCCCAGCGATGGCTATATCTTTGCCAATAATCATCCGATTCTTAAGCGGAATACCTTAAACGATTTCTACATCGATTCCCTTTCAATCTGCATCAAAATCTAGGAACGAATTATTTTTTAGATTTTTTGTTAAATTTTGTGGAGGATCCCCTTTGAAATTGTGAAGAATGCATGGGAGGCTCAATATGGCCCCCGCGATGGCTATATCTTTGCCAATAATCATCCGATTCTTAAGCGGAATACCTTAAACGATTTCTACATCGATTCCCTTTCAATCTGCATCAAAATCTAGGAACGAATTATTTTTTAGATTTTTTGTTAAATTTTGTGGAGGATCCCCTTTGAAATTGTGAAGAATGCATGGGAGGCTCAATATGGCCCCAGCGATGGCTATATCTTTGCCAATAATCATCCGATTCTTAAGCGGAATACCTTAAACGATTTCTACATCGATTCCCTTTCAATCTGCATCAACATCTAGGAACGAATTATTTTTTACATTTTTTGTTAAATTTTGTGGAGGATCTTTGGAAATTGTGAAATTGTGAAGAATGCATGGGAGGCTCAATATGGCCCCAGCGATGGCTATATCTTTGCCAATAATCATCCGATTCTTAAGCGGAATACCTTAAACGATTTCTACATCGATTCCCTTTCAATCTGCATCAAAATCTAGGAACGAATTATTTTTTAGATTTTTTGTTAAATTTTGTGGAGGATCCCCTTTGAAATTGTGAAGAATGCATGGGAGGCTCAATATGGCCCCCGCGATGGCTATATCTTTGCCAATAATCATCCGATTCTTAAGCGGAATACCTTAAACGATTTCTACATCGATTCCCTTTCATTCTGCATCAAAATCTAGGAACGAATTATTTTTTAGATTTTTTGTTAAATCTTGTGGCAGCAGAACAATAAACTAATTTTGAATTATTTTCCCATACAGAATATTTGTGGAAGTTATATGTCCATCTGAAATAAACCAATGCAGAAGTGTTGGTAAAAAAAAAAGGAAACACTTCCATCCACAAACACTGGCTTCTGCCACTTGCCACCTGGCCATTGCAATCGTAAATAGTTGGCCAATTAATAGCACACTCGTCTCCTACCCTACGGCAACCACTTACTTAATGTGGATTCACCGAAGGCGCGGTGGCTAATTAAAACAGCGTTTAAATTAGCGTAGTAAAGCGGGGCGAGCAATTGACAAATTGTTAGGCAGACGACCATACAGGTCCGGATCTGAATCGAAACCAGCCGCATCGATCAGCGGCGACAGAAAACACTTTGCCTGCTGTCCGTCGATCGTTTGGGTCTGGGATTTGGCCATCTGGCTCTGTGGCTCTTCGGCTATTTGGCCATTTGGACAGTTGGCGCTGCCTGGCGATCTGCCCCGTAAAATGCCGTTAAATGGACACGCAGCGCGAGCCAGAGCTAAACCAAACCAACACCAAACCGATACCCATACCCAATATCACAGTCGGACTGGCAACGAGTTCTGGCTGCGTAGCCAGCCCGAGATGCTTCCTGTTTGATAAATTTGAAAATCAATTGAAAATGGCCGAAAGGCCGACGCATCTTGGTGGGAGACAGGCTGGGAGAGATTCGCGGAAAAGCAGCTGGAAGCTGTTCCGAGAGGAATCGCCACCGACAGGAGGAGATGCTGTGTTATTAAATGGGAAACTGTGACTGCAGTTCGGTTTCAGTTTAGTCCATTGTACTATAATCATCTTGAAAGTATTATTTTCCTTTTTTAACCTTTATAAAGTATAATTCTAAAAATAGATTGAGAATATTTGGGATCGTGATCTTTTAAGGCCAAAATAAATATTCTAATATCTTTCAATATCACGGTCCATTGAAGTTTGTTCAGTTTACTTCACTGCCTCAGCATCTCTGGCGCTGGCCATAACCTAGAATATTTTAGTTTTATTGATATTTTCTAGCCATCTATTTACCGCGACTTCATCATCTGCCCCGGCACCCGGCACAGGCACCCGGGCCGAGCCGGAGCCCCTGCCCGAACCCCACTTCAATCGATGCAAATAAATCACTATGGAAAATGCAGTCGATGAAAAAAAGCGACGCGTAAGTGCCGCCAAATAAATTTCGCAATTTATTTATTGCAGCGTCCAGCCCGGCTGCCGTTCGATGGGGGGACTCCCCTCGACCCTCCGGCAAATGCTCAGTTTCTGGGTTTCTGAGTTTGGAGCCCGAGCTGGGGCGCTGAAGTCGGTCCCGGTCAGGTTTTTGGCTATCGGCACAACCTGCGCGTTGAGGAAGAGAAGTATTTTATTTCATTGCCAGCAAATTGGCAATAAGTGAAATTTGTTGGCCCGCTCGGCAGGTGTGTGCCAATGGCGATCGAAGGAAAAGGAAATTCGAATCGCACGCAGATTCCCTTACCTGGGGGAAATTGGGTTAGCAGTTCCATCTCCAAAACGGGGGCGTGGCCGGCCCTTTTAGCAGCTCCTAAAGATCCACCTAATATATCATCGCTGGTTTTAATTTGCCGATAAGGTCGCGGGTCGAGGCACCTGCTCGATCCCTTTGCGAGATCCGGCGAAGAGGAACCGCAGCCAATCGACACTGACTGACCCATTTCCCCATTGTTAACATTCACTTTTGTGTCGGTAATTTATTGTTATGCCTACACCTCTACTCAGCGGCATCAATTTTGCATAAATAAATCAGCCGGTGAGGAGTCGAGCGTCGAGCAGAGTGCAAATGAATTAGCATTTGTATTCGCATTCGCTCGCCCGATTCCCATACGCATCATTAGCCTAAAAGGCAGCATCAAGTGCAATTTAACCGTTAACAAAAGCCTATTGTCAGCTAACAATCCATTGTGAGCGGAGTGAGTGTGTTGGAAAGCCTTTTACCCGCCGGCCCGAAAGTCGCCTCGCGGAGAGAAAAGAATCCGCGCAGACGCAAATTGATTGAGCCCGGCGAAGGAGTCTTCCCGGCCTCCCAGAGGAGAGTCTCCCAGCGGAGAACCTGGCTAATGACCGCAAATTAACACTGGCCAAGGAGCCGCAAGACGAGTGTCATTAACAGAAGTGTGTTTGCCACTGGCCGTGGCAGGGGGGGCTGCCACTTGGAGTGGCAGGCCACTCACTTTAGTGCGGGCTTTTAGCATATCTTCTAATAGATCGCCAACTTGGCATACTTAACTTACGTCCCGAGTTAGTGTTTTCCTTAACTCTTTCTGGCCAGTTGACCGTGCTAAGTTGGGCCATAAATCGGCAGTTAACGTTAGCAGATCTCTGGCTACCGTCGCCGCCACGAGAATTAATAATTTAAAGATATAGAAATCGGGGAAAAAATAGGAGGAGGGCACTAGCTCTATAAAGGTGTAGTTTAAAGTGAGTCTATGGGTAGTAAAGCAAAGTACTGGCATTTGATGTGGGACGTATCAGCCAACTAACCCATATCTTGTCCAATTATCCTAAGCTATATAAAGGTATCCACTCCACCCCGATTTTCAATTGGCAATTTCAGCTGCAGATCCACCGAAAATGCAAAATTTCGCTTGCAAATTGCCTGTCTGTATGTGTGGGCTTTGGACGACTTTTTTTTATTTGTAAGGATCCTTCTATTCCTATAATTACCACAGAAATCGCATAACAAGCTGCCCCAACAACGATAAACAGAAAGTGAGGACCAACCAGGGGGGCGGATGGGGAGTCACCGGGAAAACTGGGTCAGCGCTGTGGCATTATTGGTTTAGTGGATCAAACCGACAACGACTACGCAGAGCCAATTTGAGTTGCAGAGGAAAACGAAATAAAACAAAAAGCATGGACCTCCACTGGCAGCATTTATTAGATCAATGTCTCGGCAACAGCTGCAGCAACTACGAGTGCAGCAGCAACCCACAAGCCTGCTGAATAAATTGCAGAGGCAGAGGCTGAAGCTGCGGCCTACTCGGGCTGCAACGAAAACAAAAAGCCAGAGAAAACACAAAATCAAACGAATGACTAGCATGAAGCCAATATATAATAATGGTTAAACGCCCAGGCAGCAAGCAGCGGACACAGCACTGCACTCCAGCAACATCTAATAACAGCAGCAACATCTACAACACAAACAGCAACAGGAGCAACATCAGCAACAACTGCAACAAGAACAACCAGCCACAAACTGCCCATTAAACGGGGCTCCGAAGAATCTACCTCGATTGGCATTGGCGCAACAATTTAAATAGAATTCGCCAACATCAATGAGGAAATCGAATTGAATTTGTTGCTGATGCATGTGCATGTTGCTGCTGCTCATGTTCAATTTTCCAGCACCACCCAACAAAATATTCGAAGAGTGAAAATAGCCATGAAAATAAATTTTCGACTTAATATGTGAAGGCATTACATACCCTAGGAAAAACTGGGCTCTACGATAAAGTTAATCACTTTTAAAAATTGCTTAATAAGATTAAATTATTAGTTTTTATGGCCCAAATTTCGTTACTATTTATTTTTATAACACCAAGCTATGATTTCAGACTGAAATCGTGTCCTGAGAACCCTTTCTTCTGGAGAGCAAGTAAACATCGATAAAGCCAGGTCGGCTACTGGCCTTGCCTGAGTCGGTTCCGCCTATTGCCGTTTGTTGGCTGCCTGAATATTAATTTATCTTCGACATTTGCCTTGGCCAGAAGAATTTCCAAGCCACACCCAACCACAATTTGTTGTTTGGCCTGTGTCTACGCCGCTTTTCGATTTTAAGGTTTTTTTGGCCACTTGCCCGGCAGGCACAGCCTAAAATTCAATTAAAAATATAAAGGTTGAGCCTGTGCTACTGCTTATTAGACTTTTGGGCTGAACTTTTCGTTATGGCATTTGATTTGGGGGTTCTCCCTGCCCAGCCGTGGTGGAAGAACAGTTTTGATTAGAGATCTTTGATCCCCATGGGCCTGCAAACCCCATGGTTTACTGGAGTGCTTTGGCTACCGATCAACGATCAGGCAACTATTGATCAACTCCATGATTATCACTGACTGTAGGCCTATGAAGGCTTTTAGTTGTATAATCAATGAAGTAGAAAGGTGGGGGAATATTTCACAATTCTGCTGTTCTTTGTTTAAAAAGAACAAGATTAACATTCGCGTTGTCAAAAATGTTTGAAAAGCTGCCTTAACTTTAAACTTCTCTGTGGCACACCCTGGGGCTCTTCCCTTTTAGGGAATAAAGTCAGCCAGAGATTCGCAATGATCTTGACCATGCCAGTTCCCTCGGGGGCGTGCTCGGTTACTTCATGACCAGTAAAAAAAGCACGCACCGTGCACGCTCCACTCCGTTAACCTAAAGCCAGGAACGGAGAAACGGTCGACAAATTTACGACTTCACAGGTACCCCCAATCCCCGAAAATCTTTTGATTGTGTGGCCAACTACCGCACAATTTACGATCGGTTCGTTTAGGTGGCCCATTGTCCGATGTTCCGATGTTTATGCAATGTTTTTGTGATTTCATATCAGGCCAGCTGGGAATTTGTAGCGGCAACGCCTTCACCTTTCATTGTGGGCGTTGGGGCACATACTTTTTCTCCTTTTTGCCTTTTCTGGCCTCGCAGCCCCCCTCCCTGGCCGATTCCCAGTCGCCTGATTCTACTGGGCCAAAGCGCATCCTAGCCAAATATGTGCGAGCCAAAAACGTGAGACGAACAAATTGTTACTGCCTTAAATAGTAAACAGATTTCGTCGTTCATTCCGGCCACGGCCAAAAACGGGGCCTGCGTATTACGGCAGCCAAATGGAACACGACTCATCGGAGCGTCATCGCTGCATTCGATTCCTCCCGACCGATTCCCAGAGGGTTGAGCGGGTCAATCCTCGGCAGAGGTCCCCAGGAGCATTTAAAAATCAATTTGGGCGCATTTATGTTTCACACGATTGCCCAGAGAGACAATGAGAATTGGAGGAAGAGAGAAGTCTCCGGTCTGAGCCGGGAAGTCTCGTTTGATGATTATCTCGGTTTGTGTGACTTTCGGTTTCCGAGCTCGTGTACATTGCATGTAGATGGTGTATGCCTCGAAAATGGATGGAAATGTATGTCACCGGGTCTCTGTGTCTCTCCTCCCTGCGGGCCATCCTCCAGCTTGAGTGGAACTCCCATTCCCGATCCACTACCTCTGCCATTTCCATTTCCAATCCTAATTCGAGACAATTACCAATTGTTTATTTGTTCTTACAACTTGTTGTCGACTTCCTCAGTGGCTCAGTGCAGTGGAGGTCCCACGTCTGCCCCTTCGCTCCCCTTTTGCTCTACGAATTCATCAATTGCCACACTATCTTGATCTCGAGCCGGGCACAGAAGCCTACTTGATCCGAACGGGCCCAAGCCAAGTCGAAACTTTCCTTAGCCACTGTGACAGGCGGCACTACATCTTCGCCAGCTTTTAATTTCACTAATGACAATTGATGATCGTACACGTTTATGAAAATGGAAAACCAAATGAAACTGAATTTCCACAACGAGTCGAGACAAGTGTCCGTTGTCTCAGCGTTTGATCCATCAGCCGTTATGTGCCAGAAGTTGGCCAGCTGGAAAGGCAAAAATTATTACTCTGTCAGAATCTTGAAAGTGCTGACAAGTATAAGGAATACTCTTAGCTAAATTATTGTATTTTATGAACACACTATAGGTGCTATATTGGAAGCCAAGCTGACACAAAAATAATATAAATATAAGCATTCCAATTTAGCACGTTTTGCATAGCCAAAATTTTTAAAATAACCCTAACTTCCCAATACCTCCGCATACTCGGATGTATTTTGTGAATGCTCTCGAAGGCATTTCAGGATCGCAACACTCGTAAATCGGCGCAAGCCTGAAAACATTTCTCGCGACCAGCCCACAAAATGATCCCGATGACAATCCGCGCCACAAGGATGTCTAGAAAAGTAAGCCAGCCACGGTTTCGAGCTGCTTTTGTGTTATTGTGGCCGATGCTGCACAGAAGTTGTCATCGTCAATTAGTTTAAAAGCAGTATAAATTTATGTTAACAGCTACCCAACATAATATCCCCTGAGAGAGTTGGCGGGGTGGGCAGAGCGAAAACGAAACGAAACAATTTTCCCTTTTCAACATGTTGCCAGCTGGGCAGCTGGAGAAGCGGGGGCAGCTACCGTTTCTGCCACTGTTGAAAGTTGGGTTGGATGCTGCTGCAGCTTCTTTGCTTGCTGCTGTGTCTGTGTCTGTTGCTGTTGCTGTTGCAGTGGCATTGTTTTGCTGCGCGATTTCGTGGCCGTTATAACAGGCCCAAAGAATCCGAGGCAAACGTTATGCCTCAATGAAGTCCAAGTCGGACTTGGGCCGGAGAGCCCCCTCCCGTTCCAATTTATCCCCCAATTCTTCGGGAGAAGAAGGCCATCTGGGTCGTGGCTCTGCTGCCTTTTCTTGAGCCTTTGATGTTGTCGCTGTTTGTTAGAATCTGTTGCAGCAACAATATGAAAAAGAAAAAAGTGCACATGGCCCAGGCGTAGCATTATTTAATGTAATCGATCGTGATGGGTTTGTTCTAATTTGCGGTGATTTTGTTTTTGGCGCTTGTTAGGAACTTCCAGAGAGAAAGACCCAAGCGAAATCCTTTGAAGTTGGTGAAAGATTTAGTGTCGTATCTTTTATGGCATATCATAACAATTTACGAGGCCGCGGTTAATTAGTTGGTGCCAGGGCACCGGAGCCGTTTTCGCGACGTGAGTGGATGGGGTGCCATAAATTGGCTTGGCCTGTCGAACTTTTCACTATCGAAAATTATAGTTTAGTAATTGGACAAAGATGTTGTTATTCTACCAACAAGATTGTGAGCTACGATGAGCTTATAGAAACTCATCATTTTAGTCCTTAGTGATAAACTATTTTTTGCCAGAACTGCTTTTTAAATTTGAAAATTATCTGTTGAAGGCCCTCTTCATATGCCTAATTATTTTACTATCTTATCAATTGACAGTACTTCATACTTGAAAGCTCCGAAATTTCTTCATGCTATAAGTGGCAATAAAGTCTTAAAATACTTATCTCGAAATCACTTGCAAGTTGAATTTCCGGTTTCAATATTCTCAACTTCTTGTTCCTACTTGTGGTTGCGTATCGGAGCTAATCAGTTCTCAAAACTACACACATGGAAAGCCTCTTCTTGACTTCGACTAGAAAATTCCATGGACAACTAGATGGTAATTGCTGGTGTGCAACATGGTAATGACGTATTTGGCCAGAAGCCGGCAATTGGGGGGAAACGGAGGCAGCAATTGGGGATGATTGGATTGGACTGAGCCAGATCAGAAATTGCGTTGGGAAGAGGTGGTCCACCCGATCATGTTCATTACCGACTTGGTCGACTTGTTATAGTTATCGATGACCGCCTCTCACCCGGGAAATCTGCTGGCCTGACCCATATTCTTGATTAGAGAAGAACAAATATATTTTAGCTCGTGGGTTGTGCAAAAACAGCTAGGATAAATATTTTTCAAATGGGAAAAAAGATGGCAAACAAGAAATGTTCACCTGCTAGGCCTGCGGTTAACCCCGATTGATCCCCGGCCTGCCAATCGCCCGAATTAAGTAATTTCAATTCCGTCACGTCAGTCGGCAACCGGAGCGACGGCAGCTGAGAAGATAATCAAATAAAATGGATTGTTAGCCAGGTATCCAAGTTTAAAGAAAAGCGCCACTCAAGACTATTTGCCTTTTCTTGTTGATGGTTGTTGTTTTTCCTTTTTGTCCCCACAAGGGTCAGGGACAGGCAGCGAAAGGAAAAGCCGGGCAGAGCGTCGGAAAATCAAACAAATTGTATCGATGGCTTGTCAATGAAGTGAAAATCGTGATTCAAAAGTCAAACAGCGGCCTGTAATTTCCACTAATTTCAACAACATTTTGTTTAACTTCGGATTCGGTTCGGATTGGCTTGTTTCCTTCAGCTTTACCAACATTTTGTCGAATTGCTTCCCAAGTAGCAAAACAATTATGCGAATTAACGGGGAATGGGAAATGGCTCGCGCAATTGCTATTGCGATTCCGATTGGGAAAAGTTCAAATCAATTGCGACTCATTTGAAGTGACGTCACAATCGGGGTAGAGGG
The DNA here is from genome assembly GCA_035047585.1 of Drosophila monieri. NCBI lineage: Eukaryota > Metazoa > Arthropoda > Insecta > Diptera > Drosophilidae > Drosophila > Drosophila monieri. The sequence goes on along the minus strand of JAWNPJ010000079.1, from coordinate 1,303,899 downwards.
CGAAAAAGGCAATATGTCCATAAGGAATACATCTCAACAGTACACAGCCGATCCAACAGTTCTCGGGAAAAAGTCCATAACCGTCGATGGTTTCTGCATTTTAAAATCACCAAAGGGTCTTTCAGTCCATCCAAGACGCTCGTCCCAAGGGAACGTTAGTTGACATTTATGGAATCGGTCTCCTGCTTTCCAGCTACTTGATTTTTCATTGCCCTTTGCTGGAAACTGTGCTGCGCCAGCAGACTGCATGGAACCAATGAACTGTCATTTATTCAGCTGCGCTTTTTGCCCGACTCATCGGAATTACTTAAAATGGCATGTAATGAGGCGACTATCTGTATCTTGTAGATGCGCGCGTTTGTATCTTTCGCTGTTTTTCGGATTTCCAGGAAAGCTTGCGCTTCTTCGGTCAAAAGCTTTATTTGCACTTGCGCATGGAGCGTTGCCATATCAAATCGGGTTTTAGTCGAACGTCGAACAACTGGCTCGTTGGTCTAGGGGTATGATTTCCGCTTAGGGTGCGGGAGGTCCCGGGTTCAAATCCCGGACGAGCCCAAGTGAATTGTCTTTTTTTTATTATTCTACTATTATTTATTTATATTTTATTTGCATAAACTGTTTTTGATTTCATCCCACATTAAATTTGTTTGCACCACTGCTAAAAGAAATATACTACGGATGGAATCACGAAAGACAATGCTGTTTTTTATTATGAATCTTGCAGTTCATAAACAATATTATCTGCAGTTTTTAAACTATTTTTCTGGCAGCATATAATATAAAAAGTATTTCTTGAAAACTATAGGTAAAAAATAGACTTCTACTACGGTTAAAAGATATATATAAATATATATAAAATCTCGACGAAACCCACACAACATGATTTTTTTTATGAATCTCAAACTTCCTAAAAAATTATATTTACTGAGCGGAAGTAGATATAAGGCCTCATTTAAAACAAAAAAATATTTTTTGAGAACTATAGATAAATTTAAAGTTAAAAAAAAAGAATATAACTATTGGGCTCGTCCGGGATTTGAACCCGGGACCTCCCGCACCCTAAGCGGAAATCATACCCCTAGACCAACGAGCCAGTTGATCTGCCGCCGAAAATATACATCATTTATTTTACAGTCTTTTTTCTGGTGAAGATTTTGAAGAGATTGCCATGACACAATATCGTTTAAAATTTATTAAAAACTGGTTTTGTAGCCACCACCAAGGCTAAAGCTTTCACTTGGCCGTGAAAGAAATCTGTTCGACGCTGTCGGTAAATCAAATAGGCATTTGGACAAGCAGCTGGCAACTGGCTCGTTGGTCTAGGGGTATGATTTCCGCTTAGGGTGCGGGAGGTCCCGGGTTCAAATCCCGGACGAGCCCAAGTGAAAAGAAATTTTTTGTTTTTTTTTGTCAAATTATAAACATTGCTTATAGTTTTTATTTTTTGCACAAATAACGACTTATGGGTAAATAATATTAACATTTGTTGGTTTGCCCCACTTATTTAGTAAGATTAAAATCGCATTAATTTAGGTAAAGTATATGATTAATACCAATGATTAACAAAACAAGCATAAAATCAAATATTTATTTTTAATGTTTTAATGCATTTACACGTTCTATGTATGCTGAAAACAATTTCGATATATATTTAATACATACAGAAAAAAAAGTGAAACAAACAAGCCAAGTTGCTTAGGCAACTTGGAGCTTACTATGCTTGTCAATTGCTTCGAAGGTGGCCTAAGAACTACGTAAACATAAATAAATGACACATTTTGTGGACATAGAGAATTGATACAATAGAATAACATACAAATACAATGATAGAATAGACGATAAATACATAAATTTGGCCCAAAATCTTAATGTTGTAGCTGCTTTTGTGGTTGTTGTTGCTTGTGTTGCTGATGACGCAGTAGTTGCTCCTGGTTTTGGGGTTAGTGGTTTCATTGCTCGACGTCCCTTCCAGATTGCTCCTGGAGGGGGGTGAACAGTCGTGTGTTAGCTAAACTCCATGGGAATCTCCTCAAATGTCGCTTGCTTGCCACATCACCAACATCATCATCCTCCTCCTCATCAGAATCATCGTTGATACGATCTCTCCACCAGTTTTGCGCATTGTTTGAGAAATGTTATTGGGTTATTCTGTACATTATGCTGTTGTGCCGTTCGAATTTGTCTTGCATTTGGTAGCTTTTATTAATATACTTTAAATAATTACAGTTATTTATTATTTATTAGCACTAATTATTCTTTGGTTGATCCACTGGTTCTGTTTGTTTCTTGCTCTTGGTTATTGCATTGATTTGTTTGTTCATTGTGCTTTTTCTTCCTGGAGTTGCTGTTGCTGGATATTAATGACGGCAGCAGTTTTAAACATTTGCTTGTGACTGGGCTTATTTGGGTTGGTTGTTGTTACTGTAGCTGTCGTTGTTAGTTCTGATGATGCTGGTGATGCTCGAGCAGTGGATTTTCGCAAACTCTTGCCAAACGTGGAGCTGCCCTTCAGACCTGCAACGAGTCCCCAAAAGCCAGAGGAGAAAAATAACAAAAAATTAGCAAGGGATAAGTCTTAAGTTCGATGGATGGTTTAGGCCAAACAGATATGAGTGTGTGTGCGTGTTTTTACATCGAGAACAACACCGATAAGTGCCAGATGAAATGTTCGGAAAGACAGAAGACAGCTGAGTGGTGATACAGAAGAGAGTGCGCCGCCCCACAGGAGAAGTAGAAAGAGTGGATCGAGGAGAATTGCGATTTGCGTTTACCTTGGAAGCTCAAACGATTCTGATAGATGGCGAATATATCGAAGGGCCTGTAGCATGGCTCGTAACCATCCCCGGGCCCATCGAGATCTCGATCCGGGCTCTGATCAGAAGCGTTTTTAGCGGCAGGCACGGGGGAACAGTTTAGCATATGGGAGGGTATTACGAAGAGACTTTGCTCCATTTTCTCGGATGGCGCCTGCGATGGATCTGCATCTAAGTCGGAACTGGACTCTGTGTCGCTTGAGGCCGCTGATCTGGTTGTTGTGGCGGTGGTTGTGGCCGTGACTGTGGTTCTTGTTGATGTTGCAGCCTTTACTTGGGGTGCGGGCTGGGTGGTGTGTGGTTGTTTGTAGTTGTGGAGTGTTGTTTGTGTTGTGTGGTTTGATTTATTCATTTATTATTTTTCGGGATAGTGGAAGATGGTAACAAAGAGGATTAGTTTTTGTCTGCCACTGTAGTGATTAGTGTTAGTCACAATTTTTACAAATACTCTTTATACTATTAGCACTTAGTAGTTGGGATGCAATGCTCATACCTCGCTATCTTCACAGTCGGCACCCTCTCTGGAATCCGTGGTCAAGCCCTGCACGAAGTGCACATCATTTGCTGGATCGTCGGAAGCCAAATGGGCGCGAAATTGCTTATTTCTGTTTGAAGTTTCGGAAACACCATATTTAAAAGACGAAATTAGGACTCTATCAGTATAATGAAATCACCTCAGTTCCAATTGTTGCATCTGTTGGAAGTGCCTCAGCTTGCTGTTGGCCAGATGCAGCTTCTCCTCGAGGGCAGCGTTCTCCACACACTTGATAGAATACTTTTCAGAAAACGACAGAATTTCCAATCGAAGCTCTTCGAGTTCTTCCCTATTAGTCAGAGAAATCACATTATTGTTTTCAATTAAAGTATACATGGGTAAATAAAGAGCATGTTCCACTCACTCCTTCAGATTGCCACCTTCGCTCTGCATGTGTTCTCCGCGCTGAACTTGCCGCAAGAACTCCTGCTTGAAGCGTGCCACCTCCCTTTGGACTTCGCTCTGGTGAGCTTTTCTCATGGCATCCAGCGCCGCCAGTGTGGCCTAGCAAGTATAATTTATTTTGCTAAAAAGTTTATGTATTTGGGATGCACTGTCTCACCTGAGTCTCCTCGGCCAGGGCCGTTTCTTTGTCGGCCAGCAGCCTCTCAATTTCTAGCTTGTGCTTCTGCTCTAAGTCGCAAGTAAGTCGCCGATGCGATGTTTCCATGGCACTCAATCCTTTTTCGCAAAGAGTCTAAAATTGTTCATTAAGATTTCAGATAAGTCACCACCAACATATACAAACTACTCACCCTTAGCTGCTCGATCTCTGTTTGGTAACGCTTTCGGAAACTCTGCTCGTCGGCTGCACTGGCGTGTTCGTTGTGGTAGACCTCCCGCAGGCACTCCAGCTGCTTTCCATGCTCCCTCTCCAGTAGCTCCAGCCGCTTCTCCAGGCGCCGACACCGCTCCTGCTGGCGACTCAATTCCTCGCTCAGCTCTTGTCGCTGTTGCAGCAGCAGCTCCTGCTCCTGTTCCTGGCTGGCGCATTTTTCGAGGGCCTGAGCCAGCTCGCTTTCCCGCTGCTCCAGCAGCTGCTCACTACGCTGCAGGTCTGTCTCCGTCTGCTGCTGTAGGGTCGAGAGCTTCTCCACCCGCTGTCGCAGATCGCAGCACTTGTGGCAGGCGTCCTGCAAGCAGGTGAGCTCCATCTGCTCGCTGACCATGACACAGGTCTCGGCCAGAGCGCGCTCCAGTTGGCGCAGACCGTCTTTGCGGTCGTTCATGGGCGAGACGGAGCGTCGGGTGCGCTGGCCCGCTCGAATCTGCTGGACCTGGGTTATACTCTGCTCCAGTCGCTCCTTGCTGCCCAAAAGCACATGCTCCAGACTATGCAGCCGTTGTAGCAGATGGGCGTTCAGCGGTGACTGGCTGCTGGACTCGCTGCTGGAGGACTCAGGTGGAGTGCCTTCCTTGCGATCCCCCGTCTCGCGCTGCAGTTCGCTCAGCTTCAGCTCGAGCTGTTCCTTACCCTTTAGTGACAGTGAACGTCGCCTCTCTGACTTGGCTAGTTTCTGCTTGAGCGCCCGCACTTGCCGCTCCGAGCTGCTGTACTTGAGGGTAAGGTCCTGGATACGGGCGGCCATCAGTTGCAGCTGGGCGCCATCCTCGTGCTGCCGCCGTTCCAGCTTCTGTTGCAACGCCGCCTGCGCCAGCTCCAGAGCATCATACTGGTTTTGGGACTGCTTGAGCTCCCGTTTCATAGCCCGGATCTCGTTGACAGCCTTCTCGAAACGGGACCTCAACTCGTTGTACTCCTCGGCCAAGGAATCCCGCTGCAGGCAGTAGGGATCGATGTCGGTGATGGTGGTGAGGTCGCTAAGCGAGTCCATTCGCTTGATCTTGTGTCGTTGTAGATTGCTCAGTCCTGCGGCCCCTACTCCACCTACGCCTCCCCCGCCATTGTCCTGAGCCTGCAGCTCCCTTAGCCGCTTATACAGGCCCTCGTTCTCCTCGATTCCCTGGGCCAAGCGATCCTCCAGCTGCTTAATCTGCAACTGGCTTTCGGTCAGCTGGAGCCCCAGATTGTGCATCAGATCCGAAGCACTCTGTTTGGCCTGGGTCAGTTCGCTGTTGAGCTGGAGCTGCTGCTCCTGCAGCCTGGCCGTCAGCTGCTGCTCGGTCCTTTGGAGCGTGGCCAGCAGCTCGGCCATACGGGCTTCTCTCAAGGAGGCCTCCGCCCTGAGAGTCTCGCATTGCTGCTTCAGCTCCCGGCTTTCAGACGGCTGCAGTTCCTCGGGCACCACCAACAGGGGCAGCTCGTCGCTGGCTACACTGTCCACGGTGCTGCGTCGAGAGCTGGGCGGCGAACTCCGGCTCCGCTTGTGCAGACTGGCCAGGCTTCGGTTCCGCAGGCAACTGCGTAGTACCGGTGGCGATGGCGAGAGCGGGGATCCCCAGTCTAGACTGTCTCGCCGACCGCCCTCCGATGCGGTGCGGTACTCTTCGTCTGAAGAGAAATGTGGTGGTCCAGCCGGAGTGCCCGGAGTGACGGGACTAGAGGAGGGCTGTTGTTGCAGCTGCGCCTTGATGAAGTCCTGCTCGATATCCGTCTGCGCTGGCGGTGTCTCCAGCTGCGGCAGTCCGGCCGCACTTCTCAGCACCGCCAGCCAACTGTTCCTGGACCCAGGAGACAGGCTCGCCAGGAGCAACCGCTGCTTATCCCAGGTGGTCAGTTGGAAGGCGTACTGTTTGCTGGCCGTCGGCTCGGCCACGACACTAGTTAAACTATTGACGTCCAGGACGCCATCGAGCACGCCTCGCTCCTCGCACAAAGGATCCCGGTAGTAGAAGAGCGCCGCTCCGCTGAGAGTAAACCAGTGCTTGGACCACTCTCCCGTGCGATTGTCCTGCTTCATCAGCCATCCCTTTTTGGCGTTTAGCGAGTCCTCCGCAGCTGTCTTTACCGGGGGCTTGCCCTGAGCGGAGGTAGACTTGCTGCTGGGTTGCTTGCCCACTGAACCGCGGAGCTCGTCCGTTTTGGTCATGTAGTTGACGCACATCTCGTCCAGGTTGCAGCCACCATCGGGATCGCCGCGCTCGTGCTGGTAGTGCTTTGGTGACTTCAGTTGTAACTGCAGCCTGGCAGCTGGCTTCCCCTTGTCGCCTTGTTCCAAAACTGTCGGAATCTTCTTGACTATGGCCGAGACAATCGCTGGTGTGGAGTTGGCCGCCAAGGGCAGGGACTTGGGTCGCTCGTTGGATGAGCCCTGGGACTTGTTGCTCGTGGGGGTCACCTGAAAATCCGTTTCATCTCGGGAGGATTGGAACTGGCTGTGGTGATAGTGATGGTTGTTTAGAGCGTTATTCATGGCCGTGGACCATCGTTTATTTTGCTGCTGACTCAGGTTGGTGATAGTGTTGGTCAGATCTTTAATCGTCTTCTCATCCCGTCGAATGTCCTCGATTAACAGACAGGTGCTGGGCTGGGAAACTATAAAAAAAATAATTTAAACGTAAATTTAAACAGGAACTTCTAAAACAAATCTAATAAATAGTTTTAATACATATATTAATGCTATATACTTAATTTAAAAGAAATAAAACAAAGCACTAATCTACCTCTCGATTGAGGTATTCCGCCCAAGAATCGGATGATTATTGACAAAGAGATAACCCTCGCCGGGGCTCAGTTTGACCTTTGTATGCATTATTTTGTATTTTTGAAAGGGATCCTCCCGAAATAGTAATAGCTATAATAAAGGTAAGAAACTCCCTAACATAAACCATATCCCCTTAAACGTTAGTTAATGAAGAACAAAATTAACAATCACCAGCGGATAGTAACGAAAAGATCGTTTAGACAGATAATCAGGCACTTATGGGCCATAACTTAGTCCTTGGCCTTAACCGAAAACAAACCTCGGTCAGCAGTCTACATATTCTTTTCTCATAATTGGCCCAACGTCTTCATTAAATACTTTGAAATATGAGCATGTTGGTAATTTCATTTGGCCGGCTGTCGGAGATCTTCCGACCAAGCAAACCATATCAATGCCATTGACTGAAATTAACTTAGACAGAGGATGGTGGATCGAGGATTCTGGATTCGGTATTGGAAATGGGCCTCCTCCCTGGTAATATTTATGCCCAGCATAGGGCCATAAAACGCGCCGAGAGGGCCAAGTTATGTGCGCGCAAATATAATAAAATTATTAAAACGGGCCCAAGGAATTGTAAGGGGATACGAGGAGGGATCTCGATAAGCTGGCCATGGGAGAAAGAAGGATCCCGAGAGCTCTACGGAGTGCCATAATTTTATTAACACCCGAACAAGTCGCATCCCAGATCTGAAGACGAACCAAACGAGACGCAAGTTGTCCCATAAAATATGTGATTACAAAATATATATTTAGACGCGACCTGTTCCAACCAGCCGTCGCATTTAGGTTTATTATGATGATACAAATTTGCGACGAGCGAGTGTCTGGAGCAGGGACCGAGCCACGGGCTGGGGCTGGGATTGGGATGGGAAAGGGACTGGAACTCTGAGTGGCTGAGTGGGCATCAATTCGGTCAGTCGAACAGGTTGGTCGCTTTTCGGCTGCTCCGCGGCGTTTATCTTGATTATTGAGCTGTTGCGAAAAGCGAAAGGAGGTGGACCAGCAACAGCAGCAGCAGCAGCAGCCTCTGAACCCGCAGCTGCAGATCTCTGGATACCCGGCAGCTTAAGCTCCATATCCACCGCGCACTCTGACAGAAACGGAGCTGGACGGAACTGACTGACTGACTAACTGACTGACTCATGATGCAGGTTCAAGGTTACTGTGCTAACTGCGACGACGGGCATCATGGGGTATGCCTTTAATTGGTCGACTTGTCGGCCCATCTTGCAGACCAAAGGCTCAGTCCGGCCAAAGTGGCCCTGGCGACGCTCCGTCGATTAGACTTGCAGTTCGGGGCAGGGACTATGTCAGCAATGGAATTTATAATGCTTATGATATTACACATACCGGGGCGGTTGCCCAGAAAGACACTGGTACTTTACGCACTGAATGGGGGTTCATTATGTTCATGATGGCGCATTGCGGGATCCTGTGAGGTATTGAGACCTTTTTTAAGTTTCTACCAATGATGGGTTAACTAATGCGTAGGTTCTACACGAGGGTTTACACTCTTCAGTTTGCACACTAGAAATGAAAAACTACGCAAACCTGCTTTAAAATAATATATTCCCAATTTATAGTGCATTTCTGAATATTCTGTGAAGAAGCCTCCTTGTCAGAAGCTTTGCAAACCTTTTGCAGGTCATCATTTATTCGATTCTCTTAAGACTACGACCTATCCTTATGGTATCCATAAAAACTTCCCCACTTGCTGCTTTATTATCTGGGGCTCTTTGTTTCGCTTTTGTTGCCTGCCCTTGATGTGTTTTGCACCATTTAATATTTATTGTGGCTTTTACTATGCGCTTTCAAGTTCAAGATCAAATCGGAGCACTGCGCGTCCATCCAGGCCGAACAAAAAATATAAAAAAAGACGCGTAAGGTGCTAAGTGTAATTAAGTTGATAAAAACAGTGTTCGCAGATACATGGGCTGGCAAGTGACTTGATGCCGCTGCAGATTCAGAGAGCCCTATAATTATAGTTTCTCCAAGATGAGAACTCTCGGACCAAGACGATCTAAATGGAATGCATGAGCTAGATCTGAAGTTTATACTGGAAGATTTTTGGAATTGTCTCTGGTGGCGACTTTTTTCAATTCTTTAATTAACAGCATTTGATTAATTATGGCCTCAATTAAGCGCACTCAGAACAGCCCACTCAATCATGGTCTAGCTTCCTGCAAATAACTCGTGAAGCCGCGATTCTTCCCCTTTTTCTGCTTCTCTGGCCAGTCTCCGCCTCAGACGTAATAAATAATCAAATTGCAAGTTGATTTACCTGGCCGGCTCTGCCTTTTGGGCGAACGAAAGCGAAAATTGCCTTTGGATTGGATTGGGGGCTCCCCTCCTGCCCTGGAGCCCCCTCACACGATGACTTTGAAAAATTTCTAACTGGCCGTACCCCCGATCGCCGAGCGAAAAACAAGAGAAAAAAAACCTCACCAGACCGGACCCGGGCATGTTGCATAAATTTTGCTTGCAAGTCGTTACACTTATGAATATTGATTGGTTATTGGTGATGGTGGTGACGGTGGTGGTTGTGGTGGTGGTGGTGGTGGTGGCGAAGCTTCTGCTGCAACTTCTCCAGCCGCTCCCGAACCTCGTAAATCGCCCAGCCAGCATCGTTAGCTGCCGAGACGCCTCCTTGCCGAGCTCCTTCTTCTCCTGTCTGTCCAGCGCTGTCATTTTGCATTTGCACAGAAGTTGTCCGTACTCCTCGGAGCTAGGAGGAGCGTTTGCTGCGGCTCATAATGGGGTTCCGCAATAGAAAGATAATGAATTCAGGGAACAACTAATGGAACTCTCTCCTGCAGTTGCCGTACATAGTTGCAAAGGGTTGTAATTAAGCATTGATATAGTATGAAGGTTACACACGATAAGGACCCTAAGGATAGTTCCAGACAGTTCCAGTGCAATTCCTTGTCCAGAACACTGTGGGAAATCGGCCACCAATATAAATGACACTTTATGATTTTAGCCCGAATGATTATCTTTGGAAAACTGAATTGAAAAATAAAACATTTTAGGAAATTTCAATAGAACCTTCTTTCAATGGAATTTTGTACAGTGCATTCGATTTATGTCCTAGTAGCTACTTTGTTGCAATCATAAGAAGTTTCTCCGCTCGTCGTCTACAATTTGTCATTGTAATACAATCTTGCACTTAATTCTTGTGCAACTTTAAGTTCTGCGGCAACTTGTTCGCTGTAATGGGCCCTAGGTTGAAGCTTTGATTGTTAGGCTCGGATTGTCTGGGGATTTCAGTTTTTGGGGCGTTTAATCGCCAGTTACTGGGAGAAGCGCTGCTGTATTTCGTCACCTTTTCCGCGAGGCTGTTGAAATTTCTAAGCCCGTCCACAGACCCGAGCCTTTCCACACCACTTCCCGAGATTTATTTGCACTGTAATTATTCACTTTGCCGTGAAACTTTGCCCATTACAAGTCCCCGTACAGCCACATGCCCACATGGATGCAGATGGAGACCTGGAGAGGCTATTGAAGTCGTGTCCAGAGGGGCCTATCATGTAGCGCTGACTTGGAAAATATTTCAACTGGCCCCGGCCTGACATTGGCCTGCCGACGGCTATTAGGTGTAGACAGTTTATAATCTTTGTCGTTGTGCATTTTAAGAGCTCTGCCTTTTCCCCATTCCCTAACACCCATTCAGAAAAAAGCTGGCAGCCCCTTTCCAGCGCCCAATGAATTGCCTCATTTGCCGCACAATTTTGCTTATTGATGGAATGTAATTAGTCTGTGTCAGCACCCAGCTCTAGCTGCATGGAGCAAGTGAGCGAAATGCCCTAGAGTCCTACTTGGTAACCGATCTCCCAGCTACTCGAGACCCATTACGCGGAAACTCTTTGCCACGAAAATCGAAGAAGGAGAAGCGGTACTTTCTGAACGAAAAAGTATTAATTAGGTTGGAATATTTTGTACTTTGTACTGGCGTTATGATTTTATTAACTGGAAACATATAAAAACCTATTCTAAAATTTCCATTATATGTTCAGATTCCTTCCTTGAGGGCACATCGGCCTTTTTAAAGTTTTCCCACCTCGCGGATCCGTGAAGGGCCCATGTAATTTCGCTTTCCATTTCGCAGGCTCCACAATTCGAACTGGTTCACGTACTTAACTGGCGATTTATCAACAGAATAATGCCATTTGATGTGGATCCTGAGCCTTGAATTTGCAGCCAGGGCGGGAGTTGGGGTCGGGAGACGGGCCCAATGCGACTCCCCAGCCCGTCGGGGCATCGGCGATGGCACAACAACGGATCTGAGGGCAGACACACTATAATTTAAGCGTGAATATCATTTTTCCATGAACAAGTATCCTGCAGCAATGTATGTGAGAACATTCACAGTAACTGCAATTACCGACCCAACAGCCGATCCTCCATGGAGCTGGGATATATACCCACATACATATATACAAATCTGTATGTGCTTGTGTGTGTCTGGGTCTGTTGCGGGTCTGCTGGGATCTAAAGAAAATTTATGAAGCCTACCATTATACGATCTTAAGTAGTGGTGGGGATTCTTTCTCAGTGCTCAGCCCTCCTTTCTCAGTGCCGGTGTGTGTGAGTTTGTGCGCGAATTCAAGGTTAATTTCGAGGCAGCGGCTTTAACTAGCTGCACGCACTGCCCCCTCGCCGGCCCCTTCGGCCGGGCTCTGCTCTGGATATCCCTGCAATCCTTCAACTACTACTCTGTCTCTGTCCGTCGGTCTGGGGTTGATAATTTTGATTGCTGCAAGCCATAAATGATCATAAAAATTATAGCAGCCGATTCGAGCTCAATCGAACCAGGCCCAGACAAGGAGAAGGGAAGACTAAACCGAATTCGCTAAAAATGGTGTAAAGAGATATCTTAACTCTTAAACTTGTATTTTGTTTAGTAAAATAATTGGTTTGAAGCTAATTAAAAAAGCAAACAATCTATTAGGACTCTGTTTAAGTATGTGTACTCTTAGGACTGAAAGCTTTTCTTTTGCGGGTTTGTGTTTTGGCTAATTTTTCGTATTTTTCTTTAAAAATATAATCACATGATTAAGCCATCCTAAACTTAGTTTATTTTTTAAGGTGCAGCCAGAAAATTTAGCTTACCACGATTAGTGATCTCATTGCCCGCATTCCGGTTGTTCTCGTCCTGTCCGCCAATGCAACTGGTCGTGCCGGCAGTTTTGGGCTTTCTTGGCACCTCCTCGTCCTCGTCTTCCTCCTCGTCCACATCCTCTCCCGTCTCCACACCGTCGTCCTCCTCGTCGTCGTTCAGCGGCGACTGAGTGGTGGTCAGCGTCGATCCACCAGTCTGTGTGGAGCTAGGAGTCAGATCCAAGGTGCTGAGCAGATTGCCTGCCGACTGGGAGGACGTGAGCGTGTCCTTGTGGTAGGAGCTGTGCCGGTTGACCAGCTTGCTGGCCAGGGACAAGTCGCTGCTGCCCGTACTCTGACGAAGACTGCCCACCACCTGACCGCCCGGCAGGGTGGCACTTCGCTTATGGCGCCCCTTTGACTTGGGGAAGGCGGCCAGGATATTGAGCCACCACTGCGACTCCTCGGAGCTTGTGCCCTTGACAAAGGTCACCCGCTCGGGGGCGGTTATGGCGATGGAATGGGGATGACCGGTTACCTCCACGGCCCCAGTCACCTCCAGAACTTTGGTCATATCGATGCAGGCCTGTGGTATGGTATCGGGCTGTAAAAAATGAAATCATTAGCAAGCTAGTATAATCAATTATGGATTTGAAACTGATCTTCAACTGCAGACTGAAAAATAAATCAAAATTGTGTCAAAATCCTAGTGTTTATTTAAGACTCTGGCCAATTAATAAATTATAACAGCTCGCTATCATTTTTTTGGGGAAAACTCAAAAACCAAATTAGAATAAAAAGCTCGGCGTGTGGCATGATTCTTAATTTTTGGACAACTGATAAGATATGGTCAACATTAAACTTTATTAGGTTTCAAGAGCAAGGCCATAATGCGCAGTTTGCACACACACACCCGATGGACATAGCAAACTTTAATTGGATGGCGTTTTTAATGGTCGTTCTATTATTGTTTGTTATCTACGCAGAATGTCTGAGGGGGCAAACAAACAAAAATAAACAAACTAGACTTATTTTTATGCGATATAAGGAGCACACTTACATAATCATCAACCGAATACGTCAGCTCGCCATCGTCATAGAGAACAAACCACCGTCTTTGCCAGCGCTGAAACGAAAACAAAAATTTAGAAAATAGTTCTAAAAATATTTAAAAATGTTGTGTTGGCTAATAGGTAAATATCAAGCCGATCATCTCATTTTAATGCTTGTGCGCTAAACTGCAAAGGAGAGACAGATATGGTAAGTAATGTTCAACGCCCCCGAAGGAAATCATAATTCCTTTATAATTCGTTCTTTCATATATTTTCTGGCGTTGTCATTCCCATGAAAGGTAACCCAGCCCCAACGCCTTCGCCTTTGCATTGGCACTGATTCTGAATCTAAATCTGATGCTGATTCTGAATCTGGATCCGATTCTGATTGTTATTGTTGGTTGCCAGAATCATAACAAACGTGCAACAGGCTGCCGCAACGGTGTAGGACTCAACATGTGTCTGATATTTATGCAAATTGCTAAAAGTCAAAGCAAATTAAGCTCAACCTTCACCGAAGATGACGTTGAAGTCTGTTGAACCATAGCAGCAGGCAACGTTGCAAGCTGCTTGCTAGTTGCAATTCCCTGCAGTTGATTTCTCTTCAACCAACAATGGTCTGGTGGGAGGGTTGTGTAGTTGTGGGGGGAAGGTGGGCTCTGGGGGTATGTGTGAAGTGGTAAGGTGTGTCGAGCGTTTTATTTATAAGGCCCAGAAGAACTCGCACACGAATAATCAAGGCTCAGTACCATTTTTCACTTTACGCTCTAGTTCTTTATTTATTTTTCGTATTCCTTCTTTTTCATTTTTTTTTTCGGAATCTGAATTCATAAATATTGTATTGTACCTATTGGATTTTATATCTAAGACGGTAGGGTGAGGCGGCAATTACTTCCATCTAGGAAATGCTTTCATTTAGCTTTTCTTAAAAAGTAACTACAATATTCCATGTTACTGTATAAGGTTGGGGTAATAATATGAGAATCGTACAAGCATCCCAATAATTAAATATGCATTAATGAAACCTGATCGACTCTGGGAATAGTTCTCAATTACGTCAAGCCAGGTTGCTTCACTTACGCTCTTTTAGTGACTGTCTTGTGTCAAATGGGTCAAATATTGGAATAACAAATTAGATTATGTTTGCATCAAGATGCAATAGAAACCTCGCCCCAAATATGCATGTGGAACAAATCTACGGTTATAGTGGGGCCCTCGGAACCCCTGAAACCCCTCCGCAGCCCCAAGATTTCCGTATCCCGCACTCGGCCTACTAAAAAGGTAAGCCGCTTAGACGGCGTCGTTTAGAAGCCCCAGTTTCGTTTCAACAGGCAGACACTCTCAGCGGGAAGACAATGCCGCGGCTTAATTAGCCCGCCGAACGACATCTCAATGCCTGCGAGTATGTGCGAGTACTTATGGGCGGGAGTGTGCGACCCAGTGTAAATCGGTTTTGACAGGTACGCTGTTGGCGTCATTACCCCCGGGAGGTTGAATGTCACCGGCAGCGAGCCTTGGGGGCCAAACCGATAAGGCGAGCACTGCCCACTGCCCACTGTACAGTGTACACTGGCAGATGAAATTATATTATTAGCGAAAATTCATATTTTTCATTGCTAAGCGGAGATCAGAATCTTATACCTTTTTCCCATTTCTTCTGTCAGTGTACACAGTAGTGGAAAAATAAACAAACGACGGGTTGCCTGCCCCCAAAATAAAACGAACATGTTAGACACGTCTACTGATAAGATAAGAAGAATATAGCCTAGTCTTGACCAGACCTGAGACCATATCAGAAAGTCGTCTGGGGAAAAAACAGTCATACGATGTTTATATCGCTTCCAAAGGCGTTGCCAGGTTGGTGGGGCCACTAGTTTGATTAATGGGATTAATTAGGAAAACCAATTATCGATTGCTGTAAAAATTCGATGAGGAAATCATCAGCAGTGACCAGAACTTTTCGAAGCATGCATTCTTTAAGCGTCTTTGCATGATTAGTGATAACAGTCGGATTGACCTCTTAGGCTAATTTAATTTTTATAATGGAATTTAAAGAATACAGCACACTTGGTGTTCTAAAAAATAAATTGAATCTGCCGGCAGAATAAGCAAGAAATCCCCGTCTTCCCCCGAGGCTGGAAGCAATATTAATGGAGATAATTTATATATAGGTTCTAACCCACATATAGACTGGGATCCAAGCGTGGGTATACTATATTATGCCACATCACCGAACAGGTTCAAGTTTTTATATGCAAATTGGAAGCTCGTTTCTTCCGCATACTTATCTCTCTCTCACTCATCACACGTGCCATCGCAATACGGGAGCTCCTCCCGCAACAAACTTAACCCTCTGAAAACTGAATGAGTGCTGGAAGTTTTCGAGATCCACTAAATAGATAAATATTTGAAAAGAATTTGAATTGATTTATTTTTTTGCATTCTAGTGGCACACTTAAGTTGCGATATGTTTTAAATAATTTATGATCCTGTATCCTGTTATGAAATGTATTTTTTCATTACATCCTTAATGGGAAACCGCGAAGTATGCAATCGAAATAAAATGTCTCTATGAAAGGACAAAAACTCTGCATCTTGTATATGAAATTCTTTATTTATATTAATAAGATTTTATTATAATGATTTATTCTCAGGATCCTAATTGAGGTTCTTATTGTTGAGGTTTTTTTTTTAGATTTGTTGAGATTTTCATTTTAGAATTCTTTCAATTATCTGCTGAAGCTTTAAATTTTACATTAAACTCTACTATATGTAACATTTGTGACTAAACCATCAAGCTCTTTCCTTTTTGGCATAGTGGGTTAACACTTAACTGTTGCTATTCGACTGCACATGTACTGTGCTCTCTTTGCACAAGTGCCCACTTGAAACCGCTAGTCGAGCTCGGCTATAAAGTGGGCTTGGTCTCTGCCCGGCCTGTGGACAAGCGAGCATGCTAATGAGCTGCGTTTTGGGGGCGTGTTGGTTGCCAGCTTGCTTGCCTCTATAGATTGATTCTGGGCAGCTGTCAGTTCTGCCCCCACCAGTTTTCCATTTCCCCGGACGCTCAGTCTCCGTTACACAAATGTAAATTAAGGCATAGTTCAATTGCGACCACAACGAGAAAAAAACAAGTCGGGATAGTTCTAGACTGCTGCTCACAATATTTGACATTCACCCAAGGTTATAGCTCTTACTGTCTGCTCTCAGTGCGTTTACACTGAACAAAATTATTTGAAAGTTATGTCAAGAATTTTTTATCCCCATAACAGAACTATGATTTACGAAGGGACGTAATTTATTGGAAAGCGTTTTAATGGGGTCTCTAGTCTAACATGTTAATTTTGTCATTATTTATTAATTTATTTTTTGACAAACTTAAAGGACCTTAATTAGTTCTTAATAAGTCTCAGGTATGGTCGAAAAATAAAGGATTAGGGTTGAACCTCAATCAATAAATAGTGCCCTTGGGATTGCGGACGGCAGTCCACGAGGTGACGAACTGCATGCCATACACTAGATATAGTCGAAGAACTAAAATTGTTCTGTTTTTAACATAATACTACTTCTCAACTTTGGCATATATCTTAAACATGGCCAAGAAATAAGTTGAGTGTACTCTCAGCTACTTTTTTAGCAAAATTGTCTTCATTCATTTGCAGATCATTTGTTTGAGTAATAATATTGCATTTTACATATTATTGCAGCGATTCTGTCGCCGTTGCAGTCGGCGTCAACGCCGACGAGAAATGCAGCCGAGCCGCCCACAGGCGGAAGAGTATTTAAGGCGGAGCCGCGGCCTAGGACTTCGATTATTGTCTCAGTGCAGTTGTCAGGTGCAGTTCAGCAGGCCTGCTTCCAAAGTTGCATTTCTTTAATTTCCTCAACTGATCCAGTAAGTAGCCGCTGACAGGCCAACCGATCAAATCAAGACTCGTTGCTGATTTGTCCGAAAATTAAAATATTCGGGGCTGGTGCCGAATGGTGCTGGTGCCTTCATTAGCCCCATCTGTTAGTTAACTTCTAAAAATAGGGCCTTAACATTGCCCGCCCCTGTTAAAAGAGGCCTTGCCGGCGCTGGCTATCTCAAAACAAATAAAAACAAACAAAAACTATGCGCGTGTAGACTAGCAGTAATTTTCCAAACGAACCGAGGCGCGCGCAAAATCAGACGCCGGTAAACATAATTTACCCACATACTTTCAAAATATACTAACAAAGCTAATCTAGAAAAGCTTGCCGGCACAATATCCCAAACAAAAACAAACCGAAGAGTGCCGGAAAAAAACAAACAAGCCGAATACCTGGCAGAGCCGTCGGGGCTAACGTAGGCAGACTGTCACGTAACGAGTGATAATGTCCGACGAAAGCTCCACGTAATCGACGCTTCTGGGGGGGACTTCTTCCTATAAATACGGGGCAGCGGCGAACTGGAGACCAACAACTAATCCAGCCCTCCTCACATCCATACAGATCGCGAGAGCAAGCACAATGGCACCAACACTCACCAACAAGAACGTGATCTTCGTGGCTGGTCTGGGAGGCATTGGCCTGGACACCAGCAAGGAACTGCTCAAGCGCGACCTGAAGAACCTGGTGATCCTGGACCGCATCGACAACCCGGCTGCCATTGCCGAGCTGAAGGCAATCAATCCTAAGGTGACCGTCACCTTCATTCCCTACGATGTGACCGTGCCCATTACCGAGACCAAGAAGCTGTTGAAGACCATCTTCGACAAGCTGAAGACCGTGGACGTTCTGATCAACGGAGCTGGCATCCTGGATGATCACCAGATCGAGCGCACCATCGCCGTCAACTACACGGGTCTGGTGAACACCACCACCGCCATCCTGGACTTCTGGGACAAGCGCAAGGGCGGACCAGGTGGCATCATCTGCAACATTGGCTCTGTGACCGGCTTCAATGCCATCTACCAGGTGCCCGTCTACTCTGGCACCAAGGCTGCCGTTGTCAACTTCACCAGCTCCCTGGCCGTAAGTTCTATAGAGGATTGATCTGTGAAATCCAGATACTAATTTCCACATTTAAATTTTAGAAACTGGCTCCCATCACCGGAGTGACCGCCTACACCGTGAACCCCGGCATCACGCGCACCACCCTGGTGCACAAGTTCAACTCCTGGCTGGATGTGGAGCCCCAGGTTGCCGAGAAGCTGCTGGAGCACCCCACCCAGTCCTCCCAGGCTTGCGCCGAGAACTTCGTCAAGGCCATCGAGCTCAACCAGAACGGCGCCATCTGGAAGCTCGACAGGGGCACCCTGGAAGCCATCCAGTGGACCAAGCACTGGGACTCGGGCATCTAAAAAGGATACTCGCACCCCACTAGCATTAGTTCATATTCGATATTCACGCATGGCAATAAGGCTGATTTGATGCACACACACATTTCCCTCTAATACGATAAAAAACTCTAGACGACCAAAATTATACAAAATTGACAAAGAATAAACGATAAGCTCAGCACTTAATTAAAATGGGAAATAGATAAAGGGGCAAGGCAGGAATGGCTATGGGGCCACTCCAATCCTCCAATCAGTCGTAAAACAGAGATCGAGGAAAGCGGAAAAGAATGTTCGATTTGACGGGCAAGCATGTCTGCTATGTGGCGGACTGTGGAGGAATCGCACTCGAGACCAGCAAGGTTCTCATGACCAAGAACATAGCGGTGAGTGGATCGGAATCGGAATCGTAATCGGAATGGGAGTTGCAGCTGAATCTGATCGGTTGGGATCGGGGCTGCCTTCCCAAGGCGGCTCCCGACCAAGTCGAACTCGAAACTAGTCCAGCCGGTCGCTGTCGAAACTAATTAAGTTAATGAGTTTTTCATGTTTGTTTCTCGCGCTGGTTTCATTGCTCCTACAATTAAGTTTATGTTTCAGTTTGGGGCCGAGATCAGTTATCACTTTCGCCTATCGGAATATTAAACTATAATTGTTTTCTTCTCGTTAACTAACCAAATCTGAGTTCTGCACCTATTTACTGTCGCTTTGAATGAAACAAGATAAGAATATTTTAATATTTAAATGTAGCTAAGAATGCGAAGGCTTTTTATCTGACATTCAACTTCAGATAAGCAATTAAAATACTGCCAGCGAAACTAGCTTATCTTCAAATAATCGAATTAGGCAATAAACAAAGAAAATTTATAAGCCAATAAAAACTTATCCTAAGCTTCCAAGTATATTAAAACATATTTATTGAATTTCCCTATTTTGTTTAGAAACTAGCCATATTACAAAGTGTCGAAAACCCCCAAGCTATTGCCCAACTTCAGTCGATAAAACCCAGCACCCAAATATTTTTTTGGACCTACGATGTGACCATGGTCCGGGAGGAAATGAAGAAATATTTCGACGAAGTCATGGTTCAAATGGACTATATCGACGTCCTCATCTATGGCGCCACCTTGTGCGATGAGAACAATATTGCCGCCACCATCAACACAAATTTGACCGGAATGATGAATACTGTGGCCACCGTCCTGCCCTATATGGATCGGAAAATGGGCGGATCGGGGGGGCTGATTGTGAATGTTACCTCTGTCATTGGATTGGATCCGTCGCCAGTGTTTTGCGCCTACAGTGCTTCGAAATTCGGAGTGATTGGCTTTACCAGAAGTTTGGCGGTAAGTTACCGCAACTCAATAAACGTGAAAAGTAATCCCTATTTTGGTTTTGATAGGATCCGCTCTACTATTCCCAGAACGGAGTGGCAGTTATGGCGGTTTGCTGTGGACCCACTACCGTTTTTGTGGACAGGGAGTTGAAAGCGTTTCTGGAGTACGGCCAGTCCTTTGCCGATCGCCTGCGCCACGCCCCCTGCCAATCGACGGCCGTCTGTGGCCAGAACATTGTTAATGCCATACAGCGGGGGGAGAACGGACAGATTTGGATTGCCGATAAGGGCGGACTCGAGCTGGTCAAGTTGCATTGGTACTGGCACATGGCCGATCAGTTCTTGCACTACATGCAGAGCAAAGACGACGACGACCAAAATTAAGTATCCGCCTAATAAACACAAACTGTCACAAAAAGTAGGCAACTGTTTTTTCAACCACAAATAGATATGGGTCATGCAGAAGGGTGTGAAACAATAATGGCGGATATGTATGAGAGTGCCTAAAAGTATGCAGCGTGCTCATATGGGCGTTATAATTAGATGGAACTATGTATGTGTATGTATGTGGAAAAGCTCGTTCAGTGATTTGCGTTTTAGTTTAAATGTTTTCAAAATGGTAAAAAGTAAAATATAAATTTAAAAGGTTATTAGCGAGTAGAACGCAAAGACTAACCACCACCAAAAAATACAAATTCTGGGTCATTTTTCGTTGATTTCCCAATAGAAAGTCAAGAGCATCCACTCAAGGGTTTTCCCCATCAATCCGCAGCGTTTTCGCGTGAGCCATCTCGAGTGCGCGAATGCATGTCGAAATTTCGCCAGAGCAATGCCGTGCAATGAACTTTGGCACATTTCCAAACGCACACACACCGGGCCGAAGGAAACCAATCGGGCGACCGAGAATCGAATGTGAAAACAAACAAATCTGCCGACACATTGCCAGGGAGGAAATGTGTATAGAAGTGCGGTTCCCCAGAGGAGGACAGGAGGGGCGCAGATGGAGTAGGTTGAACTGTGGGCCCGATGCCTTGGCATACTTCCAAATCGAGTGCGTTGCCGTTGTCTTCCTCCTTAGTGGCTCGTAAAAAATCAATAGCCACCAGACCAAAAAGAGCCACAGAGCCATCGGACATTGAGGACCCAACGCAGCGGAATGGAACCAACGGAACCGCCTGGATGGAATAGTTTCGGTCGGTCGGTCGGCCGGCTGGGGCCATATTAAAACATTTTTCCAGTGCCCGTTGGCCGCCATAGATGCAGTTTGCTTTCCTTTCCGCAGCGCAACTTAATTCCATAAATCGATTAGTCACTGTAAGCGAACCATGCAATTGTCCAGCATTTTTCATTTATAACTCTGTTTTTTCGTTTAATTTTCTGGTTTCTTCCTCTTCGCTTTTTGGCACACGCTTGATTAATTTGGCAAACTCCTGGCACCCAGGAGGGGGTGGGGGACATTTAAAAATGCAGGAAGTAATCGATTGGTTAGGGCATGATAGCCAAAATGGGAGAGGCCGTGATTCGGATAAGTGTTGGGGTAGGTTGGCTAAACGAAACAAACAATATAAAATGAGTGTTTACGAATCGAATCTACAGTTTCCCGACTTTTCTTTGCGGTTTCTTATTGAATTCACTATTTCTCTCTCGTATTTGGAGCTTTTAGATTATCAACAGCCCTAGATTCCTTTCAAGAGCATTTAGGCTTCGGCGAGTTGGACTTTTTTGTTGCCGACATCGCACAAAAGCATGCGACCGACCGGTTGCCGGCAGTAGGTGGAGATTAATCAACAAAAAAATGTTTAAAAAATGAGGAAAAAACTGATGCTTTTTAAATGGCAATACGTGCCTGGTCACCAGGTATTTTACTAATTAACCTGACGGATGCACGCCACGGCCGAAGAAGATTGTGATTATGCAACTGCACGGATGGAGCCAACTGTGCAGGGCTATTGTGAGATAATAAAGCGCAGATCTGATGGGACCTCAGTCGCGACGATGTAGCTTGATAATATTAATGACCATTAAATAATAATTATTGTTCTTAGATATTTATTTTTTCATAATTTTTAAAAAGTGTTCTCTGAAGGTCTACAATATTTACAAACCGACTTCTCGGCTGAGATCTAAGTTGTTTGCATTTCGCATAAACATTTTTGATCTAGTTTCCTCGAGCAAAGTTCACCAATCTTGATTCGTTTCATAAGACAGAAAAACGAGAAAAATAAAGAAAAGCGTATGGACACATGTTAGATTCGAGAGCACAAGCCCGCACAATCGGCTACGAAGCCAAGACCCATTTGTATGCGGCTCTGTAACTTTGCAACTGAGATGTGGACGTGGATGCGGAGTTCGGAGCGGCGCATAAAGATTATCTACGGTTCGCACATGGCACCAGGCGGTCAGACAAGATTATACGAGTATGCGAAATGCGAAGCCAAATAACAAGTGTTACTCAAGGCAGCAAATTAATAGCCAACATTTTTCTAAACTAATCACGACAAGTGCTCCGGGTTTGGGACTGACACAGAAACTCAAACAGCCGGCTCAAAGGCGAACTTACAGCCGCAGCCCGAGCTATAGCCATAGCCATAGCCAAAGCCAGGCCAAAGACAGATAGATCAGAGTGGGGCTTAAATGCCAGAAAATGCAGTAAGCGAAAAATAAACATGAAGAAAAATGACAGGCAAAAACGTTACTTGCCCTCCGGGGGTCGACGCTTGAAAACGCTTCAACCAACCCCTTCCTTGCTCCCCAAGCGACCCTATCCACTCTGAATTCATGGACCATGGACAAGCGATTCCAGATTCGGGAGTGGAGCAGAACCTGAGCCGCCGATCTGAGATTCCGACACGTGCCGGGCGACAATGGGTCCGACAAATGCCCATACAACAATGCCGGCAGCAGGAGTGCAAACAGAGCACATTTTGTAAATTTGCGTCCATTGACACTTTTTGCGATACACATCTCGCTGCTCTTGATCCGCAGCTGGATGTAGGGTCACCCGGTTTAACCGGGAGGGCCACCTTGCCGGCAGTTTTTTGCCCACGCATGTTATCCGTAACCGTTTCAGCCTTGGGCAGCCACTTTGTATGTACAAGAGACGAATGTGAAGAGATGTCAGTGTACTGAGAAAAACTGGGGTGCAAGAGTTCTACCAGAACATTCCCAACAAGAATAATGTGATTCTTTTTATCTTGAAAATTGACAGAATCTTGAGCCATAAGCTATAATAGATAATACCAATACAAACTACATATAGTTTATGAAATGGTCCTTTTGTAATATTTTTCAGTGCAAAAGTAAGCAATATTCTCAGAGGGGGATTCCACAAGGGTGGAGCATGGACGGGGGCCCGGGACCGGTCCTGGGTGCATGTAACACAATCAGGAAGTAATTTTTATGCTATGTACCCATAGCATGTGTCGCCATCATCGTCGACGTAGATGTTGTTGCTGTCGCTGTTGATGTTGCTGCTGCTGCTGCTGCTGCTAGTGCGCAAGTGATCTGGCCAGTCAGTAGAGACAGTCGCTCAGCTAGCCGAGGAGTTGATTTGAGCCGAGTTTCGTTGAGGAGTCACTCAGACTGATCCCAGGCAGTTCTTGCTGTTGCACTTTTGCTTCTGACGTTGGCTTCGTTCTGAACTCTCTGCGTGTTGTCGGGGGAATTGCATTTTGTCTGCCGGCTCCCTTTGGGAGTCCAGGGGGTGGGTCACGGTATTGATTGGCAAGATGATGATGACGACGATGATGTGAGGCAATCGTTGAATCAATCTTGGCCAGTAGTTCAACGTTTACTGTTATTAGTTGCTGGAACATTGCTTTTTGAGCGTTCCGTATATGGTTTTCAACAGAATAGAAAAATGGGTGCGGATTGCACAAAAAACTTGGGAAATTTTGCGGATCTCACAGGCTTAGATAGAAGCCAGAACTGTGTAGGTCAAAAGTTCTAACGACGAAAAACCTTAAAGACAATTTGAAGGCTTTTGTGGAAGATGTGAAAAAATAAAAAGTAATTTTTTTCACCCGAGACAGAAATTGAAGCTACGGATTATCCGGATCAGCGATCCAATCAACAACTCTATTCAAGAAACAAGTATTTCGAATTCAATTCAAAATGCCTCACGAAAGACCTGCAAAATGGGGAAACTAACGGAAAAACAACGAATTGTGAAATAATTTGGCAATTTAAAATTTGATGGCAAGCAAAATTGCGGCAATAGAAATCGATTAGCGCCACGCTTCAACGGCCCAGAAAGTAATTCCCCCTGGCCGGCCAAAGCTGAAGCAACTATAGCTGCTCGGCCGAAAAAAATTAAGTTATCGAAAATGTTTCAGGAAAATGATCGGTAAACGGGCTCGTGCGGAATGCGTTTTGGCCAGGTTGCTCCCGCTCTCGCTATTTTGCCTCCCTTTCTGGCTTTTCCATTCTCTGGCAAACTCATTCAGCCATTAAATGCCGTTATCTGCTGATTACACAATAAAAGCACAACCGCAGACCAGCAACAACAAAGGCTACTGCTGGAGCGCCCAGAGCCAAGAGACCCAATTCGAGGCGCATCTGCAGAAGAGTTGCAGCCACCGAGAGCAACTGCTACAGCAGCAGCCGCAGCAGCAACATGCAATAATATAACGTAACATTTAGAACGTCGTGGTTGTTGTTGCAAGTTACCCACAAAAGAGCAACGAGAAAAAGTTGCCGCAACAATTTCTCGCAACATTTTGCAGCCTTGCATCATTTAGAGCTGCACTGAGATAAATAATTTAAATTATGGGACTGAAAATCCGAGACCAAAGTATATTTTTTGATCACGAGTCAACATTTTTCTCTCTGTGCCCACTGCGGTTGCGGAAAGCTAAGGAGAGGGGAAAGCACTCTGGAAAATGTAAGAGCAGCTGAGTAGAACTGGCAGATTTGTGGCGCTCCTCCAGCCAGGATACTTCAAACAGCTTCCCCCATCGGCCACACACACAAAATCAGGCATTAAAAGATAGCCTTTCACCACGCATTTATTGACAGCAAGTAGAGTCTTTCTTAAAACTGCAAAATTAATGGGAAAAAAAGGAATATGAAAGGCCAAAACCCACTCTTAGCAGAAATGCACAATTGTTTAAAATAAAATGTATTCGTATGAAAAGTAGAAACGATCAATATTTAGAATCAAGTTTGGTTCTTACTGAAAATAAATATTTTAAAAGAATTTAAGGGTATTTAAAGCCCAATCGAGGCCAGCTTTCATTTCTTGTTTTCAAGCTTGGAAAATGCTAGCCGACCGCCAGCCTTCCTGCCTGGGCCACCTTGTATCTAGGTGCAAGAAATCGAGTCTCAAATTGCGCCAAAGCCGCCAACTGGCCGCTCCGCTCTTGGCCATTAGTTATTAGAGCTTGGTCAGCGTGTGTGCTGTGGGGAGTCACTGTATTGGTGTCTTGGAATTTCAACAAGTTTTGCTAAAATATGATATTACCCAAGCAGGTTGCAGTGGAAAAGAAAAAATAACACTGCCAGGGCAGCAACAACCGCAGCCAAAAATATTTATATGGATATTTGGAAATGGCGCTCCATTCCCATTCCACGTTGGGTGAACAAACCCCGAGAGTGATTCGGTTGCAAGACTCGAAAATGCATATATGCCATCGGGCGAGGGGGGGTGTACACATATGTTGGGGCCCGCTTGAACATCGTAAATCAGTTGCCCATTGATTGACGTTGATTGTTGGTTCGTTTTGTTTGTCGCCCGTTCATTGAACTCATTTACAGATTCGGTTTCTTTTCCATTTATTTTTGTATATTTTTTGCAATGACACGGCATTAAATGTCAGCCATTTCCAGTGCTGGCCGACCGCTGGAGTACCCCCAATATTTTGTCAGGCCATCTGACAGCTATGTGTGATTTGCGACCATGGAAGAGTCAAGATCCAAGAAGACACTCTTGCGAAGGAGGAGACATTTTAAGCGAGATAAAGTCATATGGATTGATGCATACACGTGGTCACAATAATGAGACTTCTGCATCGCGCCGAAGGTTGAAGGTCTTTGCTCAGGTTAATTTGTTTTCGAGTTTTTCGGTTGATTTATGGAAATTGCCAATATTTTTCTTTTCAAAGCTAACAAGCCAGACAGCTAGCAATTTAAGCAGATTTTCAGGTTGCAGGTTGGCAGAGTGGTATTGGTATCATTCTTGTAACCTTTTTAAAACTCAGCAAATAAGCTTCAACTTGTTTAAAAAAGGTTTGTTCAAATAGGGCCTTTTATTTTAGTGTAAAAGTCAGTTACTTGTGTAAGTTCTACATGCAGTTCTCTGTGCTTTCTTCGCCTATGGAGGTTATCTGGAAATGCTGATTACAGTTTCAAGACTCATTTATGTATGAATACTGCCTCATGACATTTCTCCCTCAGTAGCACTTTTGCTCTGAAGCAAAGAAGAGACTTGCAGCAATGGTTGTTCCCAGGCGTTATTTGATCGGACTCGTTTTAATGTTCCTGGGAGTTTGTGCTCAAGCGTCACAGATAGGCCAACCCATTACCTTTGGAAAACCATGCCCAATCAAGGATGTTTTTGGAAATTGCATAAGATTAAAAAAAGATTTATGTCAAACTCAAGCTACTATCCACTTGCATAATAAAAGTAATTAATTTCTGAATCATGTGTCTCTTTAACCTAGTTCTGATGGCTTTATCTATTTTTTAATAGCCATGGAAGGCGGTTTGTGCCAAGTTTGCGCAAATATCTCCCACAGTTCAGAGAGCAGTATGCCATAATAAATTGATGCAAATGAACTTTTGACTAACGAAGGTCAATTGTCTTTTGTCAGAGTTTTTGTGTGCTTTTTTATTACAGTCTGTGTTGTCATAGGCGCAACAGAGATAGATGGACGAGCTAAACTCGGGCTAATTATGAGCCCCAGACCCCCTGCCATCCCCTACCGGAGTACAAAAACAAATTAATTGAATCGGCAAGAGCAACGGAAAAGAGACAACATAACCAAAATAGAAACTGAAAAAATCGAAGAAAAATGCCATAATGGGTTCACTAATTGCTTCAATTAGACATCGACCGAGTCTCAAAGGCAGCAGCAACAGGTGTGCGAAACGACCGGCAAAGTTGTGCAATATCTCTGGGGCTCAATTGCAGTCGTCGGTCCCTCGGTTGGGGCCAAGTACTCGAACTCGTACTCGGATCTCTCTATTGTTTTCGAAAGTTCACGATATTTTTGTTGTTTCGCTTTTGCGGTCACACCTTTGTGGATTTTTCAATTAAACGAACAGCTGACCTTGATACTCCGCTGGCAATCGAGTTTCTACTTACTCAGATTGATTTCTGCCTCTCTTGCCTTATTCTTTACTTAATCTTCACTCACCTGAAAAGAAAGAAAAAAGGCAAAAGATTCATTAGTCAGTTAATAGATGCAGGAACACAGACTTAAGAAGAACAAACACACTTCCTTATTGGAAGATGCCTAATCTGGTGGGCCATTAAAAGCCCATGGAACTCTCTAATGCACTGAGAAAAATAAAGCCATATATTGTTTCGGGTCTAGTTCATGATATTGTTTTGAACTATAATGGTTCTCAAGTTTCCCCAAACAATATTATTATTAGTCTTTGGGAAAATAAGAATCTTGTAAAATTTTAACAGTGGCCTTTTTATTCCTTGCAGCCTGAGAGAGCCGGCTGGCATAATGAATTGTCAATCATTATGCAATCTTCGAGTGAAAAATGATGCAGCAGGTTTCCCGGCTCTCGCTGGGATATATTTTAGCCGGAGAATGCGTGGGCCTCCAACATTTAGACATACTCCGACTCAGACGGACAGCCAGACAGTCGGACGGACGGCCGGACAGACAATCTTGTGATGTGCAACATGGTCTTAGATCTTTTGCCGTGGCATGTGGCGCTAGAGTAAAAGGCTTCAGGGAGATCAGGGAAAGAGGCTTGAACTCGAGCTCGGGCTCGGGCTCGCACTCGAATCTCGGCTCGGAGTTGGGCCCATCATTTATAACACGGACAGCTCTTCCGTACCCTTGTCGGATCGCATTTTGGCGTTTATTATGTGGCGTTCTTGTTTGCATACAGAGATACAGATACTCGTACAAATGCTAGCTCCCAGCGAGTTGGCCCTTTTAGGAGACAAGACAAGTTGCACGATGATGGATGCCACAAGCCCGGCTCATAAATTGGGCTTGTTTCGTTGCCCAGAAGATGGGCAGCTGTGCGGGGGCGTCGGTGGCTTTGGATAGCCTTGTCAACACACCCATTCCGAATGATTATTGGGAAACGCTTTTGTGATCTGGGTTTGAAGGCACTGCTTGCGAAAGCGTTTTGAATGAATGAAAAATCGAAGAAACCATTGAAAACGACTGCGAATTTGATTCAAAGTAAAATAAATAACATCAAATACCTCAGCATTGAATCACATCTGAAGGCACTAATTGGATATTAGAGTATATAAATCAATAATGGTTTCTAATAATAATTTTATGAAAATATAAATTATAGTGCTACCCGAAAATCCAAGTCTATGAGCCAGCAGGGCAATGCGTTAAAAACAAGTTGTACCCCTCAACCATTAATATGCAATTAAGTTTGTTTGGAAACAAATCAAATTTAATGTTCACCGCAAGCACAGCCAGCAATTACATTACCAGCTCAGAGGAAAGACAACAAAATTGACAAACTGAAAACTAATCAATGCCATAATGATCAACGGCTGTTGCCAAAGCACCGCAGGAAGTCAATTATTGATTTAGTCATTACCAAACAGCCGAGAGCTCTCATTTTCAATATTCGTATATTGATTATTTAGCTGGGCATTGTGTTGTTGTTCTCGGGTGAATGCGACTTCCTTTGGGGCGACACACAGCACTTGTTGTGCTCATAAAAAGTTAATAGAGTTAACTATTAACTTGTCAGTGGGCCCCACAGCGGTTGGCCATTTTCCGTTTTGCAAGAGGCGCCCATTGCGAAAGGCCCATACGTTTGCAAGACGTATTCGGGGAGAATCCAGAGCTGGCAACTCGTCAAGTCACCCAGTCGTCAATCATTTTCATTTCGTTAAACGTGTCAAATGACGGGCGCGAGAGGAAATCACCAGTTGCCTTTTTTATGGGGGACTGGGAGACTGGGAAACTGGGAGAGCGGCAATTGGCTTATTAAATGCACCTTAATGCGATACGTGTTAAACGGAGGCAACACAAAAACAAAGTAAAAACAATTGCAACATCGCCGCCACGCCCACCGCTGCTGCCGCTGCAGCTGGAGGCGTTTTTTCGCAATTGGTGCGAGCGAGACACTCTTTAAAATGGAGCCAGCAAACAAACGGACTGAAAAACAATACCCCGGCATGGGTAACAAAAAAGGTAATTACGCGGAAATCAAACATCAAATGTCTCCCTGGTGATTTTGCAAAAAGCCGTTACCGTTATGATGAAAACTTTAGTGCGACTATTTTCCAGCCCCCTCTATATGTCTATATGTCTATGCACCTCTACACCCGACTACTTTTTTGTGTTTGGCTGCACAATATTGCACAAAGCGCGAACCAGATGACAAAAACAAAACAAACACCGACAAAAACGATATGCGAACTTGCATAAAGCTGCAGCCAGCAAATGAAAAAAGTTGAGTAATATCTTGCAAGGCGGCAGAAGGGGCTAGCCGGGAGGCTGGGCCAGAAAGATGAGTAGAGATCTGACAGTCGGTTGCGAGCTTCGAATGTGGAATACGCTGGAGTAAGCACAAATCGGGCTCCAGAATCTGCCGGAAGAATCTCAGGCACCACGGAGTTACGTGACAAAAGGTTTGTCAAATAACCATAAAAATTCTTTTACATGAGTAATGACACCTGAACACGTAACGCAGCCACAATTCGCTCGTCCAACCCATTCAAGACAGTGCTAAAAAGTCTGTACAACATTTAAAATCCAATTCAAGACATCGTCGTACAAGAAAGTACTTATTTTTGAAATTCTTCCACTATTTAAGATACAGTTTCCACTAAAAGTAAGCCATTTAACTGGCAGCCCCTACATAGCTGCAGGGTAACCTCAACTCTTAAATAAAAAAACACACTCACATTTCATTAAGGCTAGTCCGCTAGGCTTGATGGGCACAATAAAACCACACCACAGTTAGATATATAGCCTCGGCTGTCTCGTGGCGTCTCTCTCTCCACTATCTGACAGTTCGTCAATGCAACCGCACATAGTCTGCCACATCCCCTCCACGCAACCTCCTGCCCCCACCCAATGGTGCCCCATTCAACGGCAATGACGGCGTGGAAATCCAATACGCGATCTCTCGAAGTCAACGTCATCTCCGTTAGACGCTGAGTCTACGTAAGTCTCGCCTTGTCTCTGCTCGCTGTTTTATGTAATGGAAAGAATCTGAAGAAAGATGCAGGCAGCACATTAGGAAGAATCTTCGGGGATGGGTGGAAGGTGAGCTGGCCATGTTCCATTGACAATACGTTGGAGTCTGAGCCGAAATAAAGGTTATATCTCGAAGCTTATAGACTCTTTTTAATGAGAATTAGATGTTCTGGGTTTCATAATCTTATAAATCTTATTTCAAAAATGGTCAAAAGAGTAACAACTTATCCTTGATTTCTTCAAATTTTTGACTTTCATCGATTCGTTTATCTTGAATACCTTTTTAAGACCTCTCTTTAAAAGAGTATTAGAAAAATCACTCCATTGTATCGTTGCCATTTTGAAATATGACTATTAACAATATGGTGCCTTCTTCTCGCTGCCAACTGACAGGATGGATGGACCCGTGAGATGAGTTTTGTTTCTTGACTTATTTTTTGTCATGTCGCTTTCTTCACATGCTTCTATGGGCTGTTTTTGCCAAGCGAGTGTTTTTGCCATTCAATTGTCGGGGCGTTGGTGGCCTCCCCGGGAGTTTACCGTTAACAATTGGTGGCCCTGCGAGAAGCGAGCAATCAATTAACACACCTTCGGGTGGGTGGATAAGGGAAGAGGCCGAGCCCACGGCGAGAACTCCTTCCACGCGCAGCACTCCACCGTTGACAGTTACAAATGCATCACTCGCTCACGAGTCGTGGGCTAATTTGCGGTTTCAGCTGCAGCTAGGCTAATTAACATATAAATTTAGAGGTGTTTCGCATTTGTGTTTGTTTATGAATGAAGCTGACAGAGACGAAGCGGTGGCTGCTCGTGGAGGTGGAAGAGGAGGCTCGGAGTGGGAGAGTAGTTGAAAGAGTGCACTTGAAAAAGTTACACTTCGCCGTAGATTGAGTTTCAATTCAAGATTTCCTGCAAACGATTTTTGCAGTGTGACAATCTGCAATATGCATCTCGTACTCGTACTCGTACTCATATGCAAGCCAAGGTCGCTTCGGGTTCCGTTCAACTACAGCAGCATCGACCAAAGTCGATTGCAGTTTATGGCCAAGAGTTTAGCTGGCCAAGATTTATTGGCATGTTATTCTAATTGCTATTTATTAGCGGAGGGAGACCGAGCGGCGCAGCTGCCGCAGTGTCTGACTATCACTCACTCAGTTAGTCATTCCATTCATTCGCTCATTCAGTCATTCCCGAGCTGTCAGGCCGTCAAGTGTGCAAATTAGTTTGTTTGGTTTCGTTTTTATGCATGCGCTTAACCCACTTGTCTCATGTGTGCCTAGAACGGATCGCCCTAAAAATAACTGCACATTCGTGTAAATATTTGTATTATTTACAAACAGAGTTCCCGAACTCTTCAATTGTTTTCCAGGCGTCGATTGTGCAACACGACTTTCACCACTAGGAAGTTGTTTATAATTATCGTATAATTAGCGAGGTGATAATTAAAAAATGTCTGAAGTAGCCCCAATCGTGATCGATTAATCTAGAGGTGATCTATGGTTGGTCCCCCCGCCCAGACTGCATACTTATTAGTTCTGGATTACAGATCTCCCACCTATTCATCCGCTTCGCCCACAGCCTCTCCGGCCATTCATTTCCACTTCCCCAGCCCCATTCGATCCGCAAAACAAACTACTCCCACACCCGACCGGCTGCAGTCCGAAGCGACTCAATCAATAGCTTCCATTCCGATCATCCGTTAATTGCGACTAATGGATTTGCTTACCTGTAGACAATTTTCAGTTAATATTCTAATTTGTTCTCCTCTAGCCTCTCCCTAAGCGCTTGTAATTAGTTTCCAGAGGAAATTACCAACGACTACGCACACTGTGGGCGTAGGAAGAAAAAAAAAATCACGAAAAGCCAAATCTAGACTCTTCCTCTATCGAGCTCTGGAGAGATAGAAGGCAAGCGGGTGATCGTAAAATGGTTGATGCTTATTTTTATAGCGGATTCTGCCGACTATCAAAAGACCATAAACCGACTCTGACCGCAAATCGCAGCTATTACCGCTAGAGAAACCAAATTAATATGCAGCATTTCGTGTAATTCGCCCACCAAGCCAAAACACTTCCTTAATAAAGCCCAGGGAGACCCAGCCCGCTGAGTGAGAGGCCAACTAATGCGTGCATAATTTTTAATAAATATTTTTCAAGATCTCCCTGCAGCTGCGCTCGGATCGCGGATCTCGCATCTCGGAGCTCGGATCTCGGAGACTGCCCGTGGAGGCAGTCCGAAAATGCTTCCTGGTTTAATTAATAAAGCTCTGGCAGCCTGGCAGAAGCACCAACTTCTAGCCCGCGGCCAACTCCTGACCAACTTGTCAATCAACAGCGTTTCTGAATCTGGGACCAGCCATAACCACCGTGATTGTGAAGATCAATTTCATTATCAGGCTCAGGTTGAGATCAGCCCGAGGGAGGTAGGAGTAGAGAGAGGAGGAGGACATGCGGCGGCGGCGGCTGCGGGACAAACACTTCCGTTTCGGGAAGTCGGTACAATGAACTTCCCGCTTCAAGGCTCGACCACTCAATGCCTCCTCACGCAAAAGTCGTCATTATGAAAATATTTCCCCACTGGAACCAGCATCTCCCGCCAAAGCTTATCGGCTGCTGCTCAGCCAGCGCTTATGTTGCCCACGTGTCTGTCCGTCCCACTGTACAGCCACCGCAACCACCGCACCACCATCCACCCGCCCCAGTGCCCACCCGACGACGCTCGAGCAGGTTTTCCTTTCTGGAAATTATGCACTTTGTATGCAGAAAAGCTGGCTAGGCGATAAAAATCTGCATAATTTCAAGCCGTAAGTTTATTGCCGTTTCCTAGTGCTCTGCAAAAACCACCATATAGTGTAAGCGCAGACAGACTCCGCGGCAGAAGAGTCGCAGCTTCCCCCTTTTTCTGACCCTTTCATAATCGTAATCAATATTAAGTTATATGATAAATTATCTGGTTCCAAATTGCAGCGTTTAACTTGTCAAAGGAAATTATCGGAAATTATGCTAAAAAGGGTTTCAGCGGCCGCAGTGCTGAAATTACTTTCGGAACTCTGGACGCTTAACTTAACTGTCAATTTGTCTTGGGGGTAATGCGAATGATCGAATGTGTTGGTTCATCTTTTCGATAAAGATCGATGGGTTCACTTCCCAGACGATGGTCGAGATAAGGGCCTGTCTGGTAAAGTCTCATTTAATAAATTAAATCGACTTTAATCGCTCAAGGGTGGAAAGGGCTGTGCCCCAAAAGCCTAGAGTGCCAATGTGACTTTCTGATTGCTAATATCTGGTAAACAAAAAGCTTAGAGCTCAGCAATTGCCTTGCAACACCTGCAGCACTTAGTGGCACAAGTGGAAGTGGTGCTCACAGAGCAGGTAACTGGCTTTCTGGGGGCAGGAAAGGGAACAGGCTTTATGGCAAAGGCTCTTAGTGGGTAACCCAGAGCCCAGGGCTGGGGATTTGCTGAAGGCCTAGAAAGGGGAGCTTGATGACGGTTCAGGTGGGATAGCGAAGTCAATCTCATCGAGATTTTCCCCAAACAGTAACATTATACGAAGTGAAACTGAAACTTTGTTTATGCAGAGTTCTAGACTTTAGGTTTTCTGAACGAAGCTTTCTAGAAAAATATTCCTCCTACAGATCTTCAGGAAATACTGATTGAATTCAAACATCTACCGAAAGAAAGTATGTAGTGAATGGCTTCCTAAATGTACTTCCTTCCATGATTCCACTGCATCACCACAATTAGCCACGCCCTCGGCTCAAGCCTCATCGTGAGTGCCTTCCCCTAGCTTTTGGACTATCATCGGACCTCTGAGCATTTCAAGCTAGCACAGCAACAACATCCGGTTAGTGCCTACTTGGCTGTTGTGCTGGCCGCGACCACTTCTGCGCACAAATGTTAATTAAATACCTGTCCATCTATTAAAAAACATACGTAAATTTATGTTGTTAACAAGGAAGTGCGCTCTGCGCATGCGCACACTTTTATTATTATCGTCAGCATCGCTGTCGTTTGTGGAGTTTGTGGAGCCGTCGCTCAACTCGCATCAGGCCGCGGCCGCCATTTGGTCACTACTACCTGTCCGCCAGCTCCTCCCCCTTTCGCCTTTCGGCTTCCTCCTCTCCCCGGCCCCCTCCCCAGGCTGCTCTCTATTGCAGAAAGGCCTGTAACTGTTTGCAGCCATTTGCATATGTCGCCGAACGTTTGCGTTGCGGTTTTAACGATGCGCTGCTGTCGCCACGTCGCTACGTCATTCGCTAATTGGTCGAGATACAAATCGCCACGAGAGAGTGAAGTGACGACGTCGCAGCCAGCAGCCGGGCATCCCAAGAGGAACAGGATGAGGATGAGGATGTTGTCGGGGCGTTGTCGGGAAGCCTGCCATCAGCTGTTGCCATTGCGGGGGATGGCGGGGCCTACACTGCCAGCAAATTATGAAGTTGGCCCAATATTGAAGCCTCCTTTTGTTGATAAACCATCTTCATGCAAAGACTGTCTTAGTATTCCATGTACAAATTCCTTCCAGTGTATTTAGTTTCTAGCGGCCATCATCGCCTTCCCCCAACCGGTGGCACTTTCTTCGACTGTGCGTTGTCTCTGCCCCGCCAGATGCTGTCAAATATTTGCTCAAGTGTTTCTACTTTTCACACCACCCCGCACACCACCCCGACTGTGCACACCACCCATGTCAAGCCAGCCCCCGCCCGCCCCCTGGGCGGACAAGGCTGGCAATTTGCTTTATGGGATTTACTTGTAGTGGGGATAGGTGGTTTGGCATTTTCGGGAAAGTGGACATCGGAAATTTGGTTAGCCTTAATGCATTCAAGGTGTGATTTTTTCTTTTGCTATGCCCCCAAACCGACTGGTTAGTGTGGAACCACTCTTGGAAAGAGGATCGCTTTTAATAGTTGGCTCCACTTTGCAGCTCATAAAATTGCTGCGCTTGGTCATTGGGTTCAGTTTATGAGTGTTAGTTATTCTTAGTTCTAATACTGTGAAGTTCTATCCTTATTGATAAGCAAAATGATTAAGCAAAAACTCACCTTTGTTCTGTATAAAGGATTGCTGAAGTCCCAGTCTGGCGCCACAAACAAATATCCGCATTTGGAGACCTTTCGCGATGCCTGAATGAATTCAAAAAGAGAAAATGTTAACAAATATCCATAATATTATTATAGTCAATAAAGATTCGTAATACTAATAAACACATTTCATCGCTAATTGGTGGTGGAATATAAATTATATAACAATGTCATAAGTCTACGAAAGTTAGGTAAATATTTGCCAGCTGTTTGATAACAAATGTTCAATAAAATATAAAACGAATAAATTCTGAATTAGCAAAACAAATTTTTGAATATTGCATTGGCGCCAAATACGAGGAATCAAAATGGTTATCATAGTGAGCTTATCTTCCAGCCGAAAAAACAAAAACATTTAAATGTATTTTTAATTAAAAATGCCAAATTTTTGCAGCCCCCTTTCGGTGGGGCTTTTGTCGTTGGTTGCTTATCGCCGTCGACTTCTTTCGTTTGTTTGTGGCGCACGTGTCGCTCTAACTATACCTCAGCCACTGATACATATATATTCACAAAAACCTATATATCAATATACACACATATATTCACTGTTTCTCGCCCAAACGATCCGTCTAAGCCATGACTAATGTTAATGACGTGCGCCAATTTAACTGTCTGCGTGGTATTTTTGCCTTTATTTTTTGGGGGGGTCTAAGCAAATAAAATAAATTACAAGTAGGAACAACTACAAAAACCAGACCACTTGGTGCTGGAAGCCGCGATGGGGTGGGGAGGGGCGAGTTCAGGGGGTCTTGGCCTTTTGCACACCTCGGCTCTAGAGCTGGCGAACAATAAGCGACAATTGGGCCGCATTTAAAGTGGATTTCAGTCGTTAGTCGCGCCCGCCATTAAGCTGCTGTCGGGCTCTTGTTTTGGATTGTTTTGGTCTGATTTGGGTGGGTGTTGTGTCTTTTCATTTCCAGATTTGACAAAGCTGCAAATGAGCGTACCAGTGGCCCCAGTTATCTGGATGCAATTGATCCCGATTCAGCTGCAACTTCGCTTGGGTCGCCAATCATTTACTAATTAAAGAAAACCGAGCAGACATCTGGATAAACTGACTGTTTCTACACATTTTTTAATCCATTTGGTTGCATAAAATTCAAAATTGTCGAGTGCCAGTAATTGTAACATGCAATCAATATATACGTGTTTGAACATATTTTACAGAGAGACCCCAATTAGGCCACCTTTCTGTGACTGACCAAACACTCTCAAATATGGCCTGGGATCCCGATTTCTGTCCCGATCCCGACCGACCCCGAGCATGTCTTGTAAGCTGACACCATAAAATGTTTACAAAACAATAAAATCGCAAAAACCCAAAACCAAAGCCCAGAAACAAAATGTGTAACTCGGTAGTACCCGGCCACTCACTCTCCAACGGCTCCCAACTATCCAACAACTTAACGAAGTTGGCCGAGAAAACCTCCCACTCCTCTTCCACGGAGGTCTAATCGAGCTACTCTATATATATTTTTTCTTTTGAGGTCTCTGGCTGTCTGGTTTGCAATTACGCTGGCTAATTTTATTTATCTGGTCTGTGCCTATTTTTTTTTTTTTTTGCATTTTATGATACTCGTATTCTTTGTACTATTTGTTGTTGTCGGTGGTGGGTCGTTTAAATGCGCCATTAACATTGATTTATGTGAAAAGTCGCACGTTTGTATTCAAATATCTGGGGGATAGCGAGAGAGACTGGGTGAGAGACTTGCAACAGGCGCAACAGTAGCTGCAATTTCAGTTGCAGTGGCAGTTGCAGTTGCAGTTTTCTGCTGCTGCTGTCAGGCTTTCATCAGGTTAAGTCAGTCGACACGTTTTCCACATAAATTTCAATGAGTCCGAGAAGTTAAGTGACAGAAATAGGTTCAGGTTTAGTGGGTAGCACCTTCTAACGACCCGTTTGCGATCGGGCTCACACGATCACCAAATTGCGATCTACTTTTGTCACATTACGGCCACCGCTAAACTGTGCGACGTGTGGCGACTCCGGTTGTCGGATTGAAGAGTTATTGGGGGGTGTACTGGGCTCCAGAGTACCGTTGGCTACTCGTAATACCCGACCACGTATCTAAGACCGACTCTCTGGAACACACACAGGGGCACACCGCCATTCAGACATAAATTATCAATGCCAGCCCGGTTGTTGTTTTGGTTGTTTGCACAAATAAAAAAATTATACAAAAAGTACTGGGAAAATCGTGACTAAATGAGTCACAATTGTCTTCGAATTGTGCGAACTGTTTTTCGATTTGGCGTTCCATACAAGAATATATTAAATAACAAAAACAGCCCACAGTTAGAACCTTGAATACTCTAAGGTAGCACTTGAACAGAAGCCCCTACATGTGGAAGTAAAAACAGACCTTCGAATGGATAATTAGGAACTCTAATTGTATCCTACCATGTACTATAATCTAAGAAATGGTTTAGACTTAAAGAAACAGATCACCCAAGCCACAACTGTTTCAAGAGTATGCCAGCAAATCCAAGCCTCATGCTGAAAATTTATGCATCGCGCATGTCCCCGCTGACACACAAATGGGAGCTTTAAAAACAGATCATAGCTGGGGCGAGGGGCTTCTGAGCTGCGCGTGCAGAATTTTGAGTGAGCCGATGGGCGGGATAGGTGTGGCACCGCCCCCGGGCGCTGGCTAATGAAGCAAAGTGCGCCGTGCAAATGTGGGCCGAGCCAAACAAAAGCCCAACTGATTGATCTGCGGCGAGTGAGTAACTCAAACACAAGTACGAATGCTAATGACAAATCAAAAGGTTGTGACTGCCATGGGGAATTGTGTATGTAACTGGAGCCAAGGTAAAAAAGAGGTTTTCGGCAGCCTGTTGATTGTAATCGAAAGCATTAAAGGTTTTCTCGATTCCAATTTAACTTAAGGTACAATATTGTTCAGCTCATTAGCCGGCCTTCCAATTTAAAAGTTAAACGAACTGAGTGGTACTTACAAATAGATGTGTGTATGTATGTTGTATTTATCATAAAAAAGGACTAATATCTATTAAATCTAAATTACTTCTAAATGCTGGGAAACAATTCGATTAAAACCCAAACTACTTACGACGAAAACACATACAGAAAACAGTCGAAATGAAGTCATGCAAACACAATTATGTATGACAGACACAAAAGTAAAGAAACTAAAACGATTGGGCACTCTTAGCTCATACTTATCCGCAATGTATGCAGTTTTATACTTACTGGTTCTGCCAGGCCTGACGCCGATGCGGTTCGCTATTGCGCAAGCGTGCAAGATACGAATAGAGAATGCATTTGGTTAGTTGTAGAATTAAATACTAATAACAGTCGCAGCCAGGGAGTGAAGATGGAGGGGGCAAATGACTCAATTAACGACGGCGAAGATGACTGCCATTGGCGAGGATGATGCTGATGCAGTTTGACATTTAGCCACATCCAAGATGACATTCAAGACGCTCGAGATGAGGCGAGCCCCGAGAGCCTCCAAGCTGCAGCAGCCAAATGAATTTAAATTGCATGAGACCAACTTGTTTCCGATTTAATTTGATAACAAACCAAAGGCGAGAGGCAGGTCTTCGTCGTCGTCGTCGTCGTCATCGCATACTTATGACTGTGAAATGTCAAATCAAAAGTCACGTTTTTCACTCACTGCTAGCTGATTTATTGGCAGGGGCCGAGCTATTAACTTAACCGAACCGCTGGCCATAAATCGGCTCTGAGCCCCACTTGCAGAGTTGTGGGAAATTTCACTTTTGCCGCTGCTGCGGTTAATAAGCCAAAAACCGATTGACAAATAAACAATTTGTGGCATCCCCTCCACAGATCACGTATGTGTCTGTACATCCAGCTATGTATATAGTCTGTTTAGTTAGTTAGACTCACGCACACGTGGTTCATGTCCAAGTCAAAGTCAAGTCGCGTCACACACTCGCCTCGGATTTGGATTCGGATTCGGATTCGAGTTGGAGTGGAAAGTTGTTTCCAGCTTCAATCTCTTGAAGCTTGTTGAATCTCTGGGGCTTTTAACTCAATTTGAGCCTGCTTCGGCGCTGGCTTTGTTTGTTTATTTATTTTTGTTTATTTATACATGTGTATTTTCAATCTTGCCCCGTTGTCGCCGCGGTGTAGTTGTTGTTTCGCTTCGAGTTTCTAAGTTGCGGCTTAATAGGCAAGCAGCCACAACAGCGGCGAACCAACATCCTCAACCCATTGCTACAAAAGCAAAAACAGCGGGCTAAATCATCATTAGCCATCACATCAATCCAGTTGGCAGTAAGATGGCAACAGGTTTTCTACGCTGCGATAAGCAATTTTTAGTTTATGTATTTCTCTTAGTGGCTGTGGCAGCTAAACCTTAAAAGCGCCATATTTGAATAGTGTTTTTGAATCGATAAATTACACATTGTTTGTTATGATGAAGATTTTTAATTAAAATATGCAGACACTTCTGGTACATCAGAAGTTCAAGGTTGAATCCAATGATTGATGTGCAGAAATACCCCAAAATGTTATTTTATGTCATAAATTAATGAAATATGCTCCCTACAAAGCCACAACAATCGGGGGAATTTCAATTATTTCCGCTGGTTAGTATGCTAATTAATTCCGTTGATTTTTCAATGAGTTCCCTTGAAACATTTTTGCGGTGACAAAAACACATGTATTCCCAGTAAAGCGGGGTTATCCCCCAAACTTAAAACTTCTTAAAGCTGAATATAACAAAATTTCTCCAGAAAACCAATTTGGGTTTTCCGTTGCTGAGGCACGAAAATTACAGGCCATCCATTCGGATAATTGAAACATCAAGTCAAGTCCCCCAGATATGTGGTCTTTTGTCATACCCTCGTCCCTTCAGTAAATGGGGCAGTCATTTGGAATTACTGGTCAGTGCCGATCGCCGATGAATGAAAACCATTTTTACCCGAAAACTGTTTTTTACTCGCTTATGAATCGTATCAATCAATCGATGGGGAGGTTTCGGAGGCGCATAATTAATGTGTGAGAACAACTTTCTTTGTTGACCATGAATCGAAGCGCGGCAGGCCCAGTGGAGCGGCTTGGGCCGAAATAAAAATGAAAGTGGCCCTCACTTTTTGGCCAAAGGCTCGTCGCCGATCTTAGGCGCGATTAAGCCGATGTCGGCTAATCTCTGCTCATTCATAAACATAAGTATATGTGCCTTGCCCACCACGCATGGAAGCGTCTCCGACACGAAATATGATTAATAAGTTTCGCACGCTTATTAAGTCACCCCGGACCCCAGTCGAAGGGAACAAGTTGTAGACTGCGAGAAGAAAGTGGTTTGCGATCAGCCCAGGCACAGGTTGAGTGACTGCGAGGGGCGGCTCAAGGGTTGCGGGAGGCCACCGGCCCAGAGCACTTTGTCGAGCGTTTTGTGGGTAGACCAGGCGAGCAGCGGGTCCATTCGCGATTAAACAGAAAGTGAATGACGCAGAGGGACAGATAAGCCAAGCATGAAAAAGATAATAATTTAGAACAAGATAAAAAATAGAAGTACAAGATAGTGGAGAGCTTGTCTCAGCACCTACTACACCTCAGTAATGTGTGTTTATTAAAAATAGATATAAGAGACTTGCCAGCTAAGTTTTATTTAATAATTGACTTGTGGATAAAATGACAAAAAAGGTGAAAAATGACTTTTCATACAAAATAATCCCAAACACCTTTGACAGCTTTTTCAAGGGTATTGAAAATCGAAAGTACGAAAGAAATCGAAAGCCAAACTCCAAAACCTGAGACAGAAACCTGCAGACGAACATCAAGTGCAACAAACCGATGAACCGTCGAGCGGAGACGGGGCAGCTGCCTGGTGGAGCAGGGGCTGTCATGGGCGGAGGCGGAATGGGGTACGAGCGGCAAGTGCACGGTACGGCATGGCATGCCATGAAAAATATGGTGTGCCATGGCACTGGGTAGCAAGTGTGACTGACCAGCAGCGAGGCAACTGCAGTTGGAAATGAAAGCGAATGTCGTCGTGGTTACAGCTAAGGTTGTTGTTGCCACTGCCGAAGAAAGATGCGGTTTTATTTCGATGGTTTTGATTACAGTAGGATTTAAAATTTAGGATAGTTGTTAATTATTGTTCCACGAATTTAGCAAGAAGCTTGTTTTATTCAAAGGGATATCACGAGCTTTGCATTAGTAAATTAATTATAAGTCTGTGAAGTTGTTTTAGACAACACCACATCTAAACTAATCATTTTAATTATATTTATTGTTTTCTATGCTATTTCGTGAATGATTTTTCTCTGTGTAGTCGCTTGATCGACGCCTGCGGTGCGCGGTCGCGCTTCAAGCTCCATTTACGAAAAAAGCGGATCGAAGCGAGGGCCAAAGAGATGCCTCCGCATCAACGAGAGGAGAAGAAATCGAGGGGCAGACAGTATGTCTGTTTGTTTGTCTGCCCAGCTACGATCCGATCCGATCCGATCCGGAACCACTGCCAGCGATCGAATCGGACTCGAGGCGAGTCGATGCATCCCCACATCCGACCAGTTCTGCACTGCATGCCAAGAATTTCGCCTGCATCGCGCCCGACTAGAGTGGGAAAGTTTCGGGGCTCTGTCTCACTTTGTTGCTGTCCCATCGCCGTCATGCGAGTTATTAACATAACATAATATTGACTTGGATGGGCCGTGCCCATTGTGTAATATTTAAGAAAACAAAAAAGTATTGGAAATTTCGGTTTCTCTCTCTTTCCGCATTTCTTTCTTTACAGATCTGGTGGCAGTTTCACTTTCGTTGGCTGCTGTGGGAACTGCATGTGCATCATGCTGGGCCGGAATGGAGGCTGGTTGGATGAGATCACCTGCATGGGTGACATCGTTT
This sequence comes from Drosophila monieri, assembly GCA_035047585.1. Classification (NCBI taxonomy): domain Eukaryota; kingdom Metazoa; phylum Arthropoda; class Insecta; order Diptera; family Drosophilidae; genus Drosophila; species Drosophila monieri. The sequence goes on along the minus strand of JAWNPJ010000079.1, from coordinate 1,261,877 downwards.
AGGCCCAGTAATTAGTCATCATTATGGAGTGGAGAAAGGGAATTTAAAGAGCGGTAAGAGACCGCTATGAACGCCTTCGTATGCAGGTTGCAGAAAGAAAACTAAGACGGATTACTTGTAGGTTTTCTGACGATTGGAAAAAACTGTAGAGCTTGTAATGAATTAAAGTCGGATGTTCATAAGCTCTCCAAGAGTGGCTGTTATTTTTACCTCCGAAAATAGACCTTATTTACTTTCTGTACGACTGTATTCGTGTAATAAATCCAATTGCAATTTCCGCTGATATTTACCTAATGGCAACCTCAACAAAAGCCAAACCGCAAAATATAATTACAAATAGAAATAACAAACTGAAGAGGCAGAAATTAAAGCCAAGTCTCAAATGTTCAAAACGAAACCTCAGGCTGGGCAACTAATTAAAACACCACGTACCTCACTTAAAAAGCAAACGAACCAGCTATACGGAAATAAATGAAAGCAATCGAACAAAATCTAGTCATGTAATGCGATGGCCACACACAACGATAAAATATCCCAATCCTTTCTGATTTCTGAGGCTGTTGTATGAGAAATTACAATAGAAAAACTGTCCGAAATTGATTTTCAGATGGGAAAACAACGCACAGTCAGCCAGAAAAAATTACAAAACAATAGTTTTGAGGCAACATTTCACTTTCAATGCACGGGGCCAGAGGTGAAGCAGGGAGTGCTGCCGCGGTGGGGCGGGAAGAAGGCTGTTTTATTGGTAGCTTCATCATCTTTCGCATTTGGGAGTCTGCTGCGTGGATGCTGATGTTTCTGCTGCTTTGTTGCCTCTTCATTTGAAAGCTCGGCATTTGAAATCGACGTCCAATGGTGGAAAATCGTGCACATGAATTTCAGTAAGTAAAAGTTAAAATCACCTTCAACGTTTTCGGCTTCTTGTGCGCCGCATATGTTTGCATTTGATTGTATTTCTTTTTTGTTTTTATATTTTTATTTTTGTTTTATTTTTATTTCTATTTTTATTTTTATTGCCGCACATGAGTTTGCAAGTTGCCGCTACTCAACTTGACTCCACTCCATTCGACTCCGAGTTCGACTCCGCTCCGACGTTTGGGCGATAGGCATCGCACATACACTCGTACAGGTCGTGTCTGGCGACTCCGTGTTGCCAATCCGACGGCGGAGGACAGTCAGCCCCATCGGTATTACAATTCATTTAGAAATGCATTTAAAAATACATAAAATACCCTGACTTCGCCCGGCAGTGCCTGGAAAATAGCCGGCGAGGGGTGGCGGCGGCAAATGAAAGCGAAAGCGCAAAGAATGCGAAAATGAAATGGAAAGTTTTCGCAAAGTGTTCATAGTGTGATCACAGGTATGCATCATATGTGGAGGAAAACTGGTAATACTTGCTCCCAATGGTCGAATTGAATTCGAAATCAAGGTAAATACTTTGATTCGTAGCAAAATATTTCCAAGACATCCCCAACAAACCTCGATAGTTTTCTTTAATTCCAAAAACAAGGATAAACTACGACCAGAAAATATATGCTTTTATATGGAAATTGCAGTGTGGCGGACAGGACAATCAAGATTTCCCCCGTCACTCTGGTTACATTACCAATCAACAGCAATCATCGTTATTTATGAGAGTTGCACAACGACGATCAGTAAAAAAAAGCCGAAAAAATGAGCAAAAAGCCAGAAACATGGGGTCCAGGACCACCTGGATTGATTGTTTTTGGGTATCCCAAATTAATCATCTGTCCGATTTCAAGGAAAGGAGGCCCAGATAGTGCAGGGCAGAAAGAGACAAAGGACGAGATGGTTGACAGATGACCAACAACAAATGATTCCTTGTCGTGCCCTTGTGTGTCAAATTCATCATTAAATGTCAACGCTTCGGGGGAGCTCATGCGAAACTCTCGCCAAAAACAAACCGATCCAGTACTAGAGGCGCAGGTCGGAGGAAATGCACAAACTCCAGCCAAAAGGGTTAACAACTCGATGCCAATTGGGTGACTTAACAAGGAGAGCCACAGGGCGCCTAAACGAAACAGAGCAAGGCGGAAAACTTGAGAGGACCGGAAAATGTTGTCAGAGGTCGACCTGTGGTTACTTTGCGATACGTGGACAAGTGACACCGAAGAGTAGGCTTTCAAAATTACTTATTTCAGTCTAAAATGAGCAAATCAAATATATAATTTGTTTGCTAATGTGTTATGAAACCCTTTCTGAATTTTCATTGAAATTTGGCTATTGGCAGGCATAGTTACTGTCCTTATCGGTATACGTTGCACATAAAATGTTCGTAAGTTTAATAAAGGCTCATAACAAGGTGTCTTGCAACGCGAGAAAACTCTCAACTGATGAAAAAGGCGAAATAATTGCGCGACTGCATAAATTTTCGCAGGCCAAAAGACGAAGGGGACCGATAGCGCGGCTCACAGCTACTTTCGTTTTTAATTTAAAAAATAAAAAAATAAAGTACAGTATCGAAAGAGGAAAAGCGTTTTGCGGTTGTGAGTATGCTAGAGATCGTTGATCGTCGATCGCCGTCAAATGGCAACGAACCTTCGACAGACCACAGTCAAGTTTTGCCTTTGCACATAAGTTTTGTTTGGCCATCGATGGCGAGGAAGCTGAGGAAAGCGCCAAGGGGTGGCGGCGCACACAGGAGGTGGCGGAGGCACGGAGGCGAGGATAGGGATCGAGGCAGGGGCACAGTCACTGGCACGGGGAACTTAGGGTACTGCCGATGAAGATCGATGATTGTCATCGTCAGCGGCTGCTTTGCCGTTTGTTACCGCTGCTGCTGGTGCTGTTGACACTAAGTGAAAGTGAACTTGATGGGTTCGAGCTGACTTGATCTTAAGTCTTGGGTTTCCTTGGCCAGAGCTCTGCATTTTCCACCGATCATCCAATTAGAAATGTTTGACATTTAACATTGTTCCGGGACTTACGCAAAAGCTAGCACCACCACCGCTGGCCAAATGGGCGGCTACATATATGAAAACCAAAGCGTTTCGCAATTTGAATAACATTTTCTCCATGCAGTTTTCCACATGTATGTGTATGTGTCCATTTTCCGCAATTTGCGTTCGATTTTGGCCAAGAAAAAAGGTGAAAAGTGAAATATGAGTATGAGTGAGAGAAACGGGGGTGAACGGAAAGGCGGGGAATAATATCTGCAGCTGCAATTCAATTACTGGCTCTTTCTACGGCTCCTTTTCCGCCAAATTGCCGTTGTATTTTACAATTTGGTTTCTTTTTGAATTTTCGGCCAGTTTTGATTGCACTTGGGCAGATTAGATAAGCAAATGTTAAGTTATGCGATCGTAAACTTAAGCAGCAGGTTTTCCTTTTCCCCGCGATCGGGTTTGACCAGAAAGCCGTACCGAAAATGTAGCAGGGGACTTTCAGCAATTTACAAGGCAAGTTTGCAGTGAAAATTGTACAGCTCGTATTTCCCATTAGTGAAATATTTTCCCGAACAACCTTTAAACCAGGGGGATGCAGTATTTTTTATGTCCAGTTTTAACTATCCTGCGATAAAAGGATTATCTTTAAATAGAATAAATATACATGTACTTAACCCCACTCATGCCGAGTGACCTCTAACTCTTATTTTGAGACTTCCACAATGTTTTTTACGATAGGCACCTTTTTTAAATACCTCCTTATCTTGCATTCTAAATAGCCTTTAAGCTTACACAAATTTTACTTTTGTGACCGACATAGATTAGGGCTCGGGATGGCGTTGTTGTTGTGTGCTTACCTGCAATGAGATAAAGAAATGGTAGAAAAACGTTAGTTCGGCGACGATAAATAGTAACTTTTTACGGGCCACAGTCAATGATCATTGAGTGGTGCATTCAAAGAAAAACTGGCACAAATGACTTTATTTGAGGCGGCAATTCAAGCCAACCAACGTACATCCAAAAAGGTGGGGTTAACTTATATGGTTTTGGGGCCAGGCCAGGCCAGGCCAGACCAGCCAGTTGTTGTAATTACAAAATTGGTTCGGCAAGCGGCGGAGAGAGTTTCCCCCCGACCAGACCCCAGCCATTCTGTTGATTTTATGAATGAAAACAGAGGCCAGAAACGGTTCAGTGTTTGCCTATTTATGGCCAGGCAATGCATTGCTCTACACATATATACACCTTGGCCGGTTTCACATTTCATTCAGTAGAAAATCAGTTGCTCAATTAGCGAGAATCAGAAAAGTGGGACACTACCGCGTCGGTGTGGCAACTTCCTTTTTCTCTCTAACAACTCCCCCATCGCATTGTCACACACATAATTGTTAAAGGCAGAGAAACCAAGCAAACGGCCCACCGAACCGATTTCAACAGAAGAAGTCACTTTGAGTTCCAACGTAAAAACATTTAAGCTGCATTGCGCATACGCCACGTTAGCCACGGAAGCAGAAGAGGTCGACGCCATGCCATTTAACATAATTTGGTCATGCCATTGCAAACGTTATTACTTTTATGGCAAGGTTTTGTGTTACTTGGCACTGTTTGGAACTCACTTGAAAACATTCAGATTTGCATCTCGAATGAATAAAGATACCTAATACGTATACTTAATACGTATACTTGATTTTGATTTTCATAGTAATATTTATTTTATGCGTATACTGTATACTTGATGCGTATACTTGATGCAGATACTTGATACGTATACTTAATACGTATACTTAGTACGTATACTTAATACATATACTTAATACGTATACTTAATACGTATACTTGATACGTATACTTGATTTTGATTTTCATAGTAATATTTATTTTATGCGTATACTGTATACTTGATGCGTATACTTAATACGTATACTTGATTTTGATTAAAATATTACCATTTTTTTTATTTTTTTAACCTTTTAAAGTTTTTTTATTTATAAAAATTTATTCTGACTCTTGTAAGACTTATTTAAAAATCTCCGCATATCCAAGGGCATTCCCTATTCGAGTTAGAAGCAAAACCTTTTCTGTCGCATTTTTTGTGAAGTCGTATTTTTCTATATGGCACTTCAAGCCTCAATTCATTTCTCTGCGCACATAGATGGGTAGGAGTAGAGCTGGAATTGTGTGCCTCATTGTTTCCTATGGTCAGTTAACTGGGCAGTTATGTGTTTTTTTCGGAATGTTAGTGTGTCAGTGGGGCAAAGTGTAATGAAACGAAACTGCTGCAGTTTCGGGGGCTTTTATGGTGTTTTTCTTCAAGGCAGTGCAATAAACCCGGCATAGACATCCAGTTACATAAAGCCCGAGCTTGTTTTGCTTTTGGTTTTTGGGTGTCAAATGCATCAGGCCGCAGAGAAATAAAATCCCGAGACGTGGGCCGAGTCGGACTTATACTTTCGCTGTTATTTACGACCACATACTAATTTTCGAATCTTCGGAGCCATAAAGATTAGAGGGAGACGGAGGCGAGGCCGGAGCGAGGAGTCGAGCTGCAAGTACCGCTAGAACGAAGCTTGCGCGCGCCAAAACAATTTCGGCCCGACAGCGAGAACTGCAACTGCAGAACAGAAATAGAACCGAGGAACGACTGAAAAGAGGCAAGGAGCCCAGGCGAAGGCTGGCAACAAATTCGCATGACTTCCGTCATTGACATACAACATGACAGTTGATTTCTGTATTTGATATCCCAGCGAATTTACCCCTGTCGTGGTGCAAGAGTCCAAAAAAGAATAGCGGAGAATCTCTGGAGGAAAATGTGTGATGAGTGCCAGACCGCAAGACACGAGGACCGGACCCGGAGTCATCTTCTGTATTTGCAGTTAAAAGAACATTTCGAAGTTGCAGGAGCAACCGGGAGAGTCGGGACGCTGGGGTTCTCGAGAACTCGTCGGGAACCGTTAAATGGTACAATATTGAAATTTATTTTTATGCTGATGATGATGATCATCATTTGATGGGGGAACCGGTTGCGGTTGCGATGGCCCTGCTCCTGGCCATGCCAATGCCATGGCTTCCACCGGCTCCAGCACTGAGCTCTCAGCTGCCAAGCTGCCGGGAACGTTGCCGTGTTCCAATGCCAATTGGCCAAATGTCAAAGCAACGCAAATTCATCATGAAGCAGTGACAGCAGCCAGAAAGCAGCAAAATACTGAACTTTAAATATGATGGGAATTTGAGCAAAGGAGTCGATGGGAACTCAGATACGTTTGGTCAGACAGTCTTGGGAAATAAACTCTCGAAAATGGTTAAATTTTAAATAAAATTCCTAAAACTCCATCATGGGATGTATTTTTTTTAGAAAATGAAAAGCAAACAGCAGCCTTGCAGGTTTAATGTGTACAATTATTTATTTAAACCTGTGCAATGTGTCCCACAACCCGCACAGTGAAAACAAACATTACCAATCGAGGGAGCTGTGGTGGCTGTGTCTGCTGGCACTGCGTGCTACTTATCGCTTCTTGGCCAAGAAGTCGAGGTGGACGAAGAAAATTCAAGTATAAATTACCAAACCAAGCAAAGAACCTGCTACCAAGACTTATGACCGTATTTGATATTGCCTAATGGTCTGCTGTTGTTGCTTTTTGCCTGGCTAGTTAGTTTTTCTATTAAATGTTTTTCTCTTTCGGCAGAAAAAGATAGAGAGAGAGGCAGCAACTTGGCTACTTTTCAACTAGAAGTAGGAGTTGTTGACTGGAATTGCTCAATTTGTGTGTGCAGCAGCAGCAGCAGCAGCAGCAAACAGCAAAAGACAACGATGGTAGGCAGAGGCTGCGACCAAGTAACAATCCAAGTTAGATGACGACGACGCTGCTGCAGTTGCTGCTGACGTACATTGGGAGTTCGTCTCTTCCAGCCATCCGCTCTCGTCGAGCCAATCGATGTCTTTTGGCCTGTTGGTGACGGCATTGCCAGCAGCCAGCAGCCGACATTGTTGTCCCAAAAGCAACAACATTAGCAGCAACACCAACGTAGCGCGTAAATCAACAAAAACAACAGCAACAATAACCAGAGGCACAACTTGGCAATTGCTAGTTGTATAATTTATTTATTTTTTCTATTTTTCCTCTATTGTATACACTTGTTGGGAGATCGGGTCCGCCCGTACTCTGATGGAGTTTGCGTAAATATTCTCTCAGGATAAGAAACTATGTCTTATGGGGTTATGATTATAATGTAGTAAGAAACAATTTGAATAAAAGTAACTAGATGATTTTACAGCCCAAGTAAGTGCATTCGATTTCCGTCCCACTTCTGCAATTAATTTGGCAAGCTATCTCTCGATACTTGATTCTGTTTTTTTGCAATTTTGAATTGTTTAAGAAACACCGGTGCTGCCTCAGCCAAGTGCCGCAGTTGCTGCTGTAGATCGATTCAATGAATTTAAAATGCATTTAAGTTGAAATTTAGGTCACAAGTTGTTGCTGCTGTTGTGGCAGTTGTAGTTGCTGTTGCTTTGCGGCAACAGCCAGCAGTAGGTTTCTGCCGTATCCACTGCACGTTCGTCAAGTCTAAAATATTCCTTGCCTGGCATTTGGAAACTACCAGCGACTTAGAATAGTTTTTGCCGTTCTGCAGTTTTCCGACTGGTTCAATGCGAAGATTGCGTATTTGCCGGAAAGTCGGCAAAGACCGGGAATGCCCTACACACCTTCTCCCCGCCTCCCCCTGCCATTTCTAATTGCATTTTTAGCACAGTCTCGCCTTGTGCCCCTTGCCGCATAGTATCTCTGCCGGTGGAATTACTTAAAACAAGTTTGCTCTTGGCCACTTGTTGCGATTGCGATTTGCGGTTCGTAAATATTTATGAGCTGAGACTCGCCAGTGAATTCGAGTTTGCAACGAGAAAATCTAAATCGCACTAATAATTCGCTGATTTTCCAGGTGAAAATCGCCTAATTAGACGAATTTCGAGTTCTATTTGTCTTGGCCGGGCTTAAGTCCAATATATCACCGCTAATTAGTCGACATCTGGCTTCAATGGCGGCTGCAGTGCGGCAGCTTCTGGCAACTTTCACACTTTCCATTTTCACACTCGGAAATTAATCAAAAGAAAAATTAAGCACCGGCGACTGCTATTTCTTTTTTCGGGTTTGGTTTGTTTTGTTTTTGATTCATTGGAATGCCTTTAATGCATTTGGAAACTATAACAAATATTTTTATTGTAAATTGTTTTCGGCCCTAAATGGGGCGACCGGCTCACAACAACCAAACTAACAATGGCCATTGTGGCCAAGTGGAAAATAAAACAAAAGCCATTGAAAATAATAACACAGAAAACACAAAAGTAATGGGAATAAATTGGAATAGTTGCGGATGAAAGGTGCTATTTGGGAAGACATTTTATTAAATTATGTTATTTTTTTAAATTTAATTTAAAATAATCTTTTATTCAATATTTACAATTTCAACCTGTTTTCTACAGAAAATCTTTGGTTTTTCCCAAAATACCAGATCATAAATGGTCGTCGGTGTGGCCTCTGAAGCACAGATTCCTGCACATATGCAGCGGCGGGTGCTGTGGCTTTTCAGAGCTCACACATCAGGCACATCAGCTAACTGCGGTTTTCACCAGAACTCTTTGTTCAATGGAAACAATGCTTTGAACTGTTACCGAGTCCAACAAAAAAACAGCTCGTAAATGGGTTGCGTTGAGGGGGCGGAGTGCGCATTCGGGGGCGTTTTCGTGTGGACAAATGTCTTTTGTGTCAAATTCCAAAAATCCAACTGGGTCAGTCACACTGTCCCCCGCGAAATCCCGAAAAACGATCAATAAATGAAAAGTATTCCAGAAACTCAGAACATAAGCTTTCTCGCACTCCCTGTATTGGGTCTGGTCTGGCGAGTGCTCCTCTGAGCAGGAAGTAAAGCGAAGACAAGATCGCTTTTCTGGACTTGCATTATCAAAAAAGAAAAACAAAAGGAGGGGGAAATCTTTGAGACTAGAAGGCAATGGACTGCACCGACTTGTCAATCAAGCGATTGACTTTTGCACAAAATCCGCAGACAATCTCGATGCCAGCGGAGTAGTAGCCGGCCCAAAAGACTGACGACGATGATGATGATATCTAAGCTCGGCTCAGCTCTTCACAGACCATCGACGGATTGGAAAGAGGCATCCAGGCATCCAAGTCCACCCAACTAACAGTCGAATAGTCGACTCTAGAGCCTACACTCCAGAGTCCAGAGTCCGGACTCCGGAGCGTAGTTGTGGCATTTCTGGCTGGCCTTAAGCGAAAAAATTATTCCTTTGCCTAATTTGGTTTAAATGGAAATTCCGCACACCATATTGTACCAAGGACTTTAAATGACTGAGCGTCGACGACGGTCCGAATGGCAGGGCAATGCCAAAGACTTTGGTTTCGTGTCTTCCTCTAAGTGAACTATTTTTGGTATTTTTCCTCTTCGTGGAACGTTTGCGATTTGATTTGGGTCCGAGCAAAGGGCCAAGTCGCGGGGAAATTGATCTCGGATGCGTTGCCCTCGTCCAACGGCTAATGATTTACGATCACGATAAAGAGATTAGCGGTCGAAGACTTCCCCCGGCCAAAACTCACTTTGAATGAAAAAGCGAAAATAAATGAGTTTGGCAATCGGCCCGGATCAAGAATAAAGGCCCTTTAAATCGAATAAAAATGCGAGATAATAAGGAAGTCTTCTAATAGAAAAGCGTCTAATTAAAATTTAAATTGAAAGCTTAGTTCGTGGTTCATAAATACAAGAAAAAGTGGCGGCCATGCCAAATGGGAAATTGAAGACTTGTTTAGCATATTTCTATGCAGATAGAAACTGGTTTTAATTAAGCTATTAATTAAAAATCGCCCATATGAATTAGACAGTGCATATAGAGTAGAAATTACCTCGTAAAATAGTGGGATTTGCAAGCAAATATATTTTCAAACAGATTATTGTTCAATAACAGGGTGAATGGTACTCACACATGAGTACTCCATTATTTATATAACGCAACTGCAGTCAGCTTATAATCCTTTCTCCTGCAGCGTCCCCAAACTCATCCTCGGACTTACGATAAATTCGCTGCAATAAGCTGGATTAAATATTGCAAGTCGAGTCAAAGACCAATAAAAATGCATTTAATCCCCCAACCATATAATTTATAAAAGTCGCCGAGCCAAAGGCAAGAGCCAAACAAAAGTAAAAGTACAGAGGTCCCTGCCACGGAGCCTATAAATACCGCACATACCCACGACTGTGTGTGTAAACTCCGTGGAAACCCCGAAGACAGATTGAGATACCTTCGCATATATACACGTTTATATTTAGGGACCAGGATTGGAACGACGCATGTGGCATGGGGCACATTTGAACTTTAACACTCGACCGCGCGAGGCACAATAAAAATTTCAAGTTTGTCCAAGAGACATATGGGCTGCCTTCATGGGCACAGATCCGCTGATCCGCGGGGTCAACGTTATAAAATCGCAAGCAGCAGCAAGCAGCAAGCAGCGAGCATCGAGCAGCAAATAAAAAAATAACAAAAAAGGCAGCAACAAGCAAGTAATTTATGACCAACTTGATGCATGGTGGCCATTTAAGTTATGGACCTCTCCAAGGGAGCCGGCGCGCCGGGGTGTGAACTGCCCGATCAGCAATTGCAATTGCAGCACATAGCCGCCTGTATATACTATAACTATATAAAATCCGATGACGCATCGTCTGCGTCTGCATTGAATGCACTTTTTCTGCAATTTGACTTTCGTCTGCAGTCGGGCCAAAACCAATGCAGACGAACTGTCTTTTCGTCTGCTCTTGACAGAAACGCGGAGCGGGTTGGCTGCCTCTTTGTTTTTGGTTAGTTGTCAGAAGTGGGGAGGAGAGGCCGGGCGAGGGGGCGTCGAAATGGGGCCTTACTGACAGGCGCAGCTGGCCCCGTCCCCATCCCATTCAAAAATCAAAAAATAAAACTAGTCTCCCTTCCAAGTGGGCGTGCCAGACTTTACTTAGACGCAGTGAAAATTTCATAAGACAACAATGTTGAGGGAAAATTATTGAAAAACTTTTTCCAGCCATCGTAGGCAGAATTCAAAATGCTCTTCAAAGAAAGTTATATCTTCAGAGCTCCTCGTCGAATGGTTTTAAGATAAAAACTATATATTTGTGTGTGAAATATGAAACAAAGAACATTCCGAAAGATTTCGCATTAATTTTTTGAAAGCTTAAAAATGATAAATGGCCCAGAGGCAAAGGGATTTGTTAAATGACTTGTCATCCGCCTCTTTAGCCGCATTCTGGTCCCTTCATTTTGGGTTAATTAGCATTCACGCTTAAACGCATTTCACCAAGCCACCAAAATCTGAAATGTGTGTCACCAGGATGGTGGGGTCGAAAACTTTTGGCACCACAATCGCGCGCCAGAAATTCATGCACCAGCAGACTGTCCGTCCAATAACAATAAACAGCTCACCGCAAACAAAACCCAAATACAAATACTGGGGAAAACGCTCATTGATGTTAATTATTTTGGCAGTTGGATGCAGCGGCCGGCAGCCAGACAAAATGTTTATTTTTATAATTCTCCTTGTCAATTGTGAAATGAGCGCAAAGTGCATATTAAAATGTCAGCCGAACGGACAAAGATTGGGAAGACAGTCGCCAGTCAGTCAGGTTCAAGAAATGAAAATAAAGGAGAAAAGCTCAAAAATGTACAAAATTACTTTGCCCGCTGCCAGCTTTATTTTCGCAAAATTTGCCAAATTTGGCCGAAACAAGGCAAAAGCCAAGAATTGAACGACACAAAAAGCCGAGAATAAATAAATAAACAAATTCAGTGCTTTGGGGTTCGCTCGACCAGAAAACAGTCGCCTCAGCAGAAAATATATATACCAGGCGAAGCCGAAACAGTTTTTGATGCAAGATATCAAGTTGTGTCTGGAGGTAACCTCCTCCTCGGCGACTGGAGCTGCAAAAACTGAAAAGCAATGGCAGGGCTGGGCGCTGGCCAAGTAGACCCACTGTCGACATTCATCTGTCCGGCCCGTCTTTATTCGATCTGGCCCGAGTGCGGCCCCAGAGCGAGCCAATTAACCCTTGTGCCGCCAGATGCAGATCCTTTTAATTGAATTCAATTTTTGATGAGCTTTCATAACGAGACCAACGATGTGGAAAATTAAGATGAATTGTTTTTTTTCCAAACAATAATACACAAATAAATGTTTATGTATTTGTTTACCTAATATTCTAAACATTCTAGAAAGATATTCATTGTAGATTGATGGTACAGTTAAAAATAAATTAGTTTTTTGACAATACTCCAGCCAAGAAAAACCCATTTCTTTGTTCACTTTATGCTTCAGAAGCTCGCAGTCCAGTACAGGGTTAAGGAATTCCTTTGCCTAGGCAAAAGACAATCCGACAATGTCGTAACTTGGCGCTAAGTTAAGCGGCTATGAAAGCCAGTTACTTCACCTCCTGATCGTGTCGCGGCTGCTGCTGCTAAGGCGACTTGGCCCGTTGGCAGTTCCAGTTTCTAGCTGTTTTGTTTTTGCCAACTGACTCCGCTCATCAATTGACAGGTAACCGCTACGCTTCAGACATTGATATGATTAGCGACTTTTAATTTAACGCTCCTTTGAAGCGCGTTAGAGCAGCAGAGCCCCAACACCAGACCTCTGAGGCAGATCTGTCCAACTTTGGGTTTGCATTTCCGCAACAAGCGGCGGCTGCAGCCAGAGCCGCATAACTCAAAAGCCTGGCCAGTCCAAGACCAAGACCTGAGTCGTAATTTGTCAGCTTTTAGTAATAACTTTGGACATTTACCGTAAGCGACAGCGATCGCGATAAGTTTTGAACCTGTTGTCTTGCAGCAGCAGCGCTCTCTTCCACCAGATAAAAGAGATACACATTGCCGCGGTCCGCGATCCACAAGATACTTTTCGAGACCAAGTCGCGCAGTGCGCCTAATTGATTTTCGCATGCGACGTGACGGCCTCTTGGCTGCCTTTTGGTATTTCCTCAGCTTTTTTTATTTGGTGGCATAATTATTGTCATTCATAAATTGTGGGCTCGTTATCTATAAGTGCAGGAGATAAATGTGCAAATGATTTGCCAACCGCGATTTATGCCACAACGGTTCTTTTTAGCCTCTTTCTCTTACTCTTTATGAGCCCCATAAAACGTGTGACTGGGCAGCTCCTTTCGCGAAATTAAATGACAAGAATATAAGTCCGCTGGGGGCGTCCTCCACCGATTTCTATACCTGATATACATAAGTTACATTTATAGATTATACGAGTATATAATGAATGAATACTTTTTTTTTTTACATTTTTATCAAATTTTCTGGAGAATCCCTTTCGAATATGGCCTCCAACAATGGCCATATCTTTACCAATAATCATCCGATTCTTCAGCAGAATACCTTAAACGATTTGTACATCAGTTCCCTCTAAAGCTGCGACAAAAATCTAGGAACGAACTATTTTTTAGATTTTTTGTTAAATTTTGTGGAGGATCCCCTTCGAAATTATGAAGAATGCATGGAAGGCTCAATATGGGCCCAGCGATGGCTATATCTTTGCCAATAATCATCCGACTTTAAGAGGAATACCTTAAACGATTTGTACATCGATTCCCTTTCAATCTGCATCAAAATCTAGAAACGAAATATTTTTTAGATTTTTTGTTAAATTTTGTGGAGGATCCCCTTCAAAATTGTGAAGAATGCATGGGAGGCTCAATATGGCCCCAGTGATGGCTATATCTTTGCCAATAACCATCCGATTCTTGAGCGGAATACCTTAAACGATTTGTACATCGATTCCCTTTAAATCTGCATCAAAATCTAGGAACGAATTATTTTTTAGATTTTTTGTTAAATTTTGTGGAGGATCCCCTTCGAAATGGTGAAGAATGCATGGGAGGCTCAATATGGCCCCAGTAATGGCTATATCTTTGCCAATAACCATCCGATTCTTAAGCGGAATACCTTAAACGATTTGTACATCGATTCCCTTTCAATCTGCATCAAAATCTAGAAACGAAATATTTTTTAGATTTTTTGTTAAATTTTGTGGAGGATCCCCTTCGAAATGGTGAAGAATGCTTGGGAGGCTCAATATGGCCCCAGTGATGGCTATATCTTTGCCAATAATCAACCGATTCTTAAGCGGAATACCTTAAACGATTTGTACATCAGAATGAGCAGAATACCCTTACAAATTTGTCTGTTAATTCTCTTTCAATCTGCAACAAAATCTGGAAACAAAATATTTTTTAGTTTTTTAGTAAAATTTTGTGGATGATTTTTAGAATTCCTTTAAGAGAAAGGGACAGTGAATCTCTTCGAAGAGTGAATGGGAAGAACAATATGGCCTGTTGCGGCGGCATTATGTTTGCCAATATTTATCTAAAAGTGTTGTAATTTTTCCCTTTTTTCTAGACCCATTCCCTTCTCGGCTCCTTGTCAACCCATAATCTTGAACTCAGCAATGATTACAGTCTTTTCCCGGTTCCAAAAAGACCCCATTTTTGTGATTATCGCAGAAAGCTCATCTGGATTACACAATTCACTCCCCAGCTTAACACTCGAAAGAAAAAAACTAAATTGTAATTGCAACAGGGACCAAGTTTGGGCTGGAGGGGCAAGATTTTGCAAATATTTGCTACATGTGAGGCTTTCTTATTTATTGAGTTGGTTTTTTGCCCGCTCTGGCTTTTGGTTTTTTGTTGGTACTGGCGCTGTATTATAGCTGCAGCTCTTGTAAGTTTCAATGTGAAAAAGAAGTCAAGTGAGGTCGAATCTGGGTATGAACATTTAGCCGCTGAGGCTAATAACGACAACCTCCAAAGAGTCTGCGACCCATTGAGGTGGGCGAGATGTTGTGGTTTTTGCTTCTCGATTTTTTCTTTACGCTTTGGTTTTTTCAAGTTGATTGCAACTTTTTAAATTGTTTTCTGCTTGTTTTTGCGGCTTGTAATTGTTGTTATTATACAATTTGCAAAAAGTAGCAAAAAATGTCAGCAACAATGTAAGCTGCTAAACAACAATAAAACCGAACAAGCACTACCAGTGGCCAAAGATCGTATTTTTATGGTGCACTTCTTACTGCATATTTGACATTTCACTTGCGCAGCTGTAATGGTTCGGTCTTGAGCTTTATTTATTTATGCTTATTTATTATTTTGTTTTTTCTTCTCTGTGCAAAATTCAATGATATTTTGTTGCGATTTTTCATGGCAAAATATTTCAGATTTTTGCGATAGATTAAATGGAAAAACAATAATGCGACTGACTTGAGGCTCTTTGTTTCGTGTTGTTGTATTTTTTGTGTCCTTTGATTTATTGATTTTCCGCGCAGATAATGTGTGATTTTTCCCATAGACTCCGCAATTGCTGCTGCTGTTGCTGTTGTTGTTGCTGGTAGTGTTGGTGTTATTGTTTCTTAATGTGAGAAACTTGTGTGTCAAGAGAGCTTTACCTTTTGTTGCATAAGTTTTCTGGCGCCCCGCTCCCACACCCCCTGGGCACCCAGCGCCCAACTCAACCCAGCGAACCGAACCAGCTACGCCGACGTCAGCGCAACGTGATCTTATATCTTATGTGAACTCCAAAAGGCGGTTTCGGCATGCCTCAAAAAAGGAAAGAAAAGATATAATACAGAAACGTTTTAAACAGGCTAATATGACAAAATTTTCAGACAGCTTGTCTGAAGAGTTGAATAGTAGAGGGCCTAAAACTTTGGTGGGGCATTCAAAAAGTTCCAAATGCGACAGTACTTGTTTTTTCGCAGCCTAAAATATGTAAAAATTAAAAGGAAAATAACTATTATTATGCTACTGCCTCTATGCAACAGACCAGAAAATTTTCGGAATACCAGACGACTGAAACTATATATCCTTCCCTCGCAACCTGTTAGAGGGAGTAACTTAAGCTGCTGGAACTAGCTTACCTAGCCTGCAGCCTAGTAACGTAAGCGTCGCCGACGGCCACCATAAAACGTCATTTGCATAATTTCTAATTAAAATATTTTTAAACTGGCAAGACAAAGATGCAGGAGGTGGAAAATGAGGTGGGACTGCAGGGAGCCAGCCAGCCAAGAGAAGGTAGGCAAGGTTCCACTCAACTTCAGGTTTTTTCGGAAAACTCTTTCGGGCGTCTAGATAAAAATTTCAATTAAATTAAATTTGATTTTTATAGCCGTTCACCTGCAGGAGAAGACAACCAGTCGGCCGATGCATTCGTAATTAATTAAATCGCTTAGAGGTTGATTTTTAGCTTTTCGGTTCGGAATTAGAGGAGTGGTATTTAAATGGGCGGAGGATGGGGAGGAGGAGGCTTTTCTTTTTGTCAATTATTTGAATGGGAACGTGCTGCGGCAGTAAAGTGAAAGTTGATTCAATTTCAAATCAAACTGTCTTCGCTCGCAGTGAAAAAATTAAGTAATTTTTCAGTTAAAATAGGAGGAAAAAGAAATCAATCACGTTTGTAGGCTTTCCTACGTATAATTTAATAACTCGTTACTGTTTAGCTGAAAAAAAATGTACATCTTGAATGGAAAATAATAACAAAACTCGAACCGATCATCATCACTTCACCTGTTTTACTTTTTCCCATATTTTCATTTCTCATTTGCTCAATGCTATAATTTCGATTTTTTTTAAGCAGATCCCATTGATAATGATCTTGCGCCAGTCACTCATCCGAACTTGACTCGTCAGCCGGTTTTCGTTGTGTTTTTTATTATGTGATCGACTTTGTCCGATTGCCAGTCAGTCAAACAGTCATTCTGTCAGGTGTATTGAAGCATTCGAAAATTGTATCGAATTATAAACTGAAGCGTATTGTAATCAACTTGACTGGACTTGGGCGCAAAGATCACAAAGGAAAATATGATATTGGATGTGAAATGTGCAAAGGTATGAAGAATAGTCGATTAGGTATGCAAATCGGGGTAGCCGACGTCGCGCTGTAAAAACTTTATAAAATCATAAAGGCATCATACGTCTCACCCCGAGCCCAATTAACTCATTACTTCGGTTTGTTTAAACGTTCATTTAATACAAAGGTTTTCATCTCTGACATCCCATTGAACCTGTCAAGTGTTTTGTAAAAAGTGACCCAATTAGAGTATTTAACCTTCGCCGTTTAAAAAATTTCAGCTTTTTTGTTTGTCTTGCCGTAATTATAAGCGCCTCTTTTTTGCAATGCAACACAGTTGGCTTCTACCTCCGCCTGAATCCGAGTCTCTGGCTCCGTTTATAAATCATTTCCCTGGTGGATCAGCAATTACAAACACATGGCAGATGCTGGGGCCAAGAGGAGCGTGGGGGAGAAGCCCTGCTTTTGATTACAAACGGTGGATAATGGGCAGATACACACAGATGTGCGGCCCAGACATATAATTTAATAGAATTGTTGTAAAGTGTGTTTACCCAGTGCGGTTTGAGGTTTTACTCCGATTGCCGTGCTGCGACTGCGCCTGGAGGTTGCTTGGTACTCGGCATTCAGCTTTTATTGCGGCTAATGATAATGCTACAAAACGGAGTGGTAGCTACGCATTCGAAGGTTGCCCCGGCTAAGGAAAGTCCTACACGATTTGCATGTCTAACGGTGGTTCCGCCGAGCCCAATATGGCCAGAGCATATCTGCCAACAATGGTGAATGTTGTTTTACATCCTACGATTATTTATTATTGCCACTTGAAACTATAAACTCAATAATTCAATTGCACATTGTACACATGTGAAAGTGCAGCGGCAAAACTTTTGGCGAAAGGCTCGGCCCGAAAAATATAATTAGTAATGCATTAGCAATCCCAAAAATGGTAAATCGGGAAATGGGATATTGAAAATGGTAACTGTTCGCTTCCCAGTCGCCTTATTACCGCGCTGGGTTGCTTATTTCGCAGCCGTAGGTTTCAGCCCCATTGAAACCAAAAGTAAAAGCTTGAAAACTCCGAAAAAAACAACTTCAACTTAAAAAGCTCCAAAGCCGCCTTTAAAGAGATCACTGATCAGTGGGTGTTCCTCCATAAATGGGTCATGGCTAGATCCCTCCTTCTCCTCCTCTGTATTTATGTCGATATCTGGCTCACTCTCGGTGCAGATCAACCGTAATTGTACAGTGGGGCTCCTCATTACACCCGCCATGACACACTTTCGATCGTGGCAAGCGATCGTGAAATGGAGCACTGCCTTTGTCTGATAAAACCCGAATTGAAATCGAAATGAATGATTGATGGATCCAATGATAATTGAAAAAGAGAGTAAAAGATCTTTGATAGCGGAAAAGAGGCTGAACAATTGATTTCGAATACAGCTGTGAAGTAATGAGGCCTAATAGGGCTTTGATGGGATGTTCTAAATGGGTGCTTTTCAGGGCAGAGAAAACTGAGTCGAAGGAATGACTTTCCCACAAGCGGATAGTGCGAATGGAACTGGTAAGTTGATTTATTTTTTAAGTTTGTTGTTTTCACTTTGCACTTCCTTCAGAGACAGTTCTCATTTCGATTGGATTATTTGTGATTATTCTAGATTATGTTTTTCTCGTTGGGAACATTTTCAAGCGTCTTCAACGTGTGCACATAATGACAAGCCACAAAAGTGAGTGCACAGAAAAGAGTGGGATTTGAAATCATTACAGTGCCTAGGCCCGGCTCTAGGATGGGAAGAACCGAGGTGGTTCCACCTTCGCCATCTGCATACTTGCCCACATTGACGCACCGGGGCCGGGCAATCCTAAACACAATGCATTTGATTGAATAATGAAGCCCGAGTAATGGCAAAGCCAAACAACTTCGACAAAGGCACACACAAAAATAAAGCCTGGTTCGAGCCGAATCCAAGGCAAAACGCATTCGTAAGCACGCAAAAGCCAAAGTCGAACGATAAACAAATGCAGGTATAAAAGAAAATAAAAAACGAAAAGAAAACATTCGAATACAAAATAAAGTAGTTACAATTTCGAGGAAATTACATAACATTAGGCATGAGCATTTTGAAGCAGAGTCGCGCGCGAGTTGGGCAAGGCAAAAGTCATCGCGCGAATTAATGAAGTGGAAAATAAACAAAATCATATAATCTACGAGGGGGATGGGAGCTCGGGGCCTAGTTTTTCATTCGCCGGCAAAGCTGGCGGAAAATGATATTAACTCCGCAAACAGAGACACAAAAGACTATGACAATTTTCCAGCATTACATAACTCCCCCTTGTGCTGGGATGTCATTATGTTTTCCAGTAGATGCTACATGCCCCATTGTTTTTGTTGTGGTCACTGCCCCCCTGATGAGCTGTCGGTGGGTGGAAAGAGTGCCAGGGCTCGCTGGCTGTTCTCGCAAATTACTTAACAAATTGCCAATGTTACACTTGTTAACTCGTTTCGATTTGCTGAGCAGAAGAGTTAGCCCCAGCAGTGAAACAAAGACATTTTAAAGACAAACAATGAAATAAATTTCCCGAAAAAGAGTGTGAAATTAACATTGCCAGTTGGGAGAGACAAAGGTCAATGATTGGAGTTTAAATATCTTATTTAAGTGTGAAAGTCAAAAGGAATAGGTAATAGGATGGATAGGATCTTCAAACTACTTTTGGATTTCAGGTGGAAAAACCCATTACTTTCAATATAAATTCCATTATAATTATTGTTCAGTGTGTTTTGGTATTAACTTAATTTACAACTTCATTCAAGGATGATTACTTTATGGTGGGAAACTGAAAATAATTATGGTTGTACCCCAGTGACCCCTCCACGTCCCGCCGGGAAGAATCAGACGCATAAGAGGAGGAGATTGAGACCCTCTTCAGTTCTCAGCGCTTTTATTGCTTGACGCTTCACCACTTTCAGGTCTAACTGTCATAGACAAAGCCGAAACGGGGCACTGGAGACCAGAAGCGGAAATAGGAAGGGGCAGGTAAAAACTGAATAATAGCAAAGAAATCGAGAGACGAGTGCTACGCGTTCTCAATGAGCTGTACAGTTAAATGTGTTTATTTCACAGTGCGTCTTTCATTATTATGTTACTTCTGAGGGCAAGCGGCGAGAATGGGCCAGAAAGCCCGCTCCATTTTGACCACGTGTGCAGCGGAGGCACCACCCCGCCGGTGCCCCAGACCCCATCCACTTGCTCTGCCCCTCCTTTCGACACGTTTTGGCGATCGTGCCAATAAATCATTACGTTTTGTCTCTATCTCCCTCCCATCAGCTGGTGCTGTCCTTCTCGGTTTTCGCCTGCTGCCAGACAATGCCAATAAATCAAATCGCAACCGTCAATTGCTGTTAATTTCTTTGGCGCTGCAGAAATATATTTTTATCCATTTCGTTTTGGGAAAACAAAAATATCCATACACAGTGCATTTTCCATTTTGCATGTGTCTGTGTCTGTGTAAAATGCATAAATTATTTATTGCTAAAAAGCAAAATGTCATAAGTGTCTGTCCGTTCGTCTCCCTGGCATGTGGACACTGTGGGAACCTTTCAGTTGCCATTTTCCGCATGAATTGGGTTTGGCATGAGTCGCTCTCCCCCTTGCCCAGCTCCCAAACAAAAATCCTCCTGCCCCCAACTCCTTCTCGGCCCCCTTTCTCACTCTTCCGCAATCCCTCTCTCCCTGCAGCTTGGGTTGAAATATTTCGTCATTTTGTCCAGTCAATTGGCGGTCCACAGTCATATCGCGCCACCGCTCGGCCACTGGCAGCCCCGACTGACCAGCTGGGCGTTTTTGTTAGTCATGGGGTCCCGGTCCAGGATAGCTTGTTATAAATTGTGATGTATTGATTAGAGTCTATTCGAACCCCTCCTTCGATCGGTGTTTCCAGGGGGCAAATGACACAAATTGAATTCTTGGCTAATGCAGTGAGCTGGAGTAATAGCGGAGCAAGCTGCCAAATATTTTATTGGATGCAAGATATTTTCCAGCTCAGATCTCGAATATTTCCTATATCGCTTTTTAACAGCTTTTCAAACTCAACACTTATCTCCGCGCTGTCTTTTAAAACAGATTGGAAGATACCCCAGGGTTCTATTCTTAGAGCAACTCATTTTGAAATTAATTGCTTCGCATGTACGGGAAAAACCTGTTAGCGCCGCTCTGACCGGCTTTCTGAGCCCTCAGCAGCAACCAAGAAAAAAGGTCAGCATTTTTTATTGACCCAAAAAAAAGCAGCAAACGAAAACCAAAACAAAAACCGAAACAACTTGAACGCCAACGCCAAGCAAAGGCAGGCATTTCTAGTTTTGTTGCAGCAACAAACTTTGAGATGCCACACAACAGTTGATAATTCTGAAATGTCTCAGGAGAGGTCATTCAATAGAGCGGGGATCAGCTGATAAGACCCCAGTGTCGTGAGTCTCTAGGTGACTTGTAGCTGTCCGTCTGAATTCAATTGAATTAATTTGGATTTTATGGTTATTTTGAATGGGCCATTTTGGGGCGCTAATTGAAGAAGTGCTGGGAGATAAGATCGAACAGTCGTGGTGGGAAAGACAAATATATGAAATGAATGTAGTCCAAGCTATTTACTGAAAGTGGCAGAACTGAGAACAGATCGATTACGACTTGTCAATAACACAATCTACTGGATGTTTAGTGAGTATATTTTTGGAGAAGTTCTTTGTCCAGAACTCACCTATGTATTTGGAAGAGTAAAAAAACCTTAAGGAATTCATGTTTTCGAGTTCCTTTGAGCCATCAGGGCGTGTTCCGCGTGAAATGTGTGCTGGTAGTGAGAACCAAAGGATGAATCGGTAGGTGTATGTACCTCGTACATAATACAGGAATACCATTACCCCGAGTAATAACAAAAATTTGCATAAGAAAAACAAAGTCTGTGGGTAATAACAGTAAAAATACCTGAAAATAATAACACGTGAACCGAACAAAGGGGAATACGACGAGCTCCAAGAGTGGAGTACATAATAATAATATAATTTTCTATAATAGAACTCAATACCCTGGGTAAGAGGGCCAGGCCAGCGAGAGAACAAACGAGCACAGCAGCAACTGATTGAGGGAGATGAAGAACAACAACAACAGCAACAACTAAAATAATAACAACAACCATAACAATACAACAACACTCCATGGAGAAGCAGAACATACAGCCCCAAGTTCAACAACCTTTTCACTGGAGGAGCCTGAAGAAGAGCAGCAAAAGAGAGATAGTACACAGCAACAAAAGCGTTCTTAATTGGAAATAAATGGGATAATATTGTGCTTTTCATTGCCTACGTAGCTGAGCTATGGTGTATTAGATAAGAGAACAATATTATAAATCAGGAGGAAAGTTAAGCCCCTATTTTATTTAAATTTTTACAATCTAATCACTAGAATTTATTCAAGATACTTTTTCACGTGTAGAGCGAGAAAGGGAAAAGGGTGGGGTGGACTGGAGTGGAGTGGATCCAACGGGGTGATTACTTCACTCACACCACACATTCGTGGCATCCACATCGATGTCGATGATGATCGGCAAGAAGAAACTTAAAAAGTGCACGAGGAAGAGGGAGGTGGAGAAGGAGGCTTGTACTGGGCGAAAATTGCCCACAAAGGGCGCCAACAACAAAAACAATGAACGGTACCTGGTAACAGCGCTGGGCCTTGGGAGAATCTTGAAAATTTCACAAATCAAATCAAAATAATTTACACAAACGTTAAGCAAATTGTTTTCCCTCACCCATCCCCCAGATGGATATTGATATACGCGGAGAGGGGGACAGGGGCAGATAAAGATGATGTGGTGGTCGGATGGGGTCTTCAATTACCTTGTAAACATGAGAAAAGTATTTCGAACGGAAGTTGATGATAGCTGATGGCATTTGTTCTTTTACCGAATCGGCTGGGAGTATCTTGTGCACACACATTTACCTTTTTGGTGGCCCATACTTTCTATTTGTAAAGTGCGGAAGCCGCTACAGCCGCTCAGATACAGATCGCTGAGATACTAGTGTTTCGGTTGCCTTGCCCTAGGTTGTCAGTCATTTGCATTTGGCGCGGATTGCGCCATGAACTGTGTTATAAGTACTCATTCACACTTATTCGCACTCACTTCAGTCACATTTCCAACGACTCTTTGTCCGCCGACCGGCGCGTGCAAGAAATCCAAAGTGACCAACAAAATATCTGAACACGCATTCAGTTCATACTCGTACTCGTATTCAAATCAATTGTCCGACTTCTCCATCTCAACTGACAGCCGTGCTGCACCTAGACCTTGTCAACGAGTCAGTGAAAAAGCCAATCGCAAAATCAAAGCCACAACTCCTCCAAGCCCGATTTCAAATGAACACAGAGAAACCATTACAAATGCACTCAACAAACCTTTGAGAAGTTGGACATTTTTAATGGGTTATGTTTAAGGTGAAATCGACAGAGTTAAGGTATTTGGGAGCTTTAAAACTATATAAAAAATGAGATAAGAATAAAACATTTTAGTTTTAATTATATGTCACTTAATAACACTTCTCGTCTTGATTGTGAATTTTTATTGTGGTGCCTTCTTTTCAATTGCCCGAACAAGCCCCGCCGCAGTCTATAATCTAAACGAATCGAATGGCTGCAAAGTGGGCCACACAGCCTCGCACACCTACAGCATACCGGCTACAGTTGCTGTGGCTGCCACATTTGTCAACTCAAATGAAAATGAATGAAACGCACTGAAATTTATCGAATGTGCGAGTATGTGTTGCATGTACAACCGTATCAAGTCAAAGGCCAAGCCCAACTAACGCCTCAGAAGCGAGCTGGAATCGGAATTTCTGTGTCAAACGCAACCCCAATTAGGTTTGTTAGTGTCGGGCCAGCAAGTAATCATGTTAAATGCAAAATAATTTGATTAATTTAATTAAAATTGCTTAATTTGTGTGAAGGAATATGCAGCGCGAAAATGAGCGACTGACTTTCACACAAAATTCAGCTCAGCTGATGAAGCGACAACATTAGCCCAATTCGCTTTGATGATTTATTAGGTTTTTTCTAGGTTCTGTAAATTATTTTTCTGTGTTTTCTTCGTTTTCGTAAAATTTCTTTTGCTTGCTTGGGTTGTGCAAAAAATTAATTTCTCTTTTTTTCTTTTTGGCGGAAGTAGGTTAATAACTGATAACGCGGCGAAAATGTAAACACGGCCAAAACGAACGTGCCTCGAAGTTGGCGAAAACTGCCGGACTTTATTTGAAAATCGTATTCCATCAACAGATCTATTGCATCTCACTTTTAAAGAAAAGAACTAATTTCTCTTCAAGTTACGTGGGCGATTAAGCTCTAATTGAATTTATTTTGTGGGCAAGTACAGAAGATCTTTCAACGGAAAGATCTTTCGCTCCATCAAGTATCCAAGACACAACAAATTAAATTTCTTCCTTAATTAATTCCACTTTGTTGCCGTTTAACTTTTTTGAAAGGCCAATAAAATGTTATTCATTTTAATTTATACGTCGAATTTATGTGACGGACAGATGCTAAGCCTGTCCTGAAAAGCAATTTAACATTTTGGCTGAGTTTTAAAAAGCTAATGGCTGCCATAAAAAGCATGTAAATACACATACATAAACTTTTATTGGTCATTGAGATTTAAACAAATTAAGAAAAATAAAAAGTTGGATGGCCTTTGATTGCCCACATAAGTAAATAAATTGGCAATTTTCAATGCGGACTTTAGTCGGACTTAAATGATTGCACACCATGCCACACTTTGAGCTCAACAATGTGTAATACTAACATTCTAGGTCACGGTATAAAATAATAGTTTCCTTTTAGACCAATATACCTTTAACAACCTTCGGTTTGGCTAATTTTCGAACAAGCCTTTTTCGTGTTGTGATCTTTTGCACAGACGTAGAACACTGTGTGGCTTTATTTTCATACGTACCTGAAACGAAAACAAGAGAAACGTAGAAACAAATTAGTAACGAAATGTGAAAACGGTGTGTACGTGTTGTAAGGCCCCAAGGCAAAAGACTAGCTAAGAAGAACTAGCTAATTACCATACAAACCGAAACCCACCATCAGCATCATCAGTAGCATCATCAGCTCGACTCGCAAAGACAAAAGCCAAAGTTCTTATCTCAAATGATTCATAATTGTGCAAAAAGAAACGTGCGTTTTGTTCCTTTTCACTCGGGTTTTGGGGTTAAATATTTGCTTTCGAAAAATATTGTTATTTAAAATTTCAACAACAACTAATTATGGCCCGAAAATGCCTATTAATGGCCAGCATGATAAATGATTTTGGGTAAAGGGGGAAAGACAAATTAGGGCCGCAATTTGCAAGTCAACATTTTGGCAGCCTGTGGTCGCAGTTGCTGTTTCTGTTTCTGTTTGTGTTGCCTTTGTTGCCGAGGCATGCCACATAACAATCGCAATCGCAGACCAAATATGGCCAAACAAGAAATATATCTAAAATATCTTTAATTAAAAGTACAAACGTACAAATTATGCAAGACGTGCTCAAATATGGCAAACACCTAAATATTTCATGAGTTGATAAATTACACGCATATCGCCAATCCAAAAAATGCCACAGGCCCAGACACTCGCAGATACACTTATCCACGTATCTGTGGGTCTGTTCTCTCACCCACTTGCGTACATGATATCCCAGAGCGAAGCTCGCCCATTTACCGGGTTTGTCGCCAGCTCTAAAGATACAGATACAGCCACATCCGACCTAAGCCAGAGCCAAAGCGGCAGCAACATCGCCAATCTACAACGACCCACGTACTGGGGGAGGCAAAAAACAAATCGAAGACAAAACATAAACATTGCAAATTGTGGGTGACTTTATTGGGGAATAGGGAGATCGGGTGGCTTGGTAGTTCCACTACTCCCACCCACACCAGTTGCCGTTGTCACAGCATGCGGAATCGAAATGCTTATTAAAAATGCATTTTTCCTGGGTTTGTTTGCCAGCGGCAATGTTAAATGGCTGGGCTGCGAAAATTGGGATAAAATATTTGGCAATTGCAGCCATTGGAAGTGGAAACCATAAGCCCATATATCATAAAAGTCTTGTTATTTATTATGTGCGACATCAAGACCCATTTGCAACTTCGAAGCTTATTGAATAGTTACAGTTCTTGCTCTTTGGTGATTAATGTACAAATGCACTATTTGGAGTCTAGTTCCATCTCACGTACAGACAATAATTTGGCCAAATTCAACGCCCTCTGCTCTAATGCTTCCAGCTCTCATTTGCATTGTATTCACCACACATTTCGGGTAATTGCAGCCTGGGCCGAATAACAAATCTATTTTATTTAAATAATATTCGCCCGCGGGCAAGATCGGCGGGGCTTGCTATTATTTAGGGCGCGGTTTCAGATTTTTTGTGACCATGTGCTCGGGGTGTCTGCGGCGAGGCGAAATTATCATGTCCACCTACGTAATTTAGTATCTGTTGTTGCAGTTGTTGTTGTGTTGCCTAAATTATTGGTTAAAAATAAGTGTTTCTGCCTTTGTCGTCGGCGACGGAGCCTGGGCCTTGTTCATTTTGTCTATTTTTGGGACTGTAATTGCCAATTTCTTGGGATCATTGTTTTTGCTCAGGTTCCCCCATATAGGAACTCCGCTTTTTGGATCAATCTCTTTTTACGAATGTCGTTGCTGGGCACGTCTGAGATCGGGCAGAAAGATCTTCAAACATCCATTGTTTACGAAATTTGGATTCCAAGAAGCTCAGGCCAAAACCCCCAAACGCACAGAAAAACCAAAATCACAGCCACAGCAAAATTCTAAACTGCCAAATAAATGGAATGTATTTTAGATGATTTATCTAGACGTGAAGCAATAAAAACAAGCAGAGGAGAACACAAAATTGAATCTTCTACCTGGAAGTGTTAAAGCTCCTCAGCGCTACAGGCCGCGCCCGGCTCGCTTCCTCACCTGCCGCTGATTCCTATTGAATTTCGACTTGACTTCAACTCGACTCGGCTCGATCACCTTGACCGTACACAGATACCAAGCAGACCGAGAGAGACTGACGGAGAGAGCCAGCCAAAAATTTACATATCGGCGGAGATTCGGCCCAGACAGAAAAACTATCTTAAAAAAATACAAGAACTTTGAGATACAAAATGGTATGCTCACAAATGCTACGGATATATGCTATGATCCGAAGATAGCTGACGTTGCTTACTAATCTACTTAACAAATTGGAAAAACAAATATGGTTGCAAGCAGTTTGCTGATTACTCTTCCCATAATATGATTCCACAAAAAACATCATTAATCATAAGCTTTAGTCGCCATAAAACTCTTCTAGCTCATGGTTGTTTTTACACATTTTGACAGGTGATTTTTTGATTTATAGGATCTGTCTCATGTTTATTCATGAACGCCGACATTCTTCATATTCGGTAACCCTCGAAAACCCCGACTGCGGCATAAATATTTATTTATTTCGTTTTAATACGTCTCTCTGTATTATACAGGAAATTAGCATTTGATAGTTAATTGCAAATGCCCGAGAGGCAAGTGGTTTTCGAATTGTCCAGTTTCGCCAGTGCTTGGTGCTAAAATATGCGCGCCAATAAATATTTGGCCAAGCAATTCAAAAAGCCCGTGGATGGCGGGGCGTGTGGAAAGCTTAAATTATGGCATGCAGTTCGAACCATGCCGGGTCTAACAATTTCTGCCGGGCCGCAGAGCTTCCGATATCGTGCAAATTACTTTCCAATTAAACAGCAATTTCAATGGCCGAGGAAGAGAAAGAGTGGAATGGCAAAATACAGGTTGCAGTCGTGGCAAAATCATAATTATAAACTAATTTGAAATCAAGATGCCCTTCTCAACACGTCATTATTTCAGGAAAATGCCAAGACGAGTCCCCTTCTTCTGGAGCTTCTACTGCCACCGTCTTTATCTCTGGCGATCTAATGGTGTTTGCCAGCGGTGTTGCCCCTCGCTGCCTCTTTCTCTCTCCCCTCCAACTCTCTATCTCTTTCAAAGCGAACCGTGCCCAGGGGCAGGTGTAAAGATGCCATAACTCAGAAGATTTCGCTGCGCGGCATTTGAACTGGAACTTGCGCCGTAGCTGGATCGGCGGCCAGAGCTCAAGCTGGAGTGCTACCCGGGTACCGGGTCCCGGGTCCAGGGTCCAGGGTCCCGGGGCATTGTGTCTTGATTGAGTGAGCCCGGGAAGAGAATAAGAATTCAATTATGCAGCAAAATGTCACATGGGACGGCTGGCGAAGGGAACAATGGCTGGAGCCGGGAGCGTCCCTTCTTCCCCCCTTCGCCGAGAGTGGCTGATGTATGAAGTGGCAAAATCGTTGCAGCAAGCAACAAGTGGATGTGGATGTCGGCTCGTCTCTGGCTGTTTTCTTAGCTGAACGCTGAATGCTGACTACGAGGATTACTAGACGAATGGCATGGCTTGGACCTGCCTTAGCCACTGAACAGAATTAGCTTTCAATTTGAACAGCAGAAGGAAGCAGGGGCGATGCGATAGATAGTTGCAACAGTGGTATGATACAGTAGAGAATACCTATATATCCATGAATACCTATAGCTTCTACTTTGACTTTAGCACTTTTATTATCTTGGCGAATTATTTTTCGTGCGAAACTTTGAAATACCCAGATTAGTCACCAATCGATTCCTAAATTAATTCACAACTTTCAAATTCTGTGAAATGCGATATCAGGGCTTTAGCTCTTATCTTATCCCACTGTCCGCAGGGCCTGAAAAGCCGACTTAATTAAGGCATAGCGCAGAGATAGAATGGTTGGAAAAAATAAAAATAAATGCCGCCTCAGCGGAAGATGTCGCCGGGAGTTTATAAACTAAACTCCCAAGCTCTAGAGGGGGACTTTCGACTAAATCTGAGGAGGGCTCCCTTACAGATCTTGCTTTCAGGCTTTTGCCGACTTCAGCTTGTTTTTATAAAGAAATCTAATAGCTGGAATAAAGCCAAGTCTGTGCTAAGCAGCGGAGGTAGCAGCTGCAGAGATGAAGCTGTTGGCGTTAAGAAGTCGATTTGGTTTTGAGGCTGCTGTTTCTGTTGCTGTTTCTGGTGGAATGATTGATGATTTGTTGGCTGTGTATCGCGATAAGGTTGGTGGGCCCATTTGTTGGCCCCAAAGAAAAAGAGCGCAAACCAGAAAACTTTGAAGAAGCAGCCGACTTTCTGGGCATTGTCTTGAGTTACCTTTGCTCATGTTTTTGAGCGACAGAGAAGTTCGTGCTGATAATTGTGACACGGCTTCATGCAAAGCAAGGGGGAAAGGAGGAGGACCACCAGACTTAAGAGCCAATTGTCGGAGTGTCTGTGGAATATGCAGACGATGCCTTTCGCTAATTGCAGCTACAACAAAGGGAGTAGATATGCAACACAAACAAATCGCAGCCACTAAGTTAGACAGATAAACTTTGAGATCATTGTTATACGATGTGCTAATACCCTAACCAGAGACTTTATTACCTATCAATACTAACAGCCTGGGAGTTTCTTAACTTTTAAACTGATTAGGAATGAAAAACATTTCGCCATGCACATATCGTAATGCCTGTCACTACAAAACGAAACATGAAAGATAACCTATCCGACAATTTAATCCAAACATATCTTTTGAGGCCCCCGCTAGAACAACAAACTCCAGCGAAGCGCCTGCACCAATAAGTTGGCTTTGAAGTAGAAGAGTTGACTTCGGTTATCTGCTTGACGTTGCTTAGAATGCGCAACTGCCAGCTACACAGTATCCGCAGAGTGTCTGCTGCAGTTGGGGGTATCTCTCAGATACGCTGCCTTATTTATCAGGTCTTTAGCTAGTTCTTTTGTTTTCACACTTGCACAATTGTTTGCCTTGGCCTTATCTTTATGAAGTGTTGCCTTGATGTTTAACAATGCATCTGTCTATAGATTTAGATACTAATAGCAGATAGATGACCCCAAAAGCACCGGCGATGACACAGGTGACTGGGCGGATAGGTCAACGGCCTTTGCGGCACTCAGGGCATGCATCTAATTAACCTACAAAAATGCAAATTTCTGCAACACACCCACTTCACTTTGGAAGTGGAAGAGGGGGAAATAGAAGCAGAAATAGAAATAGAAAAGGACAGAGACCGAGACCGAGAACAATTTCTAAGCCAAACAATCAATCAACGTTGTTGGCCACTTGAGCACGTCGTTGGTGAGAAGGATGCACGAAGGTATGCCACAGGTGGGGGCAGGATGGGTGTGCAAAAGTAATATTTATTATGTGTATACTTCTCTGACAAACAACACGAGAACTCGGCCTGGCCTGGCCTGGCCGGGCAGAAACTGAGACAGAGCCACAAAGGGCCAAAGGGGAACACGAGGACCGAGAGAATGAGGTCTGCCGAGCACCGGGAACTGAGAACTGCGAACTGCGCCTGGAAGACTCACCACTGGAGACCTGGGCGGAATGGTATAAGAGTCGAGTCGCGGAACCTCGTCTTTCATGGCATGCTGCCAATAGCTCAATAACACCCCGGGGACCAATTGAGATCTTTTTGGTGGGATAGGCAGGCACATAGGACACCGATTCTCGCTGGCTTAGACAGTGGAACAGAGGGACACTGACAGAGAACATGAAGGGTCGCGAAGCAAAAGCAACGGGGGCACACAGGTCGAAGTGACACCCGCTTTCCCATAGTGTGACAAATGTCAGTGCAGAAATTTAAGTAAATGAACAAAGAAGTTATATAACAGGAAATGATTGACGGCCGTGCAAAAGAATTCCAAGAACACTCCGTTGTCTCAATATAGTTGACAAAATAGGTTTCATGGACTTGATTTTTATGATTTTGAAAAACCATAAATACTGAAAATAGGGAAACTAATGTGTTTTATTGGCTTTGCTTTGAAATTCCCGGCTAGTTGCCCACTGTGTCCCATGCCAATTGTTTTGCCAGACAAATAGACGGCCGCCACAAAAGCAAAAAGTCTACAATTACTGCCTATGGGCCAGGCCACTTGGTGGGGTCTCAGCCCCAGTCCCCAGTCTTAATCTTAGTGGGGTGCCCAGTCACGCGCCCGGGCCAAAAAAAGGAGGAAAGATGGGATTTTCATTCGATTTTGAGCTGACATTGGCGTTTTAGAGGAACCCGAATCCAGGACCGGGGCAAGCCTTTGACCCGACCTGTCAACATTGCACAGCCCGCGAAGCATGAACGTCATATTCTCAATGAATCCCTGAAGTGGATTAGAGTGCCATTTTTTCTCAAATGTTTCACTCCATTGACTTGACAATGCATTCTGACATCCGTTTTGCACCTCGGCAGTTCGCTTTGGTCTTTGTTTCGCCATCTACAAAGGGAACCCCTAACGATAGGTGGTCCTCCCATGCCATCGCTTCAGATCGCAACCCAGCCCATTCCAACCCAGTCGGTCCCAAAGCAAGGTAATCCGAGAGCCGTGTTAGGGACCCTTTTGCCGGCTTCATTAGCCTTCAGATCTGCGACAGACAATGCAACAATTATGGCCCGGCATTTATGCACTAGCCGAACCAAAGGCGATGCGACAACGGGTGAGGACAGGCGAACAACATGCATCGCCTGCACAGGGGAACGAAAAACAAAAGCAAAAGTGCTGCTAAATTTAGACCAACTGTCGTGGGCCAGGAGGGAGCTCTGAGCCTGTGAGGTCTGCCGGTTGAGTAACCGCAGAAGGGGATCGCCTCCATAGGAGCTACATAGGGGACTGGGGAGGGCGAGCTGACTACTGCCTGACGCCTTCTAATTGCCGCTCGGCGAGCGGAAGCCGAGAGTTGAGTTCTATTTTTATATCCATATACATATTAGCTGTGGAGGAGCTACAGAAACAGCCGCAGGGGGAGCCAAATGTGGAACAAACTCAAGAAGTGTAGATGCAGATGCAGATGCAGAGGAGTGCATAATTCCCAGTGGTAAGATTTGACTTCAAAATGCCTTCAAGAAACTCTAATGATATTCCAGTGTTGGGGCAGAAGTTTTAAAATATTCCTAGGAGACTATTTAAGTTCCCTTCGACATGTAGTTTCATAAACTTCTTAGGAAGGAAACACAAGTATAGCTGAGACCCAAGTAAATGTTTCAAGTGTTAATGGAAATTAGTTCATTTAGAATATCTTAGTTGAGGTGCTCAACCTTAAATCAGCCTACATATGAAAGCTCACTCCTTGATCCACTTCCTTCTTTCCACATCGGCCATCGCCTTCGTCTATTAACTTGTTGACACAGTTGTTCTACCCACTGGATATTGACTCAAATGACTTTCACACTCAAATAGTAAAGTTTATTTATTTTTTTCTTTGTGAACACTTGACTCCAACGCTTCGCTCGGCTCGGGTAATTCAATATTGTAACGCGAGTTATTTATAAATTAGGAAACGTCGCCAGGAACAGCTATACCAACAAATCGATCCACTAGTTCTCCAGTTTACGGATCATTTCCATGCCCCTCTTCCCCGGATCTAGGTACTCCGTATTTTTCACGGCTGTCGAGTGCTGTTGGCCTCGGGTCTATTGGGAGGTGTCTCTCTATGGGTTCCCGTCGTCGTCGGGTCTGTGACTTCCCCAATAAATGGTTAACAACTCAGAGAGCCCAGTGTGTCGGAGTACGCTTGTGCCAATTTCATGGGGGTCATTCTGCGTCTGCTTCTTCCGCGGCTTCGGCAGATCAGTCACGCGGTTGAAGCGTTCTCTCCCCTGCTCATGGACACATCTGAAGCGTTTGGGAAACAAAAGTCTGATTTCTACGCGCACTTAGCCCACAAAAAGCCATTTGCGCCTCGGGCGGCCAAGCTGCGCTAGAAATCTCTTTCGTAGCCGTATAATTTCGGGTGATCAATTAAAAAGACCTATTCCAATTTGGCAACCCAGACAAGCGCCGCGCCATACATTTTTTTCAAAGCACGTAATTCGTTTAACAGGCGGACTCGCTTCTCAAAACTATGTACGAAAAACAACACTTGTGGGATGTCAATGTAAGCGATCGGAAATAAAATAAAACAGAATAATTAAACTTGTCTCGACCCATAAAACATGGTCGAAAACTGCACAAATTCCCCGTCTACGAAATTGAGAACGAGAACAGCCATAAAAGCAACAACAGATCACAAATTATTAGGGTCAGATGTTTATAAATACATTTTCCCAACACGACACAAAAAACAAGACTTATAAAATATTAATTAATTGTCTGACAAGAGGCTGCAGGGGCTGAGCTAAAAATAGTACTAATGTGGACTGCCAATGGGGGGTTTTATAAAAATTTTTGGGCAAGTAACATTACTCCTGTATAAAAAAAAACACAATTTAAAATTGGGCAATACAAAGTGACAGTCTTTGTGTAATTTCCAAATTATAGTGCCTAAAGCGACTAGTTTTATCTGAGGTCTGTGCCTACTTGTTATGCTAATCAGTGAGTTGGGCATTCAGATTATGCCAGAACTTCAACTCTTTTCCTATGGAGTTTCTAATCTCCGCCAACAATAAGATATTATCTTGGATTAGGCCTAATCGGGATTCCTTATCTTTCAACAAGTGTTTAGATACAGTTGACACATCTTTTTGTGAGGTTCTACCTCCCCGATTTGCATACTACAGCCCACACCAACCTGAAACTTTCCCAATGGTAAGCCACTTTTCTGGTTTATTTTCCAAATAGGCGAGACTATGCCTGATTTTCTTCGGTATTTTATGACGACGATTTTATGTTTATTAAATACAAATTCCAAAACTTATCATGGCATATAAAGAAGCCGGTTGCCCTTTTGGCTGGGCCCTCGACTCTGGTTTCGGTCCGGCGGGGCGTTGTATTGTCGTAAATTTTTTGTGACCCAGCCCGCCTCCTCGGGTAAGCACAATAAACGATTTTCACTTTTTTCAGTTTTCTTCTCTTTCTCTCTGCCCCAGCGTTTGGGGAGTTTTATGTTTCCTATGCTTTGATTAGTTTTTGTTATTTTAATTAGTTTTCAGTGGCATTTTTTTCGTTTATTTTCATTTATTTTCTTTCCCAAATTCTAAGCCCAGATTCCAGTGAAACGAGAAACGAGAAAGCGAGAGTTTTCCTTTGTCGCACCGCGATTTTATTTGTTTTGTAAATGGTGTTCGTTGTGGCCTTTTTGTGGCTTGATTGAACGAAAGTTTCAAGATTAGAAGACATTTTCGCCTGGGGCGAGCGATGCTTTAGCCTAGGCGATAGATTATGTTGATGAATTAATCTTTTCTTTCCCAAAACAAAAGTTTTGAATCAAATAAAAATGTGTCAGCCTTGACGGCTCTATTCGTTCTGTTCAACCTATCAGATAATTTTGATTCATCTTTTGGTTTCTAAACATTGCCAGTCTATTTCTCGACCGCTTTGGCATTTATTTTACGTTATCTAGAGACACAAAATATCTTCTGTTCGAAATAAAATTAATCCCCCAGCATGAATTCCTCAATAAATTGTGCTCCAGCCTCTCAAATGTCCCACATGCACCGAAGTCTGGAAACTAACACTCCAGAAGAAGAGCAAGCCGAACATAAATTTCACTGCAACAACAAGCCAAGAATAACAAAGGGACGACTGGCCAGAATCGGAAACTAAATAAAGATTTATACAGCACCCACAAAATAAATTTACGTTCTGTCTGGAAGAAACTCCAAAGCACAGTGCGCACTCGTCAGATACAAACGCCATGGAGTGGGTTTCTAAGATAAACGTTCTGGCCTTTGCATATCATTTGAGATAAACCTAAAACGCCTTCTGATCGATAGTCGTCGATCGGTTCCCTTTCGAAATCACAAGCTGAACTTACCCTATTGCATTCCAAGGCTGCGGCGGAGTGCTCCTCCCGCTGGCGGAAGCAGTGGCTGCACTTGCTCTTGTTGAAGATGTTCGGAGAAAACTTGCGGCAGTCGGCGGTGCGCCCGTTTCCGTTTTGGGCTGAGCTTCCCGATCCAATGCCAGTGGTGGTGGGCGTGGGTGGGGCCGACACGGAGGCAGCCACCGTGGTTGTTGTAGTTAATGTTGACATTCTGCGGCTCGTTCAAACAAAAACAAAAAACTGGGGGGCCGTGTGGGGGGTGGTGTCGCCGAGGAGAGAAAGAGATAGAGAGATAGTGCGGAGAGGTGGCTTCAGATGCTCGAAAATTGCATGGCAGGAGGACTTGAAGCTACTCTAGATTCTCTCGATTTTCGTTTGTTCCGCAAGGAGGCGGCTCCAAATGGTTATGTAAGCCGAGCAATTTTGCAGCCGGACATCTTGTTGTTGTTGCTGCTGGCAGCGGCCCCCTTTGTTTACCTCACTTCACGCTAACTGTTTCTGCACTTGCTGGCCGGGCCGATTGCTTTTATCAGCTTTATTTTATTTTTATGCTTTTTGGGGTACACACAGCGAATGTGAGACACAGAGACGGGAAATTATTCAATTTCGCTTTGCACTTTGATTCTTGGCTTTGGCACACAAACACACACAAGCTCGCGTTCTCTGCTGGGGAGCCGAAAAAGCCCCACACACTCGCACGCAAAAATGCACACACACACACACAAACACACACGAAACCAGGGCAGAAGTTCTGAGATGCTTCTTCTTGGCCTTGTGGGGCGATCTGTTGTTGTTGCTGTTACTCTTATTATTATTATTGTTAGCTTGTTATTTTCGTGGTCGAAGCTCGCGAGCCGGTATTGGTATCAGAAGCTGTATCGGCCAAAATACGTGACAATACACATCAGTATTTGGTGGCAGCACACAATATCTCGCAAATATTCTGCAGATACTTTCAACACAGAACCAGTGCGGGCGAGATACTATTCGTTGGAGTTTAAGTTTATCTTTTCCGCGTCCGAGATTTAAATAATCCTATATTCACACTCAAAGTTCGGCGAAAGCAGTGATTCAACGATTAGCCGGCGAATGACTATTTCGGAGCGAATCGAGCTTAGAATTTGTATCTGCTCTCAAAATTTATTGAAGTATTTGTGTTAGCTTGGCATTTGCAATATACTGTTTTGGTTTTCACACGCGAAAACGAATGAAAAGCGAGCGGACAACGCGGCGGCGACGCGCACTGCTTCCGATCCGAAACGACTCTTAACGTGGCTCAAACTCAAATGGCAAGTGGCCCGTATTTTTGTTTTGGCCGGGCTGCTGATTGGAGCTGCTTTGCAGATACAGATACTTTTTACATTTACATTCTACAGTCGATTTCTGTAGTTTGAGCATTCAGCTCGCTCCGAACATGCTCGGCAAGGTTGCGTGCGAGCGAGAGGTGCTTATGGGATCTCCTATTTGCCTCTCGCTCTTCACAACATGTTGCAAGGTACTGGGTCGAGTGCGAGGGAGAGATCCCACATTTCCATCCCTTTCCGGTGCAACCTGGCACCTTGCAACATGCTTGAAACGACCCGAAGTCTGAAGAGCGCCTATCAAAGAGCACCACATTCTTCGTAGACCGAAAACTCAACCTTTCGTATTTAGTATCGAGTTTAAGATACTCTTTTCAAGATACTGTATTTGGAAGATACTTCTCTTCCCCAGGTTCTCTTTAGCATTTTTGTTATCTACACTGTAAAAAATAGTTTTTTGGTGGTTCATTCCCACTGGTTTCCATTGATTCATTTTTAACGTAAAAAAATTAATAACTTAAAAAACCTTGGTCGGTTTCCATAAAATAAAATAAGCCATTGAGCAGTTCACTGTGCTTATTAGTGGAGTATGTGTCTTACCTTTAGATTACAAAACCTTTTTTAAAACCATTAACCATTCTCCATGTTTTCCGGCAATTGGCCTACTAGCCATGCGCAGCTCCTTCTCTCTTTCCATATCCTTCCAAGATGCACTTGTTGCTCAAAAAAATAATGATTTAAATTTAATACTTAAAATTTCACTCTTCTGGATAAAGAATAAATCAAATCAAAAAACTGGAAATTACGTTTGCTTTATTAGTTATTTTTAATTCACCAAAAACCTAACTTCCCCTCTCGTTACCTCTCTTTCTTTCATAACAGAGGAGCACGAAACTGTTTCCAGGCTTCCGACGTGTTATTGATGAGGTTTTTGACTCTCGGGCTGGAAAAATGAATTATGCTGGTGGAAAAATCAAAGCCGGCAATCATTTCATTTCTCAAAACAATTTGTTTACGGTTCCCCCAACAACAGCAACAGAAGAAGGGCAGTAACAATAACAATTAACTGCACGCTTCATTAACAACCTCAGACAACAAATTTTCAAGTGCGAAGCAGAACCATCAAAAGATAGGGGGAGCGGTGGAGACGAACCCTTTTTCAGACATTTTGGAAAATGGGGCCAAAACAAAATGAGAGTACACTGAAAACATTCACGATTTAACCCACAGTCTTCATACAATTTCGTTAAATTATTCAATTCGAGCTAAGTAATATATACATTTTAAAATTGACTTTGATGAAAATCGATGCATAATATTTTTCCGTGCATTTCAGAAATTGATTAATTGCACTTGCCGAGGGTTCTGACAATTGCAGGGCGTGCATCAAGCCCAGAGTGGGAAAAGGCGCACTCGATCAAATATTTTGACTTCCAGCTTTACGAGGGGGTCCATAAATAAAAGGGCTATGGATCTTAAAGTGGGAAGACGAACGTCTGGCTGTGCCCGAAAAAACAAGCAGCAATAATCTGAACTTAGAAGGCCAAATGGGGTCTTCTGAAAATTATTTATTCAGTGTATCTTTACAATCGCCAAGTAAAGCTCATTTACGAAGCTTACGAAGGATACATATGCAACTAAAAAATAATTTTTTTTTAAAACGGAATATGGCATTTGTAATGAACATTAATGCGTTTTAAATGAAGTCGAAATGGGCCTCCCTCCCTCTTATTCAGTAATGTAACATCATTATGGGGCTAATGTGGGGCAGCATCCTTCGAAATACATAGACAGACATTAAAACTAGAGTGAGAAGTGCCGAGTTCATTGACCATCAGGGCTACCGTGGCTGGCATTTGAGGTAATTAGTCGATTTCGACTCAAAATTTCGGCTGGCTCTTGTGCAATTGCCGAAAATGCTGCGATCGGTTCGGTTCTGATCGTTGTTGCTGCTCTTGCTGCCTTGGCAGCTGTCTTGCAACAAAACATTGCATGATAATGGCTTCTTTTTGTGGCCATTGTTGTTGCTGTAATACCTGCATAGCACAGAAATGCATTACCGCATATTGATTTCATCGGGTGGACTACGGAGGGGGTTTTGTGTGTGAGTGTTTCTTATTTTTTTGGTAGCCGCCGCTCGTTTTGCACATTTTCCACTCTCATTCAAATGTCAATCGAGTCACGAGTTGAGTTGTCCCCTTTAACGCCCCCTCAGTGCCCCCTCATCGATCCTTTGGCACTCAAAATGAATTCACATTAATGTGGAAGACAAACAATGCAGCGGAAAACCTATTTCCCTAAATATTTTTAGGTCCTTACTGTTGATTTGAATATGGATAGTTTGAACTTTACTCTGGCAAATTACCTAAGGAATATGTAAAATTACTCAATCCGCTATTGGGCTGCAAATTCGTGGAACTTTTGTTCCTCAAAAATGCACTTCTTTATTTTTCGTCAAATTTTGCTGACGATCCCCTTCGAAATGGTGAAGATTGCAAGGGAGGCTCGATATGGCCCCAGCGATGGCTATATTCTTGCCAATAATCATCCGATTCTTAAGCGGAATACCTTAAACGATTTGTACATCGATTCCCTTTCAATCTGCATCAAAATCTATAAACGAAATATTTTTTAGATTTTTTGTTAAATTTTGTGGAGGATCCCCTTCGAAATTGTGAAGTATGCATGGGAGGCTCAATATGGCCCCAGCGATGGCTATATCTTTGCCAATAATCATCCAATTCTTGAGCGGAATACCTTAAACGATTTGTACATCGATTCCCTTTCATTCTGCATCAAAATCTAGGAACGAATTATTTTTTAGATTTTTTGTTAAATTTTGTGGAGGATCCCCTTCAAAATGGTGAAGAATGCATGGGAGGCTCAATATGGCCCCAGCGATGGCTATATCTTTGCCAATAATCATCCGATTCTTAAGCGGAATACCTTAAACGATTTGTACATCGATTCCCTTTTAATCGTCATCAAAATCAAGGAACGAATTATTTTTTAGATTTTTTGCTAAATTTTGTGGAGGATCCCCTTCGAAATTGTGAAGTATGCATGGGAGGCTCAATATGGCCCCAGCGATGGCTATATCTTTGCCAATAATCATCCAATTCTTGAGCGGAATACCTTAAACGATTTGTACATCGATTCCCTTTCATTCTGCATCAAAATCTAGGAACGAATTATTTTTTAGATTTTTTGTTAAATTTTGTGGAGGATCCCCTTCAAAATGGTGAAGAATGCATGGGAGGCTCAATATGGCCCCAGCGATGGCTATATTCTTGCCAATAATCATCCGATTCTTAAGCGGAATACCTTAAACGATTTGTACATCGATTCCCTTTCAATCTGCATCAAAATATATAAACGAAATATTTTTTAGATTTTTTGTTAAATTTTGTGGAGGATCCCCTTCGAAATTGTGAAGAATGCTTGGGAGGCTCAATAAGGCCCCAGCGATGGCTATATCTTTGCCAATAATCATCCAATTCTTGAGCGGAATACCTTAAACGATTTGTACATCGATTCCCTTTCAATCTGCATCAAAATCTAGGAACGAATTATTTTTTAGATTTTTTGTTAAATTTTGTGGAGGATCCCCTTCGAAATGGTGAAGAATGCTTGGGAGGCTCAATATGGCCCCAGCGATGGCTATATCTTTGCCAATAATCATCCGATTCTTAAGCGGAATACCTTAAACGATTTGTACATCGATTCCCTTTCAATCTGCATCAAAATCTAGGAACGAATTATTTTTTAGATTTTTTGTTAAATTTTGTGGAGGATCCCCTTCAAAATTGTGAAGTATGCATGGGAGGCTCAATATGGCCCCAGCGATGGCTATATCTTTGCCAATAATCATCCAATTCTTGAGCGGAATACCTTAAACGATTTGTACATCGATTCCCTTTTAATCGTCATCAAAATCAAGGAACGAATTATTTTTTAGATTTTTTGCTAAATTTTGTGGAGGATCCCCTTCGAAATTGTGAAGTATGCATGGGAGGCTCAATATGGCCCCAGCGATGGCTATATCTTTGCCAATAATCATCCAATTCTTGAGCGGAATACCTTAAACGATTTGTACATCGATTCCCTTTTAATCGTCATCAAAATCAAGGAACGAATTATTTTTTACATTTTTTGTTAAATTTTGTGGAGGATCCCCTTCGAAATGGTGAAGAATGCTTGGGAGGCTCAATATGGCCCCAGCGATGGCTATATCTTTGCCAATAACCATCCGATTCTTATGCGGAATACCTTAAACAATTTGTACATCGATTCCCTTTCAATCTGCATCAAAATCTAGGAACGAATTATTTTTTAGATTTTTTGTTAAATTTTGTGGAGGATCCCCTTCGAAATGGTGAAGAATGCTTGGGAGGCTCAATATGGCCCCAGCGATGGCTATATCTTTGCCAATAATCATCCGATTCTTAAGCGGAATACCTTAAACGATTTGTACATCGATTCCCTTTCAATCTGCATCAAAATCTAGGAACGAATTATTTTTTAGATTTTTTGCTAAATTTTGTGGAGGATCCTCTTCGAAATTGTGAAGAATGCTTGGGAGGCTCAATATAGCATCAGCGATGGCTATATCTTGTCCAATAATCATCCGATTCTTGAGCGGAATACCTTAAACGATTTGTACATCGATTCCCTTTCAATCTGCATCAAAATCTAGGAACGAATTATTTTTTACATTTTTTGTTAAATTTTGTGGAGGATCCCCTTCGAAATGGTGAAGAATGCTTGGGAGGCTCAATATGGCCCCAGCGATGGCTATATCTTTGCCA
This sequence comes from Drosophila monieri, assembly GCA_035047585.1. Taxonomy (NCBI): domain Eukaryota; kingdom Metazoa; phylum Arthropoda; class Insecta; order Diptera; family Drosophilidae; genus Drosophila; species Drosophila monieri. The sequence continues at coordinate 1,221,108 of JAWNPJ010000079.1, read as the reverse complement.
ATAATCATCCGATTCTTAAGCGGAATACCTTAAACGATTTGTACATCGATTCCCTTTCAATCTGCATCAAAATCTAGGAACGAATTATTTTTTAGATTTTTTGTTAAATTTTGTGGAGGATCCCCTTCGAAATGGTGAAGAATGCTTGGGAGGCTCAATATGGCCCCAGCGATGGCTATATCTTTGCCAATAACCATCCGATTCTTATGCGGAATACCTTAAACAATTTGTACATCGATTCCCTTTCAATCTGCATCAAAATCTAGGAACGAATTATTTTTTAGATTTTTTGTTAAATTTTGTGGAGGATCCCCTTCGAAATGGTGAAGAATGCTTGGGAGGCTCAATATGGCCCCAGCGATGGCTATATCTTTGCCAATAATCATCCGATTCTTAAGCGGAATACCTTAAACAATTTGTACATCGATTCCCTTTCATTCTGCATCAAAATCTAGGAACGAATTATTTTTTAGATTTTTTGTTAAATTTTGTGGAGGATCCCCTTCAAAATGGTGAAGAATGCATGGGAGGCTCAATATAGCACCAGCGATGGCTATATCTTGTCCAATAATCATCCGATTCTTGAGCGGAATACCTTAAACGATTTGTACATCGATTCCCTTTCAATCTGCATCAAAATCTAGGAACGAATTATTTTTTACATTTTTTGTTAAATTTTGTGGAGGATCCCCTTCGAAATGGTGAAGAATGCTTGGGAGGCTCAATATGGCCCCAGCGATGGCTATATCTTTGCCAATAACCATCCGATTCTTATGCGGAATACCTTAAACAATTTGTACATCGATTCCCTTTCAATCTGCATCAAAATCTAGGAACGAATTATTTTTTAGATTTTTTGTTAAATTTTGTGGAGGATCCCCTTCGAAATGGTGAAGAATGCTTGGGAGGCTCAATATGGCCCCAGCGATGGCTATATCTTTGCCAATAATCATCCGATTCTTAAGCGGAATACCTTAAACAATTTGTACATCGATTCCCTTTCAATCTGCATCAAAATCTAGGAACGAATTATTTTTTACATTTTTTGTTAAATTTTGTGGAGGATCCATTTCAAAATTGAGAAATTGGAACAGCGTTGGCTGTCTGAGCGGAATTCCGTAAACGATTCATGTATCGATTTTCGTTCTAATCTTCATCAGAAGCTAAAAACAAACAATTTCTTTCACTAAAAAATGTACATGGTCCATGCATAAAAGGTTTATGGGTTTAGAGAAGAAAGCTTCAGGGGGGAAAAAAAACTGTTTATGGCAACCAAAAATATTCCCCAATTTAAACAAATGCTAAAAAATTCACACAAGTCTGGAAAATGTTTCCCAAACATTAAGCTTCATGTATCATTAACTGATCCGCTGGCAATTAGTCCAATGCATTTACCCATGGAACCAGCAACATGCAACATGGGGCAGCAGCAACAACAAGTGCAACCGAGCCCGCCTTCGGGGTGTGTGACCAAAAACATGGATCACGCTTCTTGTCGGAGCACTTGGGTTAATAAGTATCTCGTCTAGCCATGCAAATCGTGAACTGAATTGAAAATCAAAGCACTGAACTTGAGGCAATCTGAGCCGTCAACTCCCCCGCCACCCCGCCATACCACAATTTTTTGAGTAATCTGCGCGTGGGTTGGCACTTTCCATATCGACTCTGAGGCATTTTCCCAAAGAAAATAGCTAGAAAATATCCGGCAAAAAAATTATCCACACTTTGCGCCCTTTTGACAGCGAGTGAGGCTCAATTCATGGGTAATTTAGAGAGTTTGTTAGTGAGAAGGGGTGGCAGATTGGGCGAGGCCTAAATGCTGCACAAGACGCCTTTTGCTTGCTACATATTAAATTCATTGCAGCTGCAACACTTTCACTTTTTCTATGCTAATTTAAAAAAAAACGGTTAAAAACTTTTGGGTACGCCAGTAAAAGGTTTTCACATTTTATAAATTTTAGGATAGTCACAAACATTTTGTTGCAATCCTATAGAAAGGAAGATAATTTATTAAAAGAGATTTTTAAAATGTATATCTAAGTAAGAATATTATTAAAAGTAATAGGTATTATACTATCTAAGAAATAGTTACTGACAGACTTAGAATGAAGATATTACGTTTTTTATGTATATACAAATATTTTAAACGACTTCATGTCATGTATTTTTTAAAGAACAGATTCCCTATCGTAGAAGATATATGCTGCAGGATATTAAGATTCATGCAACAGATCAGTATATTTTAGTCAATATTTGTAGTCTTTTAGCCAATGACTTCACAAATGACCAAACTTGTATCGAAACCGAAGCCTTCCCGAAAGCATTTTGCTTGTCCAACGGAAACCACCTGCGAACAATTTTCATTCAGCAGCTACAGATACAAGAAAAGCCAACGAAAAATGCCGCAAATCGCAGACTGTCGGTCTTCGCCTGGTACCAATTTGGCGGCGATTCGCGGACTCACGCCAGGTCCAGGGTGTGGATGGATGCCGGCGGGGCGGTAGTGTGGGGCAGGGGGCAGGAGATTGAGCCAATGGGGCAGAGGGGTAGGAAGAGCGGTACCACCAGCCGTCCATAGACCTTTTTGTGAAAGTGAAATTTTTCGCAAAGTCAGGGTATGTGTGTGTGTGCTGTGTCTGCAAGCGTCGAGTATGGCAGTCGTTTGTTTTCCTGCACTTTTTCAAAAATGCATTTTGTGTGAATACCCTCAAATATAAGTGCTTTAGTTTTGACACTGAACGAGAGTGAAAAAGGTCTGAGAAATTTCAAGTCCAACAGTGCTGTCAAAAGAGTCAGGCTGTGTAGCTTTGTTTTCGACTTTTTTCAAATAATATCAAGACGTACTTTAATGTAATTAACTGAAAATTTGTCAGGTATAATTAAAAAACTTTCAGATAAAAATGATCTGAAATATATGTGACTTCTTAAAACCAGATTGCGAATTGATAGTGAAAACTAGGAATGAGCTATATGACTTTTTGAAAGATTAATGATCTTAATAATCTTAATTTCAGCTTAAGACTCTTCAAGAGCATAGATGGGTCGTTGACTCCTCCAAACTTGAACACTCGCTTTCCGCGTTTTTTGGCGGTTTTGATAATTGACTCTAAGCGCGTGAATAATAACAACCAACAACGGCGGTAGTGGCAGAAACTACAAAAAGCAACGGCAGCATACAACAGACGTCAGCGGCAACAGGCAGCTAGGAAATCGCGTTTCATTAACGTGGAAAAAGGAAAATTGAAAATTGGGGAGGGGAAAAGCGTCACGGCCGTGACATGTGTCGAGGTGGTCCGGCCAGACCAGGGGGCGAGGGAGAGCTGGCAACCGTAAGCCGTACAACGTTGCGTATACTTGTTGCGGTCGGCAACTTATCTATTTGAGCCATTTTATTTTTCGTCGTTTGAGGCTCGTTTTCCTTTTGATATAATACCTTTCCGCTGGCTCGTTTTTGGGGGAAAGTGGAAGGAAAACGCTTTTATTTTTCAATGCAAAATAAATAGCAGCCAAAAATGTTTTATTGGGGAGTGCGACAACATAATTTACCGTTAACTCTTCATCAACGCAACTGGGCACGCAAAGTAAGAAACGTGGTGTGAGGATTTTTCCATTTTCCATTTTCCGAGTTTCCCACTAGCCCGCTCGGTTTTGTCGTGTCTTATGATTTATTTGACATGACAGCCAAATGAACAATGATTTATTCATCAATGCAGCATTTTTAATGAATTTTATTTTCAATTAATTCTGTTTTTTTTACAGCATCTCTGTATTGGCACTGCGCGGGGGAACCGAATCGAAGTGCATTTATTTTTCCTTGGACAAACGCCAGATGCAGACCAAACACGCAATTCCGACGCCCAGTTGAGTTTCGAGTGCTAGTTCACTTTTTTTTTAACAAAATGAATACATCATGTGGGCTCCGCTAGCACCATTTTTGTGCACCTGCTGCACCAGCAGGCACAACCAATAAATGAAGCTAAAAACACACACATGGGAGTAACAAAACTAAAATCAATTATAAATGGCTTGAGCAACATTTAGTTTCCCAATCAGTTTTATGACGACCAATTCGATACACTCCAGTCTTTATGATGGGAAATCTATCAATGACATACTGATGCTGTTCAAATATAGCCAACTATGGTTGCAAAAAAGGTGTCTTCTTAAAATATTTTTAATACTAAATTTTCTGAAAAGAAGTGCTATCGTATCGTATACTCGCAACAAATCTAAGTTCGCCCAACTCCCAGCTATTCCACTCAAAAACGAGGCATACCCACCTTTGTTTACCATTTATTCAGCAAGGGCAAGCAAATATTAATTTCACTTTTGACTGCACTTGACCCACTCTCTTTTTAACGCAAAGTGAAGTGCATCTTCCCCGCAAAGAAACAGAAACAGGCGTGGAGTAGTATGCAGATAAATCATATAATAAACAGAACACAGCAGGATACCTCTTCTCTGGGTTGGCTGGCCCCAAAGAGACTTGAAGCTTTGATTCGATGACGAGTTTTAGCCTTCTGGTCGGTCGGGAAGAGATTTCGCGAGGTTGTTGTTGCTGAGTCACGGATGCTGAAGAAGGAGTTAAAACAAATTGAAAGTCGCCATAAAATTGCACAAGAAATCGATAAACGTAAAGCAGTAAAACAAATTAAATTATGCTCTTGAGGACTTAAAAACCGAAACCGAAAGGCAAAGTAAAAGTCTAGCCCATAAAAATGCATTTGATATGCGTATTTAATTGAAACTTTTTTTTTCCATCGCCGATGCTGTTGGGAAACAATTTTTATAATCCACATGCAGCTCCAGCTCTGTATATCTCTGTAGTATCCAAAAAATATTTCCGAGCTCTTTTCCGACTCCACTTTGCCATTTACCATTCCCAAATCTCCTGTTGAACATATCTCGTTTCCCCCGCCTTTACATAAGCCGAATGCAAGTTGCCTTTGAATACAATTAGCAGTTTATGATTTTCACTTTTACAACATTTTCGGCATGGGGCAAGTCGGCTTCATCGATAAAGTGCAATGGCCAGCGGACACCACGTGTGCTGCTGTTGTTGGCCATGGTAATTTCTGGCCGAACAACTCATTTTCGATTGCAAAACAAGTGGCAAAAGGGCAGGCATCCAGAGAGGTAGGCACAAAGAGCCAACTTAATAGGACAATTGATTGCTTTGGGAGTGTTACAAAAGCTGGAAATCACAAAATTTAACCAATTACAGATGGGAGGCCGGAGAAGTCGAGGTGTTGCCTGAAATGGTAAAATCAAAATGATGTATGAGTATGAGGAAATTTTCCTGAGGGCTCGCTCATACAAAAGTTATGCTAGAAACTGTTGACGTGTTTCTTCTCAATGAATTAGGTAACACAATGCTCTTACAAATATGAAATCACAACTTTGTTCAATTTAAATCGAAGTACTTACGGTAAGTTAATGTTATCATCCATCTATACGAAAATAACTCTTTACTGTCAAATTCAAACTTTCTCCCACATGGAACTCTCTGATCCAGTGGCCTTCCCAGGCACATCTAAAAAACCAACAAAAAAGAGGGAAGTACGAGAAAATGGCTTAGTCCGTTTGGCCGTCATCAACTTGACCCAAACACCTCATCATGTCCCGAAGTATCACTTTAAAACGTTTTACAAATTACGGCTTAATCGCGTGCTGCTTGGGCCCAACAGCAACAACATGAACAACAACAATAGGCAATGACAACGTCGACAGCAACACTTGCGACGCCAGCAACAACCTCAAGTTCCAAGCCCCAACAACAGTTTGTAGGGAAACTCATTTCAAGCTCTTGGAAATTCTTCGGTCTTCGAGTCTATTGAGTCAGGGACGGTGAGTGTTCAACATGGCTTAATTAAATCGGAGAACTGGCCTCTGAAAATCTCAGTCAGAGCTTGAATATTTGGGTTGTAGTTTTGGCTCGACTTATGTTCAACCAAAATAATATCATTTATTCATGCAGAGAATGAATCTCCAACATATTAGCAGATTTGAGTGAAATCTTTTCCTTTCTTCTCATCCAATCAGACTCTGGTCATTGATTGATGAAGCGAAGCTTCAGTTCGGTGTATTGTTTTAATGGCACGACAAGAATGTCGCGGGCAACTAATACGGAACACCAAAATTAATCCAAATCCAAAGCTGGTACGAAAGAGAAAACTTCAAGTTGATCGATAGGCCACCATTTCACTTGTCCAAAAAGTAAAGCGACAATCAAAATATTGTCGAGTGTCCGGCGAAATTCGCACGACAGCAAATGGAAATCAAATAAGAACACCACATGAATATGAATATTCGTTTGAATGATGAATGCAGCAGTGGTGGTCAAACCACTCCACTCTCCCACACCACCCCCTCGACACCACCCCTTCACCACTCACAGTCAAGCCCCCTCTGCATGAACGAAGACGTGCCAAATGTATGAATGACGGACTGGTTGACTGAATGAGGTGGCAAAATTGTGTGCTCCGCTAGGACAGTGGGAGGGAATGTATTTGAAATGGGGGATTAATAAAATATTTAGAATTCTGTTTAACAAGACCTATGAGTCCGTAAGGAGTTATGACCTTTTGTCCAACAGGTCTGACACTTTCTCCAGAAACTACTCTTTCAGTCATAATAATGAGGCGATTGCTCTGCAAAGCTTGCAGAACCACTGTATTTCCTTTGATTTGTCGAGTAGGAGTCAAGTGGAAGTGGAGTAGTGTAAAGTGAAGAAGTGTAAGTAGCAGTAGCCCCTGTCTCCGGCTGTCTCTGATTTCTGTGTCCCGGCTCCCTGGCTTCTGGGCCCCCGGGGCGGAGGCAGCTGGCACTGGCTGACGTACGCCAAAAAATGCCTGGAAAACCGAAATCGCATTTAGCTATAATTTAATCAAAATTGGAATTGCGGCCTGGTTGGAACACATGAGTGTTCCGCTGGGGGAGAGTGCTTTTGGCTCGCCTGCCCCGCCCCACCATTCAGCATTTGCATTCGTTTTCTTTCGGCGATTCGCTTTTGACAGTGTAACGGCCGCAGCTTGTCATAACAGATGACAGACAAAAAGCAAAAATTTGCAAAAAACCGAGATACAGTTTACGTTTGACGGACATTCGCCGGATTGGATGGGTGAAATTTTGATGGCGCCGACGACGTTGATGACGTCCACAGGTGGACAGTGATGGGTACGATCGGGCTCGTTAATTAGCTGCGCCCTCACCTGGACTGCAGGAGCAGCTCTGACTTCGGCTTGTCGGCGTTGGAAGAGTGGGCACTGTCTGGGGCCGGTGTCCAAATGGAAAATCGCCTTCAATCGCTTGATCACAGCTTGTAGATTAGCCCCCAGCTCAACACTTCCAGCCGAACTGTCGACACTTGTCAGGGGGTCGTAAAAGGCGGCCACACCCAGTCGAAATCGAGCCTAAGCACTCATAAGTATTCATATTCAACTCTGTAAACTGCACCCAAGTTATGCTCAAGCTTTCCATCAAACACTTTATGGATTATCGTTTTCGTCGCGGGAACTATATTCTAATTTGAAGTTTATAGATCTTCGATGGGTGATAAAAACACACAACTTGGAACTAAAATATGTTAATCCGTTTTGGAAATATGCCATAAACTTATTTATGCCCAGCACCATAATGGCTGTCTGATTTTAATCAGATAAATTGATTTCCCGTGTGGTAAACTCTTGTGAGTGTGCCATAAGCTTTCAATAAGATATGTTTTGCATAACATTTGCTTATTTTAATCATAAGGTATGTGTTTACAGAGTTCACTTTTTAAATAAAAACTTTGTATTACACTTCTACCTTCCTAATGTTCAACAAAATAGCTTTCCCCCTTTAGACTTCTCCATTCATTAAAGCCTCTTACCCCGTTCTTTAGGACACCATTTCCTTCAAGAACTATAAATATCCACAATATGCACATTAAAATTATTCACATAAACAAATAGAAATCTCTGGCTGATGGCTGAATAGAATTAAAAGCCAATGAGGGGGAAAATTTGAATGCACGTGTGTTAATCATAAATTTTAAACATGTTTCAAATGCAGCCAGCCCGCGGTGGACAAATGGCCTGACGGACTGATGGACTGACAGCCGTACGGACCGTGGCGGTGGCGGTGGCGGCGTCCAAAAAAGCGAACGCAGCAATAATAAACGCATGAAAATATGCCCGAGGCGTGCGCCAAGCGATTTCACCTACAGATACCCGTACTCGAATCTGTGTGTGCGTTAGCGTACTCTGCAGAGGTGGCAGTGGGAGGGAGCTGGGGAACGGGGGTTTCTGGAATCGGGGGCTGGCCGCAACCACGTCGACTTGTCACTTTTTTGCATAAACGCACCCAATTTTCGATGCGTATATGAGTGAGAGCGAGCGAGACTTTGGCCACATGCCAGAGCGTATGGCTTGGGATGTGGCAGAAGGCAGCCGGCAGAGGGACGGCGGGAAATTGCTGGCCGGGATGGGAGAGGGAGTGGGGGCCTAAGAGGTTGCCGCGCCTCAGTTTCAGTCTATTAAAAGAGCTGCAAGCTGGGTTCGGTGGTTGTCAATTTTATACCATTTGTACCCCAACTTTTTAACTTTTTTTTTTTGCTTCGAACCTTAATGCTGTTGTAATGGGCCCACAAATTGCCATTGCCATTGTAGTTGTTTTTGTACCCCTTGTTGGCCGAGGAGGTCTTTGCGCCCGATCGTGTCGTGAATTGGCAATTCGATTTGTTTTTAGCCGGCAACAGTGGCAAATGTCACAGAACTCTGGATAGCGAACTATGCGACCATGATGGATCAGCCGGAGATGGAAGTTCTGCCAGAAGCAAGTCTTACAAATCTTGCCTTCCATCTAGCCATTTCCATTTTGTCACAGTTTGAAATTAAGCACCACATTTCTTTTATGTAAAGAGACTTTGAAAAGTTATTACTTTTTATACTGCTCTTCAATTTTTATGAAGAAACTTTTATTGTATTTTTTAATTTTATGAAAGGTAAATTTGTTAATATTTTTTAGCTTTACGGCAGTGGGAATAATGCGCCATAAAATAAATCAATAAAAGCCTCAATGAATTGGAATTATTTTTGTTTGCAGTACTTCGAACTTTACGAGTCGGTCGTATGAATATGTTCAGATAATTAGCTGGTTTCATTTTTGTGATCTCAAAACAGATTTTTCCATACAATCGACAATTGTTTTTGCAAAAGGCCTTTATAATTATATAGCAATTATATGGCAATGAGTGCAAAAAAGCTCCATAATGACATTTCTGCAAAAATCTCATCGCCCTGCCAGCCAAACCATCCAGACATGGTTCATTTTCTTTCTGGCAAAAACTAGCTTTCGTGTGCAGCCATTTTTACAGTTTCTCATTGTGAAAATGAAAGTAATTGTTGGTAAGTTTTCTTGTGATTGCATTTTTTGTTGCCACAGACTGTGGACAAAACGATTTTCAACAAGTTTGAGAGATTGCATTGCCCCGAACATTTCCACACTTCGGAGTGAACGAAGAGGAAAAATTGAAATTAATTAAATAAATAAGCAGCTCGAAAGCCGCTTGTGCCCGAGAGCCCCCCGCGTATCACTGCCAATCCGCATCGCCCCTCTTCGGCCAAATGCCCCACCTGCGCTGCGAGTCACTCAATCAACTGTGACGCATCGTGCACAAAAATTGTTTGTCAACAAATTGGAGCGCGACCAAGCCCACAACAAACAACAGCTAAAAATGCAATTAAAAATCGAAATGGAAAAACAATAAAATCACAAGAAAAATATGTGCTTAGAGCATAAACTTAAAGCCAGCCCCCCTCGGCCGGGCACGGGGAGAGATGGGGCAAAAAGTGAACAAAATATTTTACAACACTTTCGCTCGTTAGAAGCGGGCGGGTGCAGCATCAGGCAACTCTTACACAGTGCTGCACGAAAGTCCGCTGCTTGGTTTCAGGTGCACTTTGGATAATTTTCTTCAAAATAAAGAAAACTAATTTTGAATTTTCACAAAATACATATGTTACATACACCATCAGCAGATTTATAAAAGCCCTAAGCTGCAAAAGCTACTGGTCAGTACTTTCTTCTGTTACTGAAGCATCTAATAATTACTTTTTTAAACTGATTTTTGAAAAGTTTTTTATAAGCTGTATATACTTTAATATCTTTGTATTAGATATTTAGTTTTCCCATGTTTTGTATATACAAGCTAGTGTTTTTTGTCAGTGGCACTACTTGTCTCCTCTATATGCACTCATTGCTGCTTTAATTGCCGGTGAAAATGTGCAGCAACTGCAGTGGAGGCAGCCAGCACAACAATACTAAGGCGCTTACCCGCGGCTCTACTCTAATTACCCCGGGAGATCTCGAGAGTCGATGCCTCTCTGATCATCGCCGATCCCTTTTCGTAAGATTTCTGAAAGATGCCGCCTTGCACTGCCAGCAAGTGAAATTCAAGTGAAATTAATCAAATTTGTTTCGAATTTAGGTTGAGAGGTGCTACGATTTGTCGGGAGAGGGCAAGCAAGTGTAATTATCGTGAGACTGTTCAGCAGGTGAAAACTATTTCTGGAAACAGACAATTAAGACAAACTTTTGAGTAACTAATTTTCAACCTCTAGGCATTATTTATTCTACGCATTTATTTCACACACAAATAAAATTCGCTGAAAAACAAATAATTTGCAGTAACAACAATTCATCACACAACGCCCATTCAATGCCAAATGGCTAAATGGCTGAGTGTTCGAGTGGCAAAACCTTTCTTTCGCCATTGGAAACTCAATTTCAATTTGCCGCCAGCCCCCTCCTCGGCCAATTGACAGCTTTGTGGCCCAGCACCTTGGCGGGACTTGGGTCAATTGGTTGCCATAAATCTTCATAGAACATTGTTGACTGCCGGCGACAGTGCGAAATAAAAATAAAAATTTCATTACAATTTTTTCCGATTCTTTGCTGGCAATTTCAAATTATAGAATCGTAATAAATCAAATTCTCGTTAACGCGGCGCGACGTTCAAATTTGTTTTAGATTTAAGCGAGAGGCAAACAGAAACAGAATCGGAATCTATTCTAATTAAATGCCCATACTATGTAGCTCTCCACAAGGTAGCGGCCAGCAGGAGTTGGGCCCCTCTTCTGATTAATGCCGTCGAGCAAGATAATGACGAGAGAACACCCAAAACCACCCAGTTGGGGCGGGTTGGGCTCCGGGGATATAGATATATGCGAATCTCGATCATCTCGGACGGCCTGCTGTTCACTCGTGTGTGCAACAGCGGCAGTAGAAGCCATGGCAGCAACGGGAACCTGTTGCAGTGTTGCATGCAACCAATGATTAAAACGGGGCAAGCTCCAAACTCTTAATTCTAAGGCATTTTCACTCAAATTGTAAAATATAATTTCCAAAGAAATTCATTCTTTCATCTGGCCTGGCTGGCAATTACTACGTTTCTCTTGTTAGCTCAGTTTTCCTTTTTCGCTCGCATATGTGCGATCGTACGTATATATCTTTCGTTCATTATGATTTCTTCTAGGCTGATACTTTTCATGCGCGACTTCATTTAACTGTGCTTTGCATGATTATTGCTCCAGTTATCTGCGACAACAGCAAGCGCATGAACACGAACAACAGCTTCTGGGACAGCGGCCAGGTAAGATTATGTTCAACAAACTGCAGCATGTTACAAATATGGGCAATGGCCCAGCCTAGCCAAACAAAAATGGGAGAAACAACAATAAAAACACACAAAACTAGGTGCAGCAAGGCAGATCGCTCCGAGCTCTCCTGAGCAGAAGAAATTTTTGCATTCAAGCCTTCGATGTGGAAAAAGTAAGTTGCAGTTGATGAATTTATTGTAAAGAAATGTCTTTAAATTTTAGTGCTATCGCACAACCACCTTTCTAGTATTACAATTAGTTTCCCGAATTACGTTTAACATAAAATGGAATGGTCTGCACAGGCTATCCCATTTCCTTCGTTATTTATTTAGATTTCCTTAACAACTTGTGCCTGCAACAAGCATAGCTCGCAGACCTCCAAGCACTTAATTAAATTTACATTGCAGCAATGCCAAAGCTGTGCGACCCAACTCAAAGGGGGAACTATTTCTGATTTTATATTTCGGAGTTTTTTTCGCTTAGCGTTTGAGGGAAACTCGCTCGGGCTCACCTGCTGCTCGTTATCTGCAGTATTTATGTCATCGTTAAATTTGGCTTCCAGCTGCTTTTACCTGGACTGGAAACAAGTGCACACGAGCGTTCTTGTTATTGCTCGCATAGGTGTGGCGCAAAATATTTAAACACAGCATAAAAATTAAAAACTAGTCTAATCACAGGCCCGAGCCAGTTCCAAGTCGTGTCTTTGGGGGCTGGCAAAAGGCACCTAGTGAGATCATTTACAGTACAACCAGATGATATGGCAGAATGAAGAAAAAATAAATTTAAACTTAATGAAAATACGAGGCTAGGGTGCTGGGAAACGATTTATTTTCCTTTTAATTGGTTTTCTAATATAGAGTTCAAGAGCAGTGGTTGCCTTACTACCGACTATCTAATCCGGACTAGAACTCTTTTCGAAAATCTTTTGACGAAGATGAGTGTGGAAAATGGACCATGACCCATTTCGGCCAAGACACTCAGCCAAAAGCGTGGAAATCTGATTGGCGATTAAGGCTCAAAAATGAACGTTAATCCCTGGCACCGAAAAGTTCTAGCCACAGCAACGCGTCCAAGTCTCAAACTCCCGGGCCGGCAACAGGTGTAAATGATTCTGCGACGGTGAGTCTCTCCCCCCGGTCCACACCCGGCCAATGCGTTCTTAACAATTTCAAGTGTTTTCCTTAGAAAACTGGTTGCCTTGCGAGGTCTTAGTACGTCGTATTAAGTTTAATTTGCATGGCAAACTAAAACTGAAAAAATGGTAATACTTTAAAAAAGACCCCCAGGCGCCAGTGTCTTGACACATTTCTGCGGGCCATGAGAATGAACTTTTTGCGATGGAAATTGTTTTCCAATAGTTGACCCAATTGGAGAGGAGACAGAAATAAATGCAGTACACAGGGGGCAACAGAGGAGGGAAACAGAGTGGGCTCGGTAAGGGCGACCCGGGGATTGACATCAATCATTGCACTATGAGACATTATTCTTAACGTCATCGTCTTGCCGACTTACCTGGGTCAATTAGAAATGACTTGGCAGCTTTTGGGTAAAAGTACGAAATGCTTGCAGGCGGGGGACGAACCTTCCACCCATTCAATAGTTAAGAAAATCTGTAGCTAAATGACAATCGATTAAGGTCAGCCCTGGCTGGGCTTGGAAAGTGGCGCCCAGCAGTGAAAAATGTAAGCCAGAAGCCCAGAAAAACCCGCAAGACAGTACACAAAAAGAAACTATCCAAAAGGATGCAAAGTTTCGAATAAATTTTGGACATTAGGGTCTCTAAGTAGAGTAGAGACTTTAAAGAAGTGTGCCTATTTTTTATGTGTGTTTTAAAAACTCCTTTTTTGGAATTATTTGCATTATTTTGAGAGCCTGTAGTTTATGCCTGTGTAGCCATTGTATCGAGATCATGCTCGAGTGCAGAGCAGCAGCGAATAACCAAGGCATGGTCAAGTGGCTGCGATTTGCATGACCAGTCGATGGGTGTGCGTGAGGTGATCCCTGAATCGAATGCAGTGCATCCCAAGAAGAGGAGTATCGAAAGTAGAGCACTTCACTGCCACACCAATTACCGCCTCAGTTCCAACTTCTCGGCTTCCCAGTCATGCAAGCGATTTTCCGGTGTGTATCAGGTGCACCGGAGCAGGAGACGTGGCGGGAGGATGGGGTTTTCTTTTCTTTGGGTTGGGTGCGGCTCCCATCATTGGATAGTGGTTACTGGTGGCTGGCACAGTGAACCATTTGATCATTTGACCGTGCAATTTGCATAAAGCCAATGGTTATATCCGCACTTTGTGGTTCTTCCACTGACCTGCTCAATGAAAATCGGCCAACATGGCAAATCGCTTAGAAGTTTAGTTAGAATTTATAGATAGAAATAGTTGGAAATATGTTAATTCAAACTTTTGAGTAAAAAACTTAACTGGACTATCGTTACAATACCGAATTAAAGGAAAGAAGTCGTGTTTTCCTAATACGTGGTCGTATTTTAAGAAAACTGATATGAGGGTTACATAAACTAAATGTTAGAATTGCAAAAACTAGAATGTATCTAAAGAATAGACATAGTTATAAGAGTTATATTTAAGTTAAAAAAGATAGAAAAATATCGTTATAGCTCTTGAAGCACCTTAACGCCATCTTTCAATGGATAGGAGTACTAATTCAGCTTGGTTCACAACCAACAGGTACATTTTGCCTACTTTTCAGCTTGCAGATGTAGATACACTCATGTAAGATGTAGAAATTCATTGTAGAATACATTTTCGCCATAGTCCATGTAAATTCGGAACTGGCCTAATGGCGCTCGTTTCGTGATAACAATTTTGCATTTTTAAAGGCTTTAAAATAATTTGTTTTCCATAACTGCTGATTAAATATTAATGTAATTGTAATACATTTTATGAAAATGATCCTAGTTTTACAGACTACCTGGCAATATGTGAACTTAATCTAAGGGAACATTTTGATACTCTTAGAGAGGTATCTTATCAAAGATTTTTTATAAATTTCTAGAAAATCTGATTGTTTCTATTTACCTTTCCTCCCCCTTAAAGAGAACCTTAAAACATTAAAGTTACTTGCCAGTCGAGCCCCAACAGGTGCAAATGTTTAAGATAGCTTGTGTGTGAGTGCCAAGATACATATCAAGCTCGCCCCCATTTGCTGGACTAAGTGAGGCGAATAATTCATGTCAATATCAAAACTCATTTACCTGCGGTTGTCTCACCAGCTCATCAAAAAGCTTGTGAGGCAAAAACGTACTCACAAGTAGATCAAACGGGGGTCGGAGGCCAAATCCGAGACTGGGCGAGAGGAATTCGGAGGCCAATTGAGGAGGATGCGTTCGACTGGAATGCCGCCTATAAGCTATCGTTGACAACTCAACCTGGTAGCCGGGAAACGAGTGTTCTAAATCTTGATTTAAAATATGGAAAAGTTTTGTCTACGCTCACAGATAGGCAGGACTGACAAGGAGCGATTTTAATTACTTTTCCTCCGGTCATTCATTCATTTCCACTTGTTGCCCATCAGTTAAAAGTCAAAAGAGGAAGCTCACCAAATGGTAATTCCATTTTCCATTTCCATTTCGGACATTTCACGCTCGAAAGGATTTGATCCCACCCCGATGCCTATCGCACTGTGGCCATTACAACTTATTGCTACTACTGTGGCTACTTTTAATACACTAAATTAACTTTTTCATGGGGCCATCCCCGCGCCCGGTGCCAGCCCCCTCTCAGGCTTACCGCCCACTCGAAAGCCAAGGACGCGTACTTTATCTGTCGGTTATCTCGCCTTTTGTTGATTAATAGCTTTGCGGTAATTAATTTGGCCTGAACGAGGTGTATTTGTATGAAACCGAGGGGGGGATATGGAAGGGAATGGGGTCAAGAATCTATGTGAGTTTCATAAATAGCTGAACTCTGCCAGCAAAGCAATGCCATTTTTGGTCGCAAGAGATAAACAAAAAGATGTGTTAATTACCTCGATAATAGAAGTAAATTATAATATAAGACCTATATATAAGTATATTATATTTTAATAATTAAATTAAAACATAAATACATACAACTAGTAGTAGTAAAATAAAGTTAACCTTTGGTGATATCTACTTTCCCAGAATTACCTCAAACTTTTCTCATTATATCTACACTTGCGCAGAGACAAACGGAAGGAACTTCTGGATTCAACTTTCCGCCCACCCACAGCTTCTTCGGCTTTTGCCAATGACTTCCGTCATCACCGGCACACTCGACGTGTAAATTTGCATTTGCTTCTAATTACGAGAACAAGAAATTGCCCGGACCCGCATCGCAGCCCCATAGTATGGTAGGATCGTAGCATCCCAACATCTTGGCAACTCGGAAACTTGGCATCTGCAGATGGAGGAGCTCTTGCGGCAATTGCAATTTAGAATTTTCAATTATATTTATATTTTTTATGAAGTTAGCGGGTAATGGGAAACGGAAAATGGGAAATGCGAAACGGGCGCCGTTACCTAGCCCCATTTGGCCCGCACCCACATACGGAAGCACTAGAAAACTACAAATCAAGTGCCACGCACGCAAATTTCCTTTAATTAAAACCAAACTTTTAAGAGCCCCTCGTCGTCTGCAGCTTCTTCAGCTCAGACTCCTCGGCTGCAGATGCATCTTCACTCGGTTCACCCTACTGCAAACTAATAGGCTCAAGTTAAACGGGGCCAGGGCGAACATCATCTTCGAAATGGCACTGAAGTGCGGGCCGCTTTTGTTGGTCACAAGGCGTTGGTGATTACAGCCCAAAGTTTGTTCAGGTGTATAAATACAATTAGCGACTGGGATAAGTACAAAAGTACAGGATGAGTGCATACAGCTTGCAGGATAAGAAAAAACAAATGCATAAGCTTGTGTGTCTCATTTGTAATAGTGGCAACCTCGTGCGACCTCAATTAAAATCAATTATTATCCATTACTTGTATGAATCCTACCCTAATTTTATTTTCCTTACACATTTTATTCAAAAAAAAAAAAAACAATAGAGATTATAGAGATAAGAGATTAGAGAGTTAAATCTCAACTTGACTCTGAATTTTTTCCCGGACAAACATCTGTCAAAGTGCAAAGTTCAGTTTTCCTCGCGTGTCTGCCGGAAGTGCATTCGGTGGGAAAATAAAGAAAGCAGAGGGGGAAGAAGCCAACGGTAGACGGAGAAATTTCTCTGGCCAAAAAGAAGCGAGGCGAATGCTGGGAAAAAGTTTCTAACCCATATTAAAACATATTTGCGCAAAAATATGCAGATGCCAGGAGAATGCACGAAAGTTAACCGAGTATATACGTTATATGTATCTATACATACGTGTCTATGTACCAGGTGGGGGTCTTATGTGTGGCAGTCAATTGCTCATTGACTTGGCTCGAAAATAGTTGAGTGTTGAGTTCTAAGTCCTAAGCCGCCACTAACATGCCAAAGTCAGAAGGCAGCTGGCTATGAGACCTACAGTGGCCGAAGTTTCACTATTAGTCTTAAGGTTTAGATCCAAAAATATTTAATATTGGAAAATAAATCGAATTCTTACCCATTGCTTATTTTATATAAAACAAAATCAAATCATAACATTGACCTCTAACCTCAGCTTCTTTCGAAGAAGAGGAAGGTGAGAAGAGGTTTCCAGAAAATCCAAAACTCCTGGCACCAGACACGAAGGAACCAACATCTTTTTCTTCGGCGTTCCATTTTTTTCGAGTTTAGTTTCCAGTCAAGTTTACGTGAGCTTGGATTTCAAGCTGTGCGCGCACATAAGTTTGCGGCTTAAGCATGCGAGATTCATATGGATGGGAACACACAAGCCCGCCTGCATGTGTACAGTACGAACAGTACCCTCCCAAAAATTCACTCACCTGGCGTAAAATACTGGCTGGGCTAATGCATTGCCAGCTACCCTAATAACCTTAGACATCCCGTCGACGGGGTGCCAAAGAAGTCGCACAAAGTTGCTAGTGCTAGTGGAAAAAGTTTAAAATTAAACGGCGCTAGGATTGCAGGATTCGTTGTCAGAGGGATATATGCAAGTAAGTAGAGTATTTTAGGGATAAAATCTTGGCTTGTTTTAAGAATCGAGTATCTAAAAAGGATAGAAATTGAGAAAAAATAATACTTTTTAATTGGACCTAAATTATAAAGATTTACACGCCTTTTTACTTTTTTTTTTATTAGAATTTAACGTTGTGCATAGGTAGTTCACTTTCTCAACTAAGGCGCAAAGTTTCTTTTATTTTCTTAAGAGTGGTCTGCATTCCTGGAAAATGCCTTGCCACGCAAGGCTAATTATGTTTATGTAAAGTGTTTTTTGGCCTTTGAACCTAATGAAATATAATTTGAACAAAATTATTGAAAATTGACGGTAATTGAAATGAATTTGAACAAATTTGGATGCATGGCGCTGGGTGTCGTGTTGGGCCACCATCAAAGGAGTCAAAGAGCGGTGAATGTTGCAACTTTGACACGCGACGAAGACGTTGGCCCCAGAGTGTTTCCTTCCAGCTCTACAATTTTGCGGGCCAAAGGGTTTCATTAGACATTTTACCAAAATTACAGCACATTTCCAGAAAGAACTTGTCTATGATTAGGCTTCAAGTAGTGGATTATTTCCAGCAGCGGATTCCCTGCTCAAACAAAAACTTGAACCGGATAAAGACATAAGTCCCCCACTAAACATCTCGGTTATCCCGCCCGACTAGAAACAAATTCAATAAAAATAAAAATAAATTAGCTGCAACTAAATGAGCCAAATAAATTCATTTAGGGCGTTATGCGCTCCACTGGAGTATGCTCCCCGAAAGACATCGCCCCTTCTGCGCTGGCAGAGCTAAAAGCCAAGTTAAAGCCAACACGTATTGCCAAACTCGATTGCCGTGGGCGTCGCGCAGCAAATGCAATTTCACCTCGTCCTCCTCGTGCTTCGAGCTGAGGGTTGCAAGTGCCTCAAAAAATACACAACTAGTCCCCCGAAGCGGTCCCCACTCGGCATCGAGCGCCGCAGGTGATTCCCCTTCGAAGCACTTATCTATTGAGTGAGCTCCTCTTGCTTTGCCGTGGCAAATGGTGGACAACTCTTGAAATCAACGCAAGCGAAATAACAAAACGACGAGTTTCTTTTGATTATGCCAATGGAATTTTTTTAGCCCTGCCAAATGTAAGCGAATTGAAAAGGTTTTTTTCCTCGGAATTCATTTGCATCTAGCTTGAACTGGAACATGAAATCACTGAAGGCCAGTCCAATCGAATAACAGGAAGTAAGTTTACAAAATTGAAATATTTGTTTTGGAATTATTACGAACATATATTTATTTTTTATGATTACAATAGAATCTCTGGAACAGGGGTTAACTTAATCATGAGGAATTGCAACGTGCCCCCACAAGCTAACTTGCATATTCATTGATTAACATAAACGATCGAAATTTTAAAATTCAAGAGCTGGACACGCACCTGGCGCCTGGTCACCGGGCAAGAAAAAATAAAACAAAATTCATATAGTCATCAAAACAAACTTGAAACTGGATTGGAAGAGAAACGTTTGGCGAGCAGCACTCAGGGAAGCCCAGATGTCTGGACCGGTGTCTGGGTGACAAGTTGTTTCCACGGCGGGTAAAGAACCTCCCAAACATGAACCCATAGATGGACGATCAGTTCGTATAAATAGAGAAAGGCTTGCTAACAAAGGGTTCAGTATCAAGTTTAGCTATTGTAGCTGCACTCGTCGATTGAAATTAATTTCCAAACAACATGAAATTCCTGGTAAGTTCAGCATCCCGCCATGATCCCATCCTTTCGTGTGCTAAGGACGATATTTACTTCAGGTGATCGTTTTCGTGGCTCTGCTTGCCGTCGCCTCCGCCTTGCCCCAATTCGGATTCGGTGGATTCGGCGGATTTGGCGGACAACAGCAGCAACAAGAAGGCTACGGTGGGGGCTTTGGAGGATTCGGAGGACAACAGCAGCAGCAGGAAAGCTTCGGAGGAGTTTTTGGTGGATTTGGAGGATACGAGCAACAGCAGCAGCAGCAAGGAGGATTTTTCTAAGAATTTAATGCTTAATTATGCAGTGTACAAATCTAGATAAAGCAAATAGTAAATTAAATTATAAACTCTAAAAAGGAAGTGCTTCGTATTTTTCTACCCTTGCAGAGGGTATTATAAGTTTGGTCAAAAGTGTGCAACACAGTGAAGGAGACATCTCCGACCCTATGAAGTATATATATTCTTGATCCTGATCACCTCGTGAATGACGCAAATCTCCGACGCAAACTAGTCTCTCAATTTTAAAGCTATCGACTTCAAACTTTCTGCACATATCTTTCTTTCCTTTGCAGGCAGAATATAAGTCGGAACGGGATCGGCCGACTATATCTTATAGCTGTCATATAACTGATTGATCGTAAATGCCATAACTTTGTTTATGTGATATGTGATAAGCCGAATTTCATAAGGATCAGCCGACTATATAAACTCCGATATATATCTAATAATATAAGCTGCAACATAACTGCAAAGGTATTTCAACTTGGGCTCCGCCTGAAGTTAGCTTTCCTTTCTTGTTATAACTAAAAACATTTATGGATAAAGAAAAGATAAATAACATAAAGAATATTCCAAAAAGCTTAAACAGAATTTTATGGTATAACAACTTCATATTTCGAATGACAATTTTTTTTTTCATAAAATTAACATAACAATTATTTCACCACGAACATTTTTCTAATTCTTATATTTTACTCTTGCTGACGTTTAAAACTGGTTTTGGATTCTGTAACACGTTCAAAAATTTGAAAAGAAATTATTTTGCATTAATGCTAGTCATAAAGTGAATAACATTTTTTGCGTCACTAATGCGGAAGTTATCAACAATTACCGAAATAGATTTGATAATGGACTCGGGAATAATTGCTAAAATGCTCACTACCTACTGGTGGGAAAAATCCAGTGACTCATGAACTTAGCCGAATCTAATATCTAACGTTAATTAATCCACAAATTTAATTAGCAGAGAACATAAGTCAGAGAGAGAGATTTTGGAGTAAAAAATCTCCAAAAGGTTGACGGCCATACTTGAGTTGTTATCAACTCGAAACAGAAAAAAGCCCCGCTGAAAACAAATGTCTATGATCAACACAAAGGGAAGTCCGAGCCAAGCTCGACCCGTGTCCAACCAGTTTCGAGGGGCTATAAGCCAAGCAAAAATCAGATAAATACTCACAGCCAATAGTCAAAAATGAAACAGTTGGGTCGAGCTTTTCAGCCAAATAGGTTTGTTGGAAGCAATAATACATAGTTGAATAAAATGAAGTTCTTGGTGGGTACAATTGAATGTATTGAAATAAGAGCCATTGTAATTGATTTCTAAATATTAATTTTCATTGTAGATAATAGTTGTTATGGGCCTTCTTGCCATGGCAACAGCTCAGTTCGGACGCGGACCCTTTGGCGAATTAGTCCGGGACTTTGAGCGATTTGAGGGCCAGCAACAGCAGCAACAACAACAAAGCGGATTTGGGGGCCAACAGCAGCAGCAACAGGAAGAGGGCGTCATTTTCAGGGGTCCTTTTGGCGGCGGTGTTGAGTTTTTCCAGGAGCAGCAGCAACAGCAGCAGGGTGGAGGCGGCGGTCAGCAGCAGCAACAGCAGGAGAACCTGTTTAATTTTTTCGGCTAGAAAGTTGAGTAAAAAAAGCCAGAGTCTGAGTAATCTTAAGAAAACTGTTAACAACTAAAATTAAATACAACGTACCATTGAATCTCTAATGTGGTCTGGAGTAACTAGATATGAATTATTTTCGTGGCTCACCGCCTTTCACAACTTAAAAAATCTCTTCATTTATGACGCCAAAGAACAGAAAATGTTCCTCTTGTTTGGATGCGAATAACCCCAATGGTGTTGTGTCAAAATCGCGATGATGGCCATCGCCAATTGTTATGGCCAAAGTTTTAAGCCAAAAATCGCAAAAGTCTAATGAGTGCTATCGTTAAAATCAGAGGTTGGGATGGTGGGATTTTTGGGGCTCCTTTATCCAAGAGCACCGAAACACCATCAAAGTCATTAAGCGGAAAACCCTTTTGGCTTCTTTTCCACGCATTTTCATTTCGCCTTGTAATGACTTCATCTTCCCATCGCATCCTTTGGAGTCTTTAGTTTGGGGTTTCGGTTTGGGTTTTGGGCTCTGGTTTTGTTATTGGAGACAGTTTCGAAGCCATCGTGTTGGCTGTCTGATATAACAACAACCCACCAAGAATGTGAACAACACCAGCAGTAACAACAACACTCGTAACTACAAAACAACTTTTTAATTGCAATTAAATACGTAACAAGTTTTTAGTTGTAAGTGCGACGAGCACACCGAGAGAACTTGGCCATGGCTCTGAATTCAGTGTCCTGGGCACTGAGTCCGGAGTCCTTGGTTCGGGGCCCTGGGTTTTTGGATTTACCCCTCAGCCCCTAAAGTGTCCATTGGCGACTGGTTATTGTTGTTGCGGGTTACCCTTATCTTTCCCCAGCTATCTGCGGAATACTCCTATATATGAAATTGCCATAGCAGTGCTTGTCTCGGAGGCTCCAGATCCGCTGTATGTATTGCAAAATTGAGTTGTGCGCTTTGGGGTTTTAATTGTTAATTGTTGGCTCTGCGGGCAGCGCTTTTGACGTCGTTGATGACAGTCGGAGCGATGCGGATTGGGTCGTAAGAAAAGTGCGCTGGGGGATTATTTCGGAGCTGGCTAAAAGCGGAGGGGTTTTGGGAGAAACATCTGCATCGCTTGCGTAGGAAAAGGATGTTATGGATTAGGGAATTAAATGGCAGGCCTTAATGGCTTTCGGGTTAAGTGGGGAGTGTGGGCCACATTTTGTGGGGATTTTTAATCAAATCATCAAGTTTATCGAGGCATAAGTATCCACTCATTACCCAATGTACTTCAGACGTGCGATTTATTGAGTCTTTACTTTTAAATGGCTTTTACAAAAATATTGTTTTAGTCCTATGGTACTAAATATTTACCCTGATTTAATTCATTTGGCCATTGGCATTTAGCAAACAGTGCCAATACCTTTATTTCGTTTATGTGCCATTTAATTTGAATGCAAATTAAAATATGATGGCGCCACTGATGTTGTCGCTTAACCACTTACCTTGAGCATCTAATGGATCTTTATGGACATTCACCTGCCCCGGGGTTAAGTGATTCCTCGGTCCCTGTTAGTATATCCCCTGACAGAGCTGCCTAAGTACGCACCGAGTGTCTGTTTTTCCTGACTTGTACTGGGATTTCTTTTTCCCTGACTCACTAATTTGGCCGCAATTTACATAAAGGACGCGCGGCCCCAAATGTTGTTAGCCATGGTAATCTCCCATTCCCCCTTTTGAGCTGCATATTTTGAGGCACCTACCGAAAAAATGTATAAAAAGAAAATGTAATTTCTTTTACCATTCAACTTGATTAAATTAGACTGGTTGAGTGCTGGGGAAACTAATGAGAGGCAGCTGCATTTTAGTGCCTGTCCGAGAATATTATCCAACATCCGCGTCCTCCCAGCCGCCTGCCACTTCCTCGAAATCGTGACAGATGTATGACTTGGCATTTATAGTTTTGAGTCGCAATTTTCGGTGATTTATTTATGCATGAAATGCAAACAAAATCTGAATAATTACCAACAAAAGCCAACTGAACTGACAGTTAGACAGGCAGCCCAAACAAAGCAAGAGCATAATGCGAGTGATGCGGGAGAACTGCAACGTTACGTACGTTCAGTCAGATAGACAGCAATACGGACACCGACTCTTGAGCTGTCAGAGGGAAGCTGTGTGGGAATATTATAATGTTTGCAATCTGTAAACGTTGTTTTCCCATATTTATATGGGTGGGGAAGAGCTCGGTGCGTCTACGGCTGCCAAGGCATCATTTGTGTTTAGCTTTAAGAAGGATGGAAGTGGCAGATATATCATCCTCATGAGATGGAAATAAATACAATAAATTTGAAGATCTAGAGGTTATTTTATATATGGTTATTTTACCTTTTGGTTAAAAGTACCAAAGTAATCAAGGATTGTGAATTACCAACCTTGGCTGTTCAGCAAACCTTTATTAAAATATTACCACATAAATTATGAGCTTATGAAACCAAAAACTTAATTGGAATAAGTTTAGTGAGTAACCGCTCACTTCATTTCCGATTAAATATCATTGTGCTGAACTAGTGGCTGGCGGTAATGTAATAACAAAGTTTAGGCACTTACACACTTTGGCCTTTTGGCTTCAACTAGATCTGACCACGCCCGATTGAGGTCCCGCCCCCGGAAGCAGAGGCCCTCTATCAGCCCCCACCGCCCACCAAAGACTACAGTCGCTTCCTCGGCGATGCAGCAGTAAAAATGACTGCACGCAGCTGTGCTTCATGGCTCTGGAGCCATGGATTCGAATCTGAAGGAGCCGCAAGGACAGAGGCAGGATAGGAACAAGGGTTGAGGCAGGGGCGCCACTGGATGCTGATGCTACTGCGGCAGTAAGATTTTATTAGCGGTGGTATTAGCAGCGACAGCAAGGCACCACCCTTATCCCCTCATGACAGGCCCTACAGTGGTTGGCGTTGCATATTAATGCAGGCATAAAAATATTTACAACTTTTTTATGCATCTGTATGTGTGTTTGTGTGTGGGAGTTTTGTTCTTGGCAAATTTAATATAATTTCTGGTCGTTTAATGAGGGTCATTCAAAAGTGGTCGGCTGTCCTCCCCCAACCTCTGCACTCATCATTCCGGAGGAAACTTCCATTTTCGCCGAGTAGCCTGCGGACACAACAAGTGTGGCGGCCATTATGAGTGACCGAAGAGAGCGTCGGTAAGGCCTCGTAAAAATTGCTTAACAACATTATGCAAAGTAAGATGCGCGGTAATAAAATGAAGAGAGACCAGCTTCGAGGCAGATCCAAGGTACTCCAAGCCCGGGATCGGGCCCACTGTGCCGGCGATTTGGGCCAGGCATTGCGGGAATGGAATCCGCATTCGGAGTCGCCCTCCGGTTTTTGTCTTTCACTTAATCCGTGCGCCGGCTCGCAAATTCCAATGCCGGTTTCTGTCAGCCCCAAAAGTTACTCGACGCCGAACGGGTGCGGGTGGGAGTGCGACGGAGTCCGGGCCCATAACCGAAAGGATTATACAAATAAAAATAAAAAAAAGGCGGCCAGGGGTGCAAAAACAGAGGGGCCCATTGAGAGGGAGGTGTTATAAATTTGGGACAGCAGGTGAAAACAATTTGGTGCATAAAGTTTTCGCTTAGCAGCTCAGCGCGTTGGCGACCCAAGACCCCAAGGAGCAGGGACATGGCTCTGACTTCTGTTTTGTGGCCCAGTGCGGTTTGACACAAAACAGAGTGAACAAAAAGAGGCCAAGATAACAAAAAAGTCCGAGGAGAAAAACACAAAAACGGGTAAAAAGCAAAAGGAGTGCGCCAGGCCCACAAGAGTCACCGGCTTGGCAGGCATATTTTTGCATTAGCTGAGCTGCGATTTCTAAAACGAAAAAGAATGGCAGGCAACAAATGTGGCTTACGAAAAACAGCTAAGATATTTTTAAAATGCTTTAAATGATTTTTCCAGCAATTTACTTACATAGTCAAAGCTTATAACTCGAAACTGATTTAATTTTCTTATTGGGATACCTTGCTTAGGTCTAAAAGCAGAAACTATTAAAAACCGAAAGGAGTAGGAGTGTGATTATTCCGTCATAACCGATTCGTGGCTCACTGGCAAAATGAGCAAGTTGCAGGTCTATGGTCAGTGGAGTCAGTTTAGATGGAAAAGAGACCAAACCGGCAATGACGGCGATTTCTCATGTTAGACGTGCCTTTTTATGTGGCACGGAAATTAAAGTAATCATTTTTTATTGCGCGAACAAACAAAGGCATTATGCTTTACTGCTCCAGCTAAGAGGGAGAGATGACAAACACAATGCAGAAAGTAGAATAGAGACAACCACAAAATGCACTGAAGGACAATTGAGTGCAGAAATATGGCCAAAACCCGGAGAGAAACCAACGAGCGGATACGTTGTCCAAACAGCCAAAACAGAACCGAACCGTACGAAGCTATTCGGTAACAAGAACAGACTTTAACAGTGTTGTCAGCCATAGTTTTACAAAATTATTATTAAACCATATTAATAAGACAATATTGTCTAAAATATAGGGCTTAATGCATAGTCTAACTCTTTTGTAATTTATGATTTATGTTCCCAATCTTTCGGATCAAAGACAATATCTTTACATCCTCATGATTAAATGTTATAATATTCATGTTTATATTTGGCATTACAGCTGCTTAGGTGGCTATTTATTCTCAGCACTGGCCACTAAATTTGGGGGACAAGGGATGAACCAGTCCTCGGACTTGGACTCTTGGCTTCCAGTGCCCGGATCCGAGCGCGGAGAACCAAACTTGGACGCGACACCACTCCACTCGAGCACTCGTCGACCAGAAGAACAAAGACTTTGGCAGCTGCGACAATGACAGCGGCAAAATAAAAATATATACACACAAGAATGGCTATATATTCTGGGGTGGCTTCACCACCCACCTCCACCCTCCATCGAGAAAATTGCATTAAAATCTATGGAGTGTGCATAGAAAGCGGAGAATGTTCCGCTCTTGGGCTGAAAGACGGGGTCCGGGCGTTGGAGTGCTGTATAGTTTCAGTTTTTCGGAACTACGAAATGGCGAATTCGTGAAAAATTAAAGGAAAAAGGATATGACGCCACATTGCAACATGAACGCAAAATTGCAATTTTATTATATTTTAACAATGCACTTCGTTACGTGATTCCCACCAGGAATTGTCCTCGTTCCCGGAGCACTCCGAGTAAAGTCAGGAGACAAACTCCTACCTTGTGCCCTGGTATAAAAATTCAAATACATATAAAAACCTACACAGAATGATTTTTCGGTGGTTTTCCTGATGGTTTTATGCATGCAATCTGAATGGAGGGAACATTCCCAGTTAACAGTCATATTTTATTGAGTTTCTGTGAATTGGAGCCATAAATTCATTAGATTTGGCAGGAGGAAATGCATTTGTTGTGCGAGATTTATGTTGGGTTCAGTAAGGCGGACTGAAGACGTGCCGAACAAAGAAAATCGAAATAAGAACGATTTAACCAGTCTCTCCTTAGTCAAGGCGGTATGAATGTTTAAACTTATCTGGAACAGGCGTCCTTCGGTGACTAAATACTCTGCTTTAATTGGCATTTTTGACAAAAGTTGCATCCATATCTTCCATGTCACAATTTGTCAGGATATGTGTTTGGACAAATGCTTGCCATCTATTTGAAGTCCTTTTGTGTAACAATTAATATCCTTTGAAGGGGCAGTTCACAATGATTGCAAGCTGTCGGATAAGGAGTTTTCTCCTAAAATGCCAAAACAATGACAGCCTTAAATAATATGCATGCCTCTTCGGTCCGGACTTGTTGTTCCTTCTTGTGGCTTGCCTGCTTGCTTTTCATTTGCGCTTCAAAAATATTATTTACACTTTATGATTTCTTTATTTAGCACTAATTGCTGCCTTTATTTTATGTTTAAGCTCGCAGCAAGGACTTTCCTTGTGGCCTGGAAAAAAAGACGTCGATGGAAATGAACTGAAGGCGTGGCAAGACGTTGGGAAAAATACAGGTCAAGATGGACGTCATAACAATAAACCGTAATAAGATTGGAATTCCAAAGAGGTTGCGGAAGTATTTATATTTTTTTTTATATAAGAAAATTGTTAGTATACTTTTGTGCGAATCGATTCTGCTCTGCTGCCAGACTTTGTGAAACATGGCCAAGCTAAGTGACGAATTCCCAGACATCAGATGCCAGGAAACACAAACGAAAACTCATACCAGCACACATGGCTGTGGCGCAGTCAGATAATATCAAAAAGTTTTCCTTTCTTTGGATTTATTTTTATGCCTTTTGCCTTAGCATATGCTTGTTTATAGCCGCTGCTGCTTCTGCTTCTGCCACAATGCCGTCTCCGTCGGCGCGGCTTCTGTTCTTCCTTTTCGTGAGCGTGTAAAGTTTATTTTTGTTACTTATTATTATTATTCTGGCGCTGCTTGCTGTTGGTCTTTCTCCTTATTGTGCGTCCGTCCCTGTGCGTTCGTATCTGTGTACTTATTTTCCGTAATTAATTTCGTGCTTCGAAACATCTGCAGCTGGATTTTTACTGCATCCGAAATTACGCATACGCCCCATGTAATGCAGACTTGATGGTTTGCTTTCAGCTACAGCTACATTTTCGCGAAAATTTTGTTTCCAACGACGTCTCCCTCTTCGTCTTCGGATTAAAGCACTCCGCTGCTGTCGCCTTCCAGCCAGTAAAAGGGCCAATTTGTTAAGCAAAATTTAACGCAGTACAGAAATATTTGCACGCTAGACAAGCCAAGTCAGACGACCGGTTTGCTAAAAGTAAGCTACGGCGGCAGTGGTTAGAGGAGCCTCCCAATTGACATAACAAATTCTTGCAAATTTCATAGGCAAAATAAAGCGAACGAAGCCCGGCTGCACCACACGGCGTATGTGCAATGCGCCGTAGCGGGTCTCGGCGCTCAGGGAGCAGGGGATAGGGAACCGGGAACCGGGAACAGGAAGTTGGAAACTGGGAATACCACAGAGGACGATTCCGACGACGTTCCACATGAGCAAGCGCCTTCAGTTCCCTGCAATGAAAACATCGGTTATATGGCTTCGATTAGAAAAGTTTTTCGAATAGTTTGGGCTATTCGAGGTCCCTTCTTTCCATCGAAAAGTACGCATCACTAAGTAAGAATCGAATTTGATTAAAAATGTATTTGAAGTAGATTTAATATATAAAAAGTATTCAAAAAAAAGCGACATCCCCCAAGTGAAGCTCACCTCGCAGTCACTCAATCTGAACATTTACCCCCGTGGACTTAAGTTTCATCCGCAATTGCATTTGCCTATGTGCCACCGCAGCGTCGCGTTGTTGCAATGTAAACAACCCACGGGGAACAGGAGTGAGGATGGGGCTGGAGGATATCTGTCAAATCTGAAACCGGGATATATTCACAGGTACGAGTAGCCGAGTATCCACCAGAGATGGCAAACTTTAGGTGGATTTTCACTTTTTTTGTGTTTGGTGTTTTCCTTGAGGGCAAATCTTTTTGCTTCGCTCCCAAACTATGTGACATAATCCGACGGTGAGTGAGTACCACAAATCAGAAGGAAATTTGCCAAACAGTAACAATTCTCAGGATAACTAATCCACTCACACACTTCACACTTCAATTTCCGCCCGGTTTTCTTACCTGTCTTATATCCGAGCCGAAATTCGAAGTTATTTGTTATTGCAGCTCGTTATTGTTGCCATGTTCCATGTCGTTTTCCATTTCGATTGTGTCACTAACATGTTGCGCCACCACTTGAAGGGGTGGGTGCCGTGGCGGGTTCGAGGGCGCTGGCACTGGGAGGGGGGCGTGGAAGCGGCCAATGATTTGAGGAGTGCGCCCAGGCAATTTCACAACGGGCACGTATGCAAACAGTGGCCAAAAAGTGGGCGTTGTTATGCCAAGGCCCCGAAATGGGAATGTGCCAAACTGTCGGCTGCAATTTTCTCAGCTACAGCTAGAAAAACTTCAAGCCCCACAAAAAAATAGAAAAGAACTTTAATCGAATAGCAGAGTTCCCAAAGATACCCCTTAGCCATTGGTAAAATATATACGTTGTGTTGTTGAGGTATGGTCCAAAGAAGATCTCAATGAATCAAGTTACTTCCATTATTTACTTAGCTTTTTGAAAAGTTACCATTACTTATTTTAATTTCATTAGTTTCTGTTCCTGTCTATTTTTTAACAATTTGTATCTTGTTCATAAAATTTTCAGCATTTCCCCAAAAGTACAGGGTACTTATCCAGACATTGTGGCCCGAAAGCTACAATATGTCAGAACTCTGATGCGTGTGTCGCCTCCTTGGTTTCCTGGCAGAGTGCGGAGAATAATGGCCGTGCCCTCAGTACAATTTCCGTTGCATCCTCCGTGCGACACTCCAGCAAAAAAGACTGTGGGAAATGGGAGCCAAAGCTCCAAATCTATGCCTAACTACAAAGTAAGCAAAAATCGGAACTGGTTGCAGATTGAGCTGTTGCCAAAATGCCGAAAGGGGCAGGAAGTTCGTTAGCATCTCAAGGCTGAATACAGAAATTGTTCATGGAAATGCAATGGAATTGATGCAACGGCCTTTCACCATCTCGCTGTTGGAAGTATTGGTAATTTGGATACATAGTCCACTTTTTTAAATCTTTCCAGACAGTGTACTTAGACAGGTATTCTCTGCTCCCTTTCCGTCTTGACAATAAGCACCACCTCAACGTAACACATTTATAATGGCCAGTAAAGTTATGAAAATGCATTTTCGGCTGGGCCATGACAATGAGAAACGAGAACAACAGAAGCAAAGAAAAATATCCCGACTTCTGGCATAAAATATCACACGTTGAAAACGTTTTCCGCAGCATTTGTGTGGCATTTAATTAAATGCATTTTTATTTTTTAAAATTCTCACCCAACGTGACATAAAATATGCGGACAAAAAAAAGTCACCACAAGAAACAGGTGTGAAGGAGCGACGGGGCAAAAAGGTGTTAATGGTGACTATGAAATTCCATTTGCATACACATTCAAGTTCCAAAAAAAAAAAAAAGAAAATACCAAGAGGACAGGTTCTAAAAAACGACGATAATTTTAATGCAATTTTACATTTTTTTCCAGGGTGTCTACGTTTTTTGTTCTCCACTTAGGTAAGTAATGGTAATTAGGCGTGGAAAAATCCATTAGCCCTGGCTAGGTCGGAAAGAGTGTCTAAAACAGACAGTGGTTCTCTTCAAATTATAATTCGCAAACTAAAACGGGGAATTGAGAAATAAAAGCCTATTAATTAAAGTTCGACCTTAATGCTCCATCCATATTACCATCTTACATATCAGGCTTTGATGTTGTATATTTGTTTATTCTAGGAAAAACACTCGTGTTATAAGTAATTGGAACAACACTTGTACCACACAGCATAGGAAAAAGATCACAAGCGCCAGCAATACCACCTGATCCATGTGTATGTGATCTTTTTGGTGCAGCCCATTACTTTTCTCCAAGGTTTTCGTTTTTTTCAGGGAAAGATACATAGTGACTGCGGTGATCGAGATGGCCAGCTTGGAAATCCAAGCGCAGGACCGCTCGAAGCGATTCATCGTCACATTGCCAACGCTGCTCTGCCAGGGCCCGGTGATGGGGTTGGCCATGAACCAGCTGATGAAGAGCTGCTCCAGCCGATTACGAAAGCGAGTGGCCCACGTGTACTGGTAGTCCCGTTTCTGGGTGCCGAACGTGAAGTACCTAGAGCGCATGAACTCGGTGTGGCCAGAATGGATCCATCGCTCAACCACAAACAGCTGCTGCGCCTTAAGCTTCAGATCCACAACGGTTACTGTTCGACAGTACCACGACGGGAACCTCCCGTTTCTCTGAACACCCAGGGCCAGTCGGGTGGGTATGAAGATCGATCCCCGTGGAACCAGCAGCTTGTTGGTGCTGTTTGTCAGCAATTTGGGATGCGCACAGTCCTGGGTGACATTATACGAGGTCTGGGGCCGGTGGGGCGACTTGAAATAGAACTTTATGTTAGAGGTGGTCCCAGCAAACTCCCGGCCACCGGTCACAACTATCAGGAGTATCTCGTTCTCGTCGGTGAACAAACGCCCCAGACCTTCTTTGCTTCCTTCGCAGCGCAGAAAGTTCTCGCGCCTTTCATGAGCCGAAAGACTCCCAAAGCTAAGGATCATCAGGATGAGTAGCAACAACAGGAGTAGTAAGAAAAATAGTGGTAGCATAATTTTGAACGTCAAAATCTCAGATCGAAAATAGTCCACATGCCGTTCGGCTGCAATGGGCACAATCCGAGACGCCAGGGCCCCAAGAATACTGCAACTGCACTGGACCGACGTTCCATAGCTGTGCTCGAAGGACGTGGTGCAGTTTTCGGAGTCCCAGCCAGGATCCAAGGTGCGGTTCTGCCACACATTGCATTGGTAGATCTCCAGCAATATTGAGTAGTTTAGCGGCGTATCCCCACCGAAATTATCCCGCAACAACTCTCGTTTGTGGCCCTTCCTAATGAGACGTTCCCTCTTAGTCCTCTGAACTGCTACGAATGCCAGGCTGCGTGGGCAATTGTTGGACATCCAGATCCGCTTACCACTCATTAGGGGCGTTATGTAGCAGGCGTCCTCCATTTCCACGGCTGAAGGTCGTCGATGCAGACGCATTTTTACTCTCATGGGTTCCGAACACGACACTATCCGCACCGCCAGCATGGCCTTATGGTTGAGCATCAGACTGTACAAATGGATCTCCGAGTAGCGTTTGATGGTGCCGTTGGCCATCCACTGATTAAAAACAGGATCATCGTTGAACTCGCTGATGTTGGTCTTGAACAATAATCGATTCTTTATGGAAAAAATACCGCTGGTATACTTAACTACGCTGGGACTATGCGCGTGGATTATCAACACACTGGTTTTTGAGGGCAATGGGTCCGGAAACCACCAGAATATGTTATGAAAGTTCTGCTGTGAGATGACCTGAAACAGAATAGTGGTATGATTGAGCTTCTTGCTAAGCTCGAACAGCAAGGGGCCAGATAGCTGCACCACGTGGATCATGTCAATAGTGTTGATGGTGATATTCTCCGTTTCCTCCGTCACCTCAGTCACATTTACCTGGTAGGCAATGCCTCCTTCTAGCACCGCAAAGGCTTCGTCATAGGGGTGATGGCGTTTCGTGGCCAGCATGCCCATGTAGTAGATACACTTGTACAGGAACCAGGTGCACCGCATCCAGTAGTTGACTTTCAGCAGAATCAGGGGATCAAATTTGATCTCTAGCTGGTGTTCCAGGTTCTCCAACATCACCATGTTGACGCACTCGGGGCTGGTGGGCTTGCACATGGCCATCGAATGACCTTCCACTTTATCTTTGTCTCCTAAGATGGACATAAAGGCCATAAACATGGCGGTCAGACTATTGTAAGCGTCCCTATGTAACCAACCCTTTTCGTGGACGGTGTGCTCGAAAATGGAGGTCAGTTTGATGAATATTTCGCCCATGAGCTTTGCTGCTCGGAAAGTTAACGGGAGTAATCGGGACAATATTTGAATGCCCAGTAAGGTTATCTGCTCCAGCTGTCCACCAGTTTGCAAATCCTGATATTTCAAATATGAGAAAATCATCCTTCCGTCTTCGGGTGTAAGGATCCATTTTGATGCGGCAAGTGTGTGAACAAAGGCTTTATTCCAGTGGCCAAGCAGCAGGTAATCAGGTACCGTTTCCATTACCTCCTTGATATGGTTCTCATAGCTATCATCGGGTTTCTTTAATACAAATGGTGCCACCAAGAGGGTCAATTTCTGCCACACACACATGTCCACAGTGTCGCAGATTGAGATTTCGAGATTGTTGGTCACCGGCAACACTAACTGGATCTTGGTGAATGGAATCATAGTAGCTACAGCCGCCACACCGATCTTGAATCGGAAGTTCAGCGGGACGAAGGGAGACTCGAAGCCCGTGCAGGTGATGGAAAAAACAGTGGTGGCCTCGATGCCTCTATCGGGCGATGCTTTACATTCGCCACCTTGAGGACCATCGTTACGGTAGATCGAGTACTTGGAAATACCTTGCACATTGTTCACCATAATCATCTTCAGATAGATGTCGAGGTACGGACTGGAGCCCCTCCAGACGAGGAACCTCTTTCTCGACACGGAGGTGATCGGCCCGCTTTCCTCGCTGACAAGCCATTCGTAATACCGCACCCGGTGATAACAGTCGGGGCAATGGGAGGTCAAATGGACACTGTCCACGGGGCTATACACATCCAAGGCGCAGTTGCGTCGACAGACGATGTTGGGTGAAATGGTGTCCTTCTCCACGCCCCTCAGAATCTGGAGGGCGCTTGATCGATGTCTTGGGTCTATTTTTGAGTAAACGGTCAGACCAATGGAGTACTTTTTACCAACTCGAAGACTTCTTTTCGGGAAGCGTAGCTTGGGTTCTAGGGATATAAACCTTTTAAAAACGATTTCCTTTAGTTAAATAGTCATTTGAAAATATATTTTAGATCTTATTGTTAAAGCACCGTATATAGCATAACAGTTGAAGTTTTTGTTATTATTAAATTGAAGTTATATACCTTAACACTACAACTTTTTGTGAGTCCAATGGAAGTTCAATAAGATAAGGAATACATGAAATGAGAGCTGAAATACAGATATGCATGGTAGGCAAAAGTATATATTTTCTCTGCATGAATTCAGCTCTCCTTTCTCGCCTTTATATACTTAAGTCAAAGGAACAAACTTACTTGTTGATAAATCATATTTGCAATATTTGTTTTCTGGGTCGTCAGTGCTTTCACAATTCCATTGGAATTTTTTTGTCTTCAGACTTTCTACAGCAAGGACTCTGTCCATGCTCCTTGAACCGTCGACTAGGATATAATCTCTGACGTCAACATTGCGTCGCTGGCCTCCCGATATTTCAGTCTCAATGTCTGGTGGGATATATTTCACATAGCACTGTAATCGAAATAGCCGATTGTAGGTATCACTCTGACTAACGATGGTTACTCACACGAGCTACTGCGAAGACACCGTTGATTAGACCGCTGGCCCGCAACATAAAGACACGATCTATGACATTGTAGTTCAAATAACTGACTTGGTAAGGCACCAATTTTAGGTACAGACCTTTTGTGTCTCCAGCATGATCTATAAGAACTGGGTTAGGTATAAATTGGTATTCTTTTCAACTTGAATGGTTTGAATGTTGAATCAATCTTCTACTCACATTCCTCCCTCATATCATAAAAATCCCAACTGAATTTTTTGTACCTTGTCTTTCCGATTTTTTTCAGTATAATTGCATAAAATACTCGGTGAGTCCAGGCTGAAACTGGAACCGGCACCTCCGGGTCTTTGCAAAAGGGTAGTAGCAATACCGGTAAATTATCGATATTTTCGGGGACAATAACCCTGAAAGCTTTCCTATATATTGGTGCCAGCAGGACTTCTCTGTTTTCTAAGTCAGACACCTTGACAATGGCGTATTTATGCATCCTATTATAAAATGTGGCGTGACAACGGTAATAATACCCAATGTTAAAGGCCACATAGGCTTCGTGAATACCAGCTCTGCGTAGGACTAACCTTAAATTTCTTGTGTGTATCCATTCATTATTCCTGCCAGTGGGTCTTGTTATCTTATCATCAATTAGATAATCCTTTGTATCCACTGTAATGTTCAGTACAAAGGATTGAGTCCCTAATCTCTTCATGGCCACAATTACTGGATATTTTTCTCCATAATTCGGTCTTCGGTCAAAGAACAATTGAACCGTCGGCGAGTAACCCACAAGCCTCTTTTTCTGTACGCGAATATTTTCAGATGGGGGCGACACAGTTTTTAGAAAATGAATCCCTCTTTTAAGGGGATTTGAAATGTTGCTATCCTTGGGAATTTCAGGCTCAGCAATTTCGTTTGTACCCTTGTGTTTCGGGTTCTCATAGAACATATATTTATCACAGGGCTGATCGTGCTCCGGGCTTTTATCTTTGTGCTCTATGACATCCAGAAAATCGTAGCTTTGATTGAGAATAGGATCCCACAGCCTTGCAATTCTTGTTTTCTCATTCTCATAAGACTCAAGATCAGAGCTAAATTCCTTTGCGTACATCATACCGTGACTTTTCCGCCTTTGCCTTTTATAATTTTTCGCGGAGCTATTTGAAACCCTTCCCAATTTAGGGTGACCCGGGGTGCTTCGAGTCGACTGATTGTCGCCCTCCAAAAAGCTGCCATTCAACAAAGACATCAATTGGATTCCGTCGATCTCAACAATTACCATTAGCGATACAGATGCCGTCATGAGGAACAGGAACAATTGCATACTTCACAAAAACTGCTCGATAAGTAGTTTCCAATTTCCTTAATTCTCTCCATTTTCGGTTTAAGTTTGACTCAAGAAGCAAGGTGAAAAGTTCGTAATTTGAGCAGCGAGTGGAAGAGCCAGCCCATCGTTTATAATTGTATAATACTTCAACTGGGAATGTGTGGTTGACAGCCGACATGACATTTCACCGCAGAAAATTTTTGTATTCCTTGTTGTAGAACTTTTCATTTTTTTTAACGATCCCTCCCATTTGAGGCTCCCATGTTTGTCTTTTCTGTTCCTGTTGTTGTTGTGTCGCTGCCTACATAATTGTTTTAATTAATTGCGAATTGTGTGCGGGGGTGTACGGAGGGTGAGTACCGGCGAGTGCGCAAAAAGCGCTGAGTGCACTTCAAATGCGTAAAAAAGAACAAAAGCCCCAATGCTTTTCTGCACAGCTGGTAATTTATTGACCACAACAGCATCCAGCACCCAGCATCCAACACCAGAATGTGTACATCATCAACAAGAGCGATTACAGAACAAGGTTTAACCCCGCTCCAAGCCCGGCTTATCTGCCTTTTCCCGCTCGCCCCATTTCCATTGACACAATCCATATAAATCAAATGAAATTAACTCGAAGCGCGAGCAGCAAATAGAGTGTTGAATTTTTATAAACCACAAAAAGAACGAGCATTGACAATAGACAATCATACTTTATTTACTATAAACTTCGCACATGCATAGTTTTTTCGGTTTTTTTCGCTTTATGTGCCAAGACAGGGCGACAATTTCTTAAATTGTTCGAACAAATGAGAATGAAACTGTGCCGAGGGAAGCCAAGGGGAAACCCATTTACAGGCGAGCGCACGTCGCATAAAAAATAAGGCAACGTGAACAGTGGAAACAGATTTCTTATTCCTCTCCATGTTCGAGACATACTCTGTTTATTTGAAAGAATTGAGCTCCATTTGAGGTGCAATAATAGGTCCAATTACTATCCAAGAAATTATATAAAATCCCATAAATTTTCGAGTGTAGACAATGATTGACTTTTTTGGATGATTTATAAAATTTGAGTTGCGAAGCTCCTCCGGAATACCCCGCTGGGTAGAGTATAAAAACTTTAACACTAAAGAAAAAACCCTGAGAAAAAAGCAAAGAATGAAGCATTTTACGATTTAGCATGTGTGGACCGTAAGAGATGGAAGGAATCATGGGGTCTGATGAACCAGCGGACGGAGGACCGCCAAGTTCAGCACTTTGGCGCGTCAAGTGCTTTTCATTTTCCGAGCACGTCGCCGCGTCATAAAACAAAAACGCATGAAGCGCAATGGGAACGAAGGGGCGGGCTGGAGGCTGGGAGGTGGAGGTTGGGGCACGTTTAGCATATATATTTTCACACTTGCAATCATACTTTAAGCAGGAAAGCACACTGACACACACGAAACTGTATTTGCTTTAGAGATGGCAACTGCTGTAAAAAAATATAGGGCTTCGTGTCATTTACATGGGAGATTTCGGCAAAGGGCACTAGAATCTTTATTTTTGCGAAATAAAATTGAACTGAACTCGAATCCTGGGCTGCCATAAAACGATAGACCCTGCCGGGGTACTCTATCCTAAATCCTCTATCCATTAAAAATCCTAAATACGAGGTCCTCACACATTTTTCACAGCTTTGAATAGTAGTCCTTGTGTCATCTCTAATCCATTTTGTCTCCTGGCCCTGATATCATGAGGCGGCCGGGTCGTGACATTCCCGTATCTTCATTTTCACTCGCAGTCCAAAAGCCGTACCATAAAAGTGCGTCGGGATTGTCGCCAAAACTTTTGCTTTCTTTACTTTTTTTGGGTTTTTAGGTTTCGTGGGTGTGATGATAATAATTTCAAGAGGCATTCGACTGGAGCTTCTATCTTTTTTGTCCTTCTTGCGGTTCACTATGTCTGCGGCTTTTGGCACGGCTTTAATTAAAATGTCATAGACCCGCGAACGGGGCTTAATTACCAAAAGTGATCAAATTTCATAAATAATGAATTCTATATACTTTCGGAACACACAGATACAGATAAATTAATATTAATGCGACAGCAGGGCCGACGGGCGGGCTAAAATCTGTCTCATAGTCGTCTAATAGATGTCATCCATGTTTTCTGCTCGTTTGCCTGCCTGACATTATTAACTGAATCGACTTATCACTTTTAGTTGAGAAGGGTTGGACTGAGGCATTAAAAGGATTTTAGTTTTCAATGGAAGTGCCATGATTTTTGACACTAATGACAGATAATGTTTTCCAAACTCTGTACATTTAATATTTAAAACGCGAAATAGTTGCGACACGCCGTACCCCGCTCTATTCATTCAAAAGTTCACAATTTGGATAGGA
This sequence comes from Drosophila monieri, assembly GCA_035047585.1. Classification (NCBI taxonomy): domain Eukaryota; kingdom Metazoa; phylum Arthropoda; class Insecta; order Diptera; family Drosophilidae; genus Drosophila; species Drosophila monieri. The sequence goes on along the minus strand of JAWNPJ010000079.1, from coordinate 1,183,080 downwards.
CGCACCATCATCATCGTTCTTAGGTCATTATCATATCCGGATTGGCATCGAATGGTTGGTTAATGGATCTGAAAGCAGCGTGAAACCTTTCTGCAATCCCTCTTGTACCCCGTTGCTCGTCGCCCTTCCAACTCATCCACTCCATCCATCACTTGGCTGAAAACTCTTTATGCCCTAAAACTTTCAGCTGACGCTTTTTCTGTGCTCGGGGACTTCCTGGAGGAGGGTTACTTCTCCAACCATCGGGGGTGTCCTGACTCCAGCTTGGTTTGTTTTGGCCCTGTCTGGTCCCGGTGGTTACGTCTGTTTCGGCCACGTTGCTAACTTTGCGTGCGGTTTGCCTCTGGTCCAAAGTTCTCGGCCCCTGCGCCCTTTAATGATCCATGCCGCAAATGAATTGCAGTCCAGTTGCAATTGCTGCACTTGATTTGCGGTGCGACTTAATGGTTAACAATTATCTGGTGACAGTCGAGGGGCCGAGGGAGACACGGCCGCCACCAATGCCTGAAGTTGGCACTAAGTGTGCGGCAGTTTGCACATTGACCAGATTCAACAGACCAAGTTTGTTTCAAGAGAACTGTAGGAAGCCAATTTTACAAGACACAAAGTTTCTTGGTTGACTAAGAAACACAATCTTGGTTGATATACACGCATTAAAACGGTCGAATTGACGCGGTTGTGGCCTAAATCAATAGCTTTGCTCTCAGGTATAACTTTAGTAGAATTAACTATAGATTGGTGGAGCTACCTTTCGGTTTAGGGAAATCCTTAACCGCAACTAAACCACCGTGATGTGTCAGCGGCAATTACAAGAAGCTGAACCTGCTACCCACCGGCACATGACCACGCCCCCCACATTCGCAGCGCCACCCCATCGCCCTCATCCTTCACAATATCAATTATCGGGCTTCAAGTGTCGCTCAAGTGTCACGTCAAACACCAACACAAAATAGAAGCAAAGAGCATCCAGCACCAAGCAGAAAGCACAGAACATCGAGCATGAAGCATCCAGAGCCGCGAGCACACATGACAATCCAGTTTCCGCCCCGAGTGGGTTGTCTGCACTTTTCCCTACCGTCCCGTCGACCCGCTCGTCCAGGAACCGGTTCCAGTTCCGTAACACCCGCCAATACGTGGATGTTAGTAACATTTTGCGCTTTTGACTTTGATTGATTACAAAAGCAATTGAGCATATCGTCTCAATGAGGAACGAAAAAAAATTAAGCAAGGCGAGGGAAAAGAATTAACATAAATAAAACGGGCTCCCAGAAAATGAATTTTCATTGAAGGCTTCCAAAGTGGAAAGCCGGGCCGCAATTAGAGGAATCCGGCCTCGTATCCCTCGCAAAGTTAATGAGCAATGGCCTCTAATTCGCATCAAGGAACGCCTAGGGGTCTCCCATTCTCGATTTAACACAATCGCTTGTGGCTGTGAGATTTTCGACGAGAGCTTCTGAGACACGCTTGCCATTAATTAGCCCAATTGAAACGGGTCGCACCCTTTAGAAGGCTAATGAGAATAAAATTTCAATTACATTTAATTGATCAACAAAGGTCGACAGCCTTTGATTGATGATGTCTAGTTTTTGAATTTTAATTGGAGAAAAATAAGTAAGTGTGTATGTTATTGTATATCTAGTATGTATATCTAGTATTCAGATTTTAGATAGAATACCAAATAAACCTCTAAAGCAGAGGTGCTTCTTGTTTTCGTGATTCCTGATGAAATGACTTTTCTATATTACGCATTCGCCCTGTTGACAGATATGACCGAAATTGTACGGCCTACGTTTTGGTTAGTTGTGGCATACTATGGTCCAGAATAAGCCAATAATTCCAAATGTAGGTGTAGTCTTGAACAGAATGGAATTGCGCAGCAGTTGAACTTAAAATTAAACGACTTGGCCAGGACACCTTTAAGCTGGTTTTCTCAAATAAAAAGCAATGTGTAGAACTTAGACGGCTGCTAGGAACACACATACGTGTAAAACGGTAACTTAATGTGCTTTAGCTATTGCTGCAGTTTGCCTTTTGCTTTACTTTTAATTACCAACTCAAATTACACGGGCAGACAGACAAAGGCAGAACAGCTGTTTGGCTTGTTCTTGGCAACGGACAGGGAGCAGCGAACAGCGCCGGAGGGATCGCAATTGCAGTCGGATTCGCAGTCGCTGTTACAGGACCTTCCCGGAATCCAAAGGCAACCGCAGAGCCCAACTTGCTACAGACTACTCTCTAGACCACCGTTTGCTGCACATTTCATTACAATGCCATTGTATTCAAATCCTATTATAAAGCGTAAAACACGCCGGGAAGCGGGGGGAGGGTGAAGCGGAACTGCAACCGGCAGGACAGGGCAGACGCTGCTTAAAATTGGGCTGGGGTGGTGGCACGACTTCATGTTTGCAGCACGTTTCCACTTTCGCACTTGGTAAACATAAGTTGCCCACGCACACAGCCCCACGACCAACCGACCCACTCAACTACACCCACCCCCCAACAGAGGGCCACACTCCATAAAATAATTACCAACACCAGTGCAGACCGACCAGCAGCGCCGGGCTTACCCTATCTGGTGGCATGATGAGTCCGACGGAGGTGCATGAAGCCGGAAGACTTCCATTACAATTGCCGCGTACCATGCTGAGGAAATGAAAAGAATATAACGAGAAAGAGAGGAAAAGCCAGGGAAAACGAGTGCCACAAAAGGAACAACAGCTCTAGCTACAATCCAGGCGAAATATGCTTAGCCCATTAGGGACTGGGTGCCCATTTACACAATTCACTCCAATCGTAATTACAACTTTTGCCAAATTTAAGCATGATGCAATGGGGTTTAATCTACCAATTATTTAGGAGGCATCAGAATTTTATATTTAATTAAAGGTCGAATTTAGACATTTTTGACTATAGTCTTCATGCCTACTTTTGTAGTTATAGGCGTAAATGTCTTAGATCCACACATTCCCACAATTCTGTCCAACACGAGATCTAACCAATGTCTGTGCCCACAATGTCTTTCTTAGTGTGAAAAGAGTAGAGGTGACTTAAAAAAGAATAAATATTTAAAAAACAATCTCTTTTATCTAGCTTGGCCTTTCTCGGCTTTTCATTACTGTCATTCGATCGATTCAATTTTATAGAAATTCAAAACCCCATTGCCCAGTTTTTCGACCAGTGTTTGGTTCCCCGAGGAAAGGAGAGGAAAGGAAAGGCTAGCCTAAGGCGGGGATATTTTCACCGGAGGCGAAAACGAATCCGAAAGAGGGATCCGGTCCGCGCACTCCGCGATGGGTCACCGGAACATCTGCTGCGACGGCTGCCAGCGACGGGACTTCCGAGGTCGCCGCTTCCGCTGCATGCGATGCGTCAACTTTGACCTGTGTGGCGATTGCTACGACCGGCATGTCGAAACGCAAGAGCACCGGGTGGAACACCCGATGCAGTTGATCCTTGAGCCAGGTCAACAGCCACAGGCAGAGCAGCTCCTAGGCGGAGCGGACATGCTGGAGCAGCTGCACCTGTCCAATTGCTACACCTGTCCCTACTGCGGACTGTTCGGGCACACGGCCAAGAAGCTGATCGAACACGTGTGCGGGCAGCACCGCCTGGCCGACGGCTACGTTGTCTGTCCCATGTGTGCGGGTTTGCCGGCCATCGAGCTGGTGGCTATCCGCAACCTATCGCGACACCTGGTGCTCAATCATATCGAGCACGCCAACATGCTGGAGCCGGACACCCCACCGCTGCGCCGCTTCCTCGCCAGAAGTTCCCAGCGCAGTCGTCGGCGGCGTCAGCTGATGCTACAACAACAGCAACAAAATTCCCATCAGCAGCAGTTGCAAAATCTACCGCAGCCGCAGCCCCAGCCGCAACCGCTGCAGCAGGCACTTCCCCAGCCACCACGGGTGCAATCCAGAGGAAGTCCCCCCGGCTTGGGCTTTGATATTCTCATGCAGTTAGCCGAGGTACCGGTAGAATCTTGGACGCCCGAACCTCTGCTGCCGAGTAGCATCGAAATCTCTGAGGAAGAGGCTCGGACCAGGAGCAGCGGCCTTTCCCGCTCGGGGGCAGACTCGCAGGCCCCCGTCGAGGATCCCACCAGCCAGACAGTAATCCTGGAACCGGTAGACACCACCGGTCTGACCGAGCGGTTTCACCTGCTGCAATGGATTGCCCGCCAAGAGCATCTCTGCCAGGAGACGGAGGTGGCATGCCACCGTCGGCTGAGGCACGCCCTCTTCACCGAGCACCTAATCCTGTCCATGTTGAGCGAAGCGAAGCTACAGATGCCGCAGCGGGAATCCGGCGGCGGTGTATGGCATCGGGAGGAGCAGCGCATCGGTCTTTCCAAGGCCATGTCGCTGATGTCCTTGCCATGGACGAGAGCCTGGCGCGCCTCTCGACAAGCTGGCTGTCTAGAGGTGGACGTTGGACAACGGAAGAGGCCCGCGGAGTGGGTATGTTGTAAGCGAGGTGTGGGGGGCGAGCCCAGGCAGGAGGAGGAGGCCATTGATTAGCAGAAGGCTCCTTTACGGACGGCTCAGATTTATTTGTTTTTTAAAGCTTGTTGATGGCAATTATTTTTGGTTCTGTTTTTGATTTAATGCAAAATACTCGCAAAATTTTTGTGAAAACCTGATTCATATTTATAAATAAAAATTTTATACAGAGTAGAACCGTAACTGGACCAATTACAACGAAAAAATAAGTTTATTTCAGAAAACAAGCTCGTTTTCGAAGCTACATTTCTAAGATTTTCTAAGATTACATTTCTATTTGATTGATTTAATGTTTTAAGTCATACACATTCTCATTTTTGTCTTTAAGTATTCTAGCACACTTAATCCAGAAAGATTAATTTATTTTAATATTTTGCTGCGGGCATCTACTACTTGAAAAGAAATCAGCAAGACCAGTCGCAAAACCAGTCGCAGCTGTCTTGTTGTAGCGTTGTATTTCCGCAACTGAGCTGTCGAGGATTCCCCCTCCTTTTGAGATGAAATGATTTTAATTAGTTCACTCCACTTCAAAAGCATTGGCATCCCAAAGATTTATGCAACGCATCTGCTGCGGGAAATTACTTTGGGAGATATTTCCGATTGCGGATCCTAATTCCTTCAATTTACTCCCAAGCCCAATAGATCGAACTCATTTAGGCAAAATGATGCTCATCAATAAATTGGTTCACTTTTTGACTATTTGTTCCATATTGTGATAAACCAGAACGGAAATTAAATTTTGAGCTTGGTATCTATTAGGTTATATCCTACAAAAAATGGATAGCAATAACCCTACTTAGGGCATCAAAGATTGTTTTTTAGTTTTGAGTTTTTATGTTTTATTAAGTTAATTGAGCTGTTTACCAGCGACCGAATCCACCCTGCTGCTGTTGCTGCTGTTCACCAAATCCGAATCCACCCTGTTGCTGCTGTTGCTGCTGATCACCAAATCCGAATCCACTCTGTTGCTGCTGTTGCTGCTGTTCACCAAATCCTCCTCCGAATCTACCTCCGAATCCACCCTGTTGCTGCTGTTGCTGCTGATCACCAAATCCTCCTCCGAATCCACCTCCGAAACCCTCCTCCTGCTGCTGTTGCTCATCAAATCCCCATTGTGGTGCAGCAACCGCCAAGGCAAACAGGGCAAGGAATACGATCTACAGGGATATTAAAAATTCCGTAAAGGAAAACCGCCTGTTGAGATGCTTTTAGAACTTACGAAGAATTTCATAGTGCTGATGTTCCGGCTAATGTTGCTGGTACTAATAACCTTTTTTTTTAGCTCAGGTTCTTTTATATCCGCCAGCAATCACCATTGTTTCGTCAGGGGTACACAAGGTTACACAAGCCAGACAGTCGAAACAAAACAAAATTTCCATACGTCTAGCGATAAATTTAATTGGAGTAAAGGCTTGGCCATTGATAAGCGAAAGACTCAACGGGAGAACCCTTCAATTTGTTTCGTGGTCGAATTTTGTATTAATCTAGCTTCAAGCTTGAAACGCACTCGATTATTTGTACTTCTTATCAGCACACACTAGAAACGTGATCACAGCCCCACTTACGAGACTTTCTTTTAATATATATATTCCACACAGTGGTTCAAATATTAAATTCCGTTTGTTTTTAGGGTTTTTTAATGAAAATAACTATGAAGGTATCATGCACTACTCATCGTCGCCTAATATTTGAGATAAACTGAAATGAAAAGCTTTGCAGCTTAATATGTAGAATATAATCAAGTCGTTGAATTATTTGTCCTAACTGACTGCTTTAAAACTGAGAAATAGATTTTGCACTATTTTTACTCCGAACTATTAAAAACTAATTTATAATCCTGAGGATATACTCTTAGAAATGTATTAATCTAAGATGTTCTTATTTTTTTTCATAACTGTATTTGATAAATGGTGTTTTCAATAAAGATCTATCGAAGATCCGTTCTACATAAAAAAACACCTTACCCGTCAACCAGAGTGAATACTTTATACCTCACTATATTAAATTGCCTAAAAGAAGTCTGCGAAAGGGATGCTGCTAAAAACAAAGACGAGATTGCTTTCGAACTTTTCCTAATAGTATGCTATTAAATGATCATTAATCAGCGAGCTTTGGAATTCAGCAGCTTTTCGGCTAATCACTTGCCAAGCAAACAAAACAAACTAATCAAAACAAAAGTTCAGGTCAGAGGTGCCGATCGTCGGTCACAATCAGCTTAGAATATGCCTTCTCATCTTCAACCATTAATTCACTTATGACAACTGAAATCAGCTTGAGGTCTATTTGATAAGCAAACTAGGCGCCGGAATATATTGAGTAACCGAAATTTTATTACTTTGTTTTTCTAAAGTATTCTTCGATCTGCTATAAAAGCCCCAACCATCTTTCTCGACTCATCAGAACTTATTCCAAAGCGTGAACAAAAAACCAAAAAATCAAAATGAAATTCTTCGTAAGTCTTTTTCAACATACAATAGTTGCATTTGTCCCAGTTTTAATTTTGGGTCTTTAATCCTTAGATTGTATTTTTCGCCATCATCGCTGTTGTAATGGCCGCTGGGTACGGACAAGGCAACCAGGGCGGACATGGCCAGCAAGGATTCGGCCAGGGCGGACATGGTCAGCAAGGACACGGCCAGGGCGGACATGGTCAGCAAGGATTCGGCCAGGGCGGACATGGTCAGCAAGGATTTGGACAGGGCGGACATGGCCAGCAAGGATTCGGCCAGGGCGGACATGGCCAGCAAGGATTCGGCCAGGGCGGACATGGCCAGGGCGGACATGGCCAGGGCGGCCACGGCGGCCATGGTGGACGCTACTGAACATTACGCTACAAGATACAACTTAACAAAAAATAAAAATTAATGAAAATATATTATTTGAAAATTATTTATTCGAAATGAGTTGGAAATTCTCCTCATGCATCATGCATCCCAATTTTAAATTGTAGCACTGCCGTTTTATCCAAAAAAGAAACTGCCATAAGAATGGAGAGCTTCTCAAAAGCTTGGTTATGTAAAATCCAGCGTCAACTGAAAATAAACATCCAGTTCCATTCCAAATTTTTTTTTTTCCGAACTCTTATCTCTTTTGATTTTGTACGTAAAATCATTGTATGCATGGATGTATAATCTTTCCTCAAATAATTAGTATTTGATTATTGCTTCTTAGAATATTCGCTTCCTATGAGCAGTCAATCAAATATTTGGTTTAAACTTGTCTGTGTAGAAATATTCTAAAATACATAAAAAATATATTTCAAAAACTGAAAAATTTTACGATATTTAAAAAACAATTCCAACCAGAATTCAAAGAATAATACTATTTGTTGTAAATACTGTTGTTCTTTGATATTATTTTAATTTACTTTTATTGCATTTAATACATAGAAAATGGGAAACATTTTTTAACAAAGATGGCCTTGGCTAAAAAGGGGCAAGCACAAGCCGAGTTAAATAGATCTTGATTAAATAAATTTGAAAAAAAATCGTATACAGCATTTATATTCCAATGCAACCAAACGGAAACATGTTTTGATTTTTTATTAAAAACACGTGTCATTTGAGAGTTTCTCACATAATTATATAATGTTTAATGAAACATATTAGGATTTAGGTATTATTAAATTAATTTTAAATTTTAATCTAGGTACCGAGGGAGAAAGGATTAAAAGAAATGAATTGGCTATTGGGCGTTTAGTGCAGTGTGCATGTGCTAGTAAATAAAAAGGCTGGAAATTCTCAAGTGGCATTCTCAGGCAGTATCCGCCCACCTGGCCCACATACCTTCGAATTTCTCTTCCAGAGGTCAGAGATGCAGTCAAGTGCAAAAGACCAACTGGCCAGGTCTGTTCAAGCAGCCCACCCAACGGGCCAGTAGTTCCATCTAGGCCAGTATCTGGACACTTCCGGTTCGTCACTCCTATTTAACGCTGCTGGGAAGGGAAGGAGGACAAAATGGTTGAGGGGAAAGTGGCCGGGAAGATGTAAGTAGAAACAATGTGCAGTCATTGAGCGCAAATGTGCCAAATAATGACTTGCAAGCAGGCGAGTGCAATTTATATGATAAGCAACAAAAATAAATTGCAAGCAATTCATTTTACTTAAGTGCAGTTCACTGCAACAACAACTGCATACTTGGCAGCTTTATTTTACCCTTTTGCCGCAGGAATGTACCCGAATGTGTTTCCCAAAAATACTTGCTTGATACCCTCCTGCATACGTGGTATTTATCATATTAATTTTTCTGCTACGTTTGCAACCTGGCTTGATTTACACAGATGCTGCCTAATGAAGCAACTGCACCGGGTAGCTATAAATACAAAGCATGAATTTTAGAAGGTAGGACGGGTTAAGGAATGAACGGAAATGTTTTAATGAACGGGTTAAGGAATGCAATAATGTTGGATATAGTTGGCTATGTAACTCCATCATCGTAGAATCGTAGATTGCAGATCGAAAGAAAAGCCACCTACAAATCGTTTAAAGTTTTGATCGGATTGGTTCTCATACATTTGTCATGGTAAAAAAATCATTCTTGCCAGACAATCATTCTAATCAGGAATATACACGACACACTTCACTCTTTTGACCACAATTATGTATTTCACTCACTGTTAGGGCCTAATAACCAAATTACCATTTTCTTTTCGAATAACTACTCTGCTTAAAAATATATTATTCACTATAATGGAAGCTATACCAAACCGGCAAAGGGAAATATTTTTATTTGTTTTTTGATTTCAATGGCTTCAAAATATTTATTTTTGAGAAAGCTGCAAGAATATTAAATGGAAATTTTTAAGCTTTCATGCATTGACTCTAGCTTATTATTTTGTGGCTCATTGAAACAGATTAGTTTAACACCTACACCTTCCCTAGCTTATGGTCGATGGGGCTTAGGATTTTTTGTCAATGAAATTTATTGCATGCAATAAACATGACATGAGTGCGCCAAAGAAGAGTTATGGCAGGAACAGAGGCAGCACCACCAGGGCTACAAGGACATATCCAGCGGCCCGAGGAGCTTGCATTCAAATGCAAAATTAATACTGGCTTGCGACGCCCGATGGGTACTTTTGGCCACGGGAAAATTCTGGATTCCATGGGGATAGGTGTGTTGACAGGTTCAGTAGCGGCACTCTACCCTAACGGATTCTACTTATGGGTACTCTACAGAAATTAATGAAAGGGCATAGATTCAAAAACTCTACACATTTGTAATCTCAGTTAAAGTCAAAGAAGTTCAAGTTTAAACAAACAAAACTGTGGCTGATAAATAAAAACACAAACCGTTGAGATAGGTTGACAGTTTGAATTCTGATTAAATAAAAAAAATGTATTTGACGCCAACAGACTGGCTAGCTTTACATTTAACAACCCAGCCATTCCAGTTTCTCTCAGTGTATGCGATGTGCCCGGCGATTGTTGAAAGCTGAACCTTGGGAGCAATCAGCGGATTATACGCTTCTTTACAAAACCGGGCGACGCGTCGCCGTCCCAAGCGACCTATGACCCTGCCCCTGCCCATGCGCCTGCCCTGTATGCAACACTTTTTTCCGTTGCTCCTTTTCATTGTTCGTTAAGAGTTACGCCTGCCCGTTGGTGTGATTGTGTGTGTGTTTGCTCTGAAACATAAATTTAACTGCAAGCTCATGGAGCCGTGTGACAAGGCCGCAGGAATTCAAAACAAAAGTTGCAACAAATACCAAACACGCCATAAAGACAACAACAGCAAATACATAGACATAAATTGCTGCCCTGGCCACTGTCGGGCCATCTCCCTGTTGCTGTCGCAGTCCCCGGCTCCCTCCCCGTCTCCCTTGCTCCCACACACCCTCATCCTTTCTGGCGATGACTCCGTCTCTGTCTCTGGCAAGCAAAAAGAATGACAGGAAACCGGATGTGAGTGCATGCCTTTTGTGCATGCAACGAATTATTCAGTTGACACACAGGATGTGTGCTTTGCTGTTCATGTTGTTGCCACTGCTGCTGGTTGCAGTTGCTGGTTGCCGGTTGCTGGTTGCCAGTTGCCGCTTTGTTTGCTAGCTTTTCTCAGAGGAACCTCGCCCGGATTCTAGACCTATTTTTTGTTTTTCTGTTAATTCGTAACTATGAAAAACAATCAAAAATTAACAAAATTAAATTATTCAAGCTCAAACGACAATTACGTAAACTAAAGAATCATCCTTTTCTGCTGAAGTAGGGCACAGTTTCTAAAATCTACTATCTGCAATTAATGCAATTTTGTAAGAAAAATGAAACAAAAGAAAATTTATAATACATCTAATATAACATATTTTTTAAGTATCATTCTTCTTTTCCTCAATTTGCTTTCTCAATTCGCACATTCACAGTTTTCTTATTCCTGAGCTTTATGATTATTGTTATTACGCTCATATAGAAATTATTTGTTAAAAGTACCATAGGTCCTTCCTAAAAACTCAAAAATGCGGAAGCATTTCATTTCGGCATACCCACGTATATGTACATGTATATGAGCGTAATTTTTAAAGCAATTTTTCAATTTTATGTGTACAAAACTCATAAATAATAAAGCAAGCCTGTGGCGAAACAGAAGGTCGAACGATGCGGCGGCAGGCTCCGATGAAAGAGAAGAGTAATCAAAAAGTGCGTGCTAACTAAATTGTTATTGCTTTCAAATGTCACGTATCATTATCATAATTTTTTCGCTTGACATTTTTAAGTAGCTGCCATAAATGTTTATAACTTCTGCACACAGAAAGTGTTTCTATTAACTCTGCCCCGGCTCCTGCCCCTTCAGGCCGTGGTCCTCTTAACATTATTGGACCCGAGGGACGAGCGCCCGCCAGGAACCGAAGCTTCAGGCCACACACGTAGCCACCTTGACATTCATAATTCATAATTTATGAGTGCATCCAAAGAAGGCATTTTTACCTATACATAATTCAAATGCTGAAAGGCGGCAGAAGGAGGGCGGTACGCTTTCCCTCTGCCTGCAGTTGATGATTAAAATAATTTTAATAACGTTCCGTAGACTGGCGAAACTTCAATAAATCATATTACTGTGAGTATCAGGTACGCAGGTTTAAAAATCAAATAAATTATACGTTCAAATATTTAAATCGAAAACCACAAAACTATTTAGATGGCCCCCAAATTAAGTAAACTAGCTGAACAATGAATAGCGGCCCATTTTGTTCAGGCAGTCGGGACACAGGAAAAATTGACTTAAAATAATTTGCATAATTGTATTCATACAATTTTAAATGGGCTGCATACAATGTGTCTAGACATTTGTTTCAATTTATGAAATTGTTATTTTATGCAATATGCTTGTGATTAGTACGATTTTGCATAAATGCCAGCACATACATGCTGTGTTTCCGCATATATAGACACAAAGCACCATAAAGTGGCACATACAAATCGAATTTCATGAAAAAGTTTATAGAAATTACTGGCAAAAAGGAAGATGCTGATGAAAAACTTGCCTCACAAACATTAAAAACTAATCAAACTTTTAAATACACTTCAACCGCAGCAGACTTACGATTGAGATATTGCAGCAGAAAAGAGGGGAGAGGGGGCATGACGCCCTGGCGTCCAGAACAATTCGACAGGCGTCTTAAGGGGCATCGGCATCGACTTTGATTTGTTGCCTCCGTCGCGTCTCATCTCGTCTGCCCCAGCCCCCACAATCCTCGCCGGTCTTGCCAAGCCTCTTTTTTGGCCTTAACTTTAGCCGGACTTTTGCCTTGTTGTCAACGTCAACTGAAATTGATTGCTCACCAAGAACACCAGTCTCAGAGCCCGCCCCCACCCTCTTCTTATACCCTATTGGACTGCCTCTGTGGCATTTTCATTTCATTCGGAGTTGAGTTTACTTTGCGCTAAAACTTTTACGCAGAGAGCTTCTGAGGTTCCGTCCCTCGTTCTCCAGTGAATTATCCTTAGCCAGCGGACCAGGGAAGCCTACTCCCCGGCCAAAACTTTGACACAGTTTAGGAGCCAAAAGTTTAATGGAATTTGTCTATGGCATCGCCTTGCCCCCGGCCTTCCGTTCGCTCCACTACCCGCTCCCTCTTCTCTCTTCTGGCCATGCCCGGACCGTCAAAATAAATAAAACAGCATTCAGCTTGTTTTTAAAGCAATTAAAAATTCTTTAAGACTGCGAAACACTTCTGGCACATCGCTTGAGCCACTGCGGGATTGCTTCCGGCCACGTAAGGCCCAAAAGTATGAAATTCTGCGAGGGCTGAGGGGAAGTCGTTGAAATGCAATATCCTTTGGTAGAAAATGTAAACACTAAGAAAGTAACAAGTAAAGTTTTTAATTTAAAGTGTTTTATGATAGGCCAAACTAATTATATTTTCAGTCGGAAATACTTATTTAATTTTTATTAATTTTAAGCGGAGCAGCAGAGCATCAAAATGCATTAAAAATATTGATCTTGAAGCTCAATTGGAAAATCTGTGGCAAATCCAGCACTTAAATAGACTCCGAAACGATTGGAAATCTAATTTAATTAACCAGAGATTGTTTGCTTCTCCTCGTTGGCTTTCTATTTTGGTGTTGCTTTGCCCCACGCGGCGTATGAACAATGCGGCTGGTTTATTGCTTGCGCTCCCACAGCGAAAGCATAAAACGCACACGGACATACAAATACCCGGCATCATTATCAACACCAGAGCAGGAGCTCTCCTACACACCCAAAAGCACAGAAACACACACGAATACACACACAATTTCACAAAAGTAGGTTTCGAGAAAACTGGTCTTAACTACTTTCTGCACGTCTGCAGATAAAATCGATAAATTCCTTTTCGTAAAACGAATTAGGAAACTAATTGACTTGGATTTCGCTTAAAGAATCTCACATAAATCGTTAGCTTAAGCGTGATTCTGGCAGTTGCTAAGGAATGAGTGCTTGTGGATCGAGGAGGGACTCGCCCTTCCCTCAGAGCCTTTAACTTTTGGTCTACTCCGATGCGGAACGGAAATTGGAACGGCAATGGCTTACACTTTATTTTATTTTATTTCAATAATAGTTTCCCCCTGTGTTTCCTTGCCGCATATTTAGTTAGAATTTTAATTATATGGCCGTCGGTGTCGCCGGTTAAATGTCATTAAATGAGAAACATTTTCTCCTCCCAGCCCCTTTGGGCTGGAGCTCCTTCGGCTAACCACTCGACGTCATCATTGCCGACGACGTCATCATTCAGATCCAACGAAGCGTTGACAAACTAACAAGGCGCAAATATTATACTCGCATTTCCCAGCTACATGCACTTGCCTTTCAATTTAATTTACTAAAACCCACCGCACACACGCAAATATTTTTGTACTCTGCCAGGATCACATTCCGGGCTAACGTTTGCCTCCCCATCCAGGACTTCTTATCTGGGCAGGCATTTTATGCTCCGCTTATTTATGCAGATGTCTTTGCCACTTGAAGTCGTGTGCAAGGACACAAGAGGCTGACTGTGTTCTACAGTGAAAGGTTAGGCTGTTTTTTAGATCCTTTACGCCTAAATAACTAGGCAACTAATTTCCACTGGACTGGAAGCACCTGACTATTGAATAATTTATTTTAATTAGGGAACCGAGGATGAAAAAATGTTACCTTTCACCCATTAATTGGGTATTGATTAATATCGTTATGGTGTGGTTTGCCGTCATAAAGAGACTAGTAGGTCCTGTTTAATTAATCGGAGTATTAACACAAATCGGTGCATTTGGCAACTGCAGGTTAGTATGGCATTCAAATGCATTTTATAAGCCTTCTCCCTAAAGGGGAAAAAATACGAAATATGCAAATACCACAACTTACTTGAAAGTTGTCGAAAATTGCCTTTCATATTTATAAATTCATATGCAATTGCCATTTCTTTTGCCTTCGTGCCGTCGTGGAATTGCAACAAACATGCAAATATATAATTTTAATAAAGTGCTGGAGAACAGGTCTCGGCAAGCCTTTCCCCTGCCATGCAGGGCTCATCAAAAATACCATCATAAAAAGGGAACCTGCCAAGCAAGTCATTTGACAAGGTAAAAGTTGTCAGTGCCTTTGCTTATGCAGTGCTGTTGATTTTGTTGTTCATTTGCTTGCCGAAGGATACAGCGGCGCAGAGTAGCAAGTAAATGTGGAATTTAAAATGTATTTTCCCGCAAAATAATTTTATGGAGATTTTCTGCTTCCCCGCCATTTTTATCGGGTATCCTCGGCATAAATGAACGCAATTTGTAAGCAATTTCTTTCAGTTTCTTTCTAATGTTTTTATTAAAAAAAAGGGGAACTATTCAAAACTTAACTAAAAAAATAAAAACTATTCGAATAAAACTTTTATAAGATAATTAAACATTTTTGAAAACTGCAAGTGTAGTCTTTTTAAAACTGTGAACTTCTCCTTCCTTTGGGATGAATGCTTCAACACTTTTATTACTACTGAAGGTTTATTGGAGAGGTCAAAGCTCTCGACTGGGTTGGACTATACCCTTCTCAAGTCAAAAATTTATTGTTTCAATAGGGCCAGGCGACACATGCAGTTTCAACTAGAACAAAATAAAATAAAACCGATATAGTAGAAATTGAATTTCTATAAAAGTTTCGACAGCATGCAAAAGACAAACTTTGTCCACCGGCTGGAGGAAGTAGTTGTGTGTATGTGTGTGTGTGTGGCAGTAGGTGTGAGGAAATGGTCGGATCTCATACACTGCCACGCCCACCATTCGATGGCATCTGACTCAGGAGTTGGCAAAAGAGTTAAGTAGCCAATCACCATGTCCTCCTTTGTCCTTCGACAGGCGACCCCTCTCTCTTTCCCCGCCAATCGCTCCTGCTCTTTCCTTCGATGCCGTGTGCCGCCTTCAGCGGTCCACAGAGAGCGCCGTCAACACTTGGACTTCCGGTTGCCGCTGTCAGCAAAATGTCACCAGCATGCACATGAAATCGCTTTTTCGAGCTCTCTGTATTTGATTGGGTCTGGGCTGGCGATTGGCCTCCGCCGTCCAGCCATCCTTCGATTCCTACCATCCTGCTGTCCTTCCATCCTGGCCGACTGCCTGGTCAGGAGCATTATTTGCTTTTATTTCTGCAAGTCAATAGCTTTGGCTTTTAAATTTATCGACTGACGTTTGATGCGCTTCATTTAACTTGGAAACATTTTTCAACTCAAATTCCCCGAACCCCATTTTGGCCCTATTTTTTAGTTTATGGAAAACATTTCGACCTCGATTCGCTTCCATTCTCCATAAGCTTTGTTAGCGCCATGCCAGATGTTAAGTGCCATTAAGTTCCACGGAACAAATGATGCAGTTGAGCGATCGATTGCCCGTTGGATGCTATCATGGAGTATTTAAGAAAATAATAAGCATTAGGGCAACCAAAATTAAATTAAAAAGCCAAGATTAATTCTATACGTCGAGAATAACATAGTTTCTAAGAGTATACAAACAGGAAGAGCTTACCGAGCCCTTCTTTATATCTTTTACAACTTTTTCTGAGCATTTCTTCTTTCACTAGACTCTGGCCACCGTATTACAACTGCTTAAGTTTTAATGCATGCGACCAGACAGCATGCGGAAACGTCTAATTCCGTAATTCAGCAAGGTCCAAGAGCAGCCATGTCCAGAGGCTGAAATAGGCAGCACATAAGTCCATTTCCACCGGCAACAAAGCAATCCTTGCAGGGCAGGACACTCCAGTCTGGCCTGTCCCCGCCAAAATACAAGGAAAAAGTGGAACACAAAAGAGTATAATCGAGGGGTGAAGAGGGGAGGGTCGTGCCCAGTGCAGCCCCATTTGGTTATCTGGCAATGCACTTCACAAAATACTGGGGCAATAGAGGGTTAAGCTCCACAAGAGTGGGCGGCCCTGTTGTTACAATAAGCAAAATGCAGTGAACTGCGAAACATACAACTTCATGGTTATTTTGCTGTTTAGTTAGCTGCCATATTTTTCTATCCCCCTGCCGTCCACTCTCTGGTTCTTTCTTCCAGCTCTCCCTCCCAGCGTCTAGTGGGGGTGTGTCCGACGCCCACTTAACAAATATCAACTAAAATAGCTTTATATATTGTTGAGATAATAAAAATCCAGCAGTGTTCGCTGGAGGAGTACGGACAGCAGGAATACAAAACCCATGTAGCGTCTGTGTGTGCATGATGGTGCTTCAAAGCCAAAGGATAAACGATAAGTAGTATGAAAAAAAAATATAATAGATAAACAACATTCAGCTTGTTAAAGCCAATGAACTCTCTCACAAGTTTAAAATTTCAATAGCTCACGATACCATAATACTCAGAATAGCTTGAATAAAAATTACATTTTGAAACACAGTTCGGCTACAACATTTGTTGAGTTTTATCCATCATTGAGGTACACTCAAGACTGTTTTCTGTATAAATGTAATATTATTAAGCTCTGTTCAACTTTTAATTGGCTAGACTGTGTATAATGTTAAAGAATTCATCCTTTATGCTTCTGAGTACATTATCTTCGAGCACCTGTTACCCTTTTATAATTGACTGAAATAAGACAGCCTGCAAGAATGGTCATTTTAAGCTCGGATGGAGAGCCGATCACAACGAGTTGATTAGGACCGGAACACAAAAGCCGTTGACAAGAGATAAACCTTTGACTTGGCACAGGCTTTTGGACCCCAACCATTGCCCGCCCACTTTGGGGCGACTCTCTTCTGGCTTGTGCCCATCCCTCTCAATGAGCTGCAGTCTGCAGCTAAGTGGGCGTGGCCGGCTTGTAATAACTCACGCCTTTTGACACAGATTAAACCGGCATAAAGACAATGCTGGAATGAGGAAACTGCAACGATGACGACGACAGAAACAAACTTGGGCAAAGGATTCCGTGACCCCGTTCGCCCCTGGGTGCGTATGTGGGTGGGTGGCTTGTATAAATGTTAGCCCTTATTGTTTGCCAGGTCCAGTGGACATATTGGTGTGTGCATGGCCTGGTCATGCAGGCTGCACAAATCTCGATGTGAGCCAGACAAGCCCCTACACACAGCCCTTCCTCACGTTTCCATCACATTTTCCTCCATGCTCATTCAAGCCAGCCTGCTGCTCATCTTCATTGTGGCTGATGGCTTCCATTGTCCTGTGACAACTCCTGCGGCGACATCAGCTGCCTTCAGTTGAGGGAAGGGCATCCAGATCGCACATTACCCACATTATCTTTTCCAACGATATATGACGAAGTTTTTACATATTTCATCATTAACTGTATCACTATGCTTTTTTCCGTTTGATGTTCGCGTTGGGGGAACATTTTTACATTTTTATTCCAACTTAAAAAGATGACTTTTGATATCAGAAAATGATACAAGAAGGGATCAATTTCAGAAACATGATATTCCCTAAGTATGGGTCTACTTTGATCGGCTAACTGAAGAGATTTTGCTGCGATTCTGTACTGCATATCGCAGTACCATTGATGGCCACAAATTTTTCCATTATCTTGACTTTTGCGAAACGGATATTCTTGTTGCATTCCCATTTCCTGCTTGTTGTCTTTTTGTGGCTGTCGAGACAGCGTCATGCATAATATAAATTTAACTCAAAACGCATCGACTAAAGGGAAAATTCTATGCATTTTATATTATGCCATACTCCTCAGCCAGCGGGCATTCAAGCAGTATATGTGCATATTACATATATGCAGATGAAAGTTTCATTTTGCCACACACCCGCACCCCACACACGGATACGCACAGGGACCCCCCACATGGGGGCATTACCTATGCTCTGTGTGGATCTATCGCCGTTCACCTTGGTCCCTGGCCAGATCCCTCATTTGCTGCGTGGCAAAGAATTCAGCATGTAAATGGGTTTAGCGTGTGATGCCAGTGAGCGACTACCTTGTTGCATAATGCATCCGATGTCTGCTTTGGAAATGACAAATTTCTAGCAGCAATTGCAAATGCTGGACGCACCAGGAATACATTTTCCATTTATTCTATTTCCAGGCATTTACATCAAGGTAAGGAGGTTAACTTTACGGTACATTTTTTTAAAAACATTCTGTTTCTTTTACTATTCACATGGGCTTATAATTCAAAATAATTATTCATGAAAAAGTATCTAATATTAAAGGCATTGTGCTAGCATTGCATTGAGAACCATAATTTATTAAAATAGTATGCATCTTCGATGATAGAGTTCTTAAAGAGAATCTTAAAGAGCCCTTGCATATCATTTCTCCAATTTTGTAGTCACTCATAAATTAAATATGAGCCTATTTGTCCTTTAGTTACTTGGGTGCATTGAAAATGTCCCCTGCCACCGATATTTGTGTCAGTGGCAGGGGGATGTGGCAGTTTCTGTTGCAATTTCTGTTTTGAAATTGGCTTATTTTGGTCTTTTTTATGCGCCCAACGTTCAACGTCGAGCGTGCTGCAGGGCCCGGGAGTCCGTGGCCTTTGTTTTGTAATTGTTTCGAAAGTGGGCGCAAAGGGAGGACCGGGCGGCAGGGCGGATACAGTAGGCGGCGAAAGTTAACGTCATTGTCGTTCCTGAACTCGGCGACGTTGTGTCGTTGTCGTTGTTGGCCCGAAAGAAGAGGCACGACATTAGCGGCAACTGTTTTGAGTGCTGCTTCCTGTCGGTCCGTTCTTTATCGTTCCTGCCTCAGCCGCAGCCACTTCCTCGTCGTCCCCGCCCCCCACCAATAGCCTCCCATCCTGCCCCGCCCACTGGACGCTTTCAAGTGGCATTCGAGTGGCAGCCATTGTGCAGCATTATGATGAAAGTTTGTGTCGCAAAATGCAAATATTTGAAAGGTAATTGAATTTGAACTTTGCTGCTCGTCGTTAGCTGCTTGTGTGGGTGTGTGTGTGAGCGCCAGGTAGTTGGACAAAGAGTGTAGAATATGGAATGTAGTGGTGTGTTGTGTCGAGGGGTAGCCGGAGCGAGGCTTTAAGTGCTTGAAATCGCGCATGCAACGGCATTAAAGCCTCGATGGCAAATATTTATCAAACGGCTTACATGTTTTATTTGCCCAAGCTGAACGGTCAACATGGCTCAAAGCCCAAAGCAGCCTCTCCCCCGCCGTCGCCACCCGCACTCATTTGTTTGTCGTTCAAATTATATACAACATTTGAACACCCATGGCAGCGGCGTCCAGTCTCCATGTTTCCGAGAGAAAGCTAAAATCTATGGAAATACATCTGCTCTGGCCTGCTTCACTTTTGGAGCATGCCGCAGGTGCATTGAACAATAAATTTTGCTGAAAATAAACAATTATTTAGACATGATTGGCTGCTGCGTGCATTTTTTTTGTGTTCCCCATTTTTTGCACATTGAGTTCTTGTAACAATGGGGTTTTTGTTTTAATTTAATTGTCTTGATTTGAGACACAGTATTTGGGAAAACTTTCAACACTTAGTTATGAAAATAAAAAAAGTTATTAAATTGATGAAATTAAAATCAAGATTGAAGAGCTTCCCCATCATTTTGATATTTGTTTTCCCTGAAGGTCTCAGCACTTTGCACAAAATGCCAACCTTAATTAGTTATCACAGACACCAGAAAAGAGCTCTCTTCTGTTCTTCTCCGTTGCGGTTAACGCCCAAGGAATTGAGGGCGTGACAGGAGTTTTCTAGTCCTCTTCTTTAACCGCGTCAAAGGCGTTGCAATAGAAAATGGTTTGGCTATGTTCTTACACCGACTCGGGTACCAAGCCATCTTCTGCTGTTCGGCCCAGACAAGAAAGAGAAATAATGAAATTCTCACGCAACGAAATATAATTTAAAAAATATGTAGTATTCGGATATACGTATTTGTTGAGTTATGCAAGTTATTTCCAAAAGACGAACCACTTTTTGAAGAGTGACGTGGTGACGGTCCTTTGACTAAAGGGGCATGACTCCATGAGGTCCATTGGGTGATGACTTTTGATTAAAAGCAGAAAACGCCGGTCCGCAGCTTGTGTCCAAGCAACTGAGATTGATGTGAAAAGGAAGGCTGGCTGGCTCCCATCAAACTCAAAAACGCTTCGCTATTGACAAGTAACCGAAGGGCGTTGGGATGTGAGAGTTTCAGCTCGGGCTCCGTTGGCTCTTGTATCGCTCACTGTTTTTGCCGGCGCGTGCAAATTTCTAATTTCATTAAAATTTGTTCAAAGGCAGCTTGGATGGGTGTTGGAAGGATGGATGGATGGGATGTCGGGGCCCCAGACGTTGACAGAAATCGGCACAATAGACGTCAAGCACATGGTCTGCAGTGGGCGTGGCTGTGGCAATCAAAAAGCGCCGATCAAAGTGGAAAATCGATTTTAATTGCAATCTAGTCGCAAAGGTTTGGCGTTCGATTAGCGGTCAAGTGGGAGGACGTGTGTGCATTTGCGAGGCGTGGTACTGGACTCTGGTCCCTTTTAATTGCTCGAAATTCGCTCTTCACTTTTTTTTTTACCTGTGTTGCATATCTGGGGCCAACAGGAGTGAAGCTTACTTGTGTACAGCCACCATTAAAGGTAACTCCCGTACTGAAACAAATCAGTTCTCGAACTTTCAGTAAGATCATGGAATCAGCCTATCATTGACACTTCCTTCGTGTATGTCGAATTAATTTCGAGGAGGCATTTACACGTTATAGGCTTAGTCGGTGGGTCAGCGCGTCAAGGAAACAACCAAAAAAAACTCGAAAATGCCGTGCGGTCATTAACATCGTTTTAAGCATAAAAATCCATTTTCGCAGTGTTTTACTCATTTGACCCCTAAATTGACTGCCCTCGTTTGTGGGATAATAATTTAAAATTCACGCGCGTTTTGAACCAATCCAAATTTCCTGTTGCAAGAATGCTGACCCAAAAAAAGTCGCTGCTGTCACATGTCCTGCGCAAGGTGAGCAGCCTGCTCACAGTCCCGATCCGAGAATTCAAATTCCACGTGGAGGACTCGTACCCTATGTCGCCGCCGCGACAAGACCTCAAACGGATGACGCCGCCAGAAAAGGATAAAGTCTACGACGCCTGCTGGCAGACAACGCGCCGCACGGAGTACAAATGCCGCTCGGACATTGAGTTCAACGTTCCGGCCTTTATCGACGCCCGCAAGGCTTGCCTGAAGGACTGCGCCCTGGAGATGGACGCCGCCGATCTGGCCCTTTACAAGCCTCAAGACATGCTGAAGCGCAATTACCAGCGCACCTGGTACGAGTGTGTCATCAAGAAACCCCGCCGTAAAGCTTACTGTGTCCACAAACCTCCGCCATTGCCGCGGCGTAAGCGCAAAGTGCACAAGACCAGCACGTGCGAGAAGCCGCCCTTCGCACTCGGCCGTGTGGACTTGAGGCTGAAGAAATGTTTGAAGGATGAAAAGATGGAATGCCCTCGCTTCTCTTTGCCATTTTGCAAAGAAGCCCGCAACCCGCCAAAGTGCAGGCGGCCCTTCCGCGGCGGGCTCTGCACCAGAAGGAAGTGCAAGTACCCGAGCTTCTCCGAATGCCGCCACGATCCCATTCCGGATGCACCTCCCATCGAGTGCAATTGCTTGGCCAAGCCTGCCATTTGCGAGATGTGGCGGTTCTATCGACGCAAATCTGATCAAGGGAAGACGATTTAATCAAGTTCGGCCCAGAAATGGTGATCTAAAAGGCAATCCGATTTATAACATTTTATAACAAATAACGCCAGAGCTATGTAAACTTACTGACTTTCATAACGATGAATTGTTAATAAAAAAAATCATACAAAAAAAATAAATAAAAAACTAAAATTTTAAATTGTACAATTTATTTAAATTTCTCAAATCTTTAAGAGGAAAGTGAATAAGTGCGTTCCCAACTTCCTTAAATATGTAAGACAAAAAATACAATTGTCACCTTCGAATCGCAGCGGACAAAGAAAGCATATGGGGTTTCGGAATGTGGACACCAGATTGCAGAACATGTTCAAACAAACGCAATATGCAACAGCCAATACGCGAAACTGTATCTGCAGGTTGTCCGAAATGGTTACATTTCCCGTGATATAACCGAATTCCATTACGCAGATACAAATCAAATTGGCGAAAAGGCATTGAAAGGGATCAGACGAGGGTTGGTGGCTGCCGTAACGCTAAGGAGGGGAATATGCAAAAATCAAATTACCAGGACTTGAAAAATCGCAGACATCACAGACCCATAAATCAGTGAACGGGAAACGGGAAATGGAAACGTATATAAGAAATTGTTACCGCTAGTTAACGGTTTATTGATGCGTCTCTTTTAGCTGAATTTATTGGCCTGGTCGTTGGTCTCTCGTTTCCCACACACCAATGCAAATTGGCCAAAATCCAGCAAACAGGAGGGAAATCGTGCAAAATGCTTCAAAATTGATTCCGCTCTTTGCCGTCTCGTTTAGTCGCTCAAATGTGCCGAAAACTCTTGAGAAAATAGGTGGATACGAATTTTAGGAAAACTTCACCTTTATGTACCTTTTATATTTAGGCGATGAGGATAAGAACTTTAAAAAATTATTTTCGGTTGAATTGACTGAAACTTATCATTTATTGGACACTGATAATAATTTTCAGCAACATTTTGGCCGAAATGACGGTATTAACAGTCCATGTTAGACTGGCACTAGCTTTGTTGGTCCCAAAAAACCAATCTTAGAACACTCTTCCCCCCACATCATACATCACACATCTTAGAACACATACATTCGGACACTGCAACTTAAATAAATTTCATCTCACCAGAGCAGGTGGGATTACGCCCAGCCATGACCTCCAATTCGCTGGCAAGACGTAGTTCCGCGGACGAGGAACAAGCCCGCTGCCGACAGGTGGAGACCGCCCCCTTGCACCTGCCCAGCTACGCCGACCGGTACACGGACATCCCCCGCCTTAACCGCCTCAAGTTTATCGCTCAGGTTTGCCCCAAGCTGCGTGTCCCAGCGCTAGAGCTGGCTATTGATCATGTGAAGACCACCTATAACGTGAAGCTCTACGACGAGCTCTACAAGACCCTGTGCGCCGAAGTGGGGGAACTGGCTATGAAGCAACCGGCAACTGACGACGAGGCGAGCACCTCTAGTGGCAGGAGCCGGCGAGCCCAGCCGTACGACACCTTCTGGGTGGAGGACAACACCATAGAGTCGACCTTGATGCTCCAGGAGCTGGACGCCGAGCTAAACTTCAAGAAATCGAACTCGGGCAGTGCCAATGTGCGGCGAATTCTGGAGGAGATCGGCGACTACCATGAGAAGAGCGGAAACCTGCAAATGGCTATAAAGTTCTACGCTCGGGCCAGACCATACTGCACCAGCAGCGACAACGTGATCAACATGTTCCGTAACCTCATCAGGGTCTCTATCTACATGGCCAACTGGTGGTATGTGCTGACCTACATCGACGAGGCCAAACAGTATGCTTTCGGTTACGAGAATCTGGCCCAGGAGGTACCGGCCCGACTAAGCTGTGCTGCCGGCCTGGCCAACATGGGTCTAAAGATCTACAAGTCGGCGGCTCAGAACTTTCTGCAGACTTCCTTCGGACGGTACGACTACGACAAGATCGTTGCCCCAGAGGACGTGAGCTTCTACGCGGGACTCTGCGCCCTGGCCACCTTCGATCGGGAAAAATTACAACTGGGCGTCATAAATTCGGAGGCGTTCAAGCCCTTCTTCCAGGTGGCCCCCAAGATGTGGAATATCCTGGCAAAGTTCTACGAAGGTCACTCCGAGGTTTGTGAGGAGCTGCTCCGCGAGATTGAGGACCAGGTACGGATAGATGTCTACCTGGCACCCCATGTCGATAGGCTATACGAGATGATCATTAACAGACTTCCCAAGAAAAAGGAAAAGAAAGCAAAATACGAGTACTTGAAGAGATACAGTACTTCCTGATCATTGGCTGAAAAGGATCATTGGTTGATAAACGGAGTTGCGACCATCCTAAAGAATAGTCTCAAAGTTACATAAATTTTTTGATAGCCCTATCGTTGTTTGGGAAGCAGCATTGCCATTCATTCTTTTCAGTTATCCGAAAAATTCTGGCTACAAACATAGATACTTTAATGCAGGGATAATTAAAATTTAAGTAAACAACAATCTGACCCATGTAGGAGTGTGCTCCCGCAAATTTGAAAAAAAAGGAATATATATTTTTTATGACAACTAAAATACTTTTCTTTCACAAATTTGTATAGGATAGTTTTTAATAATATTCTTTAGAATAGTTTTAGATTCTTCAAATTTTTTTTCGCAACTTAGCCTTGCAATGCATCTTCGTAAGTTTTCATTAATCAAAGTTCATACTTAATTTCAGTAAACACTGATAGAACAATTTTTTTTGACTCTAAATTTTAAATATAAAAAGATACGGGTAAGGCAATTCTAAATTTACGCAAGGTACAAATTTTCAATAGTGACTTAGTCCGAAGCTAGAAGAATATAAATTATAAATAAAATATAAACAAAATGGAATTGCATTCTCGAATTTTAAATCTCACTCTATCTCATCTCATCTAGATTAAAATAAGATTGTTGACACAAATTTTGATATCTGTAAAAATCAGCATATTTTTAGAATGAATTTATGTTTTCTTTTTCGTAAATAATTAAAGCCTGATTGCTCAGAGTATCTAGACAAGGCACAACAAGGAAAACTTAACACACATAATTGCAAATTTTGTGTGCTCAGTAGAACGAATAAGCGAAGTGTAAGCCCACCAAAGTAGAAGATTGCAGGGAAGAGCGCCTAACTTGATTCAAGAAGACCAGAGGAGAGATATAGTGCAAGTGCAAGTGGGAAGCAGAGGAAGATAGAAAGGAACTGCCAAATCGACGCTCAAAAGATTCAAGCTTCGTGAAATATTGCACAGTTGAAGTGATTTTTATGAACTCTTCAAAAGTAGCTCAGGGTGAGGGTAGAAGGAACTTGGTACAGCACAAAGATTCACGGGACGCTAACGAGCTTAAAGATGGTGCACAAAGTGCGCATTGAAATTGCTCCCAGCCTGAAGTGCAAGGAAATGGGTGAGATATAATGCCCCTATCTGCCTCACTATCACCCCGCCCAAGCCCAAATCTAGAGGCGATTTTCATTTGAAAACTGAGCGAACGCAAGCCAAATTCTGGTAAGAGGCAAAAGGTCAAGAGCAGATCAGGCTTTCGGCGAAATAAGCTTTATTTCCCTTTCATGGGTAAGAAATCTTATTAAAATTTACAGTTTTGTTAACATGATGCAGGTTGAATGTCTTCAAATTAATTTTAATGAAAAAATAAGGTTTACTGAAGTCAATCTGACATTTTATGATACACAGTATTTCATATTTTCTTTGTTATTTGTCAAAGATTCCTTAGCAGCATTTTATGCTAAACTCAAATTAATATTGTAAGTTCTTTTAATGGCCGAGTTTTGTTTTTTAATGGATTTTTTTTCCTATACCCTCCTCGAACATTTAACTTTCCAATTATACACAATTTCTGGTCCTTCTCACAACGGGTGTAGTGCTGGATTAAAAATCAAGATGACTTCGGTGAAACACAACATTTTGGAGGAGGTTAGAGCCACCTGAGCTGGGGAAAATGGAAACGGTTAGAGGATTGGGAAGAAACTGAACGGGTCAGGGTTGATCCACCTCCGCTGGGTAGTCGTGAAAAACTTTGGCCAGACATTGTGTTGAGTAATTCTTTTGTAATGCGGAAGGAAGCTCAAAACAACACAGTGCACAGCGATTTCCGGGGGAGCGGAAGAACTTTAAGACAAAGGCCAGAACTGACCTCCGTTCGGTGGGATGAGAGGGGGTGCATAGGAGAGGAGCATGGAGATAAATTGCTGCAGTGTTTAGTTAATACTTCTGACCGTCCCACGCCTCATCCTGCTGCGTTCAATTCGCCAGGATACTTAAGGAACAGCGGCGCCTCCCAGCAACGAACAAGGAACAGCAGCTGGCCCGACAAGTTTATCTTTTGTTACATTGACTTCCGCTAAAAGATACTAAACTAGAAAACATTCTTCTTCGCTGCCGTTTCGTTTTTTAGTTTTATTTGCTTGCATTTCTTACAGGTTAACGTCAAACTCTCGGAGTAGCAGCAAAGGCAATAGGAAAAGTTAACAGAAATTAAAACGCAGCTGGGCATTGGCCGGAAAAGGCACTGGAAAAAATAATCTTTAGTTAATATTTTTAAATTAAATAAATTTAAACAGGCTCCATTGAGACACCAAACACAAATCAATAATATATTAAAGAAATAAAATGAAAAATTTGACAAAGATATTGACATTTCCCTTTCATTACAAATTATAAATGAATTTTCCCACTTTCGTAGGGTGCCATCAGTGTTTGATCAACGGGCTGTGAATTCATAGTTTTCCTATATTTCCGTAGCCACACAAATTGGAGTGGAGTGTGCCAAATGGAGTCGCCCGACGTGACCCGTGGCCAGATCGCGGCCATGGTGGTGCGGGTGTGCGTGGTCAGCGCGATCACCTACTACAGCGCCAAGTGGATGCTCAGCTCGATGGATCCCAACAGCAAGATGCGTAAGAAGGCCAAGCAGCTGGCGGAGCAGCAGCTGAAGAAGCTGAACTCGACGGAAAACGACTCCGGGAAGAAGTTCCGGACAAAAGACTTCAACGAGCACGAGGTAATGATCGCCTCGCATCTTGTGGCCCCGGAAGACATTGATGTCAGCTGGGCTGACATCGCCGGACTGGACGGGGTGATCCAGGAGCTTCGGGAGACAGTAGTGCTGCCGGTGCGCCACCGCGAGCTCTTCCGCTGCTCTCAGCTTTGGCGGGCGCCCAAGGGCGTTCTGCTCCACGGGCCGCCCGGCTGCGGCAAGACCCTGATCGCCAAGGCCATTGCCAAGGACGCTGGCATGCGGTTCATCAACCTGGACGTGGCCGTGCTAACGGACAAGTGGTATGGCGAGAGTCAAAAGTTGGCCACTGCCGTCTTTACGCTGGCCCAGAAGCTGCAGCCATGTATTATTTTTATCGACGAGATAGAGTCCTTTTTACGCATTCGAGGCAGCGGTGACCATGAGGCCACGGCAATGATGAAGACCCAGTTTATGTTACAGTGGGACGGCTTGGT
This sequence comes from Drosophila monieri, assembly GCA_035047585.1. NCBI lineage: Eukaryota > Metazoa > Arthropoda > Insecta > Diptera > Drosophilidae > Drosophila > Drosophila monieri. Next base: position 1,155,557 of record JAWNPJ010000079.1, on the reverse strand, counting down.
GAGCAATGCTAACACATGCGTCCTCGTTCTGGGCGCCACCAACAGGCCGCAGGATTTGGACAAAGCTATCCTGCGACGCATGCCGGCGCAATTCCATATCGGGGTTCCCCGCGACGTCCAGCGGGAGTCGATCCTGCAGCTGATTTTGCAATCCGAGCAGCTCCACAACTCAGTAAATCTGAAAGAGCTGGCTCGGCTCACACCCGGTTTTTCAGGATCCGATCTGCGGGAGTTGTGTCGCCACGCCTCCATGTATCGAATGCGCCAGTTTATGCGGGGCAAAATGGGGGACGAGCACCGCGACGATTTGGGTTCCAAGGGGGACGGGCAGGTAAACGAGCAGACCCTGCAGAACTGCAAGCAGCTGGAGATCCGCATGGCCGACCTGCTCAAGTCTCTGACCATTATGAAGGTATCCAAGTTCCAGTCACACAATGCCTTCATGGAGAAGGACCTGGAACTCGATTAGAAATTACCGGAATTGCCGCAATAAATGCTGAATAAGCTTGATATAACAAAATTGTCCGCTAAGTTCTTGGTACAATTAAGTACAATTGTTTCGCTAAGTCTGGCCAAGTTTCGTAAAGGAAATATTAAAATTGTTATTGTTGAACTAATGATCTGTTGTTGACCACGGTTCTTAAGACCTATTTACCATATTCCTAATTAATATATTTCCAAAATTGTTTTCCAAGTAAATATAAATCACAACTTATTGGTAGCACAAAATTAAACGCTATTATGGATTCAGAATTATCTACTTATCCTCCAATTGAAATTACATGGAAAGACAGTCGCAACATGTATCGCACTTGTAAGTGTCCTATGCCCCCTATCCTTCCCTAGCCCAGTCCAATCTACCAACTATCATCCACCGCTCTGCACAGGACTGCCAGCATGGCCAGTATTTTTCACATTTCATAGCATGCATGAAGTGTTTTTGCCATGAAGAGCAGCGAGAAATCAGAAAAAACTACAGCAAACAGGACCAGAAGCAAACGGAGGCTGTGAAAGGACAGCAGTAGCAGTAGCAGTAGCTAGAGCAGAAGCAGAAGCGACTGGGGCAGTGGCAGTGGCAACAAAAACTCAAAATAACAACGGCTACTGCAACAGCAACAAAAAATCTTTTATGTAAAATTGAATATTCATAAGTTGTTCTACAGTAGCGGCAGAGGCAAAAGCCTAACTGTGGGATTCAGCCTTCATTGGTGCATAATACCCTCGCTTGCCACTGGTGTCCTTGCCTGATGGACTCCACAAGTTAAAATGAATAATTTATAAAATGAGAATTAAAAAAAAAAGACTATTATAATATTAAATATACAAATTCTTGCTTCAAAATAACAATAAGCATTCTGCTTGGCAATTCAAAATTTTCAATTGATAACGAAAGTATGTACTTCAAATGCTGTTTTGGAAATGAAATCTTGATAACATATGTACAAACGTAAGCGTTTAATGAAGCTTTTGATTCAACAAGTGGACTAACAATGCCTGTTAGAGGAAATTTTTCACTTATAGCATTAATTAATATTTTAGATTTAGAGTATGCAAAATTTCGCTGCTCGAAAAAGGAACTTTGAGTTTTGTTGTTGCATTGGACGGGCAGTTGATTGTTTTTGTGTGTAGTTTTGTTTGGCTGAGTGAACCTGCAGACGCTTCCCCACCACTCCCATTGTACCTAACCACCCACCTCCTCCCGCCAACGCACACACAACGCATTCCCACACACCCTCATGTGCACACTCGCAAGCGCACATGCGAGCAAAAGCTGCCGTTGTTTGCTATTTTGTCATGCAAATTGTATTTATTGCGGCCAAAAACCAACAACAACAGGATGGAGACCAGAGATAGGGGCGGTACCTCGCCGCCACGCCCCTTGTAATTGTTTGCGATTTGTCACTGTGTGCGTTCGCGCTGTGCAGAGACTCTCAGAGTGTGTGGGTGAGTGCTCCATTGTAAACAAGAAAATTGACTGCCTACGGCGCCCGAAAACTGGGAGACACATTTTCCGAATTATTATGCAGTTCCCAGCGGCCAATGGGATCGTATAAAGACATTCTGACTTTCTAGAAGAGAAAACCTTTCTATTTCCACCTTTAAAGACCATTCTATTTTGTTACACATTTTTTGTACTTGTAATATTTAGGAGTGTAAAAGGTTCTAACTAAAGTTAATCTAGGTACACATCAAACGAGCCCACATTTTATATAAAGGTACAATGTATCAGTGTATTTTCAGCGGATCCAATGAGCTCATAAAGAACAATACAAAGAGTATTTTTGTTTTTTGTTCCAATACACATTGAAAATTGTAATCGTCTAGAGGTTAAACGGTTTATTTTTCATTGATAATCGGTCTGGCTCGATTCGTTTAAGACTCTTATCAGGCGCTTCAAAAGCTGAGCCGCCCATGAAAGGTTGATTGTAAGCATAGGTCAGTATTTCTCAATAAAAAATATATAAACACAAAAGCGGAAATCGGAATAAAAAAAACTCAATTTAAAATGTAGTGGCGTGTTTTTGAAAGTTTCTTCTATGGAAAAAATTACAGCATTACAGAGCTTTTCCTAAGGGACCCAAAGTTTTTAATAGGATATAGTCTTAACGTACAATGAAAACAAAGGACTATTTGCCATGAAACAGGGCATGCCTTAAGTCGACTATCTACGTTCTTAGTTAGAAATGTTTGGGAAAAAATATAACATCCTGAAAATGTCTTCTCCCCTACCGAATAAAAATTTATGATTGTAAGATCTAAATCTTTATAGACTAGATCTTAAAAGTCTACCTTTGATACACAAATCTTTAACATGTAATTACAATATGCTGTTTAATTACCCCATTTAACGGTTAAGGTTACGCCTATACATTTTTCGAATTAATATTTTAATTAAAATACATACACATCCTTAAAGTACTTGGCAATTAACACACTCTTCAAATGGCAATTTCTTTGCCTCGGCTGTTGATAAACTGCATAATTTATGTGATTTGCCTCTCAAACGGGCGTGTTCCCACGCACTCATTGATGACAATTATTTGAAATGCTTTCAAGTGGGTGGGTATAAGTTTATTGAATTATTAATTAACTGCAATTGCATTATACAATTTTTTATTTATGCTGTCATCAACTCGCTTCGAAAACTGAACAAGGACTCACCCATTCTAGAGTGCATAGAGCATCATTAAATTATTTTAATTGCATTCATAATTAAATTGATTTCAATTGAATAGCGTTCCCCTTCTACTAAAGATTAATCTGTGTACTGTCCCACAAAATGCCCAGCTTAGAATAATTGATGACATTTGATTTTAATTACACTTTACAATTCAACTTGAAACCTTTAACTGAAACTGGCATGTTCAGTTTGTGCAGATCCCGAGGCTTTAACTAATTTTATTATAAAGCATTAATCATGCACCGCGTGTTAATAAATATTAATGTCTCTCGGCCAGCCAGCTGACCACCAATTCAAGCCCATAAAATTTCCAGAATATTTTGCATAAAAGTATACTGATTTACGATGGTGGCCGACAACAAAAGCTGACAAGTTCATTCACTGACTGAGACTAAAAAATTCGCACACACAATTAATTATCTAGTAACGAAAACGCAATGTTTTCAATAATTGAATCCGGCTTTATATGCCCTACAATATGATAAAGCTTACATAAAGTATATTCGAAAATACAATTCATAAAAAAATAGTCTTCTTTATATTAAAAAAAAACTATTAGTAATATATGACCACAAATTAGCGATGTACCTGAATTTTACAGAGAATCACGTATTATTTTAGTGGTTCCTGTGGCAATTTGTTGCATTCGTTGCAACAGTAGTGAATTCTAGTCATTAAACGCATCTGTGTATCCTGAAAAAAGTATAAAAACATTTGTTTGGAAAGACAAAAAATGAAAACACATAGACATCAACCAGAAGAAGGACCGGAAGAGACGTCAGAAGGGGAAATATTCTTCAGAGGAAAATGGTAAAAACTGTTCTTTTGCCTCTGACCATTTCTATTTCCTTTGGCCATTTCTAAAATTTGCATTTTTCATGCCACAATGTATAAAATTCATATTTATAAATCTTTTAACTGCACACACCACACCAAACACAAAATGGGACACATCAAAAGCTAAAGCACAGAGGGAAGTGAAAAATGTGGAAATAGGAAATGAAAATCTAAAAAAAAAAATAAACAATAAAAAACAGAGGCTTGGGAGCTAAGTATTTTTGAATACTCTCTCCTTTCCATAGGATATATGCAGACCCGTATAGCATCATCAAACGTCTTAGAATCATCTTAGAAACGAAGCGTTTTATTAATGTAGGATGGGAGTAATCAAAATCGTTATAAGGCCGCCGGTATTACCGAGTCTGATATTCCCTCTGGAAGGGCATAAAAGTGATACAAAACCATTCACACTTTCCACATAGAAGGAACAGCACCCAAAAAGAGCAGATATAAAAATGTGTTGCAAGTCAGCAGTGAATGAATAAATGAATGAATGAGAATGAATATGACTTTGCCACACCAAGCAAAACACAATAAAAATGCTATAACCCCCCTGGACAGTCCGGGCTCCGGACCGCCCGAAGGAACCCAAAAGCCTGGAGGCGGAAGGAGGGAAAGCGGAAATAAGGCCAAGGGACGGGACACCTCTGCACGGCGCTGTGATTTTTCATTTGGAGCTGCGTTTTTCCTTGGGCCCCAGACCGAAACTTCCTTGGGCAACAGTTGTAGCCAGATGGGAGACCCTAAAAGCGTGCCGCATGCAACTGCAAAGTGACCAAGCGTCCGCATTCAGATGCATATATTACAAAAAAACTAACGTTTCGTCTTCCAGCCCCACTCACTCGCTTACACAGACTAGGTAAGGACTCTCTGTGTGTAAAACAGTTTTCCGTTTTCGGCTAATGAATAATAAATAGGTACTGGAGCAATTTCTTTAGGGTTGTATTAGACGTTACGTCATGGTTTAGACCAAATTTATTTTTGACGGCGTAAAATTAAAGTGGTTTGTAGGCTTCAACATTCACAATATATGGGGGAAATTCAGGATTAAAGATTAAATTAAACTACCTACAGTATTTAAAACCATTAACATTTTTATAATTAAGAAATATCTCTAAAATATTGCATACTTTTAGGAGTCGAATTGCCAGATATTGGTAGAAACTTTATTGATAGGTATTTTGTTCCCTATTTTTGCCTGAACATAGAGTGTCAAGCCATCTTTAATTCCAAACTTCCATATCTGACTCTGACAGGATAGTTTACACAGTTTTCTTAACCACTTGGCAGTGCACGCCATTTTTTATTTGCTTTTTGCTCGAGGTAGGCATCTCTGGCTTTGCCATTTTAATTTTAGGGTGCCACGCGTTTGCTGAAATTAGCGTGATGCCTACCAACCACCCACACATCCCACTCCCATACCATTTCAGACACACACACACACTGCAAGTTGCAAGGATACATTAGCGTCTGCATTAAAGGTGTTGACGGTGCATTTTTTGCTCTTGGCCAAAGAACTTTGGCGCCAAAGTTGTTCAAATAAAAACGTTGAAACGGAGGAGGAACTTCGGAGGCTGAAAGTCAAAAGCTGCCTCTCATCAAGTTCGCGAGGCAGGCTGCAAATTTGGCCAGCACTGAGCACGTTGCGTCTATCTCTCCTGTCTACCTAATTAGCGCTGACTGGATGCACCTGCTTCTTGCTACTGCCAGCGCCTTGACTTCTGGCCCGATCATGGTGCGCTTCGTTAAGTGTGTGCCAGTGACATTGTGCATATAAAACAATTACGCAGCATATACCCGCGACTCGTACAACTTCCAAGTAAGCTCATGTGCAGGAAGCCCTCAGACCTGATGATAGAAACAAATTTTTATTCAAGAGTATTATTAACGTAAGTTGCTTTTATAATGCAAAAAGTTATACCAAGTTTCTTTCATATTATAGAAGTTATGAAATATTTGATGTTTTAAATTAAAATATGTCTTCTCTGCCCTATTTTTTGAAAACTCAGTTGGATTGCTGGCAACGCTTTTAAACAGTTTGGCCAATTATCAGCGGAAAGTTCAAATAATCTGAAATTAAAACAAAATGAATTGCAAAAAAGGCAAATGCCAAATACGCGCTATTTTCCCCTCAATCTCGAAACTTGCAATCACCCTCCTCAACCAAAAACTGGCTGGCACAGCAAAAAATTTTTACGCTGACTTCATTAAAAAATAACAAAAAATCTTGCAAAAAATAGAAATAAAACTGCAAGCAATATAAATGAGTCTGGGCCACAGAGTATAGAGGAGAATGGACCTCAGACTGGCATCGATTGAGTTCAATTGAGGGGCACCAGATGAAGAGGAGGCAATTGTAAAATGGCCAGACCATGAGCTTAGCCAATAATCAAGCCTGAGAATGGGGGGCCGATGTCTGGCAGATGGGCGGGGGCACTGTCAAGGGGGCGGGGCCCGACTGTGCGGTCTGTGAGGCGGCAGCTAATTTATTACGAGCATTTAACAAGCATACTCCTGGGGTCTCTCACGAGTCCGCTTTGATTTATTAGGTGTTTGGTTTAAAAAAAAAAAAACGAAAAAATAACAGGCAAACGAACAAACTGAAAAGAGCCAAAAGCAGGAGCACAAGACCAAGAACAAAAGGACGTTCAGGATCTGAGGAGGCCAGTAACAAGGAAGCGGCCGCAGGACCGGATGGGGCAGGCTGCGAAATTCCGAAACACTAATGTGAATGTAATTTGTAGTTAATGTGCTGTCGGTTGGCATGTGGGTGGTTTCTGGGGTGCGGCCCTTCGACCATTCAAGCATTTTAATTGTTCAAACAAAATCGAGGCTCCGAGCTCCGTACTTTTTCTTCTCCTTGCAGCAAAACGCCCATTAATCTGGACGTGTTCAATTTATGCGGCGTAAAGCACAAATTTTACGGTTGCCGCTGTATTTTGTACTGCCCTATATTTCCTTCGGCTTCTTTAGTTTCCCTTTGTTTGATGATAAAATAAGTGCTATTATGAATACATCCAGTGAAAGCACCAACAATTTGCAATTCAACAATTTAAATAACAGTTCAAATTATACAATTTCTTCACGCATACAAATATATCTTTAATTTTCAGTCATCATATTCCGACAATGATTATCCTCGAGGGAAGCCTTTTAAGCAGAATAATCTTCCGGCATTCTTTTGTATATTTCGTTGAATAATTTTTGTTTTCACAACTGCACATTGTTAAATGTTAAATCGCATTGGTGAACTTCGTCTCCTATCGTTGTCCTTTCTGGGCAAAGGCTTTCACATAGCAAGCCTCGGCATCGGCGGCCATTAAAGGTCATAAATCACAACATAGCATAGAAATAAATCAACCCTTTATTATCAACACATCGCAATGTTTGTTATCGAAAGGGTTATTTATAGTTCTCCAGGGAGCGAGCGAAGGGCAGAAAGAACCATAGCGGGCCGCCCGGAATTGTGAATATATTTATCGGAATTAACTTCGAAAGCCGCCCGGCTCACAGATCGAGTTCAAGGTTGAAATTCGCTGACCGAATTGCCTACTTATCGGCGTGTCCCTGGAACTTTCCCCAGTGTGTGTTTGGGATGGCAAGCTCATTAAGCAAATCGCATTATTTGTTCATACGAATTCAAGTATCTTTCCAGTGCACTAGGCACTCGACACGCTCTGACAGCCCCACAAGCAGCTTCATTTGCTCGCAATTGAAAGCCTGAAATGAGGAAAAGAGAGGTGGAGCTGCACATGGAAAGTGAATACATCATTAGCTGCATGAAATGTCCTTGTCGACAAAGGCAGTCACATGGATACCAACAGACACACGTGCACATTAACTACAAGTGGACAAAGCCGTATTCAAGAGACAGAAGACTTAAGAGCCGAAAGACCCAAAGGAAGGACGTAGGTATCAGTGCTTTACGGCTCCTTAAACGGCTTATATTTGAAGCTTATGCAACTTGTTAACTAATTAGGTGCAGAGCTGCAAAAAATGGCTTAAATGCTCACAGAAGCATCAATTGATAATCGAAAATAATGCAGCTTTATTATTCAAATATAAAGCACCCATTAGGTAGCTTGTTTTACATAATCATTATAACAGATTATGTCTACCAATTTGATTTCTCAGTGCACTTTCTCAGGGACGTCTCCTGCCTCTAATTGATACTCTTCAAGCTTTATGTTATAAGACCGTCATTCAAATCAGTGGCAAAGGAAGCAATTGCAAGTTTAATAAGCAGCACGTTTGAACGAAAATTAATAAAATATTATACACACATGTAAGTTAATGAGAAGGGAAAATCCGCTTTGGAAGTATGATTGACAACCAATAAAGTATTATAAAGCAAGATAATTTTTTTCGTCAAATTATGTGTGCTAAAATGTCGCCAAAACGAAAAAAAAGCAGAGGAAATTTTTAAACCCATAAAGAGTATTTTCTCAGAATACATCTACGATTAGAAATAGGCACGTCCATCTGCTATAAAATCGGAATAATGGTTATCATGTGGCCTTTTTAATAGTTATTAAAATGTGAAAGAAAATACAAAATTATTATACATATATTTAATCGCATGTTATAATTAAAATACATTCACCAGTTAAAACCATGTTTCAATTTTATAAATTTTTTCTTATCAGGTGATAAAATAATTTTAATTTCCGTTTTAAATGACATTTTTTAGCTGTGCTGTCCGTAATTTAAAAGTTTTTTCTGAGTTTTTTTTATCAATGAAATCAATCAAACAATGATTTATTTTGTTTAGGAACTGGGATAAGTGTTCCCACCCTATAGACTGACGATGAATATTTAAATTAAACAGGACATTGTTTAAGCCTAAATCCCACCGTCTGCTTTTAAATTTAAATGCGACTGTCCTGGCCCCAGGATTAATATAGAAAACCCTCGCAGACAATTGAAAAAAGAGACCAACAAGAAAAAGTAAATAGAGGGAAAAGGTTCAGCGAGATTGAATAAAAAAGAAACGAATCAGCTATTCAATATAATAAATCACACCTTTGCCACTCAATGCGAAACGTATTTTTCCAATTAAAAGGCAAAGAACGGTTGCCTGCAAATTACTTTAACCTTTCGTTGGCCATCGGGCTGCCGACGTGTAATTAGTTGACAAAGGTGTTCGTGATGACGATTGTTGCCGGATTGGGCTGGGCTTAATTGAATTTTTATCTCAGCTTGGCAACCTCCAAAAAGGTGTAGACAGCTGGAGTCACAAATCCGAGTAAACATATAGCTGAGATTCGATTTGAATAACCTCCAAATGTATGTGCCCCCATTTAAGTTTATAAAGGAGCTACTTTTTCAATACTGAAGCAAGATGAAATTCTTTTTAAACGTCAAAATCTCGGATAAATTATACTTTAAATTATTTAACATATTTTCCTTTCAAAACAAAACAAAACTATATTTGGAGACAGTATGCCTGTGGTCACAAAATGGCACCCTCGTTACCTATGTCTTTGGCAGTAATCATCCGATTCTACAGCGGAATATATTAATCGATTTTTACATCTATTCCCTTTTAATCTGCATCAAAATCTATAAACGAATTATTTTCTTACATTTCTTGTTAAGTTAGGTGGAGGATCCCCTTCGAAATTGTGAAGAATGTATTGGGGCGACAATGTGGCCCCTAGTGGAGGCTATATCTTTGCCAATAATCATGCGATTGTTGAGCGGAATACCTTAAACGATTTGTACATCGAATCTCTTTCAAACTGCATTAAAACCTTTAATCGAATTATTTTTTAGATTTTCAATCAAATTTTGTGGAGGATCCCCTTCGAAATTGTGAAGAATGTATGGGGGCGGCAATATGGCCCCTAGCGGAGGCTATATCTTTTCCAACATTCATGCGATTGTTGAGCGGAATACCTTAAACGATTTGTACATCGAATCTCTTTCAAACTGCATTAAAACCTTTAATCGAATTATTTTTTAGATTTTCAATCAAATTTTGTGGAGGATCCCCTTCGAAATTGTGAAGAATGCATGGGGGCGACAATGTGGCCCCTATATCTTTGGCAGTGATAATCCGAACGAACTATTTTTTAAATTTTTTTTTCAAATTTTGTGGATTTTGTTGTCATATTCGAAATAATAAAAAAAAAGAATAAATTGAAAATATGAAACAAAAAAGTCGGTAAACTTATATTTTTTGTATTGCCCCTAAATAACCGCATTTATTACTTTTAGCAAAGATATACTGTATTTTTTGGGCTTGGCCCGGATTATCCAAACGCAACATAAATTGCTATTTTATTTTTTGCAAACAAGAAACCCCACGGTAATTGCCGTGAACTTGGAAACCTCATGCCACCACAAATATATTCAGTTGTCAACATTGTTGATTTTGCGCTATGCGCTTCTTTGTTTCGCATTTTGGCGTGGAGCTGCAGAAGCCATTGTTGTTTCTGTGCGGTGTCTGCCACAACCAAGTTTAATGGTGGACTGTGGGAAGGGGCCGGGCAGGGCGGTGGCAACAAACCGCACCAATGTCAGCAGCATAAGCCGATTGCGTGGAATTTCGCCATTGTCCTCTTCGATCTCTCCCTGGGGATTTGTTGCTCTGCACAAAGTCAAATGATAAGTCAATTGTTTGGCTGGCACTTCCTTCCCTAAAAAGTATACTATGCTTGTTTACTTCAATAGAAATACGTACATTTTCCAAATCCTTCTGTTAATTGTTAATGCTTAAGTTTAAGCAATTTATTAATTACAATTGATGGTCTTAAATTATTTAACTCATATTTTTCCCAGTGCAGTGTTTGAAATCGGAATTAGGCAGTACATGAAGAATAGAAAAACTGCAACTGCAGCTTTGGGCTTGCCCATTATTAGCCCCATTCAGTTTCAATTTGCGGCCGGACCGAACTAATTATTTATTATCCCGCGCCCAGCCTCTATTTGCCGGCCACCCCGCTCTTCCTCATCATACTTTACAACGCGACGCGCCCTACACAAGTAGCCAGGGCGATGGCTTTTATGGCCACCAATTGCGCTTAAGTGGGGAAGCGGCAACTTTACGAGCGCTCCTCGCCTTGCTGCCCTGCTTGCCACTCATGCTGTGGGGCTCGATTCAAATTGGCACGCAAGCCAAATGAAGTTATGAGCTTGGCCAGAGGCATAGCCGGATTCAAGGATGGGGGTGTATGTAAGTTCCGATTCCTTGTGGCTCAAGGGATGCCTGCAGGAGGGCAAACAACAAGTGTGAATCCTGGCTAAGCAAGAAAATGATTAGTAGACCAAGAAGGAAATACTGAAAGAAATTTGAGCTTATGACAAAATTGAGTTTTCGAATATATTTTTAAATATTAAATTATTTATGTACATTGGAAGCCTGCTGGCATAAATTATAGAAGCAATTAGTATTCATAATGCCGATTCAAACTAGCATTAAAGTCAATCAATTTCTAATTGGAGCAAAATTCTTGGGCCATAATTATACAGAATATTGCATAAAATCTTATCACGCATTTTCGTGAGAGCCTTAGCCGTATCAAATTATTTGGCAAAGGCCCCACTGAACACACCTTGCTAATACGGATCCTGGCAGCTATCGTGTTTGCGTTGTACCTCAGCGACTTGCTCAACATTTGCAGAACAAACAATCGCCATGGGAAATTATTAGAGACAAATAAATTAAATTTTATAGCTTGGGCGCGCTCATACGGAAGGAAGGAAGGAAGGAAGTCACGGCAGACGGGCACCAAGTCGATGGAAGGGTCCAAATTTGATTGGCGATTGTTTGGGGGCAATTATAGATTTAGTTTGCTTGTTTTCTGGTGAGGGAGCGGGGGCTGGCTCTTCCAGCCAATGGGGCTAGAAGCATTTGTATGTGCAGTGGTAGCTGGTAATCCCTTTCTAGCAGGACAATGGGCACTTCAATTTCCTTCAGCTCCATTTATGGCTGAAACATGCAAACTAAAAGTTAAGTTTTATGCGAACTCCGACCCCGGCAGAGTAGCAACAATGCCGCTAGACTCGATGGCGTTTAACAAAGTTATTGGCTTCCTCTCTTTCTCCTCCGCATCCCAGCAATCTTGGTCATCATCAACACTCTGTCTGTCCGATGCCACGCCTCCGCTATCCTCCACCCACCACCCTTGGCACCATCCCACCATTGCCTTTCTCAGCTTCTTTTGCCACCTTTTGTTTTTTACAAGCACTTTGCAAATATTTATGGCTGAAAGCAGCGTAAACAATAAACTCATAAACTGCAGCGACGACGTCTGCGTCACAGGACACAGGACACTGGACGCAGGACTCAGCGGACGAATCGATTTTTAAAATGAATTATGTTTGCAGTTATGCAGTACGTACGTATATATTCATATCTATAGAACCAGTATGTACACGATATCAGACGATATGCCCAACTCGTGTATAGCGACAGTGCCCATAAAAAATATATTGTCTACGACGCTTTACATTGAGGACTGAATTACGGTTACAACACATCCTTATAAAATAAATAAATACATAAAATCAAGGAAAAATAAATAGTTTGAAGGTTTAAATTTAAGGGGTAATAATAGGGCCTTTTCACAGTAGCATAATTACAATTTTAATATATTAAGGTAAAATATTATGCGCTTCTTGCTGTTTGACCTGCACTTCTGTATATGGAGCCTTTGTTGGGGGAAGCCCTCAATATGTGAATGCGTTGTTGGTAAGTGACATCATGCTATGCATTTATGAATTAGCTAAATATTTTGGCAGTGCTTCATGAAATCATAAACACACCTGCTTCTTCGGCAAACAAAACGCATGCGTCCCGAAACTCTATTTGCTCAAAATTAAGAGTTCTGAAATTGTGCCAGAGTTGAAAATTACACTGGCAGTTGTTGTGCAAACATTTGCATTCGAGTAGAGGGGACTCAGTTATGAAATTAAAATCTACACTGTAATTAGCAAGTAACGCTGCCTAAGGTGGCTGGGTGGGCTTATAAAGATAGTTTTAGGAAAAGACTCCAATCGGGATCGAGTGCATCATGCATTAAAAAATGTGTTTGCAAGCTGCCCTGTAAACTCACAACATGGTGATTGACTAAATTTGCATGTACATGACTGTACATAAGGAACATCCACTTTGCCAGGCAATTGTCGACTACAAACTCTTGTAATCCTAATGAATCCAGCACCTATTTATTTTTCATTGTGGGAAATTGTGCAAATGCCATGACAACATTTCGTTTTTGGGAGGAACAAATGCCAAGCATACATGTGGCCGTCCGCCCCCAGACAAACGCAGACTCACTGACCATCGTCCGAGTGCGAATGTGTTCAATTGTTTAAATGTGCTCTAGAAATAGGACAAAAAAGTAAACATACGCAAAAGCAATAGATCTGCGACTACCACGAATTGCATATGGTCTTTGTAACATTAAAAGAATATAAAAAAAAGATGTATTTGAAAACTATATTAAATAAATATTAGGTGGCTTCCAAAGTCATCCAAACTGGAAAGATATGCTTGATATTTGCTTATGATGGGTTAGGGTATTCAAAGCACAACGGGACGAACAATGCAACACATACATCAGGTTCTGAATCGGATCGAGCTATAGGAAAAACAGGCTGAAACAGTTACAGGCTGGTCTGCTGACAGCTAGACAGTATTTGCTGTTGTTTTGCTTGTTACGGTTTTACATGAAGCATTGTCTCTCATCAGTTTAATTAGTAGGCAATGCTTTTGCTTTGCTTTCTTTGCTGCCCATCGGCTGCCACCTCATGTCGTAAAAAGAAGAGGTTTGGCTCTAACAAAAATATTAATTGTTGTGCATTTTATTCCAACAACATTGGTGTGCTTTAAACTACATGACACATGTCTGTTTTCATAGAAAAGATAAAAGTCAACAAGAATAACTCACTGCAGTGTATGTAAAGATATATATGTATTTTATTTTTTCCCAATATAAAAAGTATCGTAGACTTTACAATATACTAGCATCTTCTCTTTTATTTTAGTGTTTTTAAAAATATTTATATATGTATAAGCCGACTATTTCCTTTTGAAAGTTTCACATTTTTGTTCTTCAGTTGTGACTTTTAGCAACGTACATTTGTATTGCCATTAATGAAATCCATTCCATTTCTAACTCTGTGTTTGGGGTCCACTTATTTTTCGTGCATTCTATATTTCAGTCTATTGATTCGGGCATTTGCTCTATTTGTTTAAGTGAATGCAAACGTTGGCTGGCAAAACAATTCTGACTGGACGTTTTTTCGGTATGAAATTGAGAATCATACAAACATACAACAGATCGGGGACAATGGAAACGGCAAAATGTGTATTTAACGGCTTGCAGTTTTTAGATTTAGTCCTATCCAAAAATTGGCGTTTATTTGATTCAATTGGCTCGTTGAAAAACCATTGGAAGCATCATCGAAGGAAGCCTGCATATGAATCCTTCCTCCGCTCCTCTAGTGCCTATCCAGCATCATCATCGTTGGACTACAGATTTATCGTTTTTATGCGCTGAAAATCACATTAGTCGAGCGTAAAACCAAAGAAACGCATAAAAATAGTTCGGCAACTGAGAAAGATGCAGCTTGCATAGCTTGAATTCGAGCCACACAAGCCCCAATACAAGTTGGCTCAATAAAGTTTTCTCTGATCATAAAGGGTGTTCTTTTTCCTAAAAAGTAAAAGGGTCCTAAAGAATACACTATGAATAGTACTCATGCCAGGTCAACATTCACAAATACTCTATAGTTCACCAGATTTTAAATCGTTTTATATATATATATGTTCAAAAGAAGATGCTATGGGGCCTAGTTTAAGGGAAATGACTGTATAGTGAAATACAAAATTGACTTAAAAGAAGACTAGGGACGAAAGGTGTCTAGAATTATAGCATGCTGCCAGCTAACCCTGTCTTATACTTTTAGTTCCTACTCAACTCTATCTTTTCCCCAAAACCCACTGAGAAAGTGCGGACCTTTGTTGACTAAGTGGGTGAAATGGGTGGATAGTTGGCTGGTTGCACATGAAATATGAGTTAAGAAAATTGATGACAAACATTTCAACGTTTATTGCATAAAATTACCATAAAATATTGCATGCCAGTAGCTCTTAGTCGCTTTTGTTTTATGTTCAGTGCTCGTTATAAAAATTTTCCCTGTGATTTCCCTGAAAGTAAAGGCAGGCATAATTGCCTTACGGGATGGTTAAACTTTAACTGCCAGGAAAAAAGCTTAAATTTAAATCTTTACAAATAGTTGAACACTTAATAGGTACATAAGTCAACGAATAGAAAATTATATTGAAAATACACTCAATTGAAGAAGTGCATTTTCAAACTGTAGTTTAACTATTTTCTTGAACATCAAAGTTTTACTCTTCAATCATCGGGGGCATAATTACAAAAAAAAAAAAAAAAAAACAGTAGATGGTAAATGGGAAGAGAAGGAAACACAGCTCCAACAATTGCATTCTTCGCTGCTGCCTTTCGGGGCTGGAAGTTGGCTATGTCATATTTATCACTGTACTTCCTCCAGTGGCCACTATAAATTGTTGCCTTTTGCCGGTGAAGATGCTGGCTTTGGCATCCTTTTGCCACCCCTAAGAATGCCACTCCTCGTCCTTCGGGTCCCGGACACAGCCGCAGGCAACATTATTTGACGTAACCAAAGTAATTTTAATTTTCACTGCAGCACTGGCAAAACATCAGTGTCGGGCCCCGCCAAGAGGCAAAGGGAACAGGACCCACGAAGAGGCACGACAATGTAGCTAAAGGAAGCGATGGGTCCTGGACTGTCAGCGACGTAAAAAGGAAGGAGAGGAGGTCCTCTTGCTTAAGCATATTGTAAATAGACTGAATAATGAGCTCAGTTTTGCTTTTCAAGACACTCAGGTGGAAATTGAGTGAACGACAGCCAAAGGGAACAGGGCTGAAAGCACTTCGATCTTAAATATGCCTCAGACTCTAGTAATTTATGATGGAGTTGACGAAGCCACCATTACAAGTAAACTTATTATATTGTCTTTTACAAATTTTAATATAAAATACATTGTACTTTATACTCTGTCTCAATGACCGTATTAAATACATCGTTTGTTTGCCAATATGCGTTATAAAAATATTTATAGTAAAGAGCAGCTCCTGACAATTACACCAATGCACTTGGAGAGATTTCTAACATCAAATGAAAATTTACTTGACTGAAAATTTGCATAAATTTAAAATGTATTCTGTATTCAGTAATGCCATAATTTAATTTAGTACCGCAATCAAGTGGTTCGAGCTGGAAACGTTTATTTTTTGCTGGAAATGTTTGAAAATTTGAATTGACAAGAGTCGGGCGCAACAAACACACACATCATAGAATATATTCCCTTCCGTTCGGACGGACAGCAGGCGAGTGGGAGCGAGATGGTCCTTCAATTTGGGTGATCTGCTCGTAAATTGGTAGCCAAGGCAAACTCTTTCCCTGTACTCAGTCGTAAAGCCAACGTATGCAAATTTCGTATTCACTTTGTCACACATGCACACAAATAGACAAACACACTCGCACGCACAACCACACATGGATTGAGAGATGTCCCTTTATTCGCCCACACACACACAAGCACACTAGTGCATTCATCATCAGCCACATCATCATTTATACATTGTATTTGTCTGGCGTAGCTTTTGTTGTTGCTGTTGTTGTTTCTGTTGACGGTCTGCAGTACATAAAACTGCTGACATTTGTTGTTTCCAATTTGGGGCACTGCCGGCCCTCTCCGCCGATAGCCAAACCCCTGCCATGCCCTGCCATTTGCAAAAAGTTTAAATTTTCGGTTAGAGCTTAACGTTAATTGATTTAGAACTTGTGGATTTCAAATTATGTTGCGTTGACAGTTTATGGGATGGATTCGGCGTAGATGCGGCCTGACAGATGTGTTTTGACGGCTCACAAAAATCAGAAGCAATTAAAATATTATAAGCTTTCAATCTTCATCATTTGGATTTCAAGTACAGCTAACACAAAGTTTATTTTTTAAGAGAATTCAATGGTCACCGTGTATCTTAGAAGTCACATTCCCTATCGAAATATTCATCATTGCTCAATCGAAATCGCACTTTCAGTGGCTTGCAAAGTTCCAGAATATATTAGCATGCAGTTGGACCGCAGTCACTCAATTCCAGTCAAAAAACCACAAACTGTGCTAATTAGCACAGACAAAAGGCTCTTCAAAAAACTGAAGTAAACACATCTGGGAAAAAAATGATTTAGCGGCAAAGAAGCAGCCAGACATACATACGTACGTATATGAGGGGGAGCGATAAGGGCTGGTGGCAATAATTACAACCGGTGGCACACAAAAGACCTCAACACACACACAGAGGCAGGCAGGCGTATCCATGGACAAAAATGTGGAAACATTACACATACGCCCCGTTGCACGGATGGGCCTTTCGCTTTTCCTACCAATGCGGCTGCCCAGCTCCTGGCTGTGTTGTTTTTGTACCTCAAACAAAGACCGCAGCACACAAAGATAAAGAGAAAGGAGAATCCCTCCGACTTGGCGTGGACAATACGTGTGAGAGAAGTGGAGAAAGCAAAATAGGGGGGGACACAGAGATGCTGCTGCGCTGAACGGATAAAAGCTTATTTACAAAGATTGTGTTAATGCAGCTCGCGGCTATGCAGCACCAACTTTGCGGCGCCATTTCGGAGACTCGTTGGCAATTTTTTTGCCCCAGACGTCGACTTGAATACAGTTAAAAATAATACGATAAAGTAAAAGATAAAGCTGAAAAAAGCAAATGTATAAAATGTAATCTTTTTATTGGATCAATGTACTTTAGCATTAATACCATTAATTTAATAGTCGTAAAATGAATACTTTTTAAGTAAGATAACTTTTTTCGATGCTAATGGTTTGAACGATAGTTCAAGTATCATAAATGGCTTATAATGAACAGATAACTTTTGAATTAAATATATCTATTTATCAAATAGTGTAAAATATAAATATTAAAACCAAAAATAAAAATGAAATGTTTTTATTTTTCAGATACTAATTGAATTTGTTGCCACTCTGTTAGATAAGTAGCTCCAATAGCTGGAGTATCTGTATTACATCCTCCATTACACCATTTCTGTTTCTGTTGCAGTCCCTCGGCAACTGTTGGATGCTTGCATTGTGCGTATAAATTATGCACGAGAGCCATGGAATCCATAGACGAAATCAGATTTTCTTGAAATTTGCATTTGCACCTCGGCAAAATGCGAAATGCGGAACCAAACCAAACGAAACCAAGCCCAACCAAACCAAAGTCGGAGCGCGTCAACGAATCACGTTCCAGCAGAGGCGGCAGGAGACGGAGGAGTGAAGCGCGTCCTTTCTGCCCGAAGAGATGCCTAAGCTTAAGTGCCATTAGGCACTGGCACCGATGCTTTCGTCCATGTCCCTGCACCACGACACCCTCCGCCCTCAGCTGGAAACTCTGCCTCGGGGCGTGCTACAAATGTACATAATGCATATTTAAAGAGTTGGCTGGCAAGTGCCAGAAATCGAATATTTTAACCGGGGAGCTATGTTGGGTTCTCAGTAGGCAGCTGAAATGGCTGGCACCAGGGGAATCTCCCATTGGGATGCGAAAGCTTGGCACTTACGGGCAAATGACGACGTTTCTTACTCTTTCGCCCTTTCACCGCTTACAGTTCAGATTTTTTTTTCAAAATACTTGCTAGCAGCTGAAAAAACTCTAAAAGATTTAAGGCTGCGGATTTGAATGTAGATCGGCACTTTGATCTTAGCCAGTTCTATTTTATAACTTCGAGTAGGCAACAGTGCGTATGCGTAATTTCATATAAATGAAAAATTACCTTTCATTTAATTTACGATTATTTGACTTAATTTTTATAATAAAATTAAATTGTTAAGAATGATTAATGGGCCTTTAACGAGTCAAGACATAAAGAATCAGAGAAAAGAGATAATCGCAAGAATAATATTCCATTGCTCCTTTAGATTCTTTTTCTGCTGCCAATGTCCGTGCTCGTGTCGAACATGAATGCGACAAGGAAAAAACTGTATCCAGAGGCAATAAGTTAACCATAAATTCGCACACATCCATGCACGTAACCCGCTGCCAGTGCTAACTTCTTTCATTTTTTCCTTTCTGCCTGCCACTTGAGTAATTAAATTCAGCATTGGCGGACAAGCCGAACAAAGGCGGTGCCGCGCAATGGGCGTGGCATTAACTCTTTTGTGGTTTAACATTTTTGCGGTTAAATGAATTTAAAACGTGCAGTGCAGTGCAGCGCAGAACTTCGCAGGTGCCAAATGACAACAACAAATTGCCCGATTGCCTCCGCTCCAGGGCAAGAGGGTAGTCCTTGCCGATGCTGTCGATGACGATGTCGACATATGGAAATGCTGATGGATGCGATGGGCGTCAGTTGGGCGCGGTCAGGAATTCGAGAGGAATCCGCTGCCCATTGATATGCAAATTGAAAAGACAACTGAAACAACATAACGGCCAAAGGCACATTCCAGTGGAAATGAGTCTGTGGGTTGCACTGGTCTCTAAAAATCAACTTTTTTTAAGAAATTCGATTGAAAAAAATGTTTGTAATTTAAGTTATTTTTTCCATTATGTACTTATTACTATGTAGCCACTAAAAGCTATCCTAAAACTTAATTTTCATATGTATCGCCAACTGTTAAAATGATATTCTAATTCATAATGCGTACCCCATCCCAGTAAATTAAATTCATTGATTTAAATATTTATTTTTTTCAAGGAGTTTGCCATCCATTTACCTGCATTCTCGTAATGAAAATATTTTTGGTTCGGAGGGCCGCTGTTCGGATTTGTCCGATGAACTTAAATTGACACGGCTGGCATTTCATTTTCGCTGCCAACAGGGCCGAACACGTTTCCCTGCCTATTTTAATGCAATTTATTTGCAGTTGTAATTGTTGTCATGAAAAAAGTAAAAATGGAAATAAAAATCGTATGCAAATTGTTTCTTTAATTGAATCATTTAAGGCCAGCGACAGTTCGAAACGACAACATTTTACATTTAACATTTATTTTCAATAATTTGCGCTTATCGCAGGACCATTATAATTAAAATAGGGCAGCAAAGAACAATAATAATACAAACAAGTTGCGTAAGTATATGAATTATTTGGTGTACGATATTAAACAGCTCTCTTGTAAACTATAATGATGGGTTGTAATAAAAACTCCAATAAATCACAGTTTAAAGTCAAAATCAAAATCAGCTTCCAAATATATAGACGACCATAAAGCTTATTTCTTTAGCTTAAGCCTTCACAAGGCTCCGTCGCTTTTACGGTTTTACTTCTTAATTTCGTCCAAATGAAAATATTGATATTTTGGTCAACAGCCAGATAAAGAGGTAGTCGGTTATTAAGAATGAAAGGGAATATAAAGTGCAGTTTATTAAATTGTTGAAAATATCGCGTCCCTTACATTGGACTTTCGTGCTTTACGTTTGAGTTAGAACTGAACTTGAACAAAAGAACTTAAGAACTAATACATATTGGAACAGAGTTGCCAGGTTGCTGCTTTGATACAAATATATGCGTATATTACAACACGCCCCCTCAAAGTAGCAATTTATAACTTTAATTATTCGACTTAATTAAATACGGCGACGCCCAATGATGATATGCAGTCACGATGTTTGCTGCTGCTTAATCCCTTCGTCAGGACGTCGGCTGGCATCTGCTCCGTCGGCATGTATTCAATTTCGATGTCGCCACTCTTATGCTTTTCCTGGATGAAGTGGTGGCGCACGTCGATATGCTTTGTGCGGGGATGAAAACCAAAGCCTTTAACCAGTTTTTGCGCGCTTTGGTTGTCATTGTAGATGCGTATAGGTCTGCCTTTTCTGCCGATCCTCTCCAGAAGACTCTTTAGGTATAAAGCCTCCTTTACTGCCTCGGACATGGCTAAGTACTCGGACTCAGTACTGGATAGAGCCACAGTCCGCTGTTTTCGCGCCTCCCAGCTTATGGTAGCGCCGGCAAGTATAAACGCTTGCCCCGAATATGAGCGCCGATCTGTCATGTTGGCGCCCCAGTCTGCATCGACCACACCATATAGGTCTTCTTCATTTTTGCTGTAGAGGAGACCTAGCTCCTTTGTTCCGTTTAGGTAGCGCAGTACACGTTTTGCCGCTCTCCAGTGTTCTTCATTGTAGCTAGAGTTGAACTGGCTCAAAAAATTCACTGCATATGCAATATCTGGACGAGTTGTCACTGCAAGAAACATTAAAGTACCAATTAAACTCTGGTAAGGATACCTTTTCATCTCGTTCTCGTCGAATGCCTCTGGTCGCTTCAGGTTGCTTTTTGCTTCAATTGGTGTCAATGCAGGTTTGCATTCTGTCATACCAAATCTCTTCAATATGGTATCGATGTACTTCGCTTGTGAGATAAATACGCAATGTTTTTGTAGATCTTGTTGGAATTCCATTCCCAAACACATCTTCACTCGGCCGATATCTTTCATCTGGAACTCTGCGCTGAGATGCGATTTGATTTGCTGCAGCCATTTCGGATTATTTGAAGTTAATAGCAAATCATCCACGTAAATCGTCACCAGTAGAATTTTCTTCTCCTCCTTTTTTATAAACATGCATGGGTCCTGCTCGGTAGGCTCAAGTCCAATTTCCTTGAGTTTTGTAGTCAGCTTCTGATACCAACGTAAGCCTGACTGTCGCAATCCATAAAGGGCCTTCTTGATTAAGCAGACTGGATTTTTCATCCGCTTTACTGCCTGAATCCACTGCTTGGCTTCTTTGACGTATTTCGCTTCTGGATTCTTCTGATTGGAACCAATTGGAACTCTTGATGCCAATTTTTCCATAAATTCGTTGAAACCTTCTGGGATGTTCATGTACACGTCTTCCTCCAGTTCACCATTTAGGTATGCCGTTACTACGTCCATTTGGTGGATCTCCATATCAGACTGTGCCGCTAAGGCTGCCAATAGTCTAACTGATGTGAATCGTGCAACGGGGGAGTACGATTCATAGAAGTCTTCGCCTGGTTTTTGTGCGTAGCCCTTTGCCACTAGCCTCACCTTCTTCTTACCCTTGGATGTGCCATCGTCTTTGGTTCGGAAAACCATTTTGTTGCCAATTATTTGTCGGTTGCTTGGACTTTCAACAACTTGCCAAGTGTTGTTGAGAACCTGCGCCAAAAATTCGTCTTCAGCTGCCCTTATCCAGCCGATCCCATCTGTTGAGCTTTTCGCATCGTCGATTGTCGTTGGATCGTCTGCGTCCATCGCAAATGCCATCTCACACTCCTCGAACGTTTCTTGGGAGGATGAGCCCATGCTGTCTTCTTGGCTGCTCTCGTTGCCCTCTTTTGCTGCTTGTTGGTATATCTTGCGTGGTCTTCCACGCTGGCCGGTCCTCACTGATCTGGGACGCCCTTTACCAAAACGTTGGGGCTGGGGTTGATCTTCGGATTCTGCATCGCTAGATGACCCACTTTCTTGCTGCTGTTGTAGCTCAATGCCTGCTATTCCTGTGCCTATGTCCACTTGTAGCTCGTCTTCGTAAAACTCTTGGTAGTCGCTTTTGAATCCTGCTGTGCTCAAAAACTTGACGTCACTACTGGTGATTATTGAGCGTGCTCCTGGAACATATAATCGGTAGGCTTTCGATTCTTCAGCGTAGCCAACCAATATGCATTCTTGTGATCGAGACTCAAACTTGCCTTTGTTTGTGCCTTTCACCAATGCATATGCTTTTGTGCCAAATATTCTCAGATATAGCACCGTTGGGACTTTTCCAGTCCAGTATGTATATGGTATGTCACCACATATTCCTTTCGTCGAACATCTGTTTCGGATGTGACAGGCGGTGTTGACTGCCTCTGCCCAAAGCATAGGGGGTGCACCCGACTGTTTCATCATGCACCTGGCCATCTCGATGAGAGTGCGATTCTGCCTCTCCGCTATGCCGTTCTGCTGCGGTGTGTACGGCACTGATAGCCGCCGACCAATCCCGTGCTTCTCCAGAAAATCGTCGAAGGCTCTGTTGCGATATTCTAGTCCATTATCGCTCTGCAATGTTTTTATTGTCTTGCCTGTGAAATTCTCAACAAATGATTTATAAGTCTGAAAAGCTTCAAATACTTCATTTTTCCGTTTGAGGAAATATACTTTACAGTAACGGGAGTAGTCATCAGTAAACGTGGCAATATACTTGTAGCCACTTATGGACTGCGTTCGCATGGGGCCGCATACATCACTGTGTACAATTTCTAATAGGTCTTTGGTTCTCTTTTCTTTTGCGCTCGGGTAACTTTTTGCGGTTAGTTTTTCACTTAAGCAAATTTCACATTCTGAGAGTTTTTCTTCGCGATTTAATTTCATACCGTGGACTTTCCCTTTTATGGCCATGCCTTTTAAGTCATTTTCGTTTAAGTGTCCCATACGATAATGCCACAAATCGATTTCTTTAACATTAGAATTCACCACATTGTTCGCCTGTTGTTTTTCGGTATTCAAATAATATAAGTTTCCATACCGTTTCGCGCTTAACCACACTTTATTATTTTTCATAATAATTGCCTCATTTTTTCGGAAATGTACCTCGTACCCTTTGTCGGTTATTTTTGAAACTGACAATAAATTTTGGCGCAACTCAGACACATGAAGCACTTCTTTAAGAATTATTTCTTTCTTTTGTTGTTTGTTTCTGACTTCAATATTAATGTCGCCAATACCGTTTACCCTAGTTGTATTATTATTTGCCAAATGCAAAGTCTTTTCGACCTTTTTTACACTCTCAAACATATTTCTGTTTGAACTCATATGTGCCGTACAACCGCTATCTAGGCACCACATTTCATTTTGCATTTCCACTGAATAACCATATTCACAAATATTTAGCGCTTCTTTCTTATTATCCGTTTTACTCGCGCGATTCTCGTTATTTTCATTTTTATGTCTATTTTTGCAGTTTCTTGCTAAGTGTCCCGGCTTATTACAGTTATAGCAAGTTCTCGTTTCTTTCTTCTCTACTTTGCCTTTTCGGCGGTTAGCGTATAATGCGTTTTGTTCTTCACAATCACTTTTTGTCTTTCGC
The DNA here is from genome assembly GCA_035047585.1 of Drosophila monieri. Classification (NCBI taxonomy): domain Eukaryota; kingdom Metazoa; phylum Arthropoda; class Insecta; order Diptera; family Drosophilidae; genus Drosophila; species Drosophila monieri. The sequence goes on along the minus strand of JAWNPJ010000079.1, from coordinate 1,131,433 downwards.
GCATCTGCCTCTTCTAATATTTTTACGCGTAACACTTCTGGCCCTGGCAAATCGTCTCTTGTTTCCATGGCACACCTAAATGTTTCGTAAGAACCCGGCAGACTATATAAGAGAAGGATAGCAAGCAAATCGTCGCCTATTGCTACGTTGATTTCTTTTAACTTTTTCACTGCGTCGAAAAATTCGTTGACATGTTGCCTCATGTCGTTACCTTCTTGCATTCTCGATAATGCCACACGTTTCAGCAGACTCGCTTTTCGCGCTGGTCCCGTTGATTGAAACGTTTCTTGTAACCGTATCCAGCAATCTCTGGATGTCGCGCAACTTTCAATTATATTTAATTCCGATGTACTAATCGAGAGTAATATATCCGCGCGCGCCTTTTCATCTTGCATTTTCCATGCATCCCGATCTTCATTTTTTTTTGGACAAATGTTTGTACCATCTACGTACTGCCATAGTTCGCTTTTCACGAGCACTGCACGCATTTTCAATTTCCATGTGTCATAATTCTCCGCGCTTAGCGGTTCAATTTTTATAAAAGCACTCGCCATTTTTCATAGCTTGCCTATTTCACAATTTACATTTTTTCTCAGAACTCTTCGTTCAGCATTTCATTCTCTCGACTATTGCGATCTGGGCCCATAACCTATTGATATTTTGGTCAACAGCCAGATAAAGAGGTAGTCGGTTATTAAGAATGAAAGGGAATATAAAGTGCAGTTTATTAAATTGTTGAAAATATCGCGTCCCTTACATTGGACTTTCGTGCTTTACGTTTGAGTTAGAACTGAACTTGAACAAAAGAACTTAAGAACTAATACATATTGGAACAGAGTTGCCAGGTTGCTGCTTTGATACAAATATATGCGTATATTACAACAGAAAAAAATTAAAAAAAAAAAAGCACATCATTTTTACAATCCCCACCTGCAAAAAAATATAGCAAGAAAGAACTGAAAAGCTTTTCGTAGTCAACTTCCTAACATAGTGGTTGCTCTGCATGATAAATACGGCTTTTGATGTGTCCATGTAAGAAATGAAGCATTTGCTGTCCGTGTGGGGTCCTGTCTCCCGTTCTGTATGTGTTAAAATTGTGTGGTGCTTTTAAGGACTGACAAAACAAAACGCGACATGCTTCATTTGCTAAAAAAAAGAGGAAAAGAAATTCCTTTGACTTTACAGCCATCAACCTAGATATGGAGTTTGTTCAACTCTGGGCAGTAGTCAAGTTTACACATCATTTAGGAAAAAAATACATGGCCTAAACGACTTAAATAAATTATTATTCCACGCGAAAATTTCAATTTAAAAATACTCAACGCGGAATCAAACCATTCTTTTAAGCTCTTGGCAAGCATCAGCCAAAACTTTGTTCCTGGCATTTGGCCCAGATTTGTTAACAGCAAATTAACACTCGGTGCCTGCCAGATTAGACCCAGTTTGGGTAGGCTGCCAATTGTGTTGCCAAGTGTGTGAACACGATTGAGTTTAAAATTATTTGTTTTTAATATCAGCTCGATGTGAATCTCGCTTGTTAATTACTGGAAAACCGAATACGATTTGGAAGTTTCTAAATTAAACCAATGATTAAAGTCACTACTTTTGCTGATAACATAGAGGGTACTGCTCCATCTTTTTGTGGCGCTCCAATCGATTTAGCGCATTCTTCTCTAATGTCAGAATGAAATCTTGATACTTTTTCGCCAGGCTGGTCTTTCTCATATTGCCCCGTGGAGGAAGTGAGCAGAATTTCATTCGCGTAGTACCAATTATCGGGATTCTAGGGCAGTTTCTGCACTGTTGCTACGCTCACGGATTCGTTTCACTCCCTTTGTTGCCAGCGGCGCTGGGGGTCCTTGTTCTTGCTCTGATTGGGATTGTCACGGCAACAGCAATGGACGCACATACGCCCCACACATTCGCACACACTGCCACGAACTCCCAGATACTCGCAGTTACAGATACGGATACAGATACAGTTCCTTGGCGAAATCACACGCTCGACCACCAAGCGTTCGCGTTTGGCCTTTTTTCGTTGTTGCCGCTGCCCCTTTTTTGTCATTGTTTTCGCCGCTTGTACATCGTACGTGATGTTAGAATTTCACTTTTGTTACATCTAGCTGCCAGACAATTGCAACATATTGCTGCGCTTTCATCTCTCTTTTTCCCCTTCATTTATGAAAGTGTTTTCCACGTTGTTTTTCACTTTGCCAACGGAGTTCCGGTTTTGTTTCGATATATCTTTTTATGTGCTTGTTGACAGTGGTCAAATAGAATTCGGTTTTCCTCTTAATTGGAAACTTAATACTATCATTGGTTCAAGAGAGCCAAGTCGTACAAGTTGTGTGTTATTGCGCGGAACGATAGAACCTTTGGATTATCCTATTTTTGATAGGATCCTAGTTTCATAATTTCGAAACCATTTAAACAGTCTCTGATTAAGGTTGAATCCGAATTCTCGCTGCCCATTCCTTTGTCCTTACATAGTATGCAACAGGACTCGAAATTCCTCTCGCCCGCTTTGAAAATTCATTTGAAATTTATTAAAAAACAAAGCCCCTCTGCCTTTTCCTGCCTTCAGGTTTCCTATCTATCACTCACTAATCTGTCACGTAAATTTGTAACGTTCTCCTGACGAAAATGAGAATGATGAACCAGCATTTATATTTATTTATTCTGAACACAATATATACTATATATATTGTGGTTTTCCATTATGTGATGTAAAGCAAAAAAACCGAAAAATAAATCTACGACAGACAAAGGAAAAGAGGATGAGGCCGACTTAGGGGAGGCAGGCAGAAGGGAATCAATTTAATTTTACAATATCCGCTTTGTACCTGAGATGGGCGACGTGACCAATTTACCCAAGCAACAAATATATTTTTTATTTATATTACAGGCAAGCAGACATATTTTCGTAGGTTGAGAGAGACAATAATAATGCCGAGCAGCCCAAAACGGTAGCATCTGCGCCTTTGGTGATAGGCGTTTAAGAATAATTAAGTAATAATTTGATTTCGATTTTTATGTTTCTTCGAAAGCGTTTTTTTGTCCTTAACTTAATGGTCTCCCCTAACAAAAGTTGTTTGCAGACGTAAATGTTCTTGACCTTGTTTTTTCGGGTGACTGTCTGGGGAGAAAAAAGACAACTGAAAGTTTGAAACATTTCCATAAAAGACCTTGACATTTGAGCTCAATCCATAAAAAAATAATTGATTTGAAACCCAACAATTGATTTGAAATATTTTTGGTTGTTAGGTTCATATGGTGCAGACTTCCTGAAAATTATGAATGACCTTTTTTTAACAAAAATCAATCATTCTGCCATTTGATTGTTTATTTTACGGATACGTGGGCTAAGGGCTTGTCTAGACAGTCGTTCTTTTTCTTTGGTAATACCATGAAGAGAAAAAAAAGGTCTGGAGTCTCGTTTTCAATTCAGAAATTTAATGAGAAATCACCCTTCCCCTTCTCGCCAAAATCCGCTTTGGATTACTGCTTGCATCTGTCTTAATAAGCGTGCATCCAGTAGGAAGCTTTTGTATCTTTTGTATCCTTCAACGTCTAATCAGCACTTTTGTTGGCACTTTCGCCTGCATTGTCCTCCTTTCCATTTCTGGGACGAGACGGATGCACTTCCCAAAAGACCTTTTAATGTCTTTTGTACACCCTCTCCCGGTTAAAGGTGATTGAAGTGACGCAAGAATTCTGTCCCTATTGGGGTTGTTAGCCTCCTTTCACTCATACCTCCAGCTTTTTGCCTATTTTGCACCTTTTGCCAGCGACTGCTGGCTCCAATTCGCTGCTGGCAGGGAGACATTGTCAAAAATTCATAATTGAACAGTTTCGAGCCATCGAAAGAGCTGAGATAGAAGGAATATGCATGAGTTTAGGTAGATATGTGTGTGCTTTCCAAGTGCCTTTCGAAGAGCATTTGCCCAACTGAAAATCTTGGTCGTTAATAATTCAAGAGCTTTTAATGCCATGAATATTCATCAAATTTCGAGCATGATTTGATTTTATTGCGTATTTTCTATGACGTGGCAAAACGCAGCATCGGTGGTTGGGATGGGGTTAACCAGAATGCCCGAGGGACGAAACGTATTCAATATTTAGCTGTGTATGTGCTGAAATATTAAAAAAGCAAGCATTTTAATTAAAGTAACATGCATTTTATTTAAGTTTTATGTTCAAATAACGTATTTCAGTTAAAATTTAAATTTAATTTCAGTTTTAAATGGATAATATTATTTTGAATGACTGTTTCTTTATTTCGTATTGCAAATAAAGGGAAAGTTTGCATATGATTCATTTTCGCAGCTTCTAAAACGAAATTATTGCTTCACATGAAGTCATTTTTTAAGACATTTTTAAAAAAGAAAAATGTATAAACATTAAACCAAATCATTCGCCCAAAACGTACGATAGATTTTATATAAAAACATTTCCCAAGCCAGATGACTAGAAATCGCCACACTCGTGTTTCGCCGCACTCGGATTCTGACCAACCTTTCACCTCATTTTATTGCCACACGTGTGTGGCTGCTTTGTCGTGAAAATGGTCAACAATGTAAGCTCCCGATCGAACTAAAATGTCCTCTTGCTCTGACTCAACCAGGACACTTTTATTTTAAAAGTTTCCATTTTGGCGCGTCGTAAATTCGGCCGAAAATGCACCATAAAATATACGGATAGATGTATTTATTTTAAAGGAGTGCGTTGGGGTCCTGCGTTCCCCAGTCGATTATCTAAATCTTCGAATCATGATAACTGCACAAAGAATAACTCCCCTGCCTCATTCGCGGGTAATAACTCTGATTACTTTGAATATTCAGTTCAGGCCCATTAAATGGCTATTTGCTTATCAATTTCGTGTCAACCTATTGCCGTGTTCACCGACCGTATGCCATCCCCCACAAATTCCCTGCAACCCTTGACACTCACTCATCAATTGTTGGCTGTTGTTTGACAAACTCAAATCATTTTCAGCCTGCCTTAAAGCCCACCCAGGCATGGACTACGTGAGCCTGGTCGGAACGTCAGCAGCTCAAATGCAAAGCAGGGAGGTTCGTCAAATGAAATCAAATGGTTTGCCGTGCAGCTGATTTATGTTTAATTTATAGAGCATACTCCAAGGGGCAGGCCTGACCGGCATGCAAATAAATATCCAGCAGACCCAATCCGATGAAGACATAAACTCCAACTGACACAGTCTGTTCCGGAGCCCGAGTCCTCAGCTTCAGAGAATAAAGTCGCAAGCTCTCTCAGAGTGAGTGGGTGAAAGTCGATGAAAAGAGCGGGTATTCAGCAGGCAGAGAGTTGGCTGAATGCGAGTCGAGAGAGTCGGTAAATTTGACCAAGTTTTTGGTTGCGGTAGGCCCGGAAAACTCTGGCCAAAAACTGGAGCAACAGACTGGCAGACCGAGCTGAAAAGCCGGCTAAGGGACATTTCGTATAAGAGTCTCGCAGGACTTTTGGCATAAAACTTGGTATAAATTCGTGGAGGAAGATACTCTCCTGAAGAGAGTATATACTAACAAGTACTTTTATAAGTTTTTGTTTGCTCAATATTTAGGTTAATTCAACGTTTCACGTGCAAATACCAACAATGAATAAAAATGTAAAGCCAGAGTTTTTAATATGAAATCATAATGTGGGCATAATTTTTAACTCACAACACTATATCTACCAGAGATTTTATTACATGTCCTGACACCAAAGTAAATGTGTGTGTATTTTCAATAAAAATGAAGCTTCAATGTGACTAGTTCGAACTTCAATCGGTCCCACCCAATACCGTCCCAACTGAGAGCATCGAGCATCCATTTCAAATAAAATACAAGGGACGCTGGCTCCGATGATTGGAGGGGGACTGGGAGGTGCAGCAAATCAACAGTACCAAATTCAATTGCAAATAGTGAAACACATTGTTCTCGTGCCGCGCTGTTTCGTTGACAATTTTTTAGTTTTTATTATTTTTCGCTTCGATTTGATGGCAGATAGAAAGGAAGAGTGTCGCTGTGGAGGTGGGCCGAGGTGGTGGTGCCAGAGTTGGGGGAGACTTCGCCGACACTATGGGAATTTATTGAAAATGCTTCGATTTATGTTTAGTGCGATATTTGCATTTTGGCTGACGAACGAAACGACGACAAATGCACCAGAAATATGTTTTCAGCTAGATGGCTGGGAAAGTGGTGGCGAAGGGCCGGATTCGGGGAGATGCGACAATTGGTGGGTGGCTGGAAATAGAAAGAGCGTTGCCAAGGATTTCACTGGGGGAACACTCTTGTTCGAGATGGTAGAAATGATAAAACCTTGAGCTTTCTATTTCGGAAATAAAATTCCAGTTATCGGATTTTTTTTTGTTTGGGTATTTGGATATTGGAGGGAAAGAGTTTTGAACAATGAAACAACAATTTATGGAATATTATTGCTGTTATGTTAAAAACAAAAATAGTCGTAAAAGGATTTCTTAAATATAACCAAAACAGCGTTCCACTTATTACAATCATTCAAAATGGATTCTAATACAATTACCAATGTTGAAACCTAGTTTGAAAATAACAAAAAGAGCTAACGAAAAAGCCGCAAACAAATGAAGTTGTCACCAGCGGCGTCTTACTCTCACATACCTACGTACATCCATATTGGCGAGCCGCGAAAGTCGCAAATGGAAAGTCAAGCTGGTGAAGGGCGGCGCGGGGAAGTGGGCGGGCGAAGAAGCGGAGGTCCTGCAGCCACAGTCCAACTAACGAATAGTCTTTAATCTTCTTAAGTGCGACTGTCCTTGCATCGAGCCCAGCTGCTGTGGCAGTGGACGATTGTCATCAGGGCCGAGTGTGAGTTGGCAATAAACCAGGCCAAGGAGCCAACAATTCAGCGCACTTTCAAACGGTCCTCGGTTGGAAATTTTATTTTCCAAATTTCCTCCGCTTGATAGTGCTTGGTCTGGTCTGCTACTGTCCTCGCCATATTTCTTACCTTTCCGTGTGGCGAATTAAAGGTATTTGATTGATTACCATGAATTTGACCAACTTTCCTCCAATTTCAGATAATACACTTGATTTTCCCTTGGTAATCATTCTTCCCTTCCGCCTTTGGCAAGTTGAATGCGCTTTGGTTTCCAGTGGCTCATTAATGTGGAATTAGGTAATGTTATCGCGAGCTTACCCTGTCTACCGAAAAGATTAAACCCAATGTGCTGATGAAATATATTTTATACCATTTGAGGAAGCTTGAGGAACAAAATCAAACTTTTTGAGAGCCCATCAAATCTGTTTCAATGTACAGGGAAGAAATGTTTCGATTCCTTACCTTTGCAGCTCTGCTTTTCTCCGGCTTTTGATTTCATCTCAAATAGCAGCAGCTTTGCATGAGAAAATAGCAGCGAGTGTAATTACTTTAATGCGACCATTTGCCGCTTTAGTTGCTGATGTAGCTGCTGCTGTTGCTCGCGCTTTTGCTTTTGCTACTGCTACAGCCACTGCCACTGCCACTGCTTCTGCTTCTGCTGCTGTGGCCAAGATAAAGATAAACTTTTGCAATTACACACCGAGGCGAGAGTGAACGAAGCAGAAACAAGCACTTGGCGGGGGACGAGAAGGCGCAACCCGATAGCATCGAATCGAGTTTACTTTTAGTGCGTTTCCCATTGGCATTGGCTAATTAGCTCGCCGCCACCTCACCTCCGCCTTAACCCAACCCCTGGCCGGCCGGCCGGCCCTTACGCGCTTAAAGACCAAACGAGCTCCACTGAAATTATGCTCACTTAAATGGACTCTAAAGTGAGAGGACTTTAAAACTTTTGCTCAACTTGCGAGCGTTGAAAATATTCCTGTTAACATATGCAAAGCAAAAAAAGGAACAACAACCGGAGAACTGTGTTCGGGCTTAGGCGGCCCCGTCTAAATAAACTTTTGATGACTTTTTGAAAGTTTTACATTTCGCCAGAAGTAGAACGCAAATTACATGGGCCAGTCTTACTTACGACCAACAATAACACCGACATCCGCAAGGAGCTGCTACGGCGAAAGATATAAAGTTACGACTCGCATTATAATATGATGGTTGAGACTTGGGGACCTTCGGCCCCTCACTAAGTGGGTGCAACAAATGAGCCGAAATTGTGACTAATTGGGCCACAATTTGGGGGAGTGCAAGTAATGGGTCAATACGAGAAGTGGCAGCAAGAAAAGTTGGGAAATAAAGTTACTCTAGTGGCTTGAAAAGAGCACACTAATAAAATTAACAGGATCATGTAACAAATCTATCAGGCAGCTATACTTTTGTACACTGTAAAGCTCTATTAAAAATTTCACATGTTCAGGGAAAATATCGCCATCCAGAAGATAAGCCCCCACCACACGGTCACATGCAAAAATTCGTGGGCATTCCTATGATTTTTCCTGCCACTGCCACTGGCCGCCGGACCAACCAAACATTTTGTTTGTACAAAAATTTTGTGTGATTTCCCCACGGAAATTGATGATGGTGTTTGCTGAGTCGCAAACGTGTTGGCGGAGTTAAGCGGAGTGCAGGTTGAGGGCCGGAGCGACGACTGTGCCGGGCCCACCTACAGTGAATTTGTCATTTCCAGTTCTAAACGTGCGGACAAATACTGAATCAGTTGTGCTTTGAATGTTGGGGCTGCGAGGGAGGCCCAAGGAGGGATTCACGGAAGCCCGGCCATTCCAGCTAGGAGATGGAGCCTGAAAGCCCGAACCCAGCCCGGCCAGCTCGATGACAATTCAGTGTGCGTTGATTTTGGAGATGATTCCGTGATTGGTGGCACGAGGACTTATTAGAAAAAGACGAAAATATATTTCAGTTACGTACTCATCAATAAGTGTACCACAAAAATACATATTATTCATACACTTATTCAAATTAGGAATTAAATTAATTCATATAGGGAAGGAAACAACTTCTTGAAACTTAGGCAGAGATACGTAAGGGAGTTTTTCGAGTAACGAATGAGTTTTAGATGGAAAAATCACCGACTCACGCGAGAGTCACGCAGTCTCTGGTCCTCTTTGTTGGCCTGGCTGTCAGCAGCCATGGCAACGGACCTGAGCCTGGACCCGGCCTGACTCGACTCGAGGACAAGAGCACAGTGCGTGTCGCTTTAACAAACCGGAAGTTACATGCGATGTAATGAAAAACGACAGGGCGGAAGTCGCTGTGGGTGTCCCAGCTCACATGACCAGCCCGGGTCGGCCGGGCTTGCCGGAGTCAGTCGGAATCTGGCCCGGGCCCTATCCGAATGAGTTTGCTTTAACGCTGCTGGTATTTATAGACAATTGGTTCGTGATTGTTGACAGCGCCCAGAATTGCGCTGAACTCTCCGCGGACCATCCACTCGAATCGAATTGACTCCACTCGGTTCTGGTTCTGCTCTGCACTGGCAATTTTTTGCATGCCTCATAAAAACCGAACGAAATATGGTTAGTCCGCAGTAGAGAACTGAGTTGAGTGGGGAGGATGGCGGTATGAGTTGGGCGAACTGGATGCAGGAAACAGCGACTATTTTCCCCATTTAGGAAACAGGGTTAGGCCGCCCATCAGCCATGGTTGAAACTTAGTGACCTAATCCGGACTTCAGTATATGAAATGCCCATAAAAAATTACACCAACCAAACATTTAATCCTCTTAATAAGAGTATCAACAAAACTAAAAGCCAAATAGTTTCTTATAAAACAAAAATGTTTTAGGAAAGTTTGCCATGAAACAAGTTTTTTCATTTCAAATTATTCACCAGTTTCTCACAGTCAGCAATAAAATTTCATTTGAACAACATAAGAATCATTACCAAAATTCGTTTGCCGCAGTTCTTGTGAATTATTTATTTTTGTTTTTTGAAAATTTGGTTGCTCAAAAATGTCGCGACATTCATCTCCACAAAGGTTCGAGTCCATGCTTGAAATCAGTAGTAGCAGTTCCTTCGAGACTACGGCTTATAATAAGCTGTCGACCATGCTAGAAATCGAGCAAATTGTGAAGAAGACTTTGGACAAAATCCAGTTAATTTCAAAAGGTGGCGGCGCAGACGTGGATACTCTCATGGATATAATAATGCCCAAGGTCAAACAGCATTTGAAGTCCTACGACATGCTTCACGAGGATGTTACTAGAATCAGAAGCAATGTAGAAGCCTATATGCAGCACATCGAAACAGTGGATCACGATATAGCTGACATATTTTTGGACTTGCACAATATCTACAGAAAGCTTGAGCGCTTCGATGACTCCAGTAAGCTATGTCCCACCAAAAAGGAGGTATTGATGAAACGGGTGAAAGAATCTGAGGACTTGCTCACTCGTTCGCGGCACTATCTGCCCAACGATCCCAAAGAGCTGATTTCCGAGCTTAATGACCCACCAAAGGAGCCCCCTACTGATCCAAAGGTACGTGACTGTTCGTTAAAAACTTCAACCATAACCAAAACTAAAAAGTGTAAAGGCGAAGTGACTCCGGAGGAGACCTATGGCAGTAGTAACATGGCCATGCATCAAGACAAGAAGCGAGCATTGGACAGTCCGTTTATAACTCCAACCACAACCAAAACTAAAAAGTGTAAGGGCAAAGTGACTACGAAGAAGGCCCCTTCTGACAGTACTTATGAAAAAATGGTCATGCATCAGGCCGAGAAGGGAGTATTTCTAGCCAACATGCTGATGTCCCACAAGTCGGAGTTTTCGCTCAATCTAAACCGTTTCAAGGCGTACTATGGTGAAGCGCAGAGGATGTTGGATCCGATCAAGTATAATGGATGCAATGTGCCCCAACACAATGGATGTTTTGACTTGGGTCCCAGTAAAAATTAAAATGTGAAATAATCAAAGAACTGATTTAAGTATATCATGAACTGCAGGTGCGTTGTTTTTTTTTAACTGCCAGCTGGCCTTGAAGCCTGTCAAGCACGAATACCCGAATCATCCTTATTACCTCATTTAACCCCTGGATAACCCAAGGACCTCCTTTTTTCAATTGCTGATTTCACTTACTTCTCGACTGTGTTTTTCTTATTCATCTGTTTGTGCGTTCGATTGCTTTGTAAACAAAGCAAAGTGCAAATTTATGTGGTAAACCTCTTGAAATGGAACATTCAGCCAACAGAGGAGGTGCCCTGAATGCAAAGCTTTGATTGTTACTTAAAATGTATCTTGAACTGTACCTTATCTCGCTCTGTCTGCCCCGAACCCGAATCAGAATCCGAACCCGAGCCCGCAACTGTTGTGCGAATGTAAATGTTGCCAAAGTGGCAAGTCAGGTGGTTTCGGTGATACACTCTTCCATTCCATTAGCCGCAAGTTAAAGCATTGTCGGGGCTGATGATTGTTAAAGTCGAAATTTGCATTGGCATTCGGGAGGAGGAGGTGCCCGGGGGCGGTAGAATATTCGGAACTGAACGGATTTCGTAGTTGGAATGAATTTTTCATTCTGATCACGATTTGATATATGAAACCATAGATGTCCCCCAGGTTGGACGTCATTGTTTTGGTCGGATGCTGGTTAATTCGATTATCGTCAATCCGAGAGTGGTTTGAGCTCTTAATTGATTTGAGCAAATTCTGCAAACGAGATTAATTGATGAGTGGAAAGCCAGAGCCCCAACCGATTACCTCACGTCAGTCCCAACAATGCAAACTGTGTCTATGGCCATTGTGCCCTTCTCCCTGAATTCCGGAGTTGTGTTGTCTTTTTTACTGCTGCCAGTTGTGTGCACTCAAAATAATAGAGCAGAGAACAGAAGAACACAAATACTCGAACGACAGGGGACAAAACACTGAAAAACTGAACTGAGATCTTATAAGGAGAAGAAGAGAAGCAGCAGTAGCAGTAGCAGGAGCAGGAGCAGGATCTGAGGTTGGAGGTCGGAGGACCTCTGACTGCTGGTGCAGCCTGTGTAATAGCAGCGTTTACTCAATTTTAGTACGTAGTAAACGTATTTCTTTTATGGCCCGTAGGTTATTTGTGCATCGCTCTGACTCGCTAGCACGGTCCACATTCCGGGATGCGAGCGCACTCAGACAAACAATTCAGAAAAAGATATATATCCCTGACACAATAAACGAAGTTCGTTTCCTGAGTGGCCATTTTACTGCGAGGCCTTTTCATTCGGAGTGCCCTCCACGGCCCTTCCCACTCAACCCCTATCTTGGGGCCAGAACTAAGCAAATATGCGCACACAAATATGATGAAGTATCGGGGGACTGCTGGGTCTGAGACTGGGACTGGGACTGAGGCTGGGGGTATTTGTGCTCCTGCTTCTGGTTTGCTTTTAATTGCTTTCAAGTAAACAGAATGCCTCTTGGTAAATGGGAACATAAATATAATTGCCAGGTTGGCTAGCATTGCTTTAAATTTCCATCTCGAGGCCATATGTGCCAGAGCCAAACATTTGTTTGACTAGCTTCTGTCCCACAAACACTTCACTCCGTACCTCTCAGTTTGTGTGGACCCGCCAAAGATGGTATTTAATTTAATGCCATGATTTGGCAGATTATATATTTACCCCAGTGATTATTGAGGTCGGGAACTACTCATGCATTTAATTAGACCCACAAGCTTGTTTGATCAATGATCATTTAATCTCTGGGAGAACATAATTAATAAAAAGTGTTGCAATCGGACCCGCAGTATTACTGATTATTTAGAATAGTTTTTTTATGGTGAGTGTTGATCCGTGGGCTGGGAAAAGAGGTGCCAGCTGCATTAGGCCATAAATTTCCCAAAAAGTAAACAGTAAACATTTTATTGTCGCTTTTCATTGCCCCACCATTCAACTGTTTTAAATAATTATTTTACATTTTGCATTGTTAAGCTCGCGTTTTCGTGTTACCATGCGGGTGTTTGGAGGAGCGGGAGGCTTTTGTTTGTTGTAAAGATTTGCACGATTTGCATTTGTGCCAAAACGATTCATGAATGATTCATGTGCGCCAGACCAGAAGCAGATGTCGACAATACTCATCCTACTTCGATTTATGCATCGGGAACGTGCCATGATGACGGCGCGGATTTGAAAGGATTTTCAATTTGTATGAAAATATTTTAAAGGTGTTTTTGTTTAATTTTTTATACTACAGAGCGCCGCAGACAGTACGGGCCACATAATACTTCAAATATGCTGAATTTCGTTTAAGAAAAAGAGTATATATCCTAAAAAAAGACACAGTTTTGGCTTGGTCATGCCTAGCAAATGTTCTTAAAACGTTCTACTTAAATATTTAGTACCAAGTCGATTACCCCAGGACCGTTTCCCGCAAAACGCCGAATCGAGATGAAGATGGAGATGGAAGCCGGCTGCCTGACAGCCAATCGCACCAGTCAGCGTCAGCAAATGCAAATTTAATGGTCTATGAAAAAGGTAGCCGGGCCAATGCTTTTAACCACATCCGCTGCTATTAGCTCACTGCCGGAGCGGAGCCATTGCCGTACATGGGTGATGGAGGGAAATGGAGAATGCTGAATAACAATGGAAAATGACGCCAGTGGAAATGCGAAAATCAATGCGCATTAGTGGCTGGTGTTATTTTACGTTCATCCAGAGAGCTGGCTGCAACCCATCCTCTACTTCGTTAACCTTTGTTCAATTATGAATTAGCCCACGCTGAAGTGAAATCAAAAGCACGTCAAAATGTTGCTAAGAATAAAACTCTTCTAATTGTTTGTGCAATCAAGAGTATTCGAGCTGTGTTTCAAAATCAAAAAGTAAGTGACAAAAGTCCATTTAGCTTTGTGCAAAATAATCACGGAAGATTCACTTTTTTTGAGTCGATGTTTACGTTAATTGTACTGCTTAATTTCACTTGGCTCGGGAAATTTCACAAACCGCAGGAAAAATATGAGCTATGAGCCGAAATGAAGCTTACAAACCAATGCTGAGTGGACGGAAGGGAGACGAATTCTCTTTAGTTGCAAGCCACAGAGGGAATTTGTTTTTGCCGCTATGCCATGTGGCACTTCCTGCCGTGTCCTGGCATTCGTGCATGCAATCCAAAACCCACATAGACACAACATTCACCTCGACAAACACAGAGACAGACACCCATCGAGGGGCAGTGCATTGAAGCGCAAATTAAGCTTGACAAGCAAAAATTAAACTGTGTATCTGTGTAGGTGGGAGTATCTTGCAGATACGAGTATTCCTGTATGTGTACACGTGTAGTGTGTGACGGCTCATGTATCGTTGTGTGCTTCTCCATGCTTGTTTGGCAAAATATAATTTCTTCATGTTCAGTTCATTAAACAGAGCAAACCAACTTGGAAAAGCACTTACCATGAATAGATTTTAAGGGGTTCGGCTACGATACTGCAGTGCAGAGAAGGCAGCGAGTGAAATCGGGGGACTTCAAATAAATATGCAAATTGCAATTGCGAAAAGGAAAAATGCAAGTGTTTGTGAAATATCACTGCAGCTCTAATGAACTATTCGTGTCTCCCTGCTTGGCTTTTATTTGTTTTATTTAGAGATAATAGTACGCCTGCTGCACATTAGACAACGTTTTAAATTGAGAGCAAACACACGGTCAGCGTTCATTAATTTCATATTTTTATGTGGCCAATTCGAGCAGAAGCCTTTTGTTTTTCTGCGAATAAAATGTAATGTCAGTTATTCGAATCGACTTTAAAGTTTTGGCCAATAAATAATTCAGTTTTTGATTGCACATGCAATCAATGAAGACTGGAATTGATTTGACAAACAATGAGTTATAGTTCCCCTGATTACCTCCAGGCGCATTGAATTAGAACACAGATAAAATATGACCTCGAGTCCAAAAAGCAGCTTTGTTTCATCAAACCAAAGCAAGAGCCTCTGCGGGATGCGAGATGTTATCGTTTATATTACACTTCGGGTAAAGAAAGTGACAAGGCGAAATCCATTGTACCGATTTGGTGGCGTCAAATCACTTAAACGCAAGCCAGACAAAACCAAAAGTCCGCTAAAAAAACCTAAAAAATCCGGCTACCATGACCGAAAGTAATTCTCAACAATGACAGCCAAAAAATGATTAACTCTGTTGTTTCCCTGGAGATTTAAGGACTTTCTATATAGAGTGCGTGTTTTGGTTTCTGCCGGGGCATCAACTTTGACATTCATCACAAGACTCATTGTGATTATGAGTCTTGAGAGTGTTCTTGGCACTTTCTTTCATTGCTCATGACTTTTGCACTTTGACGAAGTAGATAAAACTAATATTAGGCTGTGCCGACAATCCCAAGCCGGAGTTCCTTTCATCCTAAACTGCAACCTCATTTTTGCCTCTTATCAGTGCCAAGCTATTGATAGGCCAGTCTCAACGTTAAGTGCATGACACTCGTCTGTATAAATAGCACAAGGTCATGGTTATTTATGGCCTTACTCTACCACATGCCAAGATTATTTGGATAATTTATATTGATGCAGCTAGAGCTTAGTTACAATTCATAAATATGTAGCATACACTTCGGGTATTTCGATTAATATTTTTTCCAGGTCCATTCTCTTTCACCTCTGAGTGAAATGATGCTCTACACTCATCATTGCTAAATCGGTATGGCCCGGTTATACAGACCGCCCCACAAAAAATCTCATCTGGCAATGTTCCTGGGTAAATACTCACTAGACAAATGCTATCTATATGCAATCAGCAAATATGTGCTCAAAGGACCCAAGCCCAATCCTACTAGGAGTGTGTGCCCCATCTTGCCAATGCATTATGCAGGCACTTTTCCAGGCAAGTGGAAATTATGTCAAAACAAAACGTGCAAGTCAAGTCACTCGTTAGTCTGAGAGGCATTTCAATTAAAGGCTCGTAATGTAGAGGCAAGCTGAAGAAAAAACACATCCAGAAAAATACACAGAAATGAGAATTGTGCGCACAAAAGTTCAACTGATATGAAATGCAACCAAGAAGGGGTGAAATGTGCAGTCAGGCGAGTGAAAGGAGGGTATCTGCCTTGAAAACCTGGGCGGCCATTTATCATGGCCAAGATTTTAACAAGCTGAACGCATAAAGGTCACCCTTTAATTATTCTAAGATATTTGAGAAGCTAACTATTGGAACCTGAGTTAACATTACATTTTCAGTTGTTTTTGACATTCTTGTATTAAAAGTGTGCTGTTTGGAAGTGTATCTGTAGTCAGTTATGGTTAGTTCGAATCACTCCTCATTCAACTTTCTGTCTTTCATTTTTGCGCATATGTCTGGGCAGCATTTGTAAGGATTTTTCCATGTCTCTGGCATCCTTTTTTCTCCCCCGCTGAGGCTGTGAGTGTGTGTGTGTGCTTTGCAAGTCGACTCATTCATTCATTCAAAAAAGTTAATTCATAAATCGCACAAAGCGCGCTGATACGAAAGACGTACACATGGAAACCCCCATTGCACGCCCCCACCCGAAGCCCTCCCCCTCTTATGGAAAAATGCATTTAGTCAGTAAGATAAAGACTGCCTCCAGCCAGAGAGGAAGGTTGGATGCGGGATTCGGCTCCTCTCTCCTTCCCTGGTCCGCTCAAATAAAAGATTTCTATCAGGTGGCTCTTATGGCGCATAAAAGTACTTAAATTTGTTTGACTTTTGACTAGATCTGGGCGATTGCATCAAAGGACGTGAGTGGAGTGTGGGCGTGGTCGGTCCGCTGATTTGCCTCGTTACGCGAAATTGCAAAACAACTGTGGTTGCTCTCCACTGGGTTGATATTTCACCCTTCGTTGAGCGTGGCGACAACAGAAGCGTTTTGTTTGCTAATGCGCTCAGCGAGATTGCGAGAAAAGAATATTGGACACGGAAAAAAGCTATAACGTAGGTATATATATAATGGCACAGCCAAGCTAAGGGGTAACGTTTCCAGTTTGTACCAATTCACTTTAAATAGAAAATAGTTTCTCAAAAATTATTAAACTTTTCACATATATTCCCCAACCCGCAACCCTTATTTTATTTGAAAATTTAAAGTGCATCAACGCTTCGCTTAGGCTCTGTTGATCTGATCTGGCGGCAGCCAGCCATGAAATTGAACGGTGTCCTGAAGGCTTTTTCAATAAGAGGGCGTGGCCAAAGCGCCGTGGCTAAACACCCGTGAAATGGGTGACAAAACCCGTATCAACTTCACCGAATGCACTCGGCGCACATGTGACTTTATCAAGTCCCGTAAACTGCTTATTTTTCACCACTTGAGAAGCGACTCGAGAACGGTGCCGGAGGATTGATAGACGGAATGGGGCCGGGGGAAAGTGACGCATCGACAACAAGAACAACGAGCAACAACGATACTTGAGGAAGACAACAAAATGGCGCAAATGCCTCCTTTTGTTGGGCGCAAAACTTAAGGCTCAAGCCTTTCTGGAGAGCCAGTGCCTGAGGAGGCTGTACGTGATTTTATCAAAGGGAAAGCCAAATGGAGATCCATGCCGCCCGACTGCCACTCCCCATTCGACACCCTGGGGCTGCGTCAAAATATGCCGCAATCAGGCTGCAAAACATTTTCATTTATATTTAAATACAAAGCGAAGAGGAAGAACCAGAAATGTTTGGATATTCGAGAAATCGGGCGGAGTAGGGACCTGGAAAGACGAGGCGATTTGCTGAGGGGATGGTAAGGAAACGGAAACGCGTTTCCGATTATGTTTAGCCGCTTTTCGGGAAGCTTATCGACGCCCACGCATATGGGCCATCCCTACTGCATACCATATTTATTGCGGGCCATGATTTATTATAATTTTATGCATGAATCTCTCTCCGAGTGGGTGTATGTGAGTGTATATGCGTATTGAGCTCAACCCACTCCAGCAGGTAAAATAAGTCTGGACGATTACTTCTGCCAATGTCTATCAGTTGACCCCTTTTCTTTTGGCTTACATTTGGATGCCAAAACTCATTCGCAACAAAAATTCAATCAACTTCAAATAACCGGGTTTTCAAACGCTGTCAGTTAAGATTTAAAAATCTTTAATAGATACTACAGGACGACCATCAAACAGACATCCCAAAGACACATATTCATGCAGGATACCCCGGTTTCACGCCAGAACTTCCACACACCAGCTATGGAACTTAAACCGATTGTGAGGTTTCGGTCAAAGAGAGGAAATTGGTGCCTCATTTGTGGCCTATAAGGGGGGCATGAATATTTCACATATGGCCAGAGTGAAAGCAGAGAAAGCGAAAGCAAAAGGCCTACGGATTATCACACTGAATACTCCATCAAGCAGTACCCGTGTCCTCACTCCTCCTCACTCTCTCTCTCTCTTTCTGATGGAGAATCAGTCTCACTTTAATGCTCTTATTGTTGTTGCCGAGGCCTCTGCTCATTAATTCATACGATGGCACTTTGCTTCATTGGCAATTCAATTGCAAACTCACAGGAGAGACGCAGCAGGAGTAGTGGTGTGCCCACTAGGCGTGGAGTGGCAAGGAAGGAGTGGTCCAGGTTAAGTGCCAACTTGCTCACGTATTTCCCCAAGCCACCCATTGACCACAATCGACCCCGCTTCACTTCGCCAAAATGACCAGTTTGTTTATGCATGCATAATTGCTTAAAGCTGGTGCCATAAATACAAACACTGTGCATATTTGTTTCCAGAATATTTGAAAAAGGAAGCCAGAGTGTTCTGTTACCAAAATGAGAAAAGAAACTGACCATGCCATATATGTTTATGATGATCATAATATTACATTTTCTGTTCTTTTTGAACTTGTTGAATAAGATATCAGAAATGTACAAGTCTACTTTCATACTACTCTATTTCAGTTCCAAACTTCAAAAGGCATAAGGAATATATGTTTTGGCTCTCAATAGCATATTTTTAGGTGTTCTAAGAATACCATAATTCCATTTGATTAAATGTTATATTATTTTTAGCACATAACCATAGCCCCATGCTTAAAATGCCTCGGTCAATTTATTTATTCAATTTATGAATTAACTCTGCGAAGCCTTCACCCCATCAAAGGACTCAATCAATTTCAATTAAAATCAGACCCGGCACTTAATATCTGTGTCTTTATGGACATTCTATTTGGAAACCACTCACTCAGCAGTTCCCACGATTTGCACATTCCCCATAAATAACCGAAAATAAATATAAATTATCAGACATTAGCAGCAACTACAATGGGAAGCACGAAATGAACTGAACCCAGCAGAAAAAACAATGAGGGTGAAAAACAACCACTGGGCTTTGACTAATTAGGAGGCATTAGTCAAAACAGTTTCTGTCCGGTGCCGGTCCCGGTCTCGGTCCGGTTCTGCACGGAATTTTATTGCCAAATCGAATGTAAAGCCTGCCGATAAGGAACCTGAATGCTACACAACTGTAATTCAATTTCGATGAATGGCGAATGATGCGGGGATTCTGGAAATGGCGGGGCAAAGGAAGGTGGTGGCGCGATTATGAATGATAAGCAAAGAAAATTCACACAATTACGACAATTGCTCATACGGCTGGCCACGCCCACGCCCACAAATCCGTAACGCCCCTGGCCGACGGAGCCAGGAATTTAGGAAATTCAATTATGTCCCCTCGGCCAAACCAAATCGAGCAACTTTGTCAATTCCTGCGCCGCCAGTGAAGCGTAGTTGAAGCGGATGAGCCGAAGGATGTGATGGGACGGTGGGTGGGTGGCTTGGGCCCTTGTGGTTGTCGGGTGGTGGGGCAAGTCAGTCAATTGTGCTGGCCGAGGCCATTCGACTGCGCCCAGCCCGTACCCTGCCTGCCCACCGGCTCGCCGGCCACATTGCATGTAATCAAACAGTTTGCGTAGCAATTTTCGATTATCGTTTGACTGATTTCGTGTTAAATCAATTAAGACGTTGCCGTCTACGTTTCCACATTGCAAATGCGCCCGGTTCTGTCCAGGAGACCGTCCACTGGGCTTCGTGCCGTGTGCCTATTTATCTAATGTCCTGTCCGCCGAACGCACACATCCGCACTCACACGGACGCACAATTTAGTTGTCTCAGGACGCCCTATTGATTTGTGTTCCTCGAAAAAAAGCGCCAACTTCCCGAAATAGATATTTCTCCTGCTTTTCAGACCCAATGGCGGTCTTCACCCACTCCCCTTTGATTTCGGCAGCAAAATTTGCAATTTTAAATTTATGAAAAATGTTTTGCTTTACTTTCCCCCAGCCCTGCCAGCTGCCAACTGCAGAAGTTTCTGTGACCAAAAGTAAAGTTTGTCAAAACAAAAAAAAATCGAAAACTTTGCTTCATTTTGTAGCCGCATAAACACTTTGAAATAGACCAAACTCCTTGTGTCGAAGGTACGGGTGGCGGCTGGAAAACTTTGCTTTCAGTAAATGGCCGTTAACAAGCCGAAAAGATTGCAACCGAAAATTTAAATTGAAAATGTTTCACGGTGGGAAAACTTACTTTTTCTATTTTCTGGGTGAAAATGTGTTGCACATTCTTGAGTTTTTTTGAGAAAAAGAAAATCGTGCGCAAAAATTTCCTTATGAAGGAGAAAAATTCAAGATGTATGTGGTTAGAGGAAAATAGCTAATGTTTCCTATGCTCACATTAAATATATTTAACTTAAAAACTGTATTTTTATTATTAAGTAACTAATACCATTCTCCTGAAAGTTCATAAACGGATCACCGAAGCCACTAATTTCACCCGCACGGTCGTCAGCTTGTGGCATGCCAATAAGCCATTCGACGAATGCTTCGCTTAATTTCGGAAACAGAACCTCAATGATTTTGTGTTAAATTAATTAAACCCAATGCGTGTCCAGGAAACATTTGACCAGTGAGTCCGATTGCGGACCTGCGAATCAAATCAGCCATAAATCGGTTAGGCCTTGCAATTGGCAAACGACAATATTACGCCGTTGCCAACCACTTAACTCCACCTCGAGAAGAGTTTACTTAATGTAATTGAGACATATTAATAAAACAATCTATTGAACATTGTTAGGAGTAAGTTTGCAGTGTATGTAGATACAATTTTTCCGGTTAATTGGACACATTCATTTGCTTCAGGATTATTAATTTCAATAATCAATAAATTTATTTTAATACTTGCATTTGGGAAAAAACATAACATCTCTTTGACCGCCAATTTAAAATAATTAACAAAAACGGACAAAAAACTGAAAGCCTGTTCCGAAAAAATTAGAATATTTTTAATTAATTGTGGTTACGGTAGAAAAAGGAAAAAAATGGAAGGTTAAAAAGTTGTATACTTTTGGAACATAAATATGTACCAGCTGATATATTGAATTATTTATTTTTGGTTTGGTTAATGTAAAACCCGATTTTGAAAGCAGGCTATCCCTGGACTCATTTATCTGCGTTTCCACCTTTTTTTTTCGCGATACCCTCTTGATTGTTTGCTTATTTGAAGCAGCAGCTGTTCAAATTTCTACACTGCGCTCAATGCATTTTCCATCCCACACAAACACAACTATGAATTTTTATAGTTTTTCCAGCCATTGGCGAGTAATTAAATTTAACGCTTAAAACAACAACGGGCGGGGCACAGAGCGCACAAAAAGTAAAAGAACTGACCACGCAAACAGAAAACAGAACTGCAAATGCAATTGTTAACGGCAGCCGACAGTTGGTTTTGCAAATCGTTTGACAAGCCAGGGGGAAAAAAAGTGAAAAATGCATAAATATATATGTGCTTGTATATAGAATAAATATCTGCGGTCGGCCGCGCTTTGCAAACAAATGATGCATAGAGAGAAAGTATAAGCCGAATGGCTGGAAGGACGCTGATGTCCTCTGTAGGTGGCTGGATGTTTTTTTGTTTAAATTGCTTGCGAATTATGTGCTAAATGCATTTGGATCCGGGTTCACAAAGCCTTTCAAAGTTGTGGTTACTGTGTAATGATTATTAATTCCATTGAATTGGATGTTTGTAGGTCACTTTAATTGGTAATGATGTAGGGTGCTACAAGCTTAGGGAGATCTTCGTAATGCACAGAAAAAAGTGATACCACAAAAATAATCCTCATTATTACATCATTCTATACAGTTTATCATTAAAGCTATAATTTGATGCAAGACTTTGGTTACGCTTAATAAATTAAAGTTGGGTTTTAATTTATGGAATTGGAAGGATGGAATTTACATAGAGGTTGTAACCTACCTCAGTATTCTGACTTCCTTATTGACTCTGTCGGGTCAGGCAGCAGCCACAGCTATCACTAATATACAACTAATACAACAATTATAGTTTCTCAGTTATATTTGTCCTATTTATCTGATCGCTATTGTTGGTCGCAAGCCGACTCTTCTCGGCCGCTTTATCTTTAGCATTAAGTTAATGAGCTTTCGCTCTGCCTATGTTCTAAGGCGGGCTCACTCATACTTTTTATATCAGTGCATACGCATCATTATAATCGGAGCTTTCTCACTCCCTGCCATACATATGCGAATAAACAAAATCTTATAACGTTGTGAAAATAAACAATTTCCCCCTTTTGTATTATTTTGAAAAAAGGGGAAAAGTCATTAAAAAGGCTTAATGACCAAACATTGGTGACCCCGACGTGATCTAATTAATAAAATTATAAAATTAATATATATATAATATATAATATATAATTAACAAAATTAACAATTCCACGATCATAAACAGAACCAGTGCGAACATACATGATTCAGTTTTGTGCGGTGTATTAACATATGTATGTGCATTTGAACATAAACGGCATACAGTGCATCAGTGAAACAATTATTTTGTATTTATACACAAATCATATAAAATACATAATCGCATAAAATACAATTGTTATCCGGTCCGCCAACATACATACATACATACATACATATATACGTTCCACTTGCAAGTGCATTCGCCTCACACAAGCGTTCATATATATATACATTCCACAACTCAGCGTACGGTTCTGAGCGCACAGTGGGATAAATCGTGTTCGCTGCGCTCAAATAAAATTAAATATAATAAAATAATCAAGAGCCATAATTTGGCGCCAAAATTAATTTGTGCGTGTTTTTACTTAAAGTGAGCGAATTTCAATCATAGTGGCGATGAACTCCAGCGGCGCCGTCACAGGAGAACCCACTCCATCTCGGAGTGCGATCTTAAAATGCAAGGCAAAGGGTATCCTCCAGGATTTGAAGAGGATCCAAGGCGTCCTGCAGCCAATGTCAAAGGTGGAAGACGCCATGCTCCATGTGCGTCACGGCCAGTTGGTCGCCATGTACGATGATTTTAAAGCCATCCACGGGGAGCTTGAAGAGTTAGATATTTCTGAGATAAGCAGCGACTTGCGATGGACAGTGTCTGAGCTTGTAGCTACGATGCATGCTGAAATCGAGCACGAGACGTCGTTGCGCTCTGCTCGAATTGCTGCCCATTCCACCCTGGCCAGCGGAGTTTCCAGTATTCAGGTGGACTCAGCGCTCAGTCGGAGTTTTCAAGCCTTGCCTCCTCTTCCTCTTCCTACTTTTAGCGGAGGATATTCGGAGTGGGCTGAGTTTCACTCGGCTTTCTCAACGATCGTGGGCTGCAATCCTCACATAAGTAAGGTGGAAAAGCTGCAGAGGTTGCGATCTTGTCTTCGGGACTCAGCCTTAGAAGCAGTTCGCTCCTTGGAAATCTCCGAGGAGAATTATGATGTTGCGTTGCGTGTTCTGGAAAGACGATTTAATAACCGCCGGTTAATATTTCAGGCTCATGTGAACGGGATTCTGGGCCTCAGCCTATTGGAAGGTGGCTCAGTGGCATCGCTTCGAGGGCTTTCCGATAAATTCAATGCCCACATGCGAGCCTTGCAAAATTTGGGGACGACCATGCAGATCGCTAGCAGTATCATTGTCCAAGTGCTCCTTCAACGGTTGGACCCAGCTACCCAGGTCAAGTGGGAGGAATGTCAAAATGCGTCGAACTTGGACCTCATCCCTACCTGGGAGTCGATGGCAGAATTTTTGGAGCAGCGGTGCAGGACTCTGGAGGCTATGGATGTGGCCATGACCGCCTACGTGCCAGGCACTCAGATGGGAAGACGTAGAGTCTCGAACAATAATAATAGATCGTCCTTTATCGTCACTAATTCACCTTCCCCCGCTTGTAGATTATGTGGTGGGTGGTCCCACGTAGTGTCTGAATGCCCCAGATTTTTGTTAATGGCCCCTGAGAGCCGCCTTGGTGAGGCTAGGCGACTCGGTCTGTGTCGGAAATGTCTCCAACCTGGTCATCACCTGCGTGAGTGCCTCGCTGCTAATTGTCGCAGTTGTGGGAGGAGGCATCACAGCCTGCTGCATTTTTTGGAAGTACAGTCATCCAGTAGCCAGCCTTCTGTTGTATCATCTACGTCAGCCACAACCGAGGGCGCCGAGCCAATAAGCGCTTCACCATCCGCGGCTAATGCACTAGTTGCCCAAGGTCGCAGCAGTGAGGTAGCCTTATTGGCTACAGCGAACATTCTCGTTCGGAGTCGCACTGGAGTTTTTGTTCCATGCCGAGCTCTTTTGGATTCAGGATCGCAAGTGCACGTGATAACTTCCCGACTGGCTAGTCAGCTGCAGCTTCCTAGACGCAAATCTTACATGGCAGTGTCTGGAATTGGCAACACTGGTTTCGCGACAGATGAATTATCCGTCGATGTGCTCCTTCGGTCCTGTTGCTCCGAATATTCGGCCTTTGTCAACGCTGTCATCGCCCCCAGCATCACGGATCTCCAGCCTAGTCTCAGCTTGGACGTCTCCAGCTGGAATATTCCGGCCAACCTCACTTTAGCCGATCCAAAGTTTTTCCGGCCACAACGTATCGATTTGCTTATCGGAGCCAGTCTATTTTATGAACTATTGTGTGCTGCGCAAATCCAGCTTTCAGCTGGCCTACCGTTGTTGCAGAAAACAAGGCTTGGATGGGTTGTATGTGGAGGCGGTTCACACGTGGAGAGAATGTCAATCGCGCCCACAGCTCATATTATGAAGTGGCCGTTGGGGAGAAGTATGGATCTAGCCCCCGGCCTGGATGGAGTGTCTCAAATGGCCGATAATAGAACCGAATCTGGAACTACCAAGCGGAACTGACTAAGTTTTCGCTAACTGCCCCTTTAGGATGAAGTTGAAGGACAGGCCTCAACTGGGGGGGGAATGTCGGGTCAGGCAGCAGCCACAGCTATCACTAATATACAACTAATACAACAATTATAGTTTCTCAGTTATATTTGTCCTATTTATCTGATCGCTATTGTTGGTCGCAAGCCGACTCTTCTCGGCCGCTTTATCTTTAGCATTAAGTTAATGAGCTTTCGCTCTGCCTATGTTCTAAGGCGGGCTCACTCATACTTTTTATATCAGTGCATACGCATCATTATAATCGGAGCTTTCTCACTCCCTGCCATACATATGCGAATAAACAAAATCTTATAACGTTGTGAAAATAAACAATTTCCCCCTTTTGTATTATTTTGAAAAAGGGGAAAAGTCATTAAAAAGGCTTAATGACCAAACAGACTCCTTTCTCATAATTGGGCAGTGAGAAATTGATAGTATGCATGTTTCCGTTTTCTGTAAATACAGATGGTTAATGCGTTTCCAATAATAAAATCGTTACCCATATTTTCAAGGTCTCTCATTCGGGGACGCTTTTGCATGCTCTGCGTTAGATACTTCTTTCTCAAGGTTATGATTTTCTCCTCCTAATTAGACAGTAGATGAATTACGGTCGTTTCTTTTATCTGTAAATTAAGAAGGTTAATGCGTTTTAATAAGAATAACATGGGTCACCCATATATTCAAGGACTTCTATTCCGGACAGTTTTCTTATGTTTTGCTAGAGGATCTTATTGGACAGATTCCAGTTGTTAACGCTGCGTTTCTTGGGCCTGTGTAATTCCTGGTAGTTACAGCGAATGAAAGATCCTGGTTTCCACAGTTTCCTCCACTTTTAAGGTGATAATTTATTATTTTTAACTTGTTCGACTCTTGCGCTTCCAATGCAAATGCGCATATTTTTCTAGATGGTATAACCACTTTACAACACTGCGCCCTCGTTGCAGAAACTTATCGATATATGTTATCGAAATAGAAGCTTCAAATAGTATTTTTTTAAACTTATTTAGTCGGTGGTCTCAGTAGTTAATATAAGTAAATAAAAATAAATAATTAAATATAAGACCTATTACCAGTGTGACTTTAATAAGTATCAGAAATAATGTTGAATATAGTCAAATATATATATGCAATGTCCATAAAACATTGGAAAATACATCTTACAAATTTAAACCATTACCATGGAATACCATGGACTCGGGACTAATTATTTATATTTGATTTGCTTAAATGGTATTTAAATTTATTCCAGCTGCCGCATTTTGATCAAACGCGCTTACCTCGTTGGCTTACTGGCGGGCTTTATGCATATTTAGAATTAGTCGTTAAAAAAATGTCGTTTTTTAAAAAAAACGTTAGCCATTTAATTATAATAATCAATGTATGAATTTAATCTAAAGCAATTCGAGTGCCTCAAGGGAAAACGTTCATTTTCAGAAACTTCCCATTTCTATTTTGCAGTGCCTGCCTACCCATTTTATTGGCCGATTGTTTGGGTTGGCGCCTTTATTGAAACGCATAAAAATCATTAATTACAACACGACAGAATGAAATTTAAATGACGAAAAAGAAAAGCCAAATAGGCACAATAAGAGAAAATGCAGGAGAAAAACTCCAGAATGGTGGCGGGGGAGGCGAAATGAAACACAAATATTGAAGAGCAAATTGAATTTTCATATGCGGAGCGCAAAAGGTAAAATGCGTATAGGCATGGCCGCAAGGGGCGTGACAGAGCCCATACGGGGTCCAAAGTTCCATTTATTTTTGTTTTTCTGGGGCACAGCACTTTGTGATGTCCTCGCATGCCCACCGACACACACAGATATTCTCATACTTGCACCTTCAACAGTTTTATTTTATGGAGGTGGTGGGCACAGCATTTTTGCTTTTTATGTTCGACAGATTTTCGTGTTGGTATGTGAAACATGCTGATGCCCAGTGATTACAATTGTTGTATTCGAGGGCCTAGACCGGCATCCCTTCGTGTCCTTTTCCCAAAACCGTCAAGTCCTCTGCTCGCAGGACTGCGAAAAGCACAGTCAAAGCAGATAAATAAAAAGAACAACAAACTTGGAGCTTCTCCTCTGTTCGACAGAGTGGCTGCGTTGCGAAAATTTCGCCCAGAGAAGTCTGGATACTCATTACGCATTCAATCAAACCACTAAAAATAGTAAAATACTACCAATAATCGACTAAAAGTAGAAATATAAACCGCATTGATTGCTTTCCCTAATTTAATTTGAACTAAAATTCATTTTTTTAATGGAAAAATTCTTAGTTCTACTTAATTACCAATAACCAAGGCCAGAACAAATTTTGCTTATGACGAAAGAAGTAAATTTAATGAAAATAATATTTAACTTTTTAGTTATTAATCATTTAGTTAGAACTAATACACTCTGCGATTCTATGTAGAGGGTATCGACCCAAAAAAAAGAACTTGGAAAGTTTTTTTATGCTCGTTACAATTTTTGTGATGTTCTGCTGACAACTCAACAGAGATCAAGTTATTATGGGTGTGTGTGGGTGGTCATATGCCACCATAGTACAGATATGCAGGGCCCACAACTGAAAGAGAGATAAATACAGGGGGATTTTGACGCGGTTGTGGCGTCCATGGGTTCTCGTTGAGATCGGGACAGAGACCATAGTCCCATAGTCGGCCTGGGCCGTTGACAATTAAGGTGAATGAATATTTTAATATTGGCAAACAGATTACACATGTGGGCAATCGGCACACGTGGAGCTCGGACTCGGATGTCCTTCGATGGATGGAACAGCGGAAACACTGGAATGGTTTCCTGGAGGGCATGGGTGACTCGACTAAAGGACGGGTCCTCTCGAGTAATGGCGTAAAATTTAATTCAATTGGTTTGTTGGCGTCGTCAAAAGCACAGACATCAACGAAACAATTCCCATTTAAAATATGTTTTTATGTTATTTACTTTTCTTTCATTAAATAAATAAAATATATGAAATATTCTTGATATTAAATGCAATTAATTATTCGCTTATTTTCTTTTTACACTTTGTATGAGTTTCACAATGAAACATGAAGGAATCTTTCCAGTTGCAGTTGAAAAATATATATTCAATTCAAGGTTCGGTTTCTACTTCCCATATTTTCACACACAATTTCAAACTCTTACGCAACTGTTTTCCCTTGCTTGGATGAATTTTAGACTCTGGTGGATTTATGAAAATATCCTTGTCAAAAGCAGGATAACATGCTCATCAAACGCTAACTGCATAGGAAAAGACCACCCAGGCTGGCCCTTTTGAACTATCAACCATCGTAGCAACAGCCCATCCAGAAAAAGAACTGATGACTAGGATGTCGAGCCGATGATGGGACAAGGGCTCGGTTTTGGGAAGGCAACAGCCGCCTTGTGGAGTGGGAGCATTCGACTGGCTGGCAGATTAATTCGGTCAGAGAAGGAGTGAAGGGGAACGTGCCGAATTTCTAATCAAAATTGCCGCAAAACAGCAGTTGCAGCAGACAAAACGGATTGTTGCAGGGAGGCGTATTCAAAGGGTGTGTGCGAGTGTGCGAAAATCAAAAGCGCTTTGGTTCGCAGTAAAACTTGATGGAAATCGATTTTAATTACAAAGTCAATGCGCGTAATTGCTTTTGCACCTAACTCAAGTGGATCAGCACTTTGATGTAATTTTTTGTGCTATTTTGAACAGAAAATTGGATGTATTTAATGACCAATGTCTAGCTGCAGTTTCTCTTTAATCGAAACGAAAATTTCTGAAAAAACGCTTGATGAAATATTTACAATGGATTAATAGTGTGTAGGTTCAAAATATATATACGTTTATTTTAGTATTTCCACACAATTGTCTCGCCAACGGGTAACTTTAATAATCGTCCTCTGATCATCGAAAATTGTGTATTTAGCTTTCAGAGTTGCATTAAATGAGAGGCAACAGGGCGTATACGCAATGCTCACAATACCATTCAACATGGCGGGGCAAAGTATGGCACGGGATGCAGAAGAATTTTTAGCGGTTGCGGTTGAAAATTTTCGGTGAACATTGTACACTGAATTTTTGCCACTACTTTTGTTTTTCTAGAACGCCAGTTTCCAAATATACTGCGGCAGAGAGCGAGTTCCCCACTCAAAATCTAAAAACTTTTTTTAATCAATTTTATTGAATTTTGTAGTGCTCTGGCTTTGTAGTGCTAAAGGGCCATTGTGTAGCCCTGCACATGGAAATGTAATTAGTTGTTAAAACAAGCTAAGCAGGGTTGTTAGCCATTTACCTTACAAATCTTGAAATTTGAGGAAAGACCTAATCAGAGAGCCAAATCCGACTGCCTATATCAGATACCAACCTTGGCTTTCTGGCTCATGCTGCAATCTTGATTTAAATGAAATTTAACTTTGGGCATATTAAAAAAGTTTTGCATTTTCCATCCGAAATAAGAAAAGTTTCTGCTTTTTTATATTTTGTTGATGTCTCGCTAGCCTGCTGATGCATTTGTAGTGTTTTTTTCGGGCAACGGCGTACTTTCGTAGACTGCAGATTAGACGGAGTGTCGGCATGTTTTTGTAGCCAATTATTGCAGTTTATTGCTCTGAAGAATGGGACCCTGCTTGAGTTTAATAATGTTTTTATCCGGCTGAATTTTAAATTTGTTTGGTTGGGGCTCCGGTGAGATGGCTTTTGTATCCACGGCTAGCTGCTAAGTTTTCCGAAGCGAGGCAAACTAAACGTACATTTACCAGCCACTTGCCAAACTACAGAACTGTTTCCAGCCCCTTCTCCGGAATCTCTGCGTTATATTTTATGTTGAATTATGGCGCCTATTGTGTTTGTGTGTCTGCGAAATATCTTCTCTGGTGTGAGTGTGTGTGTTCTTCTTTCGGGGGCGTGCCATTTGCAACGTGTTTTATTTACAGACGAAGGTGTGCAAAAAATTAGCACTAACACCGAGGGCAAGGTGGGCTGGTATAGGGGAAGTGGATGGCTTTCTCGAAAAGCAAATGGCTGTGCGGAGGCAACGGTGAACTAACCAAGCAAACCGAGAGGCTGCGGCTCTTCCTGCTCAAACTTGCTTATGAAGATTTATGTGATGTTGTTCTTGCATCGCTGCCTGCGCCAGGAAACAACAAAAATACGAAAGAATACAAAAAACAAACAGCATCAGCAAAAAAGACCAAGAACTACACCAAAGCAACCGAAAAGACGTGAGACTTGAGCAAATTTTTCGCCATTGATTTTTGTTCGCTTTTTCTTATTCGAATTTATTTCTGGCCTCGAGGTGAGAATGCAAAAGACGGAAGCCAAGTCATACAAATGGCATGTGCTTTTTTGAGACAGTGGTAACTTTTTAAGCGTGTTGAAAGACTAAATTTTCTAAATAAAAAAAGGGCATTCCATCTCTAACAGGTAGATTCACCCAAATAAAACGCCTAATTGGATTAAGAAAGCGGACAGCCAATAAACCCATTCAAGGGGTATCTCCTCTGTTTCCTCAGATATCAATTGCTGTAAAACCCGAGTCATAAACATCCGCTCAGCCATGTCTCAGTGTCTGGTTAGGTGGCCCTCGAGCGGAAACCTGATCGCTCTCACACTTGGCTCAGCCATTTCCGGTTTGCCCTCCCTTTCTGGCACATTAATCTTGCCGGCCCTTTCACACGGAAGTGATTTGCGCTTTTGCCGCTGCCACTTTTGCCAGCTTTCCGCCTTATTCTTTTCCCAGCTTTTGATAAATCAAATGCGCTGTTGATGTCAACGATGCGTCGTCGTCATTGAGCTTCGCCTCGAGCACAACTCATTGTCGGAAGGCAATGGGATCCAAGTATCCTAAGGACCCCAAGGAGCCGGAACGGAGGAAGCAGCTCGAAATTGAAGTTCTCATTGGAGCCGGCTGTTGTATTGGCACTTGAAGGCGTGCGAAAAGGAAGTCAAATTGTATGGCAGCCCTCAACAATGGGCCGCACACTTTGCCGTTTAGTGCATCCGAGAAAAAAAAGGCATTAGCCATCCGTTCCCCGCTCCTTATTGCTCTCGAGTGCATTTT
Organism: Drosophila monieri; assembly: GCA_035047585.1. Taxonomy (NCBI): domain Eukaryota; kingdom Metazoa; phylum Arthropoda; class Insecta; order Diptera; family Drosophilidae; genus Drosophila; species Drosophila monieri. The sequence goes on along the minus strand of JAWNPJ010000079.1, from coordinate 1,100,372 downwards.
ACTTCCTCCTGTCACGGCTTGATCCCAACTTCAGCGTCTATAAAGTTTTTTCGTTCATCCAGGGCGGTAATTTATATTTATTGTCTTTTAATGAGCCTACTCTGAATAGCCTAGCCTGTTAATGAGATATTTTCTCAGCTTACATATTAAATATTCAACATATTGTACATATTCAGAAAATAAGTATTCTGACGTTTTTACGTTGAACATGTTGGTCAGGTGAAACCTTGGAAGGGAAGTGAAAAAGTGTCCTAATAGTTCCGAAACACTTTATCATTGACGAAAATGTTCACACCCAAAACTGTTTGTCTCGATTTCCGATGCTTGTGTCATAAATCTTGCACTGACTGGCACTTTATTAATTCACGATTAGAGAAGGGAAGAGGGCACTGGGCACCGATTGTAATTAACTGCCAACCTAGAATCGCTGTCCACCTTTCCGCCTTAGTCCTTCTTTGTTCGTCCCACACTCGTGCACACATCCCTCCCCTCGAAACGTAAATCATTTTAAATTGCTTTTTGAGCATTCGCAAATGGCCCGACACTCTCTTTGGACTAACACATCGATGTTTCTTTGCGCATTTCCGCATTCTCTTCGGGACACTATCGAGCATTGATAGCAGTCTATTTCGTCCTTACTTTGTATTTATTTAGCCATGATGTTTACGCGTCGAGAGTGGCGACCATTGTCTAACATATTCACATTAATTTAATCATTCATGACAGTAAACATAAACATTGGGATTTTGTTTGACATAAAACCAAAACTGGCTTACATTGAAATATGAAAAATATTTTATTTTATCTGATAAAGTCACGTCGTTGAGCTATAAAATCAAAGTGAAAAGCTTTTAGGGAATACATGGCGAATTCGTAGCGACGGCGAAAAATACAAATACTTTAATTTTCCATCATCATGAAGAAGTATTTGTCGTTTGGATATACTATCCATGCCCATGATTGTTCTTGTTGTTCATAATTTTTTTCATAAATTTAAAATTTTCATTTCTATTTATGAGATGCTATGAAATTTATATGGGTAGTATAACTGTTGCCCTCTCCACCCTGTTCCTGCCACAGTCTATTCTTTGTGCTGTCAATGCGGCAGCTACGTGAACATTTAAGAGAAATTCGAACATGTTTGTATCGCCCTGCCTCTTCACTCGACATCACGTTTGATAATATTGTAAATAATTTATGCAAAGCAATACAACTGCGGAACCAGAAACACATCCGGTAGCGACATAGTGATACCTATATTTTTAAAAGATAAAGCTTTAAATAATAGTTTTGTGCAGATTTGAATGAATACTTATCTGGGATAAATATAAATAATGATGAAAAGCAAACAATGTGTACCATATATCATATATCATCATAATGTATGATTATGACTTACCTTCGAGAATCCTGAAATTCAATAGATCAAAAGTACTAAAATCCCTTTGAATCTGAAAGTACCATACGCGCAGAAGTAAAAACAACAATCGCAATGTACTCGTTAAATGCGAAAAGAAAAACAATGCAAGAAATCAACATTGACATCAGTCAAGTGTATGTTAAATTATGTGTAAATTATTTAAAGTCAGTGCAACGGTGAGCGAAAAATATGCAAACACGATAAATCACTTATAAAAAAAGTACGATAGAAGATATTTTTTGAAAATGATTCAGATATTATGGTTCACAGTATTACATTTATTATGTAATATACATTTAATATGAATATTCTTATTTTGTTCTTTTGAACCAGATTTGAAACGTTAAGAGAGCCATTGGATTGGTTGTGAAAACTTTTTCCAAATTGAATTAACCAACACACACAAATTTTGGATCTGGCCCATTCACCTCGAGTTGGCCAGTTCTTCAGAAGTTGCTACGTTCAAATGGCTACTGCTCTTAAACTTGGTAAATATTTACCCGGAACCCACTGACTCCCACCAATCCAGCTCCTTTCGTTTGCACACGTCTCAGGTAAGGAAAACATTCTAATTCTATTCAAATCAGGCCCCAGAATTTGGGCTCATCTCCTGTTTGGGGCGTCTTTCCGGGCACTTTAACAGGGGCCGAGCTGCCTTTTGGATATTTTTGCTTGAACCCAGTGTCCAGTTATTGAATTCCACTTGTTTAGCTTCATTTTGTTGTTCTCCGTGTTGCTGTTGCCATTGTTGTTGTCGGGCTGAGTAAACGTTGCAAAAAACTTTTGCGTGTTAACAACATTTTTCAATATAAGTTGGCAAACTTTTTGTGCCTCAGACACACACCCTGAGAACCCAGATTGGCCCGCACACACCCACATGGAAGTTCCACATGTTTGCCAAAGCCAAAAGTAAAAGTCTATGGAAGGCAGCAAGTCAAGGATGTCAGGAGGTCGGATCCTGTGTCCTGGATGTCTGTCTGTGTGCGCTGCAAGTGGCAGCTAAGATGATCAAATAAAGAAAAACTCTCAAGGGTGTTTTAGTTAAGGAAAATAGAGAAGCGAAAGTAACGAAACGATTCTGCCGCTCTTTCTTAAGTTTACTTTGCACCTTTCCCCCTTCAGGTGAAACTTTCGCTTGATGAATTGAATTGTTGACAAACGAACGAAGCAGCAAAACAGGAGGAAATTGTGTTTATTCAGTCATGTTACAGGATACATTGGGTCTTCATGCCTATCAGTCCCTGAATGTGGCCCATATTTGGCCAGAAATGTGGCTTTCATACACTTAAACCAAACAAAACCATTTGAATTATTTTTTAGACTTGTAATCCTTATCAACTGGGTTATTCATTTATTGTTACTGGCTCTTTGGTATTTTGTTTAAAAATATTAGTGCCTGATTTGCACTTGAATTTAAGGCAATTGGCTTTCGATTTTATAAGCCAGAAATTTTAAAATTGATTCGTTCTTTTTCCAAAATGGCCAGCAACTTTGCCCTTTGCTTTTCATAAATCCCACCTTCCCGGGCTACTACAACGCCCATAATATTTACCTGCAGCCACTCCGAGCTGTCACAACTTTGCCAAACATAATCTACCCACTTACAAGCCATACAAATGCCAAAAAAGGAGGCGGGAGGACCACTAGCCCAAACGTCCAACAAATTGTCTGATGAAGTGCACTTTGCGCCAAGGGTCACGGCCGTGGGATGAGGAGTGAGCAAATGTTTCCAACTGCCCGTAAAAGTAGACTACAAAATATGCTTAAATATGCATTATGCTCTCATGGAGCAAACGAGAATTGCACGAAGCATTCGTTGTAGTCAGTGTTGGCTATGAATGTGGCATTTTTTAGCATAATTTTTTAGTCCATAAATGTATATTAAGCTTAAAACTAAGGTGTGTTAAATATTTTGGTATGCAAACTAAAATATGTTTGTTTTTGACTAAAATCGATCCATTGTAAACTGCGATCTTAAATATAAGGAGTATATTTATCAACATATTTGGCTATAGCTATAGTTCGTATCACTAGAGAACCGTGCTTCCTGAGAGAAAGAGAGAACTTAAACGGATAGGAGCGGAGAAAACTTAACTCATACCCACCTCGATTGCATGTAATGGCACTTAAGCTTACAACCGGTCTGAATGCTAGTGTGTTTGTGTACACCTGGCACAGGTGCAAATGTAAATGCATCAAATCCGAATTGTGCCGGGGTTAGAGGGAGCTGTTATTGGAGCCACTGTGGTACTGGATCTGGGATAGGTCCAGGACTTACAAACACAAACCGACGAAGCCTTGCGATACGGTTCTGTTAAAAAGCATTTTCAATTTGGTCCCTCGCCCATACACTCGCACATAAACGCAGTTTTTTGCAAGTTTTTTCTTTTACTAATATGCCTTGCCATAGCATATCCCCTGCTACCTCGACTTTGAAAGCATTTCGCTTCGGAAAAAATTGAAACTAAAATTGGGAAAGAAAATTGCAAAGGAAAAAACCGTTGCCAATTTGAGTACCGACCTGACCTTTCAGCCAATGTCTTTGTGCAAAATACACTTAACAAAAGTCTTTTTTGAAAGACAAATTATACCTATTTATTCTAATTCTAATTAAAATTATTTTTAAGCTATTTCAGGAAGTTTCTTTAGGGGAATAATATGGTTAAAAACTTAAGTGTGCTCGTGACCAAAAAATTGGTATGCACATTCGAATTTAATGTTTGCAGAAATTGATATTGCAACAAAAAGCGATTACTGCAACTGCCATCGCAGTTATTATTATTGTGTGTGCCCCTGGCCTACAACGATAGGCTAAGCTGGCGGAATGATGGAGAATTGTTAAAGCAAGACAAAATTCCAGCAAATGATGTAAAATAAACACATATGAATATTGTAAATATAAAAGCACTCGCAACCTCATCGATCAACCTAAGGTGCTCCACAGTACTTGCCCCAGAATACCTTGTTACCGGTTACCGGTGCGTCCTTCGTTTATTTGGTGTGATGGCTTTGTTATTTTTAGGCATCGTTTTGTTGCATGCAATATTTACACTAACAGTTGTGAACGTTTGCCAACATGTTGAGCATATTGCGTTCTGTACACATCAGCGCACACATATACAAATATATACCTGCCACGGGGTGGAGAGGGGGCTGCCAACCTGTGGGCGTTCTCCAACTAACTGTTTGCCCAGGCCTACCAGTATTTGGTTTTGTAAGCCGTTGCCACCGCCTCCCTTTGGAATGCAAAAATGTTGGATTAATCTCCCACTCCCATTTAAGAAAAAATAATCCGAAGATATTCATAAAATGATGTTGGTGTTTATCTCTAATTCTTTACTACGTTTTCTAGCAAGACTTTATCCCCCAAGAAGGGACCCACACAAGAAAGAAGAAGCCTGAATAGACACTCCATTATTCCCAGGGAGTACTTCACGCAGCAAACACATAACCTTACATTCACTAAATCGTTTCGGACACTTTAACTATCCGATGGGATGACCCCCAGGAAAAAACTCCACTGAAAGAAAGAAGGTGAAGTCGTGCGCTCAGTTCCTCGACGGTGGGAGGTGGTGTGGTGCAATTTCACGTATCCGATTCGCCAATTCTATTCCATATGTTTGCACAGACGAGTCGAGCGAGAGAAATCGTGTCAGGGGAAAAAGTCCTGCAGCTATCCCTAAAAACTACTAGCCAGCTTTCGTTCCTTTGAAATATTGTGGTACCCTAGGAATAGATAGATTTTTTTATTATTAGTCACCTATATTTCAGCCACAAAACTAGATTTTTGGATAATGCTCATTGAATAAATATTATAAAATACTATTTTTATCTGTATGTATAATCTGTTGCTGTTTAATATTGGATATTCCAAGTGATGGGTACATCAGCCGGCGGAAAGAACAGGCTTAGAAATGACTGCCATTTTCATTTGGCCAAAAACGTGTTTGGAAAATTAAAACTTTCCCAAAGAGAGGGGATAGAAAACGAAAGTTAAACAACTTTTTCGATCTCTTCTCTGGGGTTGCAAAAATATATATTTCAGCTCTGTTTCCGCCGAATGCAATTCTCATTGTTTGTTTATCATAAACAATAAAACTTCGTTTGACAAGTTTGAAAAATGAAACCAATGTAAGAAAGACACCGAGCACAAGGAAACGCAACTTTTAGTTGTTACACTTTATTAGATGGTCTGCTTACGGGTCATATTCATTGATATATGTGTGTATTTGGCAATGTGGGTTGGGGGCCCAGCAACTATAAAAGTTTCATAATTTGCATAACGTGCATGCTGGCGCCATCTGCCGCCGCCGTTTGTCATAATGCCCCTGTCCAAACAACTCCAAAGTGGCGACCGTGATTAATTTTGCAGCGTGGAGCAGCCGGCACAGCTGCTCCACATTCAGCGGCGGCAAAATAAGCCAAAGAGCTAAACAAAACTAATATTGAACTGCCCGTTTTGGGAAATTTTTATTGAAAAGTATATTTGTTTGTTTGGTCTTTCCTTTGCCACAGAAGCTCACCAGATTGGATTTTTATTCAATTTCGTGCGGCTGTATCTTGTTAGCCTAATGCTATACTAAGATATGATTTTATTTTCTTTAAAATACTACTTTTCCGATCGTACCACCAGGTAGGCCGAAATGGGAGCATTGTCTAATATTCCGCATTATTTGAGCAGTGCACCGTTTTTGCATGCTAGACCCTCTTTCTCAGGACGCGTGGTCCGTAATTTTTTAGGCAAATATTGAATTGTTGTTGCGGCGGAAGAAAAAAATTGAATAATACACAAAGGGATAATATGTATTCATGTGAGTATGTAAGAAAAAATCAAGGGAGTATAAAAAATATTTAAATCAAACCTTTTGTGATCAATTTTATACCCTCACTTGAGTTGCCAGAGTGCTTGGCTCTGGATGACACAATAACTATGGCCTTCCCAACTTTATTACTTATTTTGGGAAACCGTTAAGCATTGTGGCTATCTGACTTTTCATTCCATAACTCTTTTTTTTTGTCTTAGCCGTAGCAATTAAGCGATCAGACCGAAACAAATCCATTAATCAGTACCTCCATCATATTAAATCCTTTAACTAGAGCATTGCATATTCATAATTCTCAGTTGCCATATATTTTATTATATTATGCGCTTTATAAAAAATTGCAGTTGGCCGTTTTTTGGGCACTTTTTCTTCACCAAAGTGGCGAATATAATTAATAGCGTCAGCTGGCGACGGAGCGAATGTGAAGTAAAAAATGGCCGGGCCTTTAAAGGACCAACAATATTGATCTCCCTGCCCTCAACGCACAGTGTGCGAACCGTTCATTCATGGCATCTTTTCACGCTCGATAAATGCATTTGTGCATATAAATTGCTTATTTATTGTTTGGCGACAGCGAATTTACCCAATACCCTCCTCTGATCCGGGAAGGAGTGATTTTTTTTAATTGCCATGGAAAATGGCGGCGAATAGAGCCATGAACGTAACCCTGGAATGGCTTAGGCCCAGAGTCACGCAGTCACAGGAAATTGTATCTAAATTCAATTTGTGATACCCCACGCATCCCACGCATGTGCCTGTGTCCTGGTTCTCATGTCCTGGCACTAGGAGGTGGGAGCCGAGAGCACAGAGCCCTACATTAAAAGTACGTGTCAAATTAAATTCTCCTGCTGCAAAAACAATTGAATATCGTGCCGTGTGCCGCCATCAAACTGGGTTTCTGTGAGGATTTCCCGCCCTCAATCGCAATACGTAGCGTTTAGACGGCTAGTGGGTTTGTGTTCTGCCTGATTTTATTTTAGCCCGAGCTAAATGCCAGAGATTTATGTTTATGGTTGCGGCATGTTGGTGTCTGCTCGGCTCGTGTGGGGAATCAAGTTTGCCTCATATGTGTGGGTGGGTGTCTGTCGAAATACTACCTTTCAGTTTTGTCACATCCGAAATTCATATAATAGCGTAGGGGATCCGACAATATGGAAACTATATCTAAAAAAAGGTTGTCGGAGTTTATTTGATAGGAGAGTTTTCTTCTCTGGTAAATATTTTGTTACTAAATAACTCTTTAAACTAAAGCTACAAATTGAAACTACTCGAGGTGGTGGACCCATCGAATGTCTCAACTTGAAAAATCTCAACGTGTACTCTGTTTAAGCTTTTTGAAGTGGCCCAAGCGAATGTATTTGTGACATGTCCTTGCTGGAAAATACTTGTGCCTTTCCGACCCCCTCAGAACCTGTCATTCTGTATGTGGCCAACTTTTGTACGAAAAGTTGTTGATAGATAGAAAACGGGGCCAAGGGTCAGCGGTCAGGAGTCGGGAGTCGGTAGTGGGTAGTGGGAAGTGAGTCGTCAGGAGTAGTAGTCTACGCCACACCAGGGGACATGGGTAATTATCGAGACAATGCGCGCATCCTTTCCCTTCCCCGATCTCAGTCGCTCATCCTTTGTCCCTCGCTCCTTGACCCCGCCCCAACAGGCTACACTCGACTCCTTCTGTCTCTGGTGTACGTTGTTTTTTTGTTGTTTGCCCGGGCCAGGAAGTGCAGTAAATTGTGCGACACAAAAATAGTACCTACAGCAGGACAATGGCGTCGGAAAATGCGCCATGCAGTGCAAGCTGTGTGAGGAGCCGGCCAGTGGTTGGGGGCATGTGGCACTGGCAAGGAGCTGTCCTGGAAAGGATAGGACATTCAGAGGACATTCAATATGGGCTGCACTGTGCACAACAGACGCTTGTCAACAGCAGACGTGACTAGTCGACAACAACATTGGCGACAAGAACAACGGGAACAGCAACCGGTCCGGCAAAGACAAAACACGGAGGGCGGGCAAGGATCCAGCCCAAGCAATTGTGCATTAAAGAGCTCCCAGGCAACTAATTCCACTCGTCAGGATCTGAATATGAGAAAAAACATACAAAATTGAAAGGTAAGGTTTATATGAGACTGCGATTTGCATTCTGCATAAGATTCTGCATTGTACAGATACAGTCGTAGGAAATATTTTACAGTTTTCAATATCGCATAAGTCAGCTTCACAAAATATTTTTAGTAAAACCATCTGTCCAGAAACATAAATATTTACTTACCATGTGTATCTTAAAACACCTAAATATACCACCTAAAGAAAAAATGTAATAAATGAAACAAAAAAACATTTTATATTATTAAATGGGATGAACAAAACTTATTTAAGCCTACTATTCACATAGAATTAAAAATTGTATTTCATATAAAACCCTGCCATTAAGAGTCTTCTAATAAATTTGTAATAATCAATGAATTGGAGCGTAAACTAGGCGTTAGAGTGAACTAACGAGGTGGGGTTTTGTCAATCCATGGATTAGTGGGTGGGTCCTGCACCTTTATATTAGTGCGTTGATGCAGAAATGGAATGAAAAAGACAAGTGAGAGACAAGTTTTTCCATTCAGATACGATTTAAAGAATTTAATGAGCTCACATAAAGATTATTTTAACTATTAAAGATAGTTCTCCATTAATCATTATGTGTTACTGATCTTAAGTCCTTTACAATTTTCGGTAATATTTTTACATTTTTGTAATGCTGGTATTTATAATGCTGATTTACATACATTGTCAAAATTAAATAAGTCACAAATTAAGCATGTGAGTTTTACTATCTTGATGGAGAAAAATGGTCTATAAAAGAGGATTAAAAAATGGCAATGACCGTGTCCCCCAAATGTAATTTTGGTTTATACGTAGGCATGTTTGTACTATATATTGTTGTATAATGCTTCTTGGCTGCAAAAAGCAATTTAAGCTTGTTTTGTGTGCTGACATTCCTCCAATGCCCCCATATCAAAATCGTAAGCCGATTAAAAAGGCAATTTCTATATCATACCAAGTCCTTCATAAGTATGTATGTTATGTGTTGATTTTATATTTACGTTGTTGGGAGTTGTCTGCTACATATGAGCTCTGGAGCTTGTCGATTTTTGTTTTTATTATGCCCGATTTTACTCTTGGAACAAACTCAGACAGCAAAGCCTCTTTTCCGTCCTCCTGTGCCCTTGTGCCTGCCAGAATTGCCTTGTTAACATGCTAAATACTTTTTAATGCCAATTTATGAAGTATCGTGTGAGAACGTCTAAATGCATAGTATCACCTGATGGTGATATGTTTTGAAACGTTCACCCAATTTCCGGAAGGCGCTCCGCAAGTTTAAGAAACTCTTCAATATGAATTTGTACTTCATTTCCAACCCAAATGATTTTTCACTTTTTCAAAGGACTATTACAAAGTTGTACTTTAGTTCAAAATTAATAGTATATTCCTGCAGGCAGCACTGTCATGTTGGACTTAAGCAATGTATTCATAATTATAAACTTTCTAAAGAGAGACAAATAGTTTCCTATGCTCCGGGAATTTGGCAGTTAGCCATGCCAATGGTGCCCTAAAATATGCAGCTTGGACTGATAAGAGGCGAGAATTTCAAAAAGACGACGCCATGGTACTAGTAATAGACCAGGAGCAGGACCGAAACCAGCTCCAGAATGAAGTCCATTTATAACAAAGCATCCTGACAGAAAGTGTGCTGAACAGAAAGAGCCTCCTTCTCCAGCGGCTATTGTGATGCAAGAATTAATGCACCAGACGTGTCGCTGCGCGGGAGTGCGAGGCAGCTAGAGCTGGAGCCGAAGCTGCAGAAATGGGGAGCGGGAAAAGGATGTGAGGAGCCGCTCCTGTCACACACAAAGGACACTCGCTTCTGGAGGAGTGGGCGGCCCACACAAAACAAACGATGTGGTTGCAAATTAGTAGTAAACCACCAACTACATCAAGCGTGAGAGATCCAGGGTGGCTGCAGTGGCACGGATCTCGGAGGCGAATGAGGAATAATTCAGGCAGCTAGTCGGGCGGGCAACCGGGTGGGGCGCGAGAGAAAGGGGGATGGAGAGCACACACACAAATAGAATTATTCCGGGCGTCCTGCAAACGGATGCATGACAGACAGGAGTCGAGGTGGAGCTGCAACAGCTAACTTCAAGAAGTAAGCCCTAAATAAATTGAAGGGATTTAGTACCCACATTGCCAATACCCTCTACTGATGTCTTTTTAGACTATTATTTTATTTAAAGGCGAACATTTTTCTCCGACTCACATGCTTGTGAAGACGTTTCTACTTAACACGGAGTATGTCTAATTTAATGGATTTTAATGGAAAAAAATATAAGCAGACAATGCTGCCGTAGGGCAGCAAACATTGAACAATCCTTCTAAGAAGAAAAACTCCCCACTTTAAATATCTTGAATCAGCCCTGTCTCATGCTTCTATGTATTATATATTTTTTATTTATATCAATCCTAGGGTACCAAAAACTGAATGTTATGAAATGTTAATGTAGTTCTGTACCTTTCCATGACGTGATATTGTTGCCTTAGCAACTCGTGAAGTGAGATAGTTGCTTGTGTTTTTGGTGTTGCTGCTATTGCTGGGCAGTTGTTAGTGGGCAGGATAACGTGTGACAAGGCCGCAGGAACTCTGCGGCCCTGCATCCTGCAAGTGAGAGCGACACAGAGACTGGAAGGACCGACCAGGAAGTACCGGATGTCACCGGATGTTATGTGTATGTGTGTGTTACTGCGACTCCCTTGTCGTGTGACTTCGGTCACGGTTATGACTCTGAGCGCAGCCTCAGGTGTGTACGTTTACTCCTCGACTTCTCCCTCCTTTCGCATTGGGAAACAATTCTGCCTTTGTATGGCCATGTTGTCAGTTAAATGTCAGCAGGATATTAGCTGAGTTTCCCACAGAAAGAAACTTCTAATGCATTTTATTGACATGCATATTTTAGTTCTTATAGAAATAATTTAAGTGACATCGCATTTACTAAAACCTTCTATTACATTTCCCACAGCATAACTCAATTTGCACGACACATATTTTTCATTTCGAAAGCTATCAGCACGACTCAAAGCAATAATTAATTAATTATAGGAAATGAAATGCCGCAAAGTTTCTCACCTAGTGAACGAATTTCCAAAATTCCAATTTCCCACGCCCCACAAAAATTTCGGGCAAATTGCCAAACACCACCTGAATTCAGGCTCGTCCTCCTCACTTCCCCGCGAAACATCCAACTCTCTATTATTTTGTCAAATGTATATTTATTACCGGAAATGTAAAACAACAATGTTGAGGGAAAATGAGTGGGGCGGCCAGGAAGGGGAGCCAACGTGAATTGCGACCAAAATGACAACGGTGGCAACAGATGCCGAATGAGGTGGCATCCTTATGGAGCATGAGGCTGGTTCTAAACTGGGGAATATCTGTTATGCCATGGAGAATTTTGGCAGGAAATTATTTTAATTGATTTTCGCGTGACACTTTGTTATTACAGTCTAAATGAGATTTCAGACTCTGACAAAATAAGAAAATTGTAACGAAGTGAGTCTGGAATATGGGTGTGGAATCTGGGGGCTTCATTTAACTAGATTTTTTAAAATTGGTTTTTATCTAATTTCCATTTTTAGAGGAAAGTCTATATTTAAGTCCCTGGCTGTGTTTATCCCACGGAATCAGTTATGTAATAAAAGGGGCCAAGTTCCAGGACTAAACAATCGGCTGAGTGGGCCGGGAGGGTGAGTACTCCCACGTTTCCGTGTTTTGCTTATTTGTTCAAACAGATGGCACAGTTATAACCAGTTGCCATTTTAGCTGTTTTTGTTGCTTGTTTCGTTGCGGTCGCCAATGGTTTGGTTGGTTTTTGTAAAGATATTTTTTTGGTAAAGTTTCGATTAGAACTTTTTGAGAAGAAAGCGCACTGGCATACGAAATTGAAGGGGCCAGTAGTTCAGCAGTCATGGACCAAGTACAGCAGTCAATATAACTTTTGCAAAAATTCACAGCCCACGCATTGGAAAGTTTAAATATTGTTTAAGGTGGTTGACCTTGCCAAGTTGCACTCGTCGGGAAGCGCTGTTTTTGTTCAGCTTTAACTATCGAAATACTTTTTTGTCAACGTTAGTTTTTGTGGGAATACATTAATGATAAAAGCACCGCATGTACCTACGAAATTGTAGAAAAACTAAAATGTATATGGACTCTGTGTAATTAAAATCTAACAATTTGGAATAAATGAACAGCGAACCACAGGAGGCTTCCCAGTGCCAGAAGTGGTTAATGCGCCCCCTGCGCTATTTCCAATACTAATTTTCGGTGGTCACCACAACCTATTTATAAACATTTACCCGAATTTAACACCCTGCCAGGTTGTCCCTACATTTATACATATTTGTGTGCGGGCAGGCCGTTTGGAATTCCGTACAGGGGCTGCATATCCGTTTGTGGCGGACCACAAACGCTGCGGCTGCTTGGCTGTTGCCGACTCCATCAGCCTGCCCTGGCCCACAGGATCTCTGCCACGCCCCATGGCTTAACCGGTTGATTGCCTTCGCTGCTGGCTGGGGTCAACGAAAAAATAACACCGAAAATGTCAATAACCACGCACAATCGCATTTATCAGACGATCAAAGCCATGAATTTACAGGAAATCGTTTATTTCTTAATTAAAAAGGTGGATGGCAGTGCTTGTATGACGTAAATCTGTTGACCGAACCTAACAACTTAATGCAACCCAATATTTTCGCCGGGTAGCAAGATAAATCCGGGCAAAAACCTCCTTGAACAGACCGGTATCTATATTAATCCAGACGCAGGGTATTCAAAAATAACGTTGCCTTGAATTTGGGGAACTTTATTTCTTTCGCACATAAATTCTGTTGTAAGGGTTCTCTATATTTTATTGTATTTCTCATTTTAATCTGAAACTGTTGTTGGTTGCGCCAAGACAATCGGCGTATTAAAAGCTACCAAATCGAAACATCTACAGACTGCATTCTCTGAGTACTATGAAAATTCAATTACTTTATTTCGGGTCCCTCATCCGATTTTCGCACACTCTCCTCCCATATGTTTGTTCGCCATGTTTCTGCCACAAAACAAACACAGCGCCCACGCTTCTCCTTCTCCCCCCACTCAACGCCCACTAACCCATCACCCATACCCATATAGAAAGGCGCTGCACATGCACAGTTACGCCACCTGTCAGTTGCTCTAGACACCAAACATTTTCAACCTTTTTTTACTCGCTCGCGAAATTACATTGAAATTTTCACCCGCTTTCGAAAGAAATCGCATGGTGGTGCCTGGAATGGTGGTGGACGAGCTGGCAGAGAGCACACACAGAGATGGCGGCAGAAAGGAAAAGGAAACCATACCCGGACCATTTCGCAACTTGTGCCCATTGCACACATTTGCGGCTCTTCGCATGAGCGCCCAACTTTACTTGCCAAAAACTCCCAAGAACACCCGAATTTTTTCAGTCTCTGTAAGTTTTTTGGCCTGGTTTTCTTTCTATGGTCTATTTCAATGCTGGCTTGCTTTTAGCTGGAAATCTTTTTTGGCGTGTCCTGGGTTATCTGCAAGCTCGAGTGTGAATGAGATGGGCAGGACGGCCGTGATAGAGATGAAAGCGTGATTTCTAGGATTTGGAACTTGGAAAATAATACAATTACACACAAAGCTACTCAAGGAGATCCTACAACTCGTTCCAAACTCCAAAGACTCTCAAGCTCCAAAATGGAAATAATAGTGTCCGTGACTTCAAACATAGGTATGTTTCACTTAGTTACTCATTTCTCATTGAAATTCTTACGAGATATACATACGTGTACAATAATTCAATATGTGTACATTACCATATCTAAGTAACGATTAGTTTCTGATCCTGTGTCTTTTCCCCTGCGGGTGGGGGCAAGACAAATTCGTTTGTGAGCAGAGGCAGCAAATAGGGTCTTGGGCAAAGACGGTAGCTGCTGCATTTGTGGGAGCTCGCTGACTGGCTTCTGTCGACGCTTTTTAGCTTTTAGTTAAATAGAACTCGATTCGGCATCTGTGGGGCTCCTGCTTGGCTCGGTGTGTGTACTTTGGGCCTGCAGCTTGCTTGCGTTTTTGGCACTTGGACTGATTGGCCACATGTCAGCCCTCCGAATGGTACCCGTCCGTGCTGCAAAAAAAAGTTATTTGAAAACAGTTTTGGCTGGCTTTAAATAGCCTTGACTAATTGCGTTAGCTGCAGTGAGAAACCAGGTAGTTTCGATTGCAGTCTGTACAATGCACTCGATTCAATCAGATGCTGCTAATATATTTGATTCTAACAATTTTGATGTTATCGACTGGGGAACAAAAAAAGGATTTGGTAAATCGTAAGTGCATGACTATGCAAGTAGTTATATATAGAAAGTCCTGCATGATAAAAAAGTACTCCTTTTTAGGTCTATGTCAGAAGTCGTCGACTTCGAACAAATGTAAGCATCCTCAACATAAATGGTTTTTAACTCCAAACAAAGTTTCATGCTATCCGGTACTCTCTTGTTATAATGGTTTTCAATATCGATTGGACTGCGAACGTCTTTGTATCCTACCCCGCAAAAAGCCATCACCAAAGTATGAGGGGAATGATGTAATGAATATTTTAGAAAATATTGAAAAACAGTTGGGCTCGCAGGCCACAAAAAAATTTGGCAGAAAAGTCAAAAATGCAACCACTAAAATAGTTTATAAAGTAACTAATTCTTTAATAACTACTAGAACCTCTACTGCACCCATTACAACGATCAATATCTCCAGTACTAATGAGGAAGGGTATAACTGATAGTGTCAAAACTTAATGAGGTATTCCAAAACTGTAAAACCTGTTGGACTGCAATGGAAATAAATAAAAAATACTATAATATGCAATTGAAAAGCTTAGGAGATTTTGGTGAACAAACAATAAATATTGTACAACCTTTACTTTTTACAAAAGCTACGAAACTTAATTATGTGGCATTTAGAGTATGAAATAAACCTCCTGTTGCCATTCAGGATAATTACGGAACATGAAACAACAACACAAAGGGAACCTGGTAACAAAATGTCACCCAACAAAAACAACAAATAACCGCAACTACTTAGCAACATTATACACTTCCGTGCCAGCATCAGGATCTGAAAAACCAACCCAAAACGTAATTATTGTTGCGGTAAATGCGGCGCATCCCACCATGCCCCTCGACCGCAGACCCGGCTTTTTAATTTCTTTATAAAAAAGCATGGAAAAAAATGTAAAGTATGAGGTAAGTCGTTCGGTGTACCGACTTTGAAATACGCAGGATAAGTACCTCTTAAACTAGAATCTAAAGAATCGTTGTATGATGATCAGGGAAATATATAAATTTGTATCGAGCTTTAAAAATTAGTTTTTATTTTTTATTGTTCATTTGAACCAATGGTTGAATTAGGAACGAATAATTTCAAAACCACAATATACCCTTAAAAATAGAGGTAGAAACCGACTCGAAAAGACAATCGGGAGTGGGTGCGACAGAATGGGGCAGACTGCGTGCGAAAGAGAAGTGTATATGTCAGCCTGCCGCGAAAATTAATCCATTTGCTGTGACAATGACTTTTATGCGGTTTCCAGCAACGCGGCGGCGGGGGCCATCATCCGGAATTGCCGGCCAGGAAGGCACTACGGCCGGACAGTCTGCAAAGTCAAGCCGCAGGCGAAATGCGGGCCGGGCCGGGCCGGGTCGGAGACTAACTTGTGGAAATAGACCATGCCGGCCAGGAAGGGCATGGAAGCGGGGCGAGAAAAGCCGAGGAAAAAACGCTGGGCGCTTCACAATGCTGCCACATGTAAATATTTGGCGACATTTATAAAAAATGTTTTCGGACTGCCCCGAGCCCCTGATTTCGACCGAAGCCGCGAAGCCTTATCAAAGCAATTATCTCTAAGATGCTTGCCCTCCGTCCACCCACTATTCCCACAATCACGCCGCACAGTGGGAATTGTGTTTGAAACATTATACCTTGGTTTAAAAATAGTTTCAAAACCAAACTGTGGAAAGTAATTGCCTGCAGGGAAAATAAAAGATGTGCTTATATGAGGATTCATAGTTGGAGGAACCATTTAGAATAAAAAGTAATAATTCCGCTCCAACCACTGTGCACCATTGACAGTGACAGTGACAGTGACCGGCGACTTCTATTGTGGAAAGTACCCTCGTTTGCCGGCCAGTTTCCATTGTTTGATTTGGAACAGTAACGGAGACAAAGTACATAACATTTCTCTTGATTTTCTCTATCTCTTTCTGGGCCACCGTTTTTGCGGCGGATTTGGCAAATGCCGAAAGTTGTCAAATGTTGCGGTCAATTGGCGGGGTCAAAGGGAGTCGGAGTCAGACGAGTTTATTTAGAGGGTCGTAAGAGCTTGAAAAATACGCATTGTCCGTGCATGTTAAAGCCTTTAAGCCTTTCGAAGTAGTATCTTTCCTGAAACGAAATGCCTCAGCGAAGCTGTTCGAAGTTCTTATTAGGTTTATTGGCAGACTTAAGAATAAAGCAAGATCTTTTATACAGGATTCGCTAATACTAAGCACACATCAGTATTTACATTGGGTCTATGATTGATTTCACGCCATATTCGGTTAGCCGAAAATATTCTGCTTAATGGCAGCCCAAACACCTTGACCTCGTCTCGGGGTCAAATCGTTTTCAATTTCCTTGTGGTACTGCTCCCGCAGAAGAGGATCCTTGGGTCCCCAGTTCTTTTTCGGTGTAAACGCACCTCGAATCTTGGCGCCTACTGTTTTGCCCGGGTCTCTAATAATGGCGACTATCATCCAGATGGGAAGCTGCAGTATTCCAAAGGCAGTGATCGTCCAGCCAATGCCTATGAAAATAATTTTTGTTGAGAGTTCTCGGAAAAGACATTACACTAAAAGTTCTCACTGTAGGCCCAAGAGGGGTAGGTCACATTGTTGTAGGCCAGAGGCTCGTAGGTTGCGTAGAAATATACCAAGATAGTGGTCATAATTAGAGGTGTGATAATGCTCCAGCAGAGTCTCCAGTACAGGCCCACTTTACGTCCCAACATGAACTCGATATCCTTGCAAAGACGATCCGTACCGTAGATCCAACCGATCGTATACAGCTCGGCGATTCCCAGCACCAGAGCTATCATTGAAGCTCCAAAAAAGTCCACTAGAGTCAGCATATATTGTCCTCCCTAAAATATTTAAATTCGTTTTAAGATATTCTTATTGTTTCAGTCAATGATTAAAAGCTTAAATTCCATTTTTAAACAACATCAAATAAATCAAAATAATTTTTTTTAAATACATCAGTACGTATACGTAATATATTCATCTTCATGAAAAATTGCGTATACGTTTGAACTTCAAAGGCTGAAATATTGTGGGTACCATTTTTAAAGGTTTTTTTTATAGCCACAACAATATAAAAATCGCTTACCGGGGTTATATATATAAGTCCAATCACAAAGCTGACAACAGCAATTAGCAGAGAACATTGCCATTGTTTGAAGTTAGGAAACCGATCCCGGATGGCAGTCACTGAACAGGATGTCATGGCAATGTTGGAGCCGATTCCCAGGACAAACAACATAAGGAAGAACAGCACCGAAAATATCTGCGGCAGGCTCTTGAACTTGGCAATGGCGTCCGGGTAGGAAATGAAGGCCAGACCCGCACCACCCTTTACCACAGTTCCAATGTCATCGGTGCCGATCTCGTGAGCCAAATGTCCTAGGATACCGAATATCGTGCATCCAGCCAGCAGGGAGGTAACCGTGTCCAAACTGGTCACAATAACTGCATCCCTGTGCACATTGTGGCCGAACTTGTTGAAGGAAGCATACATAATGATGTTGCCGAAGCACACGGACAGGGAGTAGAAGCACTGGGTCACTGCTGCGTACCAGACTTTCGGATCCAGGATCTTGCCCCATTGAGGCCTGATGAAGTAGTAAATGCCATCGATGGACCCTGGGAGAGTTACGGCCCGTACCAGAAGGACAGTCATGATGATGTAGGGGAATATGGCCAGGAAGTAAGAGGCCTTTCCGGAACTCTTCACGCCCCGACGAATGATGAAAAAAACACAGGCCCAGGCCAAGAACAGGCCAAGGACCAGTTCCCAGTTGGGCAGACCGATTCCATCCTCGATATTGGGCAACTCATGCAGGACTTCTTTGCTAGATATGGATAAAAATGTCGAATTAGGATAGAGACTATCAGAAGTAGCCATCACCAATAAACCATCACCATTTTTACAAGCGTTTATCGAAGAAATCGAAGAAAAAGTAAAGTTGATAAAACTTGTTAATTTCATTAATTTCTACGAATAATACTAAGATAGCGAAATTTGGAAAATTAAAAAAAAAAACAATACAATGTTCCGAAACACACCAATGAATTTCCCAGTAAGTATAGTCCCAGTAAGTCTGCATATTGCCAGACAACTTAGCACTTACACAAAATACCATTCCGAGCTGGTGATCAGCCGCTCAGTTTCTGATTTGATTGTGTAATTTTGCGATCGCTGATCACCGCCATCCACACGAAGCCAATTACTTGCATCGGGGGCTGAGTTGATGCAGTTGGGACCCCACTCCGTAAGGCATGTGGTCCAGGGCAATGGGTTGCGGAATGATTCAATGAAATATCTGCCAATTATCGCTACCAGGGCGGCATAGTAAGTGCTCAGCATAAACACCTGGAACGCCTGACCAGCTCCAACACCTTTTTTCATTTGATTTACGGAAAAAACGAGTTATGGGGAAAAAAAGAGTTAAAACAAATAAAAGATGAGTTAAAAGAGAGTTGCGAGCGTTGGTATGAAAGTGATTAGGCGAGAAGAGTGGTAGAAACAGATTAGTTATCAATACGTTAAAAGAATCCACACTACATTATTTTGTTACTTTAAGGCAAATTTAATTTTTAATTAAGAACAAAAAAAGCTAGATCAGTCAAGTTTACGGCCAAGGCCATACAATGTTGTGAATGGTACCCAGCGACTCAACACAAATATTGACGCTGGCGGTGGTGATGGATCCCAATTGGGTGTCAGTCAGATGGAATAATTTTCCGATTTGGATGGTGCAATCGCTGCGGTCTATTGCACTGCCCCAACACAATTGATGGCAATAGGCGCTATGATTGCGGGCTCGGGATGCGGGTACTCATTCAATTAGGCCAGCAATAAAGCGGACATCGCCGCCTTTGCGGGCGTGCCATAAACTTGAGTCTACAGTCGCGATTTCGCGTCCAGAGCGGCGATAAGATTAACCACAGAAATGCACACACACCGACGCACAACACCGAAAAACATGCGGCTGCAGCCAATCCACCAACCGAACTGGCTGAACAAAGCAAACCACTTACAGAAAATACAGCTCGGCGGATGCCACAGGCTGCTGATGGGCCAGACCATCCATTTCCATGGGGCTGACCAATTTGGAGGTGTTGCCCTGGCTGGACGCCACACAGAAGGACTGCCAGTCCGTCCGGCATTCGGCCCAGGGCAGCGGAGAGCGGAACGAATCGAGCAGGTAGCGCAGGGTTATGCCCATTATGGCCACGTAGTAAGTGGTAACCATAGATATCGATATCACCTGGCCAATTCCAACACCTACAGGATGCGGTCGCGCGTATGGGACAGGCAAGTTTGTTGATGAACTGAATGAGGATGTACCTTCTACCTATCGAAGCTGCCACGCTCGAGGAGGTTTGGCTTTTACAACAAATTTATTTAGGAATAACTTTATCGATTAAAAAATACTTATTATAATTCTAGAGAAACATTTGCAGTACTTTAGCAAAATCAATAAGACAATACATTAGAATGCAAATTTGTATTGTCATTTGGTTTTGGTTAGAATTGGAATTTGTAAGCCGATTGAATTTATAAACTCGCCTCAAGGGCATGGCAACTTCGACGTCACTAAAACTTACTTGCAAACGCTTACCTTTCATGGCCGGACACAAATCGAAAACCTTTACCGAGCCGCGGCTTGAAAACTGGCCAATTACCATTTCCAGATAGTAAATCGGTTTGCCAATCAGGAACAGGACAATGAGATAAGGGATGAGGAAAGCACCACCGCCATTGTCCAGGGCGGTGAAAGGGAAGCGCCACACGTTTCCGAGGCCCACGGACATGGCGATGCAGGACATCAAGAACTCGATTCCCTTGCCCCAGGTGGCACGTTCCTCCGGCGACTTTCCGGCCTCTGGGTCGCTGGTATTATCACGGGGAACTGAGCTGGTGGCCTGTGGAACGATGATTAGTGGTTCCACGGACTATATTACGAAAGTCACTTACCGAAATGTCCATGGTGCTGGCTGTGCTGCGGCCATCGTCGCTAACAAAAGCAGAATTTTGGTAATTCCTGCGGGACGACTCCATTTTGCCTGAAAATGATTCCAGTCGTGTGTTCTATTAGCATCGGATTGTGGAGTGGAAATGGTTGAACGCTATGGGTAGTAGTCTCTGCGGAGGCTGTATAACTGACAATCAGTTGAAACCTAGCTGATCTTAAAGATAAGGAATGATGTCACTGTCACGGGAAAGATAAACCCTGATTGTCAGACTTTTTAGAGAAAGAGAGGGTTGCTGCATCGCCAAAATCGCTTTAGATACCAAAATTATGGCTGATAAAGAGATGTTTCTAAGCAAAGGCGAATGGTCGAAAATTATGAGCCACGACGAACAACAATAAAATCTAGACAATGCATTTCTTAATTTGTTGCGATTCATTAGAATAAATAAGCTATAATGTATCTTTTTTGACAATTATAGCTCGGACACAAAGCTATCTTATCAAATGGCTGTTAAGAGCGGATCATAAATAAATTGTCTTCATGATGTCTGAAAAAATATACATGACTAGTTCTCACATTAATTTACACCTTTTTAGATTTACTGCATCAAGATGTAAATCAGTTTGAGTGTGAAAACCATGAGTGCGGTATAAATATTAACACTAACCATTGGTGAGCAAATATTTGCGTGTGTAAATGTTAACATATTTGCAATTGACTTCACGAACCGGTTGACAGTAGCGAGAAATATTGACACGTCTTGCTTGCATTTATTTAGAATTATTAATTGACTCAGAGGTGCGCACGTTTGGCGATCAAAATATGGCCGGTCAATTTAATTCAGTCGGTTGTTAAATATTCGGCTCTGTTTGACTCATTAAAGGAGACCATAAACTTGACCATTTAATTCACAAAGGAATGTATAAATCATGCATTTCCATTTTACTTCTATTTGAGGAATTTACCTGTTTATTGAAGCAATTATTTGTTTGATGATATTAAAAATGTAACCTAATTGGCACTGGTTAAGTGCAGTCGTTGATTACAACATTTTTGCCCCAGAGTCTCCAATGTTTACGTTTAGATAACTTTATACCAACAGACATTTAGGATTTGAATGAGTGTGATAGGTGTGTGATAAAAACTACTATAGTATTGACAATGTCGCATACTAAATTTCTTCGCGGAAAATCGTCATAAAATGTAATATAAATATACTGTCTTTATAGAATATGTGTACATATTTAACTGAATATAATGTCCTCATTTATTGCACGCATTCTCATCTCATTAATAATCGCAAAAACTTGACTGCCAAACCAGCAATGGAACATTTAAATTAATTTTATTTTTGTCGACTATTTTGAAACTGGTTTTCAATTCTTGTTAAAAATAAAAAAAATTCAAAGCAGACGTTCGGAAACGTCGGAAAAAATGATTCCCCATCAGATGAGTCAGAGACGTTTAGATCTATCCCCAGGCTGTGCCTGTATTCTTAATTTATGGAATCTGAAGAGATTGTTTTATGACGTCATGTTTATAAATCTTGGTGGATAAGTTACAAGCAGTTTAAACTGGAAATCTCTAGAAAGCAAAGGGTATTTCACTTTTTTATTATTTAAGAAAAAAATGTGTTTTGTTAGCCTGCAGTGCGCACTGTTCTTCAATCGAATTCGAACGCCCGATGATAAAAAGCCACACCACGCTCACAATTTTTTAACAAAAAACACTTCAATCGACTACCGTCGGGGCATTAGCATGCAAAAACGTGTTTTTATGGACAACTTGTTGCGGTTGCTGCCAAAACAAACAGACGGTAACGATCGATAGACGATTCACAATTATTCATATTATGTATGCAGTTTTATATTACGAGCCCACACTGCGTATACGTCATAATATTGATGGTGGTGATGGGTTTCAGACAAAGGTCAGTTCATTGGGTTTGTATTTCAAAACCGTTACTAAGGTTGGCCAATGAACGCCCCGGAGGGTGTTTTTATTTACACAAGGAAACCATTTGGCAGGTGTCTTGCATTCTTTATAGTCCATATCGTGGTACTTCATGAATCTGTTGCGAAGCAGTGGTGTTTACTTTATGGATTTAGCCACGACTCACTCTACCTAATTTGCATGATCTTTTCTTCCTTGAACTGACGTGTTGGTATTTTAGTTTTTACCTGTACTTTTAAGCGTCTTCTTATTTTTACCTCAGCTATGAGGCTTGCACCTTCGCCTGCGAGGCGACAATTGAGCTTATGCTGATTTTCTGGTATTGTTGCTGGCAATTTGAATTGCCGATGTTGTTTTTATGTCTGATGTTGATGTAGGTAAAGTAACTGCGGCTATAACCACTTTGAACCGGCTGGAGTTATTTTTGTTGTTGGCCAATTAAGACTCTTCGCCCAGCCAAGGTTGTTAAAATGTTAAGTGTCGAGCAGTTTTAGTATCACTTCTATTATTTAACAAAACTTAAAACTCAATTTACTGAGCATCTCTGCACACGATTTTCGAAAATTTTCGAATGTATCAAAACGAAAACCCGTTATTATTGCATTAGCCTTTGGCAGCTGGTCGCCGAGCGCGTTTCCCGATCACGTGAGCCAAAAGCCGAAAAAGCCAAGCCGAGTGCCCGCAGCCAACTGAATGAGCCAGGGCAAGGTTTCAATGGTTTTATTGTGAACTTGACTCTAGAGCCGTTGCCGTATTCAGCCATCGTTAATGCAGGTAATATAGGTGAAAGCTTGGCCTACGGTTTGAGAGTCATTGGGCGTGCGTCCAGACTATGCAAAGATCGCTTATAATGGTGTGTGTCTAGGTTCTTGGTTTGTACTTTGGCTAAGCAACTAACTTGGTTAAAATATTTTATTTGTAATTTTCACTGAATAATTTTTACTATTTAACTTATTCGTTAAATCATCAGCATTAAAAAGTTAATCTCTTAGTATTACTGAAAGAAATAAATTATTTTAATGACACTAAAGAATCGTTCGAAAATCGATCAACAATTGTGATCAACGGTTTTGATGCAAATTTATAGGGAAACGAAAAACAAATAGTTTCAGGTGTCGTTTAAAGTATTCTTCTCAAAGATTGAGCAGAAAATGGCAAAGATATAGGCATGGCAAGTGGCCATATGTGAGGATCCATGATTTTGAAAGGGGTACCATAGCGAAAATGTGAAAAATATCGATCCGAAATTTTGTTTCAAGGTTTTAGTGGAAATTGATGGGGAATCGACGTACAAATCGTTTAAGGTATTCCTCTCAAGGATCAAGCAAGAATTGGCGAAGATATTGGCATGGCAAGTGGCCATATATGAGGATCCATGATTTTGAAAGGGGTTCCATGGCAAAAATGTGAAAAATATCGATCCGAAATTTTGTCCCAAGGTTTTAATAGAAAATGATGGGGAATCGACGTACAAATCGTTTAAGGTATTCCTCTCAAGGATCAAGCAAGAATTGGCGAAGATATTGGCATGGAAAGTGGCCATATATGAGGATCCATGATTTTGAAAGGGGTTTCATGGCAAAAATGTGAAAAATATCGATCCAAAATTTTGTTCCAAGATTTTGATAGAAAATGATGGGGAATCGACGTACAAATCGTTCAAGGTATTCCTCTCAAGGATCAAGCAAAAATTGTAGAAGATATTGGCATGGCAAGTGGCCATATATGAGGATGCATAATTTTGAAAGGGGTACCATGGCGAAAATGTGAAAAATATCAATCCGAAATTTTGTTCCAAGGTTTTAGTGGGAATTGATGGGGAATCGACGTAAAAAACGTTTAAGGTATTCCTCTCAAGGATCAAGCAAAAAATGGAAAAGCTAGGCATGGCAAGTGGCCATATATGAGAATTTCGGATTAACTCTTAAATTATTAAATTTTCCTTTTCTTGAAAACAAACATGATTTGAGGAGGAGATTTTTCTTGCAATTTTCTTAGCTTAAACTTTATTTTTCGAGCTTTATATGCTTGAGCTCCAGGCTATAAGCCATGCCAAGTTGCACTTACACTTTTCTCATTAAGCTCGCCGATGGACCAACACTCGCATACACCATATAACCCTATGTACATGCGTTTGTACATAAACATAGGGCCATTGTTCTTATTTGACCAACAGGAGCTGAAGTCGGAGACGCATCAGAGGAAGGAAGCTAAGCAAAACAACACAAATTGTTATGATAAAAGTTTTTATCAAGTTTTCGTTTCGTTTTTGTGTGTCGTCATCGTCTTGGCCCCGGTCTAGCTCAGTCGTTGATTTTACCCATAAGATAGGAAAAGCGCTGAGAAAGAGAGATGTGAGTGAGAAAGAAAGAGAAGGAAAGAGTTCCTCGTTGGGTAGCTGGAAAATGCATAAAACAAAGCCCCCAGGGAGTATAGTCCGAGAAGGTGGAGCGGGCTGGTTTGTCTCATAAAATGTTAACTACTTGCAAAAATACTGCTAACTGGTAAAACTTTAAGCCAAAAATCATTAAGTCTGCACGGAGAATTCTGTCGGAGTTGTAGTGTGAGAGGGCCAGACTCTGGTCCAAGGATGTGGGGCAAGAAGTTTCCATGTTTTATGCTAGAAAATTGGTTGCATGGCTATTTTGCGGTTCACTCCGAGCCACAGAGGGATTTTCCCTACGTCCTTTTTAGATGCAACATCTACTGTAGGTTTTGGTTTTTGCCATTATGACTGGGACCTTGGGGAGTGACAAAAGTGGACAATATCGGAACCGGTCACTTCTCAGAGCACAAGCAAATATTATTCCAGTAACCCCCTTTGGCTGCTTCTAGCTCGTTCGCTCTCAAGCACACAACTTTTTAATTGCAATTAAAAACTGAGCAAAAGTCTTGGCTAAGAAAATTTTCAATCCCAGGCTTAGCTGCTTCATTTCTTTTTGTTGTTGCTTCCAAATTAAATGACAGGAGCTGAATGCGAAAAAGTTACAGATTTCCTTTTTTACATGTTTATTTTAAGAAATAATTCTTAGATTTTTATAAATTATTAAGCGTTCCTTGACGTGTGACTCTTAGAGTATTGTCTAGTAACATACTTCACATAAATTGCATAAATTCTAGTTGGATAATATATTTGGATATATGCACATCCTTTTGTTCCACCTTAACTCTCTCGTATGAAATTCACGTTTTTTATTAAGGTCATTGTCCAATTTTCATTATTGTGTTTAACAATTGAAATCAAAGTTCGTTTGATCCCCCATTGTGGTTAATGCTGAGTCCTGGCGAAAATAAAATGAAAAAGTTTCTTACAATTTTTCGGCACACTAGGATGCGTTCACTCTGCCGACACTGTCTTAACTGCCCAACTTTCCATGGTTTTCGGAGGCTGCAGTGGCCCGGATATCCATGTCCAACCGCCTCAAAGGCTCCTTTGGCTTTTGTGGCTGGGCTAGAAATCATTTCACTGCCGGACCAAACTCCTCCCACATATTCTCGACTCCGACTACTCACATGTTATGTGCAAGGTAATCTCCTTTATTACTGCGGCAACTTTTAGCCAAAAACGTTGCGCGGGGGTGTCGGGCATAAAACAGGATTTTCAGAAGCTAGGTCGTCGTTGTCGTTTACAACTTTTGCATAACAGACAAACTGTAAGTATTACGCAAATGTTTATTTGCGGACACAAAAAGCCACCAAGCCATAAAACAAGTTTTCCTCAAATTATATATTGGGCAAATCTCGTAAATGTTCCGAGCCGGGCGCTAATTGAAAATGATTCTTGGCTGTAAATGTCCTGACTTACGTTGGAGGTAAGCAGTCGCAACCAGGATATGACAAATTACTTTGAGCAGTTGAATAATTATCAAAATTAACAAGCTTCTTGTTATTATTTGGTTCTTTAAATTCTGAACAAGGTTATTGATGAAACTTAAAGCCTTACTATCATGCTCTTAGACTCCTGAAATAGAAAATTTAAATATCCTTTTTATCCGTTCCCTCTTACTCATTCCTAACAACATTTCTCTTTTGATTTTTCTATTCGTTCGCCATTTGGCTTTTATTGCCACACGCGCTTAGGGCTCTAAATTTTAATGCGTTTTCATTTCCAGCGTTTCCTGAATATGTTTTTATAATGGTTTTATAAGGTAAGCTCTCAGAAGAAAAGGAGAATATTATTTTTACTCAATCTTGAGGAAGGGAAAGACCAATTAAGGGTCTTCTGTGTTTCACATTGTTTTCTTTAAACTATACATATTTTCTCCTTTATATACGCTCTGCAGGATTAATATAAGCCCTTCTGGCCTAATATTATTAGTCAGGCTGACACAACCAGCTGGCCGCAGAAGATGATCAGTGGATTACCACAGCATCAGCAGTGCTCGTGGCATTGGAGGAGTGAAAGTTGCTGGAGGAGATGCAGCAAAAAGCCGCCATTTTTCTGGCTTGTTTGACAATGGTTGCGGTGTGGAGCATGGAGCTCGGAACATGGCCGCCATTCATCGTCCGTTCGTGCGGAGCGGCAGCCGGAAGCTGCAGCAGATGTTGAACGTGACCATGACAACGATTCCATCAGTACACTGAAAAAAAAGAGTGCTATTGAGCAATATTAAATATTAATTGGGCTGAAAATGACGAAATGCTCAAATGGTAAAAGGAAAATGTTTTCATTTAAAACATAGCTGTATTATTAATCAGAAATGTGTAATGATTTTAGTAACTTTTTCCTTCAGTGTACTATGGCTTACCATAGCCATACAACCACTAATGCTGCGCTAGTTGTTATGGCTGTTGTTCGACTCAAAGAGGCATGCAATGCAAGTTGTTATAGTTAGCTGACTCTTGTGGTGCGTGCAGTTTGCAAGTTTTCCGCTGCAAGTTGGGCGTGCTCCTTATTCTTGGACAGTGGGACAGGGACGCCTATTTCTCAACACCTTATCGGTGGATACACACCAATAATTTGGTGCGTTTTATGTTTCTCCATCCAGCGTTGCTGGCGCCTCCACCACTCCCCCAGCAAAAGTTGAAAGGATTCTTTCAGACAAAGCTATCGGGGTACTTTTTTCGGCTGAGTCCTTTTTAGTCTTCCTTTTTCGCTTAATTGTTTTCGGCACGTTGAGTGTGAAAATGGAAATGTGTCTGAAGGCGTTCAACTTGTCAAGGGTTAAGCGAGAGGTGAAATTCGAGCTCGCTTCGATGCATCGCCAGGCGACGACTTTTGTCTTCTGATGCCTTTGATGGGGCGCGCCTAATTAGCATCGGGCCGAAACAAATTGCTTGTTAATTAAATAACGCCAAAACATGAAAAGGATTTCGTTCTTTTGTATTTTCTTTCACGCAAAACAGTTCAAGTGGCATCGAACTCATCAACAACCTCTCAAGGCTTCGAGAGAAATACTGTGAAATCAGTTTAAATTCATTTAAAAAACGGGAATGAAGGGGAAATTAAAAATAAAATGGGGGCATGTTTTTAATTTTCAATCTCTATTGGATCAGCTTTTTGGTAGGAACAATTAAGAGTAAATAGAGTCCAGCGTTTGTCCTTATCTGCGTTTTGCGCCACTTAAAGGGATGAGTCCACAATGTCTGCGTTTGAGTGACCAACTTCTTCCAGCCCTTTCGGAATTAGTACTGCCAACCAATAAACTGCAATACCAGGGCAGGGACTGGAATACCATTCGGTTTTGTCCGTACTGCGATGGCAATTTTATGTCAGCTGCAGTGCAATATGGAAAAGGAGGCGGTGGCCCGAAATTTTGAAAACGTCCATGTCGCGGGTCATTAGAGACACGCGATGCCTGCAACTAGTGCGAGGAAATCGTAAAATCGAAACCACAAAGGGCGGCGGCCCGAGGGAAACGCCAAAGTCGAACGAACTGTGAAGCGCCGCCAACCGCGGTTGATGGGCAGGAAAATGCTTTCAAGAAGCGGAAGGAAAAGGAAACCGATCGTTGACCAAACAGTGCGTCTCTTATACGTAATTTCGAGTGCAGTAAATTAAAGGCAAATAAGAGGAATCCAGGTTCAATTAGCTTCTAATTAGATTGAGGGGTAAGTTAATATTTTATTAAATAAATACAAAAATTCTCAAACCATCATGCAAACTATCCTAGTTTTTCCTTCCAATTCCTTGCTCGCAATATTTGATGCCCTGTGATTTTCCCATATTTTCTTACCTTTGTTATGCTCACATCTGTCGTTGTCATGGCCCGAAAGTATTTTCCCATTTTCCGATATTGTGTGGTTGCTGTGCGAAGCAGCAGGTGCATGGACCTAAACGTTTTTCTATTCACTTTTGCCTAATGCGTGTATGAATGTATGTGCGAGTCTGCATGAAACTCAATTCAAAAATACTTAACAAACATTTATTTGAATTTTTCCCTTTTCGTATTTTTTCTATTATTGGCAGCTCCAAATGCTTCGCAGTTGTTGTAATAAAAATGCAAATAACTCGAACTCGAATGGGTTCGGTTAGTCGTATGCAAAGTGCCAAAAGCTAGAAAAATCTCCCCCTCACTTTCTCACTGGGCGTTTCCCTATATTTTCCGTTTTGGTCACGAGCATGCACATAATTTTAATGCCAATTCAATTTAATGGTTCATTTCATATGAAAATTGTAAAAAGTCATGGCTGCTGTGGCCGAAAAAATGAAAAGATGGGACGCCCCGTTGGAACTCCTTCGAATATTTGGTTGGTGAATATAAATATTGTTGTTGTTGGCACTTTGGCATTTTGTGATGCGTGATTTTCAGGGTTGACGGAAAAGAGATGCAAAGGGGGCATTAGGGGCTTCTGGAACGCAGCTCCCCTATTGTATGAATGCAGCTGCAGGCAACAAAAGAATTTTTTTATTTCACTGCCACTATATTTATTTTTGTTACGTACATTTTTTTGCACTGCCTTAAAAGTACCGTGCAATCCTTACATGGAAAATCCTTACATGTAGGTTCTCTTTACCTTTATTGCCTATATAAATTCTAATTCATTTATTTCCATTGAAATAGTTGGATTATTAACTTATCATATTTATACAGTAATTGGTGTACGAATAATTTCATCACCAAGCTCCATTTTTCCTCAGGCACGTATTAAATATGTTAAACATGCATTGGCATTTTGATTTTTCTCTATCGTACTCCAGCACTTTTATATGCAGACCAGACTTGACTATATTCTGGTATATATGCTTACGTCCACTGAAAATATATTTTTTAAATATATAGGTTCTGCATGGTACCATGGTATGGTATCCAGCACCCGCTCTGCCTACCTCCTGTTGACGTTTTGGTCTCATTCATTTTATTTCCAGTCAAAGTAAATTAAATAATAGTTGCTATGGTAGCTTTGCATTGATATGTGAAAAGTTATTTTGGCATAATAAGTAATGAGTAGCACAGCAAAATCCGAAGCCCTTATGCCAAATAGGAAATGCCAATTTAAGCACATTATCTGTAATGATATATATTTTCCTGACCACTTTTTTTCATAGAATACATTACCTTAAATAAAAATAGCAAGGTACATTTTCTTAATGCTGTTTTTGGCAATTGTGTATGAAGTATTTAAGTGGTCTATACGAGGCAGGTATTCCATTTCAGATTAATGTATGAAATACTACAAGGTTCTTATTCAAAATTTTGTTTTTGTTGCAGCCAAACAAATGCAAAATTACCAACAGCCTTGTTTTCTGGGATTTTGTAACATTCTGTAGAGGTTTAAATCAAAAATTCCAAAATGGTGTCCAAATTACTTAATTCTTGGAATAAGCAGCCTTCTGAAAACTCATAATTTTCATGAAATCTATTTGGATATTCGTCTAAAGTTTAAAAACATTAAAGAAAGAAAACTTTTTATGAATTTATTTTCTAAGAACTATTTTTATAATTTGAGAAAAAAAATTCCACCAGAATTTTTACAACCTTCTTTTCTCAGTAAAAGCTTTAATCCAGTGCCCTTAAAATTTGTTCCGTTTTATGGGCTTAAAACTTTAAATTGCTCCAAGCAGCGGATGCCTGGAAATATGTGCAGGGCTAATGGATTCTTTTGCCTTTATTTTCACTTTTTTTGATGGGGTCGGATTGGGTGCTCGTTGTTGTGAACTAATGGAAGCGCGGACGACGACGACCTTAAAAATGTAAATAAATGTTTCTCTCGTTTTGTTGTTCACGAGCTGGCTACCTTGCGCTTAACCCCTTGAAATGAAAACACATACACACACTTACTGGGATCACCCCAGGGGGCGCGGGCAAAGGGACTCGTTTGGCCGCTTTTAATGCCGCGTAAATTTTGCAGGATAATCCAATAAAGAGATTTTCGTTGTGGCTGTTGCCGTATTCATTGCCGCGGAGCGTTCACAAAATGCTAAAAAAAAGCCAAAACCTGTCCATGAAAACAATTGTGTTGTCTCTGGGTAGTTAAATAGGCGAAAGTGTATAAGAAAATTGATTTACTTATAATTTAAAATTGTTATATTTTGTTTTCCAAAGAACATCATAATAATGATTTTAATTTAAATGGTATTAAAATTGTAAAATTATTAACTTTTATAAATAAATCCATGTACATTTGCAATGGTGTATTGATATTGTCTAAAAGCTCAAGCCACATAAAAAATTCCCATGATAATTGAAGCTTATACGCCAGACTCCCTTTTTTGTCGGAAATCATTTCTGTTGTCCTGAAAGGCGCCAAGTGGGCTTCACGTCCACTCAAAAGTCCTCCATCAGAAGTAAACTACTTTAAAATAGCCATGAGTTTGAAAAAATCAATCTGTATAAAAAACAACATCAATTCAACAACAAATTGCTTTCAACAACTAAAACGCATAGAGGTGAAAGCGCGTAAATTTTCATAGTACTCATACGCACAGTTGAACAAACCAAAGTACACTTGTGCCAAGACAAAGGATTTCGAAGTTTCTTTATCAAATTTCAACTCACTTTTGGATTAATAAAATTTATTTGTAAATTTGAGGGAGCTTCTTATGGAAATAGAAGATAATTTTATATTGAAAGAAAAAAAGCCAATACAAAATGATATGTTAAACTGATTATATTTTTTTATATATTTCACATAATTTTTATTTATTTGAAGTAGTTTCTATCTACACGATGTTCAATAATACGAAACTAAAGTCAAACGCCAAAAGCGAATCACACTTGCTGCTGATTTTCTCATTTCATTTCACATTTCCTCGTAGCGTTGCCGATTTCCAAGACAAAACAAATAGCAAACGAAGCGTGTTGAGCAAAAATTCCTTGTGTGCTCCAAGGGGAAAGCGAAAGAAATCAATAAATTTCAAAGGAAATAATTAAGCAAGTAATTGACTTGGATTTCTTTTAGGAATTCCTCCATAAATCTCCAACAGCTAAGCTAGCTCACAGCACATAGAACCTAAAATACGAGGAGGCAAGGAGCATCTTCGTCGTCGCCTCCTTGTTAGTTATATGGTGTTTGTGTGAGCAGACCAAAAAGGATTTCCAGATTAAGCATGTGAAGAGTGGCACAGTAAAGGAAACGAATGTATATCCTTTATCTGGCTATGCTGACTATGCACTTTTACGTATTTCGTAAATTTAATCGTTTGGTAATTCTTAATTTGAAGTCTCCAACTGTTACTCGAACTACACTGAAAGGCACACGGAAATTTTCATAAATTTTTGTACCTTACTGTACTCATCTAATATGTGTATGCGTGTAACAAACTGCAATTGCATTTGGGGTGTGGCGGAAACAGGGATGGCAGCCTCTATTTTACAGTTTCAACACGCCTGGAATGCGCCACACTTACACTTGCCACTAGCTGCTGGCATTCCTTGCGAGGACTTTGTGTGCGGGTGAGTTTTCGAGGACTCCGGATATATGGGCAGGGCTTGGGGTTATAAATAGACGGAGTAAGACCCAACGCCTCCAATGCCAAAGACGTCTTCCGAAATTAAAGGCGAAGGCATTTCGGCAAATATGTTTGTTTGGTCAATGCCGAAAGCCATAGAATATTTGTTCACTTTTGTACTTGTGCGTGTGACTTGTGCAGATACTGACAAGTGTTGATTGTTTGGTCGGAAAGAATTTCGGTTTCACAGAAAAGATTTAACCTTCCTCTCCCAATTGGGTTCGTATCACTTTTAACCAATTTTCAAAACATTTTCGTCAAAATGAAGAATTTGCATAAAGTCTCAAACTTTTTTGGCTTAATGTCAAATACTTAAAATTTTGTGTATTTGTGGTGCTCGAAGGCACATGGATTCAATATTGAATATCCTTCATTAAAAATAATAAGTATTGATGCAATTTAAGTGGCCACTTCTCGATTTTATGCCTCTTTCCATATCGGCCCGTATAACTATGCTTCTTTGCTGACTTTGGACTCTCATTCGCCTGTAGTTGCCCTCTCTGTCAAATTGTAATTTATACTGGAAAGCAGAGGCTCCAGCACCACCGGCGACTGGGGCTTAACTTTTACAATGCATCAATAAATTACATTATCCTTAATTTCCCGCGTTTTTCCGGTCAACACAGCTCCAGCGACAGCCACGACGACATTTAACCCGCCCGCAGCCCTCTGGTCAGCGCCATCGTCTCCTGCTGAGCCAGCAATTCGGAGTAGGAGGCTTGAGCTGCAGGGGGCGAGCTCTGCTAGGGGTAGGGCCGTTAAGGAAAATTGCAAAAAATTGGGGAAAATAAGTTTCATTAAACCGATATGTTGGTCACTTTGTAAAGAAGGCCACAAAACGAAAATATAGTGTATATTGGCTTGAAATCAGAGGAAACAAATAAATCTTTTCTCAATGTTAGTCTTAATATTAAAAACGTTGCAACGACAATATTTAACTAAGATTATTGAATTTGGAAATATGTTCAATTTACATTCTACAGACTAACCATTTTAAAGTGGATTTCCATTAGAACCTTTGGCTTTCAATGCTGATGATAATCTTTGTTCTAATTCCACTGACTAGTTTCTAGTTCAAATAGCACAACTCACATTCTTCGTCAAACATTCCGCAATTGTCCGATATGGAACAAAATTTGGCCCGGGGCCTGGGGCACTTAGCACATAATTACATTGAGTTGTCTGTGTTCGGTGTGCGGTGTATGGCATTGGGTGGGACAAGGGGTGGCACGGCAGCCGATGGGTTGACTACTAAACCTTAATTAAGCGACGCTGTATTGCGTTTATCTGATGTTGTGTTGGCCGTTCGTTCGGCGGGCGCATATTGAATATTTGACCAATTGGACTCTTGGCCCATCTAACACTTTGAATCGGCTTCCCCAGTTAAGGATGAATTTTGGGCTAATGAGTTTATGTTGGCGGCTTTGCATTCGCTTAGATTAGTCCACCCGAATGTGCTGAAACTTAAGCTCTGTACCTTGTATTGGAGTGTTGAGATGAAATACCGCAAGCTATTAAAAATGCATTAAAAACTTCACTTCATTCGGGTGTTTTATCTGAAATTTGAATGAAAATGACCTAAAGCTTATTGGATTTTTTTCTAAAAATATAGCATAATTTTAATTGAGTGTGTCTGGAATGACAATATCGACTCCGCCATCTGTCAACCTTTCAAAACTCGTTCCATTTGTGTTGTAGTGGGCCTTAAAAAGTCGCAATATTTTTTAAAGCAATTATATTTTATAAGACCCTTTCCGCCCGAGGAAACAGACAAAGGTCTGATTGTGTCCCGTGCCCAGGCGAACGACATTTTTATACTTTCATACATAAAACGAAATCAAAAACAACTTGTTACCGCTGTCTGTCATTGTTAAATCTTCTTGGAGACATGGATAAGAGGGCAAAGGTCGGGACAGGGTTGAGGATATTGTTCGAATATTTTCGCAGTTGTCCTATCCACGGCCGATGACTCTGCTTTTGTCATTCGTCAACTTTGCGCGTGGTTGGCTTTTCGGGTTAAATTAATTAAGCGTGTGCGTTTTTATTGTTGATTGTATGTACCGACGGGGCGTGGTGCGTCACCACCCCTTTCAATAACCTGTTTGTTCAGTTACCCAAGGACAGTATTGACTTATGGGCTGGCTTGTCGGTGATTGAGCTATACTTACTCCTGGGACCGAATAATTTGCGGTTAAATTATGGTCAAGAAACTTTGACCTTTATAAAAATGACTTTCTTAGGGAAAATTCAATCAAATTGATGGAAGGTTATACAAATCTTGCAACTCTTTAAAGGACCTCTAAACCGAATACAATATTAAAAATATGGTACAAGATATGGTTGTATTCTATTACATATCATTCGAAAATCAAAATGTTACTCTTTGGCAGTAACAGCTGAGCTCCTAACTGGCAAAAGGCAAGCCAAAGCCACCAAACCACACTGAACTGGAAATTGCGAAATAAAAGCTACCACATTGCACGAAGAACAGACACCCAGGACAGGGTTGGCGTTTGTTTTTCAGTTCGTATATTTTGACTGCAGCGAAAGTTTGGCATAAAATTTACTAATTTTATAATGTGGCAGGCAGACATTTATTTCGACGCTAATTACAAACATTTAAACTTTTAATTAGTTTTCAAACAAGAAGCGCAAAAATGCAAAGCGAGCGCAGCGCAGGCGTAGCTAAAGAAAATCCTGCATCTGAGGGTCTGAGGGGAAGCGTAAGTAAAGACATATCTACTGGAGATCTCCGAACTTGCTGCTGGTGTTTTGATGTTGATGGACTTGACTAGGGGATGGGGGAGGCAGTGTATTGCGTATGCAAATTTCGGTTTATGTCTATCGAAATGAAGAGCCAGTTCACTGTTCATTTGAAGCGGAAGAGGCAAAACAAACAAATAAAGGGAAGATAATGGAAATAAAAATAAGCATGAAAATGCCATCAACAAATCCCAGTTCTGATTGCCACTCAAACTAAAATGGAAATTGGCTACAAGAAAATGGCCATAAGTAGCTGCTCAAACTCAGGGGGGAGAGCGACTGAATGGCGTAATGAAATATACGGGGGGAGTGAATCGGAGAATAATGTGACTGCTCTTGGCATCGAATGCCAAAAAGTCCTGCCAGTTCGACCAGTCCTTGGCTCGACTCCCCTATTTTTTGCAGCCTATGAAGCTAATTGAACATGAACAACGATAAGAGTGGCGAATAAATTTAGAATTTACTTAGCAACAAGGAACAGTCTACTAAATACATGTTTCAAAGCTCGCTTAATGGTCATTTTCTTTCGATTCAAATTTGAACTTTCCATAATAAATATGTACATATACATGAACTTAATCCCGTAATTTTCTAAATCAAAGTAATTACAGAAATAGTTTCCCCTACTAATGGTCCTAATGCAATACACAATCGGTTTATTACGAATTCAAGCCAATTCCACATATAAACACAAACAGGGCACATTCTCGCAATGGAATAGATATGAATATTTAATGGGAATATTTGGTGGCACCACCTGACCGCAGATTTCCTGGGCCACAAGTCATAAAAGTATTAATGCCATTTTAAGTACTTCCGCAATGAAAACTAAACACACCCACATATATGTACATAAATAATCATGGGTGTATGTACAAACCGGCAAGATAGCGCAAAAATGCAAAGCGCACTAATTCTAACTGCAGCATAAATTAAAGCTCTCATGAATAATAATTCAAGACGGTCGGGCAAGGGAAATAACCTACAATAACAACAGTCAGCTCTGTGTTAAGAGCAGGAGGAGCAGACGACGAGCGTCAAAAAGCCACTTGAGCGAATGCGTTTCTCCTGTGTTCCCAGAATCCGATTCGTTGGCGAAATATTTTCAATCAATTCTGTTTATTTAAAATACATATTATTCTAAAATTATTTGGTAGCTAAAATTTCATTAGTTTCAAATCATTTTAAATGGTACCTAAAATATTTCAAAGTAAACTATTATTTCCTTGATTACAATTTTTGGAACATGGCCCACATTGGGGCTTCTGCTTGTGTCGCAAAAAGCCAACAAAATTTTATAGCTGTTGTCATTATTTCATGTGCAGTGCCACATAGTCACGCCCCCGCCCTCCGCCGGCCTTCCGTTTGCCTCGAAGCTCAGCCAACCGGGCCACCACATTCACATACACTGCACACACCCGCATCCACACGTTGATCATACGCAGTGTTGTGCTTAAAAATTTCAAATGCATGGCACTTTAGTTCAGAGGCAGCAGCAGCAGCAGCGTCGACGGCATCTCGTGCTCACTCAGACAGCAACTACAACAACATTAATAACACCAACAAGGACAATTTTTAGAGTCAGATATTTTTGTTGCTCTTGTTGTTGCCTCAGCAGCTACTGCCACTGCTACTGCTGCTGGTTTATGTTGGTTTTGTATGCGATTTTCATTTTCATATTTATTTATATGTTTTTACGCTGGCTAAACTATGAGTACAAGTGCACACTTGTCTGCCACCCAAAGCGGGTGCCAGGCCGGGACGTTGAGTGGGTTGAGGTCGGTTTTGGCTTAAAGCGGCGCTCCAAACAGCCTTCAGGCATCAGCCAACCCATTATCTAGCCTCTCCTGCTCCGCTTCCTAACCGATTTAGACCGCCAGAGCATTAATTTAAATGTAGTATTTGGCAAGCCAATTTAATGGCAAGTCATTATTTGTTGCCTGGAGACCGTCTGCCTGTATATTAGTTACAAAAAAAAAGTGGAAATCGCAGGGATAATCTGCCGGTGTTAGTAATATACCAAAGATTCCCCGTCGATATAATCAATTAAAATATTTTAAAATTGGGAAAAACTTAACCTAAATAATCTATCAAACTTGGCATAAATGATTTAAGTTTCCATAGTCGCTCCTCGTACCAAAATCCAAAATGATTCAATTCTCGGCTTAATTAAATACACCAGACTAATTAATAGCATTATGTTGTGGGTAACTCCTTTGTGCAGGGGCATGCCGCCACTTAGTCCCCACACAGGATTCGAAGACTTTTCACTTTTCTCGCTCTCCGAAGTTAATCATACGCCGCTTAAAATTACAAATCACCGTCATCAGCAGAACACGGAGGATATTGTTGTGCCGTTGTCCTGCTGCAAGGATAATAACAGACAGCCTGCTGTGCCAGATTGAGTTGGGTCTTTTTTGTAAGTGTTTTTAACTGTGACCATTTAACGGTAATTATTGCAACACTGTGGCACATTTAAGTGCTCTCGCGGCGAACTTCCCATTCGACTTGGGCTTGATGGTCAACACCTGGCCGGCACCCGGTGAAAATTCCCCACCTGGGTTGCATAAATTTCCGGCTCAGCATTTTACTTAATCCCGTCTATTTTGCAAAAGGATTACCAAGGCAACTTTTTAATTCGCCTGAGCCCGAGTCCAACCCCAAGCCCCCTTTGAAGTAGCCAGCAACTTCGTCGCCATCTCGGCATCGCCATCACCGTCAGTCGTGATGTCAGCAGTTTTGTGCGGTGGCCTTTTAATGGGCCGTCCATGCTTGCTCCAGCTTTCGCCGCTCTTCCCCGCCTGATTCCACCTGATTTTCAGGTACCATCATCAACGCTCCTTTTAATGCCCATCGAGGGCCCATTGGATGCGTGGCCAACTGAGCGTGCACGGGAACTTGCCAACTTTGCCACCAGGCGAGAAGATAATAATTTGAAATGATGGATTAAAGTATCCGTTAAATTGAAAGAGGTAAGCTAAACAGATGGGGCTTTCTGGTGTGCTGTGTTGTGCCATTTCTGATACAAAGAAGTTCTGTGATAATTAAATAGTAACCAATATTTAGATATGTCCATCCAAATAAGTAACTATTCGCATCCCATCTAAAGCTTGGTAAATAAATTATACCTTACGCTAAGAAATCAAGAAAAATATGTACATATATAAATACAAATATTTATGGGACAATTGACTTCAACCCCAAATTCCTTTTGGTACACAGCATTATTCAAAATGATGGACTTAAGTAGCCGTTAAATTAAAGTGGCAAAAGGAAAAATAACATAAACGAAAAGGGGAAAGATAAATGTTTACTTTTGGCAGCGTGTGTGCGTATGGCTTAAGTTTAATACGCCATTCAATCAATTTCTGCACCACAACCCCGGCTTGTTTCCCAGGCTGCCTTATCCTGTCGATGTCCTTCTCTTTCAATATTGTCGTTTGCATTTGCAAGTGAGGAGAACCGAGCGGGAAAAGACCGCGTCATTATCCGTTCACACAAAACAGAGCGGGCCTTTCAGTTTCCACTTTCCGACTCGAAGTATCCTGGATCCTGGGTAGGAGCTCCTCGTGCTATGTGCACTCTCCGTTTTAAGTCTTTTGTCTGGGCATTTATTTATTTATTTATTTATTGTCATGCTTGTTTATTGTTTTGCCTTTGATTGGCTTCGGCTTTGGACTTTTGTTGGCTTGTCTGTGTCTTGCCCCATGCTCGTTTATTTCGAAGGATATGTCCTGTATGTATGTATTTGCTTCGATGGAATGAAGTTTATTAGCTCTGTTCTGGAAGGAGTGCGACCGGGAGATAAGTTGGAAGTAATTTCAGAAAATGTGTTTCTGTCAAAACAAAACAAGACCATATTAAGGCGAATAATAAAAGATAATCCACAATGATTTCTGCTCCATTTTGGTAATATATATTCAAAAGTACGTTTTAAATAAAATTTCCTGCTGAATGAGATATCACACACCCAAAATTAAATCATTTAAGAACCGAGTGAGTTTCTCAGTATCTGAAAATCATTCAAAATATATACACACATTTAATCTGCAATATGTACATGTACCCAACGCAGCATAAGAACATATAAATATGGAACAAATATGTATTTACTTCCGGAAATCACATATTTCCGGCCAGCGCTTTGACTGCCGACGTGCCATTAATGAGCAACACAATTAAATTTCATTCTTTAAATTCCTCAAATGAAAACGTGTCCGAAAATAAAAAGTCGGATCGGACTCAATCATACCCAGTTAAGACACTTATTAAATAAAATAAAAATATTTATTTTAATTATTGGTTTTTGTTGGAAGATTCAAAATTCAATTAGAAAAGAATTAGAAAGTCTTTCGTGAACATCGGTAATTTGAAGCTCAAACTAAAATACCTTGGAACAATTAAAAAACAAGGATATATCCTTAATTATATTACATTTCAGCAAACAAATAAAGCCGATTTCCGTAATTCCTTTGATTGTCTCTTTATGTAACTGGGAGTTTCGGGTATTTCCCGAATACCCGATATTCGCTGTCCGATAAATGGTATTTATGCATAATATTTTACTAACAACAAAAACGGCCATTGTACGTGAACGGATATGAGTGTGTGTTCGAGTTTGCCTTTATTTTTCTATGGCATAATATAAAGCATCCTGTTGTTGGCCCTTGCCAACCTATTGTCATCAATAACCCAAGCCCGAAGGTGTATTTGTATTTGCGTTGGCGTTTGTCAGTTTGCGCCTCTCCGCCTGAGTGGGCTTTACAATTTTTTTTTTTGCGACGGCTTAAATTTGTTGCGTTATTTGCGTCATTTCCGAGGAAAATCAAAAAAGGGGAAAATATCAGGGCCAGACAATACAAATCAAAAAATAAATAAATGGGCTGAGGAAAAGAGCTGCTCTGAGGCTTGTATACACTCACATGTGGGCGGATTGTGTAAAGTGTGTGCTTAATCAGCCAATCAAATTCATATACATATTTTAACACTTGAATGGGTTGGTAAAGAATAAAATTCCAATGCCGTTTGAGCCGGCCCTCGGGCCACAACAAAATACCTATCGAAACATTCCATGGAGAACATAAGCAGTGCTTGCCTTACGAAATAGTTTCGTGAGATTAAATATTTGAAGTAACGATTAATATTGAAACTATCCGAAGTGTTTGGATCAGTCTTTAGTGCTTTATTTCCTCAGCAACACGGCTAGATTTTGTTGCCATCATCAAGTCGCTTAAGTGATTTCAATTTGCGAACAAATTTACTGCTTCTGGGCATGATAATATCCTTTAAACTATGGGGACCGCCCTGCCCCCACACATATGACGGGAGACACATCACCCCCACCTATAAAGTTGGATGCTTAGTGCCTCAGCAGAGGTTCGCCCCTTCGGAAGCTGTTAGAGTGCAGCCACTTAGCAGGGCTCTTTAGTTGCAGCTGGCATCGCCTAAAATATCGAATGTTAACGTATTTATGGCTGCACTCAGCCTGACAGCTACCAACTGCAATGCCGCAAAAAGTGGGCGAGCTGTGTGACGATGGCAGTTAAAGCCAACTTAACTTAAAGGGAGCGTCTTAAATTCCAGTTGCCAGGAGCTGGCAATTATTCCGTGTTCTGCTTTCAGAGCCAACAAGGCGAAAATGTGTGTTCCTTTTTTTGCTCACAATTTTTGTAACATTTCCGCCTTTTTGCGTTCAATTTAATTTAACATAAACATTTATATGTTTATTATTATCCAGCGAACACGCAGGGCAGGGACTGAGGCGGATGGCAGCGCAGCTGCTGCTGTGCACTGTGCAGAAAAGTTTCATGCTTGAAATGCGCATACGTTGCGTATACGTAATATGAAATTTTGTTGCGGACTGAAGGGGTTAATGCAACTAGGGGCTGCCAGGGCGTGCTTATGGGGGGAAAAGTATTCACTATAAATTTTGTGGGCACACCACTCACAACAACAACAGGCCAACAACGAGGACGGGAACAACTGCAACAACAACTTAAATCTTAAGTAGCTCAACTTGTTTATTTATCGAAGCAGAAGTTAATGCAATGGGGGTGCCCGTGGTGTGTCGGGAAGCGAGGGTCGCAATGGTGTGCTGAAAAAACGTCGCTAGAATGAGTTAACTCATTTCTGTTTCTCGTTTCAATATTTTATTTAAATTTTTATTGCCAGGTAAGCGGGCTTTAATCTGAAAAGTATATTCCAACAACATTTTAAGGACTCCAAATTCTTTCTTCGATTTTGAAGTCATAAGAAGGTCATGCCACTTTAGGGTACAAGGCCATCAATACAACAAATTATAAGAAGTATATGTGATATGGAAATTTCAAAGCAAAAAGTCCACATAAATAGACTACGAAATTGCGGACGAAACTTTATCAAAGCAAATTGGGAAAGTCTTGCATATAAAACTGACTGAGAACCAGATACATTCATAGATACGAGCAGATATGAATACCGGGGACATGTTTGGGGAGAACCCAGTCAAATGGCAGAAGGGGCCTAGGGGGATAGGGTTGCAGCAGGAGCGAGAGTGTTCTTAATTTTCCGGACACGTGCGAGCGGCGTAAACAGCAAAACAAGTCCGACATATCAGACGACAAATAAGCTAAATTTGTTTTTATACCTCTTCAATTTCTGCCCTCCACTTGATACTCGGAATATTGCGACAAAACAGGAGTTCACTGTGTTGAGATAAAGATATAATACAGAAACAGATATTTCAATTACATAATACTTTACTTAGAAAGAATGTACTCCCTAGTATAATTTTTATACAGTATAAGATGACTTGTTAGATCACTGTCAAAACAAAAGCCTAGGAAACAGGCAAGTGAATTTGTTTTTCCAGAGTGTCCAGTCTTATGAATCCCCAACCTCAATTTTTGAACTTCTACACGTAAATAGTAGGGCATTATCCGTGATTTTAGCGGCTGTTGAAGTAGTTGCGGGCGCAACAGGTTCTTAATCTATATACGCCATACTGTAAGCAAGACAACAATACTACGAGAATATGTGAGAGAATTACACAAGCGGCAGCTATTAATGGCTTCTCATAGTTTAGAATTCTATATATATAGATTCGACCGTTTCTGAAATATATTTAAATAAAATATATATTATTTAGGTCATTAAATCCAATTATACTATTAAAATAACACTTACGCGTCGAGGCCTCCCAGGTAAAAGTACACTATGGTGAAAACAGTGTAAAGAACACAAAATCCAATGGGGTATATGAAATGGAGGAAACGAGCCGGTTGGGCGACCAAAAAGTGATCGACGGTAAACGCTATGGTTGGCAAGCCATGTGTCCAAACCACATACACTCCAGAGAGCACATCCCTGTCATGAGTACGCGTTTCCCGAAAGGGAAATACGACAGCCCAATAGATGATTCCAATGGCAAGTTCCACTACTATGGTGATCCAGTAGCAGGCCCAGTAGAACTTGATCACTAGGATCGGAGGTACTAATGGACGAAATCAGTTTATTCAAATCAAAATTTTAAATTTAAAAGTGGCTTACACCAAAAATCCGATGTACAATGGTAACAAGTGACCAATATCGCACTTGTCGCACTTGTAATGCCGCACATGAGAAATCCCCAGTTAGTCAAGTAAACGAACCAATGGCCGTGCCAAAAAAAAAAGTAAATGCAACTGATTACCCCTGAAAGGAAGAAGCCAGCAAACACCCAACGATATATAAGAAAGTCAACACTTTTTGGTTTAGACTGCCACTAAAAGATGGTACATGAGTTGCGGGCTGAATAATATCAATAGACCCACTTGCGAATTCAGAAACTCCAGGGGTTTTTCGTGGTCTAGGCAGAATCGGCTTCTGTGGAACTCTTCCTTAAAGCTCAGAGCTTCTGGTTTTGGACTATATATTGGTGCCTCCGTGTTGGCCATGCAATTTGACAACAATTTTCTCTCTCAACATCAAATGGAATGCTTTCATAGGTGAAACTGGCAAAGCTTTTTGGGTATTGATATTCAAAGTAGTATGAATTTGTTTGATGTTGATTTCCCTGTTAACTATTCAGAAATAGAAGAAAAGCCAAGTTTCCTGGCCATACATAACCTGAAGCGATAAAGTCCATATTGCAAACTAGAAAGTGTCATAATCAGGATACTGATTTTGGCTATGGTCTTGGAAACTCTTTTTGGTTTAGCATAGTTCAGAAAACCATATATATAGCGACGTCCGTTTCTGGAAAACCATCAAACATTATACTTTGATGGTGAATAGTTTGGGAGAATAGTTTCCGATCTTACAAGTCTACTCCTCCCAGGGCGTAGAAGACCAATGTGAATCCAGTGTAAAACAGTGAAAGCCCTAGGGGATAAATGAAATGTAGTAAACGTGATGGTTGAGCAACTACCAAGTGATCGACGGTGAAAAAAATCGGTGGCGCGGCATGGGTCCATAGGTTGTAAAGATCTGACACCCGAGTTGGATTATCAGGGTTTCGGTCCAATGGGTAAATTTGGGACCAATAGGTCAGAGAAATCACAAAAGCCATTGTGAGGTTTATCCAATAACAAGCCCAATAGAACTTTACGAGCTTACTAGGCGATACTAAATAAAATGCTGAATAGAGTATGAAATAAATTATGAATATATGATTAATATTACCCCAGTTATCCGGATTCCGATGATAAAGAGTCACAAGGACAGCTCCAGTTATGCTGGTTACGCCGCAAAAAAGGAATCCCCAGTTAGTCAAATAAATGAACCAGTGGCCACCCTGGAAATACTTTGTTATGTAACTAACTACGCCGGTGCCAAAAAAGCCACCCATAAGCCAGCGATAGACCAGAAAGCCAACCGATTTCGGCTTCGATTGCCACTAGAAATATAAATACATAGTTGGAAACTAAAAGAAAGTCTTGGATCTCTACCAACTTGCGATCGCATAAAGTCCCTGGGTTCATCGTGCTGCAGGCCAAATCTTTGAAGGCGAAACTCTTCCCTGAGACTTAAGGGCATCAGGTTTGATGTGGGCCCCGGCTCGCTGCCGGATAATAAACGTACTAGTCCATTCATACAAAAATTTAAAATCAATCCAAAAAATGTGTAAACTATTTACAAAGATATTGTTACCAAGTTGATTCCAAAATGACTTAAAGTTCATGGCCCGCCAACGCATGACTTGGGGGCAATCCCAGCCATCCCAGTCATCTCCTGGGATATTCATTCCGGACTTCTTATCTGGTCCTGCACGCAGCTTTTCGTGTATAATTAACAGTTATATGCGATTCCGTAAAGGTCCCTGGTGACTGGTGGGTCGGGCCGGAGATCTCCTCGCATCTCGCCTCGCACAAATTACGACATGTGGCTGCCATCGCTCGCCCTTCCCCTCAGCCATTTCAAGATTATGGCGGGCCGGGATGTCGTTTTGAGCCAGGCAGACACTTTTAATTGAGAGACACTTGGCTGAGCTGTAGCGTGCAATTAAAATGCCATTACATGAGAAAACAAAGCAAGAACTGCACTGT
The DNA here is from genome assembly GCA_035047585.1 of Drosophila monieri. Lineage (NCBI taxonomy): Eukaryota > Metazoa > Arthropoda > Insecta > Diptera > Drosophilidae > Drosophila > Drosophila monieri. Next base: position 1,055,648 of record JAWNPJ010000079.1, on the reverse strand, counting down.
GGGATAAGAGGACTTGAATATAAAAGTAAGAAATAAATCTTGTTTTTAATTGAAGGCGATTACTTAATCAGTAGAAAATAGAAAACTTAAATTCACCAATAAACTTAGTTCCAGAAATTGGAATTGAAACAGTCATTTTGAAGGAGTCACACTTATAGTGACTAGTCTCTGGAAGTTCTAAAGAGTTTGTTCACATCTTATGGGCCAAAGATGCTTGGCTTGCTGTGGTGTGTCTTTTAGCCACTCTGTTTCTGTTTCTCTAAGTAGTTGGCACCCTTGGGGTAAAGTCTGGAGCAGAAAATCGTTTTCCTCTTCGCCGAGGGTTTTTGTAGACCCGTCTCGCATCTTTTCCCAACTGGCCACATTACATGTCAGAGACTAGTCTGCATCTCTTTCACAAATCACTTCAACGGAAATGGTAAAAAATACAAGCACATACCTATGTTTTATGTGGCTATTTGAAATGCAAATTTTGTTTGCAAACTTCCATGATTTGTCTTCGCATTTCGGTGGCTTTATTTGTTCGGATGTTTATCCCCTAGTTTTCGTTATTCCAATTGATTAGCTGATTTGAACATCAATCAGTAAAAATGGATGAGTTAAATTGGAAAACGGAAATTATGTTGAAAGGAGAAACCCTCAATAATCTATCCATTATCATCACATAATCATCATAATAATAGTCATCACATTCATGAAGGTCTTTATTTAAAACTTGGTATTTGCTACATCTTCATATTTTGTAATAAATGCTTTAATATTACAATATATAATTCCGGAAGCCATTTGAACAGTGAATTGGCATGCCAATTGATGACCTAATTACTTGTTGTACCCCGAAGTAAGCGACTCTCCCCAGTTTGCCACAAAGTGTGCCTCTCTTGCACACTGGCATGTCCTACATTAGGGGCCCATCCGCCAACAAGGAAGTCAAACTCTTTGGCAGTTTGCCATCAAGTTGCGCTTTAAAAGTGCGTGCAATCGCCTGGGTGGATCGCTGGTTTGAGGATTCAATGGGGAAAGAGGGATGGTTGGGTTTGAGGTGGTTGGGCGGTTGGGCTGTTCGGCGGGCTTGGTGGCTGGCTTTGGCGTCAAGGGTTAAGTGTTTTAAAGTGAGCCGCCATTCAGGTCGTTTCTATGTTATCGCAATTTACCAAGCACTCCAAGCCCCGGGAGGCGATACCTCACGTGTCATTATCTTAATTTAAGGCAACCCATGCCCGTGGCTGCGTCCCCGCCCCAAGACTCTCGAGTTGATAGAGCTTCTTTCAGCTACCATATCTCTTACGTGGATACACAATTATGTATGTGGCACTGTGAGTGTGCATGTGGGGTGGCTTAAAATTAAATTTCTCATGCTTAGAGAAATGAGGACCCGTGCCGTTGCTCATTACTATATAGTCACATGGAAGGAGCCCGAAGAAGTCGGTGGCTCGTTATTTTACTGTGCGGCCGTATCTCGACTTGAGATTCGTCGAGGGCTCTCCGAGCTCTAGTACATCATTCCAGGAGGGTAAACTAACTATATGAATAGGAGCCCAAAGTGCAATGAAGGGAAAAAACTTCTTAAGGAACAGGATGCTGTTCAGGCAAGGTAATTAGTATGCAAAGAAGATCTATTAAATACCAGAGAACCTTGAGATACAATGTATCATATTTTGTGAGTTGATTTCTTCATTAACATTGAAGAAGGTATTTCCCCCGAAATGTTCCCAACGGCGCACCATTAATTGAAATTTATATTTCAAAAGTTAAAGGCCTTTAAAATTTGGCTAATATTTCGTTTTTTTCGCGACTCGCGACTAAGACCCTACATGTTGCTTTTTTTGCGGGTATCGCTTTTAAGTCCTGAAATTTAATTATTACCAAGGAAAGCGTAAATACAACACACAACTTGGCAATGCTCTTTTCTGGCCCAATGCGGCAATCAATGCATGGGGAATGGCATCTGAATGCATATTGAAAATGTGCATAAATGCTGGCGGAGAGGGGACGCCAGAGGTGGAGACAATGCCGTCTGCTTGGTATTTATGCAGCCCCCACCTCCAAACACATACTCTTCCCCAAGCACCCCCAATCAATTATGCAATATGAAAAGCCAAGGCTTGTCCGTGGCAAAACGAAAAATCGAAAAGCATTTGCGGCAGTTTCTCAATTCGAGGCGAAGGCAGCTGGCATGCCTGAGGGGTCGGGGATTCGAGGCTTGGGGATGGTGCAGGGCTGGTGCGGGGCAGTGGGTTCGGGGCTCAGGGTATGGTAGTGGGCTGTCGGGACAGACGGCTTCACAACCGGACCCCCGGGCGGCGTCGACGTCTGCATTGCACCATGCAAACTCGAACAGCAACAACTCATTTTTTCCATTTTGTATTATTGACAAAGAGGGGTCTGTCGACTGCCGATTTTCATTGAATATTTTCGTTCAGGGCGAGCCTCTGCGGAACCCCCCCCAGCTCAACTCTGGACTCAGAGTCACGGCTACGACAACGGCTCCGGCAAAGGCTCCGGATCCGGATCGGAGTCCGACTGGGGCCGGGGAGCGTGTCAGAAGTTTGTGCCAAAGGCTAGCAAACAGTTTGCACCGGCAACAATGCTGCCCGCTCGAGCCTCTACTCGACATTCTGCTGACCTCAATATTTGTTCAACTTTTCAGCAACAATTTTGTTATGCGATTTTGGCCCTTGTGCCACACACGTTCCAGGGGATCGTCAGCATGCCCACTTTTCTGCTGGGCTGTCATAAATGCCTGCAGTTTGGCAGTTTGCGGAGTGAAAGTGACTTTCGGTTGCGTTTGGCAGTGGAAAGCACGGTAGCCTTTGCTAGGTTATTGCTTTGATAGCAGCTATTAACTTCGGAGTACAGATTCTGATTATGTCGGCTGATGTACGGAATTCTGCGCCTCAAACAACAATCCACATACTGAACTGGAGGAACAGGAAAAATTAGAGGCAAAGGACACATCAAGCCATCTCAGGTGATCCATCCGGTGACGGCGACTTACCCACATGCGAACCAGGAGGCGGAGCACCAGAAGCATTTGACACATGGGACCCAGGCACAGAATCGTGAGGAGGCGCAGGCTATGGGCGTGGCTGGTTGAAATCATCAGCTGGCAGATGGCCGAGGCGAAGCATCCGAACATCACCAAGTTAGACAATAGCACCAAAGAGCTAATGAAGCCCAACTTGCAGCGCTGAAAGTTGAGTAGAGGGAGCACTTTGGGCCACAGAACAAAGAAATCTCTTACGGGAACCAGGATGGCCAAATTAAACGGCAATAACAGGGCCAAATGATGGCGGAACAGAGACTCGAAAAAGAGCCAGCTGGAAGAACTGAGAAGTTCGTGCCAACTGTGATTTGATCCCGAGCCAGCAGGCTCCTCATAGACCAGGGGCACATAGTAGAAAGTGTTCACAGGGCCAGGAGAGTGGATAGTATCTGAAAATAAGACAAAGTAGAGCAAAAGCTTAGAATCCAGGAAAGAAACCCACCTTGAGCCAGATGCTTAAACATATTGATCACATAGTATAGCATAAAATTGTGAAAAATAAGCAGCAATGCATCCTTCTTGATGGGGTGAATGGATCGCTGAGAAAATTAAGTCATTCGACTGTCTCATGTCATAATAGTATGTAAAAATACTTACGAATATCAAATAGACCTGGTACAAAAAAATAATGCACGTCACAATCAACTCATGTATATCTGCCATAATTTCTCGATAGCCCACAATAGATTTTCGCAATTTTGATTAGGGATCCGAAACAGAAATGAATTTGACTGACAATAAAAAGATTATTGGATTGATTTCTAAATTAGTTGATTTTAAAATAGGCAGGGTCGTTTGAAATTAATCTTGCCTTAAACTTAGTTATATAATCGATCATTAAATAATCAAAAAACATTTTTGCATTATTGGGTCCTGAACATTTCAATTTAATCGGACGTGTTTTGGATTGCCATTCATCAAAAGTCAACAATAACTTATGCTCTGAGCCACCTCAGCCATTGTACCGAATCTTGCCGCAGGTTTCTCAGCTCTGCATGTTGCTTTACTAATGGTTTACAATTACCAATTAACAGATTATGCATTGAACCAAGTACTTGATGAACATGGCTGTCCGAACAGAGGCATCTGAAACAGTAGAGGCAAAACAAAATAATTTAATTTGAATTCAGAATGTGCGCTGCAAATAATGTGAAATATTCCTCCAGTTTAAGTTCCACTGAGAATTGACTGTCAGTCAGGCAGAGCGACCACAAGCATCTCAACTACATACTGTAGTCGAAATAATAAGAGTTACGAAAACAACGAAAACATAATGGCCTCTGCAATGCAACTCTGGCATATTGTGCAAACAATAAACATTGTTAATTAATTTACTTCAACTCGAACGCAACTGCACTTTGGCTCGTTCTGCCGATAAGGACGACTTTAAGCCTCTCCGCATACAATTGGCCCCAGACACGCTCGTACGAGTATTTTAATAAGGGAATTTCAGGATAACACTGCGAGTAATTCCAAATTTATGAACAGCCGTTATCAGTATAGGCTGCCATTGGACCAAAATATTTTAATGACAATATTTTAAATGAATATTTTAATGATGAGTTTCTTACAGAAACCTTTGCATGAAAATTGTGTGAGTGTTTTACTTTAAATAGGTAGGTTTTACATTATTTATTTCATCTTGATTAAAGATTCAAATATTATTAAATATTATTAATACTGATTGCATGGAAATTTTATGTTTTCAAATCAAATTAGTACAAGTATTTCTGAGGTCTATTCAGCTTAAGAGATTACGCGGAGAACTGCCAAATTTATTCAGAATGCAGGCGAAATCAATTTTCGGAATCCCTTTAGAGACACTCATAAAATTCACTTTATGAAGCTTACATAAAATGAAGCTCTTACTTGGAGCTTGTGATAACTTGTGTCAGGCATATTTCCGAAGCACTGCCTGTAATGCCTCATGCAAGCGATATCATTATAAATAATGGGTGTGATTAAATATGATGTAATCCTTTGCCGTGGCTGCCGATTCTGTGATGATTTTTTTCATTTTGGTGAATGTTGCAAACTTAATTAAACATTAATCATAGCACCCGGCGGATACGACGAGGGGCGACGTTAAGGCGATTGCAGAATGGTACGGACAAGTGCTTTAATTAACGGCGACTGTTCCTGGTAACTGACCATAAAGGATTTGCATTATTAATTGATCGATTTTCAGGTCAATATTCTACGATTCACAAGGGAAACTGAACAGTTTTTTTCGCGCCGCACCTATCTTACTTTTTATGCCGTATACGTATGTATACCTGTATATACATATGTGCGGTAATTTTCATTTGATTATTTTTTTATTTTAGCACAACTGTCACGTACGGCGTGGAGATGGCCGACATACTCTTGCCCATACACTTACCATTTCGTCAAAGGAAATCGAGCCTGAATTGATTTTGTGCACATCCATAAGCCGTCCCAGCCTTCTTGTAAGTGTACCTTGGTCCTAATGTATGTCATTTGGCCGGCAGTTATCTTCGGCCCAAAAGCACAAAGGGGCGGTAATTTTCTTACATTTTCTCCTGTTGGCACAAAAAAACAAAGAGCCCCAAAATCGAGGGTGGCAATTTCTGTTTGATTTTCCTCCTTGTTAGCTAAGTGAATTTTTATTTGGCCGCCCATTTAGTAAATTTCGATTAAATTTGATTGGGGACTACATTTATTGGAAGCTCAATTCATTTTTATTTGATTTTTCGTTTAGTTTTTATTTATTTCTTTTTATTAATATCTGGCCACTTAAATTACCTTACCTATTAACTACCTTTGAGTCTCCGTCAGACAACTGTGTATCGATTGTTTTTGCGGAACTTATTTCAATAAGCGAGAGCAACAAGTTCTTCAATGGAGGTTGCAGCAGCCCCAACTCGATGTCCGCTTTTCCGTTTCAATTTCATTCGCGGCAAGGCCGAAAAAAGGCCAAAAACTGAGACTCATTTGCACATTTATGTGGGAAAATGTCAGCTCTTGAGTAATTTATGCACATTACGGTATTTAAATGCTCTTTTTTTCACTTCGTCACTGTTACTGGGTTCACTTTCCATTTTCATGGCGGCCATGTCCCTTTGAGTAAGAAAAATGGGCTGTAATGGGTGCCAAAAGCCAACGACAGGGAAGTGGAGAGAGGAGGTCACTAGACAATTTATGCCAGCTTGGTGAATTGTTTCGAAAATTGACATATTATGGCCGTAAGTGCTGCGATTAGTCCTTTCTTTGCCCTTTGGCTATACTTTCTTTCTTGCCAACTTTCTGTCCCAAAGATGTCGCCACAAAACCACAATATGCATTATATACATTTACAGATATAGCATCCACTCCAGTGCGAGCGCTGCGTGTTATTAATAATTCAATTTAGCCGTTTCACAACAGGCGCCGGGTCAGAGGACTGTTGGCAAGCTTCGAACACGCAATCTTGCGATACCTTTCCGCCCCAATCAGCCCTCCTCCTCATTTCACCCCTTATTTCCTCCTTATTACCTTTTCCATTTAGCGTTCAGCGTTAGCAGTTACCCGTTCCATTTTCATAGCGGAGAGCTCATTATATATTCATGCAAGTTAAGTGCGAAAGCTCATATAGTGGAATAATAAATTGAATTTAGTCCATGGGCTTGCACAACTGCATAAACAGATACACGCGCTACGCGCAGCGAGCCAAGAGATACAAATGTATTCAGCGTACACCAAACACCGAGTGCTACTGTCCGACCAGTTTACGCGATATTGGCCTAGTTTGTTTTTACATCCCTTTTTTTATGAAGATGAAATCTAAGTTTAAGTTATTTGAAATGTCATTAAGAACGCCTTTTGGTCCAAAGAGTGCTTTTCAAAATTTGATTTGTTTTATTTTAATTTATTTACTGCTTGGTCCAAATCTTTTCTTTAAAATTACATTAACGTCTTTACTGAAATTATAAATTCATATAATTGACTTGGCCTTTCAAGTTATCCATAAAATCCGCCAAATCCACCAAAGTCTTGTTGCTGCTGTTGCTCCTGACCAAAGCCTCCTCCGGAGCCACCGAATCCGGCCTGTTGTTGTTGCTGCTGTTCAAACCCTCCGCCATAGCCGGCAAAGCCTCCGCCACCAAAGGCCTCTTGCTGCTGCTGCTGCTGTCACCCGAGTCCTCCAAATCCGAATTGGGGACGAGCCATGGTAATGGCGAAGAACGCAAAGAAACAAATGATCTAGGTAGGACGTAGGAATTATTAGTTGGAAATCAAATGGTAAGTTTCAAAAGAAATAGTCACCAAAAATTTCATCTGGAAAACGGCGAGTAAAGGTATGCAGACTCTCTGAAGGCACTTGAAACACTATTACTTTAAGCGAAGAATCTTTCTTTTATAGGTGATTTAGCCAAGCAAATCCCTAACTGTGTTATTTTTCTGGACAGCTTTTAAATATTTTTATGGAATTTCGTAATTACCGTTGCACTCCGCTGCAAAACGTCCGTCGCATACAACAGATGGTCATACCCCTAATATTAGTATTAATGGGTTTAAGTACCTACTTTGTGTCAGTTTTCATACAATGAGTGTCACAAGAAATTCCATATATATTTTAAATATTATTCCGTTAAATGTGATCTCGAGACGCCGGGCATCTTTGGTAGTAACGAGACTCAAGTTCCAATTATAGTTGGATCATTCACTTCATGGAATATAAACACTCAACAACACAAAGCTCTCGCAAAAGACCCACATCCAAGAGAGGAATTTTTGGAAATAGCTACTAAATTTAATTTAATTTTAATGTCGTCTTAGGCAAATTCCCTAATAATTTCTTATGTAAAATCTATTATTAAACCCACGTTTTACTTTAATCAAGATGTCAGTCTTTAATTGCAGTCTTATTAATCAAGGACTACAGTTGTCAAACTCATAGGATTTCCTCATGGATTGGCAGCAGTTTTGGGACTCCATGTCCACTTTAAGGAATGCTTAATTGCATTTGTTCAGAGTCTTCCGAAATAAGATAGATATTTTTCAAAAATACAGTATTCCAGTCTGAATACACTCAAAAAAGACAGTGAAGCTATAACACGTCTGTGCTTTTTAAGAATATATTTAATACTGATAAGCGGGCTGAAATTATTTCAAGTAACAGCAGTCTAATACAAATATACAACCGGAATTAATTTAAACAACAGAGATTATTTAATCTCTGGCCGATTAATTGCCGCTTTGCTCTCTTTGCGAGATTCCGCTCTTGTGATCCCACTAAAACAATGCATTTGACCGAAAGCGAATTTTTTTATTAATAATACAGACTGCTAGTTTGGAAACCTAAACCTCAATTTTCAGATCACAATAAGACGAGGGTGGAAGATTGGGATTCAACGATGAACTTGAGCTTTGGGTCACTTAAGACTTCGAACACTTCCCCGTTTGGCACACACGGCGGCGCTTGTGGCGCTGACTAGTTGTAACCTTGCAAGCCTACGGGGTATATGGAAATTTTTAAGCGAGTGGTGTAAAGTATTTTTCACATAAACATACCATGCGACGGTATATGTCCTTTTTTTCCTCTGACAAGCGGCACCAGGCTCGGGCCGCCCTTCTAATTAGTTCCCTTGGTTTCATACCGCAATGCTTTTCCCGGTAGGCACGCACGAAATTGAGATAGCCATTATTCATGATTGGACCGGGCTTACATTGCTTGGTTTTGGCATTCTTACACTTGGGCTTGCATGCCGCCTTTGGTTTAGCGCACGTTTTTTTTGGCTTGGGTTCGCAAGAACTCTTTTTCTTTGGCTTGCATGTCTCTTGTGGCTTTGCGCCCTCACGCTTGAATCCGCTCAGCATACCATCGGTGGCTGGCCCGAACTGGGACGGGTTGCTCCCGCCCAAAGCATCATCATATTGGAAGAGTCTCATATCCATCTTGAACGGCAACGATCCGTGGAAGGTATAAATGATCCGTATAAAGTCGTATAAAATTCGTATGTCTGAAAAAATTAGGAATTAGGCAGAATTAGGAACTAATGAAAGTTCTGGGAAAACTGTTTCGGGATAAATGTGTGCCCCACACGTGTGATGTTGACTAACAATTGCTATACAGATAGCTAGTAGGAGGAGTTTGAAACCAACCACTGTGAGTCCACACAAGTTGTGTCCTTTTGGAAAGTCACTTAATCAGAGGGAAGCCAGGGCCAAGCGGTCCTGGTTTGGACCTTGACACGGAGAGACCAAGGGAAGAGGGACAGCAGGCGGTTGCAAGTGCATCAGAAGCCCATAATTAATATCGTTTTGCAGTTGGAAACTGCCACATGAAAACCGACAGCTTGGCCACCGAGTGTACATTCGTCTTGGCCATCTTAATCTGCGTGAGCATATTAAGGATGGTAGGATGGTAATATGTAATGTAATATACTTAGATTAAATCAAAATAAAGAACAGGTGTTCACCACACTTCCTTGCGACACCTGTGAAAGAATATTGAAAATATGCGATACTAGTAGCATTTTTGAATGATTTAAATTTTACATTTTCATGCTGCTAAAGCAACATTCAATTAAATCAAAACTGTGAAAACCTTTCTGATTAAGCTGCTGACAAAGAGCTAAAATGAAGATAAAAGCCAAACACGGAGCAGCTTAAACTAAGTAGAAATCGACCGGAGCAGAGGGCGTCGAGTGATTATCATTAGCCGCCAGAGTAGTTGCCATTTAGCACGCACAACGAGCAGCAGCAGCAGCAGCAACAATATCCACAGCATCAGCAGCAGTTGCAACAATGTTTGAGTAATTGTTCGCCGTTGCAGCAACATCAACAGCAAGAGCATCAGCAGCAACTGCAGATGCAACAAAATTTGCATGCAAACACAACCCCTCTTCCTGCCACACCGACCCTTTTCAGCTCCTGTCGTCTCGATGCTGGCTGCACACGTACGGTGCACTGAACGGTGGCAACAACTGCAGCAGTAATTGCAACAAACAATTAGCGTCACTTGGATTTATGTTTACGAGCGGCTGCCTCGACATTTTCGGCCACAATGACAGCGGACCGTCCCCGCTTGCCATCCCCTTTATGCTTGTCATCGGGGAAAAGTTGATCAATCAGGGCGTATAATTTATTTACGATTTCGACGGCAAAAGAAAACTAAGAGCACCGATTAACTCGACTTTTCTCCGATGGAAACAAAAATCGCGGTATGATTTATCGTCGCCCCCTCGCTGGAAACTCGTTTGGCTGCAGCATGTAAGCGACGTCATTAAAAGGCAGAGGCGTGGCAAGGTGGCGCTCGCCTGTCGACAGGCTGCCCTCAGCATTAGTTTAAGGCTAGATAGGCGGGCATTACCATCCGACATCTAGACAAGCACACGGCCCGGTCCAAAGGCGTTGCCCGAGGAAGTTTTCGTTCCAACTTCCAACACTTTCGTTCAACACGCGTTACAATCGTCTATTCAACATTGGCTTGTGCCACCTCGCTAACCCGACCAGACATATGAACTCACGCGATTTATACCGCACAAGCTAGAAGCGCACATTTCACAGCAAACCCCAAAAGATATGGGAGTATGGATTAGATGAAAGGCTGGTAGCGGCACCAATACGTTTCAGACTTACCCGCCTTTGCAAATTATTTATAAAATTTCACTTTGATGAACAATTTTTTTTCAACTAACAAATTTCACATCAAATTTTGGAACTTTTATCTCATGCTTCAGAGATGAACTGAGTAATTTTAGAACTCAATTTGAAATTGTCAGGTTGACAAAGTCAATGCACACTAGAATCAAAAATTTTGCTACCTCAATGAAAAGAATTCTTTTGGAAGGAATTAACTTTTATTCTTACCAGTCGCTGGCTTTTATTTATACAATTTTATACTCGAATTTAAAAAAATTTTGGTGTTACAAAAACCACTCAAAAATGTAACTATCAATTTTGTAAATGTTTTCTAACTGCTTCATAGATATACTGAGCCTTTTACACAAATTCAGGTCGATATAGGCACGATTGCGGAATCAAAGCATACTGAGAGAAAAGATTTTCCACATCCAAAAGAAAAAGGAATATTGTAAGATTTGATGGAAAGGCTGGTGGCATCCTGCCCCTGCTCCTTCAGGCCGCCTGAGTGCTCGTGTCTACGGTGGCGTGTTTAGTTTCCTCTTAGGCGGCATAAATTATGCGAAACCATTTTTATTCCCTCCACTGCTCGTAGTAGAAACTCTTTGCGGCTTATTAAAATTTCTAGCCAGCGGGCTAACAAACCGATATCTTACGCTAGCTAAGGGAGGCAATTCATCGGACATGTGTGAGGTTTTCTATTATCTGTAAAATGTTATGATTTATTATGTGTGGGTTCAAGTTGATGTTGCGGCCATAAATTGCGACCCTTTGGTGCCTTTGCCGTTGGCTTAACTTTGGCTATGCCTTTGCTCTTGCGTTCGCTTTTGCCTTTGCCTCTCATCTTTGGTGTGTGCCTTTGCCAGCAGCAGTTAAGTCAATTAATTGGCCTTAGATTTATTAGTTTTTCCCCCGCCGACTCCCTTCCGGTGTCGGCATAGGTGCCGTGATTTATTGTTGCAGGAATGCGAAACAATAAAGGAAAGTTCTTCGGCTTTGACTTTGGCACGCATTCGAGGATGAGTAGTCCAGGTGACAGTAGGGCTGCCGCGACATAACGGGGGGTGTGGCATTTGCATATAAATAGATATGTCGACTAAAATATGAACCACATGAGCCGGGTGCGATTTTATACTTAGTTGTTGTCAGCCTGCGGCGGAATCGCGACAGTTGCGTGTCGCGATAAGGGACAATTTCAAGTCTTCTCCTAGGATATTTTCCATTAAATTAGTTTTAGTGCCAAATGCTGACACCCAAAATGTCGCCTTATTGTCGCCTAATGTATCGCACTAAATTATTAACTGGGTCACAGCGAAGACACGCAAAAATTCTTAAATTACAGATTCAGCGGAATTTTCCTTCTATGTCAGAGGCCAGCAATTGGCTGGATTGTTTACTGCTTCGTCCTGATTTTAAACTCTCACAAGCCCCAATAGTAAAAATCACGTATTTAAGTATATATTAACCTTTTTTATTGAAACTTTTAATTCGTACAATTGAATTGGCCGTTCAGGTTATCCATAGAATTCGCCAAATCCACCAAAGTCTTGTTGTTGCTGTTGCTCCTGACGAAAGCCTCCTCCGAAGCCACCGAATCCGGCCTGTTGTTGTTGCTGCTGTTCAAACCCTCCGCCATAGCCGGCAAAGCCTCCGCCACCAAAGGCCTCTTGCTGCTGCTGTCCCCCGAATCCTCCAAATCCGAATTGGGGACGAGCCATGGCGATGGCAAGGAACGCAAAGAAACAAATGATCTAGGTAGGAAGTAGGAATTATTAGTTGGAAATCAAATGGTAAGTTTCAAAAGAAATAGTCACCAAAAATTTCATCTCGAAAACGGCGAGTATAGGTATGCAGACTCTCCGAAGGCACTTGAAACACTATTACTTTAAGCGAAGAATATTCCTTTTATAGGTGATCCAGCCAAGCAAATCCTTTACCTGAATGTTATTTTTCTAGGTAAGGATGATTAGAGCAGATTTTAAACATTCGGTTTTGTGGAATTTTAAAATGACCTTTGCACACAGGTAGATTTAGAAAATTTCCTTTGCATACAGCAGATGGACTTTTCCCTAATAATGGGATTAAAAGACATGGTTGGTTTGTCCTCGTTTAATTGCAATAGCGTTTAATAATAGGGTAGTGTGTTCAGAAACTCGGCATACATTTATAAAAGAAAGCTTTACAATGAAATGGCTTCTAGCTTATCTTGGTCGAGTCTCTGTTATCAACGATCTTAAAGTTCGACTTATTCTAGGTTCATTCTCTTCATTCAATATGTGTCACACTCAGTACCGCTGGAACGAATTTTCTTTAAGAACATTTTGTAAAAAATCCAGTTACCAAAAACTAACATACCCTAAACTTAACAAGGAGCTGATTTCGTTAATTAAATATTTTTGAAAATAAATATTGGTTACAATTTTTTTTTATTTTTTTTGTTTTTTTTTTTTTTGTTTCATTCTTATGCATTTACCTTCCTGTGTCTTAAAGCGACAATCATTACTAAAGGTTTTTGGGGATATATCTTTGTTGTCTGACGCAGTCTTCTCCTTATTTAAACAAAAGGCACAGTCGTCGAAAACGTTAGATTTCCTCCTGGATCGGCAGCACTCATGGAATTGCATGTCCACTTCAGGGAATGCTTGATAGCATTTATCCGAAATCACGGTCTCACATTCTTTTGGAAGTACAATTTTCCGACGGATTTCGGCAGAGTCCACAGCAAAAGCACCCACAAGGAAAAGCGAAAATATAATAAGACATTCGTTCATTTCAAAAGTAGAGTAGCAACTGATATGAAGATTATACTTGAAGTCTCATTATCAGCAGTCTGCTCCCACATGGGGCATATGTATATAAGTATTCATCTTTTAATAACGTTGTAGCAATTTTAAAACAATTCCTCTCTTCTAAAATATTTCTCTCTGTATAATAATTTTATACTCTTGCTGAGGTTCAACAGTATTCTATAGCTGTCATGCATATATGTAGAACGATGCAGTTTCGATGCAACACAATATGGAATGAATCGAGGTCTATATTTTTGTCAATAATCCTCCGATTCTTGAGCAGAATACCTTAAACGATTTATACATTGTTTCCCTTGCAATCTCTAGGATCTCTAGGAGGATCCCCATCGAAAATATGGAATTATGCAAGGGAAGTACAATATGGGCTCTAAAGAATTTATTTACGATTGGGTTTCTTGGTTTGGATCGTATGTCGTACGTTGAAAATATTCCTTTTTGAGCCGCAAAACGACCCAAGAGTAAGAATGATGAATTAAATTTCTGTTCAAGTCTTGTTGACAAATTCGGCAGTAGGCCAAAAGGCATCCTGTCATCACTATGGCCAAATCCTCGAACCTCAAGCCGCACATGTGAATGCTCGACGTTGCATCCTTGGTCCTCATCTACTTGCATTTTTTTCAACTCCTTTTTCACCCCGTGCCACTGGTCTAATAACTTAAAATCCTATAATAAAGCTACTTACTACCTTCGCTGTGGCATGCCCTTCGTTGCTCTAACAATAACTATTTTTCTTCGGATTTGGCTTTGGCTGAAGCTTCAACAGAGTTGTCGAGGCTTTCTGCCACCACAAATGTGCAAGTCAAGTCAAGTGCATACGTCACTGGTTCCATTCAGCCAAGCCATACCCATTTCCCCGGTTTCATTCGTAAGCCTCAGCCAACCAGGTCTAAGTGCATGGCATCCATATCTGTTTTTCTGTTTTTTTTTCTCATTTTTGGCTTAGTTACTTTTCAGTCCATAAAAAATTTCCTGCCGAGCGACTGGATTAAGATTGAATTTTTCTTGGCTGGGCTTGTTATCTCCTTTTTTTCATTTTATTTTTTTTTTTTGCAGTGGCAGATTTTTTATCTAGCCTTCGTCAGGTGAAGAGTCGTTTAGATATCCTACACAAAAGGCTGCTAAAAATATTTTCATGTTAAAATAGAAATATTCCCCCATTGAAAATGGAAACGTTTTTACCATTGTGTTTGGTTTTGATATATGTAGTATATATGGATGTGTGTGTTTGTGTGTATGCAACCGGATGTTGTACAGTTATTGGAATGTCTCTTCATTTCCACATTCAATCCCCTCAGCCCCTCTCAGCCAGAAACGACATTTACAATGGACTATTAGTTGGCATTTTTCTAGTATTTTTGTCGTCCTTGTCGTAGTCGTCGTTGTCGACAGGAAATGGTAAACTGATTTCTCTTATTAATTTCAGTTGGCAATTTGTGCAGATAAATCAGTGTAGTTGTTGTTGCCACATTGCTATTTGCTTCGTCCTTTCTTTACATTTTTCGCCGCACCCTCTTGATGGCCATTGTGCCCCAAACCAATTCAGCTCCCTTACAAAGTAATCTAAGCAATTGCTTGCATATTTGTTAAGAATAAGCATTCCGGAATTTTTCGAGTAAATTAACCTTTTGCTGGCTGGTGAGAGGAATGTAATGGGGAAGTCCTGAATTGCCGGATGCACTGCACTCTGGACCCCAGATTAAATGCTGAAAATGCAAAGAGAGCAAGATTCAATTGCGATTATATTATTTACAAACTATTCACTTCCTGGTTGCACCATATTACAGCTGTTAACGAATTAAAAACGAAAAAAAACCTACCCCTCGAAAGAATGGAACAATTTTAATGGTTTCAATTAAGCTCAATGGTCAATTGAAGGCATTATAACAACATTAACAATAATAACAGCAGCAACGTGACTTTTGTGCAAATTGTTAGCGTCGGCGATTTTTCGTCGGCAGACATTGTTGTTCTTGTTTCCGCTGCTCCCGCTGTTGCACTAAATATTTTAATTAAAGAAATAATTACATTAAACGCATTTCGTACAGAACACGTGGATAGTGCCTGCTACACCCACAGGCCCCCACAGGTTGGAATTTTTTAAAACTTCATTAAGCGAATTTATTGCAAGCAGGCATCCACCATTGGACAGGTCCGAGCAGAATGCAATTTAAATCCGAAACACACTTGTGCGAAACAAAATAAAAACAAGAATGGAAAGCTAACTTCGGACGGAGCCGAAGTTGATATACCCTTGCAGATATGTGGCAGCTTATATTATTAGATATATATCGAATCTTATATAGTCGGCCGATCCTTATAAAACTCGGCAGATCAAATTAGTTTGCCGAAAGTAGAATCCATACAAAGTCCCAGTCTTCTAACTTAAAAAACAACAGAGATATGGCATTTCCGATCAATCAGTTATATGACAGCTATAGGATATAGTCGACCGATCCTTATGAAACTCGGCAGATCGAATAAGTCTGCTAAAAGAAGAGTCAACAGCAAGTCCCAACCTTATAACTTAAAAAACAACGAAGTTATGGCATTTCCGATCAATCAGTTATATGGCAGCTATAGGATATAGTTGACCGATCCCGGCCGTTCCGACTTATATATTTCCTGCAAAGAAAAGAAGGATGTGTGCATAGTTTGAAGTCGATAGCTTTAAAACTGAGAGACTAGTTTGCGTAGAAACATACAGACAGACGGACAGACGGACATGCTTATATCGACTCAGGAGGTGATCCTGATCAAGAATATATATACTTTATAGGGTCGGAGATGTCTCCTTCACTGCGTTGCACACTTTTGACCAAAATTATAATACCCTCTGCAAGGGTATAATGAAAATAATATAAATGAACACAAATGCACCAAATGAATGTGCAAGTGTCACTTTGGGTCATCAATGAAATGCGCACCTTCGGCATTTTTCCGCGTTTAATTATTTCAATAAAATCAGCATACGAAAATAATCATCAATGGAAACCAGCTTCGAACAAATTATACAAGGGGACTCGAAATGTGGTTAATACAATTATAATTTCAATTTGCTCTTCAATGGTGTTGCGAACTTTCCCAAACCTATAATGTGGCTGTTAAATTTATTTAAAATCTCTTTGGTATGTCCCAAAAAATATTATGCAATATTATTTTTTACTAAATCTGACCTGATTTTGCATTTATACACATTTTTGGACTTTCAAAATCAAAAGCTTAAGGTAAAAAACAAATTACTTTTCGCACTCTGCCATAATTCTATTGTTGTCACATATATGTACCCAGAGTCTGATCACATTCTTCTGCCAAGGCCACCCAATAAAACATTTTCAAGACATTCGTTCTGATTCAACCTCGCGGAATTTTTCCTACGCTTCCTTGTTGCTATTTTTGTTGTACGCTTGCCTCCATTTTCTGTGGCATATTTAATAACAGCGCATTAAGATGCGACACATTTGCAGTCAAGTCAACAAATTGCCGGCGGCAATGCTAAAACCCCTCGCCATCAACCCAACCCACCCCAGCCCGCCCACCAGCGCCACCCCAGCATATCTTGCCCCACCAATGTGGCTCACACTCTAAAATGTTGACGACGTGCGCGCTTTAATCTTGTTTAAAAATGCGCAGCTGTAACAACAGTGATGGCAACGCGAAATGCGTGACTATGTGTGAAGGCATGGTGCCCAAAAACTCAAAGAGAACCCAAGAGATCCTTTAAGACGAATCGGATGATTCCCTTACCAAGTTTGTGAAAGTCCTAAGGATAGTGATTTGTGGAAGACTTAAGAGATTCGATGTAGGACAGAAATATAGAAAATAAACATTTTTTAATTCATTTTTAAATGTTTGCAAATAATCTATGGCCAATTCAAGGGTATAATGAACTGGGAGAACTGGAATATGTACATTTACTGAAAGGGAAGATGGAGCAGTGGGGATTCCAGGTAAAGGTGGAACACGCTGGCTGTACTTAGGCGGACGTCTTGTCAAATCTGCGCCGTGAAGCATTCTAATGAGGAGTGCTTTGCTCCAAGTTTACTTGGCTCACCTTCGTTACAAGGCCAACAAAAAAAACAGCAACAACGGCAACAAAAACTCAAGCAAAAAAAAAACAGGTAAAACAACAAAGCCGTGCTATCACAACCGCATAATCAAAGGCGTTGGGCATGGAAGCCACTTTGCCTGCCTTTTTATGCTCATCTCGGAGTTTCATGTTTTTTCCTCCTTGGCGAGCGCTTTTTCTGTATTTTTTACGTGCGATATATAATTTCATATTTTTTAAGATAATTATGTCGATAAGTTGGGAAAAGGTAATGCATGCCAGTAAGCCAGGGCGGGGAGGCTTGGCCCAAGGGTGAAAATAAACTCAAAAAAGCAAATATAGGAGCAGACATAAAGGCAAAGATGCTAAAAGAAAATTTCTCCCACCTGGGAGCATCAAGTTTATGAGATTTTAGATGCGCGGCTTTTGAATAAATTAAAATAGATATTTTTAATAAAAGATATTATATTGTTTTACTATTTACATTTCATGTTAAATAATTTCCTTTTTCTCGACTCTTTTTTCTTGAGAAAATCCAGCTTCTTTGTTTAACCGAAAGGTTTCAATTTCAAAACATTGGTTTAATTAATTACAATGCTCTTTGAAATTTCGAAATATAAACTTTGGTGTAATTTGTATGTCATGAGCGCAGTGTGTGGAATTATCGTGACATCGGCCTTCCAACTTAATTAGTCTCCCCTATTTCATTGGTGTCGCGCTGTTACCCACTGGTCGATATAATCAATAGCTTCAATTATGCGTGCATTGAATATTGCAATTTGAAATGCGAAATAGTTGGCTCTGGCCTCCCGGCCACACAGCCATTGCCCAGGATCAGCGCTGGAAACCTCAGCAACATTTAGCAGCGATGCATAAATCATAGCATACTTAGCAGCGCAAACACGCATGGAAATAAAGGCAACAACGCCCACGTTCGCCAGGCGAATTTCCTGTGCCTGATATGTCCTGCCGGCTCGCGGTTGTTTTGATTTTGTTTGCAACCTTTAATTAGAAATATTGCCGCATACTAAATGAGTCGAAAAGTGCGGCCGCATTCAACGGCAGAGGGGCCATAATTGACCAGGGGAAGGTGGCCCGGACGCAAAACCAATTAAATATTGAAAAAAGGAATAATAATTATGAGTATGGAATTGAGTGCTGAGAGACAGAAGGTGAGTTAATCCCGGCAAATGCAGTTAACCGCACTCGTGCATTTATCTATGCATTTATGCGCAAAATTAACTAATTTAAGTGACATGAAATATTTTGGTTACCATTCGGTTTCCATTGACGAGCAGACAAATAAAGCTTTATTATCGTCCTGGCGATTGTGGCAGTGCATTGAATTAGCCACCAATTGAGTTATAATTGAGTTAGTTGGCAGGCAGAAAGAGTCCGGCGCAAATTATACGTTTTCGCTGATTAGGAACTACAAACAACTCTATATGCGATTGGGTTAAAATTATACCTTCTTCGACCCGATAAAACTTTGATTGTTAATGAAACTATTCATGGCTACTATTTTGGGGCCGAAACTTTGATGGCACTCTGACTGAGAGCTCAGCACTTGCCGCACATTATCTTGGAATTCTCTCATGGACAGAATCTCCCCCAAGAATGCCAAGAGGGCAACCTTTGTGGCCATGCCAAATCTCTAAGGTCTGCCAGTTAATCAAATACAAAATACTGGCACGTGCCGAATGCCAGCGCGATAACTAGTCAGCAGAAGCAGAACGAAATGATCTCAACGACGAATCCACTCTAGCTTCCACTCCGAAACTCTGGAAAATCGAGGGCAAAAAGGTTAGAGAACTTATGACGAAGCGGTTCGCAAATCCAATTTATAAATTTTTAAAGTCAAATGTTGTGCCCGTTTCCAGCTCTCGTCACAAGGTTCTTGGGATAGGTCCGGCCACAATGCCTCACTCCATATACAGTGCCTGTTGGGTCGGCTTCGATTATGGTTACGTGTATTCCGGGCCATAAATCACAGGACCAGGCGAAGATCTCGCCTGTTGTCTGCCACTCTAATCGCATTAAAACCTAAACGGCAAAATCTTTACTACGTGTTCTTGTTAACTTCTGCAGGCACTGGCCTGGCAGTGGTATTAGGCCCTAGAATGACTCCTCGGATAAAATTAAAATGGCAGGACTCGAAATTCGGGTGGCGTGTTACTCTTTAAGGTATAAACACTTCGGGCTCAGCGAATGGCCTTACTTGACCATGGAGGTGATTGTAGACTATCCTGAATCGATTACCTCTAATTTTGACTTCAATTTAAAAATTTCTTGTATGTTAAGCATAAACTAAAGAAATGTTTTGGATGATATTGTAGGGGCTTAAGATTTTTAGAATTATTAAACTAAAAATTAAAAATTAAATTTCTGCCAGAAGAGTACAAATTAAATTTAAATTTGTTTCGTTTTCCTCGCATTTGTCACAGTTTCCAGGCAGTAGATGCGGATGTTGAATGGATTTCTTTTTCATTGCTGGACATTTTTGGCCCTTGTTGATGTTTTTGTTGCGCTTGGGGTTCGCTCCCGAAACTCCCTTTTTTCGTTCTTATTTTCACAAGGGAGTTTGCTTGTGGGTTAAGAACTTTGAACTTGTGCTGTAACTTTTTCGTTGCTGGGGCTGGATGTGACAACATTTGATTGCTCATGAAATCGATCGATTGTGGAAACGTGTTGATTGTATTGTTGTGTGCCCAAACCCAAAGGTCAAAAGTTTTCAATTCTCTCGTAAAAGTTGTCTCTTTGCTGGGGCATATAAAATGAAGTGTCCTCGTTATTCTTGGCTTTAGAGAAAAATCATTTAAATACATCCCAGTTCCCGCAACACATTAAAATTGCATGCCAAGTGGTCCCGAAGGTCCGAAAGACGAAATAAAAAATAAACTGGAGGGCGGGAAAAGTGAAAAGATACTGGCCTTAAAAATCAGAAATAAAACTTCAAGGTTCATTCGTCAAATTGTCGTGACTTTCGATATGAGATTAATATTTGACTGGGAGCATGATGGATGCCCGAGGCATATCTTAGCCATTAATTACTTTTAAGCCCAAGATTCTATTCCGAAAGCCTTTGTCGGGACGAATGATCCTGATGGATCACTTGTTGATTCTTTGACCTAATAACGATTTGTCCTCTTTCATGTATCTCATCAGTCATTCTCGTTCGCAAAGTGTCCATAAAGATTTTCAATAAGATTTCCTTCTTTTCACAACTTTTAGAGGATGAATGTTCTTTGAATTCCACAAAGTATTATTGCGGAATGTGTAGCAAATTTAATATTTTTTTATTGGAATAAAAATTGTTGCTGTTCTATGCTAAATTGGCTTTGTGATAAATCTTAAATACGGAAAATAATTTTTCCAACGCAATATGCAAATAATTCAGTTAACATGTTATTCTATTTGATTGCACATATTTTAATTTGCATAAACATGCTCTCCCCCGGCACCGGACCCGGACCCGGACCCGTCTGACCTGATTTCCGTTTCCCTATCTACTTATTGCTTCGATGCTCCAGTGCACGATGCTGCGTGACACGTAAATCCGACACGTAAAATAATAAGCGGAAATGTTGAAAAATTCAAAACGCTTTCCGACATCCCGCCCCTGCCTCACAGCTCTTCCGGCTGTACCCAAAATGAGCACCTGAAGACTGGGTGCCATTATCGCATTGATGTTTGCCCGAAAAGTCAAGATTTGTGCGCATTAATGGCAGCGATTGAATTTTCAATATCTGAGGAACGTGACTGTCGCGGTCGCATCGATTTCATTGAAACCTGACGTGCTCAACATGTTTAATTGCATCAGAGGAGCGCGAAAACCCGAAGCTAGAAGGGAATGGCATATGAATGGGAATGAGTGTGCCGGGCTTATACCAATATTGGAGCTTGTGAAATACCATAGAGCGGGAGTCTGTGAGTCGGGTGGTGCAGACAGCCATCCGTAGGCCATAAATTCACACAGCAATAACAGACAAAGTGCAGATACCAGAGGTCTATATATGACAAAGAGCCAATGATGGGTGACAGAAAGATGAACTACTTTTAGGGCACTCTCTAATATTTTATGGGAATGTTTGAATAAGAACTAGCCAGCTTTAAGGGCTGATTTAGATTGAATCTTGTGTATACTCTGCTAATTGCATTTATAAAAAATATTCCGAACTAGTAATTAAATTTAAAGATTTTTCATTTATTCCCTGCTTCCCGTACTTTTCCGTAGGAATAACATTCGTATAAACATTCGGCTGTGCCTCTAGTCCTTGGATGGGCTTTTGCACATCATACGTTAGGCGGAGATTAATGGCCGCACTGAGTGCTTGGCACCTATCAAATTCAATCAGAGGCATTCATCAATTTTCAATTTGGCATTTTCTGGACGCAGTACCAAGGACGGACTATGGACGTTGAACGAGTAGCGACGAAGGATGTGGAAAGGAAAAAACTACGGAAACAGAAAGTTCGTGTTGGCGGCTTGGGTTCCATTTCGCCATCCCATTGCCATATCGCCAATGTTTCCCATATCGAGGGCAGACATCAAAAGCGAACCCGGAGCGGCAATGTCAGAAGAAGAAGCGCAAAAAGTGCAGAAAAATATGAAAAATCGCCGCTGACCGCAGAGCAAACACACTCAAGCCCAGGAAAACACACACACCAGCTCACACCTAGGACCAGCCCAACAGCAGTACTGCGAAAATTGATTCAATGTCATAAATTAGATTTGAAATACTGAAAAGCTTTGCCAGAGAGCTCTTTCTCTTTGCCCCTGAATGGGCAAGGCGACCATAAAAATGTGTGCGAAATTTGTTTTTGTCGTTGGCATTTTGCACTAGGGGGGAAGCCGGGCGGAGGATAGGACTGGAGTCGGGCTGGAGCGCAATGAAGCACCGCAAAATAAAGTAAATTATATTTACGTGTATTTTGCATAGCAATTGCGATGTGATTTTATTTCGCCGCTTCGGAGTTTTGTTTGTCAACCTCTCGGGCGTATGCGCAACATTTTTGTTTACACTACATTACCAAAACAGTTCAATGGGAGACTGGGGAGACCGATCGAGGACGGAGGGGAGTCTGGCGCGTGCCTTATAAATGATGTACA
Source organism: Drosophila monieri (assembly GCA_035047585.1). NCBI lineage: Eukaryota > Metazoa > Arthropoda > Insecta > Diptera > Drosophilidae > Drosophila > Drosophila monieri. The sequence continues at coordinate 1,033,050 of JAWNPJ010000079.1, read as the reverse complement.
ATCAATTAATTTGCGGCCTGTTTACAGAGCAACTTAGAGCGCTGCATCCGATGGGGTAGCGGGCGAGATGCGGAAGCAATAACAAACACAAAAATGGCCTCCAAAAAATTATGCTCAATTTGGCATCAAATGTTGACGGCAGTTGCTCCCGGCATTTATCACACTTGATAGGCAAAGTGTTTTTGTTAATGACGCCCTGTCGCTTGACATTTCTGGAAAAGTAATTTGTTTCGGTCTCGGAATTGGCAACTTTGGGGATATTTTCTAGAGCCACTCGCGGTAAGACAAATTGCTTCCAATTCCAACCAAAATTTAATAAAACATTCAGTTGATTATCGTTTCGGGACAATTAAAAGTGCTCATTGGTGCAATTATTTATATTCTAAGTAAACAAAGTCTGAATACAAATATTGAAAGGCCATTAAACTTTTATGTCAAATCGCGTAAATGACATATGATTTTTATTTTGTCCGCAGTATCAAGTACCAATGCAAATATTTGTTTCGCAAACAAAGCAAGGAAGATGTCAGAGTGAATCAAGTTGAAGGGTCGGCAGCCCCAGACCCTCGCCTAGTCACCCCTTCCTCGTTCCAAGCTGCTTTCGAGGCCCAGTCTCACACATAACCCAACGGTTTTATGACTGCAGTAACTTTACGCCATAAAATAGGATTTCCTACTGAGCCTATTCACAACTTTTCGCATTAGACTTAAGCGCAAAGCTCCCTGCCAGTTCGCCTCCTCCTGCTTCCCCCATATCACCGGTTTTACCCATTTTTTTATTTTTTTGGGAGCGAAAGCGCGAAGCGTTCTGCCTCTCGGCCAACCCAGAACCAGCACTCGTGGCAATAAAAAACCTATACACATGTGAAATGTGAAATGGTGGCGGGATTTATGGATGCGACGCCTTTTGCCAGTGCAGGTTTGTTGCTTTATTTTCTGTTGCGCTTTTTCACAATTTTTAATAACCAGTCAGACAAACCAACAAAGCCAAAAAACCAACGCCCCTCCCCAGGGCGTTTATCAGCTTTGCGGGTTTTCAAATAATGAAATAAAAGCACACATTTAAGAAATAATATTTGAAGTGTTACCCCAAATAGCATACACTCACAAAAATGAATGCTCTCTCGGAAAACTCACATCTACAGCATGTGAAAAATATTTTTTTCTGTGCCGAATAAAGACTTCGTTATCACCTTTCCTTTACGGACATTCAAAACAAACAGGAATCTTAATTAAATAAAATTCGTGCCAAAACAATTTGAAGAAATAAATATTTTATGCATCCGGAAGAGGAAAATAAAAACTCCAAACAGTTGAAACGTGTTGTGACCAGCAAATTGAGCGAATACCCGGTTAGGAAATCAAAGGCTTTAACCTCAGATATCCTTTTAAATGTTTCAAGCAGCAGGAGAGCAATACCAACAACAGGAGCAAAAACAGTAGAGAGGAAAATATTGGAAGGCAGGCAAGCAAATAAATCAATTCCGATAATATCGTGCGTGTGGCCCCTTACCCGTTTTATAATAAAAATGCTTTATATGTTTTGATGGCAAGGCCTGCCGTTTGCCGACTTCCGCAATATACCCCTCTACTGGCGATGGCCTGCAAGAAAATCCCAATAAATTGAAAAACAAAATCATTCAATCCAATGGCAGCAAATCAGGCGAGTAGGCTTGGCATCTCAGAAAAGGGTTTTGGTAAGGGAATTGGGCGTGAAGCAAATAAGACATCAGCGTTTTTGGATTTTATCCTTTTCTGGATAGGGAATAAAAATAAGGAATAGTTTTACGTCTGCAGTATTTATGGCTTGAATTAAGACTCTAATACATACATTTTCAAGGCTTTGAATTCGCAGAATTTTTACTTTAATACATAAAGACACTTTACCATCTCGTTTGATAATTTCGTTTCTTATTTTAGACCTACAACAGGTTGCTAAAAACTTTTTGCACTCCTTTGTGGAAGGAATGTTTGCCTTCATCAGGTCGCTGCGTAATGAGAGGTGAACTCATAAATTAAAGTCAAGTTCGAGTGGGCTGTCACAACTTTGACCTTCGCAGACTCCCCAGTTTTAATTTAGTTTTAAGCCCCAGCCGGAGGTTCCTCGGATCTGTTGAGGAGGTCATTGTTGTTGTCGTTATTGCTTTTGTCATATTGCTGGGGTGTTGCTTTCGGTATTGTGAAAGTTTTCAAACTTAGCCATAAAGTTAAGTGGCGAACATTTTAGGCGCTGTCGAAACAACAAAGAAACTAATTGACTTGGATTAGCGCTTTCGATGTATATGGGTATGTGTACTATGGTGTGTGGGTGGATGTATGTAGATAAGTATCAGTGTGACTGCCACTTCCACCATAAATCTTTGAACGAAAACTTTGGACACAAGACAATTTCGTCTCAAGGTTGTCGCGTGGGCGTGATGCCTGAAAGCCTGGAATTCGATGGCCTTGCCCCAAGTTATAGTTTCCTGTATAGCGCATACGCCATGTGTGCCGTGGTAACACAAACTTCAGGCTTTAAGTCGATCCGCATATAAAATCAATAGGCGAAAGTAGCTCACTGGCCACGCCCCAACGCCCTCCGGGAACGCCTTCCGGACAGTGTCTTCCGCTGATTCTTGCCAACGTTCGCAAAAATTTATTGTGTGTGAAAATGTGTTGACTTCACTCAAAAGTTGCCAGTGCCAGTCCGATGCCAAGTTGGATTTATGTATATATAACACCATCTTTACCGCCCCTCTCTCTTTCGGTCTGCAGTGTTGTTTGGTCAAGTTATCGTGTGTGTCTCGTTTTTATGGGTATCTTTCGCTTTCTACCCAGCAGTAGAGCCCGCAGTATGTAGACATTGCATTCGCAGTCTCCCTAGATTTATTGCCCGCCCTGATGGACTCGTACTTACTCCTTTGGCCGGCTCTGTTCGCTGACTTGGCAGGGTTATCCCCGAAAATTCTTTAAGCGGAAAATCGGTGGCCGTATACGCGAGTCCATCAGCCCGTCAGCGATTCGCATGAAACAAATGATGTAAATGTGAAACTTGAGCTGGGAAACTGTCCCTCCGTCGGCTATTAAAAATCACTTTGAGCAGTCAGGCGCAAGGCAACAATTCACTCATGAAAAAAATTATGATAAATTGTAGTTTAATCTGTACAAAATTATGCAAATGCTAAAAACGAAAAACAAAGGAAAAATTGGGCAACAATGCCTTCAGATTACTACTCTTTTTTAGCCTTATGTTATTTTCAGAAAAGGGTAGTTGTAATGTCTTAAAATTCAGTAACGCTATTATTACGCTTTTGCATGAATTAGTTTATTTTCTAGATTTTTGTGCATGAGTCTTAGACTATTTTTAATAGCCTGCAATATTTTTGGCAGAGTATCATATGGAAAGAGCCTTTGAAAAAAATTGGGTAAACGTCAAATCCAAAAAAGGGAAATGTATTAAAACGTCAGCAGCTTAAAAACAAGAATGGAAAGCTAACTTCGGCCGGAGCCGAAGTTGATATACCCTTGCAGATATGTGGCAGCTTATATTATTAGATATATATCGGATCTTATATAGTCGGCCGATCCTTATTAAACTCGGCAGATCAAATTAGTTTGCCGAAAGTAGAATCCATACAAAGTCCCAGTCTTCTAACTTAAAAAACAACAGAGATATGGCATTTCCGATCAATCAGTTATATGGCAGCTATAGGATATAGTCGGCCGATCCTTATGAAATTTGGCAGATCGAATAAGTCTGCTAAAAGAGGAGTCCACAGCAAGTCCCATCCTTCTAACTTAAAAAACAACGAAGTTATGGCATTTCCGATCAATCAGTTATATGGCAGCTATAGGATATAGTCGGCCGATCCTTATGAAATTTGGCAGATCGAATAAGTCTGCTAAAAGAGAAGTCCACAGCAAGTCTTATCCTTCTAACTTTAAAAACAACAAAGTTATGGCATTTCCGATCAATCAGTTATATGGCAGCTATAGGATATAGTTGACCGATCCCGGCCGTTCCGACTTATATACTGCCTGCAAAGGAAAGAAGGATGTGTGCAAAGTTTGAAGTCGATAGCTTTAAAACTGAGAGACTAGTTTGCGTAGAAACAGACAGACAGACGGACAGACGGACAGACGGACAGACGGACAGACGGACAGACGGACATGCTTATATCGACTCAGGAGGTGATCCTGATCAAGAATATATATACTTTATAGGGTCGGAGATGTCTCCTTCACTGCGTTGCACACTTTTGACCAAAATTATAATACCCTCTGCAAGGGTATAAAAAGGGTTGCCCCGGAGAAGACCGGGCTTAGTCTCATTATTCCAATTTTCATTTATCATTTTAGATTGATGTAAAAGTAATGAAAATTGGATTACCCGGTAATCATTGGTCAGTCCCAAGTGCATTTAAATAATAATTTTTTTTAAAGTGAAGAAATAATCTTTAAGGTCTGGCAGAGTGCTGCAAGTTTTTGCGGTGACCTTAAAGGATCGACGACATATTTTGTTGATTTATGGGCTGACCGCAGGAGCCTTGCTGGGCGGCGAGTGTCGACGGTTGTCAATAAATCAGACCCACAATAAGGCCGGAAAGCCTCCGACCAGCTGTGAGGCGAGACGCAAATCTAATTGTAAAGTTTTCAAAGTAGGACCGAATTAGTAAACTCCAACAGGCCGCGCTGTGATTATTAACGCAACGGGGTTTCCAGAACAAACACACCGCAGAGCTCGACCCGCATTTTCTTTCACCCTCTAATCCTGTCCACCACTCCCCAATGCCCAAGGCGTGCCCCATGTTTTCACTTTTACCCCCTCACCCTTCCCTGGGGCGTTCCCGGCTCCCTCCGAGCTCTGTTCTATAGTCTGGATTTGTTCCAATTTTAAAGCCATAAATTTGATGGCCCTTTAAGCGCTTAAAGCATTTTCGGACAAGTTGAATATTTGGTATAACAATTACATAAATGCCGGCTGCTTATATGCATCAGTAGACAAGCCGATGTCTAAGCAGAAGTCAAGGCTCAAGGACCATTCTAGTGTCGAGAAGAGATAATAGCTGCGGGCAAAGAAAACATGGACAATTCCTTTCGAAAATTTTTATTATGTTTTATAAGTCTATCAATGGGAAACGAACAATGCGATGCTCAGCTTAGGGATGGGTGACATGTCGAAGTCCCCTATAAACTATTACATTATCGAATCCAATGATGAAAATAGTACAACTATTGTACAAGTTGTGTAAAATCTCATACTCTCTTTTGAAATCTAATTCAATTTGCCAGCCCTGGAATGCGATGGCCGTATCCTAGGCGGCCGCCTGCTAAAAATGCGCAGCACAACAAATCCCAAAATCCCCGCTAGCAAATTTATTTTAATTCACTTTTGGACGCTGCCTGTCGCTCGTTTCTGCTCTGTTCCGTTTGGTATCCTGTCCTGTCCTGTCCTCCTATTATTTTTTGGTCGGTTCTTGTTTTTGGTTTTGGCATTGCCAATTTCCTGTGCCTCAAACTGCCCCTGCTTTGGGGTCCGGCTGCTGCTGCTCCTCTTGCCCACGTCTTGCCCTGACACTTGGCGACATTGAAATGAGCACTTTAGGCAAATACGCCAAGGGCCAGGGATTCGCTGGGGATTGGGGACCAGGGACTGGGGACAGAGACCCGGTCGCCCACACAACGAACTAAACACCAAAAACAGAAGTCGTCACTGTTATCAAATGTATTTTTATGCTCTTTTGATTTTTATGACCACAGCGGAGCAGAAGCTCTTCGGGCACTTGATAAGTGAGCTGGGGAATTGGCCGGGAACCCATGGCGATTATGTACCAGGCTGCTCATGAGACTTGCCAGGGGAATAGTTTTGCGTGGGGTTGTGCCTAGGGCTACTTAAAATTAAACAAATTACTGCGACAGACAGCATTGTTTATCCAAACGCTGTCGTCGATTTGTCCCCGTGGCCGTCATCGTTGTCAACGTTGTTTTTAGGGATACCCCACTGCCATTGCTCTGTGCCAGGCGCGTGCTGGAATTAAATGTGCCGTGAAATAAATCCAAAAACGACACAGCCAGAGACTCAGCCGAAACGCTGCCAACCAAATGTCCTTCACAGCGAGTGAATCCCTGTCTGTTTCTGCCCATGTGCGTGTTTGTGTGTTTGCCATTAATAGATACAAAAAGTGAATTGAATCCGAAACCAAACAATCCCGAGTCGGAGATTTGCTAACAAGCTAAGGCTCCCGGGGGTGAAATGGGATAGAAAACCAAAGGAGATGTTCGTACAAGAAGAATAACAATTATGGCTCGCCGGAACACAACTGTTCTTTAATGGGTATAGCTACTGCAGGATGTGTTTAACTAAGAGCGTTCTAATGTTAAATTTTAATCGCACGATACAAAATTTATATTTTAATTGTTTTTCCATTGCTACGAATTATGTATAAATGGCGTCCACTCTGGTCCCGCTCTCCTAAAACGTGCGAGGCTTGTTTTTGATAGCTCTTGCACCTTGAAGCCAAAATTTGTCACAAAAATATAAGTGAAAAAATTATTTGTTAGCTTGACCCATAGGTATGAAAACACTTTTTTTCAGTGAGAAGTGCCCTTTAGATAGGCGGACAAAGTTGTTAACCGAATGAAAAGTCCATTAATTGAAAGGAGAACTACAACAAAGTCAGAGTTAAGTTGTCTAGCCAACCACCGAACCGTCAGCCACCCATCCACTTGGCCCTTGAGTTCCTCCCAGCCGACCGCATTGATAGCAGCTGGAATCCTTGGCAACAAATGGTAAGGAATTCGGGCAGCCACAAGGACACCATCAGTATTTTTCCTGGAGAGTGTGTATGTTTTGTGTGGGCTTTCTCCGGCCTTATTTATCTCAACACAAAGATGACATTTGTGTTGAAACAGGCAAATTAGTATTTATTGCTTTCTGCTGCTGCTGACATATTATTTTATTTGTTTAATTAATTCACCCAAAAATGACCACAAAGCAGAATCATCACAGACCTAGTGCCAGTGTGTGTGTGTGTGTCTAAGGGCTTCTGCATATGTGTGCTGTTTTTCTCGTCCTTAGACTTTCCCAGTTTCCTCAGCGCTGTTATGTCATATGGCATATGGCATTTGTAATAAATAAGCAACAGATAACCGAAAAGAACAATTAAAAGAGAACCAAAAACTTCGGGGCTCGTAAATTTCGTGCCGTAGTTCCAGTTGATTTAATGGCTCTCCTCCCGCGTATGTATCTCCCGCCCCAGTTCTCTCCACTCACACAGACAATGCCCCAGTATGTCCACATAATTAAATCAACTAAATATTTAACGGGACATTTGTTTGGCTCCCCTTGTCCTGCCCTCCCTTGTCTGTTGTCTTGGATTTTTATTACGTTTCTGGAGCATTAAGTGAGCTGGAAGTTGAAGGAAGTCTGGTATGGCAGTGGAATGCCTTTCCCTTCCCATCCATAAATCCAGAATCGCAAATTATATTAAGTAAATCATGTAGGGCATGAACATTAGCAGCTTGTTTGCCTTTTTTGGTTTGTGCTTTTAGTTAATAATTAAGTTTCGATGGGTAGACCCTTAATGCATAAAAATATTCTACCATCATCCATTCCAAAAATTTAACATTATCAATAAAAATCGTGTGCAATGGTTAGTAGTTTTATGCTCTCTGGTAATAATTTAATTTTAAGAACTTTTAAAAAGGACAATTCCCATAAGGTATGGTAGCTTGATAAAATGTAGCATACTTATGGGAGCTCCCGAAAATAGAACTTAATTCCACATCGTTTTGTAACCAATCCGCTGGCCATTCCAAAGTCCATCCGAGTGAAAACGACAGCCTCTTGTGAGGGTGTAACGACGCCGTGGACTCGTGGGCGTGGCTGGTACGTCAATTCGACAAAACCACTTGCAACTTTGTAGCTTTATGGGTCACAACCATTTGACTGCATTCGTTTGGTGGTCGCTTGGTGGCGTCTTGTTGCCTTCTGTTATTGTTATGGCTAGTGTTGCTTACAGCTTGATGTCGCGTTGACCATAATAAAGCAAACATATGACAAGGCAACGGCTATGGAATTCTTGAGAGAATCGCAAATATTTTGCCCGGCAGGCAGTGTCGGACGAGCAGCGGCCAATAAAGTCGGAAGAAGCTCAGAACAAAGTCATGAAAAATGTTGCCAAAAAAAATAAACAACGGCAGAGTGCCAGCCAGCAAGAGAGGGCTGGCTCGAAGGGGTGTGTGTGTGTGCCGAAGGGGCGGAATGTCGGTGGAAATGCCACAACGAGGCGGGAATGTATCTCGGTGTTATTATTATTTTTACTGCAAGGCATTCGCATAAAGGACATAATCATATTTTTCATCAAAGTCAGCAACAGCGATAAAAACTACAAACACACTCATACATACAGAAAGCCAAATATGCACTGAAAATTAAAGATTATTCATTAGTAATCAGTTAAAATTATGAGGTAATATTAAATACTTTTTCCAGAGGCTATGTATTCGATAACATTGAACAACAAGTGGGGAAAAACCAAGCGGCTGTGTTTTCTCTCTGTGTACATACGAGTGATGGCTTGCTCATCCCCCTGCTTGTTTTCCTCCATCCCTCACACTCTGCTCACTCGGCGCATATCTATTCTGCAGTTGCTGTCAACATTTTTCATATCATAAACACTTTTAGTGTTGATATTACCAACAATAACTTTTCCCTCGCTCACACACAAGCTTAGCACCAGGGCTGTGTGCTGGTATGGGTGTGTGCGACACGCCCACCCGTCGAGCTGGGAGACGGTTTATCCTTTCCTGGCTTGATTTTGGTTTCCTGCCCCTGACGCAACCCTTGGCCCAGAATCCGCTACACGAACGGTTGGCCTTCGATGGAAGTAAGCCAAGTCCTGGGCGCGTTTGAGTCCGTATGCGTGTGGCGGGGAACTCTTTAATGATTTTCCATCTACTCGCCAGATCGATCTGAAACTTTATCGTTTTGGGGTTAAGCCATCTTTAAAGTGCTGCTAATAAAGCCTTTTGAAATTTGTATTCGTTTAATAATCCCTTAAAATCTTTGAATGTGTATAGTAGCATTTAAAATCATAAGGTGGTGTGGTTACAACTGGCAGTACTTTATATAATTAAGAAATACACAGTTAAGAAGACATCAAATGGCCTAACAACAATTCTATTCTTTCATTTTTATTTCTGCTTGGGTAACCATTTTACTTATCCTTGCCTTCATGTGCCGTGATGCGGTAACTTTATTTTCGTTTTTTAAGTCCCAGATTAAAAGTAATACTCTACCCTAAAAAATTTCAAAATTTAAAACCCTCAATTATAAGTTCATTATAAATTATAAATGAATAGAATTCCAATTAAACAAAGCTGCGAAAGTAATAATTTAACAAAAAATTATTACAATGTCAGGACAAACATCGTTAAAAGATTATAGGATTAGGGTATAAAAAAAGCTTTACAAAATAATAATTTCCAAAAGAAGAGCATTTAACGGTCACTGAACCCATGCCAGTTTTTTCAAACCCCTTCTTTATTTAGTGTTTGTTCGCGCACTTTTTATTGTACTTTTTTCTGGTTTAAAGAGATAATTACGAAAAATGTTTTGCGTGCCGCGTTCATTGCGCGATGGGCCGGGCATAATTATGACTTCTGGTGGGGCTTCCCGACAGCGCCTGGGGGATACAGTAACTGCTTAGTGTGCGGGGCACTCAGCTCTTTTCACAGTTCAACACAATTTTTTTGGGCCGTCCCGCCGTTTCATTTGGTTTCGTTTCGCCGCTTGTTTTTTATGTCTGGCGCGTGTGTTTTGTGTTAAATTTGTAGCTCCATTTCGAGAAGCAGTCCACGTAGATAAGACATAAAAAAACGTGGCCCGCCGCAGAAGGAAGTTAACAACGGGAACAGGGTAACAGATAAGTGCCGGAAGAGCTCACCAGTCAAGACTATTCAAAGGACAATTGTCCACCTGCTTATGCTGGTTGAATTGGGGAAATCAAGGATTATAGAAATTTTTCAATTTGCCAAGCAAATAGCTTGATCCCACGAGAAGAGTTGAAAATCGATTTGGGTCTGAATAGAAAAACACATGTTGCGTTAACAGCCACCACAGCCTGCCTCCACTCCCTCGCTGTGTTCGGTTTTTCATTCAAAAGATGCTGCCTGTCCATTTCATTTCGCCCTGCTCTGCAGTTTATAGTTTTGACCCCCGACCCATCCTCCCCGATCACCCCATTTCCCGGAACTTTGGTTCCTCGTATACCTTTGATAGCTTGCCAAACAGTTGGAATATGATTTTTGCAATTTTCGCATGAACTCAACCAAAAAATTAAACTTGACTACACTGCACAAATTGTAAAGTTTTTAATACGTTCTGGGGTTGCTTTTCCCCGGCCACCCCTACACTTTTTTAGCCATCTTCAAAGGGGGCGTGGCAGTTGCCCCTGTCATGGTTGTCAATCTGTGCTGCAGTCAATCGGGGAAAAAATGTGCAGCTCCACTCGTGCCACTCCGATTCGGTAATATTTGCACCGCTCCACTTTGGCCGGGGAGCATGAAACTTTTGCTTCGCAAAATATTTGAAAATTATTTTAATTAAGTCATTTTAATTAACACACACACACTCACACTCTCGCATGTGCGTTCCACACTCACATACTCCAAAGTTGCTGTTGCCTTCATATGTTTGTTTTATTTTTATTTTGCATAAATTGTTCGGAGGTGAGCTCGGCAACATCTCACCAAGCCGCATGTTGACACAGAATTTAAATTTATTTTTCTTGTTGTTTGCGTGATTATTTTTACAGCCCCATTCAGAGGATTTGAGGTATATGCGTTTGCAGAACAGCTTTGCTTCTTCATGTCAAAAGACGTTCCCCATCGTTTACATTATTAAAACATAAATACAAGTCAGCAAATGGTTGAAAATCGTTGAGAATTGCGAGTGTTAATAATTCGTCCTTTATAACTATTTTTAATTGTACGTTTCAGTCCAGAGCATTGAGGCTTCGGGGTCCTTGCTTAAGATAATTTTTTTGAGAGTTTCCCGCTCGCAGTTATGTAACGATATTGCCAAGCTGCCATTAGTTCAACTTGGCTAGGTCGCCGAGGCGAAGGCCTCTCCGGGCGCCTGTAATTTATTGACGTGTTTCTATGTAACTGGTTTCCCGCTATATAGTATATACACAATATATGTATATATTTTTAGGCCAACACGGGCGCTTAGCCATAAATTGTTGCGTTGAGCGACGTACGTAAAAAGGAGACGGGAAAAGGAAATAAAAAATAGAAGCAGCACAGGGAAAGCCAAAAAACTCAAAACAAAAAGCATATGGAAGAAGGCCGATGCGCTAAATTTCATTTCATGAAGCGCTGCGTTTCCAACGACATCGAGTCTACTCCGTTGGGGTCAAGTTGAAAGTGTAGGCTGAGATTTATGGCCCAGCCAGGACTGGCGGCCCGGCAACCGCACAGGACGGCGGCAACACCCGCATTCCCTCCCGATGGGGTGACAAATTTGCAAAATTGGCGTCGCGGTCAAGGCGCGCGGGTTAATTGAGTTCAAATATGCAATTACATATGCATTTGTTTACGGCGATTATTGCGACCTGTCACACGGCGCAATAAATCAAATAATAAAACTCTGATGTTTTAATTAAAATTGCCAGCCATAAAACTGAACGCTAGAATGGTAGAAATTCCAACAGCAAACAAAAAAGTGCCCTTGCTCATTAATTTGGCTAACAAAAAGTGTGGTTGGTTTTTAATTAAAAGCCACTAAAATCGAATTTACATTTCCATTTAGGTTACTATAAGCGTCGAACGCCTCAATTATGAGTGGAGCCTTGGCTCCATGGACAGCGAAATATGTTTCGATCGGCCAACTTGTGCAGGGCGTGCGAAGTCATTTGAATGCTAAAAACAAAAACCAATATTAACTTTAAAACTTCTCTCTCGCCCGGGCTGCTAATTGCGTTGACAATGCCCGGAACAAAGTGGTCAGAGCAAAAATACAGAGTGCAGGGCGAGTCCATGGACAAAGGAGGTACCTTAAGCGGTGGTGGCGGGCTAGGGGCGAGGGCTGGGTAGGGCGACCTGGGTAGGGCGGTAGGGCGCGACTCGCCTTCTGCTAATGAACATCGATTTGGCCTCAGCTGTGTGCGGGACATCAGCAGCTCGAAAAACGCTTTCTCCGTAATCGAAATCGGAATTTAAATTGACTCATTAAAACGAAGCAAAAAGCGGGTCGCACGACAATTAAACAAACGCCCGACCACCGCCCGCCTGCCTGCCACTTTTTCCCAGTTTCCCAGCAACAATACTCCTCCACCTCCACCTCCAGCCCCCTCCCCCATCGTCCCGACTCCGATTGGAATCCTTGGCCCCCTGCATCCCCGACATGGGGTCATTAGTTAATTTGCCAAAGCGGCTTCTCTTTGGTAATTCCCGGCAGTGGCTTTGGCTCGGCTGGTGTTATAACATTGTTGGGAAGTTCGATAATGAACAAAGAAAGCATCCGGCGGGAAGATTTGGAAATACGATTGCTCCGGTGAGTCATTTCACAATTCATAGTAGGGCATCTTTTATTTTTTCATGTGAAAGAATAATCGATTCAAAACAGCTGTACTTTCCGTACTTTATATTTCATTGCTCGTTTAAAAGCTTTGCCCCAATTCTTTATAACTAGATTTTTTTATGTTTTTCATTTCAACATAAAAATATTATACTTAAACAAGATATGGTTTTTAATATGAATATGTTATTGTACAAATAATATTTGAGCTTCTCAGACTTTACCACGTTTCATGAATAACTTTATTCCCAGAAAGAATAAATATCACAGCTTATGATTTTGATTTCATTAACTTGGCTAATTCTTTGGGGCTAGACGATTCATTCAACCGTGACGTCAGACTGTCACACTCTTTGGCATTTATTATGATGGCTATCAACCCACTGCCAAGGACGGGCTTTGTCCTCCGCCGGGTAATTTATGTTTGCCACCTAACCAGGTCCGTCGCGTAGCCGCCCCGTTGCCCGTTGCCTTGGTGCGGTGCGTGCCGAGCCGCAATCTTCCCGGGCTATTAGATTTTATTGAGCCGCTGATTTACACAATGCGCTTCCATTCAATTCTCTGGTCGATCCCAGTGGCTCGGAGCTCCAGGTCGCGCTCGTCGAGTGATAATCGCTTGTGGGGCGAAAACTCTAAACGGAATTTAATTTTCACACATAGTTTCGGCGGGAAAATTTCTATTATTGAAAAATCAATATGATAACACAAACACACTGCTCGAAAGGCAGAAGGCTGGCCAAAACATAACCATAAATCACGCGCATAATTTTGTTAGTATGTATTTTTCCACTGTCTTTTCTATTAAAGCTTTTCATACTTTTTTGTCCGCCACCGAGAACAACTCCCTTTTATTTGGATTTACTGACCTCGGGCCACCGAAGGGATGTGTTTTTCTGTTTCCTTGGCTTTCATGGCCTTTTTATCCTTCTCAATGTGGTATAGGTCGGGTAATTTCTGACACGTGTGATGTAAGAATTATTAGATACTTGAATGAAGCCATAACGCAGCTAACTGCCATGAATAACAGCCCATGCAGGATTGATTGAATGAACTAGTTTTTAATTACTGACTTCACCTTCAACTTGAAGGCTTCAAGTAATTAAAAACTTTTCCAAAATGGCTGCAGCTTTTTATCCTTCCGCCGGCTGCTTGGTGGTGTCGATTTAACTTAGTCAACTTGAACCATCCCAGTCAACGAGGTTGACCCCAACCAATTGGGCTCTGCGGCACGTCCACCACACGTATTAATTTGATTTACTAATGAAGCAAGTCCTGTGGGAGGGAGAAAATCCGGAAAAGAGGGAACCGTTGTCGGAGCATATGAAATTTTAAGTAGTTTTTTCGCTTGGCACTTGCGGTTTGTCTTGCGGGTGTTGGGAATTGTGGTTGCCATGCGAGCCACACGGGCCAAGTGAGGGCTGCTAACGATTTCGGACATGTGTCCGACGAAGACTCGGCCAAAAAACCCAAATTTCAAATTAAACCCAACAAAGTTGGTTTCAACTTCCGAATGGGATTCGAAAACAATAAGTTCCGACCGCAGAGAGTCCGAAATAATTAATTAACTCGCTTGGGTTTTTGTAGCTGATCTATATTTACTTTTAGAGTTCTGGTTTACATTCCGATTACTTCATTTGGGGTTTGTCACATTTTTCCTTTCGTCTTAACACTTTTATTTATTGATATTTACGCTTAATTCTGTTGGACTAGCCAGTTAAACTCTTCCATGTTCTATCGTCTATTGTGGCTTAAACCTAGCTCTCCGCTCTAAACATTTAACGTTAGTATTTCTTAACTCTAAGCAGGACCTTGGGCCGCAGAACGGCGTCTCGAACATAAACTCTGAATCTTTTAGAACTATTATTCTTCAATATCTATATACAACAACAAAAGTGGGTTTCGGGTGTGATGTACTTTATACACTTTACCTATTCGCGGCAACACGAATAACTTATGTACATATTTACTTTCAGTAATATTTAATCCAATTCTAATCTATTTTTATCTTTGGAATATTTTTGCTACAAAATATTTAGCTACTAAATTGTCCGAGTCTTTTTGAAGTTTCCTTAGAGTAGTGTGTATATTTAACTGTGGGGTTTGATGAACCTTGAACGAATTTATTAATTTCCCGAGAGAACTTAAAACAAACACAGTTTCTTTGAAGTTCGGCAATTTTTTTGCAAATCGACAGAAAAAGCAAACAAGTCTCTAGAGATTCCTCCAATAGGTAGCCTTATTCTGTAACCTCGATATGGACTTTTTATTCGATATAACAGGGGATATGCTATTGAACTAGAAGATATGGCCTTTTCCTGCCAGTTTACACTCAGTTTAACAAAGTTCACGTTTCGCTTAAGTTTAAGATTAGATATGCACAGCACCTTAACGAGAACAAACTAATGGACTGGTTCCACCCTTCACATTCCCGCCTCCAAAATGCTTACAGTTTGGGTATTGGAAGTAAAAAGGCAACCTGTCCATGTGACATTCATACATACATATTCGTACAGCCTAAATAATTATTTAAAACTATATCCTCAGGGCCAGAGCTTTAGACACAGCTCTCTGGCACCCTCTGCGTCATCAGGCAATCCTTGATGGCATTGATATTTATGTTGTCGTCGAGGTCCTGCGACGAGTTGCACGAAGTAGTGGCTGTCGTTGTGGAGTTGGAGTTTTTGGCCACGCCCACCACGCCCATGACGCTGCCCGAGCTGCCAAGCAGCAGGTTCGAGCCGGAGTGCTGCTGATGGTGGTGCGGGAGGTGGTGCTGCTGTTGGTGGTGGTGCCTGTTCAGGGTAGCGGTGTGGGTGGCCCCCCCTCCAGGCTGCTGGTGCAGCCGTCCGGTGGCATAGGCGTTCAGAATGTAGCCCCCGCCACTGCCCAGGCCGGGGGGCAGGGTGCCTCCCACTCCGCTGCTGTGCACCGGCTGCAGGTGACCCGCTGCGGCCGCCAACGTCGAGTTCGACGACAGGGAGGTGGGCGATCCGATGACCATGCCGCCCAGTCCGAGGCCCAGCGGCTTGCCCAGGCCGCCCATTCCACTCAGCATGCTGCTGCTGGGCGATATAACGGTGCTGCTGCAGCCGCCCCCAGCCGCCGCCACGGCCGCCAGAAGTTGCGCCCGCTGCGCGTTGATTTGATTATAGGTGACAGTCGCGTTCACCGCATCGCCGGACAGCATCGTCGTCGTGGTCAGGGGCACCACCTGCAAGTAGGAGAAAAGTGTCACTGATACACTTGGAAAATAAAGTGGATTTCCCCTCCAACCCAGTCGTATACATACGCCTATCGAAAACTATACTGAATTCAATCAAATTTCTTAAAACAACATGTAATCATTCTACAAAAGGACTTCAGAGCTTCTTTCAAATATTTTATTGAATTTGTAGTCAAAAATGGAAAAGCTTTTATCAAAAATGCTTCCCCAGATGGCAATATGGCACATGTTTGATTTCCTTTTCAATTTTCAATCAGCCGAATTTATTGAAACATTGTCAGAGCCTGTCTTGGAATTTAGTGTAATATTTTTGAATAGCCATTTGGCTGCAAGACCTTTAAATTATTTGTAAACATTTTGTTTTGTATTTTTATCAAATCGAATTAATATAAGAAACAAAGATAAGAGAGCCTGAATATTTCGTCAAATGCCAAAAAATGCTAAATGCTAACATATTCACAGAAAAGTTATATTGGTTTACAATTAAACGTTCAATAGAATGTACATTTTGTTGTGTGTAAAGACAGTAAAGAGTATTGCATCGGAAGCCAATCAATTGGAAACTTCCCTGCCTGGAAATTTCTAAGTTTTCCACGTGAATGAAATGAAATCGAATAATTCTGTTTGCATTAGTTTTCCGCAGGAATTGCACAGCTTTAAATTGTAAGATTTTTTCAAAATTTCACCCAATAGAAAAGAATTGCCAGCACTCAAGTTTTTTTTAAATCGAAAAACTGCTGTGTTCTAAAAGTGTTTTAGACAAAACGATATAAATTTTCACTCAACGGCCACAAAATGCTCGTCCACAATCCAATTATAGCAGAATGCTCATGCTTTGGAGAGAGTTTCGAAAATCGGTGAGGCAGTGCTTTGTTGTTTGGCATTTTTATTTTGCTGGCTGGCAAAATGAAATGAAATTCTAATTGAAATCTCTCAATGCAATTTGCAGGTGACGGGTCAGCGGGATGGGCCGGAAGCTGGTGGCTGCTAGCTGGCAGCTGGCCGGTTTGTATGTTCGGCTGTTATGGTTGGCAATATTTAAAATTATTTAATTAACGAATTGAGTTATGCTGCTATTGCCCATTGGCCGGAGACGAGGCCAATAGCCAGCGCCCCTCCCCGGCACACTCGGACCGCATTTTAAGCCCGCCTGGAATGGTAATTTAAATGTAATTGAAATCTGCGCAGCACAAATCCCATTTACAGAATGAAACAAAAATTCTCTTTCAGCCGAACTCCGGATGCGATTGGGGCTCGGACTCACATACTTTGTTATCTGGGTGGCTTTCCGTGCTTTGCGGAATGTGTGGGGGACGGAGGCGTAAAACCGCAGCGCTGGCTGATTTTCCAGATACTTCTGTTTCGGCTTTTTTCTGCATTGCAAATTGGTTTCGGTTTGGACCTGGGGAGGGGGCTCGGCTAATGTTTTTGGCCAGATTAGTGATATATATACATATATTCGCGGACTGGCAGTCAATTGGTCATGGTCGATGCATATGGCCATTTCCCGGCTCTAATCTCGTTCGCACAGCTTATGGTAATGGCTTTCGGGGATCTCGGCCGTTGTCAGCGCATAAAAGAGATATATACGAGAACGTATATATTTGAATATTCATATGTGCAAAATCCGGCAGGGGCAGCCCATAAATAAATTCTAATTGCGAACTTAATGAAATGAAAACAAATGTGTTTTGGCCGACACTCTAATCTCGGATGGTCGACAAAAAATTTATTCGCCAAAAAAATATGAAAAGTGCACAAAAAAAATTTAAGTGGTTTCAATATTTATTATTTCAAAGAGCTATGCCCATGTCCAGATTTTACGATTTCCGAATTAATTTACCAAATAAATGGAAAGCTGTAGGGATCAACAAAATCCACCTTTGTTGAGTGGGTAATGATATTAAATTTTAGTTTTCCAGCCACATGGAAGACTTATCTGCGAGTGGCTTCTTTTCTGATTTTTCAGGTGCCCTGCATATTGCATACTAAGCACGACGACGATTCCCACACCTGTTGCCCCTTTAAAAGCCACCCCATCCATCAGCAAAAAAAAGCGAAAAGTATCTGTGGCTTGGGGAATCCGATACCTCAGCTTCGTGCTCAATACAAATGCGGAACAAAAATTGATTGATTACGCCCCACTCAACATGATATATTGTGTTTTAAAAATCTCGCAATTACCTCAGAGCCCGCCAGCCGAGCTGCACGTTATCCCCCGATTTAGCCAATGGATTTTTATTTATAACCTGAGTGGCAGCGGACCGAGGAGGAGCCCAAGTGGGCGAGAAATTCGAAGAAGCCCTGACAGTTTAAAAGCTTTTTTTAATACAGAATGGTGTTATGGGAGCTTTTCGCCTCGGACCTTGACGGGCAGAGATGTGGGTTGTGGCACCATGCTGAATGCCGTTTACCAGCCAGCCACTCTCTGCTGCCTGTTTAGCAATTTGACAATTCCAGTAGTTGATTGCTTCCAGTGCACAGACCAGATTGCCGAGACAAAGGACAGCGGGCCCACAAAGTCTGGCCCAGCAAATGCGAACCGCAACTGACAACTGACAGACGTTAAACTGTTCTCCTAAACTAGTCCGGCAGCCACCTGGACTACTGGAGCCGGACACTACAGGACTCCTGGAGTTCTGGCAACAAAACTTGCCAAATCAAATTGCATTAGAAAATGTGAAGTAAAAGGGAAAAGGCACAGACCCATTGGCAATCCAACAGAAATGACTTTGTAGAGGTGAAAGGTTTTAATTTTTCGGCAATCTATCAGATAGGGATGAGAACTTGATGCTGTTCTTAAAAATTGATAGAAATAACGTTTCATTAAAAATAATTGAATGGCAATCCTGATTAGCTTTATGAAATTTCTCTCTTAAATGCAAAAGTGGGAGTTCCATCGAGCCCAACACTTAAACCTGACCTCAACCAGGGCATTCGGTTACTTACGTTGCCATTGGGTGACCACTTTGAGGAGCCTCCTCCCACGCCGCCCACTGATGTGGCTGATGCAAACTGATGGGCATCTGCGGCTGACACTGCCGTCCCTGATGCGGATGCTGATGCTGATGCGGCTGAGTTGACCGCGGATGCCACCACCGCGGTAGAGGTGCTGCTGCCAGTGGCGGTGCCGGCGGTGGTGCTCCCCACGTTCGAGGCATTGCTGCCACTGCTGCCGGCGCTGCCGCCGCCAACTGCTTGATTGAAATTTATTGATGAGAAGCCACGTTTCGAGTGCCCAGTGGTGTGTCCAGTGTCCGGTGTTAGATTGGCGGGATCCGTCGTTAAAAATATTTACGATTAAAAGGAAATTGCATTGGGTGATTGGATTGGATTCGTTTGGTTTGGTTTCATTCAGTTTGGGTTTGTTTGGGTTAGGTGGGGTCCGTCGAATTGTTGTTGTGTTGATGAGATTGATTACGATTGCGGGTCGCCAAAGAACAAAGAAGCCGGATGTGCAGATAGCGATTGCCATTGCGATTGCGGGACACATGAAAGTAAATGTCGGAGAAGTGGCCATAAAATTTGATTAAAGTTTAATACTCAAAGTGCAGACTATAAAAAGCTGCTTGACTTTTGGGTTACTTTGCCGGACACTTGACTCGCGGGCTTGGCATTAAGGAGCACGCCAAAATTAAGCAATTCCGGCAAGTCGCGGACCGATTGCCCTATCTTTCTCTTGGCCACATAAAAACGCTGGCATCATTTCCACATACACACTCTCGCTGCAACGCCGCCAAGTGTCGCCACAAAATGCCAGCAACTGCTTAAAATCTTACCGTATTGCGATGGTATTACGTCCGGATCACGTTCGTCCTCAACCAAATCCTCCGATGATTTCGTTTTTATGTCCGTGTGCTGCCATCGCGGTTTCTCCAAGTTGCCGCCCTACAAAGAATAATACGTACATTAATTGCTCTGCAAATGTAAGAAATCCGGAGTACGCATTCCGGACTCCGGAACTTGGCACATCCAACCCACCTTGAAGACATCGCCAGGTTGGGGCGTCACTCCGGCGGCGGTCGCCTTGTTGCCGTGATGACGATTGCGGCGCAAATTGTGCACAAATGTCACCACGAATATTCGTATCGCGATAGCCACACCAATAATTATGATGGTCAGAACACTGCCGACAATCACCGGCGACAATGTCAGTGTTACGTCGTCGTCTGTTGTTGTTGTTTGCGTAATTACAGGTTGACAATCGGCGTTCATAAATCATGATCGGGTTTTAGATAGATTGCCATCAAGCCATCGCCCAAACATATCCGCACATCAAATTGATTGCCGTTCGGAAGTGGTAGTTAAGGCAGGAGAGCGATTCGGTTCGGATTCGGATTCCATGGCACGTTAAATTTGTCGACATTTGACGGTTTTATTTTTAGCCAAAAAAGCGAGACATGAAAATGGAAAAGGCAGGACGATAAGTATGTCATAAGTGTGTCAATGTGTTGAGGCTATAAGAGCGTTTAATGATTAATTCGGGAGGAGGATTGAGGAGGAGGGGGTGTTGGCACGCGGAGACCGTGGCATAAGTCTTGGCTAAATGTCTGAATTGAAGTTCCCATCCGTAACTGTAGCATTTGAATTATAAGGTATAATATTTACTAATTTTAAGAATAAAGTTGCCAAGTTGTCCCACCGTTCAGAGTCTTTGTGCCACCCACGACCATGTCATAAAGTAATTTTACACATATTTTACGCCATCGGCTGATGGCAGGAGTGGAGTGATGAGGCTGTAAGGAAACCTGTGGCTGGCATTTTGATTACGTAAGCACTGCAGATGACTGGCGGAGAGACCCACCTGTCAAGGAGCCAGGAATGGGGGAGGCTGTGTAATGCTGCCTACTGCCTGCATGGGATTATTGCAAGCAAGGAAATCACAGGCCTAGCCCAAAGAAGCCGAACCAGATATAATTCTCGGCATAGGCCCATCAGATGCGGGCTGCTCCTCACTTGTCAAGAGCACAGTCCCGCCCACGTGGTCTCCAATATATACAGCCACTCAGTCGCCTACCATCCCGTCACATCGCCTCCGTCCTATCATCCCTCCATCCTACCATCCTTCCATCCATCAATCATGGCAAATTGTGCTGTTCGTTTTTCGGCGGCGCCATCTGGCGGCTGGTAGTGCCACTCACCTGTCTTGTAAGCTGTTGAGCCAATTATGAAATCGGGCAGCAGATAAGCGGCGCTCCGGCCCTTCTGGTTGTACGAGTAAATGCGGAGCCGCAGCGAGTTGTTCTCCTGGACCATCATCGAGGTCAGGGTGTCCAGGTTCTCCAGCGAGAAGAGTGCCTCCTCGGCGTTGCTCAAATTGAATCTGCGGAATTGGACAGAAAGGATCAGAGTCGAGATGATTGCGAATTAAATCAAACGAAATGGCTAGGAAATCAACGGCATTAAGCCTTTAATCAAATGTGCGGGCAGAGCGAATGCCAATGCCGCAAATACTTTTTGGCAGCCCTTTTTCTTTGGCATTTTTACGGGTTTTTCGTTGGCATGTTTTCCTAACCCCAGGCCTGCCCCATTCCCTTCCACCTCCTAAGCCCTTCCCCCTGCAAAGGATATGCGCTCTTCCAATCATGACCTCAATTTGAATTTGATGCCTTTGCCAGCGACTGCGGCTTTGACTTGTCCGCCCCATCTGCTCCTTTTCGATCCGGCGGAATCTTTTCTCTGGCAAGTTCTGAAATATTAGGGTTCAATGTCTATATATACATTTATTTTTTGCCAAACATTTGAACATTGATGACGATGTTTGTTGCGTTTCCGCTTTTCAATGAGGGTCCTATACATTTCCCTTTTCCTGTCTTCTGTTTTGATTATGTCTTTGTTTTTAATAAGAAATATTTATTTGCCATATCCCTGGGCCATGTTCAACCCAAATGTGTATGGCACGAAATTTATACGAAACGAAATATAAAATCAAATGAAGACAGCCTAGCATAATGTTATGGACGGCCATGAATTTGATTTGCCATTTACCATAAACATGTGCACACATTTAAGATCCTCTATGAATTCAATGGCTTGAGGGTCCATTTAGAGACAAACATTCCTACCCAAGAGCGGTCTGTTTCACGCCTAATTACACACCTACATCGAGTGCTATATACATATCTTATGAGGTGAAAGCACTTGAAATACATTGACGAGTGCCCAGGCTCCGGCTCAGTCTCCGGCTCCTGCGTCCGATAGAGTGCCTGGTTTCCTCGAACTATTATTGAATAAAATGATGCTGGTATGTCTTTGTGAAGGTGTCAGGCTCAGAAGCAGCACGTGTTCTCTATCTAAATGCGATTTTACGGGTTGGGGACCAGTGCTTGTTTATATGTACTTACTTAGGAGGTACATAAAGTATGTTCACACATCTTAATTAACCCTGAAACTAACAAAGACTTAAATAGATCCCAAGCACTTTCATAATTAAATATATGGTAAATTAAACACTCTATGCCTTCTTGAAATCTTAAAATAAATAAAACAAAAAATATGATTGATCGCTTTCATTCATATTTGGACAAAAAACATAAAAATTACCAACAAAACAGAACCCAAAAATTAATAATTGAGAATAATTGAGAAATGAATTGGTTAAAAATATGAAAACTTTATTTCAAGTTATTTAAAAATAAAATAATAAAAATATAAGATTCAATGCCTTTAAATGCTTTACTTAATAGTTAAACGAGCTTATCAAATAACGTTCCAAAACATAAATCCTCTATCCTAGAGCTAATGATATAGAACTCCAAAAATTTATAAAACTAAATAAATAAAAATAGCCCTTGTGATAAAAATAAAATCAAACCAATTCTTTCAAATAAATAAAATAAGAAGCCAAGAGGCGCAAATTTTAAAGTGGAAACCTTTAACGACCAGAATGGCACCCAAGAGGTCGAAGACAAAAATCCGTTAAAACAGATTGATGCAAATGTTAAAGTAAAATTTAATAACATAAAAATTAAAATAAATAAAAGTGGAAACCCGAATTATTCAAATGGTAAAATGCACAAGCTTAAAGTGAAAGTAATAAAATAGATTTAGCCCCCAGTATTATTATCCTACTTCTTTTCAGTTACAATTATTCCAGTTCACAAAAAAATAAAATAAATAAATAATAAGGTACAATGCAAGAGTAAGAGTAAAATCGAATCAAATAACAAATTAAGAAAATAAATAAGAAGTTGGACCTCTCGGAAGGGGAAAATTCCGAGGACTCCAGTCAAAAGCCCCAGGCTTTGCGCTTAATACGTCTGAAAGAAATTTCTAAATCAAAACGAATTACACATTAAATTAAAACAAAAAAAAGTTACAAGTTATAGAAATCAGAAGTTTAAATGAAAATAAAAGTAT
Source organism: Drosophila monieri (assembly GCA_035047585.1). Classification (NCBI taxonomy): domain Eukaryota; kingdom Metazoa; phylum Arthropoda; class Insecta; order Diptera; family Drosophilidae; genus Drosophila; species Drosophila monieri. Next base: position 1,009,906 of record JAWNPJ010000079.1, on the reverse strand, counting down.
ACGATTTCAATATTCAATATTCTGCTTCGTTTCAAGTTACATTCCACTTCATAAAATTAAATAAAATCAAAATTAAAAGGTTAAATAATTAAAATAAAAGACATAAGGGAACCGATCCCTTGGGAAGGAACACTGCAACTGAGACATTTTAACAAAAACTATGAGGTATACCATTTCATTAGAAGAGGAATGCCGTTTTTCAAGGCCTACTTAGCACTTTAACCTTACTTTTTCATATTGATGACTTTCTTAAATTGACAAGCAACACAGAGACTAATACGAATGAAACTAAGCCCTGGAGGAATGGAAACTAAACCGGCTTTATTTGATTAAAATTGTGTTATGTGCTCTAACATTTCCACGTACTGCCCGAGGGTTAAGGCCTAAGAATATACATGCATGCAATATGTGTATTCCCGAAACGATATGGAGCCATTTGTTTGACATATGCCCCGTATCTGCAGTGGGGGTCAATCTGGTACCTCCCTGCTGCGCCCTTCCCGTGATTGACCCCCTTGTGCTACCCCAGGACCGGATATAAGCGGCTTAAAAGGAAGCCACAAGCGGACCGAGAACGGGAACGAGAACGTGGGCTGTCCCAGGGGTTGTTGTAGTTATAGTTGATTAATAAGCTTACCTGGTGATGCCGGTGCGTGTTGAAAACATTTCGAGAACAAATATTTGCGGCAGGCCGCCGTCATAGCCCGGTATGCACTGAATGTCAACACTCAGCTCGGTGCGGTTGAAGACGGTACAATTGCTGACGGCATTCGGCAGTGCTGAAATCGGAATGGGATTTGCAATCCGCACACAGGCATCCCAACCATTTCCAACCAGGAATCAGATTTATGTTTGGTCCACGTTACGCAGGAAATTAACAAGCAGTACCACCGACCATAGTAGCAGCAGCAACAGCAACAGCAACATCCATATCAGCAGCATCCACATCAGGAAAAGTAAAAGGGGGCAACATGAGCATTTGTTCTTTTTCTGAATGAAATCCCCCGGCTTTCCGCCCCGAAATGCACAAAGCCCAATCTCTGGTTTTTTGGTTTTGTTGGGTTTTTGGGTATGACTTCGCCTGTCCAGTTTGCCCCGGTGTGTCTCCCAGGACAGAGTGCCGTGCCCTGTCTGTGTTTGCATGCGGCATTAACATGTTAAGGTCAAATTGCACGTAATGAAGCAACGGCAAACAGAGCCGAGGGGAGCTCAAAAGTAGGGAGTAGCTATGTTTAGCTTATACAAACTTTTTTTGACTGACATAAGAGAGCTGAGCTGGACGATCAAGCTTCAACCTATTACTACAACTATGTAGTATCTATCTATATAGTGTAGTGTATATGTAGTATATGTCTAGTATATGTAGTGTCATATTATTTATTCAAGCTAATTCAATAAAAGAAATTGTTAATTCTTAATGGGATAAATTTAAAAATTCATAACTTGAAAATTGTTTTTTTTTTTTTTGCTGATCTGAGATCTGAAAATCTGAAAACAGTTGCTCACCCTCGACTATCCCAAACAACCACAGAGATTGGACACTGCTTTGGAGGGCGTTTTCTCCCCAAGGATACTTACCGGCTAGGACCACTTGGAACAGACAGGGATGCTGCTGGGTGCCCACTTCGTTGGAGGCCCAGCACGACAGTGTGCCATAATCCTGCAAATACATATTTATTTATTATTTAAATTGCGGCTCTTGCTTAATTGCCCGGAGCAGCTTTCGGTCTCCGCTGTGGACACTCTCCCATCGAGCGACTACATATATACGATTCTATAAGGTGGGGAATCAGAATGTTTACCTGATCTGTGACCGGTGTGTACTTTAAAATGCTGCGGCTGCCATTGACGCTGAAGCGCTCACTGCCCACGTCCAGAGTTTCGCCCGAGTTGTTGAATTTCCAGCGAAATGTCCTGCGAAATATTTGTGCACATGTGTGAGTAAGTTGCGTTGACATTTTGACAGAAGTCTGTGTGTGCGGAAGGCAGCAGGAGAGACAGGACACGACAAGCCAAAAAGGATGGGTCAGGGCGAGTGAGTGAAGCATGTTTGCAAAGTTCTCCATTTTTAAAATAACTCGTTAAAATATTAAAGGTTAAACGCACATACGTCTGAAATCGGCGCAGGAAGCCCAAAGGCCTGTCCTTCAGAGCCGTTTAAAAGGTTAATTATCTTTGGCATATTCGGTTGGACGCCTTTGCATCTTCCCAGTGCGAAAATAAACGTAAATCAATAAGCCCACGAATCCATTTTAAAATCGGCAAGAAGAGAGGTAAATTAAATCAATAATTGACAGAAAATCACAGAACGTTGAGGGAAGTTGGTAAATTTATCTTCTTCGTCTATGGTCGGTATAAGAAAAGTTTTTCAATGAATTTCCCGTATCTTGTTTGTTTAATAAACCCGAATCTGAGCACTCATTAGCATGTTTTTTTTTAGTTAAAATTATTTCATCTGAAAACGGAAAATAGTAGTAGAAGAAAATAACGGAGAACTGTTTGTCTAAGCATTTCAAATCCCCCAAAATGCTGGCAAAAAATCCTGCAACAGTTTTGATTAAATTTTTAATACATTAACAAGCTAAAGAAATACATTTCGTAGCCTGCCGCTTGTCAGGCATTTAAATGCTGATAAATTAACTTGTCTCACCCGTCGCCCCGGTGCGTCCTTTCCACAGGAGACCAGCCTGTAAGCTGCCAGCAGCTTTTTAATGTTCGCAGACCGTAGTCTGCTCAGATGTTTTCCATTCCCGGCAAGAGCAGCCACAACAATTACACGGCGCCGCAGCTGCCTTGGCCACGGCCTCGCATATTTTCCGCCGGCTAATGATTAATTATTTTAGCATAAAGCGTCAGCTCAAGACGCAGCCCAGCAGCGGCAACTGAGCGGCGAAAAAAATTGAAATTAAATACAGGACATGACAGAGGCAACGCAAAGCGGCCAAGACAGACGCACTCAGACAGCAAGGACTAAGGATGAGTGGCAGTTGGCCGAAGCAACCGGCAGGAGTCTCGGTGTGGTGTGGCCTCATTAAAAAAACATTAAAGTGGGCAACATTCTTACTGACCGTCTAAGTCCCCGTAGCAGGAAAGAGAATGCCAAAGCCAGTTGCACATTTAAAATGAATTAAAATCAACTATTTAAAGTGCATAGGAAAAAAATTACATTGGTAAACAAAAATGAAGATAAAAGAGAAAATTCAAGGGGATGGAAGGGGGCCAAAAGAAAAAAAACGAAATATTGTTAAATTTTCTCACATTTCCTACAAAATAAACAGCATTTTCCGCTACGCACATCCACGCCTGCACACACAATCACAATCATTTGTCAATTTTGCAAACTTCCTTTCAACAGGAAACCGGAAGCAATCGCCTACAACGCAGCAAAAAACCTATATATGGGGATGAGGGTGGGTGGCTGCGGATGGCTAGGGGTGTTCGGTTTGGAGTTCCGTAGGGGGGATGAGCCGGAAGCTCGCCAAAGATTTTTTGTTTAAGCTTACCGTGGTGGGGGGTCCGCCTGGATCTCGCACACAACCTCAACAGTCTCGTCCTTTGAGGCGCCAATTAATATTACGCGGTCGGAGTGCTTGCAAATGGGGGTGTCTGTAATGAGAAAATTACGATAAGTTTCAGGGCATGGCACAAGCTCGACATGGTAATACCATAAGCGAGGCTTTTTAATAAATTCAGTGTCTGAAACATTTTGGTTTCAATATTTATTTCAAAATATATTTATGACCCATGTAATAGCTTGGCTGATTAACATTCGAATTTATTAACCTTAAAACTAGACACTTCCGCATTCCTTTCACCTGTTGATGTGACGAACCAGATGCCTTATCGGCTGTAGGACATTAAAATGTTGAGCAAATCGTTGGGAAATGAGCCAAAGAATTTGCCTTTGTGTGGGCGTAGCACGTGAAAAACGCACAAAAGTGATTTAGACAGCAGGGAGAGCGTCAGAAGGCGCGACGCCTCCGCATCAGTCAGTTAGTCAGTCGGCAAGGGATCGAAACACAGGAAAAAGGGGTCTTTGGGGTCACAGGGGGGCCTCGTGGAAAAGCTTTCGAGTGACGGTCCTCCGTTCTCGTTCACGGGAAATTAATTAATGTGGCAACATGATTTAGTACTTCCCAGGTAAATAGGCGTTCCATAAATGTTAAAGGATTATTAGCTGACAGCACACGTGGCGTATGCGTAATTTGCTGTCGTCGGCGAACCCACCCTCCATCGCTCTCTCTCCGTCACTCCCATTTCCCTTCTCTTTCCAGCCTGTGTTCCTGCCACATTTTGGCAGGGAAACTTGAATTTCTGATGAATTGTTTATCTTCAAAAATGTACACAAAAACCAAGGGGCGTAATTAATTAGCCGGAAAATTACGCCCAATTCGGGTATCCTGCCAATGTTGTTGTTTCTCTTGTGGACTTAAATATTATGTATTTTGGATAGAATGGGGAAGAATGCGGAGTGATTGCTTGTTCGCTTTGCTAATTAAGCAGCACTTGAGCAGCGTCGTGGGTAAGTTGAAACTGACCTATATGCTGGAATTATGTGGGAAGTGTTCCCCGAAAAGCAACAAGCTTGTATGAGTTTCGAAAATGTTAAAGTCGGCTGGCTTTAAGCCAAATTAAAGCATCAAGTTGCTTTCATTTGATGCCGTTTCATGTTCACTACCTTTGATGTGCGTAATAGTTCCGCCTTTATAGTTTTACATTTCAATAAGTTTTGAGTCATTAGAAGTGGAGAACATTTAATGTATACACTCTGAATGTTTAAGCGTATAATCGTATTTAAATTTCAACTGTTTGTCACTTAATTCACGAATGACTTTGAAATGAGATTTAAAATCGTTTGGGTTGAGTCGTTTTATTAATTTTTTCAGTGATTTAGTGAGATTGCCGACACAATGTTTCTCAGTGCAGACAGTGTACAAGGCAACATCCTTTGCTCCTTGTTGCAATGGCGGCGCACTCCATTTAATTTATGACTGGCAGCAATGCGCCTGTCAGCCTGTGTGTGAGAGTGTCTGTGAGGAGCACTGAGGCTGGGGCAGCAATTTGTATGGCTCAAAAAAGGCACGGGGTAGCAACATGCAACTTGCTAGTGTAGGCACATGTGTATCACTCCAAAACAGACCCCAGCCGCAGTCGCTGGAAATCGCTAGACTAAGCCACTACTGCGCCCAGCTCATTACGAGCCACGTAATCATCATCATCCTTACAGAACGGAGTGCTCCTCATCAGGCGAGGCGTCTGTCAAATTGCTTAAATTCGAGCGGGGCAGAGAATAAGGAGGCGGAGGTTGGCTCGGCAGCAGCTACATTTCGCGGGCTGTTAAATTGAAGCATAATTCCGCCAGCAGCCGCCTGTAGCTGCAGCCTGGGATGAAATATGGCCAAAGCCAACGCATGTGGCAAGCATATGAAAGGCGGAACAGCGGCAAACAAACGGAGAAGCCAAGGAAAATGTTGTATTTATGCAAAAAGCGGAATGAAAAATATTTTCCCCAGCCTTGACGTGCAACTGCGCCAAGACTCCCAGGCTTGAGTTGTAAAATGAAAACGGACCGAGCTCCAAGCTCCGAGCCCAGCTAGCTGCTATATATAAGTATAAAAAAAGCGAAAAATAAATATGTGCAGCCGGGGAAGAAAAAAGAAAATTGCAATACATCAAATGAGTCGTGGATATGGGGGGGTTAGTCGAGGGATGACAACTGCGACGGCTGCAGCTCTGACTTTATGATAAGAAAACAGAAAACAGACGAGCTCCGAGTGTCAGGCAAGGGCCAAACAAGGAGCGGGGGGGCCAGGCCCCCAGATAGATGATGCATTCAAACAAAGTGGCGCTTGGCAAATTTATGCTTAAAATCGCTGATGCATCACAACAGTCCGCACGCCGGACGCCGGACTCCGGAGTCTGCCCCAACGGCTCCCAGGATGTTTCTGTTTGAGGCCATATCTCTAGACTACTCATACTCACATTTCACCCGCAGCGGCAGCTGATTGCTGACCGTCTCTCCCTCGTCGTTGATGGCACTGCATGCGTAGTTTCCAGCGTAGTGCTTTGTGATCTTCTGCAGCACCAGGCTCTGGTTGGACCGGATGACGCGGGCCGACGTATTGTGTTCCAAGTGGATGCCCTGAAAAAATATAAAAATCCCATTAAATAAGGAATACTTCACATAATCCGAGCTGCTGTCCTCATTACTTAAAGCTGGATTTCCATGAACATACACATATCCGTCTGACTTTAAGTTGGTTGATAAAAATTTTCCTCACTGATAGTTTTGGGCCAGAAGTTACCAATACTATAACTTACTATTCACCTGACTACGATATATCTACTAATGCTGATCGAGGGTATTCTTGTACACTCTGTGTGGTATCGGACACATTTCCTCTCCCTCTGGGACTTGAGCTTTTAAAATCTGGATTGGCCCCGCGGGGATTGTATTCCAAATGCTTTGTTCAAACCTCCCAAACTGTTAATCTATGCATAAATCAGAACTAATTCAGTAATGGATCATTCAGCCAGCAGCACTAAAATCCAAAATCCGTTCTATAACCACTCGAGTTCGAATTTCAATTTGCCAAAATCCGCTAAGCGCTTCCGAAAAGCAAAAATTCCAGCCACCCAGATACACACTCATCGACCCTCCCACATTCAGAGTATGTACTCTCAGGAGTGATGACCCAGAGGGTAGGGGTAGGAACCGGGAACGGATGATAGTGGGATATGGGAGGGATTGCGGGGAAATATGGGAACTTGGCCTGAGTGATTGCCAAGCGAATGCGGACTGCAGTCGAGCAACGGCAAATCAATGCCGCAAATCCCAAAACTATTTTACCCAAAATGGCACATCGTCAAGCCACGGACCACCCAACCCCTTGCCTCTTGCCGCTTGCCCCTACACCACTAACCGGCTCACAAGCACTTTCGACCAAACGCATACACACACACGGAGACCACAAGAATTGAAATGAGCAAATGTGGCACAGGCCAGGTTGCATGCATCATGACATCATCGGCGGCGTCTCCCGGAGCAGCCACCTCAACGCATACGCAACCTGCCTTGTTATTGACACTTAAACAGAAATGAATGCACGGTGGCAGCCAAGCAGACAGCCCGGGGATGCCTTTCAGTGGCTCAGTTCGGAGTCCGGAGACCGGAGACGGGAGACCGGAGTCCCTATTCCGCAGTCGGGGCCCTGGAATCCAGAACCAAATGGGTTCGATTGCATCGAATGGAAAACGAATGCCATCTCCCGGGCTGTCCTCTTTTCGGCTCCAACTCAGGCGACCTACATTATGCAACCACAACAGTTTCCGCCACTGAGGATTCGATTGTACGTGACACTCGAAGTAAACATCGTCGCCTTCCTTGATATCATCCGGTGTCAAAGTTGAGCCCAAGCGTAGTGCCACCAGGGGAGGATCTGGAAAGAGGAGCAGAAGAGCAAGTCAATTAGCCAATAATTGAGTAGATGGGATCTGCAGGTCAGCATCTGCAGGTGTTTAGGCGTAGCATGATGTACTTATGTATATTTTGGGTGGAAATAATAAATAAATTATAATAAGTAGGAAAATGTCAAGCTTGTTAAGTAGTAACCTTTACTATGAAAAAGGGTAAGATGGCAGGAGGAGTAAAGCGTATCATCTTTTCCACCATTTATAAATTTTTTATTTCCTCTAAAACTGAAATTCTCTCAATTGATAAAGATGGGAAAATAAAATCAAGGCGACCATCTTTATAATCAAAGCAGGAGCTAAGCGCTTCCTGGAACAGCTCTTAAATCCTTTTGGCTTATTCAAACACCCGACACGATGTCTATGTATGTATAACTCTTCCACCATCATTGCCCTTAGCCCATAGCACATAGCGCACACTGTCATGATCAAGCTTATTTAATAGTTTTTGCAAATATGAGCGATTTAGAGCAATAACTGGAACAAAGTGAAGCATCAGCCGAGAGTTATGACGACACAACCCGAAATGTCCCGCCCATCGACGACCGCTGTTTGCCAACATGTGTTGCCGCTTAAGTCGTTTGAATTTGCTTAACGAGCCACAAACTTTGCAACAAACAGAGACCAACAGCGACAAGGCTAACCGGATCCGGATTCCGGGCCCAGACAAGCAGCCCCGACCAGGACCATGACCAGAGAACCAGGCTAAGAACCAAAGCCGGCAGAAGGACAAGAACCAGCCCAAGTATGGGTGCGAGGGGCGCGCACGTGCCAACCTTAATATTGTTGAGTTATTGGCGGCGGCCACAACCAAACGCCGACAGTCAAGAGTTGGGCCACCCGAGCCGAAGCCAAAGCCAAAAAGTTCCCTTCCGCCAACTGAAAACTTTAGAATGGCCTGGAAAACTTTTGGCCCGCCCTGGGGAGGCACTTTTGCCGCCTCCTGCCCCCACTCAACCCTCTTGTCCCCTCTTCGCAGCCAGGCGTCTGCCAATCAGGCAAAGTGCCCAAAGGGCTGCGAAAACTCTTTCGCCAAGAAAGTCGCGTCGCGTATTTCCGCACACATGTTGCAGGCCATTTTTGTGATTATCATTTACCGTTGCTGCCACCGTCGCCCTGCCCGGCCCCGCTCCTGTCCCTGGTCCTATATCCTTTTACTTTTGGCCCAAACGACCATCGATCGATATTACGGAGCGACGGTAGTCAACGGTTTCTCAGAATTTATGTGCAAATGAAGGCCGTCTTATTAGGCCAATTGCCTCGCGGGTTTCGCAAAGTCTACATACATTAAAGATTTCTTGGCTTCAAATTTATGGAAAGTACATTCATTAACCTCTAAATATGACAAATAATGTTTTTTGTTTTAAATCAACTAAGCCCCTCAAGAAAATAGATAGTGGAATCCAAATTTCACAACACTGATCTTGCACTATTTTAGAACAAATTGAATTAAGTTTGAAATGAATTTTCTATAAGTAGGCTGTGGTAACAAAAATGGTGGAAATAGTAGGCTGTGGAATGGAAATGAAATTGTAGTGCTCCGAACAGGGACAATATTCCTCATTCTATAACCAGCATTCGCATAGTTCATACATAAAAAAATCTGAAAAAAGCGCAGTGAAAAATTTCGTTAAATTATCAGGAAAAGTGAAATCGTTAAAAAAAAATAGTTTAAAAAAAAAGTTATTGAACGAAATGCCGGCTAGATCTAAAATTGGTAACTCTGCCAAAGAGGCAAAAAGTGGTAGTGTTGAAAAAGTTTTAAAAGATTTGACAGCTCAAAGCGACAACAAAACAGGTAAAGAGTGTCAAGAAGCGGCAGATCCGCCGAAGAGGGCTTCCAGAAGGTCCTCCAAGCGTCTGGAACCGGAGGTGGAGTCTACTGACGGCGCTAGTCCTGCTAAGGCGACCTGCAAACGGCGGAGGTCCCAGTCAAGCACAAATAATTCGCAGCCATCAGAGTTTGAATCTAAGCGAAAGCCTCGAGTGGCGGCAAGTGGGAAGAACAAAGGCTCCCGCGAATCCGCAGGCAACACTGCATCAAAAGACGAAGCTGAGAAGCCTTCCCGATCAAGAAGTTCGAGAGGTAACACTCGTGGACCGCCGCAGAGGAGTCGCCAAAGCTACGCCAGAAAGAGCAAAGCCAGCCAGGAAGTGGCTGCCCCTTCAACCTCTTCGGAAGCCACCATTACCGCCAGTCCCGAGGCGGTGAAGGAACAAGCGACTGTATCGAATGCCGGGTCTGTCATAGACAAAGAGAAGCCTAATACTGAGAATCTGGTAAGACAAAAAAGTAATTAGGGAACAGTTATTGAAAGAGCACATTTTAAAGAATAACATTTTAAAGGGAAAAGTGTTGACGGATAGAATGTTTAAGGATAATATCAAATCGAATCATGGCAAGCAAAGCCAGGTGAAAGAGAATCTACTCAAAAATCTAGTAAAGGATAATGCGAGAGAGGAAAGCAGGGTCGAGGAAAACCTTCAGGATGAATGGGAATCCGAGTCCTCGGGCTCTCCCACTAAGATCTCCCAGACAGACCCGTCTCCTGTGGACCATGAAACCTCGGACCAATCGGAAGGGGAGTTGGCGACGAAGAAAAAACGCACTCAAAGATCCCAGAAAAAGGCTCCATCGCAGAAGCGCACCGTCAATGGCAGTACTGATTCTACAAACGGTTTGGAAAACTCTGATCCAAGTGAATTGGCGGCTACTACCCCTGGACGGAAGAAACGCGGTCGCAAGGATGTCCCGCTGGAAGATACTCAAGCCCAGCGACGTACCCTTCACACAAACAGGGATCTGATGCGTCTAGCCGAAGCCGATTCCTGTTCCATGTACAAAACAATGTACGAACCAGAGCCACCAAAGTCTGCCATTAGCTCCTTTAACCTGAATAACACGAAAATAGAGATAGCGACAGAACAGGAAACGCATGTGGACACCACTCCTTTGGACAAACAAGAGGGTGCCCCTCCTTTGGACAGTTTCGCAGCACTTGACGCTGAACTGGATCAGATTTTCCGGGACTCAACTGTGAGTGAACAACGCCCTAATCCTGGCCACCTCGACATAGACGACATTGGAATAGATCCGTCTAATAATGTCACGAGTCCCGAGGACACAGAACTGGAAGCCCGCTTGCAGGCCGAACTAGATTCTCTTATTCCTACCGAGGAGGTGGTTCCTGCCGCAGCAACGGTTAGTACGGTCCAAGCATTCATGCCATCACCTGGGCGCATGGCCACGGAGGCAGATATCGACGCACGGTTGCAAGCGGAACTAGACTCCCTGCCTATGATTGAGGCAGACTCGCAGTCTGGCGAGGAATCCCTAGATGACATTTTAAGCTCCATCTTTAGTGAAGTGCAGGCATTACCCCCTGTGGCTGCCACTGCATCGGTGGTTGCTGCTCCCGGACGCGTGGTTGCAGGTCCTTACCCCAAACCTGGTGTGATGCCACTACCAATCGCAGCCCCAAGTCGTGCAGGACATACTTCTCATAACGTAGGGAGGAACGTTGCGGCTCCGGTGACCCTATCCAGGGCGCCAATACATCAGCGGGGCGGCGTGACCCACCAGATGCCGATCGTCACTCGATTGAAGAGTGTGCAGGGCGACGACATATCAGTCTCGTACACCACTGGTCCGGATGGTCTGGTCACTAATGTGGCCATGCTGCAGCCGCCGCCCAACAGGATGGGTCAGGTGAGGAAGGGCAAGGAACTGGGAAGCTTGACAGCCAGCCAGCTGCATATGATTATGCAGAGCTCCCAGCCCTACTTGGCCTTGCCGATGACCGTGACCGGATGCCCTAATATCGCCATGTCGGAACCCCTTCGAGCCAGAGATACCATAACCGGAGCCTTCTTCGCCCCCGAACAAGCAGTGGAGGATGAAGAGGTGGATTATGAGGAAATTGGAGTTGCCGACACATTTGCCGAGTACTGGCCAAGCAAGCTGAAGTTTGGAATGGCACACCCGGATCCGGTTGTCGAGACTGCGACCCTCTCCTCCGTCGAACTACCGGATATAACTTACCAGCTATCTTTGCCCGTTAGAACTACGGCCTCGTTGAGTGCCCTGCAGTTGGAGGCGGTGGTGTACGCCTGTCAAGCTCATGACCAAATACTCCCCAGCGGCGAGCGCGCCGGATTCCTCCTGGGCGATGGCGCTGGCGTGGGCAAAGGCCGCACAATAGCCGGCATTATATTCGATAACTACGTTAAGGGCAGAAAACGAGCCCTCTGGGTTTCCGTTTCAAACGATCTCAAGTTTGATGCTGAAAGAGACTTCTACGACATCGGCGCCCTGGACAAAATCGACCTCGTCGCCATAAGTAAATTTAAGTACAGTCGCATCGACTCTGATGAGAACGAGAAGTTCAAAAAAGGAGTGATCTTTTGTACCTATACAGCCCTAATTGGTGAATCCCAAACAGCCAATTCGAAGTACAAAACACGACTGAAGCAGCTGATCAACTGGCTGGGTAAACGCTTCGACGGAGTCATTGTTTTCGACGAGTGCCACAAGGCCAAGAACCTAAGTCTGATGAACGTGGGCAAGTCCACCAAGACGGGCACCACTGTGCTGGAACTGCAAAAGCTGCTGCCCAACGCCCGGGTGGTCTACGCCTCTGCCACGGGAGCCAGTGAGCCTCGGAACATGGCCTACATGGTGCGTCTGGGCCTCTGGGGACCTGGTACTGCCTACCCAGAGTTTTACGAGTTCGTCAACGCGGTGGAGAAGCGCGGCATAGGAGCCATGGAGATCGTTGCCATGGACATGAAACTGAGGGGCACCTACATCGCCCGGCAGCTGAGCTTCAAGGACGTGAGCTTCCGCATCGAAGAGGTGCCAATGTCGAAAGAGTTTCGTCGTAGCTACAACTTGGCCGCCGAACTATGGGCCGAAATCAACAAAAAGTTCCAAAAAGCTTGTCGGCTAATGTGCGTCGAGAATCGAGTGCAAAAGATCATCACGTGCCAGTTCTGGTGCGCCCATCAACGCTTCTTCAAGAACCTTTGCATCGCCTCGAAGGTGAACCACGTGGTCAAGATGACGCGTCGGGCCACCCGAATGGGCAAGGCGGTGGTCATCGGCCTGCAGTCGACTGGAGAATCGCGCACCTTGGAGCACTTGGAGAGACATCATGGGAAACTAAACTCGTTTGTTTCCACGTCGAAGATGATCATTCAGTCCTTCGTGGAGAAACACTTCCCAGCTCCGAAGCGGGATTCCTTCCACCATCTGCTGAACACAGGAGAATTCGAACCCGAAGCCCGGTCCCGTCCACCACGTCCCAAGAAGGCCAAGATGAATCCAGACTGGTTCGATGACGACATGGACGCGGAGGCGGGCGAGAGCGACATCGAGATGTACGAGAACAGCTGGACCTCTGAGGATGAGCGGACCAAGGCAGGACGAAAGCGCCGTGGCCGCCCTCCTAAAATGGATAAGGGTGAGTTTCAAACTTTTCAATTTCCTTAAATCCCAAGACTATGTATCGTTTTAGTGGAAAAAATCACGATGCAAGAGCGCATATTGCAACACTTGTGCAACAACATGCGGGCCCAGGACAACGGAGGCGAGTCCAGCTACACATTTGACAATACAAAGCCGCAGAAGGCCAACATAACCGAACGTGACGTGGAGCGCTGCATCAAATCACGTGAGCTTCTGCTAGAGAAGATCGAGGCCTTGGGCCACCGCATGCCAGCTAATACCCTTGATAAACTGATCTCTGAGCTGGGCGGAACTAACCTGGTGGCGGAAATGACCGGACGGCGTGGTCGCGTGGTGCGTACCGAGTACGATGGGTACAAGTACGAGCCCCGTTGCGAGACTGATGCCCCCATGGACTTGGTTAACTATCGGGAGAAGCAGCGCTTTATGGACGGCAGCAAGCACGTGGCGATTATTTCCGAAGCCGCTTCCAGTGGCATATCCTTGCAGAGCGACAAACGGGTGTCCAACCAACGGCGCCGTCTACACATCACCCTCGAGCTCCCGTGGAGCGCCGATCGGGCCATCCAGCAGTTCGGACGCACTCACCGTTCCAACCAGGTCAACTCGCCCGAGTACGTGTTTGTGATAACCGACTTGGCCGGCGAAAGACGCTTTGCCTCGACGGTGGCCAAGCGCCTGGAAAGCCTGGGAGCCCTCACCCAGGGCGACAGGCGAGCTACCGACGCCAGGGACCTCTCCCAGTTCAATATCGACAACAGCATCGGCCGCAGTGCCCTCGAGAACGTTATGCAGCAGCTGACCGGAGAAAAAACACTGGACATCTCGCACCTGCCCACCAATTACAAAGGCGACTTTGCATACGACTGCAGCGTGGCAATGGTCGGAGTGGGCATGTTGAATGTCCGGGAGGAGAACGAGGTCAAGATATTCACCGTGGAGAAGGACAGCAACAACATTTCCAAGTTTCTCAATCGCATTCTCGGCTGTCGGGTGGAGATCCAGAACGCTCTCTTCAAGTTGTTCCTGGACAAGATGTACTCCCTGATTTTGCAAATGAAACGCTCGGGACGCTTCGATCTCGGCATACTCGATCTGGACGCCCACGGGGCCAGCGTCAAGTCCGTAAAGTTGATGAGATTCACCCGCAAGCATGCCACTGGAACGGCGGCCACTGAACTGCACACCGTCACTGTGGAAAGAGGCATGTCCTATGAAACCGCGCTGACCAAGTGAGTATAGTTTCTTAAACGGACACAAACTAATTATTCTTGCTTGCAGGTTCCGTAAGGAGGCTCGCCATGACCACGACGGCTTCTATGTACTGCAGCAGTTGCGGCACAATAAGAACTCGTCTATACTATGCCTGCAGGCGAAGGCCAATGCGAGGGATCCTGCGCCAACCTCGCCCAGCAAGATCAGCCTGCAGATCTACCGCCCGAATACCGGACCACAGGTGCGTCTGGAAACACTCAGCTCGATTAACACGCGCTACGTGCGAGTTACCCCGGAGGTGGCTCGTTCCTTGTGGCAGGAGCAGTACGACATGTGCCTGGATAACTGCTCTCACTACTTTTGGAATCGCGTATGCTCCTATCCCGTGGGCTGCGAAGTGGGCCTTCGGGTGCGCACCTACCACGTTCTCTCCGGCCTTATGCTGCCCATCTGGGACCGCATTGAGCTGATCATCGAGAAGATCGGACACAAGATACAGATCATTCGCGTCAAAACCGATGTGAACAAGAAGATCGTGGGCACCGTGGTGCCGCACACCGTCTACGACGCTCTGGTGGCCGATTTGTCCACGGACTCTTTGGTGGAGAGCTTGTAAACTGACACACAGAAGGCCCTGAAGCATGCCACACATAATAATGGCACACAATCCCCACATATAAAACACTCGATTGCGCAAGCTCCAGGCAGCTTCTATTGCCACTTTAAAAATATCAACTCAAATTGTGGCATTCGGCGCAATACATATTGCGTTAGCTCTGGCTTTTTCAAATGCCAGGCACGCTCCAGCATCCTCCGTACAACATCCAACATCAGCTACCAGCATCCAGAAGCCACTGCGGAGGAGCAGCCCGCCACCAACGTTCCCGGCCATAAACAACAGCAACAAAGACACATACGGGAAGACACTTACAGCTCGTATGCGTGCGTGTGATTCATACATCTACACTGAAGAAAATACTCGTTCATTAATTCGTTCTATTATTAAAATTTAATTTTGTTCTCATTCGTTTGAAGTTTTTAGTTATTTATTCACTTTTTTGATTTTGTTTCATTATGAAATTAAAATACTTGTTCAACGGTTGCCTATAAAATAACTTGTTTTATTGCCAATTCCTAACTACAATAAATTTAAATTTATTGAAATCTAAAGGACAATATTTTCTCTTAAATATCCTTTTCCTTCCAAAGTTTGATCAGTTTTTTCTGCAACTGCACCATTTCTGGCTCTGCAGTGCACTCTTGGGGGAATCTGTACAGCGTCTGTGATTGCATTCCATGTTTTGTCTTGTTTCCATTGCTAGGAGACCAACTAAGGCTCCCGCGCTCAGTAACATTATAAATTTTAAAACGAGCATGTCACACACTCGCTCTTTCCACTCACATACGAGATATAAACAAAATTATAAAATGGGAGGCAGTGGTGGGGCTGGGGCTTCGGGTGAGGCATAAAGCATGTCCAAATGGCCTTGGCAAATGTCGTGCCTAAGGAGCCAAAACGCAGTTGGCATAATAACTCACGCGTGATGCAGATATCGTATGTACGTAATTCAAAAAACGAAATCATCCCAAACGGAGACATAAAGAAGTCGGGTCATAGGTCATACACATACGATGCGCCATAGACATGCCAGAATTGGAAAAAAACTGGCGGCATTACCAGAGAACTCTGAGGCGCAAAATAATAATTTCAGATCTCTTTAACCTTTTTTGAATTTTAAAATTGTTCCCTGTTCTAGGTTAATGAGTCCTTCGTGACCCTACGGTCTTGAAAGTCAAGTCATTTGGGCGAGAAAATTAAAAAACACATTCGTTTCTTGGAAATTACCCAAAAGCACAGCCTTCCTCAACAGGAACATTTTCCCAAAACTCGCACATTTGCGTATGAGCTGGTTGTTGTTCCTGTACGTGCCGATCATAAAGTTTATTTGCGCCAACGTAGCAACAAAATGGGAACAACAAGAAAACATCCTTGAGGAGTGCGGGAAGCGGCGGCAATCGCCTTAACGTGAGCAAAAACAAACAAATAAAATATAATATTCTAAAACATAAAATATGAGCCTGGAATGCGAATGTGTGGCGCATAAAAAATATAATCATATTACGTTATAAACATATCTATATGCACATACCAACACACCACTCTTGTGTGTTCTTTTTTTGCCGTACTTGTAGTAATTTTTGGACTTGGCGTGGGCGTGGCTCAATCCGGATTGAAGTAGCGAAAATTTTCATATTTTAACAAACGAAAAGCAAAGAAATGCCATTACGTGATGCCCCGGCAACATAGAGTGGGAAAAAGGAGAATCACATTTTGGCCATACACGGCGTATACGTAACGCAATTGAGTTCAACGCGCCCCTCCCCAAACCGACACTTTCGCCCTGAACTTTACGATGTCCGCAGTAGCTCCCTGATGGTTATGTTGGGGCTATGGTATACGGATTCGAGTGGCTTACGGGGAGACATACAATAATTGCGAGATTTCATTAAATTTTCAGGTACCCTCCTCTGATGGGCGATGAAACAATTTCAGACCCAATTTCGAATCTCCACTTTCGGACTACTTTACAAAGTTATTTCTGTTTATTTGGAAGCTTTTTTATTTCTTTGAGGTGGGGTCCACGCCAAAAGTCCTTCATTTAATTTAAGCGACTGCCATACATTTTGTTAGCCCACATATTTCATTTGGACCGTTCCCCTTCGATGCCACAGTGTTTTGGCCCTTTGGCAAATTATTCACAATTTGTCATTTGTCTTTGATTTATTTGCATTTTAAAGGCTTTCAACGGCTGCGATGGCGATGGCGACATCGCCGCCGTAATAAATTTCAGCCTGGTCTTGTCCTGGCCCAGGACTGTCTACCTTTTGGTAGCTGTCGGCAATGCTTCCCTTTGCCGTTGGTTCTCCTTTTCGGTTTCTTTTGGGCGGCCCTTTCCTTTCCTCAGCCCTCCTCCTCCTCCCGGCGCCCCTCTCCACTTCACTCATACTTTAGACTTAAGCACAATTTGTAATACTTACAAACGACATTCAATTTCCACATGGTCTCCAAATACAGGCCATTCACATTTGGATTTTCCGCACGGCATGTTATCGATTTGCCATCGTCGTCTGTGGTCGGCACAAAGCTCAGCTCGGAGCGTGTCGAGTTCTTTGATATGTCGTCCTGAAAAAGGAAAAATGCACAGAAAATATAAGAAAATGTTTCTGCATTAATTAAGTTTTTCCCCAACACCAGCCACTCCAGCGCCAGCCTGGCTAAGACGGGGTCTCAGACTTTGGCCAAAGGCGACGTTCCTTTTGCTGTACGTTTTCCCTGCTCTCTTTGTGTTTTTTGTTTGCAAATTTGTCGAAATATTTTATGTTTGCAATTTAAAATTTATTGGTGTGTTTGCTCGGGCTTTATGTGCCCACGTGTGGGGAGCTACGAGTGTGGGTGCGAGTGTGGTTGTGGGCTGCCGAGGCATTATAAATTTAATGGCAGACAGGGACAGCAGCGAAGGCGTCGCACAATTAGTTGAGCTCCGCTCGCCGCCTTATAGTTGCTCTGGTCATAAAGCGTTTTACACACATTCCCCCGATATCCTCCTTTGTTGGCAGTTTACACATTGCTCAGATTGCTCCAAGGCAACGTGTTGCCGAGATACGTACGGGTATGTGGGTGCAGGAGTGGGTTATTGGGAGTCGCGGTGTTAAAGTGTCGGCAGTTAGCGGGAATATAAATCCTTGTTTTTGGCGGCATATGACCGATTGGGTTTACGTGATTTTGCGGGGAAAATGATTGATTCTCAGACCAACAGTAAACCATAACAAGAATGGAAAGCTAACTTCGGGCGGAGCCGAAGTTGATATACCCTTGCAGATATGTGGCAGCTTATATTATTAGATATATATCGGATCTTGTATAGTCGGCCGATCCTTAAGAAACTCGGCAGATGAAATTAGTATGCCGAAAGTAGAATCCATACAAAGTCCCAGTCTTCTAACTTAAAAAACAACAGAGATATGGCATTTCCGATCAATCAGTTATATGGCAGCTATAGGATATAGTCGGCCGATCCTTATGATATTTGGCAGATCGAATAAGTCTACCAAAAGAGGAATCCATAGCAAGTCCCATCCTTCTAACTTTAAAAACAACAGATATATGGCATTTCCGATCAATCAGTTATATGGCAGCTATAGGATATAGTCGGCCGATCCTTATGAAATTTGGCAGATCGAATACGTCTGCTAAAAGAGGAGTCCACAGCAAGTCCCATCTTTCTAACTTGAAAAACAACGAAGTTATGGCATTTCCGATCAATCAGTTATATGGCAGCTATAGGATATAGTTGACCGATCCCGGCCGTTCCGACTTATATACTGCCTGCAAAGGAAAGAAGGATGTGTGCAAAGTTTGAAGTCGATAGCTTTAAAACTGAGAGACTAGTTTGCGTAGAAACAGACAGACAGACGGACAGACGGACAGACGGACAGACGGACAGACGGACATGCTTATATCGACTCAGGAGGTGATCCTGATCAAGAATATATATACTTTATAGGGTCGGAGATGTCTCCTTCACTGCGTTGCACACTTTTGACCAAAATTATAATACCCTCTGCAAGGGTATAATAAAGTTTATTATGTTTCAACAACAAACCGAATTAACTAATACTACTAGATTCTATCTTTTATTTACAAACTATTGCACGGAAATATTTAATATTTTCCTCTGAAGCTGCCCTAAATATTTTAAACAAAGAAACAGAATTTTCTTTTGGAAAATCAATTGTACAGAAGAGTTGCAGACCAGCTATCCGTTTGATATATATTAAATTCCACAACCATATTTCACTCGTGTGTGCTGTTTGAAATGGTACGTTAAACTTCTCAATTAGAGCGTCTGCAGGGCTTTGATTAATGCCATGTTTCCACAGCTAAAACACTCAAACCAGAGAGCCCCCGCCCCCACACAGGCCGACGTTCGGACAGACGCAGACATACATTAGAGACCCTAAAAGTAGGGTACCAAAAGCCATGTAAAACATGTGGGATGGCTCGACCGGGCCATTGCCGGGGAGTCTATGCCGCATTACGGCAACTTTATGCTACATGAAAACTACTGAAAAACATTTCCGGCCTTTAAAAACATTGGCCCAGGAGGTTGCCCAAACGGCAAAGCAATCAGCGTGTATGCATATAGGCGGATAGACATGGACATAAACAACGGCCAGACCTGAGCGGATAGACCGAAACCAGGACTCAACTCGAGGTCCCGGCACACAAAAATGAATTGCAACAAAATTGCGCCAAAACTCCCATAAATTTGTCCAAAGTTAAAGAAGCAAAAAAACGGAAAGAAAAATGAAAACAGTAACTAGAAAAATGAACTTGGTAACGCGAATTCACAAATACGCTTTAAAACATAAAACAAAGGATTAATAGTTTGGAAATTGTATTGTAAAAATTTTAAAACAAATTCTTCTTATTTTTTTTATTCTTCTTAAACAAGATAAATATATTTAATACTTTAGTAGGAAATTATATTAAATTGAATAATATTTTTAATGAAAAGTGTTGTCCGGAATAAAAGGATTATTGATTTTGAATTTGAAATATATGTTAACTGAAAAAATAAAAGCCAAATTGGTTGAACCCCAAGAAAGAGTAAAAGCCAAGAGAAGGGAAAGGACCGTTGCGAATCGCTAAGCGGGGTAGAATCGTTTGTGTATTGTGGAGTTTATATCACATTATCTGTGTTTATTCTAACCAAGTTGTGGGGGCGACTGGCGGCGACTGGACTAGGACACCGTGGAGAGTGTGAACCACGCCCAGGGACAACAAGTGGGTGGTTAGGACCCGGCTGTGTCTCTGATTCCGTTTCTGTATGTTGTGGATAAAGCTGGAAAGGGAGGAGAGAAGGTGGAGTGGGCGGAGGAGTAGGTGGCCACGAGTTACGAGCTACGTTTGTTTGGCATGACTGTGCAAACACAATAAGTTATCGAGCTGAACGTGAGTCAGTCAACAGCAGCACAGAGCTGGCCAACTACCTGCGTCAATTGCGGTCACTCTACACTCCACTAACCACCACCCACTCCGGGCAATCCTTCCTTGGGCCCAATTTTCCCCACTTTCCCCCCACTCACCTTTGTGCGTCGTAATTGCCGTTTTCCCTTGTACCATGTGATGATGGCATTCGGCCGGGAGCCGGATGACTCGCAGGAGACCTCGTAGCGACGATCTGCAGTCATGGAGCTGGGCGGATCCATGATTTTCACCACCAGGGGCTTCACTGTAATTGGACAGGAAGGACATTCAATTCAATGCAATTGTAATTAAAACAGTTTACCATAATATTTCATGGTCTCATAATTGCAGTTCGTTTTGTACAGCAATCATTTCTGACCACCTTCTCGGGTACTTAGCCTGGCTATACCTCAGTGTGAGTGTGTATGTGTTCATATCAACAACAATTTGTGTCTATTACGTCTCGACAGCTCTCAAGTGCTGCACTTCCTGGCAGGATTATGACTTTGTCCGGCCTTTGGCAGACTGCTGCCGGGCTACCACGCCAGCAAGCTGCCATCCTGCCAGGCTGCCGTGTCTACAGCTCGTTGATATTTTGCTCCTTGAGCTCCTGGCGTTTTGTGCTTTGTGTTTTGAGTCTTGAGGGGGAAACGGGGACACTGGCAGAACTTTGCAGAACACTGTACTTCCCAGGCAGGGCCTGACATTCTCCAGTCAACGCCCCCCATCGACAATGTTGTACTCCAGCTGGCATATAATTATTTAATGGCCCTTATAATGCTGCCTTGAGTTGGTATTTAACCTTATGGCCAATGTGCGTTAGTCGCAAAGCCCATTCCTGGTCGAAACTTGTATCATCGTTTATAATCCAACCTATGCATAAGCTGCCGCAGCTAGAGCTGTAATTTTGTTAAATTTCCAAGGAATATTCTCTTCAAATGTATATCATTTACGTCTGGTATTATTATGTATCTAATTATTATGAAATTAGATTCGAGCTATATGTAGTAGTGGCTGTCCCTATAAATTTCAAAGTACAGATTTCAATAAACGCATTTGTCAATAAAGCCACATGTCCTGAGCTATTAATAGAGCTCTGAGGTTTTTCAGGTAACGCGTGTTTAGAAATATGTATATTTGGCTCACTATAAACAGGTATATCCGAAGATGGACCGATTTCCAGCTACTCTTAATGTGTTTGTCTAAAAAAAAACCAATCAATCGGTCTACTTACAGTGCATATCCAGTATGAAGCTCTTCTCCTTGGGCTTATCTAATTGAGTATTCAGTGCCTGACATGTGAATACGGAATTCAAATCGTTGCGCTGCACCGATGGCCACAACAGACGATTCTCGATAACATCGCCGGAATTGTGCTCGTTTTGATTGTCGACAAGCAGTCCATTTACGAGCCACCGGACCTGCGGTTGTGGCCGACCTATTGGGACGCCCCAAAGAAGGCAATGGAAAAAGTTTAGTAACTGCTAGTAAAAACGAAAAATGGTGCAAATTAAAAAGTCAAGCTTGAAAAAATACCACAAGCCAAGCCAAGCCAAGCCACGACGAGCCAAGCCAAAGCCAGAGCAAGGAAAACCAAAGCAGACTTTGTGATATTTTCATTTGGAGCAGTTTTACTCCTTCGCTGTATGTTATGCTTCTTTTTTGTTTTGCGTTTTTGCCGGTCAAAGCTTTTAAGGAAATTAACAGGAAATTGTCTAGCCGAGCATACGGATATGGCTCGTGTGTGTTTTATGTGGGGGGCGGCTGTGCGGGTGGGGGTGTGTGCGCCTCCGGGTATTTGGTATTGGGGATTGGGAATTGGGGTTAAGTTCGTCTTTTGTAGTCAGTCAGCTCAACTTACCGCCCACCACACGACAAGTGATAACGATATCATCGCCCTCCTGTTTGGGCCCCAATTGAGTGCCATTCAGCTGACGACCCCATCGGTCCAAGATGATTGGCTGCTCCGGAAGTACTAAAGCAAACAGATGGAAGGCAAAACAGAAAAAAGCACATATTTTTCAGTGACACTCATGAATACATTTCGAATGCTTCATTCGGGGCGACACTCACTTATTACTGACAAATTGAAGCGGAAGCTTTGCGTTTGGCTGGTGCGAAAGTCCACACGACAGCGGTAAATACCCTGATCATGACGCTTGATATCCTGCAAAAGTGGCGAGTTATTATATATAGTTAGTGTGGTAGTGTTCTGGGGAAACAGACGATTAGCATGCACACAGTCCCAGGGACCAAGCCTATATAATTTTCAATTATTGCATGACACTTGAGCTTTTGCGGTTTGCAACCGAGTGCCTTAAAATGCAACAATATTTTCCTCCTGTCACCTGCATTTAAATAGATTTTCGCATGAGACTTCTGTCTTTTTCAAACCTTTTTCAAGCCTGGTTAGTATTGCAAGCTTAGTGTTCTCGGTGTATTGGCAGACAGAGAGCTAACGTTCCAAATGACTTCATTCTCTCATTAAATAATTCAATGAAGCGTAAACGAATTTCCTCTATTATAAAATTTATGGTTGAAAATAAAATAAATCTTCCAGTCTTGGTTTTCTTCACAACAGTGGCATTGCTTTATTCCTAGGTGATTTTTAATTAGTGTTCTTTCTGTTTGCTTCTCATATGCTATTCAACTGAACCATCTTTGCCAAATCGGCATTCCAGGGACCTAGATCCTTTGATGTTAGCCACTGTTGGGTGTCCTTTAGTCGCACACTACTCATAAGGAGCGTCAGGCTAATTGGCTTGCAATTGAAACGCAATTAAAATTCATTTATAAGCTGATCCCTGTCCGCCAGTCTCAAACCAATTTTCGCACATTATTTATGAGTAATATTTTTGCCGAGACTACTCCACTCCCTTGGAGTTTCCTTGTCCTGCAACTGCTGCGAGTTTCGCATTATGAAGGCTTGTAGGGCTGGCGAATTTATGGTTGCCGCCTGGGCGCCTGTTCGTGTGCATTTCACATTCATTTCAAAATGCAGCTCGTTAACGAAACTCCCTGGCTGGCTGTTTATTGCTTAACTCACTTAAGACCCTAACTAAGTTGGCCTTTAAAAAGTCAAAAGCCTGGGCAAAGACAAGTCCAGGGCAAGGCGAGTGGCAATCCAAGGCGATACGCTGAATTGAAGTAGCAAACACGTTGCATAAGGACCTCACTCACAGTCACACGTACGGCGCTCAGATGCGCTGATGTATGTGTTCGTATCTATGTATTGCATGACAGAAACGGTAAATCAAGTTATCTGTAAACATGCAAGACATTAATAAACATTTCGCGTGCGCCGAGCAATTTAACAACTTTTGATATCTAAATTTGTTTTCCACATTCCATTCGGCTTTCTCGGCTCTTCTTAGCCATGTTTTCGCCATTGCCGCTTCCGCTAGCTGTTCTGCTTGCTGGCTTACCCTCTCTTTGCCTTGTTATGCTCCTGGGAACGTCCTTTTTTGTGGTACGCATTTCAGATTTTCATTTAATGTACAATACTCGCAGCGTCATTGGATTTTATCGCAAATTGCATTATGCGGACAAAAAATGTGTTAAGTTTGTTAACTTTTTCGCTTTTTTCCGGCAATCAGTTTTAAATCTAAATATACATTCGCATCGAGAGCAAAGATTTTCCACAGATTTATCTATATTTACATTTTCACTACCGACCACAATTTGAAAAAAATCATTTTTCAGACTATTAACTTTTGTTCTAGTTTTTTTTAGCCACGGCTTTTGTGAATTGTCGGCACATTAACTCATTTAAAATGTGCATCTATGTATACAATTTTTTTGCAATGCAATGCCCAGTGGCCCCGAATAGTTGCCTTTTCAGGTGCACATCCTTTCAATGGAATATTCAATTCAAGCTAATTTAAAATATTAAATGCCCCGCGCCGCTGCGGGCCATCCGCTCTTGCACACAATTAATGGCCCCAGGATTCATGATCCCACGGGCAAATCTCACCTTAATTTCCAAGGTTGCTGGCTGCGATTCAAAATGGAATTTGGCACGTGAGCCAAAAACCTCCGGTGCTGACCAGTGTCGTGGCTGGTTCCGGCTCTCCTTATCGCGCACATCGAAGCTGAGGTCAGCAGGAAGAAAGGAAGAAAAACACACAAATACATTAAATAACATGAAGCCAGAGAGTGCCCGCCCATACCCATTAATATTTAATGTGGGCGTGGATCGCGAATTAAATCAAGCCCCGAAATTTCGACCCACTCTGAAATTAATGAAATCCATAGCCAATATAATTCAAGCTCCTCTTTCCCTCTTCTGGCGTTATTTTTGGATGCCTCGGAACTTTTTGCACGAAAATTAGCGTAATTTATTTCAGCCTGCTCATTAGGCGGGGTGCAATTTTTGGGTGGTTGGTGTGTTCGGAGTGGGAGTGGGAGGTTGGCTGTTGGCAGAGCCTTGCCAAATGCAATTTATGCGCTGCAGATAAAATTTAGTTTTTGTTATGCATTTCAAGGATTTTATTTTTCACTTTGAACTGCGCACTTAGGCCTGCATTGCATTTAATGGGCCAAGTTTCTGCTCTCGCAGAGTTACGAACTTTCTAAGAAACAATAAATTTCAATGAACACGGATAAGGATTAAAGCCAACTTTAGCAGGAAAACAAAGGCTAAAGCAGAAGGAAGATAAAATGACTGAAATGTTTGGAATTAAACTCTAATCCTGTTGTGTATATAACCATTTACCGAATTTAACGATAAATAATTAAATTCTGTCACTACTTGATTGGTAGACCGTAAACTTAATTTCGTTAAAGCTTCCTCTGCAAATGAACATTTTTGTCCGACCTGCGAGAGTGAGGGAATTTGTAGCCAGACTGAGGTCTCTCAATCAGAAGAGGTCCTCATTCGCCACTCCGATTTCTTCTCACCCCTTTCTCGTCCTGGCAAAATGTTTCGGCTGCGATTGCAGCCACTTTCGGCCGCTGCTGCGGCGGTCTGAGCGTTAAGCGCCCTTTTGTATGCAACACACAATAATTTATGCGGGCAGCCGTTCCGCCCCCTCGTCGGCGTTGGTGGCAAATGCAACAACTTAATTGCGGCACGGCCAGCAGCCGACTCAAGTGCAGCAACAGCTATGCCACACGAAGAGAAAAGCTTTATTTTTATATTTTATTTCATGAAACTATTTATTAGTAATATATCTGAACAGCTTGAATTGATATTCTTCTGAATTATTTTTCTTCCATTAACTCCCATTAAATATATTTTTTACAGTGTAGCCGAGAGCGAAAGCTCCCCAACTTTAACCCAAATTTTTTTTACCCATTTTTTTCGTTTCTTCGCGCCGCCATTTTAATTAAAAACTAAAAAACAGTTGCACTTCGCTTAAATGGAGGGAGTAGCAAGCGTGCGAGTGAAAGAGCAACGAAAGAAAGAGAAAGGGGCTGTGTGTGTGAAAGTAAAATGGCCGAGAGAGTTGCCCAACTTAATAACGGTACTCGTGGAGCCTATGCAGCAAATGTTTATGGCTAAATAATACGCAGCGAACTCGGCAGCGGCTCCATGCAAATTGAGTGTAATGAAAATGCACCGGAAGCGCAGGATGAGGTGGGGCTGGAAGGGAGTAGAAAAATATGGAAAGGACGAGACAGGATGCAAAGTGGACGGGCTGATTGAATTTGGAAATACCCTTAAAGCAAATTGAGTTGACCTAAATGGGCCGCCCGCTGCCGGAGACAGTTAAATGCAATAAAGTTTCTAAGCATTTAGGTAGCTTTTGAATAGGTCATGAGATTTTGAATAGTTTGTTCATTTCCCGTAAAAAACTTGAAAGTTTAAAGACGTACTATTATAGCCCGCAGTTCATAAAAGCCATGATAACCCTTCTTGATTGTATTCCCGTCCAATAACCCCACTATACCCTAACCAAGAAAAAGCAATTACGTGCAGAAAAAAATCTTTGGTTGACAACCAAAAGGCGCAACGTTCCATGAAAATGCCGTGAATGCAATTAGAAGCTAGCCCAGTGCAGGACATTTTTTTTTTTGCCAAGGGCCGCCAATTACAGACACTTTATTATGGTCCTGCGATCTGACCTGCGTTCGCTCGGACCTGCTACGTAACTTAATCTTTGAAGTCGGCGCTTGACTCGAACATTTTCGCCTGCACATAATTCCTGTGGTTTGTCATGCCCCGAGGTTAATCACTCTAAATTAGGTAAACATAATTAAGCTAATTCCATGGCACAGACTGGGGAAAACAAATGCCAAACAAAAAAAGGAAAACAGAAAAAAGCTGAAACAAAAACAGGTGGGAGCGCTAAGCTAAATCACACATTCTTTCGGCGCAGACCAGGACAGATAAGCACACAGGCTCACGCACACAGAATCGCACGCCGAGGCACACTTAAAGAGGGTAAATCATAGCATACTTATGTGCGGCAAGGCCCCAAACGATTTAAAAAGCCAGAAACTCTTGGGACTCTGGTTTGCTTTTAATTATATGTGTGTGTATAAGCCGAGACAATGGACCAATTGAGTCCTTAGACAGGGGCGCGGCCCGGCAGGCAGCTCTACTCACCTATAGAGGGGTATGCCCGCATTATCGCGGAACCATAGCACCATGTACACGTTATCCAGTGGCTCCGTGATGGGGCAGGGCAAGGACACTGATTTACCCTCGACGGCTTCGATGTCCTTCGTTTTCACTGTGGTCGGATGGGTTCCGTTTGAAGGCAGGAAAATTATGTTGTCACGGATTTTGTTGGTTTATTTTTCCGTGTGCGGTTGGTCAGCATCAGCATAAACATCATCATCATCATCATCGTCATGAAAATAGAAAATAAATGCGTAAAATTTGTTAATTAAATGTTCCATTTCTCTGGCGCACTCGCTGGCACGTTTACACGGCATGCGTGGCTGCCTCGTTTGGAGTAAAGCTTTTAGCAATTAAATGTTGATGGCGGCTTAATTCCTACGTAATTACAAATGCGTAAATTTGAGCCGTCCGTTAACAGGCCCAAACATTCCGCCCCCATTCCAGCGGGCTATGCCGGCGGGCGCTGTATTTATTTATTATGCATGTGCAAATGCGTGCACCAACATTTTGCCTTCTTTGGGTTCGACAGGCTTTCCAGGGCTTAATGGGTAAAGTTAAAGTTGGGCCTTAGTAAAAAAACGAAAAATGAGTAAGAGTAAAGCTTAATCTCTTTATACTCTCCCAACAGAAATATCCATTGGATTGCAAAACATTTTAGGAATTAGTTGTCGTATCCCAGGCATTTATTTATCGTGCTTAGCCAGCAAAACTCTAATTGTATCTCCCTTCAATTTTTCCATTTTATGGATTTATGCGGCGTTTTAGCTGCAACAACGTTTTGGCATTGAATCAGGCCGCACAGCAGCAACAACAACGGCCGCAGTGATGGCTGTCACATGTGTGGCGTCTGCTGCCAGTGGTGTTGCCTTTATTGTTGCCGCTCCGCGTCGCCCCATGTCAAATGCGCGCAGATAAAAGTATATATAAGTACATATAAATAAAAATGTCTGCGCTGAAAATATTTCACATTATATGAAAAGCAAGGACGGCCGTAAAAAAATGTTGTAACATCCTTCACGAGGCCCTTCCGCCCACACTCCTCCTAAGCCTAAACCACCCCCCTCCCCTGCCATCATTTTTTCCCGTTGACTTTATGTGTAAATATGAAAAAATATCATTTTATTGCCACAATGCGTCGAAATTTTGTGAAAATTTATTGCGCATACGCAACGTTGTACAATAAATATGCGCTTAAATGCCCTCCAAATGGGTGTCTGTGAGCGTAAGGGAGTGTGTGTGTGTGTGAGCATATTTTATGCTTTTCCTGTTTGCTTAGCACTGCCGCCTCTGTGGACAGAGGCTGGTGCCCGTCATCAAAGCCAGCAGCGTTCCAAACAAAAACGTTCGGAAACTGTTGCCTGCGAACGTCTGTGAAAAGTTTTGTTCGCATTTTTAAGCCTTGCCTCATGCACAATATTAATATTTAAGAAGAGCGACAAATTGCATTGGCCATTCATGGGAATGACTCCTCCTGACCCATTAATCTTGGCCTAAGAAGCAGTTTACCCATTAGCCTGTCATCTCGGCTCCTCGCCACTTGCCTGCCTAGGTATGCAGATGCATTTTCCGGCGCTGGTGCGTCAAAGGCGAAGGGCATAACGTCGCCTGCATTGCTAAACGAGTCTAAACTGCTCAACCCTTCCCTGGCCTCTTCCGAAACTGTCTACTCAGCCCTTGCTCTGCGCCTGCAGATACAGCTCCTCTTTCCATTTTTTGGCAGCATTTTTGTGTCGCCTCTCGGTTTTGGCCTTCACTTAACTACAGCAGCCAGCCCGACAGCTCGTGCATGTTAAAAGCTATTTAAATATGCTCTCTTTGAATGCCTTGATTGGCTTACTTGGGCGCTCTCGCTTCGGGATGCCATTCCTGGCGTGGCTCAGTGCCCCCTGCCCCATGGCCTCCGACCACTTGCCCCGCAGTCCGCCTCTTCTGGCTTGACTTGCGTTCGGTTTGCATTTGCGTTTGCTTTCGGTTTGCCTTGACTTGGAAGCTGACAAAAAAGGATGGAAAAGCCAAATGAAATAACAACGAACATAGATGGCACAGTGAAGTGCTGGGGCAGCATAACCTCTTGCCAGAGTTAACCCCATAGTGGCCACTGGTCATTGAATGATAAAGGGATTTCCCAACATATTCTCAAGTGCTGAATTGATGTCAAATAATACGAATTATTCATTAAAAAGCATTCAGCTTAATATGATTGACGGATAAATCCTGATTCACCTTTTATGAGGAAATAAAATGAGAAATAAAATTGATTGCTTTCTTTCATAAGCTTTTCCTATATAACTAAAAAAGTTTATATTTACCAACTTTATATCTACAAAAAATTATATTTTTTCCCTTTACAGGAGATTTAATAAAAAATTCAACTTAATGTCAAAACAGCAACTGGAATTCATTCGACAAATGCCATTTTTTCTGGGGTTAAACTAACCTCAATCAGTATCAGCTACCACACACAGGCACTAGACGCGACAGCCACCACAGTGCCACGCCCCATCACACACCAGGCTACCGCACCCACCGCCACGCCACCACCCACGCCTCTTGCCGCTTGCCGCTTTCCTGTTACCTCTTGCAACACCCGCACTCAGAAGCTTTCTGTTGATGCAATTTCAAATGCAAAACTTTAATGGAATTTTGTGTTGGATGTGTGCTTCTGTTGGTAGGACGATGTCTGTGTGACAATAGTTCTGAACAACTTGACGCTATCGCAACTTTCACGTCAAATGCATTTTGCACATATTTTGTTGCATATCTGGGAGTGCGTGAGTGAAGTCGGGGCACGACGATTAACTTCTTGTCAGCCATTTTAATTGATATTTAACAAGGAGTCTCTGGCCGCAGAGCCATTTCTATTTCAGACATAATTGCCAAGAGGCCTCGAGACCCACAATTACCTGTAATCAAGGACTCTGGCATGACGCAACCACTGTCGAGCCTTTCACTTTCCCGCCCTGATGCTCCAACTCCAGGCTCCTCGTCCTCGTTTTTTTATTTTATTTTTTTACTCATTTGCTGGCGACATTAACACGTCACCAGACTGAAGCTCTGCGGGATGGCAGTGTACTTGTTTACTCTGGCATTTTTCGATTAATCGTCGGGCTCATTAGTGGTGAAAATTTTTATTATGACCCATGGGGCTGCAGCCCGAGTGCGGGTGGACATTAAATATGTATAATCCCGTTCAGAATTCGTAACTTTTATCTACACTCACCGATCGCAAAAGTTAACCCGAACTGAACTTGATTTGGCTCTTGCAGGAGATATATTATGCCACAATTGAATTGTAACTTGGTTCGGAGAACATTTTTAAGCTGTGGACGTAGGCTCCCATGCATACTCTACCTGTTGCCCCACCTTCCCAGCCCTTGATCTTTTTGCACGGCCTAATGAGCCATTGCCAGAGCTGGTTGACTCTTTGAGCCGCTTTGTTGCCTGTTTCCTGTGGTTGGCATTATAAAAATTACGAGTGTTATGGCGGGGCATTAAGCCGCTGCTGGAAATTATCGTATATCGTGTGCGTCCTGCGGCCGGAGAGTCATTTTCCAGTGGCAACATCTCCCGTCCCCTGGCCACATTCATTTTTGTCCACTATGTGGGCTTATTTGCGAAGTGCCATTTTTTACTCTTTAAAGCCTTCTACACTGGTCTCGGCCAGGACGCCACTCAATATTAAATACCATTTGAAAACGGCCAAAATGCAATATTATATAGAGGATCGACCGACAGCCAGACAGGGGCAGTAAGAATGAATAACAAGGTAAACTTTGATTTTATTATATTTCAAATTTAATCAAAATGAAATTCAGACAGGACAAAGGATAACGACAAATTGGCTGGGTTCCAACATGGAATAAAATTTTAATAAAATTGAAAAAGAAACGACGAGCGACGAACAACTGCGCTTCCCAGCAGCCAAAAATATTTAAATCTAATGATATTTTGACACAAAATTCAATCAAATTCCCCAAAAACTTGTCATTGGATTTGGGTTTGAAAGTTCGCATAGCAATTGTTGCAAAGGCAGTTGATTGGCATTTGAAATTCGACGTTTGCGTCAATAAATAAAAATTAAGACCGGAAGCCAAAGCATTCTCCCCTTTAATTTACCGAAAATTTAATAGTCCGAAAGCAATATCACAATTGGTTTCATGGGAAGGATTGTCTTTCTCCCAGCAATGTTTCCCCAATAATCCTTGTATTGCTGATCTAATGGGTCAAAAGTAAAAACAAAGCCAATCGCAATCGACCCGGAGCAACAGCAGTTGCTGCAACAATAGCAGCAGAAGCTACCCCACAGCCTGTAGCTAAATCAACAGAGGAGGCAAACATCCAAAGCCAGTCTTATAATAAAGTAACTGAAATCTGCTTGATGGCCCCTGTCTCCCCCAGCATTTTGACCTGACCTGAACCTGGAACTCTGAAACAAGGCTTTGGGGTTTCCTGTTGTTGGATAGTTGTGGGCAAATCAAGCCGCTTGTCTGCTCGGCCCTGGATGGGAGCGTATTCAATTTTATGCTAAGCGCAGAGTCAGGGGGGCGGCAGTCCAGCAAGGGTCAGGGCGGAAAGTTCAAAGGTGTTGACCATGTTGAGGGCAAAAAAGCATGGCGAATATTGAATTTGTTTTAAATGGCAGGCATAATGAGACGACAGGAGTTGCGAAAAAGTTTCCGTTGTCTCCTCCTTCCCCCAGTCGCCGAGCACAGGCAGGTCCTGGTAGGTCTTCGGGTTCAGCAAGGCCATTCCCACCCAGGCCAAGGCAACAAGAGCCAGGACAGATAAATTTATGGCTCCTAGGGGCGCTTTAAATGCTACCAAAATTTAAATATAATTTGTTTAGTTGACTTTTGTTACATCGCCCGGATAAAGGGGGGATAACGTTTTTGATGGTGATTTTATCTCAAGTTGGAAAGTTTTTCTTCAGGGACTTTTACACATTCAGCCATTTTAATACTTTAAAAGCTAAACATTTATTTCAAGGACTACCTATTCAAACAGAATTTGAAAACAAATTTAAGATTGACTTATAAATTATGCCCAAAGATATGCCCATCGCAAGGAGTTGTACTATCTCCCCAATTTTCGAAGGGCATCGTTTTATAATTTTCTGCGATCTTGAATCGTTCCAAAATCGGTTGCTAAATCTTAAGAAATTCTTCATGGTGTTTCATTTAAGTGTAAACCGGAGATCGAAATGCCCAACTTTGTCCCAAAAAGTTGGAACAAAAGCAAAATGTTGGCATTTTGACAAGAAAAATTGCTATTGGTAAGTGTGAGAGGCTAATAAAGTTTTATGAAACAAACTTAAATCATCATCTGCCCGAGCTCGTGATTCATTCCGTTCAGCTTCATGGCAAAGTCTTTAAGCCGGCTGTCCTGGCTGAAGGAAAATCGACTTAATAACCCAAACCACCTGCGACCTGGGCAGCTGGGAGAGAAAACCCAGATGGGGAATGGGGAAGAGATTTACATACTAACATACTACAGTGGTGAGCCACAAAATTCACCCAGCTCATAATCTTAAATCTAGGCAATATGATGGGTGAAAGAGAAGGCCACAGCCGAAGAAATGCTCAAGGAAAGAGAGGGCAAAGAACTATGCTCCGCTGGGGAGCTTCGGGAGCTGTGATGAAGAAAATCGAGGCATTCGGGCCGCTCAACCCACGCTCACACACTCGTAATGATATGCAAATGTGCAAGAATAAGTGAGCTGAAGTGTGCCGAGTGAGCAGACTAACACTTACACAGACACACCCCCAGCCAGCCACCAACCCACACCCTGGCCGTAATCCGCCTCACACACACAGGCACGTTGCCACAACATCAAAGTGAAGTCGAGACCTACGTCAGCTAGTTAGGAAAAGGCACACTCCTCCACTGGCTTCGACGTTAATGAAATGTGCAAATGTACCAATTGACCAAACCTCCGACCACCGAACGCCAACACCAGCCCACAGCTCCCGAGCCCCACCACCACATGCCAATAGCCTCAAGACGCTCATTTAGTCATTTGCATATTAAAAGCTTTTGTCGCACAAAAGGTTAAATCAAAAGATAAAGCGCAATAATTTTTTGCGCCTTTTGCCTTCTTTGGTTTTTGGTCTTATGAGCTGGTCCTGCCCCAGTCCGTGCCCCTCATAGTTGTTAACATGCGAATCAAGTAGGTCTGGACGGGGTGGCAGGGTGGCTGATGAGGTTGTGGGTGTCGGCATGTGCGTGTCGATAAAATATTTTGCTTTGACGCTATGTAAACACTTTTGTGGCATTTCTGTGGAGGTCTTTCTGCGGGCCAGCGCCAGCTAAGATTGGAGCAGCAGAGTGAGGGCAGTGCAATAACAAATGCGGGCCGAAGGACGGCTTGAAGGAGGTGGTTCAAAGGAAATAGAGAAGTGAGAATAAGGACGTTTTTTGTGGTATTTTCGATTGAATATGTGGGCTCTTTTTTATTTGAATAAAAAATGCATTAAAAATAAACAAAATGCAGCGAGTACAATTAATGCAATCAAAACAAATTCATGGGGAAAATAAAGTGGTTTCACACATAACCGGCTTGTTTATTTACATTTATAATGACTACCCACATATTTGGATATGGAAGAAAAATATTTATTGTGTTTTTTCCGAGCCACAAGTGAGTTATTCCATCCGCTTTGAATTCCTGCTTAAGCACATGAGAGGTCGGTTTATGCACAGTTTACCTCGATTTATTTGGTATTTTTATGGGCCAATAAGGAAGCAACTGAGGTTCGTGTGTACGTCGATTACTGTCCGCATTGCCCGCAATTGTTGAGAGTTAAATCGGCTTCAATGCCACACAGGCTCAGACACACACACACTCTGAGCCGACTTAAAATGCCACAACAATTGCAGACAGCTGCTGCCTAGAAAGCCGGGAAGGACTGCAAACGCTTGGCTCAGCACAACACAGCGATTGTCATTCCAGCAAGCGAACGAGCACACTCGAACAAATATATAAGATGTGTGTGTACATTAGACTCGCGCTGTGTATATATTTCATATCCATTCCATCTACCCCTGCTGTTATGGCCATAAAGTTCAATAGCGAACCCTCGCAGCTTCCTCCGCCCAGGCCACCTTGCTTCCATTGCCACACATCGTGTGCCCGCAGCTGTGCGAGTTGACACGATGAGCGATTTTAACACTTGTGCGGTGATATGTTTAAAGGGGCCGAGGCAAAATATTGCAAATATTCAACCTACTTTCCTGTGACCTTACCACACCCCAGCGGCCGGCGCCAGCTAACAGCAACCAACAGCGCTGCCACACAAAAAGAAACCAACAGCCATCGCCGATGTGTAGTTATTATGATGGCTTTTGTCCCGGCCCGGCTTATGGCAGCCAGGACTTTGGCTGCCAGCGGTCGGAGTGTGTCAGGCCATGCATGATCCTGGGAGGACCATTAAGGCATGAAACTGGGATGCTCTATAAATGGGAAGACCTAGTGCGATTCCTTGAGAGTGTTTTGAATATACTGTTTTTGAAAAAGGTTTTGAAATATAATATATAACAATTCCATTGTTTCTGACTGATTTAAAGGTTCTACCACCTCATTATCCACTTCAAATTATGAATAGATGATTCATTTTATTTTAGTTTAATTACCTTAAACGCTAAGTTTTTTTACATGAAACGGTCCAGTGTCTCAACATTTTCACAATCGCTGAGAGTGTTTCTCGTTCAAGGATTCTGGGATACCCGATTGCGCTGCAGGGTGTTTATCAAATAATAACAAAAATATAAACGCTTCTATTTTATTGTTATGTGTCAGCAATGTTGTTGTTTGCTGTCGCCGATGCTGAGTCAAAAGCCACACAACCAACTGGCAATGACATTTGACAGCACACACTGGCGCGAGCACACTTACCCCACACACACCGATAAGGACATGTTTACATTTCCAATGGGGAACCACCGGCACTGGCAAGTATATACTATGTACAGGACTCATATAGCAAATACATAACATGATAAACAACAATAGCAATAACAGGCAAAAAAAAGGAAACCAAACCGTCGTAAAAAAAGATAAAAAGTTATGTTTTCTGTTGCTCTCATGCTTGGATCCTTGGGGAAGCCTCGGGGATATCCTGCTGGCGTTGAAAATTTCATGTGCGTTGATTTGTTTAGCTCGGCTGGCGCTCCATATTTGCTCAGAGGACTCTGAACACAATTACTTTTAATTTATTTGCGCGCCTTAAACGCGTGCCGGAAATCCTTTTAAAAACGCTCGCGCAGTCTCCGAGGGAAGCGCAAATGAAGTGTAATTTCAATTTAATTAACTGCGGGAAGAGCAGGGAGAGCAGTCGAGGCGGGGTGAAGAAAATAATTATAATACCCTTAAAGTTTAAGTCCAGTATAAAGTGCAGGGCCGTAAAAGCAAGAGTAAAGTGTATCGTAAAGAACGGGGTCATCTGCATCTGTTCCGTGCTGGTCTTCATCCGGGACTTCGTAATTGAATCCGTATTAGCTGATGCCTCATCATCCGGCTCCATGTCCATGTGGTCCAGCGATGGCAGGATATAATAAAGTTGAGAGGTCACGACACTAAAGCCAAACTAGCCAGCCCAGGAGACAGGATTGAGCGGAGCGAAAGGACTCGCACACATGCACACACATGAGGCAGCAGCTAACGAGGTCAATTGTAAGTTATTTTCCCTCCGCCCAGCTGCCAGGATATCGTATAAAGATGTGGCAGAAAAAAACAAATAGAGAGGACAAAAGAAAAACAAAAGCTGGGAATAAAGAGTGAGCTGGGCTGAGCCGAGGTCCAGGCCAGTCCAGGAAATAGCCGGGCATGAATATCATTAATGGCTAAAGAGCGTTAAAGGTCATTGTTCCTGTTAGCCTTCCTGCTGTGTGAAGTGGCAGCAAAAGTGAAAATAAGGAGGCGAGTCAGCTTAGTCCGGAGAGGAAAGACTAACTCATTATTATGGTTCCGATTCTTTTCCTGCACGCTTCCCTGCGCGCTTTGCGATCCACAGACTTTAATTAAAGGACTCACTATACGATGAAGTTTTGCAAGAAAACTAAAGATCCCTGCACACGCCGGCCTAAGCACAAGCTCTTTAAAATCCTTTACTCCCATATTTCATATTCCGCAGTCGCTCTGCTGGTGCGTGGAGGAACAATTCTCATTTAAAATACCATCAGCAAAGTGCATTTTAAATTGGAGAGAAAAACACGAAACGAGGAATGAAAATAAATGAAGCAAAATGCAAAACTATGAGGAAGGCAAATTGTGTCACCTAATTTCACAGCAGCTCTTAGCTACGCACCATTGCACAGGACAAATATCACACATACGCCTCGTGTGACAGATTGTTAGAGTTACAAAGGCAGAGGGAGAAGGCATCAATTGGAGAGATTTGGCCAGAGAGAGACCGACTTGAAACTATGCACCTGAGCTCCATAGAAATAAGAGCGGCATTTGCATGGAATATGGAGCATGGGTTGAAGTCGCATTTATTTTGCCTCTATTCCCCCTGCGAAAGCCAAAATCTGCAGTCTCCTTTCACTGTCGCTCAGACCAGACGCAGAGACAATTGTGTGCATATTTAATAATTCATAACTTTTTTCTAGATCAGCAGAATTATGAATATTCAGATGCAACAGAGTCGCCCGAAAATATGGCATAAGCGCAAATGCAGTGTCGCACATAACTGTAGCACCAAGCATAGGAGTAATTAAAATTGAATATTAATGGGCGGTAGTGTAGGCATTAATGGGTTTCGCCAATCCAATGAGATGCATTTTTTGGCTTATTTTTAATTTTTTAATTTAAAATTAACCCATCCCATCACAGACCACCAAGCTTCACTGTAGACTTGCACAAAATTCCCGCATTGTTTTCCGTTGTCTTTGGCTTTTCTGGCAGTAGCAGTCAACATTTATTATATATTTTTTTTTCAGTTTTCAGACTTTCAGTCGTCAGCTCTTCCTGCTGGCATCCACTTTGAAAAGTTTCCCTGTCGCCAACATTGTCGCCGCTTCCCTAGGCTTATCGGCAGCCACTATGAAACTATAGTATTATTTTATTCTTTTCAAGCTTCAATTGTTCAAATTTGGGTCAATGCATGCACCAAGAGAGAAATTGAGTGGGCCTGACTGACGGAGATTCCCCTTAGCCTTTGTCTCTGGGCGGCAAACAAACGAGCAGCCGGGAGGACCCACGGAGGGACAATGGCAACCGAAACATTTCGAAACATACGTGCTTTGTATATATCAGTGCCATGTTGAGTCCTCCTCTTAGCCGAAAACAAAACGTGGAGCAGCAACGACAAATTTTATTTTATGCAAAATAGTAATGTGTGCGCCCGAGTGTCCCTTCGACATGGTACAATGCAGACTGTTGTTGTAAATGTTTCACGTTTTTCAGTCTTTTTTCCGCATATTGTTATAGTGCTTGTATTTTTGTTCGTTAGTTTCGTGTTGTTGCTGATGTATTGATTTTTTGAATTTTTAGGTCGCACGACGTGGCTGCTGGGACCGTCGATTTGCGGTGTAGGTGGTGCGGCCAAGTTACGCAAAGGAGTGTGTGTGGTGTGGGCGCCACACACACACGTTTAATGAACACAGATTTATGATACAAGCACGAGACTCGAAACTTGTTCGCAACACGAACACGGAATCTAGGTTAAGGTGCGCTGAGCTCTGCTCGATTTCTTCCGAAAATGTTCATAAGTTTTCCGCTCCTGCGAGCCAATCGAGCCAAAATTTCAATTTACGTTTTTCGCAACTTCTACACGCCGGCCAATTCAATCCCTTTGATCTTGTTGCTAAGCACTCGCCCCGCCCCTCCAAACGTGTTTCTCGAAATGCCCTTGGCTCTGTTGACCCCGAACCCAGCCAGGTCCTGCCATAAACTGGCTAACCCCAAAGCGTTGCCTACTTGTCAGCCTCACAGCTCGGGCTGAAACTTAAAGGCGAAAAAAGGCAATAGCAGCAGCAGCAGGAGCCGAGCCAGAAGCTCTGGTAAACATTAAATAAATTTTTAATAAAGTTTTGCCCTAGAAATTGTTATTTTTAGCTGCAGACTGTGGCAGGAAGATCAACATCAGCAGTGTCAGCAGGCGAACCAGTAGCAGTAGCAGCAGCAGCAGCGCTAGTGGGTGCAGATAAAATATGACATTTATAGCTGCCTGAATACGTAAAAGTTGAACGCACCCCGAGAGCCGGCAACCGGGAGACGGGAGTCGAGAGCGCCGGAGAAATCAACAGCGAGCTGAATTTTATATGGCTTATGTAACGCGGCGGGGGCGGATGAATTTGATTGTGGTTGAAAATATTTCAGGGCGGGCGCCGGGACGGATTGAACAAAGTTTGTTTTACGACAAGGTGGAGCGCTTGTCTGGTGCCGGCAATATGATGATGTATCCTCTGCCAATACACAGATATATGAAAGTGGAGGGATGGGGAGGAAAAATATACTTTCAATTCATATTGAGGTAAAGCCACTTATTTGCATAGCTCCGCTCAATTCCCGCATGTATAAAGAAATACACCCCATTGAGTTACATGGGGCGATGGAGATCCTTATGAAGTTTTATTAAATTTTCACCAACTCCTTGGCACTTGCCAAAAAGTAAATTACACGCGAAAAAGGACACGTAAGATTAGTATTCCAAAAGACAAAGACACTTTGACAAAATACTTTACAAGTCAAGATTTACTTTAAAATTTATTCCAACTTCTAACAAGTTTAAGCTTTTATACTCTATCCTAAGACCTCTCCATTTAAACACATTTCTCTCAGTGATCCTTCTGGCATTGCAACAAAGACAAAGGACATTTATGCCAACACCTTCTAATCAAGCAAAGAGCTTAAAATAAAGTAAAGCCAAAAAGAATGAAATGAAAGATATTATGAAATTTCAAACACGCCCTCGACTCGCACACACAGACGCGTTAAACGAAAATAGCAAGGAGCAAAAGGACACATACGTGCCAATGTGTATGTGCTTGTGTGTGAACATGTGTGCGAGCTCGACAAAATGGTAGCCCTTTTCGGCGTAAAGACAGAGATGGTATAAATATATACCAAGCACACATAACTGTCAACCTATCCCCTGCCCAGGCCCATCCCCGAAAGCCTCGATCCTTCGCATCCCACCCTTTCTAGTGCGTGTTTGTTAATGAAATGTTTGCCTTTCGCATTTAGTTACGCTACGTTAGACACTTTTGCTTATTAGTGCAAAGCGCAATTTAAGCGCTGGGCATACAGAACAAGAAAGAAAGCCTGAGCACAAGCCCTATGCGACTAGGAAGTCCCTTCATTTTGGAGATATGCAAAATATTAAAGCCCTACTGATAGAGAATAGAAAAGCTCTCGTTGAGCTTCGCATTCTTTCTGGTGGAGTAATGAATTTAAAAGTTTTTAAATTCAATCTGAAAAATGATAAAGCCCCACATAAGGCGAAGGGTATTCTTAAACGCTGCCCACGTTTAGGCGCAGACAGGCGACTTTTGTCGGGACGACTGAGCCAAAGACAATGTCCTTGTATTAAGTTACGCCAAAAGCCAAAGGCTGTTGTTCGCTTCTTTTACTTTCTCGACATATTCTCCTTGTTTTTGTCAGCCGGGTTCAAGGTTATAGACGTGTGGGCCTTGAATTTCTATTTGCTTTTTTTGCCATTCTTGTTTGTCGATTTGGCGCAGTGCGATAATTCCCAGAACTGCTAAAGTGTTGGGTGTTTGTGCACGTTTTGGGGCAATTAAAAATTAAATTGCGCATACATCACGTACAACAAAGGAAACAAAGGAAAGCGGTCTAGGAGCTCACAAAGTTTAATTGGATTTTGAAGGTTGCTTGATAATTAAGGCAACAGCAGGCTGAAGCAAAATGTTTCAACAAATACGGAGGCATCTATTGTTACTTTCATTAATCTATTTTCATTCTATTTGTGTAGTTTTGTCGATTTGTATCCCTATTTTACCAGTCAATGCCACTCACACCACTAATTTCGCCTTATTCCCCATTGATTTCATCCACAATAAGCTCCAAAGGCCGGCTGAGACAATTTCAAGTTTTCTAAGACCCCTGCCTCCCTCAATGGGGCGGACACTAAAAACGTCTAAACGATGGTGGTTACACGGCTAAGCCGCTGCATGTCGGAAACACCTGGCCGGCCCATAACCACAGTCACCTCAATGAACCAGGCCCACTCCGTAGTTTATTTAAATTAAACCTTTTCTCATACCGGCATCCACTTCGCTGGCTTTCCTTCGGTGTATTTTCTCGTTCTTTTGTTTTTTTTTTTTTTTCAATTAACTTTCTAGGCCAGCCGCAAAATAGCAACAAAATACAACCAAGAAGACAAGCAGATGTTGATGGTAATGATGACGACGATGTTGGCGACGACGAGCCAGAAGAAGTCCAACAAATTGCAAAATCCCCTCCGAGCCCCGCCTTGGCAGGCGTAGCACCTTGGGCGGGGCAAACATCTTTGAGCTCTCGGCCAGGTGAGCTCAGCTTGACTGTGCACTCAGTGCGAATACTTAACGTAAAACCCTAAACCACTAAACCACCAAAGGGAACACCGAGCAACAGTAACCGTCATCATCATCAACACCAGCAACAACAAGATGGATAGAAGGAAGGAAGACGTTGTGTATTTTACTGGCCACCATAGCATTTTATTTAAACTGCAGTTAATTTTCACTAAAACATTTTAATTGTATTTCTGCAATCTGTCTCTCACAAGTTTGCCCAGGGTCAGGCCCTGGGTGGAAGGAGACCCAAGTAGTAGCGAAAGAAAGGCAAAGACAGTGTCATATCGAGGCACACTGGCCAAGGGAACTGAACTTTATCGAGTGGGATCAGGGAGATCTATAATATTAATATTGAAAAATGAAGAAAAATTTACTGAATAAATGAGTAAAAATCTCTCCAGCAAAAAATAATAAAATATAAATTCCATTTAACCCAAGTCTATAATTTCATAAAAAAAAACAATTACCGCCATTACTATCCCACTGTGAATTGGCTTTTTCGGTCGGGACCAACGCCCTGAGGTCCGAGGCCGCAATGGCCAAAGCCACTACCATTTTTAATGCAATAAAAGTCAACTTAAAATATGCAAATTACGGTAGTTTCGAAAAATTTGTGCAGGCTTTGGCTGAGACGGCGGAACATTTACCAACGGCCGATGGAGGGCCAGGAGGGGAGCGCCGTGCGGATGGGCGGAGCTTGAGGGGAAAAGGACTTACACTAAACTCCTGCTAG
Source organism: Drosophila monieri (assembly GCA_035047585.1). Classification (NCBI taxonomy): domain Eukaryota; kingdom Metazoa; phylum Arthropoda; class Insecta; order Diptera; family Drosophilidae; genus Drosophila; species Drosophila monieri. The sequence goes on along the minus strand of JAWNPJ010000079.1, from coordinate 968,907 downwards.
CACAAACTCTGTGGCAGTCTGTTGTCATTAACATTTCTCTGGGCCATGGACTTTTAATTGTGTCTACGACTGTGTCCGTCTGCGACTCTGTGTCTTTCAGTGGCTTTTCTGGGCTCTGAGCTTCTTCGGATCCCTTTGGTGACCTCAGGCGGTGTCACTCGGGGTGTCCTTTAGCAGTTGGCCCAAGACATTAATGTATATTAGTGTCGCAATAAATTAAAAGCATTTTGCTGTTCATATTCGCCAGCACCCTGGCCGCACTTAAATCTAATTGCAATGGCGTAGCCGGCCAGACCAAATGGCATTTAAATGGCCACAACAAGGCGTCTAATCAAAGGGCGCAACTCGTTCTGCAAAATCTTCTAATGAGCCAGATCGCATTACCTTGCAGCCAGGGTAGGAGGGAATATTGTTGGCAGAAATTTACGCCTATCAATGGGATAGGACACCGGCGAAAGGGTGGCCACTCAAGCTCAACGAAGAGGGCGAGGGTCGCTAACTTTTGACTTGGCTAAGCTGCTTAGCTGGGCGAAGGTGTCAAGTTTAGGAATCAATTACTTCAAAGTATGCAAATGTTAACCGTTCGGCTCGCCTTCCCCTTAAGCCCTTTCAGTTGGCCTTCTAAACAAACTTCCAACGAGGGTGGGCTTACCCAGAAAACAGCTTGGCCGAGATGGCTGAAAGCCCGTCAACGGGTGAATCGATTCGTGGGGGAAAGCACTTACAGATAACCCCAATTGATAATGGGTAATGATTCTTTCTACAGTGCATTCTATATATTCCCAATAAAGCTAAAGGTAAGGGGTTTCATTTAGTTGTTAGTGGAGTTTTAAAGAGTGGGTTAAAACATTAGGCATGGGGATATTAGGGACCCTCCAACATCATCTAATTTGAAAGTTATGTTGTAGATTTCGTTTTAATTTCAATTAACTCTTCACATGCCCTCTTCGATATTTGTATCCGGAAATTTAGAGTCCTGGAATTTAGTTAAGTAAACATTGCTCGTCCAAGAGCTTTGCTGGCACTTCCTGGTCCCACTCCACCTCTGGCTCCTCCACCGCCCCATTAGAAACACATGCCGCAAATGAATGTTTGGGCGCCACATTCAAAGCATATTTTTGAGGCACTCGGCACTCGCCCTCGGCACCCGGCACCCGGCGCGTGTTTTGCTCGAGTTCACAACTTAAATTACGCAGCGAGCACACGCACAGGCCCCACTACTCCGCCCCCCAACTACTCCGGGTTTCATAGCCTTTGATTGATGAAGAGGCAATTCGTTGGGAGAAAACTCAGCCACGTCGGCCACGCCAGTGTTAAACACTAATGGCAGCTTAAATTAGATTACAGAAGTCTCGTTGCCGGAGTTTGAATAGAGCTGGGGGCCGGAGTTGTGGTGGAGGAAGAGTGAGTGCCAAGCGTGACCAACGCATTTGCAACTGCCTCAGCCCCCCGAGCAGCCATCGTGGCATTTGTATTTTATAGCTCACATTTCGACGGCAAACCATTTATTTAAACTATTCTTACTCAATTCTAGAAAAGTTAACCCCGAAAAATTCAGCTGGTATCAAAAATCAACTCATAAAAATCGCACAAAAAGACATAAATAAGATTTATTGTTATAGTTTCCCAGCACCCCGCCCGCCCTTCGCCCTCCGCGCACGCACACAGACACGTTTCAATTGCCATTACGTATACGCAGCGTGTTCGGCCAAATGTCCAAACCGAGCTCGCCACCGCAGCTGCTGCCGCCTGAGCTGCTGTTCGGTCGTTTATTTTGGTGTTGAATTTCACGTAAAAATTGCACTAAAAATTAAATATAAATATTTGCTTAGGGCCATTAAAATACCCTTAAATCAGTTGTGTAAGTTATTCGCACAGCTCGGAGAAAGTTTTTAATCGGATCTCTTATGGTGTTATAGCTTCCGCCTTTCTTCGCCAGTAAATGGGACAGAAAGTTACCGACTCAAAGCTTTAATTGCTTAAGGAATATACATATTATAATTCATTATTAAAGATAAGCCATAGCGTATACCCAGTTCGTGGTAGATATCATTATGTTTGCGTATTTTGTTTCGGTGTCGTGCTTAAATCAAAACACGAAAAAATCCTTTATTATGCAGATAGTTTGCGATGGATGGGGGCTGGCCAACCCCACGGAATTTCATGGTTACAAATAGTTAATGTACAGTTAATTATTACATAATCACTGACCGACACGAAACGAGGCAAGGCTCCCCAATCCAAGGAGCGGAATACTTGCTACAATATACGAATGGTCAAGTGCATTGACTCCATGGGTCGCCTTTCTAGCCGGCTCCACATTCTTCTTTGTTCTTTCGTATGTTTGTCGGTCATAAATATTAATTATAAAACACGATATCCATTATACAATTCTTCGGGCACGAAATCATCATCATCAACTCAAAGGATTGGGACCACAACATTTTCCTTTTCCAGGTACCCAATTTGTGTATAAAACTTTTATGGCACTCGAAGCCGAGGGGAATTAAATATCGCTATGCCTACTAGAACGCTAAGCTATTCGAGGGCATGGCAAGTGGCCTATTTTTAAGTTGCTTTCCTGCCGGAAAATTATTCATTCAATGAAATGAAGACTTTAGGGTGAATGTTCCTCGGACCTACGTGTTCAAACAGGGATTTAATTTCCGAGTAAATAGTGATTGATTGGGGCAGGCAGGGGTTTCAACTGGGAGGGAATATCTCCCTCAATGATTCATTTATTTGGTTTGCCAATGCGCACTTGGAACTCACTGGGATGGAACAATTACAATAATTCAGTTTAATTTAAAGTGTCTTCATTTTCATGAAATAATTCCCCCTATTAATTAAATTTCCATTCTCCCTTTAAAGTGCGCCAAAATAATAACAAAATGTACCAGCTTGTGGGCGTACTGGCTTCCCATTCCCGCACTTTCCTCATTTGGTATGTATTGTATAATCATAACATAAAATAATTTATGGCAAATGAAAGTCACAAAAATGCGGAGCCTGGCGACGGGAAAATGGGACGAAACTTGGTTTCATGCTCCATTCCCCAGACTGCCCTTGGCTCCCCATTTTCTGGTAGCTCCATGGAAACCCCTTTTCACTCTTTCGGAAAATGGTCGGGCGTATATTTTTAGGCAAACCAAAGCCAAAGCATGTATAGAAAGTCGCCTGGCCGCGACACGTAAACTTTCATTTTCCTTGGCCGGGCCCCGAAACGTTCCTTTACAAATTTTAAAGGGGAGAGCGGGCGGGAAATGCGCCAAGAATGTTTCGCATGTATCCAGGCTTTTGTGATCTGTCGTCTGGCCACCCCTAGGTCCTCTTCCCCGCATGTCTTCCACAATGCTTTCTGGGTTTTTTGGATGTTTCAGTCAAGCCTTTGTTTAAAGGCTTTTGTCGCGAATGCTTTGAATTTTGTTGTCTTTGCTGCAGGAGCTGCTGCTGCTGGTGCATTTTGATGTTCGCCGAAAATTGCGCGACAAAATTCAGAAATGCAAACAAAGCATTTTGAGACTGCACCACCCCCGTCGACCCACCCCCCTTAAAAGCCTCAAAGGCAACGAAAATATTCGCTGGCAACCATTTAATATAATGCTTTGTGTCGAAATCTCTTGATAATCTCAAACATTCAATGAACACAAAGGGGAAATAAATCCCTGTATACCTCTTAGTATTCGCCACTCTTTCAGGGCTCTTTGAAACCCACCAAAAGCGAAAAACTTACCCGTCCTATTTCGAGTTAATTAAAGCCACAGACGAAGGGCGGAAAATAATACCTTTCTCTCCAGCATCCACCTGTCAGCCCGCTTGTCAATTGGTGGTATTAAGAAATTCTTTGTCATTCAACCTTCACTAATCATTGAATTCCTGCTGGTAGCTGGCTTGTCACTAAGACTCGCTTCAGTTGACTGCCAACAGGCAGTCTAAATAAACTTTTTGGTAGGCCACTTTCGTAGTTAAAAAATTCTTCGGGGACTGTTCATTAAAAGTTCGATATTCGCAAAAGTTCTCTGCGAAAAAATCCTTCTCTTTTAAGGATATTAACTTTTTTATTTTCCCACAAGAACCTCCTCAACATCTTCATCCCACAAAGCTGCCCTAAAAATTGTGAAGGTATGCAGTCAACTATGAAACATAAATTCAACTTCAAGTCAACACGCTACATTTTTATGTGTGAAGGGCTAATCTTGCGACCCGCCCAGGGACACGACTTCACAACCAAACAAAAACCGTCAATCGCCAGGTCCTTGACGCGCTGACTTCGTTTTCAGCGCATTTCCGCGTGTTTGTTTTTGCGGAAGGGCTTTGTCGGTGGAAACGTGTTGCCGGCCACAAAAGTTTGCCATCCGACACTGCGGCAACGGTGAGGCGGCAGCCACCATATTTTTTTCGGGAAAGCATTTGGTAACTGCTGCACTCAACACGTTGACAAGTTTTTGGAAATCGTCAGACAGGGACTGGAGCGGCGAATGGAGCGAGATAGAGAGCTAACGGGCGAAATCCGTCAGTTAGTCGCTCAGCCAGCCGAGTCCCAGGACTCGGTGCATACTTTTGCCGGCTGCTTAGCAGAAATGCAGGGCGTCCAGCTCCTTAAAGATTTATTATGGTCCCTGCCGCTGTGTGGCGGAGGGCTTGTTTTCGTTTTCTCGCTCTGGTGTTCCAGGGTGTGTAGGTTCCGTGTGATAAAATGCTTGACACTTTTCTAAACGGCCAAACTTTTTGACTGCCAAAGAGATTGTCCCGGCTATCTCTCACACTCCCGAACTTTCGCCCGTACTTTTTAATGCTCCATAATGCTTGTCCTGCAGCCTCCCGTGCCAGGTCTTATCCCTTTCTCCGCCTCCACATCTCGCTTCCCTCTTCTGTCTTTGCAGTTTGTTGACACTGTCTGGCTTAGAGAGCGCATAAAGTGGAAATGATTTACGCAGTTCACCTTGTTGTGCCAGTGCGTTGATGTGTGTGCGAGTGTGCCGGTGTGCGAGTGTTCACTTACGTCCTGTGGGCATAATAAATAGCCCCAGCTTTGGTCTGGCAGTTTTGTCAAATAGGTCTTCTGAGCTTGAAACACCTGAAAGCTGTTTTTGCTTCCGTAGACCCATGGAGAGAGCTTACCTGAGAATTCTCGCAAGAGAAAAAGGGGGTACCAAGTGCACAATTTTCGAGTATAAACTTTCAATCTACTGCGCAACTTGCCGTGCCTTTTGATTTGTGGCTTTTTCCCGCTTTCCAAATCTCAAGACAAGCCAGCTTAGGAAAACAATTCCTTTCAGGGCACCGCGTTTGCTGAAAAACTTTAGTTTAAAGTCCATCCAAAACTCTTCCAAAATATTTATTGAAGCTCTTTAATCCTCCGGCATCGTTATGTATTAGCTTAAAACTCATTACTCTGGGGCTACGTGGGTCTACCTCCAACTGCTTATAGCTTATTCCCAACCTGTTCAAGATTCCACAAGCATTTGCTTTGCTGCTAATGGACAGTTTAGAGAGGCGACCAACGAGAAGCTGCTCGGACTGGCTGCAGTTGGGTGGAGACCCAGAATGGCCGAAATGAAATCATAAATGCCAGGACACGTGCCAGGACAACGTGCCTGCAGTTGCAACGAGGTGTTACAGTTTTCCCACCCACTTTCTTTTTCGCTTAGACTGTGCTTTTGTTTTATTTTTATTATTACTTTTTTGGCAACTCCCGACAAGTCGCGAGTGGCTCGCGTTCTGAATGCAAGTTAGTTAAATATTTAAATTTATTTATTGGACTCGACTCCCGGACTCCAGGACTCTTGTACTCCTCTGTCTGGACCCGAAAGCCCGGCAGCCAAGGCCATTTAAAATAATCAAAAAAGGAGAAATAAGGCAAGCGGTAAGTAAGAAGAATAGAGGTGAACTTACCGTGTGCATCCTTGGAGGATGGGCCGCCCCCTCCGTTGCTGGCACCTCCGCCGCCGGAGCCCAGGTTGCTGCCTCCGCCGATGCCGGACATTCCGATGCCGGAAGTGGAATGCAGGCGCGCTAATGTGACCGGCATTAGCAGAGCTATCGCAAGGAGCAGGGCCATAAAAATTTTCCACATTGTTAACGTGGCCATTTGACTTTTATTGCACTTCATTTTCCAGTTCTTCCTCTCGGTCTCTCCACTATATATTTTTCTATAATTTTTCGCTGGCTCCGTTCACCCTTCGCCGCTTGTTGATTTTAATTTGATGTGACTTAAGTTGGATTTGGTTTGCAGATTTTGCGCTGCACTCTTTTCCTTACTATTATTATTTCGCCGCTCCTCCAGGTCCGTTTCCCGCCCTCCTTCTAATGGAAGCACATTTCGATTTTCCCGGGGCCTCGTCCTCCCAGTGGCAGCAGCTGCAATTGAGAAAAGAGAGAGGAGTGCTGGTGAATCCATCGGTTCCATTGGCTTGAGTATTGAAAAGTTTTAAGTTTGGAGGCTAGTTAAAAAGTTGAACAAGTTTCTTTTTGCTCTTTTATTCCACTCTAATTTTTTTTCCTTTTTTTTTTTGTACTTTTTTTTGTTAAAGTCAAGTTGAAGCCGCAATTATCGAGTTGTAAGGCGACGCGCCCTGCCCAGGCCCCACACAGATGTTCATGTTCACACTGCAGTGTGGGGGAAGAAAAACTCAATTTCGGTGGCAAAGTTTCTCAAAGAGAGATGAGCAAGTTCGTCACCTTGCCGCAAAGTTTTTTGGGCTCTGGGGGGGCGAATCAAAGGTGGTTTGACAACATTAGTCATGGAATTTAGGAAGAGTAATTACTGAAGCGAAAGGTCGGAGTGGAATAATAAAATATTACAACTCTTCAACTTTTAATGCGATTTGTGAAACCAGTGATTTTCTTAATAAAGTCAAAGTACGTACCAGGTTACTCATAATCTTCTAAAACTTGTAAGAAAAATGTGTACTAATCTAAGGCGTAAATATTTTTTAAACAATCTTGGAGTACATCTCCCATTTGTATTATTCCGCAAACCTATTCCACCTTTCGTGGAATGAAATTTAAGATAAAACGTCAAGACAAACAACAAAGAGTACCATTTCCGTTCATCAACCCTACCTTCGGCCAGCATCCATCTCGGCCCCTTAACCCACCGTAGATTGGCAACCAATGATAAAATTCGCCATAAGCAATATTCAACAAAGGACGAGAAATATCGCTCCTTTTCCCGTTCAAAAGGCAAAATAACTTATACAAAATAAAGGTAAAAAAATTGACACACGACTGGGGAAACAAAAAGACATCTCATGTATCTCGCTTCTTCGGAAAAAATGTCCCTTGAAAATAATAATGATTTGCAAATACACAAAGCGGGAGAGGGCTGGGGCAGGACACAACTTAAAGGAGGCCAGGAGCTGACAAAGGAGGGAAGGTAGCGCCAATAAACAGACACAAAAGGTAGCCGGGAAGAGATACAGAGATGGAAGAGATGTTAACCCTGGGATGGCATAGACAAAAAGGCAAATCAATAGGCTACAAGGCACGGACAAAAAATCAACCCAATGTTGGACAGAAATTTTTCAAGTTTTCCTCTCGGTCGGCCGCCCCCGGTCGCAGTTTCCGGCCCCTTGTCTCCATCGCCATTGCCATTGTCATTTTGTCAACGTGTCCGTCGAGTGTCGTCAACTTGGAAGATGGGATTGGGAGGACCTTCCTCCTCATAACGATAAGAATGTAAGACAGCGCAATAAGCGGCCAAAAATATGGGCAGGAGATAAGCAACGAGGGACGCTGTCGGAAAGGTGTCAATGTACAGCAATATAATAATAACAACGACGACAAACCGCCCCACCCACCACTCAAAATAATGATGATAAAACTAATGGTCCGGCTGGCAATTATAAACATTTTTTACGGATTTCCCTTCCTCGAAAAATAAGAATTGGGGAAAAAATACACAAACTGCGGGGCGGGCAGGGGCGCAACTTGAACTACACTTGAGCAATTCGCGCACAGTCGAGTGCGCACATTAACCCACACAAAGGACTCGCACTCGGAGCCCAAATACACAACAGGAACAACAACAGGCCAATGGCAAAACCAACATGGCGTACAGTGAGCGGAAACGGAAACGTCGACCAGCCTAGCTAGTGACCAGCCAACCAATAGACAACCACAGAGACACTTTTTTTCAAATATGTGGAGGGCACTAGAAGATAGTATTATAGCTATGACACTAATAGATTTCCTAGTGTCTGATATACTGAGTTTAATATAAAATAATGATATGTAATATTTTTTTGCTTTTAAACTAAAAAGCTTGAGAAGTAAGCTCCCTAATCAAGACTTGGCTAACTCAGCTTTCTGGCCAAGAGACAGTATTAAGCATACGTTACGTTGGAATAAGAATAAAAGGATACATTTGATAGACATTTTATTGCATGCAGTCGTCGGCAATGCTGTCGCTGCTGCTAGTGGCTGACTGACGGGCCGTCGGAAGGACCGAAGGAGAGAGCCCCTGGCAAGGATCTCTGCCACGGAGCGAAACCAGAACTCATACACAGACAGTCCAGACAATAGTTGCGGCATTCCGCCGCTGCCTGCTCCGTTCCTTCCGCGTCCCGAGCCCTGTCAATGGCTGCCTAGCACTTCCTGACCCTCAATTGCCCCTCTCACAGTTGTGTCTGGCTCGACTGGCCCGGCTGGCTGTTGTAGTTTATTATTCCCGCTAGCCTCATTCTTTTCTATTTGGTCTAAATAAATTTTTATCATGTGCAAAGGGCCATGGAGAACAAACAATCTCTTGGTCTCACTCGCCTCCTCTGTCCTGTCCGTCACTCCAATCTGGCCTGCACTTGGTGTGGCCGTCAATCCGACGGCCCGTCATTCATTCAGTTATTCATTCGTTCAGTCACTTCATCTACATCCCCATCCCAGGCCCTGTTTTTGCCTGTTTCTTATGGTCTTTGTGGTTATTGAAGCGATCATTCGGAACATGCACAGAATTTTCTCTCGTTTTTATACATTTTGTGGCCCTAGCCCTCTCATCTTCCGCCCTCCGAGCATTATTAATGGAAAAATCGTTTAATATGCGAAAAATTTAAGAAAATTGCTTACATATTATGACATTAATGGCGGCGCGTACGATCCGATAGAGCCATATCTGATTTTTAGTGTCGTTGAGATTAATGCTGCCCGATGTGCGAGCATTTCCCAATCGAATTAGTGTATTTATGTACGGCGGGGCCAGTCCTCGGTGAGATATGGCCAACGCTTAAGCCACTGGCTTTGTGCCACAGCAGCTGTTGAAATTTATGTGGTCGCCCAGGAAATATCTCTTCATGTTTTCGCACATATTCATATATTTATTGTTTATACGTACTTGCGGTCAGCCAGCGCAATCAAACTGTTTCGGGACTCGTCGCAGGGTCCTGTTTGATTAAGTTTGATGGCCCGGTTGTGGATAAATGCCAACAGCGCTCGGTTTATGTTATTGGGGAATAGAACATAACACAAAGTATGGCTTCCTATTGATTTTCACTTAAGCTCTTAATGCCAGAGTGGCAACAAAAATGGTATGTTTTATTGGGCAATCCATGGCTACAAAAATGGCATAAACAATACACTACACGCCATCCGTGGTTTGTTTTTTTACCTTAAAAACTCTCCAATTTGTGTTGTATTGCCCCGAAAGAAAACATAAATAAAAAGATGGCAGAAAAACCTGATTTATGCAAAGGAAAGCGAAAATATTGTTTTTAATTTAATTTTCCTTGCGCCATCTAGAGTTATATTCCAAACAAAGCAGAACAAATAAGCCAACCAAAAATCAAGAAAGGGATCTTGGCAACAAGGAGCCCAAGAGGTATCAACCAGCCGCCTTCTATGTTTTCCTTTCTCTTTGTCAAACATTTCCCTCCCGATGGCTGTTTCAATAAACTTATGCAAATATTCAATTTGAGGAAGTTTTTTTTGACAAATGATAAGACCAAACAAAAGGCAGCCAGACAAATAAAGTTTTCACACCCACGCCCGAAAAAAGGCGCCTGAATAGGGGATAAGGAAAGAGATATCCGGCGGTTTGCTTAGCAAAATTAAAATGGGAAACGCACACACAGAAAGGAGTGTGTGCGAGGAAGCCTTAGAGTGAACGGAAATGCAGAGTCCTAAGCAACTTTTCACCGGCTCTCCATCATGCGAGCCCGCCGTACCAATCAAGCCCAACAACTTGCTCCTGAGACAGAGCTGGCTTCCCCGCTGCCGCCTTTTGTGAATGGAAACCGAAGTAAATTTCAATTTAACCTTCATCGAGCGAAACTCATTTATATTTATAAATTCGCCGACAAAGCCGCAAAAAGTGGAATAAAAAGTGTAAGCGAAAATACGGAAGGAGACAGGCACGGCCCTCGGTCCGAGGGAGCGAGTTGGAATATGTAACGAGTATAAATAAATGCCAAGTAGAGGGGCAGAGAAAAACACAATAAATAAAATGCGTGTGTCTGTGGTGGCACAATAAAACTGCACCAAAGCAGCAGCCACCAAACCGATTCAGCCAACAAAACGACCAGGAAACAAATTCCGAGTCCGACGGAAGCTCGGGAGACAGGTTGAGGACGAGGCAGCGAATAATAAAAGTGCGCCAGGCCCACACGAAAAGGCGGCCAAAAGGGATAAAAATCCATCAAACTTGCAGATAAGCCACCAGACGACGAAGATGGGTTCCAGGACTCGTAGGAGTATAACCAATAATGAAGACTGCCGGCCCCGGAACACACACTCCCGTATTTGTCTGAACGAATTCCCAGGACTGGGCGGGCATTGGCATCGTAAAAGGCTAAAATATTGCGGAAAATGATGTTTCATTTCGGTAAAATAACACACTCATCATTGAATATACAATATAAATGCAAAGGGCAGCTGAAGGAGTTCGAAGGATACTCGCCGCCCACCTTTAATGTCGGCTAAGAAGTCTTAAAGAAGCTAAAGATACACTTTAAAAATTTAATAAGATAAGTAAAGCAATACATGAGCAGGTCCTCCACATTATTGCCTACTTTCCTGCGTTGGACTTGTATCAAGATTCCTCAGAGTAACATTTGTTTGATTAAATGATTGAAAAGCCATCCTATTATAATTTTGAGTGGCCTTATTTTTGGGAAATTCAATAAGCCAAGATTTTTATCCAGAGCCACCTGCCCACCCGATTGCCTCCAACAAATTCAATTGCATTTAGCTTTCCGAGAACTTAACAGATCTCCCGAGTGACTGCGTTACAAGCTCAAAACGTCTCCAGAAAAAGGTGAAAATTGTTTCGGAATCATCCACAGACAAAGCTCCTTTACTCCTCATCCTTGGTGGGAAGCCTCAGAGCAGACATCTGTTTGCTTCTGTGGGTGCGTTTTCATGCCACGTCAGGTTTGGTTGTTGTTCGGACGAGTAATATACAGTTTTTTATGCCATAGTCATTCTGTTATTGTTCAGATCGATTACCGTTTCAAGTGCCAGATACTTGAGCGTGAAATTCAGAGGAGAGCGCACGTGTCTACCAGCCGCCTTTTATCCTGGTTGCTGTTTCGGTTTGGTTTGTCTGTCATTAGGAAGATTGATTTCAAAAGCATGGAAATGTGTTCTTCATCGCCATTGTTGTGGCGAAGCAGCCACACGCAAGGCAGAGCCTGGACCTCACTACGACTCGAGTCCATATTAGGCTCCTACTGCTGGTGGCTCACATTGTACTTTTCACATCACATATTATTAAAAATGTAGTTTCTGCTGCACAATGGAGCATGTGCAAATATTTCGGCAAAAAACCTCATTCAACTGGATAATATTTTGTGTTTATTCAGTTTTGATAGAAACCGCGGGCTGGATTACATCCTTTGTTTGCCGATAATAATTAATTTTTCTACATTTTTTACGCTACACGGAAATTAAATATGAAAGAACAGTGGCAATAAAGAGCGAGATTTACTTTTCAATTTGCATAACTGCAAAAACTTGTCCGGCAAACAAAAACTTTCTTAATGCACATTAAAAACATTAAAAAGAATCATGAAATTGCATAAAACTTTAACTCGCTGGGTACACACAAAATTGTACTGTTGGCCAAAGTCGGGCTAAGGGGATGAGTTACGGGTACAGCCAAGGTACAGGATGGGGATGGGGATGAGAGGGTAAAAAGTACATTAAAATCACATTAACCCGTCAACGGCAAAGGTTGGGTATGCGTAACTTTTGTTTATACGGTTTGGCGTAATGCCTTTTTGAAGTAGAGCCCTACACGTACATACGTATTTCCGTGGACACTTTTTAAGTCAGACTGTCAACTAACCCCGAGCTGTGGCAAATCCCAATGACAAAATATTAATACCGAGCCAAATTTATATCTTATTTCTGTCCCCAAACGCACGTAATTGACATTTCTCCATGAATTTTGGCTCCCACACACACACAGTATCAGATGAAACTCATTCCGGCCATTCATTCCTCCACACTCACCAGCTCAATTAGCCATAAAGCTTTTGGAAATTGTCAAAAATGTTCCAGGGCAGTGTGAGAGGAGGCCAATCAAAAATTCAGCCTACGAAGTTGTATCTGCGTATCTGTATCTGTGTCTGGTTGTGGCCAAAAGCCTCCCTGGCCCTTATCTCCCAGTTTTGGGGGAAGTCGTGCGTGTCCATTTGGACGCTCGGATCGGATTTAAAGGGTGGCTCATTTGCATATTGTAATTGTCAAAAAATTAGATGGGACTTTGTAGCTTCACTACGAAATATAAACATTAACATTTCCACCAGTTGACGAATTTCAGTCTTCTATTCTCCTAACTATTACACATATTTTTACTCAAGCTGGGCACCGTGGACAAAACTTGTCCAAAATAGGGTTTTGCATTTAAAACAGAGAGAAATGTTCAACTCCACAAGCTTCTACTTTCCTAATGAAAAGCGACATGCAAGTTTAATAAGCTGATGAAAGTGGGGAAATTCAGATGTCCCTGCAGGTGTTTTCATTATGTTTTGCGAAAAGTTATCCATTTATTTTAACAAAGTGTTTTGTTTTATTATTCCTTCAACACTGCATTAATAAATGCTCTTACTTTAAGCACAACTCACTCCCTCAAGTTCAAAATTAAATATTCCAAACTAATATTATTTTGAAACTTCATATTCAGAAATAGACATTTTTCAAACGTACTTTTCTATTTGCTCGCTCTTCTCATATTGTTTCTTTTTCTGCTTTTGGATTGCTAGACAATAGGTGGAGGAGCAAAAAGATGAGCGAGGAATGGCAACAAAAAACAAGTAAATAAACTTTAGGCCAAAGTTTTTGGCAACTTTCTGGCAGTCAGTTGGCGCATTTTAAGTTACGGCAATCGGCTCAGGCCAGAGGCACCGCGGAAGAGCCAGGCAGCCGGGAAGGTGAGGAGATCACTGGGGAATACTGGGAGTTGCGAGTGGCGGGGGATAAACGGAGGGGCGGCAAAAGTGAAAAACTGGCGCATCGAGACAAGAGCTTAAAACCGCGAATTCCACAACTCACGCACTGACAAAAAAAAACCAGCATTTTAAAGTTTTAGAGCAAAATTAAAGCGGGGTGGGCTTGTAGTTGGAACAAAGACAGATGTCCCCCCAGTGGCTATTAAACTTCAACCTAAGAGGAAGTATTTTTTTCTCTCAGTGACACACCGACAATGAGGGAGGCGATTTCAATGTTGGCTTCTAAAGTTTGCGGCAAAAGGTAAAAAAGTCATTCTTAAAGAGCAAAAAGTGAGACTAACTTACCTGGCCAACAAATTTAAATTTGTCCCACGCAGGATAATCCTTTATTGCTGTAGTAGTTGTTATTTTATTTCTATTTTTGCTGCTGCCTGTGGCTGGCTGTATGTATAGTTGCTGGACTTTTGTCACGCACCGGTCGGAGGCAGTGGGCCACTTGGAGCTGACCACGTGACCATCAGAACACAAATAAGCACACAAACACGCACACTGGCACAAGACACTAGGACACTTGCGAATACTTAGTTGCTGCTGTCGGAGTTGTGGCAGGTTTTAATGTATGGCCCAAACGAGAGCAGGCCAATTAAAGCGTCTAAGCGGAGCCGGAGTGGAGCGTTTGTGTGTGCAACAGTATCAGCTGCGAGTTGAGTGTGTCGCATGATTTTCTTGGTTTCGATTTTCTCGAGACGGCCAAGTCGCGGCAAAGTAGGCACGCAAGCATTTCCAGCTCCCCGCCCGGAGTCGCTGTGAAAGTGCAGTTTCCCTCGCAAAGCGGAATATTCTAATTTGAGCTTATTGATTTCGCTAATTTGTCCTCTTGGCGGCACAATTTGTGCGCCCAACACCGACTCAGAACTACGAACGCGACTCCGAACCCGATTCTATGCAGGACGAGACCGATAACTTCGCTATTCGATGGCTGGCGCGACGAGCGTCAGCGTCCTCCTGCAAACACGTTCGAAACTGTCCGACGGCTGAGCTTCAACTGATTCGGCCTGGCCAGCTCAGAGCCCCACAAGTCCCACGGTTTCCCCCCAGAAGCGGGAGCCCGAAGCTCTTCCAGTCCGTCGGCAGCCGAAGCGAACGCGACCACCTGCCGAACGCCCTCTAACCGGATACCAGAAAGCCGAGCACTCAGTCGGCCACGAACAGAACTCCCACGAGCCCCAAACCGGCTGAATAAAGAGAAGGCTTCGTTTTATCCTTTCAGCCTTGGGCTAAGACTCTCATCGGAATTAGTGAACATTTGAAAATCAACAGAGATTATGCGAAACTTAAACACAAACGCATTAGGCTTGGACATTTTTCACTAGATAATATTTCAGTTCAACTGGGAACAGATTATTAATTATAAGTATTTAAGGAATTATAAGAAATTAATTCACAAGGAAAATAATATTTAATTTACATTTTAAAGTTGTATATATATATTTTAAAATTTATTTTTATTGTAAACATATATATGTATATATTATACACATATAACGAGTGTTGTTGGCTAGAAGGTTGGGGATCTGTCTTCCCGTTTGGACACTATAGAATCCAGCTTGCTTTGGAGGTGTTGCTTCAACAGATCCGCACACTGCCTTCTGATTATTATTAATGAAGACTAATTGAGTTTAGGTTTTCCAAAATATGTCGTATTGGCTAAGGATCTCCCTTATATTCATTTATCTATCTTGATGCAGAAATATAAAAAATATAATTTTTTTACATTATAACTCCCAGAAATAATAAGTAGCCGGTACTTAATGGCTTTAGCTTAACAAGGTATAAAGATTTTGACTCCAAAATACGTTCTAATTCCTATCGTATATCGTATTCCTCATATAGTGTATAGTTTATAGTAAAAACTTTAAGTCCTTAAATATTATCCTTTTATCTTTAAACTAAATTCCAGAATAATAGAAAAGGAAAGAGAAAAATTCCCATTATGAAATATCTCTTATAAACAATTTTGGTATAAATGGATTTAGTCAAGACTCAATCCCATATGTCAGATTTCATGTAAAATTGTGTAAAATGTAAAGTCTTAGCTCCAAGGAAGACTTTTGCCCAAAAATCCCAAAAATAAACTGATGTTTTTTGATAAATGTTTGATGGAAGTTGTTGTTTACTTTTGTATTGCATTTTAGGCTTTACCCTTAATGCATGACTTGTTTTATTAATATTATTATTCTCTATGAATTTTAATAAAGCTCAGCAACGTATTTAACTAATTTATCTTTTATAAACTGGACTTGAAAAAATTCCACTAATAAAATGAATAAATAGTTTGTTTATCAGCCACATTTCAAATTAATGTAATTTAATTTTTTGCTCAATCAGAATCCATAATTAATTAATGCGACACAATTTGTTGCTAATTAAAAAGCTTGATTTAGGTTACTCCCCTTTCTCAGGAAAAGAGTCCTGTGCCTCAAACATCCTCTCCACCAAGCTGCCATCAGCAAGCTGCAATCACTCAAAGTAAAAATTGTCGTCGACCCCCTGGCAGCTCATAGAGGCAGCTTAAAAAATGGCAGCGAAGAGGGCAGATAGAAAATGAAACCCGAAAACGAATTGCTGCAAAATGCTCAAACACACTCTACGAAATTGACTTAAATAAATAAATGGCATAAAAACAAAGACAAAACACATGCACAGCAAGTAAGTGAATGACCGTGCAGGCGGCGCGGCGGTTGGGCGGTGGGGCATCGGCAGACAGCGTGTCATAGAAACAAAGTGCATTCCCTTAAGGAGAAGACGAAAGTTTACGGGGCTTTGTCAGCGTGTTCCTTGTTAGCTTGTTGCAACATTTTCATTTCATTTTATTCAGTCAATGCAATGCAACATTCGAATGCAACAACTGCCACTAGAGCAGTACCAGTGGCAGTGGCAGTGACAGTGGCGGAGGCAGTGGCAACAAGGACAGCGTTTAGTAGCTCATCCATTTTCATTTGTATTAAGCAAAAGGCAAAAGACAGTCGCCGTGGCATTTCCTTTACCAAAAAACCTCCCCAGCTCCGCCGAAAAGTCCTTCGCCCCCGCCCGCGCAAAATAAAAGCGTTGGCATTACTCAGCAAATACTTTTGTTTTTGTCGCTGTTGTTGTCGTGTTTGTTAGCTGGCTTGACAAAAAGTCTATACCCCTCGCCCGCATCTCGGCAGGATCCTTCGCTCAACCCAGCAACCATCCCTGGGGCTGCTCGTTAGCACAGCTGCCAAGAGAATTTATCTTACTCCTACGAATGCAACTCGATTTTATTTTATTTCATTTTACTTTTCGTTTGCCCCATTGTTTCTGTTTGGCATATTGGACATATTGTTAGCCCCACTGTGATCGATGCAAATTGATGCGTATTGTTAATGGAATTTCTTTTGTGCGGCATCGGGAACATGGCGGGCGGCATGGCGCACGAGAGTATGCAACACAAATTGGGCGGAAAACAAACGCTTCGGATGGAAAACTTAATAATGCTAATGACCGTTTTTAAAAGATCAAATGTACGTATGGGACGGCATTGTTTGTAAATTATTATATTCGTTTAAGGGTTTTCAATTGAAACCCCAAATATATGTTTCAGTTTCCGCTTCAAGCAGATTTATGCAGCAAGGACCTCTCTTGAAACTCTAAGCCCTCTTTCGTCTTTCTCTCTTTCACCTTTCCCTTTAAAAAAAAATAAATATGAAAGAAGGCGAGAAGGAGGCCCAAAGAAACGGGGAGAGGAAAAAATGTCATAAATAAGAACGTTTGCAATTTGTTTATATTAAAATAGAGAGTCAAAAAGCAACCTAAGGCAGAGGGCAGGCGAGGGGAGCCTCCTAGTATCCTGTGCACAGATTCCCATTGCATTTGGCTCTGCCAGCTACAAGCGCCCCCGCCCACCCCCGTCGGGCTTGCTGTATCGCCTGCTGTTTTGTGAATTATGCGCCTTCCGTTGCATGCGGCGGCATTTCCCAGCCCCAGCACCAGATCGTACACTTTGATAGATTATAGCTTGCAACATTTCAACGTAAATAGAAGGACTAATAAAGGATATAATTTTACAAAAATGCGATAGATTCTGCTTTGGATGATACTGTTTGGTTTCTAAAAACAATTTTATTAAAAGTCTTTCGTTTCCAAGTATTCGTAAGGACTATTTCAAAGGGTTCTGGCACTTCGCTCCGGCTGTTTTTAGATTTCTCCCATAGATTTCCATTGAACCTAAAACCTGGCAGCTTATTTCAGTGTAACTGCTGCCTGTTCCAAGGCCCAAGCCCAAATAATGGCTTGACGCGCCTGGCTGCATATTTTTGAAGTCAGTGTGGATGCGGAATGCAGGAGCCAGTGTGGGGGAGGAGGTGGAGCGCTAGTCCACCGACTACTAACTGCGCTCGTTTTTGTAATAAAAATGTCATAAATCTTGATTTCTTGAACTCTAAACCGAAAAGCGTGCGATAGCGAGGCAGGACGTCGTCCTGGCCTCCTCGCACATTGTCTGCCACCCCCTGCCGCACCCCACTGGCTCTCAGTGTGTGGGTGTGCAATATAACTGTCTATTTATGCTCGCCTTGCATATGAAGTACATTTTATTTGTTTTTATTTATTTGCACTCGCTGGCAATGCTTTGTGCAGGTCCTCCGCCTTGTAGCTCCCTCCCTCAAAGGACGAAAGGACGTGCGCTGGGATAATTGATTTATTTGACTGGTTTAAGTGACTAGGAATTCTTGTTAAGCGCACAGAAAATATATTCCAAGAAAATCTGAGATGCAAAATGACTAAGGAACTATAGAAAGGTGTATAGTCGCCTGCATCAGGCTTCAAGTCATAAAGTGTAGGATTTGGAGCGAAATGGTGATTCTTTATAGAGAAGAATATAGAAAAAAAGTCCTCCCACGCCTTGAATAACAAAAACCTTTCAAATATGTTTCTCTAGTCATCGTTTTTATATCCTTATCGTGTTTAAACATTGTCATTGACTTAAAAGGAGACTTAGAACTATTTTACATATTTTCGCTTTCAACTTAACGATTAAGGGACAGTGGCATTGAATTCATATTACAAATAATAAATTACTAATTATCTTAAACATTCGATTTTTTGTCATAACTCCTGATCCTGGTTCCGTCTTGTTTATGCATTTCTGTGTACGCGTGGCAGGATTGTCTTATCACAAATGAACATCACTAAGAACATTATTCGCATCATCTTTAAGCTTACTCCTTTATAATAATTTAATTAGGATTATAGTTAAGGTTAACACTTTCTCGATCGATTGCCAAGGTTAGTTTACATTTAAAGTTCAATTTCTTAATTTCTGTATCCTACAATTTATGTTTCTGTTAAATTAGGTGATTATCACAAATTGTTTTTGTCATCAAGAGTGTTTAAAATTATTTCCAATTAGTCAAGTTTTAATTAAGCCCTAAAAATGTTTGATTTTTATGGTTTGTCCAATGGCAGTCACCAGTGATCCATGTCACGTATACGCTCTACCGGAGGGTTACTGTAATGAAATGCAAAATAAGTATAGTGGCAACAGTTTTCTTTCGAAACTAATAACTCTGCATAGCAATTATATTACTTGTACTACATACATTAATTGAAAGTACTTACGGCAACATTCGCGCCAGGGCGTGCTTGTGCAGCGGTGAGATCTGCACTGCTGCCGATGCGATGCTGGATCCCGAGTCCTGGGACATGGTGCGCTGCATATGATGCATAGGATGCTGCACCACCGGCCCGCCGACGAACTGCAGCTGCTGCTGGTGGTGGTGCTGGTGGTGCTGATGGTGCTGCTGCAGCGGATGCTGATGCATCGGATGAGCGTGCTGCTGCGGTTGCTGCTGGGATCTGCGGAACGGATAGCGCCAAGGACTCTTCGGAGCATCCGATTGGAAGGCCTTGTTTTCTACACCCCCACTGGTGGACACCCCGGCCGGGCTGTCCCTTCTCGGGGCAGTGTTGGGTTGCATGTCGCGGGCTTTCGAGCTGAGGCGCCGCAGAATACGCGACCCAAGTCCAGGCGGGTCCTCCAGGCCACGGCTGTTGCGCGGCTTGCGATAGCGCACATCACTGGACTCCTCCAGGATCACATGGCGATCGTAGGGAGTGCCGTAGTAAACCTCCAGCACAGTGGAGAAGGTGTGCGGCCAGACCAGGTCGATGATGGAGATCAGAACGCCCGCTATGAAGCATAGGATTCCTAACAGAGTTACATAGATTAGTGATTATTTTGTATTAATATTTCCATAACCACTTCCGTGTTTGTTAGTTACGAAAAGTAGTTTGGCAACCAAGCTTACCTGCCACCAGCACCAGCCAGTAACACCAGCCGAAATGAAACTCCAAGCGTCCGCCCTCGAGGTATATGCAGAGAGGCCGCTTCGGCAGCAGGCAGTGGTAGCCAATGGTGGTGCAGACCAGGAGGGCTCCGGTAAGGGCCTTCATGTAGGCACCGTATCGCGGAACGGCAATTAGCAGCAGATTCATCAGCAGCCACGAGGCGAGCGAGGCCCACAGCATAATGCTGGCGAAGTAGCCGGCTGCCCGGTACTGGCCGCCCCAGGAGAAGCCCTCGCGACCTAAGCTGAAGTACTCGGCCACCGTGAGGATGGGGAAGGGTAATCCGCGCTGCAGGGCATGGCGGTAGTTGGCACTCATGTCGTTGGCCCCCTCCCAGGTGAAGCGCTCATTGTAGTCGATGTCAGGCGGTGTCCAGTTTCCAATGGGTATGGCTGCCAAAAGATACATAAGTGATTGAGTATTTTACGGAATTAAATTAGGAAGAGTGTGTATCACAGCCCTAGTTACAAAACCATTAGGCAAGGCAACTGTAAATCAAAAAAGTCCCCACTCATCGAGCCACTCAGACAAATTCACTTGACAACCACTTGGCAGTGTAAACGTGGCTCAAAATCAAGTTAGACCCCGGCCATTTGACAGCCAGAACCTTTCATTCCCCGGCTGACAAATGGCAGCTGGCAACACCTTCGAATCGCACTCCATCGCATAACCTTCGCAGCAATTACAGGCAAAAACGATCAAAACCTCGTAACAAAAAATATCATTTCCTGCTGCAGCCGGAAACGTTTGTTGCAGCTAGCGCCCAACTCGGGACCACGTTGCGTATGCGTAATGTGTTGACTGCCGAGCCGCTCCTCTCATCGAGCAATTCATTGTCAATGGTTGAAACAAGCTAACCTTACACAAGCACTCTCATGTGAATGGCTTAAAAGTGCAGCAGCAGCAGCAACAACAACGCAATCGTATAATCAATGCAACAAGTAACATTTTTTCTGTTTGCATATTTGATTCACATTCGTCAACGAGGGATTTTTCCGGTTTACAGCACACGCGCTTTTGGCCCGCTTTGCATTTGGCTTATATTTTTGTTATTTTGCTCCTCAGCACGACTGAGCAAATAGGCAAAACATTTGCATAATTTATAGACAACTTTGCACACCTCTCGAGCGGCCAAACAACTTGAGCGAAGTGATTCCGCGTTCGTTAAGTCCATTATAAAACACAACAGCCAAGTGAACACCCTTATGTTTAGAATCGCATGACGCACTACGGTTATTAGAAACTAAATCTGACTAATGGGCGATTTTGGGAATTTGTGAATGGAAGAGAAACTCCATAAAAAAGAACATGGTTTCCTTTCCAAAATCCATAAAACAATAAAAGGAATGCAAATGAAATCAACTGCCCACTCTAATCGGCACAACTTGCGACTTTTAATTCTCAAAACATTTTAAACATTTATGCAGAAATCATTAATCTTCTATTTTTGCGTTGCTGTGACCAGTTAAAAGGGGTCTTCATCGTCAAGTTTTTAAAATGATGTATGACTTGGATGGTTGAAGTCGGAGCTCCTCGCGTTGCCACAGTGTCTGGCACAGAGTGACAAAATATGCAAAAACGAAATTCAATATTTAGGAACTCATTTCTAAGCTCTAATAAAGATTGTGGAAAAAAACGTAAGCAAATAAAACTAATAAAAGTCTAGATGATTATATAAATATTCATAAGACCTGATCGGATTATTATTTTAGCAGAAAAACAAAGTTAATCATCACTACTATTTTGTGCTACAAACTACATATACTTGAAGTAATATGTAATATATTTAAGAAAAAACCTATATGGAGATTCCCACGCTCAATATTATTATTATATTTCAGTGACTCATGGGAGAAACGTAAGCCGGCAACCGACTCCAATGGGCCAAAAATTGGCTACCGCCCGCCAAAGTGAGCTTACAAATTACGAGCTCAGCGCCACAAACAAATAAAATGTACAAAAAATTACATAAATCGTCAAAAGTTGTCATATAATATATGCTGGGGCTTGGCCTTCGACTCGGAACAAGGTTTCGGCCCGGCCTCTGGCTTCCCCTCCCCGACCCGGACAAAACTGCACCGAAAATGGCAACCCCGACCTAAGCCAAGCCAAGTCTACGCACTGTCTACGCACATTGTGGATCGATTTGGATTTCGGAGTCATTAAACTGACAATCGTTATGATTTCCCAGTTGGCGGTGACCGGACAGACTTGTTTCTCCCGGGGTCTCGTGAACGTGGAAATGCTGTAAGTCGAACCGGTTCAATTTACGTTGACCATTTGAAATGGTAATCGCTGAGCTGCTTTGATTTAAACGCTGTTTATGGCTGCAGCGATAGAGATCTATCAAAGGGGAAGTAACAGCTCTGGGCCCGTAAAAAACGCACAAACACCAAATTGGGTGATTGAGTAAAAAAAAGATTCGGGTAGATACGATTCACTAATTCGTTTCATTAAAAGTCGTATTATTCAAGGAAACATTATATTTCATTATCTAATGCTCGCAGTGATCTCCTTAAAGTGTTGCATAAATTTAATTAAAAAGTTTCAGACACATTAGACACTCGCTTGATCTGGTATAGGTCCGATTTCTGGCTGGCTCTTAAGAGACCAAGAACCATTAACCACTCGGCTCATTAATAACTTACAATACCCCATTGTTCGTGGCACCCATAATCAACTTCCGCAAACTTCAAACTTTTCCGAAGAGCCAAGCGCTGTTTTATTGAAAATTAAAAGCAAAACCAACAAGAGCAGCGCTAAATAAAGAAAAAATTACCATATCGACGTACCAAATTGATGTTTCCCTACTCGATACTCGAGCCGGATGACGATGATGTTGGGTAGCTCGCGCTTAAGTACGGACGAAAACAAAAAGATAAATAAATTTAAGCATTTTTATGCCTTTTCATAATTTTAAGTGATGATTATGCTGATTTTCGTGTTTACTTTCGGCTGGCCAGAGGAGGACGTGGTACGATGGGGTAAAAGCAATTTGCCAGCAGTAGCGGCAGCTAGAAAAAACCTAAATTAATCATGACTCTACAATAGACAAAGGCACACGACACACGACACAACACACCAGAGGCACAATGAATGAGCCGAAACGCTTTTTCTAAATTGCTTGCTCCTCAGCCGCATACACCCGTCTTGGCCATCACATCACCACTTGCGAACGTTCCATTTCTGTCATAAGCTTTGAACAACGCTCAAGTAGCCCATGTCCATCTCCATTAAACAATGGCCAGGGAAAAGCAATATCAAGTCCAATATAGATAGGTGCTTGAGTTAAAAAAGAATTCTTTAAAAATAGACTTGTCGCAGGGCTCTATATTTGGAAAAGCGTATGAGCCACACGTGGGTCAATGGCATTCAAGTTGATGGCTTCATGTCTCTCGACGTCTTATAGAAACTCCTATTTGGAAAAGAGTGGAGGAATGAACACCCCACAATAGTCACAATTACGTGCAACACCTGGCAACACCGCACTTCAATTGAAGTCATAGGCCGCAAACAAGCCGACTAAACGCCGCAGGTAATTGAGCTTGCGGCACACACCCACGATAGACACAAATGATGGAAAGGCACACACATCGTGTTGCTATAAATGAGCCCCAGCCCATTCAGAGTCGAATAAATGCCAGACCGCAACGAAAAATGCAACACAAATGGAAGTGCACCACAGTCATAATGACGTACAATTAAGTGCACCAAGTCACCGCAGATTGGCCCAAAAAGTACAAAAGCAAAACCCAAAAAAACGTCTTAATAAAAATCGGTAATCACCATTATAAAAATATCATCATTATCGGGTTGTTATTATGATTGCGCTGGTACTCCTATTTCTTTTTTTTTTTGTTACAAATGAATTCATGACATTTGGCTGACTTTGATTTGGCAATGTGAACTCCTTCAGCCCCCATTGAAACACAACGCGATGAATAACGAGTGCAACAATTAAGTTGTCAAGCCGGACTAAGTCAGATCCAAAATACCACTCTCAGAAATTGACATGCGCTTGATAACCGTTTTAAAAATCAAATTTTTACACTGAAAAATTTGTATCTGAAACAAGAAATACTCGTCGAGCGGCTGCTGTCAACTTGAGCCAACATTTGCCCTTTTACCATCAAGCCAAACGCCCACAAAGCCCCCAATCTAACAATAGAGAACGAAAACACGTGAAACACTTTTGGCAAGCGTCACTCAATCGGCTTTGGGGATTCGGGTGGAGGAGGAGGCATGGGAACTGCTACCGAAATAGCACTCTGACGCAGGGGCCTGGGACGTGGGCCAGGATCCCGCAAATCTGTATTAGTCAAAACCAATATGGCAACCGACATAATGCCTCCAGTCAAGGGCCAAAGAGGCAACAGGGTAAATATATATGAATGCATATATGTATGTGTACTTCCAGGAGTACCTGTAGACCCAATTGGGGACTGTTCTGCACTAAGAAAAATTGTATTTGAGCAAGTTTTTAAAAGGAATAAGATTAGATTAGATAACTTAAGATTTCACATTTCTTATACAACTAAGTATACAATTTTAGACTCTACATGAACAACAAATCAAAATCCTAATCAAGTTTTCTAAGCCAACCCCACACCCTCTATGGCAGAACAAACATTTTGGAAATCCAATTACCAAGCTGCCAAAGCCAAAGCACAAGGCCCACTGGCGCAACAAATATTTAGATTACCGTATAGAAATCGGTTGTCCTCAAAGGGCATCATAAAGTTTAATCTCCCAATATGGCAAACAAAAAATTATTGTTACTGGGCCAAACAAATCCAACTGCCGCACCAGCACTTGCAACACCGAGTCGTTCGCATTTGATTGCGGCCGAGGATGAGCGGCAAGTGGCAGCGGGTCACGGGACGGGGGGAGGGATATGATAGGATTGGATGGTTGGATGATTCGTGCTCGAGTTGACTTCAAACTGGCATTCCAATTGATTCACCTGGGGTCTAAGGTAGCCCCCGATCAAACACAAAGCATTTCACCTTTTCGATGAGCCAAGTGAGTGAGTGAGTGAGTGAAACGAGCAAACAATCAAACAGCCAAATGAATATACATATGTTCGGATGGATATGTGTGCATAGAGGCCTCCTCGCCGAGCGCTCGCCATTGGAATCGAATATTTCCGCAGGTGTCGAGCTAAGCGCGAGTCGAGTGGCATTTCAATTTGTTGTTGCTTTGCTGCCTTTGGCTTTGCCAGCGACGTTGCTTTTGTTGGCAAGAATCGTGACATGCAACTTGACTTGGCACTTGGCAGGAGCCAACAAACAAAGCAGCAACAGCAACAGCAGCCCCCACCGCAGCTGACGTCACCGCCCACACTCGGTCTGATAACTCAAACAAAAGCGAACGGCCCGGGATATATCACAAAAAAGATCTGCCCCAAGTTTTGAAATCAATTAGCCGCCAGTAGCTCGGCTCAAGTCGAGCCTTAAACTGCAACTGCTACCCAAAAATCGGCAATTTTAATTAAAATTTATATATATGTACACACGAAGCCACTTTTTGTTTTACTTTTCGGATGAGCGATAAAAATCTCACTGAAAATTACTCAATTGTTTTCGTTGACGTTCGAGTATTTTTATCTTTCATCAAGTATTGCCTCCAATCGGGGGCGTGGAGTTTTGGGATTTCGGGGCACGACACAGTCACCAAATCCATCAAAAATCGACTCTGATGAATGGGGTTTCAGCTTGCACAATTATTTAAAAGTTTAAAGACTACTATATAAACAAACAAAAGCAATATAAGTAGCGATATTTTGTGGAGGATTCCCTTCGAAATTACGAAGAATGCATGGGAGCCTCATTATGGCCCCCAGCGATGGCTATATCTCTGCCAATAATAATCCGATTCTTGAGCGGAATACCTTAAACGATTTGTATAACGATTCTC
Organism: Drosophila monieri; assembly: GCA_035047585.1. Classification (NCBI taxonomy): domain Eukaryota; kingdom Metazoa; phylum Arthropoda; class Insecta; order Diptera; family Drosophilidae; genus Drosophila; species Drosophila monieri. Next base: position 943,240 of record JAWNPJ010000079.1, on the reverse strand, counting down.
ATTTAAGCTGCATCAAAACCTACAAACGAATTATTTTTCAGATTTTTCGTTAAATTTTGTGGAGGATCCCCTTCAAAATTATGAAGAATGCATGGGAGCCTCATTATGGCCCCCAGCGATGGCTATATCTCTGCCAATAATCACCAGATTCTTGAGCGGTATACCGCAAACGATTTGTATAACGATTCTCTTTTAAACTTAATCAAAACATACAAACGCATTATTTTTCGGATTTTTTGTTTAATTTTGAGGAGGATCCCCTTCGAAATTATGAAGAATGCAAGGGAGCCACAATATGGCCCCCAGCGATGGCTATATCTCTGCCAATAATCATCCGATTCCTGAGCGGAATACCTTAAACGATTTGTATTACGATTCTCTTTTAAACTGCATCAAAACTTACAAACGAATTATTGTTTAAATTTTTTGTTAAATTTTGTGGAGGATCCCCTTCGAAATTATGAGGAATGCATGGGAGCCACAATATGGCCCCCAGCGATGGCTATATCTCTGCCAATAATCATCCGATTCTTGAGCGGAATACCTTAAACGATTTGTATACCGATTCTCTTTTAAACTGCATCAAAACCTACAAACAAATTATTTTTCAGATTTTTTGTTAAATTTTGTGGAGGATCCCCTTTGAAATGATGAAGAATGCATGGGAGCCACAATATGGCCCCAGCGATGGCTATATCTCTGCCAATAATCATCCGATTCCTGAGCGGAATACCTTAAACGATTTGTATAACGATTCTCTTTTAAACTGCATAAAAACCTACAAACAAATTATTTTTCAGATTTTTTGTTAAATTTTGTGGAGGATCCCCTTCGAAATTATGAAGAATGCTTGGGAGGCCCAATAGTCATTTTTCTAAGATCACCCTTTAAGAACTATTAACGGTTAAATTTAATTGAATAATAAAGTAGATAAGCTTAGAGAAGCATACCAACCAAAAAACTTTATACCAAAGCCACACTTCGGAGCTATCGCTTTTAAAACTTCGGAATAATCAAATATGACATCCCATTCACCCATGGCGAAGTAGGTACTTGTTGGCGGATTGTTTGGATTAGATTGGATTGGATTGGATTGGCAAACTTACCCGTCAGCGTCACATTGACGTGCATGAGGCCAATGTGGGTGCCGATGCGCGCTGGTAGCTTCTCGCGTGAGAAGGCTTTGTAGGGTGCTATGATGGTTGCATGTGCCACATGCCACGCGGATCCCAAGCGGGTGACTGTTGAATAAAGATGTGCATAGTTTCCCATGATTTAGGCATTGTTGGTGTATGGCATACGTATGCAAATGGAATATAATATCGTGTTAATTGAAGGTCACTCTACTCACTTAGTATGACTAGGCCCACGAAAAGGCTCAATGTGACTGTCGAAAACGTTGTAAATTTCTGGGAACAAGAAAATGTTTTAATCAAATTAGTATATTCTGATATTTAAAGTGCCTAGCTAACTAACTAACGCTCAGTGCTTGCTAGACTCTAATAAAAGTCAGTAGACTAGAAAAAAGGGCGCGCCACGCGAAACGGGTTTACTTAAGTCACTCATTAGGTCTCTATACCTAAGATTTATCTGACATCTGTTGAAAACGTGCCAGCGATTAAAGCAGCGGCAATGGGCTCAATTCAATTAAATAGACCGGCAGGCAGTAGCGTGAGAAAACTTATTTTCATTCTAGCTAGCTATAATGCTTGTATACTTTATTCATTACGAATGGATATTATGATCATGACTTCTTTGTTTAACTTTAAAGAGGATTATTTCTGATATCTTGAATCTTAAATAGCTTTTATTCTCAAGAAAAGTATTCTATAAGTAACTTGAGTAATATGCTAGAAGAGAATATCCCCTTACCTGTTTCCGTACTCCCGGAAAGATGACCAAAAATGCAACATAAAATGTCGCAAATAGCACGGATACGGCTACTATGGAGACGTCTCCGGTGACGGGCGTTCGATTTGAGAAGGAATATAGCGTGGGACCGCCATCGTCTCGAAACGCGTCGAACCAGCCCTTCATGCTGGCCGCTGTTGCTGATGTCGGGTTTTCGGAACCTATTTGAAAAATAACACCATTATATAAATATATTGTGGCAAAGAGCTTATAATTAAATTGATTGATATTTCTGCGTGGATTTTTTGCAAACCTCTCAATTAAAAAGATTTGCATTGCAAAATCATGTGAGACGCTGCGAAACTGATCTCATCGCATCTTGCAGATACATGTATCTGCAATTCGTGACTAAGCTTTTAGGTAGCAGATACTTCAGCTTCAAGTGACAGGCAGCTCAATGAAAAATTAGTTTGGTAAACAGAAAAATATGCAAATAATTTTTTTGCGAATACATCCACCACACTTCAGCTCCGTGCGCAACTACCCGGAAATGTAAAATAGCAAATGACTTGGTAATCGACACGGAGTATGAAATTACGATCTTTTGGGAGCCGAAACAAAGGAATTTCAACGCTCTACAAAATTTTGTTTGGGCTTAAAAAACTCAACAAACCAGAAATGAGAATGAGACCTAGAACCGGATCCAACGACAAACAAATTAACAATAAAACTCAGCGTCGAAATCTTAAGATGCCATGCGGGGGGCTTGAGCAATTAAGAAACCGAAACAGCAACTGAGCCCGGCGCGAAATCATCGCCAGCTCCGACTGCTGACTTCTGCTTCTGGAGCCATGACGTAGGCAAAAGTTATAATTAAGTGTCGATAAAATTGAATAAGTGGAAAACAATAATATCATGATCGTGACGAATCTGTAAATACCCCAACTAGGACTGCGTTATGCTAATGAGATGGGGCAGTCGCTTGTATATTTAAGTTTTATTTTTCAAATGGAGACTTCGCACTTGGGCCAAGCTTTGGGCATCATTGCCACCGATTTGGGTAAATAAATAAATTTATTTACGAGTTTAATCAAACCCCCATTATAGCCCAGGATTTGGCAAGGTGAGCGACTAAGATATTGCGCATACGCAACGTGTTACGTACACTGGCATGCGGATGTAAGTCACTGGGATTTTCCCACTCAGCCAGAGTTCTGGGTTGTGAAAGTCGATAGACCCCGAGGGTATATGAATAATACGAACCAAAAAGAGAATCATACATGATCGGATCGCTGCCTTAAGGCTATGGAGCTGGCTAGTTCCGCAACGGTTTTATTGTTCTTATTTGCAAATGGCTTTGGTGAGGTATTGTTTCTTCATCAACCGGAGCCTAATGCCCCAACAAATCATCCAGCATTCGCTTTATAATTCAATCCCATTCATCAAGTCTTAAAGTTCACTTACCAAACTTGTCAAGTAGAAACCGGCATACAAAATTATTGTTTTAAAGTCTTGTTGGATTGTTGTTTTTGAAATTTGTGTTTTTTGTATAATCCAATTTCGATGTCCAATTAATATCTTCTATCTAAATAATCGGCAAATTTGCATTTATGATTAATGATGGAAATATTGAAGCCAGTCAGATGTTTTGAACGCACACTCGGAAACTTGTTGAAATATTTTGTTGAAAAATATTCTTGTTTTCACAGCTGAGAACAAGCATTTAACGTTTTGTATTTAAACGGTGTTTAGTTGGCGAAATTAGCGGAATAAGAGAACATTTTAAGTTGATTGTGTTTTGTCATTTTGTTTCGTATTATTGACCATTTATCGGAGTTTATTCAGTTTAATTCAATTCTTCAATTCAGTTATTTTGTTTGTTTTTTTTTCAAATTGATTTCGATAGAATTTATATTAAAACAGTTGAAACATATTTGAGCAATTCTTTAAACGCCAGAAAAATGTTTTTCCCAGCAATTGCATTTTTCTGCTTCTGACTCGCTGCTTGCACCCCCATTGAGTGGACGCTTTTTGTTGCTGCTGCGGCCTGCATCGAACCGGTTTAACTAGTCATGTTCGCCGCCGCCAGACTTGCACATAAATTGCATTTTATTTTTAAAACCCGGTAATAAATTGTTTCATTTATAATTAGAATTTTCCACCAACTTGACAGCTCCTACATAGATATTCCAAGAGAACTTCAGGTAAACCATATACTATGTGGGAAAGATTCTAAAAGGAGCTGTTTGGCTAGTTGTTGCTGGTTGACCTTCGCATATTTTTCGGACAGGAGTTGCTCTGAGCCATAATTTCCAATGCTTTATTAGCCCAATTGCTCGCAAAAACAATGCTTCAGTTCGGCCGCAGTCGCTGCCAGCGTCGGCGCTGGACTTGGCACCAAAACGTAAAGCTCAACGCATGGCGGCATGTGGAAATCGTCAAGCACATTACGTTGTTACGTTGCAGGCAACAACAATGGCCGAGCGACACCCAACAACAATGGGAAAAACAGACATTACAGTTACAAAACGAAACCGAAACCAAGCGGCAAACGGCAAACGTCAAGCGGCCAGCAGCCCCAGCAGAAGTCAAGCACAGTGGGTTTGATTTGGAGATGAAAACAAGATCAGTTTTAAGCCTCAGTGACTTGACCTACTTTTTTTATTGTATCTATATTTAATTCTATAAGTCTCTACATACATAAAATAACATATATGGATTCTTCTTAAATCTATAATCCTAAAAAAATAAAAGTTGCATCAAAAGATGCTTCACTGTATAGCAGCATCTGTACACCATATGCAACCCACTGGGTCTGCTCTCACTCTCGCTGTTTCTCCTTCTCTTGCCCGCCAGTCTTCTCAGACCGACTGCAGCTTTTATTTTCAAGTCCAACGAAAGTGAAATTGCCGCCGCCCCTCTTTCACCTGCCTCTTTCCGCCGTCTCTTTCACCTTTTCTCTCTCTTGCCGCTTGCCGATGGCCGCTTGCCGCTTGCCTCTTGCCCCGCCGGTGTTGAGGAAGTGAAGCAAACATGGAATTGACATAATCAACACGCAGCTGGGCCCCTGCGAAGCAAAAACAACAAACACCACTGTGCTTTACAGGTTTTTGTGTCGCCTTGTTGGTATGGCTTTCGTCGCTGTTGTTGCTGTTATTATTTGTAGTTATTTTTTTAAGTTTTTTAAGCTGTTGCTAGTGGCGGCGTGTGTTCAATGAGCGCTGGTGCGTGTAAATATGTAAGAGTTGCCTTCAACCGGCTTTTTCGTGCAATTTTTCTCTGTTTTTGCGGTGGGGCTTGTGTTTTTATTTTGCGCTGGTCAGTTTGCTGTTGAATCATCTGGCCATATAGGAAATGAAACGGCAGATGAAGTAATCTCGAGGCTTGCCGTGCAAATTACACAGTCTAAACGCATCTCCAAAATCAACCTGCTGCACATCATACAAATTCAGCCCCAACAACAACAGCGACCAGAGGGCAAGCGGTGGGGCACAGGCCGAGGGGAGCCAGAGGCAGAAACACAAAGGCAAGTGTTGGGTAAGCGCCCCCGACAGAAGGCAACGGGAAAAATGTGCATCACGTTTTTCCCACTCCCACCCACACACACACACTATTCACACTCTCAAACACCCACACCAGCGGCCCCACTCGTTCTCTTTCTGTTTCTATAATTTCTATATTAAGATTTCGGTTTATTTTAAGTTTGTTCATCCATGATGTATTTCAGACACTTTTGATTAAAAATAAATTATTTATGAGATCATTGTTAACAATTTGTTGGGCGCCAAACTCATTCGAGGCAATGGTTTTGATTTTTTTAGCCCAAAGCAGTTGGGAAAGATTTAAAATAAACAGCTTTAAAGCTGCGAGTTTATTTTAGTTATTTCAGCGTTTTATGCACTTTGAATTATTTCGCACTTTTTTGTATAAAACCGAAATTGCAAAATTTAACGGTGGCCAGTTGATTTGCTTTTTACGATTATGGCCAAAACTTGCTCATTTTTTATTCACTTTAATTACATTTTATTTGCCCTCAAATTGGTTGAGTAAATTTAGTAAGCCAATTTTTCAGCACTCTGGGCTGGCTTCATATAGTTATTATTTATGCAGAAAATACCACGAGGCACAAAGCAAAAATACTAATAACTAGATGAGCGCCAAACTTTTCACCGTTAGTTTACCGTTTTCAAATTATAAGTATTTGGAGTTGAGCGCGTCTTTTGCGGTTTTTTTGTTTTGGCAAACGTTTTTCGGTTCGGGGTTTCGATTTTTTCTCTTTATTGGGAGCCAGCGTTGTGCATGGCATAACACAAAACAAAAGCAAACAAATAAAAACACAATTCAATTTCGAATTCGCCGTTGTTGTTGCTAGTTATTGGCCGCATGCGCAGCGTCCGCGTCGACTTACTTTTCAGCGTCCGCGTTTTTTCCGTTTGAAGAGTCTGACGGCTGAGCGTATACTTTTTCTTATAGCTTTTTATCCGAGCGCTCACGATCTTATCCGGTATCCATACCCGGTTCGTGGAGCCCCACGACCAGCCGAGAGAGAGAGCGGTGGAGCACGAAAGCTCCTCGCGACGGAGCTTTGGACCGCCCGCTAATTGCTGGATAACTGAGTGTGAATTTATGAAGCATTCAGAAAGTCAGCGAGCAAAAACTTGACAGGGAACCTGGGCATTACGGCGAGGGCTACTCCTGATCAGGGACCTTGTCCGACTCTACTTTGGCATACTTTCCAGCCGAAACTGGTTCACTTTGGAACGACCTCACACTATATTAATAAATAACCAAGCTGAAACCGTCATCAGCCATGGGCGATATCAATATCAAACTGGCAGGTGTAGCAAGCAAAGGAATACATTTAAGTTTATTAATTGTCACTAATAAATATCTAGTAATTAAAACTAAAAGAGTAAACTGTAGCATGGCAACTAAAGTATTCACATTTTGTTAAGAAACCCACACAGCATTATTAATTTTTGAAATTAAGTGCACCTGACCAGCTGCAGCGGCTGGCCAGCTAATTGAATTAGCATCGAGAGCCGGTTGGTAATTAATATTTAATTTGCTAATTGAATTTTTACAAGCGACTACCGTGCCACGCACCATCCAAGACAAGCCAGCCAAATCGCCGAGTTAGCCTCCGTGATCTCTGTTTATGTTCGTTTCATCCACTCAGGCGATCTCATCTCGCAGATCTTGACAGTTGCAAATTTGGCTGGTCAACACGAAAACCACTTCTCTGTTGCATTATGCTAAGTTTCGAGGCACATACGTATGTATTTTATGAAGTGCTAAATTGGCCATAAAACACACCAGCGAGCAGCCATTACAGTGAATATTGAATAAACATAAATGTGCACTTTGAACCCGCCAATGGGTGGTTAAAAGTCAGTAATCATAACCAAAACTGGATAATACCAAAGTTGGTCTTTTTTTATTGGCAGTAAACGCTTGGCCATCGGGGCGTATACACAATCTGTGGAAATGCACATTGCGCATACGCCCCGTATCCCGCAGAAACTGATCCAATAATGAACTAACTTCCGGAACCTGGAGTGGAAGCCCGTGACTCATCTATTGAACAACAAATATTAAACCGAATCTTAGTTCTCACAATAAATTCCAATTTCGAACACATGTTTACTTACCCCAAGTTCGTTGCCGAAGTCTTTTGTTCTAGCGGCATTTATATGCAAAATTATCACCTTGATTGGCGTTTAAACTGACAAAAATCTAAAAAAAAAAAAAACATGCCCAACAGCATCCCGGACCGGCGGCTAACCACAAACTTAATTTAACGAAAATTCAGAAACCAAGGTCGGAACAGCGGTCATCGACTGCAGCCACTCGGGAATGGACAACTCGAAATGCCCTTTTCGGAACAGCAAACGAACAAAACTCTTGTTGGCGTTGATTTGTTGATTGCAAGCTATAAATAAGAACCAAACAATTAAGCTGCAAAAAATTAAAATTAATCACTCGACAAGGGAGCAACAAAATCAACTCCTGAGCTACGCAAAAAGCAGCTACCGTTTAAAATTTCATTGCTCACCCAAAGAAACATTAAACAGAAATAAAGAAAAACCACAGAAAAAAATACGGATATGTCGCCGGCGACTATGAAGCTGATGTTGGAATGCCTTAAGCTAGTCGAGGACGGTCGTTGGACTCCGGGCTAAGAACCAGAGCTCAAATATACCAAAAAAATACAGATTTATTCGCGGATAGAGTACGTGTCCCATATCAGGAATGCACAACACGCGGCGGTCACTTTCAGTTTTTTTTCCTCTTCGCGTTTTTTTGTTTTCTCATTTTTTATTGCTCGGTTTTCGGAACTTGCTCGACTGACTCAGTTTCTGCGAGCTTCCACTAAAAGCATTCATAACTCAGCCGCCAGCTGTCAGCGGCAGACAGCGGCTTACTTGCCGAAAAGGGAAAGGGCAATGTAATGGAAAATTATACTGGAAATAAAGCGATTGCCGGCGAGTGCTGCGATGCTCTTTCGGCTTGCAATCGCCAAGTTCAAGGTCGGCTTGTTCGCCGTTCAGGGCAATGAGATTGCACTAAAAGCGATCCGAGGAGGGAGATTGCTGTCTGCTGATGGAATGGTAATTTTAGTACAATTATAATGGAAGACTCAATGCTTGCGACGGCAAATGACTGGTTAAAAGTATATAAAATATGTTCAAAAGATGTGGATTTTAAAAAGAAACTATAATTAGCATATCGTACAGATTGCCTGAAACCTCTCTATATGTAAGGGAAAATATTTGTTCCTATAACATTTACGAAGTATAGCACTCCAATTTTCACACTCCAATTGTTTTTCCCATGCAAATCCAACTATGCGTCACTAAACTTTGTTTAAAGCCAAATAAGGAAGTAATCAACTCGAATGTCAATTACAATTACACACGCACTTGGACTGCCGCCGAGTCATAAATAAATCGAGTCGCGCATACGCCATGTAAGCCGGCCGCCAGTCTCCTAAATTGAATTCAGCCGATTCACTTGCCTTGGTTTCGGCCCGACAAACTACAAGCAAGCAAGAGCGCAACAAAAAATTACGTTACGCACAAATTATTTTCACGAAGTTCAAATCAGAAATTCCAACAGAAGCGAATTACGCGGCATGCATACGCCCCTTGTAGCCACCATCCCCTGGGTCCCTATTTCATACATTTTTCGACCGCTCGCAATGCGGAAGGTCAAGTGCACCCGCCAAATGTGTTTTATATTGTTTTTCACATTAGTCTCGACTTTTTGTTTAATTAATTTTTAATACAATTTTTTTCGGTGGCTTGTTTTTGACGAGCGTGCGATGATGATGTGACAGGCGGCACACACAACCTGGGTGGTTCTGGAGGCTAATTGTAGCACTTGACGGGGCAAGAAGGGGGACTTGGCAGTCATAAAGTGTTCAGGTGTCAGTCGTCGGCCTTCGGCTAAGGGAAGTGGTGTGAGAGTTCAGATATGGATTTGAATAGAAAAACTATCAAAAACTATCTATAAAATGAAAGAGGGTTATTTATTGTTTTGGGATGATATCTTCCAGATAATCCCAGTTAATGCTCTATGATTGCGTTCTTAAGACGACCTTCGTGAGGTGTAGAGCCTGCCCTTGTTACTAGTTCACAGAACCTCAATAAAATAATTACACAACTCGAATCGACCGCCACTCATTGTTATCGAATGCTCAAAATCGAATTTAATTACTTCCACCCACTAACAACTTCCGAGGCACACTTCGCTCGGAAGCCTTGGGCAGCTCCATAATAAGCTCGGGTAGCTCCATGCGAAAGGCTATCTACATGGAAATATTGACAAACTGGAGTTTATTGTCAATCATTGTCAATCAGCCACCGAACAGGGGCCACCCAGCAAGAAAACCAGAAACCCATTTGACACTGAGTCGCCGAGAGACGGCTGGAAAACCTTTAAAGTTCAATCAACTGACAGCCACAAGAGGCTTAATCACATTTTTCTATTTCGCCAAAGTAGGTTGGAGGGCTTATGGCCGACACCGATCGGCTATCATGGTTTATCAAATCCGTTGAAAGGTAAAAGGAAGTGGAAACAAGCCGAATCACAACAAAATCAAAATTTTGAATCTAATGCCCGGCCCGATTCCGAATCAAGCGCCGGTTTGAATCCGAATCGAGGCTCGTGCCTCGAGGTTAGCCTTGCCCATGGCATACAAAGTCGAACATTGGTTTTGGGATATTTTTTGGGTCTCTCCTCGGGTTCAAAACTATTAGCGCCCGCATGCAAAAAAACTTTGAGCTCAATAGAGCAATCAAAATTGGAACAATGTATGAGCGTAAAACAAATAAGCTCTAGGCAGATACACTACGGAACATTTTAGATAATATTTAGATCCTAGCATACCCCAATCACTATTTTAAATTTATCTAAAATCCATTTTAATAATTATATAGTAAAACGATCTAAAACCATTAATTAAATAAAGCTCTATTCCAATCCTGACACCATTAAGTTATAATTGCTTTTTTATCTCTATACACGATTGCTTTTATTATTATGATCCGCACTGTAGGTACAAGCTTAGGTGCTGTTGTCAGCAATATTGTTGCTGCTGTTGTCGTGCGTTGCTTTTTGACAGTTAACTCTCTACTGGTTTTGATTTTTTTTCGTGTACCATACGGGGGCCACTTAAAGTTTGATGTTGATCGATTTTGGCAAAAAAAAAATAATAGCAATAAACACACAGAAAAACGGATTTTAATGCGAATTCAGCCTCGGGGCATAGTTAATGTATTAATTAGCACAGCTTGGTCAGTCTGAGGCGCTCGAGGGGGGGCTGCAGCAGTGTTCTGCATGCCACGCCCATCCAAGCGTGAAGCCAGGGGCTTCTTGAGGCGGGGGAGTGGGCGAATATAATTTGTATTATAAATATTCGCCACATGAAAAGCGCATTCTTTTGCACGCTTCACACAATTTTTCTTGCTGTTTGTTCGACTGCGCTCAACTCAAACATCGGCAGCTCCAACAAAGCCAAGAGACCCTCTACATGTCTGCCCCCACCCACTCCTCGGCCACCCCCAGCACTGCCATTGTCTAGTACAATCATTAGTTAGTTCTTGAACCCGGCTTTTGAACCGAACTCGTAGAGTACGAACGCGAGCCGCTCCAACTTCATAACTAATCGCGGGCTACTCGTTTCGCGGCGAGATCTTGACATAAGGAAGCCATTTGGGGGCTATATTGTATTGTAATGAGTGTAATTAGTGGAAGCCGCAAATCATTTTTTCGAGGGAGAGTTAACACTATAAGATTAGGATTTAATGTTAATTTAAAAATTATATTATTAAAAATAAAGTCTCGCAAAAGTAAAACAATTTTCTATTCCATGGTAGTCAATATGGAAATCTATTCATCTTATTTTCGTTAAAAATTGTACTAACCTCAGTAAATATCTCGCAAATAATACATTTTGAACCTACTACATTATATGACTAAGCAACGCCCCTTTCCGACCCCGATTTGGGTTGAAAATCGTTTCCACTGAAAATATCCTTGAAACATTTGTGGAAAACTCGCATTCCGCGAGCGTCGTGTGCCATGGCCCCTCATCTGATAGTCACCTTTGTTCTGTCAATCCGAACATCGCCGCATACATATGTCGGAACACATGTACACAGGCATATGCATTTATCTATGAATTGCCAATTACAGATACATTTTATCGATTGAAACAAAAGACTTGAACAAAAAACTTGTTTCACCTGCCGCTGTTGTTGTTTCTCGTTTTTTTTTCTGATTTGTCGGTCAGCATTAAGACCTCCATGCAAAAAGTGAAAATATTATGCAACGTTCTCCGCCGAACGGTCGTCGTCGCTGTCACACTTTTTCCTCGCCTCACCTTGGGCCCCATAAATTCAATAAATACTTTTCTCGATTTTAAGGTAATTGCAATTAATTTCATTGGTCGTTTCTCCTTCATTGTTGCATTATTATAACTCTGCTGTTCTTGGCCATTGGATAGACATATTTACGTAAGGCATTGCAATTATTTAATTAAACCTGACATGACTCGAACTCGAACTGGATAGCACTGGCATTGTTTCAGCTAAAACTTAATTTCCATTTATTAATTATGAGCTGGACTGTTTTGGTTTCTCTCTCAGGCAATGTTTAAAGTTTAAAGCAAAACTGAATACGCATCATGATCTATCTGAATCGTGAGGAACTTTCGGGGGTAGGCGGATTGTCGGAGTGCGTGTGCTTTTTGATCTTGATTAGCTCGCCATTTAATAATGAATTTCCAACAATAACCAACTATCAAGGCCGTGGATGAGTTGGTCAATGTAAATATTTACATAGCTTGTCAATATTTTTTTCCTCTCGAGCCATTCAAGGCCATAAATCTTGGGATTTTATTTCAAGGCCTTAAGAATGTTTGAATTTGATTTTCAAGGCTACTTCAAGGCTACTCCCTTTAGAACTTTAGAATCTTATTGTCAGAACCACTATGTATCTAATTAAAAAGAAAGTCACTTAAACTCAAAAGATAAGCATTTTCTAAAAGTATTCAAGATATTCTTAAGATGTATCCCCCAAATAATCCCCTTTCAACGCTTCAAAATTTGATCAAACAACTTAATTAATAACCGATTATTCTTGATGAAAACAAAAGTCATCAATAGACAAAATCTGAAGAACCGAAAAGAAACAAATTCAAACCATTTATTAAGTCTACTCATTTGAGAGCTGTTTGTGTGCACAACTCAATTAATTTCCAAACATTGCTCAAGTTCAAGTTTATTAACCTTAGGTTCAAAAGTGCAAACACCAAACAGATTAGTAGATTTAATGTGGTTTTTCATACCGAAGGTTGGACGGTGTCTGTTCTTTTTGTGAGGCGGATTCTTCAAAGCAAATCAATAAAGTGAAACAATTGTTAGCAATTAACTGGCGAAGAAAAACATTAATGCCAAAGTTCGTATAGTTCACTCGATGAAGGTCAGGTGGGGAAAATAAGATTTCCATTCAAGTATTATGAATTGATTGGCTTGGAGGCATTCAAATAATTAATTAAAAACTGTTTATGATGCGATTCAATTTACATGCTGACAGCATAATGATACTCTAGATATGGACAAACCCTAATCGATTGCCTTCTGCAAAAGGCAGAGAACCAAACGAAAAATAGAAACTGAAATACGCAAACGAAAACAAATTAAAATGCTACCATGATTAGCCCGCAATGAGGCATGGGCATTCGAGCGCGCACCTTGAAGGTTAAGCACAGGGCTGGGCCGCGATTATTAAAGAGCATTAATTGGAACATCGTTGCAGAGCCGGACAGCGGGAAGTTGAAGTTTCGGAAGGTTACAATGCCCCACCGATCAGCAGGAGGAGGCCAAGACTCGTTGAGTTCGCCAGCCAGCTGTGCGCCGAATTGGCTAGCGCCAATTATTCACATTTTCATTCTGCCAGAAGATTTAAATCTGTGAAGAGCAGCTGTCTAATCTGCATCGTGATTGTTGCTTGGAAAAGTTCAGGGTCATTATGGGTTAAACACCTGCATTACCCCTGTGGCTGCCGAAGACGCCTGCAATTCGTCACAAGTCGCGTGTAACTAATTAATAATTAGATGTAATGGAAAAGGCATTGGGCTTGTGAGGAAAATTACTGCCTGCTATTTGTTTCTTTAAATTTGGCGGTTCTTCAAAGAAAATCGATAGTTCCGCTTTTCGATAAGTCACTAGTGTTGAAAAACACCTGAAATGAATAATCCTGACAACCCTGGTCGGATAACAACACAGAAAAAGGCCCACAACATCTGTGAAAATATACAAAAAAAAACTCGGGATAATATTCCGCAAATTAGAGCACCATGGAACTTCCAGACACCTACTACAGCAAGGATGAATACGTTGAGACGGCAAGTATTGGCACTGATACACAGCGACTTCCATACTTCCCAACAATTGATGACCTCATCGTACTATAACTATGGTTTTTGTTACAGGCCTCCGGAAACAAGGTAAGTCGCCACACGGTGCTCTGCGGCTCCCAGAACATCGTCCTCAATGGCAAAGTGATCGTCCAGAGCGGAGCTATTATTCGCGGTGATCTGGCCAATGTGCGAGCCGGTCGGTACTGCGTGATTAGCAAGGACTCGGTTATCCGGCCACCTTACAAGCAATTCAGCAAAGGCATCGCCTTCTTTCCAATGCACATAGGCGACCATGTCTTCATTGGTGAGGGTGCCGTCGTCTCTGCGGCCACTATAGGTTCCTGTGTCTACATTGGAAAGAACGCAATTATTGTAAGTTATCCCTGCGCACTAGACAAGACTTATTAAAAGAAATGTATCCTTTAGGGCCGCCGATGCAATCTAAAGGATTGCTGTGTCATTGAAGACGGCGCCGTGCTGCCACCAGAAACCACAGTGTCCAGCTACATGCGCTACACTAAAAAAGGGACCATTGAAGGCGGCCAGGGAAATCCGTACTTTGTGCCAGCCGCCATGCAAGAGGAGATGATCAACTACACTAAATCGTTCTACGAGCATTTTGTGCGCACACCTGCTCCGGCGAGCTGAAAATAGTATTTAATAAATGCAAGGCTTGAAAAGTTGGCTTCATAAGCTCTAGAAATATTGAAAGTGAATACCGAAAACTGCTTAATTTTATACATTATTTATGAGATAAATATATAAGTAATCTAAAATTAAGTAAATTATTTCCTTTTTCTCTAATCTATCGAGCCAGTTTCGCAGTCGTAAGCCTCGTCGCCAATCTCAAAAATCGGAAAACTCATGCCAGTGCGACGAGCAATCACAGAAGCCAGTTCCTCCGAGTTGTTCTCCTTGCGGGCCTGGATATAACGGTTAAGTAACAGGACTGTGGCAGTGTTCCGGCAGTTGGACACCGTAGCTGTAATGTGGAGAGGAGTCTGCTGGCCTTCCGACTCTGCGTTAATGTCGGCTCCGAATTGGAGCAACAGGTGGGCACAGTCTGCGTTGTTCCACTTGCAGGCTGAGTGCAAAGGTGTCCAGCCGAGCTCAGTGCGGGCGTTGGGATCGGCCCGATGCTGTAGAAGTAACTTGGCCATGTCAACGAAATTATTGTAAGCGGCCCGGTGCAGTGGCGTATAGCCGTCATTATCCCGGGCGTTTACTGCGTCTGCATCCAGTCGAAGTATTTCGCGTACTTCGCTTAATCGGTTCTCGTTAACCGCCCACAGTATCATGCGCTCAATGCTGGCTAAAATGGAAGATTTGAAACAAAAGTCGACTTTCATATTTTAGCTTACATTGCGGATTCTTGTCCTCCTCAATTAACTCGTCTGCATCATCATCCCAGCCACTAACGAACATGCCACGCGGCACCTTCGCGTAGCGGAGTTTCTCCACCTGCGATTTTTCATCATCCGAGTCGTAGTCTCCCATTTTTAAAAGAAATTCAATGAAAAACCAAAAGCTTGTAGTTATTATTTATCCAATATATTTTTACCGACTTTTCCAATACTTAAAAATGTCAATGGAATACTATATATCGATTGTATATCGACAATTGTATTGCTCTGTTTTCAGAAATTTCCCAGCACTCCACATGCTGTCTTGGAAAACAACAAATATAATCTATTTTGTTTACGTTCGCAGAGCTCACTCACGCCATGGCAAATCCGCAGGAGGACCTGCTACCACCCAGTGCCGAGGACGACGAACTGACCCTACCGCGAGCTAGCATCAACAAGATAATAAAAGAGCTGGTGCCCACAGTGCGGGTTGCAAACGAGAGTCGGGAGCTAATCCTGAACTGCTGCTCAGAATTTATCCATTTGATCAGCTCCGAAGCGAACGAAGTGTGCAACCTGCGGAACAAAAAGACTATCAATGCAGAACACGTACTGGAGGCACTGGAACGGCTCGGTTTTCATGACTATAAACAAGAGGCGGAGGCCGTGCTGCACGACTGCAAGGAGGTGGCTGCCAAGCGCCGCAGACAGAGCACAAGGCTTGAAAATTTGGGTATTCCCGAAGAAGAATTGCTGCGTCAACAGCAGGAGCTCTTCGCCAAGGCCAGAGAGGAACAGGCACGCGAGGAGCAACAGCAGTGGATGAGTATGCAGGCGGCGGCAATGGTGCAACGGCCACCCCAGGCAGACGGCTCCGTAGCCAGTAAGCCCAGTGAAGATGACGACGACGACGATGATGACGACTACTAACGGAAAAACAATTGGTTTCTCTTAATGCACTAATGTAGTTTAATCTTAAAATATATTGCCATAAGTTGTACTATCAGCTAATATCGGCCTTATTTTGCGGCTGCTCCTCTACCAGCTCTGAATGGCTGTCATTCAGTTGGACTTCTACCAATTTGGGAAGCCCCTGTGGTGAACTGTAGCTTCCAGGCACATATTTTCCGAGGATCTCAGTGTGGTGCTTCCAGAACTGCGAGGAAATCAAATCTTCGTGCAACGGTACAATGGCTTGTCTTCCCTTTCGCTCCACCACTCGCTTTCTGAGCAGAATCGTGCCCTTCCGATACATAGCCGGAAGGTTGTTGTAGTTGATACCGAACTCCTGGAAGAGCAACTCGTTTTTGTCCGCTGAGAAGGTTCCACGCAGCCGCTCCTCGGCCTGCTGATTTGAAAGACCCTTGGCGAGGACAAGTTTCCAAAATGCAGTATTGTAGAGATTGTTTACATGAACGTCGGCCTGTCGCCAGCTGAGATAGTCCCTCAAATTCTCGTCCGATGGATACAAAACCACCCTTCCGTCAAAGCAGGGAGCGTAGGCCAAAGGCCCACTCTTCCACCGGGGCCACTGCATCACGTAGCTCGAAGAAAAAAGGCTGGTAACATAGGTAAGTAGTTTGGCCGATCGGCGCTTGAAGGCCGTAGTCTCCTTGCGAAAAACGAAGGAGTACTCATCGCTCTGACCATAGGCGAGAACAATATCTCGAAATTCTTGCATCACAGCTGTGGCAGCGGCATTCATTACATTAAGTGCTGTGGAGAACATTCTTTTGTATTAAGCGTGCTTAAAAAAGGACCATTTCTTTTACCATTTTCATCATTGGGCTTCTCAAAGTCGTGTGTCTTGGAGAACTTGTGGAACTTTTTGCCATCAATCCGGATCACAATCCACACGTTGGGAAGGATGGTGTCGTCCTGCTCAAAGGACTTCACATACTCGAATCTACTGCACGCCATTCTGCGAATGGGCAGCACTGGGCCAATAAATGGGTTTGAAAATTTTAAAAAATTATTCAAAAACCCAAGTGAACGCATTTAGGCGACCGCATGAGTAGGTAACAGCTGATGACTGCTGTTAGTTAACAGCACTGTTCTTCAGATAGAGGTGAGACTTTAATATTTGGTATTTTTAAAAGCAACCCATTGACCCGCTCATCTCTTGCGGACCGATAACATCGATAGGTAGTCGGTCTCATCACAACAAGGCAATCTAGTGGAATAATGAGTGTAAATTACGAACAAAGTGCCGCCGATGAGCAATTCGCAAGAGCACACAAGGCAGTCAGCTTGTCGGATGACGAGGAGAGTGAAAGCAATGGAGAAGGACTCTCGGAACGGACCCAGGAACCGCCTCCCCCAACGAGCAGCCTGGCACAGGAGTTCTACGAGGAGCCGGGCGGGAAAGGTGGCAGTGGAGAAGACGAGTCGCAGGAGGATGGAGCTGCCGGCGGAGCGGCAAACACACATGTCGTGGCCAACCACTACAACGAGCTTAAGGAGGCTGGGCGCAAGGACCGGCAGAAGTCAAAAATCTTCTTCATGCGCAACTTTAACAACTGGATTAAGAGCCAGCTGATCAACGAGTACATGGCGCAGATTAAACAGCAGAAGCGCGTCGGCGACGCTCTTCGGGTACTAGACATGTGCTGCGGCAAGGGTGGTGACCTGCTCAAGTGGGAGAAGGCATCCATCTCGCATCTCATCTGCACGGACATAGCGGAGGTGTCCGTTGAGCAGTGCCAGCGGAGGTACCAGGACATTCTGCGCCGAGCCGAAAACTCAAAGTTCAGCAACAAGTTCACCGCCGAGTTCTTCGCGTGTGACTCCACACTAGTCCGCTTGCGTGAACGCTACAAGGATCCCTCTCTGCAGCTGAATCTTGTATCCTGCCAGTTTGCCTTTCACTACTGCTTCGAATCGCTGGTCCAGGCCGACTGCATGATGCGGAACGCGGCCGAGTGCCTGAAGCCAGGCGGTTTTTTTATAGCCACAATTCCGGACGCCTATGAGATTATTCGACGGCTGAAGGCAGCCGGTCCAGAGACTCGCCGCTTCGGAAACGATGTCTACAGCATCGAGTTCGACTGCGAAACGGATCCACTGCCACTGTTTGGAGCGAAATACCAGTTTCACTTGGAGGGCGTCGTCGACTGTCCCGAGTTTCTTGTGCATTTCCCCACCCTGGTGAAACTGGGCCGGAAGTATGGCCTGCAGCTGATCCGGCGTTCCACCTTTTCAGAGTACTATAAGGAGACCCTACCCAAAGGGCGGCAGCTCCTGCAGCGCATGTCGGGACTAGAAACGGTACAAACCCAACGACACGGGAGCGAAGAGCAGTTCTCCCATATTCGGAACTTCCAGGCAACCCAACGCGGAAGACCTCTGGGAACGCTCTCCAAATCGGAGTGGGAAGCAGCCAGTAAGTTTTGACTATTAGCTTGAGTTACCAACACCTAATCGTTGTTTTTTTCAGCTCTTTATCTGGTTTGTGCCTTCAAGAAATGCAAGAACTCTTGGGATGCAGATGGGAGACCAGTGTTTGAGTTCGACGACTGAAGAGCAGCCAGCCAATAATACGTAAAATTACAAGTCCTGTTTACGGTGGCCCAATTATTTTAAAGATCTTACTCGAAAGCGTGAACAGATAATTGTATTTTAAGGCATACTGTATGTGAAAGTGTTTAGTATACATTTTTAGAATTTCAAACAATCGAAGAGATCTTTTCTAGTTCGTCAGCATTTTGTCATTTTCAATTCAAGTGCAGCTTGAAAGTTCTCCCTAGAAATTGTTTACACATTTACACTGTTTTATAGCCAGATAATTTCAATTATTAAAAGATTTTTTAAAAAGTGAAAGAATGTCATTGATCAACCTTTAAAAGGGGGTGGTGCAGTAACATTATTTCTTTAAAACTCAATTTAAAAACCAAACTTGTGCAAGACAATTTTTATTTGCCGAATGGGCCTTACAGAGTTATAGTCACTATAACTGATTGCAAAATATTAAAGACTTGAGCTGTTTCATTTGTTTAACTTTTTGATTGCCTATTATAGCTATTCACTTATTTTACCAATCCTAAATGTTCGCGTAATATATTTAAGCTTTTACCAATAAATGGCTTAGCAAGTAACCTGGACATCCGATCTACAGACTATCCTATCCCTACCAATGATTACATATATTCTTGTTGATACGATTTTATTTCTTAGAGATATTCTTTAACCCAACCTCTGCGAACCCGACTCGCGTGTGTAGTTCCGCCGAAAGCTTTGATAAGAACGCTTTCGGTCGGCTGAGGCAAGTTCGAAACTGGAAGGACGATGTCGGAGCAAGCTTTTGCGGACGGGGCGCTGAGAGCGCACAGCTGTTGCTTTCACGGCGACGGCGCCTTTGAAGGACATTGGACAAAGGTTAGTCCTGACGTTTACGTTGCCGGGTCGTGCCTGCGAGCGACCTAACCTGCTCCGCTCAGCTCCACTCTGCTCAGCTCTGTTCCAAAGCGTTCGGTTCCGTTCCGTTCAGTTGGCCTGGCCTGCCCTGGCCCCGATGCGAGCGAGCGTGTCGTGCCAGGCGCCCGATGCATCAATGAATTATCGTAGCTCAAGTGTAAATAAATATTTGATAACGTAACAAAGGTACGGTGGGGGGTGGCAACTTCCAGGTGGTCTGTGGAAAGGGGAAAATAACGGCATAAATTACGCCATTGATTGGTTTTGAAGAGACTGAAAACTTTATATTGGGGCAATCAGTTAGCTCTCCCTTTCATTACGGCCCACCGCCCCATGTCCCTCTAGGTCCTTACTTTACTCTCTCGCCCCACCACCGCCCCCCTGGTTTCTCTTTGTCCATCGCTTCTTGAGATCCTTTGCCCAGTTCTCCAAGTTCTTGTCAGATAATTTCATTATTTAAAGTTTTGCTCATAAAAATCAACTTTGGGTGTAAAGTTTAAATTTGTTTTGCACACACTGACGCACTGGCACACACAGATTGTTTACTACAAGCGGCGGGCAGGCACGTGGGCAAGAGAGTGTATGCATGTGTGAGTGAGTGGGTGGTGGATGGGTTCCTGGCGGGCGGGCGGACTGGCTGGCTGGCTGGCTGGTTGGTTGGTTGGTTCGGTTTGCTTTGTTTAAAGTAGAGCGTGCGTATTTATAAGGCAAACAACGGAGCCAGGGCTACCCTAGCTGTTTACGTTTACACACACGACGACTTTTCCTGTCCCCTGGTCCTACGGCACTTCTTCCCGGCCTTGTCCCGACCCACCTTCCCCTCGGCCCCCACCTCCCCCCATCCTTTACCGCACTCTCTTCACACAACTAACCCACCGCTTTTGGCCAGGTCCTTTCCGCATGTCCTTCGCCACGACTCGCTTTGCACTGATTGGCCCTAATGAATCTTTTTGTTACCTTCTCCATGCGGCCGCCTGCGCATTGTACCATAAGGTCTATGTAAATTAGTTCACTTTTAACCCAAACACTGGCTGCGTTTTTAAAATTAATGATAAATTAACATTTAAAATAACATAAAACATAACATGACATAACATAAAAAACAGATTTCAATAAGAATTATTCTAGTACTAACCTGTTAAATGTAAACATATCCAAATAAGAATGAAAATATATATTTTTCTTAAAATATCTATCTATACTATAGATTCTATAGTCATGATTCATCAAAAATTAATTTTTTTATGATATTTTTAAGTGAAAAGTTCAGAACCTGTTTGACATTTTTAAAGCCAAGGATGCACCTAAATTCAAGGTGAAAGGCTTATTGGCTGGATGATCCTGGCCGCACGAGGGTTAAGGACTGTGCCACAATGCCACAGAACTGAGTAATGTGCATACGTGACTGCAATGTGCTCGTCTGTGTGCCTGGGCGACTGGTGTTGGTCCTGGGTGTTGGTCCTGCCGGGCTCTGACAAAACGCAGGTAGGAAATGTGCGGCCTCACAGTACGTATACGCAGTGTGTACAAACAAAATACATGCCGCAATGTTTGTTTTGTAAGCCTGTCGAGGCAAGCGAGCGAATAAGTGTCAGCCTCTCTCGCTCCCTCCCGCTGCCGTCCTGCTTCCTCGCTCATTTTCACATTCTCTGTAGATCATAAAATGCATGTATATGTTGGGCTTTGTTGGGGTGGGCGGGGCTGGGTGGGTTGGAGCGGTGCGGATTGTGTTTATTCAACCGCATGGAACAATGTGAAAAACGCATGCCAGGCATGCGGCGGGACGGTATCCTGGCGCTGCCGCCTCCCGGCCCCAGCATCAGGCCCATGCTCCTCCTCGCTGGAATGATTCAGAGTGTGTCCATGTTTGTGTGAGCGTTCCGCTATGCTAAACTTTTTACAAGGATTGCCCCTGGAGCGGGTTGGCTTGGTTAACGCAACAATTTAACACAAAACCGAAAAGAAGGTAAAAGAAGTGAAAAGAAAAGATGAAAAAAGCGTTCCACACATATTTGTCCATATATGTGTGTATGTATTATTGTGTGCGGGAGTATGTATGCCCAAGGACTTAGCCGCGCACGTTGGCACCCATTGAAGGCTTGTGAAGATGATGAGCTGCAGCTCATCGCTCGGTAATCTTTTGTGGTTCTTTTCTGGCCAAAGAGAAACTTGAACTCTGCCTTTCAACGCTTGAGTGTTTTAACATTTATCGTGGTAGTTACTCTTGGCTTAGTTGGATGCGGTTTCCTCCTCCATGCCAGCGCAGCCTCTGTGCCAGGTTGAGGTCAAATGTTAGCTCGGTAATTATTTTCAGTTTTGACATTCAGTCTCAAAAATGATTGACAGAATGTCTTGTACAATTTACTTTCCCCAGAGTTCATTTAGAAAGGAAACAGCAGTAATATTTCAAAATTATAAAAAAAAGAATCAATATATTTAAGGCTAGTGTTTTGTCTTTAATTATGAAATTAATGAAACTAATATAAGTATAGTATAGAATAGTTATTAAAAAGCATTTCAAGCTTAAACAAAACCCAAGTTTTTGGAGTTAACCTTTGACATTTTCTCTTTACCTCCTTAGATAGAAACTCAATATGAAAGTTCATTAAGATCCTAATACAGTATTTGCCCATTTGCGTTTTCACCTCAACAAACACGAGCTTTGTAGATGCCATTTGACCTCATAAATAAACGAATTCTGCTTCCAATTATTTTGCGGCAGAATTTGAAGAAGTGCATCTCAATACTTCCCCTTTAGCCCATAAATATTTGAGCAATTGATTTCCCATGTTGATGAATTTGCTATTTCCGTTCGGTGTCAGCAGCCTTGGCTT
The DNA here is from genome assembly GCA_035047585.1 of Drosophila monieri. Taxonomy (NCBI): domain Eukaryota; kingdom Metazoa; phylum Arthropoda; class Insecta; order Diptera; family Drosophilidae; genus Drosophila; species Drosophila monieri. The sequence continues at coordinate 920,870 of JAWNPJ010000079.1, read as the reverse complement.
AAACAATCGGGCTAAGCAAATAGTCAATTCCTGACCATGGAGTCATCCGTAAAGGATGTCAAGCCAATTGTGAAATTGTCAATTATTTATTCAGTGCCAATTAAGTGAAAACTAATTGTAAATGCCGGAAATCAAGTCCGCTATCGATTTGAAAATATTCAATAATCCCGGAGCCTTGATAAGCTCATCAAACATGCACATGCCGCCGTAGGGGTTGCGTATCGAGGACCTTCGGATTGTTTTCGGTTTGGCCACGGGTTCCAGCGGGGGGGTTCCAGGGGGCCACCGCGCTCCGATAAACATAGGTAACAGAGTACAAGTTGCTATGGCTCAAGCTCAAGGCGTGGCATTTGGGCATTAGGTGTTGTAGTTATTTTTTGGTTTTTGTTGGTGTTGCCGGGGCACGACAAGTCGCGTCGAGCCGAGCCAACAAAAGGTCAACTCGACAAGTGAGTTAAATGACAAGGACCTCACCTTGCCTTGATGGCCTGGCATGGCATGGCATGGCCTGGCCTGGTCCCGGCCGAGGCCCGTGCGTGTTTGCATGTTTGAGTCGATTGGCGACCCCAAAAATGAAACTTAACTTTGGCTTTGAATGTGGCATGCAACCCATAATGGTTTCCCTTTCGCTTTCAAAACAAAGCCCGCAGCTCTCCGGTGGAGGAAGCCAGCCCGTTTATAGTAGTGCTGCTACCGCTGTTGTTGTTCGTCCTCTTCCTGTTATTATTGCTGTTGTTGTGCTGCCCTTGGCCAATTGCGAGTGAATTTTGATGTTTTGACTGGCCATTCCTGAGGCCATTTGACAACTCTATAAAACCGGTGTCCTTAAACCCACCCTCTTGCCCCTCCTCCCCTCTTTCGAGCTCTCTCTTTTGCTGGCATTGCCCCACGCCTTTCCTGCCACCCCCGCCCTTATAACGGTAATTGCCCGGAGAGTTTCGCGACTTTCAACTTAGCCACCAAACTAAAAGCGAAACTTCAAAAACCGTCTTGGCAACTGGAAAAGCGGAAGCCGAAGCTTTCGGCCGAAAGCTTTCCACGTCTCGTGCGAGCTTTCGTCCTGGCGAGGCGAAAATGTAAATGTCAGTCATGGAGTTCCAGTCGTCGGATACATGTGGAACACAACGAACACAGAAGGAGCCTTTCGCGTCTCATCCCCCGAATACAATGCGAAAAAGTCTCTACAAAAAATAGACACAAAAAACTCCACTCTGTGCATAAAATAATACTCCCAAATCGTGTAAAGAAAAAACGAAAAACCAAAAAAATAGGTGTCTAACGGAATTAATGTGCGGGAATTGATAATGTGAAGTGGGTGTTAAGGTTTACCGTTAGTGAAATTAAACCAATACATTAATAATTCAGTTCAGTCAATGAAAGAGAGCAAAGCTAACAGAGATTCGTTGGAGAAATTGCCGAAAATATATAGAAAAATTCATAATAAGTTCGAGTTGAAGGGAAATTACAAGTTACACTTCTGGCCAACACCGCTAAGAGGCTCAACACAATTTGATAATAATTTAAGCTTGGCCGAAAAGCTCACGCCCCTCCCGTGTATCAGTTGAACTCAGTTTCCACTTTTTTTGTTGTTTTATGGTGAAAGTGCAACAACCACACACAGATAACGAGGAGGAAGGGGACTGGCGAGAAAGAGCTGCTGCAGCAGAATTAGTGGCACCGCTAGAACCGCTGGCAGAATTGTCATCGTTTGGGGATTACGGAATTATCGGGATCCGTTTCATTAAAATGGATTTAAGTCAATGCCGATGCGCTGAGCTGCATTTGTGCATGGGATTATCGATTGTAATGCGCAGTCATCAAATTATGTTTGAACAACACCGCTGCAATAGCGATAGTAGAACCACCAACAACATCATCATCATCAGCAGCAGCAGCAGCAACAACAATCTCTGAATTGGCCTCTTTGTGACCCCTTTCGAAACGCGCCCTTTGACGCACCCTTCAATTCAGCCCGCCTCGCTAAAGAAGAAGAGATTGCGTCTTATGAAACAATTGAAGCACCGGCCAAAGGAGCAAAGGAGCAGACAGAGACAAAAACGAAGACCAAGGAGAAGAGACAACGGCGATTGCGATAGCAGCAACAACCAGCAATAACAACAGGAGCAACAACAGGAGCAGCAGCAGCAGCAGCAACAACAACAGCCACCACCAAAATCGCATCACATTTTTAAACGGCAATACGCAAAGTAAGTGAAGTGGAAGGAGAGGCAGCAGGGACAGCATATCCTTGCACTGGAAAAACAAAAATAACAAATTGTTTTAAAATATATTCAATAATAGCTAATATTAACAGGGGCTTTGCTTTTAATACCTTTCGATAAAATATTTGTGGTACCTAAGGAATATTACGTATACGTAATGTGGCTTATTTTACTCATACTCTTATTATATTTTAAGAAGTTGTTTAAGGATTATGTATAGATTTATAATTTTTTACAATTAATTTTATAACACTTTTTATTGGAATCTAATTTAGTTCAATAAAATCATACCCAGAACATACGTTGCGTATACGCAATGTGAGCAAGTGTTTGCAAAGGGCTTCTTTACTTAAAAGTCTAAGCTTATTTACAAAACATACTAATTAGCCATATCGCCTTTGCTACTATACACTATTATCTATCCTTATTTTTGAAGAATTTGAAACAAAACATTTTGTTTTTGGTGTAACTTCGAAGCTGAGGTGCAAAAGCTAGAGTGCCGAGTGGAATGGAGTGTATGGAAGTGGAGATGCGTGGAGGAGAGCGAGAGTGTAGCGGAAGGGGGAGGGGGAGGGGCGAGCAGGTGAAGAGGCAGCCAAGTGAAGTGAAGCATTTGTCGCATTTTGTGCAGAATTCTCGCCGTAATTAATGTTGTGAGTGTGTGTTTTTTAAGTGTGTGTTTGTAAACTAGGTCACTAGGAAGTTAGCCCCCGTTCGCGCGGCCGTCCCTCACCGTCCCTCGCTTCCCACTGGCTCCCAACGTCAAAGGTGTCAACTCGCAAAATCTCCAACCACACCTTAGCTTAGTACATCCTACCTGTACGTTCCCCCGCACTCTCACCCCTCGTCCTGCACACCTCAACAGCATGATTAACGCCTCAGTGAGATTAACTGGCAAACAAATTTGAAGTGGTTGTGGTGGTTGAATGACTGACTATGTAAGTCTGGGTGTGTTGTGCGAAATGTGTGTGCCAATGTGTGGACGACTACCGCTGTAAGCATTTTCATTCAATAACCACCGACACTCATGCGAGAATACTTGAAAAAAAGAATATGAATAAAATGCAAATGGAAAATTTTTCGCTTGTATGCGAGCGAGTGTGAAAGAGAAATTATTTTTTCATTTGTCAAACATCGAAAGTCTCGCCCCTCGCCATAAAAAATGCACAAATATTTATCCTTGAACAACAAATTATAATTTTGCTGACACAAATTTTAGTTCAATTTGAAGCCCATTACGAATTATTTCCACTCAACGCCTAAAAATACACCTGCAGCGCAAAAGCTCACGTACACACAGGTGCATACGTGTATATGCAAATTAATTAAAGTATTTTAATGGCCCCATTTATACCGCTTATGTGGTGACGAAATATTTATCAATATCCCCACTGACAGAACAAGCACGCTTCAATGACAAATATATATTTTTTAATACTTATCTCTTATGTTTCATCTATATTTTTAGCCCCCATACAGACATATCTGTTTCTAAGTATGCGTGTATCTACCTCGCACTCGCAGGGACATACAAAATAAGGAGGCTTGCCCCACGTAAAAGTTTTCCTACGTTTCGGTAGAAAAAATTGCTGGCTGGAGTTTAGAACCTTGCCAGAGGGGCTGCGGACCAGGGCAGTGGGGGTGTCAGCAAGTAAAAGCCATAAAATTCAGGCGCCGAAGCGCAAAATGCCCTTGCCTGGTACAAAAAAATGGGTGGAAACCTACAATAAAAAACTGAGGACAATCGAAAAACGCAGAGAACAACAACAGAATAAATAGAAACTGCTTATTTATTTATTTGTTTCGACAAATCTCAATTGAAACAAAGCTTAAAAGCTTGGAAATCAAAACTTAAACAGAACCACCCAGACGGGGAGGCGAAAAAAAGGACACTGTCTGGTGGGGCGGCGGCGGGAGAACAAAGAGACAATTACTATTAAATCCAAGTTCAATTCGGTCAGCACACAATTGAATTTGTTGCAGATTTGATTTGGCCTCATGTGGCTTGCGATAACTATTATCTGGGATTAGTTCGGAAGCCAGAGTGGCTACACTCCGAATCCTAATGAGATTGCTTTAATTAAAATAAAGTTCCTTACACGACTGGAATGAATTTAAATGTTTTGGGGATATATTTTCCAATTATTGGATTAGGTTATTGATTTTGGCAGAACACAACGCTACCTTTCAGGGCCCCTCGAACTGACCTGAGCCACTCCATGGACTTTTCCGACCAATCACAATTTACAATCGATAAACGGAAATGTGTTGACATTTCTTTTATTTTATCATTAATATTCCATGAAACGGGGATACACAACATCTTGCGGGTATAAAATCACCGTAAAGTGGCGCGTACATTATGTCATTTTGTAATTCACAGCTTATTCGAGAAGGATGAACTAATAAAAAACTCATTTAGCATGCATACAGTTTCGTACATTTTGAAGAATGGATTTCGCGGACCTTGGCTCATTTTATTTCAAAATTTGTTCAAAACCATTTGCATACATTAGGAAAAAACACAAAACAAGCCGGAACAAAAGCTTTTAAACCTTTAAAGAGATATACCCATATAGGAACAAATGAACGAAAATCCCGGGCCTAATCCCGCATTAAGCGACAGCCAAAAACATATCCCAGAAGTATGCAACAAAAAGACGTTTTAAATCCAACTGAGGAGAAAAATGAAATCTTTGTGCCTGTGGTATGGAAATACAACAATAGTTTTCCCTTCTTTGTATAAAGAGGATTATGCCGAATAAATTTCGGCAGAATGTTAACACAAGATCATAATGTTCGCTTTCGGGACAAAAAATTGCTAGTCAGCAAATGAAAAATTTGATAGTCATTGCTTTTCGATTTAAAGAGGGAAATCAGGACATTTTTAATGAATTTTTATATTATAGCTGAAATCTATGACACATTTCTTAGTAGCCAAAAAAAAAAAACTGCAAAATGTATCTGGAATATTTACTCCCAGAAATATCTGTGGATATTTGTGGCATGGCCGACAGCACACGGAGCATACCCCACTTCCAGGAACACACCAAAGTGTATAAATTGCTTACGTTTGCCCATGTAGTCATAAAAATTGCTTTGGCACATAAAACGAAGCTTGACGCTCGCTTTGGTTTGCCTTGGTTTGGTTTCGTTTCATTTTGGCCCTTACCGTTGTGTCTCGTTTTGCTTCCATCGCCGATGGGCTTGTTTTTTGGTGGGACCGATTCGGGGTCCTTCTTATATTTCTATTTGTATATTTGTATCGCTATTTGTATTTGTACTCCCTGATTCTCCTATTCTCCGGCAATTCCCCGATTTGTATTTTGCGCGCTCGCCAATTTAGTAATCACATTTCAAGCGTTTGTTTCCCTCCTTTCCCGTTACAGGATATGACAAGTGATGGTGCTGTTACGTTTTGGATATTTTTGCTTTGTTTGATCGCCTCGCCGCACCTGGAGGGGGGCGAGGCCGGCAGGCCCGATGAGCTGCACATCGGTGGCATCTTTCCGATAGCCGGCAAGGGAGGATGGCAGGGCGGGCAGGCGTGCATGCCGGCCGCAAGACTGGCGTTGGATGATGTCAACAAGCAGCCGAACCTGCTGCCGGGCTTCAAGCTCATCCTGCACAGCAACGACAGCGAGGTGAGTACTACCGTCAAGTGAGATAGTTGAATGTGAGTTGGACGCGATAAGCCCTACTTACTATATATGTATGCATATACACCACTATATGCGACAGGGTCTGCCCTAGCGTCCCAAGTTCCGTGTCCCGTGTCCCATGTCCCGTGCCGACACATACCCTTGGGTGCCACTTATTTTGTTTCGTTTTTGTTTCTGTTCACTGATGACTGGAGTGCTGCTCCAACCAACTGGTTTCAGGCTGGCTGAGCACTGGCATTCATTAGCATATTTCTCTAGGGGATCGGGACGGGGCTCTGAGGACGAGGGCCGAGAGCTGAGGGCCGAAAGGATGAGGTCGTTAACTCAGAACAAACAGTTTTATTATGATTCTTTTGCCATTGTGCCGCATTAAAGGGTATTTGCGCGCTGTGCTCCACAAATTGAATTCTCCGCAAAATTTGCCATGTCCAACCATATTTGGCAATGTCCCCGATTAATGGCTTCCCATAAATTGTATTGGAGACTTGGCTAAAGCACGTTCGCACTGCCAATAGCAATTACATCGCCAGAGCTGGGTTAATAGGGGCATTAAGTGCGTGATTTGTAATTAATAAAAGGTAGTTAACAAGAAATACATCCCATAGAGTTTATTCAATCAGTGTCACGTCCTACATATCTGGATTTATACTTGGTAGCTTAATAAACTAAAAAGTTAAATCCAATATACAACTACATTCAGGAATAAGTGAGTTGGCTAATATTCTAGGGCCTAAAGTCTAGGAAAACTTGAACGAACACAGCATCACATTTAATTTGAATATTTTACGGCAACAACTATTTCATTTCAGAGGAGCCCCCTAAAACTTTTGTTAGCTAATAGAGCAACCACTATGAGACATAAATGGCCGCCATCTAAAGGGCCATATATCATTTTAAATGGCCAGTAAGCGTCGCAGCTTTCTAAACACAACAAACTCAACCAACTGTGTGGCATATCAATGCCCTTTGGCGCGAACATAAAATACTATTTTTATTTAGTTTCGCATTTTTGCAGATTTTTGGTGTTTTTCATTTTAAGGGTCTGCGGTACAGTTGTTGCGGTTTTGACTACTTTGGTTTCCGTTTCGGTTTCGGTTTAGGTTTCGGTTTCGGTGGCTGCCTAGCCCTGCCTATTTATACGCGCGAACCTCATTAGTTTTAAGTGAGCGAAAGCTTAACTACTTGTTTTGAGTTTTGAATGAGGTCACTTTGCCCCGGCCCTGTCGTAGCTCATCATTTCAGTTATTTTTATTCAAGGCTGCCAGGAGGGACAGACACTATTCTAGTATATATCCCTTATCCTTACTATCCCACTAGCCCACACGCCAACCAGATACGGACAGACAGATAAGGCCAGAGCCTGTAAAGTACAGGAGCTGGAGCAGGAGCGGGAGCTTGGGTAGTAGAAGGACCTCCGGTAAATTCAGTTCTGCTCTGTTCAGTTCTCATCTCTCTGTTCCGTATGCTATGTCCTATTCCTGTGTTTTGTGGTCCCAGTATATTCTCTTCTGGTTAGTCCAGTTCAGTTCGCTTCGCTGGGCCAAGCCAAGCCAGGCCAGGACAGCTCGGGCGCGTTACGTTTGTGGCTTAGGCAAACAGCTTCCGTTAAATGCTGCATAATTAGTTGCCATCTCCCATGCCACATCACATGGCAAGCGACAAGCGGCAAAGGTCGCACGCAATGTTTGCCTTTGCGTTTGCCTTTGGCTTTGCCATTGCCTCTGCCAGAGTCGCTGCCTCTTGCTTGACCTACTTTGATGTGTGAAAATGTCCCAGAGAAGCCCGCACAGAAGCACTGAGACTACAAAGAATAAGAATAATAAAAATGTGGTCGGGTTGACTCAGGCAAACGTGGCAATGCCCTCTCTAACTCGTTTAAGGTCTAAATTTAATAAATAAACCAAGTTATCCTTGATGCTTTGTTCTTAGTTAACCAGAATTATGAAATGAAGTTCAGCAAAAGGCCAAGTTCACTGGGCTTCCATTTAAATTATAAAATGAAATCAAATCTGGAAATGACCTTTCACTCTTGCCAAAAGTGCATTTAGGAAGAGCGTGCTACCCTGGTCAAAAGTTCAAAATGTCCGGCCTATTTCAGATTGCGATCTAAACGCCCTCGGCTGACACATCCGTAAACGTGCCCGCCAAATGTACGTTGTACGTTTATGAATTACCTGTCGCTCAGTCGCTCAGTTCTGTGGCAGCCCAATGTCCGCTTCGTGATTTCGTTTTTATGAACGCATTCAGAATTCAGAGCTGGACCGTTAGTGGTTGCTGGCCATTAAAATGATAGATAGGGAACGTAAATATAAAACAGATGTTTTACAGATAGATTATGGCTATAAGCCAACGTCCATCTAAATTCGTTAGATGTCTCATTTAGGCCCACATGAAGAGAATAAATACACTATACCCCCAGTAAGGGTATTTTTAAAAGGAGTCACTAGGACATGCCTGGAAACCCAAGCCCATACGACTAAACATAAATTGATGGGGGAGTAAGAACAGGGATAATACTTATGCATAAACAGGGGCTGGACATGAGAAGGACAACACAGCACAACAAAAAAAAAACAATTAGAAAGGTTGTTTACACGCAAACCAAGTAAGAAATATGAAAACTGTCGCCTCCTTGCCGGGCAGGGGGCAGGACGAAGGGTAGCAGAAGCGGAAACGACAAACAGCGAAAACGAGTTTGCCATGTAAATGAATGAATGGGAGAATGAATAACTGAATGAATGAATCATTTATACGGTCAAACGTGGATATGTGTATCGCCCCCCAAGAACCCCAGTCCCCCACGAGCGGACAAAACGAACAAAAATACGGAGAGGAAGCGACAGGCATTCCTGAATTATTCATTGTCATGAATGAATCCTGTTTAATTGATAAATACCATGGCTTGGGAATTAATAAAATGAAACATGAGAAAATATTACCAGGTGCAGCTACCAATTAGCAAGGGGTTCGACTATAAAAATTGATATATCTTTTTAAAATATAACCTATGCCAGCAAGGAAGATGAATATCCTTGCAGATATTCCTACATACAGTCGTGTTTCCTGCTCAATTCTAATTTTAACTAGTCCTATTTCCGCACACTTCCCACTTGCCAAATTAATCATAACCATGATTGTTTTCCAATGAAGACCAAGATATAAATTACATGGAACCGAATATTAATAACTCGTCATGGGTAGCTGCCAAGAATGGACCGCGTAATCAATAATTCCCGACAGCAGTCAGGCGAAACTTATTTATGTATGAATATTTATCGAGGAGTGACGCAGAAAATAATTCTTTTGACAACCCTCCGATTTGGTCTATTTCGCTAATTCACTTTCCCTTTCCTATTTATCGGCAGTGTGAGCCCGGGCTGGGCGCCAGCGTGATGTACAATCTGCTTTATAATAAGCCGCAAAAACTCATGTTGCTGGCGGGATGCAGCACGGTCTGCACCACGGTGGCGGAGGCTGCCAAAATGTGGAATCTCATTGTGGTAAGTGGCACTTGCATAATGCCAGACGAGAGAGTGCGACCTTAGCCCTATTCAAATACCCGTCCGCAGCTCTGCTATGGAGCCTCGAGTCCCGCCCTGTCGGATCGCAAAAGGTTCCCCACCCTGTTCCGCACCCATCCCTCGGCCACGGTGCACAACCCGACGCGCATCAAGCTGATGAAGAAGTTCGGCTGGTCCCGAGTTGCCATCCTGCAGCAGGCCGAGGAAGTCTTCATTTCGGTATGTGGCACAAAATTCAATTTCCTATTCCGTTTGTGTCGCTAATGGAAATGCCATTTCAGACCGTGGAGGATCTCGAGAATCGATGCATGGAGGCTGGCGTTGAAATCGTAACTAGACAATCATTTCTATCCGATCCAACAGACGCCGTGCGCAATTTGCGACGCCAGGATGCACGCATCATTGTGGGACTCTTCTACGTCGTGGCTGCCAGGCGAGTCCTGTGCGAGATGTACAAGCAGCAGCTTTACGGCCGGGCACATGTCTGGTTTTTCATAGGTAAAGTGCTTAATTCATGGGAGCCATGTCGTCTAATCTGAAACTTTTCTCTAGGCTGGTACGAAGACAACTGGTATGAGGTCAACTTGAAGGCCGAGGGTATCACGTGTACAGTGGAGCAAATGCGGATTGCCGCCGAAGGACATCTAACCACAGAAGCCCTAATGTGGAATCAGAACAATCAGACAACAATATCCGGAATGACTGCAGAGGAATTTCGGTGATAAAATAAAGGGATAACTAATAAAAATGGAAAGACAATAATGTTTTGTTCAAATAGGCATCGACTGAATCAAGCGTTGATAGACGAGGGTTATGACATCGATCACGATCGCTATCCTGAGGGCTACCAGGAGGCGCCACTGGCCTACGATGCCGTTTGGAGTGTCGCTCTGGCCTTTAACAAGACTATGGAACGACTGACCACTGGCAGCAAATCGCTTAGGGACTTTACATACACGGATAAAGAAATAGCCGATGAGATCTACGCGGCCATGAACTCCACCCAGTTTTTGGGCGTTTCGGTAAGTTTCTTATTCACCTATATCATCACACCTATATGTCTGCTATGTTATTAATGGAACTCAAAATTGCCTTCTAGGGTGTGGTAGCATTCAGTTCTCAGGGCGATCGTATTGCCCTTACCCAGATCGAGCAGATGGTGAATGGAAAGTACGAGAAGTTGGGCTACTACGACACCCAATTGGACAACCTAACTTGGTTAAACACCGAGCAATGGATTGGTGGCAAGGTGAGCAAACATCCTATGTAGTTACCTTAGAAATATCAGTTGTATCGATTGGGCTTTTACAAAAAGATTTGCAAGAAAATGTCGGAAAATCGGAATCAAAAAGATAAATCAGAACATTCCGCTGATGAGCGAAATGGTGAGGAAGAAGATGATATACCTGACAGAACAAAATCATCGGATAGACGTTCAGTGAACTTTTGGGAAAGAGATGCACCCGATTTAAAGTCCAATGTCAGCCCAACCCCGAAGAAACAGAAGCAAAAAGTCGAGAAAGAGAGACCGAAAGAAGCAAAATCCGCGAGACAATCTGCAACTACCTCACAATCAATAAAAAATGCCCCGGAACCAAATCGGAGGTCGAGTAAATATAGTTCAAGAAAAGCGATGAGTACATTCGTAGTAACCAAGAAGCCATTACCACCACCCGTCAGCGAAGACCTCCTGCAGGGCGCAAGAGTCTCTGATAGAAAATCCGAACGAATGTCCGACAAAAAATCAATGTTCGGCAACCAACACATATTTGTAAAAAAGAAATCTTTAGACGATGGTAAAGAAAATCAAGAAGATAGGAGCGAACGATGTGTCTTATCGTCAAGCACTTTAAAAGAAGGAAAATCTACAAAACCATCTTCTGATGACGAAAAACCTAGTACAAGCGCTAAAGCAACAGATACCATAGAACTTGAAAGTCTAGAAACCGTTGGAGACGAAGAAGTCCCTGAAAAAAGAGTTACCATTTCGGAATTGGTCTCACAAAATTATAGCCAGGATAGCCTCGATGCAGGTAGCAAAAAGGTAGTCGTGGACGCTTTTGGTTCAGACGATGATTGGGTCGAGGATAGTGGGGATAGCGAGTACGTTGAAAATATGTTGAGGCTTGGAAGCCTCACCGATCACAGGAACGAATATACTCGGGATGGTGTCGAATATAGAAGCACGTCTACCCAAAGCACCTCAGTCCGCAATCGAAAGGCGTCGAAAAGTGGCCTCGATTGGTCTTTCTCCACAGATGCAAACGGTTCGGACGAGTCCAATTGGGATGAGGGAATGTTGGAGGACGATGGCCTGTATGAGTCATCAACCATAAATAGCAACAGCGGAGAAACCCAAAGTGTGGACGATCGATCCCTGATTCTAGCCGAAATAATCGACATAGGGAAATTAAAGGAACTCAAGCAGGATGATGAGTCATCACACGACTTTATGGAAAGTCGTACAATGGACAGGCCAATCGACGAGATCAGATGTTCTAAAGTCACTGGAACCGCCAAGAATCACATCGAGGAAGTGGGATATCCTTCCTCAACGGATGAGGATGATGACAATTTCGCCGAGAAAAAGAAAAAGAGGAAAAGGTGTTCTCTTCTTGGTAAAACTAAATACGAAACTGAAGCAACGGATGAAAACCAACGATCTCGAATTAATTATATTCAAGCCAAAAAAGAATCGAGACCGACAGGCCTTAATAAGTGGAGATTTCTCATCGAGGAGAACTTTTACGAGATCTCCGGGCAACCGCAACAACTGAGTCACAAAGACAAGCTTTGCATTGGAAAAAAAACTAAGAGTCATAGATCTATTGGTGTCAATACGGACATAAGCCGAAAGCCTGGCCCAAAGGACGAGGGCACCGCTGAGATCGCGGAACCAGTCGGAATTTCAAAGCACTCCATGATTGCACATGGCAAGACACGAGAGGTGGGTGTCAACACTACTACTCCAGTCCAAATTCTACAGCCTCACACATCCCACATCCGACACCACAGTCATGGCAGATTGAGGGACATTGGAACCAACACGCCCAAATACTACAAGGCCATTGACGATGGGACACCTGTGCAATTTTCAAATCCGACCTACTCAGACGTGGGTCACATCAATAAATTGATTGTAAAAATCCCGAAGACATCTACTGACATAGATCTGAAATCGCGCAGTCGGCTGTATTACGAGGACTGTGAGCATCACTTTCCGAAGAGAAACTGGCGACGATACTACTACAAAAAGGACGAACAGGGAAGGCACATATTTCGACGACCCAGTCGCTGGCTGTACACTATCCTCTTTACAATCGGCTACATACTTTTTGTATTACTCTTCGCCATGGCCTGGTTCGATCACGTCACATCCAACACAAGCGTCTTGCAGCCAACGATAAGAATGTCCCAGCCCTCCTTGAGCTTCGCGCCAAGTGGGTCGAGGTCCAACCCGAATTCCATTGCCTTCGATCCCCGCAATGCATCGGAAGTCATGGAGAAGTACACCAAGGTACTCACATTGATGGAGAAATACGGCAATAATGGCCATAACCCTCGTTTCGGGCCCTGCGTTGCCGGCGAGAAGTTCGGCTATGAAAGTGGCGAGCCGTGTGTTTTTGTCAAAATAAACCGCATAATCGGCTTCAAGACCGATCCATTTACAGACGCCCGAAATGTGGTTAGAGGCAAGATGGAAATGGTTGATTTCATGGCTTTGCGGAGCCTCCTGAACAGCATACCGTCCGATGAAGATCGCGAAAGTCGGACGTGGATTATTTGCCGTACGGGTAGCCAGAAGTCCGTCACGATTGAATTTTATCCGGAACCGGCTTTTCGAATGGAGTACACCGATATCGAGTCGAAATTGGAGTACATTTCCCAAAACACAACCTCATACTTCAGCCCCAGGGATCTGAACCGAATAGTGGCTCTTAAGATTAAAAATCTGAAGCCGAATGAACGCGTGCACGTAAAGTGCCAAATATTTGCCCGTAATATCAACCACAATGGACAGGGCTTGGGACATGTTTCCTTTAGTGTGATTCTCGCCAACAAAAAGAATCGAGAAAAAATGCAGAAAGTTCTTAAGCGCTATAATTAATTATAAAGTTATTATATAAAATTTATGTTTTCACATTTTCAGTTGTTTATTAAAATCGTTTGAAATATTGCATCGAATTGTTTGATTTTAATTGCAGGTTCCGCAAGATAGAACAATTGTCACGCATGTCCTGCGCACCGTGTCCTTGCCATTGTTTGTATGCATGTGCACAATCTCCAGTTGTGGCATCTTTGTGGCCTTTGCCTTGATCATCTTTAATATATGGAATAAGCATAGAAGGTAAAGAACCTGTAGGCCTTTCTCAAATGCATCTACAAAACCCGTACTTCAATTCTAGAGTAATACAGTCCTCGCATCCCGTTTGCAACACGATCATGTTGTTTGGTGTCATCATTTGTCTTATATCTGTCATCTTACTGGGTATTGACGGACGCTTTGTCAGCCCGCAGGAATATCCAAAGGTAACGAAAAGTCTCCCGTTTTTATCATGCCATCTGTATAAGAGTATATATTTCCTAATAGATATGTCAAGCTCGAGCTTGGCTACTATCCACCGGTTTTACATTAGCATATGGTGCTATGTTCAGCAAGGTCTGGCGTGTGCATCGATTTACAACAAAAGCAAAAACTGACCCAAAGGTAATGGCTATAAGCTTAATTTTAAATTATTAAATAGACTGATAATGTTGAATTATTTTTTCAGAAAAAGGTGGAACCTTGGAAGCTATACACCATGGTTTCGGGCCTCTTATCAATAGATTTAGTGATATTACTCTCATGGCAGATCTTTGATCCGCTGCAGCGTTATCTCGAAACATTCCCACTCGAAGATCCAGTATCTACTACTGATGATATTAAAATACGTCCAGAGCTTGAGCATTGTGAAAGTCAACGCAACTCCATGTGGTTGGGTGGGTCCTCTACTATTTAAGCGCATAGTTCGACCTTTTCACTTCAAATTTGATGGTTTCTTTCAGGTCTTGTTTACGGCTTCAAGGGTTTAATCCTGGTATTTGGCCTCTTCTTGGCCTACGAGACGCGCTCTATTAAAGTGAAACAAATCAACGATTCACGTTATGTAGGCATGAGCATCTATAACGTAGTAGTTCTCTGTCTAATAACAGCTCCGGTGGGCATGGTCATTGCATCGCAACAGGACGCGTCCTTTGCCTTCGTTGCTCTAGCTGTGATATTCTGTTGTTTCCTAAGCATGCTGCTGATATTTGTGCCAAAGGTCAGTTCTTGATATTCTAACTTTATGGTTCAATAACCAAATAATAAAAACTTTAGGTAATTGAGGTCATACGACATCCGAAGGATAAAGCCGAATCGAAGTACAATCCTGATTCAGCCATATCGAAAGAGGATGAGGAACGCTATCAGAAACTGGTTACCGAAAATGAGGAATTGCAACGTTTAATAACACAGGTAATTTAAAACAATTTGAATATTAGGTATTTTTTGATTATGATTTCAATGAATATAATATCAGACTAGGTAAGATTCTTTAAATATTTTGTACTAAGATTTTGATGTTGGGAAAGATATAGCCATCGCTGGGAGCCTCCCATGTATTCTACACAATCCTCAGCAAAATTAAACAAAAAATTTAAAAAATAATTTGTTTGTAGGGTTTGTTACAGATTAAAAGGGAATCGATTTACAAATCGTTTAAGGTATTCCGATCAAGAATCGGATGATTATTGACAAAGATATATCCATCGCTGGGGCCATATTGAGCCTCCCATGCATTCTTCATAATTTCGAAGAGGATCCTCAGCAAAATTTAACAAAAAATCTAAAAAATAATTCGTTTGTAGATTTTGATGCAGTTTAAAAGAGAATCGTTATACAAATCGATTAAGGTATTCCGCTCAAGAATCGGATGATTATTGGCAGAGATATAGCCATCGCTGGGGGCCATATTGAGCCTCCTATGCATTCTTCATAATTTCGAGGGAGATCCTCAACAAAATTTAACAAAAAATCTAAAAAACAAAATCGTTGGTAGGTTTGGATGTAGATTGAAAGGGAATCGATTTAAAAATCGTTAAAGGTATTCCGCTCAAGAATCGGATGATTATTGGCAGAGATATAGCCATCGCTGTGGGCCATATTGAGCCTTCCATGCATTCTTCATAATTTCGAGGGGGATCCTCAGCAAAATTTAACAAAAAATCTAAATAAAAAATCGTTGGTAGGTTTGGATGTAGATTGAAAGGGAATCGATTTAAAAATCCGATCAAGAATCGGATGATTATTGGCAAAGATATAGTCATCTCTGGGGGCCATATTGAGCCTCCCATGCATTCTTCATAATTTCGAAGGGGATCCTCAGCAAAATTTAACAAAAAATCCAAAAAATAATTTGTTTGTATGTTTGGATGCAGATTGAAAGGGAATCGATTTACAAATCGTTTAAAGGATTCCGATCAAGAATCGGATGATTATTGGCAAAGATATAGCCATCGCAGTGGATCAGATTTCGTCTCCCATTCATTCTTCATAAATTTGAGGGATCCTCCGCAAAATTGAACAACAAATCTAAAAATGTATTGTTATTTGCTTTTTATTTAAGTGGATCTTCATAAAATTTGACAATTTTGGATGAGATATTAAATATTTTTTTGGTAATGAATATCATTTCATTCACAGAAAGAGGAAAAGATACGAGTCCTGCGACAGCGGTTGGTGGAACGAGGTGACACCAAGGGCACAGAACTGAATGGGGCAACAGGTGCCGCCTCTGCCGCCGGCGCAGCGTCATCTTCGCAGCCCGCTTCTCTCATGAGCACATCCGCACATGCCACACCTGCCGCCACACTCGCAATCACACAAGGTGAGTTCTGGGATCTAACTCAAGGATATACCCATTAGCCCGTTGCATGTGGTATCCTAGTATTGTTGGTACAGCTTTTGACGTACTTAACCGTTATGTTTCCAATTTTGAATAGAGATTTTAGCCATTTTCGTGGGCATTGACACAATTGATTAGGACCAGCCGATGGAGCTCAAAGGTTATGGTTGCTTATGTTAATGCTATCAAAGTTTCACATGTCGTGTGCTTCAGTAAATGGCACAAAATACAAATATAGAATTTTTCGCAACAAAGTTCCACCAAAACCACTTTTCAAATGTTCTCACTTTCACTATCACTTGACTGTCACTTCTATGAGCATAAAACTAATCCCCTAACCATGCTTTGTATTAACCTCTATCTCTCTTTCTGGTATAATTGTCTTTCAATTAATATATTAACTAAAAACTAATTTATTTTTCAGATACTCATGAGCATCGTACATGAAAAAACTTGTCAATTTCCTTTGCGTGATAGGTGAATTATACAGATAATATAAAATTCAAACAGTGACGTCTGACAGAAGAAGGATTTAATAAACAGAAGCATACTTAATAAACTTTGTATCAACTTTAAGCTGAGCTAAATAAGTGAATTGGTAGCAGCAATTTTGTAGAATAATGAAATATGTATTGTACCTTAAACGTGTTTAGAATTAATATGGAAAACGAAATACTTTTAACTTAAAAACTAAAAAAAAAAAAGAAAACCCCAAACAAAAATCGCTATAGCGTCTGAACTAAGCAAATTGTTAGGCTTTAACGTTGAAACCGAAAACCAAAAAGTTGTAGTAAGTCGGAGAAATACCTAAGCAAAGATCATGTTAAAGTTAGTCATTTTTAAACACAATGAGGGTAATGAAACTGTTGCGTTTTTAGTGAATATTGTTTCGGTTCGAACCTCTTTTGCTCAGTGCTGTCTCCTAGAGCTCTCTATATTGTGTGCATAGATGAAAATGTTTAGAAAATTTAAAAGATCACCCAAAATGGCGGCCTTCTCCCACATCCTTATTATGATTTTAGCCAGAATTTTCGACCTAGACTTCAGGAACCAAACTATACTGTATGTACATCTCTCAGACCTCCTCAGCGTGGGGGACTCGGCTTGATTCCTTATTAGCTAAGTTAGCTTTAGAAACTTTGTATAGATCCTTGTGTGTGTCCGTGTGAAAAGTGCACTCGATAAAAGTTTTAATAGTTTACAAATCGTAAATCGTAAATAGCACAAATCGAATGAAAATTCTAGCAAATCGTAGGTAATGGAGGAATACGTATACATATAGCATAGACTAGTGTAGCATCAAAAATTAATATTACATGAGACGGTATATTACATGGGGTGGTTCAATATGGCTCAAGCAACGTTTTAATTTTTATGTACTGTTATACATAGACAAATTAAACAAGTAATGAGACGTTTTTGAACCTACTGTAAGTTCTAAAATTGCATTTATAAAGAATATATATTATACACAGGAAATAAAAATGGAAACCGAACATAAATGAGCGCATCGTTATATAGGAATTGACTTTATTTAAACTAAAACTAAAAAAACCAAAAAAAAAACTCACTCACTCACATTACATGCAGTCTTTCACTCACCTTTGAAATAATTCAAATCTTAAACTTAAATCACCAATCACACTGACTCGCATTTTCACATCCAATCACCACAAAAATGAACAAACATCCATAACGAAAGTGCTATAAAAACATACATAGACAACATCAAATTCCTACGAAATGAAAGACTTTAAAATCTAAGCCGTTAAATGAATGGAATAAAGTAATACAATTGAGAACTATACACATGATAAACAATGATTATATATAATTATTGAAATATATATATGAAATTTACACACTTGGCAAGAAACATCTCTAGTACATTGTAATTTGTTAAGGATCGTTGGAATTTGTAGTTTAATTGGATTGTATTTCATACACATATAGGGAACGCTGTTAGGGTAGACGTGTAACTCGAGATCATGTATATTGTATATAGAACATTTAGCTGCGACTCCTAAAAAGAAAAAAAAAAACAGTAAAAATCACAACCAAACCAGGCCAACAATTGCAATATTAATGGTAATCCAATATTAGTTTTCGAATCAGCATTCTTTAATTTGCTTTTATCCTCGAATCACAGCCGAAAGAAGAACTTTTAGTGAATTAAGACACACTTTAGCCAAGCTAATTGTTGTAAAATAAAAACGAGTACATAGTAAAAACAGAAGCAAAATAAATCCAGATTTATTTCAAATAAAACACAAAGCAAGTGAAAATCTACTGTTAGTGACAAAATAATCGTAAAACCACAACAAATGGTAGCAATATGCAGGAAAAAGGTCAAAGTATAAAAACTCGGTATGTTCTTATGAATGTAACATTAACGAATTAATTTAAAGTTTAATAAAACGGAATAAATGAGAATTTTACTGAATAAAAAAACCAAACAGAATTCAACAAACACTTGTGTACCATTTAATTGACTGGGACCTTGGGACATTTTCCATATTTTATTTATAAATTTATTTCAATTAAAATTTTATTTACTGCCATTTATTTATTCACCCACAAATATTCTTTCTCAAAATGCAAATTGCTTTCGATAAACCAACATTTTATTTTGCATTCACTCGTGCCGCATTTTTAATAAGGGATTCAACAACCTTTTCGCATTAAATCACCAGATGGATTATTAATGCAATCGGAACATTGTAACTTATTAAAGTATTGAATAATTCATTGCGATTATTTACAAGTTCAGAAGGAGCAGAAAGTATTCAGACACAATCTAAATTTTGTAACAATTTTCGATGCATTTTAATTCAATTAGCGAATCTTTTAATTTTAAGGATGTGACTTAGGGTTCTCTGTACAGTTAATCATCTTCCAGATGCACACACTTATGCTAATTCCAGCCAGCTCCCTAAAGGTATTTTTAAAGTATTACCAAATAAATTCCACATATGTGGAATATGCGGAAGGAATATCCGTTTTTTTTGCTAATTTTAAGTCCCCCCCACATGGTAATTTCCAGTGCCCGGCAGCTTGGGGCATGTATAACAGATTATAACAAAGCCGAGCTTTAAGCTCTGCTCCAAGTGGAGCCAAGCCAACATATTAAGCCGTCTCCAGGCCAATCTCTTGCAGTGAGCGGGCTCAGCTCGAACCAAACGGAGGTGTTGTGACCAAGAACAAAGATAATATCAGAAACCCAACTGTTGACCACCGGGATTAACCGAAATGCATTCTTTGGGATTACCAAGTCTGGGGCTGGTCTTGTGCCTGATTGGCATCTTCAGCGGGAGTGCGTCGGCCAAGCTGGAGGAGAAGTTCTCGTGGAAGCAGCTGGCCTTCGACTGGCCCACCCCGGAGGCCGAGGCGGAGGCCAAGTCTAATGGCCACTACATCGAGGAGAACAACCTGCCACTGGGCGTGGAGCGCTGGCAAAACAGAATCTTTGTCACTGTGCCAAGGTAAATTACCATATTCATAACCGAAAAACGAAAAACGGCCAACTAAAATTGGTGCTAACCCGTACTTACCTTTTCTTTTTTTATTATTTACCTTTTTTGTTGGTTCGGTTTGTAATTAAATGTCAAGCTAGACTTGCAAAATCATTTGAGTATCGAGGGGGAAACCGGTTCCTAGCTGGCTAGTTAACTTGATCATTTTTTTCTTTTTTGTGTAAACCTATTTTGCATTGCAAATCGCACAGTAGTTTCTAAATGCAAATCTGAACATCCAATTAAATTAAAACTAATAAGAGAAAACACCTGACCGGAAAATTATATGGAAAATAACCGATCCGATTCAAGTTGAAACCTTCGAATCTGCCGACCATCGTAGTGTGACGTCACCACTTTTTGGGACTCACCCAGATAACCCTCATGGACAAAAAGTCCCAAAAAAATTCCCGTTTTCGGAAGCTATTAGTAATCAAAACAATAAACAAAAAACGTCATTATCCAATGGAAAAAAATACAGAATATTTTAGTTCGAAGAACTGATTTGTTAATCACTAAATATCAGTATTATTCAAAAACTATAGTCTCAACTTTACTGGTAATTATTAGTTTATAGTTTTTTTTTAGCCTTTTGATCTGCATGCAATTAAAATGTTTTAATTTTCCATTATTTTCTTATATAAAGGGGACTTTGGTAACATTTAATGACAGATATGATAGTTACAAGTCAAAGGGCTCTAGTTTCATTTATAAAAATATAATAAAAGTATAATTTGTATATCTTTAACTTGCAATTCCCTTCTAAAACCAGGTGGAAGGCTGGAGTTGCTGCCACCCTCAACTACATAGATCTCAACTCTACAGAGAAATCCCCAAAGCTGCATCCCTATCCCAGCTGGGAAGCCAACAAACTGCCTATAGATGTCCAGCCGCAGGATCAGAAGACGCCATCGGGCGGACGCCTTGATGCTGACAAGGCTCAGGATGCTGGTGTCCAGCTGAAAGACAACTCCACCATTATTTCCACATTCCGCATTCAGGTCGACGTGTGCGATCGCCTGTGGGTGCTGGATACTGGTCTGGCCGACATCCTCGGCAATCCCAAACAGATTACTCCAAACTCTATCCTGGTTTTCGATCTGAAGACTGATACCCTGCTGCGCCGATTCACCATTCCAGCTGATCAGACCAAGGAGGATACTTTCTTTGCCAACATTGTAAGTTTACAGCGATTCACCAAAAAAAGTTAATCTAACAAAATATAAATTGTAATGCAGATTGTAGATGCCGATCGCTCGGAATGCCAGGATGCTTTCGCCTACATTCCCGACTTGGGCGCCTATGGAGTCATTGTGTACTCTCTGAGGAACGACAAGTCCTATCGCGTCAAGCACAACTTCTTCCACTTCGACCCCCTGCAGGGGGATTTCAACGTGGCCGGCGTAAACTTCCAGTGGACTGATGGAGTCTTCGGTATGGCCGTTGGTCCCATGAACCCTGATCACACCAAGGATATCTACTTCCATGCCTTGGCCAGCACCAAAGAATTCAAGGTCTCGAACCGGGTGCTACAGAATGAATCGCATGTGACTGGCGGAGATTCGTATTATGACTTCAAGTATGTGGGCGACCGTGGCATGAATGGCCAATCCACAGCCGAGGTCTTCGATCCCGAGACCGGCGTTATTTTCTACACTCAGGTGAACAAGGATGCCATCGCATGCTGGAACATCAAACGACCATACACTCCGGACACCCAAGGCCTGATCGATTCCGATTCACACACACTGGTCTTTCCCAACGACATGAAGATCGACAACGAAGGAGTTGTCTGGGTTCTTTCGGACAAGATGCCGATGTATCTGTACAAGGAGCTGGATCCCTCGGCCGTAAACTATCGAATTTTGATGGGCCAGAATCGAGATCTCATCAAGGGTACACCGTGTGAAATGTAAACAACCGGTGTAGCAATGACGTAACAGAATCTTTAAAATAATATAATTGTAAGCTATTAGGTTAAAGATTTCTGCAACATCCTTGTGCGGTGCATTTTTGTATTTACACTATGAAATTATTTTTGTTAGTAAGTCAGCTTAATAAAATATTAAAATGTGATTGATTCAGTTTTTCGATTGGTTCCTAAATTAAATGTCAGATTTCAACAAGTTATCGGCCAGTTGAACCTTCTCTCCAGGCTTAAAAGCAGGCATGCCCAAATATGGGCAGGTGGAGCAGCGAAAAGCGTCGCCCAGGTAGCACTAAAAATAAAAGAAATGAGTTGTTAGTAAACTTTCACAAAAGTTCGAATTAACTTCAACATAAATAGCGTCTTTCAAAGACATGCTATCTCTCCAATTACACTCACATTGCCGCAGCTGGACTTTGCGTTCTCAGTGGCCGTCTTGCTCTGCTTCTCGCTCTCCAGCTCCTCGGCCAGGCCGCATGAGCAGTTTTTACACGCCTTGCGCTTGCCCGTGGTACTGCAAACGCGTAGACCGGCCGGATCCGGCTTCTGCTTATCTTCCTCATCCAGTAGATCCTCTTCATCGATTAGCTCCTCATCATCGCCGCTTATTTTCCAGACGTTCAGGGCACTGGCATCCTTCTTGGCAAAGGAAAGCCGAGCGGATGAGCCGGTTTCGTAACCCGGTTTCTCGGCAGTCAGAGCATCGTCCGCATCCTCGCGACAATTTATAAAGCCGGAGAGCTTGACTTCTTGCAACAGGCTGCCTGCCGGTCCGATGAAGGCCACCAGGTGAAGTTTTCCGCTCGGCCTCAACATGTGCAGCAGCTTTACGTAATTATCAGTCAACTGGGCGCACTCGATCACAATCAAGTCGAAACTGGAGTTAGCGTAGGAGGCTGAAATGCAACCAGGTTTCCAAATAAATCCGCTGACTCACTGGCTAGACAAAAAAACAAGATACTCGCACGCAACTTACAGAAGGACAGACGGTGAACATTTTCCAGGGCCACTTCGCCTCCGGTGGCTGATTTCACCTTCTCCACGCGCTTGTCCAGATCGGCGCTGTCAGTCCATATGTATAAAGTTTTCTGCAGTCCTTTGAATTGTTCCATTATCACTGAGTTGCTAGAATATCTACTAAGTTCATGCACCGCTGTTTGATTTCGCAATTAGTTGTGGAAGTCTCTCGACTGTGATATCGATTGTGTCTGCCGATAGACGTGGTGGTTATCACGGATACGTTCTTCCCAGTAATATATACACTGTAAAAAATATATTTACCTTTTAATGAATTATCTTTTTTAAATTAACAAACTAATTATAAAAACTGTTTCCAAGAACTCTTTCAATGTCTATAGTTATTATTATACTAAGAAAAATACATATGAAATATATGTTTGTTCTGATGGGGTGTTAAGGAAATATATTAACCATTTGTCTCTTGAGAATATACTAAAGACCAATAATAAAGACCAATAACCAATGTTTCTCAAAAGCAAGGGTTTAATGAGAATATAAGTGATGGGAGCTAATATACCCTGCAACTCAGCCAGTCAACTCAATACAGTGCTGGGCAACGACCAACATACCGGTAAATGGCGACTATCGTAAATAAAGGTCTATCGATACATCGATACACCGTCAACATCCTCACTCACTTTTTTAGTTGTAGCATAAATATAACTCGAGCACTAGTCGCAGCGTTAAATACAAGCCAGCCGCTAGAACCGACAGTCACTAGTCAAGTGCTTCTTAGGCATAAATATGTAATACCGGTGCTTAGAGCTAAATTAAATCCACCCACAACAGCAATAACAACAAAGCGAGTCCGCGGCCAAGAAGAAGAGTGCGTGAGAGAAACGACAGCTGCTGGTCGTGTGTGTTGGTGCAGGATAACAAATACAAAACAGCAAAAACGACAACAACAACAAATAGTACGCAAGCAGTGTCGAAGTGCCAAAAGAATTTGCCAAAAAAAACCAGAAAGTAAACCTGCCGGTCCAACAGTTTACGATTCAACAGCTCAATGCAGAAGACATGTGCATAAATGAAGAGCTACAGCCAATTTAATTTGAACGCCGCCGCCCCGCCCGCCATCGCCTTCGAGAACGCAGCCGCAGCCGCAGCTGCACTCCATCCGAATCCGAACGGATCGCCGCTGGATCACAGCCACCACCAGCAGCAGCCACAGCCACGCCAGGACATGCCGCACTTTGGACTGGGCAGCGGTCCCCAGCCGCCGGCGCAGCAGCAGCTACAAGTGCACCACCAGCAGCAGCAGCAGCAACAACAACAACAGCAGCAGCACCAGCAAATGCAGATGTCCTTGCTGCCAGGACCCTACCGGCCGCACATCGAGGAGAAGAAGCTGACGAGAGATGCCATGGAGAAGTACATGAGAGAAAGGAACGATATGGTCATCGTTATCCTGCATGCCAAGGTGAGGTGTCCTTTCAAGAAGGGAATTTGGGGGGAGGGGTGGGTGGTTTCTTACATCTAAGGTCTAAGGAAAAAGTACCAAACTTATTTAGAAACTAAAAAAGAGTTAACTTTCAGTCATTTTTTTTTTAAACAAAGTTTTTTGAAAAAGTAAAACTTTAAAAAAGAATCCCTTTTTATCCCTAAAAATAGGGATAATAGTATAGTTTTCCAATTAAAACCAACACTTAAAAGGAATAACATTTTTTCTCAAACTTACAATTAATTGTTGGTTCACTCCAATTTAGATCCTTTAAACTCTAAATGAATATTTTAAACCCTTAAAGCTTTAAAGTCAAAAGATCTGACAGGTCAGTCCGGGCCTTCTGCCCCACCCAGCATTCTGTTGTCCACTTTGAAGTGTTACATTTTTGCGGTCTGGCGAAGGCAGAGACAAAATAAAAGTGGAATACAATTGTCGCGGTTTGGCTTGGCGGTGGCGATCTTCAAGCGCCGACTGCCGCCAAATGCGAATCCTTCACACTCGAATGCCCGCAAATTGAGCAACGCGAGCCCGGTCCAGTCCGCAATGAAAATAATTGAAATTAATTACAGAAAATTAACAAACTGCATTGCTTGCGGTTTTGATATGATTTGCTGATAATCTGGACGCCAATTTGTGCTAATTGAGTTTCCCTGCACCTCTGTGGGTGCTGTCTTACTTTCAGGTGGCCCAGAAGTCGTACGGCAATGAGAAGCGCTTCTTCTGCCCGCCGCCGTGCATCTATCTGTTCGGCAGCGGGTGGCGGCGGCGCTACGAGGAGATGCTGCAGCAGGGCGAGGGCGAACAGGGAGCTCAGCTATGCGCCTTCATCGGGATCGGGAGCAGCGACCAGGACATGCAGCAGCTGGATCTCAACGGCAAACAGTACTGCGCCGCCAAGACGCTCTTCATCTCAGACTCGGACAAGAGGAAGCACTTCATGCTCTCGGTTAAAATGTTCTACGGCAATGGCCACGACATTGGCGTGTTCAACTCCAAGCGCATCAAGGTGATATCGAAGCCGTCCAAGAAGAAGCAGTCCCTGAAGAATGCCGACCTGTGCATAGCCAGCGGCACCAACGTGGCCCTCTTCAACCGCCTGCGCTCCCAGACCGTCTCCACGCGGTACCTGCATGTGGAGAACGGACACTTCCACGCCTCCTCCACTCAGTGGGGTGCCTTTACGATACACCTGCTGGATGACAACGAGTCGGAATCCGAGGAGTTCCAAGTGCGCGACGGCTACATTCATTATGGAGCCACCGTGAAGCTTGTTTGCTCCGTAACGGGCATGGCGCTTCCGCGTCTGATCATCCGAAAGGTGGACAAGCAAATGGCCTTGCTGGAGGCCGATGATCCCGTCTCTCAGCTCCACAAGTGCGCCTTTTACATGAAGGACACGGATCGCATGTACCTCTGCTTGTCGCAGGAGAAGATCATTCAGTTTCAGGCCACTCCTTGCCCCAAGGAGCCCAACAAGGAGATGATCAACGACGGCGCCTGCTGGACGATCATCTCCACGGACAAAGCCGAGTACCAGTTCTACGAGGGCATGGGTCCTGTGGCGTAAGTTTCCTCTACTTCCATGACAAGTTCTTCGTCTTACGCAAAGGTCTCTTCCATTTTAGATCTCCAGTCACTCCAGTGCCAATTGTCAACTCACTGAATCTCAATGGCGGCGGCGATGTGGCCATGTTGGAGCTCAGTGGCGACAACTTTACGCCCCATCTTCAGGTGTGGTTCGGTGACGTGGAGGCCGAGACCATGTATCGGTGCACGGAAACGCTTCTGTGCGTGGTGCCAGAAATCTCTCAGTTTCGCGGCGAGTGGCTCTGGGTAGGGTGGGAGAACTTTCCACTAAAATTGTCACCTCTAACCCTTGTTCTATTGCAGGTGCGACAGCCCACTCAGGTGCCCATATCCTTGGTGCGAAACGACGGCATTATTTACGCCACCGGCCTGACCTTCACCTACACACCTGAGCCAGGTCCCAGGCCGCATTGTAACTCACAGGCCGAGGATGTGATGCGAACCCGGCACAATAACAACAATAACATCACTAGCATCAGCAACAATAACAACAGCAACAATGCGGGCTCGCCGGCCGGTGGCAACATGCAACCGCAACAACAGCAGCAGCAGCAGCACCAGGCGCTGCCCTCCATCTCAGAAGTGCAATGGAATAGTCACGGTAGCGGCTTGTCCTGAGTGCAGGACTATTGCATCGTACACTTATGTATCCTAAGTTATTTATAGTTTTTACTGGAGACTTTAGTTTGTAGATTGACAATTTTTCTCATACTGATTTTCCACCTGACATGACGTGAACCAAACTGTGTCCCCACCCTCCTCTCTGTGTCTAAAAAGAATCATCCTATATACATATAACTAGTACTAGTTTTGGAACCAATAGATTTGTAAATGAAGGACAAGATTGTACATAAATCGAGAAAGCTCACTGACACACATATATCTTTATATATATATATCTTTGTATGTGCATGGAAACACATATACAGTTTAACTTGTAACTCTAGTTAAATATACAATCGATGTAAGTCTATAGACGATTTTTGAAGATGCGGCAAAAATATTTTTTTAATTTCGTTGCGGTGAATTTCCAAAGATTGTGCCGAAAGGAAGAGTACAATGAAACGTTGGCCTTGCCATAAAGAAACATTCCATTTTCCCCTTGAAGTTTCCAAACAGTCCTAGACAAGTCACGAAGGGAGACATCTGTCTTGGCCCCCGGCTTTGGTAGCAACTCCTTGGAAATTCGAAGCAACCACAGTCTCATACAATTTTTGTAATATAGAATCGTGAAAAGACAGAAATGCGATTTGTTTAAGCCTAAGAGAAAGCCTAAAGTAAATAAATCAAGACGAAACCCAAATTTATGACCAACACCGAAACCAAAAACCATGTCAGTTTAAGTTTTGGATTTAGCATGATTTGACTTTATTCTTGTCCACCGCTCCGGCTTTAAATGAGGTGGAGTGCTGGGGGAGGGTAGCTGGCCTTAAATTGCTGTGGGAATTCGGCCCAGTATCGTGTGAATATTTTTGAACAAAACAAGTGCAGCTCTTCCCACGATGGCTACCTACTTCGGCGCAACCCCCTTGGTGGCCCGACTTTAATTATAGTTTGGTCTGGAATTGCTGAACGCCAAGTCAAGAAGCAAATACACATCTATATTTGTATATATAACACTATTGTTTCCGTTTTGGCCAAGTTAAGGGACAGAATTTTCTCACAGCCCAAAAAGCGCCAGAGCTGCTGTGGCTGTGAGAAATTTAACTGCCTTTTGTTGAATATTTATGCAGTTGGTGCTTTTACAGATTTACAAATTAAGATTCGCAGTTTTGAATTAATTATCGCTCACTTCCGCTCGCTGGAGTGGGAAGAAGGTTACCTGCAAAGCACTAAAACTCATCTCCCGGTTGGGAGACACATTTCTTATCAGAAGTCAGCCAAGCAATGAGAACCCGGCCCGACCCGACCCGAGTGCAACCCCTAAGATTGCCACTGCACCATTTTATGAGAACGAAAGACTCAAACAACAAACCTCAGTTGCGTGATGATGATGATGTGGATTTTGACGGAAAACCCACCACCAAACGTCTCGGGGCTGGCAATTGGAACTGCAACCTCTTAAGGTCGCCGTCAGTGTCTTATAAGAAGCTGAATATGAAATTAGTTTGGAATTTTTAATGAACCATTCCTTCGCATTCTATCCCCCCGCCGACTAGTGGGCAGGTGAGTGCGATGATTGCGGTCGTTTTTAGAAAGGGGGGACGTCAATTTCTAAAAGTTCTCAGGACTGCTACACCACTTCATACCTAGCCACTACTAAAAAAGTTAATTATCTTGAAAAATCTAAGTCTACCGTCTTGAGTCGTTCGCCTGTTGACTGCTGCCGTTTTTCACACGCTGGGGAAAATGGAAATTCTCGCAAAATACAATGCGTGGGAAATCGGCTGCGTGGGAGCCGACCAAGAAATATCCAGAGAAACTATATATGCAAGTCCTACAAATATTTCTACTTTTAGGTCTTTTAAGCCGGATGGACACCTATTAGATTTAATAGGTTTGCTATTCGAATCGATTAAAACTGGAAATGCTATTATCCTTCTGAAAAGCAATTTACTAATATTTCATACAACTATTTATAGGTTTTATTACAATTAGGTAATAATATGTTATAGGATATGGAAATCTGTATATTTTATTTTGTTTCTATAGAGTTGCTTAAGTTTTTTAAATGGACATTTCTAATGAGACTAATAATAATGTTTGAGGAAACAAATGGGTGGCTGACAGACCCACCTTTAGTTCAATTGACTAAATATATTTATTCTTTTCCAAATAGTTAAAAAGTATTAAAAAAAAAACATTATTCTAAAAAAAAAAGTAATTTATTTAAATATCTCAGATAGAATGTTAATCATCCATCCAGCCATCATTAAGTCATTAAGACATATCGCTTGACATTTTTTTGTATCTCTAAGACTCAATGGCTAATGATTTTCAAAAGATGACTTCAAAATTAAGCAAAAAAATTAAATAGTCTCCACATATTTAATCTGATATATTCTGACCCATCCCTGCCCCTTCTAATATCATAAAAAATCAATTAAATTTTATATAATTTATTAAATAATTGAACATTTCTATGTATTTCATACAAAAAGTCATCAGTACAGATATGCAGTTAAGATATACAAAGAGATAGATGCAAATGCGTAGACACAAATCTTATCTACAAAACTTGAATACAATAATTTACCGGAATGTGCGATAAAAAAAACCTTAAGACAGCATTGCAAAATTTATACAAAATTAAACAGAATATTAAAACAAGAACTGAAAGTTTGTTTGGTATAATCGATAGCTGAGCAAGCCAAGAGTGGAATGATTCACTGTGGAGGGAATGCAATTAGAGTGGGGGGTCGAGAGTGCGGGAATACTTAAGCTATAAAGTACTAGGCATGTATAAGTTATTGCAATGTAATTTATAATTATTATAAATATGCTCCGTAATTGTAGGTTCTACTAGTTGGCTCGCAAGGTCCGATTCTTGTTCATATTGGTCAACATCAACGATATATATGAAGTCAGCAGATCGTCCATCTTGTAGCCCAGCGAAGTCTCGCATAGCAGTTTCGAGCCCCGTACCAGATTGCCGATGGTCATGTGGAAATAGGTGTTACCCGATGACCAGTTCGAGATACGTGTAAATGGATGTGTGACCAATATATCCTGAAAGTGGAAGGAGATGTAGAAAATTAATAAATAAATGTTTCAAGCAAGTTTGGTAAAAACTGAAATCGTTGGGAAGGTTTCAACTTGAAAGTCTTCTACTGTAAACATTCCACTCCGTTTTTCTTACCTTGGTCACTGGATGTATGAGACTCACGCCGTGCTTGTTAATAGCTATCAGTAGCATTTCGGGATAGTTCGGTTCGGTAGTTTGTTTCACCTCGAAGAACGCAGAACCAAAGGTAGGCCACCTATTTATGAAATACAATTGAATGAACACATAATCAACATTATTTTTCAAACCACAAACCTGTATACAATCTTCAAGAAAGCCACCTTGGCATCTTCAGAGGTCATGCCACCATCCTGGTTGTAGGAAGCCACAATCGATCGCTTCCATTCGCTAGTGCTCTGCATCTTCATAATGTCCGACGGAATGAGATCCCTCAGCATTTGCCTTAAAACAAAAAATATAAATGAGGAATACA
Organism: Drosophila monieri; assembly: GCA_035047585.1. Lineage (NCBI taxonomy): Eukaryota > Metazoa > Arthropoda > Insecta > Diptera > Drosophilidae > Drosophila > Drosophila monieri. Next base: position 890,892 of record JAWNPJ010000079.1, on the reverse strand, counting down.
TCTAGATGGAGGATAGAATCTTACGGTATGGCCTGCAGTTCTTGTTTGTTTTCGCCGAAGCGCACCCGGAAGACAAGGGCCGCAAGTTTAGCCGCCTCCTCCCTGGAGCACTTGTGATAGCCGCGCAAGAGCTTGGGCAACTCCTGGTGGTAGTGGAAGATCAGATCGGCGTTGCGATCTTTGCCTGGCACTGTGTTCGTCCACAGCTTCTTCATGAAGAAGACCTGGTAGGTGAACTGCGGATTGGCTCCGTCTCGAATGGGCCGCGCCTTCTTAATCCAGTCGGTTAGATGGCGCACAAAGTCGAAGAAGAAGTCGCCCTCGGGTACCTTGGATAATAATACTCGATAAAATCAATCCATATACTTTGGAGAGTGTTTCAGTTACCGAGATCACTTTGTCAGCAATCTTCACGAACAGGGAAAAGCCCTCACTGGTGCGAAGAGATAAACGTTGCGAGATATTGTTGCAAAAGTCCTTGGCCCTGGTGGAGCTGTCCACCTCAAATGCTTCATCCGTGTCGTCGGGGAAGTAGACCTTATGGAATATCTGTGTGGTTTTGTGCTGTATGGCCTCCACCTCCACTTGATGTGGAGGATACTTGCGCTGTCCGTGGCGAATGGTCTTTTGCAAACGATGCATGGAGTCCTAAAATAATAATTTTATTAATAAAAAATACTAATTAAGCGTTTTAATTCTTTACCTGCGAGATAGGATGACGGCGGCTGCGCAGGAAGAGCAGCAGTTCCTTTAAGAGACCCTGGGAGCAGGCAAAAAGTCCCGTGGCCAACCACATTAGCTCCCATCCGCGCTCCTCGGACATTCTGTTCCTGTTGTCCGTCAGCTGCTTCATCAGCTGGCAGTAGATCTCATCACGCAGGATCTCGTGCTTGAGCGGGCCATCGAATATGTGATCTGTGATCTCGTTCCCCATCCGTGGTCGTTTCGATGGGAGATCCCCCATGTACTTCAGTATGGCGGCAAACGCGAAGCAAGCCTCTTCAGCCAGCTCCTCCTTGCTCTGCAGCTTGCGCAGCAGTGGCGCCTTGATGGGATCCCGGGCATAGCGCCACAGTTCTTCGCTCCGCTTAGAGCTCAGAGTAAGCGTTTTCGACATGGTGCGTTTGGGAGGCAGTCGGAAGTGGTCGAGAGCGTACTCCATCAGCGTATGCGGTCGGTCGCGAGGCTCAACTGCCCCGCCATTGGAGGCCATGCTCAGACGCCTGCCGTGGTGCGCCTCCTCAATGTTGAACAGAGCCAGAATGTCCTGCGGGGGCTTGGACAGGGTGGGCAGGACATAGACTGTCTCAGCGGGGAAGTCACCGCGCTCCTGGGAGCGATCGCAGCGTCCTATACACCAACCGTTATTCAGTACGGACTCTCCACAGGACTCGTCTTCGAGAATGATCAGGTCGCCCTTGAAGAAGGATAGAAAACTCGTGCCGTCCGAAGGAGCGCGATAGTCCTGCAAAGCGATGACGAATTTGGAACTGAAAGAAAAAGATAAGACCCAGTAATACAGCAAAACTTTTGTTTCCTTTGAAGTACCAACCGTTTCTTCAGGCCATCCAGGAAATAAACCACCAAGTCCCTGATATCCTCCGCGTTGGGACTCTGGAACGTGAACTCTTCGCCCCGCACTGTGGACAAGCTAAAGGTTTGGGTGAACACCTTGTTGGTCTTCTGGCTGGACACAGCGGTGATCTCTGGGAAACTAAGCTCGAGCAGGACCTGCTCCTGGTCGTCCACCACGTAGACACCCGTCCAGTTGACCGCTATGATGACGTCGTTCTTGGGTAGGTTGGGGCCCGAGTTGCGATAGGCCTCGTAGAATCGCGAAAAGAGCAGGGGCCACTTATACTTTGCGTAGCTGACGATGTCCTCCTTAATCTTCAGTGGGGCAATCTTGTCCTTGACATAGTAGGACTTCTTGTAGGCCTGCAACACCAAGGCGGCCCAGCGTTCGATGGCCTTGTCCACGCCGCTGAGGCAGAAGTCGGGTATGAAGTTCGGCAGCAGGGTAAACAGCCGCTCCATGGACATGTCAGTGCCGTACTCGATAAAGTACTGCTGCGCCGCAATCATGGCCAGGTCCTCCTCCTTGTCGCAGCGATACTCGCCAAACTTGACGCCACGAACCACCTGCTGGTATATCAGGTTGGTGGCCACCTGGTCGTGAGTGGGCTCATGCCAGGGGGCGAAGATCTCCTTGCGGAAGAAGAGACGCCACGGGGCGTTCCTTTCCTGGGCGCCCTGCTCCTTGGCGTACTGCTCGCACTGGGAGATGGCGTCCATCACGTGGTCCCCGCCGCTGCCCAGGGAGCTAACTTTGTCGAATAAAGCTATGTAGAGCGAGAATCCGAACTGGTCTTTGAGCGTTATCTTGTCCGACAGTTGATTGCACAGTTCCCGGGCCGTGGTCGCGGAATCGGCCAGCAGGGTTTTGGTATTTCCGTCCATGAATGTGATGGGAAGCATGATGGGCTTTTTCGACTTGGTGGCCTGGAGCTCTAGCCAGGATGGCGGCTGATTGCGTGTGCCATTGTTGAAGGTCCGCTTGAGCCTCTCCTCACAGTAGGGAGCGTACCCAGGCGGTCCCTCGCGAATGAATGCCCTCAAGTAGTTGACAAACTTCTCCGACGGCGCAAAGCAGCCGACGCACAGTGAGAGCAGGATCCACCCCCGGGCATGGGAGGACTTAAGGGGATTGTTGGTCAACTGCTTGCATATCTGGCAGTAGATCTCGTCGCGCAGCTCTGCCCGCAAAATGCCGTGGCCGATGATGAAGTGGAGCTTCTCGAGGTTCGAGGTGGGTCGCGACTGCAGCCACGACTGGTAGCTGTCCGCTGTGTATTCGTCATCCTGCAGCCGCCTTCGCACGTCCTCGCCCAACTTATTCTTGCGCTTCAAGGTCAGGGACACTAGTTTGTGGCGAATCGAGCGCGGCTTCTGCTTCAGGAAGGCGTCCGGATCAAGGCCCATGAGCTGAGCCTCTTGGAACTCCTTCAAATAATTTCAAAAAATTAATAAGCAACCGACTCTAAAAGATTTTGACGGCAACTCACCTTGCTCCTTATGAAGTTGCGCCCCAAAGTGGCCGTCACCTTGGACATTACCGAGGTGGTGTCCATGCGATCCATGGTGTGGTACTTGGGTTCTGGCATGTCGCCGGTGAACCGGAGAATGGTTATCCATAGGGCCTGGGCGGCCAGTTGGTCGCCCTGCGTGTGGAGTGGCAGTAAAGGATGCTTGAGCGCTTTCTTCGCATACTGATGGTTCACATTGCCCTGGAAGTAGGTGGCAGCGAACTTCTGGAACTTGAACTCGGACAGATCCTCCTCGTCTTCGGAAATGTGGATGGGAGCAATAATATCCTCCTGGTTAACGTTTTGAGCATGGGGCAGATCATTGAATACGGAGGTTTCCCGTCCACCGTGTGGCGTGGGAGCGTCGCTGCTCGAGTCGGGAAGGAAGTCGAACATGGCCTCCACCAACTTGCTGTCGTCCACCGGCTCCTCCTGCTTGCGAGCCGCATCGTTGATTATGTTCATCTTGACCTCCACACGCCGTCGATCCTCCAGCTGCTCCTGCAACTCGCGCCTCTCCAGCTCGTGCAATCGATCGCGATAATGCTGCTCGGCGATTTCGCGGGCGTGTTTGTTGCCGCGGTGCAGCAGCTCCTGCTCCTCGAGCTTCCGCAGCTGCAGAACTTCGGCGAACTGTTTATGCTCCAGACGGAGCTTCCGGTAGCGACGAACGGCAATCATGCGCCGCACATGGGACTGGATCTTGATGACAGCCCACATCTTGTGACCGTACTCCCGCCTCACCAAGTAGCCCCGAGCATGAGCCTGCAGGCCCACAATATGTCCTCTCAGATGGCGGAATCGGTGGGACAGGACACGAGATCGAATCAAGGCCTGCAGCCGCATATAGCCAACGCGCATGTTGCGGTACCTCTTACGCTGGGCGTAGCCCTTCCAGAACCTCTGCACGGTGATGGCGGCGGCTCGGAGTCGGAGGAATCGCCTTCGATACACCCATCCCCGAATGCTGCGCTGCAGGATCAGGATCTTGCGCGTGAGAACCCTATCGCGCTCCTGCTCCAAGAACAGATCGTGGGCGTCTTTCAGGAACACCTTTGTGTGGCCCAGCTGGTAGTCGGATTTTCCCAGAACCATAGCACAGATTCGCGAAGTGGCTGCTTGGCAATCGGTACGATGTGCGGGCGGGACTCCGGGTATCAGGAAGCGATAGCGCTCTACAAACTCCCTGAATCCATGGCGGATGGGGTAGCCGGCGCGTCGAATGCGAATGGTTTCCATCATGCCGGAGTAACGCAGCTGCCGGCAACACAAGCCGCGATCAAACATCATCGGCTTCTTCAGCTCATTGGGTTTGATGCAGCGGATGAAGAAGGGCTGGCAACTGCTCAGGGTCTTCATGAGGGCATCCAGGGACTTCCGGAACTGAGTGGAAAGCGTGGGGGTGCGTTTTCTGGTCTCCGCTCCCATCTCAATGTCCTGGGCAAAGATTTGGCGCAGGAACTTGTTGCCGCTCTGGCTAACCAGGTGTAGCAAGTCCGGACTGAACGTGTCCCTGTTCTTGTCCAGGAATCCCCGCGTATCGTAGAACACCACGCCGGCAAAGTGGTTCAGCCCGAAGCTGGTGTTAATATCCGACTTGGGCTTCAGATAGTTCTTGTGCGCGCCGTGCGTCTTGTGCAGTTTCGCCAGCATCGTCTGATCCGTGCCCTTGGGGAACCGGGCCTCTTCGTCTATCAGCGCCATGATGTTCAGCTGCTTGATGGCTATCAAGTCGAGGGCATCCTGGTTGTCCACGAACTCAATGTGCTGCCAGTTGATGGCCTCGTGGTTGTACTCCTCCTGCTCCAGCTTGAATATGTGCTGGACGAAGAACTGCTGCAGATTCTCGTTGGCGTAGTTGATGCAGAACTGCTCGAAGCTGTTTTGGTCAAAGTTCTCGAATCCGAAGATGTCCAGCACGCCGATGGCATTGCGGGAAGTGCCACGCGGCTTGAAAATTGCCGTATTTATCTTCCTGACAATATGCACAAAGAGCCGCCCATAGATGCCCTTGACGAAGGCATCTCGTACATCCACGGATTGGTCCCGAGACAAGGTGGACACCACCGTTTCCCCGTGGGCAAACAGTGTGCGTCGTGTGAGGGCATCGATTAGGGGCCCGATGGGCAGGCCCAGGAGGCCGGCCACGCGTTCCACGTTGATGTGTTCCGGTATCTCTGTCGCGTCCAAGTTATCCACCACCGTCGCCTTGTACTTTATGTTGCCGCAGTGCAGCAAGGCTGCCAGTAGCTTGATGATCTCCCAGATCTCCTGGTCGGAGAAGAGCAGGACCTTCATGGCAGACCTAATGTCCGAGAACTCGGCGGCATCATCGCGTCCCTCGCAGGTGATGCTGTTGCCTCCCGTCAGGTATCTGTCATGGAATAGTGTTGATGAAATTCTAGATTTTTAGTCTTTTGACTTACTTGTAATCCGCTGCCATGCCCAGATCCAGACGTCCCTTTTCCTCCGCCGACAGGCCCGCCAGAATGCAATAAAATACATGATAGTTGCGTTCGCTGTGATTCTGGGAGACGATGCGCGACTTCTCCAGCAGGTATTGCTCGATTTTGGCTCCCTCGATCACGCCATTGGCGCTGAAGTGTATGTCTATGTATTTGCCGAACCTGATGAGGTCATTATACTAATTATTGTCGAATCGAGTGCTGAAAACTCTAGGAATATCAGTAGTTACCGCGAGGAGTTGTCATTCCGAATGGTCTTGGCATTGCCAAAGGCTTCCAAGATGGGATTCGCCTCGAGGATTTGCTGCTCGATCCAGGAGTGCTTGCCGCTGATGGCCGCCAGGTATTGGAGGATGAGCTTTGTGCTCTCCGTCTTGCCCGCCCCCGACTCTCCCGAGATGACGATGCACTGGTCCTGGCGGTAGCGCTTCATGTGCGCGTAAGCGTTGTCGCCGATCGCGAATATGTGGGGCGGCAGCTCTCCGATCTTGCGCTCCTTGTAGAGCTTGATCTGGTCGGCCGTGTAGATGGGCAGGATCTGGTAGGGGTTCACCGCCACCAATATGGAGCCAGTGTAGGTCTGAAAGGAGAATATTTCCCTTTAGTATCGCCTCAGAAGTTACTCAAAATTCAAACTAGGAAGTAATATTGATAAGCTCTTAAGTCGAAACGATAAAAGGCGATATCGTAATTCAATGAATGGTGACGCAATGGGGCTTACTGATATCAGACATGAACCAGGTTAGTTCTATTATACAACATTTAAGGATTCTGGCTACTCACATATATCAGATTCTCCTTGTAGCGGATGAGGAGATTCCGCAAAATGCCAGCCTCATGCAGGTCGCCCAGGGATATCATGTCCTCCACCCCCTGGACGGAGGAGGCGTGCATGGCCTTGATGCGGCGCTCCGGCGCCAGCCACACCTCGTCGCCATCGTCGTCGCGGACCTGGATGCGGCGACCCTCTGCGGAGATGACACGTGCTCCAATGGCCACATCGAATTCTCGCCCCGAGGCGGGCTCTATCCAGATGTAGTCACCCTGTCGAAAGTGTCCATGATTAAAGTCATTCCCATTTGCTGAGCCCCTCTACGGGCCTACAATTTGACATTCAGCTCTTTACGAGGCTGCCACAATCGGTTGCCATGGACGTGGGGGCCATAAAGCTCTGCCCTGTTTGTTGTAAGAATCACTTGAGCGGAACATGAAGCGAAATAAATAGTGATACCAGGGACAGTCATAGGGAGCAGAACAGTGGTGTTTGCTCCACAAGTTAGTCAAGGCAACGAAATAAGTCAAGGACTTGAAACTTCAATGGCTTAAAGTCATAATCTTACTTTGAAAGTCTTTACTATTATAACTATCTTTCAAGAATTTCTAGCCACCTGTTGCACTGTACCCTGGACTGTACAAAATAGCGTCATGTGGCCCACTGTGCCACAGTCACGGGAGCTGGGGCGAGGTATGGCTTACACACTCACACACCGAAGCTAGGAACTTCCGCTTCTGGCTGCTGTTACGCTTTTGTGCAAAGTGCCCCGTCGGGAAGAGGGGAGGAAGTGTGGCAGCTCGATAAGGAGTGGTCGGCCTGCTACTTACACGTGTTACAATCACCATATTCGTCGTCCTTCATTTACTGATCCTGGCTTGGCCTCCAAATCCGAGGTCCCGTTCCTCTTCGCGGCTGCCTCTCGTGTTGGTTTCTATTTTCGAAAGAGAACAAGTGGAAGAGTTAGCCACCGACAATAAAAACAACATCAAGTTAGCGCCTGCGGCCACTAAAACCGGCTTTGGAGAAAAAATTAAGGTGAAGTTTACGGTAAATTGAAAGAATTCACAACTTGTCGCTGTCTTCGTTTGTGGTCCGTCGTCCACTTTTGTTGTTCTCGTCGATGTTATGCCGTCGGGGTGAGCGTCTTCTTTCTCCCATTTGGCAACACACTGGGCCCAGCTCACTCACTGGGCTTCCACACAAAGTGGGCTTCCTCATTAGCGCGAGATCCAACAACAAGTTAGTCATCAGTCTCCCCAAATCCATAAAAATCATACTTTCGATACTTCTTTCTTCTAGAGCTAGGGAAACTGAGTTCCATACGTGACCGACCACTACCTCTTTGAGTCGAAACCTTTAGACATGCAAAAAAGGCCATCGAGCCATTTTCACTTTTCAACTCGAATCCGAATCCGAATCCGATGATGTTCCGGTCAACGCGACAATCGATTGGACACCAGAACCGTCCAAAGCAGCGGGGCCAGGGGCTCCACAGAAACCGAAGGCATCAAAGAAGTGCGATTGTTATGCAAATCACTCGGATTTCATTGAAAAAATGTACTTTCATTGCTTTAAACGGCGTGACAACCTGACGATAGTTTCGATTAAGGGAATAGAAAACTGCACTGGGTTTGGGGCAGGAAAATGATTAGAAAGAAATTAGTGTCTCTATGGGGCATGTAGATCGGCTTCACAACTAAGCCGCTTCTTCTCCAAAACCATGAATCAGAATTCCCTGTCGGTTGCCATCGAAACCGCCTTCCAATCGGACACCCCATCCATCATTTAACACATGGACTCACCGCTGCGGCAGTGGAGGTATCAGGTATAGTTACCCATTTGGAGGCGGTAATTGCAACATGCCAGACAAAAAAGCAGCACCAGCAGCCACCAGCAGCAGGCAACGGCATGAGCCACCAAATTTAGTGGCACACACCGAGTGAGGCGGCGGCACGTATACACCAGTCTGGTTACGCTCTGCCGGGCAACACACAAGTCCAATGCACACAGGGAAGCGATCTACGCCGACGAACTGCTCCCCAAAAAACACACCGATACTCTGGTTCTCCCTACACAGCAACCTGAGTGGCTGGCTGGAGTTCCACCACTGGCTGGAGATGTACTCGGACCATCAGCGGACAATTGTGCCTCTCTTCGCTTCCGTAGGAGACCTCTATTCAAATGTTTCCCTAGGCCCCACTATCTGCCGCCAAACTCCCAAGACCACTGTTGCTAAACAGTCATACTCGGATTATTTAAAGTTGATTGCTTAATACACAACTGCTGATATCAGCGGCGCTCGAGAGCAGGCCGGGAGATAAGCGAGAACAAGGTGTAAACTCGGGGCTGGGGGCTGGGGGCAGACGCACATACATATCTCTGGGCATGACCGAGAACGATGGCCGAGCCAGGTCTAAGAATTTCCGTCTCGGCAGATTCCGCCTCGGATAATGCACCAATGCCACCAGATTGGCACGTACCCCCACTGAGATGGGGCGACCGAGCCCAGGGCGGCAGTGGCAGGGAAAAGTGCAGCACGTGAGCGAGCGAGAGAGCGAGCGAGTGATCCAAAAGTTCACCGCGAGTCATTAGTGAAAGTTCGTGTGTGGCTGCCACGTACAATTGCGGTTTAGGCCATCTACTCTACATAAACGCTTATATAGTGACTCTGAACGAATATGGAAACAATAAACCTTGCCCGAAGTCATGACATTTGACAAAATGTTTCCATTTTTTTGGTATTCTGGGCTATAACCTCGGTACCGAGTCTGCCGATCCCTGCTGCAATCTAATATCTGATGGCATCTGGGCCTAAAATGGTATTATTATTTATAGAACCCTTTAAGAAGGCATAATGTGGCTATCTTGTGGCTATTTTTTAACCTTTTAATAGCAACTGATTCATGGCTCCAACTGAGGTTTCCCTAACTTATTCTCGACACACTTTTATCGGACTTGCTCTTATCAATTGCCAATTAAATTGTTTACACGATAACCCTCGAAGCTATTTGTTTTCTTTGCAAATTCCCATTTCGGTTTCTAGTTTGTGGATTTAATCTTCTGCAGAAAAACCTCATCATCGACGGCGAAGAATCTAGGCAAAGTATTATTTTCATTTTTTGTGTTTTTTATGTATTTAGAGGAGACCTTAAAAAGTTTCTCCAAACAAACAGAAAGTCGCTGCGTGCGGCTACGAGTCGCGAAAGCCCCCAGCAACAACACAAGCAACCACAGCGACTGCCAAGCAACACAACATTAGTGGAACCCAACAACCTAGATGAAAACGCAAAATAAGAAATAAAAAAATAAGTAAAAAGGTTGCGATGGGAGAAGAAACAAAAACTGGCTAATGAAAAGCGTTTATTCGAAAAAGGGTTTTCCAATTGTCCACACACGAAAATGTCCCGTTGTGCAACACCATCAGCAACAGCAACAGTAGAAGCAGCGGCACAACTAGCAACACAAAAACAACAACAAACCGGACAAACAAGTGTTGTGTTCTTGCTGATGTTGGTAGGAGAATTCTTGGCCATTTAAGCCAGGTTCAAGCTCAAGGAGAGGGCGAGGAGAAAACCAGCGAGAGAGAACAGAACCGACAGCAACAGGCGGAAAGGTGGACGGCGGACGGCGGACGGGCACCCATTGCACTATAAGCCTCTCTCCACGCATGCCTCTCTCGCTCGCTCGCTCGCTCTTCGGCAGGTGTCTGGTGCACCCAGAAAAAAAAGTAGTCCCATATTCTCTAATTGATATTTTTATTAACGAAAACAAAACATCTCCAAGAAAACATTTGCCATTAAAACTAAATTGTACAATTTTATTGTTTTTTGAGGTTGCTGCTGGTGAGACTTTTTCCGAGTGTAGGTGCTCGTGTGTTAGTGCGCGAGAGAGAGCGGCCGTGCATGTTAGTACCGTTCTAGTCAACGAAACCTGAAGCGTAGCTATAATTTGGCCATAAAAAATGCAATGCAGCCACGTCTTCGTCTCAAATATTCAAAATCAATGAGACTTGGAGTCACAAAGATGCCGTAATTCGCTTCAGTATCTTTCTTTCCCGCTGACCCTTGTCATTTGGTGCTGGCTTTTCTAGCTTTGCACCAACACAATCACCAAACACCGACTTGCAGGGTTAATGCACTCTTTTGATCACTCTCTACCTATATTTTCGCACTATTCGTTTGGGCAGGAAGCCACTAAATGGAATAGATCTCTGTTTTAATTAACACTTCAGCCACTCTGGTCGGGGACCAGTTGAGAGCGGGATAATCTTTTTCAAAAACAGGTTACATAAATAGGTCACGCACCAACAATCGCAGGAAAAGTGCAGCGCGCCGATCGCTCTCTTCTCAACTCGACTAATCAATCAAGGGATTTAGATAGTTTCCACCTTTCCGTTTATCTATCGCATTTGTTTACTGAAATTCGAGGTGTAAACTTGAAAAGAACCGAGCTTCAACCGAAACACGACCGGCCGCCGCCGCTGTTTTTCTTGTTTGTCCCCCCCGATTCCAATTCTTCAACCGACCAGGGCTCCCGTTAGCTATTTTATTGCTAGATATAGCTTTTTTATTCCAGCCTGGCAACGTCGCAACGCTTTTGGTCAGGTCGTTGGAACTATCGATCGTCAGAAGAATTTTTGAGTGTTTCATTTAAATATCTTCAAAATTTGGGTTGATCTACTTCTAGTCTCAAACAAACCTTAGAAATGTATTTTCATATTTGAATTTATTTGAAAATAAGGGTCTGTTTTCTTAAACAGAAACTGGTTACAACAAAGTTTATTCAACAGTTTCCAAATGAACAAACCGGCTTACAATAAGGGTTGCGGATTAGGATTATCAACTAGTTTCGTCGGCCTATCTTGAAAATGAGAATGCGAAATTTTTAAAATTAAAAAAAGGTTTGAAAAATAACCGTTACGATATATACCATAAAATATACAGTAAGTCTGGCAGCACTGATGCCAGAGATGGAACAACATCGATGATTTTTCCGATATTTCAAAAACATCGATAACATCGAAGTTTCTTCACCTGTGTGGTCTACCCCGGCAGTGAAATATTTATTTAAAATGGAATCTGAACTGGACGGCTCTGAACTGGGAACTAAAGAATACTGGGACTCCAGCTATACGCGCGAAATTGGAAACTACAAAAACCATGGCGACGTAGGGGAGATCTGGTTCGACGAAGACTCCCAGCAGCGCGTTATTGACTGGCTGGTGAAGCAGAAAATCAACAAGCAGGCGCGTGTGTTGGATTTGGGATGCGGCAATGGGATGTTCCTGGTTGGGCTGGCCAACGAAGGATACGAACAGTTGACGGGTGTGGATTACTCTGCGAATGCCGTTGAATTGGCGAAGAACATTGCTAAGAACAATCAGCTGAATATCATCTATAAAGTGGCGGATTTAACGCAGCCACAGGATGAATTGGGAGCCTTTGACGTGGTGCATGATAAGGGCACCTACGATGCAGTTAGTCTCTGCCCAGAGAATCCCAAGGAGAAACGCGCTTTGTACCTGGCCACGGTGGAGAAGTTACTCAGCTCTGCGGAGAGCCTGTTTGTTATTACATCCTGCAACTGGACCGAAGACGAGCTAGTCCATAGCTTTGCCGAGAAACTGGTCAAATATGCTACTATCCCCACGCCGACATTTAAGTTTGGGGGCAAGGTTGGGAATGTGGTTACCTCAGTTGTGTTTAAAAAAAAATGAACATCTTTATACTTTAATATCTGATTGCATTTGATGAAAACATCTTAATAGTTTAAAAAATATATAAAAAATACACGTTAAAATGTGGAACAAGTGGAATTCAACGGTTATTGCTTCTTAGGTGTCCCCAGGGACACAACCTGATCGAAGGGAATAGCTTGTTCCTCGGCAAAAGCCAGAAAATCCACGCCGTAGTCCTGTATAAGCGACGTCAGCATGACCACATCAGCCTCCGCCTGATGGGCATTTGTTGCTGGGCAGTTGAACCTGCTCGAGTACAAATTTCCCAATCGATATTTACCACGAGGGGGGCGGCGATCAGTTTTCGCACATTCCAGCCCGCTGAACAACTGGCGACGCGACCGAAATTCTTTAATCCCTCTTTTCGCTACCGAGTGTTCCTCGTCGCCATCAACAGATCTTCGGCGCTTGGAAGCGGCCTCACTGCGTGTCAAAATAGGACGCTTGGGAGTGGTTTCATTCATTTTTCGCCAATCAATTTCCATGATCGGTTTTGGTTCCTGGAACGTCTGAGTTCCTGTCTCTTCGGAGAGCTCCTGCTTTTCTGAGGAGGATACATCCTGAGGTGTATCTGCTTCCTTTTCGGAAGTAGTTTCCGCGCAAGCTATCTCTGGCATTTCCAATTCTCCTTCTTCTTCAGGACACCTGTCGTCTATCTCCAAAAACGCACGAAGCGAATCGACACAAGTAACTCCAGGCAGGAGTCCGGAGGAGGGAATCTCCGCGATATGCTTCTCCAGGGCCTGCTTGATGATGGGGAAATCGAAATTCCAACCATTGTGGGCCACTAGGCAAACTGGGGCTGGCAAATGCTTCATAAAACTGAGTATTAGCCCCACGGAGTCCTTGCTGAACTTTGACTCGCGTTCCAGAAGATAGTTGCTCAAACCTAAAATACGTTCAATGAATTATTTTACCTAATATTGGGCGTTTAAATCAACTCACCTGTGGCATTCTCTGCCTCCGGGTGGACCATCATGGAGGGCTGGAATAACAGGTTTAGTTTATGCAAAACCCGTGGTGGCAGTGGCAGGATAGGTTTCACGCCATTCTTTCCATCCACCTCAGCATGGCTTTGGTTCAGAAGAGCTGCATCAAAGGCATGTATGCACAGTTCTGTGATGCCCACCCGGTTGTTACAATAAGCAGGCAAGTTTGTAGTCTCCAGATCTAGCACAGCAATGGTGGAAATGCGAGCACGATCTCTGTTTATCTCTTCATTTGGCTCCATCTTCTGCTTAAAATTTTATTTTAGTTACACCGATTAAAAGTTGGCATTCTATGAATAATAATTTCGAAACTAAAACTGTATGATAACAAAATGAAATGCACAAAAAAAAGTATCGATATCTTACGATAGTCTTATCGATTATATGGCAATGACATTTGTGCCAAGTTTTAAACTTTCTGAACGTTTTGTTCATTGTTGTTTTATTAGAAACAAATTAAAAATGCAAAGACTTGTAACGTTACAATACATGGCAACTACAAACAACATCTTAGTCAATACTGAGGGATTCTTAATCCCGTGTCTGTTGAGTTAGATAGTTTGGGAAATATATTCGAGCGGGGAATTTGACACGCAGAAGGCACGGGAAAACTGAAAGTTAGACACCGCCACCAGCTAGGGCCTTGGCCTCATCTGATTTCGAGCCTCCCGATGCGCGCTTCACAGAGAACTGCAGATACTCGGGTCGCGTAGCCGCCTCATACTCCTGCACAAGGCAGTCCACCGTCTCCCGGGACTCATCTAGCTCGGTGAGATCGTCCTTAAAGATATCCTCTCGGCGAAACTGGTCAAGGAAAGCGCCTCGCTTGCGCAGTTTGTCGTACTGGTTGAGAGCTCGCTCAAATAGGGAGCAGATGCTGGTGTGGTTGGCCAACATCAATCCGGATACGCGGTGGTTGCTTTGCACGTACGGTGAGGAGCGGGACAGGGCCACCTGGATAGAAGTAGGGCCCCATGGTATAAACTGGGCCATCTTGCGGTCGCGTATTCGCTGCAGGGACTTGTGGACTTGTGTGGGATCCACTTCGCCCTGGATTATGTTCAAGATGGATATATAGCAATGGTGGTTTGTCTTGTCAGGACCTGTGGAAACCATCATATTTTTTGGCTGGAGAAGTCGTCGCATCACGTCCAACACCGTAGTTTTGCGCACATTGACCGTCTGCTGACTGTTGACGTCGGAATCGCTTGTCAATGGCGTGTAGCCCGTCATTAGGAAATGCAGCTGGGGCGTCGGGATCAAAGGAGCCATTAGTCCAATGAGGTTATTGTTCATGTACGACGGATACCGCAAAGTCGTGGTACTGACGCTCATGATGGTGGACACTAAATTGTTGATCTGGGAAAAACTAGGATTCTGAATGTGCAGCCTGTCGCACGCAATTCTATTAAGTGCCGTGTTGTCCAGCACGACCACGCTGTCTGCCGCACTGGTCAGGCGCCTGAGCGTTAGCATGGAGTTGTAAGGCTGCACAACCACATCACTGATTTCATCCTGGTTGGGGAAAACGCTGAATGTCTGGATGAGCTTTTTGGGGTAGCGGTCCGCTAGGCGCTCCATTATGAAGGACCCCATTCCCGAGCCAGTGCCACCAGCTATGGAGTGGCAAAGAATGAAGCCCTCCAGGGAATCGCTTCCATCGGCTTCCCGATCGATGATGTCAAACACCTCCTCCTGCAACTTGTCTCCCTGGCTGTATCCTGAGGCCCAGTTGTTGCCAGCGCCGCCACCGTGCTTGGATAGGTAAACATTCTCTGGATTGTAAAGTTTGGAGTAGGCCGACCCCATAATGGTGTTTATAACCCTCGGCTCCAAGTCCAACAGCACAGCTCGAGGTATGTAGTGATCATCGTCGGCTTGATAAAAGAACACGTCCTTGCGGTCCATGCCATCGGTAGCAAAGTCCTCAAGGACACCACTCGGGGATATGCCATGCTCCAAGCACAGGCGCTTCCAAAACTCGAAGCCAACTGATAAATGACATTTAGTTAGCTCAAGTAGCACCGATTAGCACATTGGCTTCCCCAATTACTCACTTTGATTGCCGCATTGGCCCAATTGCAGAGTGATTATTTCGCTGGGCATCTTCGATTGTTTTTAGGCTCAACCGTAAGATGATGCTGCGCTCTTTTTTCCGCCCTCTTCGTCTCAGGCCTTCTTTTTTGGACGGATAGAAAATATTTTTACTGTTAAAAATATGTGCAACACAAAAGGAAACAGATAACGAAAAGGTTTTCGCCTATTTTTTAAAAAATTGCCCCAGCGGGTTTGTGTTAGCAATTTTTACTGAACAGTGTTGTAAAAGCACCTTTTAAATATCATCCATGCCATCAGACGTAAGAAGGTGCCACCAGCCGACACTCAATAAATATCGATTTAAAAAATTATTATTTTGTGTTAGTTTATTAATACCTTATTAATAATCATAGTACTATGAATCATATTATCCATCATTTATTGGGGCACATAAAAATTAATCCATCATTGTTCAATTGTTCTTTCATCTGATAATACTTCAAATATTTTTCAAATTCATGTTTCAAGGAATATTTTCAATATTTTTGGCCTTGTGACTCTGTCTATTGTTACCAAAAATATAAGACAGATCCCTTTTTAAAAAACTTACCTGAAAACAGGGTTGTGTAACGTTTTTTTTTTTTAAATCATATTTAACACTGAAGCCGGCTGCCTTGCGTCGTTGCCCGCGCAGTTTTTTTTCTCGTGTTGATTAGGAAGCATCACAAAACAACAAAATAAGGGCCCATAAAGAAGACAAAATTAATAAGTATTTGCCACATCCATTTTTGTATTAAGCATACAATTTACGTAAAAGATGCCCCGCGTGAAAAGCTCAAATAAAAAAACTGGGAATCTGTCTGAGGGAACAGACCCCACTCCTAATGGCAATGGATTTGTGCCTGCCGAAGAACCCGAGAAGACTGCAGCGGCACCTACCATAGGCGCCGCAAAGGGAAAGCCGCGTCCTAAAAAAGGTGCTAAGAAGGAAGCTGAATCCAATTCATTGGAAGATCCGCAGCCTGTGGAAAATAAAAATGCGCCCGCGGCTTCTCGTGGCAAGAAGAAGCAGCCGTCGCAGGATAGAGACGATAACAGCGAGCCTAAGGGACGCTCGAAAAAGTCTAGTGCAGAGCAGGATGCAGTTGAGCCTGAGCAAGCAGCTAGCAAAGCAGCTCCGGCAAAGGGACGCAAAAGGAAGGAACCCTCTGCGGATGTCGGGGCACCGGTAGAGCCGCCCAAGCGACGGGCAAGGAAAGAATCTGCTCCACCAAACGAGGAATTGTCAGCGCCGCCTTCACCCCCAGAAGAGAAGCCTAAAAAGGGAGAGCGTGTTTCCAAACCGGCGCGGGGAACCAAGAGGCTGGCAGAGTCTGAAATCGCCATGGCGCTTCTGGAGGAAGACGAACCGATTTCCGAGCCCCCTAAAACGGCACCGAAGCGAAGCAGGAAACAAAAGCCAGAGTCTGGCCTACCAGAAGAATCCAAAGCCATGGCGGAAGAAAAGAAACCGATTGTGGAGCCCCCCAAAGCTGCACCAAAGCGTAGTAGAAAGCAAAAGCCAGAAACTGATCCGCCAGAGGATCCCGACGTAGTAGAGGAAGCTCCGCCGAGTGAAGGAGTAAAAAAACGAGCTGGTAAAAAAGTAAAGGAAACTGACGCTGGGACTGAAGTTGGCCGAAAAGGCCAAAAGAAAAACTCGAAGCCAGCAGAGGATCCTGATTTAATTCAGGAAGCCCCACCAAAGGCACCCGCTAAGAAGAAAACGAGCAAAAAAATGAAGGAGAACGACGCTGAACCTGAGACTGAGTCGAAAGTCGAAAAAGTGCCCACAAAGGCTCGGGGCAAAAAGCAAGCGACAGAGCAGGAGAAACCGGTGACCACCAAGAAACGTGGGCAAAAGGCAGCCAAGGAAAATTCCGAAGACGACAATCTCAATGAAAACACTGAACCAGGTAAGAGAGTAAGTTCCGTGCAAATGATAGCCATATTCAAAGTAAACTCTTGTAGTTCGGAGCAGGAAAAAAGCAGCAGCCAAGGAAAAAATAGATGATGAGGAAGTGGACGGCTCGAAAAGTATGTTGGCTGAACAATATGGCTGCGGTGGCGGTGCCGTATTGAAAAGCTTACAAAACATGCTAAACTTCTGTTTTCCAGCATCCAAAGCTTCCAAGAACGGGGGAGCCGGGGCTGCTGGCGAATTGGATAAATCTGCGTTTGCCCTTCCCAGTGACAAGGCGTTCAACTTGAAAATATCCAGCTGGAATGTGGCTGGTCTCAGAGCCTGGCTAAAGAAGGACGGGCTCAAGTTGGTGGACCTCGAGGAACCAGATATATTCTGTCTTCAGGTAAGCCAATATTCCATCATTAATGCAATGAGTGTAATGCGAACGCTATTGAAAGGAAACCAAGTGCTCGGATGACCAGTTGCCAGAGGAGGTTACTCGACTGCCAGGCTACCACCCCTACTGGCTGTGCATGCCCGGCGGATATGCCGGCGTGGCCATTTATAGCAAGATCATGCCTATAAACGTTGAGTATGGTATCGGGAACGAGGAGTTCGACGATGTGGGTCGCATGATTACGGCGGAATATGAAAAGTTTTACCTAATCAATGTGTATGTGCCGAATTCGGGCCGCAAACTGGTGAACTTGGAGCAACGCATGCGGTGGGAAAAACTATTTCAAGCTCACGCACAGAAACTGGATGCGCTTAAGCCTGTTGTCATTTGCGGCGACATGAACGTTTCCCACATGCCCATCGACTTGGCCAACCCCAAAGCAAACACCAGGAACGCAGGCTTCACCCAGGAAGAGCGTGACAAAATGACGGAGCTACTGGGTCTTGGCTTTGTAGACACCTTTAGGCATCTTTATCCCGATCGTAAAAGCGCCTACACCTTCTGGACCTACATGGCCAATGCACGGTCTCGCAACGTTGGTTGGAGATTGGACTACTGCATCGTCTCAGAACGGTTCGTCTCCAAGGTGGTGGAGCATGAGATTCGTAAGCAGTGTCTGGGAAGCGATCACTGCCCAATCACCATTTTCTTCAATATTTAAACATAGTGTTTCTGTTTTTGGTTTATTTATCCGCTTCTATTGGGTTTGATTATTTATTTTTACACCGCATTAAAACTACCGACATAACTATTTGTAATGTCCGTTCTTATCTGTTACAATTAACACTATATTTACTATGTTGTAGATCGACCTCCAACTTTTGGTATTAAACAACATTTCATTCAGAAACTGAAATGGGAAAGAATAAAATCAATAAAGAACAAAATCGGTCTTGTTTTTCTGATAAAATCTTCTGATTCCTGCCTTTAGAGTAAATCCATTCGGATTAGAATTCAAACTTAACGGCTTGGCCTTCATAGAGGTGTTTACTCTTAAAAAGATCGAGACATCAGCTACGAGAAGTTGGGTCGGGTATTTATGAAATATCGTAAAAATATTTATGATATTTTTTGAAAAAAAAAAGGGTGCAATCGATTGCCCATCAAATGCCCACAAATGGCCAAATATTTTCAAATGCCCACCTCCCGTTCAAAAATTATTCAAAAATGAAAATAAATAATTTCAAAACGGTTGGTGGTCATTTGAAAATATTGATGGGCATTGTTCATTACACTATTGGAAAACGATTTCAGTTGTTTTTTTTTTGAAAATTTTTTTTTACCTAACCAAAAAATGACAAAATGTAAAAACTTAAATATTTGAAAAAGTAAAAGTTTTTTCAAAATTCTAAAAAGTGCCCATTGGTGGGCAAACGATTTTATTTCGATATCAAGAAAAAAAAATTCAAAAAATCAAATTTTAAAATTTTCGAAAATTTTTCAAAAAATTTCATTTTTGAATAATTTTTGAACGGGAGGTGGGCATTTGAAAATATTGATGGGCATTTGTGGGCATTTGATGGGCAATCGATTGCACTCTTTTTTTTCAAAAAATATCATTTCACCCGACCCAACTTCTCGTTTAATTTTCGACATCGTATCGACATTACATTTTCGACATCGTTTTGTATCGACATCGATACAAAAATCGATTTCATTTCAACTTCCACCTCTGACTTCCCGCTCCATATTTGTGTTCCCGCCAAAATGCATTTCTTTAGAATTAACTCACTGCAAAAGTCGATATGGTTGTGACACCGGAAAAATATACAACTTCCTCGCCCAGGAAGGTGTCACCTCTTAAGATGTCGCCCCTTAAGCGGCAACTGGATATGGATTGTGCTGAAAAACCGGAGTGCAAGAAGGAAAGATCACCCCAGAAGCAGCGACCGGAGGAAAATGCAGACGAGAAGCAGTACTTGAATCTTCTGCGCAGTATCATCAATACTGGGGAGCGTCGAATGGACCGCACCGAAGTCGGTACTCTATCCATCTTCGGATCGCAGATGCGATTTTCTTTGAGGGGCTGCTTTCCCCTGTTGACCACCAAACGCGTCTTCTTCCGGGCAGTAGCCGAAGAGTTGCTATGGTTTGTGGCCGGCAAGACAGACGCTAAACTTTTGCAGGCCAAGAACGTTCACATCTGGGACGGCAATAGCACCAGAGAGTTCCTAGACAAGCTCGGACACACGGACCGGGCCGTAGGAGACTTGGGCCCCGTATACGGTTTCCAATGGCGTCACTTTGGCGCTGAATACACTACCTGTGACGATGACTACCGCGGAAAGGGTATCGATCAACTGCGGCAGGTTATTGAAACGATAAAGAAGAATCCTTCGGATAGACGGATCATCATGTCGGCGTGGAATCCCCTGGACATTCCAAAAATGGCATTGCCTCCGTGCCACTGCTTGGCTCAGTTTTATGTCTCCCAGGAGCGCGGCGAACTCTCCTGCCAGCTGTATCAACGAAGCGCCGACATGGGCCTGGGTGTACCCTTCAACATTGCCTCCTATGCCTTGTTGACCTATATGATCGCTCATGTCACTGGTCTAAAGCCTGGTGACTTTGTTCACACTATGGGAGACACTCATGTATACCTAAATCACGTGGAGCCCCTCCAGGAGCAACTTGAACGCGAGCCGCGCCCCTTCCCCAAACTAGTCATTAAGCGAGAGGTGCAGGACATTGAAGATTTTCGCTACGAGGACTTTGAAATTGTCGATTACAACCCCTATCCAAAGATAAAGATGGACATGGCCATCTAAGGATTGATCATACATTTTTAGGCGTTGGGTTTGATTTAGTTATGATATTCTGATTTAATCAACAAATCTCTCGCCCATATTTAATAGAAACTAAGGGAATAAAGTATTTTCTGTAATCTCGAATGATTATACGTTGTTCAAAAACAAACTATTTAAACACATCATTTCATAGCTTTATTTGAATAAATTGTTGCTTTCATTCATCATGTGTCGCGTGTGTATGGTGTTTGTAAATTCTCAGAGTAATCCATAATGAAGTATAATTGATTCTTAATAAATCTTGCACAGAGTATACCGTAAATATGCTATATAAATTTACTTGACATTTTCTCCACCTAATAATGTGATTTCCTTCTTTGTTCGTATTGGTTTTCTTGTATTTTTTGCTATACGTTAATTGAATGAAAATTCGAAGAAAATTGATTTATGTTAATATGAAAGATTTCGACAGTAATTTAATATATAATTTATGCACTTTAATTAAACTGGATTAATTCTTTTCCTTTTTGTTCAGTAATGATTAAAGATAAGTATATATTTGCTACAATACAGTACTGTCCACCAATATTTTGACAATGTATATAAATATAACGACGAGAAAGGATCATACTTATTTTTCTTCGGTATTTAATATGTGGCATAATATACTATGCAAGCTAAACCATAGACAAATGGAAATTAGCTTTTAATTATGTTCATTAACTTATGTTGAGCTTGAAAGAGCGAATGCCACTAGAGTTCTGAGTTGAGTTTAGATTCCATATATATTTTGAATTTTGGCTAAGGTGATTCCAGCTTCTTTAATTCAATTGCCGTTCCATTTGACATGCGTTTAACAATAGTGCTTAAAATTAGTACCTTTGACTAAGTTCCTTTCGGCTAAGACTTTTTATTTAATTAATTTATAATAAACTTTAAGTGTTGTATTTGTTACTTGAACATTTAAACATATATAGAGAACGTCTTCCCACCGAATTGTTATGACGACGAGCACTATTAAAATGGTTTCTCTTCTATGTAATATAGTATGTTTCGATAACCGCGATCAGTTAGATAATGCTATATAGGACACAGGAAAACAAAGAGTTTGGATAGAATACTCTACAAGCTCTCCGGTTGGGAAGCTTCCAATGTGTAAATAATGCAACACATTCATGAGCAGGGCTTTCGCTAATTTCGATTCAAGTTCGATTCTCCTAACTTATGTGTCTCGTAGTAATTGTCTGATTTTGTCCACGATTTGTGTGGAGCAGGGGAAACGGTCGACCAGTTTGACCATTTCTTTCATTTCGAGTTATGTGTTGTTAAAGAAACAGACAGATTTAAAGAGAGCGCGCTGCAGGCATCTGATCCTGTAGATCCTGCAGGCATTTGCACAACCTTTTTGGCTTCAAAACGCGAAGGGACTTCAAGAATTGATTAACAAAGTGAGTGACTATTCGCTCACTGTGCTTTGCCATTGCATACGTCTTTGGTTTTCGGATTTGTTTCCATTTGTTTTTGGGTGTAAAAGTATAAAAGTGTACTGTAATTAAGCCTTTCACTTGGTAGTTAAAATGGTTTGTAACTCGTCCATTTTGTCCCTTTTCGATTTCGATCTCTCGCCGAGAGATCCTTTTTCATACGAGTAGTCATCCTTTGTTTTCAAGATATGCGCTTTGTTTTCTATTTTCCATTCTTTGTTGTTTTTTTTGCTTTTAAATGTTAACATTATTTCGTTTTTATTTTCCCTCATGTAAAAATTATCAATTTACTTGGTTGCCTTATATTCATCTTTCTCGATTCATTAGTCTTTTCTGAATTTAGTTAAAAGTTCAGTTATCAGTGATCCTTCCCGGATTTCGTTCTTTTACGTATGTTTCCTATTTCCCTTCTTGAAAGTCCATCGAACAGGATGGACCGAACAGGACGACTCGAAATCGTTTTTTTTCAATAATCTTTTTTTTTTTTTGTATATTATTGTGCGGTGTTTTTGTTCGTTACCATACCCATTAAGTATTTAATATGTATATATAATATAATATATTGTATATATAGTACTGTATATATTTAAATTTTTAAAATACTTTTTTGGTTTCCTCCCATTACCTTTGTCATTTATAAAACATTTCTTCTTAAAAAATGTATATAATCGATTGCTTTTTGTTGTTCATGCTTTTCAATTACCTTTACTTTCACTGCAATTGCACCTTCCCGGGCACACGGATCGAATACAGGAGCAGGAGCTATGCGTTTGCCACACATGCGCACAAAAAATTGTGCCTTTATTCATTACATATTGTATAAAAAACGTTTCATCTTGGTGTTTCTCTTTAAGTATTCATTAGTATTCTTGCTTTGAAAATTACTGGAAGGTATTTTTTTTGTCTAATTTACTGCTTTATAGCCAGAATTACAATTTAGTTTTCAGTCAAGCTTTTGCGCATGATTTGAGTCAGTTTTGCGAACGTACAGTATGTATGTGAGTGGCCTGTTCGTGGCTTTTGGTAGGATTGAAAAGTGGACTAGAGGAATATGTATAAGCCGATGAATTCTACAAACATTAGAATTGGCATTTGGGTTTCTCTATGGACTACGCACATACATACCTAATAATCATAACCATTACATGTGTGTATAATATCATTTTATATATCGCCCCCATTAGCTTCAAATAGTATGCAATTAATTTATTTGACTTATACATGAGAGTGGATTTTCGATTTTGAATGCCTTCCATGACTTAGTATTCATCATATTTTCATTTCAATTATGTATAAGTATTTAAAATTTGCAATACACAACATCAATATATTGTTAATCATATGTAATAGTTTTTTTTTTATAGTTATAGATTTTTAAGATAAAGATATAGCATAGTTTAGTTTCGTAACATTGCGATATTTATCTATCGGGGTTTCTTCTAAAAAATATTTAAATAGGGGTAGAGTGAAAATGAAAGGTTGAAGTAAATATTGTGGCTTGTTATAAGAATATTCCAGAAGATACCGTATTTTTTTTTAAATTTAAATAATACATTTGTTGATGGCTCAACATTTTAATATCATTTCCCCCTTTTACTTTTTCATTTAAAAATTTATTTTTAATTTGGCCATTTTTTAAGGTTATTTTATTTAGTTTAAACTATTGCTGTGGAATTGGGCTTAAACAAATTCGTTTTAATGAAACGCATTGTCATCTACACATACAATATGCTACTACACTTCGCTCGGTTTGCGTTCGACTAGGGAGGGACTTTCTTATGAACCTTGTCATCAGATCTATTCATGAATGGCATGCTTAGAGTTTGTAGCTGGCGATGCGTGATCACTTGTTGTATTTTCTCTCACTGTTTGGATTGGTATTACATTCCGATTCCTGTTTTCAATTTTTCTTAAACATTTATTCGTTGTATTCGAAAAATTCTGTTTGGGATACTTTCACTCAGCACATGTGGCCATTCACTTGCCAACTGATTCTGTTACCAGCATTGTTTTGGGATATAGGCCTACAGTTACGAGTTTAATGAAGAATAAATGGCGACTAACATAGGGAAGTGCAAAGGGGTTCCTGGGCAACGGAACAAATATTACGATAGAATAAAGAGTTTGAGTATAATATTATGCATACATCTTTTATTTTAGCAAAAAGTTATACATTAAATATATAAAACATAAACATGTTGTTTGTTTTGCTTTGTGTAATTCCTATTTAGCTTTCGTTAGCTTCTCGCATTCCGCATTGTCTTCTTGCAAAATGGTTTGACTATAAGCCAAACGTTTCTGTTTAAACATTCAGTTCTGTTTTCGTATTTCAGTTTATACATTTATTCATAGCTTAAATATTTGTCAAGTTTGCTTCTCATTCTTTGGTGGATTGTTGGCTTCAACGCCTTCAAATTTTACTTAATATTCTCCGTTTAAAATATCCCATTGAGTATATCCTCCTTCTAAATCTCAAACAAAAACTTAACTACAGATTTAGCAAGTTTCCTTTCTATTATCGTTTTGGAAGCATTTATTTTGCAAGAGATGACTAGTAGCGTTAAAAACTGCAACAAAATTGCATCCTATAATGTTTTAATGCTGGCTTATCGCCCAACCTAAGAAAAACCCGAAATTATAAACGTTTCTCAGATCATAAACCGGAAAATATTTCAAACTTGGTTTACTATATTTATAGAGCTGGATAAATAAAAAAAAACGTAGGACTCGGAAAATGAATGCCCCAGATAAGATAAGTTTACAAAACGGCTGACATTGCCACACACTTAGCAATCGCTACTTCTAAGATGGCCCAGAAAGTGGCCACAAATGGGTTTTTATCTAATAGAACCAATTGGACCAGGCGGACATATACCCGTTGCTGCTGTTGACGTTCTTGCTGCTAGAACCGCCACCGGGGGCGTTAGTTACCGGATGCCCTAGGCCTAGTCCGATGCCTCCATTGGTTCGCTGGCTTATTGAGCTAGTTGAGCTGTTGCTGGGCGTAGCTGCGGCAGCAGCGCTGTTGGCCACGTTAGTTAAGAACTGGGCGAACTCCTGCTGCAGCTGCAACTGCTGCTGCAACAGCTCAAAGTGGTTTTGGGGCTTGTTGTATACAAATTTCGTTGAGGTCTTGAGGATGTTGGTCGACGATGACGGTGACGAAAATGTGGAGGTGGTGGCAGTGGCTCCAGTAGCATCGCCATTGGACTCGTGGTGGCCATTACTGCTACGAATGGTGGCTGTTGTTGATGCTACGGTTGACGATGTTGCTGAGTTGCTACTAACTGGCCTCTTCGGTGGAGGCAATATTTGTTGCTTGTTACTCGAGTTCGATGGCTTCGGCTTGTTCGTATTGCTATTGTTACTAGGGATGTTGCTGTTGTGCTGTCTGTTGTTGCTATGATTAGCGTATTTGCCAAATGGGTAGGCCGCAGTGCAGTGGTTGTGGTTCGTGTTTTTCATGTTGCCAATGGTGCTGTGGTGGTGTTGATTGTGTAGCACTAGACCATTGGCCGCCAAAGCCGCCGCCGTCGCATTGGCATTGACAACAGCAGCCAACTTTGTTAATAATTACGTTTGCTTGTTTTTGTTGGTCTTGAAGCTGACCTGAAGTACACGGTTGCCAAGTGTATAGCCGTTTAGCGACTGAATGGCTAGCACAGCCTCCTCGTAGTTCGTCATTGTAACAAATCCGAAGCCCTTACACTTGTTGCTTTGAAGATCACGAATAACCTGTTGGAATAATGGATTCAATGAAAGTTATAGACAAAAAAACAATGCATGACACGAATGCATGACCAAAATAACTTTATCAACACCCACCTTGACTGACTGCACAGCTCCAAAGGGACCAAACAGCTGCCATAGCACGTTCTCCTCCGTCTCAGGTGCCAAGTTGTACACAAAAATACACCACCCAGAGCTGGCAATTGTATTGCCTTGGATCATCCCGTTGGTGATCAGATCGCTCGTCAACGGAGAGTAGCGTGAGATTACAGAGCTAAGGATCAAAAACAAATGATGACTTAGGGACTCTTATAATGGCTTCGTGACTGACCTGTAGCGGCCAGCGTTAGGATGAATGGCAGCTGCAGCGGCGGCGGCTGCAGCTCCTGCAGCAGCGTTCGCCGGAAATGCTCGACCGCCCCTCGCGTTTTGGGGGGCTATGTAGGCTGCCAGCGGTTGCATGCTGTTCTTGTTGCTACTGGGATTGTTGGCGAACTTGACGGTGATGGGTTCGGTGGAATTCTTAGGTGTGGTACCATTTAGCTCCTTGATGGCACGATCGGCTTCGAATCGTTGATCAAAGCGTATGAAACCAACGCCCTTGGAGAGACCTGAAAGCAGCAACATGTCGTTAAAATGTGTTAAAAGAAAACTCTAAAACACGGGTTTTAAAAAGAATCAACACAAGAATTAAGCAAATGCAAATGTTTTCCTAATAGCAAAAAAATCAATGAAAATGTAAGCTTTTATGAATTATAACATCACGGCGTTCATGGATATGCATTTACAAGGTGAAGTAGTTTTTTCCATAGAATGAGCTTTCAATCTAATGAATAATACTAAAAAGATTGAAACTGAGTATGTACAAAAATGTCTAATAAAAAAATGAATATGAAATTAAATTTGAAATGGGAAAAAATGGAAAATCTAAGTATCTTTTCGCATGCGTTTCCTAGAATCCAAGTTCCATCAAGCATTCTTAGTCAGTCGTACTATAGGAGAGCCCTTTAAAACTAGTGTTGGGGTTATTATTTTGTCTGTAAGCTTCATGTGCGATGAACAGCAATCAGAAACAGTTAAACGTAAGAAAATTAAAATTAAAAAACATACCCTGTGCATGTTCATCTTATTTGGTTTGAATATTACATGTAAAAATAAGATAAGGTTGCATTAAATATAATTCAGAAATAAAAGCAAGGAGAGTATTTGTGTGTTTTATGGATCGCCAGCAACATTTCAAATTGTGCAATCTAGGGGCTTGTCACAAATTTAGAAAGTTTTCTTTATTGATTTCGGGATGACGACATGCTTCATCAAATTATACGAACCAAAAGGCTGAAATTGTTCCTCTGAAGTTGTCAACTCACCAGTGATATTATCACATAGTATGCGCGAAGTTATGATCTTGCCGTATGGACTGAACAAGGATTCCAGATCGGACTGAGTCATATTTTTTGGAAGACCCGATACATAGAGATTTGCACCCTTGATGCTCTCGGAACTGGGGCGAGCAATAGAGACCTTAATAGTCTTATTCTGAAGCCGCAAGCCGTTCAAGGCATTAATAGCCTTTTCCGCATCCTCCTGCTTCACGTAGTTGACGAAACCATAACCCAAGCTCTGACCTAAAATAATGGTTAATAATTTTTCAAATATCAGTCTTTTGGCTGCTGCTTACCTGTCACCTTGTCACGGATCAGCTTACAGCTCTCCACCTCACCAAAACTGACGAACAGTGAACGTATTTCATCCTGGGACATGGTCTGCGGCAAGTAGTTCACAATCAGGTTGGTCTTGGGATCCGGTTCATTGTTATTGTTGTTGTTAGCGGCAGAGTTGTTATTGTTGTTGTTGTTTTGGGCCGCATTGTTGGCTCCCAACTGTCCGCCAGTTGTGTTTGTTGTGGATCCAGCTGACGACGACACTGGGGTTGCGGGTGCAGAGCCGCCGTTTGTTTGAGCTTGGCTGTTGGTGCCATTGTTGGATGACGTGGATCCTGGGCCTGATCCAGTGGTGCTGTTAGTACCGCCAGCTCCCGAGGGTTGCTGCTGTTGTTGTTGAACGGCTACCTGTCCTTCAACCATGATTATGCGATTACCGTAGCAGCTGGAAAGTGTTTTCAATTAATAATTGATACAAAAATGATAATTCAGGGCTTAAATCAATTACAAACGTTTCAGACACTCTGTTAGTCCATGGGCTCTGGGTGAAACGTTTGTATTGGGTGCGGTCAAAATAATATACTTGTTTTTTACTTCAAAATGGCGTTTTTCTCACTATATGGTCTTGAGCCCAACATTTTAAGCATTTCTATTACTGTAACCGCAAAGCTTTGACTCTGAGACAAATAATCATTACGGCTTCTTCCTTGAAAACTTGGCCAAGAGACAGAATCAAAGAGGGAGATGTGTCTGTAGATATAATACTGCTATAAAGTCTGAAAAGATGCACTTTTTAGTATTGATTTAAAGGCGAGTCTGGGAGCGGACTTACCCTTTTCAGATGCTCACGCCTAATGTTAGATTTTTCTATAGCCTAGTTTCAAGCGCGCCGGGATGATTCCCACTGCTCTCTGGCATCCAGTGCGTATTAGAAGTAACTACGGGCCAAAGTTTACTGAAATGAAACAAAGAAACTGGACCGAATGAAATTTCAATAAAAAATCAATTATTTTAATTCAATTTAAGTGAAATGCGGGTCTAGTTCAAGCTTTCCACGCGCTGGTTGGCATTTTCCAATGTTTAACTGGGGGAAAACAACAGAAGTAGACTACTTTTATAAGAAACCCTATAAATGCCGACATTTTTCGTTGGTCTTCTGGCTGTGGTTAGCAAATTTCCTGGTTGGCAGACATTTTCACAGACCTATCTATATACTATGAGTTATTTATTCAAGAATTATTTAGAAATTGAATAAAATCAATACGATGGACAGTGTTTTTCTTTCATAAATTAATATTTCCCCTTTGACTTTATGTGCTTTTGCATATTTTAGCAACAATCAAACAAAAGCCAACATTTTAAAAATAAACAAACAGAATGAGAAAAAGCAAATGTTAAGAATGTGCCTCTGCGTAGCCGGCAAGATTAAACATTCGAAAATATGTATTTTTAAAACAATAAAAGCCCAGTCGCAGCTGATGAGAAGAGATGCTGCCGATCTTGAGTGCGTATTTTGAGGTTAAGTAAGCACTCAAGCAAACTGCAAAAGTTTCCATTTATTCTCAAGAAAGAATAAATATTTTTAAATATTTTTTGATTATATAAAGCCTGCATGATTCTACCTGATGTTCGCTTTATTTCGCACCAAAACGAATTAACTCATCGCTGATTTCCGATTTTCGGCGTGATTATGAAACGATTTTCATGGGGTATTTTGGTTTTATATTTTTAGTAATAACCGCACCAATTCGAAGCCGATTGAGAAAACTCTTCCCAAAAACAAAGCGACAAACAAAACAATTTCGAAGTACGATAAAACAATCAAATAATATCAGAGGATAATATTTTTGCATCCAATTTGACTTGGGTACTTATTAAAAATGAATAAATTAACAAAAACGCAAACTGGAAACTAATTCGTAATAAGAATAATAATAATAAGGAAATAAACCGAACGGAAAGTAGAAAAGAACGTGTTCCTGCAACTCAACAGAACAGAAATAAACTGATTTGGCGAGCGGCGTGGAAATTATTTTTATGCCACTCGCCTACGAAGGCAAATATATTGTTCGCCCAAGAATCGGGAAAGTGACGATGGGGGATATGAGAGAGAGCCACCTTGTTGGCCAGAACTCATAGTAGTTTGCTCTTCGCCAGCACATGGGGCATGGGAGATGTCCGTCCGTTTGGAATGGATCACAACATTCACGAAATATACTCGCATACATACATACATATATATAGCTACTATATGTTCGCCCATATCGTGCTTATAGCCGTAAGGTGGATGCCTGAGAGGAGGTGATTTATAATTGGATTTTACGCAAACACATATATTTACATACACGGCATTTCTGTAATTGCGTTATACGATTTTGTTAAAATTCAATACTTTTGACTGTCAAGGGAGACAGCTGTTGTTGTGGCAAGCTGGAATCAAAAGAAACTCAGTTGGGAAAAGGAGCGAAACAGTTGTCTAAACTGTAAGACATAGATTGTCAAATGGGATTTCCTTTCAAAACAGGGCTCTAACGATTTCCACATCCATATCATACATTTTCAAGCAAATTTTACGAAACTATTCATATTTTAAAGTGTTTCTATATGATAGGTATTTACATTTTATCCTTAAATCCTTTTATCCTTTTTTTTCCTAAAAAAAGTATTATTCAAACCAACCATTTCATTCACAAAGTTTCGAAAATTGTTTTCTGGTAATTTATGGATAAAAGCACTGCATGCCCATCCACCTTTGCATGTGTGGGAAGAGCGCAACTATTTGCATGCAGAGTCATTCAAAGTGCAGGAACAAAACAAAAAAGTGACACACCTTGCAACAGAGACTAGGAGAGCAGGAGAAAATACTGAGAAAAGGAACGGACAAAAAGAAAAGAGGAGCATCTAAGGCTAACGGTTGCAGGGAGCCACACATTTGGGTGCGGCAAAATAAACAGGAGATGTACCGGAAAAAAGAGAAAGAGGGACCGCCTACAACCTGCACCGGAAGCGCAGCAGTCAGCTGAGCGCGCCCCAAGATATGCAATGGAAAGAGAGGGCTAGTCGAGCTCTGAGAGCCAAGCTTAGCTGCAAGCATCGATGGGGAGAAAGAACGGGGGGTTTGCGAAGCGGTGCTTTGAGATCAGGGGCGCTGCCAATTGCACTTCAAAATGTAATAGAAAAATATGTATGTTTTTTTTGATGATATTAATAGTTAAAGAAAATATCCAGCAAAAAGGATTCTTTTTTGTATATTTATTTAAAAACAATTAACGGTCATTATAACTTTTGTCCCGTGCTACTATTAAGGACATATGGGGTAGGCCCTGTCCAAATGAAGCTCCGCTCCTGGGCCTCGTTCTTTTTTAGGTTAAATGGCGGCTGCAGGATGCCGGCGCTGCACGAAGCCCAGATGCATTGATGTGTGTGTAGGCGGCAAATGTATGTACATCTGAGTGTAGAGAAATGGCGATTCTGTCCACTGCGAGCAGCCCCATTGAAACCCGTTTTACTATCGCAATAGCTGCGAGGGGGCGGCGGGTGTGCATTTCTCTTTTCACACATACATACTTACTTACGTACATGTATGCATTGAAAAAATCGACTTTGGGTGTGGGCACTTTCAAATAAAATGCTGTAACTATTTTCGTTGCTTGATTTGTTCGCTTACGTTGCTGTAAGCGCCGGAAAGTATTCCGCCTTTCCGTAGTTCACAACTTTACGTTAACGCTGGTGAGGAATTTAGGAATTTTTCAGTCGTAGCAAATTATGATTTTCAAAAACTAAGTTCGGCACAGACGTTGATGGCTTTCGAACTGAATCCGATATACATATGTATTTTCATTAAAACACTTTGCAATGGGCACATATATGTATATCTGTGGGCACAATTGTGTAAGTATGCAAGATACCGATATATAACAATTCAGAAACGACGGAGAATCAAAAAACACAACTTGCTGCCGGAGAGTGCAAGAACTAAATGTGTTCGATTGCCGCCAGGATAGCTGCAGCAAGGACTGCAGCGAAGTGGCTCCTTCTCCTGGCGTACAGTCGAGTACGCCGAGAGAGTGAGATAAAAGCCTAGCATAACTGCGTAGTTTTGCAGTGGAACGCACTGTGGGCTAAAATGCATTCTCTAAAATCGAAAATCGGGAAGATTATCTTCGAGATGACTATTTCGATTTCATGACTAATAGGGATAATTAAAAGCAACTAGCTTGTTTAATTCAATTACCTTTGCAGTTCAAATGTACTGATCCCTTTCATAAAATCTATTTTTTAACCATCTTTAAATATCCCTCCCTGAATTTTAAAACTTAATGCACTATCAAATTCAATTTCCACATTGTTCCCGCGCAAGTCTATGGGAGGCCCAAATAGAAAATGGAGAGCTTGCAAATGTTGCTCCAACAATAACAAAAAACCTGGAGCTGCAAGTTGCGCAGGCTGCAATATAACGGTACTCACTCTCTGACAATTACTGCCGCTCTCTTTAGTCGGTACTTAGCCGAATGTACCCTACATTCGTTTGCAAAACATAAACAAGGAAATGCAGCCGTAAACACGAAACGAATTGCGGTAGGTTCTTTTCCACAGAACGCTCCGAGAGTCGTAAGCCGGCCGCTTCGTTGTCGGGAAAGAGAGTCGCACTGCACCAAAACAAATATTTGAACAAGGAATGGAAAGATAGCTCCTGCTGAGCTAAAGCTGTATATACCCTTTCAGATACATCTGCTTGAAAAATTGCTAATATGTTTAAAGCTATCTCTGAGATAGTCAGTTTATAACAGAACATAAATGAATGAAACCTACAGAATGTCACTTAAAATAAAGGCTTTTTCGATTGTCTTAAATAATAATCCATACTCCATAAAACTTTGTATAATTCATACTCCTTTCATGTAGTCCTTTCGAAACAGAGAATGCCCACTGAAAGGGTATAACAACAACCACATCGAAGAGCAGCTTGAGAAAGAGAGCGAGAGCAATTTGGCGAGCTCAACTTGACATCATTTGTGTCAAAAGACCATTGAACTCTGTAGAATATCCCCACTGTCCCCACCCTTTTCCAGGGGGCTTTGTTTTGTTGCTCTTTCTCGTCAATAATACCAGCAACCAACTTGCACGAATCTCTGCATATGGGACCATTAACCAGCACAAATCCAAATCTTCTTACTGTGTCCAAAATTTCGATTAGATTTGGTTTTAAAATATGTTTTATTTCAAATAAGCTTCAATTAAGCAATAGTAGTACGTATGGAATATTCAGGATAATAATGGATAATCTTTTTAACTTAAAAATAATGAGTATTCAAGTATGATAATGAGTATTCAAAATATTCAAGACTTGCTTTTTTTACATAATCTTCCAATTATGTAAAAATTCGCTAATTCTATAACTTTTAATATATTCTTTTCCAGTTTGAAATCCGAAGAAAAATGAAAAAAATAAAAATAATTTCCAAAACATAAAGTATTTTAAAAATCATGCCTTGTTTTACATTTTCAAAGTGTAAGCAAGTTAATAATAATAATTCTGATTAATATGCCCTTCCATTTTGGGTCCCTGCCAGTTTACAAAAGATGAAGTTTGATTTGGAGGATTTCCGATTTGCGATCCGTGTCCATTAATCTGGAATTCATTGTTTATATGCTGATTTCCATTTCCATGCGATCCGTAAACATTTCGATATTCGGTTTGATAGTTTATTCTATTAAACTGAAACTCGCTTTTCA
Source organism: Drosophila monieri (assembly GCA_035047585.1). Lineage (NCBI taxonomy): Eukaryota > Metazoa > Arthropoda > Insecta > Diptera > Drosophilidae > Drosophila > Drosophila monieri. Next base: position 858,044 of record JAWNPJ010000079.1, on the reverse strand, counting down.
CGTGCTGATCCTGATATTGGCCCTGTGTATATGAAGGATGTCCAATTTGAGATCCGTTTCCATTTCCATGCGATCCGTAAACATTTCGATATTCGCTCCGATAGTTCGTGCGATTATACTGGAATTCATTTTTTACATGGGGTTCCCGATATTGGCTCTGAGTGTACTGGTTCCAACGTCGATTACCGTTATCCCAATAGGTATTTTGGGCATTCCAATGGGGTTGTCGCGGTTCCCAGTACCTATTTGATGGGCACGAATTGTGATTCATTTTATTCCATTGTTTGATCGGATTCGGGTAAGATCTTTTCTGCATATTCCAATTGTCACAGTTATTGTAGTTTCGGTTTCGCATATTATAATTTTGGTTCGGCGCGTTCCAGTCTTGGTGTGCATTCCAGTTGTTTTTTAAATACTTCGGGCCCGAGTCATAGTTTGCAAAATTATTCCAATGTCGATTCTGGGAATTCCAATTTTTCTTCGGTGGGTTCCACTGTCTTTTTTGGTAATTCCAATTGTCATTAAATTCCCTGCGTTGATGGATTTGCCGAGGGAAATGACGATTATAATGGTTCCAATTCTGGGTTCTGAAATCCCTCTGCTGTCTTGGGTGACTTATTTGATTATTTGATCGATTCGAATTCAAATTATTTGGCCAATTCCATTGCTGGTTATTGGAATTCCAATGATTTTGGAAATCGGATATAGGATAGCCTTGATCATTAAATGGTACGCTCTTTACGACACTATTTAATGGTTCATTTTGAATATTATAATACGTATATTTTGAAGGGTCAAAGGGAACTACATGATATTGATATGATTCCAATTTTGGTTGTCCTTTTTTTGACTTTTGATCTTTAGGCGTAGCGAGTTGAGTCTCAGGCTTCAAATTATTATTGGGAATTGAATTGGGTGCATCGTTTAAGGCATCTCCGCTGTTCAACTTGGGTTTTGCAAGCATTTTGTTAATGTCAGTCACCACTAACATTTTAGGGCCATCCAACAGCTTAGTTTTGTTAGTTTGCTCATGGTTTGCACTTTTTTGTTTCAGTTCAGGGAATCCGTTCAATGGCGCAGTTGATTTCGAAGAATTTATTTCCTCCTCCGATTTTTCGCGCTTTATGATTCCAGGAAGAACTAGTTCTTGCTTGACAACTGAGGATCGCCTGTTCAGATTAGCTGGGCTAGCTTTTTCCGTTTCAATAGCGCCATTTGGAAGCTTCTCTCCAGTGCATTCCGACAGCTCAGATTTGATATGAAATGGTTTATTATCAAACGTCTCGGATTCCAGGTTTAGCGCTGCAATGCTTTGCAAAATCTTGGCGCGCTGTCGCTGCAAACGCCGCCGTTTCGATCGTGTAAGCTTCGGGGATTCGCTCACTTCTCCCTTCACGGATACTTGCTGCTGGTTCATGATTCTACACAATCTTAAACCAATAAAACGAAAACAACCAGAATCTTAATTTAACTTACATTTTTGTACGCCAACAAATAGAGCAATAGGTTATGATCACTGACTTCTGGGAAATGGGAAATTAGTGTTGATAAACTAGTGTTGTATACCAATAAATGTTGATTTCCGCACTTGTTTTAAACTTAAAAAGTGCTGCCAATCATTTCAAAATCGTTTATTTAAATAATTTATTTTGTTCCCAATTCGTTACATTTCAAATTATTTTGAAAATAAAATTTTATTAAAATACAGATTACGGTCTGATCCATTAATATCATTCCTTCAAGATTTTAGATCTTTGAGTACTTTATTTCTACTTTAAAACCTGGCCAACTCAAATCTGACCCGATTTTTGCTAATTTTCAAAGGGGTAAAACAGTATATCCCTATTAGAAGTTATTTATTTATTGATTCTTTTATTTACAGATAAACACGTCGCTGAGATTGGTGTGCAGGTCGTTGGCTCGAAGCTGGCTTCCACTGATATCCTGGCAGTGATGTCCTTGAAGAATCCGTACGTGGGGATGATGACAACGTAGAATAGTTCGTATCCAGACTCCTGTAACCGCATACGACGTCGAAGGTTTTCAAGGTTACCGTCAGGTAATATCCTGTATGATGCAATATCTGTTCGTATAAGATATAGGGACGCAGAACTCCTCGCGACACAGCTCACATCCTTGGTCACCGTCAAAGTAATATCGAATTTCAGGATTAGTTATGTAGTCATATTGTTAAAATTCTTTGTTAACTATAATACAATTATTTAAATATATAAAATTGATAGTATTTGTGTCATAATAGAATTATATAATAATAAAATAATGTACATTTATTTTAATATTTAAATACTAAAAAAAATACTTTAAATATTTAAATATATGAGTTGCTTGAAGTCCAGTTCCAAGGGGAAATGGGGAAATTTAGGGTTTGCAACTTGGATTAGTCTTGATTAATTTCAGAGAAGTATCGATAACTTGGTTAATAGTGGCCAGATCAATAATTATTATACCTTTCTGATCTAAGATATTCTCAAAAGTTAGAGTTTCATCGACTATGGTCTTAGCTTGTTAAATAAGGCATCTATTTATTTCAGGGAAATTGCCATATCTTGTCCAATAAACATATGATCGACGCATGTATATCGTCCTGATCTTAGATTATCGTGTACTTTAAATCATATAATAACCAGCCCAAATCAAATCTGACCATATTTAACCTTCTGAATATAGCCAAAAAAGTATCCCATTTGAAAATCGGATCATAGTTTATAATAATATAGCCTTCGAAAGAGACACAAAACCTTGGAAATCCATTTCTAACAACTTATGAATGTTGCCACAACACTTATCGAAACTGTGGCGCCAAGATGTTGACAGAAGTCGATGGAGAAATGTTCCTAGATTCTTTTAAAGTTAAAAATTGGATCCTCTGTCAATAAGAATATTTCCTTCGAAATGGACACAAAACCTTGAAAAACCATCTCTGACAGCTTCTGAACGCTGCCACAAAATTGATCGAAACAGTCGCGGTTTCATTCGATTAAAATCGACCCAAATTTAACTTCTCGATTTTTATATTTTATTGCAGATTGGGAGAATTAAAGCTCTGATTCGTAAATGAACTAACTTAAAAGTGGATAAAATGGCTTAAATATTGGCTACAATGTTTCTTAAATTCGCTTTTCAGCCGTTATGGTCCTAGCTTGGTAGGCAAGCCCTTTGGCATCCATTTCTTGTAGGGAAATTGCCATATCTTTGCTAATAATCATCCGATGATATCTTCGAGAATCTTAAATTTTGTTTTAAGCAAAATTGGTTCATTTAATTTTGTTCTTCTTTTCATGCAGGAGACTTGATTTCCAAATGTCTAAGATATCCAGAACAAAAGTATGAAAAGTGAATTTCTTTCCAAATTTGTACAAATCGAAGGAAGTTATTGTCCTTTCTCGTCTGCATAATCTTGATCCAATGCGAAACCGTAGTTCATCTATAAAGTTAAGGAGTATATTTTGTTGAGAAACTGTTAAAAAATTTGAGAATACTCAATAAATGAATAAATAAAACGACAAAATTGAATTGTTACAATTTTTGATGTTTTATTCGTTTGATTTATCAACTACTTTTACGGTAATTGCATATTAAGTTGGTTTTTTTCAGTTTGTTGTTGCTTAAACTTTAATAAGTGTACTTCGTTTTAGCTGCGGCTGATTTTAATTATATTTTTACAAAATATATAAGTTTGTTTTGTTTTAATCTTTGTTAATGAACCACGATTTGTGTATTGTTTGTCTTTTGCTTTCAACACAAAACCCCAGCTTAGAACTTAATTATGTTCGCTCTCTGTCGGTATGGTTTTTGTTTTTTGTTTTTTACTAGAATAACGCTTAACAAAATATAATTACTAACTATTACTAGGCCCGTTTGAATTTGTTTGTTGCTGTTGGTGATCTTGCCCCGTCGCGCTTATTGCTGCAAGTTGAACGTATCGTTTTGAAAAAATTTAACTATAATTTCTACGTCGTTTAGTTGTATTTCCTCGTGTATATATATAAAAATATATATATGTATATATCATCGTATATACCAATATATGAGTTAGTATATGTATGTATGCATGTATTTAAATGTATATATATGTATGTATTTATGTACGTATGTCTTCATATGACCGAATGTGCCGGCCTGTCCGGTGCCCTTTCCTACATAATTATTAATTATTTACAGCGCTTTAATATTTAACAATACACATGCTCCATTCAATCCCATTTACCATCAGTGTTAAACCTAGAATTTGTCTATATTAAGTTTTTGTTTCGTGTTGAATGTGAGTGCATTGTTTCCCCAGAACCGTATTATTTTTTTCACAAACTTTACATGTATCTTTGTTTCGTTTTTGCATAGTTTTAGCTTCGATTTGAAATGTTCTCTTCGTTTATATATCAGCTTATCGTTTTAGCCAAAAAGTCAATAACCAAAAAGCTTTCAGCGAAACAACGCCACACCAATTTATCAAAGTGTCCCCTTCAGAGTGGGTGGTCTTCTGACTATTTAATCAATCTTGGCTGATTTAAAACTGCTTAAATTAGTTAACTGTGCATCCACACTTGTTTGTTTGTTTGTTTGTTTGTTTGGCATTTTAAAAATATATTATGTGTATATATAATATTTATATATAAGTATATCGATTTCAAGGGCAAGTCTATTTCGATTGAATCTTAACTCGTTTAATTCTACTAATGCACTATTAGTTTTGCGTTTGTTGAGAGTTTCGAGGCACCCATTATGAATCGAATCGAATGAAGTCGAATGAATCGGTAATCGCAAATCGGTAAAACGAATAAAACCAAGGATCAAAATTCCATATTTATATATTTGAAATATATATAGATTAGTATACAATTTTTCATTTTTGTATTTTGTTCTAGAACGGGGTGTGATTGTTTTTAATGAATTAGTTTAAAATTAATAAAAAAGGTAGCGTTAAACATAATTCATAATAAAAATATTACAAATAATTAGAACTATAACTTTGCTTTATATAGGCCATAATATGTGTATATTTGCTAGCATTCGACCATCATCAATGCAGCAGGAAAAAATTAACTAAAACTTAAACAAATTAAAAAGCCGTTTCACTTAACTTTCTACGCAAACGAAAACAAAATTCACCTAAAATTGTGTGTCGAGGGAGAGATACAGGTAGTGGGGGTGTACTTTCTTTTAGCATATCTGTTTTTGAGCTTAGAGTCTAAACATATAGCTACTATAACTTGAAATGTTGCTTTTCTGTGTATGTGTGTGGTAATATCAACTAAAATTATGCATAAATATAAAGCTAAACATGCTTACAACAATTGCAAATTGAGCTTAAGGAAATAAGTAATTGGTGTGCATATTTTACAAATACAAACATATAAAAACTATAAATAATAACAAATAATTTCTTGTGTTGCTATGTTTTGATGTTTCCTTTTTGTTTTTTCTTTTGGAAGGTTATTGGTTTCGACTTATTTTCTTTTGTTTTGTTTTGTTTTGCTTCTCTCCTTTACTTGTTTGTTGACTAACTAAATAGTAGCTTGTAACTAGTATATATTACATACTATAGTTGCTAATTTGGCCTGACTTTTGTTTAGACACGTTTGGTGGTGTTTCTTTTCTTCATCATTTTCTCTTTCTAATTTCGTTAATCCTTACTCCCGCTACTGAGTTGGATGCGCCGTATGCGACACTGCATCCCTGAGCGTCTTAAGACCAGCTTGCACATACCGGAACACCTCGTGCATAGTGCTATGAAGCGTCAAAGGTCCGTTTTCATGGTCCAGTTCGCGGAAGAAATCTACAAGAGTATGGAACTTAATTAGATTGACCTTTGATTGGCGATTCAAATAATGATCCAGCACCTGTATGATTTCCCTTGCGCACCGAGTGATCGGCTTGATCCCACAACTCATGAGCACTATGTACATAGCTCAGATATTCGTTCTGCTTGCTCAGCTGGTTATGTATGTCTCTAGGCACTATTCTTCCCGGCGGCGTATTTGAACCGGAGCCCTAAAGGTTACAAAATAGTATAGTTTTTAGTCTTGTTCTACGGCTTGAGAGCTCATTGACTTACCTGTGAGCCCACCGAGTTGGATGGTGAAATGGACGATGGCGTGTTCCCATTCACAATGTCTCCCCTACCCGTGCGAAAGAAATCCGTGAGGCTGGCAATGATGTCGCGACAGTTGGCTCTCCGCAGATTGTACAACTTCAGCGATATCAGTGATTGGCAACGTAAGCTATTGGGTTTAAGCGTTAGTTGAGATTACAAATTCCACTTATTCTCAGTTATTAAATCTATGATTTACCTAAGTATTGCTACTTTGGCCATGTGAGTCTTGGTCTGCCCGTTCGCCGAATGCTGGGGGCGAAACTTGAAGGAGATGAATCTGAAAGATACAATTGTTTTATTTTTCGATTTTAGATTCAATCATGCAGCCATTCATCCGGGGCGCTCAATCCTTGGCACACTTTACTCACTTAATTAGGGACAAGGTGTCCTTGTACATAGTGTAGGTGGCCTCAGAGCTACAACGCTCCATGGCGTCGGCAGTCAGTAGAAAGTAGACAACAGCTTCCAAATACAAGGTGACCTGGTTGAAGGAGTCGGGCTCCGCGTCGGCGGCGTGCTTCCGGTTGACGGCCTCCTGCAGAAACTGGTTGTTTTTTCTTGGGAGGAAATAAATAGAGAGGGATGAGTATCAACGACAGCGTCCAGGAGTAGATAGGCGTACCTAAGATCGGCGCTGGGATGCGCCTCCTCGCGATCGAAGTACGATCGGTATATAAGGCGTGTGACTGGGGCTGGAGGAACTGCAACTGCTGGGGGGGTTGGCTCAGTAACGGCCGAAGCTGCTTGTGGAGACGTGGACGTCGTCAGGGGTGGAGTCGTCTGCACGGCTTCGTTGCAGGTGATGGGCGGCAAAATGGCAATGGCTGTGGCTATCGGGGGAGGCGGAAGAGGGGACATGGCCAACAGATTCTTCCTAGGGCTGCCATTGGGAGCGGCGCCAACGCCACTCGCAGCGGCAGCAGCAGCTGCATCCTCGTGGAGTAACTGAAGCTTGTCGTACGAGAGGCGATCGTGGTTGGGTATCCGCTCGTGGTTGTTGGAGGGTAGCAGCTCCTTGCAGATCTGCAGCTGGTCCGTTTTCTCCTTTTTCCGCTTCTTCTCCTTGTAGGGGCTAGAGCTAGAACTGGAGCTGCGCTTCCGTCTTCGACCGGGCGGCTGCTCTCTGTCCCGTTCCCGCTCCCGCTCCCTCTCCCGCTCCCGCTCTCTATCCCGGTCGCGCTCCTGCTTAAGCTGGAACTCCTGCTTGACACTACCAGGCTTGAATTTGGCTTCGTAGTCCGCATCGGGTTCGGGCTTCACCGGGTGCTCGGGCTTGACTTTGGCGGCGGGAACGGCGTCATTGGCATACCCATTGGGCATCTGGGCCGCCGACGGGGCCTGGTCCTTGGGCGTCAGGTGGCCGTTTTGCTGGGCAGGCGTCAGTTTCTTCAGGCGCATAATTCGCTCCCGCGACAGTTTGCTGAGGTCAATCTTACAGATCAGGGAGGTCAGGTGAGGCGTGGTGGTCCTGGCGGGGGAGGCCAGACTCGTGCCCAGCATCTGCTGCGACTGGGCGTGCTGCTGCTGCAGTTGCTGGGTGGGCGTCATCCGGGGCTTCACTGCAGTGGCGGCCGCAGCCGCCGCCGTCGCCGCTGCAACTTGTGAAGACTGCGTCACCGCATCCAGCTTGCCCTGCTGCTGCTCCTCCTGCAGGTCCATGATCACCACCTGGCCCTGCTTCTTAGCGCCGCCCTCCTTCGGGTTGAAGATCCTCGTCAGCGTACTGATCTTGTTCTTGTCGCTCTTCGGCTTCCGCTCGCGCTCCTTCTCGTGCCGCGCCTCATCCTCCTCGCCGCTGCTGCTGCTTCCGGCCCCAGTGCCACCCCTGCCGCCACTGGAGGAGGAGCACTCGGAGCTGCTGAGCTGTTGGCTGTGCTGGCTCATCACCTGCGGCTTGTAGGGCGGCATCTGCTGGGCCAGAGCCTTGCCGCTTCCCGCCTGGCTCCTCGCCTGCTCCTCCGCTTCGCTGCCGCTGCTGAGTGCCGAACTACTTCCGCTGCCAAGGAGCACCTTCGCCGCCACCGCCCCCGTCTTGTTCAGCTTGACGATCCGGCAGTTTGTGTTCTGCGTCTCCTCCGTGTCGTCGCTGCTGCTCGAGGAGCTGCTCGACTTGGAGCTGGATCCGCCGCTCGAGGAGCTGTCGTCATCGGAGCTGCTGCTGTCACGATGGACACTAGCGGTCTTGGACAGGGGCGCGGACACCGACAAAGGCGTGGCCATCTTCTTGGTCGGCGTGTTGCCGTTGGAGCTGCTTTGGCTGGAATGATCCCGCTTCCTGGCACCTCCCATGGCCGGGAGCGCCTTGCACAGCGGCTTCTTGGCGGCCGTCAGTGTGGGTCCCTTGGTCTGGGAGCTGCTACCTGCCGAGGCGCTACTCAGGTTGCCACTGCCGCCGCTCTGCTGCTGCTGCTTTCGCGGCCGTCCGCGCTTCTTTGCCGGCGCCGTCGCCGTGGACTGTGCGTGAGCCGAGACTGCGGCGTATTCCAATCCTGAGTGCTTGGGCGCCGGCTCGTCTTCGTCGCTCGAGTTCACAATTGGTGTACTCGTCTTCTTCTTCCGCTGCTTCTTCTGGCGCTGCTTCGGGGACATGGGCAGCGGTAGGATGGGCATGAGGGTGACGCTGGTGCTAGACGGCGCCTTCTGCGTCAGCGTCGGGGGCACTCGCATCACCGACGTAATGGCTGCCGGCACCCCGGGGATCTGGAGGGTCACACCGGGACCCGGCATAGGCACAACCTCTCCACCGGGTGCACTTTCCGAGCTGCTGCTGCTGCTGGATGAGCTACCGCTGGTGCCAGAGTCCGAAAGCCGGGAGGCGTGGAGCGCCTCCGCTGACTCGCGCTTTATTTGGTTTTTTGGGATTGCCGTCAGACCCAGCTCGGACACCCCGTCGATGGCCTCCTTCTTCACCGAGACTGGTGTCACGCTGAGATCAGCTCTGTAATGCAATTGCTGTTGCTGCTGCTGCGCCTGCTGCTGGTCCTCGTCGTCGTCGTCCTCCTCGCCCTCATCCATGTCCATGGGATCGTCATGAATCTTCTCGTTCTTGACGATCGCCGTTGACACTTCGATGGGCTCGGGTATGATCTGGGCGCCCCCCGGCAGGATTCCTGGCACTTTCATGCTCACGTTGCCGGGCGTAGCGCTCTCGGTGTTGGTCTGGTTGGGGGGCTTCGGAAAGAACCTACTCAGTGTCCACTTGTTGCTCTCTGTAGGCGATGGCGTCTTGTTCGAGGAGCTGCCGCCGCTGCTTATCGTGCCCGCCGAGGCGCTGGCTCCACTGCCGGCCCCACAGGAGTTTCCGCCCGGGCCCCCATTGCCGCTACTCCCGAACCCGCTGGACGTCAGCAGTCCCGTTATCGTGTTGCTGCCTCCGGCGATGATCGCGTGCTTGTACTTTTTCTTCTCGCTCTTCCCATTCGCCGTCAACTGCTGGGGCCTCTGCTGCTGCTGCTGCTGTTGCAGGAGGATTTGCTGCTGCTGCTGCTGTTGTTGTTGTTGGTGCTGCTGTTGTTGGAGAGGCAGTTGCTGTTGCTGCAGCTGCTGTTGCTGTTGCTGTTGGTGGTGCAGCTTGTGATTGGGAAGAGGTTGGGCGTCGTTCTTGCTGCTCGACTCGCTGCCCGACTCACTGGAGTCCGACTCGGAGCTGTTACTACTGTTTCCCGCCGACCGGCTATGTGGAAAATACCAATTTAGTCCTTAAACTTCCTTTAAACTTCCTTTAAACTTCAAAAGCTTACCTCTCCTTTTTTGGCTGCTCGTCTTCCGACTCGGACAACTCCAAATCGTTCTCGAGGCTGCAAATAGAACGGGTGTGGGGCGTGAGGAACATAATTTCAAACTCCATATGGCACTGCACTCACCACGAGTCCTGCTTCTCCAGCGAATGGTTCTTCTCGGTTTTGAGCGGCTTGGCCGCTGCTGGCGACGTGATGACGGAGGCGGCTTTGGGTGGCGTGGGTGGCAGTTGCTGCAGTGGCGCCAAGCCCAGCACCGCATCGCTGGAGCCCGCTAGACTTGTTGCCCCGCCCAGAGGCAACTGGCTGGTTTGGGGCGGCGACGCGATGGGCGCAATGGGGGCGAAGAGGGGCGTCATTAGCGCCGAGGGCTGGGAGAGCGGCGAGCTGATTATGTCGTCCATGTACTTGTTTTTGTTGGGCCCGTTGAGGTTATAGTTCTCCCGGACGGGTGCGTGCGGCGTAGCTGCTATCGAGGTGAGCGGCGTAACCCGGAAGTTGTCCGCCATCTCGCTGATCATCTTGCTGATGTCCTTCTGCTGAGCCAAAAGAATTTGCAGAGGTTGGGAGGAAGAAAGTTAATATATTGGCTTTGGAACGGATGCGACTGCGTGCGACTCACCTCCTGTGGCAGTGGTTGTGGGCCGGCTCCGCTGCTGCTCCGCTTACTGGCCGCAGGCGGGATAAATCGACCGCCTGTGCCGTTGTGCAGCGACGGGGCTGGTGGGCCGAGAAAGGACTTTTCCCGCCCATTAGGCATCTGGGTGGTGAGGGGCGGGCCCAGTGGCGTGCTGGCTGGGACTCCGCTGGTGTTGTTTGTGGCGCTGGACGAGTTGCTGCTGCTGTTGCCGGAACTGGATCTGGGCGGGCCGCGTGGCGGGGCCATGCCACTACTCGAGGGAATGTCGTTCTTCATCGGCTGGCCGGGATAGCCGCCCCGGCCGTTGTAGGGCGGCTTGTTGTCCGCCTGCTTCACATAGGTCGACGGGCGCTGCTGTTGCTGGTAGTGCTGCTGCTGCTGCTGGCTGGGCACAGCCGAGCTTGCCGACGCGGAAGCGGAGCCAGTCGATCCGGTGTAGGAGGGGGAGTGGCCCAGGGACTTTGGTGGTGGCTGTAGGGGTGCCTGCAGGCGCGGATTGCCGGCGCCTGGCGTGTGTCGACTAATCCCCACCGTTGACTGATTGATGTAGACCCGGGCATCGCCGAACTCCCCCAGTGCCGCCGTGATGTCCGCATCGGCCTCCGTCAGCCGCCTCGGCTCGCCGAATAGACTAGTTTCCCGATCATCGATCTGGATTCCCTGCTGCCGCTCGATTTTCTCCCGCTCGCGTCTTTTCCGCCGCTCGTACTCCTCCATGCTGTAAAAAAAATCATCATCCCAGTTAGTAAACTTTTATCACAAAAAATCGATTAATTATTCAATAATTTATTGTTTAAATTGGTTACTTTTTATGCAGTGCAATGACAACAACAACAACAACAACAGCAAATAAACATCACATGAAGAACAACAAACATCAAGCATTTTACATCACACCTGGACATATTTTTTTTTTTACTCTTCTTGAAGGGGTCAAGGTCAAGGTCATGGTTTCACATGCAGATTACTAAAAAGAGGCCACTGATAGTTAAGGTTTAATATTTTTAATTAAATAATATCAGTATCTTTTTTTTATTTTTTATTTTAATATTTTCTTTCTTATTATTCTTTTTTATTAAAGAATAGTTTTTCTAACAAATATTGATCCTACTCTTGTGGACAGGACTGTGGGTTAGCGGTTTGACATGCACACACGCAAGCAGGGGCATAGGGTTCGACGTCGAACAACACTAGTGTCCACATATCGGCGTTAAAATTGTGAAAATGTTTGCATTTAATTTTTTATTATTGGGGGTTAGAGGGAGATGGGGCGGTGTGGTGCAGACATGCTTGATAACAAAACACATACATGTACAGTGTACAGTGTACAGTTACAGAGTACAGAGTACAGAGTACAGGAGACAAACACATAGGACACTAAGGCACAGACTGAAGGCAGGACGGAGAGATAATATCGTAGACAGAGACAGCCAGAGGACTCTAGACTTACTTATAATTTTGGCTGTACAAATTGTTGTTGTATTGTTGTAGTTGTTCTTGATGGAGTTGCTGCTGCTGCTGCTGTATGAGTAGAATGCTATTGTTGTTGTTGTTGCTGTTCTGATGTTGTTGCTGGTGTTGTTGTTGCTGCTGTTGTGCCATAACGCGCGATTAGCATGAACACTAATTTATGAATACAATTAGACAATCCTCAGGTGAGAGAGAGAGTGACAGAGTGAGAGAGATAGAGAAGGCACAGTCAGGCGGCAGGCAGAGCAGACAGACAGATAGTATAGGGGGAGGGGGACCAGTTGGGGAGGGGGAGGAGGGGCGGTAGTCAGTCCCCTCTCTTCGCTCTCGCTAACTATCTCTCTCGCTAACTATCTCTCGCTCCTATGCAGTCACTTATTATGTTATCGTTGTAATTTTGCGACGCTGGAACGGCGCTTTGCTTCTATTGTTGTTTGTGTTGTTGTTGTTGTTGCAGATGCAGATGCAAGCACAGTTGTTGCTGTTATTGCTGTTGTTGCATTCAGTGCGGCGTTGCTCTCGTCCGTCACTTGGCGCCTGCAACATTTTGCTTTTGCTTTTGGGCTTTAAGTCTAAGGCTCTGCAGGTAGACCAGTCTTCTCTCTAGTCCTCTAGGCTCGATTCATTCTCAATTCTTTGTTTTGATTTATTCCCCTCGTAACAGACTTTTCTCTTAAATGCTGGCTTTGATCTGCTCGATTAGCTGGTCAATAGTTCTACAGGTTGTGGAGTCTTTTATTGCTTGAGTATGTTGTCGTCGCTGAAAGTGTGTGTGTTGTTAATGAAAGAATCAAAGTAGCAGTACCTGGAATGGAAACAAAAGTAATATAATCAGTAACTAGTTTTAATAGGACTTTTTTTTTTTAAATAAAAACTAAACTTAGCAAAGCCCAAGTCATATTTTTAACTTTAAGAAATCGTTTTATACTTTTTTCAAAATCAAAGACCATCAAGAAAATAGAAATTACCAATAAAAAACTTACAATTTTTGAATCTTCTTAAGTTATTTAACAAAATTTATTAAAGTCTATAAACTACAACGAACAAAATAATAGCACCACTTTTCAAAAATGGACTTTAAATGCCAATAATGACTAAATCGTATGAGATTCATTATTAAACTATATTGATTTATTAAAAATATTTCTATGTGTTTTCAGGACTCCCTAATGTCACCCCAAAGGCAATCTGTAGTCGTTGGTTTGGTATCTGCAACTGCCTTCTTAACCTCCTTTTGCCTTTCTTTGTCTTTGTGCTTGTATGTATCGGGTCATTATCCTGCTGGAAGACCCATATATATAGGACCTACTAGGACCTACTCCATTATATGAAAAGCAGGCCCATACCATGACACTGCATCCTCCATGCTTTATAGTCTTTGCGGAGTACTGGGGCTTGTATTCTGAACTTTAGAGACGTCTGACATACGATCGGGATCTTCTGCCACCATACATGACCACCTTGCTCTTATCGGACCATAAAATATTTCTCCATTGCTGGAGGCCCAATTTTTATGCTACTAAGAAACCTTTAGGCGGTTAGCAATCTGTCTGGCATTTAAAAGTGGGACTTTTCTCAGGCTGCAGGCTTTCAGATTATGTTGTCTGAGATCTTAGATTGTCAGGTCCTTTTTGAGGTCTGTAGCAGGCTTGAAAGGTTTCCTTTTGCTATGACCAACCTTTTGACCTCTAGAGGGGTCAGTTATGGCGTTCCTTATCATTTTATTTGAACATCCAGCAAGTCGACCCACTTCTCGAAAGGATTTTCCATCCTTGATCAACTTTTTGATGAGATTACGCTTTTCATCCCTGCAGTGATGACTTTTTTTAAAGAAATAATAAATTTGAAGGCAAACTTGTGAAACTTTCGCTGAAAAGTGACCATTTCTTTCTGCATTCTTAAGATATGGAAAGGGGTGCTATTTTCTTGTTCGTTACTTTTGCGATTTTTTTTAGTAAAATATTAAAAAAAAATATATTAAAACAAGAATTTGAATAACTATAACGCTTTTTTTGTTAATTTCATTTTTTTTAAAGCAAAATCAAAGTGCGATGGAGTGGTGCTATTATTTTTTCCGCAACTGTATCTTCATCATTGGTTTAAGAGAACCAGAATTGGCTTAAGAGATTTGTAGAAGCTTGCTCTTCCCCAGAGCCGACCGATTCATGCCTGAATGTATATATATACAGATAACGCTGCGAGTCACACCCTGTAATACTTTGCCCCGTAATGATTCTGGCCCAGTACTCTACGATAAACGATAGGTTCTCTATGGACTTGTGGACTTTATGGACAACTCTCCTCCAACCGGAAGACACAAATAAACGGGGAAGCACCGCCCAAAGTACGCAACAAATGCGAATGTACCGCCGCCTCGCCAAAGGCAGTCGGGTTCCGAGTCTCCAGCTGTCCAGAACACTGCCAAGCGAGCGGGAGAATGAACACGTCGCCTAAAAATAGCTCCTCCCCGAGTGCAAAAAAGCGCAAACTCAGTGGAAATGATTCCGAAAAGCAGGCGCCCTCTTCGAGCGCCGGAAGAGCTCTACCCGAAACCCCTTCGAACATAATGGTCCTGAACATAGACTGCTTCGAGCGCATTTTCTCGCTTCTAAGCCTCAAGGATCAGCTGAGCTTCTCGCGTTCGAGCCGCGAGATAGAGCGCCGGTACAGGACCTACGCCCAACGCAAGTACAAACACCTCACGGCAGCCATCACCACAGGCCTCGCGGACCCCGACCTGCAGTACCTAGTGGAGCAGGTCAACGAGCACGTGATCAGCTATGAGTCACCCCTGGACCCGGCCTCCAGGGGCGAGGAGCAGCTGTGGCTGCTCAGCCGGCACTGCCCGGTGCTGCGTCGCCTCACGATGACGTTCCGGCGGCCCCGATGGGGCGACTTGTGCCAACTGAAGAATCTGAACACTCTTCGCGTCCATCTAAGGTTCGGCAGTGCCGTCGTCTACGAGAAATTCTTCTCGGAGCTGTCGCTCAATCTGCCATGCCTGCGGAAACTGGTCCTGGAAGCCCCCGGGTACAGTGGCAAGGGCCTCCACGTTCTGGAGAAGCTGGAGCACCTGGAGGTGGGCGCCCATGATGGCTTCGAAGCCCATTGCCTGGCCGAGTGCTGCATCAAGATGAAGGGCCTGACCAGTCTTAAAATCGGGAAATGGCTGCGTCTCAACAACGAAAACTTTTCCGTGCTGGTCGAGAACTGTCGGAGGTTGGAGAGGCTGGTGTTCAGCGATCACTGGCTTGAGGCCAACGTGGCCTACGAGAGGATATGCGAGCTGCCCAACCTGAAGCACATAATGATGTGCGAGCCGAGCCTCAAAAGACTGGGCTTCTTCGAGGGACTCGTGACCAGGACCGGCTCTCCTCTGGAGAGCCTCATTCTGGTCGGATCCGACCTGTTCAGAGAGCAAGTGGCGCACATTTGCGGCATCGCCTCCCTCAGGGAACTCTGGCTGGGCTGCCATGTCAGTGTGGAGGCCTTTCTCAAGCTGAAGACTATCGAATTCCTTCACTTGGATATGCCAGGCATTACCGATAAGCTGTTGATGGATCTGCTGCTGGGATGCCCGCTCCTGCGGGTGCTGAACCTGCCCCACTGCCCGGACATTACCACCGAAGTCTTTTTGTTACTAAACCGCTCCTTGAAGAGGCTCAAGGAGTCTAAGCGCGAAAGAATCGACATCTACTTGGGAGACTCTGCTGTGGACTGGAACGGAGGTTCGAACTTTAAGCTCGAGGGCATCCAGGTCATAAGGGGCTACCTGAGAGATCCCATTTTGATGAACTCTCTCTAGTAGGCACTAGAAATAGTTTGTTTCTTCGATTTGATGCCCTTTAATAGCAATCTGCTTCCTTCATACCTGTACCCTCTCGGTGAAATATTAAACATTTGCTCATTTTTTGTGCCAAGACCTTAGAAACCCCTAGACGCGACAAGCTCTTGGCATAGAAAATTCAATTCAATTCAAGGGACCAGCACCAGGACGAAGCGAGAGAACGTGTACGACTAATTTCATATTCATATGCATATTTAGACTAACTACCAGGCGGCTATGCAGGATGAGCAGTCGGACCCTTGGGCTGCCGGTTGGAAGGCAAGAAACCAGAGACTACCCTACCCACCAGTGCTTAGCGCAAAATAGTTGGCATTAGAAATGGAAACACTTTTAAAAAAGTAAAACATCTTGAGAAAAACTCACAAAACAAATGATTTTTCAGCCGAATTCAAATGCCCATGACTAGGGAATGGGAAAAGGATGGGCCAGGGAGCAGGAGGCAGCCCTGGAGCTGGGATCTATCCCCATTTCGTGGGGCAGTGCATAAACAAGGCCGGCAAGGCTCTGCTCCTTGCTACGTGTGTGTGTGTGTGTGTCTGGGGGACAGGATTTATTATCAAATGGGCGCCATAGACTAACGACCATAGCCACAGTCGCCCGCCCGGATCACCCGGGCCGCAGTGCCCTCGTCTGAACAAGTAGAGTCAACAAATTTTATGGCACTCATTAAACTTTCTTTCAGCCCAGCGCCGCAACTGGAAGCCACCATCTACTTTTTTCCGACTCGGGCTTAGACTCTACTGCTTTAAGGTCCTTTTCCCGCTTTAGTGAAGTTTGCTCAGGTGATTGTAGTTGGGTTTAAAAATAATTAAATAAATACTGGAAATAGTTCGATGGCTTTAGACTGGGCACTGCCTTGGAATGCCCACAAGTCCTGTGAATGGACCAGTCCTTATTTTAATAAGAAAACAAGTGCATTCGCAGTGTCCCCCCGACATGCAGTCACTTTTTAAATAAATGTATCTAGTTGGTTGGTAGTTCGCTCTCTTATCTGCTGCCCAACTCCATGCCAAGCACTCAGTAACACAATTATCCTGCCCTGCTTGCATTTCCTCCCAGAATGTGTCCACGGATGTGTATAATCTGCCCACTGCTGCCACCACCCCCGCCAACTCGTACGATTTGCGGAAAAGTTGTACTTTGATAGTTCTGAACATTTTTTAGCGCTGTTGGTTTTCCCCGCCTGTCCCTGGCAGTTTTTGACAACTCACTCGTGCGTACTCGTTGCCCCCCAACATGCTCCACCCACTAGACGTTTTTTGTTTCTATTTTGAAACAAAGGACTTGGTCTTTGGCCATCCTAATACAAACTCAAGGTGTTATCCTCCAAGAATAAGTCAGCAATAGAACCAAATCAGGACCTAATTGTAGTGGCTTTTAAGAGGGGCAGTAGGCTTTTCCACTATCTTATCTTATTGTTTAACATTTCGAGAATTTGTCCTTAAAATTTCAAGTCGATAGAAGTAATATTCTTAGAGTTATCGTCTCATTAGTCTCCTGGCCTTCAACGCTCCAACTCTAACGGCTGAGGGCGGTGGGGATAGAAGTTCTACTTTAGAGGCGTTTGTCTCAAAAATGACTTTTCCAAAGTCCGTGACTGCTCAAGGACCATGAGTGCTTGATCGATTCATTTCAAACTTTGAAGTTCAATTACAAATGAGCCTCGAAAGGTCACTTTCGGCCTTAAAATTGGTGCAGACTTACCAAAGATGTAAGCCATCAAGCGAGTCCATATCAAAGTTACTATTCGTGAAATTAAATAATTAACAGGATTGCTTGATTTTCTGCTTCTTCTTACTTGTAATGGTTTGGAGGAGTCGTAGTGAAAATAGTGGAAAATCATAGTGTTGAATTGGACCTATAGACTTGGTCCATGGAAATATGCAATCAAATATCTATAATATTTAATATAAAAAGCTTTCAATCTTGGATTGAGTGATATTATTGAGCGAAAAAATTATGATTGTTTTGTGATTTTTATTTTTTAGCTCAGAAAATAATAATTAATTTGTGATTTTTAAAATAAAACTCATAATGATTACATTCCCAGCTTTGAACACATTTTTAACATAAACAAGAATATAAAGCTATATGATATACCCTTGCAGATATGTGGCAGCTTATATTATTAGATATATATCGGATCTTATATAGTCGGCCGATCCTTATAAAACTCGGCAGATCAAATTAGTTTGCCGAAAGTAGAATCCATACAAAGTCCCATCCTTCTAACTTTAAAAACAACAGAGATATGGCATTTCCGATCAATCAGTTATATGGCAGCTATAGGATATAGTCGGCCGATCCTTATGAAACTCGGCAGATCGAATAAGTCTGCTAAAAGAAGAGTCAACAGCAAGTCCCAACCTTATAACTTAAAAAACAACGAAGTTATGGCATTTCCGATCAATCAGTTATATGGCAGCTATAGGATATAGTCGGCCGATCCTTATGAAATTTGGCAGATCGAATAAGTCTGCTAAAAGAGGAGTCCACAGCAAGTTCCATCCGTCTAACTTGAAAAACAACAAAGTTATGGCATTTCCGATCAATCAGTTATATGGCAGCTATAGGATATAGTTGACCGATCACGGCCGTTCCGACTTATATACTGTCTGCAAAGGAAAGAAGGATGTGTGCAAAGTTTGAAGTCGATGGCTTTAAAACTGAGAGACTAGTTTGCGTAGAAACAGACAGACAGACAGACAGACGGACAGACGGACATGCTTATATCGACTCAGGAGGTGATCCTGATCAAGAATATATATACTTTATAGGGTCGGATATGTCTCCTATATACCCTCTATAATACCCTCTGCAAGGGTATAAAAATACCTTCCCCCAACGCTTATTAAATAATTTTATGTTTTCATTAAGAGTGTTTTCTTAATGAGGTTAAAAGTTAAAAAGGTTAAGGTTAAAAATAGTTGATTTCAAAAAAATTGATCAGAGAAAGTCATCAGGGGGAAGATTTGATTATAGTTTAACTAATTTTTCTTTATTTTTTATTTTCTGATCATTTCCGGCCGAGTTATAGGGAACACCCCAAAGGCTATTTTTCTCAAGACGTTCTGGGGAAAGCCCTGCTACCGGCTCATGCCCCAATATTCCGGCATGAAAAAATTACCAAACATTGCCAAAAGTGCGCTCTATGATGTACAAAAGGTCCGAATACAATTCAGATTTGAGAAATAAATCCACAAAAAAGTTCCTTTTTTTATCCTTGTAAGCCCTACTCCCCATTCCTAATATTCCGGATTAAATATTTAATCACATTCGGACTGATTGGCCGGCTAGAACAGTAAGCTATTGACCCCTGAACCTAATGTGATTTAAGCCGATCGATATCGACCTGTTGGCCAATCAGCTGCGACGACAAGAAGGCGGACAGCCCAGCTGCGCCGGGTGGCAGTCAACAAGGTTGCATTAAAAAACATAGTTATGCGGGCGCGTTGGCGCCGCAGACACTTACTCGCAGGCCGCAAGCTGTGGGTAATGGGGGGCTAGTGGCTGTCTGGGTGACTGGGTGGTGCCTGCCCCAGCCCATTGCGAGTGGGGGGCGGGGCGTTGGCTTTCCCAGCCACACACAAAAGATGAACGTCATTGTTGCTGGAGTTCTGACCCAGTAGTGGTCTACCTGATGGCTGATGTCCAGAGAGAAGTACTTGTTGCGCAACCACTTGCCTATCAACTCTAATAAATTTTGATAATAAAAGTGTGCGATTTACTTATTCTTCAACGCTTTACTCAGTCTGCCCTCGCTCCAGCCGGCTGTGCGTCATTCTTGGCTATAAATACCCTCGCAGCTGGGAAGTCAGTGCCACAGTGGCCTCAAGACTGAGAAGAAAAGTACACTGGAGAGTAGTTGAAACCCTCTTGGCCGGAGGCAGCCATCTAAACAATAAAAATTCGGTTCGGAAGTGCATGCCAACTGTGGCCAGAGAACCAATTAGGCCATTATGTAAGCCGCTTACACTCGCCACATTGTAATGGCCATAAATTAGGGAATAGGCCAGTGACCAGCCATGCAACAATAGCCACTAGCCATAACTATAATAGTGTTGCAAGTATATTGACACAGCCAGCCCCCTCTCGGAGAGACACACCTCATTAATTTGGCTTTTATGCGCGTGCGGTTTTTTACCCGCAAGGGGGGTGCTCCGGGAAGGCGATCCAGGTCCTGGGGATCTGGGGGGCTACAGCGCATTATTATGTGTAAGCATAACCCAATAAGTGCCCCGACCCACCCCCACCCCAACCCACCGCACACACAGTCACGCGAAATATGAAAATCATTTCGCCAAATGTCTTCTCCGGCCCGGCTCCTCCGGCAAGTGACTGACTGGCATATTGAGCAAAACATCAAGTCAAGTCGGGGGAGTCCAGGGGAGCGAGTGGGCGCAGGGTCATACGTGCTTGTTAGACATAACTTCCCATTACAATGCTCTCTTGGCGCAAGCAGGGCGGACTGACAACAGCATGGGAATTTCAAATATGGCTAAGAGCTCGACGTTCAAGTCGAAGCGGATGATACCCTGAAAGGGACTTCAATTAGCCTGGACTAAGTTCTGGGAGAAACCATCCACCACGTCTAGGAGAGTGAGCATTGAAGCTATTCTGGAAGGATGCAGAACCCTCTCCGACCTGACAATCAAGTGCTGGTCCTGCTGGTGCGTCTGGTTGACTTCATTTGGGGGCCCAACTCTCGGCTTTCGGCTAAAATGTCACACTCATAGTCACTGGCCGGCGAGGCGATGTGCGGCAGCTGTATGGCCGGAAATGTCGTTAAATGGAATTGTTTAAGCCAAAATTAATGTGCACACAACAAGGCCAAGAAGACGTACTGCGACAACATCACAATCGCATTTCCAGCATCAGGGGTTAAGGGTTAAGGCGGCCGAGGGGGCGTGTGTGTGTGGATTTCGGAAGCTGCTCGTACGTGACAGATTTTGATGAAATTTGTTCTTTTTCTCACCCTGGCATGTGTGTGTTGGCCTCATCTGGTGTTGAATGTGTGGCAGAGTTGTTATAATTGCCCTAGAGTGGGGAAATATCAAAAAAGGACATTCCTATGCCCACTAAGGGCTATGAGTGCTATGGTCTTAAACCTGAAGTCCCCATTTGTGGAATATGTTTGTATTCCTAGTTCGCAGTGCCTTCTCGGACAACATAGTTTCCTTCCACTCCACAACTCCCATGGAGGCTAGGATATGGGAAAAGGTAATTTATGAAGGAAGCAACGTGGGCTGGCCAATGAATCCTTCACTCTTTTTGAATTAATGGAGGAGAACTTTGAAGGCTTAGAGCCGAAGCTCAAATACCCTAACATTTTTAATGCAAAATAATAAATAATACAAATTTAAGAGCCAAGGTTAGGTTGAGAAAAAACATATAATCCCTCCATAAAGCGGGTTCATAATATTCCAAGAATTAAATACACTCTCTCCTAGAGTACAAAAACCATAAATCTTATCGATAAAAAAAATTACAAAGGCTGGAATGGAAACACCAGCCCCCGAGGGGATGGGGGACAATAGTTGGGCTTGTTTTGAGGCCAGGTGAGCGGCAGGTGCAGGTGCAGGGCTTTCTATTCCATTCCGTCCATTTGGCAGCCAGTCTCTTCTCTTTGTCTCTATTCAGGCTTAACCCATTAGGAACTCTAGTTCTCGATTGCCTCAATCCTGTTAAGCTCATAAAATAGCTTCAATCGCCTGCTGAATAAATAAAAACTTAATAAATCAATAATTGTGATTAAATATTTAAAGTGTGTCTCGAGTAGAGATCAAAAATGGGTTAAAAAGGCTCTTCCATGATTGACTTTTGCTCTCCGGGGCACTTGGGCATCTGCTCCGACACATATAAGCTTTCAAAAAGTAAGTTTTCTTGGCAAGGCTCCCAGGGCGGATAATGGAGACTGGACTTGCCACAAAAATGCGTTTGCCAGACAACAGTTGCCCAGCTTTCGGGCCTCCCAGAAGACAGCAGACTGTCACTGGCCTTTGGCTTGGGAGAGAATGGGCTATTCATAGTTCACAGCCAGACTCCTCTTGGCAGTCCTTGGGAAGGATTGCTTGCCATTAAATTAATGGAGCATGTGGGCTTACATGGCCTCATGCGAGAAGGTATTAAAAATATTGCCAAAACAATTACACTTTCCGCCAGGGCCCTGCTTATTATTCAATTTGCTGTACTGCGGCGTGTTCCATGTGGCCTTTCGTGCTAGTGACCCGACCCCTGAGAGCAATTGAAGGTCGTTGACCTTGTTGCCCCAACATGAGCCGATTCTGTAGATGATATAGTCTGGATAGTCCTTTTTTCTAAATATTTGTCCTAAGAGTTCCTCAAATCCTATATCTCCTATATGAAACTGTGTCAGGACCTCAGCCAGGGCTGTGGTTCCTTAAAAGGCACTCCCTTCCCTGACCGCCTAGACTTTTTGCTGGAAATACTTAGTATGCCCTCCTAACCGAAAAAGGCAAAGGGTTTCACTCTTGCAATGGACTTTTGAGACATATTTGCTATTCGAGGAATGAATTATAATTAAGAACTAACCTTTAGTTAGTTAAGAACAGAGCTCTGTAGATGTACCATGTTTGTTGGAAATTAAGGCCCTTCCCTACCTAGCCGTTTATTGAATTTCTTATTTCTTGAATAAGAGCGGCCCTTTGTTTGGTTTGGCGCAAGGAATATTTATAGAACAAGTCACTCGATCGATGGAACAGGGAAACAACAAATAAACTAGAATGGTGACTAAAATGAGATGGCTACGACGGGGTCTGAGTAGATTTCAATAGTATTCACTTTCCAGGAACTTTCGTTGAATAATTAAGTTTAGGGCTCAAGAAGTCAAGAGTAGTTCTCCAGAAAGGTCAACCAGAAGCATAAAATGGTAATTCAATTTAACAAATTGAATAATATTTGACATTTACTTTTTACACAATAGAAATAGAAGAAATAGTAGATCCCATAAAGGTAGCCACAACAATCCAATACCTGAAATCCACAAATCTTTACAACGAAATAAAAGTTTAATCCCACTATACATAACTAGAATAAGTACACACATTTACATATATAGGCCTCTTATAATACTCTCTAATATATAATCTTATAAGTCAAAAAATCTACTACTGTTACATATTAATTAATTACATATTAGTGCGTACTATGCACTGCAACATAAGTTTTAGGCAGGAGGCCTTTGTTGCTTAACACAAAGCAAAAATTACATACACTTTAAATTTGTTGGTAATTTCTTTATAATAATAATAATAATAATAATAATAATAATAATAATAATAATAATAATAATAATAATAATAATAATAATAATAATAATAATAATATAATAATAATAATAATAATAATAATAATAATAATAATAATAATAATAATAATAATAATAATAATAATAATAATAATAATAATAATAATAATAATAATAATAATAATAATAATAATAATAATAATAATAATAATAATAATAATAATAATTTTTTAACACATTTTGAAACATTTCAATGCAAAGTCCCAAAAGTGCAAAAGCTCACTTTTAAACATTTCAGTGGCATGATTTTTTAAATATATTTCACAAAGAGAGTTTAAATGAGAAAAAGAAAAGAGAGTTATTTTAGAGAGAGTTAAGTTTAAATTCACTTTTTTAATATCGGCCTAGAACCAAAGATTAAAACAAAAATGTACAGAAACGAGGCGATTGGTAGGTTTTTGGAATTTCTTATCAGATTATCAGTTTCATTGATTGTCGTTTAGCTCTAAATTAATGTTTAATTAATATTGAATATCCAATTCATGTTTAATTATTTAAAAAGAACAAAAAAAACATGTCGCGTGCGACAGTGTTTAAAATTTAATTTAAAAAAAAACTAACAAATATTTTCAAGTGAAACAAAAAGAATTACTAAAATCTAATGGAATTGATTAACAAATAACTTTTTGAAATTGCATTTTGAAAATCCATTTTAGTTTTGATCTTCAGAAGCTACTTTTTAATTTTAATTTTGATCATTTTTAACAATCGTATCACAATGGCCAAGTTGAATTCTTGCTTGAAATTCGTCAAGGCTTGGACCCTATTATATTGTTTTGTGAATACTTCTTGTGGCATAATACTACGATTATGCGTTGGTGACCTAATCCGAGCTGTATCCGAGATTCTTGTTAATGATGTAAAAATTGGACCATTCGTCTTTGGATGCCTAGTTCCTACCATGTCTATTATTTGTTTTAATTTGTATTTATATTTGAATTATTATGTATTTATATTTGTATTTTCTAACGCCATCCCATTTTTTAACTGGTGGCTGGTCAGTTTTATGTCACAAAGCTGAATTTCAATCGTATGGACAGCTGGCAGCGTGTGTCTTTCCTGCAGCAGTCTTTCTGGGCCCGATGGAAGGAGGAGTATTTAAGCCTTCTTCAGCAGCGCCCCAAATGGCGTGCGTCCGGCCCTGCCTTGGCGATTAACGATGTGGTGCCAGTGCCCGTCAAGGACGAGAACCTACCCCCCATGAAGTGGCCGTTGGCTAGAATTCTGGATCTAGTCCCTGGTCGGGGAGGAGTGCCTCGAGTCTGGAACTACCAAGCGCGCAGTGACCAAGCTTTGCCCATTGCCCCTTAAGGATGAAGTTGAAGAACAGGCCTCAACTGGGGGGAGTATGTCGGGTCAGGCAGCAGCCACGGCATAAATTTAATCAATATAAGTGTAACATATATTTATAAATGTAATAACTATAGTTTGGAATATAATCATTTTATCTTTGTCATTTTAAGGTAACGAGCTTTCGCCCGGCCTATGCTCAAAGGCGGACCCACTGGTACTCTCTATCTCAGTGCATTCGCATTATAAATCGGAGCTTTCTCGCCCTCCATTTCCTATGCGAATAAATAAACATTTTATAACGTTTAAACGTTTAATAAATAATTTCCTCTTTTTGTTATTTTGGAAAAAAGGGAAAAGGTCATTGAAAAGGCTCAATGACCCAACAGAATCGTTGGAGAAAAGGCAATAGCTATTGCTCTTTTCGGACAATACGTTTTACTTTAGATGTTCCTCTTCCTAGTTTCCGTTGACCCCAAATATAGGGGCCTTGGAGGAATTATTGGAATATGCAGGGCTTTCCTTCCTTTTTTTTTAGCTTTTAGCTTTTAATTAATATAATTTGAGTGATGGATATTTCAGAAAAATTCACACAAAGTACTTTGACGTCACATCCCCATCTGCCTATACATATTATATGAAGTTCATTATGTTCTTATCAGATTTAAAAAAATTATTTCATAATAAAGTACAATTTGTGTTTGTTTGAGAAGAAAAAAAAAAATATTGATTGCAGACAAATTTCTTATCAGGTTTCACTCAAATCAGCGTTTGAAATGGTTTTTGCAAAAGTATCTTTTGTTTTGTTTGAATATTTTAAAAACAAATAGTCATCAAAAATGTATATTTTCACCAATTACAGTCAAGACCTTGTCAAGAGCTATAAGATTCACTTTTTTTTTAAATAAAAAACAGTGCAAAAACATGTCTTTTTTCAGTTGAAATGCTTACTCACATACTTTGTAAGTCAAGTATCCAAATAAACTATCTACTGCGGATTGATGAGCCACAATAATGAGCCATGACTCAGCCCCTGATCCATAGGAGTCGAAAATGAATCTCTACTGGCTTTATTATTGCTGCTACTTGTTCCTTTTTAATGAATCCAATAATGTGTTGGTGCTTGCCATAAATTAATATCAATTTGCAGGCAAACAAAGGACAGACAGGGGGTGGCGGGGGAAAAGCTGGGAAATGTGTCGACGAAGCGAACGAACGATAATTATTTCCGCAGGTGACAAAAGAAAAGATGGAACTGAAGGCCTCCGACAGCCTCTTAAAAAGGAATTTAATTGGTATTCCTATGGGGAGAGAACAAATATCAAATATCTTTGAATCTTCATAGTTTCCACCATTTAAAGAGACTTTAAAGTGGCCAGAACTCCTCAGAACCACCATCGGAACCACCACCCCATGTCCAATCGCATTCGGCCGGCAGAGGGAGCGAGGGACCAAAATAAACGGCCTACATTTTAGACGCTCTACCTCAGAGCTCCACTCTCCGGGCCCCCACTTCGCCGTTCACCCATTTCGGGTAAAAAATATCTTTAGCGAAAAGTTCAATAAATGCTTTATTTCCATTCGAAAGAGACTTTCGTTGGCGCTGCCTCTCGGCTGAAACTACTACGGCGGCGGCCGTCAACCCAATTGCCTTTGGTGGGTTTGTGCGGCAAGGCGGAGGGGGGAGTGGCGAGTGGGTGGAGGAACGCTGCACGCTTTTTATTATTTTTGCAACATATATTTTTTGCTGCACTCTAAAGCTTCGGCGACGGGGGCTATGCCGATTTCCTGGCAGCGGGAGGCTCAACAGTAAAACCGGAAAATTTCCTACTTCCTGACTGAATGCCAGCCCGCCGAAGGACTCTGGGAGTGGAGAGGCAGCAGGAATCAACAACTACAAAACGCACACTGAAAAATGGCATAAAAAGGGACTGAAATACATACAGACTGTATCTTTATTTGCGGCAGTGTGCGGATGTAGATACGCTCCCTTTGCAGAGTTAAATTTTTAGTTCTGATATCCTTTTTGCACCACCCGAGCATCCTGCCCCTAACTGGAAACCCACTGGTGCCACTCAACGCGCATAAAACTCTTGAAAATGCTTTTGCTCGTAAATTTTGAAGCAACTGGGAGCGCGCAGGGCCGGGCTGGCTGGGGGGACTGGAGATGAGCAACTATATCCCTGCAGGCGTCTAAAGGCTGCTGTTTTGTTGTTGATTTCGCTGCTGCAAGAATGGAAGCCCCCTGCCTCCTACCTCCTACCTCCTGCCATGCAGGACACTGCCGCAACCATTGTTGGCTTGCCGCCTCTCCATCGTCATGCAAATTTATTTTCAAATGCGGCCAGTAAGGGGCCATGTGTGCAAACAACCCCTCCTTATGGCCACATCCAGGTCTCCATATCGTCTGGTCCTGAAACCAATTTCGTGGAAAATATGTTGCAGCATCCTACCTCGTTTAGGACGGCTATATTGTTGGCATATTAAGTATTTAGTCCTTAATTAATTAAACAGCCAATCACGGCCGACAAAGTTGGACCTTCAGAAGGCATTAAAGTATTTGCCAATCACTCGAGAGGTCTTTGAGGTCACTGCCTAATCATTTCTATTCCCATTTACTCTTATCGTTGTCTTTTACAAAAACACTAAGCAAACTCATTTTAATTAGATTCCATTTAAAATCCACCAAAGGGGATCTTCAAAGGGAATGCCTAACTTTCTGGTGGTTGCAACTGGTTGCACTGAGTGGGAGTGGCAGGACAAACGTCATTCTTCGAGGAGCAACTTCAGGCACTAATTTTAAAAATATCTTTAATAAACATCAATTACATATTAAAATAATACATTCTTTAAAAATAAATTTGCATTCAAGGACTGGACGCACGTCCTTCTCCGCTTGACTACAAAACAACCTTGTATCCTACATGGACTGGGCACAGAAACAAAACTTTCCACAACTTTCTGAACAGCTGTGCTATAAGCCACGCCTCCATTTACTCCTCCACGCCCCATGGAGCTAAGGACGCAGCGTCCACTTTTGACTTTTCAACTTCCTTAACCACTTAGACTCATCAACTTCTTATGCTGCTACTCTTCTTCCGTCACGGTACTCTCCACCCTCTCCATGTCCTTGCAAAAGGTATGCGTACTTGTTCAAGGAGTTTGCAAATCAGAGAAGGACACATCCTTGTAGAAGACTTGGCAGACTTTATTTTAGGCAGATTATTGAGGTGGCGGACAAAGGTCTACATACGACCCCCTTTTTTACAACAAGATAATGATCCCAAGGATTGAAGGATATTTCTCACCACCACCAGGTCCAGACTTAAATGTAGTAGAGCCTGTTTGGGAAATTTTGGAGCGGAAGAGTAGAAAACATCAGATAACCAATTCCAGGAGGAATGGGCCAAAATAACCAAGGAAGAGCTGGCCCAGACGGGTACCAGCAGCTATTGATGTCCATGGTGGCCCAACAAAATATTAAGGCAGTTAGAGTTACCCTAGAATTAAGTATTATATCTTGAACTTTTTTTGTATTTCAGCCTCATAAAATGTACCTTTTAGGGCTTCAACTTAATTGTCGGAAAAGGTCCCTTAATTTTAGAAATTTTAAATATTTCCGTTGACCAGTTAGGGTCATATCCCTTAACAAATACCATATAGTACTGTATTATCCTTGATAACAATGCCTCAGTTAGGGTGCGAAGCTCCCCTGATATACAAAGGGTTTAAAAATCTTGGGGATATGAGGGACAAACTTTGAGAGCATTGAGCTGGATTCCTTAATAAACTTCTTTATAAAAAATATATCTCTGATGTCGAAGTTAGCCTCCGAAGCCTTTGCCGAGTCTCCCACAATACGCCACATTTTGTTGAAAATCTTAATAGAAAAAAAATAAGACATTCGGAAAATAAGACATCGAATATCCCAGATTTTCCAAATCGTTACTCAGAAAAAGAGAAGAAATCTTGTTGGAGAATATATTAAGAAGGACATGAGGATTATATAAAGGAACTAAAAGGACCAGGACTGGAAAGATTTCACCTTCAGGCTCAGAAGATGAGCAATATCCAACAAGAAGCATTGCCTTTAAGGTCTAGACTTCACTCGGACCAGCGGCCTGGCTTCGGACACCCAATGGAAGTGTCAGTCTAGCCTGCTAGCCGTTTGTGGACTGACTATTAGGACTGACAGTAGTTAGAAGTGCCAAGTTGGAAGTTGTTTTTTTATTTTTTAGTTTTTAACTTTAAAAGTTTATGTTGAATACAAATGAAAATTAGTTTGTTACAAAATAATTACATTTAAAACAAGACTGCATCATTACTTTTCCGCTAAAACCTTTGTCCGCCTCTGCATGTTCATATCTTACAGAGTATTCCACCTTCGGCTAGCTCCGAAGGGAGCCAGGAGTGGGTGTGATTGGAGGCATTCCAAGCAACTTTTTTCCAGAGGAAAACTTTTGCAGGCCACTTTAATTTGCGCAGCCACTAACAACCATACCTCTCGAAAACCTGGCTAAAAAGACATCCACAAATAGGCTCTTTTTCCAAGGAAGTATTTTTCGAATTTTTAAATCAGATCCCAATAATTAGCTCGATAATATATAGTTTTCTCCCAACCTACCATCTGCGTGATAAGAAATATCAGAAATGAAAAAAAAAAAAAGAAAATAAATAAAACAAAAACAAAAACAAAGAGCCGCCTCAGCGTTTAATGGAGAAATTTGTTTGTTTTTGCGCTCTCTTTTCCCCATCTTGGTTTCGGGTAGAAGGCAATAACCTTGAGGCAGGTTTTTCCCATACGCCGATGTCGGCTCTCCGCCAGAGACACACACGTACATACGTACATAGCCGAGGAGCAGCTGGACGAGTCGGCCAGAGCGCCGCTCTCTGAGTGCCAGAATGAGCTTCATTAAAAGGTGAGCCGAATAAAAAAACACAAAACAAAGGTAAAACAATGTAACTGGTGCTTGTAGGTGAGTAATATTTAAAAAAAAATAAATAAAAAGAGATTTGAAACTTGAAATTCGAAAAAAATCAAAGCCAAAGTTACAATTTCAAACACCAACTGGTGGAGGCATAAGGATTCCCCCCCATCGCACTCCTAGCTTACTCCTGTCATCCTCCCGTCCATCGCTATGGGTCAGACAAATCAATAAATGCTCCTTTATCGCATTCCTTTCTCCCCGCCTGGCCGGAATCCTAAGCACTTCGAGGCGGCGGCCGAGGTGAATGGCAGTTTTGGCAGCGAAGACGGCGAGAAATGTTTCTGGGTCAGCGGCGAAAAGAAATGCCAACCGTCAAGACCCTGCCCACCGCTGTTGATGTTTCCAGGAACTGCCATTAATCATTGTCAGTTAAACAATAACAAGCTCAGACAGAGGGGGGCGAACAACAACTACATTTTGTCGTCGAGAGGGTGGCAGCTCGGAGGTCCAAACAAGTGGCACACGCATCGCGTGCCAGCGCAGCAGAGACTAGGAAAGTGAAAATGCTCTCAAAGGGAGTAATTATAAAAAAAAGAAAGGTGGCAGAGAAGGTCCGACAAGTAATCCAAAAAATTAATCCACAGTGGCAGTCAAAAGCTTACTTTCTACGTCACCATTTTCCAAGACCAAGACTCACCTGCAACGAGAATCAAACAAAATTATGTAATTAGTGAAATTGTGTCAATCGGGTCGCGGTATGTTTGCTTAAAAATTAGAGACTCCGCCTTGGGAAGAAATAAAATGCCTGCCCAGCCACGCAACCGACTCCCCTTTCGCGCCGCGTCGACCTTGCGGGGGCGCGCCTCCCCCTCGCCAGTGTTCTTGGCCTATTTTAAAGCTTCATCGATCAAACAACCCCACAACTGGAACCCCACTCTGTCGCCCATATCGACTGCGAACTGTAGTTTTAAAATCTTGTTTTTCGCATGTCTACATTTTTGAAAACTGCTCCCATTTCTGCTCAGAATATTAATGGAGACACTCCACCTCTCTTAACCTGGTTCGCATTTATTTTTTACTCCAGTCAACCCATAAAGCTAAAGTCTTGTTTATGAAATGGCTATGAGAAAGCTGATATTGCGTTTAACGAAAATAAAACAGTACTTCCATTGAAACACCAGCCCTAGCCACCCAGAGCTATTCGCCAATGGCCCCGAACCACACCTGTACCTTTGTCATCATTCATCCGAAGCTTGAGTGGAGTATCTTTTACAATTTGTGGAGAGATTCTCTCTTGATCTACCTCACAATCTGCAAACGAAATATTTTTCAGATTATTAATCTCATTTTTTGGGGGATCCCCCTTTTATGGAGATCCCCCAGCAAGGTCTGCATCTTTGCTAATAATCATCCGATTGTAGATTCTAGATTACCTCAAAAGATTTGTAGATAGATTCTTCATCAATCTGCATTAAAACCTGGGAAGAAAGTTTTTGATCGATATTTTCTATTTTTTTCCCATGGTGGAAATCGATGAAAATCATGGATCCTGAAATATGGCCACTTGCCGTGCCTATATCTTTGCCATTTTCCCTCCGATCCTTGAGAGGAATGCCTTAAACGATTTGTACGTCGATTCCCCATCAATTTCCATCAAAAACTCGTAACAAAATTTTCAATATTCGATATTATTCACTTTTTTCCCCATGTCCTCATGGACATCATGGACATTCCCCAGATCCTCATATATGGCCACTTGCCATGCCTATATCTTTGTCAATTTCTGCTCGATCCTTGAGAGGAATACCTTTGAATGTCGATTTCCTATCAATTTCTATCAAAACCTCGGATCAAAATTTTTCTTTTGCAATGGAATCCCTTGGGATATCTGGGATAGCCGACCAAAACCCATGTCCATAACTTTTTAATCATCCGATCCTTGAAAGAAATTCCCTAAGCGTTTTGTAGAACGATTCTTCAGCAACCTCCACAAAAAGATTAAGTCAAAACTGTCGATTGATATTTTTTGGAATGATTGTGAGGCGGCAGCCGCTTTGAGAAATGATAAGAAACCCCCAACAGACCGAAATCTCGGAAATTGTTTATCAGATACGTGGGACTGAGGGATAAGCAGTTACTTAGTCTGCGAGGGAATGAAAAGAAGCAAAAATGCCGAAAAACTTGGACAAACCGAGCCGCTAGAGAAAAAACGAAGCAAGTATTTAGGCCAAAGACAAACAAAGCTGCTACCAAATTGCATTAGCCAAATCACAGAACCAGAAACTTTTCAAGCATGAAACAGAACCAGCAACAAAAAGCGAGAAAAGAAAGCAAGCTGCAAAAATATATACAAGAAAATAACAAAAACAATCAAAGAGCAGAGAGCAAAAACACAATCTAGCAGAGATACTGAAACCGGGCATCGAAACGAAAACGATAAGCATATTCGAGAGCCGAAAAGAGGAAGAGCCGACGGAATGAGCAAAAACATAAACTAAATAAGGCAACCTTGACAACAATTAACACACGAACGTCTGTGGAGAGGGCGAGAGAGAGAGAGCGAGAGAGACAGGTGGGGAGAGAGGTGGAAAGGGAGGTCAGCGCGGCTAGATACCGAGCTACTTAGAGATGGGCGCGCTTTAAAAACTGCACGCGTGCGAAACACGAAGCAAAGTCGCGCCTCCGAGGCAATCAATCAATGTAAGCGCGTTTTTAAACAAAGCGCAGTGAGCAATAGGCCAGATCCAGGGAGGAGAATCGATAAACAAACTAAATCACAAATAAACTAAACTGTTTTGTAGAAAAAAAAATACTTGTTGACATCCAGAAGAGTCGAACCCCAGACCAAGTCCTGCGCTCCCCTTTCATACGTTCAATTAAATACACAGAAAACTGAAAAATAAAAGCCGCCAATGGGTTGTAAAATACATATCAGTTGTGGCAACATAGGGAGCAAAGGAGCTTCAAAGGACTTTTACAAAAAAAAAAAAGGAAAAAAATGGAGAGGAGGCTAGGAGGGCTTACAAGTAGAAGAGAATGAAACTGCCACTTGAAGCAGAAACCAAACGAAAGCCAAGAAGGGGCCAGGAGAAAAACGTACACAAAAACAAAAGAAAAGCCCAGCAGGACGACGGAAGTTTCCGACGGGGACGAAGGCGAGGACTAGGACGAGGACGAGGACGAGGACGAGCACGAGGACAACTTCAGCGTCGACATTCGCTCGGGCAAACTCAGAAGCAATGATGATTTATGTACGAGGGACCCGGCCCTGGCGAGAGTACAGGGAGCGGCGGCATAGTCAGAGGAAAGTACTTAAGTATTCATGCAATTTCTGGGTTATAGCCACCATTAAACTTGCCCCGACTAACTGGGATAGTACTCGTCTAAAAAATAGTATAATAAAAATGAAATAAATACAAAAAACAAGAAAGTTTTGGGACAATTATGGAGGTGATGCCGGTGATATTCAATT
The DNA here is from genome assembly GCA_035047585.1 of Drosophila monieri. Classification (NCBI taxonomy): domain Eukaryota; kingdom Metazoa; phylum Arthropoda; class Insecta; order Diptera; family Drosophilidae; genus Drosophila; species Drosophila monieri. The sequence goes on along the minus strand of JAWNPJ010000079.1, from coordinate 825,221 downwards.
ACCACACTCGATACTCGGCGATACTCTGATATTTGCACGACTCACGCTATCATCTCCCTACCACCTCCCACCCCTAGGATAGATTCCACCCCTAGGACTTTGGCCATTGGAAGAGGCGGCGATGTTGTGGGCTGTGTGTTTAAGTTGCATTTGGAAATTACATGCCAAAATGGAATGGATTGTGAGGCATCAACGGCGCAGGGGGCGTGGCCGGGCTCCCACAAAGTTGACAATCCAATGTTGCATTTTCAAAGCGAAGGGGCTGGCTGGCTGGCTGGCTGGGCCGGGCGAGTGTGTGTTCTGTGTTTTAGACGCTCCACTCGTGGAAAAAGGCACAAAGGAAATTGACAGAGTTCAGTGGAAGGGCTGAAGGATGTGCCACAGAGCGAGTCAAAAGAAGCGGGAGGCTCTAGCTAGCGTCGTTGGCTCTTTTGGGTGTGGTTCAGTTCGGTTCATCTAGTCTGGCTCAGTTTTTCTAACCAATTTGCGAATATCTGTTGCACTGAAGGCATTAATCTGCTTGGATAATCGATCTATGAGATACATGTATCTTACAGATACAAATTAAGAGCGACACAACCACTTCCTTGTCCATAAAAAAGCAAAAATAGCCCATTCCTTGCTGGCGCGGGGCAGTGTGGCACGTGGGGGCGATACAAGCAGTTGCGAAACGCCGCACGTTCGTCGCATTTCTCTCGGGGGGCGCCGGGCCACAGTGTGCAGCAAGGACTTTGGCTTTTTATTAAATTACGTGACTCGGAGTCCTGTTGTTTACACCTAACAGGCACCTCCACTCGAAAGTATGGCTGGCCAGTTGAGGGGCAATCTAACCAAGTCGACACTTTCATAGAATGTGTTTCTCCGAGTGCACCTGTATCGAGGGGACCTTTTTAACTTAGTTACTGCAAGTTTGGCGCAACGTGCCGCGTTGAGGGGAAATGCAAATCGCAAGTTTAGAGCCACTGGAAGTTATTGGCTTCCCAACTGCCTTGATTCAATTGGAGGCGAGATCTCTTCTCTGGCCACGAAAACGTGCAAAAATGTACGGGAAGGGGCAGAGAGCTGAGACAAAGGCACATTGGGTCTTACTGCCTTCTTATCAAGCGCTTATCAGAATCTAAACAAGCTTGTGTGGGTATCTCTTTGACCTCTATCTGCGCTCTCCGCTCGCGCCGCCTCTCTCGCGCTATCAGCCGCACGAAACGTGATGGAAAACAAGCCCTCCTCGAATCAGCGGAGGAGAGATTACGGCTGGCTAACCTTGGGGGCCATGTGAGTTGGGTTTGGCGTTACTTAATTCCGAAACAGCACGGGGAAAACGACATTCATCGCAAACACCATTCGTATCTGAAGCGATTCGTATCTTTTAATAAAATTGCACAAATCGTTTGCAACCAAAGGTGTCTATAAAAAGCACAGCCCCCTCTATTTTTAGACTCAGGCGAGCGAGCATAAAGAATGAAAGCAAAACGGACTCTGAGGAATGAATTTATTCGGAAACTATTTCGAGCCAAGTGATTCATTTCATAAAAAAAATAAAAAATAATCTAAGAGAGAATGAGGATTTAAATTCCTCCAAGCTGCCTATGGACCACCATATTTTGGACAACAAATCCCAACCCTTCCCTCATTACTCAGTTCTAGATTATTGCGCCCTTATGACTTCATGATTGAGAAATTGGGGTTGCCAAGGCCCTGGGGGATTCCCCGAAATGCAAATACTTATTCCGCGGAAAACAAGGGCAATTCTCTCACGTTCTGCGTTCAACAAAAGTCAAAAGCGGAAGAGGAAAAATGGGAAATGGGGGAAATCAGCGGAAAAATATCATTACAATGTAGTCCGAAAGCAGAACCCTACGCACTGCGGGAGGAAACGCACATTCAGGAGAGTGCCGACGACAGTCTATCGATCGACAAGCGGAGGGAAAAGCTATTCGCCCCCACTGTGGCACTCGAATAATAAATATTTATACACACATTGTACCCAACTCGCACAGCCATGTGCTTATAATATTATAGATTGCGAGAGCAAGTTTCTCACGGAAGCCTAAGTGATCGGAATATTCAAGAACCCACTTCCTCGCCAATAAAACACTCATTAAAAAGTCCTTCGACAAGGCCTCGGGTTACATTTTTCAGCCACAAAAGCGACTAATTCACCACCGGAAGTTTTCCAGGGCCAGAGGAGGGAGGAGGGCCATGGGTGGGCTTGGGATAGAAAACGGCCAGTCGCTGCATTAAACACAAAAACAAACACGCCATTCCGACAGGCCCCAAAGGCTCGTTGATGTCCTTTTGAGTCCCCGTTATCCCTGACCCTCCTTGGCCCTTCGGCCTTGTCGATTCTTTGTCTCCTCTTGTCAATATTAATACCGAAGGAGCAGAGTAAACTGGAAGCGGGCAGGAAACTATCTCGCAGGGAGCTGCTTCCACCCCTTCGTCCTTCTTCAAAATAGACCCAATTGCAGATATACTTTCTGTATCCTACGTGGGTCTCTATATATATAGCCTTAAGATTCCTAGAATCTAGACTGAATATTATTATTTAATATTTCCTACTCATTCAATGGATTCCTGAATATTTTTTATATTTTTTTATCCATATTTTTAGAGAGCTTAGAGGTTGAGTTCCTCTATGAATTTTTCCTGTTTTGGATTGATTCCTGTTTGATTCCTCTATGAATTCCTTGTCTTTTAATCGAATTCTAGGATTGGAATTCAGAAAAGAACAAAAAGCAAAGCATATTTTATAAAGAAACAATCGCAGATGTAGGCTCTATATCCTAGTGTAGCCTAAAGAATCCTAAAAAGTGCAAAATTTCATGATGAAACAGAATATTTCATGTTTCATCAGTATCCTTACTCATTCCATGGATTTCTGCATTTTTTTTAAGCATTTATCTTAATTTTTAAAGAGCTGAGAGATAGCTGTTTAGTTCCTCCATGAATTCTTTCTGTTACGAGTTGATTCCTCTTTGATTCCTCTATGAATTCCTTGTCTTTTAATCAAATTCTAGGATTGGAATTCAGAAAAGAACAAAAAGCAAAGCATATTTTATAAAGAAACAATCGCAGATGTAGGCTCTATATCCTAGTGTAGCCTAAAGAATCCTATAAACTGCAAAATTTCATGATGAAACAGAATATTTCATGTTTCCTTAGTCATTCCAGTATCCTTACTCATTCCATGGATTTCTGTATTTTTTTTAAGCATTTATCTTTATTTTTAGAGAGCTGAGAAATAGCTGTTTAGTTCCTCAATGAATTCTTTCTATTACGAGTTGATTCCTCTTTGATTCCTCTATTCCTTGTCTTGATTCCTCTATCCTTGATTCTCTTCCTTGTCTTTTAATCAAATTCTAGGATTGGAATTCAGAAAAGAACAAAAAGCAAAGCATATTTTTTAAAGAAACAATCGCACATGTAGGCTCTATATCCTACTTCTAAGTACTTAGCATTTATCTTCATTTTTAAAGAGCTGAGAGATAGCTGTTTAGTTCCTCAATGAATTCATCCTGTTACGAGTTGATTCCTGTTTGATTCCTGTTTGATTCCTCTATGAATTCCTTCTCTTTTAATCAAATTCTAGGATTGGAATTCAGAAAAGAACAAAAAGCAAAGCACATTTTATAAAGAAACAATCGCAGATGTAGGCTCTATATCCTAGTGTAGCCTAAAGAATCCTAAAAAGTGCATAATTTCATGATGAAACAGAATATTTCATGTTTCAGCAGTATCCTTACTCATTCCATGGATTGCAGTTTTTTTTTTTAAGCATTTATCTTTATGTTTAGAAAGCTGAGAGATAGCCGTTTAGTTCCTCTATGAATTCATCCTGTTACGAGATGATTCATCTATGAATTCAAAGCATAATTTGTCCCAAATACCAAAAAAGTATCTGAAACCCCAGTACCAAAAGTAAAACAAACTTAAACATAATTTTATTTCAATTCAAAAGGCATAAAAATATAGTAACTGCAACTACTCCGCGCTGGACAAGACACGGCTAATGAGAGTTTAATTACTCCGAAATTGAATAGTTTGAGATTTGCTCCGCTCACCTCCCATCTCGAAAGCTTCTTGAAACCGAATTCGTACTTGCTAGAGATGGGCAGAGATGCTAGAGGTGGCTTGAGGTGGCTAGAGGTGGGGGACCCACAGACGCAGCCACGTCGGCCAGAGGGAGGGGGGCAGTGCAGTGGGGGTGCTGGAGCAGTGGAGACGTCTGCAAGTGAAAGAGCAGACCGAAAAAACCCCACGAACGCGGCTCTCTCTCTCTCTCTCTCTCTGTCTGGCTCACGCTCTGTTTATGGCATGGCGCTAAAAGCAACTGAGGGCCGTTTTTTCAGTTCAGTTCGGTTGAGTTCTTTTATTTTATTTTATTTTGGTGGGGACTGCTATTTATATGTATCTATTATGGCGCTGTGCATGTGCTGTTTGTTCTCTGGGCGGTAAGTAAATGTGGGCGTACAATTTTCAATTATAGGTTTAGCAGCAGCAGCAGCCCATTGACAACAAGCTGGGGAGAGAGAGTCGGGATGGTTAGCTTCTAGTTTGAATCTAGTTTATGATCTAGTATGGATTTGAATTGGTTAGGGAATCGAACCTACCGTGGCTTAGTTAGTTTCTTCATGTGTATATCCATCCGAAGTCCGTCCTAGTCCCTTTGCCGCACATTGGCGTCTAGTTGGTCCGGGGCGAGGAAAAGTGTTGCCTCCCCTGGGTCGAGATGATGGTTTTCCGATTTGAAGAAAACTTGAGTGGGTGATGGTTCTTAAGCACCGCATCAGTTGTTGTATTTGTTGCTGTTGGCAGGTTGTTAGCTCTCCTTTTATTTTTAATTATGTTTCTTGTATATTTGTTGTATTCTTTGCTTTAAATCTGAATTTTAACATTTAACAATTATTTGATAATTATTGATAATATTGCTCGATTCGCTGTTGGTTGTTGTTGAGGTTGCTGTTGTTTAACAAAGTTTGTTTGTTTGGTGTAGCTTAAGCACTTGGGGCGCATTCAAAAAATTTCTTATTCTCATCGATTAGCCTACGAACGGGGGGTAAATGGGTTTCTCGATCGGTTATATAATATTTAGAATAGGTTCTCTCCGTAATTTGCACTTGTTTTAGTTTAATCCTACTCTAATATTAGTGTTGGGTGTTGCGGTAAAGTAACTCCTTAAAGTAATCGCGCTGCCTCAAGCTTCCAGACTCCGTATAAAGCGACTCCTCCACGTAATAATCTTATTATTCTTTAAAATGTCTGTGATATATGCTGCAGTAGGCCACTACCTACTCCCTAGACTATGTATCTTCATTAAGATTTGATTGCACCGTTATACTAAACGCACTTTCGTTAGTTACAGCTACAAGCTTATTGTGTGAATCATGCGTACTGGACTGGAAGGCGTACTCGTAGTATTAGCCAGTTCTGCTTCTCATTCGAGTGATAATAGTCGCAAGGTTAACTTTTCGCTTATTCTAGTTTATGTTTTTGTTTACTTTTTATTGCTTTTATTTGAGGCGATTTGGGGGTGGGGGGAGGCTTGCGCTTGCTGAAAGTGAGATGGAAAGGGTGAGAATAATGTCTGGAACTGGAATGGTTTGTAATCAAAAGTTCGTCAGACCCTCAACTCGAGATCTTGAGATTTATCTTCAGTCTCCCCGAAAAATCCCTCTTACGACACATCCTCTCTTCCAGCTGCGACAACAGAACGACACAAAAATAAAAAAAAAAAACAACCACATGCAAGGACACACACACACACATGAGCCAGCTCTCTCTCCCGCTCTCTCTATCATTGTTGCTCTGCCGGCAACAGCTGTTGATCGCAATTGCAGTGCTGAGCTCCACTGCACCCACACACACACACTCACACACTTACTCACTCTCTGGTGATGGAAGAACAGCAGGTGTTAAATATAAAATCAAAAATGTACATATCATAAAGACACCAGATGAACGAGAAAATTATCTCGACACTCTCCGGAGCGGGTACTGGTTGTCTTATTGTTTTTTTTTTTTTACTGTTTGTTGTTGTTGTTCCTCCAGCACATTCATTCATTATACCTACAAGTGTTGTTGTTGCTGTTGTTGTTTTTGTAGGAGTAACCAAAGGGCAACGCACCGCCTCAAAAAAAAAACAACAAAAAAAGTAAATTGTTCCTTTGCTTTTGCCATACAACAATAACAACAACAACAGCCAGCAGTTCCGTTAGCCGCAGCGAACGTGCGAACAATGAGCGAGAAAAAAATGTAAAGACAGAGACGGAGAGCAACACAAGCACACGGTAGAGGAGGTCCAAGTGCCGTTTGAAAAATTGACAATAAAAAACGGTCCGAACCGAAGTCAATGCGCATTTCACTTTTTTCGCCTGCCTCTTGTTTGTCTCTTCTTTTTCGTTTTCAAGTTGTATTTTTTTTTCTCCTTCTTCTTCTTCTTCTTTTCTGTTCACTGGCATAAAAATGAGAAAGCGAAATTGTTGTTGTATTTGATCTGTTGATTTCTTTTTGAATTTGTTTGTTGTTATTTTACATAAAATTAAACGATTTGCATTGAAATAGCGGCAGGGAGGACATATTTTTGTTTCATTTCACAAACATTTTCCATCGTATTCACTTTTCACGGATGAACTTACATACGTTTTCAACATTTCGACTACATTTGCTTTGGCTTTGGCTTTTGCTTTTGCTTTTGCTTTTACTTTGCTTTTGATTTTGATTTTGCTTTACTTTTTGCCTCTGAACTTTGCACACTGAAAAAACATTGATTGCACACTTTATATATAATTAAAGCACTTTTATTGGAGTAGAATTAGACGGCGCGTCGCGGATGGGAAACGGGGAATTTATGCGATTTTTTTGGCAAAATTGTTTGCCATTTTTGTAATTTCGATGCGACCGCTATGAAATCCAAAACAGAGTGAAGAGTTCAGACGAGGCTGAGCAGGCCAGCGAGAAGAGAGCGAGCGGAGAGGGAGAGAGGGAGAGCGGCGAGAGCAGAGAGAGTGTGAGCATGCTCAGGGAGCGGGAGTGTTGTTGTCAATTAGTGTTAGTGTTGCCAATACATTGGAATTTGAAACCGTGCGAATAACAAAAGGGAAAACGCTACTGCCACTGCGGATCTCCAGCCCGGACGGATGGATGGATTGTTTTGAAATTTGATTTCATGAATCAATAAAATCAGTGACGTCGTCGCCCGTTTTCTTTGTCGAAAGTGGATGTAGGTCTCTGGGGGCGAGAGTCCAATCGGGACCAGATCGGCGATCTATATCTTACGGATATAACGGGTTTTTGAAGGGTTCTTCATCGAATAGTGGTGGGCCATTTCTTAAAAAAACGTTTGCTTGGCAATATAACTTGTTTTTATATTAAAAAAAAAAAAGTAGCCGACCAGTTCCGGTTTGGGCATTTGAACCAAGTTCGATTTCTAAATATTTTCAAAAATAAAGTAAAGATAAAGATACATTATCCAAAACTAGGTAGATAGTTTTTATTTCCAACTCAGACTAACGGATTAATATTCAAATATTCCTATACAACACGGTTTTTAATGTATTTGCAACACTGTGTTGTAACTTCCGCTTCTGACTTTAATTACGGGAACTGATAGGATGTCTCTAGGGATCCCCAAGATTCCCTCTGACCTCAGGAGACTGGGACAGAGCCCATTCCGGATTATTCGGTTTCTGGGCGAGTGGACTATTGGAATGTCGGCTTCCAAACTAAGAACTGTTCTTATCAGAATCGCCTTGAGGTGTGTTTGCTGGCCAGCTCTCTTTTATTTCACTTTTTGCTCTCCTTCGTCATCTGCTTGTTTTTATTTCTCGTCGAAGCAACTAAGCAACGAATCGCGGGGTGATAAGGCGGGTGGCAAATCGAAAGGCTGCTAATTTTCGACTCTAGATAAGTGCCGTTCGGTGCATACACTAAAAAATAAATAAAATACAAATTGAGACAAAAACAAAAAGAAAAACAAAAACGAGCGCCGACACAGCGCCAAAAGAGCGCGTCCGTCTGGTATTTGACGTTTATTACTTCGTAGTTCTTTTTGTTGTTGCTTTTGCCTCTTTTTTTTCTGCCTTTTCTGCCTTTGCGCGCGAATTCGCTGCGCATAGCAAATTAAAATTAAAAGTTTTGCGAGAGAGAGAGAGCAACAAAAGCAAAGCCAGGAAAACCAAAATTAATTTCTTTTCTTTGCGACGGGGGTCGGGCGGGGGAGAGAGCACTGGCTGGAGAGAAAGAGTAAGAGAGAGAGAGTGTGTGCGGGAGAGCCATGACGAACTTTTGACACATTTGGCTGGCTGCTTAACTAAATTTTGTTTATAACTTTTGGCTTGTTTTTGCACTTACCTTTTTCTGGCAAGCTGCTGCTGCTGCGACTACAACTTAAAACTTAGTTGTGTGCAAATTAAAAATGTTTTAACATTATTTAACACAAATACGCACACAGTCACCCATTTTTCAGTGTAGTAATTTGTTGTTGTTGTGGTGGTGGTGGTGGTGGCGATAAAGCCTTGTGGTTGTTTCGTTGGCGGTAAATTGTTGTTGTTGCTGCTTCCAGCATTTTCAGCGATTGCCGACCGATGCACTTTTCACATTTTATTGGTCAAGTTTCTATAATTGTTTCATTTTCTATTTTTTAGTTAACATAAAAAATGCAATCAAAGTCGCTCGCACTCGCACTCGCACACGCACACCATCAACCGATTGCACACACACACACACACAGCAACTAGTGTAATTCTGCTGTGCGAAAGGGAGGCACAGAGCGCTTATGAAAAATGTTTGTGCAAGTTTCCCGAAAAGCGATTTCCACCGGAAAATCTTCACTGCACTCGCATTCCGCGCGGCCCCGTTAGCCTGTTGGTCACTTAATAGCTTTAGTTTGCATTGTTTTAAATGGGGTTTTAAATTATATTTAGTTGCGTGTTTTGTGTGGGGAAGTGAGCACGAAAATACACATATCTAGGCCTAGAGGTGGGACTTTCGGTTCAAATGTAAGTATGTTTGCTTGTATATATAAATAAAGGTATGTGTATATTTTTACACGGGTGTTATCGTTATCGGATTTATTACCGATTTTTTTAATTTTTGTTTTGCTCTTATGATTCTTTCCTCAACAGCGATCTGGTAGCCTGGCGCAAGATTTTAAAAAAGACAATAGGAGTAATTTCGGACAAGCAATAATGCTAGAAAACAATTGTTTATGTTATTTTTGGTTATGAAATTTAAAATATAAATTGATGTTGAATACCTTCACTAGATAAATATTCTGGATAAGCTGGATTTATATTTGTTGCAAGCGCAGTTTTCAGTTAGCGGCCTCCGATCAGAGTCTGGTAGTCAACCCATTACTTAGTAACGTTTACATTAGCGATACTATGCTTTGCCAATTGTTCTTGAATATATTTCTACATAGAACTAGCTTGTGGATTTATTTACAAAGCCGTTACCAATATCAGATTTCAGATGGATAACTGAGGATGAAGTTCCGAGCTAGATAAAACTCCAATTGCAAGAACAGCTGATTTAAAATTAAAGAAACAGTTGTCAACTATCGATGGAAATTCTGGCAACGTTAGCGAGAAAAACCCGATAACGATTGGTTCTTATCGATGATTTAATCGAGTCGCCCCACCTCTATAAATAGCAGCTGGTTCCCGCATTGGGGTTTGAGTTCGTTTTTCGTGGTTTTCGTGCTATTTATCCGTGCGCACCACTATCTTATCCGTTATTCGTTTACCCGGTTCGTACATGACCGGTCGGAGAGAGAGCGGGAGCGATTGCTGAGCACCTGGAAATATCTTTGTATGACTTTTTTAAGTGATCGGGTTGGACGTAAACAAAACAGTGTCGCGTTTAACTGGCAATTGCGCTTGAACTATTCGTTTTAAGTATTTACATAATTAGGCGCAAAACGACAGCATGACAAACCCCGACGTCCGGAAGAGAAAAGTAAGGCAAGGGTTCAAAGGGTGATGAACAGCTTTTGTTCTATGATCGCATCGAAAACATCCATTAACACACACGTGTACAAAAACGCCGACGAATCGGATTCCTGAAATTGTTGCTCTTTTGACGCGGAAGTTGAGAATTAAATGATTCGTGCACCCATGCGATTAATTGTTTCGAGCCAAAAGTTGGCTTCACTGCATCCTATATTTAAGAAAAAATGTAACTTATTCGAAAAGAAGGAGGGGATTGGTTTGTGGAAAACCATAGAAACAAAAACATGCCATAACAATATTCAGCTTTTCTCAAATCGCTTTCTGCACCCGCATGATATCGTCAACCGACCACTTTTTCGTGGATCACATTATCCGACTTTCTCATTCGCAAGGTCATTTAGGGGCTGACACGAATAAAAAACATCAAACAGTTGAAGCGATTAAGTTGGCATCTATTCCCACATCTAGCTAGACAACTTTTTACTAGCCGTCTGGGACCCCACGGATACACACGGCATATCTCGTAGGTGATCGTTGGGTGGCACTGCGTGTGGGTGGAACAGGATGCACTATCTGCAGGGGGAGAAGCGCCGGAACAGGTTGCAAGTGAGTGTGAACGTGGCACTCCTCCTCCCACTTGACCCGCCATCGACACTAGCCAACAGGAATCCCATTTCTTGTATATCTTTAAAAGGGAGATTAGGAGTACACTTTTCTGAGGAAATCATGTCAGTCCACCCAACATTGCTTCCTATTCATGAAATAATAATATTATCTTTTATCTTTTGGCCTTTTGGACGATTTGCATTCATTGATAAGCGGAAGGTGGAAACCTGGAATTCTTACTCATCGTTAATCGGCATTAAAACACCACGTCGCCGGTTATCAATTGATTTATTGATTGGGGAAGCGTGAGCCCCGACACAGATGTGGTTTACACCCAGAAGGCGAACTACACTCCACTTTTTGTTGTTTTTTAATAGCAGAATAGAGGAGGTAATGGGTTTCCCCACTGTTTGTCCATCCAACAACCAAGTTCCATTAAGGCTTTTTCATTTTTTGGCTCTAATTTTACGTCAGGCACTTACCACTGGAGAAACATTTGTTTAAATAATGGGAATTTCGTCAGTTTTGTTTGTTGCCCTGGCCCAGTATAATATTTAATCAAGCTAAGAGATTGCATTGTGGCCCACTCATAGTTGTTGAATCGACCGTTGTCAGACTACTGTACCTATCGTTGTCATATCGCTCTAAGGTTCTGTGATAAGAGGGTCTTTATAGATGTAGTGGAACACATTGTGTAAGTTAGCATGACTTTGAACTTTGAGAAGTCGGGTTTCAGACTAAAATACCTTGAACTAAAGGTATCTAGTTGAAAAGTAAAGTGCGTCTGTACTAGCATTGAGGTGGTGCTTATAAGATTCTTATTTAATAGTAATTTATATTTCTATTTTTTTTATAATTTTTATTTAAAATTAATAAAGAAAATAACACTTTTTGATCGACATTAGAGGGTTAAAAAAGTAACCGGCACTTCGACAAAAGGCGTTATAGCTACAATGTGTTTGGTCACACTACCGCTTTAAAGTCATGGGAACATTGCCCGTTCTCAACTAGGGAAATTTTGTCACTTGGGAAATTCGCTGTGTTACCAAATAAAGAAAGGGGAGGCGAGTGCGCAGATTGTTTCACGCCGCATGTGCCGTCCGTGGTACAACAACAAAATAAACAACAAGGCCGAGTGAATTTCGCAAATTTCTTGCAGTTGGCGGACCTGGCGACAAAAGCCAAGAAGAGGGACAATGACTACAACGTAATCATCGACGTTTCAAGCAGATAACAGTCGCCGAAGCGGGCGGAAGGAAGCAAATATTTGAAAAGAGCCAGCGAAACAGCTGAACCTGTGACGGGGACAAGTCAGCAGTTATGCACAAGTGTTGCGACCCCAAAACCGAGCCATGAAATACGAATATAAGCTGGTAGAAACCCGTCTATTTTAAGTCCCATATTTGCAGAGCTGCAAGTTCCAGACACATCATCATTTCCCATAAACATTGTTTAGTTTTTAAGAAATAGTAGTCCCAAGGCTAATCCCTTTCCGTACGGCCATTGCAGCTAGCCACCGACGAGAAACCGCCCAGACGAAAAAGCAGCGGGTCCCCCAATGCCGGCGGCGCAGGAAGCCGTGGCGGCACCAGCGGCCTCAAGATCTCATTTCTGTGTCTGATTGTATCCGTGATCCTCCTGCTCTTTGTGTTCGGTGTGTATCGTTTGTATTACTGCAAAAACGCTCCCGCCCCAAGAGTGCTAACTAAAACCTCTGATTTTCCCACCGTCACTGTTCCCTACTTCCATGTGGAACCCCATTTTCCGCCGCCGCCGCCACCTTCGACATCCACCCCGCATCGCGCCGTCCTCAAAAAACCAACAACCCACCCCCAAACCGAACCTGCAGGCTTCGTCTCGGAGAACGCCAGTCCATACCTCGCCCGATTGGCCTCCAAGTTTGGATACAGCAAGGTGCAGTATGCCGCCATCATCGACGCCGGCTCGACTGGCAGTCGGGTTCTGGCCTACAAGTTCAATCGCAGCTTCATCGACAACAAGCTGGTGCTCTACGAGGAGCTCTTCAAGGAGCGAAAGCCCGGACTGAGCTCCTTTGCCGACAACCCCGCGGAGGGAGCCCACTCCATCAAGCTGCTTCTGGACGAGGCCCGGGCCTTCATCCCCAAGGAGCACTGGTCGTCCACGCCGCTGGTCCTGAAGGCCACTGCCGGACTGAGGCTGCTGCCCGCCAGCAAGGCTGAGAACATCCTGAACGCTGTGCGCGAACTGTTCGCAAAGTCAGAGTTCAACGTGGACATGGACGCCGTGGAGATCATGGAGGGGACCGACGAAGGCATCTTCAGCTGGTTCACAGTCAACTTCCTGCTGGGCCGACTCTCCAAGAGCAACCAAGCCGCGGCCCTGGACTTGGGAGGCGGCAGCACCCAGGTCACGTTCTCGCCAACCGACCCCGAGCAGGTCCCCATCTACGACAAGTACATGCACGAGGTGGTGACCTCCAGCAAGAAGATCAACGTCTTCACGCACAGCTACCTGGGCCTGGGCCTGATGGCCGCCCGCCACGCCGTCTTCTCGCACGGCTACAAGAAGGACGAGAGCGTCCTGGAGAGCGTCTGCGTGAATCCCATCATCGCCAACCGTACATGGACGTACGGAAACGTCCAGTACAAGGTCAGCGGCAAGGAGAACGGCAAGTCGAGTGCCGAGCAGCCGATTGTCGACTTTGAGGCCTGCTTGGAGCTGGTGAAGAGCAAGGTGATGCCCCTGGTGAAGCCGAAACCGTTCACCCTCAAGCAGCACACGGTGGCCGCCTTCAGCTACTACTTTGAGCGGGCCATCGAGTCCGGCCTGGTGGATCCCTTAGCGGGTGGAGAGACCACTGTGGAGGCCTATCGCAAGAAGGCCCAGGAGATCTGCGCCATTCCCAACGATGAGCAGCCCTTCATGTGCTTCGATCTCACCTTCATCTCCACCCTGTTGCGCGAAGGATTTGGTCTCAATGACGGAAAGAAGATAAAGGTGGGCGTGACATTTCCGGATCCGAAACTTAACCAAAACTTCTGTTTCTTGCAGCTTTACAAGAAAATCGACGGCCATGAAATCTCGTGGGCTCTGGGATGCGCCTACAACGTCCTGACGAGCGATGAGAAGTTCAGTAATTCCTAACGCTCCTCCAGTAGTCCGTAGCTGAAAATAATTTGTGAAGATTGTTAGCTGAAATTGTTTATAGAGTGCCTTAAACGTGCATCGAGTATACTACTAATAGAGACCCCCAACCCCCCAATCGTAGCCACACAAATACACTCAGACATTGCCTATATACATACTGTGGTCGATACACCTCGTTCGTGCTCTGTACAATTTATTTCAATTGTCTTAATTGAAGCTGGATGGCATTCGGCCGCCAGCCAGCCCAGCCCGTTCTGTGACTGCACATGATGTTTAGTTCGTAATTCCAATTTTGTGTGATTGATATTTTTGCCGTAGGTCTGTCTTTTTTGGCCTCAGCTCCGTAACACTGGATTCCTCTTGTACATAACTTTACACATCGGTTTATATTTACGAAGTATGCAAGCCTAGGGCTTTAGAGAGAACATGTCTATATGTTTTTCCACGCAAATGTTAATTTAGTTATTTTGCCAATCAATAAAATGTTAACGAATCTTAATTTTCATTTCTTTTAATAAAGTTGGGTTCTGTCTTCTATACGATCGTTGGAAAGGAAGCTTTTGGTGCATTAAGTAGATTATTTTATTTCCTGTTTTACTTGACTTTTAAGAATATATCTCGGGCCACAATCCTGTGTAAATGCACTAAAGAGTATAGGATATCTTTTAAAAATAAGACTAAGGAACAAAAACGAATAGGGGAGAGGTCTAAGCTAAACATAAACTAACGCAGAGGTCCTCAAGACCGCGACAGTATCTGGGGCTTTATGTCCAGCCTATCAATAATGTACTGCGGCATGCAGAGCGTGGGGTTTATGGGCTTCAGGCCGGAATGTCCGAGCAGCGACAGGCCGCCGATGCCAAACAGCGTGTGGAAAATGTCGGGCATGTTGCCGGTGCGATCGGAGAAGCCACCCGTCTCCAAGTCCTGGCACGAGAGGATGAACTGCTGCAGCTTCTCGGAGCTGATCCAGTGCAGGCGACCCATAATGGTCAATGAGGCGAGCACCCACCACGAGTAGCACACGTCTGGCAGCTTCTCCGGCCTGCCGTTGAGGCCGCCCGACGGCAGCTGCCGCTCGCACAGCCACCAGCCCAGCTTGTCCACGTCCACCAGGTGCAGGCGATTCGTCAGCGAGAAGAAACCCACACAGCAGTAGATGAGGCCTACAACGAGGAATTGTTCACATACTCTGGGGAAACCCAATGACTCACCCGCATGCGACTCTGCTCCCGGCTTGGATCCGAATCCTCCGTCCGTCTGATTGCAGCAGGAGAGCACGAACTTGACCGCCTTGTCCACATCAATGCTCTGCTCGAGGCGCTGGAGGAGAGCCAGTGTGGCTACGGCACAGAAACTGAATCGTGTGTCTACTTCGCCCCACTTGTCTCCAAAGAAGCTGCCGTCCGGCTGCTGTAGTCCTACGACGAAGCGCACCACAGCCTCGCAGTCTATCTCATCCAGAGCGTCGTAGGTGCAAAGGATCTGCACCGCCGACAGGGTGTACAACAGGTGGGGATCGTGCCCCTCGCAGGGCGAGAATCCCCCAGTGGTGGGGCACTGACACCGCTTCACAAAGTCGATGATGAACTTGCGTTCCAGGCGATCCAGCTGGCCCATTATGTCCAGGGCGGTGGTGCCCCAGTATATGCCCGACATGCGTAGGAACTCAGTCATGCAGTACTCGTAGTCGTCCTCCTGTTTTCCATGATTCTCGATGTACTCGACGTGCTTCCAGAACTGCAGAGACTTGTTGCTGGCTTCGGCGTCGCCACCCCCATTTGTGGGCTTAACGAAGGTCGTGAAATCCATCGCTTATTGCTTTCAAGTGGTTCGTCCTCTTCAGGGTGATCGATTAAATGAATTAATTGTCGGGAATTCGGTGGAGCAGTTTCTAACGCGCAGCTGATTCATCTGTGAGGTAGTTGGCAACACTGGCAATTGTTATCAGTCAGCTGTTTGCCTCAGAGGCTTGGCCATTTTATTTTATTAATATTTTTTATATAAATTATAAAAAATATTTATATTATTTTAATTTTTAAATATAGTTTTTTATATATGGTTTACTGTTGCTCCATTTAATCAGTTCATTTGAAATGGGCCAGCATTTATTTTGCATCCCTGGTTCTAAGAATGAATTTGGAAAGGGTCCCACTGGCACCACAGCTGACTTCAATTTTTGCGGCGCTTCGAACTTGGCTTTTCTTTATTTTTGAAATAACTTTCCTACCAATATGTCGGACAAGGCTTTAAACATTGGGGATCAGTTTCCCAACTTCGAGGCCGAGACCAATGAGGGGAAGATCGATTTTTACGATTGGATGGGGGATAGCTGGGCTATCCTGTTCTCCCATCCGGCGGACTACACTCCGGTTTGCACAACGGAATTGTCGCGTGTTGGTTCCTTGGTTCCGGAGTTCTTGAAGAGAGGCGTCAAGCCGATTGCTTTATCCTGCGATAGCGCTCAGTCGCACAAGGGTTGGATCGAGGACATCAAGAGCTTTGGGAGTAAGTTTGGAAAACCTGGCTTGGTTTAAATCTTGTGCTGTAACGTGTCCCTTTAGAGCTCGGCAGCTTCGATTATCCCATCATAGCCGACGACAAGCGGGAACTGGCAGTGAAGTTCAACATGTTGGACAAGGACGAGCTCAACGCCGACGGCATTCCCCTCACATGCCGAGCCGTCTTCATCATCGACGAAAAGAAGAAGCTGCGCCTGTCGCTCCTCTACCCGGCGACCACTGGAAGAAACTTTGAGTAAGCACTGTATTAGCTGGGATACCTCCTCCTCAGTTTGTTCTATGCCGCAAGCTTAAGCCAGCTTTCATAGTTAGTCATGAGGTCTTTGCAGATGTGTGGGTACATCGGCATGTTACATGTCAACCAAAGGCCGGAGCAACAGTTTCCCATTAAGTGGTTAACTATAACCTTTTGTTTGGATAATTGCAGTGAAATACTTCGAGTGATTGACTCGCTCCAGTTGACGCAGACAAAGAGCGTGGCCACGCCGGCGGATTGGAAGCAGGGCGGCAGCTGCATGGTCCTGCCGACGGTGAAGCCCGAGGACGTTCCCCAGCTCTTTCCGAATGGAATAGAAACGGTCGAAGTGCCTTCCGGCAAGCCCTACCTAAGAATCACACCCCAGCCATGACCAGATCACCTTTTAAACATGACTTTATTACAAAAGAATTAAAATACAAATTAACAACAAAATAATGCACAAAAAACTGTTCACTTACAACCCAATTCCACAGAGAGACGCTTTTAAAACAAAATAAAGCGTCCGCTGCCGGACAATTGTACAAGAAACGTTTTGCTTACAAACTAAATCAGATGTGTGGGAATGCGACTTTGCGTTTCGTGTCGTGGTAGAAAATAAATATACAAATAATTTCGTGAACTAAGTGTAGTAAAGACATTGCAACTGGATACCCGGAGGTCGGGGTTCTATAAATAAGGCCAACTCTGTACAATAACCGAATTGCTTTCGAGGACAGATGAAAGCCAAAGACCAAGCTCGTGCCCGCAACCAAAGGAAACTGCAATTCAGAAGAGTAATTAGAATATTAATTGAAGGCATCTGTTGGTAAACAAGCAAGTCTTAGCTTATAAGAAACATAAACACGCAGTGGGCGCAGCTTTCTCTCCTAAGTGTCGTCGAATATGCTAATGAAATGCAAATATTAAGAGATTTAAAGTAAAAGCTATCGCCTGAAACCGGTTCTCATTTAATCTGAGTATTTGCGGGAATTCCTAGGGAAATATTTCTCGTTATTGACAAACAAATAAGAGATTCTGGATAATTATAGGAAGAAAACGACTATAGCATAGTCATTCAACTTGAAGCAATCGAGTGGACTTAATGCCCTAATCTGTAAACATAAAGCTTGTACTCACATTTTAACTAACTATTGCCCCTTCCGCTAGTTGATTAGGACGCTGGCGTCAGCGTCTGCGCTGAGGCGCTGCCTGGAGCAGTCCCGCGAAGCGGCGCACCACAAAAGGCCACAGGATGAGAATGGCGAACCATAGGGGCGAAATGTTTGTGAAAGGCCACCATGAAGGCTGCGAGCTTTTCCACGCCTGCCGCTTCGAGCCGCTTGGGCCGCTGGGCAGCTCCTTGACGGACTGTTCGAGGCTCCTGACCCTCTGCTGCACTGAGCCCACGTCGCTGTTCATCCGCGAGATCGCTGTCTGGATCTGGTGCAGTAGCTCCGTGTTCTGGGCGATCGCTTGGGTCAGCTCGTGGCTAAGGTCGTACGGATCATCGTACTCGTCGTCCGAGGGCTCGACAATCGCCACACTGCTGTTGTTCGTGTAGTTGTGGCCGTCATGTGCGTAGTTACTATGCTTTCCCACGTAGCCGTTGGTCAGTGGCGCAGCTATGTGCCCGTTAGTCATCGCTGCCTCATTTCGGTCGTTATCCTTTATGGTCTCTGATGAGGCCAGCGGAGCCTCCAAGTCCTCGTCAGCGTTGCCGTTAAAGCCGTGCTGCGGGCTGTTTGTGCGCGAATGGAACGGCGAGTTGGGGTGCGACTCGGCGATCTCTCGCATCCCCGGCGAAACCAGCTCCAGCTCATCCAGATTGATGTTCCCCAGGCCGTCGAGACTGCCCACGAAGTTCTGTACGTTCTCTGTAAATGACATCGTCTCGATGATCTCCTTGAGGCTCTCCACGTAGCGCTGCATGGCCTGTTCCTTGTTCAAGTGGCGATTGTCGTGCCAGGCGTCCCACTTGGCCCTCCCGACCACGTCCCAGAAGCCGGGCTTCTTCTGGTCGCAGGCCCCCTCGGTGGCCTGCTTGAAGAGGCCGTAGAACTTGAGCATCATGGAGGTGCTGGGCTGATAAGGTCCATTCTTGGGCAGTCCTTTGATCACGTTGACGGCGGCCTGGAAACGCTGTTCGATCGCTGCAGCCATGTCTGTAAGATTAGGCGAACCATAAAATCAGGCTTCGATAAGATAGGGGGGGCCAAGTTCACAAATTCGGGCGATAATCCCCAGCCCCAGGGCCGCCTCCCGTCTCCAAAGTGAACGTCTTGGTCGGCGCTTACAAATTACCTAATTACTTTGTGCAATAACAGTGATGCAAGCTGTTTCGGGCAGTGACAGTGCCTGTGTGGTGGGGGCCGCTATTGGTTCCGACTGGCGGGTCATATATCCACGATGAAGCCACTGGAGGTTTCCGTGCCAAAGTTCGAGTTCTGAAGTTCAGTTGCCGCTGCCCGTTTTCCTCGCTTGAGCTTCTTCTGGAGCTTTTCCGCTCGCCTTTGTTCTTATCAACCTCGGCGTATCGAGTCGCAATTAACTTGTGCGAAGAGCGCTCCTCGCACTGGCCAGGCCTTCAATACGAGTTGCAATTAAAAAAACTAAACAAAACCCAAAAACTCTCTCTGTAAATTGGTGAGCGTGAACGTGTACATGTTCGTGTTTGTGTGGGTGTAGCAGTGTTGTAATAATATTATTGATACGGTATCGATATGTATGGATGCAGTTAGGGATGGCAGCAACCAAACAACTTGTTAGAATTAGTACTTATAGTACTATAAGTACAAACTATAGAAAATAAGTCTTGAAAAACATATTTTAATTATATTTGATCAAAGTTGATCTATTGTTTCATGAACAAGTATCATATGATGATTTGGTATTTTTTATATTTATCGATTAAGTCCCATCTCTAACTAGGAAATACCAACGTCTGGTATTAGCTCCGCACCGTTAAGTGGTCACTCACTTTTTCATTTCGTCAAAATCGGTAATCAAGGGCTTAATTATTTGCATTATTTTTAAAGAAACGCCCGCAGAGCTTTCCGAAAGCTGCTACCACTGAGTCAGACAAGTGCCAGCGCTGGCGAAAACGCATCGTAAAATCTCTTTGATCGGAAAGGAGAACGACAATAATCGGAAGTCGAACGGCGGCGACGGCAATTTCACAAGACTTGCGAGTGGAGTGTCTGCCAAAGCGGGAGTGACTTCATTGCAATTAAACATGAAATTTGCTGCAACCTCAACCAGAGCACGACATTTTTGTACTGTAGCCAAGCAGGGAGAACGTCAGCGTACCAATAAAATACACCCGCGCCTCTCGACGACCTTCATTCCGCGATCGGAGCTGAGCAGTTCCAGGCGCCAGAGACAATCGTGCAAAATTGCCAAAAACTGGAAACACCAAAGCTTCTGCATAGGTGCTTCCTGATTAGAAACGTTTGACAACAAACCCCTCGCCTCGAAAGCAAAACCGTAAACCAACATCCGCATATTCTAACCTAAATTCCAACGCCAAGAAATCAATAAATCGGAGCAAGCACGTGCGTTTAGTTGCCGCCAAAGTGTAGACATTTTCGCTGTCGTGTAGACATCTGCCTTTACCCCCCTCAAAGGACACTCGGCTACAGGCATCTGCTTTCCTCGTGCGACCCAGCAGGCCGCAGCAACAAAAGTAACCCAAACGTCAGTCAAAATTCGTGAACGCAAAAACCAATCCGCCAACGGCAACAACAAAAGCAACATCATGCCGCGACGCAACAAGAAATCGGGAACGGGCAAAGGTGAGTCACAGTGCCTGCCAGACACAAAGACAGCGATGCAGCGGAAGCAGGTATAATTTTAGGCAAAACGAGGAAAATATTTTTAAATCATTTCTGGCTAAGAGGTCAGGCCTGGCCTTGAAATGTCGGCAGAACAAGGTGATCCGCCCAGAGAGGTTCCTAACTAAAAGTATCTATTTCAGAAAGATTCGTGTCTAGACTTGTCTCAGTTACAAACTACGCATCAGCTACTACGTTTTGAAAAATAAAATTAAATTAGTGATTGAGATTAGACCCTTGGAGCTGCCGACAAGCAATTATTCAATTAAATATTCAATTATCTAATGATTTAGTTGGAAAATGCAATAAATAGCTGTCTTCCTCTTACTTTTTCATAATAATTCACTTTCTTTCGAGAGTCGAAATGTGAAAATTCTGAAATTCCAGTGCCATTGGAGCGAAATGGCTGGACTTCCTTTGGTTTATGACCTTTCGAATTAGTCAGCCACTGAGTATTTCGCCACTTTTGTGCATTTCGTTTGTTTAACAAACAAAGCTCTTCTACCTGCAACCTGTTTGGCAATCGACAAAATAATTATTTTCGTTTTGTTGCTGTGCTGTGCTGTGTTGGCACCGAAAGCTCTCCACGCGCCCGCTCAGCTGACGGCCACAACAAAACTTATCAGCGGAGCGGCGACGTCGTACATGTTTTCCCAGATGTAAGCGTTATACATATATGTATGTATGGGGGCTGATTCAATGCCAGATTATCGGAATCACGCATTCAGGAATGGCCTTTAAAGCATTTCAATCGCCAAGTTCTTCCTTTTTGAGGCATTTGGGATCTGATTTTCCTTAAGATTATAAATATTAGGCAACCTCTGCATTATATAAGCTTCTAACTATGCTAGTTAGTTAGTTAATAGGTTTAATGGCCAACTGCCAGCCCCTTAAAAACAGCTGTTTTAGTAACTGTAGTTTTCTGGCCCCTGAAAGGTGGAGACAGCCTTGTCCCAAATAGAAACCGTGTTGGAAAAAAGCAGAAATTGCCGTAACGGGTTTTCTTGCAAAAGAAACTTGTTGCACAATACTGGCTCCCAAACTGTTGTCTTGAAGGTCATTGCTGTGCCGTTGGCATGAGGTTTGTTTTTGTTTTTTTGTTCATGTACGAAGAGTACATATATGTAGCGAGTCATCCAAACGAGAGTACATATGTGGACAGAGTGACAGCTGGGTCTCATGTACTCTCCCATACACACACGCTCTCCCACATTAGATACAGTTTTAGGAGCATTGGAGGCAAGCCATCTGACATTCATGTTTTGGTTAAAAGAAATAGTCTTTCTTTCCATTTAACGAACCATTGCATCCTCCAGGTCGCAACAATGACTCCAACTCGGACGACGAGTCCTTCGACAATGTGAGCGTGTACTCCCACGTCTCGGAGATCGCCTCCTCGGAGGCCACCGACGAGCTGGCCAACGAGCGCTTCGAGGAGAAGTTCGAGCGGGCCCTGGAGCAGGCCACCGAGAAGTCTGCCCAGACCCGTGTCCAGGCCCTGCAGGCCATTTGCGAGCTGCTGATGCACCGCTACATGCCGGACTTTGTGGAGGACCGCAAGATGACCCTCATGGACTTCGTGGAGAAGAGCATCCGCCGGGGCAAGGGCCAGGAGCAGGTGTGGGGCGCCCGACTAGCGCCCCTCCTCGTCCTGCAGATGGGCGGCGACGAGGGCATCTCCAAGGCGATGAACCAGTTCCTCCTGACCACCGTCCAGGACAAGTCCATGGGGTACGACGCCAGGGCCAAGTGCTGCACGGCCCTGGGCCTGCTCAACTTCCTTGGCTGCGAGGACGTCGGCGAGCTGGTGCAGCTGATGCAGTGCTTCGAGTCCATTTTCGCCGGCAGCTACCTGCGCGGCGACGACAAGACTCCGGTCTCGGTCACTGCGGAGGCGGGCGCCTTGCACGCGGAGGCTCTCTCCGCCTGGGGACTCCTCCTCACTTTGATACCTTCCGGGGACTTTGTCTCCCTGATGACTACCGGCCAGAACATGTTCCCGTGAGTAGTATCCCAGTACAGACTGGACAAGATTCCTAATAAATTCTTTACTTTTTAGTTCGATTAAAAAGTTCTTGGGTCTGCTGCAATCGTCGCACTTGGACGTCCGCATGGCCGCCGGCGAGACCATTGCTCTGATTCTGGAATCGGGCCGCGCCCACGACCAGGACTTCCTCGAGGAAGCCATCCCCGAGCTGAGCGACGCCGTGAAGCAACTGGCCACCGACTCGCACAAGTACCGGGCCAAGCGCGACCGCAAGGCCCAGCGGGCCACCTTCAGGGATGTGCTCCGCTATCTAGAGGTAAAAACACAGCTACGCTACCAAAATGTATTCAAACCAAAAGCACACGACTACACAATCTAAGGAATCACTTCATGTCCGCACAAGTGAACTTGAGGTCGTGCTTGCAGTACTTGGCCAAGCACTTGGAGTGGTCGTGCAGCTTGTTGCGCATGATGACGCAGCCGTTGCGGCTGATCGAGTCCATGTACTCGCTGAAGTTGGGCATCTTGCGGTAGGTGGTGGGGGCCGCACTCCAGTGCGAGTTGCTGCCCGAGTCGACGAAGGAGGAGGAGTCCGCGAAGGTGGTCTTGAAGGGCTTGTAGGACTTCTCGCACTCGTCCCGCGACACCTCGTACCCGGGGGACGTCTCGCGCTCCAGTTCGTTCATCACATTCTGCCGGAACTCTGAGCATGGTCCGCGCTCGTTCATCAGCTTGTTCGAGTTCTGCTTCGAGGACTCATCCTCAGTCTTCAGACTCTCGTATATGCCCTCCGGGTACTCGTTCATGTTGCAGTAGTCGATCTGGTAGGTGGTGAACATCCGGTTCTTCTCCAGCCTGCGGCTCAGCTCGTCCTTGGGCAGCACCTTCAGGCGCTCGTACAGATCGGGGTAGACGGTGCGCAGGATCTTGAGGAACCGGTTCGGCTGCAGCTTGAAGCAGTCCGTCTCTGCCGAGAAGGCCATCTTCTCGACCTGGTCCTGGGTCAGTTGGGTGGGTATGAGCCGCGGGTCGACCAGCTTCCCCATGGGCGCAATGCCCGTCCACTCCACGCCGCTGCAGTCCTTGGACGCTGCCGGCGGCATGTTGATCTTGGTCTCGTCCGAGCACTCGCACTCAATCACCTTGGGCCCGTCGTGGCCCTCCAGGCCCTTGGCGCGCGTGAGGAACTCGTACCGCTTGGCACTCGGTGGCACGTAGTCGTGCTGGTAGGTTGATAGCATCATCTTGGTGGAAAGACTCGCGAAATCAAAAAGCCCAAAACGATTTTTTTTTCTGGTTTTTAGTTTTTGGTTTCACCAAAAATTGTACGTACAAAAAATTTAGTCTGCTTTAGATGAATCTATTACTAAAACTGATAGTTCCCCCGGCCTGGGCTCGGAACCAGCACTCCTTGCCTACCCTGATGGAGAATAATTGTGTTGCTTGCTTGCAGGAGGACATCTCGCCGGAAATCAACATCCGCTTCGGCCACGAGTCCCTCACCCTGGACGCCTGGTCCATCCACCACCAGTACTCGGCCCTGTGCACGGTGATGGGTCCCGGCATGACCTCGCAGCTGCAGGAGAACGAGTTCATTCGCGAGATCTTCCAGCTGGGAGCTCGTCTCACCAACACCGGCATCAACGGCAATGCCAAAGTCAAGCAGACCAAACTGGAGCGCGTAAGTTGTTTGTATCTTTGACGATTATGGAATGTATCTAATATAGTATCCTCCCCAACAGCACCTGCTGAACGCTGCCGCCTTCAAGGCACGCTCCATCTCCCGTGGAAAGAACCGCGACAAGCGGTCGGCCGTCGTCACTTAAAGCCACCCCCCAACCAATCCCCGCTCATTCATCCAAGCACACCTCTACCCCTCTTCTTTATAGCCAACTCCGGACGTACTAGTTGAATTCTCCCTGATTTTAGCTTAAACACGGCGCTGCGTAGCCAAAGTCTAAATTTAGGATAATTCCGAATGATTATGTAACAAAATTCGTCTAGCTGGTAACTACACGGAGGAGCCATCACTTAAATATTACTGAATATTTATCGTTTACACAAGAGTTGTGTTTCATTAATTTTTAATTATAAGGCAGCCCGCGCTGCCACTTCCACGAGCAGAAGTGGCGGCGTGGGCGACTCTTACGTTGTTGATGTTTTTAAATTACTATACGAGTAGGTATGAATAGTGAACTTGTATACCGCTTTAATGTTGCTAAAATAGTCCAATGATAGTGTACTACGTTCAGTCATTGCTAACCTCGGCCTCTATAATGCAGATTATAATAAGCTATGTGTACGATGCATATATTTTGTAGTAACTACGTGTAAAATAAATAACTAGGCTTACAACAAATCACCAATGTGGTTTCATCTTCAAATGGGATTTAGTATTAATGTGGTTCATGGTGGATAAATGGAAGGGTTGAACTCTAAGATCGCAAGAGAATCGATCCACAAGTCGTTTACGGTATTCCGCTGAAGAATTGTATAAAATTTGGCAAAGATATAGCCTTTGCTTGGCGCCTCCATACACTTTCCAATTCGGGTGCAGCCGAATGAGATACCCTTGCAGTTATGTGGCATCTTATATTATAGCTTAGATATATATAGGATCGTATATAATGGGCCGATCCTTGTAAGAATTTCACTATCAAATACATTTTCGAATAGCATCTTCTTCTAAAAGCCCCAAACATCTTTAAAATAAACAAGGTTTTTCATATCCGATCGTTCAGTTGTATGCCAGCTATAGGATATAGTCGGCCGATGCTTATGAAATTCGCCAGATCGAACAAGTTTGCCCAAAGTAGAACCCATATAAAGTCCCATCCTTCTAACTTAAAAAACAACAAAGTTAAGGCATTTGCGATCAATCTGTTATATGGCAGCTATAGGATATAGTTTACCGATCCCGGCCGTTCCGACTTATATACTGCCTGCAAAGGAAAGAAGGATGTGTGCAAAGTTTGAAGTCGATAGCTTTAAAACTGAGAGACTAGTTTGCGTAGAAACAGCCAGACTGACAGACGGACATGCGTATCTCGACTCAGGAGGTGATCCTGATCAAGAATATATTTACTTAATAGGGTCGGAGATCCACTGCGTTTTACACTTTTGACCAAAATTACCCTCTGCAAGGGTATAAAAATTAAAAATATTTTATAGTAAGATTTTGCTCAAGAATCGGTTGACTTTAGGGGAAGATGTAGCCTTCACTGGAGGTCGTGTTGTCCTTTCATGCATTTCCAAAATTGTAGAAGGAGAACCCCCCGATCTATGTACATAGTCTCTGAACAAAGCCCCTCTTCAGACACAGGAAAAAGAGTATCTTTTTTGAATTCTATAAATTATATAGTTATATTTAAGTTGTTGGATTTTATCACAAAAATGTTTATGGTTACTTAGTTTATGTTTGTTGGATTTCTCATCTTTGCTGTTTTGTGTTGCTTTGCTTGACAAATCTCGTGCACCTACTACAGTAAAATGTATATATATTGATATATATGGGTGTATATAGTAGGGTAGATATAGTAGAAAATAGTATATAAATTAGCATCTTAAACGGAGAACTTACTCTCCAATAATAGAATACAGAGTAAAAACCTACTCGCTTAACTTAATATTCGCCAAGTATTTCCATTCATACTTTTATACGGAAAATGAATTTTGAAATCAAAGTGCTCTCGCAAATTAGTTTTAAATAAAATAAAACTAAAGACTACTCATTATGGAGGCTGACTCACTGGCTATCGAAGCATCAAATATGTTGTTTCTTCACTTTTCAGGCTACTTGGCAACGCGTTTATAATCTCAAGGTGTTTTTTATTTTTTTGTAATTTTTTGCAATTGATACTGACCTATGCTTAGACTACATAATATTTGGCTTTTCTTTTAATACGATTCGCTTTCGGAAAGTTGAATGATTTGAGAAACAAAATTGACTCGCTAATCGAAACGCTTTACGCTACTCCTGCTACTCGGTAACTGGCTAACCTATGTACACAGTTGAGGATGGGCGCGGTGGAGGGGTGGTCCGCCGCCCCATGTGTGATGCATAAACTAATAATTGAGCATTGAGCAAATAGTGTGCCGAACGCATTCTAAACTAGTAAGTAAGTTGCAATGTCTGAAATTTCAGCTGATGTGTGTCTGTCTACGTAGCCACTCCCGTCCGAGCCGCTGCCGCCGACGTGCTGGCGCTGACCTCCTCGCAAATGGTGTGCAGCTTCTCCATCTCAGAGCTGGTCACAATGTTGATGGAGCTCACTTTGGCCCGCTGGTAGGCCACCACCGTGTTCTCGCCCAAGCACTTGACGCAAACATATCCAATGAGGACAGCGATTCCGACGGTCATTACGCGCACCAGCGGATCCACGTACATCTGTATGACGACCCAGGCAGTGGCTCCGGTTATGCACATCAGGGTGATCAGTATGACCGTCTTGGACCAGTGCTGGATGGTGAATCCCTTGTCCCACTCGAGTCTGCAATTTAAACTCATTTTAGTGATTTTTCTTCCAAGTAGAAG
Organism: Drosophila monieri; assembly: GCA_035047585.1. Classification (NCBI taxonomy): domain Eukaryota; kingdom Metazoa; phylum Arthropoda; class Insecta; order Diptera; family Drosophilidae; genus Drosophila; species Drosophila monieri. The sequence continues at coordinate 798,428 of JAWNPJ010000079.1, read as the reverse complement.
CTGTCTCAAGGCAATGATTATGGAAGTTATAGATGGCTTACTTTTTCGACTTCTCGATCTCGTAGGGATGTCCGCACACCTTACAGGCCAACAGGGCCTCCGTCTTGCTGCAACTCTCCACGAGCCACCGCTTGAGGCATTCGTGGTGCACTGAGCTGACGTCCCCGGTGCACCGACAGGGCTGGATGAGGGGCTCCGGCTTATCGGAGTCGTAGCAAATCCAGCAGTCCTTCTTGGACAAGAACGACTGACCTTCCTCGGGCGAGAGCTTGTTGGTCTCGGCATTCAACGTGGGAATCGATGGGTCGATTTGGCGGGACAGAAGCTTCCGGGGATTCAGGATCCAAAGCTGTTCGGGCGCCATTGAGTTCCAGAGGCAGCAGGGAAACCAAAGTGCGACTCCGATCTCCGCAATGCGGAAAATGATGTCATGCCAGTTGCGGGAATGGACTGGAACCCTGGGAGAGTGAGAAACCAATTAGTTGGCCAACAGCTGCAGCCAAATTAAAAGCTCCACTCACTTAGCTTTCCAGAAGTCGCCCAGAGTCTCCGAAGTGAGAAAGCCAACAATGACGATGAGCATCACGGCCTGACTCAGTAGTCCGAATCGCGACTGGTGCAGCTGGGACGCATTGACGATCGCCTCGCTGGGACCCAGGATCTTTCCCGTCTGGTCGTAGACGAAGCCGCCGCGCAGCTTGAAGAACACCTCCACGCCGTAAATGAGGAAGAAGACGACCACGATCAGCAGCAGCACCGCATAACAGCCGTTGAAGATGTGGGCGTAGTCGCGTCGCTCCGCGTTGATCAGCGAGCTGAAGACCTCTATGCCGAACAGGCTGTACAGGAAGAAGTTGAAGGCGACGAACCCCAGGAAGCTCTTCGACAGGAACTGCGACTTCTCCCAGCGAATGTCGCGCAGGTGGAAGATCTGGAACGGCGAACGGAAACGGCCCGAATGAATGGTTGTGGCTGGCAGGTACGTTCCCCGAAAGTCTCCCACAGTCTGCCTCGAATCTAATTAATGGTGTCCCAAGATACGTTGCGAAAACAATTGACTTGCTGGCAAGTGCAAGTGCCCTCGACTCCTTATCGCCAGTCTGCTGGAGCTAGATACGAATTGGCAAGTACAAGTGAACGCTGTTCGGGTACACAATTACTCCCCTTAACGATGATTATGAGGTTCTCATGTTCCCCGTTTCTCATGGTGTTATCGGGCACTACGTCAGGCTACTCGATCGCCATTTTGGAGTTGATTATTTTTGTTATAATCGGAGCTGCCTTCGTGACTAAATATTGGAACTATTTTCGGGTTCAACGTATCATAGAAGGCTAATTTTAAATCTGTGGCATGGTAAGCAGAAAGCTATTCGAAAACATCATGCAGATATCTTTGTCGACTATTCAGTCGACTGGGAGGCCTGTTTCAGGCTGTCTGATGAAATGTTTATTTATTTTTGGCCAATCTTTGGCAAACTGCACTATAGTAGGCTTTGCATTTGGCCCTTGTTGGCTAGAACCTAGAACCTTGGCTAAAAAGTTGGCAGGAAGCCTACGAAATAATTCCCTCAACAGTCTGCCTTGCGGTGGCTATAAGATTGTTGCCCCCCGGGCCACTGGATCTCATCCGGCTGCCCACTCACCTCGGCCCACATGCAGACAATCAGGGAGGCACAGGTCATGAGCAACGGATAGTAGGCGGACATCAAAGTTACGGCCCATTGCGGCTGCAGGTCCAACTGGAACATAAAAGAAATACGGGTTAGGTTCAGGTTTGGGGACATTGTTGGAAGAGAACACTCACTGGAGTCGTGAAGTAAGCGCCCCGCAACGAAGCCGCCACAAAGACCATGAAGTAGAGCAGCTTCTGGGTGGTGATGCGACAGGCCCGGAGGACCGACGGCTGCTTCAGGCGCTGATACTCGGCCACGATGCAGATGAGCAGCTGGATGACCGAGACGAGGGCCACCACATAGAAGACCGTCGAGATGCCGATGTAGTAGGGAAAGTTGAAGATGTCGCACTCGTTGCCCGCATACCGGATGTCGCAGACGCACGTGTTGTTGATGCAGTCCCCCCTGCCGGAGCAGCTGAGATCGTTGTCCGGCGTAAAGGGGCCGTAGATGCCACCGGACGCCGCCTTGCTGTGGCCATTCCGCATCTGACTGGCGGCCGCTTCAAGCGGCGATTGCAGGACCCGCTTCGAGCAACGCATTAAGGTATCGAGGCTGGGAAGCATCCTATATTAAATCAGCTGCAAATTGAAGTTTAAATATTGGTTAGTTGGAAAAATTATTCACAATATCACATTCTTAGTTAAAAAAAAACTATTAGGTAGAGTCACCAGGGTTCATATTTTGAAAAGGTTTCATGCCAAAAATGTAATAAAATATAAAAGGATAGAGGTGGTTTTATATTCTTCAACAAAGACACCTTGTTTCATAACACTTGCAATGAAATAATAGTTTTTTTTAATAATTCATTAAAGAGTATTTTCATAGCCAATAGACTCACTCTCTCCCCAATCTTGTTTAAAGAAATTAACATACTTTTTTGGACAAACATCGATAGCAGAATAACAAAGTAAGAGACCATAAATAAGCGTGAAGGTTTTATTTGCAAAGTCACACGTATGGATGGACATATGGATGTGGTTTCCATTTTAGTCGCTGTATTAGTTTAGATTCCGCTGCCTTTTCGATGGCGACAACTCGGCGATAAGATAAAGCCAGCCCGGAGTCGCGGACAAAGCAGGTTGGGAGAGCAGATTCGCTCAAACTATGGCTAAATGAATCCCTAAAGTGGCCTCATGCCCCTCTAATCCTTCGGGTTGAAATGTAGTATTTTTAGGGCTAGTTATGAAGCTCTTAAAAAATGCATTCATATTCGAAATTGGTGCCAGGGATTACGTCATTTATTCCACTTTTATTGTCGTCTAGCACCACTTCTTGGGAATTGTTTAGAAAAACATTTCGAATGCAAGAGAATAAGTTATTTTTGGGCTGCGATAAGAGGGTGTCAAGGCTGCAGTGGCTCTCTTGTCGGGGCTGGCGCGATGGGCAGTTCCAGAAGTTAACTGGACCGGAAGCATTGACACAATCACAAGTTCGCAGTGCCCCGTGGGGCAGGCCAGATGGTCCCCACTGCGAGCACCCACCATTGTTGCAATTTCATCGCCGTGCACCGGGGCTTTCGGTTTCACTTGCGCCGCAGCTCATAGACAGCCAGATGCATGCGTTCCGGGGACATTTTCACTTGCTGCTGTAGCTGCTCTCTGCTCTGGGTACTCTTCACTTGTATATCGGGTATTACAGCACAGAAATAGCATTCGCTTGTAGTGGATGGCTTAGGCGTCTAGTTGGTGGATCGTGGAACGCGATCGAGCGATCATCGCGAGCGGAAAGTTTAGACTGAAGCGAGTCTCTTCGCAGACGATCTCCCGGGTGCGAGTCCAATCGAACTGAAACGTATGTGCCTGCGTATCAGAAGTGTGCCTCTCAGCCACTCTCTCCCCGACGGGGCTGGTCGAGGGGCCAGGCCAGCACCAGTTCTTATTAACTTGACAGCAACTCGGCAATTAATTCTCATCACGAGGCGTTCGCGCTACAGCCAGTGGCTCAATAATTTATCCATAAACAAACATCGAAATTCCTTTCGCTTTATCCTCCCAAAGTTTCTGGAAATTCAAAAACCGTCTCTGCCACATGGGCCAGCGGTCTATGTAGGTGCCGCCTGTGTTTAACGCTAATTGCGAATTAATTATTTCCGCTTGACAAAAATAAATGAAAAGCATAAAAACATTGTTTCCAAACAGTACTCGTGCAATAATCAGCTATTTTTAACTTAAACATAGTCAGTATTGTAAGGGAGCATCCATTGAAACAATAAAAATGTTTATTATACACATCTAGGCTTTTTACTGAGGCATTCTAAACCATACCTACCATTATTATCTTTTTAATATATATTACCGTAGCTAAGTGTATCCAAAAAGCACTATATTTTACTCATCGAATTCTTAACTCATTTTTTGGACATGAGTAGCGGGTATCTTATAGCCAAAGTACTCAACCTTCTCTCCAGAAAACATACATTTTACTCATTGAATTCCTAAGCCATTTTTTGGGACATGAGTAGCGGGTATCTTACAGCCAAAGTACTCAACCTTCTCGCCAGAAACAAACATTTTACTCATCGAATTCCTAACTCATTTTTTTGGACATGAGTAGCGGGTATCTCACAGCCTCCATGTACTCAGTTTCCTCGCCAGAAACTAGTTTTGTGTCTCCCACAGCTGACTCGCAGTGAACCGGTTACTTGATCTCTCCACCACATCCTACCCTACAGTCAGACATCAGCTCATGGCCTTTGGTTGAATGAACGCATAACAGATCTCTGAACTAGGTTTAAGTGCCTGTACGTACTTTTTTCTGAACTCGCCTATTGCTAACATATATTATTAGGCAGCTAACAGTCACTTTTCAAGTTTTCAAGAATTTAATCATTCGATTTCCCCCATTAATAACGCAGGGCACCTTTAATTTGATTATGAGTAGAGGTGCCCAGATGTGTTGGGTAGTCTGGCCGGTTCTCGATAGAACTCTAAATAAATAATTGGCTGGGCGCCCACCCCCTGCACTTGGAGTAATCACATGGATGTGGTATATGGCTTTGGCGTGGCCGTCAACGCCCCTTGACAAAATTGTGGAAAATGGCTCTGAAGTCGTTCAACGGAAAATTATAGTTATTTCGAATGGGGAAACCTTTCAGATGACAAAAGTTCCAAAATCATTCCATCCAAAAGGCAATTTAGAGTATAGTTTTAGGAAAAGCTATGCCATGACTAGGAAACTGCGTCAATCGCGAAACAAAAACAGGAATTCCCGAGTTGGTTCGGCCCAAGTGCGAAATAGGTGAGTACACTGATTGATAATAAATTCATCAAATAAATTGAGAACGCCCTGCCGAACCCAATTGAGCCCCGAATGCATGACCTTCGAATTAAAATTTAATTAACCGAGTGACGTGCGAGGTCTTCTGCACCCAAGCTCGGGCCCAAGTCAATTAGTTTCCATTTAGACGCCATTAGCGGTTATCTAGGGGGAAACCGAAGTAGTCCTCCACAGAACTAGTGCGAACTGGAAAGGTTTAGATGCTCGGCGTAGGCTCCATCATATTGCAAGAATCGTAGGAATGCCCATCAGTGGCCAATGATATCTACTAGAGTGCTGCTGCCTTATCAGTGTGACAAATTATTGACTTCCCAGAGTGTAAGCTCTTGTTTGGATGACTCAGTGGTTTGAGGGCCTAATTGATTTATTCCCAAAATGAATCATGTGCTTGTGAGAAAAAGGGCTTCTGTGAACAACAAACAAAAGTTATTAAAGTTGTAATAAAGTATGGAAATGATAAGAAATGATACCATTAGAGAACATTCGTCTAATCACATCTACTATAGAGTAGCTCATGCACAACACCTTACGCCGTATACTCACAAAGTGTCCATCTGGGTGCTACGATTGGAAAGCTTTCAAGGCTGAGTGCGTTAGTGCGAACTCTGACCGACTAGCAGGCTGAAAGAGAATCGCTGGGGTTAGCCACACAGTCACACATGAATATTTGAACCCGAAAGCCGCAGCTGATCCGCCCAAAAGAAAACGAAATGGAAAACAAAAAGTCGGATCAAATATTAATATCAGACACATTGCAGCCACAATGGATTCTTCGATTAAACACACGACCTCTTCGGGGGTACCTCTACCGAGGTACGCGTCGTACCCAAGTCTGGCCCATTAAGCAAGCCCCCATTCCGTCCGCCCGCCCCACTCGGCTGTGCATCTCCCACTCCGCCCAGCTGCCCACATCGTCGTCGTGTCGCGTAATTTTATACAGAATACAGAATTTTCTGCCTACATTTACATTCATTGGCCCCCGGGCGTGCTGTCTACCTCCGGGAGTATCCTCTTCCCGTACCTGGTGCCCATCGGAGCCCAACGCGTGCCATCCCCAAGTCGCAAAACAAGAAAACAAACTTTAAGCGAAAAGTAGATCCAATTTAGTCGAAATTAAAATAAATACTTGTACAATAATAAATAATATTTAATTCCAAATCTGTTGTCAAAAAATAAACTTAGTAACCTGCTTTCCACGCTAGCGGGGCATGCCTGTAGCCGACGATCAAAGCTTCGGTGCAAGTAAATAGAAGCGAATATTTATTTGCGGACAAGCAGATAATTTCACATTTTTTGTGGCCGAAAAAGATAAAAAATATATGTGGAAAGAGCACAATAAATAACAAAACTGCGAGGCGCAGAGGCGAGTCAAAGTGAATGGACGTGGGGCAGTGCTGGTTTGTTTGTCCGACGCCGTCCAAGAAAGGAGGGGGGGGGAGCAAAGACAATTTGGCCAAGTGCGACTTGGGTGCAACATGGGTGCACTTGCACCGGGCTGTTGTGGGTGGCGCACAGTGGAATGGGAACGGGATTAAGTGCAGAACCAAAAGAAGGCCAAAGGTTAAGCTTTATGTAAGTTGGCACAATAGTTGCGAGAAGAGCGTTCGCTGGCAACTGAAAACTGCTGTTGCAATGCAAAAATTATTAATTATACTGTTTAAAGAGCTTCGTGCATCTCTTTATTGGCAATAAAAGGAGATAATGCCTCCTTTGTCCACTGTGCGACTCAAGTTGCAGTTCGCAGCACTCGCAACATAAGCCGAGGCTTTGTCTCGTGCTCGGGGTGTTGTTGTTATTATCGTGAGTCACCTTTGGAGGATCTTGTACCTGGAGGCGCTCGTTAATGAGTCAGAAATCAGCACGCGACGTCGTAAGGGCATTCGAGAATCAACAACACGAGCGGGGTTTTCTGCTCTACGTGGGTGTACACATTCGTAATTGAACTCGACGCGTAGACTAATCACTCACCTAATACTTTTTGCACAAAATATGAATTGTGGTCTGTGAATACTGTCCAAGCGCAGCCTCAATCAGGCAATTAAGTGTTTCGATTCACTGAATTACATAAATTATCCCGAAAATTGCTGGCAATTTTGTTCGCTTTAGTTTGCGCACTTTTTCACATTCTCCAGGACGCGCAGCTCCCGTGTTCAATCAGGCTGGTTTTTTACGCTCGCAACACCCAGTTGTTTGTGCCCTAAACTAAAAAACTAAAAACTACAGCACATATTTCGACTCTATTGTTTTGCTCTATTTAGTTCAGGGCGCAGTGTTACCAGACAATGCTTGTGAAATCTGCCCGATAGATGCCACTCGATAAATTTAGTATTTTTTTTGCAAAATTATTTTTTTTACTCGGGCTTTTAATATTTTTAAAATTAGCAAATGCTTAATGCAAGATTTTTGTTAAATTTCTTTACTTAAAATTGGTTGAAAAGAAATTTTGGGTCAGATATAAGAATATCTGGTAATTTACTTTTTGTAGCTATGTATGCCCATAAACAATATAAACATTCCAACACAAAAAAAAAGCTTAAAAGGCCAAACAATTTATAAAAACATGGATTAAAAACCTTCTGCACAGTAAAGACAATAAAGTATCACATTGTAACCCAATTTATAAGGCATTATTATTTATTTTGGAATGAATTTTGAATGTACGTGCAGATCTCCAATGTTTTCTAAAAAAAAGTGCTAAAAAGTTGAATTCAAGCCGAATTCAATTCGAATTCAAATATTTCTTAATTAAAACTTTGTGTATTCAATTGATAATCAAAACAACGGCATAATATCCAAGTGATATTGGCACAAATAAGTTTAAGAACCGAAATCATTCATGAAACAACCTTTGTTTACAGATCGTTTCACTAATTTTAGGAGGCGCCCGATAGCTTTCGGATGATTCTTGAAATAAACACTTTTGAGTTATCAAATGAATCCATAGTCCCGAAAAACAACAAAAGACACTTGTGATACGTTAAATTACAAGGGAATTCGCTTTATTACCAAATCATGTTCATATTATTGTTTATTTTAAACACATTTAAAAGTTCCTGAAAGAGAAAAAGACACAAGTAAGAAACGGTTGGTAAACAATAAGGAATGAGTTAGCTCACTTGGTAATGAGGCCGTCCTTCTTGGCCAGACGCACGATGCAGTCGTCGGACTCTCCCATGCGACGGATCTCTCCGCAGATGGCGTAAGTCTTGGAACCGTCGGTCTGGCGGCCGGTCTCGGGATCCACATCGACAATGCTCAGTTGCACGGAAGCGTGATCCTTGGCGTGGATGATCCTGTTGGACGCCGAGCTGCAAGTGGCAACAAAACGGATTAGATACCACCGTCCAATCGGAGGGGGAACACGTGTTTCACTTACCATTTGCGGGGCACGTACAGATCAACATTCTCACCGGCGTCGTTCTCCATTTTGATGGTCTGCAAGGCGGAAAACCAATTAGAAAATGTAGAGTCAATTTAAATGGTCTAAAACCGTTGTTTTACTCACTTTTTTGTGGCTTTTTGCAAATCAAGCAACCGCAATCGGCGATGGAGGAGAAAAAGAGAAAGAACTGACAGATAGACGTGAAGTTGGCTGCGCTGCGGGTGGCGCCCTCTACTGGAACTAAGTGGTACCACGTATTTAGTTGGTATTTTCTCTTTTTCGACACACGGTAACACTCGGCAAGCCTAAATGTGGGCTGCAAATTCGCGAAGCCTGCGGAAATTCATTTGGAAATATAGTATGATTCGAGTGAATTTCTTCGATTAGTGCGGATTTATAGAGCAATTTAAGGAGTTTTCATTTTGATTTATTTGAACCTGCAAGTGAGTATTGATTTTGAGAGCCAGTTCCTTGCACCAGTCGGTGGAAGAGGGCATGGAGGGGCTTGGTGACCTCGCTTGATGTCAGCAACGATTTTCGTCAATGGGAGGCAGGTTCTGTTACTTTCCTATATTTATTCCTAAAATTCCTTTGCTCAAGCATGGGTGGGAATCGTGTTGAATGGAGTGTGTGGGGCGGGGACATGTTTTTATTGTGGCTGAGTCGCGCCGTGCCGTGGAAAGCGCAGTTCGCGTTGCCTATTTATAGGCGTCGCTCGCTATATGTATGTATGTATGTTGTATATTCAATGAACTTTCAACGGGGCGCCTGGGGTCAGGCGTTGCTCACTTGATGGCTAGCGTGCAATCTTTGGGAGGCAAATAAATAAAGAAAAACGTGGCAAATGTGGAAATACCTCGTCTTGGTTTGGGATTATCAAACTAGGGTATATTTTTGTCGATCATTTCGCCACCAAACTTTCCTTTCTGTGTGGACTCTCCGAAAGCGAACCGGTTACGCGTGTTCGAACCGGGTGATCACGAATAAGATCGCGTGCGGATAAAAGCACGGATAAAAGCACGAAAAAGCAAAACCCAGACCGGCCACCCCGAACCCGACAAGTTGAAGAACTTACTTGGGCTAGGACGGTTCATTCCGCGCTCGACTTACTTCCAACAGGTCCACGGCGTGAGTTTCTGTTTGTTTTTGGAGCCCAGACTCCGCGAGGTGAGATCTCGGACGCAGGTTGTGCCTGTTGACCTTTTATTTGTGCAAATGATGATATTTTTGCATAATCTGGCGGGGGCCGAGATAAATATACGCGAGAGTCAGAACGATAAAAATGAGATCACGATAACGTGAGATTCTATTTTTAAATCAAAGCTAATAACAATATAGTTTTTGAGCCCCGATCCGGTAACTAATTGTGAAAATTAATATAGATGTATAACTAACTAGTTTAAGTAAAAAATGGTGTTTTCTTACAAAGCCTAATTGTTATTTTTTCCATACATTTTCATACAATTTTTATGTTATCAGTTTTGTGTCCACTATTGCGAAGCATATCAGCTTATCATAGCTTATCACCGACCTTTCAACCATTCAAAGATATTGATAACCATACATAATTGTTAAAAAATCATATTGAACTAACTGTTCTTTGTTAATGCCATAATTGTGTGGGGTTTACCCAAATCCCATTTAATGAAAACCAAAATCACCTCAAACATGAAACTAAGAAGGCCTGCAACTGAGGAAAACCCCAAAAGGAAATCTGACCCGAAAAGAAAACTGTGATGTGGAAACTGTGATGTCAGCAGCACAAAGTGCGTGTCTGCCCAACAAGATGATGATGAAATGCCGCACAAAAAACCTAAAACTAAAGCACTTTCTAGGTCAAAAGTTGAAAGGCGAACTGCAGGCATCGCAGTCATGATGATGGCTCATAAAAGAGTCCCTAGTACCGTAGGCCAGAAATAGCTCTTGCATGAAATGCAATTAATAAATGAAGAACAACAAAGGAAAAGCGCGCCAATGAAATGAAAATGCTTCACTTCACAGCGACTGTGGCAGGTTGATAGTGGCGAGTCAGCTTTGAACCGCGCGGCAACCTGTCGTTTGTCAATAATCATATTACCAATAGAGAAATTTCAATTATTATGGGAAAATGGCAGTGCAATGATTGGCAATAATTTCATCTTAGTGTTTAAATTATAAAGTCGTAAGGTTTATGGTGTTTTTGTAGGGTGGGTTACTAGAACCTCAAATATAAACGATTTCCCATCAACTAATTCTATAGGGTTGTCCACACCTGAAGCCATGCCTTTCTCTAGATTATTGTTTTTGAAAAATACTTTCTTTTTTACTTCCCTTCATCAAGCCATTTAATAAATGGAACTTGTTTTTGCGCTTTATCTTGACTTAGATTATAGAGTTCTATTATTTCCAGATCTTATCTTTTCAGAACTACTAGCCTAGAATCAAACTCCAGTTGGACTTAAATGTAGACGAAAATAATGTTGCCGCAACTGCTGTTCCCTGTTTTTGGCTAGGCTTGTGCCGCTTTGAGCCACTTTTGTTAAACTTGTTGCCTGAATCGCTCGTTGCACTGGTACTGTTAGCCAGTAGTTGCTGAAGACGGAGGAGGAGCAGCGTTACAGTTTGAGCGTAAAATCGGTCAATGGAAACGGGCTTGTAAGCAGGTGCAACTGCTTGGAGAGCCAGCCACAGACTTAGATCCATTGGCCAGGAGGGAGAGGACCACTAGAATGTCGCTGAAGGTAGGTAAATGATCAACGGCTGACCCATAAAGGAGTAACCGACTCATTCAGAACTAGTTGGATGGGTTTTTGATGGCAATTGGGACTAGAAGATATACTCAATGGCCCTCTTTTTAGAGGGCTAATGGTTTTTAAATTATTAAATGATAAAGTGAAATGAGTCCTTGCTTCTCGTAAATATCACCATCTTCATCATTTTATCATGTATTACGAGCAACACGAGAGCATCCATTGTCATTATGTCATACGAGGGCCCCCGCATTTGCATTGTTGCACCTCGATGTGGCAACTTGAATCACGTTAGGCGAGGTGTTGGCTTGTCTTTGTTAGCCTTGTTTTGCTTTTCAACAGGTGCTTCAGCCCTCTCCACGAGTGCCCCTCGTCGGCCAAAGTACATGCATTCATGTGCCACACTTAATTCGCTTTATTAACGCAAAGTTGACATTTTAAAAACATACTTTTGTGCCTTCCCCATTGCAACATGTACTTGAGGCTTGAGTTTAAGTTGCACGACTGCCAAAGGTTATTAAAAAATTTAGTTTTAAGTTTAAAGTAAGCAAATATTACTACCCTACTTATCATCAAAGAAATCTCATAAAAAAAAAAATCAATTTATAAATTCAGACAATGTTGTGTCCGGGCTTTGACCCTAATTAATGCGGAAAGAGATATTACAGCCACTCCCATTAAATATTACACGATTTTTGGAGTTCGGATGATGCAATTCCTGAGTGGTCTTAATTTGTTTTTTGACAGCTGCCTCAAATCTTGTTGAAATTGTTTGATTGATTTTGTTCTTCCAAAATAGAAGGAGACGCCCTCCGATGTGCAGTTGCACATGGCAGCCATGAGGGGCGACGAGGTGGCTCTTCTTCGGGTTCTGGACAGCGGAAAGGTGCACGTGGACTGCAAAGACGAGGTAAGACTACTTCGAAGCTTAAAAATGATTAAATATAGTTACAAATTATTCATTTTTATAATCATTAGTGGTTCAAAAGAGAAAAAAAATATTTTACTTTCTTTAAAATAAGCCTCGAAAAATATTTTGTAATTGATTTAACAATTTTGTCATTAAATTGTTACAAAACTTTTGCGGAAAAGGAAAATAATGTGTTATGAAGGCCCAATCCGTGCTAAAATCAGTTAACACTTGGTGGCTCAAATGCGCACCAATTGGCAAAGAAGACGAGTAACTGCACCTAAAAAAATTAATAAAACTATTGGCTTCGACTACCAACACACCCTATAGTGAATAATTACTCTCACTTTAAAGACTAAGTGGGAAAAAATGTAAAAAGTCTGGAGAAGAGCACTTGGAAATCAGTGTAACATTTTAATAGAATGTCTTATTCCACCTTGAAAGTGCATTAAAATCGAAATTAAATTTCACTTGACGCTCACCGAAGCGTGGACCCCCGACCAAACTAGAGTGGGTCGTGGGGGCACCAGCATAGACGTATATATATTTTGCCAGATGGCTTGCAAGAGACCACGGAAAGGGCGCACAACTGACTTGGGGCTACGTGGGTCCCCCTTTTTTGGATTTGGACCAAGCGCTTCAAAAGCAATTTGCGCGTTTTCTCTTTCGGACACACTGTTTCCATTGGTGTTTCCTTATTAAACGATTTTTATAGAGTCCGAGCTGCAGACATGCATGCAAATTCACACGAACCGGGCTAAACAATTAGAGAAAATTGCAGTGCTTTTATTTAGAATTTGTAATGAGTGGAAAATTGCGAGGCATTTGTTATGGGCAGATAAGCTTGTGCGTGAGGTTTATCGATTAATTCTATTTTGAGATCTAGATTGTACTTGGGATTCAAGAATGTGGTCTTTAAGTACAAGCTACCTATAGTTAATACTTTATCTTTATCTTTGACAGGATGGAACGACACCCCTGATTTTGGCTGCTGCTGGAGGTCATACCTACTGTGTGATGGAACTCCTCGACCAGGGCGCCGATCCCAACTCCCGCCGCCTCACAGGCACGACACCCCTCTTCTTCGCCGCCCAGGGCGGCCACCTGGATGTGGTCAAGATCCTGATGAAGGCCGGTGCTAGTGTGGACACGCCTTCCGCGGATGGGGGCACGCCCCTCTTTGTAGCCGCCCAAGGCGGGCATGTGAAGATAGTACGGGAACTCTTGGACTGCGGGGCAAATGTCAACGCACACATGAAGGTGGGTACACTTTAATCTGGGAAATGAAGGGACCACGCACTAATGAAATTTTTGTCATAGGATCGTGCCACGCCAGTGTTTATATCAGCCCAGAACGGGCACCGGACAGTGTTGTCCCTGTTGATCCAGGCGGACGCCGAGATCGATGTGAAGCGTATGGACGGTGCCACACCCCTTTGGATAGCTGCTCAGATGGGCCAGGACCACATCTGCAAGGTACTGCTGCAGAACGGTGCCAACGTGGACACGGTGCGCTGTGACGGCGCTACCCCGCTCTTTAAGGCCGCCCACAAGGGCCATGCGGCGGTCATCACCGTGCTGCTCAAGTACCGCCCCAATCTGGGCCTGCTACCCAACGGGGAGTCGGCGCTGCATGCGGCGGCCATGTTCGGGCACATGACCGTCTGCAAGCAGTTGGTGGCCGCCGGGAGCGATGTGCTGCTGAAGAACCAGGAGGGTCTCACGGCCCTGCAGCTGGCCCACCAGCAGAAGTACACCTCCATCTGTGATTACCTCCAGGAGCGGGTGCGGACGGTGGTTGCGCGCTCCGCTAAGGCGTTGGCCCCCAACACGATCACATCGGGATTGACCCCAAAGGTCACGACGATGTCGGCGTAAGAAAGACACCAGTCTCACGCCTCCAATGTACCTTTTTGCACAATTCGTTGGCCTTTTTGCTTATGTTTACATAAAATTCAAAGGCACTGGGCAATCCACCAAGGGAGAATGCATACATGTAGCTACAATTTGGATAATAATACATTACATACAACTGTATCCCCCTCAGAGTGCATTGCCCTGTGCGGGGTTACCCGGACACCCCATCCTCAATGCAAGAATAACCGAATAATAAATTCACTACTAAGAACACGTCCATGCTAAAGCAAATAGCAGCCCCCAGAATATAAAATACTTATATATATATTAGATAATGCGTATCATTCATATAACAAACACACTTTGAGCTTGTATTTTTGAATTTAAATCTAAACATGTGTAATAATAGCAACAAAGATACCGATCACTATGAAAAATGTTAACATGGACCCAATTCTAATAGCGCAACAATGTCCTCTGTACATAATCATGCATATAAAGTACTATTTTAATTATACTTAAATCTATTTATAGTCCAAAATCTACCCTAAGCAATTGTTGACGAGTGCTTTAAGTTTTGCCGCCTTCGTGTATTTAACTAGATATTAGTTATACTTGATGGTTTTCAGCTTAATTTCCTGTAAAAATACTTATTAATTTTGTATCTAATTCGCAAGTTTAATAAATCGACCCAAAACAAGTAACATATTGTTTTTAAAAAGGTTGGTTGTTATATAAGACTATTTTCGAGAAAGCTTTTCGGGGTAGAAGAGTTTAATATAAGCTTGAACTGCTTTGCACTGCTTGAAAAGCGTTAATTTAAAAATGTTACATGTCAGTACCAAATAAAATATTTCTATTTTGCTTTATAAACCATATATTTTACTTACATTTTAAATCCAATTAAAAAATATCATGTCAATTAAATAAAAAATATCATCACTTATAGTTTTTCTTTTAATAATCTTTTAATATAATCCTCATCCTTAAGTCAACCCAGTTTTTTTGGGTTTTTCTTAATGTTCTTTTATTAATTTGTATATCAATTGTGTTACTTCTTAAAAAAGTTATGTTTAATCAACTGTTCCTAGGTAATTCAATTGCCGAACCATTAAGCCAGACCCAGCAACCTATCTGGATGTTCAGTCTGCTGGTAAACGTTTTCGAGTTCAGTTCGGGTTCACATTACACTGCCTCGGCTTTGACGTAATAAGCGCAATTCAAATTTTTATTTAAACAAGTGCAGGTAAAAGGGAAATTTGAAGTGACCTCAAAAAACAAGGGCTGTGGAAAATGTCAAGCGCAAGTCTTCTTTCGCGATCGTTGCTAACTGAAGGTATTTGAAATTATTTGAATTTTTAGTCCTTAAAATTAAAATAAAATTCCATAAAACGAAAGGCTGAGACAAATTTAAATAAAAGTGTTAAATAAAATGAATGAGTTAATATTCTATATTTGGCGCTGAATTCATATTTTTATATAATGATCCTTATATATAATAGGAAAAATAGTTATAAAAAAAAGGAATTTTTAGGTACTTATGTTTGAATATTTTTTTTATTTCTTATTACTCTCAAAATTAAAATCATTTGTATAAAATATATTCAACACTGAATATTACCATTTATCATTTTTAATTAAACATTTTATATTTAATTTTTAATAATCGATCAAATGATTTATGATTATGATTGGTTGGAAAGGAAGAAATTAAAGGGTAACTTCGCAGCCCTCTTTTATATACGTTTGAATTGGAATAGGCAGGCAATTGGTATGATATTAGCATCGCAAATACCCTCGACCGATCCTTGTAAGAATTTTAGCAAACAGATCAATTTCGTAAAATATGAATCTGCTTAAGTCCCAAGCTTGTCACAAGCTTGTATCTGCGTAATCATAAATTGAATGCAAAGCCTTAAAAGAGAAAACATTGATTTTAAACTTATTTTAACTAAAATAAAGATAAAAACATTATTAAAAAAAAAGGGTATAGAAGCATCAATAATCGCCAAAATAGGACATCGAAGCTTGACACTTTAAGAGTTGTTTGCAGTCATTGTTAAGCGCGCCAGTAGTTTCATTTTTCCAGAATTCCAGCTCCATTTTGCTTATTCACCTGTGCGCCGTATGACGTCTTTAAGGGGGTTGTTTTTAACAATTTTAAAGTTGTTATGACATCTAGAGTACAGAACAAAATGTGCCAGTTCAAAATTTCTTTTCTGAAAGAAACTGAACAAACTATTAAAAGTTATTAGCTTTCTGCCGTTGAACCAAATTCAATAAGAAAAGACAAAAATACATGTTAACAAAAAATAAATACCCATTCATCCTTACTTAACTTTACTATTCACTACTATTTTTAGCTCCACGCTCCAAGAATAGATCTGTGTTTACTCTGATAGTGGGTTTGGTGGTTGGGTACTGCCTGGCTCAGTTGTTTTCGACCCTGTCGCCACAAGAGAGCCTATACCCCTACCTTAGCCAGCGCCTGCGACTCGCCAACAATCCAGCTCCGGACCCCACAGTCAACCACGAATCCTTGCCCCTGTCGGATGGACCTGAGCATCATCCTTTCGAGCATGAGCATCCGGATGACAACTCCACCGCGGCTGAGCAGCTGAAGAAGGAGGTGCGGATCCTTTGCTGGGTGATGACCAATCCCACCAACCACAAGAAGAAGGCGCGCCACGTGAAGCGGTCGTGGGGCAAGCGCTGCAATACTCTGCTCTTCATGAGTTCCGGACATGACAATGAGTTGCCCACCGTGCAGCTGGATGTGGGCGAGGGGCGGGAGAACCTGTGGGCCAAGGTCAAGGCCGCGTTCACCTACGTCTACCAGCACCATTACAATGATGCCGACTGGTTCTACAAGGCGGATGA
Source organism: Drosophila monieri (assembly GCA_035047585.1). NCBI lineage: Eukaryota > Metazoa > Arthropoda > Insecta > Diptera > Drosophilidae > Drosophila > Drosophila monieri. The sequence continues at coordinate 781,718 of JAWNPJ010000079.1, read as the reverse complement.
CGACACCTATGCGGTGATCGAGAATATGCGGTACATGTTGTATCCGTACAGTCCCCAGACACCCGTGCACTTTGGCTTCAAGTTCAAGCCCTTCGTGAAACAGGGTTACATGTCCGGCGGAGCTGGTTATATTCTCAGCAAGGAGGCACTTCGCCGTTTCGTCGTCGAGGGCATCCCCAATAAGAAGTACTGCCTGCCGGGAACTGTGATCAACGAGGATATCGAAATCGGTCGGTGCATGGCGAATTTGAACGTAACTGCTGGTGACTCCAGAGATGAAATGGGACGCGGCAGGATGTTTCCCTTTGTTCCGGAACATCACCTGATTCCAGCCAAGTCGGACAAAAACTTTTGGTACTGGAACTATCAATACTACAAAACCGATGATGTAAGTGCTAGATGCAAAACAAAGACCAGCTTGTGTAGAACTAAATTCAATGCCAGAGATTGCATAGGCAACACTGCGTATGAGTGATAAGTTTCAAAACGAGTTTAGTTTAAAACCATTTTAATATGAGTGCTCCTCCAAGAGGAGGAATAGAATTCAGCTAATTTTTCAATATATATTATTACTTTGTTACAGGGATTGGACTGCTGCTCAGACTTGGCCATTTCATTCCACTACGTGGCTCCTAATTTGATGTACGTGATGGATTACCTCATTTATCACTTGAAGCCCTACGGCTTAATGCGGTCTTTGGAATCTCTGCCTGCAAAACTCAAAGTGGGTCAGTTGCTGCCCCCGCCTGTGGATCGACCCGCTGCCAGCAATGAGGATTCTGTGGATGATTACGACAGGATTTTTACGACAACAACTGAGAAGTCAAAGGAACCCGACGCCCGGGAAATGGACTCCAAGGAGTTGGAAAGTGAGGAGAGAAAACACAGGGAAACAGAGGAGCACTCTGACTCCAAAGGATCTAGATCCAGGGAATCACACGAAGATACGGAAGAAGCAGATGAGACTGCAGATGACAAATCCAAAGGACATTAATTACCATTTTAATAGTTTAGTATAGGAAAATAAAAATGTAGAGAAAAACTACAAGGATCACTTTCCCCACTATTGTGTAATACTTACATGGACTGGAATCTAGTTGTAATAATAAAGCTCTTAAATGTTATTACATTTTAAGAGACACTTTTTAAACGATTTTGAGGTGTTGGTGCATGACTAAAAAGCATGCAATGTGGTTACATCGATTTAGCAAGAGGTTCTTTTATTAAAAAATTGTTTTTCACATAATTTAGTAAATAAGTGGATGACAATCAGAACGTACTGCGATCCTGGCAATGGAGCCAGACAAATCCCTTTTCATGGAGCAAAAAAGTCATCTTCATCCTCAGCAGTCGTCTGGGTCATCGTCCCGCCCTGTGCTGTTTCTGCTCATGGGCATAGGAATTGGTTACATAATCACCCAGGTTGTGCTATTGCCCATTATTGATTTTAACTCGTACTCCAATCACACGGAAAAAAGAAGTCCCCTTGACATAGACTTGACCGAAAAGGTTCGAGTTTTGTGCTACGTCAGTACGAAATCCCAGAATCACAAGGAAGCGGCAAAGGCAGTACTCCGCACTTGGGGAAGACGATGCAACAAACTCATATTTTTCACAAGCAAAGTGGATGCGGCGCTCCCAGGATCCGTGGCTCTATCGGACAATGAGCACCTTCGAGAGTCGTGGAAAAACACCAAGAACGCCATGAAATACCTCTATCATCACCACTTAAACGACGCCGATTGGTTTCTGGAGGCGGACGATCAGACGTTTGTGCTGGTGGAGAATCTGCGTTATATGCTATATCCGTTTAGCCCGGAGATGCCCATATATTTTGGATCCCCTGGCACTGTGATGAGCCGGGCTGCTCTGCGGAAGGTCGTAGAGGTTGGTCTGCCGAATCCTACGAAATGCGAGGAAAAGGACACGGGAGCAACCTTGGGCCGATTTAAGGAGTGCCTTGACAATGCAGACGTGGAGGAGGGAAACTCCAGAGACTCCAAAGGGCGTAGGCGCCTGTACCTCATCGACCCTCAGGCAAGGTCTAATACGTATCTGCACTACGACTCCAACTTTTGGTACTGGAAGTACATAGCCCTGAGGACGCAAGATGTTTGTAAACCTTTAATTGTTTAAAAAATCTTGGATTAATAGTATTCATCTCTTCCAGGGTATTTTTGCTTGGTCTGACTATCCCGTATCCTTTCATTACGTCAATCATAGATACATGCACAGTTTTGAGTATATGATATATCGGCTAAGATCTTTTGGACGAAAACTTCCAGATGAATCCCTTCCCAGCCCATTTTTACCCCACGAATCGGGAGACACAAAACGCCAAACCTTGCAAAATGAATTTAAATTCGATTACGCCTATTGATAAACCTTTTATGAAATGACAATAAATCACATATATTTATATACGAATATTGTATTCATAGTCCAAAATATTTTCAGAATCCGGGAAAAAATAGAAACCGCCACAAGGGCCATAGCTTTGCCAATAATCATCCGATTCTGGAGCGGGATACCTTAAACGATTTGTAAATCGATTCATCAATATCTACATCAAAACCTAGAAACAAAATATTTTGTAGATTTTTTTCAAATTTTCTGGAGGATCCCCTTCCGAAATGTGGAAAATGCATGGGAGCCCCAATATGGCCCACACCGAAGGCCATATCTTTGCCAATAATCATCCGATTCTGAAGCGGGATACCTTAAACGATTTGTAAATCTATTCCCTTTCCATCTACACCAAAACCTAGAAACAAAATAATTTTTCGATTTTTTTCAAATTTTCTGGAGGATCCCCTTCCGAAATGTGGGAAATGCATGGGAACCCCAATATGGCCCCCACCGAAGGCCATATCTTTGCCAATAATCATCCGATTCTGAAGCGGGATACCTTAAACGATTTGTAAATCGATTCCCTTTCCATCTACACCAAAACCTAGAAACAAAATAATTTTTCGATTTTTTTCAAATTTTCTGGAGGATCCCCTTCCGAAATGTGGAAAATGCATGGGAGCCCCAATATGGCCCACACCGAAGGCCATATCTTTGCCAATAATCATCCGATTCTGGAGCGGGATACCTTAAACGATTTGTAAATCGATTCCCTTTCCATCTACACCAAAACCTAGACACAACAAAATTTTTCGATTTTTTTCAAAATTTTCTGGAGGATCCCCTTCCGAAATGTGGAAAATACATGGGAGCCGCAATATGGCCCCCACCGAAGGCCATATCTTTGCCAATAATCATCCGATTCTGGAGCGGGATACCTTAAACGATTTGTAAATCGATTCCCTCTCCATCTACATTAATACCTAGAAACAAAATAATTTTTCGATTTTTTTCAACATTTTCTGGAGGATCCCCTTCCGAAATGTGGAAAATGCATGGTAGCCCCAATATGGCCCACACCGAAGGCCATATCTTTGCCAATAATCATCCGATTCTGGAGCGGGATACCTTAAACGATTCGTTAATCGATTCCCTTTCCATCTACACCAAAAGCTAGACACAAAATAATTTTTAGATTTTTATCAACATTTTCTGGAGGATCCCCTTCCGAAATGTGGAAAATGCATGGGAGCCTCAATATGGCCCCCACCGAAGGCCATATCTTTGCCAATAATCATCCGATTCTGAAGCGGGATACCTTAAACGATTCGTAAATGGATTCCCTTTCCATCTACACCAAAACCTAGAAACAAAATAATTTGTCGATTTTTTTCAAAATTTTCTGGAGGATCCCCTTCCGAAATGTGGAAAATGCATGGGAGCCCCAATATGGCCCACACCGCAGCCCATATCTTTGCCAATAATCATCCGATTCTGGAGCGGGATACCTTAAACGATTCGTAAATCGATTCCCTTTCCATCTACACCAAAACCTAGAAACAAAATAATTTGTCGATTTTTTTCAAAATTTTCTGGAGGATTCCCTTCCGAAATGTGGAAAATGCATGGGAGCCCCAATATGGCCCACATCGAAGGCCATATCTTTGCCAATAATCATCCGATTCTGGAGCGGGATACCTTAAACGATTCGTAAATCGATTCCCTTTCCATCTACACCAAAACCTAGAAACAAAATAATTTTTCGATTTTTATCAAAATTTTCTGGAGGATCCCCTTCCGAAATGTGGAAAATGCATGGGAGCCCCAATATGGCCCACATCGAAGGCCATATCTTTGCCAATAATCATCCGATTCTGGAGCGGGATACCTTAAACGATTCGTAAATCGATTCCCTTTCCATTTTCATTAATACCTAGAAACAAAATAATTTTTAGATTTTTTTCAAATTTTTCTGGAGGATCCCCTTCCGAAATGTGGAAAATGCATGGGAGCCGCAATATGGCCCCCACCGAAGGCCATATCTTTGCCAATAATCATCCGATTCTGGAGCGGGATACCTTAAACGATTTGTAAATGGATTCCCTTTCCATCTACACCAAAACCTAGAAACAAAATAATTTTTCGATTTTTATCAAAATTTTCTGGAGGATCCCCTTCCGAAATGTGGAAAATGCATGGGAGCCCCAATATGGCCCACACCGCAGCCCATATCTTTGCCAATAATCATCCGATTCTGGAGCGGGATACCTTAAACGATTCGTAAATCGATTCCCTTTCCATCTACACCAAAACCTAGAAACAAAATAATTTGTCGATTTTTTTCAAAATTTTCTGGAGGATTCCCTTCCGAAATGTGGAAAATGCATGGGAGCCCCAATATGGCCCACATCGAAGGCCATATCTTTGCCAATAATCATCCGATTCTGGAGCGGGATACCTTAAACGATTCGTAAATCGATTCCCTTTCCATCTACACCAAAACCTAGAAACAAAATAATTTTTCGATTTTTATCAAAATTTTCTGGAGGATCCCCTTCCGAAATGTGGAAAATGCATGGGAGCCCCAATATGGCCCACATCGAAGGCCATATCTTTGCCAATAATCATCCGATTCTGGAGCGGGATACCTTAAACGATTCGTAAATCGATTCCCTTTCCATTTTCATTAATACCTAGAAACAAAATAATTTTTAGATTTTTTTCAAATTTTTCTGGAGGATCCCCTTCCGAAATGTGGAAAATGCATGGGAGCCGCAATATGGCCCCCACCGAAGGCCATATCTTTGCCAATAATCATCCGATTCTGGAGCGGGATACCTTAAACGATTTGTAAATGGATTCCCTTTCCATCTACACCAAAACCTAGAAACAAAATAATTTTTCGATTTTTATCAAAATTTTCTGGAGGATTTCCTTCCGAAATGTGGAAAATGCATGGGAGCCCCAATATGGCCCACATCGAAGGCCATATCTTTGCCAATAATCATCCGATTCTGGAGCGGGATACCTTAAACGATTTGTAAATGGATTCCCTTTCCATCTACACCAAAACTTAGAAACAAAATAATTTTTCGATTTTTATCAAAATTTTCTGGAGGATCCCCTTCCGAAATGTGGAAAATGCATGGGAGCCCCAATATGGCCCACACCGAAGCCCATATCTTTGCCAATAATCATCCGATTCTGGAGCGGGATACCTCAAACGATTTGTAAATCGATTCAAATGTGGAAAATGCTTCCACTTCCGAAATGTGGAAAATGCATGGGAGCCCCAATATGGCCCACACCGAAGGCCATATCTTTGCCAATAATCATCCGATTCTGGAGCGGGATACCTCAAACGATTTGTAAATCGATTCAAATGTGGAAAATGCTTCCACTTCCGAAATGTGGAAAATGCATGGGAGCCCGAATATGGCCCACACCGAAGGCCATATCTTTGCCAATAATCATCCGATTTTGGAGCGGGATACCTTAAACGATTTGTAAATGGATTCCCTTTTCATCTACACCAAAACCTAGAAACAAAATAATTTTTCGATTTTTTTCAAAATTTTCTGGAGGATCCCCTTCCGAAATGTGGAAAATGCATGGGAGCCCCAACATGGCCCAAACCGAAGGCCATATCTTTGCCAATAGTCATCCGATTCTGGAGCGGGATACCTTAAACGATTTGTAAATCGATTCCCTTTCCATCTTCACCAAAACCTAGAAACAAAATAATTTTTCGATTTTTTTCAAAATTTTCTGGAGGATCCCCTTCCGAAATGTAGAAAATGCATGGGAGCCCCAACATGGCCCAAACCGAAGGCCATATCTTTGCCAATAGTCATCCGATTCTGGAGCGGGATACCTTAAACGATTTGTAAATCGATTCCCTTTCCATCTACACCAAAACCTAGAAACAAAATAATTTTTCGATTTTTTTCAAAATTTTCTGGAGGATCCCCTTCCGAAATGTGGAAAATGCATGGGAGCCCCAATATGGCCCAAACCGAAGGCCATATCTTTGCCAATAATCATCCGATTCTGGAGCGGGATACCTTAAACGATTCGTAAATCGATTCCCTTTCCATCTACACCAAAACCTAGAAACAAAATAATTTTTCGATTTTTTTCAAAATTTTCTGGAGGATCCCCTTCCGAAATGTGGAAAATGCATGGGAGCCCCAATATGGCCCAAACCGAAGGCCATATCTTTGCCAATAATCATCCGATTCTGGAGCGGGATACTTTAAACGATTTGTAAATCGATTCCCTTTCCATCTACACCAAAACCTAGAAACAAAATAATTTTTCGATTTTTTTCAAAATTTTCTGGAGGATCCCCTTCCGAAATGTGGAAAATGCATGGGAGCCCCAATATGGCCCAAACCGAAGGCCATATCTTTGCCAATAGTCATCCGATTCTGGAGCGGGATACCTTAAACGATTTGTAAATCGATTCCCTTTCCATCTACACCAAAACCTAGAAACAAAATAATTTTTCGATTTTTTTCAAAATTTTCTGGAGGATCCCCTTCCGAAATGTGGAAAATGCATGGGAGCCCCAATATGGCCCAAACCGAAGGCCATATCTTTGCCAATAATCATCCGATTCTGGAGCGGGATACCTTAAACGATTCGTAAATCGATTCCCTTTCCATCTACACCAAAACCTAGAAACAAAATAATTTTTCGATTTTTTTCAAAATTTTCTGGAGGATCCCCTTCCGAAATGTGGAAAAGGCATGGGAGCCCCAATATGGCCCAAACCGAAGGCCATATCTTTGCCAATAATCATCCGATTCTGGAGCGGGATACTTTAAACGATTTGTAAATCGATTCCCTTTCCATCTACACCAAAACCTAGAAACAAAATAATTTTTCGATTTTTTTCAAAATTTTCTGGAGGATCCCCTTCCGAAATGTGGAAAATGCATGGGAGCCCCAATATGGCCCAAACCGAAGGCCATATCTTTGCCAATAATCATCCGATTCTGGAGCGGGATACTTTAAACGATTTGTAAATCGATTCCCTTTCCATCTACACCAAAACCTAGAAACAAAATAATTTTTCGATTTTTTTCAAAATTTTCTGGAGGATCCCCTTCCGAAATGTGGAAAATGCATGGGAGCCCCAATATGGCCCAAACCGAAGGCCATATCTTTGCCAATAATCATCCGATTCTGGAGCGGGATACCTTAAACGATTCGTAAATCGATTCCCTTTCCATCTACACCAAAACCTAGAAACAAAATAATTTTTCGATTTTTTTCAAAATTTTCTGGAGGATCCCCTTCCGAAATGTGGAAAAGGCATGGGAGCCCCAATATGGCCCAAACCGAAGGCCATATCTTTGCCAATAATCATCCGATTCTGGAGCGGAATACCTTAAACGATTTGTAAATCGATTCCCTTTCCATCTACACCAAAACCTAGAAACAAAATAATTTTTCGATTTTTTTCAAAATTTTCTGGAGGATCCCCTTCCGAAATGTGGAAAATGCATGGGAGCCCCAATATGGCCCAAACCGAAGGCCATATCTTTGCCAATAGTCATCCGATTCTGGAGCGGGATACCTTAAACGATTTGTAAATCGATTCCCTTTCCATCTACACCAAAACCTAGAAACAAAATAATTTTTCGATTTTTTTCAAAATTTTCTGGAGGATCCCCTTCCGAAATGTGGAAAATGCATGGGAGCCCCAATATGGCCCAAACCGAAGGCCATATCTTTGCCAATAATCATCCGATTCTGGAGCGGGATACCTTAAACGATTCGTAAATCGATTCCCTTTCCATCTACACCAAAACCTAGAAACAAAATAATTTTTCGATTTTTTTCAAAATTTTCTGGAGGATCCCCTTCCGAAATGTGGAAAAGGCATGGGAGCCCCAATATGGCCCAAACCGAAGGCCATATCTTTGCCAATAATCATCCGATTCTGGAGCGGGATACTTTAAACGATTTGTAAATCGATTCCCTTTCCATCTACACCAAAACCTAGAAACAAAATAATTTTTCGATTTTTTTCAAAATTTTCTGGAGGATCCCCTTCCGAAATGTGGAAAATGCATGGGAGCCCCAATATGGCCCAAACCGAAGGCCATATCTTTGCCAATAATCATCCGATTCTGGAGCGGGATACTTTAAACGATTTGTAAATCGATTCCCTTTCCATCTACACCAAAACCTAGAAACAAAATAATTTTTCGATTTTTTTCAAAATTTTCTGGAGGATCCCCTTCCGAAATGTGGAAAATGCATGGGAGCCCCAATATGGCCCAAACCGAAGGCCATATCTTTGCGAATAATCATCCGATTCTGGAGCGGGATACCTTAAACGATTCGTAAATCGATTCCCTTTCCATCTACACCAAAACCTAGAAACAAAATAATTTTTCGATTTTTTTCTAAATTTTCTGGAGGATCCCCTTCCGAAATGTGGAAAAGGCATGGGAGCCCCAATATGGCCCAAACCGAAGGCCATATCTTTGCCAATAATCATCCGATTCTGGAGCGGAATACCTTAAACGATTTGTAAATCGATTCCCTTTCCATCTACACCAAAACCTAGAAACAAAATAATTTTTCGATTTTTTTCAAAATTTTCTGGAGGATCCCCTTCCGAAATGTGGAAAATGCATGGGAGCCCCAACATGGCCCAAACCGAAGGCCATATCTTTGCCAATAGTCATCCGATTCTGGAGCGGGATACCTTAAACGATTTGTAAATCGATTCCCTTTCCATCTACACCAAAACCTAGAAACAAAATAATTTTTCGATTTTTTTCAAAATTTTCTGGAGGATCCCCTTCCGAAATGTGGAAAATGCATGGGAGCCCCAATATGGCCCAAACCGAAGGCCATATCTTTGCCAATAATCATCCGATTCTGGAGCGGGATACCTTAAACGATTCGTAAATCGATTCCCTTTCCATCTACACCAAAACCTAGAAACAAAATAATTTTTCGATTTTTTTCCAAATTTTCTGGAGGATCCCCTTCCGAAATGTGGAAAAGGCATGGGAGCCCCAATATGGCCCAAACCGAAGGCCATATCTTTGCCAATAATCATCCGATTCTGGAGCGGGATACTTTAAACGATTTGTAAATCGATTCCCTTTCCATCTACACCAAAACCTAGAAACAAAATAATTTTTCGATTTTTTTCAAAATTTTCTGGAGGATCCCCTTCCGAAATGTGGAAAATGCATGGGAGCCCCAATATGGCCCAAACCGAAGGCCATATCTTTGCCAATAGTCATCCGATTCTGGAGCGGGATACCTTAAACGATTCGTAAATCGATTCCCTTTCCATCTACACCAAAACCTAGAAACAAAATAATTTTTCGATTTTTTTCAAAATTTTCTGGAGGATCCCCTTCCGAAATGTGGAAAATGCATGGGAGCCCCAATATGGCCCAAACCGAAGGCCATATCTTTGCCAATAATCATCCGATTCTGGAGCGGGATACCTTAAACGATTCGTAAATCGATTCCCTTTCCATCTACACCAAAACCTAGAAACAAAATAATTTTTCGATTTTTTTCAAAATTTTCTGGAGGATCCCCTTCCGAAATGTGGAAAAGGCATGGGAGCCCCAATATGGCCCAAACCGAAGGCCATATCTTTGCCAATAATCATCCGATTCTGGAGCGGGATACTTTAAACGATTTGTAAATCGATTCCCTTTCCATCTACACCAAAACCTAGAAACAAAATAATTTTTCGATTTTTTTCAAAATTTTCTGGAGGATCCCCTTCCGAAATGTGGAAAATGCATGGGAGCCCCAATATGGCCCAAACCGAAGGCCATATCTTTGCCAATAATCATCCGATTCTGGAGCGGGATACTTTAAACGATTTGTAAATCGATTCCCTTTCCATCTACACCAAAACCTAGAAACAAAATAATTTTTCGATTTTTTTCAAAATTTTCTGGAGGATCCCCTTCCGAAATGTGGAAAATGCATGGGAGCCCCAATATGGCCCAAACCGAAGGCCATATCTTTGCCAATAATCATCCGATTCTGGAGCGGGATACCTTAAACGATTCGTAAATCGATTCCCTTTCCATCTACACCAAAACCTAGAAACAAAATAATTTTTCGATTTTTTTCAAAATTTTCTGGAGGATCCCCTTCCGAAATGTGGAAAAGGCATGGGAGCCCCAATATGGCCCAAACCGAAGGCCATATCTTTGCCAATAATCATCCGATTCTGGAGCGGGATACCTTAAACGATTCGTAAATCGATTCCCTTTCCATCTACACCAAAACCTAGAAACAAAATAATTTTTCGATTTTTTTCAAAATTTTCTGGAGGATCGATCCCCTTCCGAAATGTGGAAAATGCATGGGAGCCCCAATATGGCCCACACCGAAGGCCATATCTTTGCCAATAGTCATCCGATTCTGGAGCGGGATACCTTAAACGATTCGTAAATCGATTCCCTTTCCATCTACACCAAAACCTAGAAACAAAATAATTTTTCGATTTTTTTCAAAATTTTCTGGAGGATCCCCTTCCGAAATGTGGAAAATGCATGGGAGCCCCAATATGGCCCAAACCGAAGGCCATATCTTTGCCAATAATCATCCGATTCTGGAGCGGGATACCTTAAACGATTCGTAAATCGATTCCCTTTCCATCTACACCAAAACCTAGAAACAAAATAATTTTTCGATTTTTTTCAAAATTTTCTGGAGGATCCCCTTCCGAAATGTGGAAAAGGCATGGGAGCCCCAATATGGCCCAAACCGAAGGCCATATCTTTGCCAATAATCATCCGATTCTGGAGCGGAATACCTTAAACGATTTGTAAATCGATTCCCTTTCCATCTACACCAAAACCTAGAAACAAAATAATTTTTCGATTTTTTTCAAAATTTTCTGGAGGATCCCCTTCCGAAATGTGGAAAATGCATGGGAGCCCCAACATGGCCCAAACCGAAGGCCATATCTTTGCCAATAGTCATCCGATTCTGGAGCGGGATACCTTAAACGATTTGTAAATCGATTCCCTTTCCATCTACACCAAAACCTAGAAACAAAATAATTTTTCGATTTTTTTCAAAATTTTCTGGAGGATCCCCTTCCGAAATGTGGAAAATGCATGGGAGCCCCAATATGGCCCAAACCGAAGGCCATATCTTTGCCAATAATCATCCGATTCTGGAGCGGGATACCTTAAACGATTCGTAAATCGATTCCCTTTCCATCTACACCAAAACCTAGAAACAAAATAATTTTTCGATTTTTTTCCAAATTTTCTGGAGGATCCCCTTCCGAAATGTGGAAAAGGCATGGGAGCCCCAATATGGCCCAAACCGAAGGCCATATCTTTGCCAATAATCATCCGATTCTGGAGCGGGATACTTTAAACGATTTGTAAATCGATTCCCTTTCCATCTACACCAAAACCTAGAAACAAAATAATTTTTCGATTTTTTTCAAAATTTTCTGGAGGATCCCCTTCCGAAATGTGGAAAATGCATGGGAGCCCCAATATGGCCCAAACCGAAGGCCATATCTTTGCCAATAATCATCCGATTCTGGAGCGGGATACTTTAAACGATTTGTAAATCGATTCCCTTTCCATCTACACCAAAACCTAGAAACAAAATAATTTTTCGATTTTTTTCAAAATTTTCTGGAGGATCCCCTTCCGAAATGTGGAAAATGCATGAAAGCCCCAATATGGCCCAAACCGAAGGCCATATCTTTGCCAATAGTCATCCGATTCTGGAGCGGGATACCTTAAACGATTTGTAAATCGATTCCCTTTCCATCTACACCAAAACCTAGAAACAAAATAATTTTTCGATTTTTTTCAAAATTTTCTGGAGGATCCCCTTCCGAAATGTGGAAAATGCATGGGAGCCCCAATATGGCCCAAACCGAAGGCCATATCTTTGCCAATAATCATCCGATTCTGGAGCGGGATACCTTAAACGATTCGTAAATCGATTCCCTTTCCATCTACACCAAAACCTAGAAACAAAATAATTTTTCGATTTTTTTCAAAATTTTCTGGAGGATCCCCTTCCGAAATGTGGAAAAGGCATGGGAGCCCCAATATGGCCCAAACCGAAGGCCATATCTTTGCCAATAATCATCCGATTCTGGAGCGGGATACTTTAAACGATTTGTAAATCGATTCCCTTTCCATCTACACCAAAACCTAGAAACAAAATAATTTTTCGATTTTTTTCAAAACTTTCTGGAGGATCCCCTTCCGAAATGTGGAAAATGCATGGGAGCCCCAATATGGCCCAAACCGAAGGCCATATCTTTGCCAATAATCATCCGATTCTGGAGCGGGATACTTTAAACGATTTGTAAATCGATTCCCTTTCCATCTACACCAAAACCTAGAAACAAAATAATTTTTCGATTTTTTTCAAAATTTTCTGGAGGATCCCCTTCCGAAATGTGGAAAATGCATGGGAGCCCCAATATGGCCCAAACCGAAGGCCATATCTTTGCCAATAATCATCCGATTCTGGAGCGGGATACCTTAAACGATTCGTAAATCGATTCCCTTTCCATCTACACCAAAACCTAGAAACAAAATAATTTTTCGATTTTTTTCAAAATTTTCTGGAGGATCCCCTTCCGAAATGTGGAAAAGGCATGGGAGCCCCAATATGGCCCAAACCGAAGGCCATATCTTTGCCAATAATCATCCGATTCTGGAGCGGGATACCTTAAACGATTCGTAAATCGATTCCCTTTCCATCTACACCAAAACCTAGAAACAAAATAATTTTTCGATTTTTTTCAAAATTTTCTGGAGGATCGATCCCCTTCCGAAATGTGGAAAATGCATGGGAGCCCCAATATGGCCCACACCGAAGGCCATATCTTTGCCAATAGTCATCCGATTCTGGAGAGGGATACCTTAAACGATTCGTAAATCGATTCCCTTTCCATCTACACCAAAACCTAGAAACAAAATAATTTTTCGATTTTTTTCAAAATTTTCTGGAGGATCCCCTTCCGAAATGTGGAAAAGGCATGGGAGCCCCAATATGGCCCAAACCGAAGGCCATATCTTTGCCAATAATCATCCGATTCTGGAGCGGGATACCTTAAACGATTCGTAAATCGATTCCCTTTCCATCTACACCAAAACCTAGAAACAAAATAATTTTTCGATTTTTTTCAAAATTTTCTGGAGGATCGATCCCCTTCCGAAATGTGGAAAATGCATGGGAGCCCCAATATGGCCCACACCGAAGGCCATATCTTTGCCAATAGTCATCCGATTCTGGAGCGGGATACCTTAAACGATTTGTAAATCGATTCCCTTTCCATCTACACCAAAACCTAGAAACAAAATAATTTTTCGATTTTTTTCAAAATTTTCTGGAGGATCCCCTTCCGAAATGTGGAAAATGCATGGGAGCCCCAACATGGCCCAAACCGAAGGCCATATCTTTGCCAATAGTCATCCGATTCTGGAGCGGGATACCTTAAACGATTTGTAAATCGATTCCCTTTCCATCTACACCAAAACCTAGAAACAAAATAATTTTTCGATTTTTTTCAAATTTTCTGGAGGATCCCCTTCCGAAATGTGGAAAATGCATGGGAGCCGCAATATGGCCCACACCGAAGCCCATATCTTTGCCAATAATCATCCGATTCTAGAGCGGGGTACCTTAAACGATTTGTAAATCGATTCCCTTTCCATCTACACCAAAACCTAGAAGCAAAATAATTTTTGGATTTGTATCTTGAAATATCTTGAGATAAGAACCTTAAACCTTTTGGTGACTGCAACCCGGAAAATCATCGAAAGTAAAATATAGTATCGATAGTGGATGGATGCCATTCAAATTAATTATGAAGCAGCCCTACAGAGTGACAAATAAAAAGTTTACAATTAAGGAAGGATGGAATTTGGTCAATTTTTTCGAGAACTAATTATTTTAACCATGTGTTGGCTGCTGATCATTGAGGTGATCATATTTTACAAGAGCACCTATTTTAACGAGATCCATGAGCTAATATTCAAGCCCTACAAAGAGGAATTAAAGGTCTATGATATTGGAGTTCGGAGTCAGCATTGGGATGATGATGGGATAGCACGGCTGCTTGAGGATAATGTCCGGGTTCATTGCCTTGTGTACTTGGAGCCTTCGGATCAAAAGTTTGGCTTTTTGAAAATTAAGCATATTCAAAATTCCTGGGCTCGACGTTGCAATCATCTGAGCATCGTAAGTCTCTGGGAGACCACACTGCCAGCTGCCTATCGCCAGGCTTACGAGGAGTTCCATGATAGTTTCGACTGGCTCTTGGTCGTGTATTTGGATTCCTATGTGATAGTGGAGAATCTTCGCTTTATGCTGGCTCATTATTCGCCCAACAAAGCTATATATTTCAGCGCCCATCACTCTTTCTATATATATGCACATGTGGGCCAGGTGGATACCACGGATTTCATATTTAGTCGAGAGGCTTTGGAGCAACTTTCCACAACGAATTGTCTGCAGGACAATGTCTACTTGGAGGACTGCTTGAGGAGGGTGGAGAAGGGACCCAGCCAGACTCTTCAGCCCTTTAATGTTCCGGGTAACGTGGTTCCCTTTACTTTGCGTCAAGAGTTTTGGTTGTGGCCGTGCATATACCGCTTTGTCTATGAAAACCAGGTAGGTCCTTTTTAATGAAAACTACAGAGGATATAAAATCAGTTTTATATGATGTAGAGTAGGGAGGACTGTTACGGCCAGGGAGTTCTATACCCTTTTGTGAGTGGCAAGCAGATGAACATCCTGGAGTTTTACCTTTACCAGCTGCGAGCCTATGGCCATGTCAACGAACTATCAGAGCTCAAGTCAGTGCATTTCCCCAGAAGGATACCTGCTAGGCCGCATAATGATAGAGTGGCCCGACACCTTTACAGTTCCGTAAGGATCATCTGCCTAGTGTTGACCTGGTCAAAGAATTATATGAAAGGAATGAAAGCCATCAGTGAGACCTGGGGCCGTCATTGCAACCGGGTGATCTACTACACTAATTCCTCAAGAAGCAACATGGCCGGAGTGGAGACTGTGGCTCTGAACATCAGTGATAGCTACGGAACACTCTGGGGCAAGACCAGGGCCGCATTTAGACACGCTTACATGCATTACTACTCCGAGTTCGACTGGTTCTACAAGGCCGATGACGACACCTATGCCATTATAGAGAATATGCGCTACTTTCTCCAGCCCTACTCACCTGAATCGAAGATTTATTTTGGATCCACATTTGCTAAGGACGATAGCATATACATGTCGGGGGGAGCTGGTTATGTCCTCAGCCGGAAAGCAGCCAGGATCTTCGTGAAATACGGAATCAGGAGAAAGATATGCTATTCGGATGTCCACGGCACAGAGGACTTTGAGATGGGAAAGTGTCTCAGCAAGTTGAAGGTAACAGCAGGTGATTCGAGAGACGTCTATGGACGCCATCGATTCTTTTCTCTTTCCCTGGGACACTTTATAATACCTGGTTATGATGATCAAAGCTTTTGGCTGAAGAACTACCTTCATCATGAATTTAGTCCGGTGGGAACATAGACATATCATTAATGATTTTATTTGATTAAAAGATTTATTCTTTTCACAGGGCATGGAATGTTGTTCAACTTATTCAATATCAATGCACTATATGACACACCACGATATGTATTTTCTGGAAACAATGTTATACAAGTCTCGACCGTATGGGATTATAAATGGACATCCTCCTTCAAGAACATCAAGACTAGCCACGTTTAAGCTGTAAGGCTACTAATATATTTCTAGGCATTTTAACAATATAAAATGGAAGCTTTTATGGCTCTTTTTCTTTGGCATTGTAATAGTTTTTTGTTTGAATTCTGATTAATATTTTACTTTGGCACAACGTGGGTTCCATTTGGGGACGTCTCAGAATGAATTTTGGTCGTCGTTTTATCTTCGGTTGGCAGGTCATTACTCCATTTCCTCATTTCATCCTGCATAATTCTTCTGGCAGGCATTGTCTCCGGACCTTTCGGTATTCCAAAAGTCTTTAGTTTGTAGATAATATAGTCCAAAACATACAAGTCGTTGGGATAACTGTAGTGAAAGGAAATAGCCGAGTTCGAACAGCAATCGGTGGTTACCTTCGAATTAATAAAATAATGTAGCTTATTAGATCTTGATTATTAGATTAGATGATTAGTAAGGTCTTACATTGGCCAATTTGTAAAAGGGGTGAGGCAAATACCACTCAGGTGGTTCGGGAAACGATTGAAAAGGCGAGAAGGGTATAAAGCGGTTTAAGCCGTGCTCATCCCGGGAGTCGCCAGCCACTACACCCACTGCCTGCAGACAGCGTCCCAGCTCGACGTCTTCGTGTCCGTAGCTGCGGTTACTGCAGATACTGCTATTACTAAATCCGAACTTCATGAACCGATAAAGGGCCTCTTTGCTCAAGACATAGCCAGCTCCACCAGACATGTAGCCCTGTATCACGATTATTATTAGAAATTTCTTGTTTTCAAATGTTCTCCGTTTATAAAATACCTGTTTTACTTGTGAACTGCGAAATTTATTGCCAAAATAAACAGGTTTCATTGGACTATAGGGATGTAGAAAGGAGCGAAGGTTTTCCATGACCACATAACTTAAAAAGGATTATTGAATGATATTGTCACTGCTTTAGTTTTCTTAAAACTAATGTGTTTACTCACGTGTCTTCATCTGCCTTCAGGAACCAGTCGTAGTTCCGGAAATTGTGTTTGTAGGCATATCGCAGTGATGCCCGAATTTTTCCCCATTGGTTTGAGTAGCCCTCCTTGACCTTCAGGTCGACGGCGCCCAGTTTCTTGTCCGCTTTGGTGCTCATAAAGATCAATTTGTTGCACCGCGACCCCCAGGTGCGTTTGATGTGGATGGCCCGGCTGTGATGGGTCTGAGGAGTGGTGGGCACTATGCAAAGGATGCGAGTCTCGTTGAAAAGGCGACTGGCCAGAGGCACACTCGTATTTTTGAGAGTTTCTGTAGAGGCGGAGGGGGGTGGCGCCGAGAGGCAGGTGGTAGTTCTGTGGGTGCTGGGAAAGTGGCCTCCAGCCTGCAGAAAGCTATCAGAAAACTGCCAGCGGGTACGACGCAGTAGCTCCGACAAAAGGATGCCCCAAGCCAGGCCAACCAGCAGCATCAGGAGCAACTCCAAGCGTTTGCGGATTTGTCGCAAAGCTTGCATCTTGCTCTTCTTATAATTGGCTATAGAAATATTAAAACAGTTTTATCTGCTGAGTAATTGTATCTTTATACGAGTAAACAATTTGTTGAAGTTTATATAACCTTGTCAATACTTTTGATACATTTCAAGGCCACTTAACATTCAATAATAATAAGGTGGGTCTATATATATCTGAATAATGCGAAGAAATGACATTATTGATTTAGTTATTATCATTGAGGCTTCTAAAATGTATGTAAATGATACAAATTCTCTCAAAAACAAGAGAGTTTTCATAAGCTCGAATTCATAAGCGTAATTCATAAGCTCGAAAATACCAAATGAAATATTTAAAAATATGCAATGCAGTTGCCGGACTGTCTAAAAATAAAAAGGGAAACCCCGATAAAGTTTGTGAGAAATAATTTAAATATTTATCTCGTTCATAAAAATTCATGAATCAACTGATTTGTTTTTGGTTTCTGTGAGTATTGGGCTTTTGTTTACGTTTTTTAGCGGCAAACTGATGTCGTTGGCTTGGTAGCTCTCAGTTGCTGTCTTCAAAATTCCGAATTAACACATTCTTGAGGCAGTGACGCAGTCGCAGACGGAGACGCGAAAGCTTGTAAAGATGCGGTTGACCTTCGGGCTACAGACCCGAGCGCTCAGTTATGCTATGTTGCAATAGTAAGTCACAATTTTTGTAAGTTCAATACGATTCGCAAGTCAGTAAATGATACATTGGATAGCATTTTCAACGTTTTTTTCAAGCGTTGCAATCGAATTAGGTCTGTTTCAAATCGCCGCCTTCTGTCACTCCCTAGGGTCTTTGACTTGGAAGACCAATTATGTGACTTCTCCGGCTGTTTTCTTCGATTGACGATCGCTTTCCACTTTGTAATTGTATGCTCCGGCACTTGCACAGAATTTTAAACACAAACAGCAAGGCAATAAATACACGTAAGACTCAAACGCGACATGAAGACCGAAGCACAATAATAAACAAAGAGTCGAGACCGGACAAAAACGGAATACCTGAGACGTCTTCGCGCCTTGCCGGTTGTTGAAAGACTTAGACTTGGGTGAAAAAGCGTTGTTGATTTTGGAGAAAAAGTACAAATGCTAACGCTTTGAAATATTGCCAGATTGGCCAATTTTTTACCATTATTTGTTGTTTTTTAATATATTCAACAACAAAATGTAAACGGTTTACAGTCCAAATTGAAATTATGGGAACAAAAACGCGTATCTCAATTATATTGTCAAAACTATAAGGTCTATACGCTATATCGAGGTACCACTGTTGTCAAAAAGCTTTTCAAAACAGCTTAATTATCCCTTAAACTAGGCTATATAAAAAAAACCTCAGAGTATGTGATTTCGGATTTATTATTTAAAAAACTAAAAGTAAATGAAGCACAATGAGTGAGTACACAATGACGGCGTAACCTATCAGGATAGCTCAGGCATAGGGACCGCCAGAAGCGTCCAGACCCCGGGGAGCATTGGCATAGCTGTCCTGGGCGAAGGTGTTGGTCGCTTCGGAGCTGGAACTTGACCCAACGAACCCAGATCCCGGCTGGTTGATGGACTCCGTGGCTTTCTCTGACTTGGAGCGTTCATCTAAGCTAAAGGTGGGGGCAGCCTGAGCCACCGGAGCCACCTGAGCCACTTGGGTTACCCTGGTGCTAGGAATCACTACGGTCTTAAGGGCATAGGGCACTCGGTTAACCACTGCATTGAAGCCATGGACATCATCCGCCGTGTAGGTGACCGTACGCTTGTAGCCATCAGGATCGATGAGGCTGTAGAAGCCACGCACCACATAGCCATCCCGGGTCTCGCTGTGCTCCTTGATGTCGCCGGTGCTCTCGTCGTTCACGGCGTAGTTGAAGCTATAGCTGGCTGGCGGGAAGACCTCCGGTTGGGTTTCCACCTGGCTCTGGCGGAGCACGGGCAGCGGGGAGGGCAGTAGGATGGCTTCGGCGTTGGCAGCACTTGCGGCGTTCTGAAGAAGATTCGAGGCCTGGGCACTGGCCGATCGACTGCCTGCGGCGAACTGATTGTTCTTGGGCGCCACGTAATCATATCCATCGGGCGTGGCCTCGGAGTTTAAGGCATTATTGCTGGGAGTATGATAGTCGCTGAGGAAGTCCTCGCCAGAACTGGGGGAGTTCTGCTCCAAGGAGTTAACTGCCGTTGCTGCCTTGTCGTTGTAGTTGTACTCCGCTTGGCCAGCTGCCATTAAGGCCATAGATAAAAGGACAATTGCCTGGATAGAGTAGAAAATTTGTAAAGTCCCCCAAATGATCATGACATCGACCCACCTTGGCTGCCATCTCACTAGATTTGGATCTTCCTTCCGTACGTCTGTCTTCACAATTAGTAGGGTAACTGTCGTGGTAATTGAAGCAACTCGCAGTTTATATACCTCGTCTCCTGCACTCGATTATTACTCAATTGAGGAGTTATACAATGTCATGCTCTTCAATTGATTCATTGATTTTCCATTGTCCAAAGACGTCACCAAATATTGGTAACACTTTCATTTTCATCGGGCCATCGGTTTTATGCTTTGTAAGCACAAACGAAACTGAAAGATGATGGGCCAGTACAAGTACAAGTGGCCAAAAGAACTGGAACAAGTGGTAGTAGAATACTTTTTATTTTGATTTTATGGCTTGTGATGTCTTATGTCATGTTAATAGTTTGAGTATAATTATAATTTAATTAGCACTAACTCGTATTCTTTGCACTATGTTTTTTGAGTCCCATAAATGTCAAAGTATAAGTAACACTTTCGTTTTCATTTAGAGATGTGGCTTAAACTCGGAATATTATGCGACTTCCAGATATAAAAAAATGTATTTAATAAGATATAATACAGATATTTTGATATAATATAAGATAATTTGATAAAACACAATAAATTGTGTATGCTTAGTTGTAATTATGACTTATTTATTATGAAAATTTAACAGGAACTTGGCTCCTAAATGTCGTTTAGCGGGAATAGCTTTTCTAATCTGCCACACAATCGTAGTCTTTTGATGGCTTTGATAAGAAAACCAAGTAAACCGGTTGCTGGCCAACTCTGCTGACGAGCTGCTGTTTGATTTGGTCAAAACAATCGAGTGCCGAACGTCGCGGATAACACACCGCACCCGCAACATGACCGCCAAGATTAGGCTGCGATCTCAGTTGCATTTATTGACAGGATTCACCGGAGGTTTCGTGTTTGCGTTTGTCCTGCTCCTGTATGTCTATGATGTGAGTAGAGAGGCGCCGTGCTGGAGCAGCTCCACGACCTTCTCCACAGCCACGGCGACTTTGGCCAGAATAGCAGAAGTTTCTCCGTCCCGGATACTGTGCATGGTGCTCACCCATCCGGACAATCTGGACGGTCTGGCCAGAACTGTCCATGACACCTGGGGTCAGCGCTGCAGCCGCCTGGTGTTTGCCAGCAGTGACACCTACGAGCCGCTGGGCGTGGTCCAGGTAGTGGAGTCCAACGGCGGTGGCTACGAGGATCTGTGGAACAAGACCCGCGAGGGATTTCGGCATGTCTGGGAGCACTACGGACGGGACTACGATTGGTTCCTGAAAGCGGATGATGATACGTGAGTTATTCTCATGTCATTCGGTGTTCCCGACTGTTTTAATCGTTTTGCCAGATATGTTATAATGGAGAATCTTCAGTACCTGCTAAGTGGCTTCGATCCGGAAACGCCAGTTTATTTTGGCCACAAAATGTCACGATATAATGTGGTGAGTTATAAGTAATCCTTCAATTAATGGGATGGGCTAATAAAATTTTGATTTGTGTAGTTAGTTGTCATTATGATTGGAATATAGAAATTTTATTCGAAAAGTTATCTTTCCCATCAGCGTTTAGTTACCCGCTCTTCTTTCGAGTTATTGTCGCTAACTTTTTTTGAAACTAATTTGAATTGCAAAAATGTGCCACGGCATTGGCAGATGATTCTGGGATTTTCTGTTCTCAAATTGAGTAATGACTTCCGAACTTTGTGAACATGCTCCAGCCAAGCACACAATGTTTCTGTCAAATTAACGTTTTGGGAACATATATATGATGCCTAATATTTAGGTGATATTTGATAGATTCCTCAGAATCTGTTCAAAGAAATTCCGTTAATTTATTTTCTTTTGAAAAAGGTTAAGTCATCTTAACATACAATCGAGAGATGCTACTCAAATGGCTGTTTGTATTCATTCGAACTTTTTTTGCTTTAATTGGTTGTAGAAATTCGATAATAGAAGAGAGTTTTATGCAGGAATAACCGGTCCCTATTGTGTGTGTAATCACTCTTTACAATTAATAGCAAATTATTGTGCATTGTGAGGTGGTTTATGAAGACGTTAATTCTATTATTGGTCGAATGATATCATGCTGGCTGCTATTGCAGACCAGTTAGTTTTGTGGCTACCAAAAAAGCTTCTTGTAGTAGCCGTGTGTTTTCCGTGTGCATAGATCAATCGCAGGCAGCCGCAGACAATAAGAAATTAAATTCGCATTAAGAAACACTGATGCCTGCAGTCTGCGCAGACTAATGGCAATGCCTCACCTGAGGTCATCACGATTACCTGTCACGCATCTTTCACAGCCGCGCCTTGTTGGTCAGTAGCTGTAGATTTATTTAGCCTTTTGACATTTTCAAGACTTGTGCAAGCGTTTTGAAAGACAAAGTACATACATTTTGGGCTGCATACAAAAATAAATAAACAGTGGAAGGCCCCCATCTGGTCTCTCTATGACAGCTGGGTTCCTAAAAACTAAGGCAGTCAAATATTTCCTTTGTTTCTGCTTCAGCTTCTCACATATTTTGAATAGAAAAAAAAAATTATCTGTTGTTAATTATTCCTAATGCATCATAAATGTTATAATGGTGTTTGATTGATGTGTGTGATTATTCACCTGACTATTGATAGATTTGGCGGTTTTTCATAAAGTTTTTACATTTTTGAGATCCGCCAGTATCGCACCAATTAACATACTCGCCAGTTTGAATGAAATATGCGGTGTTTAATGAGATTTTGAATATTACATTTATTTTTAGTGTGCGTATTGAAAAGGAAATTTTTACGTGTCATAAAATGACATACATATTTTGAATTTGTTAGTTTTATAGGGTTTTCTTATACAACGAATTACTGTCATTTTTGTATCTGTAATCTAAGGTGACAATCTATTAACTCAATCCATCATCCCCCGTAATTTGCGAGCTTTGCTTGTTCACATGGAGTTTTCTGATGTATTTTGACACTTTTTTCCCCGCTGTGCGACCTCTACCTGAGGATTTAACAACTTTATGTTTTTTTTTTCGCCGACTTGCCAAAACCCGTACACCTTTACTAAAGTTAATAATACGTATTTTTCGGGCCTTTGATGGCAATATTCATGTTTCAAGGCTATTTTCCTTTGCGTTTTAACCGGTTTAGTAACTCAATAAGGGGCGTGTGGCTTCTAAACAGGGTTTTTAGTGTACAACTTGCGAATATAAATTATGACTGATAAAAATATTCTGTTCTATAGAGTTACATGTCCGGTGGGGCTTCTTATGTTCTGAGTCGAGAGGCTCTGCATCGCTTTATGAGCCAAGCCTACGAATCGGAGGTGATTTGTCCGCAGCCCAAGAAAATGGGCATCGAGGACTTTTACATGGGAATCTGCTTGCAGAACGTGGGCGTCCATTTTGTTGACTCTACCCAGGCTTTGGATGAAGACACAAAACCAAAGTTTATGCCATTGGACCTGGAAAACTATCTGGCGGATTCAAACTCAAGTATTCCGGACTGGTTGCGCCTCATGAGTGTGCCACAAGTTGAAACAGTAAGCTATTGCTTTATATTATTGAATACTAATTCTTGTATTGATATTTTTTAGGGCCTTAAATGCTGTTCTAATTACTCTGTGGCCTTCCATTATGCCAGCCACGAACGCATGCTGCTTTATGAATTTTTACTCTATCACCTGAGAGTCTTTGGTCGACCTGAGACCACAGAAACCTACAAAAAGTATCGGCTTAGCTTAACCGACTTGATGAGCCGTTTCCCTCTGGAAAATAACTCGTATATAAAAGACTTGCAACAAATGTCCGAAAAGCCGGACAATTTTTAGACATTTAATCTACATATTTATGATATTTTATCATTAAGCACACAATGTGATTTTAATTTAATAAACGGGGAAGCTGTAACCGGTTTGTTAAATTTTAAACCGTTTATAATACCTTATAATTCAATTACATTTGTTGTTTTAATATTTTGTCGGTTTACCTAAGATAGAAATAAATTTTTATCTTTGATCCAACCGCAAAACCACACCTCTGAATCTTCAAAAGCCAAATATAATATAATATATTTATATTTATAATACTTTTCCAATTAGTGTTTATAATTTGTATGCATTTTTTTTTCATTAATTTATATATTTCTAGACGCGTAAATTGCATGTCGCCATTTTACACAATGTTCCGCCATTTTACTTTGACGCAAAGGAAATGTATAGCATACTTATAGGCATGTTTTGTAAAAGGTTATATTCTTAAAAAAACTTGCATTTCAATACAAGTTTATTTCTATAAAAGTTTTATTTATAAATAAATTCTAAACTATACTGAATGAAATAAATTAACAAATAAGACGAATAAAAAACTCGTTAATTATAAATAAATAAATAGATCAATTAAATAAGTAAATTAATTTGAAGATGTGTTTATTAAAAGATTTCAACTAAAAAGAAACATGTAATATTTTAGTTCCTTTTAAATTTAGTTAATGCAGTTGCCTTGGAAATGATGCGATTGCACAACATACGGCTTGGATGACTACTTAAAGGCTAAATATTCTGTTTGGTTTTCCTTCAGGAGGGCATTCTTGCATGAAGGGCTGATCGAATCCACCGGATTAGTCGGGAACCAATAAAATGTAATAATTTTCAGTTCCAAAGTCAATGCCTCTGTCTCACCTCACTGCCGCTCCACCGCCACCGACACTGATACCGACGGCTTATTTGCGAGTATGAGTGCACAAAACAAACTTTGTTTTAATGGCGAGCCGTTGCCAAGTTAAACTTAATTAAATCCAAAATCACGTACGCATGCTCGGTGTGTGTCAGCTGGCATTTTGTATCTTTCCTCCCCTCTGGAGTCCGCGTGGTGGCTGGAATGCGTTTGGAGATTGAGATGTTTTACAGAAGCCGAATGAAGCATTTTATGGTCAAATAGAAATAATACACACACTGCACTTTAACTCGATTCGCGAAGCATCGGTCATTAATATCATGTATTGCAAGTGAAAGGGAACTCGACGCTTTAGTCTTGATTTAACATTTATACTTACATTGTAACATTACCCAGCTTGGATTATAGTTAGGCATGAGCTCAGTATGTTAATGGGTTAATACAAGTAATTGAACATAAAAGCAAAACTCATGCATGCCCACACATCGCATCCATTGTGGAAACAAATTCTCCAACACTTGTTCAAACAGGGCGCTTAGCTGGTGCTGGGAGTGGGCCATAAGTGCACCTTGGAATTGCACTTGAATGCAGCGCTATGGATATGGGATGGGTCCGTGCTGCGAATTGGCTTCTTGGACGCGTTGGGGCTTCAATGGCTTGTTTTAAATGGACGTGGGAAATAGTCCTAGGCCTTACCTTACGAAATGTTATACAAATACAATTTAATTACATATCTTTGAGGCAAAAATAAATGGATCTTGATAAATGTGCGTATTATTTTTCATGAATCTCAAGTTTTTGGGTACTCCAAAAACTGAAATTTCTGGATAGCCACGTTGCGTTTACCAGCATAACTTAATCAGCGCTTGTCCCTTTTCTGCTTGTCACGATGAGGTAATCTATGATTTATCAGTAAAAATCCATCACTGATCAATTACGAATTATTTTTGTACAAATTTTGTTTGTATATTAAGAATACAGGAGAGATAAGAACAATTTGTATTAAATTTTTACCTTTCATATAATTATAATATTAACGGGGAGCGCGGTTTCTTGCATGAACAGCAAAGTAAAGTAAGCATTAAATTCTAGTTGAACTTGTACCAAGCCTTTAAGATTAAAATCGATTAAAACCCTTTACTGGTTTTTTCTTGGTTAATTAGCAATTTAAGTTTCAATCGAGTCTGATCAAAGAATCCAATTAGTGGAAAATCCACTTAATTTATGAGACTTACAACTCAGCGCTGAAACTATTTGCTAACAAGCTAAGCTAACATAGCTACCAATTGCAGCTACCTATCTACTAGCTAATTCAGTTTACTTATTTACCAAAGCTCAATGCTCCTCCATTCCAAAACGGCCGTCACCCAGTGCGTATGCTTAATGCGTTTGCCTTAACTTTGACTTACTTCGCTGCGCTGCCTGAGAGTTGTCTGATTCAATGGCGCGTGTTCCATTTTGTGGGCCGACACAAGCTGTACAAGTTGCTCGGATTGGTTTTTGTTGCTGCTCTTGTTATTGTCACCTGTCTGATTATTATTATTATTTCTTATGCCAATTTTCTTTCAAATGTGCGTTGTCTCTCGCTGCGTGACCTTCGCGCACTCGATTTGCAAACCATTAAAGTTGATTTTATTTGTAACTGGGATTTGAAATTGTATCGAAATCCAAGCTGTAAAAAATCAATTACTTAGCAATGCGTGGCTGTGTCTTAGTCATAAATTGTGTATTGTATAAGTTTTTACCACACAATTTTTTTCCTGTGAAAGTTTATAAAGTATTTTCCCATTTTGTTGTTTTTGGAATATGATGCCAGCGTATGATGCTGTGAAAGATAAATTAATTATTAATGCGGTTGAAATAGTTTCAGGTAATTCCATATGTATAAAAAATGAGGTAACGAATGTGCCATTAAGACCAATCTCTGATAAGATTACTACATTTTTGAGGAATTTATAAAATTTAATTTTTTTTTAAATATGAGGTTGCAATATTTATAATCTATGCGTTACTTCAGTTACAATTTTTTTTGCTACTCGTTACCTATATCGTTAGCTATACCCACAGTGATAAAATTATTTCAAATTTTTTTTACCCTTCACTTTTTTTGTGGCCAAGAAACAAGGAATGCGGTATATTTGTTTGTGTTTTCCACTTTAGCGTTCTGTGTGCGTAGATTGTTGGGGAGCTACTCGAAAGCTTGTTTAGAACACATAATTGATGTTGATGTCCAAATTGTTTTGGGAGTTCTCGTAACACTCCCTAGCAGGAACGCAAACTAGAGATCAAGCCTAGCTATTGAGTGTTATAGAACTGTTTCTCGCCTATATTGCTGAAAATTATTAGATGCTAAATGGTTAATTGTCAATTTAAAATTCCATAAAAATCAAACAGCTGCTGATCAAATCGAGTTAACTTACTCAACTTCAAATTGTTCACTTAGAACGGGGGCCTTCGCAAAGAAAAATGCATCTACAAGTTGCCACATTGCACGCACAGATAAATCAAGAATCGACGACAATCGGCAGCACATGAAAATTAATTAATTTAATTACTTATCAAGTTGAATTGCTTTGGAGTTTTGAGAGCTCAACTTATGTTTTTTGTTGGTTTTTTGTGCTTATTTAACGACAATTGAGCTTGTACTGCTTCAGAATCGTTATATAGCCGCAGCAATTTTTTCTTTTCTGTAATTCACTTTGAAGATATGTACAAGTGCATAGCATTTTCGAGTTTTTCAATGCGTGTTCTCTTCCATTAATACATATTTATAGATGCGACCGTTTCTGCCTCCATCACACTGACTGCACTTGTTAAGCTCGGCTCGAATCGAAGATAAATAAGAATTTTAATTGATTTTAATGTGCACAGCTGCACTATGGAGAGCCAGCCGTATATGACGACTTCTGACTATTGACTGACATCCGAACAAAGATCGAAGAGCCACGGGGCAGAGGTACGGGGCACATTAAAAGACGGGACAAAGGGTGAGTGAGTGGCATTAAAATATTATCCATACAATAGCTAAATAATTCACAAATAAATCATTGGGTAGTTAATCTTAAACATTAAATGATTTTGTATATTGTGGTGCATCTATGTAGTTTTCTTTAAAAAGATAGATTATCTGTCTAATTTACATTGTAATCCTATTTTTAGAAACACTTTGTATATATTTTTGGACTACCTCAATAGAACCAAAAATCACCCGTGTAGTCCGTCTCAAGAACCATCCAGAGACGTCTCTTGCGGCACGAACAGGAACTCCTCGCAGCATGGGTGCCGCATTCAAAACCACTCAATTAGTTGTGAGAGCAACAGCTGAGTGAGAGAGTGGTTGGCTTCCAGAAGATGGGCTCTCGTGCCTGCTGCACTGCATCCGCCAGGCTGGGAAATTCCCGTTCAATGGCATGAACTATGTATGCTGCGAGAGAAAGGGCAGGAG
Source organism: Drosophila monieri (assembly GCA_035047585.1). NCBI lineage: Eukaryota > Metazoa > Arthropoda > Insecta > Diptera > Drosophilidae > Drosophila > Drosophila monieri. The sequence goes on along the minus strand of JAWNPJ010000079.1, from coordinate 753,733 downwards.
GCAGGCAAATGATTAATTCGACACGTCATGTCAAATATGACGGAACTCATTTAGAGGCGGACATGGCGGGATCCCAAAAGCCGAGCCGAAATGGAGCAGCAGTAGCTCTGGTGCCCCAACTGTGAGAGAACGAATGCACAGTGGGTATTATAGGAAAAGGGGTCTATTTTTTTATATTTAAAAATAAAATTGTATTTTTTTTAATTTCAAGAGTGGAAATTGTGTTTTTTTATTAATAAAATTTATACAATTAATCTGTATTATTTATGTTAATAAATGTTTCAAAACAGCGAAAATATTCAGTTTCCAACACATAAGATATTATTTAGAAATCGGCAATCGATTTATTAAAAACTGCGTAAACAGCACTCTGTAAATTAAATATAGTTATTAAATATCTTTTTATTTATCTATTTGAAAACATATTAGTAATGTTAGTGCCACCGATGGGGCCATGGCGCCCACTGTGGACCGGTTCCGATGTTCCCATCGGGCCGAACTCCAAAGCGGAGGTCTCCCGCATAGCTGAGCTCAGTTTTCATCGAACTCTAGGCCCCACCGGACGCAGGTTGCTGCCAGAGCCCTCGCCCCCCACCCGCTCCACACTCTCCCGCCTCGCTCCGGTTCGTGTGTGCTGGTGAGATTGCAGACGAAGACGAGAGTGAATGTGAATGTGAAACGTGTCGCGCATGCGCCGCGTCGTCTTCACCGTTATTGTATAGTACGCTGTGCGTGTGTGCGGCTCTTTGTTGCCGTTTTTTCAAAATTTATCCATTTTATGCAAAGTGATGACCGGAGTTATGCCGAGTTACTCAAAATAGCCGGAAAAAACAGTGCAAAAACCCGATAAAATCAAACACCCACCGCCTTGATATAAATTTTTGTGGATAATTTTTGGAGCTCGGCAGCCATCTCTTTTGCTCATCTTTGAAGCCATTGGCCCTCTCTGTCGCTCTCCCGAGTGTTTGCGTGTGTGTGGGGCTTTTTGGGGTCCCCTTTCGGGGTTTCAAGTCTTCTTTGTTCGAAGCTTCGTCGCCGTCTTGGCTTTGCTTACGATTTCGTTCATGAATTTAATTCATTTTCGTGTTTAATTTTTGTATTTTTTTCTCTTTTTTTTACACCCTGCCACAGCCTCCCATACACAAACAAAGTTTTCGCAATATTTCTGTGCAGAAATCCCAGCGAAAATACCAAGATTACAGGCCATCTAATATTTGTTTCCAAAGAGATGTGTTAAAAAATCTGGTAAATAAGAAGTAACACTTGGTTTCTTCAGTTGTTGGCTGTGTACTTTGCCAAAATTAAATTCTTAATTACAAATATTTCATAAATACCTCTACAAGTCCCAGAGGCTCCACTTCCGTGAAGTAGCCATGTCGATGACATTTTTGTTGCGCTTTAAATAAATGTTTTGGTTTTTTTGGTAATCCAAAAACAGACCCCAAAACCGCTTAACTTGAATTGTCAGTTTGTCATCGGTTTTCTATAGAACTGCTGAATTCCTGAAAGTCTTAGTTATGACTTATGATATAGGAAATAAAATTTAATTTTCTCTCCTGAATATTCCGAGTGCTTCGAAGACTAGTGACTAAGTGGAAATTATTGTATTTTAGTCCAATATTGGCAGCCAAGTTTGGACACCAAGTCCGCGAAGCAAGTTCAATAAGCTTCGGAAATTATCTTGATTTTTGCGCAGCCATTTCGGAAATTAGCTAAAAATATTTATTAATTGATATGAGGAAGCTGCGGGCTACGTGCGATGGCGGCTCAGAAAGTTGCGGCTCTTGGCTTCTACCACAAAAATAAGGTTTTCTGCTTTGTACCGTAATGCCAAAGTGATTATGGCCGTTCAGTCTGCCACGCTTTCTTGACTTTCTCGCTCGCTCTCTCTGCGGCTCCCTTCCGCCTCTGCCACCACCTCCTTTCTTCGCCGGCTCGCCCACAATCCACAGACAATTTGAATTTGGCTTTTACCGCACAGTGTTTTCTCTGGCCCGGCCATTTAATAATACTCTCCAAACATGCATTAGGCGGAAAATGTTTAGCGGTTTTGGAGGGTTTGGGAGAGGCTGCTGGGAGGCAGTCTTGTCTTTATGACTTTGTTAGCTTTAGCACTCTGGCTGCCATTGTTGTAATGTTAATTGTTTGCAGTTGTGCAATGGCATTTTATATATTTTTTTCTTCTCCTCATACCTTCTTTATTGCTTTGCCATGCCTACACATATTCGTAGTTGTGTTTTTTCGGCTTCTTTCTCTGCTATTGTCGATTATGACTAATGGAATCCGTTTTGTCGTTTGTCGGCTCGGCTTGTAAGCTCGCAGAAGGTCAACTGTTTTGTGGGCAATTCCGTTTACTTAGCTCCATCCTTCTCCATCATTCTCCTCTTTCCTGTCCGCCCCATTCCCCCTATTTGTTTTGCCATTTATTTGGCCGTACACCATATTGCATTATCTTATGCAATATAATTAATTTGAAAACATTAACGAACCATTTCGGCATTTACTTGGGCTTTTCTGCGGTTGAGTGGGCTAAAATATCTAAACACGAATACCTCAAAAAATGAACTAAAAAAGTTATGGAAAAAACATTACATATTTCAAGATTATGTCTCTGAACCTTTAACTTACCAACTAATTTAAGCAATAACTGTGATTGATACCATTTATGAAAGTGATTTAACAAATATATTTATTACGAAAATCTCTTTAATTTTAGAGATCAATATGCTCAACCCTTAAGTGCGAAAAAAGCACCGCCATCACTGCAAAATTAAATACGAAATCCACCAAGTTTGCTTAATTAATTTAACAATAAAATTGCACCGTAATCGAACGAGTTTTGTGCTTAGTAAGAAACAAAATAGAAATACATAATAAATATTGTTTTCAATCAATATGAGTGTTCCGAGCGCGCCCCGCCAGGGGGCAGCTAGCCGAGATCGAGATCCATGTCCGAATAAAAAGTGCACACCGCGGCTCCACTTACTGGGAGACGCCGCTAGCTGGGTCTTGCTATTGTTACTGATTAGTCTCAGCTTGGATCTGGGCTTCGTGCATTGTTATGGTGAGTACCAGCATCCCCCGCATGCTTATTCAATTCAATTAGCCCTATTTGCATATGAATGGGTCGTGTCTGCTGGCAGATCCGATCAATAATCATATAGAAAGTTTTCATGCCTAAATTCCAGCTAAGAACTTTCGTCACCTAACCTTGTCTCTCCGTGTCAGTATGATGTATGTGTTTTACTTGCTCTTGAAACATGGTAGCACAAACAAAATAAGTCCAAACTAATGCATACTTGGGCAGTAAATGGAATAGCTGGAAGGTAACTTTGGTGAAGTGTCGAAAATTTACGACTGTTCGGCAAATAAACCTATCAGAGCTGCTCTAACAAAACACAGTCTAGCTTCAGGCCCAGACATAATTTACAGCATTTTTCATACTCTTTTTAAATTTTTTCTGTAAAAAAATGATCTTTTTATTTAATTTACTTGTGTCTTACCCCCTAATTACATAGCACCTGTGCACCTGTTCGCAAAGCACTGGAAAGAGGTGTGCCTCATCGCCCGCCGAGTCAAATGTCAACGCACGATCAATGGTCTTTCTCTTCGCACCGCCTCTCTAGTTGCCTTTTTTCCTCCCAACCGAGAGTGCCATTGTTTTTGATTTATTTATAATTTTATTTATGAAGCCAGCGGCATAGAGAGTGCAATGTTTTCCCTCCAACCGTTTAGTTTAATGAAATTAACACAATCAAAAGTTCAATACATCCCGTTGTTAAGACCAAACCCGCCCATAGCGGCATGACTGTCTTGCCGCTCTTTTCGTGAATCGAAAGTCTTGGCGATCTGCGATCTCAGCAGGGGGCTGGTGATAATTTGTAACACTTTGTTTTCTAAATGGGATTCAGAGCGGGCTAAAAATGTTCCATTTTTGCACCAAATGATGTGCAAATTTTTATAATATTTCTGTCGAAATCAAAAAGGGGATTTTAAATTACCTATTTACTTAAAAAAGTACCCTCAAGTACCCTATTTCCCTTGAGAATTTTCTCTATGGCTCTAAAAACCCCAAATATTTTTGTAAACTACCTTAAATAGGTACTTTCCATAGGAATTTTGATTAATGAATTAAAAATGATTTAGGAAGATACACAAACTATTGTAAGTTAACCATTATTTTTAATACAAAATTTGGAGTTACTGCATTCCTTTTGTATTCTGTGTAGTGCTAATAAGGCTGTTTAAATTGAAATGAATTCTTGAGGCTCGTTAAGCTGCCTGATTTGCGCGAATTGTATTTCATTGTAAAATTAAATTAAGTCATGTGCGCATTTTTTATATTCCGCCAGATTTGGCAACCAATTAACAGCTAACAAATAGATGTTGCTGTCGACATTACTTTATTTTTTGCTCCTTAATTAGTGCTAATTTTGTAAACAGGCTCTTAACGGAAAGCGAAAGTTTTTTGGCTTTTGAAATTCACTCAGTACACGATGTAACTAATTTTTGCCAAATTAGGTCAGATTGTATTAAATTATTTTATCAGAAGGGTGATTTTTGCTTAATTTATATATAATTTTCTAATTTTTGTGACATTGTTTTGGGAGTAAAGCCAACGATGAACGTGCATTGTTCGACTTTGCGCACATAAATCAAAAGACTTAGGAAACGAACGTGATAGTACAAAAAACCGTAACACAGAAAGTGTGATGCAGCGTTGTCTTCCGACAGCAACAGGCCTGGGAATAAAAGAAGATAGCCCATAAATGTATTTTTTATAGGACAGAGCGAATAAATTATTGTTTTTGTAAAGGGAATCCGTGATGTCGTGCATGTTTTCCGACTCTAAAAAAGGAGCAACGAGTATCAGAAGAGACCGTCTCCGCATTGCTGGCCTCTCGTCATGCAGGTGTTATTTATGTATTTTTTTGTAAACTTTATTCTGTACAACGCCAACGCAGATTGCTTCTCAATGTGTGCACACTGGCGTTCAAGTAAATAGGGCTAGGTTTGCCACTGAAGCATCTTAAATCTCCCTTTAAAAGTCGAAAGATCTTGGCGAACCTATTCAGTTGGGCGGCATTGTATTTATATAATTTAGCAGAGTCAGCTGAGACCTCCTCTATCTGCCAGCTTCGCATTCTGGCAAGGTTTTGGTTAACCGGATCTGACTCAGTTAACTGTCTTAGGCATGCGACTGAATGGTTTGTCTGTCTGCTATAGCCATCCATCCATCACTTCCTTTCAAAGCATTAAGCCACTCGAGCTATTTCTGGCCGTTGCCTCCAAAAATAGTACAACTAAAGTCATGATCTGCAATCAATGACAGTTCTTCGTAAGTCACAGCCTTGCCGTCAAACAAAAACAAAGTATCACAATGTACGGACACAATAAGTAAGAATTACCGGTGTCTTCATACCCGAGTTAAGACCGCTTCATCTTCAGCCTATTAGAATAACAACAAAAACTGGTTTAAACATCTGTTTCGAGTTTTCACCAAAGCATTTTTTAGAATGTTTGGTACTTTTTTTTGGCTGCGGGCATTGGCTTGGTAATTTTATAACTGGTTTAGGTCTCCTCAGTGCAAATAAACCACAATAATAACCGTTTAGCGTCAGAACAATTACGCCTGCAGATTTTAATCGCCTTAGGGTGTCGTCCATAAAAGATCATGTTTATTTTCCCAGCTTATATAAAGTTTTATTTTATTTTTACAATACAACATCTTAAAAATCAGTTTGCATAAACAACTCTTAGATTTTAAAGCCCAATTAAGTTTTACAATTAAATTAGTCTAAGCATAATTTTCCAACTAAGGGGTTCATAAATGTCCGATTCAATAAAACAGTGTCAGCTCCATTTTTCAGTTCAATTGGTAACATGTGCTGCAATCCGCGTGTGTGATTGACGAAACCAATTAGAATTAAGGAATGTTTGCTGTTAATTGAGTTAACGATGACAGTCGAGTGTGTAGAATCAGAGCCAACACAAATATGCAAATTAGTGCTCCATTTGTCCTTTTTCTGATATGCCACAACCGCCTAGTTATTTTATTTCATTTGTTTTTCAGAGAAAATGTATAGTCAGACTGAAAAGCAGCGGTACGACGGCTGGTACAATAACCTGGCCCACCCAGATTGGGGATCCGTAGGTAAGTCGTGGACTGGAATGTCCGGCAGGTGCTGACAACTTTCACAAAAGGGCAGAGCCAGGCGATTACGCTTCAATTAGAACCTGTGGGCCATGTGTTCGATCTGGATTTGCATATTGATTCGAATTTACATAGTCGCCAGATGTGAACGATCATTGATCACCGTTGCTCGTCTTTCAGATAGCCATCTGGTGCGCAAGGCACCGCCCTCCTATTCCGATGGTGTCTATGCCATGGCGGGAGCCAACCGCCCCTCCACCCGGCGACTCAGCCGACTGTTCATGCGCGGCCGGGATGGTCTGGGATCGAAATTCAATAGGACGGCGTTACTGGCCTTCTTCGGACAGGTGGTGGCCAATGAGATCGTGATGGCTTCCGAGTCGGGCTGCCCGATTGAGATGCATCGCATCGAGATCGAGAAGTGTGACGAGATGTACGACCGGGAGTGCCGCGGCGACAAGTACATACCGTTCCACAGGGCGGCCTACGACCGGAGCACCGGACAGAGCCCGAACGCGCCCAGAGAACAGGTGGGTGCTGGTGACGTCGTCTGAACAATATCGCAATAAAGCCTACTCCGCAGATAAATCAAATGACTGCTTGGATTGATGGCAGTTTCATTTACAGCACCTCCGAGGCCTGGCTGAACGCCATGCGCTCCTTCCACAACGGCACCCTGTTGACCCAAAAGGATGGGAAGCTACCGGTGCGCAACACCATGAGGGTGCCGCTTTTCAACAATCCTGTGCCGAATGTCATGAAGATGCTCAGCCCGGAGCGGCTCTTCCGTAAGTAAACACAACCTGTACCCAGAACCATCTACATCGTAATCCTAAATTCTTATTCGTATCTTCAGTGCTTGGGGATCCACGTACGAACCAGAATCCTGCCGTGCTCTCGTTCGCCATCTTGTTCCTGCGATGGCACAACACTCTTGCCCAGCGCATCAAGCGCCTGCATCCCAACTGGAGCGATGAGGACATCTATCAACGGGCCCGCCATACGGTGATTGCCAGCTTGCAGAACGTGATCGTCTACGAGTACCTGCCCGCTTTTCTAGGCTCTGCTCTGCCGCCGTACGAAGGCTACAAGCAGGATATTCATCCTGGAATTGGCCACATTTTTCAGGCGGCTGCCTTTCGATTTGGCCACACAATGATCCCACCTGGCATTTACAGACGTGATGGACAGTGTAACTTCAAGGAAACGCCCATGGGATATCCGGCTATTCGTCTGTGCTCCACTTGGTGGGACTCCAGCGTAAGTTTTCATCCTTCCTAGTGGCAACAAGTAGTGTTAATTATTTTGTATTACCCAGGGATTCTTTACCGACACCAGCGTGGAAGAGGTTCTCATGGGTCTAGCTTCGCAGATATCCGAGAGGGAGGATCCCGTTTTGTGCTCCGATGTGCGGGACAAGCTCTTTGGCCCAATGGAGTTTACGCGCCGGGATTTGGGAGCCCTCAATATCATGCGTGGTCGTGACAATGGATTGCCAGACTACAATACAGCTAGGGAGTCCTACGGCCTGAAGAGGCACAAGACCTGGACGGACATCAATCCGCAGCTCTTTGAAACGCAGCCAGAGCTCTTGGAGTAAGCCCTCCTCACCTCTCATACTCTATTTGTGTTACACTCTCCTTTATCCCTAGTATGCTCAAGGAGGCTTACAAGAACAAACTAGATGATGTGGACGTCTATGTGGGTGGCATGCTGGAGTCCTACGGACAGCCCGGAGAGTTCTTTACGGCTGTTATTAAGGAGCAGTTCCAGCGCCTGCGTGATGCCGATCGCTTCTGGTTCGAGAATGAACGGAACGGAATCTTCACGCCTGAGGAGATTGCGGAGCTGCGCAAAATTACTCTGTGGGACATTATTGTGAACAGCACGGACGTGGCTGTCGATGAGATCCAAAAGGACGTGTTTATGTGGCATACGGGCGATCCTTGCCCGCAGCCCATGCAGCTGAATGCCACTGAGCTGGAGCCCTGCACTTACCTGGAGGGCTACGATTACTTCTCCGGTTCCGAGCTAATGTTCATCTACGTGTGCGTCTTTCTGGGATTCGTGCCCATCTTGTGTGCTGGAGCTGGTTACTGCGTGGTCAAGCTCCAGAATAGCAAGCGCCGGCGCCTGAAGATCCGCCAAGAAGCTCTGCGAGCTCCACAGCACAAGGGCTCTGTGGACAAGATGCTGGCCAGGGAGTGGTTGCACGCCAATCACAAGCGATTGGTCACCGTCAAGTTCGGCCCAGAGGCTGCCATCTATACGGTTGATAGGAAGGGCGAGAAACTGCGCACCTTCAACCTGCAGCACGTCGACGTGGTCGGCGTGGAGGAGTCTGCCACGAACCACATTAAGAAGAAGCCCTATATTCTGCTGCGGGTGCCCAGTGATCATGATTTAGTTTTGGAGCTGGAGTCTTACGGAGCTCGACGTAAGTTTGTGAAGAAGCTGGAGGATTTCCTGTTGCTGCACAAAAAGGAGCTGACCGTGATGGAGGTCAACCGGGACATCATGCTGGCCCGCGCCGAGACCCGCGAACGTCGCCAGAAGCGGTTGGAGTACTTCTTCCGCGAGGCCTATGCTCTGACCTTTGGCCTGCGGCCCGGGGAGCGACGAAGGCGCTCAGATGCCTCCAGCGACGGAGAGGTAATGACTGTGATGCGAACCAGCCTGTCCAAGGCAGAGTTTGCGGCTGCCCTGGGAATGAAGCCGAACGACATGTTCGTACGCAAAATGTTCAACATCGTGGACAAGGACCAGGACGGTCGAATCAGTTTTCAGGAGTTTTTGGAGACTGTGGTCCTGTTCTCGCGCGGAAAGACGGACGACAAGCTGAGAATTATTTTCGACATGTGTGACAACGATCGCAACGGAGTCATCGACAAGGGCGAGCTCAGCGAGATGATGCGATCCTTGGTGGAGATCGCAAGAACAACGAGCCTGAGCGACGACCAGGTCACCGAGCTGATAGATGGCATGTTCCAGGACGTAGGCTTGGAACACAAGAACCACCTGACCTACCAGGACTTTAAGCTTATGATGAAGGAGTATAAGGGAGACTTTGTGGCCATCGGTCTGGACTGCAAAGGAGCCAAACAGAACTTCTTGGACACCTCCACGAATGTGGCGCGTATGACGTCCTTCAATATTGAACCGATGCAGGACAAGCCACGTCACTGGCTGCTGGGAAAGTGGGATGCCTATATCACGTTCCTCGAAGAGAACCGCCAGAACATCTTTTATCTTTTCCTCTTCTACGTGGTGACCATTGTCCTGTTTGTGGAGCGCTTTATCCACTATTCGTTTATGGCTGAGCACACCGACTTGAGGCACATTATGGGCGTGGGCATCGCCATCACCAGGGGATCTGCCGCCTCGCTGTCGTTCTGCTACTCCCTGCTGCTCCTGACCATGTCAAGGTGAGATAACCTTTTCCATAACCTGAACTACTGCTAATTAAGTTTCGTTTTCCGCAGGAATCTTATCACCAAGCTGAAGGAGTTCCCCATCCAGCAGTACATTCCGTTGGACTCGCATATTCAGTTCCACAAGATTGCAGCCTGCACGGCGCTCTTCTTCTCCGTGCTGCACACCGTGGGCCACATTGTTAACTTCTACCATGTGTCTACACAGTCGCACGAGAACCTGCGCTGCTTGACCCGGGAGGTGCACTTCGCCTCGGACTACAAGCCGGACATCACCTTCTGGCTCTTCCAGACCGTTACTGGCACAACGGGCGTCCTTCTGTTCATCATTATGTGCATCATCTTCGTGTTTGCCCATCCCACGATACGGAAGAAGGCCTACAACTTCTTCTGGAACATGCACACGCTCTACATCGGGCTATACTTGCTCAGTCTGATCCACGGTCTGGCCAGACTGACGGGTCCACCCCGCTTCTGGATGTTCTTCCTGGGTCCGGGCATTGTCTATACCTTGGACAAGATCGTCTCGCTGCGCACCAAGTACATGGCGCTGGATGTGATTGAAACCGACCTACTGCCCTCGGACGTGATCAAGATCAAGTTTTACCGACCGCCCAACCTCAAGTACCTGTCTGGCCAATGGGTGCGTCTGTCGTGCACCGCTTTCAGGCCCAGCGAGATGCACAGTTTCACGCTGACCTCCGCCCCGCACGAGAACTTCCTCAGCTGCCACATTAAGGCCCAGGGGCCGTGGACCTGGAAGCTGCGGAACTATTTCGATCCATGCAACTACAACACCGAGGACCAGCCCAAGCTGCGCATCGAAGGACCCTTCGGAGGCGGCAACCAGGACTGGTACAAGTTCGAAGTGGCCGTCATGGTAGGCGGTGGCATCGGGGTGACCCCGTACGCGTCCATTCTCAACGACCTGGTATTCGGGACCAGCACCAATCGCTACTCGGGTGTAGCCTGTAAGAAAGTCTACTTCCTGTGGATCTGTCCCTCGCACAAGCACTTCGAATGGTTCATCGACGTGCTCCGCGACGTGGAGAAGAAGGATGTAACCAATGTGTTGGAAATACACATATTCATCACGCAGTTCTTCCACAAATTTGATCTGCGAACGACAATGTTGGTAAGTAGTAGTTGAAACATTTTATTCCCTGGTTTTATGTGACTAACAAATATATGTTTATTTTTTTCAGTACATCTGTGAAAACCACTTCCAGCGACTGTCAAAGACTTCGATATTTACGGGTCTTAAGGCAGTCAATCACTTCGGGCGACCGGATATGTCCAGCTTCCTGAAGTTTGTTCAAAAGAAGCACTCCTATGTACGCTTTTCCCAAACTTGTCTGAAAACACAAATCATAGAATGTATTCCATTTTTAGGTATCTAAGATAGGAGTCTTCTCCTGCGGTCCACGGCCGCTGACCAAGAGCGTGATGTCTGCCTGTGATGAAGTGAATAAAACACGAAAATTGCCTTATTTCATTCACCACTTTGAGAACTTCGGCTAAGTGTTCGCCAGCGATTTGTAACTAATCCTGCCAGCTGCCCTGTCATCCTCCGTTCTACCTGCCGGCCCCTCTCAACGACAGCTAATTGTATTCTTAAGATTCATTCATTAGTTTAACCAGTGTACTTAAATCACTATCTCTATCTATATCTCCTAATGTTAAGCTACGCGTTCAATCGTATTTTAGTCAAGTTTCGTTTAGTGCATTATGAAAATTTACCCCATTGATACAAAAATCCAGCAAGAGAATCAAATGAAAGAACAACAAACGGCCTCTACTTATATATGTGTATGTGTGTATATGTGTATTTATTGAAAATATGATTTGTTATCAGTTTTTGTAAAGCATTCGCATTATTTATTAAAAATTTACGATTATGTTGAATAGGCGCAAAGAATCGTATTTCAAAAGGGGTTTCGAACTGGCGCCATCAAGCAGTTTCCCGATTAAAGACGGCGCATGCGTCAAAAACAGCTGGTAAGGGATGCCTGTCACCCCAAAACAAGCAACACAAATGTTTATTTCTTACACTCAGTCATCTTTTGCATTCGTGGATAAATAAATAAATAAATTGGCCAGCCATGGAGAGCCTCAGACTGCTGGTAATGGAAACCTACAGCAGCTTACTCGATCGGGAGCTCTGCATCAACGAATGGGCCCAGGAGCGGTTGGTTTTGTTCTGTTTTCCAGAAGCCTCACTCGGCTAAACTTCTTCAATTTCAGATTAAGTTTTGCGGAGCCATTCTGGCGATTTATGAGCATATATCTGGAGCCTAGTCTCCTTTTCAATCTCCTAATACCCCTGTCTGGCATCTACAGTCAGGAGCTACTCACACACCTGCTCTCGGCAGTTACTCTGGTCAGCACTTTGAACTCCTTTGAGAAGTGGTATGATATATACAAAAAATATGAGCTTATAATCTATACAAGAAACCTCTAAAAACTTGGTTTTTGGTAATTGAATAAGAATATCCAAGTAGATCAGGGAAGATGTAAGGTCTTCTTTCCCTGAAAAGTAGGCAACAAAATAGCGTTCCTCTGAAGCACTAGGACAAAACCCATTTTATAAAAATGTGTATGTTTTTCAGGATCTATCCAGAAATGCGCCCCTTGTGGTGGCTCAGAGAGCAGTATGCCAAAGGCCAGGTTTCAAACAAGCCGCAAGTTGCTTTGGAAAGCAATAACCTGAGTTGTGAAACCAGCGGAGGGCTTCCCTGTGCCCACTCGATGACCTTCACAGTGTTTATTCTCATCCTGGCATCCTTTTTCTTCGTTCACTGCTGGCAGAGATATGTGTACTGGCGTTCCTCAGTTTGGCGTTTCTTCCTGTATCCTTTGATTGTTGGAGTGGTGGTCTGCATGTGGCTAAGCCGCCTCTACCTGGCCACCGAGTTCCTACACCAGTGCGTTCTGGGCAGTTACTTCGGCATCAGAGCCTTGAATTGCTTCGAGGGAAACATAAAGTACCTATACTCCAGACAACGACGAAACGCAGTGATTGTGGTTACCATACTAGGAGGCATCGCTGTAGGTGTTTATTTTCTAAAGCTGCGTCTTAGCATCGATCCACATTGGTCAGTCAGAGAGGTGAGTGGCTACTGGCTTTTAAAGATTCCTTCAATATCTTATAATGTCCATCCAGGCTTTTAAATGGTGCCCCGAAGCCACGTACATGCGTCACGAGGCAAGTCCCATATTCATACTTACACGAGATTTGGGAAACCTTATGGGAGTGGCTTTGGCGTCTCCCCTTTCGAAGCAGTAACTATCTTGTTTAGGCCTTGAAGCACAATATTCTACTAAAATCTCTTTTTCAGAAAGACGAAGGAGTCAACTTTTTTACGAAGGTGCAGTGTCTTGGGAGCCTTGGAGTTGATTAATTATGGTTTGCGTCAAGCTACTCCCAAACAAAACGGCAGATTTGCTTTCCTGGCCTATGAATTCTCCAGAAATGCTCTCCATTCCTTGACATTGCTAAAATATTTAACAAAAATGTACTAGAACTATATTATATTTATGTAAATAAATTAACTTTAGGAAAACTTAGTTTTTGTAGAAATAAACATTTATTTTTATATGCCTCGCTAAAGATGTTGTTGTTCTCGATCACATCTAGCTTCGCAGGATCTACATATGAACAGTTTTTTTGTCTGTAAAATAAATATCAGTAATGGATTAAATGTGGATTCGAAATTTGTATTTGTACTTACGTTCACTCATTTTTTTCCCCTCCTTTTGCAGGTTGGTGTTCTTCACGGAGTGCCGCCTATCCGACCGGAAGAGACAGTCCACTTGATCTGCCTCAAAGAAGGCGTACACCACGCGCACATTATTTGTGAATCCACCTCCGTCCTTCCAGGCACTCACAATGACGATGGGATCCCCGTCATTGATGATTTCCGCTTTCTTGGCAATGGTGAGGGCGAACTGGACCCTGGCGTCTACATCCGTGGCGTAGTCGTTGTTTGGTTCGGAGGTGTAGACCACGGGGAGGATACCTCGGTGGATGTATACCCAGCGGGCGGTCCTTTCGCAGCGCGTGAGCGCCAGAATGGGGCAGCGGGGACGGAACTTGCTAATTAAGGTAGCGGAACGACCGGAACTGGTCAGAACCACAATGAGGGTGGCGTTGGTGCGCTTGGCCGTTTCCACAGAGGCTATGGCCAGCGAATGGGCAGCATCCAGCTCGCCGCGCACCTCGCTAACCAGGTCTGAGAAGAGATCCCGGAACCAAAGAACCTTCTCCGCCTCGCGGCAGAGCTTGTCGCAGGTGGCTACGGTTTCGTTGGGATAGGGTCCGATGGCCACCTCCGAGGAGAGCATGATGCAGTCCGCTCCATCGATAATGGCATTGGCTAGATCAAAGCACTCTGCGCGAGTGGGTTGCAGTTGGAATCGCATTGTCTCCAGAATATTGGAGGCCACGATCACCGGCTTGCCGGCCTTGTTGCACTGGCCCAGTATGCTCTTTTGGGTGATAAACAGCTTCTCCATGGGGATCTGGGTGCCGAGATCAGCCCTCGACAGGAGCAGTCCATCGGCCGCTCGCATTATTTCTGAGAAGCGACTGAGTGCGATCTTGCTGTCCATTTTGGCGATGATTTTGATGTGCTTTCCTTTCTCACCCAGAACAGTACGAAGCTCCTTCACATTCTTGGCACTGCGAACAGCCGATGCGAAGAGAAAGTCTACATTGGCCTTCATGCTGAACTGGATGTCGTACATGTCCTTCTCGGAGACCGCTGGAAGGTCAATCTCAACCTCGGGCAGGATGACGTTACAATTATTATTCAATTGTCCGCCCTGAATGACCTCGCAGAGTAGCCCATCCACGCCCACCTCCATAATGTGGAGCAGGAGCTTGCCATCGTCGATGAATAAGCGGTCCCCCGTTTTGGTCAGATTGATGATGTTTGAGTAGTCCACATAGACAGCCTCCTTATTACCTTTATCGTACAGGTCCCGATTGATCGAAAGTCGTATGTTGTCTCCGCTGCGCAGAATCACCTCTCCATCCAGCAAGCCAGTTCGGATCTGAGGTCCTCGTGTGTCCGCCGCTATGGCTACCGTGCGTAGGTGTCCTGTCTCATGTTGAATCCGCTCGAGCGCCTCATGCACCAACTCAAGGGTCTTCGAGTGCATCTCGTGGGACTCGTGGGAAAAATTCAGACGGAAGATGTTAACGCCCTTTAAAATCATGTTGTAGATTGTATCCAGATTGCGCGAACTGTGGGATATAGTTGCGATCAAGGAAACCAGGCGATGGTGCGTGGCCGGGTGTGAGATTTCCAGCTCGCAGATGTGATCCAGTTGGGTAGAGCCCTCATTAAGCACAGGGGTCGCAGAGTGAGCCATTTCTTTTATAATAATAGAAACTTTTAAATTTTGAGAAACGTTTTCAAAATGATATTTACTAGTCTGACAAGATTACAAAAAGGATAAGACTAGGCTCTTTAAAACGATTTTACGATTTTATTTAGAAGCGTTAAAAGAAGGCTTAAAGTTTTTAAATTATAGCTGACAAAAGTAGGACCTTGGAGAGTATTCTTGTGTGTTTTAAGTCCAAGGATTTTAGGTTATTGTCCATCAGTTGCCTAATACTTGTCCCAATACCCAATACATTATATTCTCTCGGTCTTGAATCTTTTTTCTTTTTGGGCGATTGACCTTTTAAAATACATGTATTTATTAATAAATTATATAAAAAAAACACGTCGTTGCGAATGGTTTTAATGTCCTTGAATTAAAGCTGTCTTTCCACTGATATCTTGCCAGTGATATCCTTGATGAATCGGGGCATGGGGATAATGAAATGATGATGAAAGCTATACAATTTCAGGATTAAGAACGGGTATATAAACATAAAATAACGTAAATTAAATACGAACGTTTACTGTATAAAATTGGAAGTTTCAATAAACTTTAAATAAAAGAAATGATTTGAGTTTTAGCCATTGAGGGAAAAAAGGGAAATTTGTGGTTTGCAACTGGGATAAAGTGTCAATTAATTTTGCAAAAATATCGATAACATGGTTAATAGTTGCCAGATTTATAAAAGTAATACCTTCCTGATCTTGGATATTTCAAAAAGTTCGAGTTTCACCAAGGCTCTTGGCTTCTATTTATTTAAGAGAAATTGTTATAACTAAGCTAATATTTATCCAATCGACGAATGTTGTACCTTCCCGATCTTAGATCTTCGAGTACTTAATTTCTACATCAAAACACGGCCAATTAAAATCGGACCAAAATTTCTTAAATTTTCAAAGTGGTTTTGATTTTGATTTCTCGATTTTCACGATATTTCGATGCAGGTTGGAGGCAATGGAAGCCCTGTTTCATAAATGGTATTCCATTCTCAAATACAATAAGAAATGGAATTAAATATTGGCTAAACTATGTCTCAAAGTTCGCAAAGAAGGGTCTTGGCATCCATTTATGTCAGCCATAACTTGGATAATAATTATCCAATCAATGAATGTTATACCTTCCCATCTTAGATCGAGTCTATAATTGCACTTCAAATACTGGCCAACTCAAATCTTACTGAATTCTCGCTTCAAATTGAAGCCCAAATCTTTCCAAATCTTATGATAAATAACTAAAATATGATAAAGTCCACAGCAAGTCCATGAATCCTCAACTCTTCTGCCCGAATCCACAAGAAACGCTTCGCCACCGCATTCGTTGGCATCCATTACTGGGCTTAGGACATCAACCAGCAGTTGTTTAGACAGCCGGCGACCCAGAAAGTAAACAGCATCTCCAGCGCTTGGCTTGTGAAATTGCTAAAGCAACGCAACAGTGGATTAATTGTCAAAAATCAGGCCGAAAGCGCTCCTTTTTTTGTGTGTATTTTACGCTTTTGAGTGTGTTTTTCTAGAACAGCTAACGAAAGCTCCAGCACAATAAAAACAACGCAATAGGATCACTCCGTCCTGGACGTTTCTATCCGATGTAGTGCTCCAGCATGGCCTGCGGTGGAACTAACTGTGATGGCCGAATTTCGCACACGATCGTCATCTTCGGAGCGTCGGGGGACCTGTCCAAGAAGAAGCTCTACCCGACGCTCTGGTTGCTCTACCGGGATGATCTCCTGGCCAAGCCCATCAAGTTTTGTGGCTATGCCCGCTCCAAGCTGACGGTCGCACAGATCGAGGAGAACTGCCGGCAGTACATGAAGGTCCAACCCCACGAGCAGGCCAAGTACGAGGAGTTCTGGGCCCTCAATGACTATGTCATTGGCAGCTACGATGAAAGCCCCGACTTCGAGCTCCTTAACCGACAGCTGATAGTGATGGAGAACAACAACCTGGCAAACCGCATCTTCTACCTGGCTCTGCCACCAAGTGTCTTCGAAGATGTGACGGTCAACATCAAGCAGAACTGCATGTCAGCAGGCGGCTGGAACCGCGTCATCATCGAGAAGCCCTTCGGACAGGACGCTGCCTCCTCACAAGCGCTGAGCGATCACCTGGCCAAGCTGTTCCTCGAGGAGCAGCTTTACCGCATCGACCATTATCTGGGCAAAGAGATGGTCCAGAATTTAATGACCATCCGCTTCGGGAACAAGATTCTCAACGCGACCTGGAACAGGGACAACATCGCTTCGATACTGATCACCTTCAAAGAGCCCTTCGGTACCCAAGGACGTGGCGGCTACTTTGACACGTTTGGTATCATCCGGGACGTGATGCAGAATCATCTGCTCCAGATCCTCTCCCTGGTGACAATGGAGAAGCCGGTCACCTGGCTCCCGGACGACATTCGCGACGAGAAAGTAAAGGTGCTGAAGTGCATTAAGCCTCTAACCCTCGACGATATGGTGCTGGGTCAGTATGTGGGCAATCCCGAGGGAACCACCGTCGACGCTCGGAACGGGTATTTGGACGATCCCACCGTAAAAAATGGCTCCATTACGCCCACCTACGCCCTTGGGGTGCTAAAGATCAACAACGAGCGATGGCAGGACGTACCCTTTATTCTGCGTTGCGGCAAGGCGCTAAACGAACGCAAGGCCGAGGTGCGCATCCAGTACCAGGACGTGCCAGGCGACATCTTTGAGGGGAAAACGAAACGCAACGAGCTCGTCATCCGCGTCCAGCCGAGCGAGGCGATGTACTTGAAGATGATGACGAAGAGCCCGGGCAACACCTTCGAAATCGAGGAGACAGAGATGGATCTTACCTACTCGCATCGGTACAAGGACTCCTACCTTCCGGACGCCTACGAGCGGCTCATCCTCGACGTCTTCAACGGCTCTCAGATGCACTTCGTCCGCTCCGACGAGTTGCGCGAGGCGTGGCGCATCTTCACGCCCATTCTGCACAAGATCGAGCAGGAGCGCATCCATCCCATTACCTACCAATACGGCTCCCGCGGCCCCAAGCAAGCGGACGTCAAGTGCGAACAGAATAACTTCAAGTACTCCGGATCGTACAAATGGCCCGGCAGTAAGAAGAACACGTGAGGATGGCTAGATAGGCCTTTCGGCCGACACAGAGCACTCGAACAGGATGACATTTTGGATACTTCTTATCTCTGTCCCTACACATAAATATTTGTACATACTGGTTTTTGTACAAATATAAAAAAATGGTTCTCAGCCAATAAGACAAAAAAGGGATATTTAGGGTTTGCAACTTGGATACAATTTTAGATTAATTAATAAATGTCTGATTAATGCATCTTCCTGATCTTAGATATTCTCAAAAGTTGGCCTTAATTGTTTTAGGGACAGTGCCATATCTTTATCAAAAATCTACCAATAATCTTAGTGTAGCCCTTTTTTCACGTAGATCGATGGAGATTGAAGTCCTGATTCATATATCATGGTATATGGTGGTCCCTTTCATATCGGACTTCATATGGCTTAAGAAGCATTTTATAGATTCATTTGGACCAAAAGTTATTTTCAAATAAATTTTATTTCCAGATTTTCTATTCTTTTTTCGTCAATAATTAAATACGCCTACTTCACAATCCAACTAAATTTAGTTAACTAACATTATTTCTAATTGATTTGAGCTAGTTGCTAACTTCCTATATACTTCGAGCGCTTAAGTACCTTTTACATTAGCTTTATGTGAAGGCATTAATTAATTGCAACTAAGACTAATGGCAGCACATGCTCTTAGGATAACTATCATTAATTAAATAACTCTAATGTAAATGCCTTGATAATGAGTTTAAATTAATTGAAGAGAAATGGATCTGAACACTAACTGAAATGGAGTGAAAGCTACGTCTAATTTGTCCGATACGTAAGTGGTTGATAGCCAGCGGAACTAGTGTGATCTGGTCCAGACACCGACTATCTGCAGCCGCACGACTCCACTACCATGTTGGGCAGGGTCTTCAACGTGGCCGTGTTGCTCGAGTCCATCACGACCAGCTGCAGCGCGGAATACTTTTTGGCGGTGCAGCAAGGCACCAACTCTAGCGACTTGTTTGCATTGTTCGTCGATAGAATTTTCTGCAATGAGAGAACACATTTGTTAGTTTTTCATAAAAAAAAGAATTCACTTTTTTTTAAGGTTTTAAAGGCTGCGACACTTACCATTAAGGAGCTGTGATGAGAAGCCGCTTGCGTTACGCTCGCCACCGAGCTGCAGGATCCTCTACAGAAATAGGCATTGTAACCCTCCGGCTGCAGGATCCAGTTGCTCCAGCCAATCTCCTTAAAGGAGATGTACAGCTGCTCTCGACAGCACTCAGTCACGCCACTGGAACAATTAATGCTTCGCTTCTGGCGGGACTTCATCCGCCGGCTCTGCGTATCGATCATGATGAATGGTCGGTAGTCCTTGTCCACTGAAATGACCTCCTCCATGCTGCTGACGTCGCAGGACTCGCAAGATATATGGATGAGATGGCTCAGCTCGTGACTGTCAACCCAGCGTTTGATGGGCCATTCAATGTCAATTTTCATCCACTCATCTAAAAATATGGAAAGATCAAAAGTAATAGGTTAGTTACCTTTAGATATCCTTTAAGATTTAAGTAATTGAGGACTGCGCTAGATCAGAAGGAGCGTTTTCCCTGTTGTTTGTTTACTTTACTATTAGAATAATATTTTGAAATGATTTCTCTTATCAAGCAAATGACCCTAGAAACTCCTATTTTCGGGGGTAAGACGGACGTTGATGCCTTTTGGCCAAAGTTCAGTGTTTTCATATTTTGCCATGTTATTCACCCACACGAATCCGCGGCGATGCTATCACGAATCTGCGAAATGATCTGTCTAATTGAAAACACAAACAATGATGAAGCGGTCAGCGGTTGTCAACGTTGCCACTTATCTGCCAGCAACACAATTTTTAAAATTCCCTTATAATATAGAGGGTGTCACTGAATTTGATTTCTCTCCTAGGGCTATTAGGGTCAGTTTTGGCAGCTTTACTGCCGATCAAAGGTCCGAACGTGCTGATTCGATTCTTTTAAATTGATTAGAGTCTGACGACGAATCGCCGCTTACCTTGCGCATCCACCGACTGAATGGCAATGGCTTTGGCCACTGGCAAATACTGCGAGTCTTCCTGTTGCTCCACCCCTACCTCAGAAACCACAATTGTCTGCTGATTCTGGGTGCCGTTCAGCTGGAGGCCTTCTTCCCCCACTGCGCTGCGGTTCTGCTTGTTCTTGTAGAGCCACAGAACGGCGGTGCTAACATCGAAGCCTTCGGTATTGGGATCATCGATCTTGAAACTGAAGCACATCGACGGTTTCGAACCCATGCGCTGGCATTCAACGTCCTCTGAAAATAATCAATAAAAATAATTAATTCATTTAATTTTTATTGGCACTTGTGCTGTCATTCAAACAATTCATGTTTAATGTAAAGGTCACTCACCTCTATTGAGCAGAATAAACTTTTTGCTGGTGCGAGCATAGTAGTCGTCCAGCTCCTTGTTTTTAGTGGAGTCATCGGGATGGGAGAGAGTCACGCCCTCGAAAATGGGTTTCGGGAGCTCCACGGCAGCAACCTTCGGGCTCTCTTTAAGGCGAAGCTTCTCCAGGATCTGCTGTTTCACGAACTCGATGCGCAGGTGGGTCAGCTGCTCTTCAGTTATGGTCTCTACTTGACGATTGCTCTCGCATTTGGGACAGCCACCGCCACTGGATTTCACTGAAATGGTGATATTCTTCTCCAGCAAGTGAGCATCGTGTACTACGGGGGGCTGAGGTTCTATGTCCTGCTCCTTCTCCTGCTTCGGCTCCAGCTCCTCGTCCAGCTGGTTCCTGCGATCCTCTGCCATTAGTTCATTTCTGGCAAATTCCAATGGAGTCAACTCCAGATCGGATAGTTCTTCGGACGAAGCAGATGGATCCTGCGGGGCATCACCGAACATGCGGGGATAGTCCTCGCTCTCGATGGGATTCGGCTTGCGGTACTCCTTCTCGTCCTGCTCGAGCAGCAGCTGCCACAAATGGGGCAAGGGCAGGTGCTCCGGGGCATGGTGGTTGTAGCTACGCTCTTGCTCCAACAGGTGCTCCTTCTGATGCAGGACATGTCGCCTTAGCCTGGCGTAGTACTCCTTCTGGCTGATCGGTGCTTCGTCCTCCTCGCTGGTTGGATCCGGTTCCCCGTGCTTCAGCTGCCGTGACCTCTTTTGGCGGATGTGGTGCTGCTGAAGGAGCTGCTGCGAGGTGTGCTGCACGAGGGGATGGGGCTGGTGCTTGGGGTGCGGGCGCAGGATGTCGCCACGGGAGCTGGGGTGTGAGCGGGCGTGGAGGCGATTGTAAATGTTATTATTCTCCAGGGCCAGGCACGCCAACAGCACAAGAGCAATGAAGTATTTCGCCATTTTCTCGCTTCTTTTTTTGTTCAGGAATGGAACTCCAAATTTAATTACTCAGTTGGCAAATTTGTTCACTCAAGTTGGACTTTTGATTGGCGCTGATAACTATCTGTTTGGCAGCATTAAAATATCAATAACTGTCCTTTCTTCGATTACAAAACACATAGAATTGAATCTGTGTTCACTGGGATATGCCGTTGTAACGCTTTCTGCAATCACGCTTTTTTTAATTGACGATAATTTTTCACAACCTATTCGCCTCGACGATGCATGATCAAAAGTTTACAGGTTTTCAATATTTATGTCTGCAAATAAAAGACAATTTATTCCATTAATATACGGGAATTATTTTTCATAAAACAGTTTCATTAAAGTCGGAAATGCTCCTTAATTTTATCACTTTTGAAAAATAAAAGCTCACTTAATTTTTTCAGGTATTTCGTCATTTATTTACTTGCCAAGTTCAAGCCGATAAGGCGACAAAGTGCAAATTTTTTGACATTAATTTTAAAAAGATTTAGTTTCGCTCTAAAGTCAAGCAAAACGTGCAATTTTTGTTCTCGTTATCGCGGGGTAATTGCGCACAGCCCGCAGGTTGTGGCTGCTAATCGGTCCAGGACCTAAACCGGAGCGTAGTTTCCGCAGGGTTGCTGATAAGCAGGTCCAATTAGGTGTCAATTAGACGGACCACACACGTACCGTGGGGCACTCCGATTGAATTTGATGACTTGGCATCCAGGTCGCCGGGGGGCGAACGGTGATCACTCTGAACCCGGACACAAAACGCGAGCTCCTCAGAGGGCTTGTTATTTTTCGGCCGCTTATTCGGATCGGGGGTATATATATTTCTATATGTTTCCTTTTCGACATGCGACACCGCAAACGAGTTGTGAATGAATGAAGCGGTTGGCTGATTAGTAGAACAATTTATGTGACGATGGCCGCTGATTGATCGTTCCCCAAGCGGGCCAGAGCGAGATGGAGCAGAAGCCGAAGGCACCCGAACATAGGCCGATCGGTACGCGATTACGCGGCTATAACTCGAATTCCCAGACCTCTGGGACCGAGACCACGGTTACAATTACATGTCGCTCTCGGCGAAGACAATTGCATATGCAAATCGTCTCGCTCATTGCATCAGCCTCAAGAAAAAGCTAAAATAAAAAATGCGATCTGCATAAAATTCTTGCTTGCAGTTTTATTTTTGGTTCCGCAGCCCACCTGTAAGAGCCACGCCCCTAGACGGCGCCGTCACGTTTCGTTTTCGGAAGCGTTTAGCCGCAATGGGCAATTTTGGCTTCAATTGAATTTATGATTGAAGCGGATGGAATTCAATCGGCTCGAACCGAATCGGATCGGATCGGATCGTGTCGGACCGAATGACCATTCATGCTAATTACCCCGCAGCGCAATCAAGCTTGACTTTGATGATCCGACGCGATTGTGTGTCAATCAATTAATAGTGAACACGTTGCTGATAAGAGCCTCCCCCTTGGCGCCCCACCTCAAATATTTTATGGTTGTACTTGCCAGTTTTGTGTCAGTGCGTTCTCCACATAAACGGGAGCATGAAATATGGCACGAATCCAACGACCAATTAACGACGCTTACTATATGATTTAATCGGATTTGGGTAATCGAAGCGCCGATTAAAAAATCACTTGCATTCTAGGTGATTGCCGCCCCTCAATTGTTGCCTTTATTTGCCGATTTCAAATGAGGGGAATATTCAAATGAAAGTGTGGCGGTTGGAAAATTTATGGGGGTTTTAGGTGGGCGATTCACAGGCGTTGACTATATATTTCTGTTTGGGAATTTCATCAGCCAGATTTTATATACATATTATATTTTTTTCGCTTTTTGTTCTAGGCTAAATGTGGAACAGTCGGGTAAGGTCAAGAAAACTAAGCTGAAGGCCAGGGCCCATCACGAGTTGTACAGCTTCGGTTTAAATGAGTTTTTCAAGCAGAACACGTGCCTTCTTCACACTTAAACGCGGGGGGAACTTCTAGAAAAAATTAGATCACCATATTAAATAGAAACTAACTTTGAACAGGCATTAATTAATTTCAAATAAATACAAAGAATATTTCCTAGATTGGCGTTTCAGCAACATTGTACAAGAGTTGAATGACAGATTAGGAAATCCTGGAGTCTAGGCGATTCCGAAAGGATACTACAAATACAGGTTATGGTATCTGGGACTGTACATTTTTGGCTTTCAGTTACATAACTTCTATTGGAGCTTCACTCTATTAGGAAACTATATTTCGTCCTTGAACATAGGTCGCAGTACTTATCAGTTCATCGCATATTTTTCCACAAACGACGTGGATCGCCACGTTCCAAAATCTCAGTTTTTTCCACAACACCCCAAATGACGCCGATCATGGCAGCAGGGGGGCTGTCATAACAGATCAAGTCCGATTGGACGGGATCGGATGAGGAAGTGGTAGCGGGCACCACCACACACGTGACATGCGGCACACTTTTGACGTAATCAAGGCTCTGCACTGGCCGACTTATCAGTAGCAGGAATCCACCAGAGGCGTGTGGCTGGCTCGTCGTGATGGGTGGCGCAAAAGGGGTGGTGCTCAGGGGCAGAAGATGAAGAAGGTCACTCGAAGCCCAGCGAGTGGGGCAACGCCACAGCGACGTCACTGAGCACATTGACAGCGCGTGATCGCGACGGCTCCCGGTTGCCAACGCCAACCACTGCAAATCGGAGCAACTCAAGTTTTTTTAGTTTGGTTTTCGAGTTGGGCTTCAAGATGAGTGGCTCTGCCCGGCTCTGCTCTGCGCTGCGCTGGCAGAGCGATGGGAGGTGGGGCAAAGTACAGCAGCATTGAGCGGCTCCCCGACTGACTTGACGACTCTTCTTGGGGGTTTTCCATCCGCTCAACTCCCCGTATCATTTTCGCATTAATTACGGGGCAGCGGCTGGGGCTATCGTAATTGGCGGGCATTATCACTTGCATTTCTTTCGCCAGCAGTTGAATGCACTGCGAAAAATGCGCTGTCTCCTGGCTTGGTTTTTGGCAATAAATCTTCCCAACGCTGCTGTACATTCTGTTTACTGGGTACGGTGATCACCGCCTGGCAGCATGTCTCGCTTGTGAACTTTGGAACCGCTCACGGAGATTGCCCCGATTGGCAGCAGCAACGCAAATTAATCTGCCTTAATACTTTTCCCCACACGCTGACTGCTGATGCTCAAATAAATTTCAGGATTTTCTAATATCACTTGCAGATGATATATTTTCGCCTCAAATTCCTCAAACGTGTCACACTTCAGTTAATCGAATTTGTAGGTTATGCCGAGTATATTGAAAAGTTAATAAAAAAAATTAGAAATGCTTTTGATATCAAAAGCATTGGGTTTCCAACTTTAAGTTGGTAAAATAAAAAATTCACTTTTCAGTCATTGGGAAACTTCCAAGTGCCCCATTTGCTGAACAAACTGCTTCAAGGGAATATATTTTTTATATCTCTATAAACTTTTATGAAGCCATAACATTCGTAGTGCTGACTGAGTTCTATGATTTTAAAAATGATTTTAACTGCTGGATTTAAAATCCAATTTCTGCGTTATGTAACTCACCTTAGTTAATAATCCATTGGTAGTTCATAGAAAAAAAACCATAAACAGGTAAGCCTTTAATATTGTTGTTCTCAGAACGTCCTTGAATTTTTAAAAATCAGTTTTCGCTTAGTTTTTGCCTTTTTGCAATTCATTCGCACTGACTTATCATTGTTTTTATTTCACCATTTGAACTTGGTCTCCCCAGAGTGACAAGCCAATATTTTATTTAACAAAAACACGGCCCCTATGTTTCCCCCCTTTGGCGTTTCGAGCGTTATCCGTGGGATTCCTCGTAGAGCACTATTTATCAGGACTTTTGACCAGTATTTGTCACCCAATGGTTACTTGTCGTATAAAATGATTGGATTTTGATCCGATCGTCGAGAACGTCTGCGTGTGAATAACTCAACGACGGGCGACAGCAACCGCAAAGGCTGCCCTGGAATTGGTGTGACAATCTGTATCTGCAGCTGTATGGGTGTGGGGAATGGGCGCGAGAGTGGGTACGGGCATGGGTGTGGGTATGGCCCAGTCTGCAGCCCGCAGACAGGCGCGCTGTTTGATAACAGACATAATGATTGGCGCACTCCTTCGACGGCGCTGTGACTTATTAAGTGATGCGCAATATTTTTATTTTTTAATCGAGAGCCGGAGAGAGCAACTGAGCTGATAACTGATAAGGTGCAGTGGCTACGGTGGAACCGATCCGAAATCCGGTTCCGCTCGCCTCCTGCATCAAACCATGTTCCATGCGCCAAGCCCCACGTACCATGTTCGATGTTGGAGCTCGCTGTTGGAGCTCGTCGACCGCAATTCGTCACAGCTGACGTCGGCTGGGGCTGGTAGTCATCCCCACTCGCGGGGGTATTCTGCCTTGCCCTGACGGGGGACTTGGTCCGACCAGTCCAAAGTTCAGCACCTGCCGGCCTGTCGTCTGATAGCGGACACGTCTTTAATGGCTAATGCTTTCGCACCTGCGCCGATCGCCCCACCCCCATCGCTTTCCCCTTGATAAGTGAAAGAGGCTTTTCGGTGCTCTTCTTCTGGGAAGTAATCGATTTATTTTTATTAGGCCACTGCCACTGCCACTGCCCACTGGCCCCTAGCCATTATCAAGGGGCAATTACGACGTTCTTGAGGTTATTGTTTTCCCCTTGCCTGCTTGTTCCGTTGATTAGCATTTTTGATCGAATAATTTGAAGTATTCACGCCCGCAGCGCATGCTGGATCTGGGTGGAAATCAACTAGGATAGTCTATACGTAGACTTTGTAAAATATAAAGTCTCACTAAGCCGCTACCTTTGTTTCTTGGGGTTTCACTTTCAGGCCGCATGACAGTCGAAAGATTAAGTCTGTCTAGATTTTCACTTGCCTTGAATCCCCACACAATGCGTTCACCTCAATCAAATAAAATCAAATGATGAACTATATTATACAATGTAGCTCAGGATCGAATCACGATCTGTTCCCAACCTAAGTCTACCTTATAACTGGCGCGCGTGCTTCAGAACACGTCACAGAAGCTAATCTTTGGCGGGCCTCTACAGTTTTTATTTTAAAAACTATTAAGTGAAGAATCATCACTAAAGCTATTATTTAAGAATTTGTTTTTATTTAATACCCCTACTATGAGTGTATTCATTTGAGAGACCTACAGAAATAAAACACATAGTTTCTACATTAAATCGAAGGAAAATAATGTTGGGGTAAGGCCTTGTTAGCGTAGACTTTGAATTTACTTAAAAGTTAAAATATTTAAAAAAAAATTGGTGAGATTTCTTAGGAAATAAAAAAATCACAAAAATGAGTCTGAAAACTTTAAAATGTTATTACTATGGTTTTGGTTTACAGGTTAGATGAGGGCCAACGAACAAAGTCCTCTGATTACAGAGGATTTCTTGTTGACAACCGGAAAGTGGCCAGACATAAACACAAAAGTACAGTTTTTATTAATATATATTTTGATAACCACTGATAACACCCACGACTTTCGATTTAATTATAAATAAGAACACAAAGAAATTTAATTGCAAACAAAAACAAAAAACTCACTGGAGGGCAGATTAGTAGCGCAGTAATTAATTAAACAAGGTTGAATCGTTTACGGAAACTGTGAAACGTAAACTAGGGGTTGAGAAATACAAGCTTTAAGAAATCTATAA
This sequence comes from Drosophila monieri, assembly GCA_035047585.1. Taxonomy (NCBI): domain Eukaryota; kingdom Metazoa; phylum Arthropoda; class Insecta; order Diptera; family Drosophilidae; genus Drosophila; species Drosophila monieri. Next base: position 726,581 of record JAWNPJ010000079.1, on the reverse strand, counting down.
ACTGTGCCCAATGGAATCTTGAGCCAAGTGGCTTGAAATCAAACCCCAGAAGGGGAAACTTAAAATTCAAAATTGTTTCATTAACACGTATTAGGTTTTGGAGGCTCTGTCATATGGACAGGTGTTACGCCGATTGCGGTCTGGCCATGTGAGCCCAGCGTGAATCCTCGAGAGAAGATAATCTAAAGAGAGACCCGAAAAAACCGCAAACAACCTGCATGAATTCAAATTAATTAAAAATTGAATTGAACATTTAATCAGTTCGTTGGGGAACTTTCCGTTTCCTTTGTAAATGTGTGGCAATTGATATTGAATTGAAGTAATTACGAAGCCCGAACGACATTGTACGAGGGGCGATGATGGGCGGAATTGACATATGGACTTCGTACCCCCCGAATCGCCTGCATTCAGAGTCGCAGCAGCAGACAGCTAGACTAGACGACATCGTCTATTTTTATTCGAAACCGAGCCACGCGAATGACAGAGTAAATTAAGAATTTCTTGGGAGTAAAGTCCACTTACGAGTCATGCGCCAAACGTGTGAACCAAATTACAATTTTATCGAATTGTGTTCACTCAATTCCCTCAATCATTCGGCTGCAGTAAAGAGCAATTAATTCGAAGTGCTCTTCTCCTGGCACGCATGCAACGCGTGTCCCTCGAAAAATTTTGACTCAAATGATGCATTAACTTAACAGATTCTTAGCCCTGACGTCGCCCCTCTTTCAATTTCGGTCCAATCGATGACGCATTTGGCAAAGTTTGCCTTTCTTTTTAGAGTTAAAAATACAAATTGTCCCATCTAAATATAGACCCAGTGCATAGCAAATATTTTGTCACTAATATACACGTATACTTGGGGATCGGATCTCTGTGGTCAGATTTTATGCTTTTCAAGAGAGATACCAGCCACGAGGGGCCACATGCCGGACATTTGGTGCTAAAGGTGCTAAAAAATAGTATTAACATGTCCATCTGCGCCTTCAAATGTTGTCAGTAAATAAATTTAGACTGTGATCAAGCAGTTAGTAGAGCGAAGAGCCCTCCAGATAAACAAATGGATTATTACCGAGAAAACAAATATTTATTAAACGAAACTAATATAGGATTTTCGATTAAATAATCTTTCTTACGCATATGTACGAGTCAAGTGAATCATATATTTGAAAAGCGAAACAAAGTCTAAACATTGACAGTGTTATCAGTTAACAAATTAGCGCAACAATCTCCGGGGCAATGATTAAGAATCTTAGTGCACCATTTGGTTATGGATCCGAGATAAGAGGCATACAACCAACCTTAAATAAGCAATAATATGCAAACCAAATAAAACCGATTTGACAGTATTAGGGGCACGTGTAGCCTTGCCATAACCTCAACCACCAAAATTTTTGATACCAAAGAAACAAGAAAAAAACATAGGAAAAAAACCAATCGGAATCTAATCTGATGATGCACGAACAAAATTGAAGCGGATGAGAATGAAATGTAGCTCATCATAGGGACGTAAAAGCAGCCACATGAAGGGTGAATTTCCTTGGATGACACAGCAACCCGAAACACAAATTGCAATTACCACACGGTCGGTCCGAGCGCGTGCCGAGCATGGTCTCTTATCAGCTCCCGGGGGCAAGTTCAAGTGCCCCGCTCTGCCCTCCGTCCAGCGGACGAGGTGATAAGTGCGTGGACGAATGCGTGTTTACATTACGTTCCCCAGGTTCCATCATCAATCTTGGCTGGATTGATTGATGGATTGATTTGAAGCGTTCTTTCCGAGGACTGAACGATACGATGGGCGTTTAATTAATTTTCCCCGATTACTGATTGCTTTGCAAGGGTTTTAAAGATAAAAGATATTGAAAATCACGAACATCGATTGTATAAGCGTATGGCTGCTTGCCTGATCGCATCGTGGTGGCCGGGCGCAATCCGATGTCGTGATGTACTAACTAGGTCATAAAGGACCATCAATGGGCTAAAAATAGGTAATACCTAAACAGAATACAATTGAGGAAAAGTAATGAATTATTATTTCTACTACACCCCATTAGACCACCGAGCTAAAATAACTATGTGTTTAGAGGTCACCCTTTTTATATTACTCATACGCACTGTTGCCTTACTTTCGGTGAATAAAAGCGAACAATATTAGTTAATACTTTTTTCGTTTATTTTTCATTCTTTTTTTGTCATTTGTTTTATGTGTTTTCTGTTCCATCGTTAATAATATTTTGTTTTATAATATTTTTAGCTGTTTTCTTCCTGTTTCATGTTGTATTAATCTTAACTTGGGTTTAATTATTTAAGTATTACCAGTTACTTATAATTTTCGGTTTATAATTAGAATAATGAGCAAGTTTATATTCATTTATAATTAATTTATGCATGTATGCGGTTTCATTATTTTACCTTAACATTTAGGCTTTTCGCAAACATGTGGTTTTCTTTACTTTTGCTAATCGTCAATAGTTATCGTATGTTTTAAACTATTAGGTGAAATTCTTTGTAGACTTTTCATACAAAATAACATATATGTGTGTGCTGATGTGTTTTGTTGTTCTGTGAGTATGTGTATAGTATGTGTGTGTGTTTTTTTTTTGAACCCACAATATTTGTCTTTTTTCTATCCAGGTTGAAGCTTTTTCGAACAATTTCGATATTTATTTTACGCCTTGTTTTTTCGGGTCTCAGAGATATACAGATATATATATATGAATTACACATGTGTACATATTTATATGTATTACTGTTTCGGTTTTGCTTTAAACATTTATATTTTCAAATCTCATAATGACAAATTTAATTGAACAACAATTTTTCACAATTTAAAAATGGATTTGGTTTTGTTGAGTTTGCCTCTTAGTGTAATGCCTTCGACAACAATAACAGAATTTATGAACCTCGAATATTAGTTGATAGAATGATTTAATTACCAAATAACGGGTTTAGTCAGTAACTGGTTTCTAATTTTACATGAATGTATGCGTAGTTGCCATTCCATTGCAATCATCATCCTTTCGGTTTTCGGTCGTATTTTAATTAAACACTGAATGCGGCAATCAAAAGTTAAGAAATTAATCAAAGTAAACGGCAGCAAATTAGGAGATTTGTTCTTTTTTCGCATTTTTTTCGTCTAGTCTCATCGTAAATATTTTGAGAAAGATTTTAATTCATTGATATTGTAGATCGCTTTGCTTGTGCTATATAATTATGACTTTTTTTTGGGGTTTTGGATTGCTTTATATAAATTTTCCATATAGAAAGTTGCTTTTATATAGGGTTTATAGAGAGCAAAAGTGTTGTATATTATAATTATAGTTGATTTTTGTTTTTGTTGTTGTTTTATCTTTAGCAAAAAGCACGATTTCCAAAAAGCAAAAATCGCATTGTCAAAAATTGTATTAATTCGTAATTCAATAATGGTAGTTTATTTTGTAATTCATATTGTTTTTCATTTTTTTCCATTAAGACCAATAAATATTACATTCCATGTGTTTTTTATTCATTATATTTATATGCCTTTAGAAAATTGTGGACTACACATACAAACATTTCGATTCTCCTATAAAAATAATCAAACATAGAAAATATGGCAGAACATTATCATACTCTTACGATTTTCAGTAAAAAGTTTTACTCTTTATTCAAAACTTGATATTGATATGGAAATTTGTGTTGCTTTTCGGAAAATTGAAGTACATAAATATGTATGTATGTATTCGAATGAAATAGTTTGTCGCTCGAGTGAGAATGTGACCGAGATAGAGAAAGAGATTGAGAGGATGTGGTTGATCGTGATCGTATGTAACTGTAGGTTTATGTATTCTGTTGTCTGCCTTCTACGGCCTACCAGGTATATATCCATTGCAACTGCCTCACTGCACACCTTCTCACATCCCCACCCATGCCACAAAATGTCAGTCGATGCCCCAGCCACGCACACACTCAAACACCAGCCCAGACACACTCCCCGGCATACATACACCCAACACCACACACACATACTCAGTAACCATCATCGACATTGGTAACAAACAGCTCTTATGAGTTATGACTTACAATTGAATATTAGGTTTTTGGTTTATTACATATTTATATTATATTAAGTATTCTGCTAATATTTTTTCTAATGCTTGTATGGATTCCTCGCCTGCCTGCCGCACTTCTCCTCGTCCCCTGCTGACGTTGCGGAAACTATCAGCCCTAACTAACTACATTATCTAAGATTCTATGGGTGTTCTAACGCCATTCTCTTTGGCTCTTTCCATTCCAGCTTATAGCTGTTTATGCGGCTGAGAGCGAAAGTTCGGTTTAATGCTTAATGTGGGGTAATGACTTTTCGAGTTAAATGTTTTAGTATATATATGTCCTTATATAATCGTATTTAGTTAAGTTAATAAGTAGTTATTGATTAATAAATTGTTTTACTTTGTTTGGATTTCCTTTTCGTTAAGTATTTTAATGGAAGACATTTTTTATACAAGTTTAAGACACAGAAAATATTCTTTTTTATATAAGTATGTATATGCTTTGCGTTTTTTTTCCAGTGTGAGTGAGTGGTTTAATTGTGAATATGTATGTTTCGAGTAATTTCGTTTTTTCTTAAGATTGTTTAGGAAGAAAGTAAAATAAGATATTTTTTAAACATCGATCGATATGTTAATTCCAATGTGGTCAACACAAACGTCGAAAATATTATTTTGGAGTGGACTAAAAATGATGGGTAAAATAGCTCAAGCTGATTTATTTTCTCTCCTCTCTCCACCCACGTTTTTATAAAAATTTATATAAAATAAATGACTATTTTCCCTTAATTTCTTGCTTACATATGTTTGCTTGCATCGAAACTAACAAAACATTCAGTTGTTAATGCAGGCTAGTTCCGACTAGTTGTTCGTCTTCTGGAAGTGACCCACATATGTACACTAGTCTCTGATTTGGACTTTCTATTTAATTAGTTTTTCTTTTTTTGGTGTGCTTTTGCTATTTTTACATTGCTGTCGAGTAGTTCAAGTCTTCCATTTGTTCAGTGAATTCGTTTTTGTTGTCTTTAAAATGATATAATACTTCATAGTTGTGCGTACGTAGTTGAGTGCATAATTAACCGTCGTTCTTATTTGAGTTGTACAGTAGAAAACAGGAAAAACTAATCATTATCGGTAGGAATTTTGTTCATATTCAATGTATATTCATAATATTTACAGAATCCAACTGTCGAATAGATTTGTTTCGATATTACATTTGATAAATTAGTTTTGCACTCGTATTTTGTATGTCTTACTCGGTAATTAGGATGAAACAAATACTTTTTTACTTTTTCGGGAAACAAAGCTCGCGCTAGTAAGTTTCTATCTCGACTAAATCATTAATTTGAATTACTTCGCTTATTGCCCACTGAATTCATGTTTAGCTATAATTGTCTCTAATTTTAATTTCCTCTCCCGCAAATTATTGTCTACAAACATATAAACTCGTTAGTGTTATTTTTTGTAATGGTGCTTGCATGCTCGATTTTCCGAATCGTTGAAAAACATTGTATTTTTCCCATTGGCCATTTGGCTATGCAAAATGGTGGCTGAGAAGTGGCCAACAGCGTCCACTTCGGCGGCAAATCAAGTAACAAAAACTTTACATCGTATGAAAGCCAAAGCGTGCCTCCGCTTGCTCCTCAGATACAAAAATAGTTCAAACCTAATCCTCAAAAGTAACTTAGTGCTCGTATCACGCGTTGGCCAGCACATAGGTCACGACCACCATCAGGAGATGGGCCACGACCACCGACCCGGACATGTGCAGCAGAGTGCTGCCCCGCCCGCACTGCTGTATCTCGATCTCCTCCGGGTGGTAATTGATGCACTTCCTGGGTCTTCGTCGCGACTCCTGTTCCTGGCCCTGTCGCCTAGTGCTGCACGCTCCTGCTTGGCCCACAAAAAAAAGCCTTTCAGTTCACATCAAAAGAAATATTTCAAATCCACTCACCTATGACTCCAGACTCCTCCATCGGCTCGATGTCCAGTTGCTTGGACCCACATGGACACAAAGTGTCCACCACCAGCAGGATGAGATTGCTGTGCGGGATCTTCTGGACACTGAATGGCCGTTCGCAGCCAGACACATGGCAATTGGTGAGTTTTCCCTGCAAAATCCCTTTCAGTAAATTGTATACTTTATGGTCCCTATGCCACCTACCTTCAGAGGATTGTTTTGACCTCCCTGTATTAGTCGTTCTGGCTGGAGCATGTAGAGATCCGTTCGCAGGTCGCATCTTCTGGCATTCTGAGGGTCCGGCGAAAATCTGGGTCCAATATGGGGCTTGTGTTGTCTAGGCGGTGGCGTGGTATACTCCTGAATGATACAACAAAGTATTACCAAAATATTAAAAATCGAATATATACATTAGTGCCATATAATTCACTTACCACGTCGGCTGTGGTGAAGAACTCATCCATTTCCTGATCCACTGGCAAGTTATATTCATTTTCCTCCGGTTCGTATTCATCTGAATAGTTATGTTCCATAAAGATTACGTCCTCATTATCATACGTATAATCATCCTGTGGCCAGGCTCGTAAGGCAGTCGGCATAAGGGCCAACCAGGCAGCGCTCAAGGCCACCAAGTGGTTGAAGAACCAGGATGCGATACGATTCGGTTTCATTATTCCACCAGCAGCCGTGTAGGGATTGTCGGCATCGGAACAGACTCCCTGGTAATCGTTAACCGTAACCCTTTTGTAGATCCGATCCTGGACCAAGGAATCCATAATAGTGCCGTCTATTTGGCCAAAGAACTTGCCAGTGTGTTCCATCTCCTCGGAGATTATGACGAAGCCACTATTGTCTAGGACGTAGCAGTCGAGATTGTCCGAGGCGCATGTTCTTTTGCATCCCGTCATTCCAGTGCACTAAAAATTTACCATATTTGGAATTCTACCAAATTATTTGTGAAATATCTAGACTTACTGTCGAAGTAATATTTATAAAGTGCTTGGCTAGCGAGTCATGCTGGAACTGGAGACCCACAACGGCGGCGGGTGCCTTGTGGCCGCGGTGTTCCATGAAGATGGCATGGGAGGCTGTGACCAGGGTGGCGTTGGACTTGATGGCATAGCCCGACCCGAAGGGGACACTATACACGAAGCTGTCAGGCTCTACGGTGTGTTGGTCGATGGCGCGCTTGTACCAGGAAGTGTCCATGGCCCGCACATTATCCTCGCTGAAGTGACTATTTCATACAAAGTGTGGACTTAATAATATTGAAAAGGAGGGCGTGTTGAAGACTTACGGTTCGGGGGTATCTTCAGGCCTCTTGATGTGATCGATCCAGCGAAGGAGACCCGACCGCGTCCCCACAAAAGAAGTGGCCACCACAAACTTTTGATACCCTTGCCTGAGAATAAACAAAGAAAACTATTATTTTCCAGCATTGGCATATATTTCATAATTTGGGGCAGCATTTCTAGGGGATAGTTTTCAAGCCTCTATGTAGACGGTCCGCTAAGGTGGCTGCTCTGCTTAAATACCAATTCCATTCATATTACTCTTCCATTTACCTCTTCAAAATTGCCATCAATGTGGCGATTGGACTATAGAAAGGTTTCATATAAGATTTGTGCGTTAAGTTAAAAATTGCATTTGGTTAAGAAAATTATATAAATCATTTGCAGTGGAGAAAACATTTTCAATTATTCATAATGCAGATATCATAGTGCAGATTTCAAAGTGCAGATATCGCGCAAATAATTATTAATTATATATATATTTTGTTGCATAAAGAAATAGAGTGAGGAAATATATGCGGAGAGAAAGTGATGTTTGTGCTTTAGTAATATTTTTCAACAAAAAGATCTATCAGAATTGAGCTTAGCATAAAAATCATAAGCGGGGTCAAAGAAAAAAAATACACAATCTATATGTTTAGGAAATAAAGGAACAGAAACAAAATAAACAATACCCGGTACTTGAGACACAATATACTGCAGGAAAAGAAACTGTCAATATTTTGCAGTAAAAGTACCGGGTAAAGTAATAAATTATATGGTTCTGAATATAATGATAATAGTTTATATTTCTAGACAATGTTGTGTTACGCTTTCTGTACTAAACTGAAGACCAAAACTTACTGCTTGTCCTCCTTGCCGTTGGAGGTGCCCGTAGTGTTCTGGTCGAGGCCATCGGTGACCATGGCGTCGCGCACTAAGCTCTGGATAAGGGTTCGATCGCAGAAGTAGGGCTCAGCCTTGCGAGATCCCTGAGAGTTTAGGTGCTGCGACCCAAAGTGGCTCGAGCCGGGTGCATTGCCGTTTGAGCCACTGTGCATGTTGTGGTGTGGTTGCGGTGACTTGGGTCGAACCTGGACAAGATCGGAGTTGATAAATAGAGAACCTTGAGCAAAACAGTTGACCCTGGGGAAGAGCCACCTCTCTAGATAGATTGCTTACCGACATCCACTTCCAACCAGGGCGTCCGGCGCGAGCCAGGAAGTGCAGAACCTGCTCTTCTGGTGACCCGAAGCTGGGCTCTTGATCCCGCGATGAGTACTCCCCGGAACTCTCCCGCTCCTTCTCCAGATCGCTGACGCTATTGTACTCGCAGTACACCCAATCGGGGTGTACGCGCCAATTGTCTCCCTTGAAGTATTCCGTAACTGAAGAGAAATAATATTGAGAACCCGAAGGAGAAGGAAAGCTAAGCACTGGTCTCACCATTGTTACGGGAATGCCGGATTTCCTGCTGGGAGACAAACTCATGGCTACCGTATTTCTCCGGGAGCACAATAGCCAGCGTGAAGGGCGTGTCCTCGATGGGTCCGTAGAAGTAGCGATGGGTTCGAGTGGAGACGCGTTTGGACTCATCGTAGTGATTCAGAACGGTGAACTCCGTTTCTCCCTCCTTGGGTCGAATCATGTCGCCGCGCATCTGTTGAATGAAATGGTTATTTCACCTCAAAGAGTGAATATTCGTTACACCAACCTCATTCAGCAAGTTTTTGTTCATCTCCACTATCTCGTGATCGTTTCCGACCTCCGTTTCCGGCAGTTCCAACTCCGTGATGTCGACCGAGGCATACTTGGGCTTCAGCTGATCGATATACTGATTGCCATCACTCAAGGGTCGCAAGTCCGGGTGGTACAACACACGCCCATTATTATCGACGATAAACGAATAGCCATTCGGTCCTAGCTTGTGCTGGGGGATCACCTTGCGGATCTCCTCGATGGGCACATCGGTGCCCACCACACCCAGCAGATTGGCGACGCGAACCGAATGGTTCCGTCTATCGAAGACCGGAGTTGAAACTGTCGTCACCAGGCGTCGCTGGTACTCTGAGTCCCGGCCCAGTCCGCCTGATTTTCCGGCCACAAACACCGGGCTCCAGTGCACCGGATGATCCGCCTGGTACATGATCATCGGACGGGCCATCACCAGCGCGTAGTCGATAACCTTGCGGCGGGCCTCCTCATAGTCGTTGATCTGCACGAAAAATCCCTTGTTAGAGCACGCCATGTCGTGCAAGTTGCTCCTGCTGCCGGAGTCACTTCCTATCAGGTAGGTGAAAATCCGGACAGGCATGTGGGGCCAGTTGTACTGCTTGATCACATCCTTGTGCGACTCAGAGGTGCTCTCCGTAATCAACATGATGGCCTGGTTGCACTGGCTCCCAACTCCCGATTGATTGTACTACGAGACAGAGGATTAGCTTCTCAACTTGAACCAACTCTCTAGATGATATACCTTATGCAGCAAGCTGAACGCGTACTCCAGTCCGGCCGTAAAGTTAGCCGTGTCCTGCAACTTAATGGCCTTCACTGCGGACTTGATCTCCTGAATGTTGTCGGGTGTGGCCCGAACCATGCGATCCTTGAAGCACGGAACCGGAGTCTTCACCACCTCCGAGAAGGTGATGAGGTTGACGAAGTCGTCCTCGCCCAGAGTGTCCAGGATATTGAAAGCAGTTGCCATGCCCAGGTCAAAGGACTTCTCAGACATACTCGAAGAGGCGTCCAGAAGAATCATCTACGAGGATTATACGATTTAAAATACTCAAAGGAATGTGATGACGAGTACTTACAATATCCTTGGGCGATGACGCTGCCTGTACGAACCAATTGTGGGTGCGGAAGTCATGGATTAGTTTGCTGCCCTTGGAGCCCTCCGGGGGCCAGGCAGTGCCCGGAAAGCGGCGCAGGAAGCCCGTGGACGAGCCGAAATATTGCCAGGATAGTGCCGGATCTTGCTCTAAGTTGTTCTGGAAGAGCGGGTCCAAGTGGGCGCTCCACTGCAGCGCCGACTTCACGTCCGCCGCCTCGTCCAGATCGACACCGTGGGGCACCAGAATCGAACTTAGACTGAGATTGACTGGCAGGCGCTCGAAGCGCCGCATAAACCGGATGTCCATGTGCCGGGCTCCGTCCGCCAGCTTGCCGTCGGCGTTGTACTCGTTAATCCGCCGGGCATCGTAGTGCTGTTGATTGCCCGAGGGCGACTCCCCTTGTCCCTGGCCCTCTAGTTCCGAGAGGGCTGCCTGCTCGGCGGAGTCCATCAGGCGCTGAAACGGTTTTCGGTTTAATTCAAGTCTCGGCAATAATTTGAGGGTGGGGATGTGGGCGAAGGAGTGTTGGAAAAGTTTCCTTGCTTTATGCAATTTATTCTCTCGGAACGGACTTAAATTGCATAAAGCGAAGGAGTTTCTTTGCCACGTTCTGATTTTCTTTGGCCAACTTGGGCTTGAGCGCGGGTATGTGGGTTGTAATTCAAAGCAAAGGTTCACACATAGCCCCGTCCTCTGAAAAGTATGCAACCTTTTTTGATTCTTTATTAAAGTAAAATGTCAAAAAAGTAATGTTCAGCTGAGATCACTATAAGTATAAATAAATTATTTTAGAGAAGTCAGTTAATCCAGAAAATCACCTGTCAAAATTTTAGTCTAGATTTTGATCAAAATATTTTCAACTGCAGTTTGAAACTTTCAACGATTATGCATTTAGCTTAATGCGTATTTCAATATTTCCGTAACAATTTGAAAAGAGCTTGAATATTTAATCGCATTCCAATGTAGCCACCCAAGACCCAACAAATCACTAAAATTCTGTAGAGGATTCTGCAACTTGGCACACAAATTATTTTCCAAAGTTTGACTCGGCTCCCGCAGTATACTTCTCATAAGACGCAAACAAAAACTTTAGCTGCAGCGAAATTAGACCCAGAGACGGAGACGGGACGGAGCAGGAGTCGGGCTGGGACACGGGAGGGGGGCAGACACCCTCCCCAAAGGAGGACAAACACCTGCAGTCATAAACACAGAGGATGAGCCAATTCCACTCCCAGACGCGCCTGGGGAGCACCGGGTTGCTGGATGCTGGAGAGCGCCTGGGTGACCCGAAGACGCTGCCAGAGCTGCCGTGCCACGGTGCATGTGGGTGCATTGAAATACTTCAACTAGTTTGGCACAATGGTAAAGAGAAGCTTGAAAGCAGAATAAAAACTGAAGCTGGAATCTCTCGCACGTAGACTTCGAGTCTGGGGAAGATTTCAATGTAAATTGGTTGCCGTTGGGCCAAAGCTGGAGCCACGGGAATGTGTCAGCGGCTCAGACAAATAGCAGAAAACTAAAGAAAATATGCTCCGATAGGAGATGGAGAAGTGGAGAAGAAAGTTGTTGCGTTGAAAACTTCATTCCAGGTGGGACGCCTGCTCCCAAGTTTCCCTTCACAAGCCTCTAAGTTATTTGCACATTTTTCGAGCGTTCAAATTAGTTAAGGACTCTTAAAGTTTTGGCCGAAGAGGCGAGGAGCGTCAGGCTAGTTACGGCATTAAGTAATAAACATCCAAAAGTGAGTCAATGGAAGTAAAAACTAGGTAACTAAGGGTAAACTGTAGAGTTCCTATCGAATCGCGTTGGTGAAGACCAAAACTTTTCTGCCAAAAGGTTGGGAAATCCAGGGAAACACTTTTGGAGCCATGATTGCAAAGTAGACCAGCTAAAAAATAGAACTGTTGAAACCCAAAAACAAACAAATTGAAGGTGTAGGTGTAGTTATTGTAGCTTTATATATATTTTAAACACTGGGTGAATCTTCAAACTTATCATCCAAGTCAAACAAAGTAATGCTCTCATGTAAATAATTGCAACATTGGTAGTTTCTCTGTTCAACACGTCTCGAGTCGTAACATGGACAAGAGAATTATGAAATACTTCATGTATATTTTTGTACAATATTATGCACTTATGGAAGGTCGTGGCAGCGTAAAAATGTCTCCGACTCAGAAAGGGTTGCATGCAGCACGGGGGTGCCGAATGGGTGGTGCTATGTGGTGGTTCGAGGGCGAGGGCCCTGAGCAATGCCCTCTCGCACACAATTCTCATTTGACACCAGCTGGCTTCCCTCTCGCTCGACTTTGCAGCTGTCGACATCTTAACATTCAAAAGCCAACAATGACAACGATGGCTAGGAGTGGGGCTCAAGCCACGGCTGCACACCAAAAAAATAACACGCAAAGTTTTTAAAAATTTATTTAAATATAAATTCTTGTAATATTCTTGCAAGGGATATGCAAATGTGCCTATTATTAATTTCAGACTCAAATTTTTAGTCTGTTGTCTAGTTTACTGTAGATTTCTTTGCGTGTAGAAGCGAGACTGTGGCAACCTGCTCAAATGTCAGCGGTGCAGTGTCTGAGCTCTGCCGGAATTAGCAAAATGCAGCTACTTGCACGCAATTTGTTCGCAAGACGAACGGCGAGGGGCTGCGAATGGAAGGACTCTGGGCGTTGGCTGGAGCAACAGCCTCAAAGTATGCTGTGGAAAAATGCTCGGTAAAAAGAGTCCGCGTTGACCATTTGCCAAGTCAAAAGCCATAGCCAGTCGAGTGATTTTCTCCCCGTATTTTTTTTTCCTGCAGACTACCCCAACCCATTCCTATCGCTGCCGTTCGTCTTTCCTTTAGAAAAAGACTGGATGTGTGTTTAAGCTACGATTTCTGTCTGCCTTAAGACTTTTCTTTTCCCAGAACTCGGATTGACTTTTTCCTTTATTTCCCTCTTGGGGATTTTTTTTGGTTGCTCAATATATTTGCCAGCTGAATAGACGTGCCAAATGTTGAGGCAATAAGTTTTTCAGCCAACAGAGAAATTTATATTACGTTTTAATATGAGTTTGGCAAAATATTTCACGCTTTATCGATGTCACATCGAAAGAGGGTCTTCTGGCGAGAAATTTAAATGACTGGCCCCACACCACAACAACGTTTCTCTTTTGGAAAAAGTAATGCATGTGTGCATTTTCTTTCCTGGCACTCTAAGGACTTTAATCTCTTTCTTGTGTGCGAGGTGCAAAGCAGTTGTACTGCGTCTCTTTGACTGTTTCCAGTGAGAATTGTGGCTTAGATAAGTTTTTAAGCTCTTAAGCCATATCTTGTTCAGTCTACTCTCAGCCTTCTTCATTGCGAAGCCACTCCAATAAGACACTATTTGATTTTAAAGATTGATTGTCGTCGCAATTTGTCGAGTCTAGAAATCAAAAATGAATGCTTTTAGTGCGAGGACACGTTGTTGCATGTTTCTATTTAAAACAGCCGAAGAGCTTTCCGATATACCAGAGCATGTACACACTACGCCCTATCCCTCATCCCCCACAGTGCTTATGCCCGCCCCTCGCACAATGTCAACGTCAAAGTGCAAGTGGCATTATAGCAAAGAAGTCAACAGCATGGAGGAAGCGGGCCTTGAGCGACGGGTGGGGGCTGAGTGCGAAGAGGCCAACGAGCCGAGCAGACACACTGAAAGGAGGCGGGACAAAGGGCGTGGTAGTGCGCTTTTTTGCCATTAAATGCAATTTTAAAGTCAATTTTAACTGGAAAGTGAATGCAAATAAAGGCTGTCAGCAACAGGACACAGCGATTAGTGAGAGTGCCGGGCTGAGCGGGGCAGGGCGGGGCGGGAAAGCGTCAAAGGTTTAAAACTTTCTGTTGCCGTTGTAAAGGATAAGCAGCAGCATTGACAGGCGTTGATAGAAATCGAATTAGCAGCGGCGATTGAAACATTTTCCAAGCACGGCGGCCAGATGCAGGAGGGGCTCGAATTATTACGCATACGCCACGTCCATGCAGAGGAAGGAAGGGAAGGCAAGTGGAAAGCGGTGGCCTCGGAATAGAGGAAAAAAGAGATGCCTGCATGCGAGAGGGCGCTGGTGTGTGCGTGTGTATATTTGTGTGTGGCATCTGCAGTTGCCTTTATGTTTACAGGCAATTAGCATTTTATTGCCGCTCCAAACAAAAGGCAACTGCAGGTGCCCATGCGAATGATGCGAGGCCCATGGGGAGACCGGGGTATGGAGAGGCCGGAGGAGCGAGCACTGTACACTGAGAGCTGACTATGACGTTGATGGAGGTGGAATCCACAAGCAGCGAAAGGGACAGCATGGGGGCGGCAGGTGCTCGCCTGGTCGCACACGAGTTGCTTTTCATTATTTTTCATGTTCGACATGAGCGCAAATTGTCGGCGGCAGACGAGCCCTGGTAGTAGACTGGTAGTTCCCAGAGCCAGGCTCGATTCTGGGGATTATATTCTGTCAAATTGATTTTATGAAAAATAATTACTGGGTCACACCCACACACTCACCTTCCAACTGCAAGGAATTAACAGATTCGTTAAGGACTCGGAAAAATTTGCAAAAATATTTAAAGTATTTGGGTGGCAATCAAGATTTGATTTTAAGTAAGCATTACTTTATTAGCAATCATCAAAATAAGCTATTAAACATGAAATACTCGGCGTGTGCCTCAATTATTTGTTCATTTCATCACGTGTCTTGCATATACGCTTTATTAGGTATTAATTCGGTCAGAAACAGAACGTTTTATTAACAACATTTTTATAGAGCTTCCAAACATGTTCCTGCTGCCAAGATCACATCAACACGAGCTTTGGCAATTCCTGCCAGTTTATTCGAGAGTTCATTGACCACCACCAGCCTGTTTTTAATTTAAACAAATCGATTCATTTTTTACTTTTGAGCATTATTTTGATTAGTTCATACATTTTAGTACACTCTTAAACTATTGTTATAAACCTAAGAGAAGGCTGCAGAGGCACAGTAAGGTGTTGATGCTATCCTCCGCGGCGATGCTGCTGCTGAACACAATTCAACAGAGAGTTCACATCTTTCAGGTCGATGACTAGATTGCCGTTTTGGGCATAGAACCCTCCATTGCATCCCTGGGGTGCTGCCAAACAACAGCCCACAATCAGACAGCTAATCAGCAGAAGCAAAACAAAGGCCGGCGAGTCCATTCTCAAGCGAACTGTTCGATGCAATCAGCAAAATAAAACTGCCTGGTCAGATCGGCTTCCGAGCGAGATTATATGTGATTCCAACAAAATCGGGAGATTCCCAGAGACGAGATTCAGAGCGTAATGCGCAGATATAGTATGTGGACTATCAATTACCGGGCCAGAAACTGGTCGGTCCATCACTGCGGCAATCACTAAACTCGTTGCTGAAATTCCCGATTATAACTTCCATTACGTATTTAATGCTATTGAAGCATACTACTATTACACTACTACTGTACTAAGCATTACTAATATATTTTTTCAGCGAGCTCCCTTTTTGCGACGCCACTGCTCGTACTAAGCTTGTTATTCTGCTTTAATCTAAACATGTCGCTAAACCTGTATCTTTTAAATGGTAATTATAACCTGGGCATCGCCCTACCTAGTCGGTCTTAGCCCGATACTTGGAAAATTTCTTTGATAATTTTAAATACTTCCTGGGGCAAATTTTCTGAAAATAAATGTCCCAAATGTCTATGGAAACTCTCAAAGAAGACAATAAATGGAAAAAAAAATCCAAAGGATGGCGTTTAGGTATAAGAATTTAAAGAATAAATATCATGTGCAATAAACTATTTAAAAGTGGTGTATTATATTTTTATCGAACCCCTACATAACCCAAAACCTTTTAATGAAAAATGGTAAGATTTATCGTATGAATAAAATAAGAACATCTTGCATACATAATTTTCCTTTTTTGGGAAAATGCCTCCATTTTTTTCCTATCGCTGATTGTGCTCCTGGCTGTTTTTGATGTTGCCACGTCTGTTTTTGGTATTCGTGTAGGTTGATTTTTAATTAATGGTGCTTCGTATGCGTTTTGCGTCATGGCCAAAAACTTCCGGCTAACAGAAGGGAGCGAAAGCTGCGGCTACTCTGGGCTGGGCGCGTTTGTGTGCCGGAGACCGAAGGGACAGCATCTGCGTATCCTGGACGGATGCGTGTATGTGCGTGTTGTCCACAAGGAACCGTTTGCAAAGGCAAACAAACCAAAGCAAAAAATGCGCACCACACACCAAACAAATTTAATCGATATTTTGCGGAAATCATAAAAAATTATTTATGTATACCCACGCACTCGGATGCCAGACCATAAAAGCCTGACCCATGCGTTGATTATAACATTTAATTGTTATTCTGCTCTTATTAATGATGACTGTACCCAGGAGTGTGTGGGTATCCTTCAGGACTCGCTTCGTGCTGTAAATAATTTCATAATTAAATTAAATGGTTGCGAGAAGTTGATGTAGTAGGACACACTGAGCCATTCGCCATTAGGAGCCCAGAGTAAAACTTTCTCGCAGATGAATGGCCTGACATCGAAGACGAATGTCAAAGGACAGAGGCAGAAGCGTAGAGCGAGGGAGAGGCAAGAGGAGTGGTACTTTATGAAGGGGGATGGGCTGCCAAGCTGAGGAGACACTTTGCCAAAACAATCAATCAAAACGCCCAGCTTAAAACGCAGTAAATCGGTTCAGTTTTCCGAAGAGCCATTGACATTTATAGCGCGTAGGGCCCGTAACGATTATAATTTATAAAAACTTTGCCAAGTAACAAATGAAATGGAATATCTACCCCTAAGATAGTCATAAAAGAACTGAATTCTTTTTTAAATAAATTAAAGAAAGAAAACAAGGCTTTACTGGTATCTATGGAACAATTTCCGAATGATAAGCTTTATTTTTAGATACGTATTCCATAGATACTCTTTAAGTATAAGGCACATACACACATATTTATATGTACATATTGAACTGAATGATTGGCCCTATCGATAAACCACTGTGTAATCCATCGTGGTCGGTAAAATTCACCCGGAGTGCCAGAGAAGTTCACTGATTCGCGGGACACTTCGTGGAGCCACAAAGAGAGACAGACCGCAAGTACCACAGAAAGAAGGCGGACTGGGAGTGCGGTGAAAGGGGGGGGGGGGGGGGCATGGCAGCTCATCCTTGGCCAGGACGAGAGCCTGGCCCCGTGACAGCGCTGAGCACGCACTCGCAGCAGCTGCGGGCGCCATCAAAAACTTGTGCTTGTGGCGGGGCGTACTTTAATTTCAATTTGTCGCCGACCTCCGCGCCACCGTCACCTCTACTCCCCCATCCCCACCGCCGGAATAAGACTGGCCCAGCGGCAATTTATTGTTTTCCACTTTACGCCAGTGTCCCACTAGAGAAGTTGTCCCGTCCGCTTGTTATTGTTTTGTTGTGTTTTTTAGTGCCCTGCTCGAATTTGAGGTTCTCCCATCGCCATTTTCCCGTGAGCTTTAAGCAATTGAGCTACTTGTCAATCGGGGGCACATCCAAAGGAAACAGGACACCAAGGAAGTTACAGTGAAAAAAACATTACGTTTCATAATTTATAATGACAATCCAAAGGTCCATAATGCATTTTTTACCTATAAAATCATATAGTTGCTCTCGTCAATAAAATATTATTCTTGATGAAAAATTAAAAACTAAAAGAGTGTATTTTTCTAAGTGTAATATGGAAGGGGACCGTTGGTATGAAAATGGATCTGGGGGTGGGGGTTTTCACTTACCATGACAGCATTGCGCTTAAAATCCATAAAGTTCTTCACCTCAGCGGCCAATTCTCGGAGCAGGATGATCCCATCCTTGCGCTTCACTTCGATGTCGTTGTCCTTGAATCGCTGAAATGAATAAAAAATAACCAGAATCGTCAGATACACAATTCTCAGTACATTCTATTGCGATAAACTATATAACTGATGGGCGGTTCGAGCGCACAAAAAAGGGTTCAAGGGTTGTAAAACTT
Organism: Drosophila monieri; assembly: GCA_035047585.1. NCBI lineage: Eukaryota > Metazoa > Arthropoda > Insecta > Diptera > Drosophilidae > Drosophila > Drosophila monieri. The sequence goes on along the minus strand of JAWNPJ010000079.1, from coordinate 708,473 downwards.
TTGCGTTTTCTTATTGCCGAACGTAAAACGCTGATGTACTTCGGGAGTGGGAATTCGCGGGGCAGGGAGTTGTTATGGCTTCAAGCTGTTCTTAAATTGATATTAAACTGATTTTAGTACATCTTATTAATTTAATTAGGTTTTCATTAGCTACACTTAGAGAGGAGCGAGTAAGTGATGAGATTGATCCACAATTTGGACATTGCCTTCCTTAAGGAACATACATAGGTTAAGTCTCTTGAACTTGCAACACTGGGATATAAGTATAATTAAATTTCACATACCATTGCACTATACCCCGCTACGCACACACATACGGCCCTCATTCCAAATGACAGGAGCTTGCCGCAAACTGAAGAGGGACACGCACACATTCTAGTTTCAGATTGAAGCAGCAGAGACACGCGTTTAGTGGCCGAGTTAATGGCTTCAGCATTTTGTTTTGATTTTAGCCCGCCCACCCACTCAGGGCACACTGCCACACTCACGAAGATGCCTTTCGTCCTTATAATGGGTTTCCCATTGAACGTGTTGTCATTTGTTTTAATGGAAAATTCTGATGAGTTTTCGTTCTGTGCTCTTCTGTTCTTTCCCTGATGAATTCCACAACCCATAATCATCGACACCAGAGGCAAATGCATTTTATGACTTTTTCATGCATTCGAGTGCCGCAAATTAGCAATTTGGAAATTGAGTTATTTGGGGGTGTGGCCGTGCTCCATTTCAAATTGTCACTCTTCAACGCAACTGTCAGTTAAATTATATTTCTGCCCGTCGCATTTGTTATCATCAACGTCATTGCAACGAAAGGAAAAAGTGGTGTCAGCACGGACTAGGGGTGGTGGCACGATGGGAAGGGCTGGCAGCAGCACAGAGGGCGTGCGTGTGTCTCCAGCGAATTAATTAGAAAACTTTTCTTAACTGATCCGGTGCCAGAAGGACCAGCAGTCGGAAAACAGAGGAGTCCTCAAAGCAGCTTGGGCAGAAAAGAATATGCTGCTCAGCTACGAATATGCACATAACTATATTCATACATTTTCATTAGGGTGGTTCCTTTAACGCTTAAATCACTTTTAAAACATATCATAGTCGCTAAAACAATCGGTAATATCACTCATACGCAGTGTGTTCATAACGACTTCCTATATTTCAACGCCTCAAGTAGTTAATACTTTGCTTATATTTTTTATTTAATCTGCTAATATCAATATTTCATTGAAACAAATTTTTCCTAAAAATTACATGATCTTGAACACTGGTCGTATGAGTAATTTTCATACAACCATTTTCGCGCATACGCACTGTTGTCAAAAACTAAAATATTTTATACAAAAACAACAGATACTTGATATTTTGATAACATTTAAACAATAAATATTAAAGTAGAACTATATTTGGATCAAATTAGCGTAATTTTCAGTAATTGTTCCTATTTTTGACAATAAACTTCATAGAGGACCACCCTAATGTTCATATAGACATTCATATAAAAGGATATAAATACGTATTTGTGTGGGTACGTTCACCAGAGACATTGCAAATATTTGTGGCTTGAGCCAAAACCCAACCATGTACTCTCCGTGAGCTTGGTCTTGGCATTGTGAATATGTGTGCTGTCGAGGAACTAAAACTGTAAGGAGAGAACTCTTTGAGGCATTCATTAGTTGGCTAAAGAAAATGTCACCCACACAAGTTAAAAGAAAAAATGAGAGTTTTGCCAGTTTTGCTCCACATCTCCCTTTGTCTGTCATGGTTGTAATGCCATTGAGTATTATAAATTTTACACGAGGATTTCGAATCCTCTGACTCGACTCACACATAGCTTTGGAAGCCTCGACTTTGGAAGCCTTAAACGATGGCATCGGATGGACATTTGCTAAATGGCTACTTGGCTATTGACTTTCGGAGCGAAAGTAGGATTTCAAAGCAGTGAATTCTGGTGGTTTTTCAGAGGCTTGAAGATTATCCATACGCTGTAGTTGATGACTTAGAAGGCAATTGGAGATCAATCCAGAACTTTGACCATATGATAGCAAAACTATTCCCAATAGTGAGGCTTACTGCCTCGTATGTTCTAAGCCTTCGCCAATTGAAACCCAATAATTAACAAAAAATAAATTGCAAATCGCTAAATGTAACACAAAAGACGACGGTAATTAAAAAGATGTTGAGCAACAAGCCGCATTGTAGTAGAACAAAAAACCATATTCTGTATGTACATGGAGGAATCTTGCCACGGCTAGGTGGCAGTCTCTGCGGTGGCCTCGCCCACAAAAACCTCACACAACTTTTATGCGATGGCAACATTTTATAAAGCAATTTCAACGAGAGAAGCATCGAAATGCAATGCACGCCTGAAAGATGCACGCGTGTGTGTGTGGGTGTGTGGGGGTGAGAGTGTCCAGGAGGCCAGGGGGCGGGTGGTGTAAAAACTATATACAATATGTATACAATATGGGTAGCACTCGAAGCTAAGAGCGAGAGGCACAGCGGCCATAGAAAGTTTTTCATTTTGCGGTTGACTCTGGAATTCGAAAATGTTGCGCAAGGCGGAGTCCTGCACTCCCGTTCGACCCACCAGCCGCCCTTCCCCCCGGGCGGGGTGCGTATGCAGCTGGCACAAAACTTTAAGTGGAGCAAGGACACCCGAGGGGGGCGGTCATGGGCCAGCGCTGGAAGAGAGTGGAAATAAGGAGCATTCCTGAGCTTTGGCTTCTGCTCCCGTTGAATTCTTGCGCAAGCTAAGAAGCTTACGCATGCAGGAGCAAGATTCAACAGCAGCTCCACCCACCTTCACCTGTACACTACTCAAAACTTGTCATGAAAAGTTTTTATTTAAACCGAATTCGTTTCTAATGAATCACACGAAGTTTTTTCTCCATCTTCTTGTCTTAAATTTTAATATAAAATTTAACTTTAAACTACAATGATTCATGATTTCAGTGTAACGCTTTACATAACAGGGAGTCCCGACTTCCTTGTATAAATGATTATGCTCCAAAGTGCCCTGGCAAGTCGGGAAACCAGAGCCAGTCTTTACCAGGGTCTTGTCTGGAAATGCGCTAATTAGATTTTAATGAAGATGTCGCTGGCATCCCTTTACTCGTGTTCCCGTCCCAACCTAATAGTGGGGTTCTCATCTGGAAAAGGAGTAGCCGTGTCTCGCATCAACGCACATGTTGAACTTACAGATTTCTTTCGCGGTTTTATAAGTTTTTCATTGCAATTGGTAGAAGTATAATTATTAAACGGAAACTTGCTTTTGCGTGAAGATGGTTTAAATGGAACATCCTGTGACAACCTTTTACCAGTTAAGCCCCAAAGTGTGTTGGACTAAATATTTAATTTACCCAATACTTTCATTAGGCATAACACCCAAAAAGCCCAGAGCTCCCCACTTAACATTTGTTTGCCGGCAGCTGTATGTCATACTCGCATTTTCGCCACCAAACGACAACGACAGACCCAAATATTTGCATAGACAAGCACTGTCTATATGCATACATTTATAAGGCTCTGCGTATATAAGCTTATATGTATTAAGCAGATATGCAGGGCTCTGTGGGTCTGCAGCCCCGTAATGCATTTGGGACCCCACAAAAGCCAGTGGAGTAGCCCCATGAAGGAGTTGAGTCTCCCTTAGCCTTTGGGGAGACCACACCGCTCTCATCCCGAGGCCCTCAAGTGCGTCGCCGAGTCGTCGCCTTGATTTACGATTAGTCTCTTTGCAGTCCGCAGCACTGCTCGCCACACACTTAGTTAGCCAAACACACAAAACCAACTCGATCTGTCTACTCCAAACTTCACGCCCCAGCTTTCTCTACGCTCAGTCCTCCCACCCTCTGACCGCTCGGTGCTTTACAAGGCCTTTGTATTTTCCACTAAACTCAGGAGCGTGAGAGGCGCACGTTTAGGTTGGACTATGGAAATCGGGACTGTTCTCAGAACTGCCATAATGAAAACTTTAAACTTTGAAAATATTAGAGCAAACGACAGCACGTTTAGCTGGCGAAAAGTATAGCTCATTATTTTGGACTACGTGCAATGTGAGAAAATGTCCTTTCGCCAAAAAACAGAAAGTAGAAGACCGTAGAAGTAGTAGATCGTTTTCACAATTTTTAATTTAGTTTTTCCCACATTTAAATTATTGTAAATTTATACGCGAAGATTTAACAAAGTGTCTCTGAAGGGGGCTATGTCCTCGGGTCCTGACTGGCTAGCTGATAGGCCCTAGAGTGACTGTACCTTGTTGGAGGCTTCATCTGACTGAACAACATATTTCACAGCTTAGGTAGATACTTTTTTTAGCTAGTGAACGCTAAACGCCAACGGCACACGGAAAATAAAATAAATGAATATGCGCCACGCAGAGGCATTCCACACACACTTTCCCACCTAACCCCTCGACCCAGCCGCCCCCTCGGCACCTCATTCGTGGCAGCCATTTAATCTTCAGGTTGTTTTTGTTGTCCTGCGACGCCTTTCGCATAACTGAGCGTGTACGCTGCATTTGTTTTTCATTTTATTATGCTACTTTAAAATGCCAAGCGAACAACGGAGGAAGCAGCTAAGCAAAATGCGAGGGAAACAGAAAGAAGGACGCGGCGCATAAGCGAGGGCGGCGAGTAAGGACATGGACCGTACCCACAAACATTGTCCGCTTTCCTTTTTAATTTTTTGGGGACAGCATTCAATTCAATGGGAGAACAAAAAGGAGCGCTACAATAAGATGACGTAGAAGATGACATGCCAATATTTCAAATATGGTAATAACAACGTTGTTGAAAGTGAGGGCCCAGGAGAAGGCCTTTGCGGTCTCTGCTAATTTTTAATATACTTTAAACAAATTAGCTATATTTGCACAACACCTAGGAGTTTACTCCTTTATTTTGTCGTGTCAATTATTTAAAACACATACAATTTATTAGCTTTTGCTGTTAACAATAGAGTCGATGGCTGAGTATTAAAATGAAAGGCGTTAACAGGGCTGGGGAGCTCACACAACCACGAACAACACAAACAAACAGACTAACGGACAGATAAACTTTCCTATACACAAAATAGCATGACATAATGTTTGTAATGCACATACAAATGTAGATACATACAGTCGCACGAGTATGTGCGAAAGTATATGCATACATATGTATAGGCAACGCACACAAGACCGATTCAGCCGTTCTCCCAACGCACAACGCCGCGTATACTTGATATTTAATTCAATCTGGGCGTAGGTTTTCATTTTTTCCGCCGCTGTACAGTGTCGTGTGCTTTAAATTAACACAAACAAACATTGTCAGCGACAGCAGCACCCACCACTGCCGCCGACAACAACAACAACAGCAACACGGGCACAACAAAAACAACACCAGCAAGGAAGAACAGAGCAACAGCAACAAGGCACTTGACAATTACAGACTCAATGACAGTCACAGCCAGCAAATTTATTTGCATTTTAGCTGCCTTTCTGGCCCCGACTTCTCTCTCTTCTTATACCTCGTCCTATATACACTCCTTATAATTAATACATTGCTAAAAACGGGTTTTTTTAAGTTTTAAATTTACTATCCATTATTATAAACTAAATATATGAAATCCTTTATTTTTATAAGAATTTATAATATTCTGTCGCTTAGACAAGTGGCTTGAGACTTATAACGTTAGGAGCTACCTCCTATCCCTATCCCTATGTCTATTACACTTAATTCTTTATTATTCATTTAATATTATTATTTTATTAAAGAGAGAAGATAGATGTCGCAAATATGTATATAAGAAAGTCCCTACAAATGTAATGGCCTTACACATAATCATACTCGCACAATGAAAGCACTAAGCCCACTAGCTCATGTACGTCTGATTAAACGCGAAAATACGCGCCTGGCCAGGGGGGAGGTTAAGAGAGGAGGCACAACGTGCCATCCTTGGGATCCTCCGACATCAGCCACAGACCACGCAGCCAACCAAAGCCAAACACTGCCATGCTTATTAACATAGATAGCACCCAGTCACATACTTACGTATAAAGTATAAGCCCGGCCAACTTCCTCCCGCCCGCACATCCCGCTCAGCCCACTCGGCCCACTGAAGGGGGTTCGGGCCCCCTCAATTAGCCCTGTTTGTGTTTAAATTGCATTAGGGACAGCAGCAGCAGACAACAAAAGCGCCAAATAAGAACGTCAAAGAAAAACACGAAAAATTGACGCATTCGTTGGTTAAGCCCCGGCTAAGCCCAGCCATTCGGAGCGTTTATCGATACATTTTTTCTTATCGATAAAGTTCAAATAAGTGCTCTAAGAGCTTAACTGTATTTGTTACGACTAAACCGAGGCGGACCAGCTAAATGCGAGCAGGTCGAGCGCGGCCATTAGGCAATGCGATTTGTAGACCCACATATCAGGATTATCTGATACATATGGCATGGCCATCCCCATCCCCATCCCCAGCTACCACTAATATGGATGTGCGTGGCAAGGCTGGCCACAATTACTTACGTTTTTTATGTCGTTCATTTTGGTAAACTGACGTCCAAACTCCCATAGGTCGACGCCGAACTTCAAGGCCCAGTTGCGAACCCTGCAATAAAAAAAGAGTTTTAATATAAATGAATAATTGATTGCGCTGCACAGACTTTAATAAGAATGTTTAATGGATAGCTCGTTACACATTCCTCAGCTATCCCCTCAGCATGTGGCTGATTAAAAATCAATTTGAATAAATTTTATACTACGCATAAATTATTTCCGTTTAATTACGTATGCGCATACAAATCTTTCATTAAGCAATAAATTTGTGGCTGCCGAGAACACACAATAATTATCTTTATTATTATTATAAAAGGAATCTTTTCGAAAATATTTGCCAGCAAGTTTTGCGAAGAAAGGAGGCAAAGTCAACAACCAGAGTCCAGCTCCTTGGGGAGCACTGAACACTGCAGGAAAACTCATTACGAGCCAGGGGGGCAAACTCCCAAGACCAACAAGAAACTATTGTAAAAACATTTTCCAAACATTTATAATCTAAACGCGAGAGTCGAAAGCAAAACAAAGCCAGCACAACGAGAGCTCATAAAACCGTTCCAGAGCCGGAGTGCCGACAGAAAATTCCAAAAAAAGTGGAAGAGCTCAGAATCGGAGACCAGAGTAAAGTCAGTGAAGCCAGAATGCCAAAAAGTTGAGTCGTTGATTCAAAAAAGCAAGAATATTAAAAACAAAGCAAGGACGAACCAGCACACCCGAAAAGCCAAGTAAAGTTGAGCCACTGTAAAGACCATGCAAAATAATGCCCCCAAAAATATTTGCACAATTTTATGGCATTATCTGCAATATCAATACGCGCTGCCTGAGTGCCGATGGGAGTGGGTGGTGGGGCGCTCCCTAGCAGAACCCAGAGCAGCAGTACTCTGGCAGCAGTAACCGCAGCAACGTTGCGTATACGCAATGTTGATTATGTTGAGCCGGCGGCGGGAAAACCGAACGAACAAACGAACGAGCGAACGGGCGAGCGAGAGAAATAACAACAGACAAGGACCACAAGGACGAGAACGAGGAAGAGGGCGAGCTTCCCTATCTAGATACAAAATAAGCGCATGTTTATACGCTATGGCCACAATGGGCGGCACCGATACGTAGATCAGGACGGGCCGGGAGTGGTAAGGGCGACGGGAGAAGGCAGATTGCGGGCGAGGAAGTGCAACTGCAGTCAAGCAGCTACGGACAAAGTTTTATGGCTTGGGCGATGGCAAAAATGAATTTAAATTATATGAAAATTGTATTATGAACGGATGCTCCGCCGAGGAAGCCCGCATTCTCCACCCGCCGGCCATAAAGGCGTAAACAATGAAGCGAAATAAAGTGGCCAACAAAGTGATTGAAATTGGATAATACTGAAGTCTGGCCTACAACAAAGGGCAGGGCACTTAAAAGCCAACAACTCATAGGTGACTGTATTGTTCTTGAAATATTGTACCTACAAAGACAAAGCTTTAAGAAAAACAAAATTTAAATAAGCAAATTCCAGGTGGACTTTACCGAAAAATATGTCGGCTATGGCTCCAAGGTAATGCGAATAATCCAGAAGCAGATACATCTGCCACATACACCGTAAATGTAGCATGTATATGAGGAATGGAACAATGCACAAGCGTAAACCCAAAGGAAAAACACTGAAATCTGGCTCAAAGCGGCAAAAAGCTTGAAAGCCCTTCAACATCATCTCCTTGGGCCACAGTAGAATAGATTTTTGCCTGCTTCTTTGGCATCTACCTTGCCGGTGGCCAGTAAAATAAAAACTAACATTTTGTTTAGCTGGGTTTTTTGTTTCCTATTTGGCCAGAAACTTGACAATGGCTAAAACCATACACACATACATATAGGAATGAGGCTGAGAGTGCTCAGGTGTATTCGTAATGACTTTCTATTCTGCCTCAGCATTTTGAGCACGAACGAACCACGTATGTCATGCTCAAGAACCATATACATACACCTAGAGCCATCGAACTAGTTTCGTTTCATTGCCTTTTTCCACCGCTGCTCCCATTGGCCGTTTCTTGTTTGGCTTTGTCGCTTTTCACTTTTCTTGCTTGCTGGCCTGCTCAGGTGAAAATAGGCCGAGAGTCTGGCGGGCAGATGGTAATAGGCCCAGAGAGTAGGTCGATGGGCTCTTGCCAGTTTGCTGCTTTGCAATTGAAATCAATTTCCCTTCGACGCTGCCAGCCAACTTGAATGCATCTTCACAAGAATACAGTCTTTTTTGCATCAAAATATCCTTGAGGACATATTACATACATGCTGGTGACGAAATCCTCCAGGGGTGGGATAAGTTAAAATGTAAGGCAGATACACAAAATTCTTTTTTAATGAGTAAGACCACTCCGTCGCGGCAGGGACGGGTGTCAATTGTTGCAAATTAGTTTGTCGTGTTGCATGATATCCATTATCCACATGCATTCAGAATGGAGAACGGAAAATTAAAACCAACACAGTACGCTAGACGTCGCACTGATGTCGCTTCAGTTTATGCTCCGTTTCAAATGCCGCTTAATGCACTTTCACTGTTTTTTGTAATAAGTACTTAGTTGGGCTGGGCTTGCTCCCTTTCGCTGTTGATTTTGTTCCATTCATTCATTTAAGCTGACATGGCTGTAACTAGATCATTCCCCCTTACCCGGAAAGGCACCTACGTCACTTAATGTCAGTTGTAATCGGCACTTAGTGTGCATTAACTCTATTACAGACTTTCCGATTTTAAATCTGAAGCGTATAGTTATAGAATTTTTTAGTTTATCGATCGGTCATTCGCAGGACAGTTCCAAAAATAAATCATGTAACATCCTCGCGGAAGCCAGCTGTCCCCCATTTCTCTGCTCCCAAACTTTCTGGCCGTGGCACGTGACCCATACTCCCAATCAGTCAAGGCAGCGGTTTTGACCAAGCCGAGGGCCAAGAGTTGCACGAGAGTCCTGTCAATGCAACGGCCGGCACTGGGCGCAAGGGGATGCTTAAGCAAACGAAGCATGAATTAAAATGACGATGGCGGCCACTGCAACTGAAAATGAGGCAATTGAATGGGCACGAAGAACACGGGGGCCGAGGGAAAAAGAGAACTAGCCATAAGGACGGCCTAAGAAAACCCCGTTGAGTCCATGAAGGCCAGCAAAAGAGAAAAGCTTTCGTCTTCGGCTACAATAAAGAACGAGATTTGGGTCAGTTACATGAAAAGCAATGGGCCCAGAACCAAAGTGTAGGACCATTTCCCCAACTGCTTCCAGAAACAGGACCAGCTTCATCATCATCAACATCATCCCTGGCCAAATCATAATCGTCAAAGCTGAGCCCTCAAGGCTTCTCTCACAGTTCGTCTTGTCGTCACCCGGGCTGGGGGTTTTCCGCCTGCCAGCAAAAGTTGAAATAAATTTAATTGAATTTCTGCAGTGACATAAAGCAAATGGCAACATGGAGGCACGACAGAAACGAGTCCGAAGGACTCAATGCGGCAGCGAAAGCAAAAGTTTGTTTTTCAAATTAATAAAATTCATTGTATGCATGTGCTACAACACATAAAAATTTGCAAATGGACAAATAAAGGCACAGGCTATGGAGTAATACTCTTAAAATTGTGAAAGCTAAGGTCATTTATGAGGTCTAGTCGCATAAAAAGTGTATCAAACATCCACACCCGATCCTACATCTATATCTTGAGGGATTATTTAATGGCTACATCCATTAGGGGCTTTAATGCGATACATAAGCCTTAATCAAGCTTAGTTGCCAAAAGTGGGAAAAGAAATTCTATTAACGAAACTACAGAACCATCAACAAATAACTAACTATATTTCCACATAAAAACCGTATGCCAAAACTAATTTCAATAAATAAAAGTGACATTAGATACAAGAGGGAACAACAAAAAATCACTTAGTGGCTCTGTTCCGGTTTCCGACCCCGCTATTTCCCTTGCCAACCCAGCCCTCACCCACACCGGCCAACATTTCCAACAGACGCCACTTGCCCTTGCCTGCAAATGGCAGTTGGTTTTTGGGTTAATTAGCCAAGTGAGCGCTGCGGTTACGTGTGTTTCATATGCCCCCCCCCACCCCGCTGCCTACAGGTTCCGAGTCGCCGTTAAAGCTAATTGCAAAATCCTATTATGTATCCATTAGATACGCATACTCTGTGTGTCAACGTCCAAATAGACAGGCACAAAAATATCTTGTCGCCAGATCAAAAGCCCCAACCCAAATATTTCAAAGCCTCCGTTTTAGTATTTTAATTGTAGAAAATGTTTTCGGCAGCAAGAGCTCTCCATGAAATTTTTAAACAATGTTTACACAAATGAGCCAAATAAGGATCAAAAGTTTCGTAAATATTATTTGTCCTTCCATGCATTTGCCACGTTTTTGAAGGGGAAAGGAAAATTTCATAAAAATCTAAAATAAATTTTGTTTCTAGTTGTTGATGCAGAATTAAGGTATTCCGCCTAAGAATCGAATGATTAGTGGCAAAGAATTGGCCTTCACTGGGGGCCATATTGTGCCTTCATGCATTTCTGAAGGGCATCCACAGAATTCCACAAAAAATCTAATAAATATTTTGTTTCTAGGTTTTGATGTAGATTGAAAGGGAATCGATTTACAAATCGTTTAAGGTATTCCGCTCAAGAATCGGATGATTGTTGGCAAAGATATGGCCTTCGCTGGGGGCCATATAGAGGCTCCCAGGCATTTCCCACGTTTCGGAAGGGGATCCTCCAGAGAATTTCAAAAAAATCTAAAAAATATTTTGTTTCTAGGTTTTGATGTAGATTGAAAGGGAATCGATTTACAAATCGTTTAAGGTATTCCGCTGAAGAATCGGATCATTATTGACAAAGATATTGGCTTCGCTGGGGGCCATATGGAGGCTCCCAGGCATTTCCCACATTTTGTTCCGCTGAAGAATCTGATGATTATTGACAAAGATATGGCCTTCGCTGGGGGCCATATAGAGGCTCCCAGGCATTTCCCACATTTCGGAAGGGGATCCTCCACAGAATTTCACAAAAAATCTAAAAAATATTTTGTTTCTAGGTGTTGATGTAGATTGAAAGGGAATCGATTTACAAATCGTTTAAGGTATTCCGCTCAAGAATCGGATGATTATTGGCAAAGATATGGCCTTCGCTGGGGGCCATATAGAGGCTCCCAGGCATTTCCCACATTTCGGAAGGGGATCCTTCACAGAATTTCACAAAAAATCTAAAAAATATATTGTTTCTAGGTTTTGATGTAGATTGAAAGGAAATCGATTTACAAATCGTTTAAGGTATTCCGCTGAAGAATCGGATCATTATTGACAAAGATATTGGCTTCGCTGGGGGCCATATGGAGGCTCCCAGGCATTTCCCACATTTTGTTCCGCTCAAGAATCGAATGATTATTGACAAAGATATGGCCTTCGCTGGGGGCCATATAGAGGCTCCCAGGCATTTCCCACATTTCGGAAGGGGATCCTCCAGAGAATTTCAAAAAAATCTAAAAAATATTTTGTTTCTAGGTTTTGATGTAGATTGAAAGGGAATCGATTTACAAATCGTTTAAGGTATTCCGCTCAAGAATCGGATCATTATTGACAAAGACATTGGCTTCGCTGGGGGCCATATGGAGGCTCCCAGGCATTTCCCACATTTTGGAAGGGGATCCTCCAGAGAATTTCAAAAAAATCTAAAAAATATTTTGTTTCTAGGTTTTGATGTAGATTGAAAGGGAATCGATTTACAAATCGTTTAAGGTATTCCGCTCAAGAATCGGATGATTATTGACAAAGATATGGCCTTCGCTGGGGGCCATATGGAGGCTCCCAGGCATTTCCCACATTTCGGAAGGGGATCCTCCAGAGAATTTCAAAAAAATCTAAAAAATATTTTGTTTCTAGGTTTTGATGTAGATTGAAAGGGAATCGATTTACAAATCGTTTAAGGTATTCCGCTCAAGAATCGGATGATTATTGACAAAGATATGGCCTTCGCTGGGGGCCATATGGAGGCTCCCAGGCATTTCCCACATTTTGGAAGGGGATCCTCCAGAGAATTTCAAAAAAATCTAAAAAATATTTTGTTTCTAGGTTTTGATGTAGATTGAAAGGGAATCGATTTACAAATCGTTTAAGGTATTCCGCTCAAGAATCGGATGATTATTGACAAAGATATGGCCTTCGCTGGGGGCCATATGGAGGCTCCCAGGCATTTCCCACATTTCGGAAGGGGATCCTCCAGAGAATTTCAAAAAAATCTAAAAAATATTTTGTTTCTAGGTTTTGATGTAGATTGAAAGGGAATCGATTTACAAATCGTTTAAGGTATTCCGCTCAAGAATCGGATGATTATTGACAAAGATATGGCCTTCGCTGGGGGCCATATGGAGGCTCCCAGGCATTTCCCACATTTTGGAAGGGGATCCTCCAGAGAATTTCAAAAAAATCTAAAAAATATTTTGTTTCTAGGTTTTGATGTAGATTGAAAGGGAATCGATTTACAAATCGTTTAAGGTATTCCGCTCAAGAATCGGATGATTATTGACAAAGATATGGCCTTCGCTGGGGGCCATATGGAGGCTCCCAGGCATTTCCCACATTTCGGAAGGGGATCCTCCAGAGAATTTCAAAAAAATCTAAAAAATATTTTGTTTCTAGGTTTTGATGTAGATTGAAAGGGAATCGAGTTACAAATCGTTTAAGGTATTCCGCTCAAGAATCGGATGATTGCTCAAGAATCGGCCCCTTCGCTGGGGGCCATATAGAGGCTCCCAGGCATTTTCCACATTTCCGAAGGGGATCCCCCAGAGAATTTCAAAAAAATCTAAAAACTATTTTTATTCTAGGTTTTGATGTACATTGAAAGGGAATCGATTTAAAAATCGTTTAAGGTATTCCGTTGTTGGGGGTCATATTGTGCCTCCATATATTTTCGATATTCCTGAAGGCGATCCACAGAATTTCACAAAAAACTAAAAAAAATATTTTGTTTCTGAGTATTGATGCAGATTAAAAGAGAATCGACGAAGAAATCGATTGAGGTATTCCGCTTGAAAAGCAGATTAATATTGACAATGTAGTGCCTCCAAGCATTTTTGAAGGGAATCCCCCGGAAAATTTCATTAATTATCTTTCAAATATTTCGCTTCTAGGATTTACAGAATAGATCTATAAATCGTTTAAGGTTCTCCGCTAAAAAATAGTTCATTGTTAGCAATTATACAACCTTTGCTGACAGAAAAACACATATTTTACCCCAATTTGTTAAAATCAAGACAAAACACGAAAAATTGAATTAAAATAGAATAACTACTGTTTCCATAAGCACTTATCGTTTGGCAGGAAATAAAATAAATTTTTGATGTAAATTCGAGCCTGGGGACTTGTGGAAGCATCATGAACAGAATAACAAATTTACAATTAATTTCCTGTTCAAGGAAATTGCCAACATGTTTGGCAAACGCATAATTGAGAGTCTCGGTGTGGGATGTGGGGTGCCTGGTGCGGAATGATGAATAAAACTTACTCATTGTGTGGTATATCCTCGTCCTGATCTCCGACAGCACCAAATATGTGCATTTTGAATATTAGCATGCCCAGCACAATGGCCACAAAGCAGCTCCAGTGTTTGCGCTCCATTTTTGTTTGTTTTACCCGTTCGTGTGCGTATTTATTTGGGTCAATTTGTTTTGGATAGTTCACAATTCACTAGTTTGAGGTTTCCTCCACTTTAGATTGGTTTTAGTTTCAGTTGCCAAAATGTCGAATTATTTGTTTCCCGCGTCCTTGCCACGTCCTATAAAACCACTCAAATATTTCCAGCTAATACATGTACGTGAACTCGACTTCAATTTATTTTATTTCGATAGGATGTGTTTGATTTTTTATTATTTTTGATTACGATGACTTTTTCATATACTGGATGTGAATTTTTCACACGCTGACATTTTGTTTTGCCAAATGTTTTTACTGTTTCCATCAGGTGTGTTAAACATTGTTGCAAATCGATAGTCTGTTGTTTTCCGATGGGAAATTTAATTGCACAGGTAGTTTGATACGTGGGCTTGTAGAATGCGGAATTGAGTATTTTTCTGCAAATAAACATAGTCAGAAGTTAAATTGAATGTATGGAAATAGTTGTATCGTACATTTAGTATAAACAAGTTATTAAGAGTATCAAATCCTAAGAGTATCAAAGATGAAATGAAAAATTGTCTGTACAATTCTTAAAATATGTATACGAATAATAGCTTATATAAATGATTCCTTAAATGATTTGGTAAACCCACTAAATCACAATTCCTCCCAAATATGATGTTTATGTTTTAGATATCTAATTATTACCACTTAACGGTTAAAAAAACTGACAAATGAAAATATTTGAACAGATAAACCCATTTCAGAATAAGAAAACTTTCTGCCAACCAGGTATGCAGCTTGTGGCTTGGCAATAATTTTGTTTTGTAGAAATAGCTGTAGTACAGAAAAATAATTTGTAATCGGTTTGGAAATAGTTTTCGTTTCAACTCTCAAACAGAGTAGTTCCCACGCATGTGGTCGCTGGTGGGGCAATGGGCAGTGTTCCGGGCTTCACATGAATTTGACCTAGAAATGCGCTTCCACCCGCCTCCCACCACCCGCTACCCGCTACCCGCCTCCCGCCACTCCGACCTTACTCACACACACATAGCTGCAGTAGCATAACTCGCATGTACATGGGCAGAACTTCGGGATGCTTTCGAGCTCGAACTCGAACTCGAACTGGAATCCGTTCTTGTGGCACATGCGCAGAATGGGTAGGCGGCCTTACTCATTCACTCCGAATCCTTTAAGACACCGAACGGCGTATGTGTGAGTGTGGTTTTTGTATGGGCATGCCGCCCCCTAAAACAGCACATAGTCTTACATCCTACCCAGCATGCGAATGGTCCTGTATGTTCCCAAAGATATCGCGAAATTATTTTCATTATATATGGTGGTGGCATTCGCCTTCCTCGCCCTGACAGCCGCATCTGCATAAAATAAAGACAATTTGTTGCGGCCAATACGCACTCACAGACACACATAAATGTATGCTTGACTCCTCTTTGCGTCCATATAACTAAGTACTCCTCGTATATAGAGGCACTGCATGCAACCGGATTCTATACGCTTCTCTGGCTCCCCCACCCCGCGAGCCTTTTATTCCTCCTCAGCCTCGACATCAAAAAGTTTGACAGAAATGGAACGGCAGCCCCACACTTGCAACACAGAACACGGAAGATGAATCAGATGCAAGGCGTCGACTTTACTCCACGCCACAGATAAATGTATCTGCAACCGCATATTGAAAAATTATTGAAACTATTTCACATCCTGTGAAAAAGTTATGCTAGGTATGATTTATGAAAGCAACATCCATAATTTACATTTAAATTTTACAAATCTGACTTTAACAGAGTTAGGTCAGTTTTAAATAATATTTAAGTACAAACTTAATATTTAACTTCTCAATAGTAATAGATTTATTATTAGGAATATATACAAAACTATCATGCAATTATTAGAAACCTCTATTAAAAAACTTATACCTAATTTTTTGGAGATGTGGAATCAAAATTGGTAGAACCTGTTTAAAGTTTTTGCAATAAGCCAGCAAAAAGCACATTTTTCATTCACGATTACACGCCATCGAAAGGGTATTGAGTGGAAAAGAAAGCAGCAAAAATAATAGTGATAATAAAAATAAAAGTGTGTGCAACATGGCGTATACGCAACGTTGGCGCCAGGCAACGTCAAACGAACGAAACGAAACCATTGTTAAAAAGTGAAAGTTTATAGTTGGCGCACGTTCATAAAGTTTTGCGTGTTATACAAAAGATTTATTATATCGCACATATCGCTAGCTCCTGCCGTTCTTTTTTCCATTTCCCCATCCTGCGCCAACGCCCGCGTCCGCCTTGATTTCTCCTCACTCCTTCCCTCTTCTCTGTTTTGTTTGCTCTGGCTTCTTATGTTTGGCCTGGCTTTTTGATTTTTGCTTGGCCCACAACAGCAGCAGCCCAGAGTCCCGAAGGCAGCTAAAAAGCAATATGGCCTTGGGAGTTTCCATAATGGAATTAATGTGCCTGTGAAAATTTCAATAGGCAGCGGACCAAACTTTTTACAGCCGCGGCCAAGACGGATGGGTCTGTATGGCTGTATGGAATTTTGATAAGTTATAAATACGAACTGTGCTCTATAAGCAGGACACATGATATGTTTTTTTTTTAATATATACTCTAGTTTAAAGAAAATCTTTACATTGAATATTTATGATCATTGCCAATAAAATTAATGAGATTTCTTGTGTTTTAAAGTAAAAATTAGGAAAGTATTTTAAACTCAGAAAGAAATACTTCGGCGAAGAATAAGGATGTTTTAGGAAGCGTTGGACTGGATAGGCAAGAGAAATATTTCGAGAATCCTGGGTAGGAATTATAATTGGGAAGTAAGCTCATCAAAGTTAAGGTCTAAAAAGATACTGTTGGTCTGGTTGGTCTGGGAACATAACCCATTAATGTGAATAAAGAGCTCAATAGGAGCAGCCTTTGAGGACTCCAGGGAACTGGAGAAAGGGCGGCCAGGCCAAAGGTTACGAGGTATTGGTCAAGCCTTGAGATTTTACGCAGCTGCGTAAGCTGCGTGGCTATAGTACACGTACACGATAAACCGTTATTATGTGCCATATACACGTGTGCGTGTGTGTCTTGCGGGAGCGTGCGTAGTAGTAAATAGTAAAACGGCATAGCATACTTTTTTGGGCGCGCAAACAAATCGCACGCACACAACCGCAGCCATTGCCTCCCGCAAGCATTGCACAAATAAACGCTATGTGCGCGTAATTGAAGGATTGCCGTTATTTATGAGAGTTTGGTGATTTTGCTTGGCTTTTATTAGTTATTTAACTTTTTGTTTTGTCCATTTTATTGTGCAATCAACGAGGCAACTCGATCTCTCTTTGACTTCCCTGCTCTCACCCACTCCTCCCACTTTCGGCCGCTCTCTCACTCTTTCTCTTACTTACTTAATGCCTCTGCGCGCCAAATTCGCAATTCCGAAGCCGAGTGCGAAAAAGTTTACTAAAAACAAATCTCCAAGCTCCTGGGGCCAGCCGTGTGGCCGTAGGGTGGCGGATGACGGGTGGGTGGCGCAACGAGGTGCAGCGTTGTGCCGACACTTTTTACTACGCGACTTTCGAGATGGAGAAAGCGACGAAACGCGATGGCGAAGGACGAAATGCGAAACGGAGAGACGAGAGATTTATTCGACTGCGCGGCTTCGTCTCTTCGGTTTTTTTGGCGCTCACAAATATTGCACCACCACAGGCACACGCACATACATAATACATATACACATATATCTGTAATGGATTTTTTCCAACGTTTGGATTTTAGGATATCCTGCGGCGTACGGAGCTTCACGAACTGGCTTTGTTAATTTTCTGAAATAGCGGCAGACAATAGTTGGCGCAATGTTTGCCGCTTTTGTAATGGCTCTTTGTTACTGTTGCACTTTGAACAAATTCTGACTTGGCTGGCCAAAAGATTATCTCACTTTAGTTGTTTTTCTCTTATTTATTTGATTTTTTTTGTATTACCTCAGACCAAGAGGCTTTTGGGCAGAATTAAATTCTTTTGTGCGCGCTTTCTGCTTAAAACGCTTCCACACTCGCCAGATTCTCGCCACGACTGAATGTACACTTGGGGAAGGTTGCTCCCAGTTTCCTTTTTAACGGATATCGAAAGTTCTTTCGACTTCGAAAAATCGAAGTCCCTAACACTAACCTTGTCTTGGCGTTGCCACTTGGTGCCTCATTCACGTTAACAGAATGTTACTTAACATGTCTATCACGCCTATCAATGTATCGCACTCAGTGCGATTGGCAAGTTCGCGCCTACCGACAATTTAAATTTAAATCATTGACGACCTTACTAATATATCATCAGATAAATCTACATCATCAAAATCCTTTTAGTGCTCAATCTATAGTTTCTCTTTGAAGGACTCTGTAAACTAGTGCTTTCCGATTCTGGGTCTTTCTTTTTATCCACTTTAAAAGCTACTGATATGATTTATCCCGGCAAGGCACCTCGTCCTATCCCTTGGACTGGACAAACCTATGAAAGTAAAAAATTTAGTTCGTTTCGTAGTCAGTCGTCACCAGATTTTTTTTATTGCAGATTCTGATGGGGCCTCGAAAGCCTGGTAACATTTTTGCTGATAGGACCTCGAAATCCTGGTCACTAAATCCGTATGGGATAAACTTAAGAACACTAGTTATTAAAAATTTTAGGAGTTGCAGAGCGTTGGAGCATAAGGACGAAACGATGACGATTCGGAGAATACCACGTCCTTCACCAAGCCAAATATGGAAGGGCAAGATCGCAGAGTCGCGCCGTCGTCGATACCGACGACCATTTCAATATAAATATGATCAAATATCAGTTACTAGTATTAGTACTGATAGCATTAACATAAGAAACCATAATCTTTGAGCTCCATTGATTAGGCTTGATTTGGCTATATCTTTGCAATCCAATAAACATCCGATTCTTAAGCGGAATACCTAAAAAAATTTGTACATTGATTCTCTTTCAATCTCATGAAACCCAAGAAACGAATTATTCTTTCGTTAAGTTTGGTGCAGGATCCCCTTCATAAATACCAATAATTCATGGGAGGGACAATGTGGCCCTCAGCGAAGGCTATATCTTTGCCAATAATCTACCGATTCTTAAGAGGAAAGCCTAAAAAAAACAATACACAAAATGCTTTTTAGGTTTTTATTAAATTTTCGAAGCGAAGGTGTTTTTGTTGTTTTGAATTCAGCCTTAATAGTATGAACACTTATATATATCTACCATAGGTTATAGTTAAATGTAGCAAGTTATATTTTTCTACTTTTGCCTTGTTGCCGTTGAATGTACATAAGATATATTAAGCCGTATATTGCTATTGTACACTTATATAATAATGTATTATATGCGTTTCAGTTAAGGTATCTTCTTCCTTTGTGTATTGTGTGCTTTCTCCTTTATGTACAGGTTTATTTGCTAAGCAAATTATGGCAAATTAGTCTAAATTAAAATGTTACAAAGTATGTTTTCTGTACTGTTCGTTCAATTCATTTATGTTTACGTTTAAATCAATATAATTCATAAAATGCCAACTCCTTGTCACTCCATGTCAGCTGTGGATTGGTTGTCCTTATGATAGTTTGGTTTCTCGTTAGTCGTGTTAGTTTTTCAATGCGGATGAATAGCTCAGCATTAGTCGGTTTAGTCACTGCCCTCGACTTACAATCTAATTTTAGTTGATTAGTCAAGTATAGTTGCGTGGGCTGCTGCTGCCCGCTCTTGTACGTCAGATTAGTGGGTTAATCTTGCACTTGTCGCTATGAGGGTCACTATGAGTCAGTGGATAGCTGGACATGGTTTCTGCGACGGACTTGTAGATTCTCAGTTCAATTTTCTATCTGTCAGTTTTCTGGTTTCTTGTTGATTTCCAGCGTACAAGTCTATTGGTTAATTCAGTTTTCCCTTGGCTGAAGGATCTCTTTGTAATCATATTTTGTTGTATGGATAGTGTACAATTAATATTATATTTCTTTTTCTGGATAAATACACAAAATTAAATAGTAAACTGTGCGAGGATGTGGTTGTCGCCAGTGGAGCAGCTGAAGGCGCGCAGAATATTTCAAATTAAATATATGTTTAGAATAGGAATTAGGCAACTAATAACTTTTCACTTAACAAAAATAATTTAAATATAAGAAACACTTAACGTAGAGACTGTTTGGGCGGGTGTGGTGAGAGTTAGAGATTGACCAGGAGCCGGACCGCCGATCCCTCAGCGGTTGGCCCTGCTGCTGCAGGTGTTGTTGCTGCTGTCGTGGCTCACAGCAATGAGGTTGTTGCTGCTGCTGCTGCTGCTGCCGGCGGCACATGTGGCTGCGGAGGTCAGGCCGCTTCTGGTGGCTGTCTCCTCGCCCTCGTCGCCCAGATCCTCGTCCGGCTTGTGACTAGATGCGGGAGGTGTCAGCAGGCTTTCGGGAGCGCGCAGCGCGGTGGCTGGGGAGGCCTGGGTGCGAGCTCGCATCGCGTGCGCCGCATCTTGAGCCATCAGTACATCGTCCTGGAAGAGAAATGAAGTGTTAGCACTGGTATGTACTCTTCCCACCCGCCGTCTCCCTCAATTAAGCTGCACAATTATGCTGCTCGGTAGTCGTCAGATACTTACATACATATCCATGGTGGTGGTGTGCGTTTGGATAATGTGCGCATCGTCTGTGACAATGTTCGGGCACACGTGGGCCAGGCCGAACTTGTTGCTGACCTGCTCGTTCTGCTCATTCAGGTGGAGGAAGGTGGCCTTCTTGGAGATGACCCGGAAGAAGGGCTCCATCCAGCGGGCGCAGGGCAGGATTACCTGCCAATCCAATCCAGAGCAGCGCTGAGCAATCTCACTGTGGGGCAAGATATGATGTCATAATCTTATCTTTCAAAAGGGATGACTGGTTAACTCACCGACTGAATGTATGACTGATGGCGGCAGCCGCCAGAACTGAGTAGGAGTAGTTGGCCATGCCCACGTCCAGGGTGCACAGATCCAGCAGCTGCGACGTCTGCACGAACTCGAAGCCGGAGAACTGCGGGTAGATGAAGGCGTCGTCCGCCGCCGTGGCTTCGGCCGCCTTCTGGCGGCTCATCTGAGCAAACGAGGCCGGGGTGCGGTTGTTGGCATTCAGCTGCATGTAGACGCCCAGCCAGCCAGTTATGGTAATGGGACTGATTTCCCAGTCGAGGGCTTGCAGGAGGATCTTCTCGTGGTTCAGGATGTCTCGCTCTGTGCAGGCGCCATCCGTCACGTAGGCAAACTCCCCGATCTTGGGCGGATAGATCTCCTCCACTTTCGCGGCCACGAAGAGGCAGGTGATGCCGATCAGCTGTAAGTGCGTCTTCTGCACCTTTCGCGCCACGAGCAGATACCGATCCAGATAGTCGACGGCCAGGTAAAAAGTCTCCCGGTGCAGCTTGTACACCTCACAGACCTCGATCAGCCAGTCCAGAAGGATGGCACGCATGCGCGGCTGCAAGCCGGGGTGCTGCTCCAGCATCGAGGTGCTGCGCAGGCGCGATTCCTGCTCATCCCTGTGGCACATCAGACGCCACACGTCCCCCGCATTGGCCCAGGCCAGCGCCGGAAGCGGGCACTGGCGCTGCGAGTTCTCCTCCGCCGGCGACATCATGAACTCGAAGGACACTGGCTCGATCACATTCATCGGAAAGTTGCGCAACTGCTTCTGGAAACCCGGAGTTCGTTCACCATTGACCGGCTGCTGTTGGCTGCTGGCCGAAGAGGCTGGGGACACAGTGGAGGAGTTGATCTCCTCGTTGTCGTCCTCCTCCTCGCCCTCGCCGTCGCCGTCTTCTTCCTCGTCGTACGGGTAGTCCTCGCAGCTGTCGTCCAGCAGATCATCGTCGTCGTGCTGCTCGTTTTGTGAGCTGGCCATCTCGGTACCAAAGCGGACCACCACAGGAGCCTGCTTACCGGCCAGGCCGCGGTCGGGGCTGGGTGGACTGTCGGGGCTGTCCGGCAGCGGACTGTTGGGCGCCTCCGGTAGCTCCTCAGCCGGCGAGCTCCGGATACTCAGCAGCTCCTGGGTGCTCTGTCCGTCGGCGGACACCACCGGCGATGTGTAGACCGAAGAGGCCACGGACGAGAGGTTGCTCTGGTCGCTGCCGTACAGAACTGGCAGACGCTGCATGCGCTTGGCCGATGGGGGCTCGAAGCCGATTTCAGGATCCTGGAAAACAAGAGGCACATGTTTAATTTAAAGTTTAAGGACAGTTTTTAGGGATATGTTGGCTCTGTAAAAAAGTAATTCAAATAATAAAGGCAACCATCATTACCATTTCAATGAATTTTCGCTTCTGTTCCAACTTCATAATAACATGAACCGAACAATGAGGAGGATAACCGAAGTCAGAAACAGGATCACACGGGTGGCAGCGGAATTAGAAACGTGTCTCGGATATAATTAGCCAAGTAGGATCGGGCAGGCCGAATAAATTTATGTGGGCACGCCTGTCAAAATTCTTAATCCCAGATAGATGGACCCGATGCACCCGCACAAAATTCGAGCCAGGAGATCTCACAAAAGATCAGGGATTCGGAGTTCGTATGGAGGTAGAACAATAACACTTGGGCAGGATATTCACTAGAGTTTGATTTGTTTCTCTTTCAAAATATCCTTGGATTATCCTTTTCGGTATCGTATTAGTTTAAACAAAAATTATATTGCACTTTCGCTTTGATGGTTGAGAGTGAGAGCAGTCTTTGGTCGTTGGCGTTGTTTCTTTGGTGTGATTATTCGATTCGATGGAAACAGATTTTTGGTTGTAGCATTTGAAGTAACTTATTTAGGCTTGGCTGTTCGTTGGTTTGGAATTTGGTGTGTTATTGTGGCAGTTGTTGGTTTTTTGGTGTGCGATCTTGGCAATCCGGTTCTTAAATTAGTTCTTTGCACTCTAGGTTGATTATTGTATCAGTCTCCACTTTAGCTACTCGGCAAGCATTTATTTAGCTTCAGTCTCTGTTAGCTGTGTTGGTTTTGGCTTCACTCCGCTCTTGGCCAGTCGAGTACCAATCGCGTTGACGTGCGCTGTGCAACTGAGCTCAACGTACTCCGTTCCAGATCGCCGATCCCCGTAGATCGTCGTTATCCTGCTCAACGAGTGCAACGGTCCGCAATAGGGGTGGCTTTCGTTGCACAACGACAGTGGTGGAACCAGGATCGCAGCCAGTTTTCCCTCTCGTTTCCCCGCTCGGCCACTTACCCGAGGGTAGTTCCCTTCCCGTAGATCTTGTCGATCCGATCCGATCCTATCCGTCGGGGACTACCCGAACCCTATTTCTTGAGACGTTGGACGTTGTTGTTTTTGCAATGCATTTTCGCCTCTGGGTGTTTATCAGCAGCCAACAACAAATCCCCTGATCCTTTCTTCAATTATTTTTGTCAACATTTCCGTGCGTCCAGGTAGACGCTGGAAAATCACTACCTACTCCCAAGGAGCCATACACATAGCGGGTATATGAATTATCTCTGCTAGTATTATATCTCTTGGGTCTGGGCTGCATTTCTCTAATAAATAATATATTTTGCAGGGACTCTTCTTGTGGGGAGGGGGCATTGGCAAAAGCCAGAAATGGCAGACTTACGGCATCTTTTGCCGCAGATTCTGGATCGTAAGATTACAGCACGAGAAAGAAATGACAAAAAAATAGGGAAACAATGGAAATCCTTGACCATTGTTCTCAGGGACAGACAGATGATGGAAAACAGAAGCCAAGATCAGAAAGTCCATAAAGCAAAAGTGATTGTGCCCAATATGGTGTAGATATGAAGGAGATTGTAATGATTTCAAACAATTTTCTGGATTGTAGACCAGACTCGATCCTAACTAGCAATCTCACACATCATAAAAGCTCAACAATGTCGGGTGGCAGGAGCAACCCTCCCGGAAAACTTTCCCTTCAGGGGCTGCTCATCAAAGATTTTCACATAATTTGTTGCGCAAAAATGGGGGAAAAAATGCCATGATATTTATGTGACAGTTTTAATTGTTTGAGTAGGTTTGCCTTTTCCGAGACAGACACACAGACACAGACGGGAGGAAATAAATTTCGCCTTGCCTCAGAACAGGCAGAGGAGGTCCAAGACGCATGACAAATTTAATTTCTTATTCTTTTGGCCAACGCAACTGCAGCCACCCCGCCAAAGATGACGTAGGCAACGGAGAACGACATCTCGAACGAAAATGGACACATGCCAAGGCGGCACCCAGATGCAATGTAATTAAAATCAAAGCGTGCAATGGCATAAGGAAGCCTGGTCGGCACACAATGGGCATTCCTGCAGTCACATTACTTCACTCGGTTCCCAGCTCCTTGGTGCGTGGACATGCATCTGCCCCTGGAACTGGTCAAGCGTTATGGAAGCGGAAGGTTATGGCGAAAATTCAGTTTACTCAGTGACATGTCGGCGGATTCCTTGCAGCGAGTGTGTGAGAAATAAGTGAACTGTAAAGTGGGCTGGAATCTGGACCAGAGACCAAAGACCAGAGACCAGAGAGGGTTGCATCCCAAGTTTAACAAGGGTTAAACTGGGTTGATGCCCTTAAGCCGCCTCAAGGATCCTGGCCCAAGCAGCTGCTGCATTGTCGAGCCTGATCAGCTCCTTCAGGCGCAGCCCACAAGCCACCTAAACTTCTCTCGAGCTCTCTCTGGGAGGCAGGCCGTGGGTCGCCGGAGCAGATGATGCAATTCCTCAAGTTCTGGGTACACACACAAGGCAGTCAAGAAGCAATTGTTATGCGACAACCTCCGCGTCGTCAACCTCAATATCCTGGTGCCCCATTGTGTTCCATTTTCTCCCTCTCGCCCTCTCGCTTCGTCTGGCTACGGCGATCTCTTTCTGCAGTGGCCTTTTCTGTCCCCGCACTCCCTATCGCAAGAGTCCTGGGCTTATGTGTCGTAATCTCTCGTCGGCCGTCTGCTCGATTCCGAAACACCTTTACTTCTCGGGCCTCGGCGTGGGTCCAGGTGTAACTTTTTGCTTTGTTGTTGCTGTTGCTGTTGCCGTGTAATACGCCGCTTTGTTGTTCCATTCAATTTATTTTCTTTCTCTTCATTTCGATTCGTATCACTTCCCCCAACTTCTTTCAGTGGAATTTAATTTAACTTTTATGTGTTGCCGTTTCATAATTGTTAACTTAATTCCAAGCCAGGAAGGAGCTCTGCCAGGAAATCCTAGGCTGACAAATGGCTTCTCCCAATACTCACTCGGGTTTAGAGCACTTTTGGGAGTCCCTCGGATGCTCTTCTTTTAACAAATGATCTGCAAACAACATGCCAGAGGACAAGTCCCAAATGGACAATAACAAACACTCATATTTCCAGCGCAGCTCGGCTGACCCGTGGTCAGTCCGGGAAGGGTTATCCTTTCGCGGTGGCTGGACTGCTGAGTTCTTCCTTAAGGACACAAGAGTTTCGAGGGTCGCAGTCCACTCTCGGACATGTAATTAATCATGGAATTGGTGAGATCCATGAAAACGCGAATTAAAGCATAACCCAGCGGTGAATGGGGAGGAGGGTCTAAGAAGACAAAGGACAAACCGCGGATGATGAATGTTATCATTGCCAGGATATCTTGAAGCTTTACGATTGAAGTTGAAATCAATAACATTGATATGCAGAAGCTGGTAGCTTATCATCCAATCTTACAAACAAACTCATCCCTTTCTGTAACTTTGTTTGCCGTCAACGGCACAAAATCCATTTTAAAACTTAGGGAAATCTCTAAAAAGAAAAAAATCATTATCCTCCATCCCAGGATGGGATGCAAGCTGGGAAACTGAAACTTGAAATCACATTCCCACAATGCCCCGGGACTGACTTGACAGAAATCAAGCCCCGCACTTGATTGCTGAGACAAGAGCCTCGGGGAACCCTCAGGAGCAACCCTACCCGTTGTTTTGGGACAAAAGACACAAAGAAGTTTTGCCCAAAAAAGCGAAACTTTCGTCGATTTCATGCCTGCCATGTAAGGAGGGCCGAAAGGGTTTACATTACACTGACAAATTGGTAAAATAATACCATAATTCTTATCCTTGTGCCAGCAGCAAAACAAATATTGGATATTATTTCAAGGAAACGCATTCCAGCGCAGGAGCTGGTTCGCGTCCCAGAGCCAGACGGCCAGGCACAGGCAAGGCGAGGATCGCTGGATGATTTGCATAAAAGTTTAACGGAAATCTAATGAGCAGACGTCGCTGGATCAGGAACAGGACGCATTTGCATAAGGACATCCATCGTCCCGAAACGGGGTAGCAAAATGCAACCCAGTCGGAAACCATTTTTATGGAATGGCATAACATCTCCTGAAGAAGCAAATGTCGTCTCGATGAATATTTAATTAGGGAAGAAAGGTAGAAACTCGGCCCAGTGATCCTTGAAAAGGATAAGGCACTGCTCAACCCCTCAATGGCTGCCTCGCCCGTCGTCGTGTTTGCGGTTTCATGTATGTCCCATTCCCCGACGAACGCATCCCGATCCCGTCTTGATCTAGTTCCTGCCTCAAGCTAACCTATAACTATCGCAATTCCAAATTCTTCCTTCGAACCTTAACGGACGTTTGCCGCCTTGACTTCTCGGGAGGTTCGGGGTTTGGGCTCTAAGTTCTGGCTTTCGTTGGGAAAACCCACCCCTGGCGAGCGGGAGAACTCCGACTTTGGCTCAAGGTGTGCGCGCAAGCGCAACGTCGCCGTCGCCGTCGCCGTCTGTCCTTGGTCTCCTTTGTCCTTCCGTGCATATGCTCAACATACTGCCAAGACCCCTCGGAATTTTTACCCAGCAACGACTGTCGGAAGGGGAGCAGCAGCAAACGTTTTTTTCCGCAGGAAAGTGACATTTGTTTGGCAGGGCAGCAGCAAAAGTAGAAAAAACCGAAACTCGCTTGCAAAAAATAAACAAGAAAGCAATCCCAGCTGAGGGAAACGAACTATGGAATACCCTTGCTATTTATTGGCGGAAGGAGCCAGGAAGCCATTGAATATTCTCCCGAAATACTATTTTGATTGCGACTTAGGGTAACAATAATAGTTTTCGCCATCATTCTGCACGTATAGTCGGGGGATTCTCCCAAGAGATCTTTCCTTCCTCCGTAAGTACAGCCTTGGAGGAGATCCTTTGCACCAACACAGCTGCCAGGAGCCGCAGCAAGAAGCCATTGTTCCTCCCCGCTTTGATTGCAGCTACTTGAGAGGAACTCTGACTTGGAGGCAATGGACCGAAGGCTGCTAACTGAGCGTTTATTTTTGGGCTCATCTTCGCTTTGTGTTCTTGGGTTGAGAAGTGCCAAGTAGCCGGCTACGTGCCCAGCAGCTTGTTTGACTGCAGATCAGCTGAGGATCAAAGGAGTGGAAGGACTGCACTAAACAAATACAATATTGTTTACTAAAAACACAAAAACAAGGGAGATAGGGAAGCTATTTTCGAAACAACAGTCTGATTACTAATCGGAGCTTCGGAAGATAAGAACCATGAGTGGTCAGTAGGAGTACTCGATCCAAAGGTCACCACAGTAGGTCAATAAACATTAAATTAATTTCAGATTCCAAACTAGACTGAACCCCAAACGATCAATTGTGCAACAAATTAGCGGATCATCTTCCCAGATCGCCCGGTTCACTGGCTCTCCTTCGCCCTATCTTGCCTCCCCGATAAGATAAGCCCAACGAGGTCGCTTGGCCTGATAATGCAACTTCATTCATAAAACTTATCTGCGCAGGCAGCGGTTTCTAGAGCAACCTCTCTAGGGAGGATCGTCACTCACCTTAGCATCGTCGTTGGAGTCGCTGCTTAAACGCCGTTTACGTTTAGCGCCATTCGATGTGGCGGCTGTGGATGTGGATGTTGCAAGGTTCTGGTTATCACAGGAGCACATCTCGCTTCCTCCGGAGGCGGCTGAGGGTCGCGGTTCCGGGAACTTCGGCCGGCACTGAGACGAGGTTGAGGGGGCGGTGGACAGGGGCTGGTTGGGGCTGTTGTGGCTACTGCTGCTGCTGACGACGACGACAATGTTGCTGCTACTAGCTTCCGATTCGCTGGCGGAGGATGTGACTATGCTTCCATTTGGCTCAGTGCTGCTGGTAGAAGAAACACTGAAAGAAAAACAAAATACGTTGTGTTTAAAAGTGAATCAAAGATCTATAAAGTCCGATTACACATCCTTCTGCTTAACTTTCTTAATTTCCCCCAAAACCCATTGAATTCGTGGGTGTCAGGGTGCCTGTATGCCTACAGTTACTCCCAACTTTCTTTTGTCTTTTTGCAAAATAGAGAAATTCAATATGCCACGGAGGCAGCAGCAGCAAGTCGCATAGGGGCGCTCCAGAATAGATACAAACGGAACGAACATAAATTCATTGAATTTTGACACGGCATCCGAGAATCGCGATGCCAGGCCCGAGATTAAGGCGCCCAGCGGATACATTAATATTTAACATCCGGGAAATTGAAATCGAGATGACTGATCGAGGGAAATGGAAATGGGATCGTTGCGAGGGCCCGGCCGGGAAAGCCTTTCCTCCGTCTGGATTATTGAGCAATTTTGGCAAATTTGCATGCACATTATGCATAATGCAAGAGGCTGTTCCAGTCCTTGAAAGGAAGCACCCCAAAGGGACAGATGTTCCATCGTCTTGCCGCTCAAGTGGTGCGGGGACAAAGGGAAACTGCACTCCAGGCAATTCGATGCGCGAATTTTTTAGCAACTTGAGCGAGGGGCAGGACCGAAGAAGCGAAATCTAACCCTTGAGGAAAGGGATAAAGGGCATAAAAAGGTAAGACATTTCTCTCTGGCCACAGGATCGGAGCTCTGCAGCCTCCTGTTTTGATCCCTGCCCCGGCCTGCCCTTCGCCGTCGATCGCGTCTAATGGTTTAATGAACAAGAAAAAGTAATCACGTAGTAAATTACAAGGAAATGGAATCGCTTAAAAATGAGTTATGGCGAGGATGTCTCGGCCGCGGGGAAAGGACTAATGGAGAGTACGTGCAAGTTTTCCCGCTTTCCTTTTGCCTCGTTTCCCAGCCGATCCCGCCGGGGTCAGGGTTGTCGCGGCGAAAGGTTCAAACTGAAATTTGTCATTCGAGGTGAAAGTTTCCTTTCTTCTGCGGCGCGACCAGAAACCGTGTTCGGTTTGGCCGCTTTCCCCTTTTCCTTCCTGGGGTGCGGTCCGAATCCCTGTAGGTAAGAAACAAAAATCAGTATGGGGTTGAGTCGCGACTCCTGGACGATAAGAAAGAATATCTGTGCCAGGAGATAGTTCCAGGAATGCCCCGCCACGCTTAGTAAGGAGCCTATCGAAGGACCCATCTCTCTCACATGATAAATTATGTCAAAATACTCGGCTCCCATTGGAAAATCGTAATTTATTGCTCAATTTTGAGTGTCCCTTGTAGGAAAATGCAACCTGCAAGGTGCTCTTCAGTATTTCGAAACTTTTCAAACATAACCTCTTGCCTGCTTGGGGCGCCCTGAAAAGTATGCAGCGAATTTTTAGGCCAACATTCTCCGCAAATTCCGTTATAGATGACCGCGATACTTTTCGCAACACATACCAATAATTACGTCGCACACATGTTGACCACGAAATATGTCCATAAAATGGACTATCACTTAAGTGATCGGCGAGATCAGGGTCGCAACTGACAAAACCAAATGACTAGGCAATTATGCAATTATGGTCATGCGCAGGCCCTGGCACCCCACCGCAGCACCCACCACGCTCAGCCCAAACAGAGGGGGTGAAGCACATTAAACTCAATTAATTTCTGTCGAATAGTGTCGGCCAGGACATGACTATGACAAGGACAATGCAACAGCAGTAGCCCTTGTGACAACATCATCAGCCCAGGCCACCCCTACGAGCCTACCGTACTGGCCCAGGACTAAACACTTTTCTAATGACATTTTCGCGCGCAATTATTTACTAATCACACGCAGGACCTCTACCGTGGAGCGATCCTGCAGAGGTATGCAGAGTGCAGAGGAATGCGGCACTCGGCTATCAACGCTGAATCCACTTTGACACCTACGAGCGCCATCTGTTCGGGTCAGAACTTTCGGAAAACGTCGGTGAAAATGCATTTTAGATTATCACACTCGAGTCGGATAGGTGGAAACGGCTGCGGTAGCAGTAGGATCCCGAGCTCCTGCGGGTTTATCTTTTTTCCCGAACGCATTGACGCATAACCAGTTGGCCCCGTCACTTTGTAATTACGAAAAAACTATTAGATAAACATCTTCTGGTAAATGAATTAAAGACAGCCCCGTGGAGGTGCCCGGTACCAGGATAGTTGGTGGTGAGAAGGAAGTGGGTCGGATGTCGCAGGAAGTCGGTCGCTCAACGGCAGATATAACTCGTATTAGACAGTTGGGGAATCGTCTTTGTGTCTCTCATGTGGGGTGCTAATTAGCTGGGTTAAGGCTGAGGAGGAAGTGGAAGTCACGAGTTGTTTGATGGGAAAAGGAAGTGCCCGGGGAGGGAAGGACATGAACTTCATGATTAAGCCAAAGAAAGTATACAAATTGCATTTATTTGTTTTTATTTTTTGATACAATTTTACTTGTTTTTTTTTGTATTAAACTGCCACCTACAATATATACAGAAAAAAGATGTTATTTTTAAAACTATTCATGTGTCTTACCTCTTGGCATTTAAACCCATAATTGTACGGCCTGGAGGTGCCGTTGGTATTTGTAATCCTTGAATATGTTGAAGAGGCTGCTCGCTTAAAGCAGATACAAGTAGCAATTTAAAAGGAACTGCAAAGAAAACAAATATAAGAATTAATTTATTTAATACATAATTCCTTAAAAAATAACTTAAAAGCAACACCCTGGACATGGCCATCACATGCTGCTGGCTCTCCGATTTTACGACTTGACAAAACCTATCCACAGCTCTGGATCCTTGAGGGGAAACACAACATATGATCCTTGAAAACAGAGGCTGATAGCAGATCTCACACGCAGCATGTGGTCGTGGAGTTTCCTCGTCTCGAAAACCCAAAACAAATTTGTTTACGTGAGTTTTTCTCAAAACCCAGGAACATATTCGAACTTTCTGCTTTTAGCAATTCGTAAACGGGACAGTAAACATTATCCGATGAGGGTAAATATATTCAAATGACAGGATGAGATGTGCTGCCTAACAGGTAGTCACGGGATGGTCAATTTTTTATTTTAATAGAATTTCCACGAGTCTCAATCGATGCCAACTGCTGCAGTTTCAGCTTCAGCTGTCATTATGGGAACTTGCACTGAAATATATTTTTACTCTTCCATTGTACTATTTTGTAGCCAACTCTTAAGCCCCAGGTCCTATAAGTTGGGTTTCTCCCAGTGCACCAGGGTCAGGTGCTTCCCATTCGGCGCATGCGCAGCGTCAACATTTTCTAGTGGCTTACAACGCTTAATTATATCGATTCCCCGTCCCTGGCCACGATGCACCTGTTGTGGCCGGGACGGCGATGCGGGCAGGTGAGTGGAGAAGAGTGAAGAGTGGCAGCTGGCCGCGGGGACGGGGCATGGAGGATGATACCCCACCTTAAAGGATTCTACCTCAAAGGCTGTGTCTCTGCTGCAACTTCAACTGACTTCCTCCTTCCCCCTCGCTAATTGTATCCTGTCGCTTTTCCTTGTTCCCCTCCCCGTCCTTTCGTCCTTTCGTCCTTCCGCCTTTCTTGTGTTTTTCCTTTCGGAATTTTATTTTCTTTTCATTCGGCAATGTGACATATGGGCTGGCGTTATATTCGCCACGATTTATGGACCTCCCCTGGCCTGCCATTCAGCTCGACACCTTTTCCTACCCCATGAGGGAATGCTTTTTAGTTGGCGAGGACTTTCTCTCCCTTACTTTCTTATTCTTGTGCTCTACTTCCCAATTTTTGCCTCTCTTTCCGTCTGCTTTTCCGGGTTTCCCAGGCACATTACTTCGCTTTTCAGAACCATCATTTTCACACTAATTGCGGGGATGCCTTCTAATTAATTGGGTTTCTGTTCTTCCCCGAAGTCCTTTCAGGATGTTACAACCCCCATTTTCTCCTCTCAGTTTGTCTTAAAAAACATTGCAACTTTCTTTCAAAAAAAAGATCCTCAACTAACAAAACAAAAAGGTTAAGAGAAGTTTAAGATCTTCCAGAATTCTCGAGATCTAAGGAACAAAAAGAATCAAAAACTATTTTCCAAATATGACTACAGTCTCTGTTTGAGTTTATATCCAAAAAGATTGTATCTCCTGGCTAACAAATGACTTAATCTGTCCAAATACCTGCCACTAACTACGATTAAGGACTAACTAATGGCATGGCCGCACGCAGGCTGCGCTCGGGGGATCGGATCCTGCAGCTTCCGCTAATGAAGATTAAGTGAAGCGCTCTGCTCGGCAGTTAAGTGGAATTCCGCTGCGACAGGTATACAAATATGAATAATGCGGTGGATTGCGCGGATAGATCTCTCTGAGCCTAATTAGAGACTCGCTTACCTGGACGGGGTCCAAGGTCATTCAAACAAGCGCGAAGGGATTTAACTGGAAATGTTCTAAGCAAAGCTAGAGGCTCCCCTCGGGGGTTATTTGCTTTGTCCCAGAGATTTCCCAGGCGGGGAAATGGAGCGAGGAGCGGAGATGCCAAAGGCGCACTCACACTCCGTCGCAGAGTCCAATGAAACCCGACGCAATGCAAAGAAGAATGCATAAAATGCGAAAAGGAGAGCGCAAAAAATATCCAGATACATGCATGTATCTGCGCATCCCAGCGGGTATATAAGGAGGAAAACAGGTCTCGAGTTGTCCAGGGCCTCTCTCGAGACGGCATCTTTTGTCTGGCCCTGCAATTTTGTGCGTCCTTTTTTTGGCCTGTTTGAGTTGCATTTTGGGCCATGCACATGCAAGCAGATACATTCCGGAGATACTCGAGATAAATGCACAAGAAGTATCTGGTATCTGTTGCACAGCCAATGTCGCTGGCATGCAGTTGTTGTGGTTTTGGCAACAACTCTCGCAATTAGTTCAAAAACAAAATAAACTGTGGCCATCTTGGAGGGCGCTTCTGGCATTACTTCTGAAGATACATATTTCCTGAAGGTATCTACAGTTTGAATTTGTGGAGTATACCCGTAGATCCCTCGAGTACAGGGTACCAAAAAACGAAAACAGGAAAGTCGATCGCCGCAGAAGACCTTCTTTCGGTCGCCTGCGCTCGTGTATTTGTGTATCTGTGTCTGTGCGGCCGTGCATCTGTATCTGCAGATACCATGGTATCTGGTATCTGGGCAACGGCGTGTGAAAGTAAAGCAAGGACCGGGGTGGAGAGAGATGGCATCCCAATGGCGAAGAGCACCGAAAGCCGGCGAAGGAGAACAAATCAAAGTTCTTGAATGGAGAAGTGGCGGCTGAGGCGGCGGCGGCGGCGGCGTTCCAGTTCCAGGAATCGACGGCCTTGAAGTAGCCGTTAGGACGACGAGACGCGCTCAATTGACTATTTAGTTTATATTTAGCAGCGTCTAAAGGATGCCCATAACCAGCTCAAGTGGCCAGCGTCCTGTCCCTGACTATCCTTTGTTTGTCTGGGAATAACTGGAAACTGTTTATCATTGTTGTTTCTGCCCGTCATACGGCTTCTCCTGGCTCTGATTCCGAGTCCCCGCCAGGGCGGCTAAGGGGCAGCATAAATTTTGATAAGTTCCAGCAGAAATGTATCGACACAGAAACGGCATATTTCTTAAACAACAATCCGCATTTGTAATTGAGAAATACGTATCTGTGGGATACCAGGAATTCGGGTTAATATAGGCAGGTGATATGCCTGCCCTCGACATTGCATGATGGGAGAATATTACAGATCCTCTTCATTCTTTGTTTAATGGAATCCTTTGAGGGGATGCCGCTGGTGAAGGTGGGCAGCACTTGAAACGGGAATTTGTTGGTCCAGCCCCTCAAAAAGTGACCTTAGCACCTTGCCAAGAAGGAAACTAAACAAATAGGACATTTGTGTTGAAAAGTATCCAAAATGTCCACTGTTTGAGATTCAAACACATTAGGATGCGAGGGAGTAGATACATCTTACATAATAGTTTAAGCCAGATTAGATAGAGACTAGATGTGTGTTTTTTTAGTCGAAAAATTCCATTGGAAGCGAAATTTTGGCGATCATGACATAATCCAAGGCAACACGAAACAATTAAGTATACAAAACCAACCCCTTCAGCCGTTTACTGCCACCCCCTTCGGCAACGCCCCCAGCCCACAGCCCCCATAACCAACTCAACACGTTTGGCGGCGCAAAAAAAGCGAGGCGCAAAGAATGCAAAAAATATACCTCCATACATACACAAGTATGTATGTGTGTGTGCGAAAACCAGAAGAGAAGAAAGTCGAACAAAGCAGAAACACTAACTATGTGTGGAAGAAAACAACAAGCAAGAAATTGTAGCAGGTAATTCGAAGGCACAGAGCGGAATTGGCGGTAAATGGCGATGCCAAAGCATGGCCCGCGAAATATCAATGAACTCCACTCTCGCCAGCGTAGATCGGCTTAGATGACCTCCCCTGCCCCATGCCCCGTCTCGCTCGCTCCGAAAGCCAACCCCACGCGTACTACCAAATATTTTTTGCACCACTTTTCGCATAATTCAGTTCCCAGCTCGCTGGAAGTGTTGTTTTTTAACAAGAGGGCTTGTTGTTGCTTGTTTTGTTTTCTTTGCGCAGCTCGTTTTTCCACCTCCGCTTTGCTCGCTGCTTCGTTTTCGTCAAGTTTTCAAAGGTTCGAAGTTTCGCGTTGTACTTTTCCCGCCGTCGCCGTCGCTGTCGTTGTCGCAGTCGCAGCGCAGTAAACGCCGCTGCCAACGTCGACCGAGCTGGTACTAAAAGTTTTTGTTTCTTGTTGCTGTAGCTGGCACGCACACACACACACACATACACATACAAGCTTTTCAACTGGAGAATGGTGAAAGACGTAGGGGAAAAAGTGAGTTCACTCGTTGTTCTGATTGGAATGAAAACGGAAGAGAGTCGCAGCAGGGAGAGCGCCAGACCGTGGTGGAGCAGGCCGTCTCTCCGCGGGAGCGCATTTCTACCAGCGAACGTGACAGTGTGTGTCATTGGGGGAAGCGTATATAAACGAAATGAGCATGGGGAAAGAATGGAGAGACACAAAGTGGCGCGAATTAGGCGTTTGGGCTGGCGCAGTTCGGTTTTACCGCCCAAATCTATGCGAATGGCGGGAAAGTGCAATTCGGGCGGGAGAAAGATTAGAAAGTTGCCCAAGAGCCCCAAAAAGCTCAAATCAAATCGCTTGTTGCCTATTGCCCGAGGCAGGAAGCGTGGAAGCGTGGGGTCTTCCACCAATTCCAATGATGTGCTATGCCCAGCTTCCATCCAGTCCTCCTCCTACAACAACAACAACAACAACAACAACAGCTGCAACAAACTAGGCGAAAAGAACAGTTCACTGAACTTGAAAACACCTCTGCGCAGTCTTATAAGACGGCGGCATTTCCAGTTGCAATTCCACCTTCCAATTGGAAGCCAACGGTTAAATCTCATGGCACGTCAATTTTCTTATTAGATCGGCGGTGAACCACATTTGAAGCTTTGTATTTGTAGCCAAAAATGCAAAGACACGACGACAACACGGCATTCTCTCCCACTTTCCCTGCTCCCCACCCGCGACCCGCTATCCGGCCCATCGTATACCCCACCACTCTCACACACACGCGTCATAATTTTTTTTTCATTTCGTACGAGCCACTTATTTTTTCGTTTGCCGTATTCGCAGCAAATAATCCGTGGAATTGTGCAATGGTTTTTACCTTCGGGGACGCACTTGCAGCCCGATTACCGGAGTTTCCTTGGCTAACTTGGCATTTGGGGCGCCGGGGTACGTGGAGGAGCGCACTTGGAATTTGGGAATTGACCGATTTTCAAGAGATGTGTCGCCGTCGTCGTCGTCACACGCCGGACCACGAAAACTTCACGAGCAGCGGCAGCAAAGTGATCGAAATCGGCACCCAAGCTGCCGGCTGCCGGCATGTCGGATCAGCGGCAGAGACGTCAACGTCAACGCCGACGTCGACTGCGGCGAGTGTGCAGAGGAACGCGCCAAAACAAGCGGATCCGAAGCGCCAAAAAATGCAACAACCACACTGCTACCTTGTTGTAGTTGTTGTTATCTCAACTGACATTTCGAAGAGCAGAGCTAGAAAGGGAGAGATTGTGGAGATTCTCCCGCGCAAAGTGGCCAAGGAAGAGCAAGAGAGCCCCAACTCCGCTGGTGGCGGTGTTCGCATTTTATTGAATGGAGTCTGGAATTGGAGCCGTCTGTGAAAAAAGGACGCCCGGCCCCACTCGAAAGGGGGGGTGTGAGGGCGGAGAAGAATTCTGCCAGCTGCGATCAGCTGATGGGGCTACCAGAAGGTTGAAAAAAGTTGGAAGGTTATAGAATATTAAAAATACATAAATGCACACTTTTCTAAACAATGCTAATGAAAAAAACAACATGATAAGACTATAATACAGAAAGCAGTTCAGAAATTTTTGTAAAAATTTTTAATTAAAATTATCTGGAACATCTTACCTAATTGTTTAAAATTGCAACGAATATGTCTAATAGTATTTTCTGTACTCATTCCATGCAAAGAAAACCAATAAGCTGCTTATTTCCCAATAGTACAAACCTTGATGAAAATATTACTCTGAAAACACATGACCGTCACTGTTTTGCCGACTAGGTGGCAACGCTACTGAACCCCAAACAAACCGCAGCCACTTTGTTGTTGTCATCGATTGCCATTCCATCGTTTTTGGCATGTTCTTTGCAGGCCTGCCAATGCGGTAATATGACTGAAACCCCACCGCCACGTTAGTTCTTTGGAAAGGTAAAATCACGTAGAATCAGATTCTTCAATAAAATCAAAAATCCTAACATAATTGAGGAAAATAGGAGCAACTAAAGTTGACGATTTCCCGCGCGCGGGAACCTGACGCCGCTGTCAGCACTGACAGCTGCGACCGCGATCGGAGAGGAGAGAGAAAGAGAGCGAGCAAGCAGGTTGCGTCGAGCAGAGAAAAAACGTGAGGCAGCGACGTCGACGTTTTTTCATGGTATTGGGGATATTGGGCAAAGAAAAAATTGTTAAAGCCAACGGAATCTTGTGGGAGATGAAAATGAAAAGAACCAGGCCGTGGCAGAGGGCAGCGGGGTCACGATCTCTAGGACCGGGTTCAAACTCTCGGGGATCCGGGGACTGCACCTGCCAGGTGGCCAATGGCCATGCCTCCGACAAAGATCACTCACCTGTCTTCCCAGCGTAGAAGCTGTGCCTGGCGTGGATCTTGATCTGACTGGGTTCTCCTGGGGGCCACGCGATCTTCGAGACCGCACACACTAAAACACACGCGGGTTGGTTGGTGATGAAAAAAAATTGCACACACCGCAGCAAACACACACACATACACCAAAAGGCACAGCAGCAGCCAGCAAGACAGTTTCGTCGTATTCACGATCACCTTTTCTTCCAAACACTTGGCCAGCTGAACCTCCTACAAGTCAAGGCCAAAAGCAGTGGCTCGATCCCCGGTGGCTTATAGAATCTCTGGCCTTTTGGATTTTCAGGTTTTTGAGTTTCGCCTCGAACAGCACTTATTATCGGCGGCGGCGAGTAAGATCGGTGCGCTCAGTTCTCAGTCAGCAGGGTTGTCATTTCAGCTATTTTGAACGGCAAACTTATTCAATTTTGGGATTTGATATTAGCTGGAATTTTAGCTATTTATCGCACTTCCCGGTCCGATCGATAGTTGGCAGCTCTACTCGGCAGCAAGTTTGTTCGTTGTGCGAGCGAGAGGTAAGAGATCGATACCCAAAAAAAGTCGAGTTCAGTGTAGACATCTTAGCTATTTTTCCGTCAAAACTCCGTCAGATGATCGACACCGTCGGATTTTGCTGGTTTAGCGAGTGAGATCGGTGACCAGCCGAAATTTTAAAAAGGCGCGCGATTTAAACGTGGAAAGTAGCCGACAAAAATTATTGTTCCTTTTTATATGCGAGTATGACCATGTCAAAAGCGGTAGTGGCGTAGACGGTGGAGTATTTTTCTTGAACATACAACTTTTGCTAGACAACTGAAAAGGTTTTAAGCTATAGTATTTGGTAAAAGTATGCACTCGTTGTGTGTTTCGTAATTGCCATTTGGAACTTATTTGATGGTGGTAACATGTTCAAACTGAATACAAGTATAAATGAAATCAGTTTCTTTTTATTTTTTAACTAATTTTTACTTCTTTTTTCTTCTTTCGCTGAGATAAGCTTTTTAATTTAAAGAAATACTAATAGAACGATAGCAACTATTGCCTGTAAACAGAGCCTGTAAACTATTTTTTAACGGTGGCGAACACGCATGCTACTCCCAAAATATCTGATATCAATTTTGGTGACGAATAATCCACGAGCCGATTTTTTTCCTATTTTTCCTGCAGCTGATCAAAATCGCACGAGTTTGAACTAAAACGTGGCCAAACATCTGGCCCGATCTAAAAGCGGCCCACACAACAGGTTCGAAGCGAACTAAAACCTAAAAATACCCGCAATTTTTGAATATTATAAGAAAAAATAAAAGAAAAAATTTTTTCTTATATTTTTGAAGTTTCGCTAAGGGGCTTAAAGTATGGCAACCTTTTTGGTATTCGCTAAGAGCTTATGGCCACCCTCATGGGTAGATATGTTAGGTATAGGTTTTCAAAGTCCTTTGTTTTTAGGACCTGTCGGAGAAAAAATGAATTTTTGCTTTGCCTAGGCTCGAAAGTTTTTGGATTAAGTTTTGGGCTCGCAGTTTTAAGCAGAATTTTATATATATTATAGCACCATATATATATTATATATAGGATTATCAAATATGCGTATACAGCAAAAAATATCTATTATAAACCGTTTATGTAAAACCCGAGACGATGAATTACCCATACACACAGGGAAACAATCTATGTAACATCCGGAACATAGCGAAAACCCATGTAATATTGGTATAACGTAATTTTTAAAGTGAGGTACTTATGCCCTGGCAGAGGGTATTGTAATTTTGGTCTAAGGTGTGCAAAGCAGTGAATGAGACATCTCCGACCCGATCCGATATTTTTGATCAGGACCACCTCCTGAGTCCGTCTGTCTGGCACGCAGTATTAAGTCAGAACAGCCGAAATTAGTCGACTATATCCTATAGTCGCCATATGAACAGCTATATATCATATATATGAATACAAAACAATCCGACCTACCAAATTTCATAAGGGTCAGTCGACTATATCGACTATATATATTGTACGGCAGCTATAGCCGTATAACTTAACAATCGAAAATTACACAACTTGGTGTTCTTGAAGATAAAAGCCTTAGGAGTTAATCCAGAATTTTTTCCTCATTAAGGTTAAGTTTCATTCTGTTATTTTTTTCACTCAATAAGTAAATAAATTTTATCAAATATTAATTTTTAGATTTTCTGCTGTTAAGTATTTGTTTTTAAATATTTATTTCATTTATATTTGAGGTAGATAACACGCCACTGTAAACACATTCCCGAAATTAAATAAATTTGTTTCGAAAAGGCTTCGAATAATATTTAAAAGAAGCTTTAAAGCCATGTTGAATTGGAAAATTATTTTGGCACTACAAATATCACAACAAATATCACGAAAATTGCATTTCTGCATATTTTATAAAAATTTTTGGGTAACTTTCGCGTCGTCATATAGTGTTATGAATTGTTTTATAAAATAACTTTAACAGAGGTCTAGTATGAGTTGTTGGAGGCCATCGAAGCCAACCGCACTTGGGTCTCTGCCGAACACGGAAGCGCAAATAAAAGAAAGTGGCTGATAAAGAACGAAACAGCGGAATTGGGGCAGCTCCAAAGTGCTTGGGCAGCTTTTCGGATGATGCCAAAGCGAAAACACAAAATTTGCCACACGCTGCATAAAAACCTCTACCTCAGCACCGAGGCAATGGCACAACCACATTCTCTCCACCACTTTCTGTTTTTGTGTTTTCGTTTCCATGTTTATTGCGATTTCTGTTTTGGTATTATAAATTTACGTTTCAAACTTAAGAAAAATCACTAAGCCTGTTGGGAGGCGGGCTCCGACCGGCTTATAGAGGCGATTCCTTAAAGCCACGGGCAGCGTAATCGGATGGCGCGGACCGATCGGACACCTTGGGGTATCCCTCGTCGCCGGGAACGCACGCTTTGCGGGAGGAAATTACTCGCCAGCCGCCCTTACGGGTCCAATCCTGATGTGGAAACCAGTATTAGAATGGATCAAACTTAATAGACAAGCTGACGAAGCTAGACTTGTCAAGGCGCAGGTGCAACCATCCAAACGTGTCATGTTTCGGGCGCCATTACTTACATTCTGATTGTACTTGAAGTAGTAGGCGCCGGCGTAGATTCCGGTGAGGGCGAGCAGAGCCTTTCCGGTCCAGTATCGCACTGTGAACGCGCGCTGGAATCCCTGGGGAAACAAACGATGCACCATTAGGCAAAAATATTTCAGCACCTGTTGTGATTACATAAGGGGGACAGCGGTTAGCTTACCAGGGCCGGGGTCAGGACGGAGCACACCTTGTCGAGAGGGAAGCGGTAGAAGCGTTTGATGGGATTGTTCAGCTCCCGCTCCAGGGCAGCAACCTTGCGCGGTCCGTGGTGCAGCTCCTGATCCTTGAGCCACTGTTTGCGCCAGGCCCGTTCATCTGGGGTCATTCCAATGAGGCGCTCCCGCTCGCGCACCATGCGGCCCGCAATGGCCATCGGCTTCACGCCGCCCGTGTCCGAGGCTCCTCCAGCCACCATTTTCGCTCTAGTTTGGGCCTGGTGACGAAA
Source organism: Drosophila monieri (assembly GCA_035047585.1). Classification (NCBI taxonomy): domain Eukaryota; kingdom Metazoa; phylum Arthropoda; class Insecta; order Diptera; family Drosophilidae; genus Drosophila; species Drosophila monieri. The sequence goes on along the minus strand of JAWNPJ010000079.1, from coordinate 667,453 downwards.
AGTTGTAAGAAAAACGCTGGAAATTCAGTAATTGTATAATGTTTTTACAGTTTTTTCTAGAGATGGGAAATTGTTAGGGTTGTTGATAACATATCAATGTGTTGTATAAAAAATGTGAACTTTTATCGGTTTCTTGTGGTGTGTAAGGCCTTAAATCTAGCCGTTTCTAGCTATAGAGATGGCGGAAGACGCGATATTGCCAGACCCATCGTTTCAACTATCGATAATATCAATGACAGAGGTTTTACCAGCGCTAGATCCCAGCCGCGTGCGTTTAATAGGTAAAAAAAGAGTAAGAAGTAAACAACGCGGAATGGACATAGACGAGCTCTTTGACTGCTTCAACGAAGCGCCTCCCGAGAACCTGGAGGGGCCGCCAGCCTTCAGGGCGGAGGAGAAAGGCGGAGAGAATAAAGCTGGGGTGAAGCGGCATGCCAAATCCGGTACTGAGGCGGATCAGATCGAGGAACCGTCCGACGATGGGGAGAAGGTGAACAAGCGGGTCAAACAGGACCCAAAATCCAGCGACGAGGAGCAGGAGGATGATAAAAAAGAGGAAGACGCAAATGACGAGGTCGATCCCGAGGACACGGCCGACTTGGAGGCCTTGCGCACGCGGATTGTGACTCATTTGCTGGAGTCGCCGGAGTCTTGCACCCACGAGGTGGCTGCCCATCCAGACCACGAGTACATACCGCTGAAACCATTTACCGGAGTGCCGGCCAAGGAGTACCCCTTCGTGCTGGATCCCTTCCAGCGCCAGGCTATCCTGTGCATTGACAACAGCCAGAGCGTCCTGGTTTCCGCTCACACATCTGCGGGGAAGACTGTGGTGGCAGAGTACGCCATCGCCAAGTCGCTGGCAGCCAAGCAGCGCGTCATATACACCACTCCAATTAAGGCTCTGTCCAACCAGAAGTTCCGGGAGTTCACCGACGAGTTCAAGGACGTCGGCCTGGTGACCGGCGATGTGACTATTAATCCTTCCGCCTCCTGTCTGATCATGACCACTGAGATTTTGCGGAACATGCTCTACCGCGGCAGCGAAATTATGCGCGAGGTGGGCTGGGTAATCTTCGACGAGATCCATTACATGCGCGACAAGGAGCGCGGAGTCGTCTGGGAGGAGACGCTTATTCTGCTGCCGGACAACGTGCGCTACGTCTTCCTCTCGGCCACTATTCCCAACGCGCGACAGTTTGCCGAGTGGGTCTGCCACCTGCACAAGCAGCCCTGCCACGTGGTGTACACCGACTACCGACCCACTCCGCTGCAGCACTACATCTTTCCGGCGGGCGGCGACGGCATCCACCTAATAGTCGACGAGAAAGGACAGTTTAAGGAAGACAACTTTAGCACAGCCATGGCTGTACTGGCCAATGCAGGTAGGAATCTATAGACCAACACCACAAGGTGGGGTAACCACAATTTTTTCGTTACAGGTGAGGCTGCCAAGGGCGATCAAAAGTCGCGAAAAGGAGGCATCAAGGGCGCGAATGCGGGACAGACAAACATCTTCAAGATAGTCAAGATGATTATGGAGCGCAACTTCGCCCCGGTCATCATATTCTCGTTCAGCAAAAAGGACTGCGAAATATATGCCATGCAGATGGCCAAGCTGGACTTCAACACCGCGGATGAGAAGAAACTGGTGGACGAGGTCTTCAATAATGCGATGGATGTCCTCTCGGCGGAGGACCGACGCTTGCCCCAGGTGGAGAATGTGTTGCCGCTGCTCCGGCGCGGCATTGGCATCCATCACGGCGGTCTGCTTCCCATTCTCAAGGAAACCATCGAGATTCTGTTCGGGGAGGGTCTGATCAAGGCGCTGTTTGCCACTGAAACCTTTGCCATGGGTCTGAACATGCCGGCCAGGACAGTCCTATTTACGGCACCGCGAAAATTCGACGGCAAGGACTTTCGCTGGATCAGCTCCGGCGAGTACATCCAGATGGCGGGCCGGGCAGGACGGCGAGGACTCGACGACAAGGGCATTGTCATCCTAATGATCGACGAAAAGGTCTCGCCGGCAGTGGGCCGCGGCATAGTGCAGGGCAAAGCCGATCCCATCAACTCTGCCTTCCACCTGACCTACAACATGGTGCTGAACCTGCTGCGTGTCGAGGAGATCAATCCGGAGTACATGCTGGAGCGCAGTTTCTACCAGTTCCAGAACCAGGCCGCCCTGCCGGGCCTGCATGACAAGGTTGAGCAGAAGACGGCCGAGCTGAACAAGATAGTCATTAAAGACGAGCACAACATTGCCTCGTACCACCACATCCGCTCCCAGTTGGATCACTACGGCAAACAGTTTCGCCAGTGGATTACGCGGCCGCAATATCTCCTGCCCTTTCTACAGCCTGGCAGACTGATCAAGGTGTCGGCCGGCTCCCAGGAGTACGACTGGGGCATCGTGCTGAACTTCAAGAAGCAGGACCAGAGCCGCAAGAACCCGCTCAAAAGCGAAATGAGTGTGACTATCGACGTGCTGCTGCATGTGAGCGACGCGGCTGCCAAATCCGGCGACACTGAGCCCTGCGGTCCCAACGAGCGCGGCTGCATGGAGGTGGTGCCCGTGGCCCATACGCTCGTTACGCAAATCAGCTCCATCCGCGTTTACTTCCCCAACGACCTGCGCAGTGCAGACAACAGGCGGGCCGTGCAGAAGACCATCCAAGAAGCCAAGAAGCGGTTTCCGCTGGGCCCGCCCGTCCTAAATCCCATCGACGACATGAACATCAAGGATCGAGAGTTCCGGGAGATCGTCAGTGCCATTGCCCAGTTCGAGCAGCGGCTGGATGAGCACCCGCTGCATAAATCCGTCGAGCTGGAGCGTATTTATCGACGGTACCAGGAGAAGGTGACGCTCCAGTCGGAGCTGACTGAGCTGAAGAACGAGCTGAAGGCCGCGCGCAGCCTGCTGCAGATGGAGGAGCTGAAGTACAGAAAACGCGTGCTCCGTCGAATGGGCTACTGCAAGCCCGGAGACGTCATCGAGTTCAAAGGCCGTGTGGCCTGCGAGCTGAGTTCGGCGGACGAGTTGCTGATGACCGAGATGATCTTCAACGGAGTGTTCAACGAGCTGACCGCCCCGCAGGCATTGGCCCTGTTGTCTTGCTTTGTGTGCGACGAAAAATCCACGGAGTCGCCGAAAAGCGCCACCGAGCTGTCCGGTCCTCTACGTTCTATGCAGGATCTCGCTCGTCGGATCGCCAAAGTGTCCTCCGAGTGCAAGCTGACCATAGATGCCGATAGCTACGTGGATAAGTTCAAGCCGTTCCTTATGGATGTGGTCCTGGCTTGGTGCAAGGGCTCCAGTTTCCTGGCGGTATGCAAGATGACCGACATCTTCGAGGGCTCCATCATTCGTTGCATGCGGCGGCTGGAGGAGCTGCTGCGCCAAATGTGCCAGGCCTCGAAGACCATTGGCAACACGGACCTGGAGAACAAGTTCTCGGAGGGCATTCGCCTTTTGAAACGCGACATTGTGTTTGCCGCTTCCTTGTACCTTTAAGAGTAGCTTGATGAGCTTGGACCCCTTGTTCGCTATTTATATTTTTATATTTTGGAATGTTAAAGTGAAACACAAGAGTATGTTAAGATTCGCAGACTAGCATAGCCTACACTTAAAGTCCTATTATAGGAGTAGACCCCTTTGTATATTTAATATGACAATTCAAATGAAAAAAAATACGAAAATAGAATATTTCGCCTTTTCTTTGTGTGTAGTTCATGGATATAGATAGATGATAGATAAGTTAAAAGAAGGATCTTACTTACTTTCCTGCCAACTCAAAGAACACTTGCTACATTACTAATGTTTTATTGAAGGACAAATACATTATTACTATGATTAAATACATAAAAATATATGAAATGCTAATACGATATGCTTTCAAACATGTAAAGATACAAATATGTACAGTAAACATTTACAAGATGCTTATGAAAACAAAATATTGGACGGTTCACACTGATTGGTATGGTCTTTCTTGGCTTAAATATGCGACACATAAAACATATAATTAAACTATAGCTAGGATGTGTGTGTACGAGTGGGGGAGGCACACTTGGTCAATGAATGGGTGAGGCACCGATTGGCAGAACCAGGTTGGGGTCCATCAAGGACAAGCTCGAGGAACGAAGGCACTTTAGGTATTGCTCGGCGTGTGGAGGGTCTACGTCTACCCATTTTAATGTTAATCTTACGCTGATGGTTCAAATAATTTAACACTGTTAAGCAGGCCAATTATTTATTATTTAAGAATACGTTTTAGCCTATTATTAACTTTTGTTACAGTTCCATTTCACATTTCTGTCACTGTTTCACAAAAACTGGATTATCTTAAAACTTTAAGATATTCTTAAGATAAAAAATAGGTACCTACGTCTAATACACTCATTTCTCTAAACTTCTTTTATTTACAAGCTCACACTTAAGGGCCCTAGATGGGCTATGGAATGTCATTGATATGGATTCGTATTCGTTGGGTTCTCGAACTTAAACGCAACTTTAACTATAAGGTAGCATAATCTAAAACTCAAACTGAGATCTTGAAGATCTGACAAACACAATTTATAAATACTACACTGAACTTAAACATTTTCAGGAATCAACTTAACTCAAAATATTTTCCGGAAAAACTGAAAAAATAAAGATGTTTACAAATTAATTGTCGAGTCTTATCAAAGGATCTCTCACTAAAGGCACTCGTAAGGGTGGTTCCAAGGAATATTCTTTTATTTCGTTAGTTGGAGGACAACCGGACAGACGGACAGGACGAGATCGTAGGTGGGTCCTCTCAACTCACCCTTGTTCTTCAAAAGGCTGTGGCTAAGTTGTTGGACGATTCGGCAGACTCTCTAAGCGCATCCCGCACTTAGAGAGCGGTTACTTAGACGGACGTTTGGGGCACTCCCTCCACCAGCTGGGTGCGTCTCGGCTGCGGCGCCGGCTGGGAGCTGAGCGTGGCAGTCGTTGTGGTACGGGCAGACGGCACAGGCGTGGTGCTTCGACTGCTGCCAGAGACACTGGCCGCCGTTGGGACGCGCTTGGCCGGCTCCGCCTGTAATTGGGGCACCGGAGTGCTGGAGAGCGGCTGCAGCAGGCGCTTTTCCTCGACGGGTCCTGCGGCTGCTGACTTGGCAGTGGTTCCATTGCCATTCACCTGGGACCGTGCTGAGACTGATTTGGTCAGACTTCCGTTGGTTTCCTTCAGCGAGATGCCCGACTTGAGGGAGGCCTGGCTGCCGGATTTCTGGGTCATGGCCAGCGAGCTGGGCGAGCGCAGGGAAGTGGTGTCCGTTTGCGCCTTGCTGGCCAAGGTCTTGGAGGACGGCGAGTCTCGGTACTCGTAGATGTTGTCCCTGGAGCGCAGGGCATGGTGGTTGGTTACCATGTGGGCGTTGTCCACGCCCCGAGAATCGGGTTCTGGCTCCATGCCCTCGCCGTTGATAAAGACATCCTCATCGTAGAAGCGATCCGATTGCCTGAAGATTGCATGTACGAACTTGCATGTAATATGTATTACTAATCCTCTTACAGCATGGACTCACCGCTTGGCGTTGCGCCACATGATGCAGCAGATGACCACCAGCACAATGAGGAAGAAGCAGGTAACGGACATGCTCCAAAAGGCAATCTGCAGCGGCTCCTTGGGCTCCCACCAGTACTCGGTGGTGGGCGGGTAGGTGGGCACCAGCACTCCTATCACCGTTGGGAGGTATTGCGTCCAGAAAGCGCACTCCGTCTGCCTGTAGTTCAGCAGGATGGACGAGTTGAACGTGGTGTTGATGTTGAGGTAGCGAATCTCGCCCTGGTAGGCCCGCTGGAAGTGCATGCCCAGGACCTGTTGGGGCGTCGGATTGCTAAAGGAGACGAATTGAAAATATAGTCGCTGCCGATGGCATGGATGGCGGGAGTAACTCACCCGTATCTCGCAAAGTTCGAGTACGTTTGCATGAAGAAGTGACTCATATTCCGATCATTGTCGGTCCACATGTTGCGTTGCAGGTGCTCCTTTTTGGGGAAGAACTCGGTGTCCATGAAGGGAGCCCCTGTGAGGAAGTAGCGCTCGATGTCGTGCGGATATTTGCGCCACTGGGGAAGATTTAGAGCCTCCACCGTGGTGTTCAGTACGTACATGTACACCGGCACCTTCTGTTCGAGCAGCAGCTTCACCATCTGGTCCACTGGAGCTCGGTAGTAGAGATCGCTCAGCAGGTTGATGTACTGGTCGCGGATGATGGTGTTGTTGTTCGGGTCCGGCCAGTAGGTGTACATGTACTTGATGGCCTCGTAGACGCCGTTGGGGTTGAGAGTGTAGTTGTACCGGAAGACGTGCTCGCGGATCTTTTGCTCGAAGAATCGTCCGTCCAGCTCATAGTACGGACTCAAGGACTCGTTCTGGGCCACCAGGAAGGCAGCCTCCTGGGTAGTTACTCCCGTCATGTACTGTATGTTCCTGTTGAATCGGCCGGCCCGGATGAGGGTCTCCGGCGTCTGGGTGAGAAAACGCCAGTCCTTTTCCCGCCAGCCCTCGTACCAGTCGTCGCCGGGCAGCGTGAAATTGTGGTCCAGTACAGGACCCCAGGGGAAGCTGCCCACCTGTGGAGCGAACTCTGCATTGCCCAGCTCGTAGAAGCTGCGTCCGGTGCGCAGGCAGTTGACCAGCTTCCACGAAGACTCGATGGAGCAGCCGAGAAGCTGACCCAGCACCCGGCTAGTGTTCTGCGCCCGATACTTGTCCTGAATCAGTGCCCAGTCTGCCAGCGCCGATCCCGACTGGGCGATGACCCGCTTCACGATGTTCCGTGTCTGTGGTGCCACCATGAGCAGTCCGGCGGAGGCGCCTCCCGCTCCAGGACCGAAGAGCGTAATAGAGTCACGATCCCCATTGAAGAACTCGATGTTGTCGTGGATCCAGCGCAAAGCCATCGCCTGGTCCAGGATTCCGTAGTTTCCAGGCGAGTTCTCATCCCCCGTGGACAGGAAGCCCAGGGCGCCAAGACGATAGTTGAGGGTCACCACTACAACGTCGTAGAAGGACGCCAATATGTGACCCTGGAACAGGTTTGAGGCGCCTCTGATGAACTCTCCGCCGTGAAGGTAGACCATTACCGGGTACTTTTGTGCCACTCCAGCGCCAGTCTAGAAAAGGTCAGTTACATGTGAAAAATGTTCCAAAATCCAATATTCTTAAACCGTTCTAACCTTGGGTGAGTAGACGTTCAAGTAGAGACAATCTTCATCCATGTCCATGACTCCCTTGGTGGCACCCGTGTATCGAACGGGTTGTGGGCAAGCCGGTCCGAAATCCACAGCCTGGAGCAGCTGCCACCCGCGGTGGATGCGGGGCGGCTTGAATCTGCCCTCAAAGGTGGGCGGTAGGGCGTAGGGAATGCCCAGGAAGGCCGAGCACTCGCCCATCACACGGTCGACTGTCGAGTGGTAGGGGCGGTAGAAGGACTTCGGATCGGGGTTGTCGTACATGTACACCTTGAAGCCCTGCACCTGTCCGTAGTTGGTGGTCACAAACACATCCCGCTCCAGGGTCAGTGAGTCTCTCCGCTGCTTGCCCTGCAGGTCCTCCCTCCATCCGGCCAAAACTCCCGGAAACTGAGTCCGGGCATTGGGGTCATTCTGGAGGAGGGTGAAGAGAAATTCAGAGCATCATTATCGCCATTCCGTGGAGGAACAAATAGGCCCACTGAGCCGATCAGTGGATGGGAAACATGTGTAATTGATTAAGTCGCCTTCGGCTCCACCCGGTGGCATGAAATCTTAATTAAGATTATTGCTCTGGTATAGGAGCGATCTGCTCATCGGGCGGACTCCCCGTCTCAATGACTTGTCATTGTTCGTTTATGGATTGTTCTTCCAGATAATGCGTTTTTTGGTGTCACAGAATTTAATTGAAGGCCCGAGTTTGGGCCGCGTTGGCTGGTCAGCCATGTATAGCTTATATGTGTACTACCAGCTGAGTTTAGAATCTTAACCCTATTATTTAATTAGCCAATTAGTGCCGACAATGAAGGCCATTCAACTCATTCAATACAATATTATAATTTATATAAAATATATTTATATTTTAAGCTCGAAACGACCCAACTTACCGGATCGAAGCGGAAGCGATCCTCATTTGGCATTCCTTGCGGATATTGGCCAGGAGAATTCCTGCCCGGGTAGTTGGCGCCGAAGCCATTGGGCTGGTAGTGACCATAGCGCCGATCGTTGAAGGTGTAAGTTCTGAAAACCGGAAACTCCAGCTGAAATGCCGATAAGAACTGCGAGTGGGCTGACTCACCTGTAATCTGGATCCCCTGGGTTCGGCCAGTCGACGCCAGGTCGGGAATAAAATCTAGGATCTCTCGTCTGGGCCTCTGCCAAGTGGCTCAAGCAGGCGCAGATCAGAAATGCCTGGAGCCACTTTAACTTATCGCGATATTTCAATTTGTGCATCATATTCTGTAAAGTATGGTTTCATATATAAATTTTTGCTATTTTCCTCATGGTTCTTGGATCGAGATATCCATAAAAGAATATAAAACATATACGATGTGTTTATGCGATCAAAGGCGAGCACATCTACGACATCATAACTTTATAAACAAACAGCAAATAACAACAAATCTCGGCCTGGAGTATGAGTAAGAGTGACCAAACTGGTTTCCCATTACGCTGCTTGGCTCAAATACCAAGCCCGGTCTTAGAGGCCGAGAGACCGACAAACCCGTTTGAATGTTGGCTCAAAAATTCGCTAAAAATAAGTTACAGCATAAAGTGTGACTCTAATTTGGTGGCCAGTGGACTGCACTGGACGGAGGTTCGTTTAACTGGAGCGACCTATTACACTGACGGGTATGTGCATTGTCTGGGCGTCAATGGGTTAATTGCACCGACGAAGGTGAAAGGTCATTGCCTAAATTGGTTCGAGTCAGACCGAGATGGGGAGACGGCAATGGGGAATAAACCGTTCAGAATCTACTTCTCAGATACTTTTCAGATGTTAGGAAATATTGATAGAACATTTTCCGAAAAACAAAATGTGCGGAGTAGAGACACCTGGCAGCTAACGCTTCTTCAATTTAGACGCTGCAATATCGATATAACTTTCAAGTTGCTACCCCGTCGCTGCCAAGTATCTGCATACATGCATGGAAGTGCATACAAACTGGCACAAGGACTCACACAGATACAGGGCGGCGTGGAGGTGTGAGTGCCGGCCATTAACCTGCTTGTGGACGGATGGAGGATGCCTCAAGTTACCGGTTCCCGATTGCTCAACCCTTCGAGACGGGGTTCTTATTTAATTTACGGAAGTGCAAACGCCTGCACAAAAATGAGACGGCTGGCTGGGAGTTTTCATATCAAATGTCGTGTTGAAATATTGTTAGCTGCTTGTAGCTGTATCTGCTGCTGCTGCTATTGTTTTTGTTCTGCCCGTGGCCGAGTGAATCACTAGTAGATTCGTTTTTTCGCAATCGGCCAAGCTAACAATAAAACGCAACGATAACGCTGAAAGTGAAGCACAGGTGTGGCTGTGTTGGTGACTATTGGCGTATCTGTAGCGGGGCAGGTGTTGTTGTAGCACTCGTTGTGGGCTTAATCTCACTGTGGGTTACAGTTATGCTCCAGTTGATGACGTTGCCGAGGCAACTTGTTGCGGCTTCTGCCGCTCGCCCTTCATTTCACTATCTAATCGCGATTTTCCAACCGCTCACCATAACCGTCGACTGCCATTCCCATTTCCACTTTCATGCCAATGCTTCTCACTCACAGACTTTCTTAGCCAACGCCCCGAAAAGTTAACAAAATAACAGCCAAACAAAAAACATTCAACACGCGAGAAAAAACGTAACGCAACTGAAATGACCGTTTTTGAGTCGCAGGCCCAGGTAGCCCAGGTAGTGTAACAACGTAAAAAACGAGCCAGAGCCGTCTCTCTTTCACCCACACCCTCGCGCACTCGGCTTTGTTAACACTCACACAGAACAGGTATGTGTTACCAACAATTCAAGGCACAAAAGCACACCTGGCTTGTACTGTTTCGGCCTACAATAGCGCGCGCAGCTCGAAACGCTCCAAACGACGGACAACTGGGGAACGACTAACGAGACACGACTGACTCTTACGAACGCCGCCACCGAACTGACTGAAATATAACCATGGGGGGCTGGACAGACCGAAGTCATGAGCCAGAGCGGGAGAATTCAGCTTGGGGGAGAGTCGGTCTTTACCAGACTACCCTCTCCGAGCTATACTTTGCTTTATTTCGATGGAGATCTGGCCCGAGGGCGTACTAGGAAGGGTGTTACATGCCATCATGCCGGTAAAGGACATGCCATTTCCCCCATTAAGTTATACGGTATGGCTAGAGTCCATAAAATGGAGTCCTATATGGATGTCCTGCCTGTCTTTCTGTTTCTATTTAGAAGAGTCATGACTTCCTAGACAGAATTTATTATTATTTTGGATCACTTATCTTTAAAGTGTTTGAAGTTTAATAAGAATAATTCTTTAAAAACTGATTATTTTCAATGTCTGCCTTTGTCTTAAGTAGCATTTAACTTAATTTTTCCTTTCGCCTAATTGACTTAAGCACTTCATTAATAAAGAAAGGGTCAAAATTGTATACAGAGTGTCTCGGCGTTCAAGTGTTTTAATTGCTTCCCGCATCTTTGACATCGGAAGCTTCGTCTTCGTCGTCGGATAATTGAAATTAGCAGCTACGCCCAAGCATGGAAAGACTCAATATGTGGGGTCAAAAAGTGAACCGATCTCCAATTGCGTTCTTGTGTTGAGGGACTGGGGACTGGGACAAAGCATGAATCACAACCCATCGTCTTGGCTGCCTCGATTATAATAGACATTGATTAGAAATTATGCAAAATTCAAGTAACGTTTGTGATGCAAAATTTCTACTTACTGAATCATTAAAAGCGGAAACTGCTTAAAGGCTCGTCCTACATAACTTGGCTGAAATTAAATTGAAAATATAGCTAATTTATTGTGGTAGTCTGATGACTAAAATACGACTAACCTCTGCTCTCGGCCACAGTCTTTATAATTTTTTGCATACTACATTTTTTCTGGCCTTAATCTGTTAACGAAAAGATTTGCCAATTAATCCGAATCGATTTCTCAACATTTTAATCCGTAATTATAGTTTAAATACTTATAAAAATGATTGAATACAGACCACAGCACACTAGACATTTTCAAATTGGCGCCAAAAAAGTGAAATGTTGCCAGACGCGACGATTTTTCTCCACCAGTCACTAAGACTTATCGATGCATCGTTTTCCATCCAAGTTTGTCCACCTCCAATTGTGGAGCTCCTTGCATTGATTTTGTAAATAAACGCTACACAGGAGTTCGGGCACTATACAAACACTGAGCCATGGAGCCGCCAACAACTGGCGGGATCGCCTCTTCCGCCACCGCGGGGAACAGCTCTACCCATAAGTTCCATCCTTGCGACGAGGCCGTAATAGCCACTAACGACGACGCCAGTGATTGCAAACGGTGTGCAGTGCGACTTGGCTACTGGAAGGACGACTACATTGGATACTTTGTACGGAACCAGGAGCGTAAGGCACCAGAGATCAACCGTGGCTACTTTGCCCGCGTCAAGGGGGTCGAGATGTGCGTCGAAAAGTTCCTGAAGGTCAGTCTGGGCATGTGGTCAGAGGGGGTGGCAAGGACAGGGCAAAGGCGTCCAAGCGTCTGGCATGTGCAAAGGTCGAGTCGACCTCCTGTTGCATTGCCCAAGGACAACTGCAAGGCCCCCGACGCGCATGCTTGCGCTGGAGAGGATGGCCTTGTCGCGAGACTCATAGTCGTGCATTTTTATTGCAGAAAACTTCGGGAAACTGCCAGATTATCAACCTGGGCTGCGGCTTCGACACCCTCTACTTCCGCCTGAGGGACACCGCCCATCAAGTGAAGAACTTTATCGAGTTGGACTTCCCCACGGTCACTGCCCGCAAGTGCTACACAATCAAACGCAACAAGGCGCTGCTGGCAAGGATCCATGACGAGGATGGCGAGGTACGGCTCAGCCCGACCGATCTGCATGGACCCAGCTACCACTTGATGGGCGTAGATCTGCGCAATCTCGACGAGGTCGACAATAAGCTGCAGCAGGCCGAAGTGGACTACACCCTGCCCACAATCTTTCTTGCCGAGTGCGTCCTAGTCTACATCGAGGCGCAGAACTGCCGCAATCTGCTCCAATGGATAGCGCAAAAGTTCCAGGCCGCAGTCTTCGTCAACTATGAGCAGGTGTGTCCTTATATTTACTTAATCAGCATTTATGATCTATTGACTAATGTCTATTGACTTACTATTTTTACGCGTAAGTTACCACTAGCTAGCCCATAACTTGGCAAAATCTTACTTCCATGTTGTACACCTTTAATCGTTTTAGGTAAACATGAATGACCGGTTTGGCGAAGTAATGCTCAATAACCTGCGGGGACGCGGATGCAGTCTGGCCGGCGTCGAGTCCTGCTTGTCGCTTGAAACGCAGCGAAACCGCTTTAAGGATAGTGGTTGGAGCGGAGCTCGCGCCTGGGACATGGTGCAAGTTTATGAAAGCATCTCCGCTGCAGAGCGCCAGCGGATCGAGCGGCTTGAGATGCTCGACGAGGGCGAACTGCTCTTGCAGCTATTCCAACATTATTGCCTGGTGGTAGCCTGGCTGGGATTGGCTTTTCAGGACATAGATATCACGTGCGTGCCAGTGTAAAAATTCGTATCTAATTCGCACTCTTTTTCTGGTTTCGTCAACATTAACAAATGCCATTTCTATTTTTTAAAACAGTGTAGAAGAGCTGATGTCCTCGCTGAATATTGACTAAGAAGAGGAACCTATGGAAGATGGAGGTGGAGACCAAACCACATTAACGCATCATTTATTGTCTCCTTGATATGCTTGAAGGGCTATGCCAAAAGTTTTTGCTTAACATGTTAAATTAAAAAAGGAATATTCAAAAATCTGAACGTATTAAAATATTTATCCCGCATATAGACCCTACCACAAAAACATTTATTTGTAAATTTTATATTGTTCCTTAAGCGACTTTCCTTGTTAAACTATTTATATTCATACCTTTTTTGCTTATTCTTAGAAAACTACTTCATCACCAACGAGTTGTGCATAAGAGCAATGGCGAAAACTATTGAATGATTGATTCATTGGCCATACGTTTTTCTTTACCCCATTTATGTGTGCGTTGAAAAAGTGTAAATGTATTTGAAATTAATTAAAACTAAATGTAATTGGAATAAACAGTTTTTCAATATTAAGCCATCCGGTTGAGAATGTTCCGTTCGAAAGCGTAAAGGATCTATGGATTAGTAGTCTAGTGCATCAAATTGTTCGACAAACGAATAAAAATTAACCTCTACGATTGCAATAATCAACCTATTCGTATCCTTTAACTTCTTATCCTGAATACCTCTAACAATTTAAAACCAATCTAAATCAAAATTCCCGCCGGAGTTCCCCGTCGAAATATTTCCCCCCTGGGAGAAATAGCCTCCCAGCGATGGCTATTTCTTTGAAATCTGATTCTTGAGCGGATTCTCTTTCATTCTGCATCAAATCCTACAAACCAAATATTTTATGGAGGATCCCCATCAAGAACACGGGAAATGCATGGAGGCACAACATAGACCCCGCGAAGGCCATATCTTTGCCAATAATCATCCGATTCTAAAGTGGGATACCTTATTCGATTTGTAAATTGATTCCCTTTCAATCTACATCAAAACCTAGAAACAAAATATTTTTTAGATTTTTTTGAAATTTTCTGGAGGATCCCCTTCCGGAATGTGGGAAACGCACGGGAGCCTCCACATGGCCCCCACTGAAGGCCATATCTTTGCCAATAATCATCCGATTCTGAAGCGGGATACGTTAATCGATTCGTAAATTAATTCAATCTTCATTAAAACCTAGAAACAAAATATTTTGTTGATTTTTTTGAAATTCTCTGGAGGATCCCCTTCCGAAACGTGGGAAATGCATGGGAGCCGCAATATGGCTCCCACCGAAGGCCATATCTTTGCCAATAATCATCCGATTCTGAAGCGGGATACCTTAATCGATTTGTATATTGATTCCTTTTCAATCTACATCAAAACCTAGAAACAAAATATTTTTTAGATTTTTTTCAAATTTTTTGGAGGATCCCCTTCCGAAATGTGGGAAATGCATGGGAGCCCCAATATGGCTCCCACCGAAGGCCATATCTTTGCCAATAATCATCCGATTCTGAAGCGGGATACCTTAATCGATTTGTAAATTGATTCCCTTTCAATCTACATCATAACCTAGAAACAAAATATTTTTTAGATTTTTTTCAAATTTTTTGGAGGATCCCCTTCCGAAATGTGGGAAATGCATGGGAGCCCCAATATGGCTCCCAACGAAGGCCATATCTTTGCCAATAATCATCCGATTCTAAAGTAGGATACCTTAATCGATTTGTAAATTGATTCCCTTTCAATCTACATCATAACCTAGAAACAAAATATTTTTTAGATTTTTTTGAAATTTTCTGGAGGATCCCCTTCCGAAATGTGGGAAATGCATGGGAGCCGCAATATGGCTCCCAACGAAGGCCATATCTTTGCCAATAATCATCCGATTCTAAAGTAGGATACCTTAATCGATTTGTAAATTGATTCCCTTTCAATCTACATCATAACCTAGAAACAAAATATTTTTTAGATTTTTTTGAAATTTTCTGGAGGATCCCCTTCCGAAATGTGGGAAATGCATGGGAGCCGCAATATGGCTCCCAACGAAGGCCATATCTTTGCCAATAATCATCCGATTCTAAAGTAGGATACCTTAATCGATTTGTAAATTGATTCCCTTTCAATCTACATCATAACCTAGAAACAAAATATTTTTTAGATTTTTTTGAAATTGTCTGGAGGATTTCTGTGAAATGTGGGAAACGCAAGGGAGCTCCATATGACCCCTGCGAAGGCTATTTCTTTGCCAATCATCATCCGATCCCTAAGCGAAATGCATTTATCGATTTGTACATCGATTCTCTCTCATTCTGCAGCAAAACTTAGAAACGAAGTATTATTCCGATATTTTTTCAAATTCTGTGGAGGATTCCCTTCATAAATGTGGCCCCCCCAGCGAAGGCTATATCTTTGCCAATCCGATCCTTGAGCGGAAAGTCTTAAACGATTTGTACATTGATGCTCTTTCAATCTGCATAAAAGTGTAATAAATTGTTTTTAGATATTTGCTTATTTCTTGTCAAAAATATACGAAAGTATATAAGGTAGTAAAGTGGCATTTAAATGTAGATATACATTTATTAAAAAAGATCAATTAAAAGATACATCGGAATGGGTTTAATCAAATATGTTAACATGTGTAATTGTATAAACAAAAACAATTTTTTTTCCATTTATCACGCGGAAGGTTACGAGTCTTGGCCCGATTCCTGATCGTTCCAATTATCTATAGAAAAGTATAACTTAAGGTTGAGCTCATCTTCAAAATTGTTTTCACCCAGTAACAGAGGACCTAACTGATTGTCTACCATAACTTCTTGCCAGAAATCTTTGAGCTGCTTTGCAAGTGTGATCTTTTTTAGCTCCTCGGCGAACATTTCGTATTCCATAAAAGCGTTAAATTCAATGCAGCTCTGTCTGTACAAGCCGATTAATTCAGTCAGTTGTTCTAGATTAAGCTTTTTGCGATGCAACAGCGTGCTGATAACAACACGAACTTGGGCTGAAAGGGCTTGATATCGGGAGTCCTTCTCTGTGGCGTTGGTGTTGGATCGAACGATTTCCAGAATTGTTTTAAAGTCTACGGCAGGATTGGATAGACCCACGCCTTCTTCAGGCATCGTAGTGTTCTTTTCAGAAGGCTCTTGTTTCACACAACTGGACTCCTCCTCCTGTTCGTTGGCTTGTAGCTTCTCCAGCCATGCACGACTATAGCGAAGGGGAAAGACGTGCTTTACGTTGGCAGCTGCCTGCTTGGACTTCTCTTCGAGAGGCTCTGGCACGGACCAGAACACCTTTGCAAAATGTTTGTCTTCCAAAATTTTTTTGAACTCCTCGTCCTTATCGTTATTATCCTTTCGGAGCACTCGGTACTGCAGCACGTCCATCAAGTTCTGTTCGAAAATGCTTGGCAATCCGTCAAATGGTAGCAGATCATTCTGAGGCCACGGCCTTGGTTGTTGGGTGTCCTGGAGCGAGCACTCTAGGTCGGAGCTGTCAATCAAGCGGTCGATTGCTTCGAACTGATCCTTACTGCATTCCGTCTTGGCGGTTCGCAAAGCGGGAAAATCCCAGAAGTGGTGCTGGCCCGAGTACGATACCTCTAGCATGTATAGTGAGGCCGGGTTCTCATCATACGCCAACCGAGGCATCAGTACCACCATGCGCGGCGTATTGAGCTTTGTGCTATAAATCTTCCAGCAGAGAATGGCCCGATCGGAGGCAACCAAAGCACGCACCAGGGCATCTAGTTTCTTGGCGGAGGTGGTGTTTTCCTTTTGGTGGACCAGCAGGTACAGCGAGTCTCCGCAAAAATATTCGTCTGGAACAGCGTTGCGCTTTATAAAGCCGAAAAAGTGAAGTCCCGCTGGATGCGGTACCTTCGTTTCCAGCAAGGCATCATCGTACGGCACCGGCGTGCCTCCAAGCATATACCCGGCCACCAGGTCCTCTGGTAGGGGCTTAACTTCGGTACCCTTGAGAAAGTACCGTGTTTCGCGGGATACCAATTCATCTTTCTCCGCCCAGACCTTCTGCAGCTTAACGGGCGTTTCGTTCTTCATGGCAATCATGCCCTGCAACTGAATGCTGATTGTGCTGCCAATGTGCAGTTTGGCGTTCCACACCCATGGTCGCCGGTTGGTTATCTTGAACACAGATCTCAACGCCTCCTTAAAGCTGCACACGGTTGCGTTGCACCGTGGCACCAGATTAAGAGCGTACTTCTGATTTTCCAGTTCATGGGGTCCACATTTTCGCGAAAAGTTGAAAATGGACTGCGGCTGTCCGGTCTCGGCATTGTCGACATAGGATACGTTGTGGGAGCTGGATAAAAGCGTTTCAGTATATTGCATTTTAGAGCTCTACTTCTTCTCACCCCACAATCAGATCAATGCCTGCTTCGAGCAGCGTGTCCGTAATGGAGTTGAACTGCTCGTAGTCCTGCGGTATATTATTAAAGTCGAAGAGCAGGAGTATCCTTTGCCTCGAGGGCTTAAGCCTGGATGAAAAATAGGATAAAACATTTTGAAGCAAAACAGTAGGTTCACACTCACGCCAAGGCCCTTTCCTGCATAGCCAGCGCCACGTTCAATCCTTGAAGCCATTGACCTTCCTCCGATGCGGTTTCGTTAACGAATTTACAGAAATTTATGAAAAGATCCCAGTTGCAAAGTTGCAGCTCCCCGAACTCCACTATGTTTGCAGCGCCCAACGAGTTATCGCTGCGGTCAGATCCCACCAGCACAAAGGTCACGTGGTCCTTGCGGTTGCACACGATCTGTTAGACATAGGTGAGCAAGGGTTTTCGAGATCTACAACTAAATATTTACTTTATCCTTCAAAATCTCTGAAACGCATTTTATGGATTTCAGCTTCACATCCTCGGCGGCGCCTAGACGGATATCCAGCACGATGATTAGGCACTCCTGATCACAGAAACATGAATTCAGCTCTAGTTGGGTGCAGTGAGTGACATTCTTACCTTATTAGACGCCATAAATTGAAATTATTTACAATAAACTTAATTTCAAAATAAGCCGGCGCAGAAATTTCACAAGGGTAAGACCGTTATTAAGGTAGCCCCGAAATCCCACTGATTGATTATTTGTAGCAAGCAGCTTTCCGTGGAGAGCAATTTCGTGTTGCCAACTATTGGGAAACACATGCCAATTTTAATTCATTTTTTAAATTTTAAACCCATTTAATGAAATATATTTAAGAATTAAGAAAAAATATTTAACGAAAAACTTAAAATTACTGTCATAATATTAATTTAACAGCAAGAAGAAAGTAACTAAAAATTGGTTTGTCCAACATGATATATTTTTAATCTTAAATATTTATAATCGACTTATATTATTTTAATAATTATTTTCAAACTTTTGCCTCTGAAATTCTAGCCATTAACGACACTAGTTAAAAACAATTGATTGATTGTATATTTTTGTTGCCCTATAGCTTCTCATATTTCTGCAACTTTTCCAGATATTCTGCGTTCTGCAACAAATGATTAAATATTAGGTCTGTGTCGAGGACATTTGAGGCGGGTCCGCCATATTCCGCCGGAAGGCTCTCGTAACCAACCATTTCCCGCAGTTTGCTCAAATGGCGTCCATCGTGTGTGAAGATCTGCGTTAATTCAAAATTAATATCACTTATTAATATTAAAAAAATATACAAAAATATTTACTCTTTCTTTAAATTCCTTGTTCATAAAGGGCATGAAGAGTGTGGACGTTACGTGCATGAGAAATCCTCGTTGAATAATGTGGACAATACGCTGACTAAAGGGCAGGACTCCATTCTTTTCATTTACGACTTTCATAAAGGCAGGTGAAAACTGTCTCAGGAAATTTCTAGTGGTTCTGTTAAAGAAATTATATTAAAAAATAAAGCACTTTGAGCGTCATTTATTTCCTCACCCTTGCAGATCACAGATGACTGTAATGCCCTTTTCCTGAACCCGTGGCAGCAGAAGCAAGGACTCGAAGATGAGGTCGTCCATTTCGACGAGACTTTGAAGATAATCTGGGAACCTCTGAAACCCGTCTACGGTCTTGAAGATGACCAGAACACGTCCATCCCGGTCCACATGGGGCATCACAAAACGGCAATGGGTGCCGTAAAAGAGGGGTCGGTAGTGCTCAATGGAATGACGGGCCAACCAAGTTGGATGGCGCCTCTTGAACTCATAGTAGGCGTGGATGGCCTGGTACGCCTTTATTGTATCCCACCGGGTATAGTGAAGGAACTTGGTTAGCAATAGATCATCTGTTCCTACGCATAGCTCATCGCATTCTGAAATATAATTTTTGAGTATTTTGATATCAAAAGGGATGCTCCCAAAAGATGATCTTACTTTCCACCAGTTGCCTCAATTGATTGATTTTGAAAACCTCTTCATCTGTATGGTCGAGCCGGGAAGTGAGGAACAGCATTTTATCAGACCAGATCTGTATCTTATCTTAAATCGATAAATTATCTCTCTAAAAAATATTCAATTTATTAAATTCGATCCGTTGCCCATCCGCACCCGAAACGCGATCGTTGCTCACTGACTAACTGATTTTAGAAATAGGTTTTTTAGGATTTGTTTATATACATATCGTACGTGTTGGGATTATTAATCGTCGTTTATTGTTTGGAATCGATCGATTTTGTCAACATGAACTTGGCTCGAGAGAGGCCTAAGTATTTTGATTTCCAAAAGTAAATTAATACTAGATATGAGTTTAAAATATTTTTGAGCTGTATAGATAAAAAAAAGTGGGAAGGAAAGCTTAAGGGTGGGATTGGAAAAAGCCCTTTACCGAGGAACACTTTGAAAGGGCCCCAAGTTTCTGCCACCGGGAACTAACCACGTATTCCACCCACAATTCATTTAACCCGAAAGACAGAAAAAAGAAGAGCAGTCAGCGGAGAAAAAGTCTAGTCGAAAAGTAGTCGGACTCAACGCGAAAGGAAACTATAAGTACGATAATTGAAGAAAATGTCAGCTACACACGACGCTACGTGACTTAATAATGCCCCTTGTCTGTTCATAATAACGGTCACATCGTCGACCCCCACCTCCGAGCCACTGTTTCTAGCAATTTCATCATTTTCCATTTCATTAGGGTTTATTGATTGTCTTAGAAAAGTTTAGCTGGCCAAGAAAAACTATACATTCTTTTAATTACTAAAATACGAACGCACTCAGAGCGAGAAGGCTGAATGGGCAGCCATCAAAGGCTGTCGCCATAAACGAATGGAATAAGTCGTGACTGTGATTAAAATGTTTAAATTAACATTGCACTATGAATGTCTAACAGATAAAAATAGATTTTTCCATTCGCATGGCTCTGTAACTGCCCAAATTCAAAATATTATTTGTAATTGCTTGATTATACAAACCCCCAATGTACGGGATTTGATTTTATTGCTAGATTTTATTACGATATAAAATAATTGTCCACCTGAAGTCATATCCAAGTGGCATTATATTTAGTTTTTAAAATAACGCACTTGAATCAAGCCCCAAAAATATTTGATTACCGTTATTGAAATAATATAAATAAAATTTCGGTCGCCCGGCTCGAAATCGCTTGATTTTAATAATTTACACATAATAACCGCAAAATTTGGACTCCCTCTTTGATTTTAGGCATTCGATGTAATTTAAATTAGTCGTTTGCAAATGTGACTTTTTGTAATTATCCAAAATCTATAAATAATGCATTTAATTTGAATGTTAAATAATAAACATTTGGTTTTGCGGTCGGGTTTCATATTCTGAGCAGCCATTGTTTGCAGGCTGATTAAATTGCGGTTACCTGGATTGATGCCGCATTCGCCAATAATCAAGTAGCATTCATTTTTACAATCAATGCGTGTTTATTAGGAAATCCCAAATGAAGAATTGGTTTACTAAAGAGTTGCTGGGGATTTAAAGCTGTATACTTTTAGGGGCCTACTTTAAAGGGGTTATGTAATAATCAATATTTATTACTTATAATATTGATTATTCTACTAATGAAGTGCCTTATAACATTGCAATGAAAGCATAGCCCAATCCATAATGGTAAGAAATCCCACCGACGCCTATAATTTGCGACACTTCCCACAGTCCGTCGGCCTCCCTAACCATTGTTGAGTTACAAACAGAATGCAAAAAACATAAGTGGGTTGTTTTCCTCCCAGGGAACCATCCTATCCCTCACAATCCCCCTCTCCTGCATTGGAGTCCGAAGGACTCTGGGCAACAGGGAACAAATTACAAGTGTTGTAAAGTGTCATTTTTCAACAGGACCAAGGACGAGTGGCCAGGGGGTAGGTGAACGCAATGTAGAAATAATCATAATGGCCGAGCGCATATTTGAGACGAAATCTTGCGTGGAAATGTTGTAGAAACAATAGCAACGAGAGCACAAAAACGATGCAAAAAAGAAAGGAAGAAAAATGTGAGCAAATTTCGCCGCCACAAGAAATGACCGAGAAACCAGAGGGCAAGGCGAAAGCTCTCGAAAAAAAATATAAAAAAACTAAACCAAATTCCAATTTGTCAGGAATTTGTTCAATTTTAGTTTTGCGGCGGCAAGGACGGGGTGAGCGGTCCCGGTCCCGGTCTCCGACTCAGACCGAATCCCGAAAACCCAACCCACCCCGCCACTGACCATCTGCATGCCCCACACGTGCCGCCATGCAAAACCATAAGAAGCATAACGGGCAACCCCCCAACCACAGCACCCTGCCCCTCTGGCATTATGGCACTCTGGCAGTGGCCATTAAAGAGCTGCCACGACAAATCGCACACATTTAACACGCACACACAGTGAACCCAGGGCGATGGAGGAGGACCCCTGTGGGGGAAAAAACTGCACACTTAACAGGCCCACAAAAAACCGTCAGGGGAAACAGCTGTTCGCAATGGCTCAAACAACGTCTCCCAAAGAAGCCAATCGCTAGAGATGGGAGTTGGTTAGGACCGGAAATGGAGCTACGCCATTAATTCTTTAGCAACCATATCCAATCTTTCGAAAATGTTGTGGTATTTTGATACTTTTTTCCGAAGATTAAATATATATTTGTTTCAAATGCTCACGTTTTCATCACAATCCGATGCTAGCAATCAGCTTTCTTTTGCTTGCGGCCTCCCCTAATGACATTTGTATGCCATTGCAGGCATGTGCAACTGTCGGGCCCGAAATACACAGCAATCTAAAACTTAGCCAAAGGATCTTTTGGGCTTTTCATTAGCAGGACAACTTGGCAATTTGCATTGTCTGGTGTAGGAAATAGGCCTGCCTTTTTCGGCGGCCAATATCCTATATCTATTCTCGTTAAACACAAAATCAATTGTTAGATAATATTTTTCAAGTGCTGCTTACACATTGCCACGGGACAAATTGTCTACCCAAACAGTTGATAAATATTTGCCAACAAAAAACTTAAAGAAAAAAATTATAAAACGCAAAAACCACTCAATTTTTTTGTCTTTGTGAACTGTTGTGTCTGCGAACGCAACAGAAAAGGAGATTTTTGTTATTCTCCCCCAGGCAACATCATATTCGCAGAACCATTTCAACTCCCCGATGGATTTGTGGCTTGGGGAGGGGCTTACTAAATCTGCCGGTGCTGGTGCTGGAGCTGGGGCTTCGAGAGTTTTAATTGAATTTTGAGTGGAGTATTTAGGGATTTGTTATTTATAATAGAAAGAGCACACCGCCCGGGGGGCTGACGCAAATGGAATTGGCAACGTCCGATGAAATGTGCAGTGTCATGAAAATATATGGTTTTAGATTCTTCAGTCTTATGATGTTTTCAAATTTCTGAAACCAATACCTGGGTGATAAGTAGAACGGTATTTACTGACAGAATTTTAATGGAAAATTTATTGGTAAACTAAAGGATTAAATTCACTGGTCACGACATTGGAGAGAACCATTATTAAACACTTAGCTTAAAGCTGAATTGAAAACTACTCCGCTGGCCCATCAAACAATAGATGAATCGTTTGGAAACTCTTGGTAGCTGAACCCAAGCAATACAAGGCCAGGCTCCCGATCTCCATTACAAAGTGTATCCAGGTAAGATACACCGAAATAATTTCAACCTGCCGACGCAAAGTCAAAGTGGCCAAATCAAGTCCAGCACCCTTAAACAGTTTGTACAAGTTTTCGTTAGCCAATTTCATTATCAAAAAAATTCCGGATATTTTTAAATTTATTGAAGTTGTTTTTACAGGCCAACTAAGCTATGGGCAGTCGAAGATTGAAACTTAAAATTGGTTAATAAAAATTAATGTAAAGACCATCAAATAAATGCATAGGTAGGTGAGATAATGTTTGGATCGTATTACTTATGCTATAATCTTTTAAATTAATTCTAAAGCGAATATGCGTAAAAAATTGTTTCGCTATTCAGATACAAATGGCTTAGTATTATTGGTTGATTCTTGTTCAGAATTGTGTTATAAAAAGCCATTTGTTAACGCCATAAAAGCTTGACCTCGTTGTTCTTTTTTGGTTGTTTTTTTATTATAGTCGATGACCAATTTGAAAAGCAATATGTGGGAGGAAGCCTGGCGGTTATTCGAGCTCCCAATCATCGGACATGAGACCAGTCAACTCGTTCGCCCGTTCACTCCGCTGGTCGCCCCAGCTTCTGGATGGCTCGAATTTACAGCAGCTATTTATTTTTGGCCAGCATTTGCGGCACATGTCGCATGGATGGGCTTGGAGTGGCTCCGGCTTTGTTTTCCTTTTACGAGTGTGAGTGCATTTGTTGTTCATTTCATTTAAATTACCCTGTGGCCGACCTCCTTGTCACAACATGTCGGTGGCGTCATATTGGGAACTGTTTGGTATCCCGCAATTCGCAATGGAATACTCATTGACCTTTTTTCCTTCAGATTTGGCTTTTATTTCTATTTTGTTGTTTTTGTATTGTGGGTTATTGTGGTTTTTTAATCAAGTTGTATGGGAACAAATTTTGGCAAACGGATAGTTGTGTATCGAATGTATTGTATTTGGGAAAAAATACATTGTGAATGTATTGGGAATGACCAATGAATACATTGAAATACAGGTATTATTATTTTTGAAACAAGTTTACTAGGCTCCTAGCCACGTATTCCATTTGTAAGTAATCATTTTTTACATATATAGCCAAAACTTGATAATCAGAACGTATTTTTGGGAAATGTTAGTTCAGTTACTACCAATAAGATACAGACAGAAATCATACACAAATATGTACAAGTTTGTTTGTTTGCATATACCGGCACTTAAGAGCTCGTATATATTTTTTGGCTCAAATGTGTAAAAAGGCATGAGCATAATACATTTTACGACTGCGTTATGTGTCTGCCAAAGTATGAAAAATTATTATTTTTCTGTCTGGCTGTGTGTGTGTTGGTAAGCTTTGAACCTATTTCTGGCTGTCAGGGAAAAAGGGAAAGATGTACGACGTTTTATTATATTTAAATTACACAAAGCATTAAATATAATTCACTCACCACGCTCCATTTACTAAGGCTATACGAGGCAAACGAAGGCATTACGTCTGCGCATATAAGTATGCAACAACAATGTGCCGTTGAAAATCGCTGTAATACTTTTTCATCAATTATATGATGCGCAAAAATATATATGCTGAGATTTACAATATCAAACATGGCTCACACAGACATACTCACATAAATGTCCTTCCCTGGCTTTGAGCACAGACACTCACACACTCGCACACTTAAAGAAGAACAGATATACGCCGACATGCTCTAGATGGCAAACGCGTCATACTTTACTACTTACTAAATCCATTACAAAGTATTTACGTAGAAAATTGCTTTATATCTCTGCATATCTCTCGGTCGACGTCATCGTCTTCGTTGTCCTCCGCTGAGCGCACATTTATGTATTCGTATGACTATGTGAGTTTCTACAGCTAAAAAAAATTTAAGTACATGGAAATAATAGTGAGGGGAAAAAACCTTTTTTAGTGATGTTCTGCTCCCTTGGTAAATTCCTCGAAGGAACTTCTAAGGTAGTCGACTTAAGCCCAGCTCAGGAACGACAACACATTGATGGCAAAAAGGCAGTGTGCAGCAATTTATATGATTTTTTTCCCTTAAATGTCAGTGGCAAATAAGAAAATATTAAAATAGATTTGTGAACGAACGACGAGGGCAAAGACAATGGCTGAGTAGCTACACTGAGAATGTAGAACGATAATATTTCATAGTCAATTTTATAAGGATTTAACAAGGTAGGAGCAGCAAAATCATAGACTAAACTTCTAAAACTGGCTTTAAATATATATGAATTAAAAAAAAAATAAATAAATTGTTTCATGTGGAAGAGTCCAACATTTTTCTTAGTCTATTGTTTATCCAAAACCACAAAACATATACATAAAATGTTGCTTACTAAACATTTTTTCTTTGAGTCTACTTCATAGGAAGCTATCGTCAGTTCCATGATTTCCATTGCCAAGATGTTGGCGGTAAATCACAGCCAGTTTTCTTCAGTCTCCCGCCCACTTACACACATACTACATGTATCCTACACACAAGTCGTAAAAAATGAAGGGAAAAGTATGCCAAAAGTAAGAAGCTGTGTGAGTAACTCATAGAGGCTTTGTGTGCGGGAGGGAATTATTCATGCGGACATGATTGTGCTCACAACAATGGAGTTGATCGCAATCAGCGTCGCCCGTCATCATTTTCATCAACTCCTAGAGCTACAACCAAGTTATTATAGTAGTATTTATTCATGTTAAACTTAAGATTTAGGATTGAACACTTTAAAACACCATCAGATACTTTTAATACCTTGCTGGGTATCTTCAACTTATAATTGCAAACAAACAAAAATAAGTAAAGTGAAAATATAAGAAATAAATTTGTCGTGCAGCGGTGCAAAATGGCAAACGCTGCTGCCTAGAATTGCACTACGAATCACTCTAGCGTGCTATCAATTACTGTGGCAAGTGTTGCACGTGCCACCGACACCGATCCTAGCCGTCTCCCTTACCCACTATCTAAGGCTTGGTCCTTCTATCCATTCAGGACAGCTTGCTCATCTCATTGTGTTCCTTGGCATTTGCTCGCCTGGCTTTCCTTTCCAATTTTTCCCATTTTGTACTCTGGTCGAGAGAGTATTATAATTTTGACCAAGTCCTTGATATTAACTCACATAATTAAAGTAAAAAATTTCTGATTTCAGCTTAGAATTGAATTTAAAACTTTTAAAGACCTACATAAGCGTAACATTTTTAACAAAATATGGACTAGGGTATATGTTATTCGTTACCAACTGAATACAAACTCTCCTTAGCCATTTTTTTTTTCTAATTTCTTGTCGCACTTTGGTCGTTGTCTTGGCTGCTTTTTAGTCCAACATTCTGTAAGTGCCATGAACATCGTTGCATTTTCTTGACAATTTCTTTACTTTTCCAGCTTTTCTATTCCCTGCTTTTTGAGGGCTTTCAATTGTTGCACAATTTTTTAATTTTCTGTGTGGCCAAGGAAATGAAAGAGTTGCCAGTGCTAGAGGAATTTTAATTTAAGGTAACAATACAACATATAGTAATGCCCTGTCGAATTTTAAATCACTCTATTTATATGCCCATTAAATGGATATTAGATTTCAAATCTCAAAATGTTCTCGACCCGTATTTGGGTATGCAATTAACCACAAATGAGCAAACAATTTTCACATTCTCTTATTTAGCCAAGTAAAATCACAATAACTCAGTTGGCCACAGAACAAACAAACTCCAGAACTAGCACTTGCTAGAGGGTGAGAGCTCCGTATGGGAATTGTTCAGCTTTTCAATAAATTGCAATTTAATTGTATGCAATTTGCCGTCGGGCTTAATGCATAATATCGTGAGAGGACATTGTCCTAAGCCTTCATAATAAGCCTAACCCCCTAAGCTGGTGTTATAATAATTCGAATGCCTCTGAGGTTCGGAGGCATGTGGAAAATTTAAGGTTTTGGCCAAAGTTAAAGTTTAATTTGTGTTATATTGCTTGATAGTTATATCGGTTGTGGATCTTCTAAATGTTGTTTAAGAAATTAACAAATTTGAATTGTATGCTTTGAGCTAACTGCTCCTGATAATATTTTGAAACCAAATTAAACAGAACGCCAAACCGAATTCGTCCTCACACAAGTTTGCCTTTCATATTAAATGCCGAAATGTAATAAGCATTAAATTTCGATGCAACCTGTAAACTGGAAAGGAAGACGCGCAGCCTGACAGCCCAATGCAATTACAATGTAATTACAAGCCACAGCCAGAGAACGTTTTAAATTTTGTATGTGCTGAGCAAATGTCTAAATGCAATAGCGCTCCCGAAAAGGATTATGAGCAGGATGAGGAGGCGTTCCACTTAAGCTGAAGCTTTTGCCATATACATCCGATATGAGTTGGCTCTCAATGTCTGTGTTGCAATAAAATTACGCTTGAAATGTGGCACGTAATTGTCGGCCCTCTTAGTCGCTTTGTCTCTCTAGTTCTCTAATTGCCGCAAGTGCCTAGTCCTTTGCATGGTTTAATTAGAATTAGGGCTCTAAGCCGGTGTTTTGATTCTTTAAGCGTCCTCCACATGGGCTCAGTAAATACACCAAGTAAATACACTTATCCCTAGCCTCTGACCCGCTTCCCCTAATTAGCCGACTCGGATCTCCGACTTGGAGATGTTTGGTAATCAAAAGTTGGTATGGCCTATAGCTGTAAATTAATTTCCTGCTTGCGTTATGCAGCAATTGCAGTTTCCAGGCTCAATTACAGCAAACTTGCTGCAATGCATAAATTTGCAGTACACACGGGTCGAGGCCAGGAATCAATGATTAATTTTATGTGGTTACTAGTTCGATATTAGTTGAAATAGCAGAAGGGATTTGAGGGCTGTGTGCTGCTAGCCGGGTCCTCCTTTAATTAGGTGTACAAGCAAAGGGATGCCGACTTGCTTACTGTAATATTTCGAAATACCTGGCCGTAACATAATGAAAACATATGTAAAGCCTCTTATAATTTTAAAGCTTTTAATGGAAATCAAATGTTTCCTCTTTAAGTATGAACGAAATCCCGGAGGCGAGGCGGCAATTCCCTCTGTCGAGTTTCACACTCATTCGAGATCCGGATATTCCAATTGATAAAAACATGGCTCAAAGAACGCCCAGATCATTAAAAAGCAGAATGTGTGACATTGTGTCAGGCATAATAATAAAATTACAATTGCAGCCCGGCGACAAACAATCGAGGGGAAATGTGCAAAATCAGCGCAAAAAAAAAACGGTGGGGCGTCTCTCAAGGAAATGTCAAATCAAATTTATTGACTTCCATTGTTTGTCGAAAAAAAAGAGGAGGCATTGACTCCTACTCCAAGTCTCCGGGACTCATTGAAATGTGAAAAGCCAATGACAGGGGACGAAGTGACATCGATGTGCACCTTTTTTTTTGCTTCTGTCTCGCAGAATCCTGCCGGGATTCGCCTTGTGGCACTTGTCGATTTGTCCTGCACTTTTCCTATTCGTATTTGTGCGCGATTAAAGAGCCGCTTAGCACGTTCGAATGCCTTCCAAAAGGTCCGGACTCCGGAGACAATCAGCGAAGCTCCACTCTTCTGCTGGAATTTAACACGGAGAAAAATACTGTTTCCAGCAGATGTTTTCCCCCATGCTATTGATGGCCATAATATGCCGCGAGGATTTCTTTCTGTGTATTCTTTGTTGATTTTGCACAATGCCTGCCGGCAGCGCTATAAAAATCATATGCTTGCTTCATGGCAAGGGGTTGGCTTTAGTTTTTTGCAGCATCGTCTTTAGGCGACTTCCTTTGTTGGCCAGCTAAGTTTGACAATTATTTGCATTGTTCAGTGAAGTCGTTTGTTCAACATGCACATGAATCGGTAACTACAACATAAGTGACTCCATAGTTATGGCTCCCCATCGGGATAGTTGGGTCCTTTCGAAAATCCGTCTCTATTGTGCGCTATCCTTTGAATTTGTTGGGTGTGGAAAATGAAGTTAATACTGCTCCGACAAAAAGTGCGCAAACGATTAAATGGAGTAGAAAATGTTTGGTGAAGGATTCGGGTTACTATTGGTTTTGGATTATAAAAGTCTTACCTCTGGGCTAACTTTCTCTATTTTTAACCAGAAAAGTACACTTTTTTATCTTTTAAGTGAGTTATTAGCTACTTATTTCTTTTTCACGTCTCTCTTTATTAATATTACTTGGAAAAATCACTTTATAAAGTCAGTGGCTGTCAGACTGCAGCCACCAATTTTTCTCACACGAATGTGCAAAATAAATGTTCTTCGCTTGACCCGAGAGCCTGTTGCCTTTCGACAACGTAGCAGACAGGCTCTACAAGAGACATGCCTGTTGCCAAAAAAGGAGTAGGATCCTTTCGGAAGAATCTATCTCTATCTCTGTCTGGTGACTGGCTTTTTAAATGGCTGTTTCCGCTTCCGGTTCCGTTACGTTTGACTTGCCGGCACGTAAATTTTGTGCTATTTTGTGGAAGAAATTCGGTTGTTCGGCCCCTCCCCCACGACTTCACTCATGTCGGCGGTAAATTTTAGTACAATGCATATATAATCTTTTTCACTTATCTTTGCATAGTTTCCTGTTCCCGCGCCAGAACTTTTTACGGTCTGGGGTTAAAAGTAGTGTCGTACATTTGCCGAGCCAGCACCAGCATCACGCCGCACCACTCGAGATTCGCGCCGCGTTGAGAGCCATGTAATGAATGAAAAGTTGGCCGGGAGTTGGAAAAGGTTGCGGCTTCCATGGCTCCAGAAAAAGGTGCAAAGGCATCGCAATTTTTGCAGAATGGCTTGGTTTAGTTTTTGCATTTGTCGACAATCTCGTGACAGATTTATGGGTTAATTATTGTGAATGGTGCCGTGGGAACGTGAAATGGAAAGGAAATGTTGGGAGCTGGATAAAAATGAAATCCAATTCGTTAGATCATAGCACTGAAATAGTAGTTAGACAAGTGTTCAACAGATTTCAAAATGTTATCGGAAATTTTGTTAAACTAAAAATGTATAAAAATGTGATTTAGTTTTAATGGTTAGAGGCCTTCAATGTGAGTGTACGAACTAGATAATAAACTTACCCTTTCGCAGTTTAACGGAACTCAGGAATCAGCCAAGAAGTAATGGACTACAAACACTCATCTAAAATCGCACTATTCCAAGACGCCATTGATTTCCTTGCCGGCATCAAGCTCCAATCGCCTCCAAAAGACAACGAACAGAATGGCTACGATGTATTCATGGGGATCTGTGAACTGAGCGCCAGTCTCGGGAACTTCAGCCACAACGTTCCAAAGACGATGAAATTCTTGGCCGAAAACCGAACACAACCCATTGGCTCTTACGAGCTGGTCCTGTTGAACAATTTTCGCAAGGAGTTCGAGCATCACCAGAAGGACCCGGACAAAGAGACAAGGATGGTGCACGAGGCTAGGGGCAATCTGTTTATGCATCTCTACAAGGAACTGGTAGACATTGAGCCGGAGGAGAACCAGAGATTGCAGTACATGGAGTTTTGCTATGAGCTTATCGATTCCGACCGTCCAAAGAACTCCGAAGATGACCAAATCGAGCTCATTAATCGCTTGCTTGTCCAGGTCCAAAGTCTGATGCAGCGGCTGCAGGAAAGAAGCCTCGATGATCCAGATTCAGGGGTACGTGGCACCGATTCTCTCATAGATATGTATTTGGCGTCCAAGAACTTAATGCTAGACTCTAAAATTGAGAGTATCCGTAATCTAAACGGCGTTAAAAATGGCCCCTCGCTTCCACTAAGAGGCATAAGTTTTGAGAAGGGCATTGCCGTGATCCATAATCAAAGGATAACTATAGCCGCTGAGTTGCGGCCAGAAGATATAAATTTGAAATTGGTAAACCGTTTTTCGGATGATTTGACTATACCCAAGAAGAGTAATTCAAATTCGGAAATAAGCCTAAAGAATGTGTCCTCATCCACATCGTCACCAGACAGTTCCGAGCATGAAGCCACCACGCCTGAAGATATTTTCAAGGACTTTCTCGAAAACAATTTTATCTTTGATTCTAAGGAACCTTTTCCTGATTTGGATATTGAAAGCGTATTAAAGGACTGTTCTTCGAATGGTTTCGATATGGATATTATAGTAAATCACATTTTCAGCAAAAGTGAAAATTTGGCCTTAGCAGCTTCAGAGGAATCTCAAGCTTCGCTAACGGTTCAAGGAAAAGCCCAGGTATTAGGAGCATTGGCCACGACCTCAGAAGATGATGTGCATCCTTTGATCGATTTCAGTCAAGAAGATGATTCAGACGGATCTTCAATCAATACTGAACGTAACTCAAAACAAAAGGGCACTATCTGGTCTAAGGTATTACGTGAGTTGGACAGCAGCTCAGAGGAAGATCTGAAAATGCAATTGTTACCTCGGTCCCAAAAAATCCAAGTAGAAGAATCCTTAAATTTAATTGAAGAGGCAAAGGTTGCTAATAAAATTGAGTCCTCTAAACAATCTGGATTAGGGATGATAAAGATGATGTCAGAAGAAAGTGTATCACAAATATCATCGTTAAAAAATATAAATGAATCTCTCAGCGATATTAAAGCTTCCATTGCCTATCCAAATATCAAAGTCAAATGGTTAAGTGCTTGTCCTAAGATTACTAATCGCGACATATCACAGCCTGTTAATAAAAAAATAATTCTAAGTCCAGTATCCTTAAAAACATCTGATGAGGATCTAATACCAAGTATCAGTGCACATAAAGATTTTCCTCCAAAGGTTGAAGAAAATGTTGAAGAAGTAGCATTAAATGATGTGAAGCAGTCTGTCAGCAATCGTAAAACTACAATTTGTTTCCAAAACAAAACAGGAAAATATTTGAGTACCAATCTTGAAACTATCATTGAGGAAATACCTGAAGAGGTCATAGATTCTTCCAAATTAGATTTTCCTTCCGAAGTATTAAAGGACAATTCAAGCTCTATATTAAAATTGCGATCAGATTGGTTTGAACCTTCTAGACTCGACGAAGGAAAACAAGAAACCAGAAATGGAATTAAAGTTCATACAATGGCAATTTTTGGGAGTCTCCAAAGAATCCAGAATTTGCTTTTAAAATTCAACAATAGAGTCGAAACCATGGAAGATGAATCTGGCAGTTCTGATTCGGAAATGGATCAAATTTCCTCAAAATCTTCTTCTTTAGAAAGTACAGACCCTCCCGTAATCGGCTGCGAGGAATATTTGAATGATGAAATTCCTCATTTAGAAATAGATGAGAAATTATCTTCAAAATCACCACCTATTGGTGATAAAAAGAAGAGTTCTATAATGGACAGTGAAAAATATTTTAATGATGCCATCCAGCCATCCAAAACGTCACCGGAGGGCGATGGGGAACCACTCTCCCCAATCTTAAGCAAAATTAGCCGAACTTTGAGTGAGACTAGATTAAATGTTTTGAAAGAAGTGGACAAATCGTTGACGGAACTTCAAAAGAAGAATTTGTTACCCGAAACAAATACTGAAGAAGAATGTGAGTCTCAGGAAGCGGTTAAAAGCAAGAATACCTTGCAGCGACAGACTTGTTTCGTGGCATTTCCCAAAGATACTGTGTCAGTGAGGGAAATATATAAAAACGCAACGCCATCAGCCGCCAGTGAAGGAAACTCACATGAAAAAGCTTTTGAAACGGATACTTTGGAAACGCCTGTAATTGAAACCTATGATAAGCAATCGCCCCGTGAAATTCTAAAGAATATTAAGCAGACAGCCAGTGACATCAAGATTAATATTTTGAAGACAATGGATAAATCATTATCAGCACTAACGTCATCTAGTGAACTGTCTGATGTATTCACAGAGTTAAGTCCGAAAATCTCTTCAAAACAGCCACTGTTCGAAAAATCTGAAGAAGCTGTGTTAGAGGAGATTTCTTTACCAAAGACGGTAATAGCTAGCTCAGAGGATCTCTGTGAAAAGTCCGATGAAGGTGATCAGATAGAAGACTACAATCAAATTAGCAAACTAACTACTTTGAAAGTAAATGATGTCAAGGAGACAGGTTCCCCTTCTGAAACTGTTAAGAACGAAACCGTTCTGGATTCCCACGACTTTAAGTCTAATTCAGATAGAAAATCTGCCACTTTTCCTAAATGGCAGCACCAGAGCCATGTAATTGCAGCTCCTCGGGAGATCATTCCACTCTTGAAATCGAATTCCATCTGCGAGAGGTCTGCGCAGGATGGAAATGGCTTGAGTTTCTTCGAGCAATTGGAGCAGTTCTTCGAGATAATGAACATGGAAAACTGTAGTATAGCCGCAGAAATTAATGTGACAACAATCCAAGCGAGACTGGGAAAATTTCTTTGTCGGATCAAAAGGCAGATACCCAATGAACTGAGCCACTCCGATTTGGTGGCAGCGGTGGGGAAGTACCAGTTAAAGCACCTGCTAACCCGGCAGGAGAGAATCTCCTACGAGTCTGTGAGGTGGCAACTGAGGTATTCGGACCATGATTCATTTGGCAAGATCAAATTCGAGGCCGCTCTTTACGGAATGTTGGGCTACGAATCGTCTTATCTAAAAGACACCGATGGTAGGTTGCAGATGCGCCTGCCGCACCATCAGGAGAGCATAGGTGAGTCGTATTTAATGGTGGCATTCGGTCACTTGGGACATCTGTACCGATCGGTTCAGGATCAGCTCCCAGGACTAGGCCGGCGGGCAGAGACTGGTAATGCTATTAGAAAATGTCTCCAGAAGGAACTTCTGAGCTTCTATGACTTATACAACCTGCGTAAAAATCAGCCATGCAGCTTGCTCCAATTATTCAGGGAAACCCGGGTGTTCCAGTTGCGATTTCAATGGCTTCTTGATGTCCTGTATAAGGTTAAAACTAGAAAGTCTATCCTTGTCTGCTTGATTGAAGAGCTGGACCTAAGAGTCGGAGCGCAAAGGTTATTAATACAAAATTGGCTCAAATCAGCCAGCAAGCCTCTAGTTGCCAGACTTTGTCGTTGGCTTATTTCTGGTCACCTAACTCCTTTGGATCGGGATGAATTTCCCATCGACCGATGTATAGCATCCAATACTTATGATTTTTGGCAAAATCGCTACAGACTGACTGACACCTTTTCGAGTGTTTTCGATTCAAAGCTCTCAAAAATGATAATGAGCATTGGTAAAACTCAGGTGTACTCTCAAAAGTATCTGGGCCTTGAGGCGGAAATCTCCATCAGTTTCAAAGATCTCTATTACAAATTGCGTGATGTGTTCACCCAGTTTTACGAGGACAGAGATCAGGAACCTCTGTATAAAATAGTTAGCAAGCTGAACCTGGAAGTGTCGGGCCGTGTGCTGCGATATCTGCGTCAAATGAAAACCGAGCCTGAGAATTTATTTCAAAATATTCACCACTACGTAATGCTTGCGGATCGCCGCTTTTGTAGAGAACTTACGGACATTCTTGAGCCCGTCCTCGAAGAGCCAGCCAGTTTTTATAATACTAATCTGTTAAACAAGATGATGGAGCAAATGTTTAGCAAGCCTTTGCCCGATCTCTATGTGGGCGAGGTGACAGCCGAAGGCGCCAAATGCTGGTCACGATTCCTTCTCCGCTGGCGATATCCAGATTACTGGGCAGCTCTTCTGGGGGAGCAAGCCCAGGAGTACGATACGATCTTCATGGGACTATGGAAATTCCACTATACAAATTACGTGCTCCGCGAAAGGATTGCGCGTCAGCAATATCATTTTAGCAAAAGATTGGAACTTCAAAGCTTCGATGGTCTGGCCGTGGCCGATGAATGCTTGGGCAAGTTTATAAAGTCCATATACGAGGTGATGAAAGTATTAAGAAGCTATTTCCTACACGATGTACTGGAGCAGGCCTACGTCAAGCTTGTTCATGGCTGTAAAGGGGCCCAGACCCTTGATGATCTTCGGAAAGCAAATCGAACCTATCTGCAGGATATCAAGGTTGGTTGGTTCCAAACTCAAAGCTCCCATAAGGCGATTCATTATTTGGAGAGAATCTTTAGCTTTATTCTCGATTTGGAAAGCCAGCAACAAAAGTTTTTCAGGCTATCCCAAATTCTCCTAGACTCTGTGATAGAAGATTGCGGAAAAAGAAAATCTAAGTCAAGCAAGGCCCACACAAATCGAATGCAAGAGTTTCGATGGTCCTGTCAAAATACTTGTGAGGCTCTCAAGGAGCTGGAAGAACGATTTCATCTGGCAATGACTGATTTTCTGTTCAGTTTGCATTTAGGAAATCGGCAGTCCTTCAGGTTGCTGGCTCAAAAATTAGACTTTATCGGCTACTATGAGGGAAGAGATCGAAGGTTATGGTTGATACAACGTTTTGGATTTAAAAGGAAGGCCAAGATGCTAAAATCCGATGACGAAACTTTGCAGTAAGAATTCTGATTATTAAATACATTTTATATATTTTTGTACCAATAAGTATGTGTAAATACAATAATTTGCATACAGTTGAATAGGTTTGTTTTGTAAAATATTATTTTTTGGTTCGCAGTCAAACGATAAGATGTATTTCTCCACATCCACTGTCTCAGGCGAAAGTGATAATTCATTTGCATGGGAAGATGGTGTCAAAGCTCTTTTTTGACTCTTTGTCCATATATAAATTGGATTTTAATTGAAAATTAAGAATCGACTTGGCAATGTTTTCATTGTGCAGCTATGGAGCTGCCTTTTGTTATGCAAATGTTCGTTATTTTGTGGTCCCGTGTGAATAGGAGTTGAATGGGAGGGACAATCCGGACGACGCCAGTAAGCTGTTTTAAATTAAAGAAAATAATGGAAGATTTACTCTTCGGCTTACGCTGCGAATAGACATTCCTCTCCATGGCGCTGCCACTTCTAATTGCTTGGCGCAAATTAAATGAAATTTTGATTTTCACTTTTCATATTTTTATGAACAACTTATGCTAACACTTTCACAACAGCTCTCATCTGCATAACTTCGTTCGTTCTCTGGAAACTCGCACTGCGATATCTTTCAGCTGGAATCTCAGCCAGAAAAGTGAACAATGGGCCAAGGATGGCCCAGTCTTGGGCTCTTTGTTATCTGACAAACACAGCTGGCAGTCATCTCGAAAGTCTTTCACATATCAGCGACTGAGCTGGATGAATTATAAAGCCAGACCGGCTTCAAAAAAGAATGTCAAGAAGATAATTGAGCCCAGGCAGCAGGCATTTAATAAACTTGATTGGAGCGACACGGAGGAGTGTCACTGCGGGGAAGGTTGACAAGGTCCTGACGTGCTGACTCCTTTGAGAATAAGTTAACCGGCTGACTTGCTTGACTGCTGATAGGCCAAATTAATTTCTAAGGAAATTTTTCTTTTTGCAATGCGTTTTTCTGGATATGTGAACCATTTTTCCTCTTTGGGGTGTTGGATGGAGAAATCCTAAATAATTTTGTAGAGATTTTGAATTCCAGGAACGCAGCTGAGTTGTTTGCATTCTTTGGAGGGAGACGACCATTTCAATGAGAACCATAATTTTTGCCCAGCAACATAATTGTTCGCCGTGTCAAATTAAACTATAAATTTATTATTATGTGCGCTGACATACTTGAACTGTGCTAGGCAATAAATTCCAATACAAAGTGGCCGTTTCGGCTCGAATTTCTCCACCCAACGATATTGACAATTTGCTGTCAGTTTTTCTCGCCCAAACACAGTACAATTTATGTGCCCGGGGCTAGGGCTTTATGAAATACTTCTCATTACAGCGCCAAGGGGAGGGAAGTCAGTGGCGACCGAGATGGCTGGAACATATTTGAACTATTTTCATTTCGATTGCCAACGGTTTGGCGCAGAGAAATCAATTGAATTGCCATTTCACATATGAAATGGTCATTTGTCAATGAACAACAATTGGAGGGCGTGGTCGCAGATGGCTGGAACTGCTGTGGCAATGGAGAGAGGATGGGGCAGGGGCCGGAGATGGGATGACCGCTGCACAGTTGTGTGGTCACTCAAATAGCCGCATAAATATGTCCTTCTCGTCCTGGCCGAGGACGATCTGCTGGCACTTTAGCTGGCTCCTCCCACCAGCTAAATTGTTGGTCGTTATTAAATTTCCGCTGCGTTGAGTTCTCATTTCCGTTTCAATGGTCATTGCAGCTGACCGTCGTTCAATGGCCAAAGGATGTTTTCATGGGGCGTAGATACACACACACAGCCACACACATGCCCATACAAATCTACGTGCATTGTATAAATATTTTTGGTCCTAGCTTTATAAACAAAAGGGGTTACCACACGAAAGCCCCGCAGTGGCTTTCAAATCACGGCCCACGCGGCGTATGCGTAATATTCGATTATTATTTTTATTATCGTTTCCCAGTGCCTATACAATAATCCTCATTTATCCAGTATTTGTGGCGATCAAAAATTGATTCTTCAATTGAAATGTTGTTGCTTTCAAACATATACACAGCCAGATAAATGGTAATGTGCTTGGCTTTTTAGCTAAATTGAAACTAATTGAAATATGTGGATGCCAAATGCCGATGAGCGGTAAGAGTGGGCCAAACTTTAGCCATAAATTTCAATAGGAGGGCATTTTTGGTATTTGGCTCCCCTTATCTCGGTTATAGTTCCCTTTCCTGCTTAATGTTTTACTTTTACGCCATCGGGCCGTAGCCTCATTTATTGTTTTGTTGTCACAGCTCTGCATTTTATTTTAGTTTGGTTTTCTTTAGTGTTTCTCAAGCTTGTTGTAAAATTTTTTTATTTTGCAAGTGTTTTCCATCGCCTTCCCAGGCATATGGAGCTTGAAGAAACTTTTTCATCAAATTTGTTGTTGGATATTAACTTACTCGTTTAATTAGGCGAAAAATGCTTTAACGGCATGATGCCCCTAAAACCCATTAAATATTATGGCTTTTAATGAAAATATAATGCAATGCCCATCAAAGAACTCCCCTACTTCTGTCCCATGGGTCTCTTTTATTGTTGGTTCTTCTTTTGTGGTCGTAGCTCCTTGCCCGCAACAAAAAAAAAACCCAACAGAAACAAATAAATAACAAAATTATTCAAAATTATGGGCAACTCTTGGTAACTCTCCCCATGGCCCTCAGTCTTAACCCTTGTGCTCCGTTTCATTTTCCGCCTTTTTGGCCGTACTCATCCGAGTTTTTTATTAAACCCACACCACCCTCGGTCGGCCACAAAGAAAATCTTAGAAAATGCATTAAAAAGGCGCTAAGTAAATATTAAAATTCTGCCAGACAACGGCGTGCGAGTGAAAGCGAGATTTAACCCATTTTATTATTATTACTATTGTTACTGTCCCGACTAAATAGGACTGGCTAATGGCCTTAGCCGTCGGACAATGTGGTCCAGTGGTCCTAGTTGTTTATTTACGCCATCCGCTAATGGACAGCGCGGAATTGCTGAAAGAGTTTCCTTCGGTTGATATTATTTATTGTGGCAGGCGCTGACGTCGGGACCAAGAACAAAGGATGTAATATTTATTCATTTATTTATTGATTTATAGCAGGGCATTTAAATCAAAATCCAGGCAAGAATGCTGAGCATTTTATCAATTTGATATGCCTATTTATTATGATGTTTGTACTTTTCACCGCTTGAGTCGCCCCCCCAGTCGGCTTCATGAAATTTATGCCTCCACTGACCACAAAAGATTCATCTTCATTTCGTCTGTCCATGCACACCCCTGTGGGCCACCCATCCACGCCCATGCTTGATTAGTTGATGACACTTTGGGCGGGAGCGAACGAACTCGGCTCTAACAATGTGTAGTTTTCCCATCCCCGGCTTGGCCTGTGGTGTTTGTGGCTAATTTGATAAATATGCGCGCGTTTATTCAAATCAATCAGCGTCAGAAGCCACCACGGGTGGCGCTGGGGTGGCAGGAAAAGGAGGCGAAGCCTTCTCCAGTCGAGAGGACAAGTCATTGGCATCGTCTTCGCATCGCCTCCCATCGCTCCAGATTATCTTCTCTCCTCCAGGATGCACACATCTTGTGGC
Source organism: Drosophila monieri (assembly GCA_035047585.1). Lineage (NCBI taxonomy): Eukaryota > Metazoa > Arthropoda > Insecta > Diptera > Drosophilidae > Drosophila > Drosophila monieri. Next base: position 628,641 of record JAWNPJ010000079.1, on the reverse strand, counting down.
ATATAAATTTCAGCTGCTTCCACATGCACATCGGGCTATAGATACACACGCACAGGCACACATCGCTCTTCGGAGATTTCATTAATGTGCGGTTAACTATAATGAGCCTGGTATATGGAAGCACACCACGGGGAGGTTCTTTGGTTAAGCTGAGCTAACTGAAATCTTTTGGCTAAGGCAATGGGGCAATGTATTTGAACGGAAATTCAAATTATCTCGGTCCTTTACGTCTGATTAAAATTAGATAACTTATTTTGTTTCTAAGGATTTAAAACAGGCTTGTAGTTTCTGAAGTAACCTTTTTTAAGCAACTATTGGTCTCCACATTTACCAGTTCATTAAAAAGCATATGGTGCGAAACATTTTGCGGTGATAGTGACATAAATCACAATTGAAAATGGCACTGCTCTTAAATCACATTAGTCCAAGGATTTTGGTCTCTAGAAGGGTCTCTAATGAGTTCACTAGTCTTGAAAGTCAAGAATGTATGCGCATTCAAGAGCAACCTGAGCTAAGGGTATTTACCTATTGGAGGGTGGACAATCAGCATAAACTCCAAATGCAATCAAAATGTTGAAATAAACTTAACAAATCCCCCGCAAACTTTTTATTTCTTTTTGCCCAACACCTGTCAGCGGGGGAAATTTTCTGGGTAGTGTTTAGTCCTCCCACTGTGACTTCTTTCTTCAGGAATTTCACTCCGCTCCCGAAAGAAAGGGCTGGATGGAGGTAGCTTCGAGATGGTAACTGCGTATACGTTGCGTATACGTAATAAATTTCGCAATTACCAGAGGGAATCTGTCCGCAAAAGTGTAATTGTAATGTTTGCTTTCGCCCTCTGTGTTTCTCTGTATCTTGGTTTTTAGTTGGATTTTCTTGTATTTGGCGAGCGCTTGGCGGTCTTCGAAATGCCGGCGAGGATAGCTCCTTAATCTATTTTACAAAATCGTTTCAAGAATAAGAAGTGTGCAGGTGAGTTGGGGCACGAGCTTTAAATGCACATATGACTGGCAGTTTTATTTTGGAAGAGGGTGCATCGATGGCAGAGCTGTTTCAGGTATGCTAGATTTTAATGAAATAAGTATAAACTATTTTCAATTCCTGGGGACGAAACCGAATTGCATTTTGTCAACCGCTTCGTGCTTCAGTCCCCTTCGATTGTCTAATAAATGTCAGACTTACATTTTGACGCATAATATTACATTTCACGCACTTAATGGCATTTCCGACACTTGTTCCCGAGAAAGGGGAACATTGTTTCCCATTTGAGAAAATTCCTTCATTGATAAAAGGACTAAAATGTTTGTCAGACGATTCATTAGGCGATGAAAAAAGTTTCATTTGAGTCTGACATGCGAAAGTGTCAAATTACATTACGTTAATTTGGATTCTTTCTTGGGGCGTCAAGGCCTTCTGCCGTTCTGCCAAAAGAAATCCAATAATGTAACGATTTAAAAACTTTAAAAGGGCCATCATCTAAAGTGAATCAATACAAATATGACCCAAAAATGGACAAACATTAAATATTGATTGCCAAAAACGAACATGACTGAGAACAAGAGAGGCATTTATTGTAAAATATATACGCCAGCGTGTGTTGGACTTTCAAAGCATAAAAGTTGTTTATTCGCATCCATCGTTGCCTTTCATATTGCCTGTTGTGCAATTTATTTGCTCCGATTCCATTTTTAATTTCCTGACGTCTGGGTGTTTATTAAATTTTATTAGCTTTCGACTATATTGGATTCCACGTTTTCGACAAGGGGCGAGAGGGTGTCCGGCCTCGTTTTATATTGACAAAGCTTCGACACGGTTTGTCCGCCTTTTGGGTTTCGAACGAATTCAGATTTTTCAACTGTTTGTTCAACTTCGACTGATACTGCAGCCTTGATCAACATGAGATTGAGTGTCTCTGGTGGCTCCTAATGTTACGCCAGGCAATTCCACAGTTTAAACTAGTAGAGCCATAAAGTAGCTTCAAATATACACATACCCGCTCGTTCGTTTGAAATCGGGCATAGGCTGTTCGAATAACCTTTGAGTTGTTACTAGACCCGATGCTTGACTAATTTTCGCTAATGCAAAGAGAGGCAGGGACAGACAGGGATAAGGGCGGCTCTATAGGAGGGGCGTGGGCACAAAAAAACTAATAAAATTTACGTTTATCCTTGAAAAGGCACTTGAAAATGCGCGCCTAATGCGCCCTTCGCATCGCGATGATGCTGATGGCAATGATGATGACGCGAAAGGCAGCTGAGCTTGAGCTTGAGCTTGAGGGACCGGGAGCCCTAATATAGACAAGCCCAGGACATGCCCCGAAATACCCGGCGCGTCCCCTATCCCAAGCCCGGCTAAAGTGCCATCGAATTTCAATTCAATTTGCGAGGCAAGGCATTCGCTAAGGGTGCGAAAAAATGTCTATAGCAAATTTTTGTGCGCCGCCTTTGACTTGAGTTGTTAGATTAGGGAGGGAGGGGGCGGGCATTGGTCCTGGGGGTCTGAAGCAATGAGAGGGGCGTGCCAGTAGGGGCCCAGTGTATGAGTAATATTTGAGCAAAGGGTTACCCAGAATCGCTGATATTGATAGTCGCAGGCCGGAGAATAAGTAAGTCCGCTTTGAAGGATTTAGGGTTTCATCTTGAGCTTTTTAGCGCCAGAATTCGGCTCCTTTTCGCCTTTTCCCTTTATTATATCACGTTCTCAACATAAATGCGTTAAGTGGAGACCAAACTGGTGGCGGGGGTTATTCAGGGCGTATTTGAAAAGCGCTTAAATTCAGTTGAGTGTTTTTTTTTTTATTTCTCAGAAAGTCTTAAGAATTGGGCACATCCTTCCAAATGTGATATGCGTTAGAGAGTTTTTCCTTTGTCATTGTCGGCTTAAAGCCGTACGAGCCGCGGGCCTTTCAATCTCTTTACTTTGGTAGCAGCGTAATGCAATATTGGCAGGGCTTATCCCTTAGTTTATGTTATTAGCCTGTAGAGCGACATCATAATTGAAGGGATTCATTCTAGTAAACTTGTTTTTTTGGTTTTAAAGAAACTGTGTTTTCCTTTTTCCTAAAATATTTATTGTCTACTGAGTCTACTTGATAGAGAATTTTTATTTCTGAGTGTGTTTGGCATCAAAATTTGGAATTCTTGGTATCCTTAACTTTTCGAGAAACGAATAGTTTTATTTTGGCATACCTTAACAACCTTTCTCGTGCTCTATTTAACTCTTTCCATTGCATCGCCTGCTGCCAGATGTTCCAGATTTATATGAAAAACTTGCAAGAAATCCAACCAACGTACTTTTCAATTTCGCCAACGTTTTTTTTCGTTTTCGGCTGTAAGCGAAATGTGTGTTTTAGTGGCTTGGCATTAGCATGTTGGTTATACATAAAGCTCGGCTGCTGGTCCAAGTCCCCAGGACCTCTTTTTCCTGGAGGCATTGTGTCGTCTTGTAAAAAACATTATTTTTTATGAAATTGGATGTTTTTGACTTTTGGTGTTGAAAATTTATGGGCGGCGAATATGTGGCTTTGCTTTTTTGCAAAGCTCCGTTTATTTTCGGCTAACTGTGTGACATATGGTTATGATGATAAGTTTTCGACGGCTGTAAGGAATTTTACCTTTAGGCCAGCCATGCCCTAAATTATTGACCTCCAAGGTCAGTCCGTCACTTTGGAGTTTGTCATTGAAAAGAATGGAGAAAGCTCATCAATAAAATATAATGCCGCACGTGGTAGGATTTAACGACGAATTGTCAATGCGGTCTGAAGTGGCCAAACAATGAAAACAGCGAAATCAGAGACGGGACATGGTGGTCCTTTGAAATCAAATACAAAGCCAGATCCAATATTATTAATTGTTTTGTCCTTGTGGATTCATTCAAATTGAAATCTATTTTTATACAATGTGATTTATAGTCGATGTTTCTTCGGAAAGGCTTTGGGATGGGACTATTTTGAGACTTGTCAATTAATTATGAATTTATTTATGTATCTCATATACCATTTCTATTAGCCAAGCCAATTCCGTCGATTAGCAAGTTCTGTATCCTTGGCCGGTCGAAGTTTGCGCAATAAAACCAACTTCTTTATGGGGAGTTGAGAGCACTTTGCCTTTGGAGTAATATCGCAACCATTATCGTCTCATTTTTCTTAGTTTTCTAACATTTTCTGGGTTTGTTTCGGAGCGGAAGGGGATCGGGAACTCTTTTCGCGCTTCGCCACTTCGACATTAGTTTCGCTTAGTGCACAAAACTTGACCACACCGAACTGTAGAGCGTGTCGGAAAAACAAAAACCACTCGGCAAACTCAAGTTTATTGCCTTCTTTCACATTTTTCGTTCCACCTCCATATACCCTTCTTTGGGGCAAAAAAAAAAAACTTTTGTACACACGTCTTGGCAGGACATTTTCGTTCATCCACATATAGGAATATGTATGTATTGAAAGTTTTTATTTCCCAAACTGATGTTTGATACAATTTAAAAGAAAAGAAAGTTTTCTTTTAGTTTCGAAAATTTTGTCAGAGTGTGGCCTGATGGTAATAAATCGCTTAGAACTTACGATAACTTTAGATTTTTAAATAATTTGATTGAAAAAAACGCCTGAAATCTATATTGTGGCAATTTTCTTTAAAAAATGTGGAATTTAATCTGCTTAAAAAAGAGTTGCTTTTTGTGGTTAATAAATCGTACCAAGAAGTATTCAAAGTTTCAAATGAGCGGAATAAGTTGGGATTCTGTTTTATTGCAAGTCTTTCATATTTTCATGCCTTTTTTTTTAACAGGTTTGCGTGCTATAATAACAACATTAAATTTTTTAATGCCACACCCCGTGGCAAAAAAAAAATAACCCAACCGGGGTAAGTATTATGGTCAAAACCAAACCCCTTCACCGCCTACCAACAGCACTTTTTGCATAAAGTTCATATTAGGCACAAGGCCAGCGAAAGAAGATATGAAATAAGTACAAAAAATGAGCACGGACGAAATTTCATTCAAATCATAATGAAAAGGAATTATGTATATGACCCGTAGAGTGAAGGGAGAAGGGTTCCAGTGAAATAAAAGATTATACTCGGCTCAAAATAAAATGAAATGCTTAAAAAAGTATGAACACGAGAATTCTACCCTTCTGCTTACAACTCGGTTTTAATTAAAAGAAAAATAATCAGGTTGTAGTGGGAACATACATATATATTTTCTACTGCACAACATATACATATCTATCGTGGGAAGCCCCATCAAACTGAAAGCCTGGAAAATTCAAATTGAACTTTGTTTCTTTGGCTTACAAATTGCTAAATATTTTCCATTAAAATGAAATGCAATTTTTCCAAAAAACTCTCAAGTGCCGGAGCTAAAAAAAACAGAAAAAACAGAAAAAAACAGTGAAAATTAATTAATGCCAATTTGTAAAAGCACTGAAATCGAAAACTTTTCTGTTCGTCCCAACACTTTCATTACTGCTTTGGCTTCAAACAAAAATGACCCTAAAAGTAGAAGAAAAAATTCTTTTCAACAAAAATTGTTCGTAAAGTTTTTAATAGAAATTACCATTTTGGTTGCTTGGCCGTTTGGTCAAGTGTCAATAATTGGAACCCAAGGACCCTTTCTACAAATCTCGGTCAGAGGCAGAGCCAATTTTCATTGGCCCAATATTTCTGCGTAAGTCGACACTTTTGATTTCAATAAATTCTTGTAATTAGCGCCAGGCGTAAATTTCTTTTGGGTCAAGTTTTTTTTTTTTGCAATTGCTTTTTCTGTCAAAATATGTAAATTGAATTTGGCTCTTAGAAAAACTCACTCGAATGGAAAGTCTTGTTTGCTAAGCCAGTGGTACAGGTAAGCTTGGAATGGTTGAGTAAAATATAAAAAAGAATTTTTGGGTTCTTCATTTAACTTAATTAATGTTATGTAACTTGGCCACCATTGATACTTTTCTCTTATATATAAGATTCTGCAAATTCAAAGAAAATAATAAACAATTTCATTGCCAAGCTTACTTTGGTCAGTTTGCTTTTTGTTACAAAACTAATTTTTAGCACCCTTTTCGAAGGCAACGAAGAAGGCAAATCACGGGAGAAACAACAACGGACATATTACAATAAACGAAAGGGAAAAATGCAAAACCGATGTCAACTACCGTCAAGCATTGTAATGTCCCATATTTCCGCAATCCATTTTTAACCCCATAGCCCTCAGCCAACAACGCCCGCAATATCAAGTCAAAGTTCTGGGCAAAATTCCTAAGCAAAAGACAAAGAGAAAGACATGAAAGGAAAAATTATGCCTTTGGCAGTTTTTAAACATTTTGCTGGCGATTTCCTTTTGCTTGTTGTTGGCATTGTGTTTCTTCTTACTGGGTTGTAGACTTTTATCGTTGCTATTACTCGCATATTTGTTATACAATGAATGTTTTTTGCCCCCCATCCGGGTCCGGGTAACCGGGTTCTTGTTTATTTTTCATTTGGACCCGAACCCCGACCTACCCGACTTGTTATGCATATGATCTGCATACGCACAACCACCCCCACACATCTACACACACAGTCTCGTCCTGACATACATTAAGTGTTTATCTGTATGAGTAAGAGAATTCGCGATGCGGAAATGTACTGAAATGAGAAATTTCCGCTTCTGGTTCCGATGTCGGAAGTAAAACAAACGCCGATAAAACAGGCCCACGACTCTGCCAACGAATGTTTCGTGTCTCTGTGAACGAAAACAAGAAAAAATTATAGTCACACGAAAAGGAAGACGGCTGAAAGGTATAAATGATTGCCATTGATAATACGAGCGAGCGAAATATTGAAACCAGTTGCATACTTTTTGGGGTACTTCCCGGAATTTACGAACCATTTTCGCCATTCCCCACTGAAGGGCATAAATCGGATCGAGGCAGTTCCCTGGCCCCCAAATGCGTTTTCGGCACCCGCTAATGGCACATAAATAACAACTACTAACTAAACTGTGACAACGCAGGCCGTACTTGGTCTTTCATATTCTGTTTGAGTAAGTATTTGGAGGGTGTGTTGTTTTATTTTCATGCACTACTGTTTATTTAGCTGTAAGTTTATTTTAGGTAATAAAAAAAAATATATTTGGGTTACATATTCTTACTAAAATGGGTCTGTTCTTTATGAACGTATTAGACAAATTATTCAATCAACTCTTCATATTGTGCATGTTTTAATAAGTTTCTTAGATTTTATTATAATTTAATAACGTTGAACATAAAGAAGGAAAAGCTTCAAACTTGCTTAAACTTGTATAAATCTATGAGGTTGACTTCAAACTGATTTATTCCTCAAGATAATTTCATAATTTGTTATAGGGCACTCGCTAGTTTTCACAGTTTCAACAGCCTGTCCTATTGTTTTGTTTTATGTTTGTTGTTTAGTTGATGCGCGCTGCCCCCGACTACGCACATTAAAATTGTGCTCGGAGTAATGTAGTCGGCACCTAGTGCCGCCCCATAGCCACCCAAGCCCCGGCAACCATAAAGAACATAAATAAAGGAGAGAGGCGATGCTTCCCAAATGGTCGACAGGATTGTGCTGCTCTCGTGGACAGTGGACATTGGCAATTACCGTTCCCGTAGTTGTCACAGTTCCGTTCTTCCGTTCCGTTCTAACCGGAAACCCCTCCCCCCTGACACTCTCTTTCTGGTGAAGTCTACCTTGTCCCCCGTGGTGTGGTTCATAACTGCCCACCCACGGCTCCTCAGAGCGAGAGGATTATTTCTGGCTTTCCTTTAGGTGGCCAATAAACAAGGCAACAATGCGTATACGCAGCGTGTGACGCTGCTGAAATACAATAACTGTGAATGTGATTGCACGTTGGTGCTTGTGGGTATTGGCGCTAATGTGTGTTGGTAATAAACAATCAATTTGTTCAAGAGGCGGCTGGATATTAGTGCATTTGGTTTATGGTAATTAAATAATAAATATTAAAATATGAAATATGATTCATAATTTTTGTTTCCCCTCTGTGGCGCGTCAATTAGTTTAATAAAACGTAATAAATTACTTTTCAAACATTTTCCTTCTGAATCTGAGAACATCTAGCACACCGATTCATCCCATTCTCAAATTGTTTGGACCAAACTTTCGCAGTTATCACCCAACTCCATAAACAAGCGTGAAGAGATACACTCATCTGCTATATAGGTTTTTTGTTTTTAGATGTGTCCCTACCGCCCTCTGGTGACAAATAACACTAAATTAAAATTTTATTAGGGTCTTTATTGTGCGTCGCTTTGCGGAACTGCGAAAAAAGTAAAGGGAGCGGCAAAGGGCAACTGTAAAAGCAAAAAATGGAAAAACTGGGAATATGTTTTAAATGTTTCAAAAAAAAAATTCCTGTTGTCTGCTGTCTGTGTTTGCCTTTTGGGGACAACAAACAAACGGCACAACAAAGCCCACCGAAGCACAAAAAAAAAAAATCCTGGGACAATGAAAGAAAACGGGAATTCCCCAAATTGATTAAAACTTCATAAATTTACATTTTTATCGCAGTGGCCAAACAAACGCCAAAAGAAAAAAACAAACAAGCAAAAAATGGAACTGGGGTCTGAAATTTCAACCCTAAACACCAAAAAAACAAAAAACCAATTCAACACGTAAGAAAGTAAAACGAAACGAAAAACACCCAGCCCCAGATACGTACAGATACACTTATGAATATTTACACATGTTTCGGCATCGCAGCATTCCTCACCCGCATGGAAAAAAATGTTTTTTGTCACCTGGCTTTTGGGTCCCTAAGCTGATTTGAACTCGAAAGCCAATGAATAAGGGGCTGCAATAAAAGAAGCATTAGGGGAGCAGGCTTTCGGGATGGAGTTTGGGGGTTGACTTCCTCCCAAATGAGAAATAAAAGTAAATTCACATCATCACAAAATATTATTAAGCAATCAGCCTCTGTTCTGGGGACTGGCTCTGCAGAAATGTGTGTTCCAGGGGTGTTTACCTGGGCCGCCACAACCCGCTGATTAAGCGAAAGTGATTGAGTCGCCGGGAGGGGGACGACATTCCGCACAAGCACTTTCGAGCAATGACACATTTAATTAGAGCCGAGTAAACAATTTTAATTTATGCGTGCCATCAAAAAAGAAGTCAAAAAAAAAAAAGAGTGGATGAAGAATTGTAGATACCATTTTCCATTCTCTTGTATTTGGCCAATTCAAAAACGACCAATTCCTATTAATATTGAAGATATGCATAATACAAATTTGTGATACTATTAACCAGCTAAAATATTCAAGGAATTTATTCAAACTTTAACCCAAGAACGCAATTTTATGCAAATGCATTTTGCAAAGTTTCTGTGAGTATAGAAAGGTTTAAAGGACTTTTTTCAGGTGCGCTAAATAAAATTAAAAGTCAAGTCATTAAAAGCCAAGTTTCGGTTTTACCTAAGCTGATTGGTAAAACAAAACTGGCAAAAAGCTTTTTGAACTTCCATTTTCATTAAGGCGTCAGTCTCCCCTCGAAAACAAAAGGCTTAAAATATAGTTTTAAGCTTATCAAGTTCGTCTGCTATTAGCAAATTTACGGCAGTTTTGGGGTGAGGTTGATAAGCCCGAGGATCGACGGGGGTCGAGTTGGGAAGCAAAGCAAAGTCCACAACAATTATCGCCATTCTGTGCAATGGAATTCAAGGAATACCACACTATTCTGCGCACACATACGCCCATAAATGCTCAACCGTCTACAGACAAACAAATCGCAAAACATGATGGCAGCAATTACTGTTATTTGGAAAAGTCCTCGAAAAACATTTTATGTACTGGGATGCGAAGATTTTCAATACTCTTCAATAAGAAAGGTTTATTTTCAAGGGTGTTGAGTATTGGAAAAGAATGATATAGTCATGCAAAGTATTAGCCTATCAGTACTATATATAGTCTGCGCCTAGGCCTTAGAAAATGATTACTTTATCGTTTCACCTGTTTTAAAAAATAGGCATATTCTCCATTTTGGATAGAGTAACACATCCAAAGAGAAGAGGCCCTAAAAAAGAAATGCAAAAAGAATCGGTACAGAGGCGAAGTTTTCAATGGATAACGAGACACTGCACAGTATCGCACGGCGAGTACTCGCCCCTGTAACTACACACATTTCGGGGGCATTTTCAGGGCGCAGACTGAAAAACAAATATGCATTCTTCCGCCCTCTCTGCCCCCATTGGCAAAACAATAACAATGCGCAATGACCCAAAACTAAACACCGAAGACTCTGGAAAAAACTGCTAAAAAAAGCAATGAGCGAACGTCGAAAAAACATTTGTGCCGCACTTTTCAGTTTTGTTTTTATGGTTGCAGGGAAGCCAAAAAAAAAAGGAAAAATTGCATATGGCTGACGACGTTCATTGCCGAATTTTTTTGGTACATTTTTTTGTTGGAGGCGTGAAAAGGTTCCTTCTGAACAACCAAAACTCTTGCTCAGTTTCGGAAGATTTTATTGATTATGAAAAATATTTTAGAGTAACAGTCAATCCTTAATTTAATTATATTGTTAAGAGAATTTTTGAAATATGTTTTTGGGTTTTTCTATTAAAAAAATATATTCATTCTAGATGGAATAAGAATTTTAGAACATCCCGAACGTGTGTAGGGTTGTGTTGGCATAATCAACAATATTTTGAGTGTTTTTTGTGTGGAGTTGTGAGATTTTTTGCCTTCGTGTTTTTGTGCAAAATTTGTTTTTAGACGATTCCCCGTCGCTGCTGATGATGATGATGTTTCGGTTTCAGTTGTTTCTGCCGAAAGGAGAGTAATTTTAGCTGTCCGACGGCTGAGGGCAAAAGTTTTTGTTGAAACCCTTTTTTCTAATAGTTTCTGATCGAGTTTCGTTATTTTTCAAGTACCTGACGAAATGCGAAAGGTGTCGGTTTACCTCGGTCGCGGCTGTGGGTTATGTTTAAAATTTAATTGACAATATTAATCATAATTTCAGCGTTTTTTTGCATATAGTTCTGGTTTTTCCAGAATCTATATATTTTTGCAAAGCGCCTTTTACTCCTGCCATTCGGCTTCTTGTCGGGTTCCTTTCAACTGCCGTGGAAAAAGTTTTGGCCACAGTTTTTCATGCTGGTGCGTGTTATCTTGTTAAAGCAAAACTTTAACTTTGCCAACTTGTCTTTACATTCGCACGGATACTTAATTCTTTATCTGTGTGAGGGCCTTTGCGAGTGTGTGTTAGTGGTGCAGCGGGTGCAACAACAAATGGCCGGGCCAAGGACTCGGGGCACAGTTGGGCTTTGGTTCCTTGTCTGGCACATATCAAATGCAACATTTGCGCACCAATAGCCTGCCAGTTCGCAGGAATGGTTGGAAAAACAACATAAATTTCCACTTAAGTAAGTGTTTAAAAGAAAGATGCAGCCGAGCGAAGACAGCACCAGACCTCTGATAAACGATGTCTGAGGAAATAAAAATAAACCTTAGAGGGCAGTCAAGAAGTTCGGAATGGGGGTTACTATGAATTCATAATATCATAAAGGCATTGCTTTTAGATTCAAGTCAGATTAGAATGGTTGATTTTATAAGATTAGGAATCTTAAATGGAAAACAATATCTTAATTCATTTCTTTTTTTGCTCTTAGATTGTGTTTATTCTAGGGTATCTAGACTTCTTTATATAAAATAAATTCCTGAATTCATTCTCCTTCACTAACGATCTTTGTCTAACCACCCATTTTTGCATCGCCTTCCTGAATTCCTCTGCGCAAATATGCAAAAGTGCCAAGACGTTGGAGTTTGAAAGTTTGACGCCACTTACTGGGTCGAGTCTGGTCAAAAATTTGACTTTACGCTGCAGTTGAAGTTTTGGTTGATGGCTGAACTTCCCCGCTTAGCACGAAAAACAAATAAAGTATGACGGACTCCCCCAGCGGGACACCGACTTTCTATATAATGAGAATGAGACTAAGAATGAGAATGAGGGTGGCGGCTATTTCTCCCAATAGAGCTTAAACTGACCAGCGAAATAACGACATGGACAAATCCGCAAGTAATCCAATGCGAACAGTTCGAACATTTGCAACCAGACCTGGCTAAAACGATAAGCAATAGCAAAGAGTAGAGAAAAGTCTGCCCGCAGGCAGCCCCAAAATACCAGAAAAATATTTTCAGCTACAACTCTAGAAGTCTAGGTGGGAGATGGATACGAGTTGGGGGCTATTAGGGGTGATGGGGTGCGGGGGCTGGTGGAAGTGAAAAATCAAATGAAAAACTTTCTTGCAGCCAGGTGAAATGGTGGAGCTGCTGGTGCATTTGAACTTTTAGCCTTTTGGTTGTGCGAGTTGGTTGAGTTTTCTGCTGAAATGACTAAAAAACCCCAGCCGAAGAATGAGCAAAAAAAAAAGAGAAATGGGAAGAAATGGGAAGCCAGCAAAGACGAACGAACATTCCTTCAAGTCGGGGTTTTCTGGGCTTTGGGAATGGGTGTTCTGGCCACCCAGTTTCCGTAAACCATCGTTCCCGAAAATTCCTTGGCGTATTCTACGACCGGGCTCCTTCGACTTTTGGGGATTCGGAGTTGTGGCGTGCAAACACATGCGTTAAATGGACGGCCATTTTGAATGGAGAGGGGCTGGTGTATTTGTGTTTGTGTGTGTGTACTTCCGATGCAGGCTAAACTTCCGCTGAGGCAGAGGGCTGCCATTGGAGAGATTGCGCCGGCAGCCCAAACAAAATGAATGTGCGAGCATTTACCTGCGAGGCAACCGAATCCTGAAGCCATTAAAATGCTTTTAATCAAATTAGTGCAAATATTAGCGTATTTAGTATTGAGTTACGTACCAGTCCTTCAACAGCTGCAAGCCAGCGATTGAGTCAGTTTCAAATGAAGATGTACCAATCGGGATTTGTCTTATCGATCGCCATTGGGGAGTGTTGCATCAGTTTTGATTAAGCAAAAAATTTAAATTGAGAAAGGCAAACTATTTCATTAAAATGAACATTAGCTAATTGATTGCTAGAACACCTTATTCCCCAAGGAAAGTTATCACAGTTTTTCACCAAAGTTTGATTTTTATTTAAACTTCTTCAATTTTACAAGCATCTTGATTTAATTTGAAAATCGTTCATTCTTTTTGTTACTAATAGAGTATACAATATAATTTATTATTATGGTATTAGGTTGCCGTTAAAACAATATTTTTTCAATACTTGTAGTGGCATGCAGAACATAAATTTTAATTTGACTAATATCTTTATATTGCATTTGATGTTTCAAATTTAGGCCTTCCTCACTAGTAACATTTCTGCCAAAAAGCCAATCTAACACTGCCCAGATTTTAACATGTTTGGGACAAATTCCCAATTATTAGGGATATTCCTTTTCGATATCGAAAACGTAGTAAAAAGCTTATTTGCCGAGGCCCAGTGGTCGGCTCTTTTCCCAGGAAAGTCTCCCTCGTTTGGCGCTCTCTTTTGACGATTATATCTCGTGTCTCTGCCACGAATTTCCCACTGACCTACAACTTCTGTTCCGTTAACAGAATGGGGCCCAAAACCTGGCCCCAAGTTTCCGGCTGCCGACTCTAAGTCGCGTCTGGAGTTGTGCTTCAGAAAATGTTGTGATAGGTTGCGGGATAGTTTTGTTCTCTGGAGCCCATGCAGCACCACTTTGGGGAAGTGTTCTCCAAGTGGGTCGTGGTTCAGTGTGTTCTCCATCCAGAAGTGGGTACTGAATGTCGGTGAAACTTTTACAGGATTCAACTATTTTTATTGGCATTAATGTACAGTAATGAGAAATTATTGGATGATTTAAATTGTTACATCTATCCAGCATACCTATTCTAAGACATTTTAATTAAATGCAAAGAATTATCTTCCTTATCGCCCAACAATAAAATGTTACCTTCGTACAGGCGAGTCCCCAAACTCATGAATGGGAATGATATAATGAAAACAACTGGGAAAATGTGAAAAGCTCATTAAACACTTGCCAAATCACACTTATGCCCCATTAGAGCACTAAATAAGCGAAAAACAGGCTGGGTCCAGAGCCCCCAAAAGCAGGCAACGACAGCGGACCCTGTCGAATCCGAATCCGGATCCGGGACCGGAGTAAGACTCGGACCCACAATCCCAATCCCAGGGCAACCAGACTAGACCAGAACTTTGAACCCAACAAATAACCCGCGGCGCGGCAACGCCGGCAGATGGAAATGAGGCGAGTGGTGGGGAAAAGGGGCAAGCGGGGGGTGGCTTTGGAGCTATTTAATGCCAAGGCTGACAAACTAACTCTGCTACTTTAACCCCTGCTGACCAATAAAGCCGCTTGTGTGATGTGCACAACAACAATGAAAAGTTTACCCCAAAAAACACATGTTCAAACTGAAACAGGAAAACACGGAATCCAGACCCTGATGCCCAAATAAAATTGAGCACATTAAAAAATGCTTCACAAATTTACAAATCTCCGAGTGAGATAAAATGTGCGATAAATCGAGGGTGAAAAACAAAGTACGTAGACCAGAAAAAGGTCAACGGCAAGGGGCAAAGATTGTGAAAAATAGGGCAAGTACTGCCACAACCTAAATTTTAGACTGACCCTTGCGAATGTGTGACTTTTATTTCGTTTTTTTGTTTATATTATTTAGTGCTACAGAATGGTTATTTTAAAAAAAAGTTTTGAGGCCAAGTCACATTTGAGTAAATAGATGTTTGATAATCAGATTATTCAATGTAATTTTAGATTTTCTAGACTACCAAATACGAAAAGTTTAAGGCTTTGATGACTAATTTAGTATGAACTAAAATGAAAATTGATTAATTCAGTTCCATTAAAAACCTTATTTCGACATAATCGCTTTAGTTAATTCTTTGTTATTGTATTAAAATAAAAAAAATATCCACCTTAAGTGAAGGCTTCACCCACAGCCAATAGCTCTCGAAACCAGAAACAACATCGTTTACTTCCCACCGGAAACGAGGGCGGGAAAATTGTATTGCCTACCCCCACATAGCCGAATTCTCTTTCGTCCTTCCCTGTGCACACAAATTACGCGTAATAATTTTATTTGCATGTTTTATTTAATTTTTCATGCCACTCTGATTACAAAATTGAATTGGCAGCTTAGTTTTATGCGCGCGGCTACTTGAAGCTGACGGGGAGCTGGCGGGGGAAAATGGCGCCCAGGTGGAAAGATTTTCATCCATGAATCAGGGGCCTCTGACTCCCACCCTCCTACTCGCCCTGTTGTCATACAATTAGCAAGGTCGGATGAGTAAAGCCCGGCAGAGCACCCTAACTCCAACAAAAATCCACCAAGTTTCTAATGATGTTCGTCCGAAAATTTCTCCTGGTCTCATCTTCAGTTTCATTTGCTTTGACGTCGACATCGTTTCACTTTACTGATTTGTATTTGTTGTTACTGCCAGTGCTACTGCTACTGCTGTTGCTGTTCCTGTTCCTGTTCCAGCTCCTGTTTCTGATTTTGTTGGTTTTTGTGCCTTTCTCCAGTCACCCGAAATTTCATGCTGAATCATTACCAAGGAGAAGGACACGGAAGCCATGGTAGGAGCCGGGAGGCAGGGCAACTTAAATGCGCTTAAAATTAAATCTGATTTCATGAATATTGATTGATTGCTTTTACCTTGAATGAAAATCCGCTTCTGTGCTACTTTTTCTTCATGCTTCGTGTTGTTACCTCCAGCTACCTGGCCGCACATCCTGCTCCTTCTTCGTCTCCTGGTCTGGGCCCTCCTATCTCTCTGTATTGTTTGGCCAGAATTTTTCATTCTTTCTTTTTATTGGTAAGTTAAATTAATGAGCTTGAGATCTCGACCTTCCAGCAGTTTTTCCCGCTTTTTTTAGGCATTATGTAAAATAATTTGACCGAAAATTTAATTGAGTGTGAGGTGGTTGGCTTCTATATTAAAACATTTGGGGCAATTTTGGTGTTTACCGGCGTAGGAGGAAAGTTCAAGGGAATAGCAATAGGATTAAAATAAATCTCTGGGAAAGCTTTTAGCAGTTTTGAACGTACAAATTATTTTAATTAAAGAAACGAATTTATACAAAATCGAGTTCTCTTTTTTCGCAGGTTTTAAAGTCTGTAAAGGGTCCTGGTAAGTCGGAAACAGACAACAAAAATGGTTAAATAAAATACAAAATTGTAACAAAAATAAAAAGAAAAATAAAGAAACAGGAGAAATGAATTTCCCGTGGAAAAACAATAACAAAACAAAATAAGGATGAACCACAAACAGACAGTGAAACACATGCAAACAAGCTTAGAATCCGGCGGAGACCGAGACCGAGAAAAGAAATGACAAATACTCATCGAAGGGAAACAGCTGGAAAACGCACTCGGAAAATCCCGTACAAGGCTTCACTTGTTTTCCCTTTTACTTTTTTTGTATTTTTTGGTTTTGGCCTTTCTTATATTAAAATTTGATTTCGTTTGGTTCCAGCAGCTGGCATTGGTTCGATTTTTTCCGTGGTCGGGGTAAAAAATATTTTAGTTGTCTGTGGAAATCAAAAAGAAATTTTTTTCAAGTTTTTTGACCTTTTTTCCGTTCTTTCTTTCTTTTCGCCTGTCCATGCGGCGACTGTGTGATTGTGTTTGTTGCTGTCAGTTTCAGTTCCGCTTTTGGGGGATGCCAACTTTTGACTTCCTGTCAATGGTGACAGCTGCAGCGGTCTAGCTATCATCCACCGTCCCACAGCTTCTGTGTTTTTCTAACTCTGCTGTAATTCAATCTAAAGATTTTTCTCTTTTTCTTGGGTTCATCTTGAAACTGGTTTAAGTTCATAAGAATAACTTAGCAAGGTCAGTTTTGCAGGAAACCTAGATCATCACGTTTTGAATAAATTTTTGTCATATTTTTTGCATGCTCTTCTCCTGATCAAACAAAGTTTTTTGCGTCACAGAGTGTGGAAAAGTCGTTGTGAGGACTACAGATTACTTTTCCTGTTTTTTAAGCCCACAATGCCGGCTTTCTAAGGTACCTTAGTTAACCTAGTTTTACAAGGCAGCTGCTTTTCGATGAAAAGCGCATTGAAAGCGAGAGTTTCAAGTGAGGCCTGTCTGGAAATGGAAAGAAATTCGGCTGAATAAAAGTCCAAGAGGAAAGCATGTTGGCCACACTTCGTTTTTGTCTGAATTCGGATTGGTTCAACGAAAATAGGGGCACTATTTCAGGGCTACCTAAAAAGTTGTTTACTCTTAAAGCTTTATGCAATATATTAATGTGATAAGTTAGATTTAATATTCATATTTCTTCTAAATATGTTGTGTTTCGTGTAACTAAAAGGTTTTGTTTTGAAATAGTTTATTTATAAGCGTTGAAACAGTAAATAAGAAACCATTTTAATATAAACTTGACGTATATTTTTTAAAATAGTGAAGTATGAACAAATTTTGACACTACACATTTTTTAAAAGATATTCTTCATTGGTGATTGAAATGTAACTAGTCCAATTAAGCTCCAGTTAAGGAGCTATTAGAATTCTCTATTTTTATGACAAATTATTTAGTCAAATTTAAAACAGAATAAGTCTAGAAGAGTACAAATATGTAGAAAGTGCTACAAATATGTGTAAGTTCTCTTGTGTCTATGTTCATGAGTACTACCTAGTTGTTGTTTACAAGTATTGGAGATTTTCTGTTTTTTGTGTAGGGAAAAAATACAATTTCCGTGCTAAGTTGAAAAACAAACAAAAATTCCCTCAACTGCCAATTTCTACGTTCTGCTAGACCAAGCTCCGAAAAAAGCAGTTCACTACATTTCTCCCATTTCTCGACTGCTTCGAGCCATCCCAGCTTCTGCGCGCCTCTTGCAGATAAAGCAAAAGTAAATTTCCACTTGCAGTCAATAATCAACTAAGCATAAAATAGTATTTGAACTATTGAAGCAGCAAAAATGTTTTGCTGCTCCTCGTCGTCGTCACAGTAGAAATATAGGGACGAAAAATAAGAATCCGCTTTAAGTAAAACACGGACTCTTGCCAAAGTCTGAGAATCGAAAACTTTACTTTTTTACTCCTTTTTTTTCTTTCTTTTTTTATTTATGGTATATATATTTTGAACTTATGACTCTACACATGCTTGCACTTAATTTAAGTGAAATTATTTTCTTGGTAAACTTATATTTTGTACTCACACTTTTCGCTACAAATAATCGACTAAGCTGAGCTCAAAATAAGCTGTCTGGAAAAAGGTATGTAAACAGAAAGGGTTAAGGTGGGAGCAGACCAGAAAAAATGGTTAGGAGAAATGCTGACCTGTAGGCAAAAGATTTCTAGCTAATTTGCGGCAATAACATCAAAGCCGCTTTTTGGCCTTTTTTTCTAACCTTTTTTTCATTCCTTTCCCCATCAGCCAATTGGCCTTTTATGGTTTTTTTTTTCTGGGAAGCTGGGAGCTCGGTGGAATATTGGGATGATGGCACGTCAGGTTTATTGTTACGTCACCTTAAAGTAGCAAGAGCATTTATTCCTATTTTTTCTTATTCTTTTTTAAAGTATAGTCTATTTTTTCTGTTAAAAAAATATCAAATAATTATTAAAGCAGCTTCCTATCAGGAAGCCCCTATTTCCTTTTTTATTTTATATTTATTAAAAAAAAGACAATTTTGCAGACATAACCATATGTCAACTCACTGGAAGGACTTCCGACATATGCAGCATATAATGTTCTTTTTTGTATTCGAACTCAACTTTGGATTCTGTTCTTGTTTAGTCGCAGACAGTTTGGATGGGGTTTCTCATCAAAAATATTTTTGCTGTCTGAAACGAAAATTGCTCATTAACTGAATGAAAAACATACAGTTGCCGAAACGAAATAGTCCGCAGAAAAAAGTATAGAATCTTTGAAAAGAAGTAAACAGAATTTTAAAATGCACCCACAAACAAAATCGAAAATTCAATGAAATGTAATGGAAATGCAATAAAAACGGAAAAACGATTTGCGATTTTATGTGCCGTTAGCCCCTATTCGTATGTATATGTATATAGCCATGGATGTGTCCTATCGAACTTTGTGTTATAATTCATTAGAGGGTTCAACGGACCGTAAAATTGAATTATGCTTTTGTTGATGATTTCATTTCGTTTTAGCCGTTTTAGAATTTTCATAGACCAGTTTTTATTTCGGCATCCAATGCAAAGTTCTGTGTAATTTGAATTTTCACCAATTGCTGGAGCTAACAGAATGAATTTAGTTATGTTTCTTACGTATTTCGAATTTTTTGGACAATCATTTAACCTTATTTTAAAGTATATCATAAGTACTAAGGGTTTCTTCGTACTAATAGGCAGCTTAGCGGTTGATTGTGTGGTAGAGAAGCCACAAATATAAATCTAACTAAGCCCATTACTCACCAATTGGCTACATACGACTACCAACAAATAGCAGCCAGAAAAGTATTTATAACCGCCAACGCTAATGATACCCCAGAGACCTCGTTACAGGCCAAGCTGTGTCTATGAAAACATTTTGTTTACCTCTCCGTCGAAGGCAACAGGAAGCCAAACGGGTAGCCTCAAGTCCACAAAAGCCGGACCCGATTCAATTGGGTCCTGGTCAGAGAATAGATACATTTTCCGAGCCAAAGCTATAGCTAGATCCAACGGCATAGCCAGAGCCAGAGAAAAACTCGTTTGGAGCCGGAGCGATTTAGGGGATTTTCAAGTTAAGCGTTGGCTGTCAGCGATTGGCATGCGGCTTACAGGTGGTCCTCGCCCTTGGTGGGATTCAGCTCGGGGGAGGGATCCGGTTACGGAGCTGGTTTATGGGCTCAGTCAGCAAATTGCTCTAACTAAATAAATAGTATACGAAAGAGAATTATCTGGCCAATTGATAGATAAGACCGTAGGCATTGTTTTGGACGGACAACGGCAACGGATTATTTTTAATGGTAATAAAAGGACAAAAAGGATAATTTATAATTTAAACACTGCGTAAAATCTCTCTCTAAATTAAATACATCTTTAGGTTTAAAAATCCCAGTTCTCTTTAAGCAACAATAGCAAGAAACTGGAAATGGCTTAAAGGGTTTATCAATTCAAACTCATCTTCTCAGCGGTTCATTCGAGATATTGAATATAGCCGCCTCGAGGGTGCAAAATGTCAATCAATTTTGTCGTTAAAAATGAACAGCGCCAAAAAAAAAAGAAAGTAAAAAAATGATATACAATATATAATGTGGAAAAGTCGAACAAAATGCCAACTGACCTTCAGTCAAATGTTAACCCTTTTGAAAATTTGCATATAAAGAGGCCACGTGGTGCGGGTAAAGGGGGGTAAGTGTGGGGTAGATGGGGGCCCAGACTGTTAAAAGACGCTTTATGTTGTCAGGAAAGTGTGGAGAGGAAAATTCTTTATCCCGACTGTCATCTGGCGGCCATTGACTGGGGCGTGTGAGTGAGTGAGGTATGTGTTTTCAGTGTTTGTGTATGGGGACTACACACATTTATCAAGCATTATCTCCTTTTCACCCGTATTATTTTTTATTTTCCTTATTTTTTATTTGCGGTTTCTCCTCTGATAACAGCTGCAGTCAATTTGCATAACATACGCAGGACATTGAAAAGTGTGAAAGTGAAAATGTTCAAAATTTATTCACTCGAACGTGCGATAGGCAATATAAATTATGAAACTTTTCAAAATTATATTGCAAAGTTATCGCATCTTGTCACATTGCCAATGTCACTTGCTGACCCATGAACAAACGCTATTGAAGTTTTTATATGCTTTTTATACATTATGGAAATGTCAAATCTTGGGAAAATCGAAAAAGTTTACGATGAAGGGTTATTAAAATTTCAACAAACAGCATTCTACTGAAACTGGAATAGTTTAATTTTAGCTGATTATTAAATATTCCATTATAAAATGAAAGAAGTTCGTTTCGTTTGAATATAGTTTTAGTTTTATATTCCATTTAAATATTCCATTTTATAGTTTTTTTTCGTAGAATATAGGGACTTCTTCGAGAATTTTTGGTTGATATAAAAGTTTTAAATTTTGCGGATTGAAAGTTACTTTATTTTCCCCCTTTGTGTGGGACTTATATACCACAAATTTGTAGCGGCTACAAATTACAAATTGATTATACGTTCAACAAATGTGTTAATGTGGCATTGTTGGCAAACTTTTCTGATTGTGGACGAGAAAGTCAGTTTCATGGCTGAAACTCTCCACTGACCATAATATATTACAACAAAACTCACACACTCACCCACACACACATTACAGAGATACCAATATGGCTGCAGCACGAAAAAGTTTTTTTTCGGTTTTTTTCAAGTTTTTGAAAACATTGTAAACCGAAACACACAACTGCGTCCAGCAACAGCAACGCATAGATAGCTCGCTGACAAGCGAAAAACTTTTCCTCGTGGCCCACAATTTATTATAACAAAATCCGAAGGTCAAAGTAGTTAAAATGTAAGTTGCCTTTTCAGATTTGTTGATGCCTTACGTTCGTGCCTGATTACGTTTGCAAAATGTATGTGTTGTGTATTTATAAATATTTAATTTGTTCTGGTTGTGTTGTTTTATGACTGATCGAATGAATAATTTCATCGAGTTAAGTGTGCCGGCATAAATAATACAAAATGTCTAAATAAAAATATACATACAGTCAATTGGCTTTAATTCAGTGTATACGATTTAATTTGATTAAGAATATTTATTTATTTGGGGAAACCTTGCTTCCAACAAAGTTAAATAAGCAAGTTCAAAGTATCAACTCTTAAAGTTTTATCGTTGAGAAGAATAACGTCCTCATTCAATACTACTCCTCTTTACCGCAAAATGCAACCGCCAGGACAACAGGAACTCTAGTTCCCTTAACAAGCAAATAAGCCAACTAAATCATGGCAACACCTCATTGAGCCTTAACCACCATGACCTGGGCAATGTTGCACGAACCATTAACGTGCCGCATTTGGATGCTGTGTTTCGTTAGACCGAAGAGAGCCACTTAAAATTTTAATATTGAACCGATGCTGTGGCCATTAAATGAAATGACACAGGATGGAAATAGAAAAAAAATAAACAGGATAACAAGTTAATCGTATGAAACTGAAAGCTATTAAGAGACTCTGCTTTTTCTAGAATCTCAGAAAATAGTTTTTGCCAAACATTTCCAAAAATTATGAAATGATTTATTTAAGTCCCTTCCCCTTTAAGACAAAAACATTGGCTATCCTTTCATATTTCTTGTTCTGTTGCTTATAAAATATTTTCCCTAGTTTTTTACCACTTTTAAAAACAAAAAATAACAAAAATAAACGGAGAGGGAAGAGCAAAATGTGACACTCAACTTTGCCATGTGAAGCAAATAAATCATCGTAAGTTTTCCGCCGGTGTAAAGGGCAGTTTCCCCTCAAACGTTTCGGGTCTGCTCTCAAGTTAATTCAATTTAAAGAAAAAGAAAAAACTTTATCGTGCAGTTTTCCTTTCCTTTTGTAAGTTTTTTATGCTGCGAAGGTTTCGCTTTGTCGCTTCATTTTGCGCAAAGTTTTCAGTTCCACAAAAGTTGACACGTCATCAACACAAAGAAGTTGTTGACCCGCCCACTGTCACCCACATCATCCCCGAAACCCACATCCCAAACCGTATTTTCTCACTCAATCCAAGTCAAAATATACCATTCAATATGGAATGTAACAGAATATGAGGTAAGTTGCTAAAAACAAAATGCGAAATTACCCTGACAATCTCTTAAGATTGGTTGATATTTTTAGGATCCTCACAACACTACACATTCTGAAGGGGACTCCCCGGATATTTCGACAAAAACATCTCAAAAATAAATTGTATTTAGGTTTTGACGGAAATCGGGAGAGAACCGATCATCAAATCATTTATGGGTATTCCGCTGATTAAGGTTTGGCAAAGATACAGCCTTCGCTGTGTGTCATGTTGTCCTTCCTAAACATTTGTCATCTTAATCTCGGTTATACTGTTTTTTCAATTTTTTACTCTTTTAAATTTTAAATTTTGAGAAAAAATATTACATAAATACAGAAAATGTATATGAACGTAACAATATTGAAAGCCAACAGAACAAGGAGAAAATGGTAATGATAAAACTTCTGGTTGGAACCTGTGTCATGACTTCATGCTCCTTTCTTGTGTGGTGGGAGGACGATTATAAATCCACAATCCAACAATTTGCTATGACTTTTCAGGATACACTTGGCATACATGCCGCCCAAACACCCCCAGTCTCGATTGATGGGAAAGTTATGTGAAAAGTTTTGATTTGTTTTAGTAAATTTATTTCGCAGTGGAAATTCTTTCCTGTTCAGCTTCACTCTATTCGGGCAGCCGGAAAATGAACTCTTCAAATTAACTGATATTCGAAGCTGAAAAGTTATACCCTTTAAGGAGGAGTATTAATTTTGTTGTAAATAAATTTTAACTTGAGGAGTGGAACGACTATATTCCATGGCCCCACCATATTTCAAGTTGTAAATGCAAATATGTTAGTGGAAAAGTAAATTATGCTTCTCTTCGTCTAAACAAAAATAAGAAAAACCCATACAAATAATAAAGGATATAGAAACTTCGACTTCTGTTCGTGTCTGATTTTCTGACTGCTATTTTTATATCTCGCTCACAGATTATTGTTTTGGGTTTTGTTGAAAATTTTATGTTTTTTTTGCTTTCGTAACTCAACAGCGTTTATGCTTTTCTATTTAGACCGTTTCCCTTCCTGTTTTCCTGGACCTCTCTCAAATTCGTTCACAAGTTTTCCTTTATAAACTTGAGTTATAATTGAAAATATTGCCAAGTGTCTGGGTTTTCCTTTTATTTTTCCTCACTTCCTGTTAAGTTTTCATGTTCTTACTGTTGTTGATTTTATTGGGGTTCACTTGAGGAGCAGCTGTGTTTTTGCTTTAATTAAATTTTCCTGTCCACAAAGTTTAAATAGGTAACATGTTGAGAAATGAGTGTGTAAACAGAAAACATTTGTTTACGTAAAAGTTCCCTGAATAAAGTACAATAGGAATGGAAAATATAGACTTTATAGCGTCTTGGTATAAGAAACAACGCACTTTTGGCATTTAGGTCTGCAGGTAAAAGTTAGAAAGAACGGAAACAAAAGGGATCTGAAAATTATTCATAAAATAAACAAATATATTACTCATTAATAATGGGAAATACTCACCAAACTCACCACTTGTATTCGTATTGTTCTTTAATGTTGGGGACATGAGAAAATTAATTACCTACAGCAAAAACCCGCAGATGTACCAATAATGAGAATATTAATTAAATGAAATGTCTAAAACACGTTTTATAGTTCAGGCAGAAAATACTGTTGAGTGTTTGCAGTTTAGTAGTTCTTTGTGCATTTTATGCTGAAGCCGATAATATTTAGCCAATTATTAAACTATTTCCCAGTCAACGCATGTTTGCTCACATTCATTTGTTTATCCTTAATTAACATTGATTGAAATTTCACTTTGGCAATCGCTATTCACACAAACGCTCTCTTCTCCGTCTTCCAAGCAATTTAATTAAGAATAAAGAATTTTGGTACATTTGAGGCCATGTTTTTCATCGGCTTGGGCTTTCGGTGCTGGCCAGGCAAATACCGTTTTATTAAAACTGCAGCTAGACAAACTTGCAACAAAGAAATCTTCTTCAACTCGGAAAGTAACTAAAAACCCAGCCAAAAACTAAACTAAATGCAGACATAAATATTTTATGCTTAAAGCAAGAAACTTTTGCAATTTGACTGCTGCTGCTGCTCCAGCGACTGCTGTTGATGTTGGTCCTGCTGGTGCTGGTGCTGTTGCAGTTGCACTTGCCAAAAACCTCGACATACAACAAGGCAAACAATGTGGCAACCGGCTTAGCTGTTGGCCCTACTCTCCAGCACTTGCCCTTCTTGCTACTGCCACCGTCTTTTTTCTGGTTCTCGGGCTTGGGCAAAATCTAAACATAAGTTAGCATTTAAGTTGGCGCAGGGCACAAAAGCATAAAATACGCACAACTACACACACGCTAGGGACCGCAGATTTCCCCCTGATGGCGCTAATGCACAGTGGAGCGAAGGGTCCTTACACTTTTGACGATTTTGAACAATTATTATCCTGAAACCTCCTTCATAGCTTGGCTTTTCTAATAATAATTAGTAAATACTTATTTTATTGATATCTGGTAAAAATAATAGTTGCCAGAATGGCCAGAATGGGGACTTCCGGGTGTAGAGCATTGGGGCGTTCTTTCCCGCACAACAGGTACAAGTAAAGCACTCGGAAATTCAATTAAAACTTACCCTGTTTCCGTCTGCAAAAGAGCTTTGGCCAGTTGAAACTATGGGATTATTTGGATAAGTCTTAAGGGAAAATTAAAACGAAGATGCGACGAACTGGTAATAACCAATTGGTTATGTCAGTTTCTGATACTTGCTAGTTGACTTCGATATGGAACTCCTTAAGCTATATACTTCAATGCAATGGCAATTTTAGCAATGAAGTTCCAACGTCTGCTGATTTGGCCCATCTATGGTCTCCTCTGTTAACATTTTTTCACATTCCATCCAATAGACAAGAGAATGACGCAAAACCAAAAATGGGAAAAAGAAAAATCCATTACAATGCCCATGGAACGACGTGGCATTGAATAATTTATAGCTTGGGAAACTAATTAAAATTGCATGAACACGTCTCGAATGAAATTCAATGAAAATATTTGATTTCGACGTTGTGGCGAGTCACTTTGGTCTAAGCTTTTTATCTGGAACGCTTATGTCGTTCTTCAGTTTGTCCATTATCTTCAGCCATGATTGGATCTTCTAATTTAATTTAGATAAATATTTACCCTGGTGTATAGACTCTTCGCCTCAAGGATATATATTCTGTTAAGGACCAGCTCAGTTTTTATTTAATCTTTGTGATCATATATCCGGAAATACGTGAATCATATGACGTGTAAATGAAAAGAGTATAAGTTCATCAAAAAGAATAGAATATTCAATAAAAACAATTTGTTAAAGCCTATTGATTTGCGAGTCCGCAGACCTTGTCATTTTTCGATTGCACAAAGCCCGCTTACATTTAAGCCACGACACATGAATGCGGACAAGTCGGCCAATCAATTTCAATGCCCGCAATTTGCCCGGCATTGTCATAAGCGCCACTAATACCCCATCCCTAAGATCTCTTAGAGATTGCCTCCGCCCATAGCCCACAACCACCTGTCAATTATTTTAACAAGACAAAACGCATCAATGGCCAGTGGCCTGCACGGGGCTCTGGTCCTGACGAATTGGTCAAGTGGGGGCGGTAAATGTATGCAGTGCTCCCAGGTCAATTTTATCTATATGAAGTGCACGGATCCTCCCACGTACAAATATGTATTGGGTATGAATACATATTAGTGTATTGTCCTGCCACACCAAAAAAAGAGCCATTGCCGAGTGAAGAAAGTCGAAAATGAAGGGCCGAGGCAAATCCCCTTTGCGTTGAAATGGCTTAATGTCACTTTGTTTCATGCGGTCTTGTCACGTCTTTTTTTCTTCTCACTGAGGTATGGGGTATATTGGTTCTCTGGATTTTCATATCACCATTTTTTTTTTTAGTCTTAACCTTAAAATACGGGCCTGTGCATGTATTAATAGTTTGTATTGCAATTTTTTCTAGTACCTGGTACAAGGCAAATGTGTAAAAAAAAAAAAATCCTAATGATTAAGAACAAAATTTATTTTAATTATGTCCATCATTTAGCCGTGGATATTTTATTAGTCGAAATACTCGAGTGGTGCCTTTTTGCTTTATTTCTTGCGTGTGGCTCAACTCGGCTCAGCGCGACTCGGTTGGGTATTCGGTACTCAGGGTTCCATTGTTCAGCTGCCCGGACACATTGTCCATCAGTCAAATGTATATCGATTTCTCCGCCGTCTGTTGGCCCCCCCCCCCCCGGCACCTCGTTTCCCCGTCACTTTATCCAGCTGGCATTAGTTTTTGCCAATCAACACGCCCCGAATAGCTTGTCAATTATTTGCCAATTTCGAATCCCGAAACCGGGTGACAATGGGATTTGCTTCGTTTCATTTAATATCTGTGATGCCGGCAGACAGAGCTGGGATCTTGGTTGGTGGCCAACTGAAGGGTGCTGGCCCTTGTTATGAATACAATTTTCGACATCCATTTAATTCATTAAAAGTAGTCATTCCCGCGGCCTCTGGCGCTCTCCAACCCATTTCAATTAAAATGCCAAACTTATTTATAGCCGAGTTCGGTCGAACGTTGCCCGATGTAATCGTCGTCATGGGGATCACCAATGCCGCCTATCGATGCCTGGCTGCGTGTCATGCAAATTGAAAATTAGTAGTAGGAACCCCTGCCTCACCAAAAGTCCCTCAGTTCGAGGCTAATTGTCGAGCCTCCAAACATCTAAATTTGTCGTTCAATTCGCGGGCGAAAGGATTGACATTGTGTGCTGTGTTTACATTTTTTTGCCAGGATGGGGAAAGGCCACTGGCGATGGACAGTTGATTTATTGAGTTGTTGAGGTTGTTTGCTTGATTGATATAGAAGACCTTCTAATTTCTGCGAATGTTGTCACAAAACCAATAATACTTATTAATTAAACGTTTCTACTTGTCCAATAGTATGATCTTGATTTCCGAAGGAACTAATATTTGTCGATCTAAGTCTTTTCGACAACAAATTACAACACCTACACTCCAAGGTTAGTAAATAAGGGACGAGAAACCCCGAGGATATCTCCGCCCCCTATCAACAATAAAGTAATTGAAAAAATAACTCCAACCAAAGCAAGCTCTCTGGCGTTAAAAAATATATGCCATGGCCTCAACATACATTGCAGCTGTGCCTGCCAAATGCGCAAGGACAACCGAAAATGGAAGAAGGACCTTTGGAATGGGTGAAGAGCAACAACTGAATGCCGGGGTAGTGGTTGCTCGTTGGTCACTTTGGCTCGTTGAGAAATTGACATTTAAACATGAAATTCCAGCAAAAGTCGATGCCATGACAATGGCTAGGGCACTTTTGGGACTCTTCCTTCTCGTCCTGTTGGCTGCCTGTTGTCCTGGCAGTGCTGGACTGCAATCTCAGCACTGCAAGCGCACTGGGCAAACTTTAGATGCGTTCTGCTGAAAAAGAAATTGAAAATATATATCCGAGCGTACGTTGAGGTACGTTCTGAACTGTTTCCCACATGACTGTCTATCCAACTGTCCATTGCCGATCCCCTCCGCTGGCGTGTCTGTGTGCACTTATCGATTTCTGAGACGCCCAGCCAAAGTATTTGAGAAGAAAGCTTGAATCAAATAACCAGCAAAAAATAATGCCAAAAATCACACATTTTTTAAGAAAAGAGACGATGGCGGAGAAACCCATTAACACTAATCGCTTCCCCACAGACACATAAACAATTTATCTGACACACTCGCACACACATATGTGCAGGCTGCTTCTTTGGTAAGTTGGCCGCAGGATCGAAGCCAGACTTTTGGGTTTCCTGTGTGGGATATTTTGCTTACGCTGCCGAAAATTTATCACGTTAACCTTTGGGAAATGCTCATATAATTTATCTTCAAGAAAGTAAATTTTCCCAAAAAAATAAACCAGTATAAGACTAAGGAAAAACGCCATCCACAGGAACCAAAACAGTGTTGCGGGAGAGCAGTTGCGACCGGCGAGTCCCGAAAACTTTTCCAACTGTGGATGCTTTTCGCACAAATGTACTCAGGGGCCCCCGTCAGTTCGTAGGTATGTGTATGCTACGAAGGTAAAAAATTGCCCCAAGTTTAAAAGCAAGGTGTGGCTGTATGTGTGCCTATGCTTGGGGGCGGGCTAACCTTTTGGACCAGGCCCTTATTTTACACTCCCATCCCGACTTGCACCCAAAACATTGAGTGGATAAAAAATTAGGTTAATTTTAGGTGTGCTGCGGATTGATGGGCCACCATCCAAAAGCACTTGGCAAATAATTAATAAACATTAGACGTATTGCCCCTCTCGGAAAGGCTTTAATGCCCATTAGCTTGGGTTCGGGATTAAAGGATTTGATTTGTTGTATATTGTATATAAATCTTTAAAGTAAAATTTTTTCTAAAAACACTAAATAAATAATCTTAGTAGTAAGTGGAGAATTTGTGTAAAGGCATTGGACCCTCTTTCTGCAACTCTTTTAATGCCAGGGGACCTCATTTAATATGCTTTCATTGCAAACTTCTTGGAGTTTCTTAGAACTGAAATTTTTCCTAACATTTCTTCATTGCTCACCACATTGTCGTCGCTTCATTAAGAAAGTTTTTCTTTGCCGTTTCCTAACATAAACGCTGAAAACTTAATTTCTTCTAAGTGAACTTGTTAAGTTTTACCCCTCGTTTCTCCCTTTTCTCCTTTTTCACTCACTTTCTCTCCTACTATATATACTTTTTTTATTTAGTAAGAAGCTTGGTCGGATGTAACATGCGAAAATTCAAGGTTTTGGTTTGCCAGTGGCTGCCGCTGACACTTTCCCGCCCACACTTTGCTACTTTTTTGTTTGCGTTCAGATTTAAGCACATTAAAATGGGAACACTTTGGCGGTTAGCGAACATTGTCCAGCACGGCGGGAAAATAAAATTTTGCAAGTTTATTAGTACACAAATAAGCAGCTAACAGCCTTAAGCATATCTCAAAAAGGAAGATGTTTGTCATGAATTTTTTATTTAATTTAATAAGGTGATCCCAGTGGACCCCATGTTTTCTGCATAAGTGCCCTAATTAAGTGGTTAAACATGGCTGCAGCTTAACGAAGCACTTTTGCTGACTTTGAAGCCAGGCATCGAAAAGTGCATCAAATTTCAATTAAATCAGACACACATCAGCACTTCATAAACATGAATTGAGTTCAGAGCCACGGACGAGGAGGCCGAAACCGGCCAGACGGTATATTGCTATCGGAATGGAGCCAGGTTGGCAGGCGATGCACATTCAGTTAAGTTAAATGAACCGCATCTATTGGATATCTCCTGTCTCTCTTTCACCCTCTGCTGCACTATCTCGTTCTGCTCTAGCATTTTGTGTGGGAGTGGAGTGGGACTGTGTCGAGGAATCAAACGACGGCGATGGCAAATTTTGCTTTTGAAGGCAACATAAATTTTTCAAACGATTGACTCAGCAAAATGACCATGAATGTGTGACATCAGCATCGGCCAGGGGCATCCGCAGCGCCCCTCAGTTCATCCTCGTCTCCTGCCCCATCGCATCCTCATTATCGTCCTGCGACAGGACAAACAGACAGGAGCAGACAGGACTGTCTGGGGGGCCGGAGAGGGTGGAGACTGCCCACTCCTCGATCCCCTGCCAAATATCCAGAGGTAAACACGTGCATTGCCTGCTTCCGTTATCAGTCAGCTTGTTTGCCAGACTGCCGGCCATTTCCATTGGACACGCCCACCTGGCTGCCCGCCCCCTTCCCTTTTGGCTTGTATTTGTCTGCTTATTGACGCTTTGAAGTCTGTCGAAGTCGCACAATTTTCTCGCCCCGAATGGGTGAGGGAGTCGTCTTGACTGTTTTGTTTGCTCGTGTGTCGAAAATTAACTTTCAAAGATTTCCGCTGGCATGAAATTGTTTGACATAGCATTTGCGGTTCAATGGATTTGATTCGTAGTCCCCATTCAAGGCGATCTTGGAATAGCATTCTGTTTTGGGTCCACAGGGCGTATGATTGACGCGTATGTTAAATGCCAAAAGGCAAAGGTAAGTTTGCCAAAAGACAAAGGAAAAGGCAAAGAAATTCAATGCCAATTTTGACTAATGGTTAAGGCGATTTAAAAACCGTTTAAGAAGTTAAACCGTTTTTATTTTTTAAGTTTAACTTCTTTAGTAAATTCTTAAAAGTATTATTGCCTTTGTTAGCCTTTTAAATAAACGATCCAATCAAGTGTCAATCATGGCGAACAATTCTCCTATGAATAAAAGCATCAATTTATAGAATATTCTCCTTAGCCCAAAGCGTGAGAACAAGAGAAAAATTAAACATAAATTTAAATAATTCCGCCAAAGTTGCCCCAAGGTTAGCCCAGCAGCGTCGATGTGGTGGCAACTAATAAAACGTGGACTAAATATTTATGAATTTTTATTTTACGACACCTTTGATGCATACCAGCTGTCACAATACACAGGCACCCCAAAACCAGCAGCGAAAAAAATCGGAACCATTTCGGCGCTCTTCCATAATTTAGCTTAAGAACGACACACAACCAAATTAACATAAAGCGTGAATGCTGTCCGGCAGAAAAATAAGAGAACAAAACAAAAAGAAAATCACGTTTTGCAATTTAACAAAAAAGGAGAATGAGCTGCTCGAGAGGGAATAATGTTATCCTTGAGTTCCTGGTGTCCTTCCTCCTCCCCATTCCAAAGTGGCCCATGGAGCGACCAAAGGACCTTGTTTATTTGGGTAGCCAAAACAAAACTCAAAACTGAAATGACAATGCAACAAAATAATTAAAAATTCGTGTGCTGAGGTTGATTTCCCAGCATGGGAAGCCCAGTAAAATAAACCTCGCCATGCCGCCAGTCGGAAATTGCTTATGAATTGTAAACAGGAATGTCCTCCCGTTGCATGGCCTTCTGGAGCTCTGACCGGCTGGTCTGTTTGTGTTACGTGTGAATCATATTCTAATTTTCGGCGCATGTTGGCCATAAAATTAGACAGAGTAAGAAAGGAAAGATTTTTGCTTCATTTTTTTATGAAAAAAAAAAAATGTAGAGTTCATTAAACAAAGGATTTACCGAGTAGTGCTGGATATTCCACAGCGAAGAAACTGCTTATATTATGAGCCAATAAGACCCATGACCGTGGTCAGCTAAGAGGTTTTTTGGAGAGGTTCGCATTGTACCATGAACTTTTCAAAACAAATCCCTTTGTAGTTGAAGCAATGTTCATAAAAATAGTGGCAAAGAAACACAAACCGCAAACAAATTGGGAGATCCACAGCTTAAGCCCAAAAACAAGTCACGTATTCAGGCACAAAGCGCTTAGATATACACAGATATAGTACACATGCAAACAAAAAGTTGCAGACCCGGTCGCATAATTGTATTGCATAATTTTAGCACGCGCACTTCCGTCCCCCTGCCCGAGCCCTTGTTCACCACCATCATGCTATGTGACGGCAAACTAAGCGCAACCCATAAATACGCCTAGAAATATGCTGCAATATTTTTGTAGCAGCCTCATTCGCAGGCGCATTCGCACAGACAATTCTCCACTACTTTTCTCATTACAAATTGGATTTTTCAGTCACATTTTGCTTATTACATTCAAAATCCATGCAAATTTCTTTATATGCCGTGCCGCCCCGAAAGCCTCTTCCTTTTCGCCCATTGAACCGCAGTCGCCGGCTGCGTTTTTATGCTCCGCAGTTGCACAGGAAAAAAAATGTTTTTCATAATCAAAGAACTTTCAGATTTAAGCAGAGATTCAAATAAAAGCGTAATCCTTTTTTTTCAGGAAATAAATCTATTCCTGTTGCGTGTATGTTAGTTGCATAAATTATTAATTTATTTTTTCCTGTGCTGATTACACTTGCATCTCATTACTATTGCCCGCAGATAGCTGCAGTTGCAAGCAAACACACAAACAAACAAGCTGCAGGAAACGCAATAATATATATACAGGCGACGGCTGCCAAGTTTATGGTGAAAATACAATAGAATATAGTTTTCTTTTTCTTTGGCTTCGCTTTTCCACATCCCCCGCTTTTCCACTGCGCCGTCGGGGTCTGTGTGGAAATTAGCTGTGTGCAACGTGATAATACAATTTCAGTAAATTTTGCCGGCTTACAAAGTGCGCTGAAAGAACTTTATTGTCTGCAAAAGTGTAGATTATGTAATCATGATTGGGCTAGGAGCCACTTTACTTTATCGGTGGTATTAACATTTACTTTGTAACTGGGATTTAAATTTTGATAGCTTCACAACAAATGAAATCGAATAAGACAAGCATTTTTGCTAAATACTTTGGGGAAATAAATGGGATTTTGGGTATATAATTGTCCAGAAATTTACATGAGTTCGCAGCCCCACTGGGATTCAGCTTTAGTTTTTGGAAAATCGGCTGTTGTGGTATTGGTTCCGGCATCGCAGTATGTTCTGCCCGGCTCCACTTTCATAATGGAAATCATATTGGTCTCCGCCTTTGGCTTTATGGCCAACGGCTCCTGTAATTTGGCTACTTCTAGCTTCGGAGCATTTCTCTGGATCAGATTGGTCGCCAAATTTTGTCTGACTACTTTTTTATTGTCCTCGTCGCTGTCGTCGATAATCAAGCGACGCATTTCCTGATTGCGCATCATGGTGAAGGGTGACCTCATATTGATGCTAAATGCCTCCAGGCGAGGTCGTCGGGGCGGTGATCCGCCACTGCCGTGTAATCGTTTGACGACTTTTCGGCGTGGGCTGGGTAAAGGAGAAGCCCGACGTTTGCGACCAACCTGAATACTAATGGGACCGTCCTCCATCACTGTGTCTTTCACAATGACTTTTGCTACCTGGGGGGCCACCCTCGGGGAATATGGTACCTTCGAGGGAGTTCTGGTTGTTTTCGGGGTAGCCGGCTTCTTTGAAATCTTCGCAACTTGCACAGGGGATTTGGGGGCACGAATGGGTCCCCGTCCTCGGATCTGGGCGAATGTCCGAGGAATTCTACGTCCGGAATCGGGAGTCTTCGATGACCTCGGTTGTGGTTCTGGCTCCTGCAACATCAACGGCTGCGCTATTCGCATTAGCTTTGTCTCCGGCTTAACTTCCATATTCGTTGAAGTT
Source organism: Drosophila monieri (assembly GCA_035047585.1). NCBI lineage: Eukaryota > Metazoa > Arthropoda > Insecta > Diptera > Drosophilidae > Drosophila > Drosophila monieri. Next base: position 594,875 of record JAWNPJ010000079.1, on the reverse strand, counting down.
TCTGAGCTGATGCGGCTTACCCCAGATGGGGTGGACGTGGCCACTGGCTGGGCGTTGTTTATCGAAGATGTGCACGAGCTTGACGGCTCTGCGGTTAAATCGATAGGCTGCAAATCCCGGCGAGAATTCATCGTGAAAACTATATAATAATTTAACTTTTTTGGCGAACCAGAATGTTTTAAAATACTAAGCTTATTAAATGGAGAGCTTTTCTTTGACACAAAGTTCAATTCATTGTAAATTTTCAAAAATATTCATTTCAATAAAAGAATATAGTTGTAAAGTGATTAGTTCCGAAAGCATGACCAAAAAACATAATAAAGTATCTTATATACTGCAAAAAACTGCGATATTAATTAAATTTAATGCCTGTCGAGAGAAGCGACGAGGGCCTCTGGCAGGGAATGGAGTAAGAATAACGAGCACCCATGGAAATAACCGCTGCGAAAACTTTGCCAGCTGTATTGCATTACGCCTTTAATTTCATTACAAGCCCGGGGGTAGCCCCCAGAACCCCCGATCCGAGTTAGCAAATAAAATAGAGGGAAACACTTGTAAAGTCTGCCGGGACGTCGTGGTGGGAGCTCATATTCCATGGCGTCTCGCCCATCATTGCAGCTGGAATTGGGGTTGGGGGGGAGGAAGTCTTTGCTGGAGGCGGGATCAAGGGGCGTTTAGCGGTTGGGGCTTATTATTTAATACTCTGAGCATCGTACGTAGAAATTAGCAGCCATAAATCAATGAAACGACCCGCACAAGTCTACAATTTTATAAGAAAAGGGCGACAAACGAATTTAGCTACATAACTACCTATTGTGGCTAATAAATCTAAGAGGCTTTCCTAAGATGGCGTTTTTAGTAAGTTTAACCATGATATGAATAATTAATTGTTATTAAACTTTAATTTTGTTTTGGAAACCTGCTTTACAAGTAACATGTCAAATATTCTAATGAGGTATTAAAAGGTTTTAATCACATTAAAATGGGACATTAATTTTTTAGTCAATAAATTCCAATTCTAAATACAATTCTAAGAAACAAGTTTATTTTGCATTTACATATACATATGAGTTCACCCGAATTCGACAAACCAATCTAAAGTGTGCCGTCACTTGAATTAATGGTACTGATAAGAGCTAATCGTAAAGCTTCTGATCTCCGAAATAATTTTTGATGAACAACCTTTCCATTTTTGACAGAGAGCCTGACAATGAACCTTAGATTGCATTATGCATATGTGAAATATAAGCAAGAGTAACATATGTTTTCAATAAAAATGATTCATTTGAAAGTTTAAATTAATATCAATACGACTCTCCTATCATATAGATAAAGAAGCTCTGAGTAGTTATAATTCAGAATAATTAGGATATGTCATAAAATAGGAGATGGCATTAAATTATTCTCCACTGACATTTGTTAAATTCGCATTTTGAGGACTACTGTCCTAATGTTGGGACTAACGTATTTCCTACTTAGAAGTTTTATATCAAAACCAATCACTGCAAAAGTTTACTAGCTTCTCTTCAGACGATAAGAGTGACTCTAAATAAGGAGATAACCGTTGCTCAGTGATATGCGACATATTAATTAAAAAATTTTACCTCATTACCTAAAATTTGCTATGTATCATATATGTGTGTACATTATTGCTGGTTTTCTTTGACCAGCATCGAGTATCATTTATAGACTGGACTAATTAGTAAGTTATCTGAATCGGGTCTGTGCGGAATATTTCAATTTGCATTTGATAGAACTTTTGGCGCAATTGCTTAACTAATTCCCCAGCCTTTTCGACAGGAATGAGTTAGGCAAACAGAAGGCGAGCAACTTTCCACATACCCACATTTAGCGGGAACAGACAAGACAAACAGCAAAACCTAGTTACAACAACGCTGGCGCAGAAAACTCAAACAAGACAAGACACAGCACAAGGACAAGGCTAACCTAGATGGGTGGCATGGCGGTGGGTGCTGGATGATGGGTGGTTCGGGTGTATAGTGGTTGCTGGTAAGGGGTATCGAGCGTGTGGGGTGTGGGGTGAGAAGTACGGGTACAACCGGCAGCAAGCTGGAGCATTCTGCGTGACGGTTACAGCATGGCAAACAAGACGGCAACGACTAGTAGTCGCACTGGCAAAGTTCTACAACTAATCCTGACTGATGTTGCGACAATATATACAAACAGCCATCTGGATACACACTTTTATACAGTATGTATCTATGTATCTATATGGAGTGGCACAACACATGCTTCAGATGCTTCGCAGCTACGCTTTGCTGCCTTATTTTCTGCCCCCTTGTTTGCAATTTGTGTTGAAGATTTATGCGTTAGCGCAAAAGTTGCATTTCAAATGGATTTGTTTAAAAATATATATATAAATAATATCGCAAAAAAAAAGCTTCGGGATGAAAGCAGTTTCATATCGCTTGGGCCTTTTTATCAGGGTTTGAAATGCTTTAAGTTGTTTTTACATATTAATTGGTAAAGTTTTACCTGATTATAATTTTTGTATATTTTTCTTTAAGAGTATTCAGCCTATTTCTTTTATTAGAGTTTAGGTTAACAGCTAATTAATTTATATCGTTGGATAATCATAATAATGCAATACCTCTCTCAGCGTAACGCTTTTAATGAGAATTTAAATTTTTGCGGAAATTATTATAAGCTAAAAGTTTAATTCATTTAGTGCTGACAGCCACAAAAATTATAGCAATCGGTTTCATTAATTAGGCGTAAAATGCCACGCGACCTGGCGTCATTAAGCAAATTAGTTAGTTAACCTTATATTCAATGTAAACAATGAAAAATTGTTAATGGTTGATTGATAAATTAAATTTTAATTGAAACCCTGAAGTGGAAGTTGGGGTTGGTTCGGAGTAGAGAGATATAAATAGGTATATCACACCTACACGGAAAAACTTTTACAAAATGATTGAATGAGGTTTTCTAAGCCACAGCTGTGACTACTAGTTCATCGCACTTCCTACATGCTTTTCTTGATTGGCGTGATGTTTGGGTGTGAATAAGTTGGCTAAGAGCTGAAATAATCCGTACCAAGCTTACAAAGACTATCTTTTAATTTTATATATTTCGTTTTTTTTAGTTTTGAAATTTATTGATAGATTTTATATCTTTAATTAGATTTACTACAGATTTAAATGTGTACTAGAGTTACCATATATAGCATCTTTGCAGCCAATAGCAGTATCATTACGCCTGAAAAGCCTTGGAGGGCACACTTCAAGTGGATAATTGTCTTCAATTCCCATCTTACCTCAGTTTTGTCATATGACTGATAATAATCATATGAAATACGATTGTAAAATGGTGGAAACAAATTCGGCTAATTAAAACTGCCAACAGAAACTTCAATAATCACCCTTCATAGAAATCTGCAGTTGACCGGCTAATATTAGCAAGTTGTATACAAACTTGGTTTGCACAGTTAACTGGGCTTTGCCATTTAATCATTGGCTGTCAATAATGTGTCAACATTTATGGCATTTTATGGAGCTGCTGTTGTTGAAAAATTGGCATATATTGGACTATGGAAATAACCGAAAATACTTCATATATTTACTCAGTTTTTATAATTACAATTTTTATGCTTTACAGCTTGCTGACAGAGTTGACAGCGTCCATTGGAATATGCATATTTATGGGTAAAGCCAGCGGGTCAGGATGTACAAATGAAATGTTTATATAGGTGACATTGTAATTTGCAAACGTTCACTAATTACACCACATGTGAGTATGCATCGGCAGGCCAGCGCATTCGATATGAATTCAATAAACAAATAAATTAACGAAATTTCGCAACAAACCGGCGTTTGATTTTGTTAATTTCAAAATGTGCTTGCTACTAGGCCTAAAACACCATACGCATATTATCTGACTACGCTGTCAAACTGCACTTCCAATAATAAAGTGATAAAATGTATATGCAAACTAAGGTGATAGTTTATCTAAAATTACTTTAATAGACTTTTGTGTTCGCTTTCTTAAAAATAACAACTTTTGTAAAAGGCACCTCTTACATTTTAATAATTTCCGCCAAGATTCTAAACATAATTTTTACAATTTTATCGTTTCTTCAAATTAATATTACTGACTCATGAGAGCATAATATATTCATGTATTCAATGGATTTGGTTCGAGACTTACTTTCAGCTTACCTGCCCGGGATATTTGCATAGGCAGCGAGTTTTGTGATTTGCAGTATCCAAAATACAATTGTGATTTTCTGGATCGCATACATATGTAAGTGAAGTGATGTGTGTTCTGGTACATTGTGTGGCTGAACAATTACGTTGTATTTATTTCAAATAGTTTACCGCCAGTTGCCGCGGGTTACCTCACTTCGATCCGCCTTTACCCGAAATCTATACCCTGCTTCGACATAATTATTGCCATTTATTTTGTTGCTAAAATCTGTGCGAACTATTTGTAAAGCACAAACATTTATGTATATGCAAAAGTTATATGTGTACATCTGTGTATATTGAACATCACTCGTACGATGCTTAGTTGGCTTTCGTGAAAATTGCATGAAGTGATGGCGATTGGCAGGCTGGATCCTGAATTGTGGGGTCGGGTTACTTCATTATAATTGCATGCAGCGCAATTGTGCTGTGAGTTTATCAATCAAACAGCATTCTCGAGTTTCTATATGAATATTTTGTTAAGCTTGCAGTTTGATTTTATGGTTTTATTCGACGCGCCAGCAGGATAATTTGAATAACGACCAGGCTTTGGGAGTATGGCGCCAATTGACCGGGCTTGCATAGAACTGTTGTAAATTTCGCATTTACCAAAATATAAAATCAGGTTTAGATTGATCTCTAATTAAAATATGTTTGGATTATTTTATATCAATCCACTTAAGTTTTGAAGGAAAATATAGGCGCCAGATTGGGTTGCAAAAAGAGAAAACAATGAGATGAGTTTCTCAGCCTCCTATATGGTTCCTTCTAAGTTCATCCTAATCCGCTTGTGGCCAATTTTTCCCGAAACCCCTAATTAAATGTTTCCAGTGTTCTGGTCCTTATCGGAATCTCAAAAAACTTTGGCCATTCACCTGTCGCGCCGGGCTCTCGTTAAACGTTAAATTAATTTTGAACTGGGGGCAAAAGTTTTGGTGCTTATCGGGGCAGGCGAAACTTTAAAAGACAAGCCTCCCCGAAAACTAAGTGTAACTTTTCGGTTGGGCCTTAAGAAGACTTAGGATTACTTGAAATGCGAGAGAACTTTTCACAACATCACATTCCTAGCTTAATTTTTTTCACAAGTAAACACCTTAATGGAACTGGCGCGTTGGCTATTTGAAAAGAGTTCAGGTCTTGTCATTGGCGTGTTAATTGAGGGTTGGCGAGACATTAGCATAAATTGTTGGCATCTAGTTTCTGAAAATTTGACTCTTCAAGAATGTCTTGCAGCTAGTCTCTCGGTGTTCCTCACATGGACAGTTTGATGTTCACTTATCAAAAAGCACTATGCCCTCGGTCTCATGACAGGAGGAGTATGTCTCAATGGAGCACTACACCCACTTAGTTGAGGTTTCAACTGGGGGTTGGGAGTGGAGAGCTCATTTCTTGGCAATCGATGGGAATCGGGGTCCTGGCTGGGGCTGTTCAATGGAGCTGTGGCTAGAAAGCTAGCGAAGCAAATTGTTTTTAATTAAAAGTAAACAATATCAATTCGTTCGACAGTTATCCTGTGATGGTGCTGACATAGCTGGGTGCTGCCAGGATGCAGGACGGGGCCAGGACCTGTTCGGGCATCGGGTTGCATTGTTCTCGAGGGGAGGGATTAGGCGAGCAGCAAAACTAAATTATCAAGTGGCGTCTCCCAGTGCAGCTTTGACATGGTCTGTTCATTTATATCCAAACGCAAACATTCCCTTCCTCGCTCCTTTCCTTCTCAGACTATTATTAATTGTCTCGTCTGGCTCAACGGGATTATTCCAAAGTTAATTTTCTTTGTATTGGATGAAAGTTGGTGCTGCAACAACTCTTTCATATTTTATTTCAAAGTTTACAGAACAGGCATTTAATTTGTCTGTTTTTTAATTTTTTCTTTTAACTCTCCACTTCGTATATGAGTCGACGAGTTGAGAAAGTTGGGGCAATGATTTTTGTTTTTAACGTCATCGTAACACTCATGAATTCGTTAATACCTTTTTTTTGAGTTTTTAAAATACGAAGGCTACAATATTTCAATTTATAAATATTTTCAGCTGAGACAACATTTGTATGCTCCCTAATATGCAATTCAGAGCAAATATTCCATTATCATACTTGAATTATCAGTATAAGAAGATCATTAAGTGGTCTTTTTTCCACCAAATTATACATTTTTATATATTTTGCTTCTAAAAACATCGAAGCACCAAATTCAGCGTCCAACTATTCATTTTTATTTTTATGACTTAATGTTGCTACAGTCTTGTCTGAGTGTGTGCCAAGTGCTGCCTTACAAATATGTGAAAATTGCTCATTTAAAAAACTGACAGAAGCTACAGAGGGTAACATAAAATAGTACGACATGAGGGGAAAATGTGTAGGCAAATTGCCAGTCCAAAATGTGGTTGACAATTTTTTCATTCTTTTATTTTGAACATTTCCTGATGCTTATCAAAAGTGCTTGACGCAATTTTGTGCAATAAAATTGTATGATGTGTTTATTTTCAATGTGGGCCTAAAAAAAATGTAAGTACACAACTAAATTTTGTGTGTTGAAGAACATTTATTTAATGATGGGTTATATTTGTTCTAGTAATGTGCACAGTTGTATGTCTCCACATTTGAAGGGGAAAATTGGACAAAAAGATTTCTTCCAAAAAAAAATGTTGTTTATAGATTTTTATATAGACTAAAAGAAAATCGATATACAAATTGTGTACGGCATTTCGCTCAAGAACCGGATTATTTTTGATATAGATATAGCCATCGCTGGGGGCCATATTATGGTTCCATGCACTTTAGTACATCTTTGAAGGGGAGGGATCTCCAGACAATATGTAAATAATATCTAAACAATTCTTAGATTTTGGAGCAGAAATATTTCTCTCAAGAATCGAATGAATACTGCCAAAGATGTAACCATCGGATGAGGCCATATTGTGGCTCCCATGCAGTCTTCATAATTTCGAAGGGGATCCTCCACAAAAATTGACAAAAAATTTAAAATATAACTCGATTGGAGGTTTTGATGCAGTTTCAAAGAGAATCAATATACAAATCATTTAAGGTATTCCGCTCAAGAATCGGATGATTGTTGACAGAGATATAGCCATCGCTTGGGGCCATATTGTGGCTCCCATGCAGTCTTCATAATTTCGAAGGGGATCCTCCACAAAAATTGACAAAAAATTTAAAAAATAATTCGTTTGGAGGTTTTGATGCAGTTTGAAAGAGAATCAATGTACAAATCATTTAAGGTATTCCGCTCAAGAATCGGATGATTGTTGACAGAGATATAGCCATCGCTTGGGGCCATATTGTGGCTCCCATGCAGTCTTCATAATTCCGAAGGGGATCCTCCACAAAAATTGACAAATAATTTAAAAAATAAATCGTTTGGAGGTTTTGATGCAGTTTGAAAGAGAATCAATGTACAAACCATTTAAGGTATTCCGCTCAAGAATCGGATGATTGTTGACAGAGATATAGCCATCGCTTGGGGCCATATTGTGGCTCCCATGGATTCTCATAATTTCGAAGAGACAATCCATAAAATTTGACAAAAAATTTAAAAAATAATTCGTTTGGAGGTTCTGATGCAGTTTGAAAGAGAATATATACAAATCATTTAAGGTATTTCGCTCCAGGATCGGATGAAAACTGCCAAAGGTATAGCCATCGCTGGGGGTCATGTTGTGGTTCCCATGTATCGCACAAAAATTGATACAAAATTTAAAAAATAATTCGTTTGGAGGTTTTTATGCAGATTTAAAGATAATCAATATTCAAATCATTTAAGGTATTCCGCTCCAGAATCGGATGAACACTGCCAAAGATGTAGCCATCGGAGGGGGCCATATTGTGGCGGCCGAATAATGGCGATGCATTCTTCATTATTTCGAAGGGGACAATCCACAAAATTTAACAAAAAATTTAAGAAATAATTTTTTTTTAGATTTTGGGGCAAATTGAAAGAGAATCGATATACAAATCGTTTAAGGTATCGCGTTTAAGGTATCATGAATCTGTTGATATTTTGCAAAGATATAGCTATCGCTGGGAGCAATGTAAAGCCTTCATGCATTTTTGTAAGTCTTTGAAGGGGATCCCCCACAAAATTCTCAACAAAATTGAAGCCGCAGACATCATCGTAATAATAGAATTTGCAATCAAGCTTAAAATACGTTGAACCCAAGTTTGGCAGTCCCCAAGCAAATCAATTATCTGAAAAGTTTTGAGTCAACTTTATGCATGTGCCTCGCCTCCATAAATTGTAAAAATGATGTTCGTGTGTGGCTATATGGATATATGTTCATAAATATATGTTGACGACTTCTGGGAAATTAGGAAACCTAATGAAGGGAAACTTAAATCAATTAGACGGTAAACGATGATGAATGGATCTAATTTTACATATATTTTTTGCTAAAACTTTTCATTTTAAAGAGCTGCAAGAAACTTGGCAACAATATGAATGGCAGGCATAAAGGTCCCCAATGGGGAAACAGGGAAAACCCGGGTTGTTGTTGTTTTTCTGCCTATCACGCCTTTTTGGTTCCTGGAATTTTATATTTTTCTCTGTTGTCCTTTTACGCTTCTATACCCTACAGGTTCGTTATATCTATTTTTTCCTAGACTTTTTGTCAGAAGTTCTTTTATGATAACGTAAACAATATGTTAAAAATTTTCATAAGTACAATTGTTTATCTCTTGTTGGTATTTTAACAATTTTATAATTCCAAAGTTTTAAATAGGGTTTGCCCATTTAAAAGGGAATTGCTTGGTCGTTGTTCTACAAGCTCAAAAAAATTTGTCCAGTATACAACACATGTTGTTCCCTTGGCTGCTTTGTATGCAGCGTCTGCTATCAGTTGTTGGATTTTCAATAGCCAAGTACACTTTGGGTCTAAAAGAAAGACTGGAGAGCGCGGACGACGGGGTATTATTATCAGTGGCAAAAATATACATAGAAAACAATTATGTAAGTAATATTTTTTGTTAAAATATTAATTACGCATTAAAATGTAAATAGTTTATGCACATAGCAATCCTATTGCAGAAAGGACCTTAGGATATCTTTGAAATTGAAATTTTATTTTTGAAAAACATGAGCTTGTGTGTACTAATCTTTTATCGGTGTAAGAAATGAATATGTAAAACATATTCAAAATGTCGCCTGGTTTGGTGGGTGGCATAATCTCAAGAGAAGTCGACTTTAAGGCCCAGAGCTTGCTACCTTTATGGGGGCCATGCAACCTCTGATGCAACCCTCTTTAAGTCAGCATGTAATTTGCTGTTTGGACAACTTGTCGCTGGTGACATTTTGGCTGAGCCTCGACTGGGATTGGGTATCTGGGTCCCGCCTAACTAACTTCCTGTACATGGGTGATGACTTGTTCGAGCCCGGCCGTCCCCGGGAGCCCCAGAATCTTTTGTCCTGCCAAACTCATGTGTGCAGGCCACGTTGTCGGTGACATACTCCGCCAAATGACAACAGCCAGCCAGCCGACCGGGTTCGACTTCGGTTTTAGCTGTAGATGCAGAAACTCGTTCCCTGCAGCCCAAAGTAGCAGGGGCTCTAGCTACAGCTCCTGGATGGAGTGCTGGGAAAAACGCTGGGCAATGGCTGGGCTCAGTTATAGATACATCATGGTTGGATTGGTTTCGGCTTTGGCTCTCCCTCTCCTGATTTTCTTTTCCTCTGCTGGCTTTCCCAGCCTGTGTATCAATCCAACAACGTGCCACTTGTTAACGCACAATGGAGTCCTTTACACAACGTTGATTGATATGGCCCGGCAGAGGGTGCTTTGTTCGGGAGGAAATTTAGGTGTAGTTATTGTACTTTGCCTGCTGAGTTCTCTAAGATTCGTGCGGAAAACACTATCTTTAAGCTGACTCCCATCTGGCAATTGATCTGAGTCTATATATTCTGCATCTATAGTCGTAGTTATAGCCGTAGTAGTTTTTATAATTGGTTGCTTCTGTAACTTAAAAATGATCTTGACTAATTGCGAGCGGATGCCCTCCCACAGACCATTCGCAAAAGGTTGAAAAGAATTTGTTTGTGGCATGTTCATGGGAGTTGCACCTTTTTAGAAAATGTTTGCAAAATATTGACAAAGCTATTATGTAGCGCGCTCAAATTAATAGAAACGACAAGGTAAACACTCGAACGTGAATACACCAACCGACCGGCAGGGACGTCTTTTCAGGTGGCAGCTTTCTCTTTTGGCAAATCTCTTAAATGCTGTTTGCATGTTTGTTCGTGTCTTTGTTGGCAAATTAACACACACATTCAGGGACGTACGTGAGCCTACACAAACATATATACAGCCAGGGTAAACAAAACAGCGTTGCCTACCAATGCGGGCGGTGTATTTATTTTCGCCTTTGAGTGGTTTACTCCCAACATCCGGCCATGCATCTCCACCCCCCGCCCCATGTCCTTTCACATGTCACTCTGCAGTTTTTATGGCTTTTTTATACGCCGGCATACTTTTTCTCCTTTATTTTACACCTTTGCAAACAGTTTTAAAACAACTTTTGTGGCAAAGGCACTGAATGAAATGGGCACATATTTATAAGATTAATTGGAGCCGGCAGTGGTTCTTTTTTTAACTAGCCAAGGGCACTATCTTAACTGGGAATCTTTCCAAATAAGGCATATTAAAACTTTGTGATGTTAATAGTTGATGTACTTAAAGAAGACAAAGAACTGTAAACCAGGCAGACTATTTTTCTTTTATAAGTAAATCCGTGTTCAAAAAATATTCTTTGTATTTTGAGCATCAATGCCTTGTTGCATTTTCGCTAATTACCTCTGAGCAAACTTTTTCAGCTAATTAAGCAACTTCACCGATCGATAAGATTTTTTGTGTCGGCCGTGGCTGACACGCCTCAATTTTCCTTTTCAGAATCTTCCACAATGGCTGGGTACTCAACAATTTTGTATATTTTATTCAAAATCATATGTTTATGAGGGCGATTTGTTACATGAAAAATTATAATCTTTTCGGGTGTATTTCAGGGCTTTTCAACCATGCATTTTAAAATCAATAAAAAATTTTATACATTTTAGCATATTTTCGAATTATTATGCAATGCAAAGAGAGGCCTGGGTAGGTCCGAAACTTTAAAATGAAAAGTACAAAACTGAAATTATTGTAAAATATACAAAGCCAGACAACAATAAACTTTTTCCACAGACTGTGTTCTTGCCACTTTTCGCTTGTTTTTCAGCTTTCTGGCGCACCTGTTACCGCAACAGAAAAAACAACAGCACAACACCTTGCTACAAGTTTTTTGTTTGGCTGCAGTTTCTCTGAGTTTTGAGTTTTGTGTTTGCCTGTCAATGCAAAATGGTATAAGGGGAACAAAAAATCTGGAAGTTGTACTTGGTAATGCTTTGTGGGTAGAGTAGAACCTCTAATCAAATTGGAAAATAATTTGCATTTTATATAAAGGAAAAGTTTTTCGAAATCTGTTGGCCTGCAAATGCAAAGGTGTTTGAGGTGTTTATTTCAGATATTGGATCAGACTATTGGTAATTAGCATATTGCTTACAAATGTGTTTATTTATTGTTATATTTATGTTTCTGCAACACAAGGAGGGCCACCTAAAAACAATTTGGCCAGGAGATGTGTCGAGATATACCACTTAAACTTGACATGAGGAGAACAAGAACTTAACAAGATGGGTTGCATGTCCTTTCACATGAGCAGCTCATAAAAATGTGATATGAGACGGCAACACATGTATGCTTTATGTTGGAGAAAGTCCTGAGCCTTTCCAACCCTCTACCTGGGTCGGGTTACGTGCCCAAGGCACTACCAGAGTACCAGAGCTCTTCCTGCCAACACGCCATCCAGCCGGGCTCTCACTCAACGCCCATTCAGAGTTTATATGATACTATACGTAAGGGAGTGTCCTTTTCTGTCTTTTGACGCTGCTTTGCTGGAGGGATGTGTTAATTACAGAAAAATGGCGAGAATTTGTATTATTTACTTTGTTTTCAAGCTTGAGTCTGTGCGGCCGTTGTTTACCTCGTGTAGCATGAGTCCTGTGCGTGTGTGGGCTGCTGAGTGAAGGGACATAGTCTAGGAAATCTCAGTTGTTTGGTTGCCAAGCGATACAAGAAGGGACTTGATTGTTCTTATCGCGATAATAATCTATCTCCATATTATGCTTGCACTGCAATTTGTCTTCTACTCTAAACAAATGTATTTCGTTTTTTAAATTGTAGTTCCTCTTGAGCTTGAATGGGTGCTATCTAACATACATTCTCGTCCTTCGGCATTCTTCCTTGGCATTCCATTTTAATTGTCTTTTGCGATTTGGCTAAGGCTTGTCTCGTATCTGGGCGTGTGCGTGTATTTGCGGCATTGTTTTTCCGATTTTGTTCCTTGGTTGGTCCTTGCCTCCGTTGTTATTGCATTCCTTTGCTTTGGTTTTTCGTAGCGCGTAAATAAATTTCATATCATGACATTTATTACTGACCCTTAAGCCACCCCCCACCGCCCCGCACAGTCGCCCAATCCGCAATCCGAAAACCCACAAGCCCAATACATGTGGGCCTGGAGATTACCAACACTTTTCCCCCAGAGTTTTCCACTGCCATTTCCGCTCGCAACGGTTTCCCTGTGCTTTTTGCACAGCCGCAGCGGTTACAATTTTCATTTAAGATTGTTTTCGCTTTTTAGCCATTTCTGGCCCCTCACACGCCCTTACATTTTGATTTATTTTAGCACTCAATGGGAGCTTCGGGGGTTAAGGCGACGAGAACAATGACGAGAAATGCAAAACAAATGCAGGGGAAATGAAAGAGGCCTGAAATGAATGCGCAATGAATAGCGAAACGAATGAAAAGTGTGTGGAGCTGGAGATGCAGATTAAATGTAAGTGGACGGCGCAGAGAAACAATTGTAGTTAATTTACGCGTGCAGAGAAAAATGCATAACAAATTAATGAGGGCTTCAACGAAAATAATCGCACTGCAAAAAATTTGTTTTCTTCAGCAACACGATTGCTTGAGATTTGCGTGGAAAAATTGGGATAAAGTAAAGGGCTCTCCCGAGAAGGTCTTGAAGTTCATACGCAGGGTTGTCACTGCTGGATACAATATTATCAAATAATTTTTATTAGAAAAGGTGTGATTCGAAAGTATTTATTTTAAAATGTATAGAAATAATTTATCAACATTTTAGAAGCTTTCAAATAGACATGGCATACGGTGCGTATGAGTGATCAACCCTTAGAACCTGAGATAGTGAGTGGACTATTTAATGAAAAGGATGTATAGTCCTACATTTTTTTACAAATTGAGATAAGTAATATTTCCAATATTTACTTTCTAAAATGTGTCAAAAGATTAGTCACACTCAAATCATATATCTTTGCCAAAAAAAAGCTTATTTTTCAGTGCCCTGGAAAAGCCCAAGACACTATTGCTGCCCCGAGGAGTCGGATGTCCTTTGTCCTGCCCGGCAACCTCGCTTTCAAAGCTCACTTGACTGTGAAATAAACGGACAACGCAAGATCTCCAGCCTGAATGGAGGGCAGCGAAAGAAAAAACGCATTGTCTTTGTCTTTTGCATAATTTATTTATATTTCCATTTTCATTGGACGCCGTTCGCGCAGTTAAGATGGGGAACAAGATGAAGAGGCGGCCGACAGATGCCTACATTTCCGGATCAGCAAATAATTACAAGCTTAATAACAAATTTAATATTGCGTGGCCTCGCAGGCCATTTTATTTATTGTTTACCCTTTGTGCTTCCTTTATCTGTGTCCCACCTTCAACAGCCTCCTAGCCTCCCAGCTCCACTCGCCTTTTGCCTTTTAATGAGAGAAGGACGACTGTTTGCGCTCCACTAACAATGAGCAGGTCTCCGCCAGCCGGGATTACAAAGGTCCTTTCTTCGCCCACGTCGGGCGACCTCTTTATTTGCTGTCCATTCGTTTACAGTTGCTGCCATTAAAGCTCGCACACGCTCATATTTACTCGTGACAGCTCCCAACACCCCGAAGATACATGTTGTTTGTAGCACTTTAAGCCGTCTGAAGAGCTCTTGGCCTTGCAATTAGTTCGGGGAGAATCCTGCGTTGTTTCTATTTGTTTTGCTTGTTGCAGCACATATTTGGATGGGGATGTTGCGCCTTGGGCCCACTTCGAAATTACTGGACACGCTGACAGGCACACTTTAGAAAGTTCTTAGGGAGCGTTACTTAGTCGCTTCTGCTAATTGCTAAGTCAAGTTCTTGGCCAGCACAACAAAGAAAGGAGACTTAAAAGTCGCAAGTGCTTGAGGCAAAGATCGCGCTAACATTTTGTTTCAGAAAATTCAAACAATTTAACGAATTTTTAGTTAGGTTAAAGAAAAACTATAAGTCGTATAAATTTAAGTCTTACTGGAAGCATTTGGAAAAAACATCATTTGCTTTCGATTCTGCCTTGAATGGATACACGAACTCCCAGGCGCATACAAGAGATCTGGAAAATTATTTTGTAGATAAGAGCAATGGGTACTATAACTTCCTGGTCTGTATTTATTTAAAATAAATAACAATCCTAACAGATGGACAAAGCAGACGGGGATCGGGGCTGGATCCGCCCCTATTTTTGACCTGTGACATGGACCAGTTCCGGGACCCACAGAAGAAACGTGCAGCTGTCGATGCCTGCGAGGAGCTGGATAAATTGGACGCCCAGGACGAGATTAGTGTGTCCAGTATAATCTCGGCCCTGCTGCGACCTATCGAGCCGTCGGACGATCAATATAAGCAGTGTGACTGGGGCATCGACCCCAAGCAGTTCCTGCCCGTGAAACAGGCCATCGTCTTCAAGGAGCAACTGTTCGTGTCCCGGCTACGGAACACCAACTGCAAGCTTAACGAGGATCTGAAGATCTTCTTTGAACGTGAGCTGGAGCAGATCGGACGCTTCTGCCTGAACGTGGAGGAGGCCTTTGATGGGTACGTGGTCTTCTGCAGCAGCAAGATGAAAAAGGGACGCGGTATTGTGGAGTGTGGCCACCAGCTGAAGGGCAAGTACGATGATAAGTTTCTGCTAATTTGCGAAAAGCGCTCTGAGTTCGACCGGATCGACAACACGCGTGTGGAGAAGATCCTGGAGGTCCGAAACCACGCCGATCTCCTGCTCACCGCCATCCGGGAGACCCGGATCAATGAGGAGGTTCAGCGCTTTAAGGCGCGCATCGACATCAAGGACCGTGACCACGTTTTCGTTCTAGATGGAGGAATCATGCTTCTGATGCGTCACCTGGTGTGCAACAACTTTATCGGAAACTTCGAGTATTACACCATGAACTTGTACGGACGCGTCCTGCGCTGTAATCTGGTGGTGCACAAGGAGCGCAAGGTGGTGCGCATCTTCTATCGCACCTACAAGAACGTGGTGCACATCCTCACCCAGCAGTGTTTCAATGACGAGTTGCAGGATGTGGCCGAGACCTTCATGACGCCAGAGGGTCGAATCGTGATACACTATTGGCGCGGCTACAACTACCTGCTCCACGCCGCCTGCTTGCCACCGAAGCGCAAGGAGACGATCCTGCCCAAGCTGGAGCTCATGTGGCGCCAGAATGTCCAGCTGACCCGCAAGTTCCAGGAGCTGAAGGCTCTCAATTACGAAAACGCGACGAACTACTTGAACGGCAACACCCAGCTGGCCGACTTTATGCAGGACTATGTTCTCAATGTGCTTCGGTATAAGCCTTCAAATGTCCTTGAGTTCTCCATTATGTTCTTTCAAAACATGGCCAAAGGCAATTAGACTATGGCTATTACCTGGCCCCACTTAACCCGTAAATTCTAAGTTGATTCATGGAAATAGGAATAATTGTGTCCCCCTTTTGAAAACAATATACTTTTGTTGGTTGAAAATGAATAAACTTCGAAAAATTAATTCCACTCTATATATTATCCCAATAATTTGAAAGCTAAAAAGTAAAACAATATATAGTAACCGTTGCCTCCACAATGGGATCCCAGCAACCCAAATTCCTGTTTATTACCTTCAAACAATCACTTGAAACTTCCTTTTTCAGTTTCAGTTTGTTCCTCAACACAAAACGTTGCCGATTCGTAACTCGTTCCGGTACATACACACTTGTTTTTACCTTATCAGGTGGTTAGCAACCGTACTATAACAATGAATTGTCTTGAAAAGAAGGATGAGCCCCAGGCGCCATGCACAACCACTATAGATCTCAATCCCGGGTCCGGGGAATGCCCGGTTCCAATTATCTGTCCTCTGCCGGAGGAGCCTCGATCGCACCGGATGAAGAAGCCCCCTCAGCCGGCGCTCGTGGCCCTCATCCCGCACCCCGACGAGGCCGCCCAGGCGCACATTGTCCAGAATATAACCGGTCCCGCCCAGGAGCACCAAAAACTGCAGGTAGACCTTCAGGCTGGAGTGGATCACCAGCAACAACAGATGGCCGATATACGCGCCGAGCAATACCAAAAGTCGCAGGAGCCTCGACAAATGGAGGAGGTTCAGTTCTCTGTAAGTGAGCCGGTCATTATGACCAGGACTTTGTCTATTCTTATTACTTTGCAGCGTTCTATGGATCCCAATGCGGACAATCTTCAAAACCCGCCGTGCTACATGCCCCAGCAGGGCGACGATCTGCCGCACAAAGATCAGCTTATGCCTATGGGACCTATTGGGCCCTGGGCTTCGGGCAAAGTGGACTGGAGCCCCATGGCGGGAATTACGGGAACTCGGCCTGTCGTGGACCGCTACTCCATCACGCGGTACAGTCCGAATGAATGGCGCGCAAGGAACCATGAGGCGGTTCAGTTGGTCAACGGAGCGACTGGCAGGGCTGATAGGTAAGTAGTTCCAGCCGTAGTTCTTCTGACCAGATGGTCAAAAATGGTTTAAAAATCCCTTTTACAGGAACCGATTCAGCGCTGCCACTGAATTCCTTCGCCTTTCCGCCGTAGTGACCAAATCGCAGGACGAGACCACCGACAAGTTGCGGACGCGCTCGCAGTTAATCGGCAAATGGAAGAACACTCTGGAAAACGCAATTAAGGCGATGGCCGACGAGATCGCCACCATGGAGGTTGAGCGGATCAAGCTGCGCAAGTCGATGGTAGTTCTCGGTGTCCCAGAGTCGATAGTGAAGGAGTGCATCGACAAGCGGGCCACCCGTCCGGACACCGAGCTCGTGCGCGACCATGTGGAGGAGGAGCTGGTCAACGAGTTGGCCCTGATCGCAGAGATTCGGCGGCTTCTGATGAAGACCCTCGAGGACTTCCAGTCGCAGCAGGTAGAGAACCGTACTGCACGCCAGCGCCTGGAATATGACTGGAGTGACAAAAAGGAGGCCTACGAGATCGACACCCTGAACACGGGCCTGAACAATAGTTCTAGAACGATCATGTTCCGCCCGGGAGCAGTACGCCAGCCCCCTGAGCAGGCCTCCGAAAAGTACTGGGAGCACTTCAGTATGGAGACCCTCGACGACTGCGAGAAATGCCGGGCCAAGTCTGTGGCTCTGCGCAACACCCTCAACTCCATTATGATGAATGCCGCTAGGGACATCCGCACCCAGGCGGACATTGTGGAGAAGGCCTTGACCTCTAGAATCAATTGCACGCAGGAGGCAGTGCAGCGCTTCGAGAACGACTTGCGCAACGTCCTGCAAGATCTGGCGGACGTGGAGAACCGCATCGTAAGTATGCAGCGCCGCATCGAGTCCTTCGACGCCTCTATGAAGGTTGCCCAAACGCGGATGGACAACCGCAGCTATCGACCCAATGTGGAGAACTGCCGCGACTTGGCTCAGCAGGCGCTTATCGACGGCGTGCATACCATCCAGAGCAGTGTCTCAGCCATGCTACACGAGAAGGAGGAGGCGGAACGGGTCAAGATCGACCTGGTCACTGCCCGCAGCAAGCTGGAGCGGGAGATAATGCTGAAGCGGCGTACCCTCTTCATAGACCGCGAGCGTTGCATGCTCTTGCGGTCCCATTATCCCTCGGCCAACACCCTCAGCGGAGCCGGTCAGTGATGCGAGCTGCTGGGTGAAGGCCCATTGGCTCTCTTTTGACAAAATTTCTGTGTCCTCTCGTTAGATAGGTGACTAAATTTTTAGGTTTGAGTTCCAGGGGAACATGATAGTACTTTTATTGTGACTAAATTTCTTAGTGCTTGCCTTTTTGAATAAAATGCATTATGGAGTATATATATTGCTTATCGCATTAAAGAAATTATTAAGCTTAATGGAAGGTCCTTTTTGACAGGGTTTTTAACCTATTTTTTTTTTTAAATGAATAATGGTCTGTAGTATATATTCTATACACACTTTAAAGCTTTAAGAATACATAAAATATGTTTCTTTTGGAAAAGCAATCGCCATTCAAGGATCTAATTTGCGGATTTCGGGTTTAGTCCTTGAGCTCCTAAGTTGCTTTTAATAAATGCAATAAAATGCCATTAGAGGGCAATCAGACACGTTTGGAAATCCATATAACTGAAAGAAATATGTTGCCAATCCCCTCCCGGCTCCTTTATCCGCCCCAGGGTCCCCAGGACACGTGTTGGCCTTAGTACTTACCAAAACACGTTCAACAGCTAGAACAACACGTACTCAATTTAGAGATACACGCGCGGGAAGCGAGCGGGTTTGATATTGATACGGAGGTAGTTGAACATTCGTTAATGTTTGCCCTCCTCGAAGCAACAAATATTGGGACAGTTTGGTTGAGGTCTTCCAATTCTTTCTCCCTCTTGCTCTCCATATATATGTGTCCTTCGGTTTAAATCTATCTAGCTGGGATGATACATGTGGCACTCTACTAGGAAGGCAATAAATTTCAGAAACGGCAGAGCAGCATGTTGGAATTTTCAATTGAAAACAGAAAACGTTATGGCTCATTGTATCTATTTTCCATTATAGTGTCCATATTTGCCCCACATTTCCACATTGACTGAAGGTCAGAGCGATGCCCTGTCAATTTTAAGATACACTTAAAAAAGCAAAAAGAAAAAGCCACTTTCCTTCCGGGTGTTTCGCCTTGTAAGTTCCAGACCTGTCTTCGGAACTTTCCTTCCATACGTGCGAGGCACTTGTCGGCCAGGATTTATTGCCATCGAACGTGTTGTTTCTCATGTTGGCCAACAGGGGCATGGCCAAAGGGTTACAGCCTGCGGAAATATTTTCAGATGAATTCCCCATCATGATTGTATTGTTTTTTGTTGCCAAGGTCAAGGCTGGTCTGGGATCAAAAGGTATGCTTGTACACGTTGCTTGTAATCCTTTTTGTCTTAAAATTCAGCCAAGCTTATCATTTTTCATCTAGAATATTGTACAATATTCCTCCTTAGCCTTGCGCCCTTTGAGAGTCAAAGTAGCTCCAGCCAAAAGTTTTTAAAGCAACGATACAACTCTTTTACCAGAAGGCGAGTCTCTACGGCATCTACGACAGCCATTACTCAAATTTTTCCATTCTCTCTCTCCTTTTTGTCCTGACCTGTCTTAAAAGGGAAATATCGTTTTTCTTATGTTTGCTGTATCCTGTTAATATTTCGTAATGCCGGTAAAAATCACAGCGTGTGGTTTTCGCAGCCAACTAAAAACGGCAAGAAAGGAAAGAAGCATTGCATACATTTTGGCGCTGGTGCCGCTTGCAAAAATTGGCGACCACCATCAGGGTCACAGCCCAAGCCCGCCCAACCACCGAACCACCCACTGCCAACTGTTTTTTGTGCTGGCACCATGCGGTGGCTAAGAAAAAATCTGTTGCATACTGTTTGCGGTAAAACGCAAAAAATGTTATATTTCAGACGCCCGCTGGGAAAATGGGGGAAAATGGAATCCAAGCCGAATCGAAAAATAGGCATGAGACTAAAAAAACCTTGTTTGATGTTGGTGTGTCTGTGCTCTTTTTATAGCACTCGTACGCAAAAAGTGAGCTTTATTCTCTTCTATGGGCTGTTTAAAGTTGAATGCCTGCTACTTGAGGCAAAAAACTTTTTCGGCAACTATTTCCCAGTCGGAGATGTAAAGTTGAATGCCACACCTTAGACCCTGGGAGGCAATAATTTAACTTCAACGCAGCAAGACATGCAATTTAATTTTAACAAAACCTGACATTATCACACCAGCCAACAACAGGCTCCTCCTGCCCCTGCCCCTGCCACTGCCCCTAAAATACCTCTCACGCACACACACTCTGGCAAAGACACTGGCACGGGCACACACACTGGTACGGGTTGCAACACAAAGTTAGTAACATAATAAGTAGCAATTTTCGGTTTCCGCTTTCCGGGCCAAGCGGCGGCAACGTCACTGGCTGCAAGCTACCATAAAAATACATAAAATTGCGCCAGCTAAAAGAAAGCCAGCGAGTGCAGGAAGCTTACACACACACAGGCAGCTGCAGATCCAAGGCGAGAAACGCCAGCCCCGGGCACAGCCAGGGGACATGGAGAAGGAGCTGGGCTGGGCGTCCGGAATCGGAATCGGAATAGGGCGGGTCTGGTTGCCAAGAAAGTATAGTAACTGCATGCGGAGTAAATTGGAATTTTATAGTTGCAGCCACCAGCACAGGTGCCAGCAGCTGCTGCTGCCTAGCTCGGCGCATGTTGCTAACACTGAAACAGAGACTTTAACCGCTTCTGGCTGTTCCGGAAAAGGCTTTCGCCGGGATGAGGTAGACCTGTTCCCAAAATGACTATGTTTCTAGCTAAATAGTTCAAGCGACACTCGTTTATATTTTTTGGCCAAGTAATCATTTGAAGAATGAATGAAACGATAGCAGTTAGGGAATATGCTTGTCTGGGAATCCTTTTCCTGGAACACCACTCGCGGCTTATCCCGGGAAATGAAGATGCCGCTGACTTTGCAATGGCAGCTAAATTAGTTGCCGGCCACCTTCCGCAGTCTTGCGAAAGTCACTCAAAGCGATGACAACAGGGTGCCGGATGGTGGCTGGGCGGATTTTCCAGGCGGTCGGAAGGACGCGAGGGTGCAAGGGTGGTGGGGGAGGCAACAACAAAGGTTGCCGACGCTCGTTAGCATTTTACAACACTGGCATCGGGTGGAGCACGTACAGAGTCGAGCAGCAGCTCCTTAGATGATTTGTGACCAGCTGCAACTTTTTGTTGCCAACGCCACCGGCAGCCATTTTTGATATTATTTCAGAGCTGCCTCTGCACTTCCGTTTCCGTTTTGGCCTGCGCCTCGACTAGCAGCGCTGCATGTAAATGGGGCTTCCCCTTTTTTGCGATCGCTTATCAGGCCATGGCCAAAGGAGTTGGAGTGAGAGCGACACGGCGTGTGTGTGTGCGAGTGCGAGTGCGAGGGAGAAAATTGAAGTTAATGTGGGTGACTGTTGATTTTATCTTCCTTGTTGACTTGTTGACTTGCCGGGTTAACTGTTGCAATGTTTATGACTTCATTATGCTAATAAAAGACATTATTTTTGCAGTTTTTTTTCGGTAGAGAGGGTTCCCACAAGGAAAGGCATAATGTAATGTTTGTGTGTCAACAAAGTCAAAGTATATTTTATTGGTCGTCGCACAAATATTTGGGGCTTGTTTTTAACAGAATATTACACACTTTATGTGTTATTTGATCAAGGAACACGAACAAAGCTAATATTCCCGCATTTAATACCTTAAATTCCACTGCGAAAGCTTGAACCTCTCTGCTCTGTGCAGGTATGACAGCCACAGACATTTGATGCATTTCGCAGGATTGCCTTCACCTCGCTCCGACCACCGCTCGTCCGTCCCCTGCCATCAAACAAGCCGATTAGCATACGTTTATCTCAGATGCTCGCAGAAGCCACCGGACCACGCCACCCTTTGTAGCCCCCATTGCATAGCGTTGGTCCGTGGGGGTGGTAGAAATCAGCAGATCGTGTCAAAAGCATCAACGCAGGGCACCACAAGCTGCAAACGCAAACGCAACCCGAACCCGAGCCCAAGCCTAAGCAAACCTCACCAAAAACCCCACCAAAACCGAACCTAACCAAACTAAACCAAAACCTAAATTCGCCGCCGTGTGTCCCGTGTCCGGCTTGCAGGCCCGGACACGCTGGCCGCCCATCGCTAATGCGGCGTGAATATGCAAGGAGCCCTGGTCGACGGACGTGGTGATGTCAGCCGGGCCATCCAGGACGTTATCATCATCAATGCACGATTTTTTGGGCCGCTGTCAGGCTCAAATGTTTGCCGAGCTTTCTCTCTCTCTCTCTGCTAGCTGCTGGATGCTTTCTGCTCGCCGGGATTCCCCGTTTTGCTAATGTGCGGTTTGGCGGTCGCCGGGGATTAGCCCAAGCCTTCCTCTTTTCCCGGAGTCCACCGACAGACACCGGGGACCGGGCATCCACTCACCTGTTTCTGTGTTGACGTTACCTGAAAAATCAAAATTCCGACACGAGTAGATTGTTGGGCATTTCATTACCAGGAATGTTGACGCCCCACTCTGAAAACGGTTGAATGACAAGCCCGAAAAAAGCCAAACCTAATGTATGCAGGGCAGTGAGGTGGTTTTTAATACAACAAAAGCCAAGAATTCTCTGGAAATTACGAACGCATGTACCCTGGGACTCTTTCGTAGAGTGCTCTCGGGGGGCTAAACACAAGAAAATGCCATTTAAATGCAAAGCACACATATTTTCGACAGGAGAACCTCATAAATCTGAAGGAAGTTCCTGTCATTCCTTGTCACTTGTTGAGGGCTTTGATTTTATTAAAAATATAAAAAGAGTTTCTGGCGAATGCTGAACCATTCCTTAGAAATGGAAAATTTCAGAAATCCCTGGAATATCCTGAAAAGATACTTTTTTCACAAAGACAATTTAGTCCACACCCCATTTAGCGTTTTTGTACACTTTCCCTATTTGAAAAGAAGGTACCTCAGTACCTAATCGTTTTATTGAACCGTCAAATGTATGTCAAACATATGCGAGTATGGTCTCAAAATGCATTCGAAAACTAAATAGCCGCTCGCCAAAACTCTTGGGCCAACTTTTCACCAAACTTCTCATTTACAATCTCTGTTGGCAAAGTGTCTGAAAAAAACGAAGCCGTGGAAGTTAAAACGGTGGCTCAGATGTCATGGCTCGACTTTTGAGCCGGCGGAAAAAACTTATACTTCTTTCGCGCCCCAAAAACATCCGATGCCACTGGTTCTGCGAATTCTTTGTTTGCGCATTTGTATGAGTGCCCTGACATGTGTGTGTTTCGGGGGAGTGTGGTGTGAGTGGGTGTGCCGGTGCCGGTGCCGGCATTGAGCTGTTTGTCTTTTAATTGTTTGCACTTAAGTCGTTTGTTTGTTTGTTTGTTTGCTTGTTCGTCTGGCTTGTCTGCCTGGCAGGTTATGACTTTTGTGAGAAAAGTCGTTAGGAGAGCGCTCAAGCAAATTACAGCCACAAAGTATGAGGCTTTTTTCGGTGGATTAATGCTGGCAGTGTGGGCTATTCATGAAATCATGTTTTCGGACATAAAACAAAAAATGTCATGCTCTGAAATTCCACACATAATTTATTCCACGAACATTTTAAGACCAAACGCATTCCTTTCTCTCCCAATGATATGATAGACTGTATACTACATACTAGCCACAAATAACATTGATATATGTATCTCTAGGATACTGCCATGAAAAACTACCAAATACCAAAACTTTTCAAGCACGCCACACCCAAGCATACAGCCGCATATATTTCCTATCTGAAACACCTGCAATCAAATGCAATGCCAATTGACTTATCTGTGCGGTTGTCCTTCGCCAGACTGAAAGTCCGCCCTCCGGAAAATCCTTCTTTCCTTTCACATACCAACGTACGATCCTCCGACCTGCAATAACCAAATGTTTGTCATGACAAACAACAACCAGGGCCCGGTCGAATGCAATCCGAATCCTTAACCTTAACACTTGGGTAAATTGATACACACATCAAAGTTGCGTTGCAATAGCCTCAAATCTTTCCGTAAATCAAGCAAAATGCAAATTTCACTAAAAGCTGAGGCATTTTCCGCAGGAAAGCGGAGACCGCAAAACCCGAAACCCGGACCAAAAAAAAGCAAAAGCAAAAGCGAATGGCGAATAGAAAATTGTTGTCCAAAATGGCTGCCAGGTAAACGGACATCGGTGAGGACTCCGTGTGACCAAAAAGGACAGCTCCCCACCGCCCCCGAATGCCATATTTATCACTTGTATCCCTGCATAGCTCCTCACCCTTCCATTAGCAGATTTGGTTTTTGAAATCGCATACGAATGTTGGCCAATTGGATCGGGTTAGTCCAGGAGTTAGCCCAATGTGCGTTTGGCTTAGAATGGGATCCGGTTTATCCAGGGAATGTCTTTTTTGTGCCAAAAGTTTTAAAAATGGTTTAAATATTTCTCGGTTTTAGCCATAAAAACTATGTTAAAACTGCAGACTGCAATTGCAGAAATTGCAGATTAATGTCTAATAGTTGATAATAGTTGCAAGCTATCCTGAAAGCTTGTCGATTCGGAAAAACTTTATTTCTTTAGTAGAAAACTTGGCAGTTGATTTATCGAAACGAGTAATCACAGGTATTTTGGTTGGCTGCTCACCTGGACCTGCCTAATGAAATTCTCTTGGCCTTAAGCGTGGTATTTATTAATCCCCCTCGAGGTCGGAAAAAGGCCCAAACTCTGCTCGATTTGGGCTTATTTAATTAAACAAGGAAGCAGGCATGTTTTATTTCAATTAGCCTTTTCCTCTCGGGGCGAAAGGAAGTCGCCGTGGCCAAAGTGGAAGTTGCAACGCACAAAAACCTGTGCAACATAATTAACTGCATGCAACAATTTTCCAGCCACGCCTAACTGCTGCCTGCCACTGCACTGGTAACTGGGGAAAGTGGCTGTCGAGGGGTTAGAGGGTCAGGAGTGAGTACATGGAATCGAACCCACTTCGCCGGGTTCGTTTGCCCCACAAGCAATGTACGAAAATGGAAATCTGCATTTAATTTATTGATGCAACAACGGCAACAGCCAGGACGGGACGAATGCGGATCTGGATGAGGATTTTCGCCTAAATGTATGCAGCGTAAAATTGTTAAATGCGCGCTCAATCTGCATATAGGCGTGGATGCCATGGCACGCCTCTAGCGCCACAACACCCACCTCCTTTGGTCGCTGTGGCACCCGTCGAGCTCACCGCCTGCATGTTGCCACCGAAATTGTTTCATTTCCCCATTAAAATGTACAGGCGAAAATGTTAAACACTTTATTGGTGGGCGGGACTGGCTGGAGCTGTAGGTGTGGCCGGAGGTGTCTACCCCCGATTGTTGCGGCTGTTTGCCACGTTAGCATATCTGTTTTTCATGTTCGCAGCGCTAATCGGGCCATGCCCGTCTGTTCTGCTTGTCTGACTCGATTGGGGGGATGTCCTTCCTCATTCTATGTAGCCTCTGCCTTACTCACAGCCGGAGTGGCAGTCCACATGGGTTCATTTTCGACGCCAGACGAGTTCACGTCGCGCGTTGCAAGGAATGCATCTGGGATTTATTGCACAGACTCGCACGAAGGGGTTTCAGATAAAGCTAATGGCTTGAAATATTATCCATCATGAGATACTTCAACAGGTACACTTCTCTACTTAGTTAATTTGTTAATTTCAATATGCAACCTGTAATTGTAGTCAAAAATATCGCTTTAGACCAAAACTAGTTTTCGAACAGAATCCAAATAGCTACAAAATGGAAAACAAATATGCTTTCCATTTGAATCGAATTTGCCGTCAAAGAACCTTATTACAAAATGTATACTTGGCCTTTTCAATATTTTTTCAGCACAGTTTTTACATACACATTTGTATTCGCCAAACTCCGGCCATTTGCTGTTTTTAGTTTTCAACATTGCAACTTTTTAGAGTCTTTGTTTACTTTGGTTTCAGTTCGGCCGCCTGCTTTTGTGGGGAGCCTGCCTCCAACCCCCTAACCTACTGTAACTAGTATTTTGGCTAGCGGCCAGATATCGGCCCAGCCTCTATATAATGCCATATATATTTGTACAGTCGTCTCTGGTCCGAATAACCCTCCTATGGCAGCGAGTGGAGTAAAGTTGAGTCGAAACCTTTTTGATTAGATTACGCAACGTAAAACTGGTTTGCAAATTGAATAAATGACTTTTGCGTTGCCAATATAAAACGTGTTTGAAATTTTTGATTAGGTAAACACACACAGGACGCGAATTTAGACCTTTCAGGCGAACAGAAGCATACAAAAAATCAAATAGAAAACAACAAACAACAGCGGCGACAAAATGAACCGAAATGGCAAAGGCCCAGGACATGAAAGCCAAAATGTTACGGACGAACTGCGATTTTCCCGAGTCACTTTAGAGAAGGACCCTGCGAACCGAATGTAATTTTTCAATTTTGTTCGGTGGCTGTGGACAGCATTGTGGTAAACGTGTTTTTTCGGAAACAAGTGGGGTCCAATTAAAATTCATTAAGCGTAAATTAACATTGAAGTCGGTCATCATAAATTAACTACCCAGAATCGGGACGTAATGGCTTTCTCTGCCCATTGAATGGGTATTTGTGATGCTAATCAGATCCTGGAACTCTACAAGGTTGCCATAATAATTTTGGTTGGCTTTTTTAAAGGAGAAACTTTACTCTAAGTAGTTTCAAAAATGTTCTAATTATTTAGAAAGGGCATTTCGGAAATAACGTTCAAGGATGCAAAAGAAATCCTATGCTGCCAAGTTTCTTAGGCGTTTAAATCGCGAAAGCTCGATTCCAATTCAAGTTTAATGAGCTGTGTAATATTTGCATTTTGTTCACACTACGAAGCACTAATTTCGCAGGACTTCCAGAGCCAGCGGCAAGAAGTAGGCGAAGGTTTATTTTTCTTGGCACAGTGCCGTCCAACAAATGTGCCGCAATTGCTTTAGCCTTTCTGGCCGAACACTTGTTCTTGCCAGCTTGGCAATCAAAGAAAGGAAATAGGAATCGGAGATACAAGAGCCAACGGCGACATAAATCCATTACAGATTGTGAATGCGGAATAAATCAGTGGCCATAATTCAATATTAAATCACTCAAACGCCAGGTTAAGCCAATCCCAAATAGTGAATGCACCTCGGGCCACAACAAGCAGAACAATTAGTGTGTCACTCACTGCGGCGGAGAAAGCATGTAAAACGACGAAAGGAAGTGAAATGAGAAATGGGAAAATGGGTTTGGCTTGGCTTGCATGCAGGCTCCACTCTTAGCCAAATGAAAACCTCAAATGTGAGAGCCCTTGCCACCGATGCTGGCTGGGTTCGGTTGCTGCCTGGATATCTTCTCCGGCAAAGTCAACAAAATATTTCAAAATAATAAATGTGTCCATTGGAGCTGGGATCTGTGGTGTAGCAGCAGCTCCAATGACAAAGTGCTTGCAAACGCACAATATTTGTCTAGGTCATGCATATCACAATCCGGTCTACAGGAAAGCGAAGGGTCGGGGACGGGTGGGGAAGAGGCGGTGGTAGACTGGGGAGGACTGAACACCTCATTTTCCTATCGCAGCGATTTCAATCCAGTTTGCCAGTTAAATGCAAACAAAACACAAAGGCAAATACACAAAACGCAAGACATATTAATCAGTGCAGGGACAGGTGTTGGGTTAGGGTCAAGTGAGGGGAAGAGAGCCATAGACCGATAGATGTACAAGCAATTTCCAACATTGGCTTCGGTTGGCCAAACAAATAAATTGCAATTTGTGTAATCTTAACACCTAGAGGCCAAAATCAATGGAGAACAAAGTCCTCCAAGCACCCGCCATACAGCCACATACACAGTCGCAGTTGGACGTACACGCTCACAGACCCACACACATGTGTGTAAATATATGCGTTAAGGTATCAGGTGTTTGGCAAAATATTTACAATCAAGCACAAAGCCAGAACATGCATTGGGACTCACATTGTTCTACGTTGGGCAATCCATGTCAAGGGAATCCATTATACATAAAATTAGGATTAGAACAAGTGGTTTAGTGGTTCGAAAAATTTAATTTTTAAATACAAAACATTTGATTTTTGAACATTTGATTAAGGATAAGTGATAGAGATTGATGAATACCATCTATTTTTCGAAGATCAAGGAATAACATTATTCGATCGGATAATTATTGGCATTGATATGGAATTTTCCCTCAATATACAATGAAAATCAAAAAGCACTGGGCCTCCTTCTTCGACATCTGTAAGGGCTCCGACTGCGCCAAAGAACTTTTGAATGCTAAAATTATAAGGTTATAAAAATGTAACCAATATGTAATTAATGTAAACCTCGCAACAATTAAACATTCGTTTTTGTATTCCTCGCAATATCACTGCCAATATGTTATTCGAAATAGAAGCTGTTTTTGATAAATTCATTTTTGATGCCTATTCCAGTGCCCAACCTACAAGTGCTCGTTAATCCATGGTAGATTCCTTGTTACATTAGCGAAAATTGCTTGATTTGCATGATTCTGGTCGCTCCATATTCCTAGTAAAAAGAATTGGCGCCTCTCAGTAGCGCAGACAAGAGGTGATCCCATGAATTTCAGGCGCCTATGGGGGCTGATAAGTGCCTTGAACCTTCCATCCGGTTCCTGTTTTAATGCCGACGTAGTGTCAACGGCAATTTTAAGAACAATGTTTTCCTTTGGATTATCTCTAGAAAATTTTATTACATTCCATCCTATGGCAAAGCAGCTAGTATCGTTGAGCTTTGAGCTGCCAAGATCATCGAACATGCAGACAGGAACTATGTGCTTTGTGCGCGGAAAGGCGCTCTCGAGGATCGCCAGGGCTAGGTTGTTTAGCAGTTGTGACAAAATTAAATCATTGTGAACTATGATTTCCTTGACTAAGCGATTTTCATGTGGGACTATCTCGCTATCCGATAAGAGGTCCCAGTCGCCAGCGCTCACCGTCAGGTTCTGCGTTGGAGGCAAGCAGCTGGCCGCCGACAAGACCACTTTGTGGCTAATCAGGACACCGCTGCATATCTGTTTCGATTCCGAGTCCAGAATGGCTATCACCCAGGGATACTCCGCAAAGCTAGTCTCTTGGCCACTGCTTTTTACGGTCATGTAAAGACCGTCCACATTTGTAAGGCCGCACTGTTCGTGCATTACACTGATGTCATGTGGGGTGAGCTGGAAAATCAAATAAAGAAGATAAGAAAATGTACCCATATATAATTTTAATTTTAAGCCCGTCTTAAAAGATCAAAAATATATTTTTTCTGAATAATTACATTATTATTTCAAAAATATTTTTTATGATACTTACTGGTTTTCTAATTCTGCTTCGCTCGCAGCAAGTTTCCATATAATGACATTTGTCTCGTGGTCTTGTCAAATCAATGGTTATTTTTGGTGTACGAATCACTGGTCTAACACTGGCACACTGGTCTAATTTTACACAGAATTCATTCGTCCTCCATCCACATGATTTTCCAAATATCGTTTTTTCAGTGGTTATGGGTGTAGATGTGAATGAGTCGTCACCTATGTTGCCAAAATCATTATAATCATAATTGTATTCATAATCCGAGTCATAACTTATTGAAAAGCCGAATAGAATTACATGTAATAGAGTCAATAGCAACACCACTAGGGTATTCGTTGTACCCATAGTAAAGATTTGAATTTTTATAAAGAAAGCAATTGAATTCAACAAATCAGACGAGAAATTGATGACGACTGGCTGGAAGTAAGAGGAGGACCCTAGACACTAGGCACCTAAATTAATTTAAACATAAAACAAATATTGTTTAGAAAAATAAAAAAATTTGTGTTGACCCCAAAAATGAACAATTCTACGAATATAGTCATTTTAATTGATAACTCAGACAATAAATCTCTCATCCCTCCATAACCTTATCAATGGGTCTCTCACGGAAATTTTTATAGAAATCGACAACAAGATTGTAAGCTTCGGCCTCTTAATTTAATTAAGAGGCCATATATATAGGCCATATATAAGGCCATATATAATTTTAATTTTAAGCCCGTCTTAAAAGATCAAAAATATATTTTTTCTGAATAATTACATTATTATTTCAAAAATATTTTTTATGATACTTACTGGTTTTCTAATTCGGCTTCGCTCGCAGCAAGTTTCCATATAATGACATTTGTCTCGTGGTCTTGTCAAATCAATGGTTATTTTTGGTGTACGAATCACTGGTCTAACACTGGCACCCTGGTCTAATTTTACACAGAATTTCATTAGTCCTCCATCCACATGATTTTCCAAATATCGTTTTTTCAGTGGTTATGGGTGTAGATGTGAATGAGTCGTCACCTATGTTGCCAAAATCATTATAATCATAATTGTATTCATAATCCGAGTCATAACTTATTGAAAAGCCGAATAGAATTACATGTAATAGAGTCAATAGCAACACCACTAGGGTATTCGTTGTACCCATAGTAAAGATTTGAATTTTTATAAAGAAAGCAATTGAATTCAACAAATCAGACGAGAAATTGATGACGACTGGCTGGAAGTAAGAGGAGGACCCTAGACACTAGGCACCTAAATTAATTTAAACATAAAACAAATATTGTTTAGAAAAATAAAAAAATTTGTGTTGACCCCATTAACAATTCTACGAATATAGTCATTTTAATTGATAACTCAGACAATAAATCTCTCATCCCTCCATAACCTTATCAATGGGTCTCTCACGGAAATTTTTATAGAAATCGACAACAAGATTGTATAGCTTCGGCCTCTTAGTTTCTTAGAAGTTTCTTTTAAATAAGCTTAGTGAAAAGTCTCACTTTATTTTAAATTATTAATAGTCTTATTAAGAACTGATTTGTACGATGATAAAACATTATAAGCTTATGCGTACAAGATATATCCCAAAGCTTATATTTTTTCTTCTGAGGTTCATCTTTAACCCATAAAAAGACCATTTATTCTAGCACATAAACCTTACGTTTCGATGGAGAATCAACACTCTAAGATGGCCTGAGGCCAGAGCACCAAAGGGTCTAACCAGAGCGCTTAAGTGCCTAAGCGCTCCATGATGAATGCAGGACCAACTTAAGCTTAACCCTAAAAGCGCATTTTTTAATTTCGGATCCTTGCCACTTGCCACCAACTCCTCATCCTTTTAGCAACTCTTTCCGGTGAGGCTTAAAAGCTTTAAAGGAATTTATTGCAAACACTTTAAGTATTTTTTGTGCTACTTGGCGCTGTTGCTGTTCTTTATACATTCGAGTATATGGCAAAAATTATTCGCTTGGGTGTAAAGTGAAAGCAGCTAGAAAAACAACAAAACACTCGCAATGAGCAACAGTAAATGCCATCAACGGAACGAAAGTGCTGGAGAAAGTGTAGAAATGCGTAGGTGTGCGTGTGCTGAACGTTATTTACAATGAGTATTTTATGGCGAAAACATTGCCCAGACCCGACGCCAGTCCTAGCCACATTTAGCTGTTGCAGCCAAGCCTTTCAATATTTTCGCACTTTTGTTTTTAGTTGTAATGTTTTCTCCATGCATGTGGCATCGCCAACGACATGTGCGGTGAGAGGTTTGTCTCAAAAACGCAATACAATTGCACTTAATGGCCCTAGTCCTGTGCCTTGCGAGTAAATTGCCTTCGAGGTTGCTTGGCTGCAGCTGCCTGGCAAAGAAAAATGGCCAAGCTCCTATACATCGAAGGAGTTGAGAGGACACTAGGCAACAGGACCTTGACTATCTGCCCTGAAATAAATGGTCTCAGCTTGGAGTTTTCCCAGAAATTTATGGGAATGGTAAGCACAAGAAAAATATTTACACATTTGCTTTCAATATTGCTTTTAATGATTTTGCAGAAGTTTCTGAATTAGTTACTGGTACGAAGCGATGGAAATACCAATGTAAATAAATGATTAGTTAAATGATTTACGGTCGAGGTATCGCCATTCATAATTAACAAATATTTAACCTCAGCATTTTCCAGCTAATCGATTTTATCGGTGCAGTGTTTTCATTTCAAAGCCGCAAACCTTTTTTTCAGTTCTTTTTGTCGTAAGGTCGCGAATTAATTATCAACTTTTTCGCATATTTTGCAAGGAATTTGACACTTTGGCCGTACAGGGAAAATCAGTGCATTCTTTTTATCCAAAGCAATAAATAAGTTATTAGGAATTTCCACAAAAAGGTACAAATAGAAAATTCTGCAGTTTTTGTTTATTGTCAAAGTTTAATTAATTTTCACATTTGTGCCTGTGTTTTTAGTGGCACACATTAAAAATTAAATTCCTGTAAAAAGTGGAATCAAACCAACCATTGACAATTGCAAGGGATGCATTGTAAAAAGTGGGAAAGCTTCAACAAAAAAAAAAAAAGTCTTTGAAACAAGTTTCATTCTGACGTTTTTGTATCGCTATCAACCGTAGTTGGTTTTACATTTTTGACGTCCCATGCATTCTTTCCCTTTTATTTCGCCTAATTAATGTCGTCTATAAGCTCATCAGGCACAGATAAACATTAAACCAACTCAAACTGCATTTCAATTGATTTATGTTAATTACTGTTTAACAAAATACGCCTGACTGATTGCTAAATTGATTTTAAATGATATGCAAATACAGAAAAAATCAACTCGGCCACATAAAAAAGGAAATCATTCAACGCGCCAATGATGATAATGACAATCTATTTTATCGCACTGATTGCTGTCGGGGCTGCAATTATATGCAAAGAGTTAAAAGTGAGTTGGAAAAACCGTGAAACTGGGCGCGATGGAAAAGCTAACCGCAGTATTTGTTAACATTGATTGCATACTTTTGTTTTAAAAATGCCAGGCTTAGGCAAAGAAGCTTATTCTTTGAAGCTTTAAAATTGAAATACAGCTGTTGCTAATTGCAAGGAATTTTTTAAGTAATTCTAATCAGACATTGCCGATCCGATTTAACCTTTTCATATATGTCCATCTATTGACACCAATAAAAATGTTGTGCATTTTATAATTGCCGAATTAAGCGGCTGGATCGTGTTTCATCTGGTCTCGTGTAATGTGTAACAAGGATGTGTAATTAAGGACTCCTATCCTATGTCGACGATTAGGTTATGATGGGGCCCGACAATAGGCCCTATTGACTTGTTGTCGGGGACTCAGCTGTCAAGAACAGAAACTTGGGGGCTGAGATAATGTCCTGCTGCGTCGGGCAGGCATTCCCGGGTTCCCGGCCTACCAATCGTCTGTTTCACGGCGGGAAAGCAACTTGCAGCAGACTTGGCCCAGAAATGCAGATGCGTTTGTGTGTTGGCTTTGTGTCTTGGCCGAATGCCAGCACACAAAACTTGCCATAAATCCACTGGCAGCATATAATTAATAAGGATTAATTGTGCACCCGAACTTGTGCAGCGACAATGTCACACACATATCCAAATACATATGCACACCAAGACAAAGGCGAATACAATGTGTGGGATGATGGCGTGGGTAGGGGGAGGCAAATGGAAATTGTATGGCCGCAGTCAGAATTTAATTAATTAATAGCACAACTTTAGGCGTCCTACAGGGGTGTGTGTGTGAGTGCTTGAGTGCAAAGGAAATTTGCTGGGAACCGATAAGCAAAACTCGAATTCGGAAAATTATTTCCGGCATGTGTTTGTGGAAGAAATATTCTTGTAAAATGTATGCCTTAATTAACAGATTTGGATCATGGCTCTTTATTAGAAAGCTAATTGCCAAAATATTCGCATTCCGTAAAGCAATATTGAATCAAATTATATGCATACGCTGCTTCAAACTATATATTTCATTATATTAAATGGAGAAAAATAATATAAGTACAAAATAAAGTGCTTGGTAAAGTTTCTGATTTTTAATGTTCCCTTCTACCGAAACATAAATGCATTGCGAAAGATTAGTTCGGTTGCTGCAATTTTTCGATGCCAAATCTTGTAATTAAGACAGTATTTGGCAGCAACTGAAAATTGTCGACTTAATTCGAACGGAAGCGAAAAGTTTTTATTAGCTCACCAATTTCTCCCTCTTTCTTCTCTGCATTTCAATTCACCGAACTTTTTTATCAGGCTTTTTACAGTTTTCGTACTTAACTTAACATTCACTTGGCCGGCGTTTCTCCGCCTGGCAGGTGAGTGCAAAGAATGGAAGGGAAATGAAAGACGGCAATTAATGTTAAACTCTTGGGCACGGCCCAAAGGATAGTTGAGCATTTGGCGAGGCGAAAAAAGGACGAGCGACTGCAGGCGACGGGCAAGGGCGCCACGGCAAGGGATTGCTTTTAATTAGGAAAAGTGTTTTATACTCCAATAACATTATGGTAAGCTTCGCAGAATTGAACCCGGAAGACTTTGATACAAAGTTTAAAATTCGAGGAGAGGCCAGGCTTGTTCCGGCCCACTGGTAGAGAATTAAAAATCAATATTGCTCCTTTAAAATATACCACCGGAAACGTATCAAAGACTTTAACTTAACTTAAGATCTTAAGTTATTTTGGTGACAAACTATTATTTTCAATATCCTGATGAGTGTGATATACCAATTTAATAACAAACAGTAAAATAATTTTAGGATTTTTGTGAAAAATATTTTGTACATCAGAATACGATGTTTTTCAAATTTTTCTTAGAAGGTTGAAGGCAAAAGCAATTCTGTATTTATCTCTGTTTGTCATAGTTTATGCTTGACTGATTTTCTCCATTACGTACGTGTATTTGTCTTTCCAAAAATATTTTTTATTATACCAAGAGACAAACAACAATAAACAGCAAAGCACGCAGTTTTAGATATTTTTTTTTTTACGAATTTTCGCTTCTGGCTTCCAGAAAACAGTTTCGAAGCCCAGCCTGGGCATTCCTGAGCTTTTTAGTGGGTAAACAAGATTTTTGATGCGGCATAATTCTACT
This sequence comes from Drosophila monieri, assembly GCA_035047585.1. NCBI lineage: Eukaryota > Metazoa > Arthropoda > Insecta > Diptera > Drosophilidae > Drosophila > Drosophila monieri. The sequence goes on along the minus strand of JAWNPJ010000079.1, from coordinate 559,811 downwards.
TGCCCCACTTTCTCTTCCTCCGGGTAATTGGTTTTTGATGCTTTGCTGATAACAACGATGATGATGTCATAATTTTATTTCTGGGAGCGCTAAAAGTCAAAACAAACAGCGTTTAAATATCAACGTTCCATGCCCATTCGTAAAAATTTGCATAATAATTTTATAATCATTTTCCCCACTTATTGGCGCATAATTAGGTGGTGTTTGTGAAAAACCTCTGGGCTCTGTTGTTTTCATTTTCCTAACCGACGAATCTAAACTATTTATTATTTATAGAATTAGAACATAAATAGTAATAGTTACTTTAAGTTAAGCTTCTTAAGCTACCTATTTAATGGCTATAGGAAAAATATAAAGGAGCGTACATTAGAACGCGAATTTTTAATAGACTGAGCGGCTTACATACCAAACACACATGTCCCACGAATGTTTCGGGCCACATAATGTTTGCCTAAGATTCACAATGCTGTCCTTACCAGCAACGAACAGCTTGCCCTTACCCATCGAAGTGGATACTCTCCGGCAGTCCGGGCCCGCTGTCCTGTTCCCTGGGCTCTGGGCCCCTTAAAATTTTTTGCACACGCTCCAGGAACCTTTACAAACACACTCGAGCTGCTGAACGTTGCCGGATATTGGCTTCATACACCGCCAGCCAATTTTAAATTGCCAATATTGATTTATACGCCGCATGCGTTCCTGCCACATGGGGTAGTAAAGCTGAGAGCGGGGTGCATGGCTGGGGCTTCTCAGAACCTCCGAAGTATTGTTAAGTTGCAATTTCGCAGGTGGTGGCTGGGACTGCAGTGCTGAAGATGGACGTGGGGCCAACGTAAATGGGCTAGGGATTTCAGGTAGTTAACGCTACCAGAATTTATTGGCCAGGCTTTAATAGTTGCACCCCATGCATGCAGTGCAAGATTCCTTAAATATTCAGACGTGCAAGCGTTGTATAGTATATGTATATGAAAGCATCCGCAAACATAATATTACTTAACCGAAATGCAATTGGATATGCCATCAAAGCGAAAAAATTATTTGGCCAACGTTCAGTTCGCCATATTCTGGTAATTTCCTAGCACCGTCTCTATCGCACTTAGCTCTTGGCTCGGTATGTGATTTCCCAAATCCCATTTAAGTATTCCCTTTGTGGGATTCGGGGATACCAGAAACCCACTTTCGCCACAACAGTTGCAAAAAACTCCTTTGCATAATTCATGCAAACACAAAAAGAAGAAGCCAACTCGCATTTGACTCCCAGTCCGTTGGTTGTTTATTAGTTTGAAGCAGGTTCTGGTTTTTATATTTTACTTAAAGGCATAATGTGAACTTTTTACAGGGATGTGAATTGGTGGCCAATCAATCAAGAAATCTGAATATTTTTAAAATAAGTTAACCAATTTATTTAAGTAGTTGCGTATATTATAGCGTTCGCTCTAAAACTTGCGTGAATATAAATTCTGTGGGATTTTATAACCCTGCCACCTGGGCAATTAAAAGAAATTAATTGCCCGCATTTACCATGAAAGTCATTATAAAGCTGTCAACTACATTCAGCAACTGTATTATGGTCAGATGTGACACATAATGACCTTTTTCGATTCTTTTATAATAATTGATTTTTTTAATACAGAATAAGACTTGCAGTTTTATTGCCTTCAAAGTGAATATTTTGTGCGCAAAATGTAACAATGAAAAAATAAATAGCAACCTTAATGAATTTCCGCATCAACACATGGCCATACCAGCTGAGAAATAAAACAACCAAAAAGGACACCTTTCTCAGTAATTTCATGCGTCGAAAATAATCATTATAATATTGCAAAAAGAGGAGCGACGCAAAAAAATTATGCGAAAAAGCTAAATAAAAACTATATATACGTATGTAGGTTTAATGAAAGCTTAAATAAATACGCCAATCGAAACGATAATAAGTGCACAGATTGGCGGCATAGGGCATAACAAGTTTATACTGTTTTCCCAAGCTGCTTAAACTTGTTGCAATAAACAGAGTTATTAATGCATGGCCCCAAAATTGATTTATAAATATTTGCCATGCCTCTGACCACACGAAAAAGAAGTACCAACAACTGAAAATGGTAATTTATTTTCCAAAAAATTTAATTTGCATGCCTTTAGGCGCAATTTGCTTCCGCCAGGACTTTGTAGAGCTTTTGCTCCCAAGGTTTTGGGTGAAATTTTATTATGCGTAAAATTTATTTTTCTTTCCATATCTTGGGAAGGGAATACGTCAGGGGTTTAAGCCAAAAAAACAAGAAAGTAGCAAAAAAATAAACAATAAAAATCAATCAAAATCGAATTTTATTCGAATTAAATATTAGAATAATGTTAAGACTTAAATAAATTAAATAAACCAAATCGATGTAAAATTTATTTTATTGCCATTAAATTGTGTTGCATTTTCAAACTTAACCGAAATGGGATAAGGCAATTATTTGGACAGTGTTCCGGAACTTACAATATTTCCATATAATACCAAATATAGACAGAGTATTGTGAGATTTTGAATGTTTTATATTTTTGCGTTGGACGATGTTAAAGTCCTTTAAGCACTTGCACTGAAGAAGTTCATTGCATTGCGATTGGAATGGCCGCATTAGGGTCCTGACTGGCATTGTCTTTACCGCTCTCCGTTATGCGGAAAAGAGCATCGATATTGTCCTTTACTTGGTTCTGGCTCCCCCTCGGCCGGAGTCTTAGCCTTTATTGTTATTTCGCCTGCCGTCATTATTTCAGTTGGCGCCTTGGCACTCGCCGGGTTGTAAGTATAGCCGCAGTTACCAGTTACCAGTAAGCATCGCCACGGAGCCCAGTTGGCCACTACTACTCCCAGCCATTGCCTCCTACTGCCGGGTCCTTTGCCATTGTACGGCAGCTCTGTGGCTGTTGCTTTTGCTGTTGCTGTAGATAAAGATAAATAGTCTCAGATAACGCTCAGTTATTTGCAAACAAATACAATTGCGGTTCATTGATGGCGGTTTCATTTTGCTTGTTCGCGCAGGAGGAAGTGCCACTGGGGTTGCTCAGCTCCATTATCCTGCGGCTCCCGAACCGGGCCCCTTCATTCCGTGGTGGTAGCTAGGCGGCGTATCGAGGGTATTCAAACTTTTCTCCTGCATCACGAACTTGTCGAACGTGTAACTGATGAACTCTGCGTACCACTTTCCGGCAATGCCCAGCCATTTCTGTAAGAGGTGGCCGCATTTTGTTTTCGTTATAAAAAATTACACTAGATGATTAATTTTTTACTTACCGCAATGGAAATGGAAGTGTCCGGCGACAAGCCCCAGAAGCCGTGAGTAACCCCCAGAACGAAGGCCATCAGCGGCTCGTACTCGTCTTCGTCAAGAATGTACTTCAGCACCTCGAAGGCGCTGCTCCAGCTTATACGGCCTTGGCGCCTCAGGAACAGGATGTCGCTGACGATCTGGGCCCTGTTCAGGACGTGGATGCTACGAAAATTGTTGAAGAGCGCGTTGCCCAACAGTTTCAAGTTGAGCTCGTCGTACTGGACTCTGTAGTAGCCGAGAGCCTGAAGATTGAAGATCACCCAGTCGTTCTGCGACAGCGAAAGATTCAGATGTAATTGCGGCTTGTCCGGAGTGAGCCAGGCTTTCGGCAGAGTGCGCTGGAAGTCGGCCGATCCCTGGATGGTAAAGGTCAGCGGGATCCACCATAGATCCGTACTGTTTTCAATGAGGGCGTGACTCTGGACTAGTTCCAATCCACCCTCGCTCCTGCTAACCGTCACCAGCGGGTAGCCGCTCTGCATGGTCCACATGTTCATTATGGTCCTTACATCGTAGCTTTCTGGGAGCGAGTCATGCCTCTGGCTCGCCAGCTGCATCGCTCGTAGGAAGTCGTCGGGGGTGCTGCTATCGTAAGTGTGCTGCCACAGGTGCCTCTGTAGGCCGTCGAAGAAAGTGGTATTGCCCAACATGGAGCAGAGCATAACCATTAGCGCAGTGGCCTTCTTAAACATGTGCGTGTCCGATGCGATGGGCATTGTGCGCTGCACAAGCATGAGGCCCCCTATCCGCGTCTCGTGCATCAGCGCCGACTCCCGGTTGCGGACCAGCATCCGTTGGCCCATCCGCGGCTGCAGCCTGTCTATAGCCAACGACTGAAGAAAAACAGATAGGCCCTCCAGTAGCCAGAGGTCCGTCCACCAATCGAGGCCCAGTAGGTTCCCGAACCACATGTGGGCCATCTCGTGGGCTACCAGTTCGATGGTTTGTAGTTGTGTCCGCGTCAGCGATCTGTCGGGCTGCTCGCTTTGAAGGATCAACTTGCTGCTGTAAACCACCAAGCCCAGGTTTTCCAAGGCAGCTGTAGGGTAGTTGTCCACCACCAGCTGATCGATCTTTTCCAGAGGAAGCTGGACCTGCAATATCTCCTCAAAATGGGTAAGCAGCTGCGGCGCTACCTGAGCGGCAAAAGAAGCTTCTCGCACCTGTCCAGCCGGCGAGCAGGTGCGAAAGCTAATGGGCTTGGCATTGGCCGACTGGCTGAAGTGGCAGGTGAAGTTGTTCAGTGCGAAGGCCAACAAATATGTGGGAATGGGGGGTGATGTTTCGTGAACGGACCAAACATAATCCACCAACTGGCGGCTGTAACAAGAGGAAACCAAAGATAGATTATTCTAAGATTGTAGTGTTTGGAGGCAACATAACCACATATTTACTTCGGCAGGACAGTTTGGACTTTCATGTTGCTAAAACTCTGGAAGCGTTTGTGATGACCATGAGTCACATTAAAAGTGGCTCTCAAGGAAGGCTCGTCAAAACTGGGCATTGTATTCCGGATGTTATTCCGATTGAAATGAGTCACCGAGTACCAGCTGAAAATTATGTTCGCTTGGATGAAATGATGAAAATCATCGACAAAACGCGACTAAAAACTCACTTTTTACGTGATGTTTCTCCGTCCACATAGTGGCGCACAAAATAACCAGCCTGGTTGTCGTCGGACATGGGGCGTCGAAACGCCATCGTCAGAATATAGAACTTGCTTAGTCTCAAGTCCTTGTCAAAGGTGAGAACCATATAGCTCCGGCGCCTGTTAAACCTGACTTTTATCAACTGAGGAGCCTGCTCATTGCCCCATAGTGTTATGTCCTTCGTATTAATTTTAAAGCCGGCTGCATGAAGTACTAGCTCATTGGTCTCTTTCTGTATGTGAATAGATATGTTAACGACTCCCTCGTAACGAAATTGGGACGATTTTTCTAAATGGGTTAAAAGTTGTACGTTATAGTGAAAGGGTATCACAGTCGTTGGTAATCTTGGCTCATCGTAGACAGCAATATTTTCACATCTTAAAACTAGGCAAAGGAACACGACAAACACGAGTAGCAACTGAGTGGCACTATTTTTGATTCCATAATTTAACAGACACATCCTCCTACTGGTATTTGATTTTCATTCAGCAGAGATTGGTTTCGCGAAAAAGGTTAAGCTGGCACAAAAAAATTTTTATGTTCTTAAGATACATCAAATTTAATAACGTTCTGACATATTAATACTGGCTTGCTGTGGTATGTGCTTATAAATAATTTTAATAGCATTTATCGAATACTTAATATTCATATCTCTAACCTTAAGCCACAATATATTCGTGGTTTAAGGTTAGAGACGGTTTCGTGTCTTTTACAGGACAAATCAATAGAATACATCTAAATGGTATACCTCTAAATAGAGTTATACTTAATGGACCATATGAAGAGATTTAACCGGGAGGGAAACTTAAAAGTAAAAGTTATACTTCCAGCTCTTTCTGGCGTCTTGACTTACTTTCCGGCTTTCACTTGCGGCCCGCAGAAGTTTTCCAACTTTTTGCGCTACGTGCGTCTGTTGATTTGCCTATGTGTCTGTTTGTGTGCATGTGAATGTGCGGCCGCAATGCGTGTGAGTGCTGGGCCGCGCGCCAAAAAGTATGTTAAGCACTTTGGTCCCAGTTTGCGGACGCACTCCTTCTACAGCCGCACCCTCGAACGCTGCGAGTTCGTATCTGGTTTGCGACTTATACGTGCATGTAATATGTGTAATTTATGACTGACGGGATGTGTGCTCTTAAATTATGTGCAAAATGATCACAAAAGCCGACCGGGTTTTGGGGCTAACAAACTTTAACTCAAAACTTTGCACGGGCGTGCCCTTCTGGAATATAAAAATATTGAGTCACGTGTGGATTAGTTATTGGTTCTCAGGTCCACATTTTCCAATCGATTTCTTTGTGAACCTTAAAACCGCTTTCTACCAGACAGATCTACATATATGAAATAGTCCTAGGACCATTGTTTCAAGAAATTTCTAGTTGTTGTGTTCGAAAGGTCCGTTAGTCACAAGACAAAACTGAGTAGGAAAATGTGGTGCTTTCATCAGCGAAGAATTTCGTGAAAAAACAAAGCTCATCAGATTATGCTTATACCCCAGGACCCCTTAGCCTAGAAACCTTTGCCGACGCATTCGTTCATCTCAATCCGGACCCTAAATGAATTTTCATTTCCAATTACTTTACAATTTTGCTTTTGTGCTCCTGATAACTCTCCGCCACCCGCAGTTCCCGGCCTCTCTCCCTATCTTTGTCTAAGTCTGCCACTGGTGGCATTCGATTTCCTAATTTTCAATTTTACACGTTTGGCAAACACTCGAGTCGAACAGCCAGAACGAAAACAGGACAAGAGCCCATACCTAATCCTCATCCGGATCCGGATCCGCATCCGCATCCGCATCGCATCCGCATTGGAGTAGCCCCATACCAATTCAATCGCTGCACTATCCGCAGCAATGCTGGGCCAGAGACTTTTGAGAAATTTTAATTAAAATTGAATTTTCTTGCATTTAATTAAAAGCTTAGCTGGCGCGCATGAAAAATGAGAGAAGCCAAAGAAAAACTATTCTCTATGCGGATGCGGGTGAGGGTGTGGGTGTGGGTGCGGTTTTAGCTGTGTGTATGAGTGGGAATAGGGATGCGGAAGTGGCAGGGCAGTCGAGTAGAAGAGCTTGAATTCGCTGCAGCAGAGATATGAGTATCATCATGGGCGCCCTCCTGCGTCATCCTTTTCCCCAATGAAAAGGAAGCCGAACATATTTTCGTATGTTTTCACAGCCTAGGATCCTTGCCCCAACTGAGTGCAACACTGACAGCTACTGTCAAAATAACCAGGACGCCCATTTACATGCATAAACACTGTTAAAGAGCATTGCAATTGATTTCAAATAGCAACTATTGCCAAAAATATTCATTCCCTGACTGGCTGAAAGAACAATTATCATCCCAATTGGATTTTGGGTTGTAGGGGGCTAATTAGGGGTTTTTGCTCCCATCGCTGTCCCCAACATGGCCCACAACCGCCAAAAAATTTAGTCTATGCCGCAACATATCCACCACTTCCGGTCATGAAAATGCATCATAGATGCAAAGCGGAAGTGAATTCACTTATTGGCAAGAGGCGCCCAGGCGGAACGTTTTTCTGGCTTAGCGATAATTTTTAATTGATCAAAATGAGTAATTGAGGGATCTGCGAAAACATTTGGGAAAAATTTTGAATTTGAAATAGATATAGGGCAAATGATGACAAGTCTGTTCTATTAAATTTAGATAATTATAAAAATGCTTTCGCATATGACTTACCACAATTGCTGGTGCTTGTCGTTTTTATCGTGTTATCTTGCTGCCAATGATCTTTTAATTCTATTAAATTGGTGCAAAGATATCAGCAGTCCCTTAAAATGCTCCCATAATTGCAAGGTGATGCAATCGCTTTTCGAAACAATTTTGAAGTTGTCATAGGTCTGACAACGTTTAATGTTTAAGCCGAGGAAAAATGTATTCTGTAAATGACTAAGTTTAATACAAAACACACTTTTGAAAATATTATCAAGCTATTTTATAAATATGACAAAATTCCATATGGTTTCATTACAGATCGATACTCTTAATTTATGATTTGATTGGTAGGCCCATAGTATATTCCCTTTTCATGATACGCAAAATGGCACGTTTTTTATCTTTCCTAAGAATTAATTTTTATCGTTGCAAAGAATTTTGAAGAACCAATGTATAGCAAAGAAATAGTTGGTATTTCTCCTCAGGACTTTGCCCACAGAATGCCACGAACAATTTCTTGTGCGGCAAACTGACCAGCCAAGTGATCAATGACCATTCCACCTTCTTTCAGGACCAGCTTCGAGATTTTGCGCTCAAAGCCGCATAATTGCCTTAAATTTTTCATAAATTCCCCGCAAAATGTTTCATCCGGAGAATGCGGAACACGAACTCAGTTGCTGTAGGTAAATTTTCGAGTCGATTCTTGGCCAACGAGCCAAGACTCCTCGAGATCCGGTGGCCGGGATCCGAGGACCGGCTGCTGCGATGGCATAAATAGTTTAATATAAAGCCCAGACAAAGGCCCGGACAGGGTAGGGTAGCCCCTCGCTCATCTCATCTGGGGCCGACATAGTTCGAGCTGCTCGGACATGCTCTTGGCCTGGCCCTCTGGCTCCGAGGTTGGGAAAGCGTTTCTTTTGTCTTGCGGTCGGGGGGGAAAATATTTAATGCACCCCCAACATTTTGCTCGGCTGGAAAGTGATAATGCACCCGCCCCAGGCTGCTCAACTGGGGGCGCCTCTCTCCAGGACTGCCTTGGCCTTTAGCAGAACTGCAATGGGCCGAGGACAACCGAACAGCCCTTGGCCCGAAGGACTAAAGAGGGCGGGCCACTAGTTATCAAAGCTACCCAAAGTCGGGAGGCCCCCGCCCGTGGCAGATTCGCTTGTTATATGCATATTCAACAGTGTGGAAATAATAAAGCCAACTTGCCGACAGTTATAGTTGCTTGTACAGTTGTCTGAAGACAGTCGGGATGCCGGAAGCAGGAAACAGGAAGCAGGAAGTAAAGCACTCATTGCCGGCACAGACATTTTCGGTTAGGCTGCATTCGCGGTAAATGGATCAATGAGTTTTTGACCGCAGTGGCATTTAGACTATAAATGGTTAAAAGTATTAACATTTTTACGCTGTGAACATACTAGCAAAAGACTTTAATGGCATGGTTAGAAAGATTTTCTATCTAACTTTCGATATATTATTAAATTTTTCTAGGCTTTATTACGTCGGCTGGGTGTTACGTGTAGTAATGCTTAAATATTTTATATTGCGTTCACATTTATCAGCTGATTGAATCAGGCCCTTGCACTGACATAATCAAATTTGAGTTTCATCTGAAGGCAAGATGGCAAAATAGAGTCGAATGGAATTTAGCTAATTTGTCATTCAAAACACGCTTTAATCGAACCATCCATCCCCGGCGCGCCAGCCAAACGAAATTGAAAGTGACATTTATGACAAAGACTATACCGACGTCCTCATCACCATCATCAGTGACTGCAGAAATTTCACCCTGTGGACATTGATTTGAATTCTGTCAACAATTTCGCAATGCGGCGACGTCTACGGAGGTGGCAGGAGGCCTTTTGACTGCGCGGCAGACAGAAGAAAATTTAATTGTTGTCATTCTGACATTCACAAAGTAGAGATGCACGTCACCATTGTTTGTATTATTCCGTAATTTGGCTTAGTTAAAGAAATTAAATAGGAAGATCAAAAAAGTTATTTAAATTGAAATAATTGTGAAAATTTATTGTTGCGCTTAATAGACATAGAATTTAAAACGAATATCACTTATCACTAGAGAAAATAATTAACTATACCAAATTAAAGTGTATCTTTTATGTGTATGCAAAATGAACATTACTGTGAATTTCCATCCCGTCAACATATAATGACTATTTTGAATGTCATGGTTGCAGAAAATCGCAGAAATATCCTGCGGCTAAATCTGCGTCTGCTTCTGCCACTGCCCTTTCGTTTTTTGTGCTAGCGCTCCTAATTTGTTAGCGTTCTTTTTTTTGTGTTTATGTCCCCTACAGCTTTATTGTGATTTGGGCCATAATTATTTTTCTGGTTTCTTCTGAAATGCACTGGAGGTAAACTCCCATTGCCGACCCCGTGATACTCCATTGGAAGTCCCAGGATTTGCCAACATTTTGAGTGTCACGCGAATGTTTCGTGTCAGATTTTCCCAGCTCCGGCTACTTTCCTGCAGGAAATATTAATTTAGAGTTACATATATTTACCTCGAAACTGGCCGTATTCTCCGTGTAAATTCATATATTTATATATATTTCTTCATTCAGTATAAAAGAGTTGTGGGTGAGTCCAACCGGCACGTCGACGGTCCACTTATAGGAAGGCATATTCTTCTATCCAAACAACTGACCTATGAAATGTTAATTTATAGTTTATAGTTTACTTCATAAAAATTATAAAAATTGGGATAAACTTTTTTCCACTGTGCACTTCCCGCTGCACGTCCTAGCAGTCGCACACGATATTTTTCAATTTGTAAACATATCCTGCGGTGTCGGCGCAAAAATGTGGTCGGAAAGTACGGCTTTAGACAGCTTCTGGCCACACCCTCCTTTGCCTGGGATGAAATGCACTTGCTTCATTTGTTTGGCGCGTATTTCATGTCAACTTAATGTTTATTAGAAGGCGTCCCCTTCAATTGCAAGGATTCGTTGAAGTAAAGGGTGAGAGTATCTCAATTTTCCCCGTTGTTAAATACTCCTTGCATTTACTCCTAGTCCTTGCTGGGAAGCAATCATGGGATTATATATAGATTTTTATGGAATTTTTCTTTTCTTAAGGAATATTTTAGGCTTTGTTCTCACCTCTTAATAACCCGATACTTAAAGAAAAAGAACCGATGATTAAGAGAATTTATTAAAAATGTACAAATTATACATGCACATGTCAATATCATTTTTTTTTTATTGAATAAGTCTAATAGTTTTGAGCTATATCTTCCAGTTGTTTATTGATCCAGGGATGGAATTTGGCAACATTTGTGAAGACACTTTGACGCCCATCTTTACAAATAAGGATGCCAATCTGTCCGAATCTATTGGGGTTACTGGGCACAGGGCAGACCAAGGGCGAGCCACTGTCGCCCTTGCAGCCGATGTTTCCGTTTGTAGTTTGGCCGAGAATGAAATTATCAGAAATAGATATACGGCCTAGATTGTTCTTTACATTTATGGTGACTTTCTTTAAGACATTGGGGTATTCCAGAGAGTTTGTGTGCTCCATTCCCCAGCCATTGTAAAAGCAGACTGAAGGCAACCCTCCAAAGACTGTATTTTCCTCGGCCACGCATACTGGCCCGATATTTGGCTGGGCGGGGAAGGCGGATGTAAGGAAGAGCAGCGCCACATCGTTGTCTCCATGTTGGTTATTGAATTGTTCGTGCTTGACTATCCTCTTGACACGACGGTCAACGTGGGGATACATTTCTGTCGTCGTCGAAACATTCCACTCGCCAGCGCGCACCAGAAGATCGGCCTCGTCTATGTCTCTCAGTACTTGAACACTAGTAAGAACCACACTGGATGCAATCAAGGACCCCCCACCTATGTAGCGAGTCAGGGAGTCCCTGCAGTCCAAAACGGCCAGTACCCATGGGTATTGGCCCGGCTTGGTCTCCTTTCTTCGGTAAGATCTAGTAACCGTCGACTCTAGTAAGTCGAAACCGTTTGGATTATAGGACCCGCATTCAGTGGGAAATACCTGCGGAGAGTCTGCATTATAACTGCAAGTGATTGATTACATACAACTTTACTTGACTTGAGACTTTGCCACCGAAAGCTGAACTCAAAAATAGCAACAGCGACAGACAAAATAAGAAACTCATTATACTAAGGAGAAACAAAATAGAACTGATGCCGAAATATTTTAAAAGCAGAAACATTAGACGAAATCCTAAACGTTATCAAAATTCTGCTGATAATTAAATAGGGGTGACTCAAGAAAAATGTATTTGGTTCTTCGGGGAATTTTGACATTATACAACATTAAAAGAATGCTTCTTTTTTTCTTTATTTGCATAAAACTGCGTATTTTAATATTTTTTCGGAAAACACTTATTTTTAATAGAGCGCCAGTCAATGTCCTCATATTTTTTTAAAATTTATTAACAAATAAAAGAATCTCTTGACGAGGTAAAAATAAATGATAATTAAAAATAGAAAATAAATTTTGAAATAAATGTCGGATGGGGATGGCTGTGGTACACACTTCTTGGAGAAGAATCTCGGTATATAAAAATATTTTGTTTGGTGACACCAATCTATCAATTTTTTTCTCCTAACTGTTTTACATTTACACAAATTTCTCCCAAACTACTTTAGACAAGTGGATAAAATCGATCTAATGAAAACAATACCTTTCATTTGGTATATCACTGATTTAGATTTAACGCACACAGAAAATTTTTAATTCTTCGGCTATATAGTGTCTTCACGCGCTAGCTACAAGCTAGGATATGCATATCGCCATTATACTTTAAAGTTAGGTGCACAACACAGGCCGACAAAATAAAACTTTGTTACGCCACGCGATACTTTGGTTTTCCTCCATCAAAATCAGAACAAACATACATGACCTAACCTATGACAAGAAGTTTAGTGTGTTTGGGTGTGTTATCACCTAAAAATGACAGTATTTTTTGAAAATTTGTTTTGGGGTGACTCCAATTTTTTTTTATTCATAAAAATATTTTGTTTTACATTAGAATTTAAACAGGTCCAGCTTTTCTGCGTCTAGTGATTGTTTTTGAATTTTTAGAAACATATTTCTGCGAATCTCTTCCTACGATCCAGTCGTAAAACGTCTCTCGTCCAGATTCATTGAACTCAATTGTTTTTTATGAAAATATAAATGTTAGCTATGGGAAAACCTAAAGCTCAAATACTTTTGCTATTGATTATATTACTTGTTAATCTTTTCGAACTTTCAATTGGAGATAAGGAAATAAAATATGATTCGAATTTTAGTGATGAATACGAAATTTTTGGTTCTAACACAACCACTGATAAGATAGAATATGAAGATGGAAGCTCCTCGGACCTTTCAAAGACAGAACCACCCGAAAACAATACCACAACCACTGTAAAGCCGAAACCGCCAGGAAAACCGTGCGGATCAATGACGAATGAATTCTGTGTTAAACGAGACCAGTGTGGTATTCATAAAGGAAAAATAATCATTGATTTAACTAGACCACAAGGCGTGTGTCATTATATGGAAACTTGCTGCGAGCGAAGCAATATTAGCCAATCAGTAAGCATCGTACCTTTAGTACTTTAAAAATATATTATATTTGATTTTCCAGCGCACCCCACATGACATCAGTGTAATGCATGAACAGTGCGGCCTTACAAATGTGGACGGTCTTTACATGACCGTAAAGAGCAGTGGCCAAGAGACTAGCTTTGCGGAGTATCCCTGGGTGATAGCCATTCTGGACTCGGAATCGAAACAGATATGCAGCGGTGTCCTGATTAGCCACAAAGTGGTCTTGTCGGCGGCCAGCTGCTTGCCTCCAACGCAGAACCTGACGGTGAGCGCTGGCGACTGGGACCTCTTATCGGATAGCGAGATAGTCCCACATGAAAATCGCTTAGTCAAGGAAATCATAGTTCACAATGATTTCATTTTGTCACAATTGCTAAACGACCTAGCCCTGGTGATCCTGGAGAGCGCCTTTCCACGTACCAAGCACATAGTTCCTGTCTGCATGTTCGATGATCTTGGCAGCTCAAAGCTCAACGCTACTAGCTGCTTTGCCATAGGATGGAATGTAATAAAATTTTCTAGACATAATCCAAAGGAAAACATTGTTCTTAAAATGGCCGTTGACACGTCGGCATTAAAACAGGAACCGGATGCAAGGATCAAGGCACATATCAGCGTACACAGGCACCTGAATCTTATGGGATCACCTCTTGTCTGTCCCTCTGAGAGAAACCAATACTTTTTATTGGGAATATGGAGCTACCATGAAAATAAAGCAGTTTTCGCTAACGTTACAAGGCATCTGCAATGGATTAATGAGCACTTGTAGGTTGGATGGGAGTTTCAAAATGAATATGCCGAAATCCTCTTCTATTCCAACAAAGTGACAATGATTTTGCGAGGAATAAAAATAAGAGTATATGTTCATTGCGTGTTATACTTTTATTATACCATTGCAGAGGGTATAATAAGCCGAAGTTGATAAGCTCCGCCCGAGGTTTGCTTTTCTTGTTTTAATTGGTTTTGTTGGGTATAATAGTAAATACAATTATAATATAATTGGGTATAATATTGTAGTGAGAGCAAAATATTATAATTAACATTCATTTCCGCAGTTGGAGCCTTTACAGATGTCGCAGAAAGAGGCACTAAAATCGTAGTACTCCACGGCTCTGTCGTCTGGGGCATAATAATCGTATAGCTGGACGTAGGAAGGTTTTTGCTGTGCCACCGCGTGGGTGCGGGCTGCTATCACTGTCACGCAGATCGGTTGATGCGGCTTCAGATTGTCGAAGTACACGATCACCTGGGTGCTCTTCTTCTTGGTTTCGACGAGCTTTACCCCGTCGACGGACTTGATATTGGCAATTCCTTTTTCGTCAATCTCGTAGCCGGATGGAAGCTCGATCTCCATGAGGACCATGCCGGTATTCTGGCTTTCATGCTGTGGAGTGTATTCGCCGGAGACGCGAAGCACTATCTGGTGATTAGATGAGCTTTGTACAATTGGGATGATTTTGAAGCTTTTATGAGGCTCCCTCGCGGCCACGTTGTATTGGATCGAGATCTGGGCCATTCCAGTACCTGTGCCAGCTGCTCGGAACGAGCCCGTTTTTGTAGATTTTGGCAAAGTATATGTCTGCAGTTTGTGGTCATTCGCATTAGTTATGGAAAATTTTACTGGGGAATATTTTTTATTTGAATGAACATCAACCTCAATATTCATTTTTGGTCGCTCAAATTTGGCCGCGACTGCGTACTTGGTTAAGGCGTGTATGGCCACCACTGTGTCTAGGGAGGAACCGAATCCTCCATTGCTGTTTCGCTTTTTAATTAGCCAATTTGCTACGGCTGGTGGGTTTTGAGTCCACCCATTTTCCAAAATGGCCAGCAATACGTACGCAGTGGTCTCCACGCCTGTTGACCACCACACCAAATCGTCCTGTCGTTTGGCCATTGAGTCCAGCTTGTCCAAAATGGCTGCGCCCTTCGGATGCTTATTCATTGTCAGTGCTAGTGCGGCAATTGCCAAACTATATTCGTTGCTCGATTTTTCGGCCGCATTAACCACAAATCTGACGGCATTGTTAATCACATAACTGTAGTCAGCATTATCCTGTTTCCCAAAAAATTATGCATACTTTAACAATTGAATTTAAGTAGGTTGCAAAAACTCACCTTGATTTCAAGGAATGTCAGCAGAACAAAGGAGTTAAGGGCAAGTGGGTCTACGGTCTTGAAGCCAACGAGACGACCACGCTCAAAGAATGCACCACTACTTGATGTCCTCGAAGCAAGGAATCCAAGGCCCCTCTTTAACACTTTAGGATCCACGTAGGTGTACAATTTGGCCCAATAAAGGGAACGGATTACATAAGCGGTCAGCCACGTAATTCCTTTGCCTTTGTCTTGTCTTTCGCCCCACGTGCTGAATGCGCCGTTTGAATGCTTGAATGTGAGCTGTCGCTGATAGCCTTGTTTAAGGTATTTTCCAGCTAATGCAGTCAATTTTCGGTCAAATCGGTTTGTCGCGTCCAGATAACGAAGTACCAGGATATTGGGTACAAAATTTACCATATTCTGTTCACCGCATCCCTGGGGCAGGCGCACCAGGTTGCCTAACCCATCGATGACAGGCGCTTGGATATCGCCACCTACTCCAATTTGGGCGATCACGGAGCCGGGCACTGCATTCTTAGGTATATCCACCTTCAAGTCCCTAATGAATTCCCAAGCCGGGGTTGAATAACTCCTCTTGCTCCTGCGACTCAGATTTATAAAAAATGGCTGGTTTATGTACTTTGTGACGCCGTCAGCCTCAACCTTCAGGGGCTGATGGATGGAGTCACCGGCCAATTGTGTTATGGCGGAGATCTTCAGAATGGTCAGACCCACGTTCTTGGGACGAATCATGAACAAGATACTCCTAGAACTGTTGGGTGCAATAATTAATTTCTTTTCTCTCTTCAGATTTGACTGGGCATTGGAACTGGTAGCTTCGGCGAAGTCGTACTCCTCAGCGGAGTTGTCCATCAATATCCTTGTTTTGGCAGGCTCATGCAAGTAGTTAAACACTAACACTGGAATGGCAATTATTTCACCTGTGTTTTGGAAAAATTAGGATCATATATTATTGAACATATACCTACTAAATACATATCAATAAATGACTTACCGCGCTTGACGGAGTACGGCAGGTTGGTGGATATAAAAAAAAGTTTTGATGTTTGAATTTTCGTAATATCTTTGGTCAAGGCAATACCGGTATTGGGGTTTAAAGAGAACCCAGTTATTATCCAGGAGGTTATGGTATCGGGAATTTTTCGCTCCAGATGAACCACATCGCCTTGCATCCTAACGATGGACAGTATTTAAGCAGTTCAGGGACGGAATGAAATATTTTCTTACTCGGTTAAATCCTCAAAGAGCCAAGTTTCCGGAAAGTGTTTGCGCGGCAATGGAGCTGATACTTGAGAAGATGTTGGTGAGGAACCAGGAAGAGCAGGAATAATGATGTCACCTATTTGTTAGAGATAGTTCATAGAAAAAATTGTCTGTGATTAATTATAACTTGGCTTACCTGTGCTTGTGCTAAACCTATCACTTTGGCTAAAACCTACAAAGCAATCTATTAGGAGGATAGTGACATTAGTGAAAATAATGAAATTCCTGTAGAAAAATAACGAAACTTACGTTTACTTGTATCTGGGCAGTCCTCTGAAAGACAAGTTTCAAATAACTTAAAATTTTCGAATTTTTTTGTTCTGTATGAATTACCTGGAATAATATCGCTTTTCAATATTGCGTTGGTTAAAATTATAAGACCAGAAGTTCCGTGACTACCAAGATCTTTAAATATTTTCTCACGACTGAGGTCGTTTCCACTCCTGAGCAGTAGAACACTTTGTTCCACAGCAAGGAGTCCCACAAAAGATTCGGGTTGGGTCTTCACCGTCAAAGTTACGTTCTCTCCAGGCAGTGAGGTGTTGTTGCATTCTATTTGAATCTGGAAACATATGAAGAGTATTAAAAATCATGCAGATGTATTGTATAGAATATTCAGATTTACAAAAATCCGAAAACATTACTGAGTTGTCGAAATCGTTCTCAAAAGTGAATGTCTTCACATCCATTCGCATTTCCTCGCCTTCAAAGCTTTGGACGTAGAAAGTGGCTTCCGGGATCATGTCGAATCCGACCTTCAAATTTAAAGGCCTTGTCATCGAGTCCTTCGATAACATTGGATAGTAGGAATTTAATATAATGTTACCCCTTGCGACGATTGTAAGCAAAAAACCCGTAATTGGAAATATGGATTTCACATTAAAGTGAAGTTTTTCATTCAACTTGAGTGGTCTGCATGTAGAAATAAAGATTAGATAAGCCGTAAAAAATAGTCCAAAGAGTTCTCACTTTAAACCATTTTTCTCAATCCACAATGATTTCTCATTTTTATAAATCGTTTCATTCAGGATCGCAGAATTCTCTAAGGTAAAACTAACATTGCAAGCTCTGCACTGAAGGTCGGGCATTGTTTCGATTTTATTGGCTATGCCGTTCCTTACCGGCTCTTCTGAAGTACGTGAGGTATTGCAGCAGGATATGGTGTAGTGGATATTATTTTTCAAATTAGTGGCTGGCAAATCATCCAAATTTTTGACCAAAACTGTAAAGCTAACATTTTTTCCAGGTTTAAACATGGTTGGCCATTGGTAGGACTCAAGTCGGTATTGGTAAGGGTGAAGGGTTACATAAGCGGACCCATTCTGCTTGAGATCAGTGAGATCCTCGGTGACCACGGCCACAACCTTTAACGGTGACTTCATACTGTCGGCGAAGGGAATCTCTAAGCTGGTTTTACCTTTGATATCGATGATATGCTCCTGGGAGCTCCCTTCGATTGAGATGGTGGCCTTTCCTTTGACCGTCTTGCCGAAAGTATATTTTGCAATGATAGTGGCTTTGATAGTTCCAGCAGAAGCCAATATGTTCTGAGGTGTCTCAACAATCACTTCAAATTTGGGCAGCACGTATTTGTCTACCTGGAAGGTCTTGTTTTCCAACGTCTCATCCTGAACCGAGACAGAAAGCTGCCAAGTGCCCAGGACAGGCTGATCAGAGAGCGGGAGCTCTCCCGAGAACACTCCCTTAACTGGGGTGATGTCCTGCCATTCCTGGATACGGTTCTGAGCTCCATCGGTGACCAGAATAGAAATGGGTTTTTGGATTGTGGCTGGTTTCGCATTTCTATCTAGGAAGAGTACGCGGAACTGAACAAGATCTTCAGGCTTGTAAGTAGCCTTATCTGTCTGAACATAGATCGAGGGCTTTTCGACGACCGCTTTCAGCTTTGAAACTTTTTTGAACTCGACACTACCCGACCCCTCTACGATGAGCTTATAATCACCTTCAGACAGTTCTTCCACTTTGAAAGGAATTATCTTCGTAGTCATAGGCTGGATTTGAATCTCCTCCGTCTTTTGATATAAGGAGCCGCTTAAAGTCGCAATGATGGAGGCGCTTCCACTGGCACTGTGCAGGGAAATAGCCACTTTGAAGGTCATATGTGGTCTAATAGTGTCAGGTGCCATAACCGTGTATATGCTGAATTAAAGATATATAAATAGAAAATAAATTTTTCGAGTGTTAGCTGGGGTTTCCGGATGGGTAATATCCCAACACTGGTAAGAGTATAAGAGTTTAAAATGCAATAAGGTCACTTTCCATCCAACGGCTTAATATTATTATTTTAAGTATTCTCAAAAACAGCTTAAGTTAACTGAATTATAATAAATGAATTATAATATTTTTTATAAAATATATTTGAGTTTTTTATAAATCGTTGAAATATTTTCTTTGCTGTACTAACCCATCACTGTCGGTACAGGACACGTATGGAAAAATAAAAATCCCAAGCAGCCAAATGTACATATTTGAAGTATTATTTTATATTCTGGTTTGTTGAACTATATTCGCGGCCGATCTCTTGCAAACGGAAAAATGAACTAATCCATCAGCCTATTAACGGCGGTGATTTAATACTCTTCTTGGCTCTCTGATAAGAGAGCTTTTAAGAAAGACTAATACTTCTAAGATAAGAGCTTCTAAGAAACCCATATTTATAAATTGAACATATATTTCATTAGAAATTTTTTTTTTGCGCGCGGTTCCCTCTGCATACGTACAGCCCACCTCCCGCCCAACCGACCGAGGGGCGCTGCCGCGTAACGTACGGCTCGAATCGCGGGAATAGATCCGAGTATAAAGAGAAGGAGGAAAGTATTACGAGGAAAAGTGTTGCACAGATAAGGCGTTTAGTATAAAGGATTTAAGATTGTTAGTAGAGCAAAGTGGCAAGATGTTGTAGAGACCATTGTAGTCCGAACATAAAACCCTGAACGGATCGTGTTGGGCATATGTCGAGCTACAATGGCTGAGGAGTAGAGGACGAAAGTTTCTAGTCCTTCTGCTAGGAACATTAAAATTTAAGCGTGTTAGTAAATGCTGGCTGTCTACATTTCCATTAATGAGATTAACTAAAAACATGACACCCAGCATCGTTCTACGGTTTGTTAGTGATGGTAAGTTTATTAATAAAAGTCTACAATGATAGGATGGAAGGTGAAGACTTGCATCCCAATTAAGTCCCCTAAGTGCAAAGATAAGGAAGTTTTTTTGTACAGATTCTATGTGATCTTGGTGTACTCCATATTGAGGACTCCAGACACACGATCCATACTCAAGAATCGGACGGACTAGTGAAGTATATAAAGTTTTTGTTAAGTACGGGTCATTGAATTCTTTTGACCATCTTTTAATAAAACCAAGCACACCCATAGCTTTATTAACCATGGTGGATATATGGTCGTTCACACAAATCACATAACATAACGTATTTCCAAGGAAATAAAAAATTGAAATAAAACGTAGAAAGGAAAGCTAACTTTGGGCGGAGACGAAGATGATAAACCCTTGCAGTTATGTGGCAGCTTACATATATTATTAGATATATATCGGATCTTATATAGTCGGCCAATCCTTATAAAATTTGGCAGATCGGATAAGTTTGCCCAAAATGGAATCCATTGAAAGTTCCATCTTTCTAACTTAAAAAACAAAAAGTATGTTTGATTGATTCCATACCTTCGCCAACCCTTCGATTCGCTCCTACTCTTCGTGTGCGAAGCACACAGTCACAATTTTGCAGCACTGGAATACACCCATGCCAACCACACCCCCGTGCCAACCTTCACCAGTCAGTACCATAACCGCATGTGGTGAAATTAACGCCGGCGCAACGCATTATAAGCCGCATCTGGGATCCACAGGACCGCACCCATTCCATTTTGATGTCGCACTCGCCGATAGGAGCCCTGTGGAGCATTTAACGGATTTTTACTTTTACTCTTTTACTTTGAACAGACACCCAGCGACGCACAAATGTTTGTACATTACCAGCATTTGTGCAAATGCTTTGTCGTCACAGGTGCTGATTATATTGAAAATTATTAGTGGCGCCACATCGAGCTGCAGCTACAAGAGACAGTTCTCGCCCATTTTCACCGAGCGTCGAACACGATCCAAGCTCTCTTTCGGGGCTGGCGCGATCGACGGAATATCCACGATGCCAGGAAATTGCGCCGGATGCAGACAGATGCCGTTGAGGAGCTTCTTCACTCCATGGCAATTCAGATGCAAATTAATTTTGTCCTTATTGATTTATTTAAAAAAATAGAACATTTTTTATTTTATTTTTTGGTGTCAGACTTTTATTCGTAAACGTATTAAAACATCAAGACACTTATTACTGCTGATTGCTTATGACCGATCGCTACTGCATCCAGGAAAGGACTGACTTCTTAATTCTAAATTCTTCTCCAGTAAACCTCGGCCAGAAGCTTTTCTTTTTTAGCTTCCAGAACTTTTCTTTTGTTTTTAATAAAAGCTTATTCTGAAACTGTTGCATCTCGTTGTGAAATTAAATTATGCTGAGCGATGCAATTTGATTGAAAATCGGAACTCAATATTCTGGGCTTCGATCGTCAGAACGGAAGCTTGTGTTTACTTTACGATTGGTTTGTTTATATCTAGCCAGATGGACAAGCGCGGCTCTTGAAGTTGCTGAGATTGAATTTTAAAATTTGTTTATTAATTCCATAAGTGGAATAAGCAAAGGCAAAGGCAATAAGCCGAGATTGAATTTTAAAATTTGTTTATTAATTCCATAAGTGGAACTGTTTCATGGGTTGGATAACTTGCACAGTAGTAAAGCTGAGGGATTCATCGCGGGCATAGAATCTTTAAGAGACTCCAGGTGATGTTTCGGGAATGTTCTAGTCATACCAACAAGGGCCTTATTTTTGGCTAAGGATTTTCCATTTATAGACCAAGGTTTCATAAGAACTCAGCTTATTTTGTAAAATTATTTACTGATGACAAGCCATTAAAACAAACTGTTATAATTTACTAACTTAGAATTAATTTGAAGAAGCCGATTTTTAACTTATAATTTGCTGCGTTTTTTTCGCAGCCTTCTCCTAAAGGTCGATAGATTGATTGCCATGTTAGCATTTCGCTTCCACAACGTTCGGGTGCTTTCCCTGGTGTCTCGCAGGATGACGTATGCGGAGGAGGAACGTCGACATTTCAAAAGTGCCGAGTTTTTCTTCGAGGTGCCCTTCGCAGGGCCGAACTTTGACGATGTGTGTGAGGGAAGCCGTACTAAGGATAAGAAATTAGTAAAATCAGATATTGACCAGCGTTTCCAAGACATCGTCATCGGGTACGAGAATTTCCAACAAAATAGCCAATTAAAAGAGTTACTTCTCGCCAAGGAACTGAATTAGTAGTCCAACTATATCATATAGTAATATTCAAAATTAAATGCTTCTTTATTTAGTCAAACGTCAACGACTACGTAAGAAAAGGAACGATCCTGGAAAAGGAACAGCTGAAAAATTATAGTGTTGAATACGAAATGTTGGGTTCTAACACAACCACTGATATGATAGAATATGAAATTGGAAGCTCCTCGGACCTTTCAAAGACAAAACCACCCAAAAACAATACCACAACCACTGTAAAGCCGATACCGCCAGGTAAACCGTGCGGATCAATGACGAATGAATTCTGTGTTAAACGAGACCAGTGTGGTATTCATAAAGGAAAAATAATCATTGATTTAACTAGACCACAAGGCGTGTGTCGTTATATGGAAACTTGCTGCGAGCGAAGCAATATTAGCCAATCAGTAAGCATCGTACCTTTAGTACTTTAAAAATATATTATATTTGATTTTCCAGCGCACCCCATATTACATCAGTGTAATGCATGAACAGTGCGGCCTTTCAAATGTGGACGGTCTTTACATGACCGTAAAGAGCAGTGGCCAAGAGACTAGCTTTGCGGAGTATCCCTGGGTGATAGCCATTCTGGACTCGGAATCGAAACAGATATGCAGCGGTGTCCTGATTAGCCACAAAGTGGTCTTGTCGGCGGCCAGCTGCTTGCCTCCAACGCAGAACCTGACGGTGAGCGCTGGCGACTGGGACCTCTTATCGGATAGCGAGATAGTCCCACATGAAAATCGCTTAGTCAAGGAAATCATAGTTCACAATGATTTCATTTTGTCACAATTGCTAAACGACCTAGCCCTGGTGATCCTGGAGAGCGCCTTTCCACGTACCAAGCACATAGTTCCTGTCTGCATGTTCGATGATCTTGGCAGCTCAAAGCTCAACGCTACTAGCTGCTTTGCCATAGGATGGAATGTAATAAAATTTTCTAGACATAATCCAAAGGAAAACATTGTTCTTAAAATGGCCGTTGACACTACGTCGGCATTAAAACAGGAACCGGATGCAAGGATCAAGGCACATATCAGCGTACACAGGCACCTGAATCTTATGGGATCACCTCTTGTCTGTCCCTCTGAGAGAAACCAATACTTTTTATTGGGAATATGGAGCTACCATGAAAATAAAGCAGTTTTCATTGCGTGTTATACTTTTATTATACCATTGCAGAGGGTATAATAAGCCGAAGTTGATAGGCTCCGCCCGAGGTTTGCTCTTCTTGTTTTAATTGGTTTTGTTGGGTATAATAGTAAATACAATTATAATATAATTGGGAATAATATTGTAGTGAGAGCAAAATATTATAATTAACATTCATTTCCGCAGTTGGAGCCTTTACAGATGTCGCAGAAAGAGGCACTAAAATCGTAGTACTCCACGGCTCTGTCGTCTGGGGCATAATAATCGTATAGCTGGACGTAGGAAGGTTTTTGCTGTGCCACCGCGTGGGTGCGGGCTGCTATCACTGTCACGCAGATCGGTTGATGCGGCTTCAGATTGTCGAAGTACACGATCACCTGGGTGCTCTTCTTCTTGGTTTCGACGAGCTTTACCCCGTCGACGGACTTGATATTGGCAATTCCTTTTTCGTCAATCTCGTAGCCGGATGGAAGCTCGATCTCCATGAGGACCATGCCGGTATTCTGGCTTTCATGCTGTGGAGTGTATTCGCCGGAGACGCGAAGCACTATCTGGTGATTAGATGAGCTTTGTACAATTGGGATGATTTTGAAGCTTTTATGAGGCTCCCTCGCGGCCACGTTGTATTGGATCGAGATCTGGGCCATTCCAGTACCTGTGCCAGCTGCTCGGAACGAGCCCGTTTTTGTAGATTTTGGCAAAGTATATGTCTGCAGTTTGTGGTCATTCGCATTAGTTATGGAAAATTTTACTGGGGAATATTTTTTATTTGAATGAACATCAACCTCAATATTCATTTTTGGTCGCTCAAATTTGGCCGCGACTGCGTACTTGGTTAAGGCGTGTATGGCCACCACTGTGTCTAGGGAGGAACCGAATCCTCCATTGCTGTTTCGCTTTTTAATTAGCCAATTTGCTACGGCTGGTGGGTTTTGAGTCCACCCATTTTCCAAAATGGCCAGCAATACGTACGCAGTGGTCTCCACGCCTGTTGACCACCACACCAAATCGTCCTGTCGTTTGGCCATGGAGTCCAGCTTGTCCAAAATGGCTGGGCCCTTCGGATGTTTATTCATTGTCAGTGCTAGTGCGGCGATTGCCAAACTATATTCGTTGCTCGATTTTTCGGCCGCATTAACCACAAATCTGACGGCATTGTTAATCACAAAACTGTATTCAGCATTATCCTGTTTCCCAAAAAATTATGCATACTTTAACAATTGAATTTAAGTAGGTTGCAAAAACTCACCTTGATTTCAAGGAATGTCAGCAGAACAAAGGAGTTAAGGGCAAGTGGGTCTACGGTCTTGAAGTCAACGAGACGACCACGCTCAAAGAATGCACCACTACTTGATGCCCTCGAAGCAAGGAATCCAAGGCCCCTCTTTAACACTTCAGGATCCACGTAGGTGTACGATTTGGCCCAATAAAGGGAACGGATTACATAAGCGGTCAGCCACGTATTTTCTTTGTCGTTGCTTTCGCCCCACGTGCTGAATGCGCCGTTTGAATGCTTGAATGTGAGCTGTCGCTGATAGCCTTGTTTAAGGTAGTTTCCAGCTAATGCAGTCAATTTTGGGTCAAATCGGTTTGTCGCGACCAGATAACGAAGTACCAGGATATTGGGTACAAAATTTACCATATTCTGTTCACCGCATCCATGGGGCAGGCGCACCAGGTTGCCTAACCCATCGATGACAGGCGCTTGGATATCGCCACCTACTCCAATTTGGGCGATCACGGAGCCGGGCACTGCATTCTTAGGTATATCCACCTTCAAGTCCCTAATGAATTCCCAAGCCGGGGTTGAATAACTCCTCTTGCTCCTGCGACTCAGATTTATCAAAAATGGCTGGTTTATGTACTTTGTGACGCCGTCAGCCTCAACCTTCAGGGGCTGATGGATGGAGTCACCGGCCAATTGTGTTATGGCGGAGATCTTCAGAATGGTCAGACCCACGTTCTTGGGACGAATCATGAACAAGATACTCCTAGAACTGTTGGGTGCAATAATTAATTTCTTTTCTCTCTTCAGATTTGACTGGGCATTGGAACTGGTAGCTTCGGCGAAGTCGTACTCCTCAGCGGAGTTGTCCATCAATATCCTTGTTTTGGCAGGCTCATGCAAGTAGTTAAACACTAACACTGGAATGGCAATTATTTCACCTGTGTTTTGGAAAAATTAGGATCATATATTATTGAACATATACCTACTAAATACATATCAATAAATGACTTACCGCGCTTGACGGAGTACGGCAGGTTGGTGGATATAAAAAAGAGTTTTGATGTTTGAATTTTCGTAATATCTTTGGTCAAGGCAATACCGGTATTGGGGTTTAAAGAGAACCCAGTTATTATCCAGGAGGTTATGGTATCGGGAATTTTTCGCTCCAGATGAACCACATCGCCTTGCATCCTAACGATGGACAGTATTTAAGCAGTTCAGGGACGGAATGAAATATTTTCTTACTCGGTTAAATCCTCAAAGAGCCAAGTTTCCGGAAAGTGTTTGCGCGGCAATGGAGCTGATACTTGAGAAGATGTTGGTGAGGAACCAGGAAGAGCAGGAATAATGATGTCACCTATTTGTTAGAGATAGTTCATAGAAAAAATTGTCTGTGATTAATTATAACTTGGCTTACCTGTGCTTGTGCTAAACCTATCACTTTGGCTAAAACCTACAAAGCAATCTATTAGGAGGATAGTGACATTAGTGAAACTAATGAAATTCCTGTAGAAAAATAACGAAACTTACGTTTACTTGTATCTGGGCAGTCCTCTGAAAGACAAGTTTCAAATAACTTAAAATTTTCGAATTTTTTTTTTGTTCTGTATGAATTACCTGGAATAATATCGCTTTTCAATATTGCGTTGGTTAAAATTATAAGACCAGAAGTTCCGTGACTACCAAGATCTTTAAATATTTTCTCACGACTGAGGTCGTTTCCACTCCTGAGCAGTAGAACACTTTGGTCCACAGCAAGTAGTCCCACAAAAGATTCGGGTTGGGTCTTCACCGTCAAAGTTACGTTCTCTCCAGGCAGTGAGGTGTTGTTGCATTCTATTTGAATCTGGAAACATATGAAGAGTATTAAAAATCATGCAGATGTATTGTATAGAATATTCAGATTTACAAAAATCCGAAAACATTACTGAGTTGTCGAAATCGTTCTCAAAAGTGAATGTCTTCACATCCATTCGCATTTCCTCGCCTTCAAAGCTTTGGACGTAGAAAGTGGCTTCCGGGATCATGTCGAATCCGACCTTCAAATTTAAAGGCCTTGTCATCGAGTCCTTCGATAACATTGGATAGTAGGAATTTAATATAATGTTACCCCTTGCGACGATTGTAAGCAAAAAACCCGTAATTGGAAATATGGATTTCACATTAAAGTGAAGTTTTTCATTCAACTTGAGTGGTCTGCATGTAGAAATAAATATTAGATAAACCGTAAAAAAATAGTCCAAAGAGTACTCACTTTAAACCATTTTTCTCAATCCACAATGATTTCTCATTTTTATAAATCGTTTCATTCAGGATCGCAGAATTCTCTAAGGTAAAACTAACATTGCAAGCTCTGCACTGAAGGTCGGGCATTGTTTCGATTTTATTGGCTATGCCGTTCCTTACCGGCTCTTCTGAAGTACGTGAGGTATTGCAGCAGGATATGGTGTAGTGGATATTATTTTTCAAATTAGTGGCTGGCAAATCATCCAAATTTTTGACCAAAACTGTAAAGCTAACATTTTTTCCAGGTTTAAACATGGTTGGCCATTGGTAGGACTCAAGTCGGTATTGGTAAGGGTGAAGGGTTACATAAGCGGACCCATTCTGCTTGAGATCAGTGAGATCCTCGGTGACCACGGCCACAACCTTTAACGGTGACTTCATACTGTCGGCGAAGGGAATCTCTAAGCTGGTTTTACCTTTGATATCGATGGTATGCTCCTGGGAGCTCCCTTCGATTGAGATGGTGGCCTTTCCTTTGACCGTCTTGCCGAAAGTATATTTTGCAATGATAGTGGCTTTGATAGTTCCAGCAGAAGCCAATATGTTCTGAGGTGTCACAACAATCACTTCAAATTTGGGCAGCACGTATTTGTCTACCTGGAAGGTCTTCTTTTCCAACGTCTCATCCTGAACCGAGACAGAAAGCTGCCAAGTGCCCAGGACAGGCTGATCAGAGAGCGGGAGCTCTCCCGAGAACACTCCCTTAACTGGGGTGATGTCCTGCCATTCCTGGATACGGTTCTGAGCTCCATCGGTGACCAGAATAGAAATGGGTTTTTGGATTGTGGCTGGTTTCGCATTTCTATCTAGGAAGAGTACGCGGAACTGAACAAGATCTTCAGGCTTGTAAGTAGCCTTATCTGTCTGAACATAGATCGAGGGCTTTTCGACGACCGCTTTCAGCTTTGAAACTTTTTTGAACTCGACACTACCCGACCCCTCTACGATGAGCTTATAATCACCTTCAGACAGTTCTTCCACTTTGAAAGGAATTATCTTCGTAGTCATAGGCTGGATTTGAATCTCCTCCGTCTTTTGATATAAGGAGCCGCTTAAAGTCGCAATGATGGAGGCGCTTCCACTGGCACTGTGCAGGGAAATAGCCACTTTGAAGGTCATATGTGGTCTAATAGTGTCAGGTGCCATAACCGTGTATATGCTGAATTAAAGATATATAAATAGAAAATAAATTTTTCGAGTGTTAGCTGGGGTTTCCGGATGGGTAATATCCCAACACTGGTAAGAGTATAAGAGTTTAAAATGCAATAAGGTCACTTTCCATCCAACGGCTTAATATTATTATTTTAAGTATTCTCAAAAACAGCTTAAGTTAACTGAATTATAATAAATGAATTATAATATTTTTTATAAAATATATTTGAGTTTTTTATAAATCGTTGAAATATTTTCTTTGCTGTACTAACCCATCACTGTCGGTACAGGACACGTATGGAAAAATAAAAATCCCAAGCAGCCAAATGTACATATTTGAAGTATTATTTTATATTCTGGTTTGTTGAACTATATTCGCGGCCGATCTCTTGCAAACGGAAAAATGAACTAATCCATCAGCCTATTAACGGCGGTGATTTAATACTCTTCTTGGCTCTCTGATAAGAGAGCTTTTAAGAAAGACTAATACTTCTAAGACTGATAAGAGCTTCTAAGAAACCCATATTTATAAATTGAACATATATTTCATTAGAAATCACATAACATAACGTGTTTCCAAGGAAATAAAAAATTGAAATAAAACGTAGAAAGGAAAGCTAACTTTGGGCGGAGACGAAGATGATAAACCCTTGCAGTTATGTGGCAGCTTACATATATTATTAGATATATATCGGATCTTATATAGTCGGCCAATCCTTATAAAATTTGGCAGATCGGATAAGTTTGCCCAAAATGGAATCCATTGAAAGTTCCATCTTTCTAACTTAAAAAAAAAAAGTATGTTTGATTGATTCCATTCCTTCGCCAACCCTTCGATTCGCTCCTACTCTTCGTGTGCGAAGCACACAGTCACAATTTTGCAGCACTGGAATACACCCATGCCAACCACACCCCCGTGCCAACCTTCACCAGTCAGTACCATAACCGCATGTGGTGAAATTAACGCCGGCGCAACGCATTATAAGCCGCATCTGGGATCCACAGGACCGCACCCATTCCATTTTGATGTCGCACCCCGCCGATAGGAGCCCTGTGGAGCATTTAACGGTTTTTTACTTTTACTCTTTTACTTTGAACAGACACCCAGCGACGCACAAATGTTTGTACATTAGCAGCATTTGTGCAAATGCTTTGTCGTCACAGGTGCTGATTATATTGAAAATTATTAGTGAAACATTGCAGCATCAGCCTCCCTGTGAGCGAGAGAGGTGTCGGTATCATAGAGGTGGGCGATTTCGGATGCAGGGTCCACAGGCAGGGACTATAAAAATTTATTGCATACTTTGCGGCGAGCCAAGTGTGTTGCCATTTTGTTTAGAGGACTCGTGCAAGCAACTTTTAAAGTTCAACAAAAGGTTCAAAAAAGTTAACTAATACATATTTGGTATTTTTATTTTAAAATTAAGTTTGAATAATATGTTATTTTGCGAATAAAAATATAGTTATCTAAATTAATTTATCAACAACTAAAAATAGATCCATATTTTATTTTTGTATTTTGCTTAGAAGATTCAACACCTTTATTTTCCGTCGTTGACTTGACAACAGCTTCAGGTGTGTTAGGAAATATAAATAAAAAGATTATAAAGAAAGATTAGAATAAAAATTCCAGGAAAAATTTCCAGAGATAGGCATTTCACTTTCAAATAATTTTATTATTTCTTTGGAAAGGAATCTAGCTTTTGAGAAAAGTGATATTTTTTGATACATCCAATATTTATTTTCTATATTTCTGGTACATTTCTTTTTTGACATTTGAAGTAAGAAACTGAAATGTATATTAACTCAAAACAGAATGCTCGTTGAGATTAGACGTTAGTTTGTTTTCAAAGTTGCTGCAACACATACACGTTACACTGATAAGTTGAAACCCACAACACTGATGTTCTCACTTAAGATTCAGTTGGTCGTTCAGCCCACCACTCCAAATGTCGAGGAACTAATTGACGATGAACAAGACCCAGGGTAAGTTATATCGATATAATCTGTATGGCACTAAGGACCTCTATCGGTGGTTCAGATACACAGATGAGTGCGAAGCAAGTTCCGAGTGGCCCTTGGAGGTGAAGCTGTCAAGGTGAGACCAGCTGCGATTATGATCACTGAATTGTACCCGACTTCCGCCCAGGACTGCGCATCATATGCTCGACTACAAAATGTACCTGGCTGCAAAGCGCATCCAGGCACACTGGCGGCGGTTTCGCGTCCAAAAGCTGCTCCGCCAACGCCGGCAGGCAGTCATTACCATCCAGCGTTGGTGGCGTGGATTCTGGGAGCGAGGCCAGCAGTGGCGCCACATCGAGCTGCAGCTGCAAGAGACAGTTCTCGCCCATTTTCACCGAGCGTCGAACACGATCCAAGCTCTCTTTCGGGGCTGGCGCGATCGACGGAATATCCACGATGCCAGGAAATTGCGCCGGATGCAGACAGATGCCGTTGAGGAGCTTCTTCACTCCATGGCAATTCAGATGCACAGTAGTAAAGCTGAGGGATTCATCGCGGGCATAGAATCTTTAAGAGACTCCAGGTGATGTTTCGGGAATGTTCTAGTCATTCCAACAAGGGCCTTATTTTTGGCTAAGGATTTTCCATTGATAGACCAAGGTTTCATAAGAACTCAGCTTATTTTGTAAAATTATTTACTGATGACAAGCCATTAAAACAAACTGTTATAATTTACTAACTTAGAATTAATTTGAAGAAGCCGATTTTTAACTTATAATTTGCTGCGTTTTTTTCGCAGCCTTCTCCTAAAGGTCGATAGATTGATTGCCATGTTAGCATTTCGTTTCCACAACGTTCGGGTGCTTTCCCTGGTGTCTCGCAGGATGACGTATGCGGAGGAGGAACGTCGACATTTCAAAAGTGCCGAGTTTTTCTTCGAGGTGCCCTTCGCAGGGCCGAACTTTGACGATGTGTGTGAGGGAAGCCGTACTAAGGATAAGAAATTAGTAAAATCAGATATTGACCAGCGCTTCCAAGACATCGTCATCGGGTACGAGAATTTTCAACAAAATAGCCAATTAAAAGAGTTACTTCGCGCCAAGGAACTAAGTTAGTAGTCCAACTATATCATATATTAATATTCCAAATTAAATGCTTCTTTATTTAGTCAAACGTCAACGACTACGAAACCATATCCTAGAAAAAGAACAGCTGAAAAATAAAGAGTTCTGCGAAGATGTCGTTGATCATATGAGTAAATGGAAAATTTGGCAGGACGTCGAACCTTTCGAACTCACGCCGAAAATATTTTGTGATGAAAATAATGTGGAAAGCTTTTTCAGTAGAGTGAGATATTTGCTCGATAAGTTCAATGTATCCTGCTTTTGCAAAGTCCAAACTGAACAGAATATCTAACAACCTAGCGAAAATTGAAAGTATTCAATACGTATCTCCAATTATATAAACCTTTTTAATAAACATATAACTCATATAACGATATAATTATCGTTAAGATGTTGGAATGAATAGGAGGTCCAACATCTAATAATTTGTTTCTTTGAGTTCTTTTTCAGAAAAAAGCGGCCAACCACATCTGCAGTTGACTGTTTACTAATTAGATACCATTTTTTCACCTTTGCTTTCTTTAATTTTCTCTCACATCTTGTAAAAGAACTTTCCAAGGAGGCAGCCATATTTTTCATGCCAGGAATTTTCTTTGTTTTCAGCAGGCATTTAATTTATTTTGCTTCTAGACGACGCACTGAAGCTGTTTGTGAGCTTCGAGGTAAATCTTGGCATGCTACCTATAAATATTTGACATGGCTACAATAGCATTCGCCTCGATCCTGATTCATGAGACGTGGCAGCAACGCATGCCACTTTTCCGTACCCTGTTCGGATCCCTCGGCATACGTGCAGGGGCTTCCACCAACCCGAGCTACCCGGGGTCTTTTTTACGTGACTCATGGCTCCGGCTTGGAATGGGAATGGCAACTTCAGGGTGGGTTAGTGTGGGAGTGGGTGCGCAAATCTAATTTGCAGATTTGCCTATAATTAATATGCACGATATGTGCTGCTAAGTTGTGTGAAAATTACTTGAGGCCTGACGTGACGGAGCACGGTTCGTGAGGAACGCGAAAGAAAAACCATCTACTTCAATTACAATCTATCTAACCGTCTTTGGAGGCTCTTCTATTTGACTTCCCTCGCCTAAGTATTTCCTAATTAGTTGTTGATGGCAAAAGGACGTGAGGGTGTAAAAAAAATTTAATTTGTCGTCATATTTGTCACTGCACTCAATGGAGATCGATCGGAAGTACACTCAGAAAAAAAACAAGAATTTTGTACTTAAACCAAGTACGAACACACTTGGAAGTCGACCAAGAACTACTTTACTTAGTTCAAGTACAAAAATTCTTAATTTAAGTACGAGTTTTTTCCCCTTTAGTTCGATTTTGAGAACGAAAATTCATGATTTAAGTGTGAAAAATACTTAAGTTAAGAACGAAACGTTCTTACACTAAGTACGAAAAATGTTATTATAAGAACTAAAAATGATAGGGATAAGAACGAAAAGTTCTCATTCAAAGAACGAAAAACATTGAACAAATATTTTAGATCATTGGCTCTCTTGCTTTAATTTGAAACTTTGAAGTGCTTCTTTAAGAAGCCAAAACGCATCCAGCCAAATCAATTTTCCTTTTTGGTACGCCTTCCGATAAACCTTGAGAAAAGGTCCTGACTCAGCGTGTTTCCGGCCCTTGTTTCCGGAATACTCCTTCATTCCAACCAATTGGGGCGTTGCCGTAGACAAACTTTTAAGTTTTTAATTAATTTGTTTTGCTGCGGTCCCCCTTCTCGGCCTGCAATCTCCCCGGAGCCCGCCCTTTCCGTTACCATTTTTCTTTCGGGGCAGGCGGAAAAAAAAGGTTAAGTGGTTTCATTTGGCAAACATTTACCCAGACCCAGACCAGGCCAGCCCAGACCCGACCCGAGCGGGAAGTGCCCCCAGCCTCTCATCAATGCCCAAGTGTGTAAGACTTTTAATAGGCTTTTGTGTGGAAAATAAATTGATGCGGTGCACCTGTAAAACGCTTTAACAATAGGGCCGTCTGAGCCAGACGAATGTCTGTCCGTGTGATGCGGCCAACCGCATCCCAACCCGAAAACTGAGAGATGAGAGGCTGCGGCGACTGGCAACCGAAATTCAGTTAATTTTGAGTAAATTGTTAGAAAATTGTTTGCTCCATCTGTCTGGTGTGACTATGTCTGTGTGGCTTGTGGCCTTGACTAGAGAATTATGGCATTGAGTTGGCAGGCATATGAAGCTACTCGCATTAATTAGAAGAGTTTCTACGTTTCAATATAAGTTTCCCACAGACTACAGGCCAGCAATCTGGTTTGTTCAGAGAAAAGTGAACTAATTAAATATATCATAAATATTATGATCATTCAACAATAAACAAAGCCCAAGTATATAAAATAGCAAAAAAAAAATGTTATCTATAAATCGTAAATTTATTTGTCTTTTAGTTTCTTTTTTTTTAGTTTATTAGTTTTTATTCGAAAAGTATGTTACAAAACAAACTTGTTTGCTGTTTACACATTGTTAGTTTTTGACCTGTTTACGGTATTCTTTACTGATTTGGCACATTCTACGTTTATAATTGTTTATAGACTTTACTACACTCTACCATTTGAATATTCCTATTTTCTTATCCAAATTGTGTAAAGTATTTTAATATGTAAGCCATTGCCGCTGGGTTATCCTGTTGTACTAGATGTCCTGCCCGAAAGACCCAGAACATACTGAGCTTCCCACCATGTTTTTCATATCCTTCGAGTATCCCGTCGATTCGGAAAGGGGTACGCGGTGCTTCAGAATACTCCATTCGGCGGCTCCACATCAACCTCCCAATCCAGTTAATGGTACCTGGAGTGGCACAAAGCAAGTCCAGAATTCCGGAGTATATACCTACCTGTATTTCCGTCTCGTCAAGCAGCCTGCTAACTGCATTTTTTCAGATTAATATGAAAAGTCATTAAATATCTGTTAAAATATTAGTTTTACCTATTTTTGTGGCAGGTTTTATGATGTCATGGCAGAGGGAATTGAAAACCGTTCCATTCTGCTCCATCCAATCGGGCATGTGCTCCAGTCGCAAAGCCCGTGTGACATTTGTTCGGATAAATTCGCTCATCTGCGGGTCCTCACCGTACCGGTACTCCTCGTCAATGTGGACCCGCCGCTGGGTGTTGTAAATAAAGACGCCGCCCGTGCTGTCTGTGATCGCCTTTTGAACGTCAGATACCTTCATCAGGGCCCGGAACCACATTCCGGCATACACATGTCCGGCGAGCTCGCCGGCCAGCTTGGAAATTGCGCGGTAGCCAATTTCGTCCACAATGCCCAACTGGAACAGGAACGGTGCGTAAGAGAGGATGCTGTCCAGAGGAGACGTCCAGGGATTGCCTACCACCACTGACATGAGTTGGCAATCTACTTGGTGCCTCTGCCCGGCCAAGTGCAATTCCAGGGCGAACTCGGGAGCAACCTTGCCGCCGTAACTTTCCGAGAATATGTGCAGAGGTACGTAGCGAAATCGTGGGTATTTACGGAGG
Organism: Drosophila monieri; assembly: GCA_035047585.1. Lineage (NCBI taxonomy): Eukaryota > Metazoa > Arthropoda > Insecta > Diptera > Drosophilidae > Drosophila > Drosophila monieri. The sequence continues at coordinate 525,407 of JAWNPJ010000079.1, read as the reverse complement.
AACGTCCGCATTAGTGTTACAAGATCAATGGCTATTTGCCGATTGGTTCTGGCAAAGCTGCCGTGCTCCTCCACATACCCAAATCCCGTGCCCACTGGGCTGTCCACGAACAGCACGTTGGCATGCCGCACCCAACTGCTCTCCCTGGGTCGCCCCTCAATGTCGATGGGTCCCAGCTGCTCGAAGACGCCGCTGCCGGTGGAGGCCACTCCCGGTCCGCCCTGTAGCCAGATGATAAGCGGTCTCTCCGAGAAACTACTAACATTCGCCGTCGTGTAGAAGAGCCAGTAGAATAGGTGGGCACCCCGCCGAACTTCCACGTAGTCCCATTCTTGCTCGCCGGGTCCCATCCCAGAGCGCCCTGTTAAAAATTGACTGATCAGCTCTTCAAGGTAATCAAAGATTTGGTGATGTGATATTTTGTAAATTGTTTTCCGGGATACCAACCTTGCACTGGGACCAGGGAAGTTACAATCAACATAGAACACACCCAAGCTTTTCTTTGATTTGTACCGAACGGCATCGCTATTGTCCTAATGGTCTTAGCTGAGAAGTGGAACTAAAACATATACAGCCCGATCTGAGGGTAAATGCGCACTGATCGGGCGCATTTCTTGGCCGTTGGCTATTTATAAATTGGAATACACAGTGTTCTGGTAAACAAACCCAAAAAAAAAACATTTTTTCTTCAAAGCTGGATGTACTTTTTTGCTGATTTTCACATTCGCCTAATACTTTAAAATCAATAATAAAACAATATATTTTTTAGTAAAAGTTTGGTTAAAGTTCATTTCCTAATAGTCAATCAAAGAAACGTTCTTTTAAAAGTGTATAATGGTTCTTTAAAAAGTAGTACTAATCTGATTGTAGGAAAATACTTTGAAAGGATTTGAAACTGTCTCTTTTAGAAAATAAGAACAAGCACATACTTAGTAACAATAGTAAGTACGCCACATTATAATCACCAATTTTGTTTATTCGCAGCTTAAAGGTAAACATTGACCACAAATAAATGCATAGCTAGAGTTTTGCTTACATTTGGTGCTTAAAATTCAAAAGATTAACATCCGTTCGTCTCAGTATTCGGCGTGCAAAGACTTTGTTAAGAATTTCATTATTTAAACGAGTCGTCGTCATATCCAGTCACGTCCTTTAAAATAAATTGCATGGCTGTCGGATTGTCGCTGGGTACTAAGTGTCCCGATCTATTGATCCAGTACATCCCGAACTGACCACCAACTTTTCTGTAGCCTTGCAGTCTTCCGTTGACCACAATAGGAGTTCGTTCGGCCTTGAGGTATTCACTCTTGTTGGTCCAGGACCAGTCCTTGATCAAAGCCAGGGTAGCTGCAGTAGGTACTAGAGTGTCCAATTGGCCGGAGTAAAAGTTTATCTTCACGGACGTCTTGTTTAGTAAATAGGGAACTAACATAATGTACATTTTTTAAATAATGCAAATATTGAGAGTTTTATAGGAAAGAGAATATTTATCCGAAAACTTACCCAAAGTTATTTCCGATCTGAGACGATCTGCGTGCAAGCTGGTGAGTACATCCAGAACCTGGGAGGCGTAGACCCTTCCGTCGATCTGCAGAGCCTGGCTTACGTTTTCCTGCATGAAGTTCGTCAGCTCTTCCCCATAGCCATAAGTGCGATCCTCGGACGGATCCACATGTGTTTGAGTATTGTAGAGGAAGACCTCGCCGGTAAGATTCTGCATCAGCTCATACCATTCCATGTACTCATCCGTGGCCTTCTCGAACTCATGCTCCTTCAGTGCGTTAAGGATCTTTTCTTCCTGGGCATCTATCTTTGCCGCCCCATCCTCGTCGATCAGCCCATTGACAAAGAGGTACCGCGAGTGCTCTTTACAAATATGTCGTGTTGAGATCCAAGGGTTACCGACTGTTACCGTCTTCAGTGTTCCCGGTTCTGCTATTTCTCCGGTACTCATAGCCGCGTCCAATCGGATGGCCAGTGCCGGTGCCATTTTTCCGCCGTAGCTCTCCGTGAAAATGTGCAACGGCACGGCCTTGAACTCCTTGTGTTGCTTGTAAAAATACATCATGAACGTCATTAGGTCGCCTGTTAGCTCCTCATTGTTGGATACAATCAGGCTGGTGTTATCTACGTAGCTGAATCCGGATCCCACCGGGCTGTCCACAAACAGAAGGTTGACGTGCTGCGCCCAGTTTCCCTCCCGCGGGTCACCCTTGTGGTCTATGGGTCCTAGTTCGCCAAAGTTTCCCAGTGCCGAAGAGGAGCCTCCGGGTCCGCCCTGGAGCCACAGAATCAGCGGTCGCTCCGTATAGCTGCTCACGTTCGCGGTGGTATAGTAGAGCCAGTAGAACATGTGTGCCCCCTCGCGGATGTCGACGTAGCCCCAGTCCTGCTCCCCGGGTCCGATTCCTTTGCGGCCTTCTGCCCTCAGGACGTTGATTCCCAGCAGGAGAGCCACAACCAACGAACAGCCGCAGCACCTCATTCTCGCAGGAAAGTTGTACGTTCACTTGGCTCTCCACTACCGGAGCAGAAGCTATTTATTGGGCGCTCGGCGGCTAATTATTTCATTCTTATGGAGTGCCAGACGAAAAGTGATTTCCGAAATTTATTTAAGAAAATGATTGTTTGCATCACCCACTACACTATAAAAAAATACGATAAATAAAAAAAAAGATATTACGATTGTATGATATTAGGAAAATGAAAAGAAAATAATAAGAAAAAAATAAAGTGTAAGCTGAACAAAAATTCGAAAACGTTTAATTTCTGAAATTTATTGACCATGATTGTTTAGGATAGAACAAAATGAGAGGAATTTATCAACGAATCCAAATTTCCATAAAAATTAACAATTTTTTTTAAGTGCATCTAATCCATTCCAAAATGTGCATGAATATACATCTTTTTTAGAATATATACAAATTATTTTACATTATATGTGTGAGTTTTGCAGCGATTTCCATATGTTTACTTTAGCAATGTTGAAAGCAAAAGTGCTAAAAAACAATTGTAAACATATGGAAGACCGATCTTAAAGAATAAGCCAGTGGATTTACTCAGCTAACAGGTTTTATTTAATATAAAAAAGTAATTATTATAGTTGGATCTTTATGTAGCATACTCTTCGGGTTAGCATGAAATAATTTTGCGTGTTTTTGGGTAACTTGTGAATGGGAATCAAATATTTGAATAGGTTTTAAATTGGGTTTTCCCTGATTAATCTATATTTAAAGATTTCATTCTTTGAAAATGAGAACTAATTACGTCTTGCGAATAAATTAGAAACCTAATTAGCAGATGTTTTCCTCTTCGTTATGAGGGTACTTATGACATGGCCAAGAAGATTACCTTGTGTCTTGCTCGAACTGTCGCTCACATTGCCTCTTTGATCTCTCAGAATCAGAGTGCAGTTTTAATGGAAACTCCACCTGACGGATTCACTTGTCGTTCGTGACCCGCTTATGCTGGCAGGCGACCGCAAACGGAAATCAATTTTGAGAATGTGGCTGACAAGGCTACGGTAGCCAAACCGCAATTGCCAGTTCAATGCGTTTTCGATTGTCCATTAAGCAGCACCAGCAGCTTGCTTTTTCCCGCTGCCAAAAGTCATTATCAAGCAATTGGCCAGGCTGCAAAGGCAATCCCTCCCAAGCACATTTGAACGGTTGAGTTTCCCAAATTTCGCAAAAAGCAAAATCGAACGACGTTCCGAAACACGGCTGCTGGAAAATGAATTTCAATTCTGTTTTCTTAATTTACTGCATGTATGCTTAATTCAGCCTAATATTATATTTCCTATTTGGAAATTTGGAATAGTTCAAACTACTAAGTACTCAATAGTATCCAGTGTGTGTTTGAGAAAAAAAATCAAGCTTGAAAATGGTTGCCTTTGCTTTCCGGAACCCGCCGCCAGGACTCGGTGCACACTGTAGCCATGAATGCAAGCTCACATGCACAATAAATTACGTGGCACGATGCCACGCCCTGTGTCGAGCCGTGCAGCATGCAGATGCTTAGCAAAGATGAGGCTGCTCACAGATCCAGGATGCAGATTCAGTCGAGTGCGAAATTGCGAGTAGCAGCAACAAAGCCCCAGCCAACTCTCTGATGATTGTCCCGGCGCTGTTCGGTGGGTGTTGCCAAAATGCTTTTTTGAGGCAGAAATACCCACAGATGCAACGCACACTAAAAACCACCCATGTGACGCTGTTTTTCGTGTCAGCTCTACTCCAAATTCTGAGACTCAAATGCCCGATTCTGTCGCTGGCAGACGCTTGTTTTTGTCACGTAAATTACAAGATTTTCATTTGTACTCCAGCTTCGAAAATCTTCTGTGCTCCAGCTTGCTTTTCTCTACTTTTCCGCTGACGCCACAATATTTCAGTAGGAGAAGTAGCCGGGGTCATGAAAGTGAAAAAGAAATATAATTGCAAATGGGGAAAAAATGAGAATCAGTGCAAAGTAATAATAAGAGTTATATGAATGGAAAGGGTATTCCTTACCTTATCAAATTTTATCCTACTCCCTGAAGAATGAAAGACTTCCAAGTAGTGATCAAATAAAACAATCTTTATTTGGCTTCTTCATACACACACTCAACTTAAGGTCACACTAAGGTTAATGCTACGGCTAAATAGTTGTACAGTTTTTGAAACAGACACAGACAAACAGAGTAACGAATCTGCCTAGAAACCACAATCTTAACAATAAATTCTTGACGAACCCAACGAAAGCAAACATTTCGAATTCCGCTTAGAGAGTAACGATACATGGCTGACGATGTGAATATGTGAAGGGATGCGCTCTATGTTTATTTACACTTGACAGGGTCAGAGTAGTCCTCGAGACTTTGCATTCGTCTTTACAGATACGTACTTAATATAGGTATGGGTGTACATGAGTAGGTTTATCCGGTACGCTGAGGACCTTTCACTGTTTATTTGCTATGTGATTTGCTAATTTTGGGTTCCATAATTGCTGAGCCCGTGCAGAGTTTTCCCTAGGGAGTCCCTCCTGAAGTCCTTCTCTCCGGCCATTGGCCAGCTTATCACCGCTCCAGGTTCCTGTTCAGATTCCCCCAGGCCCACACAAGACATAGGCCAGAGCAGAGGAGCTGGAACAGGGTCGGGCTAGAGACGCGTGCAGCAGCCATATCTGAAACAAAAGAAATAGAGATTGGCTTAGTACCTACATCCGAAAGATTGAAATCTGGCTCGGAAAGGGCACCCGCTGGTCAAATTAATCTTGGAATTAATTGCTTCCAGCTTAGCGCAGAGCATTAATAAATCGCTGCCATGCCGGGCAGAGGCAAAACACACAGGGATGGGATGGCAGTAGGGCTAATAAGCTGCTCGGTCCTTTTCGCTAACTTTGATTTAATGCCGCACAGTTTTTCATTGTAATGGCGTGCGTGTAAATGTATCCCTTGTGCATTTGTTTTGGTTGTAAAAACAATCGGGTCGAGATTTGTAAGGCCGAGACGGGTCAGTGTCTGCCCCATCCGATTGCGACTGGGGCGTGGCCCTTTTTGCCTATCTGTGGGCCAATTTTTAAGCTGATACAATGGCATAAGCAGATAAAGCCAAACAAGTAACGACCAGAACTTAATCATGGAACATATTGATTGACGCAATAGGTAGTGTGTCTATTGAGGGATTAATCGAACCTTCTAGCGCTTTGAAATATAATTAATCAGTCTTTTATAATATTTCCCTATTCGAAATAATCTCGTAATTTGAGACTTGAAACTGAAACTTACTTGAATGGATCAGGAAAAGTTCGTTGTGTTCATCTACATCGCCAGGCTGATCGAAGGGGTACATATTAATGTCGGGAGATCGTCCTGAAGCCAGTATCCTGGGACGATCCTCTTCAATTATTTTTTCGGTCTCCTGAGCATAGATATCGTGTATGCGAGCCGAGCATTTGAGCTAAAAATGTGTAAAAAATAATTAATTATGTTTGGGTCTACATTCTGAACGCCCACCTTCATGCGGCTCTTAATGAAGTGATGTACGGTTACCACAAAGTTGATTTCCAAGACAGCCGACTCGAGATGCTCGGCCAGATGACGCTGAATGTCGTAGATGCGTAGGTAATTTGGAGGCACCTGTATATCGTTGATCCACCAAGTGAGGTTAGCCGCTGGCTTGGAGTAGTCCGATGAGCAGTTGCCGTTCACCACGTCGCCCAATCGGTAGCGTGAATGGATGCCGGTAATAATCGGTCGTTGGGTTGGTAACTCTGGAGCGAAGAGACAATGAGATCCTGCCGGTCGTGTTGGGTAGCCCTTCAATACTTACCCACCACCTCCATGTCAGCGGCCACGATGTAAGTGTCAAAGCCGGGGGCATCGGCGGAAACCTCGCAAGCGAATTTGCCCGAAATCGAGGTGGGCACATTTCGCAAGAAAACATGACTGGCATTCGATTGGGTGGTCTGAAAGAGTACCATTTAGTTAAATCCCAGGAACCAGCTTTATTTTATGTTTCATGTAAAGTTATTTATTAAAAAAGTAATTACTTCTTTAAGGCATTAAGACATTGGTTTCTGAATTTGCATACGCTCTCATGCATGAGTAACAGTTGGCAAGCTTTATTGATTTCAGAATGCAGCTTTTTTCAATCCTTTCATGCGCGATTTCTGCTATTTGTAAGTCCTTTTTAATATCGAAACTTCAGCAAAAGTCAACGCAGAAAGTGGCAAGTCAAAATTGTTGATTAAAGGTTTTTAACATCCATAAGAGAAACAGTACTGCACTCTTGCACACCGAAAACGGGATGACGTTTACATTCCCGCCCATTACCAGTTCGAACGAATCATTAAGCCCATTTCATTAAAAGTCCTTCTACGTAGAATCCTCTGGGAGCTTTTAAAGTCTCCACTACTTAACACAACACATATAATGGTCTTGGAAAACATGCATTTAACGTCTATTAGAAATTGTCAAATAATTTGAATGGCTAATTTGCTAATTGGCTTCACATACCTCTACGTCTATTTCGTTTGTTTTCCTGAACGTCTTCCAGGCTGGATTCTCCTTTGGCGTGTAGCGATAGAACTCCCGCCGTCCCCGGTACCACTTCACTGAATAAAGCGTATCGTTCTCGATGTCATAATTGCAGATTAAGAGCGCATTATCGCCGCGCTTGACGGCGGACGGTATGCGAACGTTGACATTGCGCAGACCCACAGCGAGTCCTGGAAAGGAGAAAAACCGAGCGGCGGAAAGGTGTAAATGAGTGGTTGCCATGGCAAGAGCAGGCTTAATATGACAAGTTATTGTGGCTTAATTATGATCCCCAGCGGATTACAAGGGATTCTTCGCGCATGCCGGTAACTTAAACTGCGACTGCGAGGGGAAAGACACTCACATAAGTCACAAAATATATAAAAAATAACACAGTAAATGCTGATTAACTGCAATGGTTTCGCTACTAAAAAGACAGCAACGTAGATCCTTTATTATTTCTCACCCTTGAAAATGAGTTCTTATTTGAGGTACTCAGGAAGGAATTTTTGTCCCGAAGCTCTACAAATGCTTTTATATATTTGTATTTTAATATATGTATATGTAACTTCAAATTGATTTCAGATCACAAAGAGTATGAAAAATATTAACAATAACAATAAATAATATTTATATTTATAAAGTACACATAAACTACAAAACTATTGGACGCATATGCCAATTATTCCAGAGTTTTTTCAGCTCGATCGACATAAGAAAAGTGGGTCACAGACCACTAAAAACCTCAAAGTGGCAACACAAAACACTTGAAAACTTCAGCGTATCAGACCAAAGAGGGTGCGACAGAGACAACTGGAAGAGTCTACCTCAAAAAGCTGATTATAAAATAAAAATTCGGTGATCTCCATTGTGACCAGCAGCCCCAAGCTGTTCTCCTGGTCGAATTTATAAAAAGCTTCCTAGAAAAATTAAAATCGAAAGTGAATGGCTTCGGAAAGAGCTGCTTCTCTTCGAGAACCCATCATAAATCATAAGGGGGCTCGTCGCCTTTGTTATCCGCCATCCGCCATGTAGGAAATCGAGTTGTGGCAGCCGACCAGGGGCGCAGCAACCTCTGCTGCCCTCCAGTCAAAGGTTGATGGGCGCCTCCCCGGGGTCACCGCACTGAGAAGCGGCCCAGAAGCCCCATTGCTTTCTAGCCGAAAGCACGTTATAAAAGATGAGCGCACTTTTGGTATCCATTAGCGGCTAGATTGTGGATTCGGTTTATATCTGTTAATCTCAATTGCCAAACGATAAAACAGGATTATTAATCTTTTATAATTCACTGAATATCTGCGAAGTGTTGAAGATGTAAAGATGTGAAAGGAAATGCGTTTGAAACAATGGTTAGATTATTAGAAAAACTTATTTATTTTTCTTTCAAAATACTCAGTTTTTAGACCGAATTTTAAGGTACCTTTAAATAAAAAATTTCATTATGTGAGCGATATTTTCAATGAATACAATGTTTCAGGAATATATGGCATCCTAATATAGCTTCTAGTTTCCTATTGTACAAAAAGAAATAAACCTTAAACCGGTTTACTGGTGGCGACTAAGCGTTCCGAGTATGTCAACAATTGCTCCACCGTATTCGTATCCCCCACTTGGTAACTGCTGGCGTTCAGTTTTTTATTTTTGCCGCGCGCCTTATTTCTGGTTAACCTTGAATACTAATTGTTGTTTCAGGTTGACTTTAATGTTACTCGCTGCGTACCGGGCTCGATGTCGTAGTTGTTGTCAGTGCTTTTGCCTCCATATCAGCATAAAAATTTCATGCTGCGCCCGCTCGATGGCTGCTGCATACCGCTGAGCGCCGGATCGAAATAGTACGAAAAAACTAATCTCATCCGCCGGGCCGGTAGTCTAGCCGGCCGCCGACCGCTGGGCAGGCCGAATTTGCGTAAATCGAAGCACTATTTGCTTAGCCGCAGCGTGAGAAAGGCGCTCGCATGCGGCGGCAACGCCGGCAGAGATTAGACGTCAGACTATTTAGAAACCGTTGCTGTTCTATTTTGGCCAGGCCAACAGAAGAGGGCCAGCAACGGCGCTGCCGACTTGGCACTGAGTATTTACGCTCAATTCAAAGAACCTTGAGGTTTCTGCCTCGATCGAACTGGAAAACCTTGGAAAACCAGAAGCGCTAACCAGCGGTGGAGCAATAATAACAATACCGTCAAGGTAACAATAAACATAAAAAAGGGAGGAGCTCATGAACGATAAAAGGCTTCTAGAACAGATACAACATTTTTTTGTCTTAATTTGAATAAATATAAATATTTATTATAGCTCTCATTTTTATGTGAATTAAAAAAAAAAAAAAGTTTAATGTTCGCGTAAGACTTAAAAATAAATTAAGAACCTAAATAAAATCTAAACACTAAATGATTCTTACATTATCGAACTTAGATTATAAATCAATCAATTCCTGTTATAAAGAGCATCGCAAATATTAATGCGGCACTAAGGTGCGCCTATCAGTTAACTTTCTCTCAGCCCAGTCGTGCATTTTAGCCACTTTCCTCTCATATTCTGCTCCAACTTCCCTGCCATTGTTCACGCTTTCACATAAATAATGAAATAAAAAAACAAAACCCAACGAAACAAAACGAATCCGAAATACAGGCAACAAGCGAAACGAGGTCATTGTAAGCGAAACACAAACTGAAGAGCAAGCCCGTTTATTTAGGCATTATGCTGACCTGTTACTTGCTGCCACTATATTATCGATCATGTTTTGAAAGCGAAAGGGAAGGCAGCCGACAGATGAACTGAGTGCGTGGCAGATACAGATACAGATACGAGTGGGGCGCGGCACAGATGCAGATACAGTTCGTTGGCTGGCGTTGCCTGTTTGCCTGGTCGTCGAGCAAAGCCGGCTATCGATTTCTACATAAAAAACGAAAGTGAATTTCGGCAGACCGCCGCGCTGCGCATTACCTCGCCACTTGACCCACTTTTGGGCTCCGAACCGTAGGCTAACCCTGCGCGGCAAGGTTCAACGCTCTGGCCCTGGGCCCCAAGGTGAGCGGCCGCCAACGGTGTCACGTTCAGGGTCCGCCCCTGACCCACCGCCGCTATAGAGCGGATCGAGCACGATTGAAAGAAAAATCAGACGCCTGTTGCTCGCACCAGGCGACCAGGAAATTCAGAGTGAGCCCTGGGTGGTTTCGGTTTCAACTTTTCGGCAGTTCAATGACCCTCCCCTCTTCAATTTTGAAGATCGTTGACCGTAGCGCGTTGTCGGGACAGAGACGGAAATACTCGAATGGGGGCACGCAGCCATCACTGTTGGTGCGAGCGAGAGGCGAACTGAACTCACGCTCCCCGGTGGAGACAGTTGACGTTTTTGATGACATCAGCGGAAAACGCAGTGCTCCCCCGCTAAAAGTAACAAATTCCCTTCGATAAGGTGAAGCATAGATTGAGGGAACACTGTGATTACATTTCACGAGACTGCAACCTTTTTTCATAAAGTAAAATACATTTTTTCAACTTATTTAAGTAATCATTATAACATATGTTGATATTATTTAATTTTACAATGTAGAAATTATAAAAAAAAATAGTATACATATTTTGTTTAACAAGATTATGACCGTTTAGTCAATTTTAAACGTTTTATATTATTTTTTAGAAACAGAAATCTCATTCGAACACATTTTAGCTTATGATTATATTTTAAGTTATTACCGAATAACCTATCAACATTTTTTTTTATATTTGAGCAAAAAGTAAGCAGTAAAATGTACGTAAATTTTTCAATTTTTGGTGACCAGACGCTGAATTTTAGACTGAAGTCGTTACTTTGAAATATACACTGCTAGATTCGGTTTTCATCAACTGGAAATGTTTATAAACTTTTGTGGGCTGCGTCCCCTTGCTTATAAAACATTAATTTTTTTGTTAAATAAGAAATTATAAACTTTTTGTAACAAGCGCACAGAAAGCGATTGAAAGTCGTTTGTCGGATGCATCGAGCATGCTCCACTCGAGTGGTTACAAGGCATGCTTTGTTTGACGGGTACGGTGGGGCAGGGCGGCGGCAGTACTGGTGCGGTGGTGGGGCTGTGGGCGAGTTCAAAGAGCTTGATAAGCTATGACACACAACGAATCGAATTGTGTTGGCGACCGTTGTGCGGATAGGTCCCATGACTTATAGAATTTTCCTGTGTGGAGAATTAAGTTTTGCTTTTTATGAAACACTTTCGTTTTCAATCGCCGCTCTTCAAAGCTGACCATTTATCCAAAATCACAGGCGATCAGTGTGGTAGAGGCAGTGTTTATATCTTCCGCATTTACTTCTCGTTTGGATAAAAAGCGATTTGTAAAATACACTGGAGAAAACACAAAACACTTTAAAAACTGTCATGATCTTTATTATAGAATTACCTATAAGGAACGATTCAAAAATAATATAACTTTCTTAATATCATAATTTTAGAAGACAAGAAAAATTTAACAGGCGCCCCGGAATTTTTTAGACCGAAACTTTCAGTGCACTTGATGTTTAAACAAATGAATACAAAGCTCAGCGATGAGTGCCAATAAACAAATTAACCTCAGAGATACGTAGATACATACAAAAGCCAAACAAATACATGTATCTGTGTGTTCGTTGGGGCTGCAAGTGGGCGCTACCGTACACATTCCCACTTATCAGCAAACGGCGGAGAGTCTCCACTGCTCTCAAATGCTGCTCGCCTAATGGAATTAGTACAAAATAATACCGTATTTCCTAGAAACTTACGCATTCACCGTTACGCCGTATCGTGATAAGAGAGCCGGAGAAGAGCTGAGAAAAGGGCGTATTTGTACGATTTTGCTTTTTTTCTCAGCCAACAATGAAGATCGCGATCGGGGGGAAATTGTTTTTATATTGTTCAGAAATATTTAACGATACAGCGCGTGAAAAAGTTTAAAACATTTTAAATAGTTTGCTAATTGAACAGGCGTTCAGAAAATGGAAACGCTCTATGCAGGCAGCCCCAAAAAATAGCATCGGGATTGTTTTTTGTACGTATGTATGTACATTACGTACCATACAAACCAACTGATAAACGTGAGCGGAAATATTCGAGATCTTGACTTTCATTTCGTAACCGATTCAAGCTCGTTGCTTGCTTCGAACTTCTTTCAATTATTTATAATTATGTGTATTGTTTATCAGCATGAAATGTAAAAGATTTTTATTAAAAAGTTATTTGAATCAAAACGTGTATTTTTGAATGCAAAGAAGAATGGGTATATTGCAATAAGCTAACAGAGCTTCAATGCAATAATATTCTTTTCAAATTCGTGTTTCAATTCTTTGTTGTTGTAAAGGAGGTATTATTATTATTAGATTAGATTATTATATTCCTGTTCCTCTGTTTCTGGTTCCTGTTCCTCTGTGTTTAAGGAGTCATTAGAAGATTGTTCAAGATAGGGTTGAAGCTCTAACTCAATCCACTGCAAATAATCAGGAACGTTGGCGAAGAAGATGGGTTTGTTGTCCCTGACCCAGTCACTGCTTGAAAGGGCAACACCAGCCAAAACGATCGTCTCCGTTGTACAGACTAGACCGGCGCCGATATTGAGAGGAGTGAATTCATTAAGCTTGTCCTTCGAACATATTCTTTTATTAGCCATTGTTTCGTTGAGTTCGGTAAGGCAGTCCACGTTTCCTATCACTACGTAAGGCCTCTGCCAAAGGAAATCCTTCTCGTTATTAGTGGATCCGTCCATCGTATTTGTGGAGCTAAGATTCCAGCCAACCGTTCCGCAGGACCTTTCAGTGAAAAATTCTTTGTGCAGCGGCAGGCAAATGGGGCGAACATGTGGAAATAGCATTGCAAACGGGGTGGTAAGGTGGATCAACGACAACTCTTCGCTTCTGGACACGTTGCGGGCCATGCGATATAGTTGATGTCTTTCTGATCGATTTTTGATGCCTGCCCTCACTTCCAACTGATCCTCTGGCACGTTTTCGATTCCCTTCGAGGACGTAATAACAACATCGTATCGGATCAGAGTCCCTGCAGCAACAAATTTTTTCGATTCATTCGAGTGTATAGCCACCGTCCAAGGGTGCGATTTGAAAGTGTTTATATCAGATTTAGCCTTGAAGTTCAAATACGAGATAGCATTTGCTCGAGGTCCGCATTCGAATCCGCTCCAATCATTAAACGGTTTCTAGAAGTATTAAAGCCATATTTTATTTTGAATTTTCGGACTCAAATCTTTTGGCTATTTTTTAACTCACTGAAGAATCAACGGCTGCTGGTTTTTCGTAACTCCCAAAATTCGTATAATCATCAAAACCTGATGATTGATAATTATCGTCAGGATCCTCAGCCGTTACAAACACGATAAATGCCAATATCACCAACTTTTTCACATTTTTCATGGTGGGGACTGGTGATCTTTCGATGCTGGAAGCTGAAAATCAACTGTCATAAAAGCTGCAAAATAATAAAAAGCTTGCCTTTTTCAATAGACAGAAATAAGCTTCATTGATCCGACAGAATTCATTTAATTGATTACACATTGCTCAATTAATTAAGTGTTAACTGATGGCCGAAAATAAATGTATGGCATATATTTACCTATATTACGTTATTTTCGAGATAGCGTAGAGCTAAATAATTCAACATTAGGCATTCCATTAAATCGATCATTGCATTAGAGCTTTCTTCCTCGAAAACGAAGAGCAAGGTCTACAGAAGGTCAAATATATTATTAAGAACGGAGTCAAAAAGCAATCATTGAAAACAATTATTCTTCCGAGTGTACATATAGGTACTTCAATATTATTTATAAATTTGCATTTGTATAGTATTCGTTCGTTTATTTATTACTTCCAGAAGAGTATTTTGCCTGAAAATAAACTTATCTATCTGTCTCATAATAATTTAATAAATAAAATGGCTAAGTTTGCGGATTTCTCGTCTTGGCGCCACTGTATCCGGTTGCAATGTTGAGTGGACCCATAACGTGTAAGTTTAGTGAGCAGCGGGGTCGTCAACAAAGGACTCACCATCGTCAGCCAGCACCTTCCCACAGCCTCCACAATGCTCGAGGGCTACTTAACACGGTGTCAGGTGAGATGAAGGTTGGAAGTTGTGTTGGAAGGGGTGCTGGCTGCAGGGTTGCTGAATCGGATACCCGGGCACGGTGCCTGTTGCACTTTTTACACATAATCATGTCACAAGAACGGACGACAGGCCAGGATATGAACAACAAGCCATTCGCCCCCTTCTTTGGTTCTGGAAACATGTGACGCTTTGCTTTGGCTGTCCCTTACAAAAAAAAAAAATATATATATATATATATATATACGTATATATATAAAGGAAAGGAGTGCAGGCTTTGAGGACCTTCCAGCTTATTTCCCGACAGTTTGCTGCTTCCTCGCTCAACTTTTCACTTTATGTTTATGTTGTGTGTTGTGGGCTGTGACGTTGGCCACTGACACTTGGCTCCTGTTGCCGCTTTTCCTGTTCTTCCGGCTTTTCCTGCTACTGCTGCTGCTGCTACTGTTCTGGTGCTTTTCCGGCTCCTGTCGCCTGTCTCGTTCTTTTCACAAGCGGATGTGACCGGAGTGGTGGCACCTGGACACGATGGGTGTTAAAATAACAGGCACTGAACATATTGACTTTTAAAATAAGCAGCATGGCGGTAAATTTTTATGAAACCCCAACACCTTCCTTCTCCAGTTTCTTTCCTTGCTCGGTATGTCCCAGACAGCTGAGTGATTTATATACATTGTTTAATATTATTATGGCTGGCAGGTGGCCATTCGAATCAGCTTTTACCTTGGCCCTGTTCCGGCCGACGGATGTGCAAAATGCGAAAAATTGAGCACATTACAAGCTCGGACTCAGACCCCGTATCCATGTCCATGTCCTTGTTCATGTCCACGTGTGGTAGGCAATAATTGTTAAAATAAGCGGTTGGAAGGATGCGAACCAAATGATGAAGTGACGGCCATCAGAATGAAGCTTTGCCTTATCTGATTCGAGTCGGGAACTCAATTTTGAGAAAATATGAAGACTGACTTCAATTAAAGTATATTCTTAAGCCAATGTACGTTTTTCCCATTTAGTTTAAATCCAAGTCTGCAACAAATTGAAATATTAAAAAAAAAAGATGAGCTTATAACGAACAATGCCACTAACAGTTTCATTTATGCATTACCCGGAACTGGATAAATGGTTCAAGGGGAAAATCAATTAATAAATGAATAAATGCGACCGCAATTAATTTTCATTTTGCGTTACGCCCAATTCTTGCCCATTCCAGATTGATTGCATTTTAAATGTGTTTGTTGAATCCCTGAAACCCTTTCTACGGACAATAAAAAGTGGGAAGCGTTACACTGCAGTCCAAAAGTATGCAATATTCTAACGTAAAATTGTATTAAAGATTTTGTACATCTAAAAAATAACTAAAGTAAAATTGTATTAAACTTTATGAATTTTTACACTTTTTTTTTTACTACCTAGAAAACATAATAGTTTGTCTAATCTCTTGTTCATTCCAAATTTAATATACTTGTTTTATTCATATACAGAGCATTGAAATGTTGTAAGCTAATACCTGAGAGAATTAATCAGCCGGCTTGAAAACTACGCCGCCTTTAAAACCACAGAGTGTAATTGAGGCGTTGTGGCGGCATCCTCGTGGTGCCAATTAGAAATGTAAAGGGTGGAGATTTTCAAAGGCAACACTAGAACGGAGCTGGCGTAGGATCTCCCGGCTTTGAAATTTAATTTGGAAAATGAAATTCAAGTATCAAAAGAAACACCAGCCGCTCGACCCAATTAAACAAGCACTTCGACTCTTTGCTCGTGGTGAGTAAAGAAATGGACTTTCAAAGGCGATTGTATTATTAAGGCGCTTGTTAGGCACATGCTATTAATTACTAGTCCGGGAGTTTCGTTGTTACACCTTGTGCATCAAAGTATGAGGTGGTAGTCTAAATGGTAATATAATTCATCTTTTCGCAGCTCTCGGAAAGGCTTTTATCTACTTGGGAACTCCGGCCCTTTGCCCGCTCCATCAAACGTGTTCGTTGTCTCAGCTCCACTGTCAGTATCTAGGCGTGTGTCCTTTCTGCAGGCCTTGCACTCTTTACGGATCGAGAACCCTGGAGACATGCTCGAATCGGTATTCTTCGTGCTGCGGCAGTTTTATCGATTCGTATGCCCCCTGCAAATCTTCTATGAAATCGAGGAAATGGAACGGACCGACTTCCAGGAGGAACGGGAAATCTGGTATGAAATTTAAGATTCGGCGACATGACAACCAAACAAATTGATTAATGGCTGGCAATAAAGAGATCCCTCGTTTTTTCCTCTAAGTTTCCCGTAGAGATGAGGCCGCTCAACTCGACTCCGATTCGCACATAATTTTCGCATAAATTGTCAAATAATTTAAAGCCTCTCCAATTGAGCAGGAGTCAAGGTAACTGGGCCTAAGCCTCCAAATTAAATTTATTGCCCAGGCATTAGATGGTGGGTGGCTGGTTGAGGGTTGAGGTGGCTCCTACTATCAGGCATCATTGAGTGTCGTTGAAATGCCAGTAATTGCGTATTAAAATTATACACCAGAGACCATTTGTCTAATGAAATGTAGCCGTGTCTGTGAGCTAATTAGGTTGTCGTTCTCCCCCTCTTGGCTTCGTATTTATGCAAAGTAATTGAAGAACTACGGACTATGGCTCTAGGGACTGACAGAGTTGTGCTCATAATCACTGGCAATTCTGGGTAAGATTTTAATTTTCTGCCTGACGAGGCCAGAGTGTAGACCGGGAGGTTCACTGAGGAAATTGTCACCTCGGATATTCAATATCTCTACTTTGCAATTCAAATGCGATTCCACTGACCTCCCTTTGACCTCGTCCCAGGCATTTCAATAAGCTCCTTTTGGCCAGTTGCACAGCCAATAGGCAATTTGTTTTTCTTGTCGGAAACAAACCGCTCCCGCCCACACACGCACAACAACACATCACAACAAACTTGTCGTAAGGAGCTCTGACATGTTTCCGCCCTTTTCCAATGTCTTTTTTCTGCCGCCCCAGCAGTTGACACAATTTGACTTTTGCCATCCAAACGCTCTAACAACGTGAACTTTTGAACTAATCTATTTGTATTTGATTAACTTTGTAACAACAAAGCTGACGTTTTTGTTGTCCTCTCGTTGTGTGTTTTTCCCTCCTCTCCCAGACAGGTGAAAATGATGGTTGGCATTGAGGTGATGCAGGTCATAGAAGTTCTCGAAGGCATTTTTTGGGCTATTCCTTCAGTAGCAGGTGGGTTATACGAAAATTGCCTTTAAAGGATAAAGAGACAAAATAAAGACAAATTTACTAATAAAAATTAATAGCTTGGAACTATAAGCTAGCGGCTGAAAGTACCTTTGATTGTCTGTCCTTGAGAGACCCAGTAATTATCGTAATTGCATTAACTATATATATGACATTGCTTTCTGAAGCCGTTGCCGATTACGAGGATATTTGAGTCCACTCCCCTTCTGTCATTAATACCGCAAATTAGAAGGCGAAATGGATGTGCGCGAGGGCGGGAAGGAGCGGAGGAGCCAAGCTCAACTAATAACTTCTACTTGCGTAAACAGCCCGTAAACCAATTTCTCCCGGCTGTGCTTTCATTAGCGCTGCCCGACCTGGCGAAGCTACCACCCTCAGGAAGCCATCCCCCTGACTTTCGACCTCCAGGTTCGGCCTGGGCTGTGACTGAACGATTATTGGACCCTCCCCCGTGAGCGTGTGCACTCAGTGGGGTTATATCAGAAGTCCTGGCCAGCTAAGGCCGCCGCCCCGTCGAATGCCAGATTTGTTAATTATGCACGTTATAATTAATGCTCACCATCCTCACTCCCAGTCTCCCGTCTGTAACCCCTAACCCACCGGTATCACACTTGCCGGCTAATTGTCAATAAATTTGCCAGCTCAAAATATCATTTTCAACCTCCTGCTGTCATGCTGGCTGTCAGTTGTGCTTAATGCTTAAATGAAATCTAATCACGTTCTAATGTCAGTTAAGCATGATAGCGAATTGTGCGACCCGCCCCCAGGACACGATTCCGGTACTCCCCTGACTTTTCCTTCCAGTTCTGTTTCCCGTCTAGTTGTATTTCATTTCCGCCACTTAAGTGGGCCACTCTCCCGTCTGTGGTACACTTCTTTTTGGCAGAAAGCCAGTGGCGAAAATTTGCATCCATTCGGGATAGTTATCATGCAATTGAAGGGGCGTTATTTGACTAAAAGACTAGGCATAAATAAGCATTACTCTAATGTGAGTTCCGCCAAAATAAAGTCCATAATATATAAGGACACCATTTGCTTAAATTATTCTAATCTTACAAAAAAAAGGTAATAAGTATTATAATTTATTAATACTAAAGATTTTTTTTTTTCCAGCTTTTTAAAATATGACATTGGGTATGGTTTGGGGGAGGAGTTCAGGTCTCTTAGATTGTTTAATAATCGGCTGATCATTGGTCAAGATATAGCCATGGCAGAAATAAATTGGTGGAGAATCGATTTACAAATAGTATAAGGTACTCCACTCAAGAATCGGATGATTATTGCCAAAGATATAGCTATGGCAAGGGTTCATAAATTCGTCCCTATGCCTTTTTCCGAATTTTGAAGGAGCCTAGAAAATTTTGAAAAAGCGAAACAAAATTTGTATTCACATTTTTATGCAGATTGATGGAGAATCGGTATACAAATCATCTAGGTATTCTGATTTAAAATCTAATGATTATTGACAGAGATATAGCCATCGCAGGGGGTCATATAGTTGTCCCCATGCGTCCCTAAATTGTGAAGGGGCAGCTGGATGTATTAGCCCCTCGGTTGCGGCCCTTATAGCAGCATGCTTAATAACTTTTCAGTTGAAAATGACGCTAGAGGGGCTGGAAGAGTTTTTCGCTTTCAAATTAGCAAACGGTTTTCCCTTCAAAAATCGAGTTAATTAGCGTACAACAACAAACAACTCGGGGCGAAACAACAGCGTCATGATCGTCGTCGCACAACTTTTCCGGCGCGAAATAGTCGACTGACTGTGGAAATGGCAAGGCCTCGGTCTGCAGTCCACTTAGCCGCCCACAGGGTATGGAAAAGTATTCAATGCAAAAGTGCTCGTGAATTAAGCAATTAGGAAGAAAGTGGGAAAAGGGAGGCGAAATAAAAGCAGGAATTAGCAGGAATCCTCTTTCCAAGTAGCCTATATTCGTGTCCAAATCCAATACCTCCCCTTCTACTAATTGACCAATATTTCGGAAGTGGAATCTTCGACTTCAGGACGAGTCCTTGGCTACGACTTTTGTGTCGGTTTGGGTATCAGTTCGAAGTTCTTCTTCCGCCATTCGTAATCGCAGCCATTTCAATCCCGGCAATAATATGGCCAATAAATTGAATTTATTTCGGCCAGCTACCAATTCCAATTTTGAGCGTACGCTTCCCTAACAAATGCCGTTGAAAGTAGGGTTTAAGTGGTTAATGTAATGATAAATGTTGTCAAAGTTGTACGATCGTTAAAAAGGATAGAGTAATATGCCATATATACATATATGTTAAATAATAAGTGAATTAAAAATAAAATAAAATTTGTTAGGTTATAAGCCATGTAAAAGCAATATAAACTCTATCAATTTTACGATTTTTAGAGTTAGAGTACTCCCTATTCGATTGCGGCCGCAATATATTTTTCCTTCCTTTCCTCGACTGCTTTTTGGCACATTGCTTATTGATTATTTTTACTAATTTATGTGATAATAAAATTGTCAATTTGTATGCGTGCAGAAGCGTTTCGAATTGAAGCGAATTCTTCTGCTGCGAGTGGCTCAGTCTGGAACAAGAAAAAAAAACCGTGGCTTGGCTGACAGGACCATTAGACTTAAGTGTCTTCTGCTGGCCAGCGGTTATGCTCCCCACGGCCTCCCGTTCCGCAATATCTATGCCCTTCTCCCTTTGAGCTCTGAGTCCCCTCTTTTCATTTCATCTTTGTGCCAGAGGGCAGAGTGCCAAAGGCGCTTACAGGACATCTCTGAAAATGATTTTCCGCTGAAAGCCAAACGGCTGGCCCTGGCTTTAGTTTCCGATTTTTTCTGGATGTCTGCCTTTCAGGCCGGGCTGTTGAACTGGCTTATTATGCAGCTTTTGAATTTAAATACGGGCGCATGGATTTCTCCAATTGCCCTGGGACTATTGATAATCTTTTGCAGTAAGCGATTGGAGCAGTATGCAATTATTCTTGGGAAATATGTCAAGTTTGGGAATTTCATGGGCCATCAGACTGAATTCGATTCCCAATGGATACAATTAAAGACATACATTTTCAAATTAAAACCCATATGGAGCAAATTCTTAAGCCGGAGGTCTACACTTGATCGGCTTACTCGGCATTCTATAAAAGATACTTTCTTTTCGCCCCACTCTGAACTTTCAGGTCCATGATATAAACAATATTTTCGCACACTTTCCTGAAGCACCAATTTCCACTTGGCAAACCTTTCTGGCTTTCACACCTTTTGTGCCAGTGGAAGGTTGGGGAAAGGGCATCCATTCCCTTGAGCAAACCACTTGATGATGAAGACATTTTGCCCGCTAAAAAATCGTATTTACAACATAATTTACGCATTAAATGGGGGAGCGGTGGTGGGAGAAAAAGAAACTCTGGCTCCAAGCAACCAAAGAAGGTGTGATGGAACTGGGGGGCCCTAAAGCCCATTCAAAGTGCTGCCACTCAAGGGCCACTTCGGCATAGGGGTGGGAATGGGAGGCAGGGTGCTGCAAAGAAATGGCACAGTTTTACGCTTTTTAATAGCGCACTTTCAGTGGTCAATGCAATGGCAGCCGCAACAACGACAAAACCGGGAACATTAACCAGGCCTTCATCCGGCGGCAGAAGCGTAAAGAAATGGCAAACTGACCCGGCAAAATGACGGACTAACCATCGCCATCGACTTTCCACGCCACTCCTGTCCCATTGGCCGAGCCGCCAGCTCGTTCGACTTGGTAAATTATGTAAAAATATAATTTTCCCTCAAAAGGCATTTGGCGGTGGTAAAGGGAAGGTGAAAATTGTATTACTCGCAGTGGAGTTGAGTTTTTCAGTCCCTGCTCTCTTTGCCTTTTGATATCGTTCTGCGAAAATTGAATAAAAATAAAATTGTAATGTGTTTGCACCACACCGCTGATGATGATGAATTTGCGGTTGAGAGCTGGAATGAAAATTAAAGGAGAAGTCACAAAAGGGACTCTTAATGAGGTAAGACATTTGAGCTTGGTGCAGTTTTTGGCTTACGATTTCTTGGTGAAAACTGTTGGCAATGAGTGCTTCGAAGCATAAGTAAATATTATATATTGTTAAGCCCTTGAATTCGTTTTGGCCTGCAAACAGAATTTTATTTAGAACACATTGGAACAAGAATCATATTCTATTAGCTTCCTCGAAATAAACACAAACAAAGATTATGTTTAATCGTAAAAACAGTGAGTTGCTGCTATTGTCAATACTGTATTATTTATCCCAGTCGTCTCAGGGCCAAACGAATGTACACTGAGTGGCCTGTTTACATTCGATCTGCTTGCATTATGCATGACAAATCTGCTAATATATTTGCTTAAATATTAACCGATATGGGGGTCCGGCAAGGGCAGGGGCAGGTGGTGCTGGCCCACTTACGCCTTATTGATTCTGTGGCCCACAGCATGAGCTAATTGTGTCAGCTTTCGATCAGGGTTTATTGCAGGCCAAGCTTGCCCACAAATACAATTTCGTGACGCACAAAAATTGCCTTTCGTCCTGCCAAAAAGGACACCAAAGAGCCAGAAGTGGTTCGGTGGAGATGGTCGGGGGTCGAAGCACTCAGAGCTAGCTAGTCGAATGTGGAACACATTGTGGCCCTATTGCTTTTAGCCGGAGCTCGCTTCTTGTTTATTTGTTTGTTTGACTGATTTGCTGTTGTTTATTTTGATTTCCGGCTCAAATGCTCAGCGCACGAGGCACGGACAGCGGGTGTCCTTGTCGATTTCTACATTGATTGTGTTGTCGCAGCAGGAGTTCGATTTCCTCTCCGGGAGTGTGTGTTTGTGCTGCAGCAGATTAGTGTTGACAAACAGGCAAATGGCAAAGGTGATGGCCTGCTCCTGCGGCAGCATCATCAGGGCCGGGTAATCCCGTAAACACCTACCCATCCGTACCCATTCACGATTTCACATCCCGAAAAGCTTTTGTTTAGCGTCCCCCTTAGATGCCTCAAAGGGAATGAGAATCCTGCCAGGCCATCGGAAACAGCTATTCAATTGCCCTCGATGAAGAGATTTTTCAGCGATATTCCTCCAAAGTTTCCTCTACGTATACGTTCGGTCCGTTCAGCGCAGTTAATTTAGCATTATTTGCATAAAAAATGCATTAATACGAAATTTATGTATTTGTTTTGTATTTTTTCCCCTCAGATTGGCATTGTTAATGTGTCACCAGGTCGTAATTCTCGCTTTACAGTAAAGCATAAACTGAGCTGAGTTCAGACATGGAATAACTTTTAGTTGTTCGGTAAAAAATGTTTAATATTTCATTTTAATGCGCCTGGTTTTTTCACGGATAATCGTAAAATCCCTTGAGTTTATGTTGATAATTTGAATGGTCGTCGTTATTTTTTCTATGGAAACTTGAGTAAGAACGACTGTATAATCATTATTACGATTTTGGGCAATCATCCGGATTAAGGAGGAATCGGTTACAAATTAGAGACGAACTTAGATGCAAAAAATTAAATAGTTAAACTTCGTAATGAATAGACTATTGCTACTGTTGCAAAAAAAAGTCATAAGAATGTACACATATAATGACCAAAGTTAAACACAGGCTCTGGCACTGGCAAATTAAAGTTTAATCCCTTCTCGGAGACTGTTTTCTGTTTGCGTTTGGGTCGAGATGGAAACTAGCAATGTGCAAAGGTCGGCGCGACGCCCATAAAATGTTAATTCAGCTGAAATTATATTGCAGGCAGCTGCATTTTTAAGATGGACTCCGGATGCCCACACGTTAAGGCGGCAGTTATGCCCAAAAAGGAACTGCAGAAAAATTCATTAAGGGTGCAAATGAAAAAGTAATTACAAGCAATTATAAACACGTCTATTCCACACATGTATACCGACACATAACTCTCATGTCCAACGCACAACTCCGAAAAACGAAGTGTAGCCAAAATGATCGCAAACTTTTCGCAGCCAACTTTTGCAAGCAATTAAATATATTTGTCACTTCAAAATGGCTGACAAGCCAGGACCTTACCGAAACCGCAACAGAACCGAATCGAGCGGTGCAGGGTGCTGTGGCTGTCAAACATTAAACTTTGCAGCATGTCTGAAAGGTTTGGCCCAAGACGCAAGTTGCCGGCTCCGTTCGGCAATGCAAAGAAACCTTCAACCTCAACGTAAAGTTGCCCAGTAACTGGCACTCGTGAAAAGTTGGAAAGTTTCATTTTTCCTTTCCTCGCCGCAACTAACTGCTGCTCCCACAAAATGGAAAATTTATAAAGTTTTAATCATGTAGAGCATTAACAACTCATACTGATCTGTGGGTGGGTGCATTACACACATCAATCAAGTTGTTCCCAAAGTGGAAAATATAATTAAACACCATACTGTTCAAATCGAGAATGGAAAGTGCGCTATAAATTCAAACTAAATAAGTCCTCGAGAGCCAGACAATAATAAAGGTTTCATCCTGTGAGAGGGTTCTAGTAGGTGTTTTCCGAGTCAGGATCAGCCAGTCCTCAAAAACTCGACTGTCCCTATTAAGTGCTACTCCAGGCCGAGCCGTAAATAGTAGAAAATTCTCAAATAACGTTTCGATATGCTCAATAGAAGTGGGTTTAGGCCAAAGAGTGACCACAACGAAAGACACAAACCGAACCAACCCAGAAACTTTTTGCTGATTCACCCCCAGACCAAATTCCTGTTTCCGGGCTTTTGGGCGGTAGGGGAAACCAGCAGGACACTCTGAGTGCAGCCAAGTGGAATCAATTAATCTTTTCTCGCAAACATTTGCCAGCGGCTCCAAGCCGAAAAAACAACACCAACATGCTGACATCTAAGGAGTCTGAAAATGTGTGACCGGGATGGGGTTTCCGGCCCCTCCCATTCCTATTCTGAGTGAAACGTTTCAAGAAAGTGCAGCTTGCAGCCATGAAAAATGATAAATTTCACTTTGTAGCTCCCCCCTCCTGGCCACCCCCTGTCAGCCAACCCCTTGGTCCTTTTGAGCTCTGCTTCCCCGTGCTATTTTATTATTTATCAAGCTTATTACGAAAGCAGCAGCATCCCCCAGGGAGCGAAAACAGACTTCAGCTGCAACTGTGCAACACCCTGGGAGCCCTGCACTGGGCGGGTTTGCCGCTTGGTTTGATATTGAAAAATTATTGCTTTTTATGAAATAGTGTCATAAATTATTCGTAATACATTAACAATTATTTAGTAGTTGTTTTCTCCCTGGCTCGCCGGCATCTACTCAAATTCGTGATATATGGCCCGTACTTACTCAAGCGAGTCTCGACACACAAGAGGATAAAAGTTAATTTCATTTTGCAATCACTTACCTAAGGAGTAGAGATGGAATAATAGAGAAAAAAAGTTTATAAGCTTGACCAACAAAAAAAAACATTGAAGCTTTTAGATTTGGATAGCCTCATAAGCCTTAAGTTTATGCCAGTAATTATGAGTCGGAATTACGAGGTAATATACTTAACAATTAGAGAATTAAAACTGAAAACCGACAAAATCTTTCCACACTAACTTGTTTACCTTGTTTAAGGATCTGTAACCAATGACATGCCTACTTAATTGTTTCAGTCACAACCACACAGTCACTACTTCTTTGCAGGGAAGCCTCGACAGTTTGCTACAAAGTGGAGATTAATCTTGAGCCAGACTTTATGTCACATTATGCTTCCCCTTTTGGCATATTTACATCAACAAGGGAAGCCATCAGGCGAGTAAACACCTCTAGGGTCTCCTGCCAAGGGCACTTTTATTGATTTATCACGTCTGGCGTGAGTTATAATTGGATGCCAAGTGGCGGGAGGTAAGGGGATCCGTGGAGTCTGGAGGCTCTGTGTCCCATCAAGTGCAAAGTCGGCCCGGAATAAGTGACGTCTTCGGAGCAGATTTATGGCATATTTTACGAGGCCCTCAGTCCGCTTTGCCACGTCTTCTTAAAGCCTTTTTTGGCTGCTGCAAATTGGCTGATTAGCTGATGAAAGTGTAATTAAATTTGCGAGGCGGCACTTTGAGACGAGTGATTTATTCGTAAGACGCCGCATAATATTCCCTAAATTTATTAATTAAGTCTAATTAATTTCCAAGCACATGCCGTTGCCAGAGGGTACTGGTGGTAGAGGCTCTCTCATTGAGTCTTTAAATAAAGAGTTTTAGCGGATATTTAAATTAGACCCTTTTTTAATTTCAATGAATTTTATTTCGGTATTCAATATTCCATTAAAATGTACGGGCAAGCCTCATAAACATATATTTTACTCTGAGGTGCGAAACTGTAGTAGGGTCGAGGAGATGGGTCTGTCGTAACAACCCTGGGTCAATAACCCGGCACTCTGGAATATTTTGGGGAAGCGATTTTTTTATAATTTTTCTGGCACCTAAAGGAAAACAAACGCCACTGAATGTTTTAATCAACCGGGAAAATGTTTACCCTGTGTCTGCGCCGAAAATTTTGTCAAAATATAGACAAAAATCGGCGGGCGCAATTAAAGACGACAGTTAAGAGCCTGTAATGTTAACGGGAACTCCCACCAGTTAGCCGGCACTCAATGGGATCAGGAATGAAGATAGCATCCATAAGAGCGAGAACTGAACACATTACCCGTAATATTACACACATTTGCCTAGCCGTCAGCAAACTGGCTTTAATGGCAGCCCGCATCCTTCCCTTTTTGTCGAAATGCGGAAGCACTTCAGGAGCAAGTGTGAAAGAAGGAGGTAAGCCGCAGACCATCCTCGACTTCCTGGCCCAGCACATATGCTTATAATGGTTTTTTGCAACTGCCACTCGCACCCCAACAAGCAACTAGCAATTGCCAGCCAACAAGTAACTATGTATGTATGTCCGCAGGACGCCAGGACACCAGGAATACCCCGAGTCTTCTCGCGTCTCGCACCGCCGTTGTAAAAGCTGGTGTTCGTTAGAGTTAATCGGTGATGGCTGGAAACTTTTAAAGGATGGGAGGGTATATGCGATCAGTGATTGCTGATCAATTTTGACTATTTTCATGCTATTAGTTGGTCAATGGGCAACGAAATGCCTAAAGCATAAAAAATTTGTTCGATAAATTGTATTCAAAATTATGTTGTAAGAGTATGATGCGTTCATCAGGACACAATCCTTTTTCCTTAGTTGTTTTTGTCCCTTATGTTGCCGCTGTTTGTTGCTGTCGTGTCCGTGGCTCGTGTACTTTAATTGCGCCCTTTGCAGCAAATGTTGTTAACACACACACAGTCGCTCCGGCTTCTACTGCCGGAAGTCAATGACTTTTTGCCGGCGAACCTCGGTCGGTTAAAGTATAAATAGAGACGTTACCACTGGCTTAAGCCAGCTCGGCCCATGTTGTTTTTGTTTTGGCGCATAATATGACCTTTGCCACCGTTCTAGCGTGGGGACATTAAGTCATTTAGTTTTATTAGTTATATCGCGCCCGGGACTTCCAGGGCAGGCATATGGGTTAATTGCATAAATTAAAGCCGCATGAAGCGGCTGTTTAAATTATTTTCCACCACGTGTCACGGAACTACCGGCAAAAAGGGAAAACCGAATGAAGAAGGCGAGCATAAATCATTGTTGGCATTTTTAAATTGGCTTTCTGGGCCGAAACATTCCGTTTTGCCGCTGGCCTTGCTGCAGTCCATGCTCCTGCTCCTGGCCAGGATTAAGGCCAACCCGAAGGAGATCTCGGAGCAGTGTGTCGGAGCTCGTAATCCATTTCGCAAACAGGAGAGCCGTGAAGCTATGGAGCCGTGGAGTTGTCGAGCCGGAGATGCCGTCGAAGCCAAGGCGAGGCGAACGGAAATTTAACAAAAATTGACTCAATTTGAATAAGCTATGGAAAAACGGCAAACTACAGCAGAAAAACAGAGGGAAAAGTGGAAAAATCGAGCTGGGGCAATACCAGACGAATGGGAATGCATAAAAACAATGAAGGCAAAATACTAACGAAACAAAAGCCAAACAGGAAAATTCCCAAGGAATACGTCGTGTGCACAAATGGAAAACCTGTGGCAAAGTGAAAAAGAAATTTACTGCGAAAACGCCTGAGAATTGTGGCTTGAACCTGAGTAAGCTGAACTAGAGGTCTACCAACCAAAAACAAACAGTCACACCATCCACTTGTCAAGTCTGTGATTAAAAACTGTTAAAATAATGAAAATATCTCATTATCCGTAGTGAAGTCTTACAATTTAAATAATTATAGCTTTGTTGGAAACTTTGTTAGCTAAAGTGTTTTGAAAATTTGGAAAACATACTCCAATTAGAATACAATTCAATCAACTATCTTCGATTGAATTCAAGTCGCGAATAACATACCGTTTCGTGTAGCTCTTAAAAGTTGTTCATGTTCCCCCAAAATAATTTCTCAGCAACATTTCGCCAAGTTTGCCAAACACTCGAAGGCGCCAAATCGGTAAGGGGCACGCAATTGCTGTCAATTGTTGCCTGGAAATCGTGGAGCCGTCATCAAAGTATGCAAAATCATGAGGCAACCCGGGGAAAGTTTTTACAGAGGCCGAGGCCGAAAACGAGGACGCGGACGAGTCTGAGGGAGGGCAAAGAAAAGTCCTTCGGACAAAAGTTCGATTTGAATGGCTTTCACTCAGCCGCCGCCCACGATGCGGACGATGTTGTCGAGCTGTCTAATGCATTGATTGATGAGCATGTCATGAACTTATGACATTGATAGTTATAAATTATTATTATTTCGACATTGTGTTCTTGCCCGGAGTCCAATGGGCAAAACTTTTTCTCCGTCTGGGTCTTCCTTCTTTTTTTCGTCCTGGGATAGAAACGTTTGACAACTAATTGACATTTAAAGTGCGCCAGTACAAATGATAACCATCTGACAGGAAACTCTTGTGATAAATTACTACTATTCTTATTTTAGTTTTAAGATGTTTCAGCCAAAGGATAATTTCCATACCAGATAATTAAAGAAATAAAATACAAATTCGAAGTATAAACGCTTTTTACATTTAAGTTTTACAGCTAAATAGTATCCTCATGAAAAATATAAACTAAAGTCACAGTGTTGCTTTAAAGTCCTAATGACCAAACACATTTTCCCGTTTTTCTGGCTTTTTTCGATTCTGGCCAGGTCTATTCTGGCCGCATTTTCATTGTTTTTGTTGCTATTTATCATTTTGGCATCTTCATCGCTGTCATTAGGCGCGCATTGCGCTGCCCACCTGCCACTTTCAGGCATTTCCTTCGCTGTTACCTGTCGACTGCTGCCCCCCTGCCGTTTTAGAAATGTTTCAAAAATACACCGTACCGCGTAATGGAAGCAAATATTACACAGTCATAGTCCAAGGGAGGAAAAGCGTTTATATAGAAGAAAATTTGATAAATGCGTTTTGTGGGTTTATTTAATGTTCGCCAAGTGCGTTCGTTGTGTGAAATCATAAAAAAAATACAACAAAAATACGAAAAAAGAATGAAAACGACGGTGAAGGACAGCGATTGAAAGGACAGACCCTTTATTTTTTGTAATTCCCTGGGACCCTTTTATGAAACTTAACTGAGTAACGTCGATTTAAGTGAATTTAATGGGCCGAGAGCTTAGGTCTTTGTTTAGATGACTTATTGAAAAAGTTTGTACACATTTCCAGGAGCCTTCTAAGTTTCCAATAAAAATATAAAATAATATGCCTTACAAATATTTCGCGTGAGTCTTGAAATAAATAACTATTTATCATTTCCATCCTTTCCATCCTTCCATCCACCTTACCATTTAAATCGCTTTTGAGGTTGTTTAAGTGTTAAATTGGCCAGGCTTAAAGCGCTTGAAAACATTAGCAAGCGGCGTCAAATGAAATTAGCATTATTCAAGATATTTCCACAGCTATGAATATGCAATGCGAAACTCACGAAACACGTTCTATGGCTTTGTTCGACAGATCGCTCCAAAAATGTATTCCAGGATGTGTATATATTAATTTTCATGCGTCATGTTGGCCACACATGACGTCACGCTATTAATGACTGCGATGATGGCAATAATGATGATTTTCCAGCCACCACAGAATTCATTTGGGAATGCTGCTCCTATGGAGAAAACTTTGCCGTGCTTCAATCCAAAACTCCCGCTTATTCATCAGAAATTCACATAAATAAATACATGAAGGGAAATATTTACATATATCATATTTTATTGCTCTTCGGGCTTATGACTTTTGATGATTGAGAAACCTATTTGAAAGTAGGTTATGTCTTTGAAAATGGGTTAATACGGTATTCATTCACATTTACCCATAAAATGAGATGGAGCCCTGCCCAGACCTTATATTTACCAGCCAACAGTAATGAAGGACAATATTTGCGTATTTATAATTGGCAGCTCAAGAAAGCTTCCAAAAAAATTTAATAACAGGTCAGAAAACTATGGGAATAATGTCAGCAATTGTACTGCGTTCACTATAATTTGCGCACTTTCATTAAATTTAACCCATTTTTATTTTGTTTTTTATGAAGTTTGTTGGCTTTGTTTTTAACAGCCATGCCACACTCTTATTGTCAGGCCGCATTAGCACTTGGACCAGTGAACCAACCAGGAATCTGGCCCAGCACCGCCTACCGCCCACACGAAAAAGAAAACATTCCACTTCCTGTACGGGGACTTAATGAAAATAAATCTAAAAAAATATTAACAAAGGAAAGGCGTCGAGGAATGGCCAGGACAAGGGAGAGCGCAGGGCCGGAGGTAGGGCTACCTTACACAGGTGAAAAGCTTAAACTTGGAACTCTGCTTGGGGGATTTCTTGATGACGCATTCAACAGCTTGGAAATAATAGCCCCTAACAAACAAACCAAACAAAACATTTCCCTTAAAAGAAGGCGTTGCCCTTACAAAATGTTGAATAAGGACGGGAAAACTCGGAAGGAAAAATGAGATTCATGCGAAACCGAAGAGTCTATGCTCTGCCATAAGATTGGATTTAAGCAATTAAAAATCATAAAATTCAGCACACTTCTAATCAACTAATCAACCGTTTGAGTGTTAGAACTCGAAAGTTAAATCTGAATAAATGGAAAGGAAAAGTAACACGAGTTTAATGATTAAGATTATGCTTTAATTCGAGACTAGACTCCCCTATTGAATTCCCTCGCGAAGAGTGTAAAGGACTAGAGAAAAGCCGTACTAAAACTGACAGAGAAGAGAGAATGCCAGCGAGCTTATTCATAATTTTTACGAGTACATGATATGTCAAGCGGAAACTAGAATTTATTGTAATATGTTTAAATGAGTCTGGCCCTAAATAGTTAAATATATTTTTATCCAGTCGTTCAGTACAAATTGCTTAAAATATTCCATGTCTAGCTTTTAACGATTAAGACTTTATAACTGCTTTGTATTCACCAAGGGTTGTCACATATTTTAAATCAATTACGGAAACGCTAAGCTCAATCTTTCAATCAATCAATAACCATGGCTCGTTATTTCTCGTTCACTTAATATTGAATGCCATCAATAACAATAATATTCACAAATATGATAAGACATAAATCACAAAAGTAGCAGGCGCCACAAAATGCCTGGCTTAGGGTCCTGATTCGGTCCTCTCAGCTTGCTTCGGTCTGCCCGTCGCGGCCCCTGACCCCGTTTGGGTCAGTCCTCCGACCGCCAACCCCCATGATGGTCTGCAACACCACTTGGTCATGCGAAGCACGCGCAGTTGAAGCGAACGACAACACAAAACAAAAAAATAACAGAAAAGTAAGGCTTAATAAGCCAATCTGCAAATACCCTAACCCATAATCATACGTAAAAATTACGTTTATTCACCTAAATATTTGAAGTACCTACCTTCTTTTTGTACAATGTATTCTAAGAATATTGTATTTTCAATTAAATGGCTTAAAATGTGTCTAAAAAAATAATACTCTGAAGTAATTACTATTATTTTTATATAAAAGCTCATTAAATACGAATAGGGATTAATAAATTTAAACAAAAAGGTTCATAGCTAATTTGCGGCTTGCCAACTCCGAAGACCATTGCAGGGCGACACCAAAATTTTCTGCACCACGGGACTCTAACTGAATTTATTACACTCTTGCGAGGGTATAAAAAAGATCGCTAAGCAGCCTCCCCGCCTACTCTACGGTGGGGGTGGAGCGGAAGGACCTTTTCGTGGCAGGACTCGAACGTGAAGCGGTACAGAGGAGGCGGCAACGTCACGCGGCGTTGTCATGGCGCAATAAAAATAAAAATCTAATTAGTATGCCGTTGACAGTTTAATCGTGATTACGCTGGCAAAAATGTCAGCTAAACGGGTGGCGCCAGCGAGGGGTGGCGCTGCGAGGGGTGGCCTTTGGGGGTGTCCTGTGTTGGTGGCAAAGCGTCAACATCAACATGCCAACAGTTGATTCTTGGCGTTACTGTTGGTGCTCTTGGACGTTGAGCTTGGCATTTCCGGCAGCCGCCGCATGCATCGCGTGCGTGTCACAACAACAAGTGTGTTTACGTGGCACAGTGTATGAGTGTGTTTGTGTGTTGGTGGGTGACAGCGAAGCCCGTGTTTGTGTGGGTGTCAGAAGTTTAGAGCTGAAAATCATTCGTCGTCCTTTCGTTGGCGGATTCCCCAGCATGTGGCAGCAAAGCAAAAACATCAGAACTAATAAGCCACACTTGGCAAAACGAGACACAAATTGTAGCCTCGAGTATTTCACTGAGCAGCTACATAATGGTTTTTAATATAGGAATGAGTTTCGGGCAATATGATGGAAGTCCTTCCAACAAAAAAATGAGGTTTGAAAATATTTGTTTGGTAAGATGAAAAATATATATTTATTTAATCTTACGCTATCTTATCGATCTCTACATCTGAATATTTTCAAGTGATTTTTACGAGGTATGGATGGATATTGAACCGTTTATAAGGGCCCTCATATTATTGTGACGGCATGGCCCATCTCGCAGTGCTATTTCGGTAGTCACATTTTGTTTCATACACCCAGACACGCTCAAATCGAATCTCGCCTGAATGTTGGCCATTGAAATGCGTGTCTAGTGAAGGATCCGCGGAACGTGATTGGAATGTTTAAGAGGCATGTCGCAGTTGCCTCTTTGTTTCGAGTGGGTTGCGCCCAGAAATATGAGTAACTTGGCCCAGACTGGTGAAAAATGTTGGGAAGTGGAGGGGTCAGAGTCGAGAGCACATCACTTGGCCACATGCCAGTCAAAAGTCAAGAGACGGCTCTGAATTAAAATCAAGCTGTTGCGTAGATCTGGCTGAGACCGGAACCGGAAGTTGCTGCGATGAATTGCCTGCTTTTCGGGGCTCCGTCGGTTTGCAGACCAACTTTCAAGTTCGGCTTAGAGAAGTGCTCGAATTTTCAATTTTTAATATAAAATTCTGGGGATTTATGAGCGCCTCTTTTACAACTTTATTATGCCCCAATCTCACAATGAATGGAAGGACGCTGGGGTGAGGGAGGGGCCGGCTCGAGTCTGGGAAAGACGCCCAGCAAAGGAATATGAAATGAAATTAAAGCTGCCGGAAATGCAGACAAAGCGACATCTCATTGCAGCAGCCATTTTGCCCGGAGTGTCAGACGGAGATGGCGGGCTCTGGAGCCCCGGAGAACTGAAATTAAATCCGATTCATATTGCTTCGAGAAGTGGGGGAAAATGACAAACAAACGGCCCTATGTAACGTCAAATTGCAGCGAGCCAGATATATTAAAATATTAATAAAACGAGTCTTCTAAAGATAAATGGCGGGAGCACTTGCCAGAAAAATGAACAGACGGCTTTATTATGTCCCTGAACCGTCAGCCAGCCATCAAATGTCAAATAGAGCAGAAGCCGATCAACAATGGAAGTCAATGGGACAATGCAAATTACCTGGAGAAGTAGAAGGCAACCTAACAATTGGCATGAAAAGCTTTTTTAGTCCTTATCAGTTGGACCACAAACATCCTGAAGTAAGAAAGGATACGCTTTATATTTTTGACTGCATTTGTAAACGTAGGATAACGATTTTTATCCTCCTATTATGACAGCTTAACTCCTTTTATGACCTTGTTAGAGCGAACATAAGTTATACAATTAATATAAAGCATTTAGAGTCGGTTCGATTAGATATATTTTCTCCTTAATATTTTCTGCTACTGTTTCAGCTTGAATTGTGCCACTGCTGTGGTTTAATGCGCCTTGCCGTGGGGTGTCTCTCGTAAAACACACACAAAAAACTGAATGCATATTCGGTGTTTTCACAAATGGTAACCACACGATAATTGAACAGCAAATGATAGGATAGTGCCGTCAGCCTATGTGAGTAGGTGTTTCGCAGCTTAAAATCCTATTCCTCGCGGCTATAATTTCAATTATTATTTGAGGTAGACTGAGACTCGCATATTAAAGCGTTGCGACGAAGGCGCAAACTGTTAAACAAAAAGGCAAGCCTTTTGATTGAGTGTGGACTGTGACAATATTTGGATTGCGTTTTAAATACACTCACCTGGGAAACTGGCTAAATAAACAGCAGCAATGACGAGAAGTCGTCGCAGTTTAATCGCTGACCGTTGCATTCTGTTTGATTGTATTGCCCGCAATTGTATTTGTTTGTTGAAAAATCAGTTAATAATTGAACAACCCGCCGTACTTCAAATACGATTTAATGTCATATGCGATCAATATCCGTTTTGCAGACCGCAAAAATCAATTTTTGTATTCCCTAACTCGTTCTGTCGTCCCTTTGTTTTTTGTTTGCTCCGTATGTGCAATTTCCTTTTATTTTCGACGCTTGATTGGTTTTTTCTTTTGACTCTGTTTTGCGGTTGCACTTAATGCATTTTTTACATCCCACCCATGGGACGTCCTTGCCTCCTCCGGTTTGCAGTCAGCCACAATTAGCAATCTGCAGAGTGAGTCGCATTGGTATTCGGATTTCGGTTCCAGCTGCATGCCCCACTGCCATGCATGTCGAATTGTGTAAATAGGGTCGGGTTAGCTGCATTTCTTATTGAACTCGATTTGGTAATTTGCATTTTTCATATCCCTTTTACCTTTTTTGCATATTCATTTCCGGCTTTCCTCAATTCCTCCACTTGGCTGCTCTGTGTATTTCATATGATTTAACTTTTCTCCCACTCTTCCTGTATATTTTGGGCGATGACTGAACTAGGTTTGTGTTTAAATTCGATCTGAAAATTAAAAAGATATAAGAGAAAATATAGATTAGTATAAAATAGGTCAGTAGAGACGGGTTTTTTTCAAAAAGAGGTTTTAAGTAACTGCTAACATTAGTTATAAGTCCTCGAAAAAGTCGATAAGTATTAACAGATCTCCTGGTTTTTTATGTGACACTTTCCCAATTGGAGTTGTCGTCGTCAAATTCAATATCCCCGCCAAGATTTACCGCCCTGAAGCCAAAGAATCCGCTGGGAGTGAATCATTGATGGACACTTTAAGCTGCAACGACTCCGGAGCGCAGATTTTGGCCGTGTGGGGGTGGAAGCAAAACACAAGCTCAGTGCATTTTCCAACTGATTTGAAAATCCAAATGTTTCCCATTAGCAAACCAAATACGCACAGCCCTACCGCAAGGGGCGGGAGACTTTGGAGCCACCGGAAGTGAAAGCCGACTGACTTTACATGGGAAATTGGCACAAGCCAAGCCATGAAATTGTACAACACGATTTTCACATTCCGTACATGACACCATTCCAACCGCTACGTCGGGGACAGTGGCGCACATGTGTGTAAGGCGCCCGGGTGGTAGCCTACTTTACATGCCTGCGATTCGATTTGCCGACGTTGGTGCATGGGTAAAATTCACTTATGGAAATCGAAGATTTTCGCAGTGAGTTTCTGTCTGCTCTGAGTTCTCTTTCCCCACTTCACAACATTTTTTTGGGTGTTGGTTGGGAGCAACGTAACGAAAACTAAACTGATATGAAGTATCAGCATTCAGTATTCAATGTAAATCCTTTAAGCTGAAAATGCGCTTGAAAGGAACCCAGGACCCCTCTTTGCACATTGTTGACTGACTGACAGCTTGACTGCGCCTCTGATTGGAGGTTCTGTCTCATAAAGAGACATCCTCGGCGGGAAAGCGAAAAGCGATGGGTGTTCCCAACCCATTGAAGTCAAGTTATGTGTGTTGAAGTTGTGGAGGTTCAACGAGTAATCATTTCCAAGAGTCTCGAGGCGAATCAAGGAACAGAATATTTTTGGCTAAGCCGCCATTATTCACGATAAGTTGGCAAAGCGATTTAGTTGGGAAAAATGACGGCATAAAGTAATGCTTAAATAAAATCCTTCTTTCTTAAAATAATGTTTTTAAAAATTACCAGGGTACTTTTTTTTTCCTGTATGAAAAAATGATAAGAAGAAAGCAATATTTTGAAGATCCGTCATACAATTCATCTCAATGCCACAACACAAGTCACAATAAACACTTCACACTGATGCATCATAAAATATCTCTAAAAATATCTTTAAAATAATAAACTCAAACACTTCAAGTACACACCGTTCCACAATGATTCTTCCTTACACCCAGGTAGGCAATGCCAGCAAGCTGTCAATGTTCATCAAGATGGATGAAGAGTCGCAACAATGCGAGAACATGGAGGAGTCGTTCATCGAATCCTCCTCCAGACCCGATCCACACATAGGCCCATCATGGCGGATCCACTTCGCCCTCCTAGAGTACAAGCAGTTCAAGGCTGCCAGGACAATTCAACGGTTCATCCGAGGCTTTCTCACCCGAAAAAAACTTATTAGAGAGAACGAGGCGGCCACCATGATCGCCAAATGGTGGCGAGGCTACAAGGTACGTGTTCTCTTTGGAAGAATCAAGAAAAATAAGGCAGCACTTGGTCTTACTTTCTCCATTTCCTAGGTTCGCATCGATTTCTTCGAGACAGTTCAGAATCTTCTGCAAGAACGAGTAATGAAGTTTTATAATCAGAAGGCTCAGATGATTCAAGCCAGTTTCCGTGGCTGGAAAACGCGCCAGTACCTCCACGATTTTCAGGGAATGAAGGTGCTACGACTTCAGTACGCCGAGGATCTTCTTAGTCAACTGGCCCGGAGTCTATGGCAAATAAAGCATGAAAACAAACTACCTGGAGTTTATTCCCTGCGCGAGTCCGCGTAATACTTATATATACTAATACTTATATATTATAGTAATACTTATATATTCAAATTGATCGTTTTAGCCTTCTGAGCCGTATTGAGGATTTGTCATGGTCCTTCGGCTTCCGCTTCCACAATGGTCGAGTGCGAGCTGCCATCGCCGCGAAGAGAGCTTATATCAACGACAAGCGCCAAGAATTCAAATCTGCGCAAAGATACTTCAAGTCACCATATGCGGGACCGGACACGGAGGCCCTTATATTTGGCGAGGGTGTGGTAAACAAGAAGATTTGTACTGCCGGACAGCGCACCTTTATGGTGTATGACAATTCCATCAGGGACCGGCACATTAGAAAAATTTACGAGAAGTTCGCAGCAAGTAAGTCCCTCAATTAATCAATTTGTGAGAATTAAACGGAACTTGGCGTGTCTTTAGGGCGGCGGAACAGCATGCAGGCGAATCAGGAGAACATTCGGTCCTTGTTCTGTAGGGACTTGGTCAGGCGAATGATCAAAAAGCGTTTAGTAGCACGGAATGCTGAAAAAATAACAATGCGACAGTTTTTGGATGATCTATTAGCGAAATCCAGAGAATAAAATTGGTGACGGAGGATGTTTCATGTCTCTATGGCTCCATAGTTCTGGACGAACATTCGCCCTGGTGGATAGTCGACCAGAACTAAAGACCCTGGTGAGGCGAGTCCTCCCTTTTAAAATTCGTTCACTGTATTTCCAAGCGCCCCACAACGCATATTAAACAATGCAATAGTATATAAAAATATTCATGAATCTGGTCTGGTATTTAGATTTTATAGGTGAGTTGAAAGTTAGTGATCTGTGTGATTTATTACGGGTAAAAAATATGAGGAACGAAATACCTTGACTTACATATAGAAACCTAAGGAAAAGCGTCTTCCGTACAGATACGACTTCCCCTTAACCATTAAAATGCCCCCAGACACTGACAGACATTACCCAAAGCCATCAGTCACAAAATTTCACAAATTCCTCGACATAAAACAGACTCTGTCCCGCAAGACCGTCCTCTGAAGAGCTAAATATTTTTTTTAATGTCAAGGCAACAAAAATTGAAGAAAACGAATTCCAGTTTCTTTTGTGCGAGTGCGTTTTAGCAGCTCACAATTTATTTGCAAACATTTATTATAGTTACTTTTGTTTTATTCGCCTTGAGTACTTTCGGTTGCGGAAATGTAGGGGTCACTTTTTATGCTGCATTGTTTTACGGTCGCGTTGTGGCTTGGTAATGAAATGCCCCGACATAAAGAAGGCGGGCCAAGGCTGATAAGGCCGACAGAAGGCGGGGGACTCTAAAGGACTTCAAGCTGGAGGACAAATTAGTTTAAAGATAAGTGGGTTACGCAATTTCGTGTTGCATACTTTGTGGCATTAAGTGGCTGTCTTGATTAGTCCGTCGAGATGGCAAACACAATCAAGCATCAGCACCAGACTGCACGTGAAAATGTTTAACAGCTGCCGATGGAAGAAACGATGGGGTGGAGCACCCCGACGGAGGAGGCGGTGGAGGATTAAAGGTAAATAGCGTGAAGCCACTCCTCAGGGGAATTGCAGGCGGGCTTAAAGGCATCTCCGCAATGCTCCTTTGGCCAAGTGCACAGTAAATACCAAAGCAATTTCCACTGCAAAATTAACAAGCACCAAACCGCAACACGAGCCCGAGGTGCTGAAGTGTATTGGCTCGAACTGAGATGGCCACGATGCTGCTCCTGCCAGTAACTTCCACCTCCGGGCTCTCACAATCTAAGCTGAGCCGCAAGCACAAATGAATTTTTCCTTCTGCTTCTCGTCTTCTTCGAACTCCGTCTGTTTACTAGTCTTTTTAGCCATTTTTGTTAGCCCTTACACACGATTGCAATTAGGCTGACTGGACTGGGCCCATAACCCACAACAAACTGTATGGCAAAAATCGAAGGTTTCCGGTATTTCTAGTCACCATTCAATAGAATCATCAGCTTCTAGTGTCTGTTTCATCAGCACAATTTTGTATTAGAAGGTTGATATCAATTCTCTTAGCTTTTTCTTTTAATAAGTGGCAAAGGCTATCTAAGTGATGGCCTTAAATATATCTTTTGAATTCTTAATTTGTGAATCTCCTTTTAAAATTATATTTGGATATTGGAGAACTATTCGCAATGACCACAACAACAAAACGTTTATGGTTAAAGCATGTGCACATGACTTAACAATTTTTCATTATGATCACATCAGCTTCCATCAACGTACTAATCGTACTTAAACTCTTAGGAGCCTTAACATTTTATTCACATAAGTATTTTGCTGCCAAACTGACCATTAAACGAAGGCACAAAGGATTCCAATTAGAGGGCGTTGCGAGCGGCTAAGGCAGCCCAGAAAACCTCGAACCATTTCCTTAACCCTAATCTTAATTATGCAAAAAACGAGGCCATGTGCGAAAACTACCAGAAATGGACCAAATGGGCAACCCAATTCGACAATAAACTAACACCAAACGGCTCGGCCTGAGAGCTACCAAGTGCTTGGGTCATCAAAATGTGTCAGGCCGGTCGATCCATGCAAATTTCAAACTTAATCATGGACATAATATTGCGAATGCCCGGACCGGCCAGGAGGGGGTCATCCAGGCAGCCATCCTAACCAAGTGACCCTGGCGAAATGTCCGTTTATCAAATAGCCAGCACAACAACAGCTGTTCGCTTTGAAATAGTTTTCGCCCCCCGTCCGCTTTCTTCTCCCATGGCTGTCAAATGAGATTAAAATAAGCTCTTCCGTCAATCGACATCGACTTGGACTGCTGCTCGATGCTCGTATATATTTCCCACATGACAATAGACGACCCTTCGACCCACGCCGCCCCTCGGCTCCTAACCCCAGCTCCTCTCGCAATATAATGGGCCAAGCGAATTTATAGCAATTGTGCACTAAAAGGGTTTTATCCACGCACAACAGCTTGACCAATAAAGCAACTAAGCGCATTTGTGCACCACTTCACAAAGAGGGGAAAGGAACTGGGTTCGTGCCTTACACATAGGGTTCGAATGAGAGGACGAAAGGGTTGGCGAGGGACAGGACATGAGCTTTGAGCGCCAGTTTATTGCCAAATTGAGTTCTCGGCCGAAAGGGAACGCGACAAAGCTTTGAGTATGGCGAACGTTGTCAACAACAGCTGCACAATTGAGATAAACTTCAATTTTCGTAAATTGTTTAGTTTATTGAAAAATCTGCGACATGTGAAGACTCTCCATGTGTGTGAGTTTGCGAGCTTTCGAGAGTGTGTGGCACATTAAGCGCTCTGAATTTTAATTCAATTTAACTTTAGTTTCAGTTTTGCAGCTTGCGGATGGTGGGGACAGAAATTTATTGGCACATTTTATTTTACGAATTTATTGGATTTGATTGGGAGAGACCAGAACTGATCCAATGTTGAGTCCATGGCAACTGGCAGCTGCGCAAATTTCAATTCACTGCTAAATGTCAGTAAGCTATAAGTGGTCTAAACGGATTTCAAAGAACTTACCATATTATCTGTCATAATCACAACAGTATTTGTTGAAAATTGTGCTCATATTATTAATTATCTGTTTCATTCTTTGCGTATTTCATACCAGGATAAATAAAATGGTTTCCTTAGCCTAACCATTCGCTGCTCTGCTATTGGACCCTGTTGAGTGCGTTATTTGGGGGTGTCACTCATAAACATTGTTATGTTGGGCTTCAAAGGATCTGTCTTAACCAACATAAGGCATTATTGCTCCTTGTGGGAACGATCACGTAAAACGATCTGATTGTTAGAAATTCAATATTGCATATTGCCAATAATTGCCAAAGAGTTTCGCGTTTGTCATAATATCACAGACAAATACCTAAAGGCTGATTTGGCATATTATCCGTAACATTAAATAGTCATACTTGGTATTTGTTTCGTTTTATGTTTTAGATGGAAATGACTTTGTGTGCTTCGTAAGTACTGTTTCGAGGGGGCGCCTGAATCTTAACTCGCAAGTATTTTTATCTGCCAGGCCCTTTGGCACTCAAGACAACAAAACGTACATAGATCGAACTTTTCTCTTCTCCAACCTAAGCCCTCCAAAAATATACATTTCTCTTATCGGAATCCCCAAAGGTCTACCTAAGCATGCACACACAGTCACTTGGAGAGGCCAGACACAATATCCCAATATCCAAACGCCTTATCCAATCCCTTCCCATATTCTCGCATTCACGTACCCGCATTTCCCAGTGGAAAGCGATGCCAGTGCCAGTGTGTGCTCAAATTATGCGCATGCCGTTGATATTTTTCGTTTTTTTGGCCTCAGCACGATTTTCAATTCAAATGTTTTCTTTTCTGGGATTCGATTTCGCCGGCAGAAGGTGAAAGATGCGGTTACATGGGCGTGGCAGGCAAAAACTTTTCGCATAAAATAAGGCAAGATAAATTGTTAATGCGTCTGTGGGGAAGCGATTAGCGGTAAATGTGCCGAGTTTATGTTCCAGTTCGTATCGAAGCTCGCCTTCCCGCTCCAAGGCTGAGCTATTTAAATATTATTTTGGTAACGAAGTTTCAGTGGCTTAAAGAGAAACGGGATTGTAGAAACGGCCAACGGGAAACGAGAAACGGGAAGCGGGGAACGGGGAACGGAAAAACTTCCGGCCAGATGCATTGCGGAAATATTTTCCAAATCGTCTGCAGCACACACAACTAATGTATGTCTGACTAGCAAAAAATAAGAAATCCAACAAGCAGACGACAAAAGGTAAGTTGGCTCAGTGGAAGCTAAACTCTCGTTGCCATTGGCAATTTATTTTCAGCAGCCGGGCAATCCGGCTCTGGGATTTTGTCCTTAGCCAGGCAATTCCTCCTTTCCAGGATGCGAAGGCACTCGAGGACGCATTCAGGTGGGCAATTGGCAAATGCAACAGCCACTGCAGGCCATGATAAATCGTTATTTATAATTTGTATTGTAAACGAAGAAATTTGTATTTTATTTTCTGAGTGGTAGGTAGTCTGGGTAGAAAGGGTAAAAATCAGAAGCTTATCGGTGCAGAAGAGGCTAAGGATTAAAATAAACAGTTTATAAAATTTCAAACTATACTATGCTATTTTTGTTAGTCGGGTAATCGTTTTTCCGCTATCATTAATTTATACAGTTTGTTGGCTTGTCGTGAAAAAGTAAATTTTTAACTTTTATTTTAGTTATGATTAAATATTTGCCAAAACACACGGGAGTGCTCAGGGCTCTCTCTAATGATTAATTTAGCTTTCAAAGTTTTGTTTGGTTCTGGTTTGCAACTATTTCCATATTGAATTTTACATTCGGTAGCTGGCTAATGGAAAATACCTCCTAATGAACGCTTCGCTTATACACAGATGCAACCGACGGGAGTTGAAAGCCAGGTTCATCTGTCCCGGCCAAAAAGGACACTTGGGCATAAATAAATGCGGCTGTCAGTGGCAGCAGAAGAAGCTGCAAGCTGCACGCCGCCTATCGGGCACTGAGTGCCGGTGACAAGTTTTTGTGGAGCCGCCACGAGCAGCTAAGCCGTGGGATCCAGGACTAAGGACGAAGCCAACTAGGCGACCGAGGTCAAAATTGTCCCTCCAACTTCCCCGTCGGATATATTGCGCATTCTACTGCCGCGACTCCCACTGTTGCTCACTTTTCAACGCTTCACCGAATCCTTAAGGGATGCAAGCCAACCGACCTTCCTGAATCCCCGCATTCCAGTTG
The DNA here is from genome assembly GCA_035047585.1 of Drosophila monieri. Classification (NCBI taxonomy): domain Eukaryota; kingdom Metazoa; phylum Arthropoda; class Insecta; order Diptera; family Drosophilidae; genus Drosophila; species Drosophila monieri. The sequence goes on along the minus strand of JAWNPJ010000079.1, from coordinate 483,257 downwards.
CCACTGCAAAATTACCTGACCAAAGTTGCGTAACGAATCAGGTGTAAAAGCAGACCCGGGCAGACAAAGAGAAGTACCCTCCGCCACTCGACTGACAGATATTATTATTCATGTTCCTCCGCTGGGCGAACTTGCTTCAGTGGCCCAAATATGCATCCGACATGAAGTGCAATTGCCAACATAAATAAAAGTTTGAAACTTTCTCAAATAGAATTTCCAGAAATTCTGGTTTCAAACGAATGACGGTTATTAGTTGAATAGCTTTATAAAATTTAAGGCATTCGCTAATAACTGTTATACTTTAAAAGATTAATACAAAAGTAATGTATACTCTTTTACAATATTTTAAATTTTCCAAACTGCTGCTATCCTATGATGGCCTCAAAAATACTCAAAGGAACCGCGCACAATTTATGGTACGCCACTTTCCAAAGTAATACTTGCAAAATCCGCCTCTACCCATACTTATTGATTTAAAGTTTGGAAACTATTTGAGCGCAGAACTTGAACCCATAGTGGGGGTTGGGGACTGGAGGCTGACCCAGAACCATTATGCTACTATTGCCGAGGCGACAATCAAATAAATCACAAGTCCTGTGTCTAATTAAACTTAAGCTGTGCGACCCTTAACACTTGAGCTCGGCCCCTTGTCCTTGCGCATTGCCACTCATTTGCATAAGGAGCGCGTTTGCTGCCTACCCGGCAAAAGATCAACCAGGGAGCCATTTCCAGCCGCCTCTTCGTACCGCGCCATCCCCTTTCTTGCTAGAATGTGTCTATGCATATGAGAGAAACTTTGTCCTCGCCGTCCGGTGCCCCCTACGAGCCCCTGCACTCCCCTCGACACCTCCAGCAAGAAACAGAGCGTCACGCCCGCGCTTTGTGTCATGTGTGCCAATTAAATTCGCTGCCACACCCCCTGACGCCTCAAAAAGGATTTCAAGACACAAAGGAGATATACTTCGAAAGCGGCAAGTCGAATCAGAAATGTTCTCTAATGAAACACTATTATTGTCAGTTATGTGTTGCATCAAAGTGTAATCAACTTATTTTAATTAAGTTGAGCCTGATTTAGAGAAGCTTCCTATCATTATTAGGCACAAGATCTCCCTAAAGCTCCATTGATATGCTTTCCAAAATAGCCCATATTTGGCCACAACAAACTACACATCCACTTCGGGAGAGCATCAAGCTTCTGGTCGTATTCCCCGTACAAAGGGTATGAGAAAGCCAAGTGGCTTTCTTAGCCTCTTTTCCCCTCCAATGGTCGTCGGTGTTGGATCCGTGCTGGTAGCTCGTTGTGCGCATTATTAGCTGTCGTTTATTTTACCCAGGCAGCCGCCAAAAGGAGGCTGGCTGCAAGGACCTCGAGTCGAGACCCCCAGCTGCTTTTGATGGGCAGCCACGGGGTCGGGGGGCGGGGAGTCTGGAGCACAACAAATTTCAGTTGTCGTCGTCATCGTCGCTCACTGGCTCGTTGAGCTCCTTGTGCTGTGCTACATATGCCAGGTCCTGCATCCTGGGGCTGCTTATCTTTGTACACTTAAAGTCATTAGCCAACTCGGCTTTAAGAAGTTGCTTTCGGGAAAATCAATGCCGGCTCTCCATGGACCCGTTGGGAGGAATGGGGAAAATTGCAACGCTGTCAGGTTAAGAGCCTGCCAGACATCGCAAAAGAAATTATAAAATGAAAACAAAGTGCAAATATTTTTCTAATGTCTGACAGCAGCTGTTAAATGCTCCGGAAAATCCCGACAAAGAAAAACCAGCTAGGAGGCAGTGGGGGAATGGAATTTTAGCGAGTGACCAGGACACTAATGAACTATGAAAACAGAAGACGACAAACAAAAACAAAACGGAAGTGACAAAAAACTTTCTTTCAAGGAGAGGGCAACCCTTGTCCTACAGTGGGCCAATGAGAAAAGTATTTACACTAAATCATCTTAAATAATTATTTATAAATAAAACATAATAAAAAAGCACTCTGAAAGTCCTGGAAAATTTTCCTTAAATATTTTAAAATGCTCACGTTGGGAAAAGGTTTTCAACAATTCTACCACGGTATTGAATAATTAACTTGAAAAGAAAAACAGCTCGGAAAGCGAGGGAGCCGAGCAAAGCAAAGAAAGCAACAAGCAATCGCTTTTGGATTAGAAAAAATAGAGCAATATCCAAGTGCCGGACTTGTGGCATCCACTCAGCGATGCAGTCGCCTTCTAGGAAGCGGAAGTGGGTGGCTTGGAGGTGGTGGCAGGACTCCTTTGGTCGGTGGCCACAAGATGGCGCTGTGCATTTACTTTCCTCCAGCTTGACAGCGCTCGAAATGAGACAAGTGGCAACAGCACCCGCAGCGGAAAATGCAGACAATAGTGGCGGGGCAGGGCCTGGGGTGGGCAGGCGGGATGCCACGACAAAATGCTAATGCAAAAAAAAGTCAAGGGAGAAGGTCGAGCTGAGGGGGCAAAAAAAAGGTGAGATGCAATAGGTCTGTTGCCAGGCAGCTTGATTCCTAGGGTTTGGTTTTGCTCTATTTGGTAATTTATGTGGCGACATTTTCCACTACCACTACCATTGCCACCGCATCATCGCTACTACCACCACTTCCACTTCCCAATCGCAGTCCCATTTTCCTCCAGAACTGAGGTTGTTTTTGCCGCGGCAACCACAAGGAATGGAACGAAACGAAAGCTGACGGGAAGCATTTTTGTGACAAGCGCACAAGTTTCACGCTTCAATGTGCAACCGAATGGCAAGCGTATGGAAGCGCAGGGGGCGTGGCAATATCACCAACAGATGACTGACCTGCTGTTGGTTGGTGGCAAGTGAGTTAGAAAATTAAAATCACAATATGTTTGGAATTTGTTTCTATTTTTAAGTCCTTATGTATGTAAGGACTTCACTCTTTCCCTTGACAGATTGGCAGCTATTTAAAACGAAGACTGAAAGGAAAAAAGGGTGTTGCTCTGGGAAACAATTTTTAAGGATCTTGAAACTATGTCATCAAAATAGAATAACAGTTTTCTGTGCATTTTTTTGTACCTGACTGGAAAAAACTTTTCCGTTTCCGACATTTTCTTTAAGTTTTCGCGGGCCGCCGCTCGTCGGCTGCCTCTGTTGTTATTATTATTCAGTTACTCTGTTTATACAGGCAAGTTATTCATACATTCATGAATATACATACCAGTATAAAGCACGTATCTCCCTTTGGCGCTGCCCCACACAGGGCGAGCATTTGCATAAACACCAACGAACAACAAAAATAAGCAGCCACGGGTGTCCCAGTAAGCTCGCCAAGTAGTAAGCGGGTAGAACATCCGCAGATAGCGCGATGTGATGCGGCTGGGTTCACTTTTAAATTTCCACTGTATGCAATACCAACCACAAATAAACACTGAAACCAATACTTGAGGACTTTAATGTACCTTCAAACTACTATAGTCTTGTGTATAGTCCCATCAGTTAGTTTTAATAGTCTTTTAAAAAAACATACGAGCCATTCGAACCATACGATATTGGTGTGTATATTCTCAGTGTACCAGACTATGTAGCATTTCCCTTTTGGAACTCCTTAGTCCAGCGCATATTTATATATGTACACAAACTTATTTTCCTACAATGCTTCGAGTCGTATGCATGTTTATAAAATTGTCTAAATTCCCACAAGTTGATTTAAACTTTCTTCGCTTCTATATGCTCTTGTATGTTTGTTCGTACTTATATATATTTTCCATACCAAAAAAATTGCTTTTGTTAGCTGGATGCCCGGCGGTGCAGCTCAGGACTCTAATGCAAGTATCTCTTTCGGGCTTTCTTCTTGTTTTCAAAACCCACATCGCGTATACGTTACGTTTTTGCACAAACTAACTTGTTATTGTTGCTAGAGTACAGCACAGACAAGCGGAAGTATCGTGTATTGTATTGTTGTTATTTTCACGGTGTCCTTTTGAGGTTTGTCGTTGTAGAAAATGCCGCAAATTCACTCAGATATTGAAATCTGAACCGTGGCTGGGCAAACCATCGGTTTATTTGTGCACTTGTACATATATTTTATTGTTAAAATTCGGTGCCTGCTCGTTTGGATATGAGATAAGACAGAAGCGAAGAAATGCCACAAAGCGCTGGCATTGAAAGCGAAAGTTTGAAAGGATGTGTTATAGCGTAGTGGCAAGAAACCTTCTTGGGGTTTTTGGCCTGGATGTTGGATGTGGAAGTTAATGAATATGAATACTTTTTTATTATTTATATTTACCTAAAACAATTGTGTTATTTTTTCTACTCTAAAAAGGTCTTGTGAGTTATATTGAACTAGGACAATCATAAATATTATCATCATTAATGATTTTTTTAATTTTTAAAATTTTTATAATTAATATGCACATAGGTATATACATATGCTTATCATAAAACAAGACTCAAAAATTATTATATTATTTGTTTTATGTCGTGTGTTGTATATTGTGAGGAAACAAGGAATGTTGAAGGTCGAATATATTTATTTGAAGTACTTGGTGTACGGGTCGTATGAGTAATGTGTACCAAGAAATAACTCATTCGACCCGTATGTCATGTGACGACTGGCATTGTTTTAAAATATGTAGGCAGAATGTCTTAACTTAACAAATAACTATTAGTGCCGAAGCATTGATGTGCCGTGAGAAATATAACACAGCTGTAAATAATTCTCATCGGCTTATCTTCGCCATGAGACACTTGGCCCACTTACCCACTTGTACTGACTTGATCCACCTAATCTACTTTCCTACATCTGTTTATAATTTCAGCAAAAAACCTTTAGGCCTCTTTGGCATTGCACTTGACTGAACTTTCGCCCGCCAGCACTCACATTCGCACTGTCATCCACTCACCCGCACACCCATTGACACACTCGCATTCACACCCATCCTCACGCTGGTATTCATGGCAGGGTTCCGTCAGCCGCTTTAACCAGCTAACCACTTGACTCAAGTGTTTGCTCACTTTGTGGGGTGCTCTCCGTGTCTATCTCCCACTTCCTCACCAAAAAAACCTTTCACCACCCTCCCAGCCCACTCGCCCTTTGCAGTCTTCTTAGTTACCGTTTCTGTTTGCGGTTGCTCTTTTTTCGCATATGCTTTGACACGCCCTCTTTGCGCCCACATGTTTTTGTTTTCTAGCGATTTTTCCAGTCCTTCCAGTTTTTTCTTTGTTTTCAGCCTTACCCCTTGGCACTCCCATTGTCTGCCGGCTTTCATTCACTTTATTTGTACTCGTGCATCATAAGGGTTTAATGGATTTGCTGCTGGCCTAGAAGAAAAGTTCTCCAGCTCAACCCTCAGCTTTGCATCATTTGCCCACTTTTCACACGCCCCCCATTGAGGGTAGGAGCCTACGCAATGATTATCATATTACGGCCATTGGTTTTGCTGAAGGAGCAACGCCCATTCTCACAGCACTTCTTTTTATGACTTTATTTTCACCTCCCCTTTTGGGCCGGCAGTTAATACATTTTTATAGACTTGCCAAACTACTTAACCGCCCCCCACCAGGCGAGTCTCACCATTAGCTTTTCGCGTGCTTTGTCATTGCCGTTAATAGACTTACTTTCCTGGTTTCTCTGCGAGGAATAGAGAGAGGGTCAGGGGCAGTGACAGACCATTAAAGCCAACTGCCCATCTGCGGCTCAGGTGAGGCAAGAACACCGCAACGACTTGGGCAGACGAAAATTTGTCAACACTGCGTATGCGTAATACGCGTATAAAACTTCTGTTCCGTGGGATAGGTAAAGGCGCACAAAATATATTCAACGACATTGTTGGAGCCCTTGAGTTCGTTTAGCAATTTTCTGATCCATTAAATGCTTAGGGCTAAATAGGAAAGTCAATTAATAAATATTTCGCCTGATTATTCAACATGGAATTTGGATATCTTCAGACGTGATTTTGATAGGCCTCCATTCATTTTAGAATATAAATATAATTCTTAGTACATTTTTACAATGAATATGGAATTTGAAAACATTCAATTGTGACAATGCCGGAGCAAGTGCAAAATAAATTCGTCCAGCTACCCAGTTGTGGCACCATTTCTTTGCAATCTATTTGCCAGCGGATTGTGTTTACATTTTCCAACATTTTGGCAGACTTCAGATGCAGCAGGCAGCTGGCAGCATGGGAAAACAACAATGGACATGACTAGCTCTGGATGTCGTAGTCTGAAGCTGTCTTTAACACACATCAAAGGCATTATTAACACCGCATACGCAAGTAGGGATTCTAAATGATGCCTTGGAGCTGGCTCAGGGGCCAAAAACCTAAAACATGTGTCGTTGGCCTTGTTTGGCTATGTGAGTGTGTGTCTGTGACACTGTACTTGTGTGTGCCTATGTAAGTGGCTGTATGTGTGAGCGTATTTATGAGCCATTGTATATAGCTGGCAAGCATGGCCGCATTACATACACACATAAACTGCTTTTGGCGTGCATTAAGTGGTCTTAACTTTCAGCACAAGGACATGCTTTCTGTGGTCTTTAAAATTATTTCCTCTTCCTCTCGACCGTTCCTTTGAAAAGACGGATAGTGTAAGTACGTCTGTAAAGCCAATAAAATTTATATTTGCTTGCAAGTCAAAATAATGCGTTGGGTATTTTATATAAAAATCGTAACTTTAATATTGTGCAAAGCGCATACTCTCCTGAACAACGCCATTTAAATATTTTTCAAGCTTAGCATGTCGCTTTAAGCCCCTACAGATGCCCTATCCGGGTATCCTCAATTTTTTATCAGCGCTCACCGTTCTCACCCCAACTACTTGGTTCAACAAACCCACCTATTTGGCTTGTCTGAGGGGCATCACGAAATTTACAACTGCCAATTTGGGAATCAGGGCCCGTCTGACCCTTTTTTCCTCCGCTTCCCTCGTCAATGAACCAATAAAGTATGCTACAAAAAAATGGAAGCAAAAAGAACCAGCAATCGGAGTTTTATATCGACGTTGTATGTGCGATCAATACAAATACATGTGAGGGAATGTTTACCTGGGACTTGACCGCTAACGGCTAATATCAGGCTAACGAATCATCATTTTTTGGTGTACTAATAAAAACTTATGAAGTAAAGGTGCGCTGCGTTTTTGAGTTTCCGCAATTAACGTCGCCTAATATATTCAAGGTAAGATGACAGTGACGGCAACTTCGAAGCTTGATAGATTGAAACTTGAGCCAGAACAGGATCACATCACGTCTCGCCAGTTTGCCTTGTCACTTTGCTCCGCTTCCCGCATTTCCCCCACGCTGCTCCTCAATGTCGTTGCCACACTTCAAAGTTCGCGTTGTCGCCAAGTTCGGCGAGTAATGAAAGCTGCGTGCCTTCCGTCAGAATTTGCGGTGAATGCCAGGGGAAAGGACGAGGACGTGACGGCATTACGGCGCAAGGCGGTTGCATCCAAATTAAATAGCATTTTGATGAATATTGATTGATTGCCTTTGCCTTGGGGCAAATTAGAAGCGCAAACCACATTGGCAAAGTTTTTATTTGCGCGCCGCAGGCGAAAGAGCGAAAGTTCAACCTTGAAGCTTCTGGGGGGCGGCTTCGGATTGAAATAATTTGCAATTTCAATTGATTTCAAAGCGCTTTACTTAATTGGGTATTCGGTTTATTGGAGAACACTAAAAACTTTAAAACCCTAGCTTTAAAGATAGGTTTGATATCAAAGTGAAATACCAGAATAAGTTCTTATAAAAAAATATTATAACAAGCAAGTTGCACTTTTTTTAATTACCATAAAATTATTGCTCAACTCATGAAGATGCCATTACTGCCGAAAAACTTCCCGACTACGACACCAAATTTACGTTAAAGCATTTTAACTATGGAAGCTACAATGTATTTTGGCTCTGCCCTATTCAAGTGGCGGAGCATGGAGGACCATGCAAAGCAACGTCCTTTGCCAGGACACAATGCCAGCAGCAACCGGAAATGAGTAAACAAGCGTCAAATAGTGAAAACAGCGGACTGAAGAACAATGCAATACACCAAAGTCCTTGCAACAGCACCCATTCTGCACTCACTCCTTTGGTCCTTTTTTGTGCCTCACTACGAAAATACAAATAAATGAAACATTAAACGAGACAAGGATGCAGCGCCAAGGGCCTCGACCGGGACTCGAAGGGGTCGGAGTGGAAGAGATGAAGGCGCTGCATAAGGACGAAAAATGAGCGCCGAAGACAACAACCGGATATCCTGGAACTTTATAAGGAGCTCCCCGGCAGGCACCGAAAAAAAGAACAACAAAACGCAACAGCAAGTACGGCGACGACAAGGACTGCGAAGTTTATTTTAACTTTTGATTTCCTCCTTGTGGAACACACCCCGCCTCCGAAATCGGGAGGATCTACCGGGGTGCATTGGCAAATGATTCCATTGAGTGGCAAAGTTGCACCATCGAGGGAGTATCGAGTGAGTCAGACCTGCATTAAAAATGAATTAAATTCCTGACTCAGCCCGAGGCAGCGTTGGAGGAAACTGCCTGAATTCAATTTATACCTGGCCCTTTGGATTTGTCGTTAAGGCGGTATACTTAATACATTAAATATATTCGAAGTTACTGGACAAATTAAAGTAGTAACGAAAAGGAAATGTAACTAGGATGTGTAGCCTGTACAAAAATATCATTCCCAAATGTAAGACTATTCCAATCGTTTATTCAGAATCCAACAAGCCCCCAATCTATCAACATAAGAAAATACCACACAAAAACCATAGTTTTTCTAGTTTTAAGTAAAAAGTGAATTGTTTTATAATGTTATTTAAAAAAAAAAATTAAAGGTGAGCCCAGGTATGTATGTCCTTGGATTTCCTTGAAATTGTTTAAATCCATATACAAAGTTTTCTTCATTTTTATCAGGAAAAAATCTTAAGTATTTACCCAAAACCCCATGATCCAATGACTACTTACTTCAACTAAAAGTAGGATGGTATGTTTACTAAAAACAGCAGATCTCGTTAATGTGTATTTTATACAGAATCTGTTGGAAACCCCAAATTTATGAGCTTCTTTTTTTGAATAATAAAATTAAAAAAGTGGATTTTAGGCAAAAAAAAAAAACGGGTTTTCGTATTGGGTTTAACTTGTTTTAATGGCAATGGATGTGTTTTCGATTCCTGGAAAAAATGTTTCCATCTGGAAGAAATTTTTTACTTCATACTAAGCTTGGCCAGTTAAGATTGGATTGGTTACTTTTGTGGATCGTATTTGAGCATGCGTTGACCGATGTGTCAGATCCGACCTATTGCTGAATATCATTCAGTCAACAGAGAACATCACGACAGCCACTCCTGAATATTTAAACAAAAAACACTGCTAAGATGCAGCGACTTGAAGTATCATACGTGTAAGATTAAAACATAACTTTTGTTCAAGCTAAATTTTCCCTTTTCAAAGCTTGGGGAATTTGCCAGTCATAGTGGAGAGTGAATATGAAGCTTTTTGTGAAGAGGGCAATGAATCTGAAGCTCACGTTATACCCAACAATCTGACACGGTAGGTCTAAACTCTATAACTATAGAGAGCATTGGCTAAGGGATTTATTGTGCAGCGCGGAAGGTCTCATCCTGGACTACAAGCAATTCTTGGCAGCTCGAAGTATTCAACGCTTTGTCCGCGGCTGGCAGGTGCGCAACTACATGGCAAAATTAGCCAGATCGGCAGTCATCGTTCAAAAGTGGTGGCGAGGCTTTATGTGCAGAAGGAAATTGCCACCCGTTGCCGAGGAGAGGTTGCAGGAAGCTACTTTGGCTTACTACAACCTATGCGCCGTTCGCATTCAGACCCTCTTCCGGGGCTGGTGGTCCCGCAAGCACATCTTCGATCTGACCAGACTCAAGATCATGCAGCGTCTTGTTGCCGAGGATCTCATTCACTCGGTGGTCAAGGTACTGCACACCACAAAAGGATCGGACATGTTGCCGGGTGTCTACACGCTGCGAAATAACGAGTTGGGTTTCTAACCATTGTTCAAATAATTCTTAATGTTTCCTTTTTTCAGAAAGTGTCTCAAATTCTCGGAACAGCTGTTGGTTACATTCGGCTATCGCTTCTACAATGCCCAAGCCTGCTACAAAACTCTACTGAATTCCTCGTTAATTTCCGAACAAAGGCAGGCTTTTTTGAACTCTTCAAAATACACATACGTGCCTTATATGGGCTTCAATGATGGCGGAATTTGTAGTCGTCGAAATTCATTTACCAAAGCAATGAAAGCCAAGGATGGTGAACTGTTCGATATAATTCAGACATTTGTGTCCGGTCATCGGGCGATGGACTTGGGACACACTGGAAAGCGAGAACAAATGATTAGTATAATGTTCGATGAAGCTGGTATATTACAGAACACAATTTCTTGACATCGATTATAGTTTTTAACTTTCCCTTTAGAAAAGAAAAAAAATCGAGATTTTATCATGAAGAGAAAGAAGTTCTTAAAGCATGTCGTAGCGAGTATGCAGAAGTGGAGTGGCGATGGGGAAAAGATTCTTCCGAGAGCATTATTCAAAAAGCCCTATAATATGCAAGCTCTTCTTGAAGCGGTTAAGGACAGTATTGTTGAAAGGTACGGTCCGTTGGACCCTTGCATATGTGGACCAAGCAAATCAATTTCTAGCATCGACAGAGTTTAATACACTCGTCTGAAATTTGTATATTTCATATGCATCAGTTAACTATTTATATGTATATGCTTTGGCGGTACCCTTCAGATTCAAAAATAAATCAGCAATGCATTAAAGATTTTGTTTTATTTTATTTGTTTAGTAGAATATTGGCGACAAATAAAATTTAAGGCCCTCAGCCAAACCGAACCAGATAAAGGAAGCTAAGGTAAATATTTACCAGCCGACGCTAATGAACTCGAGAATACAAATAGGCGGCAAGCAGGCAGCCCAGAATCTTTAGAGAGTTGCACAGAGTAATTCCCCCACTGATTTTATAGGTATTTTCGATTTTCCCTCACCCTTTAAAAGTTTTTCCTGCCACTACCACTGCCACCAAGCATCATGCACGAATGTAATAAGATGAAACCGAATGGCAGGAGAAAAACAGCAGGAATAAAAGAAAATTGGCTGAGGAGAAAGGAACGTGTTTGCCCAAAAATTTCTTTGCTATTGATTGTAGCTGAGTGGTATTTACACATTTCCCTCTTTCTCGTATGAGAAACGCGTTGGTTGCCCATTGTAAGGCCACAAAAGTCAACAGTCGTTTTGATAAATTCCATTCGGGTTGGACTTCCTATAAGGATGGACTGTGCAGTACACACCCTCGGGGCTCTTGGCGCCAAGCATTAATATTTTGACAGTAAAAACATTAACAACATTACTATTTTGGTCCTAGTAGTCCATGGACAGAAAAATTATATATATTTTTGAAAAACCAAGTAGCCCATGGAAGTAGCTCTTGTCAAATCCAATCGCACCTAACGTTGAACGTAGGCTACAACATTTAGTTTGTTTCAGGGTCTCAACCCGAAAACACCTCCAAATTCTCAGTTTTATTTCGGCTTATATAAAATAAAATATTTTTCGGCTAGAATTAAGTCAAAAGTTTATTTTAGTTTTAGGCATAAAGTGAAGCTTCCCGCTCCCGTTTATATGGAACCACACAAAGCTGTCGGAGTACCGATTTTTTGCACACATTTGGCTTACCTTTACAAGTGGCTGGTCAAAGCTATTACACTCGGACTAGCACTGGTCACACACGCGCACACACCTCAAACCAAGCACACTCCTGTGGTAAGTGCTAAATAATTTTACTAGGTTCTTAAAGGTTATTTGGTGGTTTTCAGATTGATTTCAAACATTCAAACTCAACACAATAAACAGTATGCTCTTTCATCTCAAACTCCAATTTCGACTCCAATTTCGACTCCAATTCGATCAAGGCGGACACACCTGGAAGGATACCTCTGAAGACTCTAAACATATCCTCACCCCATCTCCTTCGGAACTTTATCTGCTGAAGAACACAATGATTTGCAAAATAGCTGGTAAGGTCAGGGTTTTCCGTATTCGTAGGTCGTGGCATTATGAACCTTCTTCTGCAGCTTATACACATATACACTAAAAGGCATCTAGGACACACCTGGAAGGATACCTCTGAAGACTCTAAACATATCCTCACCCCATCTCCTTCGGAACTTTATCTGCTGAAGAACACAATGATTTGCAAAATAGATGGTAAGGTCGGGGTTTTCCGTATTCGTATGTCGTGGCATTATGAACCTTCTTCTGCAGCTTATACACATATACACTAAAAGGCATCTAGGATACACAATGGATACCTTAAGTATACGTTATGGATACACTTAAAGGATACATCATAGATATCTCAAGGATATAAAAATCGGACTACGATAAAATAGTTCAAAATACAAAAATAAATAAAATGTTAACCAAAAATACCAAACCAATTTCTTGATATTTTCATTGGGCTGGACAAATGGCTACGGAAGTTAATTAAACCAGAAGTAGGTCAGATAAACAAAGACGGCTAAAAAAAATGGTAGTCATACGGCAGAAAAAATTAACCCAAATATGCAAACAAGTTCGCCAGTAGAAATGGAAACAAGTCTGGACTAAGTTGCACATTAACTTCCGCAGCTCATTAAGTCACTGTCAGCCCCCCAAGGATTATGCTTGAGGCCGCTGGGGTGAGGGAAACTGGCGGAAAATATATAGAAATTTATGTGACGCCAACTGGCCGACAGGCGACCGGAGAGCAACCCTAGGAGCCTCTGGCCACATTGCCCAGCGCGGCAAAACAAAAATAAAATATATTTGCTCATGTAAATGGTGGATGTGAGAAGCTGCCACGGCCACTCCGTTGAATTCGGATTTATCAAAATCCGCGTGGCCGGAAAAAAAATTGTTGAAAAGGTTGAATGAAAACGTCTACGCTTTAAATGGAAAAAAACTCAAAACAAATCTGACTCGTTTTGCTCCCTTAAACCCAAAGTTAAATTAGGTCGTTGGGCTTATTTGTGTTTTCTTGTTTTTTTTTGTGTCCTATATAAGAAAGACTATTATACTTTTTTTGGGCCAAGCAAAGGTTACGGGATGTCTTCGGGGCCATTGGGCGAGGCTGGCCAAACTAATTAGTGGCCATTTTGTGGGTGCTTCCTGTTTAATTAAATTTTAATATGAAATTAATTGAAATGCGTTAAAAAGGTCCAGCACCTGATTGTACTAAACATTAATGTTGTGGCGGTAAAACTAAAAATATCCTTACTACTTATGAGCAAAATAACTTACCAGTTAGTTCAAAAAAGAAACAATATTATTTTTTATTTATTTTCTTAGGTCCTTCACGCATTTCGTCACACGAATTAGAAAACTGGACTGTTTGTAGAAAATGTATATTTCACGAAATTTATTAAATCTGTTATTGTTGCCCGTTTTATAATTTTGGGCACTCGTCTATGGAAATTAACACACGCACCCTGGAAAGCATCCGACGTATCAACGAATCGATTACTGATGACTTAATGGAGGCAGTGTAACCAGAAACCGAAATTTTGAAAAATTCACGAATCTATGTCCGATGCATATACGCAATTATAAATTCAACTCGTGAGACGCTAAGAGTCTTAAACCTATTTTGTTGTTGGTGCTCTCTCGACTAGTGCCTTTTTAGTATTCGATTTTCAGCCTTGTTCACGCCTTTGTGGAGCAGTGCAGGTCGTGACCGGCGTATGTCTGAGATCCAATTCGTTGCGCGTTATCAATGAAACTGCTGATTTTTCTCGTCATCGTCGCCAGCATCGCCCCAGAAAGTAGGTCCTTTCGTGACCAATCGGGCTTTCTCTCCGTCTCTGACAGCCGCTTTCTCTTCGTGTTCTCTCTCAAATCCTGACGAAAGACCGAGGTGCCAACAGGAAATCCTTGGAGCGAGAGAGAGTTAGTTGGGAAATTTTGCGGGTGTTTATGTTAAGAAAATCTTAACAGAAATCATTTTGGGGAAATTATGTAAGGCAAGCCCTCGGTATTCGCTTATTGAACGAATAAAATTCAACTTGTCCCAAACTGTGGTAGAATATGGGGAATATATTTGTTGATTCATTTTACAAGAAAATGGAAAAACAAAATTACTAAAAGATGGTATTTAAAAATTAATCAGAAAAATTTTACAAGATGAAATTAATTTTATCTTTTAATTCTGAAGACTATAGAGCTCAGTTTTTAGAGACTCACAATTTAAAGCTCCTAAAAAACATTTATAGGCGAGTCCAATTTCGTGAAACACATTTGTGCCGAAATTGTTTGAAAGTATTCAAGTAAGAAGCGTTTTCTTTTACTACACTATTATAAAAAAAAATTTGATTAAATTCACTATAAGTCAAAAACGAATAGCGTCAATAATTAAGTATGTTTCAGTGTATCTCACCAACATATATCCCATATATAGTAAGTTTAAAAGATTGTCCAACATAATTCGCTGTGTTTACACGCTAATTTAAAGCAATCAAAAAGTATTTTATTGCCCATTATTAGCTGCCCCTGAGTAAATGAGAATTCTGGGAAAAGCGGCAAGAAAGAGCCCTCAATAATGTAATTATGAAAATCGCATAGAAGGGCACCGCATCCCTGCATACAAATTAAAGTGTAATTCAAAAAGAGAAAAGGAGCGAAACATGTCGCTGAGTGACTTCCATTCCTGTGGATGTCATAAAAATATGTAACCACCACCGAGGTTTTTTATTGTTTCTTGCCATCCCAAAGAAAATGAAATATGCATTTTAAATCCTTACAGGTCTACTTAAATATAAAAATTTGTATAAATTTACTGGGAGAATGTGGCGTATACCTGCCGAAGTGCAGCACAGATTTTTTGTCATTTTCCTTTAAATATTTGAAAATCATTAATGGACAACATTACCCCTAGCGGTCACCATATTTTGTCAATAATCAGCCGACTCTTGTGCAGAATACCTTAATCGGTATCGACTCTTTCAATATGCACAAAAACCTTAAAACAAAGGATTTCTTTTACAAGTTTTCTGGATCCTCTTCAGGGGAGGCATCAAATATTGTGACAATTAATGTCATTTATTCTTAGGACTGTGACAGATGCATTAGGTAATTGTTTTTAAAACCAGAAAAACGTCCATTTTATACATTACCCAAACTCTTCGGCACCCCAAAGCAATCAACTTGTGCCTGTTTTAACACGAAACAAAAATAAGCAATAGATCAGGAGACCTACTTATATTTATATTATAACAACATATTTATTCGTTCGCTACAAAACTCCTAGCAAAAAAACTGACTTTGCGGCTAATGCAGATGGCAGGCGAAGCGAAGCGTGAAATGCTTTGTAAATTATTATGCCAGCCGAACATGGAGGTGGATGTTCCGTCACCCCATATATAAATATTTTTTAAGAGATAAACAAAGTATTTGCTCAGGGGAAATTTTGGGGTGTGTGTTGTGTAATAAATTTCAATTGACTTATGAAAACGGAAAGTACTCTTTTCCACAGAAAGTTTTTAGCACCTACACGTGCCTATAAGCTGATAAAAATTGTTAAAATGTTCTTTTCCCATTATTAATTTTTCCTCACTTTATATATGAGCCCATGTTTAAGAAAGAAAATCAGCTCTCTTATGGCTTTAATAGAAAAGCTTATTGGCAAATGTACCATATCCTATAGTGAAATCTGTAAATTCAGCAAATGTAATTTCAGTACATTTTGTTATTTTTTGTTGTAGAATTTATTTGTTGTTTTTTATTGCCAAAACGAACTACCAGAATCTTTATAGAAATTTATATGTATTTGTCAAATTTCAGAAGGCCCGAAAACAATCCACAAAGTTGCCACCAGGGTGATGCATCATTTTTATGTGAAAAACTTTAGAACTGCCTAAGCTCTTAATGTTCCCTCAGCTCGGAGCAAAAAACTCTTCACCCAGAGTTTCCCCCGATTTCACACTTGTGCCAGCCACACACAGACGGTTAGACTTTGTCTCGGAGCACCCCAAAGGATATTAACAATAATCTAACCAAATTAACCCAAAGCACTAAAGTGTAAGTGACATTAAGTTAATTTTCGTGTGCGCCACTGGATGAACAAAGAAACGAGACGAAAAACCGTCGACAAAAACAAAACGGAAAAACTGAAATAAAAGAAGTATCCATATAATGAAGTGGAGGGGAAAACTTACGTTTTATTTCCTTGTTTTTTTTATTTTTGCTTTAGACCCTGCTGCTTTTGGTTGCATCAACTGTGCAAAATTTCCCACGAGATCAATCAGCCACAGGCTGATCGGGACGAACAACAACACCGCTGATGATGGCAGGAATATGAAAGGACTTTAAGCCAGTGCTGTTAGACGAAGAAGAAAATAGCCAAATACTTTAAGTCTATTTTTGTAACAGCCTCGGTGTTAGAATCATATTTTGGTTTAACAATGTTAAATATTTGAATAAAGTCAAAGCTACTTTCACTTCCCTAATATACTTAAATTATGTCCGAATTATTAATTATATTTAAATAAAATATATTCTTTTATTACAAACAAAGTTCTTAATTAATAAATTCTACTTCAAAATATTTCCAAGTGTCAATTGTTTTTGAAATTTTTTTAAATTACTAGAGACAGTGTATCAAATCTTTGGCTTTGTTAGAACGATTCAGCTTTTTTCTGTTTTTTTGCTATTACTGCCTCTTTGAAAGTTTTTTCTTTTGTGAAACTTTGACCTGCTCTGGTGGCAGTGTTTCTTTTTCTTCTTTTTTGTTTATTTTCTATAAGTACTAGCAGCTTTTCCTTAATATAAGTACATACCAGTTTTTGTTTTCACCTTTTGGCATTGGCCTTTGTAAGTGTGTGGCTAATGAAGCGAGGGCTGATGAGGGAAGTTGGTCCAGAGACGTGCAGATTATGTTTCGCGAGGGGAGATATTTCAAATAATCAATTGTAATAACCAACATTTAAAGTAGTGTTACTCTTCTGAAATAACTAAGGAAAGAAAAACTATGTCCTGATAAATAGCTATTAATCATTTTATGTTTGCCATATTTGTTTTTATAACTCCTTTTAGGCGCCACCCCTGTTCCTGAGCCCAATAAATACCATGGACGAGATGACAAAAAACAGGACCTGACTTTCATTAACAGGAAGTCCTCACAAGGAAGGCTCGTCTCTGGGTGCTAATTGTCTCAGTGTGTGCTGTCCGACCAAAGTCATAGAAATATGCCTCGCAAGGAAGGCCCCTGATTGATTAATGGATGTCAAGTGCCAGCATCGAGGTGACAAGTTCCCAAGTTGCTTTTTGGCTGGGGATTTGCCCGGCTCTAAATGATGTGCCAAATTAGACACTGACTGCTACAATATAAAATGCCAGCCCCGGCGTGAAGAGGCGGGAAGGGATGATTTTGCGGCGTCCGGCCAAAAATGTTTGCAATAAACTTGCAAAATGGCGTCCGGCAAAGGACATGAAAATTGTTTGGAGTTCCATTTCGGTTCGTAGCTCACGATTCCTTTCTCTAGCTCATTTGGCGGAAACATTTAATTTTGCGCCCAGAATTTGATGCAGAGTTTCTTGCACAACTTGCACTTCCGTCTACTTTTGCATTTCCGGCAGTGGCCAACCTGAGCACCAAATGGAGTTCAGGGTCCATTGCGGATGTCCGCGTGGCAATTTTAATGCAATTTTTATGCGCCCGTTTTTTGGCTTCCGATCTTTTATTTCGTTCTCTCATCCTCCCACCACCACTGGTTTCATTTTCCTTCCCTTGCCATTTACTTTTTATCGTGTGCCATAATAGCAGTTATTTCTTTCTCCATCTGCATTTTGTGGCAAGGTTTGGGTGCCGTTGCCGTTGGGAAATGTGTGGCAGGTACTGGTTCCTGTATCCTTGTGGGCGGATGTCAGGTATGTATGCATGTCGCTATGTATGTGCTGCACTTTTTGGCTTTAATTGGGTTAGACTGGCTGACTGGACTGCCATTTTCACGCCTTGTGGTGTCTAATTGAGTTTCGCAATACCGATTACCAAAACTACGCCTTCCGATGCGAGTTAAACATGAAGTTTAAGTTTGATTAAAGGTTTTATAAAGAAATTGTTTTAAAATAATTACTTCTTAAAGGTTCCTATGATAAGGATAAGAAACTTATGTTCTAAAGAGGGCCCACCAATTCTGTTCTTCCAGTTCAAAAAGTAGGCTAACTCACTCGTTAGCCGCTATCAGGCCGGGCCCCATTGGCTAGCAATTGTTGGTGTGGTGAAAATTTTCCGTAACTAACTTTTAAGTATTTTTCGAAAATAGACCCACAAAAAAGTGTCATAGAATATTTTTGCATAAAACCATTTTGCTTGCAGCCACCGCAAGACAATGTTGTAAACTAAAACCATAACCCTTACCCCGATACGACGTCTCTGTCCTTCGAGAACTACAGCTTTTCCTCGAAAAGTTGTTGCTGCTCGAGAGCCCAAGAAAATTTCTATAAAAAGGCATAATAGACGTCAGTAAATGTCTGCAGCAGCAAAAGCAGAAAACTACAACAAAAGCATCAATAAACAGTGTAAAAGGCAGTTACCAGGAGAAGGGGATTCAGGGGTTCTGGCTGAGCCGTAAAACTTCCGCACATATTTTTATCGAGGCTGGAATCAGTTGGAGGAGTGGGCGTGGGTATGGGCGTTGTCATACGTCAAAGATGCCCTATTGGGCCAGACAAACAAAGACCGAAAGGAAAAGGGTGCACAACAAATTTAAAGTTGTGCGGTTGTCGCACCCCGGAATGCCCCTAAACCCCGTCATCTCCGATTTTCGAGTGGTGGCCACCAACAGCTGCCAATGATGCAAACAAACAAACCGCTCCAGGCGGGATTTTAAAAAGCACTTTACGAAGGCCAACAGAAGATCCTGTCGATGGTGGGGCGGGGGCACGGGGCGTGGCAGCTGCCTGGGGCAACTATGAACCGAACGTGTGTGCGTTTGGGGGTTGCAGAAGAGGGCCTGGGGAGCGTATGTGAGGTTGGCCTGCGACACGCTTGATGCCAACGCAAATTTGCAAAATATTGACAAGCGAATCGTCGTTGCCGGGGCATAATTTAATAAATCAATATTTTATTAGCTGCAAAATATGCGCGTGCAGATGGCAGAGAAGAGAATATGGCTGACATGTTGATAAGAAAGGCATTTTGAACAACCGAAGCTTTGTGGTAAAATTATAAACAATAAACAGGAATTTCAGTTAAAGAACTGTATAGAATTTGTGACTGAAGGCCTGAAACACTGTATATCAATAGAGAACACTTCTTATTGTCAAAATGTACTGGTGAAGCCTTCCTTAATGTAGCCTGCAGCTGAGTTGAGAAGCTCGAAAACTTTGGGTTTTTTATTCTTGATGTCTTTTGGCGCTTTACGCACTCGGTAAAAATGCTCAACTGGCTGCTCTTTTCATTACTTATTTCTTTATGACGCTAATGTCCTTAATTCGTCAGTGTTAACCTAATTTCGCAGAATGACTACAGCGATGCTGGAGGGAACTTCAACGGCAACAGCAACGACGACGGGCTAAAGGAAAATAGAAAGAATTATGCCAAGAAAGTTTTCTATTTTGTCGCAGCGGGCAAAAGTTTTGCGGCCAATGCGACGACTCGACTGAATGTATAGTACGTATCCTGGCCAAGTCCTTTGTGTGACACTCGTCCAACATGTTTGTGTGTGTGCTTTAGTGCGCATTCCCAAAGGCCATATAAATCATAATAATTTTGCAATGTAGCATTGGCCAAAGAGCATCCGAAGGAGCGTCGGCATATCCTTGTGGCATGTCTTTTATTTGCTACGTGTTGATGTCCTTTTGATGGCTCTTCTGCCGCCCCGTTCTCTATCTAAAAGCCCCACTACCTCTCCGCATATCGGGAAAAGCCCCTGGGGCAAATGACTGCCACACAAAACCGCCAAGCAAACCGATGTCCTGCTCCTGTCTTCGTCCTCCTTCTGTTTCAGGCTTCTGGACCTGGTTCTGGTCGTTCTCCTGGTCCTAGTCCTTCTGTGTGCGTGCGTGCGTGCCGCCTAGTATTTGTAATTCCTGGCAGCATGTCCAGCATAAAAATATACTTAAGTGATTTCTCTTGATTCACTTACATAGATTTGGGTTACATTTTCTGCTGGCGCTCCTATTTTTGGTTCGCCTCGACGTTCTTCAAAGCAAATAAATAATTTTTATGACGGCATGTGTCCCCCCCAGTCACTTCCCTTCCATTCCGTTCCGCTCCTTTTGCGACCTAGTCCCGACTGATCCTTCATTTAATTTCGCTTAAAAGCGTCAAAAGTAAAGCTGTAATCATTTAAATGATTTATTTAGCTTGATTTACCATGTCCTTAGATCTTTTGCTTGGCTTGACTTTTCCTCGTATTTGGGGCATTTCCATTTTGGCTTTCACATCCTTCTTCCGTCCGTCTCTGGAGATTTATTTCGTCGTCACACGGGGTTGGAGGACATTCTCAATCATAATTTGTTGTGGCGTCGAAGTGATTATAATGGATTTATATGCATATCGGATCCAAAAGGTGGAATTTAATGTTTATTTTGGAATCTCCGTGGCTCGACGAGGGTTAAGGGATTGCTATGGGTGCTATCTCCGTATGGAATTTCCTAATTTATGATTTGGCAGCGGGTCAGACCAAGAATTACTTTGAATAGAGCCTCCTAAATAAGGCAAAAGGTTGAAGGTTGAATTTATCTGAGAAAAACTCTAATTTATTAGCTACATTTGGCCACAATTAAGGCGGATTTGATGTATAATTTTTCTGTTTATTCCATAAGCTAGATTCATTTTGACGGCAATAGTTTCTTCTTAAAATAAACGTTTAGAGGTTGGCATAATTGGTTGATTGGAATTTTAATTAACCATTGGAATATGTTATTAGTTACAATGACTTCTTTTAAGCCACTTTTGAAAAAAAAGGCCAGCTCATTGCTTATCCTTGACCTCGCTGAACACTAGTCATTAGGAGATTTTTGCGTTGCACACTAAAATTGTTTTAATTGTTATTTACCTTTTTCGTTTTCTGCCTCCCGGCAATCAGAGAAGATGCAGAAGCGGCAGTGCTCGAAAACAACGCTAATGACTAACTTTTGGCAAGCAACTAACAAAAATGCATGCCGTGCATTGCTGGGTTGATCGGGCTTCTAGCCCCGTCCTTGCCCTCGTCCTTATGCTCGGCCTCCTCTTGTTTCTTTCCCAGCTTCGTGTGCTAGTGCTGTAGCAGTTATAGCCGCCAAAAACACTCAAAACCCATTAGGCTACACTTTATGCTTAGTTTTGAAGTTTCAGGGCAGAAAAAAATAACACCAGAAGAGTCTGTTCGACATGACTTTATATTACCCTTCAACATAATAGGTTCTTTTGTACAAACTGATTTTAAAATGAAAAAAAAGGTGTTAAATATTTCTTACCCAATTTCTATCATAATTTTCCACATCTTAATACGGACTGAGTCCCTTATAGCCCAAAACTATCACCTACTGGGTAATAAACACACCCAGCCATCCCGAAAATAAAAAGATATACAAAAACTAAAAGAATGCAAACAAAAAGAAAGCCCGGGGCGACTCCAGGCCAAGTGAATTTTGCATATTAGCAGAGGATAACATTGCGTGGGGGAGAAATATGTTTGCTCACTTTTACAAGAACGACAGCTCCGAGAGCAGGGCCTACTTACCACGGCTCGGTGGGTCCGGGGACGTGTCCGGGTGCATTTAAAGTGCAACTGCCGTACGCGACAACGGCGTCGGCCTTCGCAGTAAGCTTCCCCTCACCCAACTCCCAAAATTCAAATGAATGGGCCACGCCCCGAGGTCTACGCCCAAACAAAACAGGACTAGCACCTTGCACTTGTCAAAATTTGATAAAATTGTATATACATATATGTAAGTGCTAACTTGTCTTTGTTTATTAGTTCAAATTATAATTATTAGCATTATTTAGGCTTAAAAAAAGTAATATTATTGAAGATGATCCTTAGCTCTTGTAAAGTAATTCAGAGTGCACCGAGAGCTTTGCATTTTTTCCACAGTGTTTCAGACTGAAACATCCTTCTAGAAAGAAGGCTTCGGGGTTCCTTCGGCTGAATGCGAAGCAGCTGCTCTAGGCGTTGCGTTTACATTGAAAATTACCCCACTTACTATATAAAGTGTTGACAAACGAGCTGACGATGAGCGCTCAGAAAGATAAAAAGATGAATATGAACGAACAGTTCCTGGGGTTAAATTTAAAACAGACGCTTTAGTGATAATCTTAGAAAGTGAGCAGAGTCAAATAAAAAACCTATTCACAATAATGTTGGAAAATTAGGTTGGATAAGTTTAATGTCCTCTCCATATATTCCTATCATAACTCTCTTTAGAAAAAGTCCCACTCTTACACTTCCCCTGATCTGCCAGTAAATCTACGAAGCAAACATTCGGGGTTAAGTGCGAAAACCGCATTCCTTTGTACCGGCCGTACGGGTTGCGTATTAACATAAATCGAATGCGCGGCGAAGGATGGCAGGACTCGTTCCACCGACTCCTTTGACACTCGCAAATCACTCAACGCCATGATAGATGTATTCAGTATATACCACCTTTCCGACCCTTCATCCTACCCCGTCTGGCCGCCACATCGTTTAACGCAATAGCGGCAACTATAAATTTTAAATTAATTTTGAAGTGCAGCCGGAGCCAGACTCCCGGAGCAGTCGGCGCACATTCGGCAAAGGGCAACCCATCAACGTGGTCGCGCTGATGGGCGAAGGGTGGGGGGCGTGGCACATAGGGACGGCGCAGTGACGACACTCACATGACACGCATTTTATTGCGCGTCAGTCCCCACAACTGACAGACAACGGAGCTTTTGAGTTGGGTTCCGTCCTTTAATGCCCTTGCGGAGGATACTTTCAAATGCTGCTTTATTCGCAGTTTTGAAAATAAACCTTGATAACTCCATTTGGTCTGACCAAAATTGTTAAATGGATAGTATATATAATATAATACCAGGTACTCTTCGTTCGGGCTAGGGCATGTGTTATTGACACAATGAATAGTGTATTTTGAAGGCCTTAAGAATTTAACAGTATTTAAGGTGTCGACTATGGAGTAGAGGGAACTTTATTCATTTTGAGTTTTTTGGGTTTTACTCGGATGACGACTCCTGGCTTCTTGAACGCTTTGTTGTCTGTCATTACAAGTGCATAAATTATTGTAACCACATTTGGCGGCGACGGAGGAAAGCAACGAAGCGACTCGAGCCGGCAGTGGTGGATCCATGGTGGTGCAGTGGTGGAGCTGCTTCTGTTGGCGTCACTGGCGGTGGCCATTGCAACAGTTGCCAGTTTTCAGTTGCTGATGACATGACAAAATATTTTCCCATCTGACTTTTGTTGAGAGCGCTTCCTTTCCCCACTCGGGTTTCTCTCGATGGCTGCAAATGTTGCTTTTGACTTTGATGCCAAAGCCACGCCAAATGTGTCACTGCCACCCATCCCAACCAATACCCACAGCCACTCCATGCCAGTGCCAGCCGCCCTCTAGCCACCCAGTGACCTTTATGCACTTGATGTGAGAAGGAGTTACGGATACACGCAGGGTGCGTGTGTGCATTCTGCTACCCCCAGCCGCTCCTTTGTGCATTTCATCGTAGATTCTATCATTTTCTACTCGCATGCTTCAGCGATTTTTGGAATTTTCAATTTGTTCAAAAATTTTCGTTACAACGTCCAGTGGTCCCGCCGGCCCCTCACTTCCTTCCACAGAAATTTATTGGGCTTGGAACGGAACTACTTTTAAGTAGAAACAGAGGACTCCAACTTCCATGTAACTATTTTTTTTTGAGGTTTTTTGAATTTTTAGTATTAAAAAAATACAACTGCTGTGGCAGCTGGGAAAATCAATAGAATTCGATATAATGAGGGTATAATGGAACTCTTTGAGCTATTTTTCTGGTTCAAGTCAATAAATTAAGAATTTACACCTCGAAATATACATAGTTGTAACAAATGAATCATTTAAAACTATCACAACGTTCGATCATATAGTAATTGGCAATTTATGATTAATGTTCATATCGGCTGGCTATTGACCAAGTCTAATTTATTTTCCATCTCATGTCTGACCTTTCAACCCACACGTATCGATTTACCCAGCCAAAAACGAAATCAAAACTCAATTTGCCAAATGCCAAGAATTATTTTATACTTATTAACCCAAAACCAAACTTAGCTCAGCGCAAGTCAAAATTTATGGCTGGTCAACGAGAACATAAATATAACTCAGATATGTATTTATTTTAAGCGAAAACTTTTGCCATTGCAGACGCAGCATGAAGACGATAGATTTATATTTATATTATCGAATCCGAAGCAGAAGCACTGTCAATAATAAAACGCTTGATAAATGCTTAGAAAATGTGCGCCAAAATGTTTTACATGCGGATTAACGCAATAAATTTGATGCCCAAGAAACAATGGCCCAGAAGATTTGTTGGCCAGTCCGTAGACACAAGCGTTTTGGGTGGGCCATGAAAAAGTTTGATTGGAAAACATATTTGTGATTTATTTGGGCAAACATTTAATAAATTGCCCTCCGAATATATTTATTTGATGCAACTTTGTTGAACTTAGGTCTTGGGGTGGATACGGTAGGCGTCTATTTCCCCTCACTTAGCCCATTAAATCTCTGAGCTTCCTACACTGGGCAAATAACTTGATTAAAAAACCGCAAAAACCAATTTGAGGGCCCCGAATGACCACAGCAACTGTTTGGTGAGTGCCAGTCCTGTTCCTTCCCTTTTGGCCACTATGTTATGGCCGCCGCAATCCGATTCAATGTGTAATTTAACACGAAATGGAAAGCGATTGGCAGGAATGTTCGTGTGTGCGGACGTGTCTGAATTGTACGACCTGCACCCGCTCTGCACCTGCCCAGTCGACTTGATCCGCACACCTGGCTGAGTGTCGGGGCGTTCCTCGTTCCGCCCGAGATGACTGCTGGCCGGGTATTCGTGGGTGTCTATCAGTGACCCCTGGGTTTCGGCCAGCTTGCCGCATTTCTAGGCCAGTTTATGGCTGGCACTGGAGTTTACCAAAATCACACAATCCCTCGGGATTTGCCTTAGTGCGTGGCAGTTATTTGTTCAACCGTTCCACTCGACGAAGGCTTTGCGAATAATTCAATTTAGAAAATCTATTTGGGGCAAATAATTTGACGAAAGCGGTTTATTTTTGAAAGTATCTATAGGAGACATGAAATTCAAGAAAATTTAAGAATTAATACTTATTTCCACAAAATATATAAATAATACTCTTTTGGAAACTTTCTATGTTTATATTCTTTTCAACTGAATTCACACACCACATGAAATATAAGTTTTTACTAAAATACTATACTACTACTACCACTACACTATACCATATTGCTCATACGACCCGTAGCTCGCACATTAAGAACTTAATCACAGCACACAGTACTTAATCACACAGGTCTTAAGTTTTATAAAGAAATATTCTATGCTGCTTTTGTTTCGTCCTGTGAAGCCTTAATCTGAAAACTCAGAACGAAAACCCATTTGAATGTCGGGAATGCCCACATTTTCTGCAGACATTTTCGATTAAAATGCGTTGCATACTTTTATGCGCATATTCTCACAATCAGTCACTCTCGTACACAAACAAACACACACATACAGTGATTTCCATCAAGGACTTCCGCCAAGCCCACTTCACCAGAACAAATAATTAAGTTTTTCTCTAATTTTTTTGGTTATGTTTTCGTAGTTGGACTCGGCTCTCTTTGGGCCCCCACTCCTCGACACGTACCTCTCAATGGGTAAAAACTTTTTGCATTTCATGTCCTGTGCCCACTAGCCCCAATCCTCAACCATCAAGCCTCGGTGGCACACATCCATATACAAACAAAGAACGGTGCATAAAATGTTTGTAAGTGACGTTGAAATTGAGACACTTGTCGCTTAATTGTTTTTCGAGTTTCCACACATAAAAAAGAGGAAGGCAACCAAAGAAGTAACTTCATCTGCCCACTTTTCCTGCAAGCTCTCTGCCTGCTATTGTTGTTTTTGCTGCCTCCCTGAGACGTGCTAGGGAAATTGAAAAAGGTTTTGCCTTTTGCCTTTTTTTAGGGGGAATCACTTACAGACCCCGGATCCGGCATTGGATCTGTTCTGTTTGCTCGCCTTCTTAGACTCCTGCGTTGTGTCTGTGAGGGCGTGGCCATGGGCAGAATTGCATTCGCCTGTGGTTACTTGTCTGCAGATTATTTTAAGTAATTATCAAGCGATTTGCGTAAAGGTCTCAAGAGCTCTCAACTTCTGAAGAGGTCTCTGATGACGACGCCGAGATGCTAAGGGGATGGGCGTGAATTAAACATGTAAATTTAAACAGCTAAGTGGAAGACAGTTGCATGTAATTGCGGTGGCATAGTGCCAGGGCGAAAAGAGTAAAACTTTTATATTCCAGGGCGATGAAAAGATGCAATTAGATTCCAGTTAGGAAATGTTATTTCACCCTTCCTAAGATACCTATAGTTCTCTGGTGTTCTATAATTACCCTATTCAAATATATAAATACCACTCAAGATCATATTACCATACCATCATAAACGTATCTACATATTTTCTATTCTATTGTTTAATAACTATTGAGTATTAGTTATTATTTTCATTGCTAACAGCATAAAGATATGGATTCATTAGATTGACTACCATATTTGTATGCAGTTTTGCACATTTTTTCATAGGCCCAGGACAGCAGAATACCCGGTCTGGGGACATAGACGAAGTATGGACCGCGGCTAATACAGCATCCAGTGTAAAGTAGTTCCGGAAGACAAGGACCCACTGATCCATCCTCTATAAATTCTGAGGTGAGGACATTTTGCAGAAGTGAGTGTTGAACGATCCACGTTCGGTTGACTCACGTAAACACAGAACATTTAATACAATTTCTTGTGGTTTGCGGAATCTATTTCATTTTGGAAAGGGAGAAGACTGCTTGGCTGTCAAGCTGTGACGTTAAAGGGTGAGCCTACTTGGTAGAGATCTGCCTCTCAGTTGGCCTGTTGTTGGCCGTATGTACAACATATTACAACCATAATTAATACTAAATTCCCTAAAATGGCAACGGACAACTGTCAGCTGCAAAATCATTTGCGGCAAAGGACCTTGTGCGGAGTATAGTGGTCCCTGTTTTTGTGCCCTGTCTTGCACTAGGATTTGTCTTCACTCAAAAAAATATCGCATTTAAAATTGTTACATTCATTTAAACATATTGATGAACTTAAAGATACAGATAGCAATTAAAAGTATATAAAGCTATATTATGTAATAATTCTTTTTGAACTCCCTTTTATTTTTGTCTGTAGAATCCAAGTCACTCATGGCTTTGAGCCGCGTTCGTCCAAGGACTGGAACTGCAACTGACTTATGCGTTGCGTCGTTCTGCAGAAAATTATAAAATGTTGCACTGCCGCATTTTCCACACATCGCACAAGTCATGTCCTGCAGGCCTCTCCGTTTGCCATAGACCGATGTGTCCTGCTGCATTAATTTTCATTTTTACGACTTGTAATCAAATTAGCAAAGCGAGAAGAAGAATTGAGGTCACATCTTGCGGATGAAATCACAGTATCATTCACCGGAAAAGTTTAATCATTATGGAAAATAATTATTCAGTGGAGACTTAAGTTTAAGCAAATAATAGTAAGTTTTAATTTATGAAACCACTTCGCATTTACAGACGATTGGTATTTGTCCAGGTTGTATACCTGATTCTGATTACCTAAGAAAATGTGCTTTGGAGGATAATTCTATACCGCAGGATCAAACGCACTAATTGAAGGGGTCTCTCTTTGCTCCAGGGGATGTATGCGTTCTACTTTACCCCTTCTCTCATTCGTGCTCTTACAATTTCCTCAATCAATATATCGCATCGCTGTTGGGGAGAAACCAAAATTCCAAGTCCCTGCCCTACCACATGAACCACCCTACTACGTTGCAATCGAGTTGGGTTACACAGCCGCAAATAGACAAGCACTCCTTCCAGTTGAGTCACCAGGATTCTGGGCTAAAGGAGGGGCATACGCACTGGCGTTTTGGCCATAATTGGCTGCCTCGAGTATATGCGTGTGCTTGTGGGTGTGCCTATGAGCTGCCTGACGTTTATGATTGTGGCAAACAAAGGCTACGATGACTGCACTTGAAATTGATAATTATGTTGCGCAATATTTGTGCACCGACCGCATCGAATCATTGTTTGCCTCACGATTTATATCATTCATTCACAAATAAACTGAATAAAACACAACTATTGGATGGAATTACCTTAAAAACCCATATTTAAGCGACAGTGCCAAAAATTATGGCAATGTTATGAAAAGTTCTTTTGGTAAATAAATGCCAGAAACACTAAAATCTCAATAGTAAAACTTTCAAACCAAAGAATTTATCAAAGGTTTCCAATATTTTCCACCCACTTCAGTTTCAGAAAATCCAGTGACATTGGAGGCTATCCATTTGGCAAAAGCATGGCTGAAAATATAGTATCAAATACATGACATTTGGCCGACCGATCTGGGGTTGACCCCGCTCGCCCAGTCCTCCACTTCGGCTGAAACTAAGCAGTACAAACAGGGCTGTCAACAACTGCAACATTTACCGCATGTCCACGTCCAGCTCGGAGCAGGATGACAGGATGTTGTGGTTACCAAGGGCAGCCATACCGCATCCCCTGCCCAGATTAGCCTCTTAGTGGGACAAGAGGCGTCCACTACACCCACAATGTGCCCCGAACCATGCCCTAATTGATTAAATGCGTTTTAGAGCATACATTCATTGCCCGGCTTTTTGTGGGAGTAATTAACAGGTGCGTCTTTATGATAGTATTAAAATATGTAATGTTTATTGAGTATATGAATATTTTTTGAGTTTGTGTTTCAATCCTCTACTGTAATATGTAATTAGTTGTTTTGGATTCGATCGCTTTTGAGTGTTAGGCTTTAGATTTGGGTTTTCCGTTCCGGGTATGCGCTCATCGATTCGGGGTTTGGATTGGAAATCAGACTTTGATTGTTGAGAGTCAGTAGCTGCTGCATTTTTCAATGTAAGGTAGGGCTGTTGTCTAGATGAACAGATAACCCAAGAAGAACTGTTGAATAAAAACCATATAATTTTGTTATTAATTAAATATTTCAACTTACCAGGTGTATTGTTTGTTGAGTTATATTTTTTAAAATGAAAGTTTTTTTTTGTTCGTTTAAAAAAAAATCTGTAAAAACGATTCCACTTTTTGCTTAACCTATATTGCTTTTTACGTTGTATAATTTTGATATCCGGGATTGGAATGAGCAACTCCCAGCTGTAGCCTTCGTATTTATAGGAAAAATTTGACAGATTTCATGGCATGGCATACTGTTCCAAAAATTTTCGCTTGGACCCATTTTAACGGCCTTCTTTGATCGGTTCCAATGCAAAATTAAAGCTTCAAAATTGCAACACCTATCGGTAGTTTTCCGTTGGCCGATTCATAAATTAGAATTTGCATGCTTTATCTATTTTTACTATGCGACCCAATTCCTTTCTTCCTTTTTTCTTTTGAACCATTTCTGCAGCATTTGGCACGGAATTTATGAGTTGACTAATTTTATATGAGTTTCCACAAAAAAACCCAAGAATATTTATGAAATCAAATAAGTTTTTTACCATTTTCAGAACGGTTTTGCAAAATATACAAAAAGGTTCAACCAATTTAAAATTGTTTTTCCTTTATTTGAGCAAAGCAATTCAATAATTTATTGCCCAAAAATATCTAGCTGTATTTGCGATAACAGCTGCTGCAAATATTTAATCAAAACGCTACAATTTAAAGGGGGCCAAAATGTCCAATAAAAAGGAAAACAAACAGAAAATTGTGTGACAAACGGCAGCAGACTCTCCTGCGAAAAAAGTGAGTCCCGAGGGGTGGCAATGTGAACTGTATTATCACCTCAAATGTGTGTAATAAAGTGCCGAGGAGGCCTCTGACACAAAGAACTTTTCCACCATCCCCATCCCTCGACTTATGGAGAGGAGAGAAAATAACCGAAGGGTAGCATATGACAATGGGTAGCGGCTCCACCCAAAAACACTGAATTGAAAACCCCCGCCAGAACAATGGCCCAAGCCAATGGAGTTATCATTGGGACCCAGACAAGCGAACAGACCGTGGCTGGCGGCTGGGGACCATCAGACACATGCGAAAATAAATAAATTATACTTGGCCGTAGAGTCATCTACTTAGCCCCCACAGGTGAGGTGAAACCTTCTAAATAAGCACTTCAAGGGAAAAAAACATAGAATGATGCTGCCCTAACTTAAAGCTTATTAAAGGCAAAGATAACTTCCAAATCAGACTTATAACGACCAATTATACTTATAAAGATAGAAAACCAGTTGCCTTTGTCTTCTTTATAGTCTTGTCTATATTTTATTAGAAATGTAGCATGCTTTGGAAAACTAATCAATGATCTAAGAAGTTTATATTCGAAAATAAAAGAGCACAGAGAAGTGGAATAAATTAGTCATGTCCAAGCCCACCACTATTAAAGATGCCCTTGCCAAGTGGGAGGATCAAAATAAGCAGGAGGCAGCCACGGCCACGGAAATTAGTTTGCAGTTTCGTTATCCGCCAATTGAGAAAATGGACAACATTCTGAGCTCCCTGACCGAGTGCCAAAAGTTGAGCCTTTCCTCGAATATGATCGAGAAGATATCAGGTATAGCAGGTATGAAGAACCTGCGGATTTTGAGCCTGGCTAGAAACAACTTGAAAACTCTGAATGGCATCGAGGCTCTGGCCGATACACTAGAGGAGCTGTGGGTCAGCTATAACAACATCGAGAAGATCAAGCCCCTTGAGTCGATGAAGGCCATTAAGGTGTTCTACATATCCTTCAACCTCATCAAGGACTGGGCAGAGTTCATGCGTATGACCGTTCCCCCAAATCTGGGCGAAATCACCTTCGTGGGCAACCCCCTGAACGAGAACATGGAGCCCGCACTCTTCGTGGCCGAGGCTGTACGTCGTCTGCCTAAATTGGAAAAGCTGGACGGGGAGCCAGTTATTCGCTAGTTAGTGATGTTTTCAACAACATGCAGAAAAAACACAGTCCTATTAATTATGCCATCTTGTAAGCCCAACGCAAAAATTCTAAAAACCTGAACTCCATCGACATGACCTCTGTATGTATATTCAATTTCTGGCATGTCTCATTGGCAATGCCTAGACAGAGTTTTCTAACTTTCAATGTGTTCTTCGGGCTGATGAGCTCCATTGTTTTGCCTGACCATGTTTTCCCTAGACTTTTAGTTCATCCCTTTACAAAATGTAGTGGGCTTTCATTTTACTCTGTAGTTACTCTGCATCTGCATCAAGAAAAATATAGCACTTTGCTTTCCAATAAAGATATATCTAAATTCCACCTTAAATAGCTTGCTTCTCTTTCTGCAGTGTCATTTTCTATTTTATTTTATAAACCAAATCAAATTTGTGTATTTTTACCACAGTGTAACCATCACCTCCATATTTCCCCTACTTTATTTATGTTAACAACAATAGACAAGGAAAAAGTCTTGTCTCGCTAGTCCTACATTGTGTGCATATTTTTAAGTCAAAAACAAAGAGGGTGAGCTAACTTTGGTTGGAGCCGATGCTGATATACCCTTGTATTTATATGTAAGTATATACTGCTGCGCATATTCAAATAACTGTGGTGAACTATTTCTCGAGAGAATAGCAATAAAGCTTTTGCAAAAAAAAGCTTTTATCAAAATTCAATCAGATGGTCATGACTTAGACAACATTTTGATTTAATTAACAAAAAACTTGGAAGCCGATCCGAAAGTATCTCAAAAGTTGCCACTTTGGCCATCGACATCCAGGTATAACAAATGTCATACCTTTCCGATCTTAGCTCACCGAGTAGAATAATTCTCCATCCAAACCTCGACAACTAAAATGTGGTCCCATTTTCTCAAATTTTCAAAGGGGTAACATCATGAATTTGGCCAAAAATCGACCCAAAACTTTATGTTTATATTTTCGTGGGTTTCTAATGCAGATCGACGGCAATTGATGGCCTGATTCGTAAATGACATCCCTCTTCCAAATCCGATGACAAATGAATCATATATTGGCTAAAAAGTGTCTCAAAAGTTGCCTTTCGGCCACCCTATTATTAACTGGGTCAAGAAGTCTTTCCGGCTCGATTTATTTCAGAAAAATAGCCATAACTTGGCTAATAATAATCCGATCGCTGAATGTTATACCTTCCCGATCTTAGATCACCGAGTAGTATAATTCTCCATCCAAACCTCGACAACTAAAATGTGGTGCCATTTTCTCAAAATTTCAAAGGGGTAACATCATGAATTTGGCCAAAAATCGACCCAAAACTTTATGTTTCTATTTTCGTGGGTTTCTAATGCAGATCGACGGCAATTGATGGCCTGATTCGTAAATGACATCCCTCTTCCAAATCCGATGACAAATGAATCATATATTGGCTAAAAAGTGTCTCAAAAGTTGCATTTCGCCCACCCTATTATTAACTGGGTCAAGAAGTCTTTCCGGCTCGATTTATTTCAGAAAAATAGCCATAACTTGGCTAATAATAATCCGATCGCTGAATGTTATACCTTCCCGATCTTAGATCACCGAGTAGAATAATTCTACATCCAAACCTCGACAACTAAAATGTGGTCCCATTTTCTCAAATTTTCAAAGGGGTAACATCATGAATTTGGACTAAAATCGACCCAAAACTTTATGTTTCTATTTTCGTGGGTTGCTAATGCAGATCGACGGCAATTGATGGCCTGATTCGTAAATGACATCCCTCTTCCAAATCCGATGACAAATGAATCATATATTGGCTGAAAAGTGTCTCAAAAGTTGCCTTTCGGCCACCCTATTATTAACTGGGTCAAGAAGTCTTTCCGGCTCGATTTATTTCAGAAAAATAGCCATAACTTGGCTAATAATAATCCGATTGCTGAATGTTATACCTTCCCGATCTTAGATCACCGAGTAGAATAATTCTACATCCAAACCTCGACAACTAAAATGTGGTCCCATTTTCTCAAATTTTCAAAGGGGTAACGTCATGAATTTGGCCAAAAATCGACCCAAAACTTTATGTCTCTATTTCCGTGGTATTGTAATGCAGATCAACGGTCATTGATGTCCTGATTCATAAATGACATCCCTCTTCCAAATCCGATGACAAATGAATCATATATTGGCTAAAAAGTTTCTCAAAAGTTGCCTTTCGGCCCCCTGTTATTAACTTAGCAAAAATAACCTAAGCCAGCCATACCAAAAATGTGACCTAATTTTTCCAAATTTTCAATGGGCTAAAATTAAGGTCAATCGGGTGTCTCGATTTTACTGGAGGTTTAGCGTATATCGAAAGAGATTGATGCCATGTGTTGTAACTGTTAATCGAATATAAAATCGGTGTGATATGGATGATATATTGGGTAAAAATTTTCTCAAAAGTTTTTTTTTATTTTTTCCCAAAACTTTATGTTTCTATTTTCGTGGGTTTCTAATGCAGATCGACGGCAATTGATGGCCTGATTCGTAAATGACATCCCTCTTCCAAATCCGATGACAAATGAATCATATATTGGCTAAAAAGTGTCTCAAAAGTTGCATTTCGCCCACCCTATTATTAACTGGGTCAAGAAGTCTTTCCGGCTCGATTTATTTCAGAAAAATAGCCATAACTTGGCTAATAATAATCCGATCGCTGAATGTTATACCTTCCCGATCTTAGATCACCGAGTAGAATAATTCTACATCCAAACCTCGACAACTAAAATGTGGTCCCATTTTCTCAAATTTTCAAAGGGGTAACATCATGAATTTGGACTAAAATCGACCCAAAACTTTATGTTTCTATTTTCGTGGGTTGCTAATGCAGATCGACGGCAATTGATGGCCTGATTCGTAAATGACATCCCTCTTCCAAATCCGATGACAAATGAATCATATATTGGCTAAAAAGTTTCTCAAAAGTTGCCTTTCGGCCCCCTGTTATTAACTTAGCAAAAATAACCTAAGCCAGCCATACCAAAAATGTGACCTAATTTTTTCCAAATTTTCAATGGGCTAAAATTAAGGTCAATCGGGAGTCTCGATTTTACTGGAGGTTTAGCGTATATCGAAAGAGATTGATGCCATGTGTTGTAACTGTTAATCGAATATAAAATCGGTGTGATATGGATGATATATTGGGTAAAAATTTTCTCAAAAGTTTTTATTTTTGCCAATTGCCATGATTATTGTCTGAATATGAATAAATCGTTGATTCATTTCAGGGAATTGTCCTTAACTTCTCCATTTCTTGTTTGTTCGTTGAATTTTATACTACCCATTGCAAATTTTTAACAATGGTATGAGATCCCAGATAGTCTGTACAGATTGATATCAAAAAGGCAACAAGTATTTGACAGAATGAATTTGAATTTTCTGTTTGCCTTAATAATTTAGGCAATTGGATTTATTTCAATCAACAGATTCAGTCAGCATAACTCACATAATCCATCAGCAAACATCGATGCATTTTTATACCTAAAAAAAACCAACAGGAAAACACGGAAAAGTGAAAACAACTGGACCCGTAGAGTCTCATAAGTTGACTTGGTTATTCCCGCTCTATTTGTTTTCTGTGCATAAATAATCAACTATGTCAATGGAGGGGGTGGCAGACAAAAAACAAATATACAGACAGAGATTTTTGGCAAACAAACAACTAAACAAAATATATGAGTATGTGAATTTTCTGTCAGACAGCCCGAAGGACACAAGATAAAAACGTGGAATAAAATCATAAAAACAGCAGCCAAATTTCTGCCAAACCATAAGCAAACCAAACCCAATAAAGCCAATTGCCAGACACGAAAGTTTAATGAGACTTTTATGTCTTTTCGATTTAACAGCTTCTCTATTATGGTTGTGCTTGTTGTTGCTTTGGCTCTTTTGCTGCTGCTGTTGTTATTTGATAAACAATAATATTAATGTAAACATGAAGGCCGGGCGTAGTTCGACATTTTGGCAGACAACCAGCAAACGAGACTATCGTACAATTGGATGCACACAAAAATATTTTTTGTCAGCCAAACGAAACGCTTGGATGATTAGATGGGGAGGGATTACAAGCAAAAATTTGGAAAAGCTTTAAGCAAAGTGGAATTTTTAAAAACTAAAATTTAGTATATGAATATTTGGATATATTTTTTTCCTCCCTTTTGGTAAATTATTAAACTTAGCTTTCAGATACTAAAAGTTTATACAAATATATTAAAGTACGACTATTTACAAAAACTTAATGCTTTTTAACTTTTTGTTTTGGAACATTTGGAGAACCCTTGACCTTTTTTACAAGTAGCCGAAAAACGAATCTTGTGGCAAAAAATATGGCTAAAAGTACGCACACAATAATAACATATATATCTAAGTTGTTAGCGGCTATGAAGCTCATGTGCACAACTGGACTTTGTAGGTGGGGGGCTCCATTGTGTCGGATAACGTAGTCAACCCAATAAACTAGGGTTTTACGGGCACTCAGCGGACGATCGCGGTAGAGTTCGGAGAATTGTTTAACCGCTTTGGTGTATTTGGGATTCTCCAGCACCTCCTTGATGCCCGCGGCAAAGGAATCCTCCTTCAGGTTGGCTAAACTTTCAATCACACCAAAGCCCTGCAGTTCCATGTCTGCAGCATTACCCGGCTGGTCTCCAAAAACTGGAAGGGCCAACATAGGTTTTCCGTGGTACTGAGCCTCGGTGACACTGCCCTTGCCCGCATGGGTAATGAACAGCTTGATGTTGGGATGCGCCAGGATGTCGTCCTGGGGCAGCCACTTGGCGAACAGAATGTTTTCCGACTGACCGGGCAGATTTGCCAGATCGTCCCACTTCCAAATGACCTTCTGTTTAAGTTTCGAGAGGACATTGAACACCCTCTTTACCGAATCTTGCTTCAGATGAGCTCCTTTGAGATTTGAGCCCAAACTCAGTAGAATGGATCCATGGGGAGAGTCACTGAGGAAATCCTGCAGGTTTTGGGGCAAGGGATCCGGCTGATCTTTGACCTGTATGCCCCCTACCTCAATCACTGCGGGTACATTGGGCCTTATGGGTCCCTCGCTGATTCCGTGAGAGGAAAAGAATATAAGCGAAATGTTCTTTGCCAATTCCCCATAGGCAGGAAGAGTGGGATCATCCTGGTACATGGTCCTAAAAGATTTATTCCAGAGTTGCGCAAAACTAGGCTTTAGATTAAGTTTTCTCACCTGTATGTCTTTTCGTTGTTATACTCAATTATGGACATAAACGCAAGGTGACCCAAGGCACCCAAAAGATTAACAAAGCGCTTGCCAAGACCCATGACTTCGCCTGCTTTAACTGTCGTAGTAATTGCTGGCACATAGGAAAGTTCTCTGGGGTTGCCCAAAATGTGTCCCAGAAAGCTTGGGGGATTAGAGAGAGCCAACACAAGTGGCACCTTTAGTTTTTGCGCCAAAGTGAAATGGAAGCTGCTCATAAAATATCCCACGATGACCAGATCGATCTTGTTGTCTTTGTTCTCGTAGAGATCCTTGACCAGCTGGTGATCCATTACTTTGGCCGTCTTGGAAAAGGCGCTGCTCATTTTTCCCGCTCGCTGAAGCATTTGCAAAAATGGGTTGGTATTATCTGTCTTGGCCGTCTCAGCAAAAATTGAATTAAAGGCTTGCCGCTCGTCCTCCGTGAGGGGCACTTGGATATGGGTGATATTGTTTGGCAGGAACGGTGGCTTCAAGGCAGTCACCACAGTAACGTTGTGGCCGCTTTCGGCTAAAATTCGGGCCATGGACATCTGGATAACCAGATGCGACGGACTAAGGCTGGCGAAAAGCCCCACAATGTTGGCCGCATGTGCTTTGGCCACCAAACACATGGCCAGAAAGGCCCACAAATTTCTAATCGCGGCCATGTGTGTTCGCCTATAGTTACTCGCAAACTACTTTGATAAGTGACTGGGCGTATGGCTTTTAAACGACCAGAATTTCTGATAAGAGTTGTCTAGCGAATTAATAGTATGATTTTTACGTACTCATTCGTTATCAATAAGAAAAAATTTGTCCGGGCAGATAAGAGGCCGGCCGGAGAAGAGATTATTAAACTTGACTCTTTGGTTCCCTTATATTGTAGCGATAATTTAAATTCATAAGCAATGATGATTTTGTTTTTTATTTGGGTTGTGTGTTCACACATTCACTTGGCTCTTGAAATATTCCCACGCTTATCGGAATGACTTTTAATTATAGCTTTCAGATATCTTCAAGATATTTATGTGGCCCACTCTTTAGAGGCATTGGGAAATAACATCCACAATCTAGTCGGTCGATAATCTCTTTACTGATAGAGAATATATATTTGTAATAGTTACTTGTAAAATATCATAGTTTGAGTTTATGCAATAGTTTTTTCTTATTTAGCTTTCGTCAGTTTATTAATTGACAGGAGACAAAAATTCACACATTTTGTTGATTTCAAAATGAACACTAAATTAATTTAAATTTTTCGTTGTCTATATACATACATACATACAAACATACAATATATATTGGAGATCAGAGAGAAAATGAATAAGTTTGAAAAAGATTCTGTGAGTGTATCCGATATCCGGTTCATCTGTGCTCTTTCATTCCTCGTGTCTGTCTTTTCTGATGCCAGATAGAAAGATACATTCTGCTGGCGGGGGTCTATTAAGACTCGCATCCATCTATAAATAAATAGTACAGAGAAGATCGTGAACTTTAATTAAATTTGTAACCATTTTTGAGAACCACCACAGAGTCGCTGTTAACTTAAGCTAATTGGTCATTTTTATTAAAAACGCCTCTGGTAAGTAATTTTTTTTCCAGACACGGTTTCGTTTAAAAAATATATATTTTTGCCCAGATGCCAAATGCCGAAACCGTTTGAGGGTGTGTGCTTATGAAAGCTTATACAAAATTTACGTTGCAAGTTTGTGTGGCTAGGCTCTGTCGTGTTGTTCTGGTCGTTGGCAACTCTGGCAATGACAACACCGAACCGAACTACAACACTCCTCTTACCAAAACTATCTCGCTTGTACACACATACCAACACGTCGGTGGGTGTGCGAAATTTCAAGTGGTTTTTGCGCTGTGGTTGTGCAATCGTTCGTTCGGTTTGCTCTGAGCTGGGTTCCATTTTTTTTACACTCCTTCCTACACTTGCTGTGGTCAAGGGCTGTGTCGGTGTTGCCAAGTGTTGCCGTATATTCTAAATATGTCGGTTCGCCCCTGTTGGCCAGCTGCTGGCCCACCGGTCGGTGGCAAAACTTAAAAGTGGCCAAAACGACAATTAAACGCCAGAATGGTCGAAAAGGCCACTTGGCAACCTAAACGTGTGATTTATGTCCGAATGATGATAAGAGACAATTGCAAAGGGAGTCAAAAAACGGATAGCCACCAGACGGAAAATCGAGTTCAAAAAGAGCAAAGTTAAAGTGTATTCCACCTTTAAAAAGGTGCACCTGTTAGGGTGGATTTTTGTGTCCATTAATGAGGGACTTCCATTTTTTAAAAATATTCTTTAAGAATTCTGAATCTTAAAACAGACAGTAATATTATATTTTTTCAAGGTTACCAGTCTGAAATGCCAAAACTTTAAGATACTTAAAGCTTGCACAATACGCCAGTAATACTCTTTTTCTTACAGAGATTCGCATTCACATCTTGTGCCTGTCAAAGGAGCATAAATCTATTCAAAGTCTTTGCGAAAAATCCAGACAAATGCCAGAGATTACAAAAAGATTTCGGCCCACATGATGCATGGGGCCTCAAGCGGAGAAGAAACCTACATATGTACATGCATGTGTGTGTGTCTGAGTATGTTGGCCTATCTGGCACCACAAACGTAACCGCCCAACGCACACAAAAACAATTAAAGCCTGATTAATAGTGCAGCCCACATTCGGTTGCTTTTCCACCTTTCGCCAAGTTCCCTTAGCCCTAAAAACCCCCCGAAACTCAGCCTGCCATTCATGCTGAGTTATGACTTTTGCTGGCTGTTTAGCATACTTTTAGGCTCCTGACATTGTTCTCATGCCAAGATATGGATGTAAGTGTGTGTGGCCAACCCCGCGCATAAGTCAAATTGTTGTTAATTTCAGAGAGTTAACCCTTAAACCGAAATAGCAGCAGCGACATAACATAAATTCAATTCCATCCGTCCCTGCTATGCCATCCCGTCATCCAACTTTTTATCCTGCAACATAGTATAAATCATTAAATTTAATGTTTCCCAGGAGATCAATGAACATGACCGCGAATTATACTGGAGCGTGCTTTCAGGCGCATAAAAAGATTTCCCATCATAAAATGCATTTAACTCGAAAAAAATCTGCATAAAAAGTTTCTGGCTTGGAGTTGCATTTTGTGCGGGTGGTTGGCTGTCTGTCTCACTTTGTGGGATGGCAAAAGGGCAACAACTCTTTAAACAAATTAAAAAAATATGGTAATGATATTGTGTTGCATGACTGATTGTCTAGACTATAAATTTATTGCGTTGTTGTAGGTATTAATGTTAAAGTAACAGGGCGTTGCATACGCTCATTGAAAAAAATCACTTTTAATCGTGTAAGTTAGGTAACTTATTTTTAATTTAAAAATAATAATATTATTACTTAACAATGAAGAATAAAATGCGTTAGCATTTAGCTAACTCAACGTCTACTAAACAAACTAACACTTAAACCTCAAGTTTTTAACAGGAAGTTTGTCCAATAGAGTTCCGTAAATGAAAACATAAACTGCTCTTCCGGCTTTTTAAAGTGTGCTCTACAAGAAGGAACATGACAAACAAACCAGCACACTTTCTCATACATCTGTAAACTCGCACCCGGATTGTAAATCAAAAAGTTTTCTAGTGCAAAATAGAGGCAGCGCACTGTAGATACTTATTTCAACGGCATCTGTCTGACACGCCCTCTGCAAGGCACTTTTACCAGCGTATTTGACATGAGAAATCATAAACAAGTTGTGCAAACTTCTGCTCGCTCGCATACACAAAACTCCATTTTGCAACAGGAAGTCACACGCACACCCCGCTCACACCATTGCAGCTGAAAATGTATAAATTAAAATTTTCGCATCGCGCAGTGGCCACCAAAAAGATGCGCCCTCCTGTAAGGGACATGGCACTGCAGGCATGGGGAATTTTGCATTTCCCAGCGTTTGGTAGGAGGAAGCAGTTCTGGTTTTGGCTTAGTAAGAGGTATCAAGAGTTAATACGTTCTA
This sequence comes from Drosophila monieri, assembly GCA_035047585.1. Classification (NCBI taxonomy): domain Eukaryota; kingdom Metazoa; phylum Arthropoda; class Insecta; order Diptera; family Drosophilidae; genus Drosophila; species Drosophila monieri. Next base: position 442,881 of record JAWNPJ010000079.1, on the reverse strand, counting down.
AATAAAATATATATTTCTTATCACTTATATTATGCTGGGAAAATGCAATGAGTTTGGATAACTTGATGTTCTGAATTTCGCTTCCTTTTTTCAATAATCGTTTGTAATATCCATTATAGCGTATTAACAAGCCCGAACCTATATTGGCTCATATTTAATAATTTCCATTTTGAGTTTGTTTTTGCTTGTGTTTGACCAGAGCTCTGTGTGTCTGCGTTTGTGTCTTACATAAATAGTTTTTCATATTTAAATATTAAAGTTTTGCTATGCTTTGCATCATCTTGGCTGCCTCTTTGCCGACCCAGCCCTCTTGGTGCGCATTATGTTTTCTGCATAACAATTAACTTCCGCTTTAAGCCGGGACTCACAATCCTTCAGTTGCCGTTTGGCGTATGTTTAATTTCCGGCATTGCGTATACGCCTAGTATAGCACTAATAAACGGCATTTAAATTCACACAATTTTGCATTAATTCCCAGAGACTTTAGAAGGCAGTTAGCAGGCCAAAAGCCTTTTTGTCATCCACCGACTGGATCTGTTATTAATGCTGTGATTAATTGTTGTGCCCCAAGACAATAAGCAAGAACAATTTGTTTTCACTGACAACAAACTGTCACCGAGCTGATAAAGAGTATGAAATTCTTGTTGGTCTGCGTCAATTTGATATTCTGGGCAGAGGCTCTGGAAATATTTGGATTCATCTCTCCTGGCATCAAAGCAAACAGAGATTAAGGAGAATCCCGGAACGTTGTGTCAGGGAACTCTGGCAAAAATGCTTCAGCTGACAATTTGCAAATTCGAATCTGCAGAATGCAGGCAATCCCAGCTTCTTACCATATACAGCGTATCTCCAGCAATAACAGCTTTACGGGTTATAAAATTCAATTATGCATATTCCCAGGCGCACGTGATGCCAATGCAAACAGATTCGCACATTTTAAGTGAAGCAGTCTCAGCATTTGTGGAACACTTTGTTTGCTATTTCCAACCGTGTAGCTTGTCCTGGCGATTTGTGGGAAGCCTATTCAGGGGAAGCCTATTGTGGGAAGAGGGTGTTACTGGGTATTGATGCTCCCGATTATCCCTCACTGGATTTGATTTTAATCCTAACGAATCAATGGAAGGTAATAGAGTACTATTGCTACTACTATACCATAGGATACTAAGTTTTATAAAATTTCGTTATCTTTAATTGAAGTATGAACTATAAATATTCTAAAAATCATTCCGTTGACAAAATATGGACTTTTTTTTGCTATAAATCTACCAATCCGATTTTTTACTTTCTTGTTTTAGGATACTTAACAAATTGTTTTTTCTCGGACCTTCCCCAGCCTCGCCCTGATTGTTTTTTATTGCCCGTTTTTTCATCTGGCCGGGGGTTCCCAACCGCCCACTTCCTTGTCGCCGGGGCTGTTGTGCAACTTCCTGTTTCCGCAACACTTCTCCGTCTTCTTCTTTTCCTCCTCTCCATGTTCTTCAGCTTCGCCTCCCTCTTTCGTGCTTCGCTGATGTGTAAATTAATGTCATTTCGGGCGCGAGATTTTTTCTTTGGTATCTGCGTTTTTCGGGTTCAGGGATGCCTGCCACTCGCTTTTGTGGTCTGATTGAATTTTTATGATGCCTTGCTTTGGTTTGGCGCTTTGCATATTGTTTAGCTTGTATTGTGGCTAGAGGTTTTGTTATGCACGGACGGGGATGCAAAAAACATAATTAAGGTGATTTTATGCAGACCCTACCCTATTCCACTCATTATTATCTGTGTTTTGGACTCTTCTGCCGCTTTAATTGTTTTTAATTAATTTTTTATGATTGAGACCTTCTTGGGGCCCGAGGACCGTTGGCCTCGAGCATTGGCATGTGGTAATTGCGTTGAAGCGTAGGCAGCGCATATTTTTTCGCTTCTTTTGAGCCTCTTAGGCGGTTCCGGTGATTATTTTTTTCGGTTGCTCTCGGCTCTTGTTAATTGCAAAACTTTTCTGCCTCTTACCAAACGGACAAAAAAACTATCCAGGCAGGCCGCCAGGATAGGCAGCCCTTAACACTTATTCTGATTGTTGTTGCGCACTCGAAAAACAATGAAATAAAATTTGTACACTAAAGTTTTACTACAGGCGCAGGCCAGAACAGAACAGAACTGAGCAGAAAAGACTCAGACACGGGCCGTATATTGCAGTGGGAGAAACTCATTTAGTTAGCATAACAAAGGGGCAGGTCGGTGCTGGGAGGAGTAGCCGGTTGGTCGTCGGGGAAGGGTCTTAATAACCCACTAGCAAACACACTAATTTGCACTTGAGCCCAATAATGAGTGTGCCGACGAGTGGATGGCTGGATGAGAGCTGGAGAGAGATCAGGCCGGGATTGGGCCAGACCAGGCCTGAAGTGCCCGAGTCTGTCTAGAATCTAGAAGTGATGTTCGAGTGTGCGGGCAAGTGTGTGGACTAATTTCTAATTTGAATGGTGATTTATGCAGTTCGGGAAGACCTTACTTTTGGGACTTTGCCGCCCATGGGGCTATGCAAACTCACCTGTTGCGCACCTGCAACTAATTAAATTTCCACTAAAGCCCGCCCAGAATAAATCCTACACCTTTCCACCTCACCTAATACCGGCGGTTTCACCCATTTCGGGAACCCGGACAGATTTCGGGGCTCAGTGCTAAAAATTAAACCAGCTTAAGGCGAGCACCGTTGAAGGTTAATCTCCACTGCGGTCGCTTTTCATTAAATGCCTGTTCGGGCGCAAAAATAAAAATGAGAATTATTACTGGAGCCGGGCAGCAGCGTCCCAAGAAGGAGGCAGGTCTCATAATAACCATAAGCCGTCAGGAATTAGTTGCATTTTCATCATTTTCATTTCATTTCGCCTTTCAGAATTTCTAAAATGGAATGAAAGGGAAATGTGCTTTGTGGTCTGTTGAAAATGAAAAGGATACGGCTCAGGTCCTCGTGCTTCCTTTTTCTTCCCGCTACCTTCGGCTGTTTGTTGTTGCCGTTGCTTCTGCTTCTGCTGCTGTTGTTGGCAGCAAAGATTTCATGGCTAAATGAGATGGTTTTTGTGGTCGGATGAACTAAGAAATATGCTGATAGGAGGAACGGAGGAGTGCCATGGATCTGACAGCTGTTGGCCTGGAAAAGTGGAATGTCAAAGGGCCCAGTCCGAGGGAAGTAATGAAAAGTGAAATTTTAAGAGGGGCAAACCGAGGCTGGTAATATAGTTTATGGATACACATCAAAAATATTTTTCAAAATTTTAATTGATAACTTGTTTTGTTATTTATTGTGGGATCAGCCTTTGGACCTTAGTTTAAGGTAAATAATGTTTAATAAAAGCATTACATTTATCTTTTAATGAAATATGAATCATAAGTTGTTTCCTAATTTTACAAACTGCTCTTTGTAATTTGAATGCTCCACCTTCATTAAAATTGTTTTCTTTCATCAACGGGGAGCCTTAAGTTCTTTCAACTATTTATCCCGAAATTTCTCCGAAAACTGCAGTACTCTGCGCTTCCCTGGATAACTAAACAAGCTCCACAACTATTTTAATGATAAGTTTCCTATGCAATAGCCAAACAAAGTGCAATTAAAAGTTTTCGGCAAGTCTAAGAATTTTGCATCCAAAACTCCGGCAACCCGGGCCTCCATCTATTTTGCGCCAACTTTCAACCTATTTGGCTAATTAATGCAAATTTAAATATTAATAAATATTTTGGAAAATGCAAGGCGAAACCATTTTGGCGATTGGTGGTGCGTGGAACCGCTGTGTGCAACCGCTGGAACCATCGAACCGCAGATCGCAGTAGCAACAGGACATTCGTATAAATGACAGGACATGTCGCGGTCCGGCTTCTGCTAACTCATTCAGTTCTCGTTGTGTCCCTCTGTGTGAATGCTTTTGTACTTTGCACTGCAATTTAGCAAATCGATTGGTTTTCCACCCACCGATGCCGCCGATGCCATTCGATTTTTATGGCTTTCAAAAAGCCAGCAGACCCCAACAAATGACCTCCTGAAGCCCAACCCTTCCCCTTTTTGCCTCCGATATGCAACGCCATAAAAAGCGCATGCGGCTGCCTACAGAGCCAAAGTCCGGGCCATAAAAAATCGCTAAACGGCAATAATACAGCGAGCTACGGCAATAAAACCCTAGATACAGCCGACATCACAACGAACATGGGTTACTCTGTAAAATTTTAAAAAGCATTTTCTGATGTATACTGAAAAGGTTATTGAATTTGATAAGATAATCGTGGTACATTTCCATTCAATATTGGTTTAATTGGGTTTATAAAATCATTTCTATTTCACGAAGAATCTTGCAGCTTAATCGCAGATTTACCTTAAATAGTTAAGCAACTCTGTTTCAAAGAACCATCGTTTGCTTTTGCAACGTTCGCAACGAGCTTTGTTTGTATTCTCTCTGGGAAACCCCTTTTCAAAACTAACAAAAAATGGAATACAACTTCAAATTGAAACTTACTCCAACGTGAAGGATAAAGGAAAATCTTCGCTTGTACTGCGGACTTAGAGACAGTGAGTTTCTTGTGTGCTTACAGACTGGGCCAGCATGGCTTTAAAGTTCATTTTTCCTATTTTTTGCTAACTTCAACACGTACAAGACACAGCCAGTACCATCATTTTTGGCCTTTAATGAAAGATCAAAAGGCATTAATGTGTGAGAGAGTTCGGGGTTAGAAGGACGAGTCTCACATTAGCGAAAACCATTTTAAGCTAATTTCGCATGTGAAACAGGTAGAGAGCGCACACACGATGGGACTTTTCTCGTTTAGGATAGCAATCGACACGCGCAATTATTGCTCGACCGTTTTATTTGATTGTGAGTCTGGAAAAGATACGTGGCCTGCATTTAGTTCGTTTGATCTAAGCCATTTGGCCAATCAAACAAATTGAATTGAGATCGATTTTTGGTTTTTGGAAGTTTTCTTAAATATTACCAGCGAAATGGGTTCGGTACGCGTAGCCAAGCAAACAAGCGTAAAATTCGATTATTTGTAAATTACTGCGATTTTGAAGCTTAAAATAGAAGGCTTTAGGAATTATTTCCATAGGAAAAACATGTATGAAAAAACGTAAACCAGTGGCCCCGATTAATGATGACATGCTCCACATTGGCCAGCCTCGTTTTCTGGAAATTAGGCTTAATATTTGCAATTTTCTTGTGCCACTTTCGTGGCAAGGCGCATGTGTGCGGATTATTGTCCCTGCTCGCCTCAAATGCACAGAGCGCATTAATCAGCGAAGGAACCTCCTTCTGCCCGCAAAAAAATTAGTTAAAAGCGAAATGCAAATGTCAATGGAAGAGAAAGGGAGTGCGGTGAAAGTTGACAACTTGACAGCTGACTTGCCTAATTAGAAGCCAAGTGAAATAAAAATATTACACATACGCCATGTGTGCTGTTTTTTCACTTTTTAATTTGCATCCAGGGGCGGCGGAGTAAAGGGGACGGGTTAGGTCGGATTGTAAAGCAAGAATCCAGGCTGAATTTTGAATTGACATGGTCGGGCGACCAAAGAGGGAAAAATACTGTTGCAGATGTTCTTGCTGCTGTTGTAGTGCGCATTCGAAATGAGCACACGCATAAGAATCGAGGACGCACATTAATGCACACCGCCCACCCACACCACCACCATACGCCGAAGCGCGAATGTTAATTTAGATGCCTCATCCGAAAACAGCAGCCAAATGCAGATTCAAATGTGCATGCAGTCCCGGGCGCAGGCGACCGTGCCAAAACCGCGCCCGTCGGGAGAATCGGGCCAAAACTAAAACTGCAAGCCAAGCCAACCACAAAAACCTGCCATGCAGGATGCAGGTCCTCACAAAAGTCTCTCCATCGCTGCCGCCGCCAACGTCGCCACCGCCGCCTTTATCCTTGCCATCAAGCCCATCATCCTCGTCAGCGTAGGGATTGTGGCCTGCGTTGCTGTAACTCTTTTCAAATAATAATTAACAATTTATTCCCCAAACAGAACTCGCTCGCACACGCAGTGCGCACATTTGAGTGTGCGAATGGGCCTGTCAACGTTAGTCATATCATTAGAGGCAACGTGTTGCTGACTTTTTGAGGCCTGCCAGGCTTGGGGGAAATCATGCCAATGATGCACCTCAAAAAATCGGGCCAGAAGTGTCCCATATGCACTTAAAGTTAATTGCACTCCCCTACAAATTTTTTGACAAGTGTATCATACATAATTTTACTCCTCTAGTTCAAATCTTCTGCCGATAATTTGAGGAATTTAGAGTTTTGGGATTGAATACCTGATTCATTTAAGGATTATTAATGGACTTCCAATCTTCTTTTTTGCTTAACATCATTTGTAAACACAATTCGTAACATAAAAAATGCGGAGTATCATGTAATCGAGACTGAACTATTATTTTTTGGTTTTGTTTTTCTGAAACAGCCGCGGCTGACATTTTGTTTGTAGGCGCTCAGAAGTATGCAACTATATTTGTGTTTTTGCGGTAACCCTTTGTATTTGTGCAGGGCACATACCGCCACACACATTGACAGACTGCCATTGAGCATGCAGAGTCAAATGCATGTGCAGAGCATTCCGCGCCATGTCAAGCGGAAGTGAGTGTCTTTCGTTTTTGTTTACCCCTCTCAGGCTGCTCGCCCAACCCCCCTGACACGCCCTCCGCCACATTGCCGCCTCCTCCCACCACCGCTTTTCGGATTCTCCCTTGGATGGGACGCTTACTGTTAATTAAAAATGGGCGCCAAGGAACAGGCGATGCAAGATGTGTGGGTGGAGTAAGTGCGAGTGTGTTTGTGTGTGTGGGAGTAACAAAAACGCAAGTTGAATGGGTCGTATGAGTATTTTAATTAGTTTGCATAATTATGTTCGCTCCCTGGCCCATGTACTGGCACACAAGCAGGCTGAAACACACAAGCACACACCTACTGAGTCTTTTTGGCCACCGCACAAAGTTACAAATTCCTTATATGTATCCGACATCTTCCTGCCCAACCTACCCATCAAGCGCGATTTCTTTTATGAGGATTTAACAACTTTTTGATACAAATTTGCATGCCTACATATGTGTGTGGCGGCCCGGATGCTCGATGTTGTTCTCCAAGGGCATTCCATTGTATGTTGCAGCTTTTGGCATCTGAAGAGGGGATCGTTTTATTGGTGGGTTATATAGAGGTTTGTCGTATAATCCCTGCCAGAGCTATGAACATTTTATTATGCTTGGGCTATCTGCGCAGTAACTCACGCGAGTTCGTTTTTGGGTCGAGTTTCTGGATCGCAATGGGAGTGTGTGAAGTGCATTCGATATATCAAACGGAATGGATATTTATTTACTGTTTTATCCGGCTCGAATCTTGCACTACTCAATTAAAACGCAATAAACGCCTCCGCTTAAGGGCAATAGACAATTTAATTTACAATTAAATACCGGGTCCCCACTGTTTGATTTTCGCGCATAGATAAACAAATTAAGCGCACAACACTCTGGATATAAATTTATCATATTGCATATGTAATTATTGTAGGATATTCACAGTGGGCTTAGTTTGTAATGCACACACACCGGGGATATTGAATAATTGCATCGTATGTATGTGTATGTATTCTGGTGTGGATGTTGGCCTATTCATAAAAGCATATGCTGTAGGTTTACACATGAGTTGTTAAAGAAGCACAAAAATGAAAATAAAAACGACGCGCAAATATTAAACATTTGACAGCAAACACATAAAATGATTATAAACAAAACGAGGCAAAAATATTTTTTGATTCCAAACAAACATTTGTAGAAAAAGCCTAATTAAAAAACTGGGCTTTAAAATTTCAGCAATTAACATTGGCAAACAGATTAAGCGATAAAATGAGCATAAATAATGCAGCGAAAGCGAATAATTTCGGTGCGATAGAGATGGACAGACAGAAGCGGACAGAGAGGGCGAATAAAATAAACCGATCCGAGGACTGGGTAAATTGTTTTGTGTGTGCCACATAATTAATAGAGCGTATGGAAATGCCTTTGACAAATTATTTAAATGAGGCTAAAATATTCGGAAAAAATTATTCGTAAATCCGAAATGCCAAAGAAAATTATGAAACGGCTGAAAAAATATTTGCTTAAAATATAAATGCGAAAACAAAGAGATAATTGTTTGACTGTATCATTCATGTTTCCAGCATTCGTTTATTCGTGAAATGTTACAAAATTAATATTCACGGCAGACGGATATTCGTATTATATAAATTTATGAGCCCTTTATTGGATTGTTTCGACTCTAATAAATTAATTTAATACAATCCGTAGCAACTTCTACTACCTCTAATATTCTTGTAAATATATCTTCGCATAAAATCGTATTGGTGATATCCATCCCAACCGATGGCTTTCGAATTTAACACTCATTCGACTACAATTTGCGCAATTGCCGTGGTCCTTCAATTCGATGTTGAAGTTGATTGAAAACTGACAAATTGACAAAAGCTCAAATACCTTGGAAACTTATGAAAACTCATTTCCACATAGTCAAAAACGAACAACTCACAAGATAAATGAAATATCGAAAGTAGAAAATAGGAAAAAATAAGAAAAGTTTATCAAGAAGATTGTTTTCGGTTATTTTTCGCTGCTGACAATATTAAATTGTATTGTCATTCTGTTGGATGAGGAGGTGCACTCCCCGCTGAAATTGTCAGCCTCTTTGATCTGGATGTCGACGGTATGAATGGCGATGTCGATGATGATGATGTGGCGCAATTTCTCAAAAACAACTTCAACACCATCAATTTGCTGTTGTTTGTCCTTATGTAAGAAATTGTGTATTGTTATCACCCTAATCGTGGGCTGCCATTTCCCAGAGTTATAAGGTGTACAATGGAATAGTCAACACATACATCTTTTTGGCAATAAAAAGGGAACAAAATTGGGATAATTTTTTGTTGAAAATTAAAATGTGATGCCGCTTGAGATATCTATAATATTATATTTGCAAGAATATTTTTCTAACAATTTAAATGAATATATTTGAAACTAACAGTTTAATGGTTTAATGCTTAAAAAAGCATTCCAATTTTAAGGATCTGCAGTTCTTGCCAATGAGCTGTACATTATTCTTTTTGAAAATAGCAAGAGAACACCACGAAAGCATTTCCTTTCTTTCTATGTACCAGATGTTGAATTTGTAAAGCTACACGCACACGATTCAGTGGAGCCCCAAAGGAACTTGCATCACGCATAAAAGGTTGCAACTTGCTTGCAGTTTGTTGCAAAATCCTGGAAACGATGATGAGGAGGTGGACGTGCTGCGAGCCAAGTAAATCAACCGAGATGCTGATGATGAGGAACTGGCTGCTCAGTTGCATATAGAGAGAAGCCCTCCAAAGTATGGAGAAAAGTTGGATCAGTTGGTACGAGTTTCACTTTCGTGCCCAAGTGATTTGCGAGAATGCGAGCGCCAGTGTGTGCTACCTTACGGTGCACATAACAGTTAAGTAACGTCTTAAAACTTTAACCATGAACAAGGCAAAAGTATCCCCGAGCCAAACCCATCGCCGGCCCACAACTCACACACAACAAATGTGCAAATTATGCTGCCTCCGGTAAAGTGCTTCAATGAGTGGGCGTGGCCTAAGCTACTTTCACCGCAAACTTTATTAGTTGGCCTCACCTTTCTGGCTTTCCATTATACGTTTTATGCATCCCGAAAAAAGTTTACCCCGGCTAGATGGCGAAAACTTAATCAATTTTCAAGCTAGCCCTTGTACCCTTTAAATATTTAACACTTGTTCTATATTGGATGAACATTTTCTGGTGGCTGGTGGTGTAGATCTAACCTATAAGATTAAATTCAAATTAAATGCTTCTAAGGTATATTTGTATTGGCAAGGACTTATGTAAAGAGTAAGCTATCTATATACCACTTAAAAATGATTACCCCGCCCGCCCTTTTTTCCTTGGCCGAGCGTGTAAGATCGAAAGAAGTCGCCAAATGGAGGAAAGGAAACTGTTTTTGTTATAAAGCGTGTCCTGTGGCAAATTCCTTTGCGCCTCGCACACACACAAGCGCACACACCCGGACATAATTGCAGTATTCTTTTTCTTGGCAAGGCTTCAGATGCCAATTTTTTGCTCTTTTTACGCGTTCCGCTTTCAACGAATTAAATGGCATGAAATTAAAAGTTACTACGAGAAATTTTTGTGCTGCATTTGCAGGAAAACGTGAGAAATTATAAGTACAAAAGCGGGCGAAAAAAGGGAAGCGCGAAAACATGCGAACCAAAAAGAAGAATAAAATGAAATAAAACTGAAATAAAGGAAAGAGAAAAGAAAAGAATTATAAAATATGAAAGTAAGTCTGAGCCCGCCGAGAGGTCGGCCGGTGGGTGGGAATGGGACACAGTTGAAAGACAACAAGCAAATCTACTTAAATATCTCAGCGAATGGTAAGCCTTTCTTTGCTGTTTCATTCTTTGTGAATTATTTCTCCCCCTGCCGGCCCGCCGTACACTTCGGCCAGGATTCCCTTTGTGCCTTGGTTAAGTCCATTTTGTGTTTTGCTTGTCCTTCCCCGCATAGACCATTATGCAAGTTATTCCCGCAACCCTGTGGAAAAATAAGAAATCAGAAAAATATATTTATGACTTATTTTGCTCAAAGAACGATGAAGCTTTTCGCCAAAAAAAAAAATGGATTCAGAAACTGAAAGTTATAGTAGATTAAAAGAAAGAGATTTCAGGAATTTGTTTGACAGAAGCTTGTCACAGGTCAAGCTTCAAAAGGTACCTTAGTATTGAAATTTCAGCTAAATGGCAATAATTCCTTTTTACCTTTGGGTTTCTTTAATGTAATAAAAAGTTGTATTATCTATTAGTTCAATAAACCTGATGTTTATTTCCTGTTTGCATATTGTCCTTGTTTTATCTATGCCGGGGATAGGATAAGAAATTGTCTGAACCGTTTATGGATATTTTTTTTTATTAATTTTGGTCTGATATGCTTTTTTACTGGCTTAGAGACTGCCACAAAGTTTAAATTGTTGTAAATATTTGCTTTCCAGCAGTGTTTGCACTTGGTTGAAATTTGCAACTATTTTTTATGACAACCCCTATCGCTGCGCCCTTTTTATGTGAGTAGATGGAATGATTTGGGTAGCTTTTATAGGTTTATTTATTATTTTATCGCTGGATTGTGACATGGATTTATTGGGGCGATCTTTTGTTTAGCCCGATGAACAAATATTTGACAAGCAGCGGCGATACCCGCGCGTTGAATGTTTTTTCTTCTCGACGCCACACGGAATATTTGCGAATCCAAATGGCAGCGCCAGATGATGTTGAAGCCCTCGCATTTTAATTGAGTTGGAGACAGAGCTGGAACTGGAGAGTCCTTGTCCCGGCCTAATTGAATTCTCGCTAATCCAATAGATTAGGAGGCAGCAGCAAGAGTTGCTTCTGAGTCGCCTGTAATGCAATGCAAAAACAATAACAAAATTATGATGTCCAACATCAGTGTCAACGGACGACGTTGAGACCATCAGGGACTTGCAGGATGACCTTAAAACTATGAGCGAAGTATCCCAACGAAAGGAAGACGGCCGCAGCTGGGACTTCAAGGAGGACAAGACGTCCTTGCCGTTGCATAGTTTCCATCGTCTTGTAATTTTCATTGTTTGTGTTTTCTTTTTTGCAGTAAGAATTTAATTAGCTGGCAAGACCCTCTCTGGGCGTGCCATTCTGAATTTAAATCATGCATAAATTAGCTGAAATTCCGCATACACACTCGCATTTGCTTTGCGCCACTTTAGGCGCCATAACTAATTATATGTTGACATGACATTTATTTGACTTGCATAAATTAGGCAATTAGTTGACGCTCGCTAATTAAGTTTTTGGCAATCGCTAAGCAAGGTGGGATTAAATTTCCAAGGGGTCACAATACTGCTAGTCAGCCTTTCTAAGTACATCAATTTAATCAGTCTTTACTTTCACTTATGGTATCAGTGAAAGCTAGAAGGTTTTAAACTGAGATTTGGTACCATTCCTCCAGGTCTCAAGCATTCAAGATCAACAACTCTTAATTCTAATCGCAAACTCAGCCCTCCACTTGACCATTTGATAGTGTCCCGAGACACCCAAGACGGACCTCCTGGCCACATACATAGTTCCTTTTCCCAGTCGACACTCAGGGAGCTGGACGAGTCCTTGTAGCGGAATGAGAGGGGGAGCGCTTTAAGATGAGGGGAGGGGGACTGCAAGTGTCCGCTGTACATTTTATCGCCTGCACTCAACAAAAAGGTGAATGACGATGAACGCACCAAATTTTCGACACATTGTGGCTTTCATCTGTGGGGTGACTGGGTTGGCAGTAGTATACGGGGCGTAAACGCAATAAAGAAGCGACATTCAATGCTGGGGTTGAGTGCAGGCCTTTCCCTCTTCCCACCCCCATGGCTGTCATCGTTAGATTAGAGTGCAGGCCAGCGGGGAAAACAGGAAGAGAGAGAGTGGGGGAGTGTGAGAAATTTGTGCACATATCGAGGCAAAAGGACAAAAATTAAACGACAGGGCGTTGCCTTGTTAGGATGTGCGTTAAAATTGTAAAACACGAAAGGCGGCGGGGGCTTAGAGCTTGGGATGAATGGGGTGGGGCGTGGCGGAGGACTGCACCCAGCTGCCCAGCAGTGCTCTGCTGCCAGGCATGCTGTGGTCAGTCCTCGTTTATTTTGCGTATTAGACGCTGCTATTTTGTGCTTATTGTTCCCATTCACTCTGCGCTACTTGCCTCTCAGTCGCTCTCTCCCTGGTATCGCTCTCTCTCCGTCGCTCCTTCGGTTTCAGGGCCCCAATCTCCTCCCTGTCTGGCATGTCCTGTTATTTTTCGCTTGTTTGGTTTCTTTGGTGTCCCATTGTCAGCTCATTTGTAATTTTTGGCACAACGATTTCAAATTAAGCAACCGGAAATGAGCTGACATTTCGTATTCGGTTCGGTTCGGTTCGTGTCCACTGTGTTCTACGCTCCTGTCGTCTAGCAGCTTAACGGCACTTTTGCGGTTGCTCGTCATGATCGTCCTTATTGGACCAATCATCATCATCGTTGTAATCATCATCGCTGCCAGACAGGACACCCAAGAACGGCATTTCTACTTGTCTTGTCTATTATGACAATATTAATATTTACATTTTACAGTTATTGTCTAGCCGAAGCATCCTTCCTCACGCATACTACACACATATGCACATGTATTTATTTATATATGTATATGTATGTATATGTACATGCATTGAATACATATACATGTGTATCCGAATCATTCCCCTTGGCAGTCATGTTTTGGTCCCTGTGCTTTGGTTTGTTTGCTGCTGCCTGTCATGTTTGCTGCCTCGTATGCATTTGGTATTTTCTTGTTTATTGCTTTATGTTTCAACCGCTGCTGCATGCACCCCCTACCGCCTATCACCACTCCGATGTTTTATCTTGTCAATATGGTTTCCATTTTCTATGTTGTGCATTATTTCCGTTAGTTGTTGACCACTTTGGTCGCTGTCTCCAAAGGGTAGCCCTATAGTTTCGCATTTCATACTCTTGCTTTTTGAATGAAATTTTGTGAAACCAATTTAATGCATAGATACCAACTGTGTCACTTTCAAATATGTGTTTTGCTTCGGAATCCGTTGCATTAAAATGTCTTTGATTTGTGGCTTTATATATTTACTTTGCTCTTTTTTTTTATATTATGGAATAGGAATATCTTTGATCGAGTTTTTCGTCAAATGCCATTAGTTCCTTTCTTTCCTAACACATGTTAATTATTTTAATATTTGAAAACAATACAGCTAGAAAAAAAAATAAAATTATAAATTCATCTTTGAGAAAAGTGGTTGGCTACCTTCGGGTATATATCAAGAATAGAACAGTTCAAAAATAGGTGTTCAGAACATTCTCCATCCTTCAACCAGTCTCTGTTATTCGACTAACATCCTTACATGGTAAAAATATCCCGCTTTTCGAATATGAAAGCTCTTTCAGCCCTGTTACAGGCACTTTTCTCCGGTTCTTGTAAAATTTCCCCTGGCAACCCATGGAGGACGAGCAGGCTTCGGTCTGGGCTTCGTTCAGTTCCGAGTGCTCTTAATCCTGTGCTCTCCTCGGCAGGATACGAGCTCGTCCGAGTCCTGGCGCGCCGTAACAGAAACGGATTCGGCTCTGCCAGAGGCAGCCGCTGTTGTTGGGATTCCGGGGAGTGCCGACAGCTTCCTTCTGCTGATGCTTCAGTTACATTGATAATGCCAAATCGTTTGGTCGCTCTGCCGCTGCCACCGTACACGAGGACGAAGCCACAACAACCACGACAGCAACTTCATCGCAGGCGAAAGCTAATATTTGAATCAATTTGAATAATAGCCATATAAACAAACCGCAGAAACACAAAACAATAGCCAACGGACAGAAACGAATTAGCCAGTATAATTGCCAAACGCAATTTGAAACAAAATAGCAAAATCAGTGGACAAACAACTGCCGGCTAAAAGTGTCAGAATTTGTGAAAATTAATATTTCACCAGAGATTTGAGTGCTACCGAAATAAAAACAAAAGGCAAACAGACAGCACACTGCACACCGAACAGAGAAACAGGACCAAACAAAACTTTCTGCCAAACTTTTATTTCGTACACACACGTTTTTTTGGCCCAACGCGATTTGTTCGCACAAAATTATGAAAAATATGTGAGAAGTGTGCAAAATCCAAAAAACACTCGGGGAGCAAGGACCTGAGCGGCGGGTGCAAAAAGCGTAACTGAGAGCCTCTGGCATAGGTCAAGCTCCTAGCTCCAGTGCGAGATATTTTCTGGACGGTCCCGGAATCCCCGACGTGGTTCTTCGAGGACCCCACTTTCACGTACTCCCTGAACTCCATCCTTGTGCTAGTGTCGGTGTGTGAGTGTGTGCGTGGAAACCCGTGTAACGTGCTAAAATAAGTTAATTTATTGCCGGGACAACAATAACAACAGCAGCTCGGAGAGACAACAATCGCCGGCAGTCATAACATTTACCTTGTTTCCCAGCTTCCAAAAAAGGTAGGTCGAGAATCTGGTCCAGAATCTGAACTACAATCCCAGCCGTGGTTGCTTTTGTCTGAGAGCTCCCACTAGGCGATGATAATATCTGTTTCGTTGTACTTTGTGTGCGAGTACAAACCTCCTCCTACTAAAAATAGATAACTTTGTGGGCTTTGTTTTAGGCTTCTTGGTTTCATAAACAGTACAGATTACCTTTTATTGTTTTTAATATTGTGCGATACTGAATCTATATGTTTACTTCATCACTTCAAGAAGTACGTCCTCCTGACAGTATTTATTCTAGTTATTCTAGTTTATTCTAGTTTATTATAGTAAGTTACAGTGATTACACAGTGATACATTTTGACAAGATCTAATTTTATATTCTTGTCTCGATAGTCCGCCAGACTCGACCCAAAACGTTTCCTTCAATTCTATAAAACTAATTTGATTTCAATTTTACTTGAACTGTTGGAAAAAGAGGAGAACAAAGAAATGTTCAAATAAATTGACTTACTAAAGCAATTTAATAGGAAACCGTTGTCCAACAGTTCAATTGACCAGTCTTCGCTCTTCAGGCGTGCTAAAAAATACAACAAGCGGTGGCACGAAATCTGTCAGATCCATGACCTACATAAGTACGGCGTATAGCCAAATAGATTGGAAAGTTTCCACACGCATATGCATTTTTCTGTTTCACAAAAATTTTTACAACCCTCCACACCGAGTCTAAAACCAAAACAAGTCATTTTCAGATTTTACCCGTTTTTGTATTGTTTTTTTAGCCGCTCCATTCAACGGAAACTTTTGCAGATATACGAGTTTTTTCTATTTTTATGCTTTCTGGCTTACAAAAGTTCGAATGTTAAATGATTTCGTGGCGTAAAGTTTGGCAACCCTGAAACTGGACCTCGGTCATTTGTTAGCATGTCAGAGAGAACGAAAAAACTAGCTGAATAGGAGGGAATATGCAACTTTGGCTGACACGTAAATTTATTGCATTAAAAATAGCAAAAGTTCCATCAAAAGTGCAACAACAGCAAGCACACTAATACAGCGGTCCAAAGCAGCCCCACTCGTAGCAGTTGCGGCACTTATTGGGCACGAAGTAGAAGGGAGGGGCACAGTTGCAGGGGCAGCATGTGCTGCAGGTGCACTTCATACAGGGCAGGACCGGGCCCACCGGCCCGCAACTAAGGCGGTACGATACAACGGCACATGGCCCGGACCCGCAGCTCCCGCACGGTCCGCAACAACTGCCACATGGCCCGCCGCAGGGTCCGCAGCAGCTACCACAGGGCCCACAGCCGCCGCCTCCGCAGGGTCCGCACGGTCCGCAGGATCCGCATGGTCCGCAAGGTCCGCATGATCCGCAAGGTCCGCATGGTCCGCAAGGTCCGCAGGGTCCACAACGCGGTCGACAACGGGGTGTTGCACAACTCATCACTAAATTGGCTAATCTTCCGCCACTTGTGGCAAAATGCTTGCCGCAAAAAACGTGCTAAATAGGCCGGCAATGAAAGAATCCTTGGGCTCTCTCAAAGCCCAGCGTTCTATTTAGCTCGTTTTTTGAACGCCACTCTTTGCAAAATCACTTGGAAAATTTGGCAATTCTTGACGAGCAGACGCTGTTGCAATTTCGTTAAATCTTTTTTTTTTTCCTTTATTTGGCAAATGAGTAAAAGCAAATGTGTTAAAATGTGATCAAACTTTCTCTCGATCTCAAGTTTTACTTCTTTGGAACGAACACTTTCTCTGCAAATTATTTTTAATAAACTGAAATAAACTGCGAACGCCACGCTGGCTCAAATTCATTACGTATACGCAGTGTTGGTACGTAGTTATTGGAAAACATTGTTTTTCTGTTTGATTTCATTTTTTTATCAAATAATTGCGTTAAAAATTGCGTGTTTTCTATATGGTCAGACTCGCTTGGTTTCCTGCATTCCCTGCTGCGTTGCATTTTTTTCTTAGTAGGCAGATTACATCGATTTATTTGTCGCCAAAGGCGGCTACGATGCGATTGTCAGCGGCTGTCAAATCGAAAATAGTATCCGGCTGGGCTGGCATCTCCTCATATCAGTCATTCTCTCGTTCGGCCTAAACACTCCATTTTGTTGGCTCCTAGCTCCTGGGCTAAGTAACTGAAAAAAAAACTTTCCGAAAAATTCAAGATGTGTGGCGGTTGGGCCTGTGCTTCCTACAATATCGCGTGCTGCAATCCGCGGAACTCGACACTGCGCTACACTGGCCGCTGCTTTGCCCCCACCCCCTGCGGCCCCAACGACGACTGCGCCGTCTGTGGTGGGTGCTGTGGTGGATGCTGTGGCGGATGCTAGGTTCCTCCAACTAAGCCACAGCCGTCACACAATCGGGTCCAAACAAGGAGGCCTGGAAAATGGAGATCTGTCATCAAGGAACACGACCTATTCAGTCTCAGTCAAGTCATTGCCGGCTGAACTCCTCACCAATAGAACGGTGTAAGTTTTCTTTATTATTAAAAGAAGACATCTTTAGTTAGAAGGCATCCATTCCTTCTTTATTTTCTTCACAGCCGCACATTTTAGTTCAAGTTCCCAACCGCAATCAAAATGTGCGGTGGCTGGGCTTGTGCCTCCTACGAGCTGGCTTGCAACAATCCACCTTTGTCAACACTCCGGTACACTGGTCGCGACTTCATACCCACTCCGTGCGGTCCAGGCGACAAGTGCTATGTCCGTGACACAAGCCGCAAGAAGAACTCGAATAATTGCTATGTGCCACATATTCTTGCCCCCAAGGAGGCCAATCTGTGCTGGCAAAAATATAGGAACAATATGGAAAAGACCAAGCAGAAAACTGAACAAAAAGCAGATCCAAAATCAGATCCAAAATTGGCGTCAAAACCAGAGAGTTCAGAGAAAAAATAGGCAATGCTAGACTGAAGACACAAGTACCTCGAAATTCTACATTAAATTAATAGTTATAGTAGGAATTTGTTTGTTTAACTTATGTGTATATTAATTTGAGACTTCATTGAAAATGTCTGCTTTGGTTCAGACATTTTTTTTAAGGCTAATTTTCTTTTTTGAATGATTTGGATCCATTTGAGATCTGGAAGAACCGTTCATGAGCAATATGCTATATATTAAAAGTTATAGAAGTAAACTGTTGGTTGTATTCATTTGAGATTTAATTCAAAATGTCCCGCTTTGGTTCAGACATTTTTTTTAATGACGAAGGCTATTTTTCTTACACTTTTTTGAATGAATTTGACCCATTTGTGAAATCGGAAATAACAAATCAGCAATATCAGCTTTTTGAATCGATATTAACGATCTTTTTAATTTAATAAAGAAACTACAGAATTGTTTAACTGAAAATTTATTGTTTTGTACACAAACCCAAAGCTCAATTTCCCAACCCATTTTGAATTATCTGCCTCATAATCGCGCGGAATTGATCCTTAGTAGAATGGTCCGAAGCAACCGCACTCGCCTGCACAACAACATCTGTTCGGTGGGCAAGTCCAGGGACCGCAAGGAGGATTTGGACCGCAGCAGCAACTCGAGTAGTTCATGGCCGGAAGTGCGGGTCCAACAGGGCCATAGGATAAGGCGTAAGAGACCGATCCACACGCCGCTTGACAGCACATTTTCCAAAGAAGTATTCTGAAATGGAACACATATAGTACGCGATACAGAGCGGTATGGGTAAAAACTTACAATTCTTGGGGTAGAGATATTTATAAAAAAACTTCCAAATTTTTTAGAATGTGGAATTTTTAAATGGTTTTGGTTGATTTTCAAAATAGTGCTATGGTTGTGTACAAAACAAGGAGCTAAACTGGAATGAGCTAACCCCACAGCGTTCAGGCCCAGGCCGTAGACAGTTCTCTTCTAAGCCTACTTGATTCTATAAAATTTAAGCCCAGAAAAAAAACAAACATCTTAAATATCGATCAAAGTCAAGGCGGAGCAGCTGCCCCTCCTGGTGGAGCTCACAAATTTCACACATCGATGATTTAACATCAGGACAAGTGAGCGAGCGACAAATAAAAAAATTGAATTTCTCTAAGGGCTAAACAGCAGAGCAACAGTTCTGCTCCTGTGGCAAAAAATAAGAAATCATTGAAACATGTCTAAAAAAAACCGAGGAGCCTGGGGAGGATAGCACCAGCCAACGGCAACCCAAGGGTGAACTGGATGCCGAAAGGATTTCTCGCAGGACTCACTCTAAACTGAGTCAAAGTCGATGTCGTGGCAGACATGAAAGTCTATTAGACTCAACGAAGCAACCTTAACGTCGTTTTCCAGCTTCCTCGGGCTCGGGAGGTTAATGCTTAGGCATCTGCGGGTGGGGCAGGATATTGAACGCAGGACTCCTGCGTGTGTGTCTGCTGGTGTTGTGATTCACAAAAGCTGACAAGCTCATCGATCCCTGAACATTAGCTAAACATAAATTACACACATGACTGCACAACAATTGAGGCGTTTATTATAATGTGTGTTCACACTTGAGGCTTTCAAAAGATGCACTCACACCGATAGGTAGGAGGGAGTCAGGCGGTATCGAAATCTGGGTGAAAGATTTAAGCTTGGCGGACTACATATGTGCAATGAAATCTTAACAGAACATTAGCTTTAAAAACCAGAGGAATTAGAGATGCATGTATTCTAGCAAGTGGAGCTATATAAAATGCTCTTTAAGAGAAAAAATATGTAATGAATAGTTTCTATTATAAAATTAGATATATTTCAAACCAAAGATATTTAATTTGGGATAATGTTTTCCATCCAACTTCAATAAGGTTGCGCCATCTACTTCCCTTCATCTTCCTTTAAAGATGTCTAAATTGTGTGTAATTTATTCATTTGATTTCTTTTAAAACCCATTTACATTGATTTACCTAAGAAGCGGCCCCCAGAGGGCACCTCTTGATGATACACAAGCCACAGACCACAGACAGTTAAAAACTATTGCGAAACTCATTTCGAAACTGGCTAGGAAAAAGGGAAAAGCAACTTCATGACTGCAATTGAGTATCCCGCACATTCTCCTAGTCCCTTAGACAACACCCCACTTAAGATAATCTCATTGGTCGGATGCCAAAAAGTTATCCGTCCTATAAAAAACCATTCGCACACATACAGTGTATAAAAATGTCACCGCAAAAAAGAAAACAGCATGGGAAAAATAAACACGACAGGGTAAACAACTAGAGAGGCTTCAACTAAAAAGGTATTTCTTTTAAATCAAATACAACAATTTTTACTGGGATTCCATGGCTCCTCCGGGGCATACTTCTCGGCCTTTCCCTCTTCCAAGTGGACACGATGGGCACTTCATTTCACTCCAAAAACATATTGAGCCGGGCCACTTGAGTGTGCGCCAAGAGATAAGCGCAATTATACGGCTTCAAGTGCTGGAGCAGGACACGAATGGGGACCGCAAAGACCAGGCCACCCGGACGGACAGTCGAGCAGCGTAAATCGTATAAATTAGGTAAAAAAAAAAGGAACTTGATGTTACTTATGTGTCACGGCCTTCATTGAGACAAATGTGGGGTCTTTAAGTGCATCTTTTTTGCCTTCGAATGCTTTAAATTTATTTTCTACCGAACAGATACTCATATTGAAAAGGTATACAAAAGAAGTTGGCAATTTTTGTGAACTTTGCCATCTCACATTTTGTCCCTGGTCAAGAGCTCGTTATGGGCAATTCTGCTCAAACTGCTATTTGGGTGCTTTTGTTTTACTTTCTTGTTTTTGCTGACCGCATGCTGAGTGCGGTGCTCCTAGTTTGTGGGCCTTCTTTTGAAGGGCCTTTGTGGCTGATCTCAAAAGAGGCAACTTGTCAAGCATCGGTTTCCGAAAATGCTTGCGAGTGGCCATTGAAAAGTTTTCTGGACAACTTTTCAATCTATATGAAATTTATATTCGTGTGTTCTTGTTTCGCAATAATTTTCATGGAAAGTTTTCTTTGAAGATGAGCATTTCCCCGAGAAAAGTTGCCCCATACGCTTTCAACATTAAATTCAATTAATTTAAATGTTTCCCTTTCATTCTACTGAAGACTTCTCATAATCTTCTAATAATGTCAAAAAATTAAACAGAATCTCACAGCCAAAGTGACAAAAATCACAAGGGCACACATAAAATAAAGCATCCAATTACGTTCCCTCAGAAGCACACCAATTTTGTAACTTATGTTGATAATTACACTCACTTTCATACACTGAAAAATATTCTTTGCTTCGAAAACTGCAATTTCTAATATTCAAGTTTTAAAATACTTTGAGTTACATTCTATTCTATTTCTATTCTGTTCTTCCAATACTTAAGACATCAAATCTTGAGGTTAATTTAAATACAGGGTACAGCTGAGAAATCTCCCTGGCCAAGCTCCCGTCCGTGCCTCGCCTTTGTCGTCTGCTCGGCACCAAAGCCGTTTTTAGAACACTCCTGCCAGTTCTACTCCTTCCCAGGACTGGCTTTGCTAAGTTTCTCGGTTTGGGTTGTGGGTTTTTTGCTATTTCTTTTCTGTGCGTTGAGCTGCCAGGCGGCGTCAAACGTCGGGCGCCAATCCGTATGTGCGTGGGTGCGTATGAGTTATTCCTTTTCCCGGCTCCTGCCCGGCCCCGGGCCCGGGCCTCCCGGTCGCTTTTTCTTCACTTTTCGTTTTTCGTTTTTTTTTGCTTTTCGTTTGGTAAATGCTGCGAAACATAAAACATCAAATGTAAATTGAAAGTCGTTCGTGTGTGAAACTGAATGTGTCATCAGTTGAAGCGTTTATCATTTTTTTTTAGAGCTTTTCGTATTCGTATTCGTTTTTAGCTTCATCTACCACTGCCAGATCCCCGCCCTTGAGGAGAAAGATGAGGGTTTGCTTTAAGAAGTTTAGATTTTATTTGCCGGCGTGTCAAGTTGCCTTTAAACGGTTTCTTGGCAGTGCTCGGGAAAGGCAGGGGAAGGCAGCAGCGGGAAAGGCTAAGTTGTTTGCCTGCCGGAGAATGTGCGGAAAATTTCATTGGAAGATGGGAGCGTTGACTGTGCAATGTCTTGTAAAATCTTTTATTTCCGTCCTGAAGACACGGACCCCACATGTGCCGGCTGCGGCATCAAATTTCCCATATAGTGTGTACACGTTTGATGCCAAGTTGTAAATATGAATATGAATTCGAACCACTTTAAGGATAAAAATAAAGTACTAGCTCGTATTGCATAACAAAGGGGTGCAAGTGTATCCGAACATTCCATTTAATTCTTTCGGTTTCCACAGGAAATCTTATTTCTTATACCGACTGGAACTGGTAGGAGTCACAATCTTAGATCTTTTGTCTTCCTAGTCGTCTGTTGCTGTTTTGTTCAAAGAATACCCTCTTGGCTTGTCCGTGCAGTATTTAGAAAAAAATTAAAAATTAAAAAAAATTTAAATGAGCTTGAATGCTTAATCTAAGTTTCGTTTTACGCCTTTGTGTTTCTATTTTCCATGCAAATTCAAAGCTAAAATAAAACAATAGATGCGAAAATGCTCCTGCAACAACGACAGCTGCCAACTAGAGTTGCGGTTGCCTTTAGCCAAGCTGTCACTTTTGTAGTTCCTGGGCGGGGGCACTAACTTCATGTCAATCCTTTTGTGGCTTTGTCAGTCGTTTAATTTGAATTTAAAATGTTATCCCGCCAAATGCAATAGACACACCTCCTTCGCCCTGCCTCCGCCGGCTCCGGCACTCATTTTCCACTTATTTACAATTACCACATTTTATTATGCTCCCTGCCCGTCCTTCCCTGCTCTTCCCCGATTCCCTCAACATTTAACCATTTTATTTATACTCCTGTTTATATTTGTCACACTTCTGTCTTTGTTTTCGGTGCCCTTCCCTCCCCCTAGTCGTACATTTTTAACTGCATTTTTGTGTGTCTGTCAGCTCCCACACAGCAGCCCTTCTCCACCACCTCCGTAACCCCAAAACCCCCTCACCCCAATTGGGCCAGACCTTGCAGATTTCGATTGTATTTTTGTTTATTTTGTTGCAATTTTAATTACTTTAATGAAAGTTTTAATTGCGAAATAGCAAAAACGCACCGAACGACAGAGACAGCTAGCCCCAACGAGAACACAATGGCTGGGAGCGAGAGGGAGAGCGTGGAGCCGTTGGAAGGAGATGGGGCGAAGGGGATGCCTGTAATGAGTTTTTGTGGTCTAAGAAAGGTTGGCAGCTGCACGACAACGATGACATGAGCACACTGAAAACAGCTTCCCTTGTTTTAGACTGTCAGGAAAAGAGGAAAACAGACTGCCAGGTGGGTGCTGGATTCGTACAGCTTTTGTTGGCGAGTTATTGAACAATGCCCGCTCGGGTTAATTGATCTTTCTGCAGAAGAAAGAGCATCCACAGAATATTGGAACTAAAGGTTAATGAGAACTAAATAAATTATCATTTTACGGCGGCTATACTTATTTGGCAACAAGGTCATGATTTTTTCCTGCCATGATGTCGATGGGCTTGGCGTTTAAAGTTACCTTTGGGAATTATTTATAGTTTAATTTATACTTTAATCATTTTAAAAAAATGTTTTGAAAATAATCAAGTTTAGCTTTGGGATCAAAGAAACCTTAATTTTGTATCTCAGTTCAAGAGGCTGATGCTTATCACTTTGACGGTAATCTGATGGAAAAACTTCACAGGCTCCGTAATTGCAGTTTGTTATGTGGTTGTGGTTACTTTCACTGAGACACATATACCAGGGCATTTGCATATGGATGTAAATATTTGCATATATCCCCAGCAAGACTCACTTGACACATAAAACCGGGCAAGCAAATCGGTACAAAAATGCATGTCATACTCGTCCTACTCACAATTTCGCCTCTGAACCCGAGCCGGAGAGTACTATGGAATCAAAATGTGAAAACAATCCAAATACCACAATGCGGAATGAAGCAAGTGAGCCGTAATCAAGACAGGAGAGTAAATAGGGGAAGAATAAAGCCAAATCGATTGGGAATGGATATCAACAAGGCCAATGAACTGTATGAAATGCAAAAACAAAGATACTTCCCCAAGGAAATGAAAGTTTTAATGATATTAGGTAACAATACGTTACTCAAAGCCCGAAAGGAAATTTAAATATGTTTCGAGGCTTTAAACAAAAAATGTTTAAGGCTTTAAAATGTATACATGTGCCGTAGTCCTTCTGAAAATTTAATATTATCTTTTAGCACGTGTTATTTGATATTTAAATGTTTTCCCGCTTTCGACTGTGGGCCATAAAATGCATTAATGCTTTGCATGCTGTGCCCAAACTGCAAACTCTAAGCTTAAAAGGTCCTGGCGTACTATTATGAACGTATGTTCTCATGGGTGCACAGCAGCGGAGGAAAAGATACGTGGAAATTGCATTTTTAGCAATCAGCTTTTAATTGTGTTTTGTATGTGCTCATTACCTTAAATGCAGCCTGAGGGAAAGAGTTTCTCTCCACTTTCATTTGAAAGTTTTTAGTGCAGAACTTATCTAAAAAAGTCTACGAGGGTTAAGTTGTCTTTGAAGCACTTTAGCTTGAGTTTTCTAAATTAAAGATGTCTAAAAAAATTATTTTTCTTTAAAAGCTGGTTAATCACTAGATTTCTCAAGGCGCACTTATTCTGAACCTCTTTTATATTTAATCCTTAATGACACGACATGGCCATGGTAAAGGATAAATGAGTATTAAGAGTAAGCATGTCCGCTTTTAAAAAAGCTGTAAATAAGACTAAAGGGAGGATTTTGTTAAATACATGTGTGGGTGCCGGCGCTCCTGACACTTTTGTTTCAAATAAGTGGGAAAGTAGGAAAGGCGGAATGCGAACCAAGGCGAGAAGAACATTGCCAAAAGCAATGCCGCTCCTGAAAAACCAAAAGAGAAAAGAAGTTTTTACGAGGAAAACAAACCGTAAAAAGGACCTACACATGTGGAGTCCTTGATGCCAGTTTTGTGTATGTGTGGGAGTTTTATTTAAATGAAAAATAATTAAACCAAAGATTTAAGATCCTTTTTCTCTTTTTAACCAAAAGACAATTAGGAATTGGTCGTTATCCAATACAGGAACGTATAAAAAAATGGGAAAATGTGCAATGGGACGCAAAAAACAGTGTGCTTTGGGGACTATCTGATATTTTTTTAAATATAAAAATAAAATTCTGTAGGTATTTCGTTTCTTTCATTTCCTCATATATTTTTTCTGTGGATTAAGTTTTATCTCGTGCCTTCAATGTTGCTATTTTTTCATTACTTTGTGAAACACACCCGAGAATTAGAGTTGCGAAAAACAGATCCAATGCGTATTTACTCGGTCTCTGTGTTTAAAGCTTTTTTAATTAAAGTACTTCAGTTAATTGTATTAATCACTGTTTTGCAAAATAGTGGGGGTCGGGAGTCGAAACCACAATGTAGAGGAAACTGAATAGAACGCAAATAAATGGGAGTTAGAGGTAACAAATAATCTATTATTTAAATTAATTTTGTTGAATTATTTATATGGCAATCAAAAACCAATGACATTGCTGGTGTTTTTGTTTCGAATTCAAATCTTGGTAATTCAAATTGAAAGTGCAATGAGCGGAGTTTTCAATAAAATCCCAGCTCGTATTGTAAATATAAATTTATAAACTCAAAATTAAAATGTATTCTTCAGTACTCGATTGGTTCCTAACTATCTTTTAAGTCCCTTTAATAGTCGATTCTAATCTTTTTCTTAATTTTTTATTCAATTACAGCTGGATTAAAGCTTCCGAGTAATCCCAACTGCAGGGCCCAGAAGAAACCCGAATTCAATTGACATTTATTGGCCAATATATATTTATAGGGCCAAAATCGAAGCAGAGGAAATTCGAAAATAAAAAAGCCAAAAGGGAGGACACAAATACAGAGAGACAACAGTATAAACATATTTTCCAATGGCGAACACCACTAAACAAGAGTCGCCCATCCGCAACATGCAAATGGCCAACAAGTGCATAAGGCGAAGGGGAAAAGAAATGGCCACAACGCCATCACTTGGACCACAAAATGGGCGTGGCCGCTTCTGCTGGCTGGCCATGATACTCCTGCTCATGGTGGTGCCTGGTAAGTGAAATGTATTTAAACGGGGCCGAGAGCAGTCTACCACAGATTCAAATCACAGCTAATTCGGAGGACAGGCAAAAGTTTGATGAAAGATTTCAAAAAGATCAACAAGACCATCAAATAAAGAATGACACTGATGGCTTTACGAGTGACAAGCTAGAGTCCTTGCTGGATCCACGACTTCGGCGATAATTAATTTTTAAGCCGCGCGAAATGAGGCACGGACAAGTGCTACCAATGGGCGGCGAAGTGTCCTTTTGGGGGGAAGGTGGGCGAAGGGCGGCAGGATAAACAGAACACAGAGGACGTCGCAAGACGAAATCAATCGTTCGTAAAATAAACAAATCTTATTTTTCCGCAAACATTATTTCTCATCAGATGTAGCAGAGCCAGAAGCGGCAATAATAACAACACAGCAGCAATGACAACAACATTTTTCATAAATGCGCGCATTCATCTGCATGTAACGATGACCAAGGGGCCCAAGGGAGCCTGCCAGCCAAGGAAGCAGTTAAATAATACGAGGGGTGTTTCATGAGTTTTAATGCTCACTGCAAAATAAATCAAAAAGTATTTAAAAAGAGTACCATTATGGGTTAGACGTCCTCCAAAATGGCCATCGTCTCGCTCAGGCTTACTCGCTTCATAGATTGTGAACAATTTCGATAATCGAATTTCACAAACCACCCTAGTTTGAATACTCAACGGATTCAGCTCATTGCCTCTTTCCCCAGTCCCTCCGCAACCAAAAACCAAAATGATGATGTTGCAAAAGAAACTACGATACTAAATATCCATCCAATGTTTCTGACTACCATCTTTGCTTGCCATATTTGGCTTTTCCTCATTTTTTTTTTTTGTTTTTAGCCAAAAGGCGCGAGCGGGACAATGTGTAAACAAGCAAAACAAAAAGGCAACCTTACTTCAACGGCAATGGAGGGAGATACTATATATACGAAAGCAATTGCTGCCGGGAGACGAAGAATATTTCATAATTTTTTGCGTGATGAAGTCGCATTTGTTGGGATTAAATGAGATTTTCTTGCAATTACCCAATGCGTGGCAGGGCCCAACTTTTATTTATTTTGCTCTCCTCTTTCTTGCTCAATATAATTTGGTTCTGCAATCCCCTTCAGTTCTCATCGAAATTACAATTCAGTTGGTTAGCAGCTTAGTCGAGAAACATTCCCTGGCTGTTATTGATTTGAAACTTTTTGGGTTGTGGCAAAGTTGCCTTTTCAATTTCACCGCAGATCGATCGATACTTTCTAATTTATGCTAAATGCACACAAAGGAGCTTGCGAAGGGAAAGTGCTCTTCCTGGACGTATGTATGTAGCATCGTATTGAGGGCCAAACAATAAACAATGCACTGCATCGTATGTGGGGGCTAAGCAGAAAGTCCCTTGAAAAAGGAAAAACTTTTCCATTGCTCTTCGGCCTAACGCATCCGAAAATCTATGCAACGTGTCGGGTGGCCACTGCCCCAGCCCCTTGGTCTCCTCTAGAAAAATTTGCAAAATTGGCCATATCCCTCAATACAGCGCCGCCGGAAAAAGTTTGCTTTCTGTGGGCTGTTTCAATCACTAAGGACGAAACAATGGCATGCAAGAGGAAGCAATACATGGGGTGGAGATGAGTTTTCCATTTGTCCAGATTGCCTAAAAGTCACTTGACATTCTTTAACCGTATAGTCATTATCTCCATCGAACAGGCAGTACTGAAATGCGGAAGATACCGATGGTTGAGCTTTAGAATTTTTTTTCAAAAACAAGAAAATATATTTAGACCCTTTAAAGTATGCTATATTATATTACTTAACCTAACGCATTTATATCTTCAAGTCGTACTCCATAAACGTATGAATAGTTACATTTTACAGTTCAAATTTTAAAGATAATGTTTCAGGTTTTAAGCTGCATTTTTCGTTTCTAGACTAGGCAAGTTTCTCAAAAAGTTGGAACTACTAACAAGTACCTGAGCAACGCAGTTGGTATACCTATCTGATAGTTTTCATCACTGGATCCCACACACACTGTGTGTATAAAAGCCCTCTTATAAAGTCTCTCTCACACTCCACTTTGCATATCACATGAACTTGCACTTTGCATTTTTTGTTTCTGCGTTTTCGGTAAGACAGGTGGATGCTGGAATTAGGGAAATGTAGTCGGGCGCTCCGGGGCGACGGGGTGACCGGGGTGCTGAGTCGTCTTTGTCTGGCAGACATTCACCGTTTACTGTTCTGACATTCCAACTTGGCTGCAATGCAGGCAGGCGACTGACATGCCTTTTGTCAGCATCTAACTATTGTGTGAAGGGTGCGGTTGATGTCAGCCAGTTTGTCAGCTCTTTGGGGAGCAGGAGGTCATTTCCTTTTAAATCTGGTGGTTAATGTGGGCCAAATATGCTAAGCTACTTGTCGAGAGCATGGGAGAAAAACCAATACAGCTGATAAAAACCATAATTACCCACCTTACCAAAAACCATACATAATTGTATAACGGATTTAAGCTATTTTTTATTTTCCCTTTACATTTATCAAAATTAAAGCAGCTCACGCATCAAAGATTAATCCACTCCAATGACCATTTATGAATACCTCTCGAAGGCTCGAATGCAATTGAAAATTAATATGCCAGCTCTCGTTGTGTAATCCCATAATGTACGAATATATCAACTACTAAGTGGCCTACGAACGTCATAGAGAGCTGAGCTCTGCTTAAAAGCATTTTATTTAAAAATTTGCATTTAATTTGCACAACACGAGTGCAAAAACTACCTGAAATAAAATTTCGTACATAGTAGTTGTGGGAAAGAAAATATGATCAAAAGGACGTGGAAAACCGGCTTAAAATTGTGTATGAACTGGGATCCTTTGGCAACAAATACATACGTACGCAGATACACAAACACAACCAATTGTCGGCAAAAACCAGCCAGACACCAACAATAACACGAAGCACCAACAAGATGGTCAATGTACCCGTACAATTTTTATTATTCTATTTTTTCCCTTTTTTTTTGGTTATGAAATATGAGCCAAGTTTTCAATGCATGCCGGATGCATTCATTATGCCGCTGACGAGACTCATAAAGAGTGAGCGGGATGGGCATGTCAGAGGAGGACGGATATAGTGAAAGCTTCGTACGCACACACACACACATGTTTTCCTTTATGGAGTTTCTTCACATTTTTTTACATTTATGACAAATGCATTGCACTCACTAGCCCCTCACACACGCTGACACATTCGCCATCTTTATGATCTCATGCATATGTATGCGTTTATAAATGCCAGGATACGGCGGCAGACAAAGAAGGAGCTATTGTGCAAGCAAGCAAGGGAGCGTTATTAAAACATGAAATAGTGGGCGATTAAAAAACATGAAAAATACCTTCTTGCAGGGAAACGTATTTATTTTATTCAACCTAAAAAATTAAAAATCAATGGTGCAACTTCAAAGATTACAACACATATTGGATGAAAGTATTAAATTAATGTTTCGCCGAAATGAATAGTAGCCCATTCGTTGCCTACATTACAATCCAACTGTGAGGGGAAAAAATCTGAAAGAGTGATGGAAAGCCATTAAAAAAAGGTGTAGAGAACGCCAAGTCACGGGCCAAGAACTTGGCAAGAGGCGCCTGCTAATTTTCTAAGACATCAATTTGGGGTGGGGGTAGCAATGGAAGTACGTGTGACAATGTCGCCCCTAGACTCCCTCAAAAAGAGCGTTTTTTGCCCTGATTTCGGAACGCACACAGTTTGCATACTGATCAGCAATCAGTGGCAACAATTCTCTCTGAACTTCGAAGTCTTGGGGCCAACTAGGAAGTGTCGACTGCAAATTAAAATTCCACTTTGGCATTTGGGGAATTCAATTATTTTTGGTGCCACCCGAGGGCGAGGCCCGTCCTTTCGTTCCATGCAAGTTGACAGTTTGTCTTGTTGTTCCGCGTCTCTTTGACCACCAATAACCGGGGCAATGGCCCATCCCTGCGTCCACGAGTAAATACCAAAGCATCTCTTACACATAGCCAGATTTATTGGCCTCGCTTCACGCTGATGCCAATTGTCAGGCAATGCAATCAGCGTGCTTATTGATTTGGAAAATTAAATATTTTTCCTTGATTTCCCAGGGACACGAATGCAAAAGAGGAAAAGTCGAGCCGCCTTGCCATAAATAACGCAATCCGACGTGCTTTAGCACTTTGTTGTTTGCTTTATGAAATTTCCGGATGCCCTCAGAAAGCATTTTAATTAGTTAAAATTTCCGACAGACTGCCGGAGTGAGACGGATGAGGAGGCAGGTGGTTGGGAGGATGTGTGGCACTCACCACATTGTTTTCGCTTCCGTGTAGCGCACCGCTAAAAGCAAAAACATGTCTCGTCTGCGCCGAGTAGAAGCGAAAAAATATAGTTTGAATTTCGCTTGCTTAACGGAAATGTATAAATTGCATTTTGCGCCATCGCAAAAGAGCCTTAATGCCTGGCAAGGATATGGGGGGGCCGGTCCGGAGCTAAGTGTGTTGAGTTTGGCTGAAACCAAAGCAGGTGCATCTGGAAGAATGTTGTGCTAAATTTTAGCGCACGCACACACACTCGAACCAAATCGCACAACTGCACTTGGGGCTATGCAACTGGCGACAAAAGCGTCACAATCAAATAGAAGCTTGGAAATGTTAAAATAAAAAGTAAGTCAGATGCAGAAGATTTGTTAAATATTAAAAATAAAAAAACACTTTAATATATATTTTAAAATACCACAATGTACCCACCCATAAGGCTTTTGTTTCTCTGCCATATTTTGTACCCAATGGGGTTCCAGGTGGTTAACTCCACAAGCTCTGGTAGCCAACGCATAAAGGCCAAAAACGGAAAAATTGCTGGGAAAAAAGATGGAAAGTGTTAAGAGCATTTTAGCTCTTCGTCTCGCCCGGCACACAATTCGCAGACATTTTTCGCCAACGCTCCTTGGCTTTTTTTCGGCGAGGGAAAAGCACTTTACACTAATGCACCTGGAAATTTAAAACATGTCATAATATAAACATTTATCATAGCGACCAGAACCGGAAGTTAAATTTTGCACTTAACTTGGTTTTATATTGACAAATTTTTCTGACTTGATGGATTCTGAAGTTATTTGAATAATAATGGTACAATTCCTAGGGAGTTTTTTAAGCTAGTCCAGATATGTCACATATTAGATAAAGATCCAGTTTAAATCAGTCGTAATGATAAGTTGAAACCTCCAGACATTTGTCTTGGGCAAAGACAAAGCTATGAGGGAAAAGACTTCAACCAAGTGCTTTCAAATTTGAGCTAATTGATTTGGTTAGCAAATAATAAATACTTCATTCTCCCCCCCCAATTTTCTATTTCTGTCCTCTTGTAGCAGCCCACAGCAAAAATAAACAAAGAAAAATAAGGCCCAACCCCCCCGAAAAAGTCTCATAAATTCCGTCAAGAATTTTCGTTAACGCCTCTGAGAAAAGTAGTCAAAGTCTGGGGGTGGTTCTTGTCTGCTGAATGTGTGTCCTTGGGAAAATTTTTAATTTATTTCGATTTCACTTTTAATTTAGGCACTAATCTAGGCAATTTGTACTCTTACAGGCCATTAAGCGAGACATGAAACGAGAAATTAGCCGGGATCTAGGAGGCAAAGCGATAATTAAAATACACTTCCCATGAAGCTTAGAGGTTATTAAGTTTCTTTTTAATAAACAGCCATACCATTTGACCCCAAGACAGCTAATTATGGATCTTATATCCATGATTGCTGCAAGAGCCTGGCCATGGGTTTCAGAGCTTGAGGACGAAATTTAATAATATTTGTAAAGAACTCTTGACAGTTTTGAATATATTGAAAAAGTACGACTTGGTTGAGTAACTTTCAGCAGATATAACTTGGGCTTTCCCTGAGATAATAGGGATAAAAAAATGTTAACGCCATACTCCATCGCCTTTAAGGGACGCCGGCATCCCCTAAACCATAAAAATGCCCACGGAATATTTATTTGCTTTCATTTATTTTCAATAATTTCAAATTTCCATTACATTAGTTTCTGTTGTTGTTTTTTTTCCCAGCTCCCTTATGATGTTCTTTATGCCTTTGCACGAAAAACAAACAAATTTTAGGGCGATTGCGACGGGCGCACCCCATGTCCAATCCACCAGGCCAGACCCGACCAGGCCCCATCGACAAATTCTTGCTTTGATTACTACACTAAATTTCTCCCCGAAAAAGTTGCTACAAATATAAAATAAATGCCATCGGTCTTGGTGGCGCACACCACCCTCCCGAGCCAAAAACTTTTCTCATTTCTATTTTGGAACCCATCGATATGGCAGCGGTCCCGGCTGTTGGATTCTCTTCGATACATTTTTCCTTGGGATGTTTGGATTCTTGGATACTTTTCGATACTTTTCGCTGTTAGCCACCACAAATCCAAGTGACATTTGGCACTTGGCCTTCATCCTGTCTGTGGCGAACAAATTTACACATCTTTTGAGTTGTTTTCGGGTTTCTTTTTCCTTTGATTTTTTTCCCCTCTTAGAGTTTCTTTTGTCGTACAGCTTCCGTTTCCTGTTCATTTGTTCACATTTGGCATGTCAGATGCGAAAATTTTTTTAATAAAACTGTCAACAGTTGATGTAGATTAAGAAATTATGGCAGTTCAACAAAAGTTTTCTCCAGCAATATTCGTTTTTCCTGTTTTTTTCGTCGAAAATCAATCAGCGACCAAGTCGATCTAATATTGTTATTACACAGAAAGATAATGTTAGTAACTAATTTTAGTTAGTAGTAAGGATTTAGTTGAAAAAAAGTAATCAAATTATGACTTTGATCCTCCCTTTCCCATCTTAAAAACTCCTTGGCCACTCATGACATTTTCATTTGAATTGGGTTCACTCTTTGTTCGGTTAAGACATTTCGGTTTCCCAATTTTATTGCCCCTACTTAGCTGTCAGGAGTCGTTCATTTTGAGTTTTGGTTGCAAAGCTGTGCGTTCCCTTGTACATGCTTCTGGAGGCGATGTTGCTGTTCGTCCATTGTAATTGAGCCGGCAGTGCCATCAATATCATGCAGAACTGCATGTGGTTATTAGCACATGACCATAAGGTCATACAGTTCGATTACGTTCTTGTGCAGAAAATTCGTTGTCTTTGGGACTGTTCTCGAAATGCATACCACATGATTGTCGGGTCAAAGTTGGATCTGATGTTTGTGTCCTTGTATACTATTCAAAATTTAAGATGATCACAAAAAAAAACTAAATTTTTAAGTGAATTCAAATTTTAAGTTAAACATTAAATTTTAAAATAGACATGGACAACGATATTCTCATATAAATCACACTTCCAGCCCACCACTAATCAATCCAATCAGATTTACCAAAAATGTGCTTAATGCGAAAAAAAGGACTAGAGGGCCTCCCCCATTCCTGGTTGGAAGAGAAGATAACCGCTGGGCGAAACAGTTAAAGCACTGCTCTGCAGCCCTTATCAAAACCAAATTACAAATCCCCGGCAAAAAATGAATGAAAGAGAAGAACAAATAGGGGAGCGCCAGCCCCAAGGGGATAAGCCCAACAACAATGGGATGATTGAAGGAGCAAAGTCCTTTATCAGGCGAGTGTGCCATAATAAATGCGAACAAGACAAATGTGTGGAAACCGAAACGTCGAGGCCACGTCTTGTTTCACTCGTTGACTTTAAGTTGGACAAGACTCGGCGAATCTTAGCCACTCGAACATAATCGGGAGGCCAGAGACAAGACGCAGCCAAAGCAAACCAAAAAGTGGACAGAGGGAAGCAAATATAACCAACTAATAGGAGAAAGGACGGACTTAGTGCGGTTGTTGGTTGACTATTGATAAGCATCGAATTCATTAATTTATATGTTCGATGAGTATCAAGCGTGGAATCGCACAAGCATGAAGGAGTTCGCCTTCGTCCGTCCTCGTCCGCCGTCGTCGGGATGGCTTTGTAATGTGAAACTAAGTGATTTGAGCCGGACATGTGTACGGGACAAAGCGCCTTCCTCTACGCGTGTTTGTATCTCAGAACGTGTCTGTATATCTTCATTACAAATCCTAGCTGGCTTTTGCCTTCTGGATTTCAAATGAAATGTTCTGCCTGTTCGCCAGAGCAGAGAGCCCCACCTAGGATCGAACAGTGGGTCGCATCAGAGGGATATCTATCTTCAATTACGTTTTTAAATTATGGTAGAATTCTTAATTGGGGTTCTGATCACTGCTTAGAATTCTTTACTTGGGTTTTAATGATTTTAATTAATTTTAACTGGGGTTGGTATAGTAAAATATTGAAAACTCCTTTTAGCTATGCTCCACAGTGCCTTTCTCTTTCTATAGTATATGGTCATAAACCAGAGCTGCCGTTGCCAGCTGCCTTTTCTTTGGGGGACTTGTAGCTTGACTTAAGTAGTAATTTCAATCAATTTGGCCGAAGCACCACTGAGATACACACATGTCCTCCCACAAAGGACACGCAGAACAGTGTGAGCCAACAAAGACGGAAACAAAGCTCCTGCTCCATCGTCGGAGAACAATAAAATCTCAACTTAAATATGTCACAGCAATTAATACAAAGGCAGACCCGAAGGCCAGACCCAAGCCAAACACAGACACCAGTCCGAAATGCCAACTACAAACACTCAAACGGGTAACATCATCTCCCTCCGACTTTGGAGGAGAGACCATAACTGGAGCTAGCTTCAAATAATATTTGAAAGGAAGGTTCCAAAAACGGACGCTACCAAAAACATCATGGAGATATTTTGATTGGTCGTGCGACGGGGCGTATGCGTAACGTGTCCTGCACGATTTCTCATGTTTTGACCTTTTTGGCAAAGGTATTTTGCATGTGACAGCTCATTTGTGGCCTTCTGTGAAATTTACGATTCGGTTTGTGATCAATTCGAAAGTTGTCAACTCTGCTCCGGATCCGATGATGTATGGCCAATCGATGAGTCCGGGCCGACATGACCAAAACCATTTACACAATTAGAAAATAACTCTGACTGGCCAATAAATCAACAATATTTACATATCAAGGATACACCAAGACAAGCAAACTGGCCATGTTATAAATCAAATCGCTACAATCAATTAAAATCCTAAAAACAAGGCCATTTAAGTTGTTGTGGCTACTTTGGGAATTGTGGAGGAAGTGAAAGATTGACGTGGACATCTTATACTGCTGTTTAAATTCAATATGGGAAATTCGGCAGGAATATTTTGCCAGACTCAATGGATTGTAGCGTAGTATTTACTAAAGCTTTAACGTAGATACTCAAAACAATATTTCGTGATTATTCTGCACCAATTTTGGGAATTCAAACATCTTGATGTCAATCAATAATCCCAAAAGCTATATTTGAGTGGCATAAACATAATACACAGAGAGGCAGTCCGAAGCATTTTATTCCCATCGACTTTCCCTTTAGCACAGCTCGCCCCTTACATAAATTCCTTTAGATTATAGTGCCCACAGATCCAGAGATGCCAGCATGTCAAGTAGTCGCAAAACCAATGGCGGCAAGGTGCTGTGAAATGGCAGACAGCAACTGAAACTGCACAAGGGGCTGGGACACGCCTCGACCTCTGCTCCCGCTTCCGCCCAAGTTCCCGCCCCCCAACTCACTGGCAACATTGTTTTGTAATTTATTTTGTTTCAGACAGTTTTTCCAAAGTGAAATGCAGGCCCCGAACCGAAATCAACTTGCTACTTATGCGTCGTCATTGCATAAACAAGGCACTCGGCAGCAGCAGGTTTTCTGGTCTGGTTTTCTCTAGGTTTTCCGTTTCTCTTTCTTTTTTTTGAGAAATTGCAACATTACGTGCTCCCAAGGAGCTTGGGGCCCAAATCCACTCCACTTCGCATGCAAAGCATGCACGACTCCCCTGAGCTCTTTTCTCTCTGATAAATTGATATTTTCGGACTCTATCCCGGGGCTCCGATATTTTCCTTGGCCCCTGTTTAATTCAACTCACCTTCATTTTTTGTTTGGTTAGGCAATACGCAAATGGCAAAACTGTCCATTAACGGAAAATAAACAAGAATAAAAAAGTAACGTGGAAACAATAAGGTGGACAAGCTACGGCAAAAAGTTGAAATCCTTTATTGCCCATTGTGGCTCGTGGAGTTCTCTATCAGAATGCCTTAATTAAGAACGCCCAGTGTCTGGCCAAAGAGTCAGACTTCATTTCGATTTTTAACAGCGCAGCTGTTACCAAAACCCCACCATTCAACCGACTCCGCCACTCCAAAAAATCCTTCCATTCTGACACAAAAAATGGAAACCAACAATTTGTAGTTTACAGTTAACAGAGAATCGGGGGAGTGGCGGCGACGGCGGCGGCGGTGGAGCAGACATGGGACACGTTATTGGAAAAAGTACTGAAAATTGGTTTGTTTGGCGGCCCGATGTCTGACGAAATAACATTCAGCCTGCATCCATACATACGTGCAGATATCGTTTATAGTTACCGTCATTGTGGAAAACTCTCGGAAAGCAAAAGAAATTACTTCAGTAGAATGGACCGAACAGACTCCCGCACCAATAAAACCAGTGAGAAGAGAACTTAACCGATAGCCAGTCAATCAAGACTTTTTACAGATTTATTTTATATACGCAGGTTTTTTTTATATGATCATCCATTTGTAAACCCCCAACAATCTATGAACCCCATGTAGTATGAACGCCACGAACGTTAAGAAACTTCATTATTTGGTGAGACCAAATATTTGGCTGCTCGAACTTTTAACGTTAAGTGTCTTTGGAAGACACGAAAAGGGTATAATAATAGATAAGCAAATTAAGGCAACTCCGATCCAGAGAATTTGTTGTCCCATCGGTGAAGGGCATTTTAAATTTCAGCAAACACTTTCCAAGCTTTTATGCCAATCATCGCCGAGTGCATGGAAAACCATTTAGAATTCGAATCCCCCTTGTATGCATGGTGGAAATAGTTTTTCGCAGCAAATATTTACAAGAAATTCAAAATTTAATGTATGCAAAATTTGTCGATAGAGGCGTGGTTTATGGTTTGAGAGGGGTTAAGGGGGCTTCGAGCCGATCCATCAAATGCAGTTGCAGCTGTACAGGCAAGATTGCTGGTGTCGAAAACTGCGAAGGGAATAAACAAAAAGTCCGTATATTTGTATCTATGTATTTTGCATGCGGGCTTTCAGCAACTGTTGTCGCTCAGGTGGCAGATACATACGGAACATTGGCAAATGGTTCCACATACACACGGGCCGGGAACACGGCCAACCCTTTATGTTTATATTTGCCACATTTCCATAGTTCGTAGCCCCCCTACCTTTGGTCCAGACCTGCAACTGGCAGAGGCCGAAGAAATGGATGAAACCCATTTTGCCAGAGAGACCAGGGATAAGGAAGATTGCCCAGAAATTATTATTTAAAAATCAATTGGAGGGCATTAAACAAAGGACATGGTATTGGGATTCGGTTATTGTCCCTGCCTTTTTGATGAACACATTTTGCGATATGTTGTGTTTATTACATCAATGACAATCGCATGTGAAAATCGTAATTATTCAGCAAATTAAAAAACAAATAGGCCAAGACCCATCTGCAGAAACGAGTGCAGAATAAGTTCCTGCCTTTGCCCGTAAACCACTGCCCTTCACCTCTCGAATCGCCAACTCATTGCATATCAATGGGAATGAGTTTATGCCGAAAGTTCCTTTGACCCGGTGACGGCGGTAAGGTCGAACTTCGGGCTTTGTTGTTGCCATGTGGGATGATGTTTTTGGCGACGCTTTGTCGGTCGCCTGCAAAACGCACACTTTCGTACACACGGCAGACACTCATGCAAAACTACCATGAATGCCAGGCCCAGGGTCCTTTCGTTTGTGTCCTGGCTCGCTACTGTGGGGTCGCCACCTCCGGGCCCACGAAGATGACGCGTCAAATGCATGAACAAATAGACTTCCGATTTGTCTTCCATTATGCTTTTATTTGATGGATTTGCACACTCATTTTTAAAACTTGTTTTACCACAAAGAACTTTCCTACAAGCAAATGATGCTAATCCTATCGTTCAGACAGTTTATTTGATTGATTTGTATGAAATATTTTAAAAACGGTAACTAAAGCAAGGAGCTAAAGCAATGTCTCTAAAATATCTGAATAAATTTGGAAAAATTCTTCTTATGCATTCAGCTACCCAGCTTCTATAACATTCAGTTTTTGTTATTCGTCCTCATTTTTCAGTGGATGCCATTGCCATGGCACAGACCGAAAAACATGACAACAAACAAGTGTCATGCGAAAAATAGCACAGATTTTCATTTAACATAATTCCAGCAACAAAAAAATACATCGGCAAACCTGAATGGCCAAAGCAAAAAAGGAATACTGGGCTGAGTCTGCTGGGCTAGAAAAGAGCGCCATTGTCGCGGCTCCGATTCAATACAATAATAATAAAATTTGTATGCAAAATAGGCGTTGAGTGTTGAATGCATGCAAAGATTGCAGGCCAGCTGCTGATGATACAGCTGGGCGGTCCAGGGGGTGGCTCGATGGAAGGATCGGGGGGCCATGGGTGTTGAGGGTGATGCGGGCAGTGGCTCGATTTACATATACAAATATGCCGGGACTGGCATTGTTGTCGTCGCTTTTTGCGGGGAGTGCTGAAAAATCGTAATCAAAAATTGCGCAATAATTTGCATGTTTATTTAATAGCCCCAGCGCATAGACCTCCCCAATGACCTCGCCCCTGCCACAGCTAGACCTCCGTCGTTCGAAAAACACCACAAAGTGTCATTTGCTTTTGTGACACACACGGAGGGTGTGGGTGTACGCTGCGTTGCAATGGTTGCATGTGCGCGGGCCGGGCATTGCAGTGACAAACATTTTGGTGAACGCAGCAAACTGCAAAGCTCTGTTTTTGGTAAGCATTTTTTGTTTTGGTTGCTCAAAGACTTTTTTTTACAAATACTTATACAAGCCCAGCTGGGGCTTACGCCCCCTTTTCACTGCCATTTAGTATCTCATTATGGGGGAATGTTTATTTTTTTGAAGCTGTTCTAATGAAATTGTCTGCGGGCTGAGCTTTGGTGTCACTCTTAGCGTTTTGTTTTTGCCGCTGCGGCATAAACCGAAAGAGGAGTTTGCCGCAAAATTTTATGGTACTCTCATAACGGAGCCAAAAACACAAAACCCAAAATTAGCGGAAAATTTTAAAGCAAGAGGGATTTGTGTTTGGTTTTGGAAAATAATATCAATACTTAAAACAGTTTCGACACTCGGAAAATGAATTATAAATTGATGAACATTCAAAACATAATCACATTAAATTTGTATATTATCCTAGTTGGGTTTTTTACAATATATATAAAAATCAAAGGCTCAATTCGGCTTAAAGTGAGACCTACAAGATTGAATATATAGGGTCCAAGTCATATACGACTTCGCACACAACCAAACACAATACACATAAGGAAAGGCAAACATGGCACAATATTTTGACTGTTACGTAATTTATTTGACATATTTATGGGGTTCATAAATACAGATACATATAAAAATGCGTTTATTTCTATTTGGCGATTTTTTAGTTTTTATGGCAAGCAATGAAAGTACAAACAATAAAAGCAACAAAGTCAGCATCGAATATGTGTTTATACGTGCAGGTTTGGAATTCTTCCAAAAGCAGGGAGCTGGTTACACCCCAAAAATTCCTGCCCTATCGTTGTAGTTGTAGTTGTTGCATCGCTCATACGCCGCCTGGTCAAAGTTGCAATAGCAAAACATAAAACATTTTTATGTAATGATTTCTCTGCCTCGAACCCTCCTGCTCTCTGCCATATTTGTGCTGTGCAGTTTCGTTGGTCCTTTAGGTGGGGTCAGCTGCCTGAACTATTGACAGCTGATGATAAAAAATTGTTTGAAAAATAAACCATGAGTGCAGGCTAACAAGGAGAATGGCGAGATACTGGTCTAGAAGTGAAATAGTACGGAGTGCGGATAGTATTTCAAGCTGGTAGCATCTGAGAATGAGGTGGTTTTGTTCTCCCCGTAAATATTTTCATAACAGTTACACCCAATGTATTGTAATTATTCTCGTTGAACTAATAATACATTACCGTGCCAATCCATTCCGTTTGATTACACTTCAACGTATCCGTCCGCGATTTAACATTTTTCGCCTTTACACTTTTAATTTATGCATTTACTTTTTGGTTTGTTTGCCTTTCTTTATGTTGGCCAACAATTTTGGCCTCTCTCCCGCCCCCTCCACCTCCCCACATTATTCGTTCT
Source organism: Drosophila monieri (assembly GCA_035047585.1). Classification (NCBI taxonomy): domain Eukaryota; kingdom Metazoa; phylum Arthropoda; class Insecta; order Diptera; family Drosophilidae; genus Drosophila; species Drosophila monieri. Next base: position 402,426 of record JAWNPJ010000079.1, on the reverse strand, counting down.
TCAGGAGTCTGTGTGCCTACCACCTGCGGCATTTTCGCTCGCCGATGCTGGCGCTCTTATTGAAATTCCAAAGTTGAAATGACTGCACAGAGAGTGAAGAGACACGGCCGGGATTCAGGGGCTTTGGCTGATGGTCGAGGACCTGGCTTCAGTGTTGACAGCCGTGTCAGTTGCCATTCCCATTCCCGTTCGGATTCCCATCCTCGTCATCGCCATTTGGTTTTGGTTGCCCTTGTCCCGGTGGTTTCTCCTTTTTCTGCGGTCGCGTCTTGGTCTGGAGTCTGCTCTGAGTCTGGCCAGATATACACAATATATATGCAGAATAAAATATTTGGTGGGCTAAACGCTAAAGTATAAGAAGCACTTACAAGGCAACCTTATTTCGGCTCACACTTCGCAGCCCATTTTGGTCTGAAATTAGGTTGGTTTGTTTGTGTTGTCTGGCCTTTTGTTTTGCTCCTTAACTTTTGATCAGCTTTTAATAAAACATAATGTGCCGAAATGAAATGCACTCTGTCTGTAAAGTTTTATTTACAATTTTTCACCAAAAAAATGTTTCAAAAGTTGCGTTTAAGAAAATAACAGAATCAATAAAAACATTGGTAAGGAGGGCGCTCTTTTGCTTTAATTAGAGGCTCCAACAACTTAAATTATTTCAAATCTTATTCAAAATAATATAATGTAAGAGGTTTCTGTGAAAAGCGGAAGTGAGTGAAAGCTTAATGTTAGTCAATAATATGTATGATAAAACTTGTCATACATACTTTAATATCCCCTAAGTCTCCACTATCTGTCCCGGGAGACCCTACTTTGTCCCAGTTGAGGTCTGTGCAGCTAAATGGTGCACCATTAAAAGTGGACATTTGTAAACATAAACTGACAGATAAACACCCAAAGCAGACGGGCAACTTTGCCTTTACCTTGCCGCAACCCAGGGGGCGGGAAGTGAATGATACGAAGAGTTGCCCTTGCAATTTTCATTGGTATATACATATATAGCCACACTCGGTGGCCCAGCCAAGCAAAACCGAGAGCACCACCCACACCTACACACCCACCTATAGAAAGCCGTTAAAATACTTAACAAACGTAGATTGTAAAAGTTTTTTATAACAAAATAAAATGCCAGGGAAAGTTGTTGTTCTTGCTGCGGTTGTCCGGGGCGAAAAGTGGAGTGGGGCGAGGAGATCGGAATTGGTTGGTCAGTGCTAAACAACAATGTGCAGCTGAAGGACAATATTATACGCCCTTCAGCCCTCGCGCTGCGATAAATGCAGCCACATCAAGTGGGGCCAGGAGGGCGGAGAGCTAAACAAAATACTCGCTCGTTATATGGGTCAATATGCGAAACAAAAGCGTTGGGTAGCAGTGGAATCAGAAAAAACAAGCCGAAGGCAACCAACAAAACAAAACTGAGCCCAGCTTTGGATATACTTTCAAATGAAAGGGCCTGTTTAATTCGAAGTAACAAATACCCTTCATCAAAGATCATTGATCGACTACATAAAATAAAAAAAAATATTTACGTCTATCAGGCTTCAAGGACTTTTCAGACTTTTTAACAATAAAGATTACTATTACAAAGAATGTGCATTTTTAAAGAGAACATTCTTATCAAAGTTATACAGTTCCTCACACCAAAAACCTCACAGCAGAGTGGCAAATGATTGCAAAACAAGACAAAAACTAGGGAGAAATTGGCGGCTAGTTCGGATAGTACTTTGTTTGCCATTTTTTCTGATGTCATACGAAACATTGCACTGCGGCAGGGTCAGGGGTCAGATGTTCTCTCGATTATCAAAAGGCAGGTTCCCATAGTATGCAGTTAGCTGCCACCGGGGTGGCGCAGTGTTTTTCATTGAAGTGAACGGTGTTGGGGGAGAGGTCTGATTGCAACTCATCTTACCTGGTTTTGCGCTACCCTTTAGTTGAGGTCAAAGTTGTCACTGGAAGGGAGGCATTGCAAATGGCTTCCTGGACATGCTGAAACGGGAGAAAATTAGATCGCATGCAGCTTAGAAAAGCCAATAAAACGAAAGTTTTTTGTCAATTTACGAAATAAATAAGAAATATTTATTTGAACTTTAAATATTCTAGTTTAAGCTTTAATCTCTGACGTTTTTTACTATTTTCAAGAATTTTTTATACAACACCCTTAACATTTTCATGATTCTCTCATCTTGCGCTCACAACGAATCTCATTTTATTTTCAGATTTTATTGTGGCACTTAAGGATGTTTCGGTAATGATTCCCCAGGCGGTGAAACGTGGCAGCAACGCTCTGTTCACGTGTAATTACGATATGGAGAATGATACTCTATACTCGGTGAAATGGTATAAGGGCAAGCGTGAATTTTATCGCTACACGCCCAAGGAGAATCCTGCAATGAAGGTCTTCGCCATGACGAGTGGTCTTAACGTTGAGGTGAGTGCCGAGCAGATATTGCCAGAGATATCTGCCTATATTCCCTTACACACATGTATGTTTGTATGTGCATGGTGCAAATATCCATTACGGGCACATGTTACTACAGTTGCGTGTAAATTATATCCATAATGGCTGATTGCCAGCACCCTTTAAGCCCGTTTCCCGGTGGACTTGGCTTTCATAACGACATTTGCCAGCTTATTTGTCCCACCGTTCGTTATAATTATGCCAGTACTTCCGTAGAACCGTTAAGAGTTGCTGGGCGTGGCCAATTAGTCGCGCTTGCGATTGACTTGCGGCTCATTAAAAAACAATATATACAGATTGCATAAAGCCTCACAGGAGTAAGAGCCCTGACGCCGTGCAACGACGCTTTAAATACTCTGCAAATGTGCGCTAGCTCACATAAGTAGTTGTTTTTAAATTAAAAAGCATATGTAAGCTAAAAATATCTCAGAGGACATACATAAATTCGAGAACTGGAGAATAAATGAAGCATCACTTCGCTTGACCCCTTCCAAGGGTATTAAGGTTAACGTTTAATTATTACATGGGAATACACAGTGGCCAAAATGGTATTGGAAACAACTAATTGGGTTAAACAATCAAACGAAGTTCAGTTAATGATCACCTATAATTCTGTAATGCCACCTCCGACCTCTTCACCCGTGGCCAATCCATTTAGCAACCCCGAAGAATATACGTAACATATACATATATTTATGCATTTTAAATACGATATTAAATGAAAATTAAATTTGATTTTATTAAGCGAATTGCCCAGTGAGGTTCGCTCATTTTCTGTGCGAAAGATTTAATTTTGCGAGGGTCATAACCAAGAAAAATGTTGAAAACTTAAAGGGAACCCCGGAAGCAAGTAAATAAACTGTGAGTCGTTAAAAATCGAAATTGAAAAGGAGTGTAACACGGTGGTGACAAGATCAGAGATATTAAAAATTGTGTATTCTCATCAAAGTTGATATCGCTTTATAAACGTGTAATTTATTTAATATACTAAATTTTAAATTTTATACAAAGCTGTATTCATTTATTGGCCAGAAGGTCTTGGAAACCAAAAAGGATTAGGCTTTTTGCCACAGAACAGCAGAGGGGCTTAAGTGCCACCCAGGCCTGGGGCCCACTCGCTTTGAGTCAAAGAAAATCTTAATCAAAGCCCGTTGACCCCTTCAGCCTTAAATTCACTCTTCACCTTTATACCCTCAATTTGCAGTCACTTTTCATCCAAGCTATCTTTCACCTCCAGCAGCTGTGCTTTTCATTATTCATAACTGGAAAAACATATTCCTATTTTTCTCCCTTTTGTGCTGCTCTCGTTTCGCTGTTTTTCACTTTTCATCTTGGCGTGGGTTATATTGAATTTCTATGCAGCGCGTCCAGCCAATTTTGGCTCACCTAATTTTTATTACGCTCTTCATTTCCTTTCACGCTTTCTTTGCCCCGCTCACTCACTTTCTCTATGGCTTTCTCTTTGCAGCGAAACCTTTCGAATCAGAGCCACGTCGTGCTGCAGTCGGTTCCGTTGAATATTTCGGGTAAATTTACATGCGAAATTTCCGTGGAGGCCCCCACATTCCAAACTGCCATGGTGTCCGGCGAAATGGAGGTTGTTGGTAAGTAAAAAGTACAAATAGATTAGTCCAAGGGAAAGGGTAAAGAACCTATGTTCAGTTGGTCAAATAATATGTCAGTTGGACCTCACCTCTACTTCATAAATATATTTAACAAAAAAATGTATTGCCATGAAGTGCAAATCCTTCCATTTCATCCACTGTGCCACTGGCAGGGAAACAAGCAATCAAAATATGTACGAGGTTGAAAAATGCAAAGGCTAGAAAAAGAAAAGGCTGCGGTCGTGGCGAACAAATTAATTAGAACAAATGTGTTTGAGCCCATGGCTGCGCTTTCGGCCCTCTTTTGCCCAATTTTACATCTCTCACAATCCTCGACTCACAATTACCCCTCTCACTCTTACTCACGCTCTCTGTCTCTTTCTCTCTCTTGGCCATCTTTTTGCAGAGCTACCGGAAGAGCACGCCGTGGTTACCGGCATACAGGCACGTTATCGCATTGGCGATTTGGTCGACGGCAATTGCTCAATTAAATACTCCAAGCCGGCTGCTAATTTGACATGGACTATTAATGGTATTGTGGTAAGTTTTGGTTTCGTCTGCCACTGTTTTATCCCCAGCTTGCCACGCCTAATTCGCCTTTCAATTAGCGGGCAGTCGGAAAACAGGGAGGGGCCTTCGAGGTCTGAGAACGCTGATCGCTTTCAATTGATGGCAGTCAGTTTTTCAATTAGTCGTTGGTTGGGAGCTGAATCCAAGTTTGGTGAGTGGGCACATTGGGGTTTCCTGCATTTTGCCTGATTAAGGATGGGTTCAAACTATCTGATTTATTGGAAAATGTTCAACTAGGTTATCCGTGTCGATGCATTTCTCGAAAATTGTCATTAATTAACTAATACTTGCCCGATTGGCAAATATTATACCTTCCCTATCTTAGATCTTGGAGTACTATTATTAGCACTCAAACCAACCAGAATTTTACCCAATTTTCGTAAATTTTCAAAGGGGCTTTTCCAAATTTGATGAAAAACAAAAAAGGAAAGCTAACTTCGGGCAGAGCCGAAGTTGATATACCCTTGCACTTCTGTGGCAGCTTATATTATTAGGTATTATTAGATACACTGTCTCCTTCACTGCGTTGCACACTTTTGATCAAAAATATCATACCCTCTGCAAGGGTATAATAAATAAAATATTGGCTAAAAAGATTCTCAAAAGTTGCTTTTCGGCCACCCTATTATTAACCAGGTCAAGAAGTCTTTCCGGCTCGATTTATTTCAGAAAAATAGCCATAACTTGGCTAATAATAATCCGATCGTTGAATGTCATACCTTCCCCATCTTAGATCACCGAGTAGAATAATTCTACATCAAAACCTCGACAACTAAAATATGGCCCCATTTTCTCAAGTTTTCAAAGGGGAACTTTCGTGAAAAGCTTGCAAGAATTTCTTTAGAAAAGACTTCTTATTTATTGACCCAATCCATTTTCACTTGTTCATTAAAGGGTAAACTCTTTAATTACACCTCAGTCCATGATCAATACTCTATGGCAGAAAAATAAAAATGAAGCTAGGTGAAACGTGGGCATTGGCTTTGCAATTTTTTATGCTGGTGTGTGCGATTTTTCATTTCTCGTCTGTTGCATACTTTTTGGCACCTGTGCGTGCGCCATTTCCATTCTCCAGCGCCACATCTTTGGCATTTATATTTGCCTAGACCCCTCCACTTTCCACTTCTTCTTCGGATGTATACATTTTTTGAAATGCCGTCAGTTTTTATGCCTTTCGCTTTGGCTGGGCTGGATGTTTTATGGCCGCAACCACAGCAGTCGACTCCAACAGGAGGTCACACTGCCTCCTGCCAGTTTGCGCCCAGCTGCTGTCAAGCCTCTCCGCATGATTGCACAGGTGTCAAAGGGAGACGGGAAGGGGAGGGCGGTCCTGCGTTGAAACGGCGGACATGTCCTGGCATTTTCTGTTCGGATTTTCAAGAAACGTTTAGGTTGTCAGCTAGTTTTTCTCCTTGGTTCCGTTTTTATGGAGCTGCGAAAACATTACCCGCCTCCCAGACATTCGCTGATGGTATTGTTATTGTTACTCCAGACTTCGGGGCTAGCTCCTGGCAGCTGGAGTATAGTAAATGTGTTGTCAATGTCAGTGGCCCCTTCAAGTCATAATTCAAATTTGCGGCTTTTGTGTGGCTTGTTGGTGGCCGAGGACCTCCTCCCTAAGTTGGTAGGGTTAAGTCAATGCTTAGCTTTTCAGAACATGAAGTAAGCTTTGTAGGTCACTAGGTTTAGGATTAAAGGTCCTTCTTTGAAAAAGCAAACAATGCAGTTTCAAGAGGGAAAGTAACATAGTGAAGTCTGAAGGGCTACTTTGAGCTAGTGCATTTTTAAAATTTATTTACCTTCAAATTGTAGAATTTTCTGTTAATCAGGATACTTTAAAGTGATAAATGGTTAAAATAACTTGTACTCCAACCTCCCATTCAGTAAGTAGCAACCACTCTCAAAAGAAAGTTATATTAATCTGAAAGTGTCGTTTTAATACAACTAAAATTAAGAGATATTCCTCTGTTTACTTTATAACAGAGTACTTCCACATAAAACCAATGCGTTTTAGTAAAATTGGAAAATGCTCAACTCATTTCCAAAGAGCACACACAGACTTAACAGAAAAGAAAAATAGATAACGTTTAATTTAAAAACGAAAATCTGGCAAGTATTTCCCAGTTTCAGAATTAATCGCCGAACGAGCCATTCAGCAAAAATATATATTTATATATACATGTTTTGTAAACATATAAAAATAATGCATGGAAACTAACACAACAGCACTTGAGTGTTGCCTACACCATGCGGTGGGTGCGGCCACTTGATCTTTTAGCTAACGAGCGCATTTCAACAGGAGCACCACTCACCCACCGACCCGATGCCGTCATGTGTGCTGTCAGTTGTGGGTGTTTGGATGGTTGGATGGGTGGGTCAGGCAACGGTATCTGGCACTTCAAACTAAACTCACCGCAAACAAAGTGGCCTCGTCTTCCCAGCACAACTCACCCATGTCCTTTGGCTCCTTCCCTTGCAACGTTTCCATTCCCAGCATAACCATCACCATCGCCATCGTCATCATCATCATCGTCATCATCTCATCCTCATCCACATCCTCGGCGTTGTCGCTCTGGTCTCCCTGCTCTAGTTAATCACTCGAGCGTAAATCTATTCATCATTCATAAGTTATAAATTTGCCTGGGCCGCTCTGGTGTGGTCTCTTTTATTTTTCGGTGGAGAAGTGTCAGCTTTTGGGATAGTTTCGCTTTCATGGTGCGGCCCACTTCATCGAACGGATTGCAGCAACCCTGTTACATATTCTATTGATGAATATTTTCAAATTGATTTCGTTGCAAATTTGAGCACCCACTTGACACTATTCGTCTTCTTATCTTCTACTTCTCCTTGTGCTTGTAGGTGCCACCGCACCACATCAAGACGTATCAAACCGAGAGGCGGGAGAACAGCACCCTGGAATCGGTCACAAGTGCCATACATTTCATGGTCACCAATCAACATTTTCTCAAGGGTCAGATGAGGGTAAGTGCCACCCACACACACACACGGATACAATCTGTCCCTGCTGAGGTCCTAATAAAGTTTCCTACTCTCTATTGCCCCTTTGTTAGCTCAAGTGCACGGCCAATATCTTTGACATCTTTAAGGAGGAAATGGAGAGCGTCATCGAGGAGGACCGACCCAGGATAATGGCTTCGGGCAGATCGTATGACATCAACAATTACCCACTCGATGAGCACACGAATGGCGAAAGAGGCTTCGAGGATCACAATGAATCATATTTAACCTACTATTCAGGTAAGCTGTAGGGCACGTTATGGGTAAAGATTCTATGCCGTAGATATTTGGAAGATTTCCTTCAGTCTTAAGTGGGAGTTAGACTTCCTTGACATAGAGTCCACTCACTTAAAATTAAACAATCTCAAGCATTAAACCAAATAAAGTCTGCTTATCCTGGAAATTCAGTGATCCCCTACCGCTAGTAAAATCGCTCAACAAATTCCAGACATGGACTGAAACCAAGTTGGAGTAGCTTAGCCCACTGCATCCTGCTGGAGACGGGCACACAAAGTAAATTATGTAAATAAAATTGTGCAGCATAAACATTCTTCCAGGCTGCTAACAACCAGAAGGCTTATCGGATCAAATGGCGGGGAATCAAATTGGCATAAACTTAGTTTAGACATGAAAGATTGTCGTGGAATTGCGCCAGACGGTGCAGGACGGAAGCGGTGATTGGGGCCCTGGGCTAAAACGGGTATTTTTTCTATATCCTTTTTGCCGCAGTTCCGTTGCGGTTTTCCTTTGCCACTTACCAGGGACAACATTTGCTTAACACCGAGAGTAACGACAACACCAGGAATAACAAGTGTGTAAACGCATTGAGCTGAAAATTGTATTTAAAATGGAGTTCACTGCTTTAGTGACGATATGGTGGGAGGATGAGTGGTAGCTGGCAAGATTTAGAAAAATCAGATTTCAGGCAACAATATCGTGGCTCCTTGGAGAAAATACCCTAAAGCGGAAGTTGACATCCAACCCTCGCGGCTTCCCCTTCGTCGTGTATAGGCAAATGGGATGAGGAGATTGCATGTTCCGATTCGAATTGTGGAACTCCTCCCTGAACTTTATGCAAATCCCATATTGACATACCCGACCACGCAATCAGAAGTGCAGCAGTTTATCAGTTAACATTTTTTTAAGTTTTTGTCAGATGCATGCGAAAAATATTAAAGGGAAAGACCTTAAATCTCAAACTCTACTTTAGATTTCACAAAGACCTCAATAGCGAGACATGCGTTAATGGAATCGATGTACTCACTCTCACTCCTCTTTTTCCAGCGGATAATAGTGCATCGGGCGCCGCGACAGCTGCAAACGAAATCTTCTGGCGTTTCTGGCCATCAGGACTCTCGGCAACACTTGGCCAAATGACGAAGCTCCGCATCAACAGGCAGTTAGCGGGGGCAGCTGCTTTTTTCGCCGCTTTGGTTCTGGGGCCGCTGGCCCATCAAATTATCAACTGTCAATACACAAAGCCGGCGACGGCGACAGCAACGGCAACAACAGGACTGGAAACGGGAACAGGAAGGGCAAAGGTGCCACAAAAACGACAACAACAACAGCAGCAGCAACCAACGAAGCAACATCAACAAATGCCTGGAAGCAGCAACAGGGACGAAAAGGATGTGACAGCTTCAAAGGCGCCACCATTCGCATCCGCATCCACATCCACATCCACATCCACATCGAGCGTCAAATGCTTTTATAATTGTCAAATGGCAGTGCCAACTGAAAATCGCAATCTCGTGCTGCACGAGGACGATGATGATGGGGTAGCGAATATTGAAAGTGCAACGGCTGCTGCTCCTGATATTGCTGCTGCTGTTGCTGCTGGAGTCGCGAGTTGCAGCATTAAGCGGCTGTCAGCAACACTTGTGGGGAGTGTGGAGGGCGTGGCCAGTTGGCTGGATCAACGAATATTGATGACTTTGAGGCGGCAGCCGATGGATGCGACGCAGACGCGCTGGAGCGCGTGCTGATGCCGAATTGATGATGAAATCCATTTCCGAAAGTAGCTTAAGGTGCTCGCCACGGCCCTTACACTGTGTGAAAAGTTGAATGGTATAATTAATATATACGCGAGTATTGATTGAATTCGCCAGATGCATAATTTGACCTGGCAGTAGCTCTTAAGTGTTATTCATAAGGTCAGGGATATACGAAGCCGTGGTATATTTAATTATTAAATTATGGCCGGCGAGTGGAAGCTTAATAAAAGGAAACACGTTTATTTTATGTTACAAAATGAATACCTAGATGGTGAAACCAGTTAAAAGTAAAACTACCCTGTAGAGTGCAATCACACATGATTTGGTTTATTGGGTTTGAAAATGTTTTGTTTTGTTAACTTCTGGGCTCTACTTAATAATCAAATAGTTCAAATAGAAAATATAGTGGTATCTGCTACTATTAATAAAATGTATAATTTTTGCGGGTGTAACTTAGTTTCCACGCAGAATAATTGCGATTTCTCTATGTCATTCTGACTTAAGCTTACATTCACGATTGTAACTGATTAGTTACGAGCCTGTTTTATAGTTTCTGGCAATAATTCCATATTAAGAAGAAAATTCCATATTAATTCCATGGCAAGACGAACATTTTTGTTATTCCGCTGCTTAATCTGCAAGCTGCTTATGATCTATGGCTTCAAAAGTAAAAAATAAATCATTTGAGCAAAACAAAACACGAGAAGACCCAAATCCATAATCTCAGAACAAATTGTACAGTTCTTTTGTGATTGCGCCTACAGAGTAAAAAATACGTACTAAGCCACACGATAAATATAACACATAACGTATTCCATGTGTCTCGTAAGTCTAACGAATTGCACTACCCCTTATGTTGCCCAGGAAGCTCTTAGAAAACCAAGGGCAAAGAAATCAATCGACGTGGATAGCGAGGGCATCCGAAAAATATTCACAGTGTACAGCAAGCTGAACTTTAGACTGCACTTGAGCTTAGCTTTCGGGTACCGTAGTGCATTTTAAAGTGGGCTTTGGTTAACATAAGCTGGGTGACAGCCCAATCCAAAAACACGCAGAGAAACAATTAATAAGTACTCAAATAAAATAAACTAGTCTAGTGCCAAGATAACGTGTAAATAGAAAATATAACCTTAATGGGAAGAAATATATATCCTCTGTACAGAAAGGAACTTTTTACGGTTGTGGTAATGAAAAGCGAAATTAAAAATTGAAATAGTTCTTCGATTGTAGGAAGCCAGGAATTCATAGAACAATGGACAAAATAAATAAAACCTAATTTTTACTGTAACTCAAACGAAACAAACAATTATTTGAACATTTTTGGCCATCAAAAATCCAGCGGTAAATAGTTCCTTTGCCTATATAATTAATGAATGTTAAGTAATTGGTAATCCAATAATGAAGGGGGAACCCTAATCGTAATCTGTTAACAAAAGTATATTGTTTATTTGTTAAATTACAAAAATTGATGAGCCGTTGCCATAATAGAGCGATAAATTGTAGATGTGACTCGAACTAGAAAGGTTCTAAAGTAAAATTGAACTCAAATAAATATTGTAAATTTGTATAGTTAATATATTGAATATATTTGGAAAATATTGGTTCTTATTTAGGGAGAATCCAACTGAATAATCTTACTTATTGCGTATTTATAGTTTATCGCTTTATAATGGTTACTGATTAACTAATAAAGTATTATAACATGTAAATACCATTAAATGTGTAAGAGAATAATAATGATATTCTTATAAAATACAAATGTAAATGTTTAAAAGTTTTAATAATGTATAATCAAAGTAAAAGTAATGTGCATGCGCCTAGAGTTCTCCAATCAAATCGTGTTGTGAAAATTGTCTTCCCTTATTTGTGTTGTTTCCAAATATTAAAAATAGTTATTTGGTTCATTTGAATTATTCAAACTATTAAAGTAACAGTTTTTCCATTTAATGAGAAAGAGGCAAGGATAACTTTAATTTCATTTCGATGTTATTATCTAAGATGATTACGATAAAGAATAAAGCAGAAAAATGCTTTGTGCTAAGCCAGAATTTAATCTAAAGCAAATGCATTTGCACAAATTATAAAATATTCATATCCCCCATAATTAGTCAAAATGTGTAAAGCTAAACTCAAAGTAGATCTAAGAAAACCCAACAGTGGTCTAAAATGCATAACATTTAATAAAAACCACTTACCAATAATGCATAGATATAACAGAATGAATATTTAATGAATATTACTGTAAAATGTGAATGAAAATCAAAGCAAAGCATATAATATTAGTGTGTACCATAACCGTAAGCAGGCAAACTTCACATAAATAAACGAAAATAAATATTCAAAATGGTGCTTTGAAGTTTAGGCTTACCAAGGAACCATACTTCTCGGATTCACTGTAAAGCTTACATCTGATATTACGATGTTACTTTTGTTAAGAGAGAGCTAAACTTACGATAAAACTTTGCCAGAATAAGAATTTATAAAATTTCGAGCTTCTTAAGTCCCAGGTTTTAGTTCTGGTAATGTTTTTTATCGTAAATTTTAAGCTCTCTTAAAAAGTGAATATCGTAACGCCATGACATGGCGCTAAAATACAACAGCAGGTTAAACGTAATCCGAACTTTCCGAAAAGCTTGTGGTTGGCCGGCTGTTTGTGGGTTGGCTAACGGATCGAGTACGGAACCCGCTCTCTCCCAACCTAAGCTTTTCAGTGTGAAGGTCAGATGGGACACGGACCCACGCAGGGAACTTGGATTTGCAGTCAGCGCGCTTCAATGACCACATCCGCACGCCGCGCACTACCTTTCAATAATTTATTCATTACTAATAGTTATTAGAACAATAAACGGGATAACTGTTACCAATTTAGGAGGCGCGGTTCACTTTTCTCCCCCCCACTTGACTTCGGACAAACTCCATTCGGACAAAAACTCAGTTTCGCTTTTCATTCCAATTCCATTGAATTTCCAATTTGTGTTTTCCACACACGTGTTTCTGTTAGTTCCTTGCACCACACTCACACTTCGGCAGTGGTTATTTTTTTGGTTGCATTGATGAAAAAATAAACCGACTGCCAACCGATTCCACATTTGAACTATAATTTGACCAATTGACGGAAAATTAATTGAGCTAAAATTAACTAACAAGAGAATATAACTTTTTTTACGTGAAACGAGCGTGTTATTTGTTTAACTGATTTTACAATTGATTGTGTATAAGTAAATTAATTTGAGACATATTTGTTTGTGCTTCGATCGGAACTCGGTTTTGAGGTAAGTGCCGTTATCATTTTGGCGGCAAAAAGTTGTAATATTTTACAATTTGCTCCACCTCCTGTTCTGGCGCCAAAATGAATGAAAATGTTGCCAAGACCTGAAGCTCGCTGTTAAGCACCTAACATAGCAACATCTCGACTGTTAGCCTTCTTAGCAACATGTTTTCTCTTTATGTTTGGGTGAGCGGTTCATTGACCCACCAACAACAATATTCAAGAGAATTTCTCCTGCGATCAATAGCGAAATTCATCCGTTCTACAGTTAGGGGCCTGTGGGGAAATTGGGAATCCGGAATCGGGCGGGTGCTAACGTTTGACTTCCACCAGCCACGTTCAATTGCCTTCGAGTCGCTTTTTTAAGTGGTAGCCCCAAGACGCCCGAAGTTCCAGCAAGCTATTCTGACGCAACCGCAGACCCCGACCCCCGAACACTTATATACTGATTACCGATATATAGACTGAAATATATACACTTCGATCCCCAGTAGATCACACCCTAAATGCCTTTCGTCGAAAGATTCCAACAAATACGTAATTTTGTTATGAACGTTTGCCTCGCCGAGGCCATCCAATTCGTCCAGGACCTCTCGCACGCCATCTGCCTCGACTTCCAGGGCCTGTTCAACCTCAAGTAGGCCTCCTTGAGCCACCATCGGTAAGTGACGCCATTCCAGAAAGGTGAAAGTGAAGCGAAAGTGTCGAGCGGTATTACGGTTTCCAGTTATTTCGATTCCCTTTTCGAAGCGAGGGGCGGAGGTCTCTCGAGAAACCTCATGGCAGGACAGTCGCACATTTCAGAGGTTATGTCAAAGTAAAGGTGGCTTATTAGCACATCAGTATTCAATTGAGAAAAGGTGGCGATCATTTTCAATCACTTGAATAAGGGAATAAATTTGAAAATGCGAACAAAATTGTTACATTTTAACTTAAGCTTTTCAAGACCGTAGGAAAGTTTCATTCTTTAAATGTTTTATATTTTTTAGAAATTTGTGCTTTTTATTTCGTTTTGCAAATAAATAAGCATTTTCGCTACGTAAAATCAACTAAAGTTAATTTAATTAATCAACTAAAAGTAAATAACGTAAAAATTGAATTATTGGAGACCCGAAACTGCTTTCCCATCCCTTATTGCAAGGGATGATGAAGAAAGGAGATCGGTAAGACCGTTGTTGTAATAAGACCGTGGAATGATCCAGGTTCTGCATTTCATATCATTTCTTCAGCTCACCTCACGCATTCACCCACACACCACATACACACTCTTACCCAAATACACACACCCACACACCAACTAAGCGCATCCCGAATCGACATTGCTGTTAGCCAACAACGGACAGAAAAGACCGACCTATTTTCTTGGTTTTGAAAACAAAACGAAATGCTTTCTTGCGCCTCCTTCAACAAACTCATTTACCCGACGGCCGCAGATGTCGCCAAATCGCCAGTGGTTGGCGTGGAGGTGGGGGGCGGCGGTGGTGCAGGCGTGGGAGTGGGAGTGGGCTTGGCCGGAAGTATAGGATCCCTGGCCAGCCTCCAGACCCTGACCTCCGTCACGTCTATGGGCAGCGGAGCTCCCAGCGAGACCCAGAGCGAGATATCCTCGGTGGACAGCGATTGGAGTGACATACGTGCCATCGCCATGAAGTTGGGCGTAAAAAATCCAGACGATCTGCACACCGAGCGGTTCAAGGTCGATCGTCAGAAGTTGGAGCAGTTGATAAAGGGTGAGTCAACCATTCAGCCCCCAGCAATCTTACCAAAAATATTTACTGAGATATAGTATTTTTAATGGTTTTGTAAAACATTTATTGAGCTATTCGCCATTTCTCTATATTTTATGTAGCGGACAGTGCCATAGAAGGCATGAATGGAGCCGAATATTTCTTTGATGATGTAAGTACACACATTCCTAACAATACACGAATTATATATGAAGAGTCATTTGACGCAAAAAATCACAGATTGGGATAAAAGAGTAACCATTTTTTAATATAAGTTTATATATTCATGAAAAATTCCAACCCTATTCTCAAATAATTCGCTTAAATTTTCAGGGCATAGAATGCCGTGCCTTGTGTGTGATTTTCAAACATTACATAATATGCTTTCGAATCTGTAGCACCTTAAGTTATTTACTCTTCGAACTAAATTTTTAAGTTATATGATTCATGTCTTTCGTTTGGTTGTCCGACCCTATTACCACAAATTTCAGTGCTTGCGCAAAACATTTTAGTCACGTTTGAATTCGGCAATAATCCTAATTGACTTGATATATTTGAATCGCAATATATCCAATTTTTACTGTTTTACTAGATCATGAACACGACGGATACCTATGTGAGCTGGCCTTGCAGACTCAAAATCGGCGCCAAGAGTAAGAAGGGTGAGATCCTTGCAAAATCCCAGTAAAAGAATTTACATCAGGATTTTTTTTTACCTAAAGATCCCCATGTGCGAATCGTCGGAAAAGTGGAACAGGTGCAGCGGGCCAAGGAACGCATTCTGAGCAGCCTTGACTCGAGGGTGAGTTTCGCTCTTTAAAGAGAGTTTAGAGTTTCCGAATGATTTCGAGTACCCTGCTTTCCATCCAGGGCACCCGTGTGATCATGAAAATGGATGTTAGCTACACGGACCACTCGTACATCATTGGACGCGGCGGCAACAATATTAAGCGAATCATGGACGACACCCACACCCACATCCACTTTCCCGACTCCAACCGTTCTAATCCCACTGAAAAGTCCAATCAGGTGTCGCTGTGCGGCAGCCTGGAGGGCGTGGAACGAGCCCGGGCCCTGGTCCGCCTCTCCACGCCCTTGCTCATCTCTTTCGAGATGCCCGTAATGGGACCCAGCAAGCCGCAGCCGGACCACGAGACACCCTACATCAAAATGATTGAGAGCAAGTTTAATGTGCAGGTGAGCTGGTTGGAGGCAAACACCTGTCCTTCTATACTTCCACATCTCCAATACATTCCAGGTCATATTCTCAACCCGTCCCAAGCTGCATACCTCACTAGTGCTGGTGAAAGGATCCGAAAGAGAGTCCGCTCAAGTTCGAGATGCTACTCAATTGCTGATCAATTTTGCCTGCGAGAGCATAGCAGTAAGTTTGCGGCTAACAAAATTCAAGAGTTTATGTCTAATAGTAAGATCGTCCATTCAGAGCCAAATCCTCGTGAATGTCCAGATGGAGATCTCGCCGCAGCACCACGAGATCGTGAAGGGCAAAAATAACGTGAATCTGCTTAGCATCATGGAGCGCACCCAGACTAAGATCATCTTCCCAGACCTTAGTGACATGAATGTGAAGCCGCTTAAGAAGTCGCAGGTTACGATCAGCGGACGCATCGACAATGTTTACCTGGCACGACAACAATTGCTGGGCAACTTGCCCGTAGCATTGATTTTTGACTTTCCGGACAACCAGAACGATGCCTCCGAGATAATGGGGCTCAACACCAAGTACGGCGTGTACATCACCCTGCGCCAGAAGCAGCGCCAAAGCACCCTGGCCATTGTGGTCAAGGGCGTAGAGAAGTTTATAGGTAAGTCCAAAAAACCAAAGATCCTTTTTTTTATAATCCATTATTATACTCGCGTCTTTTTATAGACAAAATTTACGAAGCTCGTCAGGAGATTCTGCATCTGGCCACGCCCTCTGTCAAGCCCGAGATCCCCGACCTTTATTTCATGCCCAAGGACAAGGACCTTAGCCTGGCCTACCGAACTCAACTGACAGCTCTTCTGGCGGGCTATGTGGATAGCCCGAAGACTCCTTCTCTGCTGCCGCCCGCCCTGGCGGGTCAACTGACGCCCTACGCCAACAACAACCACTTGCTGCTGAATGCCAATGCAGGTGTGGCTGTGGGCGGCCTAGCCACGCCTACGGGAATATGTGCGCCCACGCAGAAGTATATGCAGCTGCACAACAGCGCCTTCCAACAGGGTCAGGTCGGGACCACTCAGGCAGGACGCCCGCTCGGTGTGAACCACAACAATAACTATCTACAGGTCCCCGGCGGATTGGGCGGAGTAGGCGGGACGGGACAGCTGAAGCCGCCGCCCATGAACATTTCGCCTCGGAACAGCTGCAGTCAGAACACCAGCGGCTACCAGAGCTTCAGCAGCAGCACCACGTCGCTGGAACAGTCATATCCCCCATATGCCCAGCTACAGGGAGCCGTCTCCTCCACCTCCTCCTCGGCGGGCTGTGCCAATCGGGCCCACTACTCTCCCGATTCCACATATGGCAGTGAGGCGGGAAGCGTGCCGGGTGGCGGCGGAGGGGGCGGTGCCCGTCTGGGTCGTCGTCTTAGCGACGGTGTCCTGTTAGGCCTGGGTAACGGCTCGGGCGGAGGAGCTCCCCTGCTGCCAGGCAGTGCCGAGAGCTACCGCAGCTTGCACTACGACCTGACCGGATCAGGATCCATTTCTGGTGCTGGAACGGGAGCTGCAGGCAACAAGCATGCCAACATCCATCGGGCGTTCGACTTTGACATGAAGCGAGCGCTGGGCTTCAAGGCCATGGAGAGAACCCCAATAGCCGGGGAGCTTCGCACTCCCACCCCTGCATGGATGGGCATGGGCCTCAGTTGCACCTCACCAGCTCCGCTCGAGACGGCGGACGACGGTGGTACCGGAGCAGGGGCAGGTCCCGGGATGGGACCGGGAGTGGGCAACGGTTGGCGGCTACCGGCAGGGCTGGGCTCTCCGTACGGGCTAAGCGCCACCACTGGGCTGCTGGACGCGACGCCAGTAAATCGCCGAATGCATTTGGCACAGCACAAGGACATCCAGACCTTGCTCACCAGTTTGGGGCTGGAGCATTACATCAGTGAGTAGATCATGACGAAAGTATTTTACGAACTGTGTAATTGAGATGTGTTTTATAAAGTGCGTCGATGATAATGTTTAATCTTCGACTTTTTAATGTGATTGTCCCCAAGAGAAAGCAAGTAATGTTGGGTATTTTTTGTTTTCCCCGTACTTCGTAGTTTGGTGTTGTGTTGTCCACCACATATAACCATATGGAATGCGTAGTCACTTAAGACATCATGCAGCTCAGCCCCTACTGATTAACTTATTCGTCTTTCAGAAATATTTGTGCTCAACGAAATCGACTTAGAGGTGTTCACCACGCTGACCGAGGAGAACATGATGGAGCTGGGTATCGCAGCGTTTGGAGCTCGCAAGAAGCTGCTGGCGGCCATCCACACGCTGCTGGCGAGCGAGGCAGCCTGCAGCAGCATGCCCAGCAGCAGCTCCTCGCAGAATTCCTCATCGCCGCGTTTCTCCGGCAGTGCGGCCCCCGGCGCCGAGCGCCGTCCCTCCAATCAGTGGTGATCCATCCGCACATCCCAACCACGCACCACCAACACCCCTTTATTTATTTACTCTCGCACAACCAGTGGGTACTTTTTGAATGCATGCATCGTTTGGTAGTCGTAGGATATAAAAAACCCAGAAGTTGAACCCCGGAAACGGAAACCAGTAGCGAACCTTTGAAAAATTCCATAAATGCGCGTGTGAGAAAATCACACATACAGTTTGGCATCGACCTTGACTTATACTCGCACTTGTACTCAAATTCCAAGTAGCAGAGCTGTGCTAGGGAAATGTTATCAGAAGTTCCCCTAGCTCGTAGTTGTCTTATTTTAAGCTATTAATTTATTTCGAAAATATTTATATGAAACATAAAACAACAAAAAAAAATCAGAACAAAAACAATGTAAAAGAAAACTGTCTAGCAAAAATTGTGAATTATTTATGAAATCAAACTAAACAAAGCCCTGTATTTTAAGAAATGAATTTATGTAAATTAACTGAAATAGAAAACGGAAATGGGTAACTGTAGCCTGTGTTAGGTGATAAGCAAAACAGTCACTCAAAAAATTGATATGAATAAATTGATGTCTATTGAAAACGAATCAATGCAAAATTCGTACGCCTTGTTATTCTTCTTCGCGAATTGATTTTGTGGATTATTGGGCAGAACTCGCTCGCTGCCTAATGACTGAGGATAATGAGGCTAATGACTTGTTGTCTCCACTCGTCTGCACTATTTGTGTTGCATTATTGTTCTCTGTCTCGAAGGCGTGCCAAGAAAAATTTCCCAGTACAAATGGAATATGTGTTATCCACACACTGACATATTTTGGGTGGTTGTACGGGGCGTGGCAGAGGGCGTGGTGGGGCTAATGAACTGCAAATGGCTTGCTCCAGTTGTCAGTGGCTCTTGCAGTACTGCGGTCATCAGCATAATTGCAAATTTTTATGATTATGACATTTTGGGCGCAAAGAGCTGCTGCCGATGGCAACCAATTTTCCGAGTCATCTCTCGGTCGGCTTGTATTTTGTTGGTCATTTACATGGGTCTATGTTCCACTTAAGTGCTTTCAGAAGCCTCTTGGGGACGTCTTGGCAGCCAATTTGATTTACAGTTATGCTGGATTTGGAAAAGGGTTCATCGGCCAGACATGAAGTCGCCTGGTCACTACTGCTATGCCTCTGGCTCGATTTATTTCAGGAAAGCAGCCATTAACTTGGCTAATAATAATCCGATCGTTGAATGTTATACCTTCCCGATCTTAGATCACCGAGTAGAATAATTCTCCATCCAAACCTCGACAACTAAAATGTGGTCCCATTTTCTCAAATTTTCAAAGGGGTAACATCATGAATTTGGCCAAAAATCGACCCAAAACTTTATGTTTCCATTTTCGTGGTATTTTAATGCAGATCGACGGCAATTGATGTCCCGATTCGTAAATGACATCCCTCTTCCAAATCCGATGACAAATGAATCATATATTGGCTGAAAAGTGTCTCAAAAGTTGCTTTTCGGCCACCCTATTCTTAACTGGGTCAAGAAGTCTTTCCGGCTCGATTTATTTCAGAAAACTAGCCATATCTTGGCTAATAATAATCCGATCGTTGAATGTTATACCTTCCCGATCTTAGATCACCGAGTAGAATAATTCTCCATCCAAACCTCGACAACTAAAATGTGGTCCCATTTTCTCAAATTTTCAAAGGGGTAACATCATGAATTTGGCCAAAAATCGACCCAAAACTTTATGTCTCTATTTTCATGATATTTTAATGCAGATCGACGGCAATTGATGTCCTGATTCGTAAATGACATCCCTCTTCCAAATCCGATGACAAATAATACAATATCGGCATAAAAGTGTCTCAAAAGTAGCCTTTCGGCCACCCTATTATTAACTTGGTTAAGAATGTTTTCCGGCTCGATTTATTTCTGGAAAACAGCCATGAATTGTGTTGAATTGTGTGTTGTGTTAATTTATTTTGACTTATCTAGTTCTCATCCATTATACATATTGTGAAAAATTTTTCATAATATGGGGATCTTATTTTTATCAATTACATTTTTTTTATGAAGGGGTAGTTACATTCCCCTGATTCCTTAAAATAAAGCAGGTAAGATGCTATATAATTCAAATAATAAATTCAATTCTCCGCAAAGAGGGGCAATGAGCTGAGTACTGAGAGCAGGGAAACAAGCAGTTGAGCAGTAACTAAGATGGAGTATAAGAAAGCAGTACTTTTCGAAAACGTTACTCACCACGATTGACACACTTTTTCTCTCGCCAGAATTCTCTCTCTGCCCTCGCCCCTTTGGACTCGAACACTTCGTGATTTTCCGAAATCTTAGCTCGGATTTTCCGAGCTCCGTTCGGCTAGCCCCGCGTCCTGTTCGCCAATTGGGAAATCTGTGCAAAGGACTCGTAGCGAGGCGAGCACGGAGCCTTCCGCTGCAGTTTACATTGCGTTGCCTTTGCGTAAGGACATCATCCTTTTTTGCTCCGCATTTTGTCGTGCGAAAAAGATAAAAACTTCGGCCACCAAAAACAGATATAAATACAAAAATAATAAAAAACACACCTAAATGCAACCGAAACGGAAACCGTGGATTGAACTCCTGCGATTGTGACAGTGGTCCTTGTGTTTTTGACATCGCACTTGCCGAAATATCAGAGCGCAAAGGGCGATCCGACAAAGGATCTCGTCCTTAACTGGTTTCCCGGGTGCGTGTATGCGTTCGTGTGTTACTGTGCTAGGCTGTTGCTTCAGGTGCGATTGTGTATGTTTGTGCAGTCACGTGTTCTAAGGTGATTTTAACGAGTTCCGCGATTCGCGACAGGAGATAAGCAGCAGCGGTAGCAGCGAAAGGACGAGAGAAGCGGAGAAGCAGCTTAGGCAAAAGCAAAATATACGGAACAGAGCTCGGCTAAGGGAAGCCAAGCAACGAAAATCCTCTTTGCTCGGTCCATGCGTCTTCAAGGATTCCCTGATAAATCATCTGAAAATTGCATGAAATAAAACTGTTTCCCAAATTGTGCAACGTCTAAGTACGCAAAGTCGCTTGTGAAATATGACTGTCGGAGCTGATTTCAAAAAATAGGTTTTAAAAACAGGAAAACAACGAGCCATTCATAACTTACATTAAAGGTAGGCAATAATAAAAAAGTTTATTTGGTAGTATGAGCCGGAAACATTGGAAGCTAGTTATGTGAAAATTGCAACCACTCAGGATCTCCTATATAAACTTTTTTTCTTAATGCTCAACTGGCAGGCCAATTTCAGGGATAACCTTTCACATTCACTCCGGGAGAAGATGAACCGTAAGATAGACAGGAGGGCGTGCCCCAAGTTATCCGGGGAGCAAACAGAACTTGTCAATTGCAGGGAATCGTGTCGCTGGAACCTTCGTAAACATTTCCCATAGTTGCTATAGGGAACTGTGCAACAATGTCTTGAACCGGCGCTGCTCCTTCAATTTCCTCCTTTTTGTTGATGTAAAATGTCAACTGCCTAGCCGAGTTTCCTCCTCTGCTCGGCTTCTTCCTTTTTAGGCGGCTCACTGACTAGGCAAAAATTGTATTTAGTGGGACAATCAATATCGGATGGGGGGCGGAGTTGGCCGACAGTCAAACATTTATTTGATTGACTGATTGATATGTGAAATGATTTATTGCCGGCGGAGTATTATTGCTGGAGAGCCCCGAGCAGGGCAAGTTTCCACACCAGGCTGGGCCAACAACTTTTCCAAACAGAGCTGCTTCCTTGAACCCGTCGAAAAACAGAAAATAAATTTCACACTCTATCTTTGCCATTTCGTTTATTTCGAGAAATTCTCACTGGCCAGTAGAAATGCTCAGCTCCGTAGAAATGGCTCGCTAAAAACTTTCGCAGGCTTTATGTGAGAATAAAGTAAATAATGAAAGCTATTTAGCACAGCCAAGGGGCGCATTAAGTTGCCGCCGACGTTTTCGGATTATCCTGTGACCGGCTTAAAAACAACAACAGGACCAAATGCACGAATACACCGCTATAAACAATTATTTTTACAAGCATCATTGAAATATAGCAGACTTTTTAACTTTTATAAAAGACTTTTAGATAGACTTTTATAAAAAATTAATTGGCAAGAAAAATTAAACCCAATAAAAAATTAACCGTCGGCTCTGTAGAGAAGTTTAGGAAAATATAATTTTTTTCTGAGTGAAATATCAGCCATGACCATCGTTTAATGAGCTGTGCCTTGATCTGAGCTTCGCCTGGAGAAATTTCAACAATTTTTTACTGCCACCTGCAACGGTGTCGCATTCTTCTCTGGACCTGACATTTTTTTACTTTCCCATTTTTTGTGTGGCTGGAATGCAATTTTTTATGAAGGAGGTCGCTACCAGTGAGGCTAGCAGGAATTTGTTAAGCCATGGCTGTCAAAATACGTACTAAGAATTTTTTAAGCCATAAATAAATATTCCAAAGTAATTGGCTTGACTTCATGCACAAATAATGATAGGCCTAATTGTGTTTTCTGCATTAGTTTAATTTTTAATAGCCATTCAATATTTATTGTATAATCGAATTAAATCCACGAAGCTGCCGATGCGAAATCAGCCAGTTGCGTAACTATGCAATCAAATTATTAATTAAATCGATTTCCGTTTGAATGTGAAATTGTGGTGCATCGTAACTGTGTATTCAGCATTAAGATGTTCGGATTCATTTTTAAGACGATATGGGATGTAATTCTGGAATTTGAGAACGCTCATTCATCATTGAGGGCAAAGTGCCATCTCAGGATAAACTTTCACACAAATCCCCATTCTAATTTTTATCTCGGATAATATATGGATTGAAAACGACAGAAACTTTACAAATTTTCCAGCATCTGGATGCACAACTTTTTTCTGCTGGCCTTGCAAATCTTATATCGACTCAAACTTCGCCTGAACAAATATGAAAACACGGCGGAAAAAAACCCCTTGGGCGATTGAAAATATTTCATATGTAAATCCATTGTTGTTGGTATCGGCTGTGTGGCCAGTGGCTGCCATGGATGTGGCAGGGAGTGTAATTTAGGGCTTCGTTGCCTACTTTTTGGCGCCACGGGCGCATCTCAAGTGCAACACTCGCCGAGAAGAGTCGGTACCTAGAATATTTGCTGTTCGTTTGCGGTTGCGAAAATGTTGCGGCATGTGGAAATTTATTTCATAATCTCTGCAACAACAAGCCGCCACACCAACAGCCCGCCCAGGCAGCAACGGAAAATGGGGAAAACTTTTGCATATGATAGGGGGGACATGGGGCTGGGGAACTATGAGTAGCTAAGCATGTAATTTATATCCTTGAGAGCCCCCACCTTTTCCCTTTAAAAACTCCAGTATTGGGCTTCCTATTGGTTTGGTTTTCTGCATCTATGCAGCTCTTTAGATGCACAGAGCCGTTGGTTCTGCATGCATAGCGGGTATACGAAAAATAAGACCTTAAAATCGGCACAAAGTTAGATAGTGTGTGTTTATTTTTTATTTTTTACCGAATTTTGCATACCTCAGCTTTAGAGAGTAATACGATATTAAACAACATTATTTGTCCAGATATTTTTGGCATTATTCATTCTTTTAAAAACGATATTTACGGATAGGTTTTATGATCGTCGTTCCTGAGATAACTACGCCCCTGTTAATATTGAAAAATATTCCCATTTTTTTGATGCAGCCATGCTAGTTTTCCGGTGTTAGTTGAACCAGCCATAAATTTGTTTCTGCTCCTTTTGTGGTGTCTGGTTTTTCTACGGCTGCCTGGTATTGCAGCTTCAGCCTCCGCTTTTTGCCGCTCCACTTCAGACCAATTTTATTTGACCACATAAATTGTTTACCAATTTTCACAAGTTCTGCGCAGCTATACAGCTATGTGAGCTTTGTTTCTGGCTCTGAATGCTGAAAGCGGTTTAATAGCTCTCTGCTCTCGGCTCTTGGCAAACCTATTATGATTTAGCAGTCAAAGCCAAGCCATCTATCTTGGGAGGTTAAAATTGTGTTTAATTTTCTTTGTATGTTGGAGCTCTTGTTACATTGTAATCGAAAAATCTCTGTGATAGTAGAGTTTCAACACAAGCCGATTTCATGGCATTCAGCAAGGATGACAGGACATATTTATTGGTCTGATAGTTTTGCAAATGGCCTGTTTTGACTGCCCGACTGTTGATGGATTTATGAACTTAATTGTGGAAATAAATGGAGAATTGCTTACAAGTTTTGCTATCTGCTATGGTTTATAATTACACAAAAAAAAATATATTTATTTATTATAAAACACATATCCTTTATTAAAATCGATGTGCTTGAATATCCAATTTCTTTCTTAAAGTGCACATGTAATTAACTAAGCCATGAGCGAGCAGGGCTTTGAATTTGTGTTATGTTTTTATCCCTTTTTCTGCTTTTCAGATCCTTTTTGCAACTTCCCCGCCGGAAGAAGAGGAGACCGTATAAGAATGCACTCTTTGCGGCTTATCGCGTTGGGAACAGACTTGTCCTTTTTGTTTGTCTTGCTACCAGTCGCAGTCGGTCGTTTAAGTTTGTCAATGCATAAATTAAAAAGTTAAGAGTTTCCACCCAATTCTCCTTTGTTTTCCCTGTTTTCGGTTAGTTTTGGCTGACCCTAATGAAGCCAAAGCAATTAAGCCAGGGCACTGCGGTGTTAATGGGATATAGACAAAATAACCACTTGGCCGGACCTTGGGGCCGTGTGAGCCACAATGCGAATTCCCATACGAGATGGCCCTGGCCTCGCTTTTGTCCTGATTCGGTAATACAATTTGCTGCTATAAAAGATTACAACTTGTTAAAGTTCCTCCTCAAGCAGCCGAGTCTCAGCGTGTCCACTCGAGCTGACCAGGGGATTATTATAATCCGATTTCAAACTTAAAGTGCACCCAAAAAGAAGCCGAGAATTTATGGAAAAGTGTTACACCCCCTGACCGGGCCAGAAACATTTGATGTGCAGTTAGGCAACAATGTGTTTTTTGGCCAGGCACGGAACTCGCCTCCTTCTCTGTTAATGGAAAACTTTTCACTCAAAGTGTATGTGTGGGAGAGGAAAATAGCTGCAGTTTTCTTTATAGTTATTACTTTATACAGTTTCCCCTTGTCCCTTTCCTGCTGATTACAAAATTGCTTTCAATACTTTGCCCCAAAGAGTGACTATAAGAAACTCACTTTGCAACACCTGCCTCGGGGGCAACCCGGCCCAGTCGAATGCATTGGCCAAAAAGACTTACAGGCTGCAGCCAAAGTTTAACGCATTAAGAACCGGTGTTGCTGTCTGCCACCGATTCAGGATGTTGTTCCACCACGTTTTCGTGTGGGTGTTGTATACCACTTGGTTATGCCGACGACTCTTGGGGGCTGGTAAAAAATATACTTTACATAGCTCGAGTC
This sequence comes from Drosophila monieri, assembly GCA_035047585.1. Taxonomy (NCBI): domain Eukaryota; kingdom Metazoa; phylum Arthropoda; class Insecta; order Diptera; family Drosophilidae; genus Drosophila; species Drosophila monieri. Next base: position 376,754 of record JAWNPJ010000079.1, on the reverse strand, counting down.
ACGTGAGTTTTCTAAAGTAAGCCGTTGAGTTTAATCAACTATTTTTAAAATATATTTAAAGGCTTACTTTTGAGGTCTTACAATTACAAGAATACAAAGAAAAAATTAATTGAAACTTATAAATTTTCCCATCTGTTATTTCAGAAAAGCTACATAACAATTTTTCATCATGCGGTTTCCCCGAATTGTGTATCCAACGGCTTTGGCCACAATACTTCTGGCAATAAACTTTGGTAAGCTGAACCCATTTTTTTTATTTTAATTTATTAATAATTCTAAACTGATAATTGGGTGCATCATTTAAATTTATCGCCTGATTTCTGACTCACATCACTAAAAGCTGGATGAAAATAAAATTATAAATTATAATGATGGAAAATTGAAAAAACATTGAATTGCAATAATGATTGACGTGAATTCAAAATAATATTTATGTTTATTAATTTCTTATTTTATTAATTTCAACTGTTTTCCACTGTGAGGACATATCCCTTCCCCTGTTTGCGCCATAAATGCTAATTAGTTGCTATTAAAATAAATGTCAGAGAAATGTTGCGCGGAAATTTATGAGATTTCAGCACACAAATAGCAATAAAATCAAATTCTGTTTAATAAAACCACAGAGAATAATTCAAATAAAAATCCGCTGAGGCCGAAAATGATAATAAAATGATTAAATTAATGAGCTTGTTCGATTTGTCGGGATAAGCACACGGTGGGCTTAGAAAATGTTCTTATGTTTCAAAGGATTTTGCAACATTTGTTTCTACATAACTCAAAATTTTATTTAAAGAGCCACCGCATTCAAATGGCAGAATGTGAAGCCAATAACTCACTCTGTCAGCGTCTTCTGCCACATATAGACGATTAACTCTGGCCATACTTTACACACACTTCAAAATTTTATTGCCTCGTCTTTGCGGCTTTCGCCGCCATTGGAGGTCTCATTTTATTTACCAGCGCACATAAATTCCGAAAACCGCACGCACACTCCAACTGCCGCGTATCCAGGACGCTCGTACATGCATATAAATATTTCAGCATCTGCTAGGAGGAGACTACCAAACTGATTTATTCAATAAATCACACAAGTTGCTGCGGCTTCCTTTTGCCGCTTCCCCGCTTTGCCGCCCACTCACCTGGCTTTAACCCTTGAACGTGCGCCGCAGATTTAAATTTTATCTGCATCTTCGACCCACTCAATCGGGTTCGGAGCAGAGTGCCAGGACATGTGTCAATAAAGGCGGAAAATATATCAAATAAATGCATTTGCCTTGGAGAAGTAGGCATGCCCCGGGTAGCCCAGGTAGCTTGCTTGGTAGGCGCCATCTGACAGTTGATTTTCCTCCTATGTATCTATCCGTCGCTCTATCAACAGAAACTTAAATGTCAGAGAATACATCAAACGACATTTAATCCCTTCGCGTGACTGAAATTTTGGACTCTTTGTCACTTTGAACGATCCAGTCAAGGAGCTGGCAGGATTTGGAGCCTCTCACATGGCCGCCTGTTATCCTTTTTTCCACGGCTCCTTTTCCTTCTTCTCGTTAGCACCCGACATCCATAGTGCTCTGAATGGGTCCGGTGGTCTTGATAAATGCCCTCAACGTGCCTGGCATTTGTTTTGTGTGCCATACCTTTTTCAGTCTTTATTTGGTGAAACACACTTTTTCCTCGGATGCTGTGACAAGTGACTTTTGGGCTTAGTTATTGAAATATTCAAGACACTAAAAAGTTTTATTAAATGTAAGGATTATAGTCTTGAAATGTGGGCTGATAAAATAAGTTTGAAAACGAGATAGAAATACCTGAAATTTGAGATTTATTTTTACTCAAAAAATGACCCCAAATGCAGAACTTTTTTTAAGTCAAGATGAACTTCAAACCTCTTAAAGGGGCCTTGCAGAACTTATTATAGAAATTTTGTATTGAAAACAGATCCAAAATATTTCAAGCCATCTTAAGCAACAACACTACTTTAATCCGAGGTATTATTCGTAAAAAGCAATTAATAAAATTGTCTCAGGTTGGTCCTAAGTCTCACGCCTAGCCCTGCCTTGTTCTCAAATGCAGACATCGTATTTTCTTAAAATTAGCTCCATTGAACCCTGATTCACTGCCTTATGCACACAACCCATGCAGCCCACGTGTTTTGGGTCGGCCAGAGCCGCCCATTACCCTTGTAGGAGAGGATTGGCCGCCCACACCAAAAGACACGCCCACAAAAGGAAAGGAAGGTCTGGCCGTGCGTTCAATGTCGCACAAAAACGTTTATTAACCTGCCATTATCGAGCCGGGGCCCAAGTGCACTCGATGTAGATGAGGACATTGTACTAGACTCCGGGGACCTTTTCCCCCATCCTTCGTCCTGTCGGCAATTCACAATTCAGTGTGCCGATAACAATCTCCAGCACGCACCACAGTCGGTGTGAGTCGACTATTCGGCTGTGTCGCACTCGCATTTCTATTTTGTTGAACAAAACTCACATACAAGTGGCTAATTAGCTGGGGGCCACGTAAAAGGGTCGTGCACTTGATTTACTTTTAATAACCACATGCTGAACCTTGGCCCGGAGTTGTTGCAAATTTGTGACAGTATTATTTCCATTTCGGCTTGCTTCAAACTTGTGTTAATGTCTTAATGTTATGGCCGACGAATTGTTTGGGGAAATTGACATTTATTCGAGTTTGGCCCAGACGAGCTTCGTTCGGAAAATTAGAGGCTATCATGCACAAAAGCCTGTAATTTGTATTAGCCGCAAATGTGATTTAAATTGCAAGGAGCAAACATTTTGGGGAGGATACCCGAAAGGTGTGCCTTTCTATGGGCTTATTGAATTTATTATGTTGACATCAATTAGAAGTCAAGTGTCTGATGGTTTGATTGGGTTTGTTTGAATGACATTTTGGTCCATCCACATATTAAATACCAAAACTAACTTAATTACGAGGTTAACTGTATGGAGTTAGAAACATAAATGGAGTAATATTATAGCAGTTTATTTTCGCAACAGTATTGTCCGACTTGGGTTCCATCGATAAGGGTTGCTTAATTAAGCAATTGATCCAGTTTCCTTTGCTAATTTCATCTTCCGCAAGATGTAATTTTAGTGCCGTTTGCCGGAAATCTTTTTCACTTTGTCTTATTGCCTTTAATTAAAACCCAATCGAGGAAGCCTCTTCGGTTGAAAATCAATCCCTGTATATATTATCGAACCAATTATTGAGCATACCGTGGCATGGAATTTTTGATCCGATGACATCTAGAAAACCATTTTTCCACTCGAGACATGCCACCGCGTAGATCTCTTTCGTCCTGCCAGACCTGCCATTCAAGGATGCTTGACTTGGCTTCGCCTTTCGCTTGGCATACTTAAAACTAACAGGCAAATCAATGGCAGGGTATCGGGGAGCTGAAAAAAAGAAAATATGAATAAGCTACGAGTGTTTGGAATTTCGAATTCCAGTCGTTTTCTCGTTTGGTAAAAATCATACCAAACGCTAACACCAAACCAAACCAAACCCCGAACAGCTATTATTGATGCAGAGACCTGTGCGCCGGCGGAGTGTCAGGAAGGGGTTGGTCGTGGGAAGAGGAAAGGGGGTAGGGGTAGGGGGGCTGGTCGGATCGTTACATAAAATGCATGAAAATCTCGATTCAGCAAAAAGCTAAAAAAAGAAAAAAACGCGTCGCCTGGGATGGGCGGACAAATTGAAGCTTTAGCCACGACTGACAAACTGCAGCTGTAACGGCCAAATGTTTTCGGCCATTTTATTTTTCATTTTCGCTTCGTTTTCGTTGTCAAGCGGATGGGACGAAGCTTAACAATTTTTATGGCGATGCCCCATGAAGGCGGGGATCCGAAATATGGATGCCGTGGGAGGGCTGAGTTCGAGCCATGGGTTAAGCGGCTTAATTGCTCTGGTAAGGTCAATTCTGGGTACGCAAAGCCCTCCAAAAGGAAACTATTTTCATGGAATGCCTGCAGGCGAAAAGCGCTTCGGAGGCATGAAGAAATTTGCATAATAACAGGAAACAATTTTGTGTGTTTGAGTGCGTGTCCTGAGCGGTCATATGAGATCGCATCGGATCCTGGCCATTGGCTTTGCTTTTGGTCTCGTAGCAATTCACCGGAAAACGATGTGTTAGCTTAACAAAATGCAGCTAAAGCCTAAATTGCAGAGAGGGAGAAAAATATACAGAATGACGAAAATCCTTATATGAAATCCCCACTAAAATTCCTTTTTGTGCTCAGTAAGTTACTTTAAAAGAATTGTAGTGCAGAAGTATGTAGATTTAATATGCTTTTTAAGAAGAAACTATCAAATGTTATTAATTTCATTAATTGCCTTTACTGCTTAAAGAACATTAGTCTTGTATGGTATGTTATTGTTTTTGAAACACACTAATTATCTGGCAAGCCCCAGAGACTAGGACCGATTTACATGCCACGGAATTTTAATATACGCACGTTGGCATCCACACACGTCTGCCATGTACGCCAGCCATTATACGGCGGACTCCTTGAAACGCCGGCAAATAGTTAATAATCATTATTAATATCTACGTGGGTAAATGCCTGGCACATAACAGCCAAACATGCATGCACACGGCGGACTGGTCCCAGAGACAGCAATTTTCACCTCTATTATGCAGCAAACCACTAAGCCGGGACCCCGCACTTCCCCAATTTCCTCGCTGACCGTCGAGCTGCAGTCTAATAAAGAGCATTATGCAGGAGGTTGCTCCAGTAAAGAGTTTGTTTTTAATTAAATAATTAACATGCGATTTTCCGGCTGATGCCCCAAGAGCAACTTGACCCTTGAAATGCAGAATTACCGTCAGCTATTTTCGTGTTTTATCATAATTGTTGGGGCAGGCTAATCAATATATTATAGCTGCATACTCTGTCGCAAAATTTAAATAATTGAAAGCCCATTATCCGAATTAAAATAGCAGCAAATGACTGAAATATCAGATGATATATCTTCTATACTAATTGTCAAGTAATTGTCAATGCACATTCCCTTGGAGAGGAAAATACATAAAATTGTATGGAGGCTTCTATGGAAATAATTGATGTCTTCGATTTGACAGGCTAATCAACTCGTTAAGATGGTCGTTGGAGTGGCGACAATCTAATTAATATTCAAAAATATGAATTCATTTGATTGTTTCCTGAACTTTAGCACTTTGTAGTCGGAAGTGAATGTCATCAGGAACTTCCTTTTCGGGCTGCCACTACGAAATGCATTGCAATTCATAACCTGGCGGATGAACACACAGCCCCCGAAGAAAATTGTTCAATCCGGAACACAAAGGGCCTGCTGCATATTTAAAGGCAATATCTCCTTCACATGTGCGACTGCTGGCATTTGCAAGTCGGGGCAATCAACAAACGGCACAAAACGTGACCGCCCCTCCATGTCGCCACTCACCTTTCACCTTTTGCTTTCGCCAATGCTTGCGTCGCAGCAATAAAAACTTAATGCAAGTATTTTCCTTCAGCATTTTGCCATTAAAAAATGTACGTCAGTGCAGCAGTAGGGCCGGCCGTGCAACTGGGATAGTTTAATAGTTCAACAACTGCAAATAAAGATTGCTGTGGCTTTGTGTGCCGAGAAAGTGGCAAATTAATAAACCTGACAGTTCTCCCTTTCTAGTAATTGCTGCTGCTGTCGCAACAACAGAGGCAATAAAATGTATTGATTAAAAATTCCTTGCACTCAATGCCATCTCCATGTGGAAACCTTAAACTGTTCCATTCACTTCCATCCCAATTTGACGTCGTGGATGCTTTGCAATTGTTGTTGCCTGCCTGTGACCTCAAATAATGAACGTGCAACCGAGCTGAGTTTCCAATAAACACGTACGTTCCGAATGGCACTAATGGGTCATACGGAAACTTTTCCCGAGCGTTCGTGGCATTCGCCGATTGCGATTGACATTTGTAGGAAATCGGGGGCACAAGGGGGTTTCCTAATCAGAACTTGCGGCAAACAAGCTGCGAGAGTTGCTGTCAATTTAATTGATATGATTGCAAAGTGATATTAGCAATTGCTATCGATTTTTTTTACAATAGCAGAGAATCCGATTACAAAAGGGACCAGTTGTTTCTGTTCAGCTCATTGTTTTTCTTTAAGGTAAGTTTATTTAAGAAACTACTATGTAAAATTCATACTTGTGAACATGGAAGAACCTTTGGTTCATTTTTAAAACAGATAATTAAAAGGGCAGAGGTGTTCGTGCCCCGGAACCACAACCTCCCAGCCTCTGCACACATTTATCTCCACAAGACTCCATCAAGAAACCACAATACACCCACACTCGAGCTCAAGTCCACACACACATGTGAGCCGCAAATCAATGAATAAAACTTCACACAAAACTCAATTTTCAACAAGTTTTCCGCATTCTAAACACATTTTTCTCCAGCCCCGCCCAGTGGCAAACAGTTCCAAAACGACACAATGTGGCCGACACCAGAAGCCTCGAACGCTGAGACTGAAACTCGGAATTAAGGCCAAGACGTCATGATAAAAACTTTTGTCCTTTCTTGAGTGAAATTCCTTCTGGTTGTTTTTGTACTTCCACTTCTTTTTTTTTTGTGCTGAGCTCTAGCCGTGTTGGTTTCTTGCCTTTCACACGCCAACTTGAACTTGACGCATGTTTGTTGGCAAACAATCCGACATCTCACGCCCCCGCGTCAACCCGACTGTGTTTGGCTCATTAAAATGCGCGGCATCGGGTCGGTGCCATCAACCAAAGTTAAAACCAAGAGGACCCTGGATGTGGCTGCCAGAGTTAAAGGAGCCAAAGGACCTGGCCTGACCTGCCGTTCAGCATCTTTGAACGTCAGCCAAACAAATCTTATTTAATTTGGATTTGGCGCCTTTGCACGCCAACAGGCAAGCTCCACTCTGTTTCATTCAACGGAGATGTCGTCGTGATTTGAAAATCTTAAGTAACAAAAACTAGAAAAAAAAATTTGGAGTATCATAGATGGAGTGGACGACAAAAAAGCCTATTTATCTTGTTTGTGAACGTGACACCAAACTAATCAATATTGCTAGCCAATTCTTTAAGCACATGCCATTTTTATTCAAGTGTTCATAGCCTGATAAATTTCAATTACCATAATATCCTTATAATTTTACCTATAATGTATTAACTTTGAAAGATATCATTAATCATTGATTTAGGCTTATGAAAATGGTTTGTAACTGTGAAGGTGGCAGCGATTGGCTAGGCCAATCACGTCACGATGCCATCGCCAGGAGCCATTGACAGGACCCTTCGAGGTGGCCTTTGGAAGGCCGCAGCTGTTGCTTCGGGGATGGCAAGTGCATTTGAATGGCTTGCTAACTTGCCGCCTCACTAACTCGCCGGCTGCTGTTTGCCAAAGTGTTAAATGTCATGAAGGGTAAGCGCAGCTGGGCCGTTGAATTTATGGAAGTTTCACTGCGCATTTACATTTACTACATGCCGTATTTATTATTTATGCTCACTGCGCGGAATTCGAAAGGGGGCACTTCCTCACAAGACGCACTTTCTACTGATGTCTGAGTCCTAGCCCCTTGGCTGGTGGGTCGGGGTGGCACCGTCCACATTCATGGGATTTCAGCTTTTTATTAGTTGCGAAACTTTTTCCGCTGCCTGTCAAATATTTCATAGCTGTTGCACACATTTTTCCATGAATTTGGCGCATTCGTATAGCTTTGCAAAATATTTTTTTATGAAAATTGGTCAAGGGTGTACTGAGTGCAAGGAATTTCCGCTTGGTAGTTACAAAACTGTGCACTTCTTCATTATTTAATATTGTTATTTATTCTACTGGCACAGCATGTGCTGACAGGATATGCGTGTCTGGCACTCTAATTAATGGCAAATTGATTTTCCGAGGTTGGTCAGGAACAGGACACAAAGGACTAAAAAATCAGTCATCAATTCACTGTTGGAACAAAGGGTTAAAACAATACAGAGGCACGAACAAAGCTTTAAGAATGTGACAAGTTTTTGGCCTAGGGCATTCGCCTTTTATATAAACTTCATTCCTGGCATGGCAACTATTTCGTTTAATTTAACATTTTTTAAATATTCCAGGCCCTTGCCGCCCGTCATTTTTCACATTCATTCTTCTCCGCCTTAGGATATTATTCCCCACAAAGAATGCGGAGCAGCCAGCCTGAAATACAAATCCTCCGAAAAGATTGTTGCTACATTAATAAATTAGTTCAAGTAATTGAAACTTTGCGGTCTTTCAAGGATGGAATGGAAAGTTTTTGTTGTTAGCAAACAAAACAGCAAATAGAATTATTGTGAATACAAGCAGAAATCGTTGTCTGACAAATCGCTGTGGGTTCTCCCGAGTATTCTTCGTTCGGCTAGACCTTCCTCAACGATTGTTGACAATTGTTTGGGGAATTGATGAAAGATTATTTAATTTCACAGCCGAGTCTAGGGACGGAAATTCATTTCGCAAAGTGAAAATTTTCGAGTGAAAAATGGGGATGGGGTGGAGAAAGACGACCAGTCTTGAGGACTCGAACAGGTGTCACCTGAAAAAGTGGCAAATGAGCAATTAGCCTAATTTGCACAGTCAATAAGGTGAAGTTAATTAAGCGCCAGTTCGGTTTGGCCTCCTGCCATTATCAATTTCCGAGAAAAACAATTAATCATTTATACGCTCATTATACTTTAAACGGGGCTAAATTCAACTTAATTTGTACCGGCCTGTCCCCACTCTGCCGCTGACGTCCAAAGTCTTCTGGCGAATTTTCGGGCGTGGAAATTGTCAAGCCAGGATGAGACAGAACCTCGTCCCTGCTCTTTGCCAGTTGCTCTATTCGAGCTGGCTTCAATTGTGCCTGAAATTTGCTCGATTAGCGGAACGCTCCGACAGGCTAACGGACTGGAATGAAGTTGGCCTAATCGGATGCGGTGCTTGGTGATTTGAGTCCTGACAACTGCCACCCAGAGTGGAATGGCAATGAAAAAGCGCTCCACGTAGTATTTGGAGAGAGAAGCTTAAATTGATTAAGTTCTGCAATTAAAGAAGATAATGGTTAAGTATTTTAAATCATTTGTAATTTTTTCCTTCAAGGTTATGAAATATATTCGCTTTGAATTACGAATTCCAATCAAATTTACAGAAAACCATATTCTCATAGAGAAATTAGCAAATTCATGGGAGAAGCAGCAACTTCCGTTCTGGGCTACCAATTACAGTAATTAACATTTATGGTGGTGACCTCAAAAGGCGGTTAAGACTCGCTCCCACTTGCAACCCGTTAGGTAAATTAGTAGAAAATTGCAAAAATTAACAAAACAGAAAAAAATACTAAATCGAGTCGAGTTTTTACTGTTCTTTTTTCCTGGGCTATGAGAGATTTTCGGCCGAAGGCTGTGTGCAGGGTCTTAGACTGCTTAAGGAAAATTAATTAAAAATAAACATGGCACACGCTTGTTCTTTGGGAAATGCCAACCAAAATAGACCGCAGGCACCAAGGAAATGGGCAAAACACCAGCAAAAAAGTCCAATGAAGAGGAGAGAGAGCCAAAGCGTTGGAGAAGAAAAACCCATATCCAGACAAATAAGAAAAATGAAAGCCGAGCTAGCCAAATTCCAAACAAAAGCTCACGAAACATTTTGCGGCCACAAATCCGAGACGATAAGAAAATAAGTAACAAAGAGCGGACCGGCGGGACGAGGGCCCAACGAGACGGGAAGAAAGGTCCTGGCTGGGAAAGAGAGAGTGAGCACCAAAAGTATTTAGTAATTACGTGCGGGCACGAGCAGGGGTGTCTGCGGCGAGAGAGGAGGGGGTTGGAGATTAGAACAGACTTTCCCTGGCTAGGTGAAAATTGCATTAGAGCCGTTCCGGAGTGGGGCCAGAACTACTTCCCCTAATAACTCGGACATGCGAGCTCCTATAATACGACTCGATTTTTTGCCCCACCCGAAGCAGCATGGTCAGGCCCCGTCCAGGGTCGGGGTCCTCGGTTTGTGAACGAACAGCCGGAGGATATGATTCGTGGGGTGGTGGGGTCAGCATGCCATGAGACACATGAAAACTTTAGCACTCAGGAAACAGGAAGCTATTGTTCTGTAGTGCCCACCCTCTGACCCAACGGTAATTGTCCTGACCCCTCCGGGCTCCCACTTTAATGCCTGCGGACCTTGGTCCCCCACGTTTATTGTGGTTGCGGTAGGCCGAGCCCGTCAATTTGTCTGATGTTTGATGCATTTATATATTGATATATACACTGCAGCAGGCAGGTAATTTGAGTTAAATTTGTTTGCGACTTTGGCCCCAATTCGAAGGCTCTTTCAGACCAATTGCATTTGGTGCGAGTGAATGTGACATGTGTGATTCGGGTCAAGTTAAGTCGAGTTTGTCAATTGACGGATTTTTTCAGAATATTTACTAGGGCATATTCTGCATCACTAGCTTACCTAAAATATTTCCCTTTCCTTTTGTTTAATTACTCTTAAAATCCAATTATGCTGTTTTTCATTAGACCTTTTTACTGCAAACATAACACACAACAACCATTTCGTACCCTTTCTCAGCAAAATAATTTAAAAACTTCCCGGCACTCATTTAAAGCTCCAAGGATGAACATGAACATCAACAAATTGCATTAAAATTTCACCCAAATATTGGCAAGGCACATTTTTGTAAAATGATTGTTGTACACAAGCCAGGATAAATAAGAAATAAATCGAATTTTCCCATAAAAGGAAAAATATCGTGGCGAGATAAATCGAAGCTTGTAAACCAAAGAAGAAAATAGCCCAAAATGAATTTTGTATCAAAAGAGAAAAGTAATAAAATATTAAAATAAATCAAGAGGAAAAAACAAGCTCAAAGTACATAAAAACACGAAAATTCAAAATAGAAAAAAAAATGCTTAGGGATAAAAATATTTTTGAGGGAATAATATTCATGCGCTTACAAAGGACGAGTTCTCCGATTCCGAGTAAAAACAATATGATCCGATTATCTGGTAAACAGTATTAGAAGCTGAAGAAGCAGCCCTAGGAAGAAACCAAATGCCAGTTTTTTGCAGCTTCCCAGCTTTGTACTACTTTATTTCCAATAAAAGTTAATTTTGTCAACTTTTCAATTAATTTTATTATCCAATGCGAAACTTTTATTGAACCCTGTTTTGTTTGCCAAGACCCAACAAATCAGAGCGAGCTGCAGCTGTCTCCTAAGAGCTATACATTTGGTTTTCCATATATTTCCAAATAGCACTGCCGCAAGCCCTTATTTGTAACTTAAGTAAATGGAAAAGATCCCACATTGGTTATTTGTGCCATTGAACTATAGAAGGCAGGAGAAATTAACGCAAGTCGCTTTAATTTGCAATTTCGATTCAACTGGCTTTCGTCGAAGGCCCTTTCAACTATTTGTTTGCTGATTCCTAGACAATAAAGCATCGGGGTGCATGTCGGGTACAAATATATTTAATGAAAAGACCCTTCCCCTCGTATTATTTTCCGCCCCCGCACTTTACTTCCCAATCGATGCACACTCGCCCACAAATCTTCTTCCCAATCCGTCGTCACGTGAGAGTACCAAATTTTGGCTGGAAATCAAAACGCATTGCCAATCAATTGATTTACACAAAGCCCCTTCCTGCAAACGACCCACCCCCAGGAACTCACCCACTCCGACATTGTTCGTGTCTGATTTGGCAAATAGCTGTCATTGGGTTATCATAATGTCACTCTCAGCGACTGGGTGGACATGGTGGACATTTCTATTCCAAAAGAAGGGAAGGATAATGTGACTTTAAAAACAACCTTTAAAATACTGTTTTCTGAACTATTTAACGGCGTTCATCAAAAGCCATTTTTTGTAAACTCCTTTTCTGAATATTTCACCGATTTTTGCTATAAATTTAAACTTGAGGCATTTATCTTGTTTTGTGTCACCTCTGTACGGCTAATTAAACTAATCCAATCCTTGACCGAAAATCAACAGCCAGAGTGTTAAGTCAAGCCAAAATATATGTTACGGCTTTGGCCCGGACCGGACTGGCTGGCAAAGGACAAATAGGATAACAAAACATGACAAAACAACAACAGCCACTGGAGCAGGATAAGTTCCGCAAAAGACTAACTTAAATTTATAGGCATTGAGAGCAGGAATTGCAACTTCCGGCACGACCGGCAAAACATATACTGCCACATACTGAGCGTTCGGGGAATTCCCCAGATCCTGCGGGACGCAAAGGGACTTACATGGCAACTTCATTTCGCAGGAGCTGGAACTTTAGAGAAGTTCGCTTCCCATGAACCGTTGCGTCGGCGAGGACGAGGACAAGATAAAATATAAATGGCTTCGGTTTGCTTGCGAGTGGGAGGAAATTTCGAAGAGGAAGTGCCACTGATAGCCGTCACATGCTGGAGATTTACTTATTAATGCCTGTTTCGAGTCCTGGGCCGACATCCTGCTCTGTTGGGGGGAATCCTGCGTGGCTTTGCTTTGTTTTGCTTTGTTTTCAAGCCGCCCCACCGGAGCCCCCTCTAGCTTGGCACCTTTCTTGGCTTTTTTGCTTTTCCTCTGTTGACTTTGGACACCCTCCTGTGTATTTGAGACATAATTTTCGCCCAGAAGGATGTCTCTGGGTAAAGGACACTGCAGTCAGAAAAGACAGGCTGTTGCTCTTTGCTTTTAGTGAATTTGACAGTTTTATACGATTTATGTCATGGTAAATTAAAAATTACGCGTTCTGCCCTTCTCCCAAAGTAATGTGGCTTGCTGGGTCCAAAACGAGGAGGGTTAATTCCAAGGGTGAATTCTGCGGGGGTGTGCCAGGGGTGGCTTAAAATGTGTACAGTGGATAAGATAAGAAAGGAGACCCATAGAATAACTTGATTGGATCTCTAAAGTAGTTTCTAGGTCTAAGGATCGGAGATAACTTTTATTTATGAACAGTATTTGCATTTAAGTTCCCTTTTTGTATAAACAATAAACGTCATATGTGAAGATTAAGTCTATGTTAGCATTTTATTAAATTTTTTTCTTGAGCTAATGCAAAAAACAGTAGGGAACCGGAATAAAAGAGTTTATTCCATTCAGAGATTGCAAATCACCATTTTACATCTCTCTGGCTTTTATTTCCCATTTCCGACCTCACAAAATGTATAAAATTTCAGCAACGAATCTGGGACGTTAATCTCTTCGTTAAACTCAAGTTATTTACAGGTCAACAAGTCGCCAGCTCTTTCGCGATAGAAGAAGGGCCACCTGAAAATAAAAGGAGCCTTGAACCCGACCAGTCCACAAAAAGCGATCCCCTCGGCCTAAACTACCATTTAACAGACACTTGTGTGTCCCATTTTGTTCGCCTTGCCACGACAAATTGTATAAAAATAAAATGGTGGAAAGGTGGACAAAAAATACCGAAAAATTTAACAAATCCTCAAATAATTTGAACGTCTGCCCGGGGCGGATGCATTTCTGTATGTGTGTGTGTGTGTGTGTTAGGGGGCGTGGCAACACGGTCACTGTATAAATTTCCACCTGTGCTCCGTGCGAGGAAAAACACGCTGCCACTGCAATTTTCGCCTCTCGGATCGGCAAAGGAATGCAAAAGCGTGCAAAAAATGCCAAAAAAGAAAGAGAGAGAGAGAGGTAGGAGACCACCGATTGCCACACATACATGTGTGTTAGAAAGGGAGCGAGGGATCGAAAATGGATAATAAAAAGCTCATTGCAACAAATTCCTGCACAATTTCCAGCGTTAGATTAGAAACCGTGCACAAAAGAGTGAGTCAAGGGTTTTTCAAAAGGCTCGAGCAGGATGGGCAAGGGTCTGGAGGGTGTTGGTTTTAAAAGAGAGCAGACACCACATAAAACGCTAGATTTTTTTTATTTTTAAAATCCTTCTGGAGGCCACCATTTTTTCTCGTATTTTTCTTTTATTACTTAGCCAAGCCGTGTGACTGTGTTCGCTTTCAGTTGTTTGATCCCCGGCACTTTTTCATGGCTTTTCACCTCACGACCTTCCAAGTTCCAGTTCCACCAAACTATGCGCTATCTCTCTCAATCTATCCGTCCCCCCTTTCTCGTACTTTAACATTTCCCACGTTGCTTTACACTTGGCCACTTGTTCGTGGGATTTTATGAGCTTAGTTGGCGATTTAGCGATGCTTGTCTTATTTAGTTTTTAAATAAATGGCCAAGGATGTTAAGTTGGCTTTGCCTTTTGCGCTGCAAAGCAAAAGTGGCTAAGTCTTGTTGGATTTGTCGTTGCTCGAGGGGTCCTTGCCTGAATCTGAGTCAGAACGGGGCGATTATGAGAGGTCTAAGACAAAGCTACAGGGCTATTAACGAGCCATTGTTAAAGTCCTTCTAATTCAAGAATATATATAAAGACGTATTTTTCTCTTTTGAGTGTAATTTAAATACCTAAATAAAACTTTATACTAATTTATTTTATTTTAGTTTTTAACAAAGTTTTAACGAAACATATTGAGGGTAAGCTTTTTAGTTAATTGTATTAGACGACGCCGGGAGATACTTACAGGCGTTATGGATGAAACATTGCAAACACTGTGGCAGAAATCTGTTCAAAGTTACATAGAAAGGCATTAAATTTAATGAAAAAGGCCCCAAACCCCTAAACCAAATGGAGTACAATTTGTCTGTGAGGAAAAGTGGAAAATGTGCCATTAAATGGCAAACACCGAGCAGCAAACTCTTTAAGCGTAAACAAAGGGGGAACCCAGACTGAGACCGGGGTTTTTGTGCTTAAATTTCATAATCAACACAAAGGACAGACACAGAACCCTGCCGCAGAGTCCTGAATGTCGGCGTTGAATGGCTCCACCGATCCGGCAAAGGCAACCCTGAGATGGGGGTGGTGTGTGGCTGGGCCAGGCTGGGTTGCTTCAACTTGGTCAGAATTGGTGGCACTACGAGTGCAGTGAGGAGTGCTCATATGTGAGTGACTGACTGGATGTGTTTGCGTTTGTGTTTGTGCAGGACAAACAACAACAGCAACAGCAGCATTGGCAGTGGCAGCATTCATTTTCGCCAAACCAGAAGAAGTGACATAAAAATGCATTAAGCTAGAATTGTCAACAATTTTTCAAGCCACCCCCAAAGGACGGCAGACGTCGAGTCGAGCATCCCCGACGCGATGGCGTCAAGTCCGCCTGAATAAACAGCCCGGAAAGGACCTCCCTTCTCGGTTTGGCTTTGGCAAGAGGGAGACTGATAACCCCAGATGGTAGTCAAATCTGACTGAATAATGACTACCCAACTCGGGGACACTAATAGTGGCCTTTATGGGTTTTGCGGAGCTGGAGCTCGTATTGGGTTACACTATGAAGCGATTTTGCATTTTTAACGTCAGCACAAATTATGATAAATTTGGCGCCACAACTCCCCAGATATGTTCCGATGTCGGGGGTAATTGCTCGACAGGATTCGAGAGCAACCCCAGTGATCTGAGCAAGTTTTGTGAACTTTTCGACCAGGCTAATATAAAATTAAAACTGCAGATTGCCGCCTTTCGCATCTGTTGCTTGAGTGCAAGTGTAAGTCGGCGTTATGCACATTTCAAAAGCCAAGCCCCATAAACTTGGACTTTGAAAAGTTTCCACTTGGCCAAGGAACTCATAGTTATTCGCCAGTTTCTTGGGGTAAACTGTGTGGTCAGTCAGGCAAATGCTGCTCTTGGCCAGGACTTCATGTGGAAGGGAAATTATGTGAAAGTTGAGGTCATAGTGCGGTGGGGTCGGGGGTTCATAGTTTGCCAAAACTTTCAGTTTGCTTCTTTATAGTTTTAGTCTTTTCAATTAGCTGTTCGGAACTTTCCGAAACATGCTTTGACACAATGTGTCATAATTTCAACAACTCGGGGCAAAGGAAACGGCTGCTCAGGTAAAAACTTGAAATGTCATTAACTCAAGGGGGATAATGTATTTAAAGAGTTGACAAGAAAGTGTATTGCAATTGAATATGCAATTATTATATACAGGTTTTTCACCCACACATTTTTTCACCCTTTCCTGGAACAACAATCTTAAGTATTTTTAAAGATATAGAAGATTCCATTTGGCTTTACCAGATTTGAAGGCTGAAAGGACACAGCCCGTTGCCCAATTCGATTACACGCTCTCGCATAATCCAACTAAAGTCCTTGAGCTGGACAAAAGTAACCAACCCGCAGAACAATCTGTTAACTGGGCCAACACTTGGGACTCTCCAAGGATATGGCGGTGGCCGAGTGTAAATCAAGGGGCTGCCGGACATTTGTTTGACACTCGAGATGGGACGAGTCTGGTCGCCACTTCTTAATATATGCCATGCATGTTGCATAAACAAGATTTAAACAAAAGCACAGCAGCAAAGGCAAATATTTGCCGCCGCGTGTCGCCAACAATGAGGCCGGATGAGGCAGGATGGTCCCCAAGGGCACCCGTCCCGTAGAATCTGGCATTGCCCTTTCCCAGCCGCCAGTACAACGTCGAGTGCGGTCTCGTTTTTACTTTGTATGCCACTCACGTTGTGCTCGTTATTCATATTTATTGCACACGTTGTGAGAAGTTCCACCTCCTCCGAGTTGGACGGAGGAGTAGTCCTGCCACTGGAGTCCTGGTGGTGCTCTTCTATGCAGGCCACCTCCCCGGACAAATGGCCTGGTTGCATGTGCATTGTTCTTGCTGCGGGAGGACGGGGAATGGGGCCGAAGTGGTATCCATTCTGGTGGCGCCCCCTCTTGCAGCAGTAGGCGTGCGGCTTGTGTCTGGCTGTAAAAACTTTGCAATTACAGTTATTTGATGGGATTTACAATGCACCTCCCTCACTCGTGCCGGGTTGTTTGGACATTCATTTGTTGCCGGATTGTAGCAACCTTGTCTATTTAGTGTGGCATGAAATGGGAGCCACAGAAGGCAAAAGGCGCTAAATGACAGTGGGGCAGACATGAGTGGCAAGAGTGGCTAGAGAGAGGAGTCATAATAAAAAGAAATTTAGGTTTGAGTATGTCTCAAGGGCAATGCAATTTGCCGGACTGCGGTTAAGGATTTCCGTTCCAGATTTCAAATGATACGTAACTTCTTCACCACAGGCTGAATGCAGGCTGTACCTATCAACGATTAACTAATAAATTGGTGTAGGGTACATACATAGGTCCCTAGAGTTTGATGGCCTGTCGCCAACATTTAGGCCTTTTTTGTCATGAGAGTGAATACAAAATTGTTTTTAATGCCATCTCACTTAATCAGACAACGATTTATTCATATTTTATTACAGGAACGCAATAACTTCAAACAACAGAAGGGTTGGGCCTCTTCAACCCTCGGGCCTGTTACCGGTCTTCCGCTTTGTTATAAGCCGATTTATTTTGCCAAGTCAGGGTGAAAATATCCTTCAATAAAACAGTGAAAAAAAGCTGTACAAATTTTCCTGTATTAAACATGTATGAATGAAAGTCTGTGCGGGCGCTTTGGGGTATGAGAGAGTTCAGTCAGTTAGAGATTTGCGGCATAAAGCCGTGCCCAAAGTCATGTCAATACGTGATCAGACTAAATATTAAAAATGGCCAAAGCCAACAGAGACTGGTCGAATTAAAGGTACCCTATTATTTAAAAAAAAAAAGATATGAAGATATGCAAAGTTCCGGTTACATTATCGAATGGATTAAATAAATATATTCATTCACTATACAATATTCCAGACGAAGGTTCTTTTTTTGAAGGGTAAATCAGAACATCCGACAAGCATCTAAAATACCGTGGGAATCGTTGAGTCAATAAAAGCCGTTTGGGATTTATTTAATAAAAATTCCAAATAATAAAACTCAAAGTGTCCGCCATAAATTATGCACAACGCCGTAAACCAAAGTAGAAAAACAAGGGCGGCGATTGTCATAAAACAAAAATGAAATTGATAATAAAATAACAGCAAAGTGTAAATTAAAAATGAGCCTGTGATGATTTTTTATCACTTCCAGTTGATTCCTATTAGACAAAGCCTGTGGGAATTGTTTATTTAGTTCCCTTTTCAGGTCCAATGCGCTGAAAGCCCAAATGATTTAATGGACTTGTTGGAAGGTTTGTTTTTAATTTTTTTGTGTTATTTTTTAATTTCAGAGCTGATCGCAGCATTAAGAGATGTCCGAGTGCGAGTTCCTCATGCGGTGAGGCGGAACGAGAAGGCGATTCTAAAATGCTTCTACGACATCGAGGACGACAGCTTGTACTCCGTGAAGTGGTACAAAGGACGGCGGGAGTTCTACAGATATACACCGAAGGAGACACCGCCAATGAAAGTCTTTCACTTTCCAGGTGTCAAAGTGAGGGTGAGTGGATGGGTGTTTGCCAATAAACAAGCTATATGCCTATTTCTCTTAATATGAGGCCAAAGTTACAAGGAAGGACTGCCAAAATACATCAAGAGAGAACTTACAATTGCCTCATTTAGTGAGTGTCTTATTTGGTCATTTGCATTTCGAAGTCCTGTAGTTCTGGATCATCGTAAAATAGTATCTTTGTGAAATAAAATGGCAGTTTATTGGCACTGTGATTTAAAATGTTGACAATACGACCATCAAACAATCAACTGTCCGTTGTCCAATTGTTTTTCAATCCACCCAAATTCGTAACTTTGAGGGGCACTAGAGAACCTGTTATTTAAAAATTCTAAAAATATTCCACCCACAGATTTGTGTGTTGGTTCTATGCATGCCATTTGCACCGGCAATAAAAAAGAGGGCACGCAAAAAACATGAGCCAAATAAATTAAACTAAACTAAACGGGTTGCGGCTTCAACAATGTAAAACATTTGCATTTCCAGGGCATTCAAATTGAACGCGTTGCTACAGTTAAAAAGAATGGTCGGTAGTGTGGGGAGTAGATGGATGGAATCACGAGAAATTTCAATGCACAATCAAATCAAAACACGGTTTTTAACTTCCGCTTCATCGCAGTTACGAGCCGGAAAAATAGAAGCGCGAACACATCCACATTCTCTGAGCATTGAGATTCCGTATCGGGACCTGAACTCTGTTCGTTTTTTTGTTTTTTCCACTTTTAGTTTCGAAATACGTTCGAGGTAGCTGACAATATTTTTCAATAAATATTGGCATTTTTAAATTGGTTCAAAAATTATTCAGGCATATAAAGAAACACGTTGGCATTTTATTTATTTGCACACGGCTTTTGTGCGGGAATTTCTATTTTTCATTCAAATCTATTTTTCCAGCTCATGTGAGAAAAAATAAGATAAAAACATTCTATTCCATTTGAAGAGCTAGTCTCTATCAAATATAGTGACAATAGCAGAAGAATAGAAATGTTTCCCGCCAATTCCCCGATTGGCAAACACAAACGAAAGGAAATTTATCAAGTTAAAAAGAAGAATAAATTCAATTTAAACTAAAAAGGCTAATTAAAAAAAAATTAAAACAGATATTGTATTAAAGAGGAATCTGTTCTGTACCTTTCATTTTTTGTAGCAATTATAAGGTATGTGAAAACATAAAACTGAATGTTTCAATAAAAGCCTCGTCGATAGCCAAAGAATACAAATTCGTTTTCATCTTTATTATTGAAAGGGTCGTAAAATGTGCAAAAAATATTTTACTACCGAATATATAGAAACCGGAAGCAATCCAGAGAGATACGTTTGTTGGACAATGTTTCATCTGGCCCGATATGTATAAATAAATATGAATATATGTGCGTTCTGGATTTTAAAATAAAATCGAATTTTTATTGTGTGCACTCGCATCCTCAATACGCCTTCATTTTTTTGTATTTTACAGCGAATGTCCTCGAACGAGAGCCAAGTGGTACTCGATGCAGTTACAATGGCTACATCCGGTAAATACAGTTGCGAAGTATCTGCGGATGCGCCCTCATTTCATACATTAATAGCCGCCGCCGAATTGGAAGTTATTGGTAAGTGAAAAAAATTCGGGGTCCTGAAAAAATTGGAAAAGGAAATGCTTCCCGCGCCCATTATTCTCGCTTTTATTAAATAGTTTTTGGATTGGAACGGGATTTTATTTCCTGAGTGCAAATGTTTGTTTTTAAAAACTTAATTAATTTATATTAATTAAGTACGTTCCACGTCAAAAAGAAAATTAAAAAAACTTTTCAACTTTGACTCCCGGAGGCAAAGAAAACTTGCCAAGGCGGCCATGTGACATATTCAATTGGGCGGACCAAGTCTGAGCCGGGCCAATGTGTGTGGACTAAGACTTTGGACATAAAACTTAAAAATAAGCTCCGAGCTCGAATGTTTTGGCAGGAAAGCGGACAAAGTACAAACAAATTTGAGGCTAACGAGATAAAGATGAAGATATTTAAGCCAGCAAACAAAATAAAGACCTTGAGAGCAAATGTTTTGCCAATGGTTTAAGCGACGGTCAATAAACTGACAAACTGAATGTGTGGGTGAATGAGATGGAGGGATGAGATGGTAGTGGGCGGATAGTAATGTGGTGGGAGGAAGGGGCTTCGACGGGTTGGACGTTGGATTTGTTGACGTAGGTAAGCTTAAATTGGCTTGACAAACTTTGGGAAGTGTGTATTTCATGTTTTGTGTCACAAATGCGGATGTGTGCGGCTGCCTGGTCTCCGTTCAGACATTCCAAATGTCTAGATGATGGACAGTAAGAGGAATTATTTTTGTGGAAAATATCCTTGAGAGAATGCGTCCTTGTCAGTTCTCGACTTGCATTGATGTAACGATTTTTGGGATCTAGGCTGGACCACGCCACTTAATTGTAGGTCCGGAGAACTGCCCAGGAGAACTCGTAATTATTTCAATTATGAAATGGCCTCTTGCCATACACGCACACGCAGACACACCTACACAGCTGCAAGGGTTGGACATTGACTGTTGCACACACGCCCACAAATCCCTCTCACACACACCCACTTAGCAATCGCAATTGACAGGCGGACAGGTGGGGTCAGGGCTTTGGCCGCACTCTGGTTTTTCCGAATGCCGCAGAGTATCAAAAATATAGTGACAAGCGATCTGGTTCACCTGTAAACTGCTGCCATCTCGTTTTACTCTCATGCTCTACTCTTCTCTTGCAGAAACGCCGCACAATCCGCCATTCATAACGGGCATACGGGCTCGATATCGGGTCGGCGACATATTGCGAGGTAATTGCACATCGCGCCACTCGCGACCGGCGGCCAATCTCACCTGGACAGTGAATAATGAAGAGGTGAGTACCGGCCCCCCCTGAAAAATACCGTCCTACCCCCTCCTTCACCAGCACAGCACATTCGACGCCCCTGCAAGCGCTGGGAATTATGCAAACACAATTTTCTTGTTTTCAAGCTCTGGCATCTGGTCGAAATTTATGCGTCTGTTTTTGGAAACGGGGTATCCGGGAATACGGGTTAAGCTCGTTCTGTAATTACCAGAAAAACACACGCATTCGTGGAGATCAACGCATCCCAACTCCTCCTATAACCATACATTATGCCGCCCATGCCCGGAACGTCAAATTTTGGGTGCAATTTTTATTTTCGGCCATCGTTTCATCCATACATTTGTGCATATGTGCTTACGTATCTGGCAATCGGGGATATGGAAATGGGCTTGGGAAATGTGCGGAATTAAGAGAGGTCTGAGAGTACCCTCGAGTCGGGGGACAATTTTCACAGCTTTGCATTTTACATTTCTCAATTATATTTTCCACTTGTCGAGATCTACGCCCACTGAATGTACACACGTCCGTGGCAAGAACTCCCGTTACGGTGAAAATTAATGTGCCCGTGGGGAGTGGGAAACCGAACCATTAACTTCCTCGCATACGTTTATTTAAATAGGCCCTCCAGACGGTTCAGGGTTTATTTGTCTATTTAAAAAGCGATTTCGAAGTATCCTAAAAAATGTTGAGATATTTTATCGCCGGCATATTAACAATTATATTTAATGTAGTTTATATTAATAATTATTCCATAACGCTGGCAGTGTCGCTTTCTTATCCCTAGCATCAAGAATTTAAATCCCATTTTTATTTAACCAAGTCAAATTTAGTCTTTCCTGACAAACAATGCACTGTTTAATTTGGCGTGAACATGCCATCAGCCATATGGGAAATTAAATAATAAAAGACGGCTGCCTAAATAATTAGCTTGCATTTCCTGCACAAAAAAGGCGAAGAGCAGAGTGAGAGGGGGAGTCTATCGTAGAAAGAGACGGGAGCTGCAATTCCAGCATCAGTCAACGGCAAACAATGCTTATCGATGCTGCATTATAGGAGCTCCACCGGAAACTGAAAACGGGTTACAGGCAGTCGGAAAACAAAGCCAACACGCACACGTCCATTTCCCTCCTCCCAGCATACACACTCACATGATACACCCATGAACACATACACAAACATATGCGTGAATACGTATATGCATACAAACCACAATGGCGGGTTTGGGTGAATAGAAAAGCGAATGGCGCTGAATTGGTTGGCGAATTGAGTTGAGTTGAGTCGAGTTGGCCACGCTTGGTCGATTGAATGTCCCTAATCCTCTACACACCTCGCCTGCCGTTCGCTCTCGTTCAAAAAATACGCTTAAACAATACATAAAAAAACCACCAAAAACATACCACAAGTCTGGCATCCGTAGGAAAGCACTTGCCAAATAATCGAGTAACATGCACAAAAGCCAATGATTCCCACAACAACGAAATATCTCGGATTGCTAATCGGTCACTCTGGTGCATAAAGCAATTTACTCAGCCGTCCAGAAGTCAATTAAAGCTGACAAAATTGAAAATATGTCAAATGTCAACGGGAGCAGAGTCCATTGAACTCATTTTCATAAACGATTGGACATTCAATAAACTATGCGAACGAATTAAGTTTCTGGGATAGCTTAAATTAGACGCAATTCTTCCTTCCCCTCTTGACAAATATTCCATTTCAAATATTTTGTTCATTTTTTCCAGGTGAATCCTTCTCACGTGCGTCACCACAAAGTTATTCGAGAAGCCCGCAATGACCTGGAATCCTCAATTGTTGGCATTCATTTTGTTGTAACCGATCAGCACTTTGACAATGGGAAGCTAAAGGTAATCAAATTTGATTTAAGTTTGTTACTGGCTTCATTTTTCCTTTTGCAGCTTCGTTGCAGTGCCCAGCTGCATGACATTTATTGGAAGACCACCGAAAAGACCGTTCTCGAGGTGGATCCGTTCACGAAGTACGGAAATGGGGCCAATGGAAACAGGGTGAGCCCCGACGAGTTTTATGACCAGTATACGCTTCACGAGGAGGACCAGTTCCACAGCAAGAAGAATGGCTTCCTGACGCACCTGCAGGGTGAGTAGAACAGCCAATTAGTGCTAGAACACACTTATCCATATACACTAAGAGAAAAATAAAAAGAAAGATGAGGCTACAGTTGAACTTGTGTATCTTGAATTTATTTCATTATTGTGCGATCTACGTAGATCAGATGGGAAGTGTTCATTTTCCAGATACTTCCATGTCTCTTTCATAAAAAGGTTCAGTCCTATTAGAGCAGATGGGACTACCAATGAATTTGATATGGCCTAAGCATCACTTAGTGTCACTTTGGTTCAAGCAACACAAGCTCCTCTGTAGTCAGTTAGGAGAAAAATTGCAAACTACAGAAGAACATTGAATACATGGCCTGCATTTGTCTGCGTCTCTTTCTATTTCTCGCTAGACTTGTTTTATTTTGTATTCCCAGGCG
Source organism: Drosophila monieri (assembly GCA_035047585.1). Taxonomy (NCBI): domain Eukaryota; kingdom Metazoa; phylum Arthropoda; class Insecta; order Diptera; family Drosophilidae; genus Drosophila; species Drosophila monieri. Next base: position 353,042 of record JAWNPJ010000079.1, on the reverse strand, counting down.
AAGAAGACGAAGGAATAGACAACGGTGTAGAGGATGGGGGCGCAGCCTGGCGAGGAGCCGGATCGTCCAGCTCCCGTCCAAGTCAGTCCTGGGCGGCAGGCGGAGGCGGACTGTTGCTGGCGGCGCTCAGTTGGACGCTCGGCAGGCAATTAGTGTCGTCGCCGTTGGAGGCGGCGTCAAAGACCGAGAGTGTGTGCAACACCTGCAAAACCCAAAACTCGCGTAGCCAGGACACCCAGTGCCGCCCGGGTAGGAGGCACTGCCCAATCCGGCGGACACACGGTATGCGGGTCATCGCAACAAAGCACAAGAGATGCCTGCGGGCCTCTGAGTGCAGCTGCCAAGGATGCAGCATTGCCATCAGCACAAACAGAAGCGGCAGATGCACCCGGCAATTAACATGATTCAATTGTCACGCAACTCTAGTGCCACACTTCAGGGATGGGGAGGATATGGAGGACATGGGATTCAAACCAAAAACCGAAACGAAGACAGAGGTGGAGGTGGTCGAGGAAGTCCAGCTAAATAAGGAAGAAAAGGATATGTGAACTATTTCAGCCCAAGGCCAAGACCCAGAAGCTACAGCAAAATGTATCTAAAATATTTACACACCTACACTACCACAGAAGACACTCGTTTCAGCTAGCTCAAAGTAACTTCAGATGCATTTAAGTGAAAATACAAAATAAAACTAAAAGAAAAACGCTGCTGCCATTCTTATATGTTTACCTTTTCGGGGCGGAGGAGCTAGATGGTTTCCGGCTCATACAAACTTCAGGAAAAGCTTTAGAGTGTTTGCTTAATTAATTAAAAAATTATTAATTAAAGATGGACTCCTCAAAACTGTTTACATTCGAATGATTTGAAACCATTTAGAAGCCGCTCCACCCACTTAGTTTTCGTTTCATTAGATGAGTCGAAAAGCCAGAAGAGGAAAGAATGTTGTGCTAAGCTTTTAATTCTCAGTTCACTATACACTTATATATATTTATATATCAAAGTCAAGATTATTTATAAATCATATAAACGATGTTTATATATATGTATATGTACCATATAAAGTTATACTTAATATGCCTAAATGTATTTGCCCCAAAACCAAAATGCAAACGAACGGCAAAGTTAAGCAATTAGATCTTAAGTTTAAATATTGCCTACACATGTAAAAGAATATATGTATTGTACTTGTATATAATATATAATTGGAACAAGATAGACAGAAGGATAAAAGATATGTATATTATAAGTATTTACCGTAGATAATCAAAATAAAAATCAGAAGAGAACTAAATGGAGATTTTTCTTATATGTGGAGTGGATAAAAATGCATATAAATTATAAAAAAAAATCAAATTTATAGCCCTTCATCATATATTCTTCGCAACAGGCTAACATAATTAATTAGTGCACATTTCTTGGAATCCCTGGACAACTTACTCATGAATCTTCCCGAAACCATTCCAGGAGCTATATCTATACATCCCGTAATGAGCTCGAGATCTCCCCTTAAACAAATTGCAAACAATAAACCGAACCCGGGGGCAGGGGACCTGTAACGAAATCCGAAAGGACATCTCGCATCTGGCCATTAGCTTGTTTTCCTTATTCTGGTTCACAAACAATTAGCATAACTAAAACGCTCAATTAAGCGCCTAAAATGCCGCTGCCCAGTGTGACCAAGATGGCCCTCCGATTTGATGTCCTTTTTGCACTCCCGTCCTTTGTCTTTAGTCCTCTGTCGCCCAGACTAATGCAATTTTCACCTGGCGGCCGCTGCTTTCCTTTATTACCCATTTCTCCGTTGATCGCTTTTTTTCCTGTGGCTTTTTTTATTCTTGGTCCTTCCTTGGATTGTGAATTTTCTTCGGCTTCGTCCATTGTCTGTCACCGCGTAATGTTTATTTTTAATTATATTTTTTTTGCCGATTGCTGTTGTTGGTTTCTTTATTTCATTTGGTTTTTCCTTTCGGGGCTTTCTTTTTGTTCATGTGCTCTTTGGTTTTTGCCGGCATCGGTGGGTGTAATAAACGTTAATGGCGGTTGACCACAAAGAGAAATGGTCGCACTTCGTTCGGACCGCATTCGCTCGGTGCGGCGACACTCCTCTGTTTTTGAGGCATTAAATTTAATTGCTCTATTTTTAATTGGGGATTTGTTATCAGCTGTTTAGTGGCTTAATTAATTTTCGTTTCTTATCACCGAATCAGCAGAAATTAAATCATAATTCGTCCAAATACGAAAATCGTTTGTCATTTCGAGCGCAACTCCTGCCAAAAGTTCTTAACAAAAGCGGCTAAATGCATTTAACAAGAAACCAAATAAGAAGTACAAGACTGCGAAAGCCAGAGAACTTTCTATTCTATTCCAGATAGTTCTTTTTCTTTGTTGGCTGCAGCTGGTAGAAAGTTTTTGCCTGGCGAAAAAAAATTTAATAAAGCCGGCGTCTTAGAGGGAAAGTAAAGCCGCTTTTTAAAATGTTGCAGGCCCAACTTGGCTTTAGCTCTTCACTTAGCCAACAACACGAGCACTTTTAAGAAGATGTAGCTACATATTCATAACGCTGAATTTCCCTGATGTTTTTGTCTGTGTCACTTCCCCGCCCTTATTCCTGCAGACGTTGTCCTGGAGATTGAAAATTTATTCAAAAGTCTGCTGAGTTTTGTCAAGTCTGGCATAAGGGAAGCGCCACTTGAAGGACCTGCCCTGCCCTCAGGATAATAACTTTAACTTGAAAAGTAGCCGAGAAAGCAGCTTTCCCTCGTTAGTTTGTCGCATAAGCTACAAACATATATTTAGGGGCTTATTTAAGCTCGAGGAAAAACGGTATATTTAAAAAAATACTTTAAAATATACACTTTAGACAATTATTAGAAGATAGATAAATACGAACAATTAGGGTTTTAAGCATATTACTCATACGACGAGTTGTCAAATTTTCGTGTTTCTTTGAATGTAAAGTTTTTCATTTTTCAACGAAAATTCGAGGCTTATACCAAAATACGTATGGAAACAGTCCAAAACTATTTTAAAATCGTACCATAAGTAGCAGAGGCGAAATAAAATGCGAATCAAGTCACATACATACGACGCCAACTTTCAACACACCATAAACCATGACCTCGGGGCTCCATTCCACACTCGTGACCTAACAAACAAACTCACGCACAGCCACAGTTAAAGTCATAAATTTTTATTTATATGATGATGACTTAAGTTCTACGGGCGAGCAGCCCCACCCCCAGGCGCAACCTTGCTGGAACCCCTACACCTGGCAGTTACAACTTCCTTCGGATGGGATTTACTTAAGTGCATGATTATGCTTTTAGTGGCACGTTGAGGTTTTGTCAGACAGTTTGCCATGTTGACTTCATATCGTCCAAGAATACACAAACCGAACTTCAAATTCTTTTTGTTGCAATGTGAAAAGCATAACCGGTCTTGGTCTTCGGTTCGAGCATACGTGCGTTAATGGAAAATTCTCTTTGGATTCGCATTTATTTTGTATGTTTCTGGTTTTAGTTCTCCTTTGCTGGTCTCAAGTTGTGAGTTTCAGTATCTGTAATTCACGGAGGAAGCTCTTAAGCTGCTGGGAGATGTTATTTTTACTTGCTGGCACCCTAATTAGCCGGACCGAACATTTTAAGCTGCTTTATGGTCTGCCAGAAGTTTCGGTTTTGAGTTTCAAAATAAATTAGATCAAAAGTGCATAAACTTAAACTACGCTACAAAAGGCGAAGAAGTGCCATAAGTAAAATTAATGCGTTTTAAAATATTGAATATAATGTTGTTCTGGCAACATTGTGACAAGAGATCATCATCGTTAGCCACATAAAAATCGGTTAACTATGAAAACCAAAAGTTATGTTCAAGAAATATTGCTTATTTTGCGAGCTTACTGATAAAATCATAAAAAATATGAAGCTATTCAATGGCAGGACTTTTTAGTGCGGGCTCACTAACCATATAAAGAGGCGCAGCGCCCAGAAAGTATGCAATCATCTTTGATGGGCATATGAGGACCAAAAAAGAATGGCCAATAAAACCAAAAATAAGCTACAATGGGTGCGAATTCCATTGCGAACAGACGTCCCTACCCCAAAGTATGGTAACAAAAAATAATCCAGAGCTTCGTGAGGAGCTTCCTATTGTATCATTCTGTCAGTCAACAAACTAACGAATTGTCATATAAATTTTAATAAGCGTCGCCAAAGACTACATAAATGTGCAAACATAATTATTGGCGGGAATGCAAGTCAAACAAGAATTATATGACCGACCAACCAGCTGGAGTACGAGTGTGTAAATTATGGTGTCGAGCCCGAGGAATTAAAACATTTCTGGAAAAAACCCTCAGACAGCCAGACACTGTCTGCCATTCTCAGGCACTTCCTATGAGTCAGCTGGGACCTTGCCAAGTAACAACAAAAAAGAAACATCACCATAAATTTAAGTCAAACAAAGCGTTTTGCTAGTTTTTGCCCTTATATACATACATACATACTTATATAATTTCCATGTCTTTACGTTGGGCTAAACGCGTGTTTGTCTCTTTGCCAAATTTCATGGTAGAAGCTAGTTCACCACTGCTGCCACCAAAATGTTCTTTTATAAGCAACAATCTTAATAAATTGAAAAGAAAAAATGTAAAATAATATATGGGTAGGTAAATATTTTAAATATATATTTTTGAGTATTAAAAGGTTGATACGACCACCGCCATAATTATGTATGCGAGAAGCCCTCGGGGGATAGAAAACATTTACCCTGTCGCCTGAAAGAATCCAGCTGAAGAACAACAAAATAAGAGACAAATCACGGCGTCCATGCGTTGGCATGCTTCTTCCAGCTGCGGTTTGAGTTCTTGGGGCTGGGATGCCTGGGAATACCATAGTGGATCCTGTGGGCTGGCAGGCAGTGCCGTCGTCTATGGTGAAATGATGCGACAAAGTAAGTAGCAAATGAGGTTTCTGGGGTTGTTCCACGGCGGCGGCTGTTTCTTCTACTTCAGTCGACTGTGTTTGCTGCAACATAAATCAAAATCAAAGCCAAAACAGAAAAACACCACGCCTGAGGCTGGCCAAGGATTCGCATATATATTTCCCCATTTTCGGATTCACATTCGGTAAATTCGAGTGCGCACAGGACGGGAGAATGCAGTTGTGTAGCCTAACAGTTAGATATGTTGAGATAAACAAATATTTTTCACTTTTTCCTCCGACAGAAACAGCGAGACAAGTCGACTAGTTGATGTTGCGTGCAAAGTGGAAGATAAGTGAAATGTGTTGCTGTTTTGAGGCATATACTTATTTTCCCAAATAAGATATGATATGGCTTAAATATTGATTAAAATGTGTCTAAAAGCTCGCATATCAGACATTATGGTTATAGTTTTTGGCATTCATTAATTTCAGGGAATACCTTCCCGATCTGGGATATAGAATTTGATTGCTGCATTTTAAAACCAGATAATATTTGTCGATCTTTTAAATGAATTGGAAGACGAAACATCTATTGCTCCGACTTTTCTTACACCATCATGAATTTGAGCAAAAATCTGCTCAAAACATTACATCTCTAATTTCGTGTTATTTTAATGCAGATCGACGTAAATAACATCCCTCTTCCAAATCCGAAGACAAATGAATCATATATTGGCTAAAAAGTGTCTCAAAAGTTGCCTTTCGGCCACCCTATTATTAACTTGGTCAAGAAGTCTTTCCGGCTCGATTTATTTCAGAAAAATAGCCATATCTTGGCTTATAATAATCCGATCGTTGAATGTTATACCTTCCCGATCTTAGATCACCGAGTAGAATAATTCTACATCCAAACCTCGACAACTAAAATGTGGTCCCATTTTCTCAAATTTTCAAAGGGGTAACATAATGAATTTGGCCTAAAATCGACCCAAAACTTAATGTTTCTATTTTCGTGGGTTTCTAATGCAGATCGACGGCAATTGATGGCCTGATTCGTAAATGACATCCCTCTTCCAAATCCGATGACAAATGAATCATATATTGGCTAAAACGTGTCTCAAAAGTTGCCTTTCGGCCACCCTATTATTAACTGGGTCAAGACGTCTTTCCGGCTCGATTTATTTCAGAAAAATAGCCATAACTTGGCTAATAATAATCCGATCGTCGAAAGTTATACCTTTCCGATCTTAGATCACCGAGTAGAATAATTCTACATCCAAACCTCGACAACTAAAATGTGGTCCCATTTTCTCAAATTTTCAAAGGGGTAACATCATGAATTTGGCCAAAAATTGACCCTAAACTTTATGTTTCTATTTTCGTGGGTTTCGAATGCAGATCGACGGCAATTGATGTCCCGATTCGTAAATGACATCCCTCTTCCAAATCCGATGACAAATGAATCATATATTGACTAAAGAGTGTCTCAAAAGTTGCGTTTCGGCCACCCTGGACTTACATTGGTAAGAAGACTTTCCGGCTCCTTTTATTTCAGCCAAAATAGCCATAACTTGGCCAATATCTACATGCAATATGTTAAAATGAAAGAAACTCTGAAGTACCAGGAAAGCAGAATGTGGTTTCGCAATGAAATTTATTTTTTTGGCAAGACAAAACCTTGTTGTAAAAGTAACAAGAAAACCTTGTTGCCGTCGTTATATTAATAAGAACTCGAAAATATCCTCAAATAATTCATTCCCCAATTATTTTTAGCGTGTTAAAATGGAAATTTTTGCTAATTGCTTTTCCGTAAAGTTAAATGAAACTGTCGAAACCGTGAGAGAATTTTTAAATGAGCTTCAAAACTAATTGTAATGCAAACATAACATTCAAAAAATGTAAATAACATACGTGGATTTTCGGATTCATGTGGCAATCGATGCGCAGAAACTTAATAACGAGTTTAATGAACAAAAAACAAATATAGAGGCAAATATACAAATAAATTCTGGTGAGTACCACGCACGTATTAGCCGATAAGCACGCGCCTGACTGCCAACCGATCCTGTATCCTGTGTCCTTATATATCCTCTCATTACGATGCTGATTGTTAATGAAGTGCACACTCGACATCATTTCGCACATCCCATGAACGCAAATTGAACGAAAGAGAAACAAATTCAGTTTGGGGGAGAAAAAAATTTCGGGGACAATTTTCGCTTCTTTCAACAGAGTGTTCAAGTAAATAAAATTACATTACATTACGAAAACAGGAGAGTGTAAAAAGCAAATGCTTGCATTTAAAATTTCGCACCTGTTTGGGCGGTGAATAAATATTTTATTAGGCGCACCGTTACACTGAAATGAAATTTCCGCCATTGATGGCACGTCCCGTCACACAGATACTCACGCACACTCACAGAAACAAACGCCCTGTCGCACAGATACTCACGCACTCATACACACGTTCAGCTCCTGTGAAGAGAAAATGAAACCGAATATTGCGATGATTTTGAATCTAACGGCTGCCTTCTGTTTGCGCTCCCAAATATGCAATGGCATTGACTGCGCCCCGCGAAATGCCTCGTCCTCTAATGAATGGACAGAGTTGTGCCACGAAAACGCCGAGTGGAGCCATACCCCTTTGAATGGCTCCAATATGAGGTACACATCCACAGCCGTGGGGAATATTGACTTTTGTGTGGGATCAATCGAATTCAAAAGACTACCTCTACTAAGAGAGGCATTTTATTGGCTGAAAATATTATGAGAAATGAAAAAAAAATATTCTGATGATAAATATATCTGTTAGATACCTTAAAAGTATATCATATTTTTCTCTTCTTTTGAGATATTTTTTTACCTTAATAATAAAATCAGGATATGGCTGAGTCGAAACTTATTTCTTGATTTTCTCTTTTTTTGTGGGTGTTGAACTTGTTTTCAATTCCATTTCACATGGGTCTAAAAAATGCTGACCATCGGCATCGCATTTTTAGCTTTGTCTACACTGCCTTCTAGGCCTTTCACTCAATTTGTGTATTTTGCCTTTTATTAGAGAGTTTTAAAGATGAAACTGAAGATTCTACTGTGGCTGTAACTGTTCAATTTCAGAGATTATTTTTGTATCATGGGTACAAACTTCAACCTAAAAATTTTTTGGTATTTGCATTTTTTTTTCATAAGTTGCATTTTACTCTTAACTACAAAAGTCTTCTACATCTGGTTGTGACCCATGCTTGTGTGGTAGCTCAAAGCCAGTTAGATTTCAATAATTTTTTATTAAACGCAAGCTTCCCCATGGGCGACCAGTGACAGAATGTTTATTATGCAAATCGAATCGACGGGGGCCAAAGGGGTAATATTGGTGCACTGAAAAAGAAACAGAAAGGAAGGTGCAGCGCACCCAGAACGATGTGGGCAAGTGGGTAAAATAACCAAAAGCATTAATTAATATTCAAGTGGTCTCCTCCGCATCCGCATCGGCCCTCGCCCCCTTTGTTCCACCCACCCTAGAGCTGTTATTTAAATCCTGGGGAAAATCGAGAGGAGATTGCCCGAGGGGAACTTATCAGTGTCAACGCTGTGCCAATAAAAACTATACTTGGATGCAAATATTCCACAATCAAACAAATAGCAGCATGCGGTGGTGGTGAGGGTGACGGGAACCACAACACAAACAGGGATGTGCAAACAAAAGCCGAAGAGAGGATCCCGCAGGACGAGGCGCTGTGTGAGTCCTGCAGAAATAATGCCAGGAGCTGCTCTAAGGAAAGCCGGAGAAATGGGAAAGGATAACGGCGAGTGGAGAACGGCGCAGACGGGAGAAAGGAGAGGAAAAGTCGGAGCGTGCTAAGTGCTGCCGCACGTTTTCCTTTTCCCTGACGCAACAGGACATCGCAGGAGTGGTTCTAGCTGCTGTAGGTTTCCTTTGCCGCTTTCGGCTTTGATTTGCTAAAGAAAAGGCTGAAACACCATGCGGCAGGCACCACAATAGCAAGAAAAATTTGCATAGCTTACTGCAATTCGTTGTTTTTTTTCAAACACCCGACTAAAGCAGCAACAACCACTCCGAATCCCCTGGTTCCTGTCTTTGCACTTCTTTTTACTTCACTTTTTTCTTTAATAGTAGCCGAAGATGAAAAAGAGCACGCGAACAAGTTGCCAACTTTCATACGCCATGTGGGACGCACTTTTTCTGTTGTTCTTAAAAGTAAAAAAAAGCTAAGTGGCTGGGAAAGTTGTTTTTAAACTGATAGAATTTTCGAATCCCTTAGCTGACCTTTATTGTTATCCTCCAGTAGCCAGTTAACTTTTATATTACTAAGAAAAACTTTCAATTTTTTATTGCATAAAGGGACGTTACAGACCCGAACACATTTAAAGAATCTCAATTTAAATTCGCAAGAATTGAATAAGCAACAAAAACATTTTCCATTGAATTATAAATTGTTAATTTCGGAAGTCTTATTTATCTGTTTATAAATCTCAAAAAATTAAACACTTACTCTAAAAATTGAATATATTTTCCTTCCACCCGATGTATTATAAGTCTCAGTTTATTTTTAATAATTTATAGTACAAGCTTCAGCTTACATAAATGCAATGATATTTTAATTGGTCCTGGCCGTTTTTACCTCGCGCAACTGCATTTTAGAAAGCTGCAAACTCTTCCCATCTCGAAGCCATTTCCAGCGCAACGCAAAACCACCCATTTACGCATTTTATGCAATCTTACGCAATTCGAAATACCTGATGGATTACCTGAAGGAGTGCGCGGAGGGGGTGGAGGGGGCATGATGGAGGAGGGCATGGTGGCAGATGAGCCGTAATACGAGGCAAGCTTGATAAACTATAAGCCGCAAATTTGCATGAAGCCGCCGTCTTCGACTACAAATTGCCATTAAATACAGAAACAAGGGGCGCCTGGGAGCCCGGGCGAATGGGCGTGGCCGTTAACGGATACCCCACCATAGCTTGTACATCTTTGCTCCACCTGGCTACTGCTCTCCCACGTGGAAGCTCCAACAATAACTGACACCAGTTGCTGGCTCTGCTTTCCACTTTCCACTTTGTTGCAACAATTTTCGCGACCCGAGGCGCCGGCAGCGGATGTGGCTGTGAAATGATGCTACACGTAGCAAACATTTAAGAATAATTTTCTTTTAAGTTTATTAAAGCAATATACAAACATAATGTTTCTGAAAAGCAAGGAAATTATGTCAGTATTAAAACTGCACTTTTGTTGGCATTTATTGTGAAAGATTCGTTTTAAAATAGTTCTTATTCTTAAATATATTTGCAAAAAAGTAAACAAAGTAAGCAATACAGAATCTCTTCGACAATATTTTCTCCCTGTGGACCTTGCTTTTTCTGCTGCTTCATTGCATTTAATTCATTTTTATTGCAAAAGCTTACAGACAGATAGAGGAAAGGATATACATGTAGGTGTGCTGCCAGGGGCGTAGTGGGAGAAAGGCCACTTGGGGTGCCTTTAAATTATATTGGGCAAAATTTTATGCAGTTGGAGATGCTAAGCAAGGCGATCCAAAGGATGCAGCTGCCTCGTCCCTCTGGCTCCGCATGCCATACAAAAGTTTTTACAAAGTAGCTGCGGCAGCTGTTGCAAGTTTGAACAGCATCTATGAGCCCCAGGGGAGGGGAGCGGGACAGAATGGAGAGAGGTTCTTAGAGGACTGGAGGCGGCGGGCAGTTAGGAAAGGACAGGGCGAGCAGACAGGCATTTTGATGAAGCTGCTTTATATATTGGGTGCTGGCTTTTGTTGGGCTGCTTGGCTCCTTGGCTGAAGGAGCTCCAGGAGCCGAAGGAGCAGCAGCATAATTTAAATAGCATGTAAATTAGACGGAAGTCTAAAATGAGTGCATAATGTCTGCTAAAAGTGTCCTAAGTGATTGTAATTTAGGTAAAAGTTTCAGGGAAAGCGCGGATATGATGAAGGGGCTACTGGTTTATAAGTTAGATTGGAAGGTTGGGACTGGATGAACTCTGATAAATGTTGCATACAGATTAGAGGCTTTCACCCCCCAAACTATCTTGTTAGATTACTTAATTAAGTATCCCAAAATACATAGGGATAATAGTTTACGTATTATATGAAGGTGATTTCCAATTCCTTTTCTCTTAAATTTCCGCTTTGTAGAAATGTAAATGAAAATATGGCAGGAAAATATGGCCTTGATACAAAAACGAGTAAAAATCTTAAAGCCTTCCATTGTCGTCCTTTGAGAAATATTTTGATTCGTTTTCTCAACACTTCTTTCCGAACACAAAATTAAGGAGAAAACCCAAAATGAAATTCGGAAAGAGTAAAGGCAAAAAACAGAAACATCGTAGCCTAGATAAGACTCGGCTCAAAGTCTTCGAGGATTTGCTCGGGTCTTAACACCTTTCACTTCCGCATTTGGTTTTGGCCGCTTTTCATTTGGCCTATAAGGACCCAAGAGGAATAGTCGAAAAAAAGCTTCCGTTGTGGACTTCTCCTTTAGTTCGTATGCTTTAAGTGTTACCGAATTTTTTTCTTTTAACCCAGCTTAAAGACATCTTATACCAAATGGGTGCAGCGCACTCCAAAATTTTTATCGTCTAATACCATTATATGAGTTATTTAAATTTTAATTAGAGTACCTGACTATTAGGTGGGTGTAGCCGCTTGCCACTGCGCCTATAATAACTATCTAGTTAACTAACTAGTTCTACCTTTGGCAAAGTGCAGTGCAAACAGACTTTCGGATCAACTTTGTTAACTTTGCCACTAAAATGCTTAACCCCATTCCAGGCCCCCCTTCATCAAAAACAAACACACTCGAGCTCCACCGTAATCTATCAATAATATTATTATGCGTAGGTAGTTAGGATCTCTTCAGCTGGTTGGGACTCGGAAGTTTAAGCCCCCTCCCAGGGGGTCATGGAGGCAGGGGGCTGGGATGCACTCAACGCGCCTGGGTAATTCCTTGGGTAAATTTATAATTACTGGCAGCGACTTGAACTAGTTGCACCGGGAGTTGGAGCCCCATTTTCCCCCGGGTAAATGAGTGTCCACCGGGGCCGAAGGAGTTTCGGCTGCAAAAGTTATATCAAGTTGTTGTCTGGCGGGTGACCAAAGCTCTCGGCAATCTAATTTCCATTTGCCCGACTTCACCCGCTACCCTCGACCAAGTGCTCCTACTTTGTTGGCTTTTTCATTAGTTTTTCATTCCATGGCAGCCACACCTGGAGCTGGCTAAAAAGTTCATTCTAAGCGAAATTAAGTGCCATTTTTATTCGATTTTGTTTCCACCAGTTTTTGGGCTGCAGTATGCAGAAGTGAACTCTGTAGTTACATTGAGTTTTAAAGAGTTCTTCACCAAGTTCTTCTGGTCGGAAGTTTCTCTTTTATTGATTTTAATGAAAATGCAATTAAAAATTTAGCAGAGCTCCGGGCGTAAGTGCATTAACATAAACTGAAAAATGATTAATGCCGTGTTTGACATTTTAATTATGCTTGCCGACGCGACAACAAACAAACAATCACGTAGATATATTCATGTGTCCTGCGAGTGAGTGATTTGCATTGAGTCTTCCCCTTTTCCGGCTGTTTGTTTTAATTTTTGTTGTTTGTAGTTCAATTTTTAATGTTCAATTAATTGCATTAAATTATGTGCGAAATTATACACTTAAAATGCAATAAGTTTCCGCCTACGTATAGTCTCGCCATATAAAATTTTTATGAAAATGAATGTTGATTTTTATTATTTTGAAGTGAATAATGCACGTCAGTAATTGAGAATAATGAAAAAGATAACGAGGATATACACGATACAATTACCTGTATACTATAAAGTTTTTATTTTTTCTACAATATAATATACAATTTTCGCATTTTGAATATTTTTAAGTCTCCTTGTATTAAGAAGTCTTTAATTTGTTAATTTTTTATGCTATCCATCCATTACCTTTAATTAGCCTTCATCTTACAGTCGCTTTATCTTTTATTTCCTGGTCAGCACATCAAAAAGCAATTAATTTTTATATTCTGGCTTTGAGTTGGTTCCTTTATGTGTAATTTTTTTTGCGGAGAGCTAACAACAATTTGCCAATAGCATCCGGAACAGAGCATACGCATACAGAAGCAATTAGTCAGAAAATTTAACACAGTTCATTGGGCAAATTTGAACATGGCCGAACCTAATGACATAATTTTGCCATCGACTGGATTAGATAATGCCGGAATATACTGACATGTTCGTTCCTCCGCCCCGGTCCATCGCGTCAATTAATTGTTATAGGTCCTGCTCAGGACACATTACAATCTGTTATAAGCCCAGGAGCTAAAGATTAATGATTGGAAGTCCCTAATGAAGTTATTCTCGGGGATGTGGAGAAATTCCATCCCGTGTGCCCGATGAAGTGACGATGAAGATAATGACAAGTGGATGAAGTACGGGGAATCTCCTCCTGGCACAGCTATATCTGTCCCTGGTGAATGCGAATCTCTTTTTATTTATGAGCGCTTAAATTGCTGCTCTTTTACATATTTACCTTGCTATTTTATTACGTGACGGAAATGAACCGAAATATAAAATAAAATAAAAACAGAATCTGAACTCCTGAGTTCTGAGGCGGCAAGCGTCCACATAAACAGCGCGAAAACATTGTCACAGCATGAAGTCGAATGTTTTTTACATGCAAAAATATTTCATTTCCTTCAGAGGCAAAATGTTAAATAATAAAAAGAAAGCAACAACAGGCGGACAAAATAAGCGACAAAGTAAATTTCATACAGAAGGATGCGAGTGCGAGGGTGAGGGCTCTGGCAAATAAAAAACTGCAATAAAAATCTGTTTAACATGAAGTGCGGCGAACGCACAAAAGTCTGCCGCAGCGACAATTGCAAAGGAGAAAATAGGGAGATCCAGGGAAATCATCTTGTTCTGTCTTGGGTTGCCTTTGCCATACACTTTACAACTTATGAGTACTAATAAAATTCACTCGGCACACTCACTCGTCGAGAATTCGCACAAAAAAACGAGCAGAATGGCGCGAGTCCTTCAAGGTGTACACTTTGATAAAGGAAACCCTCCGGCGAGTCCTTTCTGGTTAAGCACTTACTCGAGCACAGATCCGAATGGACAGCATAAAAGGAAAGGATTTCATTTTGAATTTAACAATATATTGTATCATTTGTTCCGGGGCAGGGCTGGGATTGGCCAAGAGTGGTTACATTTGGTGCCTTTTGCAATTTCTGTGATAATTTCGCAGGAGAATGGGTGGGAAGTGTCTCGAGAAAAGAATAAAAAGCTTGCAAAAATCTCTGATGCAAAGTTTATTGAGTTTTATTCGGGATGCATTGTAGATTTTCTCCGTTGGTGACAAAAATATTTTCTGCATTTGTGGCATAAGCAAGACAGGTATTTTCCAAAAAGCATTGAAAATGGCAATGGTTTATTATTATTGAGAATATTTTTAAATATCCTGCATCATTTTCGTTCATTTCCATTTAAGTTATTGTTGAGAAACAGATTAAATTTCAGCAACCTTGTATATTCATGCTGCTGAGAATTAGGCAACATGGAAGTTTGCTAAGCGTCCCCCCACCATCATCATAGGCCCAGGCAACTGCCCACACCTGACCCCGGGAGAAGTCGCAGAATCGCCTAACGGAAGTGCAGCGGTAAGCGGCCACTGCCCAGCAGAATCATCGCACTGAAAATTCTTATATTTAAAAATTACTTGTCAAATCGTACACAATAAATGTACATATGATCACGACATATCGAACTGAAGTCTATAACTGGATACGAGAGGGGAAGAGGACGAAAAGAATTTCTGGGAACCGAAGAGCCAAGGACCGAACAGTAGGGCTAAGGTCCTTAGCTTGCATCTGAAGATAGTTTAATAATGAAATGCTATTCACTTAAGTCGTTAGTAATTTTGTATGTTGAAGCCGTAGCAACGCTGATCTGCGCTTCATCATTTCTTATATCCTTGAACCCTTTCCTCTACTTATTTTAGGGTTTAAGCATCAGTTATTCTTAAACCGTCAATACACAAAAAAGAGGCTATAGAGTACACTAGTAAGAGGAGACACAAAAACCAGGCACCAGCTATCGGTTTGCGTCTTTAACTTTTTAACTCTGAAACAAAGGGTTTTATGTCAAAATGTATGTCCACTAAGATAATTCATTACAAAATGAGACTCAATCTATTTAAAACCATGTCGGGCAAGATTTCTGCCTGGGCCATTCTCCTTCTGCTGGTTGTTTTTTATCCGGACTCCAACTTGGCCATTTGGTTTCCCTGGTACTTCCACAGATATGGATTACAGCCGCACTCCATGCGCCACGGAATGAATGGCGCTACTTGTCCCCCGGGCTATGCGCCAAAGGCTAATACCATTCGTCAAGTCGACGCCCCTTCTGGTGGCGGCGCAGGATCACAGTCAAAATCTGGAACAGGATCAGAAGCGAAATCGGATACACCGAACGATACTCCACCAAAACTGTGCGACGATAACCCAATACTGATGCAGCTGGCCAGGCTGTATGTGGTGAGTCCGGAAAGGATTGTCCTGCTGTTGTCGCAGACGTCGCTTCCGGATTCTTGCGCGGAAATACACGATGTGCTGGAAAACATTAGGAAGTCGATGAGCCGCTGCGTCCTCGCGCCGGACAATATATACGGAAATCTGGCCAACGGTCTTAATTATTTCCGAAAGGAAGTCTGCGAAGGCGGGGAGGGTAGCAACCGGAAACGGAGCACCGGGCTACAGGAGGCACACACCTGCCTTAAGGAGCTCCGCACGGACATGATCGAGTGTGAGGCTCCAGCAGATTGGTACGAACGCCGAAACAAAACCAAGGTATGCCAGATTTTTAACGATGTTCTCGACTGCTACTACACCAGGGCGGCCCTGCTCTGCGGAATCAATTCCGCCAAGGAGCTGAGGTCCTTTGCCGGCGACTGCATGAGCAGATCCATGATCCATAAGTGCGATGTGTCTAACCGACTTCCTAGAGTGGATAACGCTATGCCCTCGTCCAATGGAAATGACAATTGCTTGAAGCCTTTTTTGGATTACCTAGGTGCTAGGGTATTTGTTTTAGCAAGCTTTGTAATTTATTTTTTGAATAATTAAATACATATTGGTGTTATAAAAGCAATTCATTTTTCAAATCCGTTGATTTCTTGTCTTAAGAACAATAAAAAAACCTATGAACGAAGATTCTTGTAGATGAAAGCGTATTAACGTAATCAAATAACTTGTATACATAAATCCGAAGGAGCTACCGACCAACCATCATTTATCTTCCAGTGGGCCCGAAATGCCAACGTAAGTGTTTGGCTATTTTCAACTAAATTTCAATAAATACCCAAGGGACTTAAGCTGTCGACAAAATAAGCCAATTTACTAGCATAAACGTGCTGCGTATGAGTGTGTGAGTAATTTGGTTGGGTGTATCTGTGAGAGCCGGTGTGTGTGAGGGGCTACCGCAAATACACAAACACAGTCCTCAGGAAGCGTCGGCCGCCAAACCGATGTCGACATCGCCTCTTGCTTAGAGCCAAACTCATCAATTATGTTGACGCGGCTGGAAAATGGCTGCGAGGGCTTTTGACCTGGTTTTGTTGGTAAAAGGGATGAGTGGCGAGGAGAGCGCGAGAAAAGCGGTCTGCCCATGTGGCCTTTGTTAATGACACCTTTACTAGTCGCATGCATGGCTGTTTGGCAGCGGTACTATTGCGGTGAGCTCTGCTCGTGCCCCTTTGCACTTGCAGGCTTTTTTGAATCGAAAGCTCGCCGGAGGAAATCTTCGGTACAGAATGAACATCTGTCATTCACTCTAGGGCCCCGAAGGCATCCAGTTTCGGATCGACTGTATTTGAGATGACAATGATAATTGGCAGGCTACTAATGCTTATTTTGGTCTAGATTAGAACCTATGTCTAGATATATAAATTTTCCTTATAAATAAGATCTTTTCCGAAAAAAGTCTTTTGATATGTTTTAAGATTTATTTATTTATTTTTATAAAGCTAGCTTATAGTTAAAACTAAAAGTTAGTAGATCAATAGCGACTAGAGGCCTTCAGCTCATCTTATAGAATAGGGTAGGCTTAATATAATTATTTGTGTGTTGAGTTTATTATAGCTAATCTAGTAGATATATTTACTGATTATAAAGATACCTAAGAAATTGTCTTAAGTTCTGTGGAGGCAGATAGTTTCAAATTTTGTAGAAAGTCCCAGATTTGTTTAGGAAGTTCAAAATTATTTGGGAATTGGTTTCGTTGGGATTGGCTAAATCCGGGATAGGGCCTAAGTCGCTGAAGGAAGAGGCACGCTGGTTGGCGATTGCTGGTCAGAAGCACAGGATATGCCTGACGTTTATTAAACAGATGCTACTTTTTGTTCTTTCCATGTAGAGGGATTTTATCAAGAACGAATGGTCGAGTCTCAGCCTATTGAATGTAATTTGGTTCCTCCTGTTAGAAGGTGAATAATTGTGGTGGAAGATGGGAAGTGAAAATTGTGTAATTTCTTGATACCAGTTGGAGGTTTTCTCGGTAAGCTCCTTTCTTTTATTGTAAATGTAAGATCTTTTGAAAAATTGGACGAATACTCGAAAAGAAATTTATTGGTTGGTTTTGATGCCATCGATGCCAACTACGGAGTTACGTATTCGAAAGTAAAAAATAAATAAACGTATTAGCACAAATATTATAAATAGCCACCCAAAAGAATATCCCATTAAATTTCTCTCCTATTAAATGTAAGTAATTAAATATTATTATTTAACGTAGCTTTGCTGATTGGGAAATACGCCATCGTTTTTTCATATCCGGGCTAATAATTAAATAATCGTGTTTCAATTCTCGCAATAATTTCAATTGTTCCGCAAATTGCCGGCCATAAAATGAAGGTGGCAGAAAGTTATGGCTGCCAATACTAGAAATTTAATGCGATAATTAAGCACAGCCATGAAATGTGGGTGGAAGGAGGGAGTCATCTCGAAGCGATCCCGTAAAACCCGCATACAGGGCGGGAAGGTTAGGTGGCCAAAAGGGGCGTGATGATTGGGCGTGGAACACATTCCCCCTTCCACCCACGTAGGAATCGAGTGTGGCGCCCGTTTTGTGTCGCCATGGCTGACGTTGTCTACTCCATTAAAATGAAGTTGTGCTTTTGTCCGTTGTTGTTGGTGCTCTTTTTGCAGCTTGGCGCCAACGAGTCGACGAAAACAAAAAGCAGATTGTTCACAAACAAAACACGGGCCACATTTCAATGGGGCTTTACCTGTAAATACAGCCACCCGTCCAGAGATACAAAACAACAGGACGGTCTGTCCGCCCGACAATCACCACGTAGCTGTTCTCCAGCAGATAAAGTAAATTTTTTCTCCGAGTCCCACATTTTCCCAAGTATTATACTGTACTCTATCCAGAGGTGTTTCAAACTAAGGAAGGGAAATAGAAATAGTTTTATTATGATGAATTGCGTCTTTTTATTATTAGAAAGCTAGTGACTTTAAATGTTAAAATTTTTATGCAAATTTATATTTCACACAAAATTTATTGAAGGGAAACTGTATATCGGATACTTGTTAAGCCTTTACGGTCTTTTTTCTGGTTTGCTTTTCTTTGGCTAAATAAAAATAAGTGCTGTGGAACAGAGAGCTCTCACTCTATGTATCTGAGGCTGCTGCCTTCAATTGACAATAAACATGGAAGTTGAATGGGAAGGCTAACCGGACAGGACTGTAAAACTTTGGTCGCTCCCTGGGATGAATGTCCTTTGGTTGTGACTCAGTTCATGATTTCGGACACCCTCTCCATTTGTTTAAATGTTTCCATTTTAAAAATAATCGAAATTTAACCACAATGCATAAAACCAATTTTAATTAATCTCTGTTATATTAACTTTCTGTAAACTCATACCTATAAGATATAAAATGTATTGTAAGGCTGAATTTCCTTTTAAAATTTGTATCGAACGAAAAAATGTACGATGTTTAAAAAAATTACACTTTCCAATAGTAACTCTACCCATTAAATTTATAAAAAAAATGAATTTAAAAACCATTTTAAAGGATTTGCAACGAATATTTAAACATTACCAAATGCGCTCCATATGCGTTTTTTTTTGAGAGTGGCACCTCAATTTTTTGCGCCCAAAGCAAACTCGATTGTTATGGAACACTTTATCAATAATTCAACAAATATTTTGCTGATATAACTCATTTCGACTCCATTCAAACCGAACTCAATCACGCCCTCAGCTTCACACCTCGCAATTTCATCAGCATCAATTCAACCGCGTGGACCCGAAGCCACCCAATGCGACAGGCAGACCACATTTGTTTATGCTATTCGGGTCATTCAAATGCTCCGGCACGTATCGAAAGCCACAACCAAAATAAAAAAAAGTAAATATATAAATAAAATAAAATCAGACAAAGACAAATTCCCAAAAAAGGAACAGAGAAGTGAGCATATTTAATAAGTTGACAAAACATATTTCACACGCACAAATGCGCCGGCTTTCGGTTGGCTTCCATTTTGTTGGCCCTGACTTACAAGCAACTGCCTACATATGTCAAGCATCATTATTAACAGATTTTTGGGTGCGACACGCACGAGACCCGAAATTCCCCACCTTCTCAGTTCTCCATTTAGCCGGAGGGCATGACGTCAGGGGGATGCCTGGTGACAGGGCGTGTGAAAGCGTTATTGACATCTATTTCAATATTTATAAATGCACGCAGAAAATGCTGTCAGATGGTGCGGATGCCCATAGACGGGTGTTTCGGTTTCATTAAATATGCCGAAATAAAGAGAAACTTCATCTCAAAATACAATACAAGCAAGAGACCTTGAAAATCAGTCTAAATCAAATCCTTATCATAGGAATGTATGTAGTTTGAGTGATTTTCTCCATTACAATATTTAGAGGCATCCAATGGGTTTTGACAGTCGCAGCAGGGCAGGTAAGTCACATGAAATATGCATCATTTAACGTTTAGGGGGCAACTTCTTCCTAAAGGCCAACTTCTGCTCAGGCTTTCGAGTGACACTAATATGGAAAGCTTGGCTGGATGACTAATAAGCGTGTATTGATGTGCGGCAAACTGGACCTACAAGCCCATGTCCAACTAGGCGACCAATGGCCAAGAGTCCCATAGGAATAGGGTCAAGTCTAGAAGCTGGCAATGCTTGTGTCCGAAAGTGCAACAAGCAAATTAAACCCACATCAAACTAAAAGCATTGAACTGGTATAATCCGGGCTAGACATCGTTGCTCCAAATGCCCAAAAACTAAGCATAACAGAACGGGCTGGGCACCAAATATTTCTGGAATAAAAAAGCAAAGCTATTGTGGCTGTAGATTTAAATTGCCACAAACTCATCTGTGAGGAAAACAAAGTATATATGTAAACATTAACAAAGCTCTAGCTTGGAATTCCAAAAAAATTAACTAAAAACATATTTCTGCCGATTTCTCACAGTGCTCCCAGCTTCTTAGAAATTTAAATCAGCGCATAGGAGAACCAAATACGAAAGACACGTCTCAGACATGGACAAAATAAAGAAAATTCAGTACGAGTACGAGTTGGCGAAGGAGAAGCAAAGGAAAATTCTTGGACGCTATATCAGCCATATCATTGGCATATTTATGTGCAATGACCGAGGAACTGTGGCTGACTTCAAGGTTGGGCGAGAGTTCAATGCCTTGATTATTTTTGGGTTGCGTATACGCCATGGTGTCCCACACACAGACCAGTCAATATACAGACGCCATATTGAATTAATACATGCTTGGACCAATTTGTCTTATTTATTGATTAGCTTCTCAGTCTCAGGGCAAATTTAAATTCGAACTAAATGGAAAAAATTTGGGGTCTGCCCAAAGGACAACCTTTAAAATTTTATACACAAGTTATTTCCACCATCTTGTGATTGCACACACTTAATTTGAAATGAAAATCATTGCCCGGACCACCAACTGAAGCAAGTTAATAAAAGTCAGGGCGAAACTTGTGGCATTTGTGCTTATTATTGAGCATTCAAGTTGCCTCAAGCATGAATTATGTGCGGCCAGCGAATCAAAATTGGCTCAAATTCTTGGCTCGCTTTGTTTGCCATTGAAACTCAGCGAAATGAATGCAAATAAGCGTAAAGATTCGCTTAGTGACTTTGACCCCAAGTGCTTAGTATTGTTCAATGATAAGTTAATTGAACCTTGGTTTAGTTCCGTGCGGATCGAGGAACATTAAAATGGTCGCTTATATTTCAAAGAAAACAACACAATATATGAAGTAAAATACGTTGCTCTGTTGAAATGCTAAACTATATGTACTTGAAGTGGTACTCATGGCAACTAAAGTTGTTGCCATAACCGAATAAGTCACAGTTCATGGCCAATCGAGACACTCGCGTAAATAAGTTTTTCCATTTGGTTTGACCTATTTCTGGCTTACATTTCTTGCTTCAAACATTTTCAAAAGGTTTTCTCTTTAAGGTTTGATTGCAAAGCGTTTAAGCCAAGGTTGTGACCAATCTTTTGTGACCCTAGTAATCAAATATTGAAATACGTTGAAAGTCTTTTGCCTGCGTTCATTAAAACACAGATGCCCGACGAAACCTCAAAGACTAACTCAAGTCGCCTTGAGTCGAGTCTGTTAAACACTTTCGACCGAAGACGCGGCACTTCTTGAGCCGCGGACCCAACTCGCTCTGTTCCCTAATGACGTGCAATTTAAGAGATTTTAAATAGTGGCACACAAAAGTATGCCAACAGGATGCGGCATGTCAATGTCATTATGCAAGAAGTGGCAGAGTGACGGCGCGACGCCATTGCGGTGGCGGCAACCATTTTTGTAACTGCGATTTCACACGGCTTGAATATTTCATTCGTCGTAAATACTCCGACAAACACCAACCAAAAATTTTGTAGGAAAATGAACACATATTGTACGAATATGAATATGTATGAAATGGTACACATAACAATAAATGCATTTTCAACACAAAATATATATGTGTTTTTATGATGTATGTACAAGCGTTTGCCTGGCTGCGCTTTTCAAGAACTGGTCGAGGTAGAGCGGGTTTGTAAACCATTTTTATGCTCCAATTTACAATCAAGCCACGCACCAAATATTCATTGCCACCTGGAGCATGTGTGAGAAAAATAAATCTAGCCTAAGGCAAACGTCGAACGACTATAAGAAATTCAACTGGCCAATGCACATTTTCCCTCAATCTTTTGAGTTGAAGCCACAATTCACAGGGTGAGCATAGTTTTTGCTTGTATCTTTATATTTATTGATTTTGGTGGCTTACAACATATTTTTTTCCCTTGGAATGTACATTCTTCTAAAACTATTTATTAATTCTAGAGACAAAAAAAAAACATTATGTTCAATTTCTAATGAAATTTTCGACAAACATAGCTGCTCCCGAAAACTCGTTTTACAAACAAATCGAAAACCGGAGAATCTGAAAATGTTTGTGAGATAATGTTACTTGGGGGCAGCCGGGGAGAAGCAAAAATAATTACATGGCACGCAACAGACAATGCAAGGTGAAAATTGCATTTGCCAGAGGATGGAGGAAAGCTGCCAAGCGAGCGGTGAAAGTAGGGAAAGCTGGAAAGCAGTACTCACATTACATGCTCCTTAAGTATCTTAAGACTCATACGTGGCACGCGCTGAGGCTAAGGATATTTACGAAAACTTGTGTATCTGTGTATCTTTGCAACGAGGAGGAGTGGCGGGGCGTTGGATGGTAAAGGGGTGTCGAGAAAATACATTTAACAAAAACTTGAACGAAATTGTAATGTAAAGAAAAGGAAATTATACAACTTGTTGTTCCCGGATACTGGAACTGAGCAAGTCAAGAAGTTCTCTGTACCATTATCCCCCGTTCCCCGTTGCACTCGTAACATAGAAGTGACTTCCTTCTTTACCCACTTCTTATGCTTTTCCAGCTTCTTTTCTTTTATTTTATTTTCTTTTTTTTTTGGTGAAAGTGAAGTCTTGGCACCTTTATTTAAGACACCGCCCCAAGGAGCTTTTTCAGCAGCAAGCTGGAGATTTAATAGCGGGCGATGGCGCGGGCGAGTATATTCGGGAACGACATATGTTATGTCTTCTCCGCCCCCGCGGTGTTTTCCGAAGTCTGCCTGCATAAAGTCATTAAGTGGGGGAAATGAAAATAAATTTACGCTTGGTAAATAAATCTTTTTGATTCTCCCCACTTGGTCGCCTTTTTTTGTCTTTTCCCGAACTACTCGAAAATCCTTTAATTAAATTTGTATGAAATTCTCAAGTTGAAGAAGTGCCCGAAGGAGAAACAAGATAATGGCATAATGAAAGGGAATCTTGCTTAATTAATAAATAAATTGATTTTCTCGTAGAGTCTTTTTGTAAGTAATTGAAGCAAGGAACTTTAATTAATGACAAATTAAACGATTTTGTACACTTTGAAAAATGCAGCAGAATTATAAAATCTGTTTTATCAACTGGTGACGTTCTTTTCATAGGTATACCCTCCACTCTATATTTAATCCCATTCTTTTTGGAAAGGGAAACAATGGTCTATAAAAGAGTAGTAAAATCACTTATTTCAATTTCATCACTGGTTTCTGGCATGCCCATTTCAAGTTTATCATTCTCCACTCTGCCACATATTTGAGCGTGCTTCATCTTTATGTGGCAGAACATGCACAGAACTTCGCCAGTTTGCTCAGTGGCTCACTTAACCCATTTCAGCAAATGCGTAAACATTTCACGTAATCGCTCAACACCTAATCAGCATTCAGCTTCAACCCTTCTGATGCTACTACTGGTGCTGCTCTTGGCATTGTGATGCAACAAAGTTTCCAAAGGGGCATGCCACGCCCCCGCGCTTTGCCAATTTCTTGCCTTCCTTCAGCGGCAGCCAAAGCCACAAAAGTTGATGCAATGAAGAAAAAGAGGGGAAACGAGCAGACCAGCGTTTATCGCATTTTCTTGTTGCTCCCAGATACTGTTGTTGAAGTTCCTGGTAAGCATATAAGCATAAAGGATATACGTTGTAAATTTTCATTTTTATGAAGTTACACAAAGTACAGAAATGTGGTTACATTTTGGATTAAACTAAGGTAAGTAGGTATGCAAAATACGGAGAGTATGTGCTCGTTGGCATGGTCATATTTTGTGGATCTAGCTGGGAAGCTAAAAATTTTAGAAGTCTCCATCGACTCCTCTATTAGTATAATACCCTTTAGAAGTATAATTTCAAGGCACATGCTTCAAGCAACCCATCGAAATCCGTATGGAGAATAGCTACCTTGGCTATTCATAGTAAAAACTTATTTTGATGTATCATTTCCCCAATCAGCCTCATCTGTTACTCCAGTCGAAGGCCTCCCCTCAACTCTCGACTTCTTGTCTGAAAAAACATAAAAGGGAAACTTTCTCACCATTCCTTTGGTTTTTAGCCCCAGTCGAAGAAACGAGAAAGATGTCCCATGGTTGATTTATTTTACATGTCACGACATAAGCGCACTTCCAAGTGCCAATCGAGGGTCCCTGCTGTAAGGATGGCTGAGCGGAATGGAAGGGGGGTTGTCTGCAAATGTGACACGTTTGTGTGTTTTCGTGCGTGTAATAAATTTTTTATATACAGTGCGGACGAACAAAAATAATGCTAAATTCTTAATCGACACCTGTCAATAAGGCAGCCCCTGTCCCCATTTCCGTCTCTTCCATTGAATTGATGTGAATGTGAGTGTCTTCTGTCAGTACCGAAGAGACTTCCGACTCTTTTTTAATATGCCTCCCATGTGCTTAATACATAATGCTTTGCATATTTGCGGGCGCGGCACTCTGGAGAGGGGGAGGAGATTGCGGGTTTGCTCTGATTAATATTTGCAAGTATTGACAGCTGAGATTTTTCGCCGAGAGATCGCAGAGCAGAGTTAATAAAACATCGAGTGACATGTTTTAGGATGGGAGCGTGCGTAAAATTCTAAAAAACTGCAAATCCTTTGCCGTCCGTGTCCTTTCATACAGATATGCCATTGTGCTAAGCTTAGCTCTCAAATTGCTGTCCGTATTTTTTATTAAATATTCTGCATTGTGTGCAACTTTTATACAGAGCATAAGCAAACATAACTCATACGCCATGTACGCCTGCCCCGCAACCACAGGCCTTGGGTTTTCACTCAGCTCAAGCAGGCAGGGGTTCGGAGCTGACCTCAACGCTCCACCTGAAGGGAAGTAAGTAAGCTCCAATATCTGCGGCCCAACAAACATGGTCTAATGACAGAGATTTATGCTGTAATTGCATTTAGAGGGTCAAAGGGAAGAATGGAATTCTTGATTAAAATTTACGAGGAATTTATGTTACCCTAACTCATAACTCCTAGATATTCATAACTCGTACAAAGACTAAAGAGAACAGCTAAGCAATACATGGAACTCTATTATATTATATTTCTTGTTATAGAATGTAAAGATAAGCTAATATTTCTCCATACCTTTTTTTTGCTTTAGGGTATTCGCTTTAAAAGAAATGCGGCATAAATAAGCTCTGAAACCAATTATAAGTTTTGTTCTGCAGCTCGCAATTGCACATTGCTCCTTGCTCATTGCACGGTGACATCGAGCAAACTGGCGGGCAGCACAAAGTTTAATGAAATTGAAAATAAATGAGGAAACATTTTACACGGCTCCGATTCAGAATTTTAATTGCAAAGTGGTGGGGATAAACGTTCGCTTAAACTGCGGAGCGGAGCACAAAGCAAGTGCAAGTTTAGCCCTCATCAGCAGTGAATCAAATTCACTGGACAGTGGTGTGGAATTAGTTTTTTCCGGGAAAATCCCAAACAGAAAAATAAATTTGTGAAATATTTAATAAAAAGCCGAGAGCAGAACATTGAACCCCTTTCCTCTTTGCATTTGATTTAATGGAATGGCTATTATGGAAATATTTCGTAAAGATGGAGTTATTCTAAAATTTTCTAACTCCAACATGTTACAAGCAGCAGTAAGCTGTAGCAGGTAAGCCTTTGTATGAAATTTGGTTAATCGCTTCAGGGACACTGTCTCGCATCGACATCATCCAAAACAAATGGCCAAATTAGCATAGTCCGGCCCCTTCCAGGACACTTTTCCGGCTCCTCACACGTGCGCACTTCACTTGGACTTCATTGCACTTAGGGAGGAAAGAGTGGAGCACATACTTGTGCATTTTATGGGTCAAGTGTTTATTACGCCCACGGGCGTGGCACACACTACAAGCTCAGAATACTGAACCCTGAGCACTGAGGACGTAGCTCAAAGGCAATGTAAAATTGTAACACATTGTTCCAAGAGCTGACGGCTTGAGGAGTGTTTTTGTTTACTTATGTAATTGTGACGTTTCCGTTTCCAGGCTCCACAGACTGAAGTGGAGGAAAACTTTTGTCCGAACTGAAGGCGGCTTTAATTGAAACCTAATTGCGCGAATATACCCTTTTAATTGGCAGATGTCACAGATGCGCTCCGACATAGGAAACAAGCAAATCAACAGTCTGTCATTCAGTCCGACGAAGTATTTATTCAATATTTCGGCAAGTGACTAATTAGGTGAAGCCAAGTGAAAGGCATGTGTGCTGAGTATCTATTTTTCGGGCTGGTAATTGCCTGTAATTGCAATTTGATCAATACGTTGAGGAAGTAGTTGCTGTTTGCCTGGCGTAGAACAATATTTGGAAAGAGGTTAATGTCAATCTCGGCCTTTCCGAGTAATTGAAAACATAGCGTGGAAGTCAGTAGCAATAAATACTCAATTAAAACCAGGCTGGGTAGTGGAGACAATTATAACTTTTCTGCAATTTGTGCCAGTTAAAATTTACTTTTCAGGCAAAGGAGAGTCAACCATTATCCAGTAAAAAGTGTCATTCATAGTAATCTTTTTTTCATTAAGGATTAACACATATTTAATATTACATATATGTATGAATTTTAAAAGCCCAACGGTGGCTGTTTTGCCAAGCGACGGTGACATAATTTAAGCTACCAACACAATTTACCAATTAATTACCGGAGTGATTAACCTTCTGAGCTCGAAGCTTTAGGCTATACAAGCGTGCAATTCAATTTTGCACGCCTTTTTGCTCTTTTCATAAGCAAATTGAAATCAAACTGTGCAGAAGGGAGTGACATAGAGGCAACTGGGGGGCAAATCCGCACAAAACGCAGGGAAAGAGGAACTTTCAAGTTCAAACAACCATAAAATAACAGGAGACTGTACATCCTGTTGGATGTGAAACCAGTGGATAAAAAGGATATTTGGTGGATATTAAAAGCAGGTCAAGCGTGATGCTTTATTAACATTTTCTAAACAATGTAGGAAATTAATAATTCATACGTTTTGTTCCCAATCCATATTTAAAAAAAAAATACCCCACTTTGCTGAACCCTAATCTAACAGCCAACAAAATAAATATTTACATTGAAGCTGATACGGATATCAACTCCATTACCTTATGTTTATGTTTGGCATTACCAACCAACAACTTTTTCCCAGAAACCAGACAAGTACTGCCAAGAAGCTGTGTCCAAAGCCAAATCGTCTAATTAACTGGCAAACACCAGGCCGAATAGGAAACTTGATTCACTCTCCCCCGGGCCAATCTGACCTTATAGTATCATGCATACCTACCCTCGGCCCATTTGCCAGGACTGTGCTCATTCGGCAAACTAATGACAATAATTTGGCAAACTCTCATCACCAGTTTGCCAGTTTCTGGAGAACAATAAAATAAATATACTTGGGTCTATTTGGCCACTTACATGTCGTTGAAGTAACTTTTGAGGCTGTCGTTGTCTTAATGGGGATTACAAGGGAAACTTTGTCGGGAGACAGAAGTAGGAAGTCAGGTCGCATATATATGAAGATGGATACGTGTGGCACATTATGCACGGAAATCAACTCTTTCCGGTGGCTAGATTTAAATGACAGTGGAGTTGAAATTCGCTACTATATTTGTCACGTTTGCTTTAGGCAAATAAACTGGCTGCACTCCCCGCGTATACGTGATGTTATTTCGGTTCACATTGCCGGCATCATTGTCATCATCATTATTGGCCATCAAAGGCGGCGGCAATAACTGTGCCGTCATTGAGCTTTATTGTTCCACAAATCGAATTCATTTGTATTATATGCGCTTCGATAATTTTTGTTTTTGTGCTTAATATATGCAAAAATTCAACTGCCAACAAAAACTGTTCAACAAAAAAAATTTAGTTACCAGTTACCAGTTTTGCGTCGCAGCTAATAATACTGTAATGATGGATTGAAAAAAGAAGATATATGAATTTGTCTCATTTAATTTTATTCCCTTTCTGAGATAGAAATTATTTTAAAACGAATTAGATCATATTCTTTATTTTGCTTTAGAAACCGAATCACTATACTCTTAGAATACTCTGACGCTTTTCAAAAGAGAAAACTAAAAGGAACTGTATTTTATACAAGTTTTTCATTTCAAGGTTTTTAAAAAAATAGGTTCACGTGTAATTAACATCATAATATTCAGATATACAAATACATATTCGCATTTTATTAAATAAGCATAAAAGGGTGTGGAATTAATATCAATAAACATTATTCAATAATTTTTCATAATATTTTTAATGGTAACGGATTATACTTAAAAAAAAGTATAATCCGCGTGACCCAATTATTCTTTATATTAAGTCCCACTAAATAGGGGCATGATGATGAACAAACATTAGTCTTGTTATTTAATCCTTAACAAAGAAAATATTATGTTCTTCGTATTTATTTCCTCAAAAAACAGCCTATTAGCTCCAAGGCAGAGACCATTGGCTCTAAAAATATTTTTCTCAAATGTTAATATCCCATAAAGTACCAATATGTCAAAGCCAAGCCAAGAAGGAGCCAAGATGAGTTCAAGTTTCGCCACAAAAATGAGGGGCAAAATGAGAAAGAATAAGGGAGAAATTTCTCAACCTTTTAGTAATTTTAGAGCATAGAATTATCTGAGGGTCGTCCATTGGCAACCGCAGGTTCTTTGTTCCTTCTCAGCTCCCTTCTCAACTGGACGCTGCCATTGTGTCGGCAAAATATTATTTTGTTTTTTTCTTGCCATGAATGGAATATTGAATTACACCTAATGGGCAAATTTTTTATAATGTGGGCTCACAATCACACTAAAAATTTTTTTGGATGAAGAATTATAGCTTTAACCTCATATAATTTCAAAAAGGAACAACATTT
The DNA here is from genome assembly GCA_035047585.1 of Drosophila monieri. Taxonomy (NCBI): domain Eukaryota; kingdom Metazoa; phylum Arthropoda; class Insecta; order Diptera; family Drosophilidae; genus Drosophila; species Drosophila monieri. Next base: position 323,854 of record JAWNPJ010000079.1, on the reverse strand, counting down.
GACAAAAAACCCAACATGTAACTTGTTCTTAGATTATGATGCAGATTGAAAGAAAATCGATACACAATTCGATTAAGATATTCCTCTCGAGAATCGGTTTATACTTGGAAAAACTATATCCATCGCCGGTGGCCATATTGAGCCTCACACTTCCCTTTTTTATAATTTCAAAGGTTATCATCCTCCATAAATTTTAACAAAAAAAAATTAAAAAATAGTTATTTTTAGATTTTAATGCTGATTGAGAGGAAATCAATATACAAATCTTTAAAAGTACTCCTCTCAAGAATCGGCCGACTTTTGGCAAAGATATAGTCATCGCTGGGGCCATGTTGAGCCTCCCACACATTTTACATAATTTTGAGGAGGATTCTCCACAAATTTTGACAATAAAAAAAAAAAAATAATTTACGATTTTGATGCAGGTGGAGAGGGTGTCGATATTTAAATCGTTTAAAGTATTCCTCTCGAGAATCGGAGGATACTTGGCAAAGATATAGCCATGGCTTGGGGCTATATTGAGACTCCTATGCTTTACTCATAATTTAGAGAAAGGGGATCCTTCACAAGTTTTGACAAAAAGTCTGAAAAATAATTTTTTCTTGGATTTATGTTTAGATCGATAGGAATAGGAGAGAAAAAGATTATAGTTATCTCTGGGGGCCATATTGAGCTTCCCATGTATACGAAAAACTTTCTGTTAGTTTAAGGATTTGTATTAAAAAATCGAAGTAAAAGCTATAAGGAAAACTGTTGTAAATCGATGATGAAATCAGCCAGTCGTGTGAGAGACTCTGAAAAGTAGAAGCTCGTTGACTGGATCGCTTGCCTTTTGTTTGATGGCATAATAAATATTTCGCTTGCCTTCAGTAAATAGTGCCAACAATGAAGACCTTTACTGTCAACTCTTATCCGAAGCGCAAACCCAATGTCCAAGGCGTCCACACAAGCGGAAGTCCTCGCTGTTTGCATAGGCCCAAGGACCACGGCTCTCTGCAAAGGTGGTCAAAGCATGGGCCAGTCTTTTGTCAAAGCGGACTGAAAGACAAGTGCCTTGAAAACGCTTTTTATATGCCATTGAATCGATGCTCTTGTGGCTTGTTTGCCCATTTGACCGTTTTCCTCCAGATCTCTCTGTTGCGGACAAATCATTTTCCATTGGTATGACTACTCGAGACGATTGGAGGTCCTTAAAAATGAAAGCAGCTGGGAATAAAATCAACCACCTAATGGCAATCAATTAGCAAAGAGTGAGCTAGTCCACTGCTTATAAAAGGATAAATCCTTTTTTTGCGATTTTCCCCTTCATTTTGAAGTGTTTACATTGAAAAAGCGTTTATGCTACTTCCTTCTTCCCTCCTCTCAGCGTAAATATCACGAACAAAGAACGACACTAGGTGCTAAAGCTAAACAACAAACTTGTTTTGGTTTATCCGTCCTTTCCTTGGTTGTTTCTTACTTTTTAAAATTGCCCCCCAAACAAAGCACAAAGATTCAATGACAATGGCCAGGAAGGAAAAGGCTACGCACACGGATGTTGCCTTTCACTGAGGTTTCGGCTTTTCTCTTCTTTATTTACTTTTACATTTTTTGTGTTCTCGTTGAAAAGTAAATGAAGCCGTGTTTGTCGGGGGTCTTAGGTCGTAATAAAGATAAATGATAAGAAAGTGATAAGACATTTTTTAAATAACCCACAAAAAGGACGAAGGTTGGAGCAGCAGTGAAATGAATAAAATGAGCAGTGAGGCGCACTTAAAATTTTTAAAAATAAAAAAATAAGGTGTATATTCAAATAATAATATATTTAGATTTAGAAATTTAAACAAAAAAAAAATGTTCAACAAAAAGCCTGGATCTTAATTTCATTTTATGAATAAAATTATATATAAAGCATTTTGCAGACGTTTGGTAAACAAATGATTATCCCCTGTAATTTTTGGGGCTCTTTTCAAATGACGTTTAACAATAAACGTTGCTTATATCTTTTCAGAGCCTCGCAAAGCGGCTTAAAACAAACCGAATTCGATTACATTGTAAAAGCGCAATCATAAAAGCCAAAAAAAAAAAATCCAAGTCCAAGCCCGAAAAAAACAATGTAAATATGAAATGGTTAAAAACGACATAAATGCTTCAAGATTCAGTAAGTAGAGGAAAACATAAAAATGTCATAATAACGCAAGTATTTTAAAGTTAACTGCCTGGGGCAATTAAGCCGGACGAGGAAAATTGGACGAGGAAGTTGAAGCTCACCAAATATTTGGCAAATAAATATCAAAGACACTTCCACCCTCCCGTCGACTTGTATAAATCAATTGATTGTCGTCGCCGTTACGATTTAACTTTCCCAAGTCGATGCGTAAGCCAACAGTATGGGGGGTGATGGGAAAGGAGGGTTTCCACCCTAGTTTTCTTGGCACGCGTTGAAAATACTTTGCCGAGAACTATGGCCAACATTCGATCTCGTCATGCTCGCAATTTTCTCCTTGGGGGTGCGTACCATGCGGGGTGCTCAGTACATCGCCCAGTAAGTGGGGGTGGTCTTAAATGCCTAATGTATTAATTCCACTGCTTCAGGGTGGAGGTTAAGGATTACAGATTCTCATAAAATTGCAAATTTCTGCTCTGTGATGCTTTGAGAAAATAAAGTTTGCCAAAGTCGTTGGACAAATGTCAAAATTTGTGGCTATTGATTTGACTTCCTTTGGCTTAAATCGAGGGGTTGAAATCCATTGATTAATGGGAAGGGAAGGCACAATAAATGACGTCGCTCTTTGTATGAAGACATTTATAGACAAATTCGAAAAAGGGGGACAAGGCTATATAGACATTGTGTGCGGGTGCATAAAATGCATTTTAATTTGTCCCATTTTTAGAGGGGTGTTCTGAGAAGGGGGCATTTTTGTTTTGGGAGAGTGATGCTAATGGTTTGGTGAACATTAAGAATTTCAAAATTAAATTGCACGAATAGGAAATTTAGGACTATTAAAAAGAGTAATAGCAAATGACTGAGGGTTAGAATAATTTACATAAAATAAACACTATAACATAAACATAAACTATAACATTATAGATTTTTCTAAAATATACATTTTATATTGAAATGAATCATAATAATATTTTTTGCTTCAAGTTGGCTCTTTTTACGTCTTTAAAATTTTTTTAGCTTCTAAATTTAACTCCCATAAATTGGACACACTTTTTTCGTTCGTGTCCACACCAATTCGTTATAGATACGGTGTGCTTGGCAAATCTTATTGGGAGCAATCACTTTATCATCAACTACCCAAGACCAACCCTATCGAATTCACTCGAATTTCACTTGTCTGAAAAAAACTGTTAACCATCTCACGGCTCTAATCCATTTCCGAAACAAGTCCGATAAAAATCGCTGCATCTTACAAAAGGAAAAAACTTGTCCACCTACGGTGGAATAAAAAACACTATATAGGATGAAATGGGTTTATCATAAAAACGTATTGTTTCTAAAATTCAGGCTGAAATTCAGAATTAATACTGTGAATTAAAGTGATATGGAATATATATAACAAAATTCTAAAATGCGATGAATTTAGCTAGTTATCGAAGCATTTGTACTGTTTTATTTGAGTCAATAGTATAGTCACGACTGTTAGTAGATTTCGTCTTTCAGAGTCAAAGGCTTCTCCATTTCCAATTCCTTTAAGCTTGCTGCATTGCCAAACATCCCGATACACCCCGTTCCCCAGCACCTTCAGCTATGTCACCAATGCGATTTACGACCATTATTCAATCAGTATGACTGTTTGTCATTTTGTGCGAACATTTTTTTCTCCATCTACTCCCCAGTCTTTACCATCAGGATCCTGGCAGGAGGTGCCGACGGTGAGGGGTCTTTTTGGGGAGTTCTTTGGGTGCGGGACGTGCAGGGGGTCTGATATGGAAGTCAAGTTGACGCCGTCTCGTCTGTTGCATTGTTGCGAAAGCATTTTCTCTTCGTTTCTGGTCCTGCTGGCCCTGTCTCGTCCTGTTGTTGTCCCTGTCCCAGGCTTGTTGTCTCTCTCTGCTCACTGGCAGAATCCTGTCCGTGGACCCTGTCCTTGGCGATGTCCCCGTCTCGTGCTGCTCCCGTAGTCAGTCAACGTTGACGCGCTTTTAATGCATTCTTATGTCATTTTTTGCACTGCACTGCACTCGAATGTCATTTCTTTTGTATAGCTGGCTGGAGCACGGAACCACTTTTCCCTCGCTCGCACCCCGGTCGCCTCTAGCCCGCCAAAAAACCCTAACCAACCTTTAACCACTCTTCGGCGTCGTTGTTGTTATTGTGCTTTTCGCTTTTCATTCATTTTATACTTTTCGAGCGGCGGGGCCGTCGCCAAACTTGAAATTGTGGGCGCATTTCATTTATGTTGACAAAAGGGTTTTCCCCTCCGATGGCCCTTTTTTTTGCTACCCAATTTGCCGACTCCTCTCTGGAGTGTATCCTTGTTTGCCAAGTTACTTGTTTTTTTATTCCTGATTTTTTTCCTTGTGTCGCTTTCTGGCTTCATTTGGAGGAGTTGATGCCGGGCGCTTTTGTTGCATGCCATTGTTGTTGCCTCGGGAAACATATGACAGGCTCTCTTTGTAGACATCGGTACATGGGTACACACTGAAAGAGGGGGAATTGGTGCAAGCATTTGGCATAAGGAAATGTTCCATCTCTATATCTGGGGGGAAATGAAATGACAACAGTCGGTAGCTTAGTGCTCGGTGCGTTAATTGATTTTGATTTTGACGTCCAATACCGGACGGATTAATCGTGTTTTTAAAAAACAAAATTTTTTGTGCATTTTAATTTTACAATCTTAATCATTTTAAGTTTGTGTTCTGTGTCTAAGCGAATTCTCTATCTAATCCTAGGTCAATAAACTCCAACAAATAACTGACAAATTTGAAGCTTCCTGGACCAATTCGCAGGCCAACGTGGTCGGAATAAATCGCCAAAATTGACAGCAGGGACAAGCTCCTTTCAAATTAATTCGAAAACTTTCTTGATTATTTGCGAATCACCTGAAGAAGTCGAGTCGCAGGTGAGCGGCAAAAGAAGCAACAAATGTTTTCCATGTTCCCTGGTAGCATGACACGAAACACTGTGTGCCTGGTCTCTCCGGGGAAAACTTCGACTCAAAGACATGAGACGGTGGTATGGGGTAGGATGTCAAGTAGTTAACTAATCTGCAGCTGCGAACACACGGCTGGTTAGTCAAACAGAAAAGATAAAGAAAAATCTTAACTTGGTTTGATTTAGCTTGGCGGTGAAAATTTGTTGGTGTCTAGTTGTGCGCGTGCCATTTAAAATTGTGCAACCGTGCGTATGCGTAATGTTTTTCATATGAACTGCGGCCAAACACGGCCTTTGGGGTGACAGGCCAGCGAAATTGAAATTCAGCAGGCACACCCATCCAAAGAATCCAGCCGAACTGAATCGAGTTGACTTGACTCGAGTAGAGTTGACTTTTTGGCTGAGTGCACCAAATGATGATGTTTTAATTTTTTCGGTTAACCAAAAAAGTCAAATAAAACAAAAACCAACGTTCAGGGAAAATGTTCTTTACTCAACATCTCCTTCCCCTTCTCCAGGAAAAAAACTAATTTGTATGCCAGGGAGCAGAAGTCGTTAAGTCGTTTCAACCAGGCGAAGAACCAACCGTCTTGGCTTGTCTTTGAAGTTAAAATAAAAAAGTGAAAAAAATAACAATAATATAAGTAAAAAAAAGTTAAAACAAGCGCAGCCAAATTTTATGTTAGAGTTCTCCTTCTTGTGGCTCCGGCTCTTGGAAAGTGCAAATTGAATTAGTTTTGCTCGACGGGAAAGCTAATTAAAATGCGGCACATCATTTACTAAAAGATGCATTTTAAATAACACTTGAAAACTAATGTGAGTGTTTCCCATAAGAAAATGTCAGTAAAAAAAGTAGGTCTGCCTGAAATTGGAGTCTCAAATTTTAATTAAAGTTGTGTATGGTTAAAAAAAAGAAAATGGGAATGTCGGAGCATTTTAGCTGGGAAAATATTTTTCTTGTTGAAATTACTGAAAAGTTGAAAAAGTCCCCAGCGTTAATAGAGACTATGAATGGAATTTTTTGAATAAAAGGTAAAATATGTAAAAAGCAATTAAGCCTGTTGAATTTGGAAAATGCTTGTAATAAAGACATCGCAAGCTCTACTTAAAAAATAAAACTGATTCAAGAAAATCTAGTGAAATGTGCGCCTCAAGCCAATATGCAAATATCAATTATAATAAGGAATATAATTTGCAGAGAAATGTCTTGATATTATGCATTTAACACAATTAGTTTATGAAGTAGAAAAGAAAAAGAATAAATCCTAAAAGCTGCAAGGCAAAAAATTGTTAAGCCCTCAATCGGCAGTCCAAATTTTATTATTGCTAAATTTTCCTTCTGTCTGATGCCATGGGTAGGAATCAAAGCTCATTTTGTTTGGATTCTCCGTCCCGCCACTCGAAAAGTTGCTGCTTTCCTTCAATCAGAATCAGAATCAGAATTCCAATTCGAAGTCCTCAATTTGGCCACCCCCACGGTCCCCAATTGTTCGACCTCGACGGCAATACAAAATACTTTGCGTGTCCTTTGCAATCATCTCATACATCAATTTTCATATTCATACGTACTCGCAGTATGGCAAACGTACTTTTCTCCTTGTTCGACAATCGGATTCCTTTGTTCGCCTTTTACGCACGATTTGGCTTGTATATATGTATATTGTTTCTTTGTCTTTGGCAACCTAGAGTTCGACAAAAATAATGGAAAAAATATAAGCTAAGCTCTTTGGCATAAGTACATATATTGAATCCCAGACATTCAGTAGAAAGGATTTATTCTATTAGCTAAATAATTAATCAAATTGAATGCAAAGATTAATATTCATAATTTATATGGCCTCTTGGCTTTATTTGTACTTCGTTAGACTTAATTCTTTATGAGCCTTTGTGAATAAAATGTTGATTATAATAATAAATAATAATAATAATATAAATAACGCAATAAAATCCTTCTCGTATGAATATATATGTACTTTAAATACATGTTCACTGAATTTGAAATTTTTTGTTGCAATTTCGATTAATTTATTTCAGTGGGCAGCCACATTTGGAAATTATTGAAAATATTATTCCATCATTGACAGCTGCGGCATTGGATATCAAATTTGCATTTATCTATCGTTCAGCCGCTGGTTATAAACATATATTTGCCGAACGACAAACAATTGCCCGAATTTTGATCCCTGGAGGGGGTAAGCGCCACGGACCGGATAAAAACTGTAGGCGGATGGGAAGTCACTGTCAGTAGCTGATTTAGTTCGGGATCTCTAATTTAGATGTGTGGTAAATACCCGGTTCATTCAGCGTTTGTTTATTACACTTAAACGGATAATAAATACGAGGACGCAATTGTTGGTTCGACGGAGAGGTCGATTGCTTTTCGGAGCTGAAAATTGCGTCAATAAGGGATGTCCATTAGTGATAATGTTGGTCGGTAATTGCAAAGATCGTTATTTAATTATATGATTCAATTTCAATTGATTGAGAACGGAATTTCATATATTTAATGATAAAATTAATAGCCCTATAAGTTTATAACAGACTGTTTTGGCAACTTACCAAACACAAACGCATTTGTATAGCCCCCTAATCTTCTTAAACAAAAACTTAACTAATTTCTTCATTTTTTCTTGATGGCTTTCGTTTTGGGGATGGCGAAGGAATTGAAAAGTGCGATAAGCGACTCTGACACACATTTATCTGCGGCACATGCAAATTTTCCCCTTCAACTTTGCACCCACACACCGAAAACTTTTGACTGCAGCGTCGAAAGGCAAAAGCGCCAAAAAGTATGCCACATAGATAAGCGAACCGCACCGAAGCCCCAGCCAACTGAAATGGGTAGAATGCGACAGCAGTCGGAAGACGGGTGGCGCCGGCAAATGTCATTGTCATTGTTTGCGATACAATTGAAAAGTATAATTAATTGGACAGACGCAGTACGGGGGAGCCGAGTATAGATACAAACGCACCCAAGCAGACGCACAGGCAGAAAAATACGGTGGATTTACATTTTTAAAATAATCCGATACCATGAAAGCAATAGTCGGATGGATACTGCATTATATCCTCATATTGCTTTCAAATTCCCTTACCGAGTTCGTAGTACCAAATTCACAATGTTTTTCCAAGTGTACATACTTCTATAAATGACACTTCACTAAAGCGGCTTAGGCCAGACATTGGAGTCAGAACGAAAGAGTTGGGGGACTGAAGAGGGTATCCTATATGTTTTCCAATCTGCACAAATCCCGAACCGAAATGAACGACCCAAACGCATTGCAATCACAGGCACACATGGCAGGCGGAAGGAGGCAGCAAGGATTGGACGGGAAGCCTCTCAGCATTGTTGCCTGCAGTGTAATTAGCATATTAGACAGTGCAGTCGAGGGTCCTAGACCACCGATGCGGCACCCGGGACCAAGGGAAAGGGACTTTCGGGGGGGTTAGGGGCTGCCATCCGAAACGAAGGCGTCCAACCTGCCCCATTCAATGCAATTAACGTAAGGCGCCAAGAGCCGGTCCAGTTGATGGAAAGGGCTGAGCTGAAGGGATCCTGGGTATGGGGGCAATCTCAGCTCCATTTGAAGCTCGGGTCCATCTGTTGATATGACAATTCAGATTTCGCAAATTAGCCGGGTTGTATGTGTGCTGGGAAGTGCAACTGGTTCACACATACCGGTGCCCCAATATTTGACGACGACGAGATCTGGCAACAGGGGAGCAAATTAGCATTCTATGCGGTATTAACTGACAGGAACATAACATACAAAAAAAAAATTTGTTTTTTTAACTCATAATAGCCATACTTTTTTCCGGTTATCGTAACTTCTGAGACTAAAAGCTAAAAGGCTAATAGACAATGACTTTAACCAAATATTACAGACTACAAAAAATGTGTTGTAATATCCTAACAGTATAAATTACCTCTGAAGGTAAAACGAATCATTTAGAAAAGCATTACTAAACATATTTATTACGGATTCATTTCTGAAGATAAATCGTGTTCATTGTCTTACAGCAACCCATCGGATCCACGCCACTGTCTCAGTATAATTCATGGCCCCGCCAATTATCTGACCAAGATATACAGACCTTTGTCGCTTACACTCGGGAAGGGGAATGCGAATGAGAAGTGCAGGAGTTCCACTGTACTGTTCCATAGTCACGTTATCTCTTGAAATTGAATTGTAACCAGCTCCTGCTGGTCGGAAAATTGGAGCAGGCAGTACAGGACAGGACAGTACAAGCTGGCCAACACCAAACAAATATAATGTTGGTCTTAAATTTATAGATATTTGCGGCTCGCAGGCCATAGTTAAGACAAACCTGCAACAACCGCACACAATCAGCCGAAAACAAAGGCAACTATAAACGCAAATGAAAACATCATAGTCAAAGGATAACCAAAATAAGACAATAAAAACCCACAACTATGTGGAAGGCAGTCAGCGGGGGGATTGGCGAGGTGGGGCCGAAGTGGAAACAATGTCCAGGCCAGGATAAAGCTCGCAGGATTGCAGTGCGCGACACTTGCAGCGAATGTCCCTTCTATGCGACGCGTTTGTTTTCGGTCCGAAGTCCAAAGGGACACTTTTTGTTGGGTTGGGGGTATAGGATGGGGGCCAGTGCAGGCAAATGTTGCAAAAAGTATGCGTTTTATTTATATTGGGGTCATCAAGTTGAACGCGTCTGGTTATTGTTCGGTTGTCTGGTCAAAGGTCGTCTCATCCCCCCAGCAATTCGCTAGATTGCGTTTTGTGTTTTAGCTCTTGTTTTGTTCCTATTCCCCGCCAGCCGATTATGATAGTCTTTTATAATGGCCGTTGTTGAAAGAGCAGCATAATTGATGGCTTTACAATAAAAACTAAAGTTTTCCTTTAGACCAGGTAATAGAAGCAGTCTTTTCGTGTAATTGACGAAAAGGATTATTACAAAAAGTGCTCTTTTGAAGTGTGGGTTCTCAATATCCTTAAATTAAAAAAAAAAATACTTATAACAAAGAATATTTAATATTTATTTACTTAGCAACTAAAACCTGATTGCAGATATGTTGCCATCGGCAATAATATCTGTCTTTTTTGTTTACATTAAGCACATATATATTCGTCTTCTTTATTTTTATGGTAATAAATTGAGATAATCTCAATCAAAGGCTGGAATTCCACCCCAAATTATATTTATTAAGGACATCCTTAATTTACGTTAGGACATCCATACACATCCACGACAAATAGCCTACAGCAAAATATAATCCCATTCCGAATCAAAAGCAAGGATCAACGATAAAACGCCTGCTCTAATTACACACAATGGGCAATAAATAAAATATTGACAAGTCAAGATGTTTTTGTGTCTGCTTAAGGTCACTCACCGCCCACTTACCACCACTCTCACCCACCCAATACAACAATAACATCATCATCATCATCGGCGAGTTCCGCCCATTGAGGAAAATAACAAAATGCGACGGGAAGCTGGGCAAAAGAGAAACCAAAATCACTTGATTATGTGAAATATTTCGCCATCATTAATCTTCGAGAAGGAACTAAGTGTATATACTTATAATAAATGACCGCAACACATCTATATTAATAACTAATAGATGACAGCATAATTGTGATTTACAAGAGCGAAATAAATAAATTTTTATTAGCCGACAATGAAAGCGTGACGAAGAAAAGATTCGTAAAATCAATAGTAGGATATTCAATTGTGTACCGCTTTCAGCTGTTGCAACTTCGTATTGTGGCCATTTTGTGCTATTCACTTTTAAAGCCAACATTTTCTTAGCCAGAATAAATGCCTAAGTGGCCGCGAACAGCTCGTCAAAGGCAACTTGAAGCAACTCCTTTTCCCCTTTCCATTTGGCTATATTCAAGTGAACCTGTTGGCAGTTTAGAATGCGAAAAGTGCATTTCAGCAGGTTTCCTCGAAAAGCTTAATGGACATTTTATAGCACTCTCCCTTCCAACACACCCACACTCACACACTGCCAACCGTCCAGAATAGCGAAAAAAAACTGGAGGGATGGGCCTGGAGTTGTAGTCTGGCTTGGCTGCCATACATCATTTTAGCATTTCAAATACGTAGGCACATAAAAATCTCTTAACACCAAGTCGACGGCAAAAATGAAGCAAACAAAACGCACCAAAGTGCGAAAAAATTGCAATTGTAATTCAACTTTAGTGTTTTCAAACTGCCGGAATGGAGCCTTAGGCGGCGGGTGGTGTTTTTAGAGGGACTTCGGGGCAATGCCGGCAATCTGACTGCTCTCAAAATGAAAAATTGAATTTGTTTCCTGTGTTCACCCCCATCCGCCCAAAAAAACAACCAAAAACAAAAAAAAATCATAAAGAAAGCAAACGAAAGAGAAAAATGAAAGTCTAGCTCTTAAATTGAAACGCTCGTTACGCACACTTTGCACTGTTTATATGCGTGAAACTCGTCTTGATTTATGCAACAATTGCAAGGGGATGCGACCTCACCCTAGGATATGCATCCAGGGGGTGGAGCTTTGTCCGTAAACCTAATAGGAATAAATGCGCACCACAAGGAGTTGGTGCGGCAAGTGCATATAATTGAATTTTATGAGGGGAAAATGCAGGTAAACACAAAAAGATGAAAATAGGATGCAGTGTGGAGTTGTACCCATTGCTCAAACCAGCGATGCCTATTTTATAAGATTTTTACCCAAAACGAAATATTTTTAATTCTGGTTCACTTAATCATCTTCATCTTCAATCAACCTTCGAAGGATAAAGCTCTATTATAATCAGAACTTCTAGGTAAATCGACTTAAACTTTTTCCAATGATTTAATCTAAAGTTAATTTCTTTTTATCATCGCCAGAAAGTTTGCCTGTAAATTAATCCACTTCTAGTGCAAGTAGTTTCCGCCACACCCCTTTGCTACTGTTGCCCCCGATGCCCCAAGCTGCAAGTGATGCCCGGAGCAATGGCAAACTATTAAAAATTATTCATTAAATACGGAACACAATAAGCTGAACAACAACAATGGCGGAAAGTGCATTCAGAGGAACATGGAAATGAAAAACTTGGTGGGCTTTCCCATCTCATTCCTCTGCGTCTTCCTTCCACCCCGCCGAACAATTGCGAGGTGCCGCCTTTTCAGGGTTTTTATGCTCGCAAAAGTATGCAACGAAATTACAAATGTACGGAGCTCTGTTGGTTGAGGTGAAAGGAGGCGGTGGATGGCGGCGACTAGCAGGGGGCGTGACAAGCCCTCACCTCGATATGGCAAAATGGAAGGGAGTAGGACCACCACTCGGGCTTGCAGCTAGGAAGCCACTGCCGCTGCCGTCGAGTAGTGAGCTGAAAAACGCCAAACTAACTAGACTTTCACTTTATTATTCATGAAAAGTGAAAAGCGTGCAGTGCAACAGCCACCAGAAGATGATGGAGCATTCCGCGGGGCGGGCCAGGGATCAGTGGTGGATTGCCGAAATGACTGGCAAGAAGTGATGTTATGTGGGGCGTGGCTGAAAATTAAATGAAATTAAATGCAGGCAAAAACGAAGCCAAGGAGCCAAAAGAAATTACATTTAAATTAAATAGCGTTGCCTCTTTGCATTTGAACAGAACGCAGTTGCAGAGCACACAGCGCCGCACCTTTAATCAATTTTAATTAATTTTCTCCAAAAGTGGTGTGGAATAATTTTTATAAATAAGCAACACTAATCGTCACATTTCGCCTAAGCCCCGCGCCAGACGTCCACCGTCCATGGTTGCACTAAAGGCCGGCAATTTGTTTCTATTAACAAAGCTGCGCCTACAAATTGCGCATCATTTATCAAAGCAACTGAAAGCCGCATTATGGAGTGGGTGTCCGGGCGTGATACCGATTTGGGTGTGTGCGAGCAAGGTCTCAAATGGTCAGGGACGGAACACACCTGAGCAATTGGTAATGGCTTGCCATTTCCTATACCGAACATCATGCAGATAAATTAGATTAACGAAACGAAAACGACTTTTGGGTTGCCCTGGCATCCATCAAGTGTCTACATAGTTGTGCTTTTAAAGAGTCACAAATAAAAGTTGAACAAAGAAATAGTACCACTATAATGTTTTTCTAACTCATCATAAAACCCGAAAAAGTAGCATCAAGTCGTCGAAGAAAACAAAAAAAAAAGAAGATCCTTATTCTAGACACTCGTATATGTGTTTTTGCCGATGTAACCGGGCCATCAAATACAAAGGACTACACGTAGGTGCCGTCATCATCAGAGATGGCCAATTTGAAGTCATCACTCAACACGGACAAACAACAGCCGGAAGCCCGGAAGTTGGTGGTCGAGGTGGAACGGTGTCGTCGAACTGATAACATGCTCTTACTTTTCAACCGTAGAAGCTTACACATAAAACACTTTTCTAACGGAATGTCTTATCAAAACAATAGGAGATTCATACATTCTCTAAAAAATTTTATTATGTTTATATCTAAATATGTTAAACAAAACACACCCAAAATACCTAAATTTATTCGATACCAAAATTAACCTGTTATCCCCCAAGTCTCCAAAAAGTGACAAAATAAATTTAGTTCACCGGAGAGTGTTCCGCATAAAATTGTCTTATGATTATATTAAAGCAAGTGAAATATGGTCCCAGGAAATTACGTGCTGGTTTAGGGTCACACATTATTTGAAGTGTAGGAGAGAACAAGCCAACCAAGTGAGGGTGCAAGGCAACCAGAAAGTTGGGAAGTCAGCAGTGAGCCGGGTCGACGAGCTCTGGCATAACTCACAAAAACACATCAATTATGCGAGGACTCCACACATGTTGTTGTGCGAGTGTGCCATGTGCCCGGTGCTCTTTATTAATGACAGTTAAACTGTCAGTGGGTGTCTGTGCGTGCCCTTGCAGGTGGCAAAGCCTTGCCGCCCACAAGATTGCCCCTTTTTGTGGCTGCGCCCCGTAGAGCGTGTTTTGAGTAATGTTCGCTTGTCAAACTTCAAGCTAGTAGGACGGACATAAGTCAAGTATTGCTTGATGGTGGTAATTTTGAGTTTCTGGGAAACTTAAATTGAAGGTTAGACTTTCTACTTTGGAAATCTGGAATAAAATAGAGGGGAATCTAATGAAAATATGAGCTCAATATAAATGTCTTTTAAGTCTTTATAACACACAAAACAATATACTCTTTACATCACTTTCCTATCGTTCATCAATTTGGCTAAGCACTCGCCTCAACTCTGATAGGACAAGCTATTAGAACTTAAATCGACTTCCTTTCCCAAAACAACGAAATCCCATTCACTTTAATTGCTATAGGAAGAACAACAGCTTACCCCCCAATCTAGAAAAGTCCTTCAGGATCTGTAGAGTTTACTATGCAGTGCCTAAAAGTATGCAATAAATTTCATGCCTACCACGCGACCTGCAGGAAGTTCTATCCTGGAAAACAACGCCAGCGAAAGGAAACGAAACGAAAATAGAAAAAAGATGCCAACATATGAATGACTTTCATTACTATTTTGATGCGAAATGCTTTAGCATCTGAACCAGAAACCAGATGTGGCTCCTTGTTTTCGTCGTTCATTGTGTCCTAACGGGGGCATAGAATGTATATCCATTGTTATGTAATCAATGACAGCCCGAGATTGAGGCTGCTGTAGTGGATTGAGATTCCCAATCTGCACTCAGAAAATAACCAAAACTAAGCTTTAAGATCTTTAAACTGAAATGGTTTGAAAACATTAAGGAATAAACAGTATCGATAAGAAAATAAACAAAAGAGGTGAAAATTTGAAGTACAAATACGTGTACTTAATATTTTGTTCATATTTTTAGTTTTTTTTTTTGAAAGTTTTTTTTACATTGTGTGACGAGTCTTTATTGGAGGTTTATTTTGCATGTCTGCCTACCATTCGCTGAAAAAGTAGCGTATGTGGGAAGATATCATTAAAGTTCATTGAAAATAAATGATGGCATTATTTTGATTTGATGTTTGCTTTGATTGCTTTCCCACATTCGGATTGCTGGAACATGACAGGGAGGGGGTTCTACAACAAATGATGTTGAGGCAGGACGCAAAATAGTTGCAAATGGCTCACACACATGCACGCGGACAACCCACTCACACATCCGCACTTCCCAGATGTCCTGTATGTGACGTTTTATTTTGTTGGTTGACTGATTTAGCTTGTCATTCAATTTCATGGTCACTGGCTTCCACTTCCAGTATAAAAATCTCCAAGAAATGTAAAAAAAATATAAAGAAGTACAGCATAACACGAAAACAAAACAATGCCAGCAACAAAATCATTTGCATTGTCCAGACCAAGAAAGAAAATTGATTTGAAAGTGAGTTGTACGCAGCTGGGACGGAAAAAACGAGGGGAATTGAACGGCCAAGTATTCAGGCTTGTGAGCTTTGCGCCTCTTTCCATTACATTCTGGAGATATCCTGGTAATGATACTCCTTGGGATACCGAAACGGTAACCGGGCCCCAGTTAGTCAAGAGGAAACAGTTTGCGGTATGCAAACAAAAGCAAAAATAAGCCATTGGGAACCGGAGATTGAGGGAATGCTGAAAAACCACCAGCTATGTCAACGACCAGGCCTGAGATACTCTTCTTTCTTTTTAAAATAGCCACTCTAGGGTAAATAAAAGCTTAGTTAAAGCTTTATTTTGGATTTGAAGAACATTTTTAAGCAATTTAGGCTCAACTAATCTTTAACAGACTAGTTCCAATGACCAGGCCAACCAGCAGCATGTTATCCTCTGATCCGCTAAAGCAGTAATAACAAGCAACGAACTACTAACTGCGGAAGTAGCAACAATTGCACGCCAGCTGAGTGACTAACAGGGATAGGCCAGCGCAATAGCTGCGGGCGCCAAACAACAAACAACATACGCAACAAAAACAAGAAACAAAAAACACAAACAACAAACACAAAAGCAACAAACAGTTTGAGCGCCACGGGAGAGGCATGAAAAGTTGTTTGCCATTTCACTTTTAATAAACACATTGAGCACTTAATTGCGTACTTGAGTGTCTGAAGTGAGTGGGTCCTGGATCCTGGATCGTGGAGCGTTCTGGGCGTTGATTTGGAAAATATTCCCCGCTGACAGATTTCATGCACAAAGAAAAAAATAAAGTCTAATGATGAAGTTGCAGCTTGCACAGGTTGTGGGTAATTGACGGGACTCTTTCCACTCCCAGGAACTCTTAAGTCGCCCGCGGCTCCGCCGCCATCGTGGCTATATAATTATTGTATCTTAGTAGCTCGCGTGCCTATGAGTCTTCATATCTGTGAGCGCAAACAATGGAAATTACACTTGAGTTGGCACCACTTGAGTCCTGTCGGTTTTGTCCTTGCCGCGTGTTGCGTGCGCTTAAATGTTTCAATATTTACCGTTTATTAGCTGCCATAATGGGGGGTGGCGCTGGGTGGAGACTCAGACAATGGGCAGCCTGGCGTCGAAGGTGTGGCAAGTGTTTAAATGCAACGAATGTGTCTGGCGTGAAGATCTACAAAGAAGCTTACCTATGAAAAATAAAATGATGTGATAATCTACTAGATAGGGCGAGAGGTAATGAAGGACATTAGATATAATAATAATAATAAAAGTAACTATATTCTAATAATTAAATGAAGACATGGAATAAATGCTAAAAATTAATATATAGATGAATTAATTAACTATAAATTTACATAAACCTTCAAACATTGTCATATAATTAAAAAAATTTAATTTAGAAAGTTTTTGAAATTATATCTCATTTTTAGATTAATTTTTGTTTTTGTATAAACAAGTGTTATATTTTGTTTATTGAGTGGTTTTCTTTAATCACATGAGTACGGAAAAATGAAACTTTTGTGCATATTAAACTAATCCGAAAATATTCCATCTATTTCTAGTTCAGACAAAGCTAAAACCCCAATCAAAAACGCAGTCCCCGAGCCATCCCCGCCGGATCGTCTGTAAACTTTTGTGAAAGTCAAAGCCACAGACAGTGGCGGGAAATCGAGGCAGTCAAAAAATATTAATAAACCGCAAACGCTGTCTCAGACCCCCCGGATTCTCCGTCCGCCCCCTGCCCACCCTTATCGTTTGGGGAATGATATAAACCACAGGATAAAAACTCAAATATGCAGGATCGACAATTTTCCACAGTCATGTTGGGGGTGAAAAAGAAAACTATGAAAACATCATAAATTTTCCGCAGTTGAAAAAGTTTAAGAGAGCTGAGCTGACTCACTCGCCCTTCAACATCCTCAAAAATGTACACACATGCAGACTCATCGAATCCAAAAGAGGGCTTAAACTGAGGATTGCTGATTATCCAAATGATGCGATTCCAGGCCGTACCAGTGAAAACTGGAAAAAGATCTGCCGGCCTCTCACAATTAATGACTCCCGATGGCAGGAAATGATGCAGTTGGAAGTGCACCAATTCCTGCCGAAAATCTACTTGCAAAGGTCACAGTATTATGGCACTCATTTAGGTTAGCCGGCAATTTGGCTGATGGGGAAAGATATGACTGAGCTGCACGATTCAAAAGGTTATGTCCCGTAACATGAGTAACATGAGCTTCTATTCGAGCTGCCCCGGCCGGGCTCGGTATTTTTAATTGCCCTTTCATTGGTTTAATTTGAAGTTGAGCTAGCTTCGATATGGATCATGGTCTGTGCATTGAAGTGAGAAACCTTATCATCCGAGAAATAAAAATAGCAATTTTTTTTTTATGTCTAGATATACATTTACCCAATTACCTGTTATTGGCGCTTTAACCCTTCTGGTGAACTAAAGATGGTTCCCACAACATTACTTATTTGTTTTCTTCTCTTTCAATGGTTTCGCCCACCCACGTAATATACACCTAATTATCAGTCGAACAGGCGGAATAAAAACAGCAAAAGCCCAGAGTAGAAATTATTTTGTAAGGACCCCTGGGAAAGAGTGCTGCAAAAACATTATTAGCGTATGTGGGGCACGACCCCAACAGCACAGCACACTCACACACAAAAATATTCAAACAAGGACTTTTCATTTCCCGGAAATCTCACAGAATTTCTGTGGAACATTGTTAGGACTCGCGTATTTGCCGCCACACACAACTTTTTGCCATAAATACAAATATTCTCGTCGTGGAGTGCTTTCCCAGCCATCCTTTCTCCCCGGCGTATTTATTTGTTTTATTATAATAATCTCAGCCAGCACTCCCAAAGGCCACACTTGTAAGCGGAAGTGCAAGTGACTGCCAACTTGCTTGCTCACTTTTGGCTTCTACAAAATAGCTTGTTGTTTTTTGTTTATTAGAAGAGTACATGTTTGGCGCTATTTTAGTGTCGGAGGGAATATGTGTAATTATAAATAGACGACATAAAAAGGGCAAGGAATTACAGAGTTTAAGGTACAGTTGTATCATTTTAAGGACTGATTTCCCTTTTAAGTATGTTATTGTATTATATTGTGTGTTTAAGCACTGATGAGCAAGATATCACCATTGTCTATTACCATTGAATTGCTGGGCGGCATTGAGGAAGTTCCATCTCCACCTTTGGCTGGATCCCTCCGTCAACAACTTTATCGTCTTGGCTGAAAATCGGCAAAGCTGACACTCATCAACAAAATGGAGTTGGGCAGGACAAGGAGGAGGGAAAAAAGAATACATCACTGTACAAATATTGTGGCAGTGGCAATATTTACACTTTTCACGTTTTTCACGATTCTCTACTGACTTTTCCTTTTTCCATCATCTCCCCACCTGATTTGCCCCAACCGTCCATACTTTTTTGTATCTCTCTATCAATCCATCTAGCCGTCGAACTTTTCTGCACACTTTGCTCTCCTTCAACGCTTCGTTGAAGCTCCACTGGCACTGGCTGGGTTCGCCAAAATAATATTCGTAAATAATTTTTACACCTTGATGTGATTTGTGCGCAAAAATATTTTCCAAATGATTTGTTTACCCGCGTCTTTGCTTTCATCCGTGTCTTTTGGCCAGGCCAATAGCCCGGTGCTAGGCAAGGGCTGGGAAAGCCGGGGCAGGAGCACTCACTGTAATTGTATTTGCCTTTCGAGCTTCCTTCGCGCCATTTTACGCCCACACAGTGAAAGTCAAACACAAATAAATAAATCGTTAAAGAGAAAGAACTGCGGCAAAGGAACCGAGACGAGAAAGAGGCGGAGCGGACCTGGGAAAAATGTGTGCCGGAAAATGCCGATGCACATTGATTAAATCAAATAAAATGAAAGCAAATAAGAAAATTGGATAAAGGCAATACAACAATTTTAGTTCATCAAAATGAACATTCTCTGCATACCAAGAGAATCAATCTTAAAATCAATCAGAAGAGTCTTACGGTTCTATAGAAAATTGTAGAATTATGAAATAGTTATTCCAAAAATAAAGGCTATTCGCAGGCTATTTAGAAACGTACTCAAAAGTGTAACATTTTCATTTAAATCCAAAGATGAAGCCAACTAGTTATCAGGAAAGATAATTTGTTCCGATCGTATTACCAATACTTTTCCGCACTTTTCTTGGCTCTTCGACTCTGCATCGTCAAAAGATGACTATATAGAAAACATTCTAGTATCTTTGAGAAAAGTCTGCAATTTTCCCAACCACTCTCATATGGTGTGAAAAGCGCGTGCATGTGCGAATTGCGTGATGTGGAAAAGTCTATAAATTAAATATGTATTTCTTTAATGGCTGTAAGTGGTGTGTTTGGGCTTGCTGTGCTGGTTGTGCGTCATTGGCCGCTAAAAATTGTCGGTCTGCATGCCCGGCAATGACTGAGTAAAATATTGTTAACCCCACGACGGCGGCAAATGGAGACGATAAACAGCTTTAAAGTAATCGACTCGCATTATAAGCATAAAATATAATGCTCATACAAGCTAACAATGTTCTGCGGGTAATATGCAACGGGAAAAATAAAATAAAACTCGATGGAAAAGTTGGTAAGTGAAAATTGTTTACCAATGCGAAGGATGCTGCTCTTGATGGCAATGATGATGTCATCAGTGCCAGGCGGGGTTGTTCTCGAATTATGCATCCCGGTGGATGTATCCGCATTCAAGGACTCCTTTTTTTCATAAGCTCTCACACACACCCTCCCCATACTCGTACCCCAAAATCAATAACAATAACAAGAGCTTTGAGATGAGCCGCAGACGTCGCCAACTCTCTGGCCAGACGGCCGCCAAAGTGGCGCCAATATTTTTAAGCAGTCTCGCTTCCGGTCCGGGGTTGATTACCTCCCCTCGGCATCCCCACGGGCCACCACCCGCCCCCTCTCGCATCTACATTCATGTCACTGTTGTTCCGTCTGACTTGTCATAGCTTTTTGATGGCTCCGTATTGGTATTTCCAGCAATAGTTTTCACAGTTGGTCTGCAAACTTTTATGCAGACTTTTGGCAAGAGCTTCATTTATCTTTTGTTGTTCTGCCTCTGACTCAGACTCTCTGTTGCCTGTGAGGGGCATTTAGCTTAAGTGTAAACCAGAATTTTCCTTGAAAACTGAGCACTTCCTTTTGGAAGCTTAATTCCTTCGGGCTAATACAAATTTTTAATGAAAAACTGAGAGGGTATTCCTGTAAAAAATAGGTTTCTGTGTTCCGTTTTGAAATTTACCAGGAACAAATTCGACTTTCATCTTTTAAGTGGCCTCTGGTGTTAATTGAATAATTATTAATTTTGTGCTGACAATTGCAGGTTAATTTCCCCACACCCGAAACCAATAGAATACGTACAAAAAATAACGAAAGCCCTCGAGCCAATATATCAGAGCTCATTACCAGAAATCGAAGCACTCTTCTTTTCCATTGGCTTTAAGTCCATTGACCGACTTTTAATGAATAGAATTTAGTTAGAATACTTTTTAAATTTTAAACGCAGCATTCTTCTGTTCCATTCATGTCTATCTCTATAACTACCGCACTCCTTATTGCCACACCCAACTGGTCGCTCTAATTAAATAATAAATTTAAGTAGAGACATGTTCAGAACTTGTTGTTCCTTCCTTTTGGCCAGCATATTTGTTTTATGTCATCGTCATTCCATAAAAAGCTTTTGCAATGACGACGCCGGCGACAAGGACGAAAAGGACGACCTGCACATGCATTCAGCCAGCGCATTCACATTGCGTTTCTGTTTCTGGTTTCTGGTAATTACTCAAGCAGACGTCGAGGATTGGAGGAGCTCCTCTCCAATTCCCCTTCAGCCCCCTCCCCACCACACTTGTCGGCTGGCAAACATAATGAACATATGTGACTACTCGTGCCACGGCACAGTGGCATAAAAAGGCTCTTTCTCTGCCACTCACACCACTCCAAAGTAGGCGGCCACTGCACTAGCAGTGTTCGGGGGCGTGGCCAGGGCATTACGCCCACATAATTCTAATTAGTGGCATATGCCACCAGATAGCATGCCTGCCACACAGTACGCAGTCCATCTCTCCAACCAAAACACCGACAAAAAAATTATGTTATTACGCCTTTTGAGCACGAGCAACACGGTTGTGGGAAGGAAGCATAGTGCCAGCGATTGGAGGGGCTTTTTCTCATCTTAAAAGACTTAATTTTTTCACATTCAAAACACCGCTAAAAAAATGATTAAACTCTTTGTCGAATAAAAGGTTTATTGTCACAATTTTCCAGCACTCATTTTATAAAACACAAAAAAGTGTTGAATAAAAAACTGAAGGCTTCCAAATATGAAACCAAAATAAGCTGGTTAGTTAAACATATATCCTTTAAGTCCATTTATCAAGTAGGCCTTGCATTAAAAATATCGTACCCTTCAGAAGCAACCGACAGAAACTTGTCAAACAAATTTTGGTATCAGAACGATCAACACGAAATTGAGATTTTTCTCCGGAAAAAAGCTGAATAATTATAACAACTTCGAAATGTCCACTCTTGATGACTTCTTTGCCAAGAAGGACAAAAAATTGTCTAAAAAAAAAAATCAAACTACTTGGCGACCGACGAGCTGTACAAAACGCTGGAGGAATCCGCGAAGCTGTCCCAGGAGACCTTTGCCAATCCTGAAAAAGGTCGTGGAGGCGACGCTATGATGGAAGGACCATCCGGATCCATGGATACTGCCTTGAAGCCACTGGAGTTTGGAATACGTTTCTCGGACGAGACCATGGACGAGGAGGACGAGTGGTCTGATTTCACCGAGGAGAATCGTAGGCAGTATACGAACCTGCCCCGCACTATCCAGATGACTTTGAGCTGCGGGGCAATGGCTCCGTTCACTGTCAGCGGCGAGGTTAAAATGCAAGAGTCCGAGCAGCGTGAATCTGGTGGAGATGGACTCGACATAGGCCAGGGGCTTAAGGAACCTCTAGCTTTTGGTGCATGCCCTTGGAAGCTAGACGGCCAAATGACGAAGGCGATGGTTTCAATAGGGGAGCCGCAGAAGCAAGTCAAGGTGGAGAAGATTGTAAACAGTGAGAAGCCATTGGAAACTAAGCGCCAGATTTATGTACCACCAGCCCTACGCCATAGCCAGGGCGACTTTAATCCACGCCCCCACATGGAGTCGCGTCTTCGCAAGGCCACCTATTCGGTGAAGCCACAGGCCCCCGATTTGAACAGCCCGGAGTACTTCCCGAGCCTCAGTGGCTCCAGAGTGCTGAAGCGAGCCAAGTAACCCAGCATCGAGCCATTATTCGTTTCTCTGTTTCCTCGATGCAGATTTTTACGTTTTGATGTTCGAATTTAATGCGATCAACGACTGTTACTGGGGTAGGAGCTGCCTCTAATAAAGGAAAGAGCCATACCGCTCCCCCAACTTATTTCTGTGTTTTTCCTCGTAAACAAATTTCCGCTCAACAGGCCCATTATCATTACACGACTTTGTGGCAGGTCCCCGACGTATCGTTAGCTGTAAACGAGCCAAATATTTACAATCAAATCGGTTTAAGCCTTAAATGCACCCCGTGGATTGGAAGCAACGCTTAAAACACGCCACACAAACTGCACCTAAATTGGCCCCAAAAACTGTTACATCTTTCAGCCTGGCCGGAAATTTAATTTCCAAAATTGAGAGCTCGAATGGCATTTCTTGATTACCCGAAACTGTTATTTTACGAAACCACATCAGTTAGGGGCTTGACTTTATTCAGAAGTAGTAAAATCTGGTTTTCCAAGGTTTTGAGGGCTTTACGAAAGCCATTTTCTCCGGATTTTCAACTGAAACACTTTAGAATAATCTGGTTGTTCAGAAGTTGTTAAATATGGTTTCCCAATGTTTTGTGTTATTTTCGAAGGCTACATTAACAGTAATCCGATTTTGAAGTGGGATAGTTTAAAAGATTCTGGGAACCTCTCCCCATCGAGCCCCATCATCATTTTGCCGCCACGGTTTCTATAAAATTTTTGGCTGCATTCTTGTTATTACCAGTAATCAGATTTTTAAGTGGGTTACTTTAAAAAATCTGGTAACCTTTCCCCATCAACATCTTGCCGCCACGGCTTCGATAAGTTTTTTGGATGCATTCATCAGATTTTCAACTGAGATTTTTTAAAAGAATCTAGGAACATTTCCCCATCGACCCCAATCAACATTTTGCCGCCACGGTTTCGATAAATTTGTTGGCTGCATTCAGAAGTTGTTAAATATGGTTTTCCAAGGTTTTTTTATCTTTTCGAAGGCTATATTATTATTAACAGTATTGCGAACGAATCTGTCACTAGTTCTCTATCAAACCCTATTAACGCATCGCACCGGTTTAAGAAAAATATTTTGCTGTAGTCAGTAGTTAAGGCCTTTGTTCCTTTCACGCTTTGAAGTAACTCACGATAAATTAATTGATACGTATAAATTTATTGACGACTATGTTGTTGGTTTTAAAAACCGTCGATTTTTGAAAGTTCCCACGCCAATATTAGTCGCGACAACTTTTGGCTCGCACAAATATTTTGTTTCCATTTTGAACTGGTACTATTTTGTAGGGACTCTCTCTAGAAGAGGCTCCATTTCTGCAGCGACCTCCTGTTTTCGATTTCCTTGGCTAAATCCTACTTTCCTTCTAAGCAGGCTAACAGTGACCGCCGTGGGGTCCGTAGCAAGAACAACAGCCGTATGGTCCGCAGGGGCCGCAGCAGTGGTTAATCGATCGGAACCATTGGCCGTTGTAGGGTCCGCAAAGCATGCAAGGACCCAGTCCGCCTGTCGGTCCACAGCAAGTACCGGGCATAGAGCTAATACACGGGTTGCACATCTTGTTCTGAAAAACAAAAATTGTTTCACAAAAATATTAAAGAAATTCACACTCACATTAGCCTGATTACGGAAGTAGGATTTGGAATTAAAAAATTTGGTTTTTTTTTTGCAAAAGATGTTTGTCGTATGAGAACCAAGACGAGAATGAGGTCTGTGCTTAGCTCACACAGCTCCTACAATTTTCAACTATCAAGTTCATTTTCAAGGCCTGCTTAGGTCGATTTTCATTGCCTACTTGATTCCCACGAATTTGTATTGAATTTTAAACAATGTTAATAACGTTAATAGTGTTCAATTATAACAACAAGATAATATGGATGATAAACAAATACAATAATAAGTGTCCTAGATTATGACTTTTTGACGAAGCCAAAGCTATGCTTTAGTAAATTTGTACTCCATATTTTTTTTGTTTTTAATCTTCCCTAATTATTATCCCCATAGTGCACAGTCTCAGAAATCTTTTAAAGTGAATCCAAGCTATATGTTAATCTAATATACTTCCACTCCAAAGCCCTTTTGTCAGAACCGAGTGCTTTAGGGCGTTGCTGAGGGTACTTCGATTTCCCCGGCTCCCCAATGTCATAATTTAGCTCTAGGCGCAACAAGTCCGCGACTGATAAATATTTTTCTCCGTTTCCATTGTTTTGCAGAGAACAGAGTTTTTTTGGGCGTGTCGTTTGTGGCACAAAACCCACAAACCCAAAACAGTACTTCTTTTTACTACGTTTGCAAAGCGAAGCGCGGTTCATAGACATAGTGAAGTTAAGTTATTTGACAAGTTTTGTCACGTGCGTCACATGTTGGAATGCCTTTCCTCCCGGGACCTCTCTTGTACTTCCACCCCCTAGGAGAGCGGATCTTTCGGATAGCGCCTTAGCCCGATTGTTGCGTTTTTGGCTTCTGAACATTTCAAGAAATTTTCCAGGCATGCCTCCTGCCGTTGTCGTCATTGTTTTCAAAATTGTTGCCCAAGTTGTTCTTGTTGTTGACCTGGTTTTCCAGCATTTTTTTTTCCGCTTCCTCAGCAACGCTTCTTGGTTGTCGTCAAGCCCCGAGCCTTGGAGGTTTGTTTGTGTAAATGTGTTTGTGATTATTTAGTTATGGCATCTAATTGAGTTTGTGTTTGTTTTGTTAGTGGGGGCGTGCGCATGGAGAAATGGCTTATGGAATGGCTAATTGAGTTGATTACTGTAACGTTTCCGGCATTATCGACTGAAAGATAAAAAGGTACGACATAAGCATAGGTGCTCAAAAGTTAAACAGTATAATTTAATCTTACAAAGTTTGTGGAAGCTGGATAGCGAGCAATTAGTTAAGGTAACTCATGTCAAAGCTTATGCAAGTGTTTAAATTGAAATGCATTTTAGAAGGCGATATATTTTTCACTTTTATTCTTCACACTATTTTAGCAATCAATTTGAATTGGACTTTAATTTATATTTTGTCATTATAACTTTCATTTTGCAACTGAACATTTAGATAAGCAAACACGTTAACTGTTAACTGAACTGTTATCAACCCATTTATTATATTAGTTTCTTATCTCAGCCGACATTAAATTTAAAGTCTTCCGTTTTCTTTTTAAATCGCTCGACTTGTCGACTGCATGAGTATTGTTCGGATCCATAACCATCTGAATCCAGCACCCGCAAACCATACTCCCTTGCCGCATCCGTGCATCATGGCCATCGCGTGCCAGTCTCGTATTACCGAGCATTGCATATTTGCAACGGCGTGTGCTCCCATTTGATTTGAAGTTTGTGGCAACTTTAAGGAAAGCGTCGCAGAGCCAAATATGTTGTGACTGTGAAGTTTAATGTTACGTGCGGCTTTGTGGAACTTGTTACTTATATGTATATTTTTTTCGGGTTTCTTTGTTGTTGTGTTATTATTTTTCAGCCCATTTTTGCCCAGGACGCGTGCTAAGAAGTTCAATGTCCCTCGTTTTCCCGACGTCCAACGGAAATTTAGGGACGATAACTTTTGTTGTTACCTTTGATTAAATTAATATTTATTTATTATAAAAATACAACTTTTAAAGCTGAATCAGGCGAATTTTAAAGAGTTCTTGTATCATTTTCTGTTTATTTGGAAACACATACTTTTAAGGAACTGAATATATTGAACAGAAGAATTGAATATGCGTACTTAGGAAGCACTCATGGGCAGACAGAATGGCTCCAATCTGGCTCAGTCAGTTCTGAAGTCCGTACATCGACATCAACAGCCCGATTATCCTTGTGCGGGAATTAGTGCGAGTCAAGTGAACTCTGGCACTGAGGCATAGCTTATGCCCATTGTAGTTATGCATTGAATGTTTTATTGAAGTGCATATCCAAACAACTGCTCAATCACTCGCTGAATGACTGAGTCACTCAGATTCTGAGTCGGGCAGAGCAGTTCTCCATACAATAATCGAAAAGGCAGCACAGAAGACGTTTGTTGATTTCTAAAGCGAAACATACCATTATCAGTCCTAATATAGCTTTTCGCCTAAGGCTGCCGAAAAGTTATTGATTATTGTTCGAAGCATGTTCGTGGAAAAAATGTTTACTCTTCCATTATGATGGAATGATGTTAAGTTTTATTTCATATTTGTAAAAGGCTTGTAGCAAATAGTTTGGCCTAGGAGGTTTGGGAGCGACTGATTGTCAAACTTTCTAGCGAAACGGGCAGGTTTTTAGTGGCAGCGCTGCTCCCCAGCGAGAGAAATGGGTGGAGAAATTTAGGACCGGGTAAACTAGGTAAAATCTTCCGAATAGCGGGCACGGGGTTCCTCGTAGCTCGCGGCTGGAAGCTCTTTCTTTTCCCATCCGGACCTCATCCAGAAAGGTAGCTTAAAACCCCAGAAGAAAAGTGAAAGAAAAGGTCTTTGTGTAAAGGCATTTGTGTAAAGAAAAGTTAAAAGCGTTTGCCTAAGAAAGTGTGAACTATTAAACTAGTGCGAATCAATAATAATTTCTGTGGTTGGCGCTGAGTCGAGAGGTAAGCGTGCGGGGGAGGAATTAGCTATTATAAGAGAGGAGGTTTAACGCCGCGTACTTTGCTTAGGTTGGAGCTCCCTAAGTCAGGAACCCTAGACGAAGAAGCGAAGCTTCGGGACTGGAGCAGTTCGCGTTCTCAAGCCCACGGAGTCGGCGTGATTCCGGAATTATCGTGGTCCCTGGTGCGGGGGCTCGTCGCGAAATCTTCTAATTGGCGAACCGTCCCAGTCGGCGACTTTTACACCTTCCGCTGATTACGCGAGGGGAAAGGAAAAGAGAAAAAAAAAAAAAAAAAGCCTAAATTCGGCGTGATTTGTAGTGCTTAAGTGTAGTTTAAGTAGTTAATATTGTGAATTCATAATTATTCTTAGTTATTAATATTGTGCCTAAGTCATGCAGGTTTAAATAGGCTCAAAAAAAAAAGTAACCGCTGCCAAAAAGCCCCACTCCCTCTGCTCGTCAAAGCCCCAAACGCAACGAAAAAGAAACTAAAGAAAAAGCTCCAATCGTCGCATATGACACTCCGAGACTAGATGTAGGAGTAAGGGAGACAGGCGGAAGCGCAAGGGAGCCGTTGCGGTTTCGAAAAAAAACGAGAAGGCGAGAACACGCGGTGCATCCCGGTGGAGAGTGAGGGATAGAGCATAGCTCCCCAATGGTCCACTGGGGTCATTGAACTTTGGTAGAGCGGAGAGTGAGAGAGTAATATCCGTGTGTTGAACAGCTGAGTTGAGCTTAGGATAAGTGATTTTGTTACTGTAAACTAGTAAAGTAATATTTTGAATTTAGGGATTAATTTTAATTATGGTAAAGTAAGGAAAAAGTGAAAAAGCGGCAAAAGTCCCTAATTCGGAAAAAAACCCATTTTATGTGCTGATCGAATTCTAGAATTATTATTATTATTAGTTTTGGTGTGCGATGATCATTTTTTTATTTCACAGCGCAGCAGCCTTAGAAAGCTTTCGACGGTGGATGGCGTAATAAAAAGAGTGAGTGAGATTTTTCATCTATAATTATAAAAGTGCCAGATAATGATAATAATGATAATGAGAGCCATATTAAATTGAAGTAACCTTTTTTTATTACTCTTAATTAATTTTTGCTAAGCGACCACGCTTTACCATGGTTAGCAATTGAACCCTAGGATTAATATATTTTTTTTGAGATAAATTTTTTCGAATTCCTTTCTTTTAATTTAAATATTTCTATTATTTTATTAATCTGTAGTTTAATTATGCACATGAAATTTATAACCTCCAATACTATATCAAGTCCATTTTAGCGGAATTAAATAATTTTATAATGTCTGTTTAAAAACAATTTTTTTTGATTTCGTAAACCCGCCTCAGTAGCGCTTGCCGAAGAAGGGATCATGGGAAAACCGGTATTTAGGAGAAGCATGATCACGGTAGGGAGGGCGACACTAGCTCCTATTACATCAAGGAGCGATCCGACCAACTTTGCAAATTTGTGTCTTCCTGTTTTTTTTCTGTTCTTTGTTGGTAGTTTGTCACAGTTCACGGTCTAGCTCGTCCGGTAGCTTATCTCGTCATTATTAGTACGCACGTTTCTTAAATTAAATAATTTTCATTCCTGACAAGGCACCCCTTTATTTTGGCCAAAACCCCAAACACCACGCCACCGACGAGCCAGAGCCGGAACAGTTAACGTGCGGGTCAAATCGGGGAAATATCATCCAGCCGGGTATTCGTTACACGTTACATATTGTAATTAAATTCATTTTGAATCCATTAACGCTTTAAATTTTTTAGTAAATATTTTTCATTCGATTTTTCATGTTGCACATAAAATGACCCTTCATAAACCATTTGATCTGATTTGCACTCTTGACCATTGCCATTTAAGTACATATATGTACATATCGACATCAAATTAATTTTTTTCCCCATCAGCAAATTAAATTGATTTTCTCCACTGGCCAGAAAGTTTTCAATTATACAAAAAGGTTTTACACATATTTGGAATGCACACAACAACGAGTCAAGTGCTCAAACGAATGAATTTAAGTTTTCGGCTATTGACCAAAGGCAGATTGAAAAATGAGTCCATAAATCATTCAATTAATCTTAATTAGAGTTACTAGGCCAGGTGTCTGGCCAAATGTCCATAAATCTAATAAATTGCCTCTTTAAAGTGTCGTTTAATACCGGCCACAGGAATCTTTGAAGACATTTAACCCTAGATGTACTTTCTTCAAAGGAGTGTCAGAAAAAAGTTTATAATTAAAACTTTACGCACGTTTTGGCTAAGTAAATAGCACAGACACACAACACACACTTACGCCAACAAGGCAGCACTAACACTAACAAAAATACAAACAAGATGGCAGTCAGTTTTTGGACTTGGCTTTGGTATTTTTGGTAAGCTTGCAGCGTACGAGAATTTTGTGTTGCATACTTAAGTGGGCAAGTCTTGTGATGGAACATATGCCAGGGATAAAAGATTCAGAGCGGTTCTGGAGGGTAGCAGCGCACATTAGACTGGTGTAGGAGCTCTGAGATTGACACTAATTATGTGACCAGTTTCTCCCGAAAATTCTCTGCATTTATATAGAATTTTGAAGGTTCTTCTGAACCACATTTGGTCCCACAGCTGGATAGTTCACTCCGTCTTTCAGTTTCGTTACCGACTCGAAACGAGCAAACATATTATTCATGAGCAACGACAAAAAAACAATAACAAAATCATAAGCCAAACGAAAGTTCATATGCAAATATTTTCACCATGTTATGTTTGTTTTAGAACTTGGCCGGCCAGTTTGAATTTGGTCAGTTGATTGTTTGCCGTTGTTGTTGCCCCTATTTCGTTTGCATAAATAAATTAAAATGTTACTGCATGAGCATTCCAAAATTTTGGAATAACTTTTTTTTCAGTTGTAGGGATAGTTATTGGAATGGGTTATAAAATACCATATTTTATTTGCTGCGGTTAAATAATTGCCATTCGGAAAGCTTCTGCTTTAATTATCTTCCATTAAACTTTCAGCCAAGAAGTAGGAATAATAAATTTGGCCTTTTTAACGAACAGTAAACTTATTTTCGAGGTAATTGTCAGCAAAATGGTATTTGGCTTTCTTTTATTTAATTGGATGTAATTTATTTTAAATTGTTGCGAAATTTGTTCGTTGCAAACCATACTCTAGGAAGAGAAATGGATAAACATGATATTGGATTCCAAGGTACAAAAAAATTAAATATAATTGTAAATGCTAGCTTTAATTTATTTCTTAAACTAAAACAAAAATGATTATTCATAACTTTTTTTTTAACCAAACTTTTTGGCAATTGAACTTTTTGGAAAGTAAATGGTTTAAAGCATGCTTTTCGTACGCTATTGTAAAAATATTTGTTACCCCACTGTCCTTCTCCACCTAAGGGCGTAAACAAAATTGTTCATTTTGTATGAAAAGTGCATTTATTTGCATTTTAAATGAAAAAGACTCCCCGCTAGGAAGCCCCCAGCATCCGAAAAACGATTGCGTGTAATTAAATGGCATATGTTTCCGCCATTGTTCTTTCATGTATAAAGCGAACTCATATCTAAAATATATCAGAACTTAAATTGAAATACAGTTACGTGTCTATTGAAAAATTGAATAAAAAGTATAATTTTGTTCTTGTTTATTTGAAAATATGTTTGCAAAATTACATTACATTACATACATCCGACTACATTGTTTGCAAATGCGAATTGTGCATTTGAGTTTTAGCAAACTGTAAAAATCAAAAGGCATTTCTATATACATAAAGAATGCCCTGTTCTTTACCCTTTTAAAATTATTATTTAACTGTCATGGACACACGGCGCTATGAAAGTCAACGAAATTGAAGAAACGTAGACAAGCTGGTGGAAAATGATAGAAAAAATTGGTAAAATGCTTTTGCCTGTACATCTGGAGCATCATTATTCACATGGCACACCAGTCTGGATTATCACATCGGAAGAAGATGAGCTGAGGGAAGCGGCTGAGTGCCAGACAAAGAGCATTCTCAAGTGAAAGTCAGAAAACCAAGTGGCATAACATCGAATAAGGCAGAAAAAAAAGCGAGCGAGCAACCAAAAACCGGAAAAAGAAATTCACAGCAGACTCTGTGAAACGGTACAAGAATAACTAATAGTGATGGGCAAGCTTGTTTTTGGAACGAAATGACAACTTTTTATCAATAGGTAAATTGCGCAGGACGTCAATTACGGCTGGCCTTGTCTTATGAACTCAACGCTGTGGCTAAAAACGCACAGACACTCACGACCCATGAAAATGCAGTTTAGAAACAATTTTTTTCAAGGACTAAGTTTGCTTTAAAGCTTGGGACTTATCCGTTGATAAATGTATTTTTTAATGGATATTTTTATCTGCCACTTTTACTTTAATGGTAAGCCGAAAAAGAAAAACTTTATCTTTGAACAAGGTTACTTTGAAATTAGGGAAAACAAATCATTTCTGTGTGTTTGGTTGACTATTACTATTTAAATGTAATGTACTATAAACATATATATAAAACAAATAAAAAACCAAATTCCATCAGCATGAAGTTTAATCTCGTAAATCAGATACCCATATTTTCGACAACTAATATGCCTAAGCAACCACCTTCTGACAATGGCAAGCATTATCACTGTAAGGTTGCATGCCCCAGCCAGTCCAGCCGTGATAGGCAATCTATCAGAAGAAAGGAATAGGTGGAGATGCAGGTGGGGCTGGCACAAGGGTCAATATGGAGTGTGGATGACAAGAGGCCAGAAGCCAGTGGCAAGGGTAGAGCAGTTTCCCAGATGCAGCTTCATTGGTGGCCAACAGTCTGCTATCTCCGCCAACTGCCTGCCGTTGATGATGCCAATAAAGTGCTTTTTGTTGTTTATGCCGATAATGATGTGTCATCCCGCCCGACTGGCGAGTGAGCAATAAGCTCGGTCCTTGACATTAAATAGTCTCGAGGGTAGACTTCTTTATTTGACGTTTTCTTGCAAGATGTTTACATCCAATATGCAAATCTGAAGCCCTTTCGACCCTAGTTAGTCGATGTTGATGAGTTTTCCATGCAAATCGGTTTTACCCTCGGAATACATATTTTTTAAATGTCCCGGGCAGACAATTGGATAAATTATGAGTCTCACTGGAATCTCATTGCAAAAAAAGGAGTGCCAAGCATATAAAAAAACGCAGTCGTGAACATTCCATCGAGAAATTTTTACGGCAATTATGCATTTTCGTTATTGCGAGGTTACCATTTGTATTTAATATGCTTTTATTTATTCATACGGCGAGGGTTTTAAACATTGTTGTGACAATGCTTAAATGAAGAAACTCACATAGCAATGGCGGAGTGGGCTGGATACATTTTAATGGCAATAAGTACTGTGTGCTGCAAGTAGTAAACGGTAGAATATTTACAGCTATATACATATTTGTTTACATAAATAACTTTTATTAAAACATAAGTAAGTAGAAACAATGAAGTTGGCTAGAGTAA
The DNA here is from genome assembly GCA_035047585.1 of Drosophila monieri. Lineage (NCBI taxonomy): Eukaryota > Metazoa > Arthropoda > Insecta > Diptera > Drosophilidae > Drosophila > Drosophila monieri. The sequence goes on along the minus strand of JAWNPJ010000079.1, from coordinate 291,072 downwards.
ACAATGATTTTTGATCCAAAAATACGTATTTTTCATAGCTTGAATGATGATTTATACTTCTTAACAATGGTTAGTGGTTATAACAACTAATGTATAGCATTTTAGAGTAATGGCATCCTTTATGGCAGAGTTAAATATTTACACACTTTTTAACTATCTGTTAATGTAAGTAGCCTCCCTTGCATGTTGAACACGCCAGCGAACAACCAATCTACCGGCAGTCGGTAATTTTTACAAAAATAAAATTCTTTAATGTGAAAACCGACGAGAGACATAATAAAAATTCACATATGGGATACATGGGCCATACACTATGTATATAAATTAACTCATGTGTATATTATATGTCGGCTTTCCAAATGTTCATCGTTGCAATTTTTTACATTTCTGCGGCTACGCACAAAAGCCTCCATCCACCGCCCACACTATCACACCCCCCTTGGCCCATCGTCCGCTTCTCCGCATGTCCGTTTATCTGTCTGTCTGGACATCAACCAAAAAGGGCTACCCAGCCCATTGCTGCCAGGAACTCTGGTCGGGCCTCATGCAAATGAAGTTATCCTGCGGTTATTTGTGGCTGTCGTTATGATGTCAGGCAGGATGGGAAGGAGGCTTTGTAACCGGATATGCTGTTGCTGCGATGCTCCCATACAATTGATTAAAGCTTAATTGAATTTAAAGTCAAGTCGAGGACTTTAAGGATTAATTACACACTCCGGGGAGGGGCCATATCAGAGAAATTGATGAGCCTCGCATTCTTCGGCCAACATTCCGGCCTCAAGCGTCTTAACCCGCACGCAACCGATAAGGATGCGACACCAGGTTGCATATCTGCGCCAGGACGACATCCAATGTTTCGCTTAAACCTAATTAATTATGGCAATTAATTGCAAATGCATTGCCATAGTCTGGACAAAGCCAACACTCCACAGCCCGTCCGACCGCAAAAGCCAACTGACAACTGACCGACTTTTGCCGGAAGGACGGCGACTTAGCCATGGTTTATTCCACCCGACTTGGCTTCCTTTCGGAGTGACATACGACATACAAGAAGGCCGGGCCACCGCCGTGATTAGACAATGAAATGCGAAACTGATAATTGGCTAAGCGGCTGAAGAGAATGACGATAAATGCTTTGGCTTTGCCCATTGTTTGTCTTGACATTAGTTCAACTTGCAATTGTGCTGGCTGGAATGATTCCGATTTGGCTAAATTTTTTATAACTGAATTTAGAAATTGAATTTAAGAAAAACTGAAGATGAAATGAATATTATATTAAAGAAAATATAAAGTTTTCGCCAAAGACTCTCTTATGCATTTATTACAAAACGATTCCTGTCGCTCAACTGTTCAAACATTATGTTGAACATGAGAGCTAATATCTTAAGCAATGTTAAAATATTTCAACATATGAGTTAAAAATATACAGTGAACTATTTATTGTTATCATAATAATACAAAAGCCAAAATACACATATACATACATGCATACTAATTCTAAAAAATATAAAATGTACACCAGTTTTTGTGGCCCTTTGCAGAATGTTCAAGCATTGAACACGATTAGAATCCAAAGATAGAGTCTCAAGGGATCGGAGCCATGGAAATAAGAGATAGGCATGATTTGAGACCGATCCCCTGCAGCCTAAGTACATATGTACATATGTGGTGCACTTGAAGCACTTAGAAAAGGGTCACATAGCATGTCAGCGTAGAGTTCGTTGATAAGTATTTTTAAATAGATTTAAGATTTTCATGTATCTTTCTTATAAGAGAATGGAAATAAATAAAAACAGTTTTAAAACGGAACTCATTGGAGTAATACCTAAATTATTGGGCTCCTCTTAACACTCAACATTTTAATGCTCACCAAATGGAGTGAATATTACTCATACGCAATGTTGGTTCACAGCTTTGTTTAAAAAACGTTTTCTTTATTTTAAGTGTTTTATTATTTTTTATTATTATTATTTATTTAATAAACAAATAGATCTTCTAATATAACCTTCTTCTAAATACCAAACACTTTAAGCACTTTATAAAACAGATCAGCATCAGCCTGCGTTAGCCTAAGTCATGGAAAACATGTTTTCCCTTATTGCTGTATCTGGTCGGAAATTAATACACTTCCGTTTTTAGGTCCCCCCTCACATTACTCAAAATGTGTTTTTGCCGCTTGGCCCGACACAGAGAGACATAAAAATTAATTTGCTTTTGCCGTCGTCAGGCTGCCGGAAGCGCGTTGTAATCAACCGACAAATAAATTAACACTGCATGAGATGAATGGCGGAAGGGATGGAAAGGGCAGAAGGTGCACAAGGGGCGGAAGACAGGGTTGGCTGGCTTTGCGTCTCAGATTTTTATGATCGCCTGGCAAATTGCGAGGCGCGTATTTTTGACCTTTTCACTTGATTTCCGTTTATGACTAACCTTAAATACATTTCTGCCAATATTTTAACCATTTTTTCCGGCGGGTTTCCCTCTTTTGGTATTTAATTTTTACGAGCCAGACAAAGTCCAGAGTTTGCAGCGCCGATTTTATTGGCAAAACGAGGAGAAAAATAAATATTTTTTCATTACATAGCACGTCACGTTCGGCGGCATTTTTCAATAAGCAATTTACCGGAAAGTGACGTCGACGCGATAGAAGCTAAAAAGTAAATATTGAATGCGGCTAAAGGACAAAATTATAAACGGTTTTTTGGCAAAATAAACGGCATCCTGTCACCGAAAAAGAGGTCTAATATAAAAAAGTTATTGCAAAAAGAAAATTTTTAATTAAGTTTGTAATGCATATTAAACGAATCTTTGGCACTGTAAATTACTGAACGAATGAAATTAAAAAAAAAAGTGATTGATTTTTCAGCAGGTTGAAACTTAAGGGCTATAACTGTTTACGGATTTTAAAAGTCTAGCAAACAATTGCGTTGCAAAAACTAGCAACAATGTTCAACTTAAAATGTCGACAGAGCGAACATTAGGCTTAATTATAAGCAAACAGGGACTAACAAACCAAAACAGACCATCCACGCCCACTGATGTGGGGGCTAACAACGTTGTTGGTGTTGTCATTACAACCCTTTGTGGTGGCCAGAAAGCTTCACTTGCATAATTCACGGACGAACTGAACTTACTGAAGGATACGGCAAAGTTTTGGCCTTTAATTTTCAGTGCTCTGCAATGGTCACACTGGTCAGCTGGCATGAGTGTGTTAGTGTGTGTGATTGTGTGCCTCCGTGGCAGAGTGGCAGATATGCGTTTGGCACTAGTTGCTGCTGCAAAACTTTGCCTGCATTTCCCAGCACCTCGTCTACATCTGCATTTGCATCCTGTGCGGTTAGCCTGGCGCTGTCGTTGTTGCCCAAACAACTTTCCACTTTCGTCCCACTCCCGCATCCACATTTGTCCCGCCCTTGTTGTTTGTGCCTCATTAAAGCATTAATCATAAGCCAGCGAAATGATGTTTAGGTTCTGGTCCATGGCCGAGGTCCTGGTCCAGGGTCCCAATCCCAGTCACGACTGTGCCACTTTAATGGCATCACGTCGACCATCTCAATTTCATTCACTTGACTTGCCAAAATGTCACACAGCAAATCATATACACTACAAGAAGGGTTTTTAGGTTAAAGCACAAAAACCTTTCTTTATTTCCTGCTAACTTAATCCTGCAAAACTTTTGATATAAATCATTTGTTTAATAAATTTCTTTACATTATATTGAATCTTAAAAGCTATGCCAAGCATGAATTAAGTTTTAAATTCAAACAAAAAGATCCTGTTTTTAAGGACATAACATTTTAGTGACAGAAATTGAAGCCATTTTCAAGAGCATTGCGCATTCGCTCAATTCAAAATGGAGGTTATTCGTTCTTGTTTGTGGTACTCTTTTGTGGGCCGCCGAGCTAATTGTTTTCAAGCTTGTTGCTCGCTCTCCTCATAATTCTTAAATGCTTTATTACTCAAACAAACAAACACACTCTCACTTGGACACGCCACACCCGAGCACACTGCCTTACAAATTGGCCCACAGCAGCGGCGATGGTAATAAAAATTAAATAAAACGCATTCGCTTCCTACAAATTTCTTAATGTTTCTCTCTCTGTGTGCTGTTTGTGTCCTGCGTGTATCATGTGGGCGTCTGGGTACATATGTGTGAGTTTGTCATTATGGTTTTGCCTTTTCATTTTGTTTATTTGTTATTGCGGTGTTTATTTTTCTTTTTTTCGCAGTGCTGTGGTTTTTTCTTGTGGCAGGTCTTTCTCATCTCTTTCTGGTAGACGGGGGCGTGGCAAGCCCGCGGGACTTGACATTTATAGCTTGGGCATTAAAAGTCAAGAGCGCCAAATGGGGAAGGAGTCCCACATGGGTGTGAGTTTGTTGGTGTGGGAGGCTGGTCTTTAAGTCCATGTCCGTGTGGAAAACATAAGCTTTCTAACAATAAGGTAATATAAAGGTATAGTAGTTAATAAGATTTGTAGAAATAAAAGATAGATCCTCCTCATGTTCGTGGTCAGGCTACAATTATGAACAAAATAGAGATTCACAAACATATACTTCCCACATACCTTATACAAGGAGTGTGCCAACTAAAATAGTAGTGCTCCCTAATTATTTTGAGCTGCATTATCTTCATTTAATTATTACTCCAAATGCGGCTTTTAATTGAAATTAACCTGAGTGGAAATTGAAATCAGCCATGCTCATTTGCCTAGACACATATCCGTGAGGGTTCAAATTGCAATGCATAAATCACAAAATAATCAGACATTTACGACCAGAATGCGTATCTGGTGGGGAAGTGGTGGGTGGAATGCATTTGTTGCATCGGTGTGGGGTGCAGAGATGTCAATCTCGCAAGCCAATTGCCAATTGAATACATTACAATTACCGAACTCTGACAAATATTTCCTTTAACAGGGGATTGGGTGGAAATCCTAATGCAAAACTTTCCTGCTCAATGGCATAAATTCTTAAAATCGTACGAGCAATGAGAGCCTCTGTCTCTTTCACGCGTGATCGTTCTTTCTCTGTCTATCTCCGACTCCATCTCCTTCTCCGTAACCAGGTTCCTGTGTTTTCCACACAAATTGCACAAAATTACGAAATTGTTCGCGTGTGTGTGGTGTGCAATGAAAATTGATTTATCACGCACACAGCATTTACGGTCACGCATCCAACATAAATTTTCATTCACTGTCTTTTCGGAAGCCAGTGGCTGCAGCATTGTTTTTGTTTTCACCACCGATGTGGGTGTATTTGAGGCGTTGGGAAATTGTTTTGTACGCAGCATAAATTGCAATTTCATACAGCCCCAGCAGAGCTTTAGCCGATCCGCGTATCCGCAATCACATATGTAGAGCCGATGCAACGCCATAAAGTAATATTATTACATTTTGTTTTGAAAACTGGGCATTAAATAACAATAAAATTTCATATTGTATCAAAGGACTGACTAAAAGATGGCAAGAAATACCAAAAAGCTTTTTGCGGTTAAGCGATATATTTATTAAGTCTCTAATTTTTTTATTTACTGTTTCAATAAGTTGATACTAAAAATTATAGGTTTTCGATATTATCATAGTTTAAATTTAAATGTAAATGTAAATCCATTGAGGCCCGAAATAACAATAGGTATTATAATACACACATTACAGGCGGGATTTGCATGCCGAAAATGCATTAGCCCTTTAACAATGACAATCTGTGTTAAGCACCAGATCTGTGTTCGGCTCCTGCCACACCCATCTATATTCCACAATTCCAAATATTTAGTTGCTTATTCTGACAAACTGATATGGGCCTATGTACTAGTAGTAATTATTATTTCCTGAAGTAGATGCGATAGTTGCCTGAACGTGAGTACATAAATTGGTAATCAAATTTCACTTTAATGATTCATTCATAATCTAAGATGCAGCACACATTTAACAGAAGCGTAACTGGATGCAATTCTACGATGTGTAAATCAGAGGAGCTTGAACATTAAGTATACGCCATGTTGCGCACAATTCGAAGGACACTTTTCGCTTGCTTTTCTCCTGGCAAATGTCTCCCCAGACGCCACTAAACAAATTAGCGTTAATTTAATGACTCACATTACCGCCCCCTTTCGCGCAGTCTGGTTAAATTTATTGGTTTCTGCAAAACTCACACAACCTTCGTAGCTGACAGCCGGATAGGCTCTGCCTTGGAAGAGGTTTCACGACCTAAAGTGCTTGTGCTTCCCTTTACAGAAAACTTTAGCATACAACTAATGTGCACTTCCGCTTTTTGCGAACGCCATTTTCTTTTCAGCTTCGGTTTCCTCAACTCTAGTTTCCATGCCACTTCTTACCACTCACCATGGTATCCTGACAAAGGGGGAAAAATATGCGTTGTGTACGATATTATTTTGTGCTTCGAACTTTTGTTCGCCAAGAAAGGTGGCGGGGAAGTTGCTGAAGATGTGCCGGATGAGTGCAAGGATGCATGTATTTATTGCCAAAGTTTGCACAGCCCGCAAGGGATTCGCTGGCTGTCCGGTCAGGAGAGTTCAATCGGAAATATTACACACAAAAATGTACATCGGAGCATTAGTAAGGTCTTTAATTATAATACAAGTTTTGTTTTGGCAAAAAGACAAAATGTTTGTTTTAACATATTTATTAATAGGCAATCTTCACAGAGTAAACGGGAGGATATGAGTACAAAACCCGAGCCATTAAGAATTAACTGCCAGCTGGTATATAAATTTACTACCACGGCGTTTGTCCAAGAGCCCGGGGTGCAGACGATGGTCGAAGGTCCATAAAAATGGACTCAGTAAAGAGCACATCTCCATTTCCTCTCCATGTCTCCATGGTGCAGTCCCCACATCCAGAACTTTTTGCATGTTAAACAAAACAATCTTCCTGCTCCGTTTATTCTCTCGATGGGGAATGGTCTTCTCCGGGGCCTGTGTGGTTAGTCAATAAAAATACTGCCCAAATGGAATTAACACGCACTCGACCACGCATCACAGCTGCAGCAAACGAATCTCAGGTTTTTCATCTGCCCCCTCGCCGCCCACTGACCCTGTCTATGCCGTTGGTGCAGCTGCTCCGCAATGTCACAAAACACTTTAATTTTTTGTTCGTCTGTTGTTCCTCTTTTTATTTTTTTTTTCTCTGGTTTCTTTCCACTGTTTTGTGATTTTTTTCGGTTTAACTGCCTGCTGTTCCGATGCGGCAAACAATTTCAATTTAAATTGCCAGCTTTGCTTACCTTTTTGCCATACTCTGGGCACACTTATCAGTGTCAATAAAAGTCCCAGGGGAGAGATCCTGCCAAAGAAACCAGGCCAAAACGAAACCAAAGGAAGCAGGTAGATGGCAAAGACAGATGTGACGCATCCTGAGGCGCAACAAAAAAAGTCCAAGGCGCAACATAGAGGAACATTTTCAATGATGATGCTTTTCCTTGCGGAACTCTTTTTTAAAGTAACAAAAGGTTTTTAAATTTAAGACACATTAGATCGTTTTTAAATTGCACAAGGATCGTTTTGGCACGCTATTTTTAAATAATATAATGTATGTAATATAAACTGTAAGTTGTATGTAATATAAAGTAAAGTCCTTTTTCACATAAAATGAACAAAGACTTTCAAATATCTTTGCCGTCTCAGTCAGATCCTTTTGTTTGTATCCAAGGTAGTGTCTTCCTTTTCCCCAGATGATCCCTTTCCAATCCCTTAAGAAAAAATACAAACATTCGGATCCTGAAACATTGAAAAATGTCCATTACTTTAATATTTTTTCTTTCTTCGATCCATTTCGAGTTTCTTTAAAAGCAGTATGGAAGGGCAAATATTAAAAGCAAAGGAATGATGGCAAACAGCTTTGCGATATTAAAAAGGAATTACCATATAAAGCTGTAAAAAAAGGATTAATACGAGCGACCGAAAATTTGTGCCAATAAAATGTTAAGCTGAGTTGAAATAAATTACTGCAAACTGAAAACTGTCATTGTGGTGATGTCAATGTAATTAAGCCACTTTAACTTCATTATTGAATATTCTGGGAAGTGTATTTAAACTCGAAGACATTTTTATGAGTGGGAGCTCTTCCTATAGTTAAATTTACAAAGCATCCCGTTTGAGATTTGAGTGTTTCTGCATTAAAACGTAGTAAAAACAGTAAAATCCTCATTTTCAACACAATTTTCACATTGCAACACAAATTAATTTCCTTGGAGATTTGACTTTTGCGCAACTTTATCGAGTGTCCTGTGAGTTGGCGAACGGTCGTCCTTGCTGCAGTAACGTTTATGTATATTGTTCCCCCAACTACCCTCGACGATGGCCTCAGAACACCAGAAAGGTCGCAGAAGTATGAAATGTCACTTTACAGTTAAAATGTCCAGAAAATTATCAACTTTAACATTTTGTTGCTTGTTCGTCCTGCAGTGAGAGATAGGAAATGTAGTTGGCCAGTTATTTGCTTGGTTGGGTTCCTACTGCCGCAGACGGAAACTTATAATGAAGTCCTCCCGGACAAGGTTCCCCGAAAATCCCTCACAGTTATTTTAACGCAATTATCTTATCAATTGGTACTTTTTGGTGGGGGTTGCGAAAGTCTGTGGCCATGCTACAGAACTCATTTTGTATTTTTTTAATATGTTTTTTTACTGGCGAAAAAATCCTTGATAACAAGCAGTAAAAAACTTTTAATTAGCCTCGCAACTTAAAAACATGCATACGCTACGTTGAGCCACCGAGTATCTCTCAAATAATTTTACTTAAACTCAACGGAAATGGTATACTTCAAAACTCGAACATGTGTTAAAAATTTTTTGATATTATGGAATGAACTAAGATACTCACAATTTTCAATTTTGTTTAGAACAACAACTTTCCAACAAACATTTTTATAATTTTAAAATATTTTTTTTCAAATAAACAATCTTTTAACGAACGAATTTTATATGTAGAAGGGAATTAAGTGGCTTACCTTATAAAATTTAATTCACTTTGCCATTTTATTCAAACAAATGTACGGCAAAAGGAATTCTCGCCACATCCTACCTTATCCTGCAACAGGGAAGGATATTCCTCTTCCTGTTGGTGGAGTTTTGCTTACAATTTTCACTCATGAAAATATGCTACGTGTGCCAAACGCATACAACCAAAAGTTGCAGTAACAGTTACAGTTTTCGGTGTTTTACCGACATAATCATACGTTTAAACATTGTTGCTGTTTGAATTTGTAATCCTGTTTATGTGTTTTGTAACTAACATTAAAGGGTCCTGTTTTGTGCTCAGTTTCCTTAGTATTTGTATATATTTTTGAACTATTGTTTTATTAAATAGGAATTAAAGCCGTTGGAGATATTTAATTTAAAATATTACTCATACGCCCCGTATTCAGCATCACAATATATATACTTTTAATAATTTTGCTATTTTAATTTTAAATTAACTTGCCTTTCTATATTCATCCTAAGAAACAATATCGCAAACATTTGGATTTAGACTAGAGATATATAGCATATTGAGATATTTTAAGAAGGACTTGATGAAACAAAATGTTTCTTATCTTGATTTGAAATTACCTTATAAATATGATATAATCTGATAGATGTGATAAATTAGATATTATAACGTTTATAGAAATCTAAGATATGAAAAGACATTCAAAGAACTGTCAAATTAGGGTGCCCCAAAAATCCAAAAATAATTTCCTAAATTTTCCTGCTTTGTTTCGGGAAAATACCGCTGCTATTGTTCACCAACAGGCAAGAGAAAATACTCCCCATTTACCAATCTGACAGTTCTCGGCTGATCGTTCGCGTGAATTGGTTTGGGTCGGACCCGTGCTGCCGTGTGTGTTCAGACTTATTTTTAAGCTAACCACAGAAAAAAGATTTTTTTCTGTCAAGAAGATCCAAAAACTTTCGTGATTTTTTAAACTGTGGCGTCAATATAACATATATTTGATTGTTTGAATCAATCTGCATAACTGAAAGGTAAAATATTCAACGGGAATAAGTGAAAAATGAAATAAAATGAAAAAGCATACATATAGAGTATATATGTATTGATATTGCGTGAGGAAAATCTATAATGCATATTAAACTGGCACAACTCGAGCAGCTATATATAAATAACATAAGGAATAAGGTTTATAAAAGAATGCAATTAAATAATTCAACAGCCTTAAAACAATAGTAACTAGTTCATAGATCTGATCAGTAAATATAAAAAGAAATCTTCTTAAGCGAAACAAAATATATTCTAAGCGAAAGAGAAATATCTCCCAAAAAGTTTAAAAATATCAACGCCACGTATGCTGCCTTTGCCTTCTTGGCTCGGGTTGTTCGTACGCACGACTGCCCCTCAACAAATAAAAATCGCAGCGTGTTTTTATTGTTGCCACGCGAGGGAGGCACCGAGGGATCATCTTGTAAGTGAAATGTTCAAACAAGCAGGCCCGCAATTAACTAGATCAAGAGTATACACTATATGCACCAATATTCTTGTTTAAAAATAGCAATTAAAGTGTTCCATGTCTTTTCAAGCATTTGCATTGTACTATATATTTCGGTATCGCCGAATTGAGGAATTTTTGATTTAACTAAATTTGAATAAATATATTTTTTTTTGTCTGCAACCATTTTTATTGTTTCTCTTCCGACTTGAGGCCACAAAAGAAACAACATTGCCGGATTGACAGATCCAACTACGTGTGCTTGTTCTAATTATAGGCTGACGAAAAAGTCTTCTGGCCCAAAAGAAAATTATCGAATACCAAAGATACACTTTTCTCATTTACCCCTCTTCGGGGTATTCGCCCTCGAATACCAGCCTCAGCCGCTATTCTGTCGTTCTAAACAACGAGAAAAAATGCACATAATTCACTTCAAATAATATAAAAAGCCTATAAACTATAAATATATTATAGTTTTTGGACCTTCATTAAAAATCATACAAATTTTTATGATTTTAATTAGAACCCTAAAAACAATATCGAAACTGTTAAAATAGCTCCCTATTATCAAAAATATTTTTCCCATTTGTTTATAAATTGAAAGTAAACAAATCATATACGGCACGAGCAACTAATCTCGAAAACATCACAGTATCCTATTAAAATCATACAGGTAAAACAAAACAAATTGCTTTTCTAAAAGTTTTCCTAATTAAACGACAATTTGAACACATATATTTTCACAGCGTGTTCGAAAATTCCAACAAATCACCGGATATATGTGTATCGTTAGCCAAAATATCTTGACAAGAAATACGCCCATAGAAAAAATGAAAATGTATTAAGCATTTTGATGTATAGCCGAGCGTCAGAAAAGATTTTGCAATGAGTCAGACGTGTAAGTGAAGTTCAGGTCGGCGGGTGGAAAAGGGGACTAAGTATTGCCCGGAAAAAGTCTGTTTTTAAATTTTGACATTCGCTCTCTTGCATTGCTCTCCGAAAGAATTGACAGAAGCTCTTCCCAAATGTCAGAATCCCAAAGCGCCTGCGTTCACCAACGTCAGCTGCTTGACAACAAATGTGAGTGCGAGTGGGAAAAAGATACAAAAACTCGGAAAACCTAGGGAAAACTCTCTCGATCTTTTCATAAAAGTTGGGGCAGCTTCTGGTAAAAATATATATAGCTGCTGAGGGCGAGAGCAAAAAAAAGACTACAAACATACAAATAGGAGAAATAAAATAATGCTCGGTTGCTGCTTTTCTTTCTTCGGCACATTTTAGTATTCGGTTTGTTTGTAAACAAATTGGATGCATTCTAGCACTGAGAAATACCACTGGTTCTTCCCTGCCTTCATTTTGAATTTTATAAAATAAATTCATTTCTTTATAATATTATAACTTTGGCTTATACACAGCTTGATCATATTAAGCTGTATTCCATTTCCGAAATCCAACTGTTGAGTGATCCGTTGAAAAATGTACTAGATCTTTGGTTATGTTTTTCTAATAAATGCAATTTTTTAACCAACATATTTTCCGAACGCTTATTTATCCAGACTTTTATTTTTATAATTTACTAAGAAACATTCGTAAGCCTAAAGATGGAGTTAGATATGTATTTAGGCCCTAAAAATGAAAAAAGTCCTTGCTTTTACATATCATTTAACCAAGGAAGAAACTCCATTTGGAAAGCTCGTTTAACTCCAAAAAGTGTTTTTCCATCCAATTCCAAAACCTTCACAAAGATAAGCAAGTTTGTAAATGTAAGCTTTTCCTGAAAGCCTCTCCTTTCGTAAACGTCAACATTTTTGCAGTTGCCTTTGGGAAAAGCTGTATTTTCCTGCACAGTGTGCTTTTGTTGCTGATTCCTTAAACGCGTTCGCGTTGCTGCTGGTCGCGTGTGAAAAAAAAAATAAAATACAACTTATAAAGAGAGAATATAATTCATATAAAATAATATTAAACGCAGTGTAATGCCCAATGATGATTGCAGACCAAGTAGGAATCGAAAAGCAATACGCAAAAACTGCTGGAAAATGGGAAACGCTTTCACTTTCTTCGCAGTGCGCGTTTGAAATTTTTCACATATTCATATGTATTGGTGTTTCCCCGAGTCGGGTTTGCATGTGTGTGAGAGGTATTACATTTACGTGGGTAGGTCAATCGGTCAGTTAGGACCTTTTAGCGTGGCTAAGAGGTTACTGCTCAGACTTAATACAGTAGGTAAATGTAATCAGCGGGAAAGCCAGCGCACAAAAGTATGCTCAATGAATTTCCCAAGCGTGCCATCAAAAGCCAACGAGCAAATGAATTTTTAGTGCCGAAAGCGCGCACTTGACCTCATTTCGTTGTCGTGGGTTTTCTGGCACATTCCTGGAATTCGTGTTCGACTATTTTTCTGACATTTAGGCACATTAATCAGTGACGGATTGTGTTGGGATGACGGTCTACCATACAACACATATCCGAAAAAACACTCACTCCCCGTATTTAGACAACAAAATAAAACGAGAAATAGTATTTTATCGCTTTTTTGGCACTTTTGAAGAAAGTCTTATTTTGTTTGCTGTAAAAAGCTTTCTCTGCAAACGAAGCTTAGCGGAGAGAAAGCGATGAGAGAGGCTCTCTTCCTCACAACCAAAGTTGATTGGCCATTTGACAGTTTGTGTCCCAAAAATGTTGTTGCGACAACAAAGGTAAAACGTAAACATTGGGATTGTTTTTTCTTTTCATTTTGATGCTCACTACACACACATGCGCGACCTGGGTTATATATAGAAAATTATAATCAATGATAATTTATTATCTCTAATGGAAAATTTGGCTATTCACTCAACTGGAATTAATCTAATTCCAATAAAGTGTGCGCTAAAATAACGGAACTTTTCAAAGGACTCAAAACATATTAATTGAAGCCCGGGCTTTGGATCTCAACTTCAGTAACTCAACTGAACGTCTAACGCAGACTTATTAAAATTGCCAAATTTTTCAAACCGTCGCTTTAAAATCGTCCAAAAACTCAACCAAACTCAACAAAATATACAAAAAACATTTTAAGCACCACCGACAAGTTTATACAAATTTTTCCGGAAAAAAGCTCTTATGCGTACTAGAAACTTATGCTCCTATGTGTGTGTGAGTGAGAACAAGCACACCTGTTGCCGCAATGCTTCTGATTTGGCCGGCTTGTTGACCGCGTTTGGTATTGGCCACTTGGCAGGAACCTTTCTCCACCAAGAAGCGTTCTTAAAAGTGCATTTTGAATGACAGGCAAATCAATATTAAGCGACCGAAGGAAACTTCAAATATGAATACAGGTACAAGGTGTTACACTTCCATATTGCACTTCCATTTCATCACTAGATCAATATAGTTTTCCTTCAAGTTTATTATTTAACATAAAAATATTTCACAAGACTATGTTCCTCTGAAAATGAATAAAATACTGATTATTAGTTATATTAGTTGGGACTTATGCCATCATCACGTTGTTAGTCATTCCCTTATTGTTTACTTCAATCAAAAGTTATGATTTTACTCAGCATGCCACATCTTGCTGCACATTGAGTGCTTGTCATACAGAGCTAATTAATTATCCTCTTTTCACACCAACCACCACCCACTCTGTGCTCAAAACTATAATAATTTATCGATAAGGAGACCATAAAGAGAAAGCCTCTCAACAACAGCAACAAACGCAACAATTACAACAACAGCAGCAACAATTGCCACAGCATCCAGACCAACAACAGCAACAACAACCAATTAACAACAATGCCTTGGACAATTCTAGTTCGAATAATAAATTAAATCGTAAATACAATAACGATAAGGATAAATCTAACGATAGGAATCGGGAAGCAAGCAGGGATTCGTCGTTGCTGCCCGCCAGTGTTGTCATCATCGATGAATCATGCCCTGTGAAGAGCCAGAAATCACCGACCGGCGTCGAGCCGAGTTCGAACATAATTCCAAGAGGTGCCACCACCTCCTCCTCGCAACGACGCCGGCAATTGCAATTCCAGAGACAAAAGGAGGCCACGCTTTATGACCGTGGAGATGAGGCGACTGCCTCGTCCTCTGCCCCGCCCCCAGCCACTGGCTCAAGCTCCAGCCAAAGTGTAAAAGGGGGCGGGGAGCTGGTGAATTGTATAGCCTACGATGACAACACCCTGGTTATCGAGCGCAAGCCCTCGCCCACTTCCCCCGCCACCTCGCGTCGCTATCTAAAGGCGGACACACCGACGCGTGGCAGTCGGAAGTACAACCGCAAATCTTCGGCGGCTAAAAGCGATTTGGAGGTGGTCATGGTCAAGCCGGATCACCATCATCAGCACCGTTCTCCGACGATAACGCTGCCAGTGCCCTCGACACCACTGACCACATCGGCATCGGCGGGTACTTCTCCAACCGGAGCGGCACTGGGTTCAGGACTTGGATCGGTATCGGTATCGGGATCAGGACCGGGAACGGGATCGGGAACAGGATCGGTCCTGCAACAAAGGTACTTGCAGCTCCAACTGGAGCACGAAAAGAAATACATTTTTCAAGCAATGCAAGAGTTTGATTATATGGAACAAACTAGGAGCTCTAGGGCATAGTAAGTCAGCTCTAAATACAATTATACCCCAAACTGCATATCGTACTCCTATCGTGACTCTATGTTGTTGTCCATTGTCCTGTGTGCGTCGCCTATTTTTTGTGTGCCCTGTCTGTGAGACTGTCTTGATGTGAGAGTTAAGTCGCATGCAAGACAAAATAAATGTGTAAGTTCCGGATAGTACGTCCTTCCTTTCTCTGAGGCAAAAGGATGGGAATATATACAACGAATTGCTATAATTTTTAGACATTTTCTTTATATACACTTCATACATTTCTTTCGTATTGAAGATATTCGTATTGCTGCAACAATTTTTACTGTTCAAATTTTAGAATTTGAAGGTTGTTTTTGGGGCCACTCTTCCTCAAAGAAAAGAAAATATGAATAATTTCCAATTATCCTCTACGCCAAATTTATATAACCCTGAAAATATTTCAAATACTAAAATTCGGTGCTACTTTTATTTAAATACATGAACCAGTTTATTTTGAAATAAAAATATTCGAGAAATTCTTAATGCCAACCTTGAACATTGTAGTCGTAACATAAATGATTGATGGCAGGTGCATATGAAAGTTTAACAATATCTTTTTCTCTGCCCACCCACAGTTGCAGTGCCCTCGACCAGTCGGAGGACATCAGCCAGGCCACCACCTCCAGGAAACGACCCACCAGCACAGAGCTCGCCCTCAGCAACGTCACCAGTCAGATTGTAAACAACACCACATACAAGCTTGACTTAAAACAGCGCCGACGGAGGAGCAACAACGGGGCAAGTGACCCGATAGAAGGAATAGCCTCAGGATCCGGGTCTGTTTCCGGGTCAGGCACCAGTCCGGGCCAGTCGGCGGCACCTTCAAACGGCGGAAGTCGGCGACGCAAGTCAAGTTGTACGAGCTGCGGGGGCGGGGGCATTAGTGCACCGGGACCCAGGCTTACGCCTGAGGAAGCGTGGCAGTTGCAGCCACAAAATAGTGTGACCAGTGCCGGCAGCACCAACAGCAGCTTTAGCAGCGGCGGAGGACGAGACGACGAGAGCAGCTACAGTGCCGTTGGAGGCGACAGC
Source organism: Drosophila monieri (assembly GCA_035047585.1). Lineage (NCBI taxonomy): Eukaryota > Metazoa > Arthropoda > Insecta > Diptera > Drosophilidae > Drosophila > Drosophila monieri. The sequence continues at coordinate 274,964 of JAWNPJ010000079.1, read as the reverse complement.
AGCAGTAGCAACAGTTGCAACTGCGATATTACCGGCGACAATAGTACGTTGCATGGTTTCGGGGTCGGTGACGTCAGCAGCTTCATTGGAGACGACGAGTGTGAGGAGGACGAGGACGACGCTAACCATCCAGATCTCAGTTCGCAGACTCTGCGCACCGCAGCCATCGTTGCGGCAGTTGCGGCAGCGGCCAAGGAGCAACAGGACCAGCAGGATCTGTCCCTGTCACTGGGGGCTGCGGCCACCGATTGCGAGAGCTTCAGCGAGCGACGGCAGGATGCCGATGAGGGCGTCCGGATCATCCAAGAAAGCGGCGGGAACAACGACTCACTCGAGGACGTCGGCGAGGTCGATGACAATGCCGATGTTGTGGTGAGAAAGAATTCGCGCAACCGACCCTCGATCAGGAGGACATGTAGGATTACCGAAGAGGACGACGACGAGTTTTACGAGGAGGATCAAGACCAGCAGGGCGACGACGACGAGGAGCCCGAGGGCACCACCATAGACATTGATGAACAGGGTCAGCCAGATCAGGACGAGGACCCTGAGGACGACGAGGACGTGGACGAGTACTTTGAGGAGGAAGAGGACGACACTCAGGCCTTCTCACCCTTCTACTCCAGTTCGGCAGAGTTGATAGATAATTTTGGCGGCGGTGCGGGAAAATTCTTCAATATAATGGACTTTGAGCGTGGTGCCTCCGGCGGTGGCAGCTTCTCCCCAGGTGGCAATGGACCCGGAAGCGGTGAAACCTCGGCCCGATACGATGGGGGCGAGGGGGAATTGGGCGGCGGCAACAACATAATGGGTAAGTGCTCTATGCTCCAAAGTAACAGCCTCTATCACCATTAACACCATTGCCATTCTGCTTTCAAGGCATCGATTCCATGGGCATTGCAAACATTCCGGAAACCATGAACGGCACCACCATTGGACCCAGCGGTGCGGGTGGCCAAAAAGCCGCCCCTGGTGCTGGCGGCCAAAAGCGACCCCAACGGCGGGGCAAACCGCAGCCAGATCGTCCACAGCGAGCCCTCTTCTGCCTGACCGTCAAGAATCCATTGCGAGCGCTTTGCATTCGCATCGTAGAGTGGAAGTATCCTTTTTAAATCGAAACCAAAGCTAGAATGTAGACTTCGTGCAGATAAGGCATGATAATATGCCTCTCCCTTTTAGTTGACGGCATACGATATAACTTTCACAGGGGATCTTACCTTCGCATGCAATGCTACAAAATTTTAAAATTTGCTTTGCTGTTGGCCATACAGACCCTCCCAGGCATCAAGGGGACCACCTGATAATAAGAAAAAAAATTTAAAGTTTAATCACTCTGCTATTTTGATAAGAATTAAATCAGAATTTATCTATCAATCGTTTAAGGTACTCTCAGGAATTTTTCACAAATTCCGAATTCATTCTCCGTCAATCTACATCCAAAGCTGCAAAACAAATTTTTGATCAGATTTTTTCAAATTTTTTTAGGGAACTCCCTTAATCTGCATGGGGAGTGACACTTTGCCTATTCCGAAGGCAATATCTTAGCCAATTTTCTGCCGATTCCTAAGCCAAGTACCTCAAATGAATCTCGAATACATTCTCCGTCAATCTACATCCAAAGCTGCAAAACAAATATTCGATCAGATTTTTTCAAATTTTTTTAGGGAACTCCCTTAACCTGCATGGGGAGTGAGACTTTGCCTCTTCCGATTTTTAAGCCAAGTACCTTGAATTCGTGATCCGCCAATCTGCATCCAAAGCTGGAAACCAAATTGTCGATCAGATTTTTTTTTTAATTTTTTTAGGGAAATCCCTTCAAAAAGAATGACCTGCGCTCATCAATTGAATGAATTTTGGTAAAGTCAGAGCTTTTGCGGTTCGCCATACTGACCCTTCTATGCATTCTTCATCAATTGCAAGGGAACCAAGCAGAAAATTGAATAGAAAATTCAATAATTATTTCACTCTGAAATTTCAATAGAATTAAACAGATAATCGCTCTACAAATCGTTTGTATCCACTCAAGAATAAGATTATTTTTGGCAAAGTTAGATCCTTCACTGTGGCTCATATTAGCCATTCCATGTACTATTTATAATTTCCAAGGGGACCCACCGGAAATATTGAATAAAAAAAATTAAAAAATTATTCACTATGAGATTTTATATAAATTGATACAGAATCGATCTAGACATCGATTATGGTACTCCGCTTAGGAATCGAACGATTTTTATCAAAGTTAGATCCTCTCTATGGCTCATATTAGCCCTCTCATGCATTCTTCGTAATTTTCAAGGAGACCCACCAAAAAATACAACCTGAAATCATGGTTTGGAAGAAATTGATACCAAAAAAAAAATAAGAATGAGATGATCTTTGAAAAGATTAGAGCCCGAGGCAACCATACAGCCTTAAAATTTGTACAGCACCGGGAAAAAGTTAATTTTAATTTGTATATTGATTTGGAAGATATAGAATCTAGTTGAAGACCATTTAGAATTCCGATATTATTCCGAGTATTCCGATTTAGAATAACACAAATATGGCCAAAAAATTAAGAGTATATTTTGAAATGGTTCTATTAGTTTAGTTAGAAAACCTAATAAACATTGTCATTGCTTTCCTTAACAACTTTTACCTTACTAGACCATTTGAGTTCCTTATTTTGTTAACCATATTTGCCAATTGTGTTGCCTTGGCCGTTTATACGCCTTATCCAGGCAGTGATTCGAATGTTACGAATCAAACCTTGGTAAGTACTCTTGTTACCCAAACTAATGGGTTTATTGATGTAAAATTTAACCTATAGTTCACTAATGAATTTGAATTTCTTCCATATATCTCTTATATCCACATCATTCGCATCTGCACTGTGCATCCAAAAAAATTCATAAATACATCACCGATTCGAACCCTGAAAACAATCCGAAACCAAAAAAACACGCACTCCAAAACGATTAAAAAAAATACAAACAGGAAAAAGTTGAATATGTATTCCTAGTTATATTCACAGCGGAATGTGTTATGAAAATTTTAGCATATGGTTTTATGTTACATAATGGTGCATATCTAAGAAATGGATGGAATTTATTAGATTTTACAATTGTAGTTATAGGGTAAGCATACAAAATATTCCAGTTAAAAGCGCTTAGCGCCCAGGCCCCTCTCCGGCCTCGTTTTAACCATTTTCTATGTTACCTTATATCCAATTCAATCCAAATTTACTCAATCGGAAAAAAATATTGATGAAAATTATATACAACAAATTATGTAGGTCGAAACTGAGACACGTATAAACTTTGTATGCCATACATTTTTTCAGAGCAATAAGTACTGCACTTTCTCATTTGATGAAGGATGCCTTCGATGTGAAGGCCCTCCGTGCCTTTCGAGTGCTGCGTCCACTGCGACTTGTATCGGGTGTACCAAGTAAGCGCTTCTTTGCACCATCAAGCTACAAATTGACTAGCCCTGAATCTAAAACAAAATGTAGAGAAAACTGCGGAGCGGTCCGTTGTTAAATGCTGCACAGAAATGTATAAAATTTCAATGTTAATAAGAGTTTTATTTTTTGGGGTAAATTATGTATCAATTTTACTTTATCCTTTTATCAATATAATTTAGTACCAATTCCTACTTGAGTGACATTAAATTAAAAATTTCCTGTACGTCTGTGCCGCATTTCCCTTGGTTTCAATGTACGCACTAGTTTTCCCGCTAATCAAACTGAGCACCCCAAGAATCGAAGTCCAATGCATTACTGGTTTTTCATTACGCTATTCTTCAGGTCTACAGGTTGTGCTTAATTCAATTTTAAAAGCCATGGTGCCATTGTTTCATATTGCACTCCTGGTAATATTCGTAATAATTATCTATGCGATCATCGGGCTAGAGCTCTTCTCGGGCAAACTGCACAAGGCATGTCGCGATGAGATCACAGGTAAGCGGAAATTCTCGAATCATCAAATCGTACAATATTTATACGTTGTGCGAATATCATTCAATGTCTTGAATGCCACCAGATATGTCGCATTAAAAAATCGAAGTCCAATGGTTCTATCACTACCAGATTAGACCCAATGGAAATTGGAGACTACAGAAATAAAAATATAATTTACACTATAAATTCGAAACACCTACAAACAGGGAGCGCTCTCCACAATTTCCGACTAATCTGCTAGTAAATAAACCAATTGAAACAATTTTTTGGGACAAGTCAAATATGCCAAAGATGCGGCATATTCCGCAATTACAATTGAACACTGAAACACCAAAGAAACCCATTCCCTCAAACAGAACACAGCCGTATCCCAACAATATCATCTCATATCCATTTCATTTCATTCCAAAACCTCATTAAAATGCACAAACCTAAACCAAAACAATCCAAACGAATTGGGATCTAGGTGAATATGAAGATGAAATTCGACCCTGTGGTGTGGGCCGCGCCTGTCCAGACGGCATGAAGTGCTACGGCGGCTGGGAGGGACCCAACGATGGCATCACGAACTTCGACAATTTCGGCCTGGCCATGTTGACGGTGTTTCAGTGCGTTACTCTAGAGGGCTGGACTGATGTTCTCTATAACGTAAGTACTAATAACTGGTTCTTAAAGAAGTTCTATGTTCGTATATCAGGATTCTTTGAATTATATTTTAATTAGCTTATGATTGTTATATACCTGTGAATATTTCTTGTTATACAGATTGTGCTTTTCAATCCATTATTTTTAATTTTTAATCCAAAGCCACTAATATACACACATTTTTCACTGCTCAGATCCAAGATTCCATGGGCAGCGACTGGCAGTGGATGTACTTTATTTCGATGGTCATCCTTGGTGCATTTTTTGTGATGAATCTAATTCTCGGTGTGTTGTCCGGTGAGTTCTCCAAGGAGCGTAACAAGGCCAAGAATCGCGGAGACTTTCAAAAGCTGCGCGAGAAGCAACAAATCGAGGAGGACCTTCGGGGCTATCTCGACTGGATCACCCAAGCGGAGGACATAGAACCCGATGCAGTGGGTGGTCTGATACCTGATGGGAAGGTCAAGCAGATGAATGAAATGGACTCCACCGAGAACCTTGGGGAAGAGATGCCCGAGGTCCAGCTGACAGAGTCCCGCTGGCGCAAAATGAAAAAGGATTTCGATCGGGTTAACCGCCGAATGCGGCGAGCGTGTCGCAAAGCTGTCAAGTCGCAGGCGTTCTACTGGCTCATTATTGTTCTGGTTTTCCTTAACACCGGTGTCTTGGCCACAGAGCATTACAGGCAGGTGGATTGGTTAGACAATTTTCAAGGTTCGCTTTTTTAAATAAACTATCTAGTGCTAAATTACAAATATTTTAATGATTTCAATCTCTCAGAATACACGAACGTATTCTTCATCGGTCTCTTCACCTGTGAAATGTTGCTGAAAATGTACAGTCTGGGCTTTCAGGGCTACTTTGTGTCTCTCTTCAATCGCTTCGATTGTTTTGTGGTGATAGGCAGTATTGCCGAAACACTTTTGACAAATACAGGAATGATGCCACCTCTGGGCGTCTCCGTGCTTCGTTGTGTGCGTCTTCTTCGTGTCTTCAAAGTGACCAAGTAAGTGAAAATATCAGTAAGTGAAAGCTTCCCCATTCATTAATACTTTTACTTCAGGTACTGGAGGTCCCTTTCAAATCTCGTCGCTTCCCTATTGAACTCTATACAATCGATTGCGTCGCTTTTGTTGCTGCTCTTCCTGTTTATTGTGATATTTGCTCTACTGGGCATGCAAGTCTTCGGCGGTAAATTTAATTTTAACGGCAAGGAGGAGAAGTATCGGATGAACTTTGACTGCTTTTGGCAGGCTTTGCTTACAGTCTTTCAGGTTGGTATTTAGCTTTTACGGCCTCAAGCATAAAATTTAAGCTATATTTTCAAGATCATGACTGGTGAGGATTGGAATGCTGTGATGTATACCGGCATCAATGCCTATGGTGGAGTGTCTTCTTACGGGGCCCTGGCCTGTATTTACTTTATAATTTTGTTCATTTGCGGCAATTACATTCTTTTGAATGTGTTCTTGGCCATTGCTGTCGATAATTTGGCTGATGCCGACTCACTATCGGAGGTGGAAAAGGATGAGGAACCAGTGAGTTTACTCCCGTTTAAAGAAACAAGATTTTTAGTGAGCCTCTTCTCCCATTTTTAGCACGATGACTCTGCTTTAAAGAAATCCCATAGCCCCACTCCAACCATTGACGGCGAAGATCATCTGAGCATCGACATAGACATGGAGCCCCATGAGTTGGATGACGAGGAAAAGATGTAATAGCCTATAATGGAATTGTACGATTCTCATTAATTTGAAAATTTTATTACAGGGATCATGAAACCCTTTCCGACGAAGAAGTTCGTGAAATGTGCGAGGAGGAACAAGAAGGTATCATTCTAAACATTTATGTAGCAAACCCCCTAACTAAGCCTAGACTAAGAACTCTACATAATCTAAGGCCTGAAAACTTAAGTAATTTAGCTTATGCTTAGAGCCATTAAAGACTAACAAATATCGAAACCGAACAAATATTTCAAAAAAACACGCCGCCGATGCCTATTTTATTTGGAAACCACAAACACACTCGTTAATATTAATCGAAAGACTCCCATTCTGAAGTATCAGCACATGCCACTGCACGACCCCGGCGTTTATCTGAAGTCAGCATGAAGAAGACTAAAAAGCCCATTCCGCGAGGCAGTGCATTTTTCATTTTCAGTTATACGAACAGGTAATTCAAACAATCAATCAGTTAATCAATCATCACTGACCGACAATCCGCCAACACTCTCGCTCACTTTTAATAAATGGTTATGTGTCTTGTGATTGGAGTTATTTTCCTTTGATATTTTACCATTTTTTTGCACACTGGTTTAGCATGTGACAAGAAATTGAATAATTATTATAAACTATAATTCCTTATCAGTAGCTGTGTCTAATTCGTATTTTAATATTGCAAATGTACACAAATAACTTGTTATGTTTTAACGAAACCCCAAACACCCCAGAAATTTTGAATGGTTTCAACTAGTTTTAGTTCCCTTTTGTTTTTGCATTTTGCCTTTAGGTTCGATCGGTTATAAGCTAGATAAAACTTATTCTTAGATTTGTAGACAAGGAAACTACAATAATCTGTTTTTTTTTTTTTTGTTTTATTTTTGATAAGACACTTAGTCTAATTTTAAGGTAGCTCGGTTAAATTCTCATAAATGTGTTTATTATTTTTTCCAAATTGGCAATTTGCATATATATTCGTAATATATGATAAAATTTGTATTGCATATAGTGGATGAAGAAGGCATGATTACAGCACGACCCCGACGTATGTCCGAGGTTAATACGGCAACGAAAATTCAACCCATACCACCGGGCACATCATTTTTTCTTTTCTCACAAACGAACAGGTTTTTATATTATAGTTTTAATTTTAAACGAATGTGAAAACCGAACCAAAAACACTTATATTTTGTGTGTGCAATGTGCGTCTGTGTAAATCCTTTTACAAATTAAATAATAATCATGTATTTGTCTTTTGTTTAACCCATTTTTGTGTATTGTCCTAAGTAATCAAAAAGATCCGAATATATTTTTAGTTTCTTCAGTTTTTAGAAAACAATATAGTAGTCGAACCACGATTAGAATATAAACCTAGATGCTTCTTATACTATGATTTAGCTTTTATAACCTGTCTTTTGAGAACTCTAACTGCCTGATTCTGTACTCTTGTTTTGTGTTTGGTTTTGTTTTTAGTTGTATTTATTTTTTGTAATCAAAACATAGTTTCCCTTCATTAACTTACTTAATCCTCAACAGATTCCGAGTCTTCTGCCATTGGCTTTGTAACCACAGCAATTTCGGCAACATTATCCTGTGTTGCATCATGTTCTCATCGGCCATGTTGGCGGCAGAAAATCCTTTGAGATCTGACGACGACTTGAACAAAGTAAGTAGCTCGAGTTCCGATAGAGAGAACGCACATAAAGATTTTTAAATTTGTAAGTTAAAGATGGAAGCTTAAATAGAGTGGAAATCCTTTTTTATTGAGCTATGGTAACAGCACTCACCTGTCACTCAATGTCCGACACCATTCGTTTATTTTTCAGGTGCTCAATAAGTTTGATTATTTTTTCACGGCAGTTTTCACAATAGAACTGATTCTGAAATTGATTGCATACGGCTTCGTTTTACACGACGGAGCCTTTTGCAGATCCGCATTTAATCTATTAGATTTACTTGTGGTCTGCGTATCTTTGGTATCACTAGTGTTCAGGTAAACAACCATCAGTATAACTACTCTAACCCAGTAGTTGTGATAATAATTATATCTTGAACATAAACAATAACGTCGATTTCAACTGCAGTTCGAATGCGATCTCAGTCGTGAAAATTCTACGTGTGCTCCGTGTTTTAAGGCCACTCAGAGCTATTAATCGTGCCAAGGGTCTCAAGGTAAGAACCCATCTTAAACTCCTTACTCTCACAAAAATCAAATGCTTCAATTAAAAATGGGTCAATTTTCTTTTTGTTTTTATTTTTATTTCTATTTTTTTTATTTTTTATTTTTTTTAATTTTTTTATGCACAAAAACTATACTTCTAATTACTCTAAACAAAAACTTTTTTGAATAACACAAAATAAGTTCTTTCTTGGACCAACCAAACAAATCCTTGAAATGCTGGGTGTAGGGTGCACCGAAATAAAATATATATAATATATATTATTATATACCACAAAATCAAGAAATGTCCTATCCAACACACAAGCGACAAAGTAATCTATCTAATTTTGAGCTTTAACACCTAACGAAAATGGGCGTGGAATAGAAATGTATGGGCGTGGCTTGGGCATAGATAAACCTATGTAATAACCGATAATACTAAAACACACGGCCACCCATCTGTACGCGCAATCACAATAGGTTAAAAAGCAAACAAAAATATGAAATACAAAAATTTATGATTAGTTTTATCTTTTACAAAAGCAATACTATAACTATATATTGTCGATTCACATACAGCATGTTGTTCAATGTGTCATAGTCGCAGTTAAGACTATTGGAAATATTGTGCTCGTCACATGCCTACTGCAATTCATGTTTGCCGTGATAGGAGTCCAATTGTTTAAGGTATGATTTTACTCTTAAGTTTCGATTCAGCTTTGTTTCTAATAAGTTTCCCTAGATTAGAAATTAGGTTGAATAATCGAACAGAAATAGTTCAAATTCAATAATAAAAATTTGTGTAAATACCTTTATTTTTCTAAAAAAAGGGTTTTAAGTTATTATTTAAAGTAGATACCAGTTTAAAAAAAAACTCAGTCGGAAAACCCCGCATGGAACTTAAATAATTGCTTTATTTTACAAATTAAGTAACTATAGGTATAATAAATACATTAAATAGAGTTTACTCATCTTTAAAATAGGTTTAGTTAACGCAGATATAAGCTTGTACAAATTCTTACATTTTTTTTGGGTGCACACACATGCAACTTCAAAAAATTTGCTAACATGTTATTTAAAGATACTTTCCGTTTAAATTTTTGCATTAACTAATCTTGTTTCGAAGTTTTGTTCATTACTCATTATTTAAAAATTTGTTTAATTGGTTCTACTAAATAAAATCTATTTTCCAAGTGATTAATACCGATATGTAAATAATACAAACTTTTTGCTGCCAAGTATTGCTTATTAATGCGCAGCATAATATTCAAGAAGATCTTACCAATGACAGATATAGCCAAGAGCCTTTTCCAGTATAAGTATTGTTAACAAGCCAACGGGAAAATCGGGGTGATTCTTATTTTGTTTTCATTTTGGGTTCTTCGCCACACACCTAACACAACTCACACGACCTAACACATTACACATATAAATTGTAACATCAATTCGTATATATTCCACACCCATTTTCTGCATTTGTCCACGTCTAAATGCAACAAACCAACAATAATAGGTAACCAATAGAAATCATGCACATTTATTAAACATTACATGCTATGTATTTCAAAAGCACACACTGCAGCACATAAACTTTTTGGGTCTTTTCCTCAAACAGCATTCTTACCTTGCACCCTAGCATCAAGGCGAACCAGTCTCATGTGAAAATAATATCCTTTTTGTAAAGAACCTCTCAAGTTAAGGACCCTCTATGTTAACAACTCCCACCCAGTATCTTATTTGGAAAAATATTGAATTCACAGTAAACTATCCAAGGCTACTATGGATTCAATGATAATGTAAACTTTCTTAATTTATTATTTACTTTTATTATTTTTTCCCATAATTTCAAATATTTTACTTTGATTTTTAGTTAAATTCTTTTATAGTTCTTACATTTGTAAACTACAAAACCAAATTCATATATTTAGGTTTAAAAAAGACCAAATACAAACCCTTTATACAAATAATACCCCAATATTATAAATGTATTTTCTTCCTTTTTTCTCTCCTTGAACGTGCTTCGGTTGTTTTGAATTGAATTTTGAAATAAAAAAAAATCTTTTTTATGTTAACATTGACACCAAACCGTTTTATTTCACTTCAAAAACAAATTTTAAAAATGCGACCACCAAAAAAACAATCACTCATTAAATCCCAACAAAAAATAAATTAATTTTTTAACTGTCATACGTTACAAAATATTGGCATAATTCAACCAATTGGCCTACACTGAAACAAATTCTCAAACTTCAACAGTATGTGGTCAAGTGCGTTGTAGTCGCAATAAAAACCATTGGTAATATCATGTTGGTGACATATTTGTTGCAATTCATGTTTGCTGTTATTGGAGTACAACTCTTTAAGGTAATTTCTTTTGAATTATATTTGAAAAGTCGTTGGTGAAGGGTATTTGTAGACTTTAAAGGCTTTAAATGTGCGCTTCTATTTTCAAAGGATCGAGGATAATAAAATCGCTGCATTATATATGTGTGCTTTGAATTTTGATGTATTTTTTTCAAAGTGGGTTTCATGTGGTTAGGATTATATTACGGGTACTTCGAATCTATCCGAAGGTAATTATCCTCAACACAATATCTCTTGATCTAAAGAGAGCAAATCTGAGTTACGTTTCTTTTCTATTTTCCTTCTAACTGATTCAAGGTGCTTTGCAACTTTTTTGGTAAACTGAAAACAAAAATACGCTCAAGTTTTATCAATCGGCTTAGCTCAGTTTCTAGCTCCTCCAGACTAACCTCAGTGCAAGTGTACTATTGTTAGCTAGCCCCCGCTAACCCCATGTAATATATATTTTCGTAATCCGTATTCTGTATTCTGCATTTCCTATATTCCTAACACTCTCACTACTTCCAACCCAGTAACCCCACGTTGGTGTTTCGTCTGTAAATATTGTGCCGTGAACAGAACTAATACCGTTTCGTCCATTCAATATTTTGCGAGCGTAATGTAAATGTGTTTGCTAATGAAACACCCTGTACATGTGTGCATATAATACTCGTATATATATTTAGAGCTAGCCTATCGTTTTATGCTCTATAATATATCTTAAATAGGTTTTAGAAAGTAGTCCGTACAGTAAAGCAGTTTTAATGATTGTGATTTCAAGTTGACACTCTCAATCGAAGGATACTTCAAATTGAGGCTGCCATGTCTAACAAATACTCATGGCGCCTTTCATATTCTAATTCTATTATTTTTTCCTTTCGTGACCGTAATCACTTCCGGTCCCTCCTAAATCCACTTGCAATATCTAGGGAAAGTTTTTTAAATGCTCTGATGGTTCCAAAATGACCGAGAACGAATGCTAGTAAGTAGATTTCTTATTTCCATCGAATTCAATTATTAAATTCCGAATCCTTTTTAGTGGCACATACTTGGTCTACGATGATGGCGATATTCACAAGCCACGGTTGAAGGAGAGGGAATGGACAAATTATGGATTTCATTTTGACGATGTGGCTAAGGGGATGCTGACCCTGTTTACGGTATCCACCTTCGAGGGTTGGCCAGGGTAAGTTAAAAGTTTAAGGACTTGAGAGAGTAACACTTACATTTTTATTCTTCCTCCAGATTGCTGTATATTTCAATTGATTCCAACAAGGAGAATGGCGGTCCAATACACAACTTCCGTCCGATCGTAGCTGCCTATTATATAATCTATATTATCATTATCGCCTTCTTTATGGTGAACATATTCGTCGGTTTCGTGATTGTCACTTTCCAAAACGAGGGTGAACAGGAATACAAAAATTGTGATCTGGACAAGAATCAGCGTAATTGCATAGAGTTTGCCTTAAAAGCAAAGCCCGTACGTCGATATATACCCAAACATGGTATACAATATAAAGTCTGGTGGTTTGTCACATCGTCGTCCTTTGAGTATACAGTCTTTGTATTAATTATGATAAACACTGTGACACTGGCTATGAAGTTTTACAATCAACCCCAGTGGTATACAGAGCTTTTAGATGCCTTGAATATGATTTTTACGGCAGTTTTTGCATTGGAATTTGTCTTTAAACTGGCTGCCTTTCGATTTAAAGTAAGTATAGACCTTTGCAGTTGATAAAGCTGAACTTATTTTTGCCGTTTTAGAACTATTTTGGTGATGCCTGGAACGTGTTCGACTTCATCATTGTATTGGGCAGCTTTATAGATATCGTCTACTCTGAAATTAAAGTTCGTATCATAAATGGGTTATATATTCCAATCAATAAAATTTTTTATAAATTACAGAGCAAAGATACTTCTCAGGCATCCTGCGATATTGTAGAAGGCTGTAAATCTAGAGCAAAAGCTGTAGGTTTCATTATATTCAATCCATTAAATATACTCTTATAATGTTCTTATAATATTTAAGGCCGGTTCAAATTTGATATCCATCAACTTTTTCCGTCTGTTTCGTGTGATGCGACTTGTTAAACTTCTGAGCAAAGGTGAAGGCATTCGAACCTTACTTTGGACCTTCATCAAATCCTTTCAGGCTCTGCCTTATGTAGCTTTGCTCATTGTACTCCTATTTTTTATCTACGCAGTGGTCGGAATGCAAGTGAGTAATTAATATTCCTTTTTTTAAACTATTCATTTCATTAAATTCAAACATATTTTTTCAGGTTTTTGGCAAAATTGCTTTGGATAGTGGGGGTGCCATCACCAGCAACAATAACTTCCAGACTTTCCAGCAGGCGGTACTCGTTCTGTTCCGTTCGGCCACCGGCGAAGCCTGGCAGGACATTATGATGTCCTGCTCTGCCCAGCCGAACGTAAAGTGCGATTCGCGTTCAGATTCGAAGGGTGAACTCTGCGGCTCTTCTATTGCCTATCCGTACTTCATTTCCTTCTACGTCCTCTGCTCCTTTTTGGTAAGACCCGAAACATTAAGCTAAGAATAATAATTACTTAAAACATTGCAGATCATTAATCTATTCGTTGCCGTCATTATGGACAACTTTGACTACTTAACGCGAGATTGGTCCATACTGGGGCCCCATCACCTCGACGAGTTTATTCGTCTGTGGAGCGAGTACGATCCAGATGCCAAGGGCCGCATCAAGCATCTAGATGTGGTGACTCTGCTTAGAAAGATATCACCGCCCCTGGGATTCGGAAAGCTATGTCCCCATCGCATGGCCTGCAAGCGTCTGGTATCCATGAACATGCCCCTCAACTCCGACGGAACGGTCCTCTTCAATGCCACTCTCTTCGCAGTGGTTCGGACCTCCCTAAGCATCAAAACCGATGGAAATATCGATGATGCTAATGCGGAACTGCGAGCCACCATCAAACAGATCTGGAAGAGAACCAATCCTAAACTACTGGACCAGGTCGTTCCGCCACCAGGCAACGATGACGAAGTGACAGTGGGAAAGTTTTATGCCACCTACCTGATACAGGACTATTTCCGGCGCTTTAAGAAGCGCAAGGAACAGGAGGGCAAGGAGGGTCATCCCGACAGCAACACCGTCACACTGCAGGCTGGTTTGCGGACCCTGCACGAGGTCTCTCCGGCGCTCAAGAGGGCCATTTCAGGTAATCTTGACGAGCTGGACCAGGAACCAGAGCCCATGCACCGGGTGAGTTTCATTTTTTGGAATATGAAAACGATATAGTTTGGAATACTGTGGGACATTAAAATGCAACAGAAATAGCATAAATATAAATCATGTACTTAATTTGTAATGCGTTTTCAGCGCCATCATACGCTTTTTGGAAGTGTGTGGTCCTCAATCCGCCGGCATGGTAATGGAACCTTCCGCCGCAGCACAAAAGCCACCTCCTCTCAGAGCAACGGCGCTCTGACGCTAGGCGGGTCCCCCTCAGGGGTCGCCGGAGTGGGTGGCAGCTCCCTGGTGCTGGGCAGTGCGGATCCGGCCGGGGGGGACTACCTGTACGACAACCTGAACCGGAGCGTGGCCGACGGGGTCAACCACATCACCCGGAACATCATGCAGGCCCGCCTAGCAGCAGCCGGAAAGTTGCAGGACGAGCTCCATGTGGCTGGCAGCGGCGGAGAGCTGAGGACGTTCGGTGAAAGCATCTCCATGCGGCCTCTGGCCAAAAACGGTAGTGCAGGCGGAGGTGGAGTGGCTGCGGCCACGGTAGCTGGAACACTGCCGCCAGAGGCGAATGCGATATCTTATGAGTGAGTATTGGGGTGGGCGGAGAGCGTCAGTGAAGCCCATTCATTAGGCCACAGATGGAGTCGATCTTTTGGCTGTCACTTATCCAAAAAGACGAAAAAAAAGAATACACAACGCTCCATTACCATATTACATATTATTATGGCTTGCTGTTTAGTGAGTTGATCAATATTCCGTATTGCCAAAAATGGTCGTTTTTGTTTTATGGCATTTTGTTTGGTCACCTAGTGAAGAGCGCCTTAAAGTTTGTAATGGACAAAAGGAGCTGAGTTTTAGTGACTTGGCACCACCCAAACAAATACGAGTTTTCAATTAGTTGACTTAGTGATCCTAGTTGCAATCACAGAATACCTTTAAATTCATACCTGATTCAACATAAACTAGCCAATTAAAACATGAAAAACAATTTGTTTTTAAATTAAAAAAAATGACCAATCAGCAACAGTCTCTCTGAGAAAATGCAAACATAAACCAAACTTTTACTCAATCCCCGAACATTAATTTCAGCAACCGCAATCGTGGTATTTTATTGCATCCATATAACAATGGTAAGCCTAAAATGCTGCAAATTGCAATAATAAAAATTAAAAACAAAACGTAACATATAACTTCAGCAGTAACTACAACAGCAACAACTAAAATGCACAACACTTTATTCAATTTGTTTAATGTGTTTATGTTTTATTCCTTTTAAGCAACAAAATTCTAAAATTAATTCTGAGCAAATTGGTTCGTTTGTCGTTTACACACACTTCAAAATTGATCTTTAACAGAAATGCAAAAAAAACAAGATAATGACACTCCCATATCTGGTTGTTTGACATTTTGTTTGTTTCGTTTAAACTACGGATATGTAGCTGCTGCATTAAAAATATCGCAAATATAAAATAATGTACAGATTCTAGATCACCGCGTTATAAAATTTGTTACTGCCTGCGGAATGCCAAAATGTTGAAAACAATAATTCAAATTAAATTCAAATGCAACATCATTCACTAATCGGACAAGATAACAAAAGGTTCTTTTGTTTTATTGTGACTATCTGGCTGCTTGTTAATCGAGATCAAATATAAGCAATTATGTTTTCATAACATTCATAGTAAACATTAAACATATTTTCAGACTTAAATAGAACTTATTTAAATTAGAGTAGAGAAGATTCGTAGATTAGTCGATTTGGAGTGCAGCTTAAACGTACA
This sequence comes from Drosophila monieri, assembly GCA_035047585.1. NCBI lineage: Eukaryota > Metazoa > Arthropoda > Insecta > Diptera > Drosophilidae > Drosophila > Drosophila monieri. The sequence goes on along the minus strand of JAWNPJ010000079.1, from coordinate 259,143 downwards.
GCTAAAGTTTATAATGCTTTCACTGCCACTTAGTTGAAATCAAGCCAAACACATGAGCACCACGATCCATAAGCATTTATTTTCTAGATTGTTTTACTTTCAGAAAGAGCTCTCTTACAGGTAAAATTAACAGGAATCCTCCTCTTAATTTATTGTATAAATTCAAAAACAGATTTGTAGGATTTAAAAATGCAAGTGCGAAAGGAACATACTTTCTTTTCAACCTATTTATTTCCTCAATTTATTTTATTTCAAACTAAGATGCAATATTTAATATATACATCTGACATTTGAATTGGCTAATCTATCTGTCGATACTTGAAACTTCTACTTTTCTATCCCGGTCACTCTCTTCTATCAAACACAATTCCGTAATCCAAAAAAACTTAATTCCCGCTGTAACCAATTATTCCAATTAATCACAGTGCCTGTGGCTCCTTTTGTTAATTACAAACTAACCAACGGAAGTATAAATCGATGAATTCGGAAATTGAAATCATGTCAATTGTGTCTGTTAAAGTAATTCGCCTTTATAACTTTCTCTTACAAAAATCTTTATTGTAGCATAAGTGATTCGAGTTTAAAGACCACCGAGTGCTGAAAAATTCTAGCAGGATGACTGTCAAAAAAAAAAAACTCGTTTCCTTTCTTTGGGGAAACCCAAAGATTTAGTTTTCGTTTTGTTATGTTTTTATTGATTTTCCGATGGGAAGAAACATATTGACTGTTTCCGGTGTCGGCTCAGATTATACAATATTTTGTAAAAACGGTTTGAGAATGGATTAATGACATAACACCTACAACAAGTACAACAAACTACAAGAACAAGAACCAGAAACAACTTTAACAACAACAATGTTTAACACGCAACAACAGCAACAAGAGAGAACGTAATTAAAATCAAAACCAAAGCCCGATATCAATGTCTATATATTCCATATATATAAAATAATTATATATATACATATGCCATATAAACGAACAGTGATGTTGTGCCCATCTACTCATAAGCCTTGGCCTTGGCTTAAATGAGCCTGTCCCCCGAAAGAGTGTTAATGTGTGCCTTGCGTCCATATAAATCACATCTATTATAAAACTAACCCCAAATTCAAATATTCAACCGAAACTCTAAACGTTGTCTCTTTGTTATTGTTCAGAAAATACGTTTTCCATTTTATTTCAATATTTCAACTTGCCGTTGTATTTCAATGTCGCATTATCGTCGCTTTAATTTTCATTTTTGTGTGCTGGTCCCCCAGGTTTCCGATCTTCTTTTCGTTAAAAAAAAAACCTGTAACTATATGTTAATACACTTACACAGAAAAAAATACATCACGCTATCATCTAAAGACTAAACACATAAACATATTCGGGTCGCTTGCATTGTTCATAGAACGCCTAGTCTTAGAATCCGTATGAGTGTTATGTAACTTAGAAAAAGTACATATTTAACCAACTTGTATCGGTATCTGCTTGCTGTAGCTTATCGATCTTATGATTTGTCTTGTTTTGTGCCTACGGCATTCATTGTAAATTAAAGGCTATTAACCAGAATGAGAGTATTGAAGTGTCATGTATATATTGCTTATATCGAATGCCTAACTAATCATTAACTGTAACTAATTCTTGAATAAAAACGAATAGGCTTGATGATCCACCCAATTAATGAATGGTAATTTATAAAAGATGACAATCGTGTCAAAATACATATGTTAAGATCACAACAGGATAATAAATATAGACCATAAACGTTGAAAAAAATTATAAATTAATAAATATTTAGTTGAAAATTGTACCTTCAGTAGCTTTTGGATCATCAAGACCTATTCCAGATTATAATGCCCAATGAAACGACTTGTTTTAAAGAATCTTTTAAATATTTTGTCTTATATTTATGGAAACATGCAGTCTACGCACCCAATGGTGCTATTCCTGGCCACGAACGCATGATCCAATCGACACCAGCTAGTCCTTACGATCAGCGTCGTTTACCAACTTCATATGAAATGAACGGCCTAGCCGAGTCATTGATTGGAGGGGTAAGTGTCATAGAAATAATATTAAATATATGGTCTAGCCTTCAGCTAGATGACTCACGTTAATAAATTCACAAATTTTAGGTACTCGCCGCTGAGGGATTGGGTAAATACTGTGACTCCGAATTCGTGGGGACGGCAGCCCGCGAGATGCAGGAGGCCCTCGATATGACGCCCGAGGAAATGAATCTGGCTGCCCACCAGATCCTCTCGAACGAACATTCGCTGAGTCTGATCGGCAGTAGCAATGGTAGTATATTTGGTGGATCAGCCAGTGGCATGGGAGGATTGAGTGGTGGCGGCGGCGGAAGTAGCAGCATTCGGAACGCCTTTGGTGGAAGCGGAAGTGGACCATCCTCGTTGTCGCCGCAGCATCAACCGTATTCTGGAACATTGCAGTCGCCACCGATACCGGACAATCGTCTCAGACGGGTTGCCACAGTCACAACCTCGAACAATAATCATAAGTCCCCAAATAGCCAAAACAAAACGAATAATTTAAATAGCAGCCAAATGACCATGTCGCCCACGATGCAACAGCAACCACAGCAACAACCGTCACAAAAATCGCCACCGCGAGGTCAAGGAAATCACACCTTTTCCTCTTAGCACCCACATTGTAATCTTAACATAAAAAATGTCTTCTTCATGGAATTTTAAACGTACATCTACTAGAATCAGTTCAGCGTCAACTGATTGTGTCCTTTTGTATAATTTTTAGCGAACAAAAAACAACATTTTAGTCTTAGCAACGAGAATTGATATATTTATGTGGACCATTCACAGCCGAGTGGATGATAGTGTAGAGGAATTTGTAAAACTTGTAAAAAGTAACCAACACACTGTAAATTTATAAAAATTATTGTGTTTATTTGATTTTTGAAAAGTCTATCGTTGGCGTACCGCCCTTAAAAGAGCTACAAACCAAAAAACAAAAAAATTTGCTAAAAATCATAATTTTTGTTGTAAGCAACTAAAAAATATGTATATTTTTTTTAAGCAAATTAAAATTTAATATCCCAACTGATAACGCCTAAATTTGATTCGTAATGGACCTAAAAAAAAATGTAAAAAAAAAACATTAAGGATAAATAAGCAAAAACAAAAACATAATTAATTAGGCATTAATATTCAATAATAAACGTAAATTAATATACAACATTATAATTACATTATTGAAGGACAATGTAACTACCTATTTCGATTTAGACGCATTTTATTTTTTAAGTATTTAATATTTGAAAACTAATGAATAGATTTGTTTTCTAAACACGGCAAACAAAAATTAAAATGTATAAAATTAATAGCAAAATTTCAAGAAACGGGAAACCCTTTAAAAATATAAGAAAACTGAATTTTAATTGTTATTATTGAATTTTATAAATAAACTCAGAAAAAGTTGAGCGAATTAATAATGTATATTGTGTTTTCTTACCGCTATATAGCTCCACGAGTTTTTGGTTATAAATTTTATGGAATGGCCCAAACACTTTCCGCCATTTTCAATCAACCAATTTGATATCTGTTCGAGCCAGGTCTAGGCTGTGAAAATAAATAAACTCCAGCAATAAAGCGTTTAACAAACCCGGTTGACAGAAGCGGTAGAAAAGGGAGAAAACAGAAGTTTAATTAAAAAACTGCAAATTGATTTTGCGTGTTAAACGATTCGAATAGATTCAACTCCGGCAAAAGTATTAAATTTTTGTGGAAATATGCGTTGGTATACAGAAATTTTATTTTTCCTTTGCACACATACGGATATTCCAATTTGTATACATTCCGCTGGCAAGTGACCTTCTGACTTATCTTTATTTTTTGCAAAAGCTCCGAGAGCTCGCACGTGTTAATCTGCCACACAAAGGATTTAGAGTGCCTCCTCCCCCATAAAGGAAAAAAACCATAAAACAAAAAAAGGGAACAATAAAAATAAGCAAATAAACAGAACTGAACAGAAGAGAACAGAGGCAAGTGGCTAACTTTTTTCCATCGATTTTCTGTCTGGTGCATTTTCTTAACAACATTTGCCCCAGCCACCCATCTGGCCCGTCCGCCCTATCCTTAGCCTTCTGTTGGGTTCTGCACGTTGCAATTTGGCGCTGCTCTTCGGTTTGCCAATGCCATTGTTTGACTTGGGCTAATACGAGTATGAGCCTCAGCTCGGTGGACGCTTCTGCAGCAATCGTAGGAAAAAACAACAGAGGGAGCAACGAAAGAAAGCGGGCTGGGGACACGAAGCTGAAAAGGAATGGGAATTCAACTGAGATTTCCAAAGACAAGACAGGACAGCAGTGGCACTGGACAGGACAGGACGGGACACGCCACACCACACCACGTCCCATGGTCGAGGATAACGCAAGAAAATGTTCTTAAATTAAATATTTGCTCGCTCCAAATCGGGCTTAGAGCCTCAAAAGCAGGAAACTGGGAGCTGGAAGCCAGAAACTAAGACTCTTGGAGCTGGTATTGGTGGGTTAAGGAATATGCAACTAATCATCATGACATCCACAATGCCCCTCCATAAATATTTCACATCCTCTCTGGCGATTTCCGTGCAAATATCCAACGAAACGCATTGTCACTGTGTGTGCAGAAATCTTTTATCACGTAAGTGGGTTGGATGGGATTGAAATAAAGTTTTAAATTCAGTTAAGCTTTTCTCAGAAGCTGCTAAGCTAACTGACTCTAGGCTAACCAACGTATTTGCGTTTATTTTACAATTGAAAGATGCTACTAACCTTTTTTGCCAACTATCAAATTGTACAATTATCAAAATTTTCTGAAACAAAAGCACCATGTACGAGTATATTGTGAAATATACATATATAAATTTGACTGTAAATATATTTAAATAAAACCCAACATTATCCCCGATTACCGAAAAGCATTGAAATAGCATTTTTTAATTACACATTTGTTTTAGATAGCTGCACTCTTTATTTTTATTTGGCTAAAAATAACTGAATAGTTTTAGTTTTAAAATGGTTTATAATTAGTTCCCCACTTTTGTGTACCAAAATTCGCTTATCCTTGTTAAGCAAACATACACATGGAATTGCAGAATTGATTTTGATGTCTGAAAAATACGATAATTTAAAATTTCTTAATGAAGAAAAAAATATATTTATTTTTTTAACAATATTGAAGCAAAATCATAAAAATATATGCCATGAATATTGGGAAATAAAAAAGCCACAATAAAGCCAATCAACCACTATTGCCATAATAAAAAAAAACTTTGACCAAACGACTTCCAGCTATTTTTAAGTTACAGAAAAAGGGATCAACATTCGGTCCTAGACAAGTCATAAGACGTAAAATGAAACTTGAGGCAACTCTGGCCATTCAAATTGCATTCACCAGTGAAAAGTTCCGATTCAAATGTGGCCATAAAATGGCGCATTGCCAATTGCAGGAGGTCGCCAGAAAGTCTGGGGAGCATCAGCATAATCCGAGCACAAAATGACTGACAAACAGCCAGAGAAACATTCAACTGCTGATGGGAGAACTTAAAGCATCGAATGCCAGTACGGCGTGTTTCCGGGACTATCGCCGGAGAGATTTGAGGCCGCCTGCGTATCCGTAATTGCGGGGGAGTATGGATGTAGTCTGAGAGGGGAACGCAGTCTTGAATATTACGCATAGTTAGCCGGGCCATTACACAAACTGCACACGGCATTTAGTTTTTGCCTCTAGCCTAATTGGCCTCATTACGACTACAAGGAACAGCGCTGCTCATCTGCGATTAACCGCACGTAGAACATAACTACAAACAAAGCGTGGGTTAACCCAAACAATAACGAAAAAAAAACACACACAAAGAGAAAATTCCGGTTGAAAATCAACGGTGAGTTATATGCCACCGTATGTGAGGCACGGAAGGGGGCTTCCAGTAGCCTTTGGCAGTATCTTTTGTGCTTATATCAGTACAGACAGAGTCGAAGCACACAGAACCCAACCCAAATATATCTCGTATCTCTATTAGAAAACGGCTAATTTGGTTTTGGGCTTGGGTGAAAATACTTATTTACCCCCCGGCTATTCAGTGAAAAAATCAACGACTCCGTAGGAGGAAGCATTCAGCATCGGAATACAAATTACATTCGCCAGAGGGTGGAACAAAAAAATTGTTGATAAATGTATGAAAATTAGTTAGGAGCAGTCAGAAGGATCCCAATTAAGGAGTTGCTCAATTACACGTGCCTGTACTCTTACTTTCATCACACCCCGCATAAGTATTTTGCATTTTATACAAAAACTGTTTCATAACTTGTTCATATTAAAGAACGTAAGTTCCAACAATCTCACAATTTAACATATTAAAACAATAAACCGCCCGGGGATGATATATGCAACAATTTGAGAAGAGCGCACACGCTGACATTGTTTATAAGATTAAATAAAAAACGATTATACAGAAAAAAAACGATACAACGGAAGGAGAATAAGCCACAAAAAATGTGTCTGGCTGGGATGAAACTTATCACGCAGCGGGCAAAGGAGGAAAATAGCTATAGAAATATGTCACAGCAGGCGAAAGTGAAAGACAGCGGCAAAATCCGAGGTGTAATATCCTGCTTGACAGTAAAAAAAAAAAAACAACTACAGAACAGCAAGTGAGGTTCGCGTTCCATCAGATTCTAAAGTGAAAAAATTTTTCAAAATGACAACACAGCGACGGGTGGTGGACCCCAACCCTAGAGACGTTTCAAGAGGGAGCTTAAGCTTATTTCTGCGGTCCTTTATTAAATGGGATCCCCATGCCATTTCCAACTTCCAGTGTCATTCCATGGCGGGATGGTTTAAACACAATCGAAAAAATCTTAAAAACTCAAGTCTGCATACTTTTGTATAAATGTACATATAACATGTAGTTAACAACTCTTAAATGAAACGGAAGCCAAGCTTTAACAAAAAATCAATAACAAAAGAAATGCAAAAGGACTTTCTATAAATACTTGATCTATCATCATTCTGGGTCGATGTCCCCACCCACACGTGCCAAGCTCCAGACTAAAAGCAGCTGGAAAATAAAACAAAATAAATAATGTAAGCTGTTGACGCCATCGAGTCGGCCATTCCGACTGCACTAACCGAGGCCTGGGGCCCAAAAGGGGGGGCCTGGGCTGCATTGGAGCCAAATCCGCTTTAACAGGCCACCATATAGACCAGGCCAACTGGCAAGCGAGCAGGCAGGAGCACAGCTCTCCATTCAATTCATTCATCTTCTCAGTCCAAACGAGAACGAATGATGCAAAGTTGTAAGCCGAGATGGTTACTGGTAGCTAAAAAAGGTATTACAAGTAGGTAAGAAAGTCGTTTTTCTGCCATTAGATATGCGTTTACGCATATTTACTTCTTTAAAAAACATTGAAGATAACAAATCATTTGATTAAAGGATAACTAATAAGTTAAACGGCAATTCTTAATGGCTATCAAACAATACCACTCATGCGAAAGAAGGGATTTACTTTAAAATTAATAATCACACCATATAATGACAAAATAGATAAAACTATACCCTCCCTATACCAGCCCTTAGCAGCAATATAGTAAATTTTTTGTATTTTCAATAGATTTGTTTTATAGAAAATATTACTCATACGCAGTGTAAACGTTGAATATCTTCTAAGCTTTTTATTCAAAATAATAATAAATAAAATGTTTTTTAATGTATCAAACGATGTTAGTGAAGCTAAATATGTACATAAATATAAAAAAGCTCTGAAGGCGTCAAGGTTTAGTCCTTATTGTAGCCATCAGCTACTTGCCATTAGGCAGTCATATTTACGAGGAAAAGATGTCTTCAGGTTCAGTGGCCGATTATCACATTTGCAGCACTAAGTGACTATTTACTTCTTGTTTTGATAAATCAATTTTCTCGCTTTGATAAAATTTGATTTCTTGCAAATGCCAATAAGCTGTGTTTACGGCTGTTGAAAGAGGAATTCTAATAGATTGAATTCATTTTCTGTTTAAATTATTTGAATTGCAATGCCGTGGCATTACATTAATCAGCGCATCCACTCTGATTTTCCACTCACTCCCATTTAAAGAGGACGTGGCTCATTTCCGTTTAGCCAAAAAAAAATCACTTGTTGACTGCATTAAAACAAATTTCTTTTACAATTTTCCAACACGATTCTACCTCCACTATACTTTCAGCTTGCTTCTTTGCCTTGGCACGTGAGTTGATTTAAGATTTGGAGGAAAAAGATCTTTGAAAGTCGACGCAAATTTTTGAAATCAAAGGTAAAGGCAAATTTAATTTTTACGGAAAAGAATTTTTGATGACCAGAGATGGAATTTTAGCGCATGTGGGTAACAAGGTTAAATACAGAATTTCACTTGCATAAAACTTGTTATGAAAAGGGGGACCAAGTTTGATTAAATAAGCCAAAGTTTCCATTAAAAAGCTAATAATTTAAAGAAATTCACTTGAATAATTTCAATCTGAACCTGACCCCTACTAAAGTCTATTTATTTTCTTGCTACGCAGCCGATAACCATGTTCTGTAATTTATGCGCGACTTCCATGGGTCAAACCTAATTTTCTGGCTTTTGACAGAAATGTGCGAAATTCCAAACTAATTTTTGGTGTTTTGCGCCGCGCAAAAGTAGTTTTCGGTCATGTAAAAACGATAGAAGGCTGGAGGTGGCTCTTCAATTTGATCCTGGGCCAGGAATATGCGTTCCATTGGCCTGCCAATGGGCCGGAGCGAAGTGCTAATTACAAACATGTCACTGTTCCATTCATTCGTCCGGGGTCGGACTCTATTTTCATGTCCGGGTCATCATTTTGTGGCGCACGACTGCAGCTTGTCCTTTTATTTTCTATGGTGGGTTTTCTGGCCTTTGATTTGTGATTTTGCTTGCGGTTGAAATTACATTTTCAATCACCAAGCATACTGCTGATTTAGATAATTATGATGCTCGGCCCGGGCTCGACTCAGCATAAAGACCATTGACCTGTCTGACTCTCAAACTGTAGACAAACAAACAATGAATGCCTTTGTTCGCATACAGCAATGTTCAACCATTGTTAAGAAATTATTAAGTGCTTCCTGAATTGCCGGCACTTCGGATGCACTTACAGATGTTACAACTTGAAGTCTCACATATCACACATTTTGGGTTCAAAGTTCAACATTTCACTGGCCATTTCCTGCCCCACATCGGCCCCGGTGTCATAACGTGCAATGAAAATAGCCCCTGTAATGGGCCCAGTCTGCTGAATTTCAGAATGAGGCATATTTTTGCCTCGACAGGGACTATCTCCAAATGTTTTAGTTTTTTTTCCTGAAACCTGACAGTTTAAGGAACTTATTTCGGCAACATTATATGAACTCAAGCCGGAATGGGTGGACACAAATTGATTTATATCACAAAGTGAACATTTGGGAGACCATCTGGTTCATGGAATTCTATCGTCAGCAACACCTAAGCAACATTTGCACTTAGTGTCTTTATTGAAAGGTAAATAGAAATTATTATAATCAACCAGTAACAAAATTAGTTTACTCTAAGGCATTACCTGATTAGATAAATATTCATATAGATAGCCAATTAATACTACTTTGAGACATATTAGTGATTTCGTCCAATAAGCCAGAAACCCAACGATAAATATTTACTAAAGGGTAAGCTCAAACAATGTTTGTGGTTTGGGCAGCTTCCCATGGTCTGTCACATTATTGGCGGCCCAAATATATTTGCATTCTCGATTTAACTGAGAACATGAGTTGCTAATTAGTTGCTTTTCTGGCTACATAAATTTATGTCCATTGATCGTATTTGGTCAGATTTTGGCTTGACTTGGCAACATAGTATTCGGTGTTTGCACATTTATGGCCACAACTATATGATGACAAAAGTTTCTAGCCAACGCCGAACTTCCGGCTGGTTTGTTTCAGTTCAGTTTTGTTTTCCTTCCCTGTGCATATATTTTATGATGGAAGTCAGGATGTGTCGAGCCAGGGGGCCAACGGGAATCAGGCCAGTGCAAATTTTTGGGGGGCCATGTTAAATTAGTTTAGAAATTGTTGTCGCAATAAATATGGAGATTTGCATATCTCCGTGTCCCTTCATGTGGCCATCCTTCTCCCAGTTCTTGTTGGTTACATTTCTGGACTAAAATGAATATAAACATTACATATGTTTGTGCTGTCCTTTGAGCTTGCAGAGTCATAGTTTTTATACATTCGCAATGGCTATGCTCGGTATAGATCACATTATTAAATCTTAATTTAAAACCTTAATTCTCAGATCGGTTAATGAGTCATGTTACTCTAAAGGAATCACTAACAGGTTTTCTTTTGAAAACTATTCTTGTTTATTTTTTCCATCGCTGCATAACACTTTATTCAACGGGAATATCCTTTGGACCTCAATCTCACACACGGACAATACAACAAGCTTGACACGCAATCAGAAAACCACAAGCGCCTTGCAGTATGCAACAAGTTTTGCGCATTTATGCTCATCTTACGCAATTATTTGCGCTACATTTCGCAAAACTTTCGCCAGCGGCAACTTTGACTCCTGACTGCGTGGCAGCCACAAAGGGCTTCGCATTTCTTTTCCGCCGTCTCATTTCACGTAACTGACGCCGGAGTGTGAGGCGTTGTCACGTGCGGTGCACTTAAATTGTTTTTTAGATATTGCCAGCGAAAGTATGCTGGGAAATGGGGAGAAACTATGGGATTAAATGCAAAATATCGAGTATCAGAAAATTACACGCCCCATATGTGGTTCTATGATTGCAAGAAAAGAACATATTTCATGATTGGTTTTTTATTTTAGATGGCAACGCTTTTTAGAGCTATATACATGCGTATTTTCCAAAATTTTCCAAATTTTTATTCATACTTTAAATAAATACTCGAAATAATCTTTTCTCCGAATAAATATTATTGCAAAATATAACGATTAATACATGTATAAATCAGAGCTACAAGTTCACCATTGAAAACTGCTTGAATTAATATTACTGTAACAGGAATTGAACACACCAAGCAGTCACCTTTTCGAATTTCCCCTTACAGGGGAAATCTTCAATGCTAGAAGCCCCAAACTGTTTTCCCAAGGAATCCAAATTATTTTTCCCTAAGCCGGCAACCACTTGTTGCTGTTCTGTGGTGAAATGCAATTTCCGGAGATGCCCCACTTTCAAGGAAGAAACTTCTGCGCATGCCTGAGAGTTTGGGGATTCGGAAGAAAAAGTCATACGCTTCGTGCCAGAATTTTTGTTGGCCAAAAAATTTATTTTTTCAATGCGTTTGTCACTTCGTGGTTGGAATTCGGTTACCATCGTCATCATGGTTGGCGTTGCAGTTTTTCCAAAAAAAACCCAAAAAATACAGACGCAAAATCAATGCCAAAACCAAACAACCAAATCAGACTACCAAAATTATGTTAGTGTTTAGACAACATTTTATTTCAACTGTCCCTGGAGTAAAGCAGCATTTTGGCCAATCATTTAAGGCAGGCAACTCCACTTGTGGCGAAACTGAAAGGGGATTATTTTATCCCACTAACCCACCCTTTCACTTTTCAAAATCCATTAACAAATAAGTTTAAAATCCCCTTTATTCGTTCTATGAAGTGGTATTTAATTATATTAAACAAAATGCACTGCATTGCAAAGGCATCAGAACTGGACTCGATCAAAGAGGATAATACTATTGTTATGCCATGGCGTCATTTAGTAAAAAGTTTTCGCTTGAATGTGATTTTCCTCATTTTCCAAACGTCCTTTTTGTCTTTTCTACAGTTGTATTCCATTTTCTTTGTTTTTTGCAGAAAAACTAATGCAATAACATTCGATGCTGTTATTATTGCCCAAGTTTTTTATTTTGGCCAAATTTGATTGTTGTTGGCTTAATTTTTCCACGAGTGTACGGCCCCCAAATGAGAGTATTCGTTTTATTTCGTTTATTTACTTCTGTTTGATTATTTTTTGCACACAAGATTTTCCTATAGTGGCAGAGCTTTTTGTTGCCACAATTCTCTTTGATTATTTTCATTCGGTCTTCTCGTTTAGGTGTTTCCTTTAATCTCTTTACGCATTCCATTTCCATATAAAAGTCAACGATTTCCCATTTTCGAATTTTTTTCTTATATGTTTTTTACGTAATTTTTATTTGCCAATTAATGGAAATATTGTTTGGGAAATAGCGTTGAATAAAAACCTTTGCGAATGGTGGGACTTAAAATGTTTTTTCATGAAAATTAAGTTTAACCAAAACGATGATATTTTATAGTGGCTCTTAAAAAATGCGGCTTATTCTTTTTTTTTTTTACTTGACTGATTCAAATAAAAATAGTTTTTATTCAAATAAAAAAAACTAAAGGATGGCTTATGCTTTTTAATCTAATTAATCAAATATAAGAGACCCAACCCTAATGATTTAAATCGCAATAAATCATGAGACATTAAAACTAGTTTCAGCCAAAGTTCATCAATCTAATGTTACCAAATTACCAAAAAAGGTACGAAAAACTATTGAACGGAATAAAACCCATAGAAATTTACGATAATATTCACGGTTGTAATCGTAATCATAATAATCCTAATAATAATAATGGCCATTAGGCAGGAATAGGAACAGAGCAGAGTATGCCGGCAAAATGATTTTGCCATTGAATTCTATTCGTGCGGAAATTATTCATTATAAATGAGAAGCCGAAGACAAGGCAAAGGCCAAAGGGGTAACCTGTGATGGTCGACCCATCCACCTTCCCCCGGGGGCTCACCGCAAAAACGCTCGCAAATCAATTCACGAAAACGTGAACGTGAGCCACGTTTTTCTTTCAGTTTCATAAGCCCCTCAAACCCCAAAAACCATTGGCCGGAGGTGGAGGACCGGGAGGGACAGCCGGAAGGAAGAGTTCGAAGTATTTCTGGAATTCGGGCAACTCAAAGTCGTGGCCCCAAAATGTCAAGTCGGAAACAAATGCGTGCTTGTACCCTGTTAAATGCAAATAAATATATTCGTAAATTATAGTCTGCCTTTCAAATTAAAACGCAGACATACCCCAACAATCCAACAAAAACTTGAGAAAAAAAAAATTGATTTTAACTCCTTTTTCTTATTTGATTAAATTAATCGATTCAAAAAATCCTTTATTGCTTGGCATATGATTAAGTCAAGTTTTGAATGCCAACATGATTGGAAAGTGAAAAAATGGAGGAGAAAGTTAAAGTGAGAGTGCAGGCAACGGTTCAGCTACATTATTCGCAGCATAAGTCAGGATTATCACTTAAATGTATCCCGCCCCGGGCACTTCTAGAGCTGCGCTGCAGGCACTCTACTGAAAGTCGCGGAAGAAACTTAAAAGAAAGCCAACGCGAAGAATAGGAAAATGCACCCCGAACTGTTGAATGCCAAGTTACAAGAGAAATGGCCCGCTCGAATTCCTTGAACGTGTTGAGAGACAACGAGAGGAAGTTCGCCAGGATGGCGAAGCGGAGGAAAGCCAGACCCTTAAAGCCCGACAACTAATAGTCGAGGACAGCGCCTTGGCCAGGCCGTAATCATCATCGTTACAGCTCCGTTGCAGCCCACATCGCTTATTCTCTGCCAGACAAAAAAAAGACTGAGAAGCTTTGGCTTCTTCACTTCATTTAAAGGCCACTTGTCAATGTTGGAATGGAACGGAATTTAATGGAATCAGGCTATCAGAACAATACAGGATTCTGCTCCTGGCATTCGACTGCCGAGAACTTAAGTCTCCACTTAAACTCCGTCTCTGTTCTTTGACATATTCATCCAAGACTATGCGGTTTACTGTAAATAATAATGATATATTTGATATATATTTGTAGTTTATGAATCTTCCTTTTTTTTTTTGTCTTCCTGTGACTTACAATAATAATTTTAATTCAGATACAGAAACACCTAAACAAAGGCAAAAGATAACATATTCGGAATAAAAACTATAATAAATACAGCTTTGTAGCTGTGGAACCAATACAACTCCAACAAAAACTTTTCAGACCACTCTTGGCTTAAAGTGCGCTTTTGCCACACGACTTTACAAGCTCTCCTAGCTAACCGACACCAACACACACAATTGAATTTGAGTGTTTTTGCACTTAAAAGTTTAAAGTTTAATCCTTCAATAATATTTTAGCCGGAGTGCAAAGTTAGATCCGCCGGCCCGCACCTGTTTGGGCCCCGCGCTCCCCCTCCCCCAACTAACCCCAATGCCATGAAATCAATTATCCGCCAGGTGAAAAATTTGAGAGCGTGGAGAGCATTTTCAACACTAATTTACGTGGCAACTCGTTTCACAAATCAATGAGCTCAACGAAAAATTCACATGTGAAAAACAATATCGAGTTTGGAAAATACCACCTTTCAAGGAGAATAGGGCGGACTTATTGTCAACCAATTTAAACTAAGTTTAAGTCGATTTAAATTAAATTTGTGCTTTAACACTGCATCTCTCTCTCTCATACTGCGGTTGCAATGCGCCATAATTAGCTAATTGATTTCAATTTGTGTTTCGTGGCTTTTTGCGACAACGTCGATTGGCTTTTTGCATCAAAATGTGGTGAGCTGGGCGGGTAAGCTTAAAGGATGGCTTTTGCGGCCTCTCTAGGTGCGTGTATTTATCTATTAAGATAAATCAATTTCTCACTAAAATTTCAATATCATTCAATATTTTATACAAAAAGGAATTTAAATAAAAAATTAGGCACTTTAAGGTTTTAATGGAAAAGGATAAAGAATCTACAAATCGTTTATAGTATGCCGCTCAAAAATCGGATCATTGTGGCAAAGTTATAGCCTTCGCTGTGGCTTATATTGATCCTCTCATGCATTTTACGCCATTTTGAAGGACAGCCGCCAAGCAATTTGACAAAAAATTTAAAAAAATTATGCACATAAAAATTTTGATGGAAATTGATAAAAAATCGATATACAAATCGTTCAAGATATTCCGCTCAAGAATCGGATAATTTTTGGCAAGGTTTCGCTATGGCTCATATAGGTCCGCTCATGCATTCTTCGTAATTTTAAAAGGGAGGCACCAGAAAAAAATATGCACTTCAAGATTTTGATGGAAATTAATCAAAAATTGATCTAAACATAACTTTACAACAAATTTTACTTTTTGATGAAAATGAAAAAAATTAAAAAAAAATAAATAAATAAATAGATAATTTAAATACATATATTATCATTTATGTTATCAATAATGTTTCTGCTTTCAATAAAATAATATATGATTCTTGCTGAGATAGTAACGAGGATGAAACTGACCCCTTCCCCTAAACTTCAACGTGGGTGTTTCTTTCTTTTATGCTGGTCCATCTGCAGTTTAGTATCGTAGACGCAGAAAATGCTGGAACACTGCAGACTGCATACTAACATCCTTTGTGGGCTTTCATCTCGGGTAATCAAATGCCTTGGTTTGTGGCTACTGTTTACGGTTAGGCTTACAGTTACAGCTACCTGAACTTTACTAAAATTTCACTGGGCCCTGGGTCTGTGCCAAGCCCAGGCCTAAAAGCAATCCTGGTTATCGACTTTCCTGCTCGGAGTATCCTTGCAAGGCTTCGAAAGCCCTGGCAATGGCTGGCTAATCAAAAAGCAAAAATGCGAAAATCGTCTTTGTCATCATATGTCTAACACTCGCCTCACTCTAACTGACTCCACTCTGGTCTCACCTTCGTCCTTCACAAATTTGCATAGGCGTTGATTTTGGTCGATGCTGCTGTTCAGTTCTGTTCTGTTTCCGCAGCTGAAGCGGAAGGATGATGGGCGGATAGGTGTTGCGTATGGGTGTTTTTGATGGGTGTGAGTGGGTGGGCCCGTGCTTTGACGTTACGAGCATCAATCAAAGGATTACATATCGAAAGTTGAAAGGCTCTTTAACACACACATGCCCACGTACTCCCTAGCACTACGAAAAAAATGTACAGGTCGTCCTGGCACGCCATTTGAATGTAAAATAGACCACCTTCTCTCTGGGATCTCTCAATCCATCTCCCTATCCCCACCAAACATTAAAAATTTTATGTCTTCATGTGTGCGAGGCTTAAAGCTTTCTTTTCGTATTTTTGGTGTGTCACATATTTGAATAACAGACACATCAATCATCAAAAAAATACTGAAGCAAGAATGCCAACAACAACATAACCGAATCGACTCACTGGGCTAATGAGTGTTGACAGATGTCAGTTACATGGGAGCCACTAAAATGAAGCCAGGGGAAAAAGCGGTTCTGATCCCATTCTGGATGATTGTTAACAAGCCGACTGACGCAACCGCAATGAAATTGAGCATTCCGGGGCATTAATTAAAGCTTTTGACATTTCCAAAAAAAAAGTCAATTGGGATGTTGTATTTAAAATTCAAATCAAACAAGGGGAATATTAATATTTTTTTTGAAAGCCATTTTAAAGAACTTTATGTATATAAGTGATTTAACCTTAACGCTAGTGCTTTATTCTCCACTCATTATTTTATGAAATATGTGAGAAAATCATCATTTTTTTCGATTGAAAATACAAAATTTATATTTCCTACCATTATAGAGAACCAATTATCTTTTTAGTTTTCTAATAAATAAACTCTCCAATTATGTATTTAGGTTTATATTCTATCCTTTGGCTGAAAGACCATAATTCCTGCAACTCCACTAATGTCCTCTAATTTCTTTACGTCATAAACATTTATGCTGGCCTTCTGAGGATCGGATACAAACACGCCCACACCTTACAGCCGCATCGTTAATGACAAATGTGTGGGGTGTGAATGTAATTACTTGCCCAATGTTGTGTTGTATGAACTCATCTAGGACGGCGTCACACGCAGTTTGCCAAATGTCCAATGTCCAGCAGAACGGTTAGCAATTGCCTCGACCAGACGCACTCACACGCACATGCCCACGCACATTGTGCAGTCACATTAATCTTGTAATTAATTAAACCAAAGTCCGGGCATAAGCACAAAAAGTGACTACTTAAGCCATTTTGTCTCGGAAGCCAGCACATGGCCTAACCCACACTACCTACCAGAGGTCAGGGGTGGGCAGGTAAGGTGCGGGGAAGCGACGTGGCAGCTGCTAACTGACATATGGACAAGCTTGTTGGACATTAACTTTGGCCGCACACACTCTTGCACAGGCACTCACGATGAGTGACAGGCGGCGGTTCTTGGGTTTTGGCCTCACAATTCCCTTTACCGAAACGGTACAGCAACGGCATCGGTAGCAGCAACAAAATGAAACATTAAGTGAGCGGAAACGGAAACGGCGGCCTAAGTGCGTGGTTTAGTTTGCTTCGGGCATGGCGGTCGTAAACGGTGATGGCGAGGCCTACTTCCCCTGGCCACCAAGAGAGAAAATTTACAGCGCCGCTAATTTAGCTTTTCTGACAATAGAGTTACCTGTTGATTGTTCTATTCGAAGGATATTATTTTGTAGGATTATATTTCTTTAATTTGAAATTAGTATAAAATCCTTCGAACATAAAACAACTTTGTTCAAATTGAATGCCAGCTTCACACAAAAATTTAGTTCAACATTCTACCCAAAAAGTTGTTTTTACAGAAACGGAAAATATATTTTTACAAGGCATATGGTTTTGGATGCATGCAAATATTTCCCTGCAACATATGCCCAAATCGCATAGTTAGATTACAATTTGTATACCCTTGCAGAGGGTATTATAATTTTGGCCAAAAGTGTGCAACGCAGTGAAGGAGACATCTCCAATCCTATAAAATGTATATATTCTTTATCAGGATCACCTCTTGAGTCGATATAAGCATGTCCGTCTGTCAGTCTGTTTCTATGCAAACTAATCTCTCCATTTAAAAGCTATCGACTGCTGCTATATAAGTCGGAACGGCCGGGATCGTCGACTATATCCCATAGCTGCCATATAACTCAACAATCGAAAATGACATTGGTATTTTTAAAGATGCTTGGGGCTGTTTTTTAACATTTTTATAAAAAAGTGATTTGATAGTCAAATTTGTGTTAGGATCGGCCTACTATATACGATCCGACATATACCTAATAGTATAAGCTGCTATTTAACTGCAAAGGTATAGCAACTTCGGCTCCGCCCGAAGTTAGCTTTCTTGTTATTTGTTTATTTCAGTACAGTGAGACGTATTATTTTCAATGTTTAAAATTCATTCAATTACCATTTTCATAAGGCTCACCATAAACAATACACATGCCAAGACTTTTTTCTGCAAACTTGCTTCGTTTTAAGAATACTGCATGTATATATACAGTTCGGCTCGAATGCATTTTACATGTTGCATGCAACCCAAAGAAGGAAATGATAAACAAAAATGTTCGAGCGAACGCAAAGCCCTTCGGAGGTCACGCCCAGCATCAGTGTCAAATGGGCATAGTGGGGGAAAATGTGCAAAAAGATGGGAGGAAAAAGCTGAAAAGGGCTGGCATATGCAAATGAAGTTCACCTGCGGACATCTGAGGTGTTCCGTGGGCCTTTTCAGGAGGTGTAGTCGGTGGGTAAGGGTAAGGGTTGCCCCGGGTGGTAATAAATCGGACAATGATAGCCCTACAGGATATGGGCGTTTGGTTAATGCAAAAGAATTTTAATGAAAAATTTTGACCAGCATCGGGATGACCGAATGCCCCCTGAAATTGTGCAAGCTGAAACACAAAAGCAAATTTGTTTTGCTTCAAAATTTTTCTCGACAAAGATGCCAGGAACCTTTACAAGCTTTGTAAACTATGAAAATACTTAAAAATGAAACATTTTAAAATACTGCATTTTGAACCAAAAACTAATTTATTTAAAACTATTTTCTTACCTTCAAAAAATACCATATTGTACATGTCAATATTTATCGTTCATAAAAAATACCCACAAAATGTATGCTCTTTTCAACCCAGCCAAATGTACAGTTATACGCCTCTAGGCGACCCGCACTTACCGAACACATGAGTTTTTTTTTTGGTGCTCTGTCATCCCATTGAAATCAATTGCAGTTCACGTCCATCAGAGGCGTAAACATTTTGCTGTCGGAAATTAACACACTTTCCGTTTCCGTCGCAGCCACACACACGCACATGCATACCATTACCGAGGAAGAAGTGGAAAAGGCGGGAAAACTTCCATTCCTATATGTAAACATAATTTATTCATATTCTGGCCACCAACGCTGCCCTCGTGCTATTTTTCTTTAACTTTGGTGGGGGAAACGGCGATTTTCCTGCCTCTCCTCGCAGCTCGCAAAACATTTCTCTCGAAAATTCGCTAAATAAAAATTAATGACTGCCGGAAGCGAATTGTAATCAAGGGGCCAAAAAACCGAAACAAGACTGCGCCCCAAGCAACAACAATCGAACATTAATGACAACAACAGCGGTAATAGCCAGATATATCCAGATCCATTATGGCATTCACATAACCAATGCGATTCACCTTTTTTTATGGCACGTTTTATTCAATGTACATCTCATTTTCCCAGCCTTTTTTTTACTCATTTCCGGTGGCCATTTTTTTATGCTCCTGTCAATCAATTTGCATGGGAAATATATTGCAGTTGTTCACTCACTTTTTCAGCTATTGTTTGCGACAGATTATTATTTATTGTTCTTTTAATACACAGAAAAGTGGCCCTGAAATCTAAATTATTTAAAGCTGCATTATTATAAGCTAAATAAACAATTACTAAATATATTGACAACTATGGAATCGACGAGCTGAGAAGCAACAAAGAATAGTCATATGTTTCCCTTGAACTCAAAGAATATTTGTAAAATATAAATAACCACTAATCGGATTAAATATATTTTTAGAAATGATCAATCAAAAATGCAAACAAATAACATCATTGGAAGGCGGGTCTGTGAATACAAAATGAATGCAAATGACGGCCAGCAGCCGAAACTGAAAACTGAACCATCTGTGGTTGACATCCATTTTGCTTGGCCATTTGATGTTATGGCCTTGAGGAGGAGAATGGGGGATTGGGAGGATAGGTCCCCATGGCCAGAAAGCAAACCAATTGCACTGGCAATCGCTGGCGAGCGACCTCAACTTCAACCAGCTGCCATTCAAGTGTCCTGGCAGTGACTTCGGGCCCCGGGAACGGGGTTAATCCAACCTGCCAGCTATCTTGGCCATCTTTCCCCCATCCCGCATCCCGCATCCTTGGCTGTCGCTCAAGGAGTCCTTGCCTGGCGGTACTCGTGTTGATGTGCCAAGCCTTTGTTATCGGGGCTATTACAAAATTCTAGCCAGCCAGTTTATGGCATGGCGATGGACAAATTGCTTTTAAGGCCACTTCTAAGAAGACGGATGTTAAGCCTAGGCATATGCAATTAGTTTAGATCACATTAGGCAGTGGATTTCTATTTTGAAATGTACTTGGCAGGAGTTTGCCAAATAAAAAGGTTTGCTTCACTTTACTTAAATGTGATTTTATATCAATGACTCTTTATAAAAACCTGCTGCTTTTTTTGAAGTACAATCAATGTTAAGAAACCCATTTTTCCACTAAAAGAAATCAGTATTCAGGATGCGTCGCTTACTCACGCATTCCACCAAGAAAAATATTTATTGTCTCTGTTTATTTACTTAAGCAGGGAAAATGCAAAAATAAATGTGTTTTTATTGAGTGGAATTTGTGGCTAATGTGGAAAAAAAAGGGATTCTCCTGGGTATTCCATCTGACGAAGGCACGACCTTGAATAATGCTTAAGAGGTTTGAAGAGGATTTGAATAGTGTTTCAAGAAATTTAAAACTAAGAAAGTATAATTATTTTAGAAGCTATTGGGCTAAAAGAATTAATGGTATTGTTCACTATTAAATAAATAAATCAAATGTAGGCCATCTAAATTCAAAACAAATAAAAATTGACTCTCAAAATTACTACAAATGGCATTAAATATATAAAAGAAAATCTTGATATTTATATAAGTAATACAAACAATATTTTTGTTTAAATTTATTAAAACAAAGACTTAAAGTTTCAATTCCAAAGAGAGACTAAGCTAAACATGAAATAAATTTATTCGATTGCATTTATGATTATTTTATTTTAGTTTAAAATCTGCTGTTGGCAAGACTATTAAGCATTCATTCATGCCGAGACTCTCAATGAAATTAAATCAAAATGCAAATAGTTGTGTTTCTGCGCAAACGACCACGCCTACTTCAGCAGCATGCTCACTCAACGCCCACAATCAGAGCCAAAAGCAATCAACAAATATCAAAAACTTCGCTCATTCGTGTCATAAACAAAAAGAGCAAAATGCAGACGGGCGACGAAACCAAAGGCCAGTTAGCAGTTCGACCTTTCCCCCCTGGCCCGGGGAGTCGGCCCAACCCGGCCCCTGGAGCCCTGCGAACCCCTCTAACCCGCCCGCCAGACAACCTGAAGCCCCCCTCTGGCAAACCAACGGAGTGGCGGGTGTCGACGCACCAGGCCATGAATATTTTAGTAAATGCCGCGCAAGGCTTTGACTTTACCACTTGGTCACCCTTGGTGCCTCACTATTTACCCAAAAAAACCAAAAACAAAAAAGGGTTGAGAGGCTGGGGCGCCGGAGGTGGCAATGGGTACTGTTTCTGGGGAAACCAACAATTTACGCCATTTTTGGAAAAACTTTTCCTTCTCTGGTGTGCTTGTATTCAGCTAGCTCAGTTGCACCCGCCCACTCCCACATTTTTTGGAAAAAAAAAATGTGGAAAGTTTGTTGGTGTCGTCGTCTACGGGCATTTGAATTACGTTATTGCCTAGAAGTATGCTTTAGTATTTTGCGGTTGAAAAAGTTTCAATTGCGTGGGTCGTCGACATCGCGTTTTTTATTAAATAAATTGCAATGCCGCACCATTCCATTCACCTCTCACTTTCTCTGTCCCTCGGCCCCCGACCCATTTGCCGCTTTGTTATGCAAAATTTGGGGTGCAAAAAAGGGTTTGCAGCCCCAAACATCCCCGTGTCTGTATTCTTCCCCTGGGCCGCGCCAAGTGTTGAAGTGAAAAAGCCGACATTGAGTAAACAAGTCGAAAGTTTTCCATGCATGGCCGAAACTGAAAGAAACTTGTTTTTAACTAGAGCACTGATGTCAAATAAAGGTGTCAAACAGAAGAAAGGATTGCCGCCGAGGCTTCATTCATTAATTAATGAAGCGAAATTAATTTGGGGAGCTCGATTTTAAGGGAGGCGTTTCAAATGTAATAAATATTCAAACACTTGGTTTAAAATTATATATATAAACAATCAATTTAATCACCATTTATTACATACAAAGGCAAGCAAAAAGCATTAACACTTTAATGCTATTAGCCCCGCTGAGGCCAACTTTATATATCAATTTGATAATCCCCTGCGCTTAGCACATATCCGTGGCAAGGCATCAGGACCTCCGCAGGCATCCTTTGCGTGCCCAGTTTATTGCCTTGGCGGAGGTTTTGTAATTATTGTTGTTCCTGCTACTGGTGTTATCCTTGCTGCAGTAGCTTTTCGGCTTGTGCCAGTGGTTGTGCCTTCGCAGACTTTTGCCCAACTCCAGTTGTTAGTCCTAATTAATTATCGCAATTAGTTAAATGCAGCCAAGAATCTGGGGGCACGGAGGGGCACAGCAGATAACGTCAGCTGACTGCGGCAAAAAATGAATTCTTCGCTTTCATTTGCACGAAATGCTCAGATAATTTTCAGTTTTCTGTCTGCGTGTCTAATTTTCATTTTTATTTCATTTGTACTTCTTGTTTGCGAAAAGTTCTTCTTTGTTTTTATTTTTCTTGTTTATTTGTTGTGTATACTCGTAATTGAATTGTTTAGGAAGGCCGAGAGGGTCCTGGGATAATCCAAGACTTAATACTCAATACTCAATGCCTTTGTTTTTATTCATTCCGGTGAAGAAGACTCAAACAAGACTGGAGAGCAATCGAGTGGGGCAATTCCTTCGATTGGTCGTCTGATGAACCACAGACTTTTTCATTTCTCCAATATCGCGTATATTCATCAACCGGCAAGCCAAAGCTCTGCAGAGCTGCCAGAGAGAAATAAAATCAAGGCAATTCGTATCGGAAATTCTAGACACTGCAAGAAGCCATCGACAATAACATCTAACATCAGTAAACAATCTGCATTTTCAGAAACAAGACAATGCATATAGAATTTCAACCGAAGGACATACCCTGCCTTAAGGACTCTTCCGCATACACATGTGTTAGTTTGTTAGTGTGTGCGTGTGGCACTAAGGAATCTTATGCTGCACACATGAGTGAACCCAAGAAATGCATAGAAAGGGCGGCGAAGAGGCAACAAAGTAGTTGCACAATCTGCACTGATAAATAATAAATCTTCAACATCAGCAAGTAGTCCCAGGGAGGCAGGTCCGCAGTCTGCCTTCCCGTCGCTCTGAAGCTCTGGTGTCCTGCCGTCCTGGCGACGATTCAACTCAAGCATAGACAGGCCAAAGTTTTGATATATTTGCATTTTGCTACAAAATGGCGAGCCAGACAATGCGGGAAATCTTTAGTAATGAACTTTAATGGTGTCGTCATAAAATATTCGACATATGCACAATGTCTCCAATGGGAATGGCATAAATTTATACATCTTAGGGATTTATGATAAAAGTTCAAATACAAATTAATGAAAAGTTTTACATTTTCGGATTGGAGCTGAAAGTATGCTTCAATTTACTGGATAGACGAAAATAACAGTCAGGATCGGTACAATCCATGAATAGTTTTCATGGAGGAAACTCTATATAAAATTAGGAGGTTATATCAATAAATGTATGGTCCTTTTTCGGTTATGGAGTGGCTCTGATACACTTGCAAACATTAATAGCTTTTCGGTGTTTGCTCGGTTGCTGTGTTGTGGCGCAGATAAGAAAGCAATGGCATCCCGTGCTTCCTAGGCTCCTCCAACCCGACAAACCGCTCCGTCACCAGGACTCCCGAAACTTTTTGCGGCCATGCTGAAGACACGCCAGAGGTCCTGCTCCAGCTCCTGTTTCGGACCCGATTCCTGAAACTGTTACTCTGCCTTTGCTTTGACACAAAGCTGCAAGGCAAGCGGAAAGTTTTCGGTGCACCAAACTTTTGGTCAATGCAGTTGCTGTATTTATATGGCCAGAGATGTTTTGGTAGCTGGAGTTTTGTGTGTAAACGGCCCGGACTGGCGTGTAATATGAGCCGTGCGGGGTCAGCTATCCTAGCCATGTTGCTTGGTCCTTACGTGCATACACACTTTCCCAGACATACAAGCGCTTTCATACCACACATACACATTCGCTTATAATTAAGCATAATATGAGCCAGATCCTGGCCGCCAGCCTCCTACCAACTTGGTGGGCATTAAGTGTTGGCATGTGGTTTTTATTGTTGCCTGGATTGCGTTGTCCTCTCAGCCATGGATGTTGCTGTTGCCGCTGCTGTGGTGGCTAGTGCCCTGTTCTGCATTTTGTTATTTTCCTTTGTTTAGGACTTGCCCCGCATACGATGGAACAAACATACATCCGTATGAGTGTGTCCTTGTGTTTGTTTGTTTAAGGCTTGTTGGTCGGTATTCCTTTGCAGAATAATTTGCACAATTAACATTGCAATAAAGTTTTTACGCCAACAATTAAACGATGGCGAAAGGAAAGTTTAATTGGCGAATATTCGTTTAAAATAATTATAATACCCAATTAAAAGAAATGACAAAAGTTCTGCGGGGACTAGCGTTAAGGATATTTTGCATCGCATTTGTTTTCTCCATTAAGGTAAGATATTTATTTAAGTTAGGTTTCATTTCTCACTTTTTACACATTCCCTAATCATAGTAGTTTATGAAAGGGCACCCTCACCTAGTCATTTATGAAAACGTCTTCATTTACTACTCAACTTGATTAAGTTAATTTCCACCAACTCACTAATAAGCCAGACAAAGAAAGGCATTTTTCATCTTCGCCTGGGAGCAAGAAGCGAAACCATAAGGCATTTTCAGCTTATTACGGCTCATTTCACAGGCATTTCTGGTCCATCAACGTGGGGTGGGATAAAAGCGGGACAACTCATGAAAAAAAAAGCCGGACAAAGGAAACCAAACAGAATGGGAGTGAAGCCAAAGTAAACGAGCCGTGCAGCAGCCGGTAATGGACAATGGCTCAACAAAGACATGTGAATTATGTCATCTATTGTTTCTAGATTACAGCCAGGATCTAAAGCGCACATGGCTACTCGTACAATTTCGGGTAAGAAAAAAACCCAAGGCCCATCCCATTTGGTTCACCCCGATCCACTCAAATCCATTCAACGCCACTCCGCAGCGCTTCGTTTCGTTTCGATTAATTAAATTGTGTTTTGGTTCACTCTTCTTATTATTGCAAAAGCCAATTAAATCGGCAATGAACCACGAAGAGCGTTAAATGAGATTTTAAGCTTTTGACAGATTGACTCAGGTATTGAATTCTGATTGGAAACCGGAGCACTGAGAGTGGAATTGGAATTGCACTTTTAGTGGGCGAATTGGCGACGGTGGCATTAATAAATTTCCAAGTACTTGAAGGACTCGTGTGTCCTGTGTGTGGTGTACCCAACCATATATTTTATGGTCTGGACCACGCACAAGTGTGTGAGCCGAGTGTTGGTTGGGTGCCGGACAAAGGGGGCGGGACAACGATATTGTCCTGCCGTGCGTGAGGCCATAAAACACTGGAGAGTTATGGTCTTCCTCGGAAGGCTAAATGCATTGGTATGCGTAGCGTAACGAAAAACAATTAGCTGCGGCCAAATAAAAGTGGCTAACATATACCCACACTCATTGTTTTGCGTTGTGTTGGTAAAAACTTTTATATGGCTCGATTGGCTTGTTTCCTGTCCTGTTACAGGATCAGACCTCTGTGGGTCCTGCCACCACCCACCGCGGGGGTCTTATCACTCTGTACTTTGTCTGCCATCGGCCTGAGCGGATTGTTTGGAGGCAGTCATGTCCTGCATGACGAATTCCAGCCGGTATTATGTTCACGACCTCATAGCCGGAGCCTCGCAAGGCAAACGAAATTGTTCGTCCTGAATTGTTTGCATTTTACTCTCTGATATTCAATTAATTGAAGTTTTATTTGGCCGATTGTGTGATTGGTGCCTCCGACTGTGCCCCGTTAAGTGGATAACGACGAACAATAAAAATAAATAAATTGATTGAACACTGCTTGATTGTTTCAACAGGTATTTTTTGGCTACTTGTTGTAAAAACTTGTTGAATCTCTTGCAACAGATCTGCATTTGGCATGTTATTTTGTTAAAAGTTCCGTCTTAAATATTTACTTAAATACATTAATGACAACTATATCTCTTTCTGGCATACATTATGCATCTGGCATGCTTTTAATTTCTTTTTGTCCTCCGGGTAGAGACCAGCGAGTATTTTATATATTCCACCTGGCGGTGGATGGAGGATATAGATTGCAGGTTGCCAATGTCCCTATTATAGTAAATTCCAAACTACGTAATCCTTTAATGCCCTTTTAGCTGGCACTGCAGGAGACTTCAGGAGACGGGTACTTCAGCTGCTGCTTTAGATCCCTTCAGTGCCGGTTGCATCTCGAATTCCTTATTTACTTTATATGTAGGTGAAGGCAATGTAAACCAATACCGAAGCTATTTTAGTCGCTTACCGTGTTTCCTCATTTTTTACTTTTCTTGTCGCTTTTTTTGTGCTTTTGAGCTTCTTCTACGGCTGACTTTAATCAGTGGCATTCTAGGATGCTTCGCTTCACATTCCGGTTTTTCCTTTAGGTCCTTCGTCCTTACCTCCCTGCCTGCCGTTGCAGTGCCGTTGTCCTGCACTCAATTCGTTTTCTTTATTTTCCATCAGGCGGAAGTCATGTGTGCCGGCTGCACATCCTTTTCGCCGTGAAAAGGAAAAGCAGTAGAGCCGGAGCCGGACTCCGAACAGGAGTCGTCTGGCAGCTGCAGGCTACCAAAGGCACTGCAAGGACTTCAGCCGGACGGACTAGACACACACACACAGGACACACTCATTTTTTAGTCATACATACAGATAATCGCTTTACAATCAGGCAGGAAACTATTGCAAGCATGATTGTTTCCGCGGAACGTGTTTGTTACCGAACAGTTTCAGTCAAATATCAAGAATAAGGAAATACAACTTTTAACTGACTACTTTTCCTTTAAGAAATATGAACAACAATCTCTAAGCGACGTGAGACGCTAACATCTCTGGGGCTAATGAACCTTCAGACGCCGAAATTTACTTTCTATATCACCTGTAAAATAAACTATAACTCCTGACCTTACCAGACGAGGAGATGTGGAGAGAAACCGCAGCCCAAAACTCAATTTGAACTGTCAGTCAAATCAGAAAATGGGCCTCCGGTGGAAATTTGCCTGACGGAGGCCAGACCGAAACCGCAAATAAATTACGAGGCCACGTTAAAGATTTCTTAATAAAGATAAATTTACTTATCGTTTATCTTGATTATGCAAAAAGCCTAAGTGAAAATTCAAAGACCTTTGGCGGGGTCGCCGCAAGGAATACAGGACTTCGGCGAGGAAGGCATTGGGAAGCACGAAATGCCAGAGACGCCTCCGGCAATTGAACGGGAGCCGAGTAAGAGCGGCAGATGGGCCTAAAACTTTTTCATTTCCTCAAGCCGACGAGCCAACAGAATGGCCAACAAGAACGAGAAGGATGTGGAGTAGGATGAGTCAGGAAGCTTGGGCCGGCGGTACATGGGCCATGAATAAACATAATACATATTTCAATGTTTTATACTAAATTAAATAACTTCCCGGTCGATCTCGGAGAGGCCAAGCAGCAATTGCCATCCTCCACCAATCTTCTGGACTAAGCATATTTTCCCCGAGGCCAAGGAATCTTCCACAAAATCATGCCGGCTAGTGTCATGGGCGCCCGAGTCCTAAGCTCCTTGAATAGCTGTTGCCCCGCCACTGTCAACAGCTCCTGATTAAGTCCTTAACGGGTCCTTGAGCCCTAGCACAAGGAGTTTTGTATAGAATGGCATTGGTTTTCTTGTGGCAAGCGCACAAAGAATGTTTGCACTTTGGCAAGGAATTAGTGGTATGGTGAAAAACTGCAGGAAATTGCTCATAAATTATTGCAAATTCTTTGCTTTTGGCTGGGTAATTTGTTGGGCCTTTGAACATATGGAAATTATGGCAATCTTTCAGTTACTTTTCATATTCAGTATAAAATTATGTTTTTAAAGAAATGGTTTTCCAGGGGAGGTTTTCGAAATTACTAGGATGCAGAAAAAGGCGCCTTCGGTATGTATGCTTGCCCTATGCTTACACAAAGGCCATTTTTAGTAAAGTTCAGTTTAGAGAATCCATTACGAAGTGAATCCAAACAAATTCTAAAAATAATTCAATTTCGGGAGCATTTATTATGCAACCTAATGGCCAAAACCAAGTGCAAATAGTTTGCTGACAAAGGAAGGACGATGGGAGAAGGGATACCGTTGAAAAGCCAACAGCTCAATCAACGAGGGCAACTTGGCCAAAGCAAAGTTCAACTAACAATTTGTTTGCATCTACATCTGGGGCTATCTGTGGGTCATTTAGGAAGTGTCTCGGGCCAAACAGATTGGTGGGTTCGCTTGGTTACAGTTTGGTGAAGACACTTTAAAATGTGCTGCTCGGCTTGTTGTTTTGGGGCCAGGCCAAAGGTTTTTATTTATTGGCATATAAACCACAAATAGCAAACATGCCAAGATGGCAACGCACCCACAAAACTTTCGGGAAACCCACAATACATAAATATTTCATGTCTTGACTTTCAATTTCATTTTTTTTTCTCCTCTAAGGTTTTGTCCTTTCCCGTTCGTCCTGGTTTGTTTATTTGTTTCCTTTCGTTTCCTTGCGTTCCGATTCGAATGTGTTTGAGGGTTTGGGGAGCAGACCACTTGATTTAAAATGTTTTATTTATGCGCACGATTATTATTTTGGGTTCTACGAATATCTTTCCAGAATCCTGATCCTAGTCCCTTCTCGCTCTCGCCCTCGCCCTCGCTTTTTGGGCACTGTGGTCACCTAAAGGCATTTTATCATAATCGAATAGAGGAACCGGATGGAATGGGTCGGAATGCAGTAACTGTGGTCATGGACTGCCTGATTGCTTCAATGGTTTCCTTTTCTTGATGCGGGTCCATTGTGAATATAGCCACATATCTGTAAGCACAAATGCACACATACAAACACATAAATATCTCAGTCCCCCTAGGAGCATTTTGTGTTATAGTTGTATTTTCCTGAAAACATTTTATTATCGTATTTATTGACCATCATATTTACAAGGATTTTATGGCATGTTAAATCGCTTAAAAAGCTTGCCAAATTTCAATTCCTTTCTCTTGGTCCGCTTTCCTTATCGATCTTTCTCTTATAAATGGGACATCTCTTAAATCAAGCAAGCATTATGCCAATTTAATTTTCGTCTTGGCTAATTAAATTCGTCCAACTGAGAGGCTGCTGAGTTAACAATTAGAAACCTACAAATTCCATAACCAACCCATTTAATAAATTTAATGAACTGCTCTTTACATTAGCACAAATTCCATATCACACATTTCCATTTCACCATGTTTGGTTGAGTGGATTAAAACTGATTTAGTTTGAGCTTTACCAATAATTGGTTACCAAAGTACTTAATGCAATTATGAGGCTCACTTCAAGCTTTGTGTGTTTTAAATGAGAATTTTTTGATTATTGAAATATCCTGGCTTTAGAAAAGTACTCTTGGTTTATTTATTAAACTAATTGGCCAGATTAAGACAGGGCAGCTTTCATTTTTGAATTTAATTATATTTGAAAGTACACAATAAAAGTAATAAAAACAATTAAAATATTCATTCAGTTTCTCATACCAATATTTGAATGCAGTTCGCCCAATTCAGTGTAGAACCAATTTTAAGGCAAAAATTAGGTCAATTGATTTTCACAACATATGCCATAGGAGAAACATTTATTTTTTTTAATCTATTTAAATACTTGGACAAGGGCATGCGTACCTTTTTTTATATGAGTGTTGTTCAACAGTTGGATAGTCTTTTAAGAACTCAATTTTTTCGTTGACAGGCTTATTAAAACTAATAACTCTTTTATGACTTTTGGACTGGACAAGGAGTGTGTGAAGTTTATCGAACACGCGCAGGCAACATATGCCAAAAGTTCGTAAAGGATAAAGTTAGCTAGGTCTAAGGACCCAAGGATTATCTGAGGCCATTAAACCTAATGACCATGGCTAGACCAACTTAATGACTGGACTTTAGCTGGCTTAACGAGTCTCTGTGTTTTTCACTTTTTTTTTAAATTTAAACATTGCAGATAAACCGAATTTTTATTGTTATTTTTTTTTTGTCTGATTCATATTTAGATTCAGATTTTAGTATGTATAATTCAACCGTAATCAACATCCTACACTGATTTGTTTAACCGTAATCAACATCCTACACTGATTTGTTTATTTTATATTTGTTTTAGATTTTTTCTTCTCTGATGTAATCGTCGTATTGCTGGATTATTTATGAATTGGCTGAGCAACAGCAATGCATTTGACTTTAATTATGCAAATTGAATTCCATTCATGCATAAATAGACTAAGAGACTCATACTCCGAGAGTTTGACTTTGTTCTCGATGACTACCACTCACGATTTGCATTCACTTTTGAATTTTTATTAGAGAATTAGCTCTTATGGAAATTTTTTAGAATTTAACTGCCTTCGAATTTCATATTTTCCGTTTCGCAAGCCGAGCCGAGAAGAGATACCAAGTGATGAATATTAAAATGTTGAAATTTTATTTCTGCAGTCAGCAGGAAAATTGTTATATAGTTTTCGATTCATCAAAGCATACGCACATAAATATTCAATGAAAGTTATTGAAGGAGAAGGTTCAGACTTTGGGTAAGCAAACTTTAAAAATTCCAATGAATCCAAAAACAACTTTAACTTAAAAGTCCCTTACGTTGAAGACTTTTTATTGGCCTTTGACTTTAAGTTATTTTACTCAAGTGCCTGGCAGTTAACTTGTTTTCTCCCACCTGAGGTCAAGGGAATTATTAATATTTCATTGTTCTCTGGTGTCCACTTATTAAAATCATTGAAATTCCTTTTAAGCTTCTTTAGATTAAGACATTCCAATTGCCTGCTTGCAACTTTTCTTGTAATCGGTATATTACTAAAATGTCTTGGTATAGAGATAAGCTGCAAAGTAATTAAAGATAAGCTGATTTAAAAAATTCCGTGCCAAATATAGTTATTGAATTAATGAAATTTTATTTTGTTTAAGCTCGTTCGAACCTACAAATAAAAGTAATAACTTTAGGAGAGCTGCATTCCAATTTGTATTATTTTTTAATGAGCATTCCATTACACATTTTTGGCCAGGTTTTATTGAGTTATTTTTTTAATGGTTATTTAATCGCAGAAAATGGAATATTTGTTAATTAAAGTTGAATAATTTTTGCATTTCTGAACTGTTTATTTACACACGGGCATTACAGGTAATTTCGTTTGAGTTTATTTCATGATCGATTTTATCAAAGCCCATTGACCAAATTACGGAAAGTAGTGCGCTTTAGGTTTTTTGTTTAGTTTGGAATTTAGTGACTCTAATTCAACGGAATAATCAGAGCATATGCTTCTTGATTAATGATGCAGATTAAATGACTCGCTTAGCACTTGCTTTTGTTTTCATTTTTGTGTGGCTCTGTTTGTATTAGATATTTGGGATTCGTTTATCGCTTTCTATATTAGCTTAATTGCCATTGGGCGCTGAACTGACAAAACCGAATTTGCATGAATTAACAATGAAATGGGCATAACTCCAGTACATTGGTAAATTTATGGTAAATTTACGGAAAACAAGCATATGAATTTTGGCAGTTATTTATTATTCAGCAAGGGTAATATCAATTATAAAGACAAAATTGGAAAATGGATTTAAAAGTTTTAATTAACAAGGAGATTAAAAATTTGGTATTTGGTTATTCAACTCATGCCCACAAAACCTACTCTGGCTCACAACTAATTGGCAATATTCTAGGCCCGATAATTATTTGGCAAAACTTTTGACCAAATTATTAACAGAGATGGAAAGATATCATAGCTGGGCCGTCTGGTAAATTCAATTCATCTACGAAATTTTCTTCACTTAAACTTGGCCAAAAGTACTAAATGCAATTAGCCTTTGTGCTGGGGATGGGAAGGAGATGTGGTCTGATTTGGTTTGGCTTTTGGTGGTCTTGCATAAATCATGAAACCAAAAACAGAAATTTACAAACGGACTACAGATACATTTATGCCATACAGACCACACAGACACGTGGAAATGGCGCATATATAATGGCTTAGAAATAGCTTGACACAGCGGACAAAACGCTCATTGTGTGTGTTCTTGGTGAAGCTGCAACGCATAAATCTCAGAGATTTGAAATCTCATTGACAATTGGAAATGTGACCAAAATCATGCATTTCCGCAACCCAGTCTCGCAGCAACCAAACCACCTCTCTGGGCCAGTCAGGGCCTGGGGCAATTGAAAATACATTTTACACAATTACAAATTGCAATGAAATTGATTTATCACGCACAAATGCACGAAGGTCACGCAATCCTCATAAATTTTGACACACCAGAGATGGAGCCCGGTTCGTTGGATTTGGGTCGAGACTGGGACTGGGTCGGAAGCTGGAACTGGAACTGGATTCTGCAATTTGCCACAGTTTTTGGACCCCTAGCTCCCCACAATTTACATACATATTAGGCTTATTACTGGACAACCATCTCTCAGCCCCTCCCACGCAGCCCTGGCATTCTATTTAACGCTTTTAAGTCCATGAATTATGCGCATTGCACTTTGCCACAAACATCACTCCTCGTGTCGTATGTTTGTGTCCCGCTTTGGTGCACATTTTATTATCAGCTGCATTAAATTTTATAAAATATGTATGTGTGTTTGTCTGTCTGTGACTACTATGTGGGTGTGGGCCTGTGGGGCGAAAATTTTCATCGTCCGATTCAGAGGGTATAGCTGCTGCAACTGCAACTGCCACTGCTGATGCCCATAAAGTATGCCGAGTAATTGGGGAGGAAAGGGGCTAGCCTACGTGACGCTCCAGCAAAAATTCAACAAAAAAAGAACAAATGGTGATATATAACATACGAATTCCAAATGCTGACCACTAAAGAATTCAAGCTAAATTAAATTGTTTATCCTTAGGATTTTTATTACTGAGAAGAGTATCCTCCACTATTTAAACTCTATTTGTATGTTATTAACAATAATAATAAGAACTTATTATTATGTATGCTAGTATTAGGAGGCACTGTTATAATGTGAATGTTGCATATAGCTACTATCTTTACATCAACAAGTGTATATTTTTATTTCATACCAAGTATAGTATAGTATATACTACCAATATAGTAGTATTTCCTTAAATAAAAATCTTTCTTGATACTATTTTCACATTTTTCGAGTTGTCGAGAGGTAAGGGATCTGGCATGTCAACCCACTTTTTAATGAGTCCTTTCACGTTAATGCAATTAACTCGGACTCCTCCCCCATTGAAGCCTCAACTTGAGTTTGTCCAGCTGCCAGTTTGTGGAAATCCCCAACCCAAGCACAGACCCAAAATCCGGGAAAGAAAAGTCCCATATCCCGGGTAAGACTTGAATGACTGAGTTGTGGAGTGTGAGCGAGTGTTTGTTGTAAATAAATGATAATCGCTGTAGTTGTGCGCTTCCATGACTCGCATGCATTCAGTGACGGACTTTCTGTCTGTTCCCTGACTACTTTGGCTGATTGTCGGACGTTTCTACCACTGGCGGTGTAATGTGCCTCCGCACTGACACCGACTCCATTTTCCATTTTCCATCTTCATTGTCATGACGTTTTATTTTTAGTACGTGTTGCTGCATACTTGCAGAGAAATGCTATTTATTATTGCAAAGTATTTTGTATGCCTGCCAAGGTATTCCCCCGGAATGTATGATGAATGTACATTGTTCATCCTTCATTTTATGTTGATGTTCAAAAAAAGGATATTTTTACCCGAGAAGCTTAAAACATGCACTTTATTTCATGATGCATAAAGTATAGCGCGCTTTTTGGGGCAAGTGCCAATAACTAATTTCTGTCTTAAGGCTTTGATTAAAATCAAAACTATATTTACCCTAAGCTAATAAATATTAATAAGTGCAATCTACAAAAACAGCATAATCCATAAAGTTTCAATCAAAAGCAATTAGTTTGTCCAAATTTGATTACCTTTTATTTAAAGAAAACATTAATTGATTTCATTGTAGACTTGGGGGTATCTTGGCGCCCGGCCTCTTAATACAGAAAACACTTCAATAACAAATTATTTTGCACCAAAAACTTATCAAATGCAATTTCATTACGCAACCCAGAATTTCATTTATATCAATAATGCTGCTTTAATGAAAAATAATTGAATATTTGTCATGCATTTCACCTGCAAACGCATTTACACACATGCCTCGCTGAACTTCCTGAAAACAATAAAATTGAGGTCATTTTTGTAAATTGTTGTTGCTGTCATTGACTTCTGTTGTTGTACTTGCTCTTGTTGTTGTTGCTGCTGTTGGTCTGGTTGTTGTTGGTAAATCTTTTGTGTTTTTGTTTTCGAATGAACCTTTTGAAATATGCTCGATTGGTTTCCATTAAGCTTTGCATGCTGATAATAACTTTCATTTGGCTCTTGTGCCATTTAAATATAATTAATCGAAATTAGTCTGACCCGTTTTCTGTTTTTAATTATTGAAAACTTTTCGTTTATTTTAAAGAGTACTATTTCAAATAAACATTATGTGAATTCACATTAACTCACTTACAAATTTAAAATGGCTTATTAAGATATATGCTTTACAATGATTTTTAGCTGGTTTGTATTTTAGTATTTATAAACTATTGAGCATCCTCTGTTTAATTATTTGGAAAGCAGTTGATTTCACTGAAAGCTATATTTGATAAAAGCTTTTTATTACAATTTTATTTCTGTAAAAGCGTGCTTTATAAAAGCTTTAACAGAGCTTTGTGTCTAGACTACTGTTATCCTATATAAAACTTAAAAGTCCTTTTATTGAATGACCGTACCATTTTAAGTAAAATTGACACAAGCTGTCGAGCTTTCACATTCTACATGTTTTAAACTGATTTCAAATAAATATTTTCAGAATTTCAATCATTTAGAAAAAATATTTTCACCGTCATTAAAACTAAAATAAGTCAGAATAGATACATTATAGTCTTTATACTATCTTTATTAAATCTGAGTACGTTTAAAGTTCTCAAAGTTTAAAAATTAAAGTAAAATTTTTAAAAAACATGAACTTATGGCCTAACATGACCTAATGAGCTCAATAAGCTCCCTTATAAGGACTCTTAACTATTAATTTAAAAAAATAATTACACATTTACCTCATTTTATTAACAAACTTCCGAAAATACCCTCTGTAACCCTTTATAATTGAACTCGAAAAGTTTCTTTTATTTGTGGCATTTCCCAGAAAACCTTTTAGCATGTTACAATTTTTCTTTTTCACTTTATCAAGCATTTCCATATTCAATTATTCCTCAAATCGATTTTTCTGCAGTCGCAAACTCTTTAACACATAAGCCTCGCATTGCACAGGCAGAGGCAGTGGTATTGTCATCGCAACATTTTACTTTTCGTTGGGCTGGGCTAGTTAAACTCGTGAAATCCACAACCCATTGGTATTGTTTTCCTTTGGCTGCTCCTGCTGACGACTTTGATGACGACGATGATGCCCCCATGCGTTGCATAATGCATGAGAGACTGGATTTTGACTAGCCTATGAATATTCAGGACGGAAACCCACACCCTGGCACACCGTTCGCACCCCCCTACGTTACCTATAGGGCAGCCGTTTGGTCAAGTGTTGACAATTGTGCCAATCGTCTCCACAAAGGCGGATGTCTTTATGAGTACTTAGGCTTTCTGGTGTGTAAATTGCCTCCTGAAATGGATTGTGGCCCTGACAGTCTCATGGCAATACCACCGAATACCAAATGCATTACATTTTTTAAAAAAGGAATCGGTTTCCCATAAAACGAATTAAGTTTTAGAATATTCCCACTCGAAACAAAATAAAATGGTACACACTTTACATATCCAATAGTATTTTTCGGTTAAACAATTTTATCAACTAACTATACTCCAAAAATTATTAACTTTCTTATCCCTATTTAAGCATAATTCATATATCTTAAGGTTTGTGGTTTTGAGCTCCAAATCTATAATTTTAGGAACCGTGTAGTGAATTCTTGTTGCAACTTAATGTGGTAGCTACGTTCCTTCCCCCTTGTGACTGCCATTACCATTGTTTGCCCTTTAATTAGACTCACAATGCAAAGGATTCTTGACACTTGTCAACTCTCTGGCTTCTCATTCTCCTTTCGTCCTTATCATCGGGACGTTGTGCAAGTGTCAGGTGTTCCTTTGCAATCAGCCATCTTAGGCTAATGGGATGGGACAATGCCAGTGGCACTTTGGCCAGCAGGGTTAAATCTCTATTGGAGTAACCTGCATGTTTCCATTTTGGAAACCAAGGATAGATTTGAAGGCAATTATTTCTAAGATGGGAAAGTGAAAATATTCCCCCATTTAATCCACCGCAATTTCAGTCAAAACAATTGGATAAAATCCTTGTCACAATGCTCTCATTCGATTTGTGTCCAAATCCCCGAAAAGCTATTTGCCACATTGTTTGTTTCGCTGCTTAACCGTTTTTGACGTGATTTTATGCGAAAGGAAATGTTCAGGACTCGACACTTATTTTCTTTTCATTCCGTTTTAATTAGGCGAAAGAGCTTAAGGCCAGAATTTTTTCTTTGAGCCTCTCGACCAAGCACTCTGCTTAATTTATCTTGCCAACTTTGGTCTTTGGCTGAACCTTGGTCTATCAACTCGACCCATTTTGAGCCGCTCCACAAAAAACCAATTTAAGTGAAACAAAAGGAAATTTTAATGTAAGAGCTGACACTCTAGCCCATAGCATCGCAACATTAATGGGAAATCGTTTTGGCAAGTTCATGCTAATGATTTCGACGCCTCGGAAGTATAGATAGGGTCCACCCAACACGATAAATCGATAATTGCTTGTCTCCGAGCTCAATTACAAGGAAATTTAATTCAGTGAACCACAAATTAGTTCCCTAATTGATCATGAGGTAGATCTTAGAATATTGCTGTCGGTTTGCGGCCACTCCTAATGAGCCGGGCTCTCAATACTTCATCATTGTCAGGCATTTACGGAGGATTCATAATTAATTTCTTGTGACACAACATCCGAAAGTCTTGCAACATGGGGCCGGACTTTGCCACTTGCCAGAGAGGTGGACTACCTCCTGAGGAATCCAGAACGTTTAACCTTGTTGCTCGTGACGCTGACAGACAACCGAGAAAAAACGCTCCACATCCGCCCACTATCCATCCAACGTGGGTGTGGTTACGCTTGCCCACGTCCCGGAAGGACACGTCCATTGTCCCGTTGACTGATGATGGGCACCGTATGATTTATGAGAAAGCTGCACAACATGTGGAACTACCTTATTTCTCTTTTTTTTTGACATTCATTTTTTGGTTGACATCGAAAAACCGTTAACTGTAGTAGGCTTATAAGGCGCCTAAAAAAACTTAATTTTTTACTATTTTGATCACACATTCCTTACAAAGCGAAGTTGTTTTGTTCAGGTTTGTTGGTTTTATTTCAAGGAGGATGAAGTTTATTTGCGGTAGAAGGAAAAGATAGAGTCAATTTTATCTATATCTATTTTATCTATTTTATTATCTATACTATAATTTTAATATTAAATGCAAAAAATATCACAACAGATAACTTAAAGGTTTACGTGATTTTAATTTAGCCATTTTGAAAGCCAACCACTAATTAGTGGTTTACTATGGCAATAAGGGCTACATAAGCCCCAATAAAACCAAATGTCATAATTGCAATTGGTACAGTTATGATACCGGCTGGCAAATAGTAAGAGCAATTATATGAGTTGGCTTGGCATTAAATTGCATCAATTGTGCCGTCATGCTAATGAGGGCATTTTCGCTTCTGCCACATTAAAGAGACAAATGTGAATGGGGAAAAGCAGGCAAATGTATCAGTGTCATTGTCAGTCGGAAAGAGTATACCAGAGGATGCCAGAGGGCACGTGCTGGGGCCGTAATTTACCGGGAAACAAGAGTCCATGAAGTGGGCGCCATAGTCCATAAATTATGGCACTGGCTATGCCAGAATGTATTTGACACTCCATTCGCCTCTCAACTGCCGGCACTGTGTGCTTTTCCGTTGTGTTTGCATTTGGGGTTTTTAACACGCTCTGCGTAATTGATATCCAATTAAATCAAATGCTAAACACGAAATCCCCATAATACCCAAAGTAATTAAATCACTACTGAAAATCCTAAAATCCCTCCAGTAAGCCACAATTGAAACGGAAATCCAGGCGAACGCCATTTTGTCAAATTCGTAAATAGACCAACAACGTAATACCGGATAAAAGGCAACTTTTTTAATAAAAATAAAATGTATATTATTGTGAGGAACCCGGACAAGTTAAGAACCTATTTGATTTGGCACTAAAATATATAATTACAAAACTAAGGAGGGATTAAAAACAATATACCTGATCCACTTTAGAGGTATCACGTTTTAAACAAAATTAAACACGACACCATCATTATGGATTATTGGAAACATGGTAGCTTGTCAAAACTCTTAACATGCTCTGGGTGCCTGTTATTTCCGCTCAGTGAACACACATACATTTATCGATCAAGACCAATACTTTGTTACACACGGAGATACACACGTACGAGGTCAATTTCGGGCAAAGGACTTGCGGTCAAACTGTAATGGTGCTGATGCGCTATTCGACTATAAACCGTAGCCAGTCGTCTGTGAAAAAAACACGGAAACGGATACAAAAAAGGAAACTCGTTTTCAGCAAAGAGTGATGTTAAAGTTGAAAATATAACCCTTTTTGGCTTCACAGTTTCGGATTATTAATAGTGACACACATTTTTTGACCAGAACCAGAGATAAAGAATTAATATATAATATCAGCATAAAAACACAAAAGGCCATAAACAAATGAAACATTCACAAGGACGCTGGCATAAAGGATATACCAACAAAAAACAACGAGCAAAGGGAAAATGCTCGCGCAATTGGCACCAATCCAAACAGTAAAATGGAAATGACAACTGACACTGGTGTCAACCATTTTCTTTATTTATTTTTTCCCCTGCTCTTAAAGTTGCAATGGTGACCGTAGTCAACAGCAGCGGGAGGTGAATCAAAATTGCCTTGTTTCCTCAAAAAAATACACCCCCATAGGGCGATGTTAAAGAATAATAAACTCTAAAAACAAAAAAGTTGAAAACTTCTTAGGGACTACATATTCTTAGCTTCTTAAATATTTTGTATGATATTTATTCTCAAAAAAGAAACAGAAAAAAAAACAGAAAGCACAACTTCCTTCAGGGACACCCTGTTTTAAAGAAATGGCAAAGGAGACAAAAGTTGATGTTGCGAAATACTGCCGAAGAAATTGCCGTCAGGGGTCCTTGCCTGGCAAAAAGTTTCCAATTGCCAAAAGTTGATTATATGCTCCAAGGCGTTCGACTCGATTGGAAATTCTTTTCTGGTCTATCTGTCTCTAATTGAAACGAGTTCTGCTGTGCTGTTGAAACTTCCAAGAAGGCACTTATCTCTCGCCTCTAGAGGAGCACTTTGGCCGAGGAAAAGAATCGAAAAATATACTGTACAATTTTGTCCTAATTCATAATTTTATGTAAATGAAATGCACATTGCGAACAGTTTGCGGTTTTTCAGCGCCTCGCATTTTGCACACTTGAACCACCTAAAAAAAGAAGGGTCTGCGGAGACCTAACGGGATAGACAACCACACGTGAGTTGCCCCGCCTTTTCATCCGGCAAATGTGTGTTGTACAGCTGCCACAATTACGTACATTATCCGGTGACTGCGGAGAGCCGCGCGCGGCCCGAGGATGGCAATGTATGCCCTCAAAAGTATGCTCATAATTTTGCCGACCTGCAGGATAGCAGACATACCTGTACAAAAACCAAAAAAAAACATGAAATGCCACTACTACGAACTTTTTTCGCTTGTCCCTTGTCAGCACAAACTGCAAGCAACTGCACTCCATGAGTGCCCTCCATCATATGCTCCTCTAGTAGTTGTTTTTACACCTAACACCCTTCATCCAAATGGGTATGATATATTTCCGAAAGTGTAAACGTGTAAAACATAAAACATACATTAGCCACAATATTTTTGTACAGAAAAGATTTTGATTGCTTACTACTTAAAATATATATCCTATTTTCGCATTTAGTGGTGCCCATATTGCGTTTGTTCTTTTTGCGGTTTAAAACAATACTTTTTTTAAAATAATTTGGGGAATTAAAATTCTTTTTCTGAGAGATCCAAATAACAAATCTTTGAAAATCTTTCTGTGGGAAAATATTTCTCGAATCTCAAATTACCAGGTATACTAAAGTCGGACAAACCTCAGGTATTAAAGGATCTCTGTGCAAGACTAAAACGTTGTTGAGTTCATTAAAAATTTGACTAAGTGCGTTGTCATCATCATCATGGCAACCTCCAACTCGGCTCTGACGCTGGCTCCTCATAAATGTCGGCCCAGCTTCATGTGCGCTGTTGCCTAGCATCCTGTATGTCCTTGTCTCTATGACTGCCCATGTATGTATATGTTACTTTATGTGTGATGTGTGGTAGGCGTACTTGAACTTTGCCGTTTTGTGTGAATATTTTTTTCAGTTTTTCGGTCACAAAATTGGATTTTCCTGCTAAACGCACACAGAATGTTTGAACCTGGATTATGAAAAGATGATAGTCCCCAAAGTCTGTTTTTGTGCTTATAAAATATTCAGAAGGCATATGATTGCGACTTGGCAATTAATACCATGCTGCCAAGTGTGAAATTTAAGGAAGCAAAAATAAGACACATCGAATCAGGACAACCGTGGAAAAATACTTTGATTCGAGGTTTTTATGCAAAATAAAAGAAATCAAATCTACAAATCGTTTAATTATATGATATTTTCCAAAAATTATTTCACACAAATTATGCACTTGGAAACTTTTAGGTAAATTTTTAGAGAATTGACCAACAAAGCCCTTATAGCCGTCTGATCAAGAAACTGATGATTTTTGGCAAAGCTCCCTTCACTGAAAGTCACATAACCCTTTTCATGCCTTGTTCAAAATTTAGAAGTGGAGCCTCTAGAAAATTTCACAAAAAATTTTAAACTAAATTTGTTTGTAGGTTTTGGTGGAAATTGATAGAGAATTGATCTACAAATCGTTTAAGGCATTCCGCTCAAGAATCCGAAGGTTTTTGACTAAGTTATAAGCTTCACGATATTACCCTCCTCACGCATTGTTCAAAATTGGGAAGTGGAGCCTCTAAAAAATTTCACAAAAAAAGTGAAACAAAATTTTTTTGTAGGTTCTGATCGAAATTGATAGAGAAATGATCTACAAATCGCTTAAGGTATTCCGCTCAAGAATCGGATGATTTTTGGCAAAGTTATAACCTTCACTGGGGGCGATAGTGTCCTCCTCATGCCTTGTTCAAAATTTTGAAGTGGAGCTCTAGAAAATTTCACAAAAAATGTGAAAAAAAATTTGCTTGTAGGTTTTGATGGAAATTGATACAGAATCGATCTACAAATCGTTTAAGGCATTCCGCTCAAGAATCCGATGGTTTTTGGCAAAGTTATAACCTTCACTGGGGGCGATAGTGTCCTCCTCATGCCTTGTTCAAAATTTTGAAGTGGAGCTCTAGAAAATTTCACAAAAAATGTGAAAAAAAATTTGCTTGTAGGTTTTGATGGAAATTGATACAGAATCAATCTACAAATCTTTTAAGGTATTCCGCTCAAGAATCGGATGATTTTTGGCAAAGTTATAACCTTCAATGGGGGCAATATTGTCCTCCTAATGCCTTGTTCAAAATTTGGAAGTTTAGAAAATTTCACAAAAAATGTGAAAAAAAATATGCTTGTAGGTTTTGATGGAAATTGATACAGAATCAATCTACAAATCGTTTAAGGTATTCCGCTCAAGAATCGGATGATTTTTGGCAAAGTTATAACCTTCACTGGGGGCGATATTGTCCTCCTCATGCCTGGTTCAAAATTTTGAAGTGGAGCTCTAGAAAATTTCACAAAAAATGTGAAAAAAAATTTGCTTGTAGGTTTTGATGGAAATTGATATAGAATCAATCTACAAATCGTTTAAGGTATTCCGCTCAAGAATCGGATGATTTTTGGCAAAGTTATAACCTTCAATGGGGGCAATATTGTCCTCCTCATGCCTTGTTCAAAATTTGGAAGTGGAGCCTTTAGAAAATTTCACAAAAAATGTGAAAAAAAATATGCTTGTAGGTTTTGATGGAAATTGTTACAGAATCGATCTACAAATCGTTTAAGGTATTCCGCTCAAGAATCGGATGATTTTTGGCAAAGCTATAACCTTCACTGGGGGCGATATTGTCCTCCTCATGCCTTGTTCAAAATTTTGAAGTGGAGC
This sequence comes from Drosophila monieri, assembly GCA_035047585.1. NCBI lineage: Eukaryota > Metazoa > Arthropoda > Insecta > Diptera > Drosophilidae > Drosophila > Drosophila monieri. The sequence goes on along the minus strand of JAWNPJ010000079.1, from coordinate 216,485 downwards.
GTCTGGAAAATTTCACAAAAAATGTGAAAAAAAATTTTCTTGTAGGTTTTGATAGAAATTGATACAGAATCAATCTACAAATCGTTTAAGGTATTCCGCTCAAGAATCGGATGATTTTTGGCAAAGTTATAACCTTCACTGGGGGCGATAGTGTCCTCCTCATGCCTTGTTCAAAATTTTGAAGTGGAGCAAGAAAATTTCACAAATAATGTGAAAAAAAATTTGCTTGTAGATTTTTGGCGGAAATTCATACAGAATCGATCTACAAATCGTTTAAGGTATTCCGCTCAAGAATCGGATGATTTTTGGCAAAGTTATAACCTTCACTGGGGGCGATATTGTCCTCCTCATGCCTTGTTCAAAATTTTGAAGTGGAGCCTCTAGAAAATTTCACAAAAAATGTGAAAAAAAATTTGCTTGTAGGTTTTGATGGAAATTGTTACAGAATCGATCTACAAATCGTTTAAGGTATTCCGCTCAAGAATCGGATAATTATTGGCAAAGTTATAACCCTCACGGGGGGCGATATTTTCCTCCTCATGCCTTGTTCAAAATTTTGAAGTGGAGCCTCTAGAAAATTTAACAAAAAATGTAAAAAAAAGTTTGTATAAAGGTTTTGGTGGAAATTGATACAGAATCAATCTGTAAATCATTTAAGGTATTCCGCTCAAGAATCCGAAGGTTTTTGACTAAGTTATAACCTTCACTGGGGGCGATATTACCCTCCTCACGCATTGTTCAAAATTGTGAAGTGGAGCCTCTAGAAAATTTCACAAAAAATTTGTTTGTAGGTTATGTTGGAAATTGAAAGAGAATCGATCTACAAATCGTTTAAGGCATTCCGCTTAAGAATCTGATGGTTTTTGGCAAAGTTATAACCTTCACTGGGGGCGATATTACCCTCCTCTCGCCTTGTCCAATCTTAGAAGTGGAGCCTCTAGAAAATTTCTCAAAAAATGTGAACCAAAATTCGTTTGTAGGTTTTGATGGAAATATATAGAGAATCGATCTACAAATCGTTTAAGGCATTCCGCTAAAGATTCCGATGGTTGATTTTGATTTTGCAATCAATTATAATAGATGATTGAACTGATTGGAGTGACCGATATAGCGAAAAATGCAATATACCTGGTTTGGATTTAATCTCTTTAGTCGAAACATGAATTTCATTCGAAGTCTTTGAAAAATATTTATTTAAGACCACACTTGAAGAGTGCCTCGATGTTTGTAGGTTTTGTTGGTGGTCGATCTATAAATCGTTTAAGGTATTTCGTTTATGGTACATATATTGTTCTGCTAAACCCTTTTTATTCATATAATTGAAGCATATATCGCAGGGTACTGTGTAGAAGGAACAAACTAATATTTAATTATTTTGCAATCAATTATAATAGATGATTGAACTGATTGGAGTGACCGATATAGCGAAAAATGCAATATACCTGGTTTGGATTTAATCTCTTTAGTCGAAACATGAATTTCATTCGAAGTCTTTGAAAAATATTTATTTAAGACACACACTTGAAGAGTGCTTCGATAAACAGTCCTGTCGATGGAAAACTCTTAAAAAGTTTAAATAAAAATATATAAAAATAAGAGGAAACTCTCTGTTGTGAATATGCGGCACAAAGCAGACGTTGAAAATTCTCTATGGATTCCCTTGTGATAAAATCAATAAGTAAAGGAAAGTCGAACCAGAACAGCTGTTTCTCCTCCAAGTTGTAAACAACATGAGCCACTAAAAATAGGGCTCAGAAGAGCGGTCAAAAGAGCGAACACTTCGGAAAATGCGAGAGAGAAAAGAGAAAGCCTTTCGCTTGCTGGCCATCCGATTGGGAAATCCGAATGGGAAAATGTTTCCCATTCAGTTGTTCGCAGCTCTTCATCATTGGCGGCTCGTGGCACGGAAAACGCGAAAAGCGGAAAATTTGAAGCCGCCCGACCGTTCACACATACAAGCGCAGCCAGTAACAGTGTGTTCCATATGTGTAATCACAGAACGTTCGCAGCCCCGCCGCCACTAAGAGCAAAAGTTTATATATAGAAAATTTCAACGCAGGCATCTGAGGGAAACTAAAATACGAAAATAAATTACGAAAATCGTGGCCACTTTTCGGAAACGAAAGAAAAGATTTGGGTTTATAGCTGGCTACGTGGCCGGCAGGCTTTAAACGTCGTTATTATTATTATTACTCGTATTACGCATACGCTCCGTGAACCGTGTGTACCGTGTTGGTGTTTGTGTCTGTGCCGTTGAGAGCGAGAAGAAACGCAAAAAAAAGAGGAAACCCCGTCAGTGCTGCTGGCGTCGCAGTCGGCGCTGCGACTCCACCCAAAATTGTATATCAATTGTGAAGGGTTTTCCGAGTGCCGTTCTTGACCAAAACGGGGCCAAATGCTCCGATAGTTCATAACCAATCCCCAGTGAGAATCGACGAAGCACAAAAAACAACAGGGAAAATGCGAGAAACATGTTTGGTTTTTGCGAAAAGTTGATGACACATTTCGCTGTCATTTTGACCGCATTTTTCCTCTCCCAGCCGATACTGTTGTTGTTGATCTGCGGGCCGAATGGCGGCTTTATCCCCTCATCCTCTACCATATTGGCAGAGGCCTCGGCGGCGGATGAAGCGTAAGTTGTCAGTCTTCTAGACTGTTAGTCACTATAATAATCGCCCTCTAGAACTGGATGCGTCCAGTGGAAACAACTAAATTAAGGGGCGCGTTCCAATCATCCTTGTCGCCACCGTTGTCAGACTTCCCCAAGCTCCTATTTACTGTGTTCGCCTCGTTGTCAACGTCGTTCGTTAATTTTTTTTTACATTTTATGCTAATTTCCTTGTCAGGTTTCTCCCCCCACGTGTTTTTTCTTGTTACGAAAAAATCCCCCTGGGTATTAAAGGGGCCTAATGGACTAGTCACACATCCTAGGTCACACATCCTAGGACACACATCCAGCATCTTTTCTATTTGTAGCATTATAATAAACCTAGATATAACCATAATATACTCCTGATCCTAAGCATCTATAGTCTTAGCATATACCTTTTAAAAAAGCCTATAAATATCAAGATATCTAATATTACCGATATAAAATACAGATTTCTATTAATGACTGTTTGAAGAATTTTTGAACCAAGATTATGTTTCATGATTAAAACGATTTTAGAATTCTATTGAAAAGGTAATCCTCAAGTCGAATCCCTGTTTCCATTTCTCTATCATAACACATTGCGTGTTTTGTCTTTTGTTCCCAACATTCTCTCTACTTAATTTTGCGTCAGCATTTTTACCTACCGTTACTCATTTCCACCACTTTTCCCTTGTCGACGTCTTTGGTCCTGGCTCGAGCTCGAGGAAAAAATGCGGCATTTCGCATTTTTGTTTCGGACCCCAAAACTTTTCGTAAAGTCACATCAAGAAATTATTTGTGTGGCATTCTCATTGGGGGATGCGAACAGGTATGGCTGGTAGAAACTCTGGCGCCTATTTAGGCTAAATGAATATTTTATTGGACATTTTGTTGGGACCGCTAAACACGCTGCCGAAAGTTGTGCAATTAATTTAAGCAAACGTGGGTCCCGCGACCGCATAATGTATTGTTGCGGTATTTATCTAATTTCCTTGTAAACGGCCTATGAATAAGAGATTATTAAATTGATTTAAAATACCTTTTACAAAAATAAATAACTTTAGGGACAGAAGTTGTCCGTGAAGAATTGATTTTATTAAAATACAATACAATACAGTCACATACATACACAAGTATCGCAAGGCCACATAAATAATATAGAAGAATATATCCAATTAGCAATCCCTAGGCAGCATCATAAATAATCAAATATTAAAAACCCCTAATAAAAATCCTCCGCCGAAATTAGCGCTACTTAATAGCCAGAAAAATGTGGCCTAGTCCAAGAGGAGGCCAAAAATCGTTCACTCGCATTACAAAAATAATAATAAATGGATGTCGGGACTCGGCGCAATTCGGAATATCAAGCATTAACAGAATACGGCCATTTAAGCCCATGGGAATAGTAATAAAAAATCAATCTAAAACTTACGAGCACAACAATGTTAAAATTTCGCTGGGCACAAACGCTACAAAAATGTGCACGATTTATATTTTGGCCCGGACGAAACTCAATTTCATTGGCATTAGATTGTAGTGCTCGTCGAACGTGGATAACAAGGGACGTCTACAACAATGACAGAAGAGATACTAAAGGCAATGTCGCCAAATTAATTTAACAACCCCTGAATCTAAAAAATAATATATAAATAGAAGCCCTATACATTTCCATAAAGTGGATATTGGATGAAGGAAACTAATACCTAAAAATATTCTCTTAATTTCATTATTTGAAGATTTAGTGTGCCCAAGGCAGAATGTTTTACTTTTGAATGGCCAACTGACAGTTTTTCTTCAGATTTCATATCTTAACTTAGGTCAAATTACGAAATTAAACGAAACTGTTTGAATTATTTCGCACATAAGACATATTCACTGTAGCGACGTACAACAAACATTTTTTTGAGCACCCACCGGGCCAAAGCACCCGAATGGGTGTCTATCAGTGTGTGTGAGTGAGTGTGCCAGCGGAATAACTGTGTCAAAGGCAACGCCGGCGACAGAAGTGAAATGAAAATGGCCGAAGCAGCGCCGCCGGCGGCGTCGACGACATCAAAAGCCACGTCAAGAGCGAAAGAAAGAGATGAATAGTGCGGTCATGCGCAGGCATCACTTATATTAAATTTTTATAATAAATGCTGGAAACTCAAACTCCAACGCCTGTTAGGCCAGCGTATTTCCCTAGGCGCTGCAATTTTAATTAGGTTCAAAGCCATTAAATTATGCACGTGCTAAGGTCGTCTGTCAAAGAACAGATCTAATAAAGTTTTGGAAGCACTAAATCATATCAAGCTTGAGTTTTGTGACTCGGTTTTCGGAAATGAAATGGTTTTGTTGATCCCTAGTTTGTTAATAGGCAACATTTTTTGTAGATGCTAGTCATATAAATTGTTAAAATTTTGTTGTTATTTGTTTACCTAATGAAGGGGAAAAAAAAAGAAATTTACAAGAACAAATGCCTTTTGAGAAAAGTAATTAGGGATCCTCAAACCCCGTCACTGCTCATATATTTTATGTCCAATCGAAAATAAAGCAAGCACTGATATTATTTCAAAATAAAGTTGTTCAAGATTTTCCTAACATGCCCATAATTTAAATTATTTTATTGGTCATATTTATGAATTAATTTTGAAGTAATCACCGCTTTGTTTACACAACCATTTTAACCATAAAAATCAGTTTATTTGAAAATAAAGATTTTTATATTTAAATTACACTTCCACTGAATATATAATTTCAAAAAAGAAAAATAACTAAGTAATCATAAACATTTAATGTTTATGAGAGAACATTTCCAATAAAAACTTGCACTCATTCTTCGCTAAAAATCATGTGTTTTTAGGTTTTGGTTTATTAACCAAGTTCCCAAGAACTAGTCTAAAAACTTTTCCAAATCGTCCTTAACATATTAAATTCTAATCACTTCCATCAACTAATCAAATCGGCCGATGGCACGCTATAAGTTAAGAGAAATGGAATTTAAGAGTTCGAAGGAGAATTAAATAACTTTTATAAAAGAGAGGAAAACTGCGCACGCAGGCACTTGTTGATTTCTCTCGACCAGCTGTTTGTGGTGAGACGCTCGCGCCACTGTCGTAGGACGACATTGTCCCCTCGACCAGGTGCGAACACACCTTTCGGCCCCCTTGCGCGCCTCTGGCAAACATGTGCGATAATTGAATTAGTGGAGCTCGGACAGGTGGTTGGCATTTCGCAGGAGCTATTGCGGCGACGACAAAGAGTTGATTACTTTTGCCTTTCTGTCTCTGAGAGGGCGTATGAAAAAATCCAGGATTTTATTGGATTGACAATTAACTCAATAAAATAAGTAAACTATTTTTTTAAACTATTATAACTAAATTATTTAGTTATGTTCTGAATGTGCTTTATATATTAACTTAATTATTAAATCAACCAATATTCATTTTCAACGTTGCGTATACGTTATATTAACAAAACTATAAAATGCGCAAAATATAAATAAAGGAAAATAGTTAAAAACTTTTGTTTAATCACATCAATTAAAATTAGTATTAAAAAAATAATAGACTTTTGTATATGTTGTATACTGGGCGTATACTTAATATGCATACTCTTCAGTTATAGTATGCATACTTAATATTTTTTAAAAACAAGACTTTTTGTAGTAAATTTTCATAACTGTTCCCTCACTTTTCCAGCGTCGGAAAATGGGCCACCAAATTTGGCGACGAGCTATTCCTGCTGGCCCAGAAGATCACCAAGTCGCAGGAAATCAAGGAGAAGTACAAGGAGTATAATGCCCGCGTCGAGTTGAAGAACGGCACCGAACTGATCCAATCGATCACGGACAATGTGGGCAAGATGCTGGCCCGCAAGATGGACGCGGTACGGTGCATCCAGGAGCGGGCGGAAAACGTGAACGAGAACTTCGAGTTTAACCTTACTTGGGCGGAATCAAACTTCACATACATCTCCAGCAAGTACTCGACCTTCAACGGAAACAGTTCCGAGGAGCTGCAGCCGAAAGAGGCCGAATACGCGTATATGTACCAGAAGATGGACCTGAACCAGGACACGCACTTCTACAACACGCCGGTAGACACAGAGCACAGTTCGGTGCATGTGCCATCGAATGTGTGGGACCGATCGGAGCGAGTGCTAAAGACGATACAATGGTCAGAGCAGTTGGACGAAGTGTTCCGCCAAAACTACCAATCCGATCCTGCTCTATCCTGGCAGTACTTTGGCTCGGATACGGGCATTCTGCGACACTACCCGGCAGCTCAGTGGACAGATTCGAGGGCGAACCGGCAAGATGCCGACACCTACGATTGCCGCAAGAGATCCTGGTACATTGAGACGGCCACCTGCTCTAAGGACATTGTCATTCTGTTGGATCATTCTGGTTCGATGACAGGATTTCGCCATCACGTGGCTAAGTTCACCATCCGAAGCATACTGGACACCTTTTCAAACAACGACTTCTTTACAATTTTTTGGTACGCGGCGGATGTGCAGGACATCATACCCTGCTTCAAAGGAGCCCTTGTCCAAGCAACTCCCGAGAACATTGAGGTCTTTAACGAGGCCATCGAAAGGCTTGATGATCCCGAAGGATACGCCAACCTCACCCTGGCTTACGACAAGGCCTTCCGTCTGCTCCGGACCTACTACGACAAGCGACACTGCAACACTTCCTCCACCTGCAACCAGGCCATAATGTTGGTCACCGACGGTGTGGCCGGAAACACCACCGAAGTTTTTCAAAAATACAACTGGGGCGACGGCGAGAATGGCACATCCGAGATGAACGTCCGCGTCTTCACTTACCTGCTGGGCAAGGAGGTGACCAAGGTACGCGAGATCCAATGGATGGCCTGCCTCAACAGAGGCTACTACTCCCATGTCCAGACCCTGGACGAGGTCCATGAGGAGGTCCTCAAGTACGTCGACGTGATTGCTACGCCCCTGGTTTTGCAAAACGACCAGCATCCGCCCACCTGGACACACGCCTTTACAGACAAGACAGTGCGTTTTAATTTTTATTGTTAAATTACTTTATTAAATGTTTATTAAATTTGTGCATATTTTCAGTATGATCCAAAAGAAACTGATACGAAACCCCGCCTTATGATAGCCGTTGGCGTGCCTGCCTTTGATCGATTCTATCGGCACGAGAACAGCACAAATCGGAGGGCACGTCTGTTGGGAGTCGCTGGGACAGATGTGCCCGTGGAAGACATAGACAAGCTTACATTGCCCTACAAGGTGCGTTTTTCGAGTAATTCGAGGATTAAAAACAATAACATCTTACATTGCATAGCTGGGCGTCAATGGCTACTCTTTCGTGGTGTCCAACAATGGTTATGTTCTTCTGCATCCTGATCTGCGGCCCCGTGGAGTATGTATTGTAGAATTTATCAATTTGAGTCCCGCCTTACCAGTTTCTCTCTCTAAATTAACCAGGAAAATGGAATAATAAATCCGAACTATAATAGCATTGACTTCACGGAAGTGGAGCACCTCTTTGAAGACCAAAGTCCTAGGGAGCCGGGAGACTCCATTCTGATGATACGTGACGCAATGGTACGCCATGAGAGTCAAGAATTCAAGGATATATCCGTGAAATTTCACTACGATAAGATGCGCCGCGTATCCGAGGAGAAGCAGGACTACTTCTTCGCCCCCTTGCCCAATACTCCGTTTACCTTGGGCATCGTAATGCCCACTGAGTATGGCAAGACCTGGATAAAAGTGGGCGAGGAGGTTCTAAAAAACAAGCACATGAAGGTCAATATATCGGATTTCTTCGTTGGCGAAAACTGGAAAGTTCATCCCGATTGGTAAGTCATTCAACTCCCTCTTAATCCGGACACATTTCAATAATTTAAAATTTAGGGTCTATTGCAAGTATCACTATCTGGAAGGGCACGAGTTCAATAACTCCGAGGCAGAGTTACGTACGTTTTTGAGCAAGATGGTCAAAAGCGATTGGAAATGGTCCGAGCAGTATGACGAGGACGAATCAGATCGGAATGGTAACAATGATTGTAAGTACTTTTATTTTCAAAGATTTTTCATAAAATAAACATTGATCCTCCTCCATTGATTGGTGATTTCTTGCAGTGAACTGTGGACGCAAAACTCTTGACGACGACGCCTACTACTGCAACAAGGAGCTGGTTCAATTGCTCATTTTCGACGCCAAGGTGACCAATTCCAGCTACGGCGAATGGCGGTTCGAAAACGAGGAGGAGAAGAGGTTGATCGAGCGCTTTGGCGCCGACCTTCGGTTTGTGGCCACAATGAGCGGCCTCACTCGCTGGCAGTTCATCTTCGGGGAGGTGGAAGTGGAAACGGACCGGGAGTTCGGTGACTATCACAAGACAGCCATCGACGAGACCTGGTACAAGAGCGCCATCCTGCAGCATCACGAGGACCGAACCGAAAGCTTTGTCTACTCGGTGAAGTACTACGACGACCCCATGGAGAACAGCGAGCTAAAGGTCACCGCCTCCCACGCGATCTTCCCGCGAGACGGTGGCAAGGAGGCACCCGCCTGCGTGGTGGGCTTCCAGTTTTCACATGCCCTCATGTGGGAGCAATTCTTTGCCATTACCGCTGTGGATCATGTAAGTAAAGTGAAAGTATACGTTGCCTTGGGATTCTATTTAAATATCCTTTTAGTGCGACGGTTGCATGCCCATCTGTACAAATGATGACGTGGACTGTGTGGTCATCGACAATAACGCGTACATCGTAATTGGTCAAAACATCAACACCACCGGCAAATTTTTCGGCGAGTTCCACGGCGATGTCATGGCCGCGATGGTGGAAAGGGGCATCTTTCTGAGCATCGAAGTCTACGACTATCAGTCTCAGTGCAAGGAAGAGCCCATAACCAATAGCGATGGCCATAGCCTACTGCATGTAGGTGCCAATGTTATACCTTAATCAATGAACTAATACAATGAAAACAATGAACATCCATTTGATTATTGCAGCCCCTTCGTTTGTTAGGCTTAGGCTGGAGGTGGTTTGTGGCCCAGCTCTTCTTCCAGTATCAGAGAGTGCAGTGGTGGGTGGATGGTGCCCCATGTAAGTTACATCTATACATATTCTCATTTGACTTAATTTTTAATCTCTGACATGATTTAGTTATGGAATATACGGACGAAATTGAGGATGAGTACGTTGCTGTGGGCGATGGCGGCAAGGCCTCGGCTTCCAAGCCCAAAAGTGATGATGACGACGAGGACGCATTATTCGATGAACCCGAACCAGATCCGGTTTACAAGCCCTGCGACATGCGCTCCACCCTGTACGTCTTGCAGCCCAATTCCCTGGTAGGCATCAATGATCAGGTGGTGGCGCCGTCGACTAGGCCCTTCTTTGTCAAGAAGATTCCCAACTCGAACCTGGTACTGGTCGTGGTCAATGTCCTGATGCCTTCGCGCAATATCCGTCTGACAACGGAACCCCAGCGCATGAACTATCAGACTAACTTCCCTTGTTACAAGCTCAACATGAGTTACTACGAACGGAGACGCATTGAAGAGTGCTATACAATGCACAAAGAAGTAAGTATCCTTTTTTAGTTGCATTTCCTACCGACTATATCTTACATAAAATATGAAATTGTTACCTAAAAATATTGCTAAACATTAAATGTATCCGATTTCCAGGAGGAACTGTACACCTATTGCGGCAAAGCCTCGCGGCTGGGTTTGACGCTTCAGCTCCTGCCGCTGACCATGATTTTGATGTTTTACTTGACGCGCTGCTTTATGCGTTAGAGGATATATACACACAACTACTTATATATTTTACAACTACTATATGCGACAACGATCGGTTTGTTGTTTATAGATGAATATATATTTTTGTTTTCTTGAGATTCTGAACTATGCCGTAGTCCAATATTTGTCGAATGTTTAACAACTACGCTAAAAACAAACAAAACAGGCACAATCTTCGGAACTAAAAACCACTTTTAGCAACAACTTCAACTCTTAGACTTAAAACCGCGCCAAACTTAAGGAAACTGGTCTTACTTTACTTAAAAGTTAAAACAAATAAGAAAACAAAAGATGTAGAAATGTTGATGGATGCTGCTAATGAAGATGGCGACTTAAAGACCAACCGTAAAAAGGATGAAACCCTTTTAAAACAATGAGTTTCCCTAGCTGCTCCATCAATAGTCAGTTTCATAGTGAATTAAAGAAAGATAAGTTTTTATATTTGTACCTACCTAATGCCTATAGCTAAAACCCACATTTTATTGACTATTTTAATAGTTTAATATGGTAAAACCAACGCCAAATATTAAAAAAGAAACAAGAAAAGTTAGCAAACAAAAATAGTAAAAGGAAGCAAAAATAATTAAAATGACAATTATTTTTGTAATTTTACAAAACTAAGTTGAGTTTTTACAACAACAATGACTTATAAATTTGATAGTAGGAGTAAAACGTTGACAACAAAAAACACAGACAGACGCACTTATATTATGAATATTTCGTCCTTTGTCCCAATCGAAAATATGGATACATTAAACCATTTGTTAAATTTTGTGTACAATCAACAACAATTGTTCACATATACACAGCTCGTTTTGTAAAAAACTGATATAAAGTGTTGAATGTTTATATAACAAAGAAAAAGGGATTCCTCCGTTGTTTTGTAATTCGTAAAATTTTTACAGTTTTAATGGAAAAACAACCTTAAAACGCCCACACAGAATTTGAAGAAACCACAACTATAGGACCACCTGTAAAGTATGCAATACTTTCTGAGTTTTTAGTTAAAATCCCATCTAGTACTTTTATTTAATGCTCCTTTCTTAGTCTTACTCTTAGTCGGAAAACTTTAGCAAGATTTACACGGCGACGAGACGGAAAACTAAAAACAAAATAAATACCAAACCTAAATGCCTTTGTATCGTATTTCGAATGTGGAAACAATTTATGAACTTTATGAATTTATGCATAGAAACAAAAACAACAAAAATAATATTATAATGATGAAGACAATTTAAATTAAGATTATTTTCAAGGAAATGAAATCAAAATAAGGACGGCGTGATTATGCTGAGAATGGAAAATTGAAATGAAAACAGTTAACTATTAAATGTAATTTTTTAAACAAACTGAATTACTAATATAATATTTATTTTTTGGAGTGTTTAAACGTTGTAAAATGTAAAAAAAAAAATATATTACTAAATTTAATATAGTCATAATGGTATACGTGGATTCTCTGCAATTTCATCGTCCATATGAGTTTTAACTCCTTTCTAATCAAACTTGTTTCAATTTCGACACGTATACACATTATAAAAAATGTCCACTACAAATTAAAAAAAAAAACTATAACCATTTTAAATTTCCTTAGCCAAATAAATGATCTAACCGTCGAGTAATGGATGGTTCTTTTTTGGGAGAGGGTATACTGTATTAATATACTAAAATGAAGTAACTAAAATATTCCTGTTGGTGGCACGCACACCTCCACATTTTCTTACCGATTGTGATAAAAGTTTCAAAATGGCTGCCGCCAGATTCAAGGTTATCGACTTTAAGCGATAAATAATACGATCGATTAGTTTAAGTTCAAAACCAAAAAGTTTATTTATTTGAACAAACTAATGCATTAAGAGAACAGGAAAATTTAAACATGTTCAATCTCACTCTCATATAAACATTCACTGCTCTGACAAACAATTTTTCCGAACATGCAAAAATCTCAAAAGTGATTACAGATTCAAACAATACATTTCCACCTCGCTTAGGGGCGACTTCGCAGTGGTGAGTTCGCCTCCGCGTGGTGAGGTTCTGCGGCTCCAATGCCTGGGATGGAGGGAGGAAGACAATAGGCGCGAATAGAAGAACCGCGAAAAGAAGTACTCGGAAAAGCCACCAAAAATCACAAACTAGTATATCGGCTGCGGATTCGATAGAGGAAAAGTTTATTGCCATTGACAAATAGCGGCGCCAGCCATCCAAAGTGAGTGAGACGGAGGAAACCGGCTGGCTACTTACTTTTTACAGCTGATTTCCAACTTTTCCAGCTGCCGCCATGGCCAGCAAACGGCTGATGCTTGATGAGGAGGAAGAAGAGGATTTGTGCGGATCCGAGAATGACGAGCATCTCCAGGAAAATCGATCGGCTAAGCGCCACAAGAGCGGAGCGGGGGAGACTCCGATGCAACGCTTGCTGAGGCGTCACATCCCCGGTGGGTCTGCCCCGGTGGGCACCACAATCCTTTCGCCCATTACAGAGCTCTCGCAGAACATGCGGGGTACTACCTTGGATTCGGAGTGCGGAGGAACGCCAAAGTCCACCCAGCGAAGTTCCAAGGCCCTAAATCACTTCAACAGCGTATCATCCAGGGCCCTGAGTAGTTTCGACAGCGTGTCCTCCAGCTACGATTCGGGAAACTCACTGGACGACGAGTACCTGGCCATGTTCGAGCTGGAAGCCGAAGACGATCCCAAGCTGGGCCTGCCCGGGGACCTGGAGCTACTCATTAGTGGGCAACTAAAGACCCATCAATTGCCCGACGCTGAGGAGCCTACAACGCGGTCAGTGCGTCGCTGCCTGAGCATGTACCCATGTGGCCAGCAGCGACAGAACGACGGAAAGGAGGAGTATCCAAGCACAGAGACTTTTAACCATCTAGATCCCAAATCGCCAGTGCGGACGCTTCAGAGAAAAACGCTCTCCATGAACGATGCGGAAATTATGACTGCTTTGGGCGACGAACCTGAGTTGATTGGAGATCTCAGCAGGCCGTGTGCCCTACCTTGCTTGCTCACCGGTACCCGACACCGTGATCTGAAGACCATATCATGTGACACCCTGGCCCGTTTGATGCAGGGTGATTTTGCCGAGCAACTGGGCAGCAAGGGAGGGTACCAGATCATCGACTGCCGTTATCCATACGAATACCTGGGCGGTCATATACGTGGAGCCATGAACCTTTACACCCGAGGACAGATCCAGGAAGCCTTTCCCAGCTTCGCAGAGCAGCTGCAGCGAACCGAAGAGCGTCGCATCTACGTCTTCCACTGCGAGTTTTCTTCGGAGCGCGGACCGAAGCTATTGCGCTTCCTTCGGAGCAACGACCGCAGTCTGCACGCCCACAACTACCCGACTCTGGACTACCCGGAGTTATATCTGCTCCACAACGGCTACAAGGAGTTTTTCGGGATGCACGCCGCGCTCTGCGAGCCGGAGGGCTATGTGCCCATGCTGGCACCTGACCACAATGAGGAGTTTCGCTACTTCCGGGCCAAGACCAAGTCCTGGCAGTGCGGAGAAGGCGAGGGCGGTGACAGTGGAATCGGTGGGGGCGGTGGAGGTGGCTCGCGCACCCTCAAAAAGTCCCGCTCTCGTCTGGTGTACGCCGAGTGATAGGTGGAGGAAGAAGCAATCCTCCAACAAACCAAAAACTATTCTAGGACGCAAATTTTTAGTTTCGTTCCGTTGCGTTGTCCAAAGTGTCCTTTCGATTTACTCTATGTTGTATTCCGTACTTCAGTTTTTTGTTCAGCGTTGTGAGTGTTCATCGACTGGATGGGAAAAGGAAAATGTAAGCATTGGGAACAGAAACGGAAAGTGAAAGTTGTTCTCTAGTCAGTGAAAGTTAAAATTTCGAAATTTCATCTAGTTTTATTTTTGTGTTTGGCATTTTCTGGTTAAGTTAACAGAGTTATTCATATTCCATTATAATTAATAACAAAAATTATACAAATATGTAATCAATAAGTCCTTTAAGAATGAAAGCTTACAAAGAACCTTATGTTAATGGAGAAGTCCTCAAGCCGTTTATGTTTAATTGTCCCACCAAGTAGGGAGGTAGGATTTGGTTAAGGTCTAAGTTTAGTTTAAGGAAAACAAGAATATGAATTTAAGAAAAGACTTGAAAATTTGTGATTAATCCATTACCAATTATAAAGTACTCTATACGTATTATATATTTTTAATTTCAAATTACTCTGCAAATCGAATAGTATAAAGTATTTTAATGAATAAATAAAACTGTAAGGAACATGTGAATGGGACATTTAATCTTTGCCTTTAAATTTGAAAACTATATGAACCGAAATGATTACTTTTTTGTTTCATTGCAACTTTACTCTCCTTTCAAGGACCCTAATCTGCAAATAAAAGAAAAGATATGTAGAGAATCCACTCTTAAATCGTTTTATTCTGATCTTAAAGACTATTCGAGATACATAAGGGTGTTAGATTACTGCCTGTGCGGGGATAGATACAAAATGTGCGCGTCTCTTATTAATTTGTGAAAAATACTTAAATAACAAGCAACAAATCGATGTTGATTCCAAAAAGAATTGACATTTCCAGAATATCACAACCTAGCCGAAACCAAATCCTAATCTTCGGAAACTGCGTTGAAGGGCGCCTTGCAACCAGCCTTTTCATAAAAGGCCAGCGGCAGGGGGTCGTCAAGGTCAAAGTAATCCGAATCGCGGGAACAGCTCGGGCCCAACTCCAGCTCAACCATCTTCTCTCGCCAGAAATCTAACATCCCTCGATTGAGTACTTCGTCCCGGAGCGTCACGATCCATTCATTAAAGCCCCACGGGCTGTAAAACCCGGCATCGCCCTTATACTCTTGCAGCAGCTCCGCCGCCTTCTCCTGATCCTCCTTAGAAGGTGTGCCGTCGAACAGTAGCTTCCAGATGATGTCCCTGGCGGCCGCAGCCATTTTATCCACACTAGCTTTGTGCACATCGTCGGGCACAATGATGTTGACGAGCACGAACCGCTTCATTAACGATCGGTATTCCTCGAGAGGGTTTTCCTTGCTCAGCACAGCCTCGAACTGGCCTGTTAGAGCTGCTGTTTGGTCAGGAGTGAGCTCTCCGGGTGTGGAAGGCTCCTGAGAAGCGGGCTCTAGTGAAGCTTGGTGCTGCAGGGCCGCACGGACTTTCAAGCTAGCCGCGAAAGGGGCTGAGCACCCGGCGTGAGCGTAGAACTCCAGCGGTGGCTCATCATCGCCGTCAAAAAGATCGCAGTCGCGAGACCAGCAGGGTCCCAGCTGATTCTTGACAATCGACTCACGCCAAAATCCCAGCAACTCCCTTTTGAGAATCTCATCCCGCAGCTGCACAATCCACTCGTTGTAGGACCAGGGGTCGTAGAAGCAGGCATCGCTGCGGTACTGTTCCAAAAGATCTGCCGCCTTCTTCTGACGTGACTCATTCGCAGCCGTTGCATCTGCGAAGAGCAGCTGCCAAACGGCCTCCCGAGTAGCTTCAGCCGTGCGCCGGAAATTCTCCTTGGTGACATCATCGTCGACTATTTCGACTACCTGAACTTGCGTCTCGATCAGCCTCTGGTAGTCCTTAACTGGATCATCTAGTCCAATGGTGAAATCATTCTGCAATCAAAACATTCCGATGGGTACGATACAAATATTCAAAGAATGCCGGTCATACAAACCTGCGCATCCTGTGCTGAAGCCGCCATAGTTTCTCCTTGTGCCTTTCGCTTGGGCATTAGCTGGAATAATATTAAGATGCTCCTTTGTTTTCCGAAGTTAAAGTCCTTTTAATTGTGGCGCTGTGGGTCCTTGTTTGGCCGGCGTTCAATACGAAAATCCATTCAATGAGTCATTTGTATAGATCACCAGTATTCGAGTGTGACCACACAAAGAAAAGGTAAATACAAATTCAATATTTGAAAAAATATATATTCAAGGTATTCTAAATTCCCAAAAAAAATGTAATTATATTTTTAGTTTACGTTAATTTTATTCTGTAAGACTTCAGTTTTTCACAGTGGATGCTTTTGTTATTTCTTCGGCAAAATATTTCTCTTTTCCTTATTTATGTTTTGGTTCGTAAAAAAACTTTTCTATTGAATTCAAAGAACTAAAAAACATTTTTATTTTTTCTTTTTGGTTTATTAATAAAAATATAGAATATTAATTTACTGTGACGAGAGCACCCCCTAGGTCAACAGTGTTTACACCCCACATGAAAAGTCTCGAGGCCTGTACGTTTTTTGGTATTTTTTTGCCAACCACACTCAGCCACACTTAGCACAGATTTTTCGGGACAATTGTTAGCAGGTCGCTGATTTTCTTCGATTAAACCTTGACATCGGGGAAACCTGTATAATTGTGTAATACGGCGTCGATTTAGAAGCATATCTCCTTCGCGACGCCCAAAGTGAATCGATAGGCAGCTGATCCGTGAGGCGATCCGTTGACTTGGCTCGTCTGCGTTTGCGTTTGCGTGTGTGTGTGTGTGACAAAGAAGTTTGAGGTTAAGCAGTCGCTCACGGCAGACGAATTCAGCGTTAATGTGGCCCAGAAGCAATCAATTGCCGATAATATCCAGCATAAAACACTCTTAGTGGAAGGACGAGCGCCAGGTAGCAGGAGGCAGGACTTGAGGTCGAACAGTCGGTGGTGGAACTGCATTCGTGGAGCTGTGTCTGTGAGAGTCTCTCGGCGCGTCTGTGTGCGTGTGTACGTGAATTCCGTTTGCTCGTGCACGAAGGCGACGAAAAAGCTTCCAAAGTTATACTCAAATGTGTATGGCAATTGTGGTAAGTGAATGTGGGTGTTGGCAGCAGCCACAAGACTTTCGACGAAAATCCAGTTACTGATAATCGCTCGATTTTAGCCAATTGCCAGGAGCCCAGCTGTCCGGAGTGTGCTGCGCCTCCTACCAGTGGGCTGCTTCCGCCGCCAATGTTTACCTTAGCTGAACAAACTCCACTAGCCCTGTTCCCTGTTCACGAGTGTCGGAATTATGTAAATCGGGGAACTCTGTCTCCGTTGGCCCAGTTACCCGCTTGAGTCAGAGTTCGCTAATTGCACGTCGCCAGTCGTCGCCAGCCGAAAGTAGGCGTCAGAAGCAGTAGGCTGACCCAGTTTGTCGCCCGAGCGGAACTAGGACGGGCCAGCAGGAGCTCTTCTGCGTTGCCCCAGAAAGCCCCCAAACACTGCCCTGCGAATGCGATATTTTGCAACATTTGTTTGCGTCTGCCGTCACGTATTCTGCGCGATGTGTCTTATCTGAGGGGCATTTAAACGGGTTTATCAAAAGCACAGAGCAAACCACAAGCAAGTCACCTCCCGAATCACTTTCCGTTTCATCCCGAGCCGCAGAGGACGCACGACAGTGCTGGTAATAAGTAAGCACAGCCTGCTCCAAGACATTCCAAATCTCAGGCTTTATCTCTCTTCCATTTTATCTTCATCGCAGTGCCTGGGCTAAAGAGTTTAATTTGAAGATAAAGTGTACAATTGCGTCAATCGGAGTGCGGAGTGCAGAGTGCGAGTGGCCCTTAAGTGTACCCTCTCTTTGGGAGTCCACTCTCAACCTCTTCCCGCCAGTCTCTTGGCCTTGAACAAGTTCAATGATACGGCAAGCGGAAAGCCCTCGGCTGTATGTAATGCCTGTTTGTTTATTTTTAATGAAATCTAGTGGCGATCTAGTGGTGATAGTAGCGCTGTGTTGGATTAAATATGAAAGGATTCTGAAAATATGGGTCATGGATCTATTTTTAGATACTTGATGTCCGAAGAGACTGATCTTCTGGGTAAGATCAGTTTAAATTGTTCAAATGGCCAGCAATAGTTGCCTTTTTCTGGGCCTATCTGCTTTCAGCCAGTTTCCAGCCAACCCAGCCAGCAGACGCGTGTGCCTCCATTCCGGAGGAACTGCGAGGTCACTCGGAGTTGATAAAGTTTATTAGAGTGCCAGGGGTAGCTCCTTGCGGAGCAGAAGTTGGAACAGGCGAGTGGAGTTGCCACTTTCCGCTAACGTACACGGCTGCTGTCACGTTTTGGCAGCTTGTGTGCAGAATTTCACCAATACTTGTCATTTCTATAAATAGTCGAAAACAAACAACACAACATGCAACCCGACTTGCAAACGTCAGTGGGTGACCCGCCCACTCAACCACCAACGGTTCTATACTTAGCTCGATAAATGTTGGGCGGCCTGTCCCCAACGGTGCCCAGCCCTTGGTTAAGGCCTTGGAAGACGTGCAATTTCCAGCCAGCGACAATGGCAAGATTTTGTGTTTATTATCAAAACAAACAACTCGGCAGCCCCCTCCCAACTCCCCCACCTGAGGCAAATGCGGTATAACTGGGTGACGCATAAGAAACCCGACAGCGTCATGGAGCGGCGACTGGGTTGGCACTTGGCAACTGTCTCCTGCGAGCTTCCATTTCCGGCTCATCTCCCAGCCGCGGGGCAGCCGACAATTCAAAGTTTCCATTATGGCGAAATGGCTGCCTGCCGAAGGACGTCGCAAAATCGATAGCTTCCTCCCCAGACTCGGCCGCCTTTATTTCACAAATCGAGGAAAGTGTCTCGTTTTTTGTAAATTAAATGAGCAAGTCCCTTTGTTTAGTCTTTGGAAGAAAGACTTGTTTATGCAGCGTGTGTCTGCGTTGTGTCTGGGGTGTCTGGCCGGCTCAGCCCTCTGTTGACACCTGTGGCCACGAGCCTAGTCGAGTTGCAGCTTGAGGGGCAGCTGGCCTATTGGGTTTCTCGCTGGACGTCTTCGATTTGTTTAAAAGGCGCCGAGTGGCATCGAGTGAAGTGAGAACGAACGCCCCGAGAGCTAAACACAAGGGAATCGGAGTACCTTGAACCCTGGCTCAGCCGAGACACTATACTCTCACTTTTTTTTTTTTGTTTTTTTGGAGTATCCCTTGAACTTCCCTCATCGAGAGTCTCGATTATTCAGTTCCTGCTGGAGTTCTTTGTCCCTAAGCTGTTGTCTGGCCCTTGTCGCAAAAGAGTCCAATCAACTTTACCCTCGGAAGTACCAGCTGCTGGGTAAAGGAAATCTATAAGGACTTTAAGAGCCTTTTTTTGGGCTTTAGTTTTCAGTGCAAACTTTATTCCTGGAAAAGACTTTCGTCTTAATACAGTTCCAGTTCCAGTCTGATAACGATAGCCAACGATTAGATAAAGAATAAAGGCCCTCAGCTGTGCCAGATATAACTACATGTAGTGAGTTACAGTTTAGAATATTAACTATACTATTGTGCTTACGTAGTTGAAACATGCCTTGTGTCATGCGATTGAATTGGATTCAACTGCCCAGACACTTCTCATGTCAGTTAGTTGCAAGCTATGGCAGCTCTTTGCCTTGATTAGCAGATGGATTCTAATTCTACTTGATACTTGAATGGTTTTTTATTTTAAAAAATTAACTTTTAAATAAAATCTCAAACATACATTTTGGATGACTTTTTGTCTTTAAAATTTTTAAACAAAACTAGGGCTGTCGCACGCGACACAGACAGAAGTTACTTCTTCAAAAACCATTTCAAACGCTGATTCCAGTGAAACCTGAAATGGGAAACTTGTCTGCAATCAATCTTAGTCATCCTCTTTTTCACTTAAAAATAGTTGCTATTTTTTTTAAACTTAGTTTTAAGCACTGTCGCTGTAAAAAAAATAAATGTTTAAAATATGGTTTTCAAGCTTAACAAATAAGTTTGACGTTTAAGAGCTCCCAAAACATAAAAGCGAAAGTAAATGGTAACTCGTTTTTTTCGTAAGATTATGTTTCTAATTTATAACAAAATGGCATATTTGTTTTAATCATTTAATCATGTTTTAATCATGAAAGAAGCCGTTTTCTAACGTAATTAAACTGATAATCTGATAAGAAATTCTCAATAACTAGCAATCGCATCGATTCGGCTACCTTTTTGTTTTAATCTTTGCTTATAAGCCGATATTAAAAATAGTAAATATCTAAGCAATTGAACTCTCTTTACGAAATATATTTAAAACAAATCGTGTATATATTAAATATATTATATATACAAATATATTAAAAACAACTGAACTGAACTTCAGGACTTTGCTTTGAAATATCTCATAAAATATCTCAAAATGTGTTATAAGTAAGTGTAAAATATTATTAAATTTGTTAAATTTAAATCATTTACAATTTTTCCCTATAAAAATGTCTAAAAAACATTGATTGCTTGTGGTTGATTGACCTTTCTGGCGGATTAACCATATAACCCGTATTGAGCTCTGTTTATTCTCATTAAAAAACGCCTGACCTTGAACAGTGGGCTCGTAAGACTGAACTTTTGTTAGACAATTTGTTTGAAATAACAGTTGGACTTATTTTATTCTATAATATGATAATCTAAGCCCCTTAAAAAGTGATTGCTGGCTGTCATGTCGCCATTTTGTTTGCTTAAATTATTTATTTCGCGTCGCACATACTTCTATGTACAGTGCTGTATATAGAGCAGTACATGCCGCTGCCCATTTACACGTCAGACTCTTTAAAGAGCTTTAAATATGCAGCAGACTGTGAAATGGCTGTGGGCGGCGGGGAGGAGTTGCGGGGGCGGCTCGCGTCAGTGAGTGGCACAAAACTTGCGTCATACAGAGAGAGAAAATGTATCGTAATAAAAATAATTCTATTACTGAGGTAACAAAAAGGGTAACAATTGCCTCAAAATATTTGATTTTTATTGAATTAATATTTGTTATAAAAAATAGTTACAAGTCCGTTAACCCTTTCTCGCAGTGTAGGTACTCAGGCAAGTGTCATACTCTCCACATTTCATCACTGGCCTGCCGCTCTGCCGCCAGGGGCTCTCTCCGCTCTGGCAGTAAGTTTCCATCGGGCTTGGCTTTCTCCCATTTCTCTGGCAGGCCTCCCCACTGGGGCGGAGAGCCAGTTCGCACCAGTACATATGCCCGAGCGCAGGGCCTGTGATGGCCAGTCGATAGCAAAACATGAGAGAGAGCTCATCGCGCAACAGTTCGAGTCTTGGTGTGGCAATCGATCAGCGCTTGAGAATCGACACCTGTCGGTATTTAATCGAGATCCTGTCGCGTCGCATCACCGGCGACTAACGGTGGTAATTGCGCTCGATCCCCGCTCCGGGTAGGGACAGTCACGGGCGGGGGAACTCTCCGCTCTGAGAGCGCCCCTGGCGAGTGCTGAGCGGGTGGGTGGTCCACTGTCAGTCGCGATCATAACACGAGTCAGTGCTCATCGAGGGGGCAAGTGATAAGGACGGGCGCTTCTGCGGATAGGTAACTAATCCAGATCTTATCGCCTCCAGGCCAGGAAACAACCCGCCTGTAACCCGAGTGCTACTGCGCCGATTTGCATATTCGCGAGTCGAAAGTACATGCCTGTGGAGGCGCACTTATTTTCGTTGTGTGACTTTTCGATTTCCCCAAGACGCAAATCACAAAAAATACATTGCATAAGTCACAAGCAGAAGCCGTCAGCGAGTAGCATCAACAAAAACTTTTGTTGTCTACGTGTGTCATGAGGTAAACAGACCCGAACACACTCGTACGTACTGACTGGTCGGTTCTCTACACACACTCACCTCCTAACAAGTGGAACTCTCAAGTTCTGTGGAACACGGCGGTCGGTCGGTCTGGCGATAAATCCGTCCGTTTATTTTGCACTCGCCTCCTAATTTTTTGCACGCGTATCTATTGGCTCGATAAACAGTCCACAATGGACTCCCGGCATACCTACTCCGAATGCCCTTACCGGCGAGTTTCAGGAGAACTGCTCCTCTACCCGTATTTCAGCAAAAATAAACACACACCAGTGGCTGCATCATATCGCTCCCGTTTAGACATTCTTGTGCGTTCATGGCACATATATGTCTGCTCTTCGGGGGTGTGCGAGCCCCTATATATTATACAATCATTGTTCTGGCCGTCTTTATTTATGGACACGAATAAATATGCTTTTTTAACGATCACCAACGAAATTGGAATAATGTAAATCTTGGAGACGGGCCCCGTGGTGTTGGTGGCAATATCTGGACCGGGGACCGCCTTTGGGAAGGTTGTGGACGACCCACTTATCTCGCATCTATTTTTAAATATTTAAAACAGTTTCGGTTGATAATTCATGTGCTTTTTCCCTTTACAGCTGGCTAGACCTGTTCCCACATCTATGGAGTTTCATCTAGACAGTGCAGAATACTGCCAGGCACAGCACAAATAAGAAGTAAGTTTTATTCCGAGGCTCGGGGCCACTTGTGAGCAGCAAAAGATGGACAGTTTCCGCGTTTCGTCTCTAATTAATTGGCTCAGTCGACGGCCGACGGGCGTGGGTGGCGGTGGCGGTGGAAAGGTCACCCGACTTACGCACAATGGAAGTGAGCTCGGTGACCTTTCGGGCCGATTGCTGGCTGTCCAACTGGGGAGAGAAACAGTGAAGCGTGGCCGACGAAAATTGCAAAATTCTCAATTATTTTATTGCGTGTAATTGAGCTAAATTGTTATTTAGGTCCCCGAATTGTCATCAATTAACTGGACAGTGAGGGCTCTTGTTCAAAGAAGCCCAGTCCGATTAGAACCAGATTTCTCTGAACCACCAAGCTCCGACTAAAATCATTCTTTATTCTGTCGCAGGTAATCAGCCCTCGTACAAGGCGGTGAGAGCCTGAGTGAACACGGTCACCTCTCCGGGAGTCGACGACGAGCAGTAGTGTGGAGAACAGCAGCCTGATCCAGTCCAAGGACCAGCTGAAAGGAGCGAGAGGAGCGGGCCCGACCGCCTTGCCTGTCAAAAAACAAAAAAAACTAGGATTTTGCATCGCGGCGACCGCAGCACGCAGATCATATCACAGAAGGGATACATTTTAAATTATAGCATCGAGCCTGAGAGAAATTGTAACATTTTCGAAGAATATTGCTGCACCAAATCATTTTGAAAAGATTGAAAACGTGTGACAACACTAACAGGGAAACTTTTGTGTGTATAAGGCGAAGGTCAAAGAAAACAAATCAATTTTCTTTGTGATAGAAGAAGCCCCGATTGTACTTAATTATTAAAGCATAATTTTACTTAATAATTCTATAGATTTCTGTCTTGATGTAAACCGCCTAAGCCTACGATAAGAGAGGGATCCATTATATTTTTGTAAGAAACAAAATTTTGAGTGTGAGCATCCAATCGCTGAATTTTCAAATTAGAAATCAAACTACTTCCGTAAAAAGAAAACAATTAACTTATTTTAGTGTAACATTTGTGAGGGCGAACCCAATTAAGTGCACACGATTCAGATTGTCTCCTTCCTACTACTGCTTTTGTAATAGTTTATGAGCATCACCATGCGTCAAAAAGATCTGCGCCCCGCCCCCGCTTTAATCGAGTACAAGGGCATGAAGTTCCTAATCACCGATCGACCGTCAGACATAACAATTAATCATTACATTATGGTGAGTCTGTGTGTGAGTCATTTATCCGGCACCTGCCTCGACATTAACCCGCTCTCTCCACCACCCCTGGCAGGAGCTTAAGAAGAACAATGTCAACACTGTGGTGCGTGTGTGCGAGCCGAGCTACAACACGGTGGAGCTCGAGGCACAAGGTATTACCGTGAAGGACCTGGCCTTTGAGGACGGCACCTTTCCGCCCCAGCAGGTCGTCGACGAGTGGTTTGAGGTCTTGAAGGATAAGTAAGTAGAAACGATAATGCCACTGCGTTTGAGTAGATTGTCGGCTCAGTTTGTTCTTTCAACGTTAGTCCCATTTCCACATCGAGCATAAGACGCTTAAACATACATTTTGTAACTGACTGAGCCTTGGTTATGTTTTCTGTACGTTGAGACTTCCCTTACGTAAACTGTTATCATTTTGTCCTGTTACTAAGCCAGGGCTCTAGTTCACACACATACATGGCCCAACCATAGCTTAGACCTAAAATATTGTGTTGTTCCTTAAGAATTTTGTTGCAAGTTGCCATAACTCATTCTCGAATTACACGAATGCGAATTCCCTGAGAAAAACCTCAAGTGATTTTTATCAGTTTAATCAGTATTATTTGTTGCTTTGAGGTACTCAAAAAAGTCAAAGAATATGTAATATTTTACATTCTAAATAAAAGCGATTGGGCTGTGCTAGCCAAAGAGGAGCGCCTCCAAAAATCGAACTCAATCCCATTGTATAAAAAGAAACACCGCTTTTAGTAATCGCCGCCGCCGCCCTAGCTGCCAACCATTTATTATTTGAACACGCCTTCCCACTTAGAAGTCGGACATCAGTTGCTGTACAGTTTTTATTTAACTTTTTTAATCCAGTCTCGGCACATCCCTCCTCTCATACTTCTCTCAACCTTTTCGGTTTGTAAACTTTGAATTTCCAACCTTTCAACAACCAACTTTGAACTTTTATCAATCAATCTTGATCTAAGAGAACTTACCTACCTTCCTTTATGATTCGTTTCGTATGTGTGCTATTTTATGATACCGCTGCTGCTGTGCCCTAGTTTTAGAAAGTCCACAAGCGCTACACTATCCTACTACAAACATAAGCGTTTCTCGCTTAGACACATACCAAAAACAGATCCACCAACAACAACAGTAACCACAACAACAATACGAACTTCAGCCACCAGAGCCAGTCTCTCTGCAGCATCAGGTCGAGCAACCGACACCCTTCCCCTAACAGCCAATGAAAAGCTCCATGACACTGGCGAAGCAACCTCCGCAATTTATAATAATACTGCATTTGTTGATAATGAAACTTGTCGGTAAGCGTAGACCCAGAATAAGAGACCAAACAAAACAAGCTAGCCAAAAACAGTTGCAGTTTTCTATCTAAAACTAAACATATACAAACATGTCGATTATACGTAGGAATAGCTAATAGCTACGTGGTCCAGCAGTAGTCTAATGTCGTGTCTGTTTCTCTCCACTCAGATATCAACAAACTCCCGAGGCATGCGTCGCCGTTCACTGTGTTGCTGGTCTGGGACGAGCTCCTGTCTTGGTGGCCTTAGCACTGATTGAATTGGGCTTGAAGTACGAGGCAGCCGTTGAAATGATCAGAGAGTGAGTATCAATCAATAAGAGGACACTGACCATACAATGACCATACTTTTCATTTTAGTAAACGACGCGGCGCCATCAATGCCAAGCAACTTTCATTTTTGGAAAAGTACAAGCCAAAGGCGCGGCTAAAGCACAAAAATGGCCATAAGAATTCATGTTCTGTGCAATAGATTTCCAAAACCATTTGTATATTCCCACCAGATAAAAAGTGTTCATTTTTTCAAAAACAAAAAAACAAGCAAGCAAAATGTAAAGCAAGTACAGAAATGTGGGAGGAAAGGTAAAAAAAACAAACGACAGCCGACACATTCTAGTACCACAGAGATCGCAAAACATAGACGAAGAAATTGAATCACAGCCCCAGTAACTATTAAATCCTCAACCCCCCTCCCAATCTCAACTTAAAATGTATTGGCATCCATTATGTTATTTGTATGTATTAATTAATGTAACTTATTATTATTTTACGATTTGATTTCGCCACCTTATCCGAGAAGCAAAGAGAATATTCCTTTTGTATCTAACGCATATATAGACAGACTTAAACACACGATTGTGTGCGGCCCATGTACCCCATAAAATGGTTGTAGCAGGCGCGCCCTTGTAGTTTAAAACTATTATTCTGGGTCAAAACGAAATGGAATAAACCAAATACTTAATGCAACACATAAAACACCAATCGTAAAGTGAATAAAAGAAGTCCCGTAGCAATTTAACCACAATCAAAGTATAGAATGATAAAACCTAACAGTTATGTGCTAAAGCAGACAGGATATTGTTGTACTGAGGACAGACGGTTCAGATGAACGGAAAATGTACTTAATCGCCTATTAGCTCAGTTGGAGCTCAGCACCCCGAGAAAAGCTTTTAATATATTTTACTGTTGATATTTTTTACTCTGAACAATCTTAGCTATCAACGACGCGAAGCAGATATCTATATATTGGTTTTTTATAAAGGCATTACGCAAAATACATATACCTATATTTGCCAACTTTTTTATGTGCTAACCACAATGCTTATTTGAAGGATACAGTACCAATCAACTTGCACATATATACATAAATGTGTGTGTGTTGCAGAATATCTGTGCATGAACATGTATATATGTGTAATAAAGGGATTATATATATGTATATGTATTATAGAACTTAAAAATTTTACATTAATGACTACATACATTCAAACTTAAAAACTATACAGCAATAACCAAGAAGATAAGCAAAATTACTTCAAACAGCCGCTAACAGAAAATACAAAAACAAAAATTGAGAAAATGAACATGAAAAAAAATTAAACCTTATTGTATACAACAAATTAACAAATTATAGTTTGTGTGAACATAATGATAATGATGAAAAAAGGAAAAACAAGCCGAAAATAAAAACAAATATAATGCTTACAAAACAATTTATCCAAAATATTAAATTGTAATTTTTTAAAATGTTAGTCATTACAAGGAAATAAAATGATCTATATTAAACATTTACCTGCTGTTTTTATATATTTGATAAACCCATAAGAGTAACTGCACTGAATTAAAAGGTTTGCTTATGTTCCTGTATGTATTTTAAATAATATGCTTAGTCTTTTTAGACGAAGAGAGAGAGTCCCAATGTAAGCCAGAAATCAGTTTGTGGATATTAAAATAAATGTTTATTTTCAGGACAAGTTTAGATTCTAAACGATGAAACGAATGCAACACCATTATACATTTTTAAATGGTGTGGAAATGCCTTACCAACAGATTTAAGCACTCACGATCTGCATCATCCTACATCTGCATCATCCGATCAGCATTATCCTACACCTTGAAAGTAAAACCCAAATTGGAGGACTAGCACCCCGAGATCCACGAAATCAGTGCAACAGATCCAGTTAAACTGGAATATTAAAAAGCTTACATATAGAATTAAATCTTGACCTTTGCATTTGTGATTACATTTTTAATAATCTATAAACCAATTTGCTGAATCATTTATATTACTAACCGATGGTATACTATAGTGATCAGTTACAACCTCTGAGAGGTTCGAAGGTTCCAACTTAGAAAAAATTGATTCATTTATTGTTGTAGACTTGGTAGTTACCCATTCACTCTCAGTAGAGTATTTCAGTGGGAAAAAGCTCGAACGATATTCATTTGTAAACAGTATTGATCTGAAAAAAAATAAAATGTAATTATCTTAAACAAGATTGTATTTCCCCAATATCTCACTCATGAAAGGTACTGTTTGAGGTGTACATGGATGTCTTTTGAGGAATCGTAGAATGTTTAACTTTTGATCTTTTAGCAGGTTTTGCTCTGGCAATTAATTTTAAATCGTAAGATTTACTTTTAAAATGTTTATCATTAAGAGACGGTCCATTTTTGTGTTTATTTTTATGAGACCATAATTTTAGAGTGTGGTGCTTAATTATTTGGTGCACTGTAGAGGGGTGCTCAAGGGGTTTGCGACTCATGGAACTAATGCCAACATTTAATTCGGATGTTAGTTTCCTAAGATTATGTGTTAGTTAAAAAAAAAAATAAGTATATGTTATCTTATTGTATTATACTTTTTATAAAAGCATACTTTTTCTCTTCAGTTATTTCCTCCTCGCTCCCGTTTTTGAATTCCAGGGAGTGTATTAGTTTGGTTCTTGGCTTGGAAATAGTTTTGGTCCGTTTGTTTGAAGATTTTAATTCCTTTAGATCTTGCATTTGTTTCATTATTTTCTCCATTCTACAAAGAGTTGAATAAAAAAAGGATTTAAAAATTAGGTTTTAGATTACTCATAAGTTTACCTGTCTTCTTGATCTTTTTTGAATGAATTCAAATCATGGAACAATGCTATCTTCAGTTGTTGAATTCCGTGTACAATGGCCTTTAGGCCCAGGTTTCCGCTAATATTGTAATTATTGTTAGTTCCCGATGGTGCACCAGTGGGGTTGATGGTACTTTGGGTGCTATCGGAACTTAAAGAGGTTGTAGTAAGGGTCTCCGTCGTTGAGTTGGTTGTTGTTGTAGTGGTACTTGTGGCCTCTGAAGTCTCTGATTTTGCTGTAGAAAACTCTGAGGATGCTGTACTAGTTGTTGTAGACCCAGGTGTAGATTCTGTTGTTGATGGAAGCTGTTCTCCCAGAATTTGCTGGTATAACTTTTCAAAATTTTCTATAAGTTCAACCAGTTTTTCTTTCGTCAAGTCAGGTCCTTTTGATGTATTTGGATTTATGGTTGTGGAAATCATTTGCTCCAATTCACCAGAATTGGTTGTTGTTAAATCTACCTGACCAGTTATGATTTGATTTAACATTGATCGTACGCGCTCTATTAGGTCCGGTGTAGTTTTTCCATCTGACTTTTCGACTATTGTGTTGAATATTTTGCGCAATTTTTTTAAAAGATCGAGTATATTCTTAAGTTTAGTTATTGATTCTTCATGGGAATTAAGAGTCTTCGTTGTTGAATGAGATGTGGTAGTCTCCGTTGTTGAATGAGATGTGGTAGTCTCCGTTGTTGAATGAGATGTGGTAGTCTCCGTTGTTGAATGAGATGTGGTAGAGGATTCTGTAATTTTTGTAGACTCCGTTTTTGTTGACGTAGGAGAAGTGGATGTTGAGGAAGTAGTGGTACTACTATGAGTGGTCGTTTCCGGATGTTTTTCAGTCGATGTGGTAGTAGATGAAGGAGTGGAAGTGGTGTCAAAAGATAAGGTAGTTGGAATATAAGTCGAGGAACTGTCTGTTGTAGATGGAGATGTATCAGTGGTTAGGCGAGTAGTTGTAGTATCTGAAGGCTTCTCAGACGATGTAGAAGTAGATGAAGGAATGGAAGTTGTGTCAGAATATGAAATAGTTGGAATAGAAGTCGAGGAACTCTCTGTTCCGGATTGAGTTGTATCTGTGGTCAGATGAAGAGTATGAGTTGTCGGTGGTTCTGAAGTTGTGGGTGATATTTTAGGAGTAGAAGATGAAATATCTGATTTTGTTGTAGATTGTTCTTTAGTGGTTGAGCTGGATGCTATTTTCTGTTCACTCAGATGTTCAATTAGGTCCCGCAGCCTATTGATTAACTTCTCCATTGTTTCGGTTTCACTAGCCTTGCTTTCCAGACCTGGCTTAGTCTCTTCCGGCTTGAGGCTTGTTAGCTTACGAACATCATCTGAAAATGAATCCAATGGGGTTTTTTGTGTCTCTACCCACTTCTGGAGAACTGCGTTGATATGCTCCTTTGGGTCCTTATTTGGTCCTACATATGAGCCATTTTCTGGATTGTGGCATTTATCTCTTAACTTTTTTATAGCGTCCATAACTTGCTTTAGCAAGTCTTCTATAACCACCAATTTCTCTGGAGAAACATTGTTTGTAGGGCTTGGATTTAAGTCGTGTGATTTTAAAATTTCACCTATTGCTTTAGCGAAGGAGTCCACCAGTAGGCGTTGACTCTCAGCCCATTTGTGGATCAGATTTGTTGCCTTTTCATGAACACTTAAATGTGCTTCCTGGTCTTTTTGACCGGAGCGGAACATGGGTCGACCTTTTTTTGAATTAAATTGTGAGACAGAATCTATTGCAGACTTAGTTTCATTCTCTATGGGTTTGTATTTTGCTTCTGTCTCTAAAGCCCTTTGTATATTTAAAATTTGCTTTTGTGCTTCACGTATTCCCTCAATAAAATCCCTTTTCCTCTTTCCACCTCTCTGGGTTTTATTGATATTTTGTATCGATCTAATTTTAGGAATCATCATTTCCATATTCAACAGTTCTTGAGATAGTTGGGATAAAATGTTGTATACATTTTTCTGTAGGAGCTCATTTTTATCTTTTGGGTTTAGTTTGCTTTGTTGTTGAATAGATTTAGGATTTTGAATTGTTTTCGTATTATGCTTATTTTCATTTTCATTATGCCAAACATTTGGCCTGACGTCCTGGTTGATGAAACGATGATTTCTACGTGAATCAGATATTCTATCATTCAATATAAAGTTTCCAAATGCCATATCGTTTCCATCTCGATATCTATGACTTTGGTGTTGCTGATGATAACGGTGTTGAAAGGCATTATTTCGATTGAAGTTTTCATACATGTTTCCTTGATTTCTATTTTGTGAAAAAAAAATGCGATTCCGACGGCGTTGAATTGGTTGGTTTAATCGCCAATTTTTATACAAATTATTTAGATGACGCTCATTTGGAATCATATAACGTTGAAAACGTTGACCATTCCTTTCTAGATTGTATTGGTCTCTACTATTAAAACGGGAATTTCGTTTCTCATTTTTAAAAACTGTATCCTCATCTGAGTTTATTGATTCCCGTCCATTTTTTTGTTCCATTGATTCCGATTGATTTTTTTGAAGTTCTTGCTTTTCATTTTCAAATATTTTTGGTTCATACTGATATTGATTTTGATCCAAGTTTTTGTGACGTTGATTGTAAGCGTCTTCAATTGAATCTGGTACATTTTCTTCAGGTAAGCTATCGTACTCATTGAATGCGTTTTGATCTTGATCTTCAAAAGTTTGGTATATATTATGCATGCTGTTTGCTGGGTAAAAGTGCTCATCACTATTATAATTTTTATTGGATCGAATTTCGTGGTCTCCTCGAGGCGGATAATGTATCCATTGTTGAATATAACCTTGGGGATACTAAGAAAAACTCACCTTGATCTATATTCTTTGGGCACATTTCATAAACCACCTTTGAAGTTTGACATATGATTACGTTGTGAACCATTCAATAGCCAGATTTAGCCGTTTTATTTCGAATCAAGATGACACATATATTTTTTTTTATTTTTATGAAATGTGCCGCTT
The DNA here is from genome assembly GCA_035047585.1 of Drosophila monieri. NCBI lineage: Eukaryota > Metazoa > Arthropoda > Insecta > Diptera > Drosophilidae > Drosophila > Drosophila monieri. Next base: position 185,219 of record JAWNPJ010000079.1, on the reverse strand, counting down.
TGTTTTGGTTTTGAAATACTTAATTCTCTTACATCTGCATAAACTGTAGTATACATTATATTTAGTAAAAAAATTGCTTCACTGAAGGAATACATTTTTACCAATTGGTGGGATAACTTATCAATAGTTAGTTGCAGTTTAAAACGGAAGGAAATAAGCTACGATAAAAAATATATATAAAATATTTCCGATGCAATTTTCAAAAATCTTGTAAATTGTGGAACCGAGCAGAAAATATAATTATGTACACTGCTAAAATATACACACGTGAGCATATTAATAGCTACACTTAACTTACTGAGCCTTTGAAATAATAGTACCATTTTAATAAATTTGTGTAAAAAAACTGAAGCTGTAACTATTATTTTGATCAATCTAAATATGTTGTTGGCTCATAAATTCAGTAAATTTTCTGATATACCATGGGTTTTCCAAGTCATATTTTTGTCACAGAGTAGCTATACATTGACATCAAGGAGGACTAAAACAAAAAAGGATATTAAAAAAAATTAATTCACATTCAAAAGCTTCAAAGTGTACCTATTAAAATTATCATGTGTGTATTCTTCTTATTGTATCTTCTTGGTTTTAACCCTTTAGCCTATAGAGGCTATAGATAGAGTCTCATGCTCAAGTACAAATTTTTAAATTTGTCGTTAGATTGATAATGCAGCTTTCGATAGAAATTTATACAAAATCGCTCTACAAATCGTTTAAGGTATTCCGCTCAAGAATCGGATGATTATTGGCAAAGTTATAACTTTCATTGGGGGCGATATTGTCCCCCTCATGACTTGTTCAAAATTTTAAAGGGGAGCCATAAGAAAATTTTACAAAAAATGTGAAAAAAAAATTGCTTGTAGGTTTTGATGGAAATTGATACAGAATCGATCTACAAATCGTTTAAGGTATTCCGCTCAAGAATCGGATGATTTTTGGCAAAGTTATAACCTTCACTGGGGGCGATAGTGTCCTCCTCATGCCTTGTTCAAAATTTTGAAGTCAAGAGCCTCAAGAAAATTTCACAAAAAATGTGAAAAAAAATTTGCTTGTAGGTTTTGGTGGAAATTGTTACAGAATCGATCTACAAATCGTTTAAGGTATTCCACTCAAGAATCGGATGATTTTTGGCAAAGTTATAACCTTCACTCGGGCCGATAGTGTCCTCCTCATGCCTTGGTAAAAATTTGGAAGTGGAGCCTCTAGAAAATTTCACAAAAAATGTAAAAAAAAATGTGCTTGAGGTTTTGATGGAAATTGATACAGAATCAATCTACAAATCGTTTAAGGTATTCCACTCAAGAATCGGATGATTTTTGGCAAAGTTATAACCTTCACTGGGGGCGATAGTGTCCTTCTCATGCCTTGTTCAAAATTTGGAAGTGGAGCCTCTAGAAAATTTCACAAAAAATGTGAAAAAAAATTTGCTTGTAGGTTTTGATGGAAATTGATACAGAATCGATCTACAAATCGTTTAAGGTATTCCACTCAAGAATCGGATGATTTTTGGCAAAGTTATAACCTTCACTCGGGCCGATAGTGTCCTCCTCATGCCTTGGTCAAAATTTGGAAGTGGAGCCTCTAGAAAATTTCACAAAAAATGTGAAAAAAAATTTGCTTGTAGGTTTTGGAGGAAATTGATACAGAATCGATCTACAAATCGTTTAAGGTATTCCGCTCAAGAATCAGATGATTTTTGGCAAAGTTATAACCTTCACTGGGGGCGATAGTGTCCTCCTCATGCCTTGTTCAAAATTTGGAAGTGGAGCCTCTAGAAAATTTCACAAAAAATGTGAAAAAAAATTTGCTTGTAGGTTTTGATGGAAATTGATACAGAATCAATCTACAAATCGTCTAAGGTATTCCGCTCAAGAATCGGATGATTTTTGGCAAAGTTATAACCTTCACTGGGGGCGATAGTGTCCTCCTCATGCCTTGTTCAAAATTTGGAAGTGGAGCCTCTAGAAAATTTCACAAAAAATGTAAAAAAAAATGTGCTTGTAGGTTTTGATGGAAATTGATACAGAATCAATCTACAAATCGTTTAAGGTATTCCACTCAAGAATCGGATGATTTTTGGCAAAGTTATAACCTTCACTGGGGGCGATAGTGTCCTCCTCATGCCTTGTTCAAAATTTGGAAGTGGAGCCGCAAGAAAATTTTACAAAAAATGTGAAAAAAAATTTGCTTGTAGGTTTTGGAGGAAATTGATACAGAATCAATCTACAAATCGTTTAAGGTATTCCGCTCAAGAATCGGATGATTTTTGGCAAAGTTATAACCTTCACTGGGGGCGATATTGTCCTCCTCATGCCTTGTTCAAAATTTGGAAGTGGAGCCGCAAGAAAATTTTACAAAAAATGTGAAAAAAATTTTGCTTGTAGGTTTTGATGGAAATTGATACAGAATCGATCTACAAATCGTTTAAGGTATTCCGCTCAAGAATCGGATGATTTTTGGCAAAGTTATAACCTTCACTGGGGGCGATATTGTCCTCCTCATGCCTTGGTCAAAATTTGGAAGTGGAGCCGCAAGAAAATTTTACAAAAAATGTGAAAAAAAATTTGCTTGTAGGTTTTGGAGGAAATTGATACAGAATCAATCTACAAATCGTTTAAGGTATTCCACTCAAGAATCGGATGATTTTTGGCAAAGTTATAACCTTCACTCGGGCCGATAGTGTCCTCCTCATGCCTTGGTCAAAATTTGGAAGTGGAGCCTCTAGAAAATTTCACAAAAAATGTGAAAAAAAATTTGCTTGTAGGTTTTGGAGGAAATTGATACAGAATCGATCTAAAAATCGTTAAAGGTATTCCGCTCAAGAATCGGATGATTTTTGGCAAAGTTATAACCTTCACTGGGGGCGATATTGTCCTCCTCATACCTTGTTCAAAATTTGGAAGTGGAGCCGCAAGAAAATTTTACAAAAAATGTGAAAAAAATTTGCTGGTAGGTTTTGATGGAAATTGATACAGAATCAATCTACAAATCGTTTAAGGTATTCCGCTCAAGAATCGGATGATTTTTGGCAAAGTTATAACCTTCACTGGGGGCGATAGTGTCCTCCTCATGCCTTGTTCAAAATTTGGAAGTGGAGCCTCTAGAAAATTTCACAAAAAATGTGAAAAAAAATTTGCTTGTAGGTTTTGATGGAAATTGATACAGAATCGATCTACAAATCGTTTAAGGTATTCCACTCAAGAATCGGATGATTTTTGGCAAAGTTATAACCTTCACTCGGGCCGATAGTGTCCTCCTCATGCCTTGGTCAAAATTTGGAAGTGGAGCCTCTAGAAAATTTCACAAAAAATGTGAAAAAAATTTGCTTGTAGGTTTTGGAGGAAATTGATACAGAATCGATCTACAAATCGTTTAAGGTATTCCGCTCAAGAATCAGATGATTTTTGGCAAAGTTATAACCTTCACTGGGGGCGATAGTGTCCTCCTCATGCCTTGTTCAAAATTTGGAAGTGGAGCCTCTAGAAAATTTCACAAAAAATGTAAAAAAAAATTTGCTTGTAGGTTTTGATGGAAATTGATACAGAATCAATCTACAAATCGTTTAAGGTATTCCGCTCAAGAATCGGATGATTTTTGGCAAAGTTATAACCTTCACTGGGGGCGATAGTGTCCTTCTCATGCCTTGTTCAAAATTTGGAAGTGGAGCCTCTAGAAAATTTCACAAAAAATGTGAAAAAAATGTGCTTGTAGGTTTTGATGGAAATTGATACAGAATCAATCTACAAATCGTTTAAGGTATTCCGCTCAAGAATCGGATGATTTTTGGCAAAGTTATAACCTTCACTGGGGGCGATAGTGTCCTCCTCATGCCTTGTTCAAAATTTGGAAGTGGAGCCTCTAGAAAATTTCACAAAAAATGTGAAAAAAAATTTGCTTGTAGGTTTTGATGGAAATTGATACAGAATCAATCTACAAATCGTCTAAGGTATTCCGCTCAAGAATCGGATGGTTTTTGGCAAAGTTATAACCTTCACTGGGGGCGATAGTGTCCTTCTCATGCCTTGTTCAAAATTTGGAAGTGGAGCCTCTAGAAAATTTCACAAAAAATGTGAAAAAAAATTTGCTTGTAGGTTTTGATGGAAATTGATACAGAATCAATCTACAAATCGTTTAAGGTATTCCGCTCAAGAATCGGATGATTTTTGGCAAAGTTATAACCTTCACTGGGGGCGATAGTGTCCTCCTCATGCCTTGTTCAAAATTTGGAAGTGGAGCCTCTAGAAAATTTCACAAAAAATGTGAAAAAAAATTTGCTTGTAGGTTTTGATGGAAATTGATACAGAATCAATCTACAAATCGTTTAAGGTATTCCACTCAAGAATCGGATGATTTTTGGCAAAGTTATAACCTTCACTGGGGGCGATAGTGTCCTTCTCATGCCTTGTTCAAAATTTGGAAGTGGAGCCTCTAGAAAATTTCACAAAAAATGTGAAAAAAAATGTGCTTGTAGGTTTTGATGGAAATTGATACAGAATCAATCTACAAATCGTTTAAGGTATTCCGCTCAAGAATCGGATGATTTTTGGCAAAGTTATAACCTTCACTGGGGGCGATAGTGTCCTCCTCATGCCTTGTTCAAAATTTGGAAGTGGAGCCTCTAGAAAATTTCACAAAAAATGTGAAAAAAAATTTGCTTGTAGGTTTTGATGGAAATTGATACAGAATCAATCTAAAAATCGTTTAAGGTATTCCGCTCAAGAATCGGATGATTTTTGGCAAAGTTATAACCTTCACTGGGGGCGATATTGTCCTCCTCATGCCTTGTTCAAAATTTGGAAGTGGAGCCGCAAGAAAATTTTACAAAAAATGTGAAAAAAATTTTGCTTGTAGGTTTTGATGGAAATTGATACAGAATCGATCTACAAATCGTTTAAGGTATTCCGCTCAAGAATCGGATGATTTTTGGCAAAGTTATAACCTTCACTGGGGGCGATATTGTCCTCCTCATGCCTTGGTCAAAATTTGGAAGTGGAGCCGCAAGAAAATTTTACAAAAAATGTGAAAAAAAATTTGCTTGTAGGTTTTGGAGGAAATTGATACAGAATCGATCTACAAATCGTTTAAGGTATTCCGCTCAAGAATCGGATGATTTTTGGCAAAGTTATAACCTTCACTGGGGGCGATAGTGTCCTTCTCATGCCTTGTTCAAAATTTGGAAGTGGAGCCGCAAGAAAATTTTACAAAAAATGTGAAAAAAATTTTGCTTGTAGGTTTTGATGGAAATTGATACAGAATCGATCTACAAATCGTTTAAGGTATTCCGCTCAAGAATCGGATGGTTTTTGGCAAAGTCATAACCTTCACTGGGGGCGTAATTGTTCTCCCCAGGCCCTATTCAACATTTTTCCAAGCTTTGTAGAAAAATATAAAATTTACCATATCATATACATACCTCAGTCTATAAGCGCTCTAAAATTGACCTTCTTTATAAGAGCATATAATATTATCGTGTAGAAGAAATAAATTCATTATTTTTTTGTGTTTAACGATGTTCTCTTTATTTTGCAGATTTAAATAAATATATTCGTAATTAAAACTAATAACTTTTACATTCGGTATTCCCCTTTTCTTTAAATTTATTGTTTGAGGAGCACGTACTCAAAGGCGTGTTATTTCTAATATGCCAACTCCTTTTCAAGTAGAATTTAAACAAAAATTCTCAAAAACGAGTAGTTTCATTAAACGTATGTATAATTTTTGATAATAATAGTTCTCTTATTCTTGATAGTTTCGTTTCTCGAGTCAAAATCATAAAGTCGGAAAAACAAAAACCAATTAATTTCGATTTCGCACCCTTCAGATCTGGGAATCCAGGTAATAGACTGCCACTGCCATAGTGTGTTCGTGTTTCAATAACATGTGTGTAATTTATGCTAATGCTTTGATAGCCTTCGGTGCATTGCTAATCAGCAGCAATACTAAATATTTGACTGAATATTGCTGTTGTTTTCGATTAATGATCCTACTAATTCGCATTCTTTCGCACTATTTGTTCAACGTTATATGATTTGTTTCGAGTGTGATGTGCGCTCCGTTTACAAACTATGCTTTGCATTTTCCGCATAGTCAAACGAGCACTGACTGACCCAGAAAAGGACTAGAAAAATAATAGTTTCTCGGTAGATTTGATGTATTTTCGTATGGCAGTGCACAAAGCACCAAAATAAAAATTGTGATTCAAAGCGATAGTGTTTTGAGTTACGAGCTTTTGTGATATATATATTTGGAGTGGTTGGAGCACGTCTCTTTAGTGGAAAGCAATAGTAGGAGACTACGGGTGTAAAAAAATATATGTACCTTTTTGCTTAGCCACAATCAAGTTACAGATTGGTTCCTCTCGTTTTTTTTTCTCTCATTTTTATATACAAATTTCCATCTGCTTTGGCTCTATACATAAATCATTAGCCCAAAAGAAATTATTAAAATAAATGTATACACGTTCTAGGTGTCGTTTAAGTCGTAATAAACACAGGGAAATAAATACAAAATTGGCAAAGTATTGTTTAAATTAATAGTAGCTGCTTGGAACTCGGTTTTTAACGAAAAAACTGGCCATCGTTTTGTTCCTCAATATACGTATGCCGCTTGTTAAAGCAAAAATAATAATTATAATATGCGAAGTACTTGATTAATATCTACTAAATATAAACATTCCTCTAAATGTATTTACAAATCACAGCTACGAACACTAAAACATCCTTCCAGTGTCTCTTAAGGTTGCGATGACAGGCATTTGCGGGGCTTTTACGGCTGGGCGGCAAATAAAAATAAACTTAGTATACAGTACACACGATTACATTACAATTCGTTATTTAACTCGTTCCGCATTGTGCTTAAATAAAAACTAATTGCAACTTGCAAAAGGCGCTGTTCTTTAGATTAAAACTAAACTATAGTCACCAGCAAGCGTAAGAATAAGGTTGTGAATGATCTCAGCTCTTATTTTTACAGCCAGCCGCCCTTGCGGCCGAACAGCAGGGAACTAACCGAACCCACAAACGCCTGTGTAATGCTCTGGGGCGCCGCCTCCTCCTCCGGTGCTGCCTTCACGTCGTTCCGCTTTCCAGTCATCTTGCTGCTGCTGTTGTCCGACACTCTTCCCAGGTCGGGACGCACTCTGCCGCCACCTCCTCCTGCCCCGGCAATTGTGCCCAGGTCGGGTCTTTGGCTAGCCATGCCGTTCTTCAACTGCCTTCGTGATTTTTGGCGCTGCATCTGCTTTAGTCGCGTCTCGCTAGCGGTGGCACCAGGTGCCCCCGTCGCTGACGTCGGTTGGCTTTGTTCTGCCGCTGTTGTGGTTGGCGTCGAGCTTTTCGCCGGCTTGATCTTCATCACCAAGCCCTGATCGTCGCTGTCGTCGCTATTATAGGCGCTGGTACTGCTGCTAGTGCAGGCGGGTACGCCTCCGGCAGCAGCACCTACAGCTGGTGTTGCAGGCGTCGGCGACTTAAGTCCGCGATGCAGGACACCCTTGATCTGGGCCCGATCGAAGTGTATGTCGTCCACAATGCTGTTGGTGCTTGTATGCAGACTTTGCAAACTACCACTGCTAAGTGGCGAGCTGCTCCTGTTCGCGATTCCTGCGCCCAGTCCGCGCTGTGCGCTGATTATATTCTCCAGTCCAATACTCTCCACCTTCTCAATCAGATTCAGTGATCGCAAGGCCCGCCGCTCCAGGTGGGACAGCATTATCTTTTGTTGTTGCTGCTTGCTAAGACTGCTTCGTTGCTTCTGTTGTTGCTGTTGGTGTTGATCGCCAACGATTTTGCGGCGGATGAGATCCGCCCCAGAGGAAAGAAGACCAAAGAGGGGTTCTGGCGACTGGGCACGCGGCGGTGATCCCTCAGGGCTGTTGCATGGCGTCACCGTGGGCGAGTAGTTGGGACCGGCGGGTGTGTTTAGGGCACTGGGCGTCACTGCCTTGATGCCTCGCTCATTCAGCATGCCAGCGAGTCCAAGGTTCACCGAGAAGGTGGAGCAAGAATTCTTGCGCGAAAGTCCAGCGCGAGGCGTAGCAGGGCAACTGAAACAAAAGAAACAGAAATAAATATTAATTCCAAAACCCAAACATAAAACACTTCCACCAACTACGATCTCTTACCTGGGCTGTCTCGATGTCGATGTTGAAGCCATGCGCGAGGACATCTGCGATTGCGAGAGGAAGGAAAGGTCGTTTACAAAGCCGTCGTCCGGATGCATAACCATGCTGTTGGTATAGGTGAAGGTGCAGCCGGGCGCATCAAACTGCTTTCCGGGCAGATCCTCGCTGACGTCTTCTTCTACGTCCGACAACGTGTAAACCTGCATTCCCAAGTCATCCAGACCACGGCCACCTCGAATTGTGACGCCGGGCCTCTCATCCAATAAACCGCTTAGAGTAGGCGTGGCCAGACGCGACCAATGGTGCAGCGTTTGTGACCCCTCCATCGGCTTAATGATTTGCAGCTTCTCGGGCAGGCGCCACTGGTGCGTCATAGAGGCGGACATATGATTCGACGATCCCGACATTCCAGACGAACCCGTGGACATGATACTGTCCGGCGTTCGCACGCCCAGCGGCAAGTTCGAGTTTCGCTCGTGTCCTGCTCCCCCAGCTCCGTGGGTCACTGGCTCATCGTAATTGTAGGTGCCGGCAGGAGCGTAGGAGAGCATTGCACGGCGGGCCAGAACCTCCGCTGGCGTCAGCCGCTTGAGGGCCGCCTCCAGCTCCTTGGCGCCGGGCGCTCCTGGCACACCAGAAGGCTGGGCTGGATAGCCGTCATCGGACTGGGAGTTGAGACTTTCGTTGGATAGAGTTTTAACGCCCAGTGATTGATTGCTACCGCCCCGATAGTACGAGCCCGCTGGATACGCCATGGAGGCCATGCGTGGTCCCGAGGAGCTGCTCATCGACATGGCTCCCAACTGGGTCATTGACACATTGCCGCTGTCCATGTAGTTGCCGCTCTTTCCAGCGCATCGCACTGTGTCGAACACCCGCTTGTAGGGCGGCACGTTTCCGGCGCCGGCATAGATACTACCGCTCATTCCGGAGGAACTCATGCTGCCGGGAGGAAGCTGCATCATCATGCGGCTGATACGGTCTGCCGACCGCTGGCTGTCGCCAGATATGCCCGAGTCGAGACTGTTCTCCGAGTACATCGAAGACTCCATCAGTTCGCATTTCAACGAATCGGGCTGGAAGAAGCCACAGCTCAGTCCGGCTCCGCTCGTGCCCATGCCGCCCAGGAAGGAGCTCCTCGCCTGCGGCTGGGATCGCTTGCGCTGCTGCTTTAGCTGATCCTGAGCCGAGTGCAGCAAGGCCAGCACCTCCTCATAGCGCTGCTTAAACTCTACCAGCTCCAGAGCCAGAGCATTCTGGTTCTCCTTGGTCACGTGCAGCAGGGATAGGTGCTCGTCATTGTCTTGCGTCAGCTGATGCAGTCGCATCTCCGCCTCCGCCAAGCGAGCGGTCAGGCTGACGATTTGCTCGTGCTGCAAACGATTCTCCTCCCGCTGGCGCTCCAGCTCGAGGCTGAGGTTGTCGTACTGCGAGTTGGCATCGTTCAGCTGGGCACTGATGTCCGCCATCAGTTGACGCTCGTGCTCCTCCACCTCATCCGTCTTGTGGGCAAGCTGGGTGGCCTCGCTCTTCAGCGACTTGTTCTCGTCCAGCAACGTGTTTACTTTCCGTTGCAGCAAGTCCAGGGTAATGGACTTGGACATGGTGGGCGTGTCTGCAAATGAAGAGGCAATTAAACTAAGTGTTCCCAAAAGACAAAGCTACTTTTCAGGCTATTGTTGTCTCCAATTTGGCAAGTCCCCAATTTCAATAGCTATCGCAGCTATTAGCCAGTCCTAGCCTAGTCCACTGATAGTCTTTTTCCATGTACGCCCGAGTTAAGTATCCCCCAAAGGCACTCACCTGCATCCGTGCCATCATCTGCATCGTTGGTCAGCACCGAGATGAGCTCGTTTTTCTTGTGCAGCTCGTGCACCAGCTGGGCCCGATCGTCGTTGGCAGACTTGAGGTCGGCCTCCAGGTCGGCGACCCTGGCCTCGAGGGCATTGTTCTGGGTGAGCAGCTCCTTGCCGATCTGGACTGTCAGCTCCAAGTCCTTCTCCTTCTCCTCCAGCAGGCGGGTCACGGCTTCAATATCATCGTACGCTCGAGTCATCTGGCTAACGCGGTTCCCACATAGAACTACAAAAAATATACAAAGTGGAAACTCCGTTATAACACCAACTGAATCCGGGAAATACAATTAGCAATATGGGAGGTGGGGAGTGGGGAAGGCAATCTAGTAGATATTATAGATTTGACAGGCACTTATCGATCGTCGCCATGCCAACTAAGGCCTAGCTGCTAACTTTTAACCACCTTCGATCAACAACTGGTCGTTCTGCTGTTCTCCGGCCGTCAAAGGTTCCATGGGCCCTGCTCCGGCTGCACTGTGGCTGCTGCACAGCGACAGCTCATCATCGTACTCAAGTTCATCGTCCACGATGCAAAATTCTTGGTGCAATTGCGACCAGTCGCTTGCGGTCGCTTGACTCTGGCAAGCCTCGAAGGCGAAGTCTTCCAAGCAGGTTATTGCTGTGCCAGCAGCATCCACATCCCCATTGCTGCCACTGGCTAAAAATCGATGTTGCACCTCACTGCTGGCAGCAGGCGCCGCAATCAAAGTCTCTTCCTCTTCCTCTCGCTCGCGCACACTCCTCCTCTCCATCTCCCCGCTGGCTCCGGCGTTGTTTACGTGCGTCATGTTATTTCTTCAATTGAGATTCTTTTCTTAGTCACCGCCGCTGCAAACTCGCAGCATTCCTTTCTTGATTTAGATTAAGTCTAAGCGGCGTGGTAGCGCCTGGTGCGATTCCCTTGCGCCGTATTATGTAATTTTAAGACATTTTACAAATTCTGCCAAGGCACTTTCGGTTTGTTTGGCAGCAGGGCAGGAGCAGGGCTAAGGGTGGAATTTTCTGCATTCCGCTTGTGCTCTGCGCTTTCCGAGTTCCGAGTTCCGAATTCCGCTTTCCCGCCGGGTCACATGATCTTGCCGCTTGCCGCCGACTAATTTTTTTCAATTGTGATGATAGGCATAAGCGTAAACATTAAGTATAATTGCTAAATGAATGCGAATCGGCGAGTCACAGGAGAAACTGGCTGGCTGTCACCTCGGTGGCGCCGCTCTCCGTCTGTCACTTTGTTTGTGTTGTTGTCTCTCTCGTTCTCTTCCTCCACCCACCAGCTGTGGAGCATGCGCAGAGCCGATTGAAGCTCGTTAGTTTATTTCAAAAAGTTTGTGCTTTGCCCAAAAAATTACTCGCTTGACTGGTCACTGTTGTCTTTTATTTTTATTAATAGCCATGAGAGCACGGCTTGGAAACCCAACCGAACCTCTCGCGCGACACACTCACACGGACTGAGGGCTGCGATGCTGGCGGCGGCAGAGGAGAGCCGGCAGCGCAGGCAGGCAGGCTGCATAGGAACCCGACAACAACAATAGACGACGATAACAACAACAAGGCTACAGGAGCCTCACTCGAAGTAAAAGGCGTTTTCCCACACTTTGCGAGTGAAAGGAAAATGGCAATGGCCATGGTTTTTTGCCGAATTTTTCGACTTTTGATGGAAATTCTGAACAGGAAAGCCAAGCCATGAAACTCACATGTTTGAAAATAGCTGCTTCCTCCTCTTCGTGCGTTTCACTTCGCTTCACAATAAGCGAACACACACACAGCAGAAAGACAAGGCTATCAAAGGTCCAAAGGTGAGAGGCACTAGCCACCACAGACTCGAAAATCGCGAAAACCTCACCTCCAATCTTAGCCGAAAGAGCAGCAGCAGCAGCAATAGGAAAAAAATAAAGTAAACTGCGCTCTAAAAACTCGTGACGAACTACAACGCACACAGCCAAAAAGGAAAACACGCACAAACACAGACGCCAATTAAGTTGCTCTTGGGGGTTATTCTACTTCTTCAGCTATTGCGTGCTGGGTGGATTCTGTCTTGCCCCGTTCTTTGTTTATTGCATCTGCTATCGCTAATACACATACTTTGGCACTTATTCCCTGGCTTTGGCCACTTTCCCAAATGGCTCTGCAGCTGCACTTCGAATTTTGCACAAATTGTGTAATTTACAGATTGCAGATACTCGAGCAACCCGCAAGAGAGTGAGAATTTTGATTAAATGCTCGAGCACCCTGTGTGCAGCCGCTTTGCCGCAAACGCCCTGTGCGAGAGCACGTAAGAGAGGAAAAGTGTTGCCAGCTCACAATAAAAATATAGTATGGCTCGAGTTTGAGATACTTCGTAATTATAGATAATTAAAATAAATTAAAATATATTCTAAGAGATATTCATTTTTAAAAATTATTCATACTATAATGTATAAAACTTCCTTCTTTTTTTTTAGGCATTGTGCTGATAATAAGTGACAAGGTTTTTTTCTTATCTCAAAAGCAGTTTTTAAATTTAGAATCTAGATTATTCGAAACGCTCTGCAAAACACTTTCCCAATTGTTTCTTGGCCAAACACCATGTATCCTCTTTTTCAGGTAAACTTCCACTTAAAACCGGAACCATTTTCCGCCTAATCCTAATCCCATTCATGAATAGGTCGCGAAAAACTACCCGGGGATTTTCCGCGTACCATACTGATGCGGAATTCCGCGAATTTTATATAACTACGATAAACCAGGTAAGAGCCTTTGAGCAGAACGGTCCGTAGGGATTACGGATAGGTATTCATTTTACGATACTTCCGAACTGGACCCGAAACTTTACATGCAGGCCACTTGATGATTTACAGCACGTGTCGGCCAGTCGTAAAATTTCACTAAAACTAATTTATCTTAAGTCTGTGGTTAACAGAAAGTTTTATATTCCTTGAAAGTATAGCTATAGCTGACTGATTCCTCTTTATAAGAAAAAAGGAGAGGGAGAGGTGCCCTCATGAGTCATTACTTCATAAATAAATTCAAAGAAATGGCACTTGCATATCTTTGGTCATAACGATTCGATGAACCGATGTTATCTGCTGGCCGCACTACAGGTCGGGAGTCGGGAACTGTTTTCTGGGCTAACATCAATCAAATCATGGAAGTACCTAGAGTTTAAAAATAATCCAAACAGCGTAGCTGCTAAAAAGTCATAAAACGCTTCGTTTGATGGCTTTTGGCAGATTTGCGCTAATAGAACTTCAATAATCGTTAGAAAAATAGTAATAGTCACATGTGTTGGCAATCAGTGGCAGAGCTTTCGTCAGAACCAATTAGGCAAGATAGTTCGTTCGGCAAACACATGATAAGGAATCATCAAAGCTTCCCTCCACGAAAACTAATATAAAGTTGCGACGAGGGTCGGCCCTAGTGATTCGAATCCCAGACGCGAGATGAGATCATGTGCTATTTGCTTTCTCCTCCCCGGCCCCGACGAACCTACTAGTTCTCCTAATGAACTCGCTAAACAGCGGCGGTTACTGGAGACTAGGAGACCATCGGGTTGTGCAAATATCAGAATGGCAGCAGAGGCTCTAATGATATGGGCGCACGATCAGGGTAGGGTTCCAAAAACAAAGTCTGAAATACACCCCACCAGGCGAATAAATACGGAGAAATGGAGAATACTTTCAAGCCTATTTGTGCAAAAGTGGCAGGCGTGTTTGTTCACACGTCGTCCACAACAAAGGAACTTGACTAACAACAATAAATAGAGTCCATTAATTGCAAGTGTACTAAACCTCTCGATAAGATACGCTAAGGCAAAGCCAACACAAGATGGGTGGGCCGAAGCCCCAAACCTTGCAGGCTGCACTCGAGTGATAAGCGAATTGGGACTTTATCGAATGGGGCATTTTGTTGGGCCTCTTTAGGGTTTATTTATTCGACACTGAGAGAAAAGCAAGTCAGCTCATTATAAATTACAAAAACAAACGAGGTTTTCATTGATGAGTTTCCGATTTAATTTGTTGAGTGAATCATACACTGACATTTTTGTGAAGTACTTTTACGGTTTCCCTTTAAAACACCATCACATAGAGGCTATACCTGGTTGGAGTTGATTGTCGCATGCCCCATTATCCACTCCACCAGTTGGTATCTCATTTGGGCCGAGCTACATTCATAGAAGTATCTGAACTACTTGAATTTCAGAGACAGGCTCAAAGCAACCCCCACCCAAGACGCCACTCTTACCTTTATTAGCCAGCAGACTGCGGACAACCTTGAGACAGTTCTTGCCATCGACGTTCTTCGAGGCGTAGTACATCAGCTCCCCGGAGTTGGCGGCCTGCAGCAGCTCCGGAGGCAGCTCGAACTGCGGCGCCTCCAGGGGACCGGCGATTGGGCTGGGAGCCGGTGTTCCCGGGGTACTGGCCTGGCCCTTGCGCTCCCCCTTGGCCGCAAAGTCGTGCAACAGGGCCAACAGGGGGGCTGAGACCCCCAACGCGGCATCCTTCGACTGCGGCCCGGAGGACTTCATCTGCCGGATAATGCAGCGCATCCGATCCACAGCCTCTAGCTCGAGTTCCAGGCGGGTGGGCGGCGGCTCGGTGCCGTTGACGATTGCCGACATGGAGGAGCTGGTGCTGGAGATGCTGTCGAAGTCGGCGCCCGACCCGGATGCATGCAACTGCTGGATCTTGTCCGCCGTCCGCTGGCCCTTGAAGTCCAGGTGCTGGCCCAACAGCTTGTAGGTGTTGTCGAAGTGCTTGCTGGAGTTGGAGGGCTGGCTGGTGATCAGGGTCGCGGCGCTGAGCGTCTCCTCCTCCGAGGTGTTGGACCACAGCGAGCCGCTCGACTTGCTGGACACCATTGAGGCGTCTGAGCTTCTGGCATCGGCTCCGTCCCCCTCATGGCAGGTGCTGTTCAACTGGCCACCGTTCTCGAAGTCCTGTCCATACTCGTCCGCCTCTTGCTCGGCAATGATGGGCAAGGAGTCCAGCTTCTTGGCGGGATAGGGCGCCTGCAGTTGGGTTGTTGCCTCCGGTTCTTGCAGATTGCTTTTACTTCGCAGTGACTTGTTGAAGAATGGCATGGTGGCCCAGGTGCATTGTGAGCTTTGTAGCCTCTAGTTTTTTGTTATTATTTTTTCTATTTTGACGAACCACGAACGAACATACAATGAACTTGTGACGAAGAATTTAAAGTTTTGGTTTCTGTGTGGTTTGGGTAATTAGAACGAGGTGTGAGCGAGTGTTGTGTAATTTGGCAAATGTCAAAAGTTGAGTAGTGTTGGAGTCCTAGTCCCTACGACCGGAACTGCGAATATCTGTGTGTTGCTTCTGCCCGACGACTGCCGGACCAACGGCAGTCGGAAGGTTTCCAAAAAACCCACAAAAGAAATTTGTAACCATGTAGATGCACATAATTCCCAACATTTACATACAATGCCAGTCGGAAAATAAATCACAAATATTTCAAAACTGCGACTTCACACCGCACCGCCCCGTGCAAGAGTGGACAGCCGTGGGTTTCGTGAAAATTTAGTGGCAACTGCTAGAGGAGCTGGGTCCAAACTAGTTTCACAGCCTATTCGATGCTGCGATGCGTCTGAATGGAGACTTCTGGCTCTGGAACATGGCCAAGATCACGTAGGTCGCTACGTCGGAAAAACTACGGAGTCGAGAGCCCAGGTGGGAAGCCAGACGGAAAGGCGTGGGCTGGCCCAGAACGCCGCCCGCGGAGTGGGAAATGGTGCACATCCCCTGAAACTGTGCTGGACCATCCGCGCTCCCAATGGCCAGTCGATCATAATCTACGCCACCATACACCACCACCTGAAGTGAAAGAAAATTGAGCTGGACCCATCAGCTGCCTGAGTTGCGCTAGATTCGAGATGCTAACGGTTGCGCCAAATGAACGGCAAACATGAGATGACCAACATAAGTCTGGCCCATCAAGAGCCGCAGCCATGGGATGATTCAACCGATGCCAGTCACCGCTGCGGCCGATCTCGTCCCTATGACTGTGACTGGGACTGGGACGGAGAGCGCGATGCGTTTGGCGCAAAAACCACATTTCAGTCGCAGTCTCCGTCTCCGTCTCCGTCTCCGCCTCCGTCTGCCAGGTTCATCGACATGCACAAGGCGTACAAATCGTGTGCACTTGTGAGTCACGGCCTTAACGACCCGCGGCCCAAAACCTAAAACTTAATTCATTCGAAGGGAGTACGGAGCGACGAATAAATCACATTATCGCATAGATAAACATGCGGCATATGACAAAATGAGCTTCAAGAATGAACGCACACGCCACTCGAGTGGTTGATTGGCTGATTGACCGATTCACTGATTGGGTTTGAATAAAATTTAATGAAGGGAAGCAGGTGGAAAGTGGCAGCGGAGGGGTAATTATGTAAAGACAACTGAATAAATAGCTGGGGGAAAAGCAGCAAACGGCCGAAAAGACCAGTCATTCGTACACGCGAAAATAAAACGAACACGGCAGTGCCACTATCAGACAAACTCTGTTTTTCAGCTTTTTCGATGTATTTGGTCCACACCAACTTTCACAACCGCTGCTGGCTGGCGGTAATTAATTATCGGCTAAGTTTGGTGCACTTTATGGTCACAGCTTCATGGTCAGTGCAGGACCAACCTGCTGGCATTCCTTCGACGAAAACAACACCCACTCCGCCAAGGACTTGCAACGAAATGGAATACAGAGTTGCACTTGAGAGGTTGGAGCAGTTCAAGGAAGTTCGATGTCCGTTGCAATCCATTCCAAACTGCCCACTTGTTGGATCACATGGCAATTAAGACGAAGCAGCAGCAGCGCTTTGAGCCACATTTGTTGCACTAATTGGCGGCGGCAATGTGAATGGCCCCCTCAATAGGCCACTGACACACAGAAGCCGGGATGGAGGCAGCAGAGTGGCCCGCAGGTGATGTGTGTTGCGAAATGACGCAACGAAAGTATGTCAATCCCAACGCCGACAGCCAACACAAAAATGTAAACCATCTGAGACGCGAAATAGTGTTTTCTATGGCCAGTTGGACATAATCGGCTTTGCAGAGCGCCCAGCGAACATGACACAAATTTCGAGTGCCATTTAGTTCGGCAGCAGCTTAGCGCCAATAAAAGAACAATTGCGAGCCCGCTTATGACTGGCTATTAACGTGCCAGATAGCTCATAGCGGTCTCCGCATTGTGTCCAGCAGAGCACTGGATGAGCCATCAGCAACGGAACGCTTTTTCAGCTCTCCAGATAAACCGGTGATTGATGCGGAAGAGCCACTAGATGATAATGGCGATCAATCAAGCCAAGCCACGGTCTGCAGTGGCACAAGAACTCGGCGATAACGGCTCATTTCTGTCCATCCGAGGTGGAAGAACTTGCAATGTGAGCCTTAAAAATAAAATGGTTCACACTAAAATACACTTTAATTTGCTAATCATTTTAGCCCATGCTTTATTTATGAGTATTGAGTACAAAATAAGGTATTACAATTATCTGTAAAAGTGGTCTGAAGGCCGCACTCCTCCTGAGAAAGATACACCGCCTAGATTAGTCGAAAAACAGAGCGAATAAAAGATGGTATATCTTTAAAGAAAAGCTATTTCGCGCCATATTCTCGTTTTTGTTGCCCCTCCGCACATTGACCCGTGAAATTTGTCAGCATTTTCCAGTTCCACGACCTTCTAATTAGCCAGAGATCACTGTAAACCGGCTGCAGTCTAAGAACTGGACGGGTGGCATTCGTGTAACGGTACACACCCAAGTCAAACAGCGGCGAACAGCTGGCTGGAATGGGAGAGCAGGACGGAGAATCGATCCAGAGGAGGAGGAGAAGGGCTGGAGGACAGGAAATTCCGATAGAGGGCTAGGCTAGGTAGTGCCAGACAGCGCTGTAGAACGGCTCTTATCAGCGCTGGAAGCGAACGACGGAATAGCGGCGCATGGAAGAGCGATTATGTAAAGAGTGGAGGCGAGACGAGGCGACAAATCCAACAACTGCAGCCAGCAGAGTAGCCGTACAAGGGCGACCCCTTTAAAAAAGGAGGACAAATCGAGCTGACAGGCAAGCCCTGCCCGTGGCCTTAGCACTCCCACTGGTCCCATTCATTAATCGCGCTCCCTTAAACGCTTACAACAGAAACAGTTTTCGTTTTCATAATTCACGAAGAGCCAAGAAATAAAGTTTAGCACTCAGCTGCACACAGATACAAAAAACACACACTCGCTCACTAGTCGTCCTAAAAATAAATTCAATTTGTATGACGGCACGAATAAGTTCGGCCGAGCGACTGAACACTTGGAGAAATTCCAAGTGCTCAGTTTTGTTTTGGCACACACGGCGTATGAATAATACACTACAAGTATTAATAATTTTGCGTTAATGATTTTCGATGCCAGTTGCTCGTGTTTGGCGTTGCTTTTGCTTTCGTTCGGCACACATATTCCTGAGTATATTTTTGGCAATTATGCCAGGCGCGCACGCACAATTTCACTGCCAACAAAACTCATTTTTGCTTTTCTTTCCCCGATCTAGGTTGTGTGTTTTTGAAATGACCAAGCAGCGCCCGCTTACATTTTTGTTTGGCACTCGGTTTCGTGTTTATTTGAGGGGCGACGGCGCGGCGCTAAGACTTTTGAAATCCGCACACATGCTCCATTTCCTTTCTTTTCCCCACCGGCGCGTTCAACAGACAGAATCAGTATTGCCGGGTGCCCCAAAACAAAACGCCTCAGAAAACGCATGGAAATTATGATGTTGCCTGGTCCCACTACTATTAGTTCCATCTCTTTTTCTCTTTTGTTGGAGCCCAAACATCTGTTGTGGGGACATACCAGCAATGGGGGAATGGCAAACAGCTGTTATCAAACGGCGTCTAACAACACTACACACGCAACAAGTGTTGAATTCGGAGTTATTGAAACGGGCGGGAAAATTGAAATTATCCATAGCTCCGAAGCAAAATTAAGGTTGTAAGAATTGAAGAGAATGAGCAATTTAGAATTTATTTTCTATAAATTGAGAAAAATATTTGGATCTAATGAAGATAGATTAGGTATATTTGTAATTTTGTCCTTGTTTAGAGTCAGAGCTTCGAGTTAATTATGTTTTTGTTCTGTTGCTCGACATAAACAAACAAGAATATAATCTTCCATTTTAATAAATCGGAGGAAAGAGCATTTGAAACATTAACGAACAATATTGGCACAAACGGCTTGCGCACAGCAAAAAAAATGAAAAATATTTGCATGTGATACAAAAACATTCGGAATATAGTATATTTGGAAATTTATTTTTAATCTGCCTTCTTGCGTAGATAAAAGAAAATTGTGTTTCTTCAAAGTGAAAGCGGATAAACAATCTGAAGAATACTTAAAAAGCCATAAAAAACTGATACAAACGGGAAAGTATTATAACAAGGGAGATGACAGGCGGACATGTCCCTGAATACATTGGCATTCATATAGGATACAGTTCACGAAGATTGAATAACACTCTGTGGGAATATGATTGAAGCACTGGCCCCGCAAATTCCGCTGATAAATTTGTATTAATTAAGCAATTGTATGAGCAACGCCAACCACCAGGGCTGACGAAACACATTTGTTAGGAAATTCGTCCCCTAAAAGGCTTCCCATGGGTTTGATTGTCCAAACTGTGCCTAGAATAAGGTAGCCACTTTTGGCAGAAATGACGCATGGCAGTGACTTCGTCCCAACAAAACGTACTGCAAACTATTCCAGAAATAGGCGCTCGAAGTTGAAAGACATGTTCCTCAAATAACAAAGACTAAGCCCCGTATGCTTTCGCTTTGATTCACGATTTAGGCCTTTAAATACATAATTAATAGCAGAGTTTTGTACATTCCTTTCCTTATTGTTGACAGCAAATCAATCACAGCCAAGTCCCACAAATAATTGACTCATTTTTTAGAACGAAAACACAACAGTCTCTCCCACTTGGTTCTGTTCATTGCTGGGACCTCCCTCTGTTTACTTTAAAGGATGATTTTAAACCAAACATTAACTTACGGAAATAGTTGAGGCACTCTCTGGTCTGTTCCTTTGTTAGTCCGAGGCCCTCCGCTGGGATGGGCAAAGCTGGAGCCGGAACGAACCAATCCTCGTTGGCATAGCCAGAGAAGTTGGTGAGGAAGTCGTTGCGCACCTTGTACTTGGGTATCTGCTCCTCCAGCAGCGAAAAGATCTCCACCTCGGGCAGGTTATCGCTACTGCACAGCTCTGAAACGGTTGGAGGGAGAACATTAGTGTCGAGCTGTTAATTAGTTCCGAATGGCAAATCGTGGCTCACCCGTCAGGCAACTGGCATCGCAGGTTTGGGGCTTCGGCGCTGCGGACACCTGGGCCGCCGATTGCATGAGACGCTTCGCCTGGAGGCGCGGCAGATGTTTGCTGAGCGTCGCCTGGGCGGAGGGACTGAGCGGCTGCGGGCCGCCATTGGCCCCCAGAGTTGCAGATAGCATTAAATGGTGAGGAGTCCTGTATTGTCGTCAAATTGTTGCACTTTGATTGTGGTTACGGGGGGTTGCTTCGCTCCTTAACTGCAACGGGAGAGGGAAGGGCTAAGTGATAATTGTCTGGCAATCACATGAAACTAATAAGCCAGCTGCCAGGCGACTCTTTCCACTCTATTTTCACTGTTTGCCTTTCATGGCTAGGTATGAGTTCACTGCCAGCCGATCGGGGGAACGAACGTTAGCTTATCTTTGCTGATAAAGACGGCGGGGCGAAGAACGGGTGAATGATGATTATTAATACTATAAATATTGGCGAAACGTCAAAGGATTTTCGCCTAATATTTATCAACTAAATTGGCAGTCGCCAAGTCCCCTGCCCTCACTCGAACACACGTTCGCAACACTCCAAACTATTTATGAAATATATTAATGGAATACTAGTAAGGTATTGGAATAGTTGGGACGGATCTGAGCAGTACCGATGTTGGTAAGCTTCGCGCAGGCCTCTACTGATCTTTCTTGGCCCGCCGATGTTCGAGTGAGCCGAGTTAAAGAGCTTTGTCGAGTCATTTCGAGGCTTTCGAGGTCGGAAGCTGGGTAGGCAGCTCGGAGGTACTCGAAGAGCAAGACCGCGATCCAAAGAGATGGCCCGAAACAAGTGAAGCAGCCAGAGTACGTGCCCAGAGGCGCGTTGGCTGCACCGCGGCGGTGATAATAACGCGGAGGCGACCGAGTATGATGAAAAAATGTGTAATTGGGCTATAAACATCGCGATAGTGGGGTGGGGGCACGGGAACAACGGAGTGCGAATTGGAGTTTTCAATTCGCAACTTTTTCGTGAAACACCATGACACACAAAGAGCAGATTTTAAAGCTAAAGCAAGTGACGCAGAACAGAACCTCCTGGTGGGTGTTCCCTCCGCGGAACCGCGATATGATAACACGAGGAAACCACGGACAACAGCCACTCGCTTTTTCACCCGTTTGGGTGCAGTTTGCCGACATCGGTGTTGCGTAACACGGCTAGAAAAATAACAAACAGAAAGCTAGAAAATCGAAAAGCTGAGAGCGATTTGGGTATAGCTTGGGGATAGCCAGAAAAAACAACAAAGCAGATTCGTGAATGGAAACCGGCGGACGGTAATAGTTGGGCAGCGCGGTCGCGTCGCTGCTGCTGCGCTGCAACTGCGCCACGATGACGCTGCCAACTGTCAAATAGACTTGACCCCTTGCCCCTACCCCTCGCTCTCTCTGCCACGCACTCGAGTGGCGGAAGGCATTTTTCATTCCTTTTTTCAGGCGTAAGCGCGCAATTGTCCGCCAGAACCGAACCGAACCAAACACTGGCATGGATGGCATAATGCTCTAAAATTAATTTCGAAGCAACGCCAACCCTCAGACGCTTGCCAAAAGCGAAAATTTGTTAAAGTTGCCGCGTTCCTTGTCGAATTGTTTTGGCTTGGCGGATGGCTGATGGCTGATGGCTGATGGCTGCTGGCGGATGGATTGTGTTGTGGTTGTTGTTTTGGGCTATTTTCACGCCGCATACGCACACACCGACACCCAGTCACTTATATAAGCCGCGATGTTTGCTGCCAGTGGGGCAGGGTCATTATACGACACCAATCAGTGGATGCTTTACACATATTCCTATATCTTTGGCTTTGGGGCAGTGTAAGCGAGTGACGGACGGGCTGCTAGAATCAGCTGGGGCAGAGGCTGGATGCGTAAGGGGCGCGCGATGGGACGGGCGGGGGGCGGCTGCGTGGGGGAGGTCAAAAATTAAAACACACTCTTGCGTGGGCGCAGCTGAGCGAATTATAAAACACTGTCACACTTCTGCTGCTCCTCTCACATTTCATAATAGGTCTGCGCTCACGGAAAACTAACCTTTGCGGAAAAATCAGCCAAGGCGTCCGATTATTGAATTTTCTAGTTGACCCTACAGTGCTTGGCTTTCATTGTTGTTGCCGTTTCTACTCTGGTACCTACATTTGTTGTATTTGTGCGCTTGTATTTGCCATTTTTTTCGTCGTGCTGCTTTCACGAACACACACGCACACCAGAAGGAATTGAGGGGTCACATGGATTTTTCTTCTATTTCGCGCCACTCCTCACGATCGTCAACGGTTGGAAAATAATTGCAAATGGTTCAACTTATAAAAGACAAACGCCGAGAGTCTGGGTGCGTGCCCAGTGGCAGAGAATTAAATAAAAAACTTTAACTATGTTCAGATTTAACTAAATTTTGGATACAGTGTGACCAGATGGGTAGGATCCAAATATACCAACCGCATCTTTATACCAACGCAACGAAAATACTCACTTGATAAAAATACCAGACCACCAACGGTTTCTGCTTGAAATTTTAAACCAATTTCTTTGCATTGCTAGATTTTATTACTACTTTTCCTCTAAAAATATTAAAACAGTAAAACTACAGAGGCGTAATGTATTTAAAATATACTCGTTTTTAAACTTAAATAGAACCCAATATTTTCTTTTATTCTATATTTTTGGCGGTCAAACATAATTAAACTTAGTTATTGATAATCAATAAATTCATAATTTGCAGCATTTCAGGCGATTTACAAAAGTTTCAGACAAGTTCAACGATGTGAAAGTTGCATTGAAAAAATCCCCAATAACAGCGATTTTGCGTGTTAGGAATGCCTAATTTACATAATTTTTGTTATATATTTGTATAGATATATTTGTATCTTAATATGTGCCCCTAATTTTCAGCTTGCTTCGAGAGTCTTTAAAAAAATTAAAAAAGTGTTTTGACCAAAAAGTATTTTTGTAACGAATAATAACAATGGATCTCCGCCTGCCGCCTAGTCGTCGGAGTTCTTGCGCGTGGATGCAATGAGGTTGGCGGCACTGGTGGCATCCGGAAACATGGAGTGGTAGTTGACAAGGGGAACATACGCCGCCGTTATGACCCTTCCGGCGAACCAGCGTCCGTGCAGAGCGTTCACCGCCAGAACAGCCGTCGTGGTGCTCGGACATTTTACGTAGACAGTGCCCGTTGGCGACACGGTATCCACATGTATGTGCAGCACTCCGCCATGCTTGGCGCACTCCTCCAAAACGTCATCCCGAATCTCGGCATCCCAGGTGGGATTCGTCTCCGTGCGGGGATCGAACATGTTGGACAATATGAAGCACTGCGTAGCTATCGATGGCGCCTGCTGTTGCTGCTGCACCGGCGCCGGTTGAGGGGCAGTCGCCAGAAGAGCGTTGGCAGCAGCCTGTGGCACCGCAAGTCCGGCTCCCTCCGCCAGTTTAAACATTAACTGCAATCGTCCCGTAGCACCCAGGTCGATGCCGGTGCGGTCCATTTCGTCAGTGTCTAGCGAAGATGTATTCATGTCCAGGCGTTCAGTCACGTTACCAACCTTCATAAGGCGGCCGGCTAGCTCAAACCCGTTCAATTGCTCCAAAGCCTTTTTAGCGTCGTCAGCGTTGTGGTACTGCAAAGAATACATATTCGTTGTCATCACAAAATACATCAAAAGAATCAAACAAAAACTGAAGCATTCTGCTCAAAAGACTTACCGTAATAAATCCGTATCCCTTGGACCGACCCGTCTCGGTATCCATAATCAGTTGGATGGCATCAATCTTGCCAAATGGTTCAAATATCCCCCTCAGCATGTCCTCGGTGATGTTAAAGTGTAGCGATCCCACATACAGTCGCATGGGTCCTGTGTGGCTCTTAGGCTGGAATGCGGGGGCAGCATTCTGGAGACGATTCTTTTCAGCCTGCGTATGTTGCACCATGATCGGCACACCAAGCAATCGCTGGCCAGATAGACCGAGAGCCAAGGCCACCGACTCGGGGTCTTCGAATTCAATGTAAGCAATGCCTTTGAAACGCTTTGTCTTGTTGCATAGGATCAGGCGCACATCCCGAACCTTGCCCACACTGGAGAAGAACTCCTCCAGATCCCGAGCCCGCACTCGTTGTGACAGCTGGATGCAGAAAACTGTTCGCGCGTCCCGCTCCTCAGGGCTGAGCTCGGTGGGAGGAGTTCTATCGCCTCCAGCTCCGTTTGCTGGTGAGCGGCGGCGGGGAGAGTAGCTGCCTCGCCGGCGACTGCTGTAATTGGAAAAGGTTCAAATAGGGTATTTTTTTCAAATCATACTTCAAAATTACTACTTACTTTCTGTCCTTTGACCGAGAATGGCTGCGTTTGCGTTCACGGATAGGACTCAGCCGTTTCCGCTGATCACGCGAGCGGCTCCGACGACGCCTGTCCCGAGAGCGATCTCTTTGCATGGACTTGCTTCCGCCGCGACGGTCTCTAGAGCGTCGTTCCCTTTCCCGATCGCCATACCGCATGCGACGATCATCTCCGCCACCTCTTTCATCGCGGGATCGACTCCGGCGAGTTCTGTCGCCCCGCTCACGCTCCCGCTCTCTATCCCGCTCTCGGTCTCTGTCGCCACCACCGCGGTTGTCACGGTTTCGGTTTCGCTCTTTGTCCTTGTCTCGGTGACCGCTGCGATCATTGCCGCGATCACGCCGGGATTTGCCATCCCGCGACCCGCTGCGACTGCTACAAAATAACCAATATATTAGGATTTAGTTCATGGAAAAATGTTATATTTGCCAACAGAAACTGTCACACTTACCGGGATCGTTTGCTATATTTTTTGTTAGAGCTTCCACTACCGTTGCGAGCTCCTCCGTTGTTCTCGGCATAGTCATCGTCGGGGCCACCTCCAGGACTGTTGCTGCCGCTGCGCCGGCGTCCACCACGTCCCACGCTGCCCGCACTGACATTCTACACAGATAGGTTTGGTTTGTTCGTTTTTTTGGTTTTTTTTTTGTTTAGGATTGGATGTGGGTTGGGCATAGAGGATGGGTGACGAGGGGAAGTCGTCAAGCAATAATTTACATACAAACAATTGAATTATTTTTGACGATTGGTATCAGTTTGAAGTGGGTGGGAAGACAACGGGAGGAGTAGATCGTTCGTTACGATGTCGTAGATGTTGGTTGATTTTCGATTATATCATTTGAGTTTGTTATGATATATTATTTATCAGTTTCGTAATTACATTTTTTTTTTGAATAAGAGAAAGCAAATCAAAGTAAATTAGTTAAATTTTGGAATCTGCAAGTATATAAAATAGAGATGCTTAAGTCAACAATGACCATGGCGGGATCATTGCCAATTTATAGCAAGTTGATAATAGAGAGTATAGATATCTTATACGTATTCTTGATTGATCAATAGATTAATAATATTGTATATGGCACACACACAGATGGTTCACGACGACGAGAAATGTTGTCTCCACATGGGCAAATTTCTCATGCTCATTCTCATTCTCATTCTCAATCAGTTCAGTTTTGGGGAATGTTTAGCGCTGGCTAGTGGAGTGGAGTGGACTGGTTGATTGGTTCTCAAAAAGACGTCGTCTATATATATATAGGACATAGACATTATATAAGTAAGATTGTAATGCTATATAGTTTAAGAATTGCTTATTACTTTTTATTTATTGGTTCAAATAAGTTTGCTTTGACTTTTGTGTTGGTCATTACTTATTTTTTGACTTTCTGTTTATGGTAAATCTTTAATTTTTGAGCGATACTTTCTTGTCTGTCTGTGAGTGAGAGTAGTAGTAGTGCTGCCTGCTGCCCCAGACAAGTTAGGAGGAGTTTATCTGAAATTTAGTGCACGTTCAGTTTCATTGGTTTACAAAAAGCAGTAAAGTAACGGAATTCAATTGGATTGTGTTTAAAAAAAACTCAAACATAAACAGATTATATGGATTACAAATGCCTAGATATGTTTTGGTTTTTTTATTTTTATATTTTGTAGTTGGTTTTTGTCAGTTTCTGGCACATTCAAAACTTACCAAATGGTCTCCAGCTTATTGTGTTTAGAATGACCAAAACAATCTCTAGCAACAATATTGAGCTTATACGATTCTCTGCAAAGACATTTTACCCTTGAGGATTATTCTAGCTTTTTGTTTTCTTTTTAATGGTGATTGTGTGAGGGTATTTTGATTGATCTAAGTGAGACGGCAGAGAGGGAGAAAAAGAGCGCTTAACTCAAATGCTGAAGATTTTGGACAAGGAATCGAGGGGATAAACTATATTCGCTTTTGCAACAAACAATGACTCCAGTATGAACGCAAATTCTTTATTTCATTTTTAGGTTACAGTAGAACCTCCAGTGTTTGCTACAAATTACATGTTGGGTGATGTTCGAGTCGGTAATTAAACCTCAATCGGACAATGATTGGCTTTTCCGAGAATCATTTTCATTGGCATTACTCACTAAGCTATACTTTGTAGCTATACCTCCACTATTATTGTTGAGCTATAAATAATTATAATGTAAATAATTGTATCTCTAAAAATGTACACATATTTGAATCGTTGATGGCGTAGATGATGTCACAATAAATAATTCATGAACGCAGATGCTAATATTGATATTGGGCTATTGGTCTTGGGCCAAACCAAACCTTTGGGCCTACCAAGTGGGTTTTTGCCACCCACTGTACCCACCCTTCTTTACTCGGATTCGTATCTTTTTACCTGACAAAGTAAGCAACGTGCACGATGCACACAATACACACACGAATAGACTCGCGCCCACTGTGGAGTTGCCGAAATATTCTGCTCGCGTGCAGGTACAATGAAAAGATTCAAAGGAACACTAGATACAGCGGCGTTACGCCTGCCGACTCAATTCAGCAAAAAATTTAGGCTAAAAATCGATCTAGACTGGCGGCCAGAATGCATTTAGTGCACATATGTATGTACATAAATAGGTTTCGGCGTGTGTGTGCCCCAGACGACTTACATACAAACACAAATGCACGTACGACGGCGCGCGTGTGGGTGTCTATGTGGAAAAAGTATACAAACAGACATATGAAGAAACTGTTTTTTTTCGCAGCAAAACAACCGCATTAATTGGTACAAACCACTTCGACTTAAGTTAAACATAATCACCTGGTTGGTGGAATTCGGAACTTACGTTCTTCTGGTACGGCGCCTCTAGCATCGCCTCCACATCAAAGTCCTCGGCCATGTTTGATTTCGGGTTGCTGATATTTTTTCTCACTAGCCAACCTTCCGCTTCTGGTGCGGGGTGTCCTTTAAAAGTCTGCTGCTCGGCTTCTGACACGCTTTGGAGATATCAAAAAGTGGTGCAGGTGCACAATGCAATTTGCAGAGCCACTTACGAGCTTCGTTTGCAATGATGGGGCTTATCAAGATGCGATTCTTCAGTTTTTCACTAGATTTTTTCTCTAGCGTGGCTGCTTGTTTTCGGCTCCAGAGATGTTATGAAAACTATCGATTTATCGGTATATCGTTAAGGTACTTTCGAAAATACTGTCTTAAAAGAACCCACAGTATTTTACGGTATATTTTTAAATTATGATACTAGCGCGATTACTTTTATTTTTGTGGAATCTTAAATACGTGAAATGGCTACACTAAGTTCAATACCATCACAAAATCCAAAAACGGCACAAAATTCTGTTGGTAAACATATGCGAAAAAACGTTGGCAATTAATCCACCACCATGTTATTGGTAGACTTGAGTGAATGCAATATTCCAAAACTGACCCAGGCATTTTGAATGGATTCCTGCGATTTACCTGTGCTGAGATAGAGATAAGCACCTGCAGCTGCCGTTGAGTCATCAACCAAATAAGCCAAAAACAAGAGCAACAGAGCAGCCTTGGAGCCGTACGTTAGCACCACCACCCGCCTCCAGGAAGAGAGCAGTAGTAGTAGCCCCAGGTGAGAGGCAAGGCGTAGTCTCTAGTCGGATGGCGTAAGCCGACCCAACAGCCACCCCACTGACAAACTCATTACTATCTA
Organism: Drosophila monieri; assembly: GCA_035047585.1. Classification (NCBI taxonomy): domain Eukaryota; kingdom Metazoa; phylum Arthropoda; class Insecta; order Diptera; family Drosophilidae; genus Drosophila; species Drosophila monieri. Next base: position 156,915 of record JAWNPJ010000079.1, on the reverse strand, counting down.
ACGATACGCGTCGCTGACTAAGGTGTGTCTAAACTCCGAATTGGGACCAACTAACTTTCGTCTACGATTGCAGCTCGAACACATAAGCGCAAGCACAGACGGGGAAGTGTAGAAATGGAAGACTACAAGTTCCTGTTTAAAATCGTCCTAGTGGGGAACGCTGGCGTAGGGAAGACCTGCCTGGTACGGCGCTTCACTCAAGGGCTATTTCCTCCGGGCCAGGGCGCCACTATTGGTGTGGATTTTATGATTAAGACTGTGGAAGTTGAGGGGGAAAAAATTAAGCTGCAGATCTGGGACACGGCCGGACAGGAACGATTTCGCTCCATCACACAAAGCTACTACCGATCGGCTCACGCTCTGATCCTCGTTTACGACATAAGCTGCCAGCCCACATTTGACTGCCTGCCCGACTGGCTACGCGAAATCCAGGAGTACGCCAATTCCAAGGTTCTCAAAATCCTTGTGGGAAACAAAACGGACCGGGACGATCGCGAAATTCCTACACAAATCGGTGAGGAGTTTGCCAAGCAGCATGACATGTATTTTCTTGAGACATCCGCCAAGGAGGCGGAGAATGTGGAGCGACTGTTTTACGAGATCGCCGCCGAACTAATTGGCCAGGCGCGTAGTAAAGACGGCAGCAGTGCTGCAGCAGCGGCGGCAGCTCATCGACAGTCGGAAGGCAGTTCTATAGGTCTTGGGAGTTTCAGTGCCAAAGCAGCCCAAAGCAATTGTTGTGGTGGAGGGGGAGCTGGAAGCGTTGGTTCAAACTCTAGTCAAGCGGGCTGAAGATGAGGCCAAACAGAGAACTAAGAAAACTTAGAGTATACATAGTTTAGACTTAATCGTGATATTCCATTGATCTTTTAAGGCCCTTAAGAATTTATAGTTTTTTGTTTACACCTCTCGACCCGCCAAGATCGCCTCTATTCTAGATACCTTATCCATTTTGCTACACAGTTTTATTTGTAATATCTTTTTGAGTATTTTTCTAAGAAGTTTTCCACCATTTAGAAAAAACTTAGATTGACTAACGATTCGATTTTCAGTTCCGATTCCGAATATCACGATTAAATCCACTCCAAAACTAAATGTCAATGACTATGGATGCTATATATTTGTGTTAAGAAAAACCTCCATTGGATGTGTAGACTTAAAGCGCCTGATTTTCTTGATTAGTATTATTAAAACGTATTGATTCCATTGTGGATAAGTTACCAAGTGAGCATCACACGCAGCGCTTCAATGAATTTATGATATCAGCAATGCTATGCACATATTTCTGTTTTATTAAAATTGTTTCCTAAGTAGTGTTGTATATTTTATAAAGTGTATTTTTTATACATATACATTTTGCAACATACATATTTATTTAGTTATTTTTTAATGTTATGATTAATGTGCAATTTTAAATGGTACTCAGAATAGCAGATAAGGTGATTTTATGACATTCCAAAAATTAAATATGTAGTTGAAATTATGAGATAGGTCAGGAGATAAATGGAAGACAAGAAATAAAAATAAACTACTATTGTAATTCAATTTTAAAAACGTGTTATAATATAGAATAAAATATTTCAGCAGCATCTTTCGATTCAGCCTTATTCTGGTTGCAATAGGTTGTTTTGTAAATATTTACCCATTCCACGAATATTCTTTTTTATAAATCGCCAAAACCCCCATTTCTTTAGGGTATCATGGGTAATGAAAGTAATTGTGTATATTTTTTCTAACAACGTTGTATTTTATAAAACAGCCTCTCTAAAATATATATTTACAAATCTATGCTTTCAAAAAATCATTGGCCAGCTCCACACCAAAGAATACAGCAGCGGTTGAAGGAAAAGCACGTAACAAAATTGGCAAAATGCCCCGAAACAGAGCTTTAGGGCCTTCGTTAGCCATGAGGTTCCGGAACACACTGCGAATTCCGTGTTTATAAGTGCCTTCGGGTGCTGTGAGTCGAGAATGATTTATTAATCACTGCAATTATTAGACGGTCTGGTGAAAAGCTGACTCACCCGATTGGAGGCGACTTTTAAGTACGTCGAAAGGCACGGCCAAAGTCCAAAACACCATACCAGCTGTACCCCCGGATAAAATGGTCGATGTAGTGCTGATCTTTCCCGTCTGCGACTTCTTTCTGGCCAAGTCCTGTAGGAATTCGTAGGTCACAAAGTAAAAGCCAGTGGGGGAATCTGAAAAATATCGAAATTTTAAATTAAAGTTTTGTTATCTGCTGCTTGGGTCAGACCACAAACCTCTAAGAATACAAGCGCAAGTTCCCTTGAATAGGCTCTTGATTCCCCCCTGCCTATAGAGTTTTATTGCGGTGTCTAATGTGCCATGATAGACCACGGGTCCACTAGAAACTGTTTGTGTTTGCAGGAGGACTTTAATGCGATCGGAGGGCACCGTGACTAGAGCGGAACAAACCCCCGCCAGAGCTCCGGCTACAAAGATCTGGGGATAGGTGAGCGCTGTATTGTCGTCCGATTGAAACAATCGCTTTCCCGCTGCATAAACCGCAAAGTCTACAGCATAGATGGGTGTAACGCCCATAAGGGGAGCAGAAATTCCTCTATAGAAGCCTCGGATTCCCTCCTTTCGAAATGTCTGTACGGCACAATCGGCGACTCCTTTGTATCTTGGAGGTTGCCCTGGTAAAGGCATTGACATTGTTTGCAGGCGAACCTTGTTTAAAAGCATAAAATCATTATTTTAAGAGGTCACAAATTTATATTTAAGCTTACTTTAATGGTGTCCAGCGGATGGCCAACAATCACGTTGCACATTCCGCCAAAGCCTCCAGCAATAAAGGACTTGACGGGATTGGCCTTTTGGGCTGAGGACTGGGTATTGCTCTCCATCATTTTGTAACTTTGACTATTTATGTAAACAAAATAGCGTATCTGTCGGGCGCACGTGTGCGGGCTTCGAAGATTTTCCACTTGCGCCTATGTTATCTTTCGGCAACGCGTGTGCTGACCTATGCTAATAGAGTTGGATTTGGCAGGCAGCAATGCTGCTTCCATGATCAGTTGGCGGAGCTGTTATCTATTTAAATATTTCATTTGATTCCATGAAAATTGCAGCGGTTTCAGACCTGCCAACCTAGGTGAAAAGTATGAGGCCCACAGTCGCCCTTAAAAGTTTTGGTATTGAGTAGTTAGTATTTAAAATCTAAATATATATTTTAGCTAAAATAGTAATAAAAACTATTTTCATGATTTTCCTCTAGTTACATGAAGAATTGTGATATGTATACATGTATTTGTCCTTCAGAATTAGTAATTTTAAACTCAAGTAGAATCTCAGCAAACAGAAAATTTATTGTCATTATTTAATTCTCAAATATATGTTTAGAAAATATGAAATTTTAATTTTCCCTAGTCTAAGAAGCTGCGATGCTGATCTAATTTCAGAGTAAAACTCTTAATATCGTTCTTACTATATAGCAAATATACATTTTGAATTTTTTACGGTTATCGATGATTTATCGAGTCTCCCCGCTGGTTCCCAGCTGGTTCGTTTACCCGGTTCGTACATGACCGGTCCGAGAGCGAGCGGGGAACTGACACCTGAAAATATCTTTGTGATACACATAATTAAATTTTAAAATTAAACAACTGTTTTTATCTAAGGGCAAGTGTAAGAACACGTTCGGCATCACGCATGGTGCTGTTTCCGCCGTTTATCAAGCTACTATCGAACAGATTAAATCCCACTTCCATTGCTGCTGACGCAGAAGAAGAAGAAGCAGCAGCAGAAGAGTAGCAACAAAAACAACTCGAGCAGCAGGCCAAATTGTTGCGTATTGTTTTTTTCATTTGCTGTAGGGAACGGATTTCGTGCAAATTGTGGTGTCCAGCATATGCATAACTTATGTCTGATAAAAGTGCGAAGGAATCATGTTTCTGTCGTAGTGCGATCTGCAGCAGCAGTCGCAAAAGAAGAAAGTGAGGCGTGGAGTGGAGGAGCGATCGAAAATCAAGCAACGTATATACATATATTGAAGCGCTAGCAGGCACGCAACGTGTTCTGACTGCCATCAGTCAACTCAACGAGCTGTGTTAAACAATGTCCCATGGCGAGGATGTGCTAGACAACTGGGAAGAAATTGACGAGGCAGGGGTAAGCGAGTTACTGCATCTGAATGCATTGTCATTAACTAACGAATTCAAATTTCGAAATATAATTATTTTAGCTCTCGACGACATTGCAAACAAAATTGCAGACAAGTGACGAAAGGCCTGCTAACAAAATGAAATTGCTCCAGCGCCCGCAGAGTCTCCAGGAGAGCAATGCCAGCGCCAGTGCCAGTGTCAGCAATCCACTGCCGAGGCAAATAACTATTGCCCGAAAACCGCCTGTGACGGTGCAAGAGACTGACCAGCAGGCCCAACCCGTGATGATGGTGCTGCACAAATCGTCAAACGAATACGATGCGGCCTCATACGCAACTCCGACCAGTAATCAGACGGTGAAGATTCTGCGACGGCCGGCGCAGGCTGAAGAGCGCAGGGATACTAACGGCGTGCGACCAAAGCAGCCGATTAAAACGCTCAAGCAGCGCGAACAGGAGTATGCTGAGGCCAGGCTGCGTATTCTGGGTGCCGCCAAAAATCCAGAGGATGACAAACCGTTAGTAAAATTAGACTCTGACTGTAGTTGGTACAAATTATATTTTACATTTCATTTTATTGCCCATATGTTTGGCTTAGACTTTGGAAGTGGAACGACTTCTAAGCCAAACAATTCACCTGAAAAATACAAATTATTTCGATTTTGATAAACAGGCATTGGATAGATAGTTGTAAAACCTTGTCAACCACGTAGCTTGAAAAAAATCAAAGATTTGTATGCTATACCCTTAAAAGTGAATTAGGATATTTGAGATCATACCTTGACTTGTTTTTATACCCTTGCAGAGGGTATTATAATTTTGGTCAAAAGTGTGCAACGCAGTGAAGGAGACATCTCCGACCCTATAAAGTATATATATTCTTGATCAGGATCACCTCCTGAGTCGATATAAGCATGTCCGTCTGTCCGTCTGTCCGTCTGTCTGTCTGTTTCTACGCAAACTAGTCTCTCAGTTTTAAAGCTATCGACTTCAAACTTTGCACACATCCTTCTTTCCTTTGCAGGCAGTATATAAGTCGGAACGGCCGGGATCGGTCAACTATATCCTATAGCTGCCATATAACTGATTGATCGGAAATGCCATAACTTCGTTGTTTTTTAGGTTAGAAGGATGGGACTTGCTGTGGACTTTTCTTTTTGCAGACTTATTCGATCTGCCAAATTTCATAAGGATCGGCCGACTATATCCTATAGCTGCCATATAACTGATTGATCCGAAATGCCATAACTTCGTTATTTTTTAAGTTAGAAGGATGGGACTTGCTGTGGACTCCTCTTTTAGCTGACTTATTCGATCTGCCAAATTTCATAAGGATCGGCCGACTATATCCTATAGCTGCCATATAGCTGATTGATCGGAAATGCCATATCTCTGTTGTTTTTTAAGTTAGAAGACTGGGACTTTGTATGGATTCTACTTTCGGCAAACTAATTTGATCTGCAAGGGTATATCAACTTCGGCTCCGCCCGAAGTTAGCTTTCCATTCTTGTTTTTAATTAAAATGAACCATGAATGTTAATTTTTGTTTATTTCAGAGCCCCCACCAGCACCCCAGCTGGTAACAACAGCACTGCAGCTTCCGTGGCCGCAGTGCCACCTGCCACTCAACCTGCAGCCAGCAGCAACAACAATGTGAACAACAACAATGGCAGCCATCCGGCCTCCGGAATGCACCGATCGAGTTCGGCACCCAAAATGTCTCAGGTGTCACCCATGTATAATAACTACAACAGCTACTTTCCGGGGCCGCACAATCAGCCTGGTCTGAACTATTATTACCCGCAACAGCAGCAACAACAGCAATCGCCTTCGATTCAGCCGCATTACAACCAACGTTTGCCGCCTTACGGAGTTGGCGGAGGGCCTGTGGGAGGCGGTGGGATGCCAGTCCAGGCACCGACACAGAACGTGCCAAATCCCCAGCAGAGCTGGTCGCCCGTGGTTGGTGGCAGTGTGTCGGCCGCCTTGTTGCGTCAGCAATCTCTGCAATCACCACAGCAGCAACAGCAGCAGCAGCTTGCTCAGCATTCACATCCTTACAACGACAATGTCCTTCGACTGCCTAGAGGTCCTTGTCCAAATGGGTCTAATGGCTTCCAGATGCGCCGGTAACAGACTGCAACAATGGGTCGTGGTGTCTCTAATTCAACAGCTTCTATTATCATCTTGGTACATTGATTCCAAATGCATGTTTTTACATAAAAACAACTGAAAACCACCCAAACAATTCATTTTGAGATTCTGTGGCATTAAACATTGTGACGTTTATTTGTTGCTTTATCCACAGGTTGAACACAAGCATCAACAAACTATCTAAAACAAATTTTATGACGGACTACGGTAGATATTTTGTAAATTTACAACTCACACCACACTATTTTGTATAATGCGTACTAATAAAATAAAATTATTATTTTAAAATATTCAGAAGGCATTAAACTGGATAATAGCTCAAATTTAATAGTTAGTAAAATAAAAAAATTATTGAATTAATTAATCGGTAGAAAGTATGAAAAATAGTTTTAGTTTTTGTTTAAATTTTAAATGAAAATATTCAAATGATCTTATATCCATACTTTCGGTTTGTATTTATCTTAAGGAGTATTAAAATTCAATGAATCATCCAATATATTTTCCGCCTTTTACCCAATTTGGATTTGTGTGGTACAATGATCCCTTGAATTTTTAATCCGAGAATTTGATCTTGTTTATTGCTTTTTTCGTTCAATGCCTAATTAATCACAATATGTTTCTGAAAAATGTAAGTGAGCTCAAAGTCCTTTTGGAAATATATTAAGAAACTCGTATCTAAGCTACGTATATTGTATCTATTTTAAAGTATCTTTAGTGTGGCCAGTGTGACCCTATGCCAGGGTTTGAAGTTATTGACGCTGAAGGACGGATTAAGCTTTAAGCCTTTCTTATTTGCTCTAAGAAAAGCTTTCCCCGACAGCTGATTCAACCTCTGCCAGCAATAGTGCAACCGAATTCCAGATCATTCTCAGATCCTTCAACGATAAGGACTTCGACCCCAGTTGGAGCAAATACAGTTACATTTACCCCCAGCGATCGTTCGGTTTTTGGGGTCTTGTGAGGCTATCGACGTGTTTTTGTTATTTATTCCCAATTTCCACAATCTGCCGGTGGTAAAGAAAACAACAAACTGCAATCGACGCCCATGGAGACGGGCTCTTATCAGCGCAAAAATTGAAGGAGAAAAAAACAAACATAATCGGACGCTGACGTCGCAGTCTACCGTCTACCTAGGCCTAGCCGATGCCCCACACATGAAAATATATTCAACTCTGATTCCAGATTTCAGTTCAAATCGAGGCGTCGAGCTGTGCGGTTTATTAAAATAAATTTGGTCAGAAATTGGGATCCAAGAGAAGCATAGACGAAAACATATGTACATACCTCTCTTTGTTTGAAGCTCTCTCGCGTCCACTCTCTCGAATTGGACGGCACGCTCAACACGTGGGCGCGACTCGAAAAGAAATTATAATCATTTCGCTTTGAAACGTGATTAGTGCGATAAGTTATTGTTGTATCCGATCCGAAAGATGTCGCATCGCGTGTTGGTCATTGGTAGTGGCGGCCGGGAGCACGCCATTTGCTGGAAACTGTCGCAGTCCCCGAAGGTGGCCCAGATCTTTGCCCTGCCAGGCAGCTACGGCATCCAGCAGGTCGCCAAGTGCCAAAATCTGGAGGCCAGGACCCTGGATCCAAAGGATTTCGAGGTACGTCCAGCACCTCGACCCCTCGTCCTTGAATTGACCTTCACCTGAGGCTTAATATTTGCAAACGTATGACGTACTGGGATCACGTTAATTAAGTCAGGGGCGTTCAATCTGCAGTTGGGTACAAAAAAAGTTTGGTTTCTCCTTATTGCCTCCACTTTGATTTTTATGGCTTCCGATCTTAATGAATATTTTATGCTGGCCGAGAGTCTAAAAGTCACATTTAATCCGCAATCGAGATGCTGGGAAAGCGATGCAGTTGCTGCGGTTTAACCCTTCGGTGGACCTGGGGGCTCGCGATTACGAAATGTGCTCCAATTACTGATAATTCTGCCGATAGTGAGTTGTGGGGTTTTAATTATTGAGTGAAATCTCAATTGCGTGAAAAAATGAATGAAATATTGCAAGAGGAAAGAAGAACGGTCCTCTTTTAATATTTAATTTATATTTAAAAAATTAATGGTATTATTTAAAATTAGTTAATTCCATTATTTTATAATAGTTTCTGTTTCATTTTGGTAATACAAGTTACAACTTAAATCTCTTTCAAACTGAAAGACTTTGTCCTTTTAAGCCCTAGTGTAAACATTTAAAAGGTTTTTTGTTTCAAAATTCTTAACAATTTTATAATAAATCAGGTGCTTCAAAACAGATACTTTACAGATTCAGATACACATACTTTATCGGTCCTTTTTTAAAAAGGTTTCAATTTTGACCAGATGGTGTGCTATTCTTCATAATCGTTTCCATCCCATTTAAGTTACCAGTTTAATTCAAACATTTAATGTAAACAACCCAAGTATGTTCTTCCGTTAAGATTCCGTTCAAAAAAAAGTGTTTTTTTATTTGTTGATGTTCAATAGAAAATATGAACGTTTTTAGTAAGATTATTTTTTATTATGCGGAATTCAAACATCAAGTTTTATTACGTATTGAGGTCTCCTTAAATTTCATTAAAGATTTAAAAAAACTGACAGTATTTATTTGGCTAAAAATATAAATCCGGATTATTCCTTACCTTTAAGGATTGTGTGAAATTGTATACCTTTGTTAGTTTCCCTAATAATGGTAGGAATTTTGAAGACACCTTTAAAAAACCCAGTCCTAACAATCTCTGCTTATGAGTTGTAATCTGGCCTAATTGGAGTTTGTATATTCATTAAAATATTTCTTTAACAGAGCATGCAGGAAAACAAATCATGTTATGATTTATTACTTGAGCAGTAAAACAAAACGACTTCCCATATGAAACGCAAATCGATCGAATTTCATAAACAAACTCCACTTTATCGTGATGTATGATTCCCAGCAAGCATTCCAGAAGATTGGCTAACAAAGACTGTCTATTTTGTTCTTTTTCACACTATAGCTTACGTTTGCTTAACACTTCTATTTATTGTTGGTGGCTTAATTAATTGTTTAGATCAAAATTCACAGATTCGCATGGTGGTTCGGAGACCGGCCCCTTCCCCGCCAAGTCGCAATTGAGACTCCAGCCATCAGTCATCAATGTCTTGAGTAGCTCCGTCTCTGGCGGAGGGGTCGCAGCGTGGGCGGATGGGTCAGGTATATGGTCTTGGGGGTGGTGCTGGGACGGGAGCGCGGGGTGGTTGACTCCTGGAAGTTGCGGGTGTACACATTGAAGGCGGCAGCATCATGCTCCACCGTCTTCAGCTCTCCAGTGTAGTAGTCCTTCACCTGGTAGGGATGCGTTCTGATGTACTCCAAGGCTCGCAGGATGTAGTCCGGCACTTGGGGAATGTGCTGGCCCACCGGATGGTATCCGAACTCATCGGCCACGTAGTTCAAACTGATCACCTCGCCCTCTGGCGATGTATAGCTAGATCCCCCCTGGACCGAAACACCGCCCAAGCCGGCCTGTGAGGCGGAAATGCCGTTGGAAGTCTCGTAGGCGTACCGGTAATTGCCATCCCTCTCCACCTGCAGCTCGTTCTGGAGGGTCCGGGTGTCCCGATCCGAATCGGGAACGTAGGAGGCCGCCTGCACCTGCAGTACGCCCAGCACTATGACGACGATGGAATTCACCTGCGGGGGTGGACAAGAGACATCGATTATAATCCATTTTGGAGAAGTCCCAGGCACCTTGGTGGTCTTACAAGCAGATACATTTTGGAGGTGATGCCGCGTTCAAGTTTGGTTCTAAACTGATTGCCTGCTTCTCGGACGCTTTCGTTTTTATATCAATCCGCTCGCAAGCAAATTTTTGGGCAATTTTTCGACTCGGAAACCCAGTCGCCGCCGTCTCCATCAACAGCTTGGCCCGTCGTCATCATCTCCTCATCATCGCCGCTGGTTGCCTTAGTCAGTCATAAATAAAATGATTTTATTTCTTATAAGTATTATTTTATATAGGTATCAACGACGATATTTGTCGCTGTCGCCGTTGCAATTCCTAAAGTGTGGGATGGTAAAAACCAACAAATAAAAAATCAAGACCCAGTAAGAGTCAAAGTAGAGTCAAAAACATAATGAAATGATTCGTGAATGGTATGCCCTACCCGAAGGTTGGGGCACTTACAATATGATATGTATGGTGGCTGGTCTTGAAAACACCTTATTGCCAGGCTTGACTTACATTCTCAAGGAACACTAAATACCAAGGCGTTCACTGAACTTCAAAGTCGTAAAAAGGCTGGGTCATTTAATGGTCTTCAATTTTAATTTTTAATTGCATTATTCGGTAGATGCATTTTATGTTCTTACCATTTTTAAGTTTTTAAAGAGTATTCTACCCGAAATGGAGAAAGTGCTTACTGCTTAGATATAGGCGGTTACTTTGTAAATTTTGTGGGATTCGCAAACTTGTTTTATGGCAATAATTATGGAAAATTCTGGTGCTTAAAAGCTTTGGATTAGGTTACTTAATTCGAGTATAATGGTGCTTAATTATATTTTGAACCCACTTCGGCTGCCGCCGTCTTTGTTTGTTTGGATAGATAATTTTAGAAATTGCATAGTTCAATCATTAAGCTCGGCTTAGCACAGTTATTCTGATAAATGATCTCTGAAGTGGTATCTCCAAGCATATAATTCAATCGTGTCGCAGAAATTGTTTTCACAAAATTTCAGCAAACTCCCAGCTGTCTCCAGCATGATACTTTTTTGGCCGATTCCCAAAAACCCGTCCGACTAATTCAGCAAAGCGTATCTAATTCCTTAACTTATCCGCAAACAAATGTGGCAGCATTCTTTGGCAACCTCACCGCCCCCTCCAGATCCCATACTATCACCCACTTAATTTGCATATAATTCAGTAAATCATGAGCGCACTCTGTAAAGCATAAAGACGAAAACGTTCTAACCAAATTAGGCAAGTCCCAGCTGAAAGAATCAACTAAAATCCAGTATAAAATGCTGTTGATCTTGCTCCATCCCTCATCATCTCCTTCCCCTTTTTCTCTTGGCCAAATAGCCCGCTATAAGCCAACGTATTTTGGGAAGCCTTTCGCTTCTTTTTTACCTTCGTTACGGGAAATTAAAGCCTTGGCCGGGTCTTAATTCGGAAAGCCAAATAGCTCAATAAAAACGTCATTTTTGGACATCATCCAGCGACCGTGCGAACGTTCTTGAACTCTGTCAAATTGGTGAAGGGAAGGGGCTTGGACGTAAGGAAATCGGGATGAATCTTCGCCAGGTGCTAAATGGTCTGGAACGCAGTCAAGTGCACCGGAGTTGGTAATCCGCGCTCTGCGTTGGCGCCAATTCGAATTAGAGCTGAGTAACGATATCGAAGTCACGCCAACCACCAAACCGGATGAGCCAGCTCCGGACTGGAGCTGGGATTAACTTGGTTTATTGACATGACTTGGTTGGCATAGCTGGCGCCTGAGTCAGTTGCTCGGATTCACCCGATGGAAAGACAATGCACCCACCGAGACCGAGACCCAGTTTAATGGCAAAACAATTAGGAAGGCATTTAGTATTTTGGCGACAAATTGACGGTGGAACCGGTTGAGTACTTAGAGGAGTGTTATCTCCCATTTGGAATGTGGTTACAAAAATCAAAACAACACATCGGTTATGCCAAAGAAATCGGCAAGGCTTATGACCCGGTTAGATGGGAAAAACCAATTATGATCTTCATTTCAAGATAGTCTGTTTGAGCGCAAGACAAAGATTGCAGTGCAATTTATGAGATTCAAAAGGCTAATGACTAAATAAGTTCATTCAAGACAAGAACCGTATTCATTTCTGTCAGTGTAGCACTTATTTAAATTGGAACCATCGACAATTAAGTAATTTGAATTGATTTTGACAAAATCAAACGCAACGGTTCTTTCATTATGATTTTAACGCTTGAATTTATATGTCTTAATTATTTTTAATTTCTGTATTATCATCTTAATATTTGCATGGACTTTGGATATTCCCAGTTAAATGTTTCGGCAAACTTTGCAGATTTGAATCACTTGCGCATAAAGCTTTTAGGTTTAATTTTAATTTATAGAGGTGACACAGATTAGTGTTTGTTTTTTTTCGTAATTTTATATTTTAATATGTTATATGCAGTAATCTTTTACTGGTTTCAATTGGAAAAATAAAATAATTACGTATTTTTATTTACTTTATTGAAACAATACATCATGTTTAAAACAAATACCATTAAATAATACTTTATATTTCTTATATTTTAGGGGATTGCCAAGTGGAGCAAGGACAACAAGATCACCCTCGTAGTCGTGGGCCCCGAAGATCCTTTGGCTCTGGGCCTGGGCGATGTTTTGCAAAAGGAAGGCGTGGCCTGCTTTGGGCCTGGCAAGCAAGGAGCCCAAATCGAGGCTGATAAGAAATGGGCCAAGGACTTCATGCTGCGCCATGGCATTCCGACGGCACGATACGAGAGTTTCACGGATACTGAAAAGGCCAAGGCGTTCATAAGAAGGTAAGTTAATAACGGAAAAACCTATTTATTTTGTTGAAGCCTTTACAAAAAACCTTTCCAGTGCTCCCTACCAAGCTTTGGTGGTAAAAGCGGCTGGCTTGGCCGCCGGAAAGGGTGTGGTAGTGGCCGCCAATGTGGAGGAAGCCTGCCAAGCGGTCGATGAAATTCTGGGAGACCTAAAATACGGCCAAGCAGGAGCCACGCTTGTGGTTGAGGAGCTGCTGGAGGGAGAGGAGATATCTGTGCTGGCCTTCACGGATGGCAAGAGCGTACGTCCTATGCTGCCTGCTCAGGATCACAAGCGCCTAGGCAACGGAGACTCCGGACCGAACACCGGAGGAATGGGCGCCTACTGCCCATGTCCGTTGATCAGTCAGCCGGCCCTAGAACTGGTCCAACGCGCAGTTCTGGAGAGGGCTGTCCAGGGTCTGATTAAGGAGAGAATTAACTATCAGGGGGTCCTTTACGCGGGACTTATGCTAACACGCGATGGTCCCCGTGTTTTAGAGTTCAACTGTCGTTTTGGTGACCCAGAGACTCAGGTTATCCTACCCCTACTCGACACTGATCTATTCGCCGTTATGGAGGCCTGCTGCAGCGGCCAGCTTGAGAAGGTACCTCTGCAATGGCGAAGTGGGGTCAGTGCTGTTGGTGTGATCCTGGCCAGTGCTGGTTATCCGGAAACCTCTACCAAGGGATGTGTTATTATGGGTATGACTTAAAACTTCTCTTAAAATAGTTAATTAAATAATTAATCTTTAATTTTTGAAGGCCTTCCCACTGAAAATACGCCTTCGCAACTGATATTTCACAGTGGCCTGACCGTCAACCAAAAAAAGGAGGCCCTAACCAATGGAGGACGTGTTCTGATTGCTATTGCCCTGGACGGAAGCCTCAAGGCCGCAGCTGCCAGGGCCACTAAATTGGCCGGCAGCATCAGTTTCTCCGGCAAGGGAGCTCAATACAGAACGGACATTGCCCAGAAGGCTTTTAAAATGTAACGAAAAGTTAAAGAGTCTTTGGATGCCAAGAAAACTCAAAGCCATTTCATTTCTGTAGACCATAAAATATATATTTAAATCTTAAATTTAGTTGCAATGGTACATCATTTTGTTTACTAATGACTTTTCACTAAGGGTTACCTTTTATAATTCCATCTATCTTCTACTGATCTATTTATTTTTCTATCCAAAAAAACCAAAATAGAGCCACAGCCAATGCCCCGAGCTTGAGCTACAAAGACAGTGGGGTGGACATCGATGCTGGGGACGCCCTGGTCCAGCGCATTAAGCCCTTGTCCCGCGGCACCCAGAGACCTGGCGTTCTCGGGGGCCTGGGTGGTTTTGGAGGGCTGTTCCGCCTAAAGGAGCTAAGCTACAAGGAGCCCATAATCGCCGAGGCTACGCAGGGAGTGGGTGCCAAGATTCAGTTGGCCCTGCAGCACGAGCTCTACGAGAACGTGGGCTATGATCTCTTTGCCTTGGCTGCCAACGATTTGCTAGAGGTGGGAGCCGAACCGGTGGCGTTCCTGGACTACATTGCCTGTGGCAAGTTGCACGTTCCTTTGGCAGCCCAACTGGTCAAGGGAATGGCCGAGGGATGCCGGGATGCGCGGTGCGCTTTAGTAGGTTAGTTTGTACTTTAAGATCCTTAAAGGGGTCTACGACCTTATTTTAACCAAATTTCCCTGCAGGTGGCGAAACAGCGGAGATGCCCTCTCTCTACGCTCCTGGTCAACATGACATGGCTGGGTACTGTGTGGGAATCGTCGAGCAGTCACGTATTCTACCCCGTTATGATCTTTACCAGCCAGGTGATCTGCTTGTTGGACTTCCCTCGTCTGGTCTTCATTGCGCCGGCTTCAACGAGATACTTACCCAGTTGACCGCCTTAAAAGTGAATCTCAAGGAGCTTTCTCCGGTAGAAGGTGGAGAGGACGGCCTTTCCCTAGCTCAAGTCCTTGGTACACCCACCCGGTTGTATGTAAAGGAGTTGTTGCCACATCTACAAAAGGGAGACGAGATTAAGTCGTTGGTTCAAGTGACACATGGTCTTATTAAGGATGTGCAGCGTCTTTTGCCGGAAGGGTTCGAGACAACGCTGGACTTCGGTGCGGTTCCAGTGCCGAAGATCTTTGGTTGGCTGGCGGGAAAGTTGAAGCTTAGTGCCCAGACATTGCTGGAGAAACAAAATTGTGGCATAGGCATGGTGGTGATCCTTCCACAAACCAGTCAGCTTTGGAGGACATCCCTGCCGGGAGCCAAGGTACTAGGTATCTTACAAAAGCGGACAAAAGCCAGTGCTACTGACTCTCCAGTGCAAGTTCGAAACTTTGTGGAGCAAATACAGTCGGTAGCCTCGAAGTTCGGAGGGCTAGGTGATCAAAAACTGCCAGATGAGCTGAAAGAGCTGTTGGCGAAGAGCTCCGTGACGGCTCCTCGCTCAGAGTGCTTTGAGAATGCCGAAGGCCCAAGACTAACTCGCGTTCCCAATAACTACAAGGATCCCATTCTCATTCTGGGAACGGACGGCGTTGGAACCAAACTGAAAATTGCCCAACAAACAAATATAAACTCTAGCGTGGGCATTGATTTAGTGGCCATGTGCGTTAACGATATTCTCTGCAATGGAGCCGAGCCCCTCACCTTCTCCAGCTACTATGCTTGTGGTCAGTGGCAAGAGGATTTGGCAAAAGAAGTGGATGCCGGAGTCCAGGAGGGCTCCCGTCAGGCTAATAGCAGCTTCATTGGTAAGTACAGTACAAAAACATACATATTTAAAATTCGAATTTTATGGAAATTGATAGAGGATCGATCGGATCGGATAACTTTTGGCCAAGTTATAGCCTGTGCAGCAGGTCATATTGTACTCCCCATGCATCTTGCAACATCTTGAAGGGGGGGCCTATAGAAAAGTTAACAAAAAATGTAAAAAATAACTTGATTTTAGGTTTCGATGGAAATTTATAGAGAATCGATTTATAAATCGTTTAAAGTATTCCGCCCAAGGATCGGATAATATTTGGCCAAGATATAGCCTGAAGGGGAGCCTATAGAAAAGTTAACAAAAATTCAAAAAACTAACTTGTTTGTAGGTTTCGATAGAAGTTGGTAGAGAATCGATCTGCAAATCGTGAAAGCTATTGCACCCAAAAATCGCTAGGTTGTCCTATATAAACCCTTCTCTTTTAGTTTTTATTGTTTGGAAGTCAATCTATTTTAATTCCTTGTTTTATCCGTTTTAGGTTCACACAGTGCAGCGCTACCGCTTCTCTATGAGTCAAAGGTTTATGACTTGGCAGGTTTTGCTCTGGGAATTGCGGAACGCTCAGGAATCCTACCTCTATTAGATGCCATTCAACCAGGTGACATGCTCATCGGATTGCCCTCTTCGGGTGTTCACAGCAACGGCTTCAGTCTGGTCCACGCGGTACTTAAACGCGCTGGCTTAGGACTCACCGACAAGGCGCCTTTCAGCGAGAAAACGCTTGGAGAGGAGCTGCTGGTGCCCACCAAGATCTATGTCCAGGCACTGGCCATCCTTCTTAAACGCCCAAATCACGGTGTCAAGGCGTTGGCCCACATAACCGGCGGAGGATTAAGTGAGAACATTCCAAGGGTTTTGCGAAAGGATTTGGCCGTTCGGTTGGATGCCAACGAGTTTCAATTGCCGCCCGTATTTGCGTGGTTGGCCGCAGCCGGAAACATTAGTTCTACAGAGCTACAACGCACTTACAACTGTGGATTGGGATTGGTGCTTGTGGTGTCCCCCACCAAGGTCGAGGAGGTTCTTAAAGAGTTAAGGTATCCGCAACGTGCTGCTATCGTGGGAGAAGTAGTTGCCCGCAAAGATCCCAAGAAGCCGCAGGTCGTGGTGCAGAACTTTGATGCTGCATTGACGAGGACTCAGAAGCTTTTATCTTCACCAAGGAAGCGAGTTGCTGTCCTTATTTCGGGTACCGGCAGCAATCTTCAGGCACTCATTAATGCCACGCGGGACTCTGCCCAGGGAGTGCACGCGGAGATTGTTCTGGTGATTAGCAACAAGCCCGGTGTGCTTGGCCTAGAACGTGCCGCTAAAGCGGGCATACCTACACTGGTCATTTCCCACAAGGACTTCGCCAACCGAGAGGTCTACGATGCTGAGCTTTCGCGAAATCTTAAGACAGCTCGTGTAGACCTCGTCTGTCTTGCAGGATTTATGCGAATCCTTAGTTCTCCATTCGTCAAGGAATGGCGTGGGCGACTCATTAACATTCATCCATCGTTGCTGCCCAAATACCCCGGTCTTCATGTACAGCAACAGGCTCTGGAAGCGGGCGAAAAGGAGTCTGGCTGCACGGTTCACTTTGTGGATGAGGGCGTGGACACTGGCGCTATTATCGTCCAGGCTTCGGTACCCATTTTGCCTGGCGACAATGAGGAAGCTTTGACGCAGCGCATTCACAAATCCGAGCACTGGGCATATCCAAGAGCTCTGACACTGCTGGCGAATGGATCAGTACGCTTGAGTCCGGAGGGAAAGTGCATCGGCAGAGATGGCCAGTAAAAATTTTTCGTTGGTAATTTGGCAAGCCTTTTAGGGTTTCGCCCGGACATCACAGGGATGAATTTTTATATATATTTCAACATTCTTATTTTGTTATGAAATTTTGGTTAAGACTGGACATATTTTTTTTATAAATATCAATTATTTACAATATTTGGCTTTAATTTTAGGGGTTTAACTCAAATGGTTCATACCCATTGCATTTTTGACTAGTTTATATCACTACCTACTATATTTCTGACTATTATTTATTAATCACTAATTTGGGATAGATACCCTCCACCATTGCCCCGTCACAAAAAGTTGGTAAAAAGTGAAAACAGACTTGAACCAGAATTTGACTGTGTTTCCCCCTGGTTACTTGACTTTGTATCGGCTGAAGGCCGCTTGACATTTCGCTCTAAAGCCGGATCTTTGAATATGGGCTCGGCCATTTTGTCCAAGTGCATCCTAAAGAATTGGTTTTGCAGGACAGGAACAATCAGGTTATACTTGTCGATGAGCTTATTCAGTTGCTGAACATCCTCCTGGTGCTTTTCATTGAACTTTTGCCATGAAGCCAGCTCTTCGGCAGTCTGCAGTGGCCATTCTCCGTAATATATGCGCTCCTGACGTAGTTCATTTTTTAGCCGGCCTGCAGCATCGCGGATGTCCTTGCTGAGACTGATCCACTCCGGTGTGAATCCGTTGTCCAGCATTATCTTGTTCAGTTTGTGGGTGGTAAAATCCAGATATGGATTTTGCGACTGTAGGGCTGAGAGAGGCTTTCCAGCGCCATCGAGATTATTAAAGTCACCCTTGGACATGGCCTCCTGGATTAGATCCTCGACGACGCGCTCGATGCCGTATTTGGTTTTGATGGCATGCTTACGAAAGTGATTCCCTCCCTTAGACATCAGTGTGTTCTCGCCGGCAGCGGCCTTGTCGATGCGGTGCTCTAAGACCCTTTCCTGAGCCTTCATTGCGCGCACCTGTTGGTACTGTTTCTGTCGCTGAAAGGGGGTGCCCACCCCGATACCATCGTTGGACAGATACTGACGATGTTGCGGAGCCGTGTGCTTGATGTCGAACTCCATGGTTTCCTCTTCGTTCTCTGGGATATTGCGTCGCCCCTTGGCGAACTTTTCCTGCAGCAATCGAAAGGCCTCGTCTACCTTTTGGAATCGTTCGGCGCTGGCTTCCTCTGTTCCAGAGTCCGGGTGCACCCGCTTGACCAGGTCCAAGTAGGCATGTCGTACGGTGTTCTGATCTGCAGACTCGTGCACCCCCAGGATGCGGAAACATTCCTACGGAATCGATATTTCATTACTACGGGTTCATCTAGAGGGAGTTGCTCTTCTCACCAAATATACCTCCCTGCGTTTAAGGTGCAACAGGCGATGGGATCCCCCAGTTAGAAATCGAATGGATCCGGCAGAAAGTTTTCCCGTTAACAACATTTTCTCCTCTTGAAAACTTTAAATACTATTTTGCTTTTCTGGTCTGAACTGACATGAAATTTTTCATATTGAGTTTCTTATTTTTTTTGATTGTTGACTTTACATCCATAAAAAAGGAGAATATCGTTTAATGGTGCTTTTTGTGGTCGTTTATTATAAATTAATCACGTAATAAACAAAGATCAAAAACTAAAAATATAAACAGAAATCAGCTGATGTTGGAAGCAATGAAATCCACAACATGTGGATTGTGCCTCATGTAGAAGTATTTTGGTATTTTTTGGTATTAATCGCTGATTGTGAAGAAAAATTGTGTAAATACGATAAGGTAAAGTTTTTAATATTTTTGAAGACAATTTACTCTTAAGCATGTTTAAAATAAATTAAAACTAAATTATTCATTTTTAAGTTCATTGTTTTTCTTATGCAAAGTTTAGAATCTAAACGTCCGGAATATTTTAGAAATTTAGGAGTTGTAATTAAATTATTAGCTAAAATTAAGAATTATTTTTAAAGTAAAAAAAATAGAAAAGTGAATCGGCCTATAAAGTAAGTAGAATGTGTTAATCTAAAAATTTAAAAAGTCGACTCTCCATTCTAAAAAAACATACTTCTGGCGCCTATGCTTGGATAGAAGACGATGCGTGTTACATTCGGTTTTGTAAAGCGTGTTTATTTTTAATGATTGTTTAACCCAAATCCATAATATAACATATATTCAAAAATATTTAATACATACATATATAAAGAATGACGTTTATCAAGCTGAAAGATTCAAACAACCTTCATGCTCTGTTTAATTTGAAACAAAAAAGTCTCATTTTTAAGATTTTTTTAAATAAATAAAATTAATTACAATCTGCTTTTTAAAATTAGAACATGAAACACTTTCATGGACAGCCTTTGCTCCAAATGCCTAATTATTAAGATCAATTTATAAAAAAATTAATTATTAAGAAAAAAAGTTAATTATAAACAAACTTTACTTCGTAGAGTAAATTTATAAAATTTATTACGCAGTTCTTGACAACTTATGATTTTGAATTCTTAAATATATACATGTGTTCATGACTTTGGCTTCACTCTAGTTGATATTATTGGGGAAAATATTTTTCGCAGTATCCCGCTGGCATGTTTGGTGTGACACATTAGCATATATAAGAACAGGATGTGAACAGGCCTGCTCCAAATTCAAAAAGTTTATCATGCCACATCAGTTTTTCTGTGCCACATTGGCTTTAGTCGTCATCAACAATATCGGGCGTGAACAAGTTGCAGATTTCAAGGAAATGAGCCAGTTTCTTGCCAATATAACCACCCAATAAAATACCTGGTATGATCGTGACCATTAGACCAATTCGCGAATATTTGTCTCGCCTGTGAGGACTCCTCACTTCGATATAGTCAATGTGCTGATCATTACGACCATAAGGCATGTTCAATATTTTTGAGAGAGGTGGTGTTTTTATTTTATTTTTTTATGAAATGACATACAAAATTTTTCTGATGGAAATGTCAAGACTTTCTCCAACCAAAAAGGGACAGGCACGCCCCAAAACCTAAACTCAAACCCAAACCCCCATCAAGTATACGTGCCGCTAGAATATTTGACTGTGCGCCCTATATGGGACTTCCGTTCTGGTGGCCCTGACGTTTGATTTTATAGTCTGTCTGATTGTAACTATTCAATTGTCTTGCAATTGTCTACATGCTCCCCTAAGTGGCAGTCGGTTTTAGATTCAATATTTGGTGTCTTAAAGCCGAGCAGCAGGAGCCAGAAACCGTTCAGTAACTGTTTCACAGACTGTAGAAAGGATGATCGAAGGTAAGGGATAATGGTGTTTGCCACAGTGCAATTAGAGTAACCATTCATTGGAAATTTACTCCTCGTGTAGTTTCGTAGTCATTAGTTAGAATACATTCAGGGGATCGTCCATTAATTCTAGCATAATCACAAAAATTGGTGTACATCACGTTTTTTAAACCAATTTCTAAGTAAAGAGGAAGTAAAATGTGGCATACCATCTTTGAAAATTAATTAATGTTATTTCCTGTTATAAGGTTGATTAAGCACTTTTATGTGTAAAGTGCATAATTTAATCTAATTCATATTTGATATGGCTGAACATAAGAAAAGACGGAAACGGAAGAATTCAATTACCATGAAAATTATATAAAAATTATATATTTTATAGTTTCTATAACTTGTGCATTTTGGCATCTAAAGAAAATTTATTGGATAAAAGAAAACAAAACAAGAATGGAAAGCTAACTTCGGGCGGAGCCGAAGTTGATATACCCTTGCAGATATGTGGCAGCTTATTTTATTAGATATATATCGGATCTTATATAGTCGGCCGATCCTTATAAAACTCGGCAGATCAAATTAGTTTACCGAAAGTAGTATCCATACAAAGTCCCAGTCTTCTAACTTAAAAAACAACAGAGATATGGCATTTCCGATCAATCAGTTATATGGCAGATATAGGATATAGTCTGCGTTGCACACTTTTGACCAAAATTATAATACCCTCTGCAAGGGTATAAAAAAATCCATATATGGAAACGTTACAACTGGCGCTAGGATACTTTATATAATTAAACCAGAAAGGAAAGTTAACTTCGTGCGGAGCCGAAGTTGATATACCCTTGCAGTTAAGTGGCAGCTTATATTATTAGATATATATCGGATCTTATATAGTCGGCCGATCCCTATGAAATTTGGCAGATCGGATAAGTTTGCCCAAAATGGAATCCAAAGAATGTCCCATGGTTCTATCGATGCATCGTTCTACCGATCTAAGGATCGGTCGATCCTTATGAATCTTGACAGATCGAATATGTTTGAATCAATAGGCTTTTTTCGATCATTCAGTTATATGACAGCTATAGGATATAGTCGGCCGATCCCTGCCGTACCGACTTAAATACTGCCTGCAAAGGAAAGAAGTATGGGTGAAAAGTTAAAAGTCGATAGCTTTAAAACTGAGAGACTAGTTTACGTAGAATTAGACGGACCGACGGATATGCTTATATCGACTCAGGAGGTGATCCTGATCAAGAATATATATACTTTATAGGATCGGAGATGTCTCCTTCACTCCGTTGCACACTTTTGACCAAAACTATAATACTAATTGCAAGGGTATAAAAAGAAAAACAAAACAAAGACCAAATGTACCAGGGAGTAACAAATGTCTGTTAAGGGTAAGTGTAACAACCCAAATTTTATGGCCAACCCTTTAAGCAAGTTCGTTGCTTAAGTCTTTTGATTGTTCCTTAGTGGATTCCGCTTCCGTTTGCCATTTCATAACATACCGAGTTTATGGCTCCGTAAATGTTTAGAAACATGTATTGTGGGAGGGTAAAACCCACCTAGAAAGCGCGCAATGTCCAGTGCAATTAGATGGAATCGCAGGAAACAGGGATAACCCCGCGTCTAATCTACCAGTAGTGTGTGAGCCCACGTACTTGGCAAATATGGCAAATCCGTTAGGTAGATGTTCGCTGGTAAATCGAATGCCGGCTGAAAACGTCGAGCCGTCTTTTAAGCCGAACGATCGCCGGCAGCCGGCTGGAAGTTATCGGGAACCTTTAACATTTCAGTATGCCTTCGACTGCGGCAGACGACGGTGTTGAAAACGGCGGAGAACCGGCAAACTCGTATCCGTATGTATCAGTTACTAACAACAGCAGCAGAAACATCATAAGTGTGAGTGCATCTGTGTGAGGCTGACCGAAAGCCGTTAAGAAGCCGTCGTTTGAGTCGTCTGAGTTGGCAAAGACATACTCTGTAAGCCGCGCTGCCACAAGAAAATCTGTAAAACGGGCACGTTGAGCTGTTTTATTTTCTTCGGTTGTCTCACATTTCTACCTATTTTTCTGCCTCGCCTCTACCTTCTTTTTCTCTGTACTACCTTCTTCTCTTTTACCTTTTTTGCTGTCGTGTCTTTTGGCCTTTAGTGGCAGTGTATGTGTTCGTGTTCCTGAGATTGTGTGCGTTGACTGAAACTTCAGGTGCAGGCCGCGTTGATTTTTCTTGAACAAGTTTCAGTCTGAGTTTGGCCTTCGTGTGGTACAGTACATGGTACAGTATACGCTCTCTCTATCGGATTTTTATATCTATAGATTCAAAAAACAATAAGTGCCTATGCCAGTGCCTGTGCTGTTTTGTGAATGTATTTGCCTTGAAACTGGATTTTATTCAATTGTTTTCCATCCAATGTGATTGATATTGTGTGTGTGCTGCATAAAAAGGATTTCTGTGCACTTTAATCGAGGCGCGTGCTGAAATGTGTGTTCACATAATAAGAAACTATCCATTTAATAAAAATGGTAGAAACCAAAGAATTTTTATAAAAGTGACTGCAACATTTTAAGTATCTCGTCAGGACAAGTGAATCTTAAAAGATATTTTTATGAACTTACATATTTTGAGAAACTACAAGAAAACTTGCAGTATAAACTATGTTCATTTTTGGTTTGTTGTTAGTCAGCCAAGTTAGTTGAACTTCTAGTATAATTTCTTCTTACCATTTTCTTTGCTTCATTATAATGTGGCTGCTCGGTTTTTACCACTCCATTAACTGGTCTGTGCATTTTGCTCTTTACTTTGTAGCTGACATTAGTCTGCTTCCATGGAGCATACCATAGATCAGAGCATATGTAGTACACCCATAGGGAGTAACACACTCTGGTACTCGCTTCACATTCCAGCTGCGCATTTACGCTCCCATTAACCGGGTAGAAACAACAAACATTTGGGGTAACAAGAAGCTACAACCAACACACAGAGCACCAACTGGCCAGCAAGTGTTTTGCGCAATGGCCAAAAGAAATGGTTCGGCCAACAAAAAAATACGGACCACAACACACAACAAGTTACCAAAAAATAATTAGGGATACAAAATTGCAGTTTTGCGGTTGAATTTGGTCTACAGCAAGTACATTTAGTTTGGTTAGGTAACTTAAGCCTCCCCAAGTTTGTAGCTCAAGTCTTTCGTTGCACAAAAATTTTTTCGGTCCCTTCTCAGGGGACATGGTTTCACCTAATTAGCATAACTAATCTTCGAAGATTTTGGTGAGCTCGAAAGTAAAATGTTCCCAGCACATTCGAAAGACGTGCTTTGACTTGAGACGAGAACTCTTGGCTTGGCTTGTTTCGGTTGTCTTCCGCGGCATACATAATTAAACAGACCCAACACCGATAGAGAAAATATAGATAGAGTCACTAGCCCAACGGATCATAAATTACATTTATACGTCGCGTCACTTCCAAATTTAATCAACTCAAACATCTTCCAGTAGTGCACCACTGGCCTTGTCCATTAAAAACTATATATAAATACTAAAAGATAAGCACCAAAAGGTTTCGATACAAAACCGAAACCGACAAAGTTGTCGGAAAAGGGAAAAGAAAACGTCATCGTTGTGGCTTTTGTTGACCTCAAGGATAACCAGTTGACATGCCACATAAATTGGAATACTAAGCATTCGCGAAACGATACATAACGCACCTATAAAGTAGTTATATTTATACCAACAGCTGCTTTTATAAGAGGTGAGTTGCATATTGAAATGATGGCGAATGAGCTGGTAAACGATGAAGGAGTATATAATTGAGGGACTTTCGAATAGCTTAAGAGGAAGAATCGTGCTCTTTTATATTTTTAGAGATGGCGAATACAGTATTCATAATCTACAAAACAATAAGCGTCCAATTATTAATTGATAAACAATAAAAAACACAATAAAATTTCAAGCCTCGTCTCATTTTAAATTTAGTCATGGAATACATATTTGATTATTAACAATGGAATGGTTTTGTTTATGTCAATAATATTTAAATATATATATTGCTTTGATTGTTGCTTTTTTATTGTTTAATAATTGATTGATTCCTGCTATTAATGGCAATAGTGCAGGCCACAATATAGTCCCACATTTACCCCTTGAAAAGTAGCACACACACACACCGGCATCACAATAAGAACAATTTCTTTTACTTTCTATTAAACCAAACCCGAAAAATGCTTCGATTGTGTGCCGGCCGTGTCTGACGCGCCTTTGTTGTCACACTCATTCAATAAAGGCGAAGTCGGCTTCCTCCAACCGCCACCCGGTGACCCCTCAGCTCTCTGGGGGAGTCAAAAAGCGAGAGCTACCAAGCAGTTAACCTCAATTTCAAGACGCACTCGGCAAGCTGTTGCCTGTTCTGTTGTTGCTTCTTAATAACAGAGACCGAAACAACCACAATGCCGCATAGAAGTTGTAAAAAATTTCACTCAGTTTAACTTAAAGTGAAAAGCAGAACAAATGACGTACAAACCAGCACAAAATCCCACTCATCCGATCTGTAAACAGCGGACAAAATATTTTTTTTCCAATGTTTTTTTCCAATGTTTGCCAAATATAAATAAACTAGTTTCTATATGGATATTTTTGCCATGATTAAGAAAAAATCTCTAAAGAGAGGAGTTCTACTTAAGTCATTTCCATAACTCTGCTGAAAAGTATCGAAACAAGTAAAACGCGTTTCACAGCGTGCTTTATCGCAATGGCTTAGGTCATAATACATTTTTTGTATTGGCTTTTACCTTAGAGCATCTAAACGGAAGTTGTGCCAAAAAAACTAAGTGGGAATGCAAAGTTTGCTTTTTAAGACGGCGATGGTTTTCACGTTTGTTGCTTAAGTCTTTTGATGTGGTTGGATTTTTTTGGATGTTTAACATTAAATAAATATATATTTATATTTAAATGTCAAATGTTTGTGAGAAAATATAATTTTATGTTAAATGTATCCCATTATTTTCAGTAACATATAAAATCAAAGAGGGTTTCGAGTTTCCTTAGCCATTGCACTTAAATCTAATCCTCAAATTCAGAGAAATCAAAGACAAAGTCACATCTATGGGCTATAATGAGTATTGTTCAAAATTGTTCGACCTTTTCCGAGGGTTTATAATTGGCAGTTGACGCTGGTGTGCTAGCAGGTAGATACACACAAACACACCCTGAAAAACACAATAATAGCAGAAATAAAAATCAATTCACAAAAATCTCAGGTAACAGCGAAGATTGCATCCATTTTCAAAACTATTCTGAATGTGTGAGAAGTCATGAGAAGTCAGTAGATGGGGATTTATATACCTTTTTGGCTTCTTTTTTGAAGATTAATGAAGCCTGAAATACGGCTAAGTGGAATGATTAATCTCCAGCCGCAAATCAAACCGCCATTACAAGAATGGAATGCCAGGGCGGTGTGTTAATCTTAAGGGAAATCCACCAACCAATGAGGTAAAAATGTTCAAGATCTTTACCGACATGCAAGAAACTTTTCCAAAACGCATGTCTGACGATCATCAAATCATTAAATAATTACAACATTTGATTGGGTCAATAATTTTCTAATCAACAACTTTTTCTCGGTTACAAAAGTTTTCATTTTTGGATTTGGTTTTTCAATTTTGTTATTTTCAAATTCTCAACTTCCGCCTCATCAACAGTGAAAGTCTGCACGAATACCAAACTCATTCTAAAAGCGAATTAATGGTCATCTTTTCGCTCTCTATTTCTGTCTGGGGAAAAATCAGAAAGAAAAAAAAAACAGCTTGATCATGTTAAAAAGCTGTTGACAATTTCATAAGTTTTCCAAGGTGGGCGCTTTCACGGCGCCATTATCCATTGCCCGTCGATTAGTTCCAATTGCTACAAATTTTCTTTATTTTTTTTGTCCATCTTCCCCGGCAAGTGCGAGTGCGTTTTCTGTTTTCTTCTTATATTTTTAATTGTGAGAATTATTTGGAAAAGTGGAGCTCTCTCGCTGGGAAAAAGCGCAACAAAACAAAAAACATTTTACGCTGTCATTGTCGACAATTGTTCAAATTAAAAAAAAAAGTTATTTGGCTTTGTGAAAGAGTTCCGATTTTTTGAAAACTTTGTAGAGTAGTCTTTATAATCAAGCCACACTTCTTAATTTGCACTTCTTTCCGCTCATAACTCCCATTCACTTTCAAGATTATCTGCGTTTCCTGAGCTGCCGAAACTTCAAATGCTCATTCAGAAATAATTCACATGACTTTTTCACACTGTATACGTATCTCTGTGTATGCGAAGCTTCTTTGAACTCTAAGGCAGACTGTCTTACTATTAACTCTGGTGTGCATATTTTCGTTAACCAGTTTTGAGCCTGTTGCTTTTACCTTTTTGGCTGCATTCTTGATGGCTTCACGTCGGCGGACCACGCAGCCAACGTTTTCAGTTTCAAAAAGTCGTTAACAAAAGCAACAAATAAAGAAACTTATACTTTAGCCTGAAGGGTTTTGGTGTGCAATAGTGATACTCTTTGGTTATGAGAAAAGTTTGATATTTTTGAAACAAAAAATATTTTTTTTATTTAAAAATAAAAAAAAAAAGAATTTAATGAACAAAAATTGTAAACTATAACAAAGTTCATAATAATACTTATAGTTTTCATTAGGGCACTTAGCATTCGTTGTTATTTTTAATTAAAAATTTTCTTTATTGTTTTGATTTACATATCCCAAGCTATCATGGGAGTGCCTTTCAGCCCTGGTGGTTGTTTGACGAGTTGCTGACTTCATTTTGGCAATTCGAGTGTTTTTGTATTGGTAGGAGTAGCTGTGAGGTGCGGCTGGCTCTTGCATTTCAATTTCTTTGCTCGACCAAGTCATTTATTTCCAGTTACAAAACCATCAGCAAAACAAAACTTTTCCTTGTCTATTTACGAATTAAATATTAATTGCACTCGGCACCCACTTTCGGCCCCCCACCACGCTTTTTGCTTTTTTGCTTGTGAAAGTGTTCGCCAGTAGAAATCACTTGACCATTTTGTGCCCAGCTTTCGTCGGCTCGGCTCTGCCTTTTGCTATTGCTCTTGCTGGACATGAAAACAAGTGGATGTTGTACCAACGTGTTGCTGTCAGTGGCAAGTTACCCAAAAAAGATAAATACAAATATGAGTATAGTGAAAAGTGTTAAGTGGCCAGCCAGAAAGGTAGAAGGAAAACACAAATTTCGATGAAAGATCAAACAAGTTTATTAACTTCCAGTGATAAGGATACAATTTTCCAGTCGCTAAGTGCAGTTTAGTGCAACCGCAGGTCAGCCTTCATAGCTCGTTAGGCTCTTTTTATTGGCCTGGCCGATAGAAACCCCATTAAAGTTTCATTGGTTTGGCCGCAACTCTGGCCACTAACACAATTCATGTAACCCAAATACCAAGGCATTCACAAAAAAAATCAACTTACATGCCACAGGCCCGAAACTAGTTCAATGGGTCTCTCCACCGATCGGGCCAGCTGCCCCAGCTGGTTTTCTCTCCATAAGCTCTGCTCCCTGCGGCTCCAGCTACCTGACCAACAAAATTAAACACAAATTTTTATGTTCGGCCAAAAGATCAATAGCAGCAAAAGGCAAAAGAAATCACGAAGCCAAAAAGAACGTAAATTTACATAAAGATCTGGTTTTTTCCTTCATGCCTTCTCTCTCTTTTCTTTGTGGGATGATATGATACCCATAACGGTGGTAAAATACTGGATTATGGAAATATTTTAAATCCAATGAGAGTGAGTCTGATCGGAGGACAAAGAAGCCGCTTTGATAGTTAATATTTGTAGGTAGTACATATATATC
This sequence comes from Drosophila monieri, assembly GCA_035047585.1. Lineage (NCBI taxonomy): Eukaryota > Metazoa > Arthropoda > Insecta > Diptera > Drosophilidae > Drosophila > Drosophila monieri. Next base: position 128,481 of record JAWNPJ010000079.1, on the reverse strand, counting down.
CAAGCAGATCAAACATAATTTCTTCTAATCAAATAGATCACGAAAGTAGTGAAATGTCTCTATTATTTCATTAAAGTCAATCACAATCGATCTGAATAGTAAATTGATCTTTTTTCCTGCTTAGCATTAAATTAGATCTGAAATCTAAAGAAATTCAGTACTTATCTGGCATTAAGTTGACTAGTTGAGATTTATCTAGTCTCTTTGATTGCTTTCCGCAAAGTAAATGTTTCTCCAATTGATCCTAATTAATTCACAAATACTCATCAAATTAAAGCCGGACACTAGATGCGCACTCCCGGCAACTATACGACATGTCAGTTTCTCTGCTATTTGCTGAGAAAATAAATAGTAAAAAACCAATTGACCTTCAGGCCAAAAGGAGACCAAAGTAAAATAATATTTGGTCATTAGTTGGACAGACACACAAACAAAATGAAAACGCGTTTACCCTGCCCCCCCCTTACCCATTGGCAACGTTTTCCAGCATCGATTTGTGCGAGGGTAATATTGGCAAAAACAAAAGAAAAACCAGCTACGAAGAAAAAACACGAAAAAGCCAAAATGATCAGACAAGTGTAGAAGTGAAAGTCTCTGGTCTTAGGTGGAAAACTGTGATCTCGTGTGAAGAAATGAAAATGGAAAATGTAAACGCTGGCCATAAAAGGCAAACATACCAGCAGCAGCAGCATTACCCTTTGCAGCAACTGCTTTTCCAATCACCTAAAATCGAAAACCAGCAGCACATAAAGTTCACCAAAAATTATATGCACCCCGTTTGACTTTTACCATTTGCTCAACTTAGTCATCATCTTGAAGTTTTCGTTTTTGAGGTTTGATTTTCTTTGGGGATTTGTTTTTGTTGTTGATATTTTACCACACTAAATGTCGAAGGTGTCGTTAATGGTGACAGAGCCATGTATAATGCAAACCGGTTTGATCACAGATTGTTCCGTTTCTGGTTTGATATTCAGTTTGGATACCCACATGTGTGCTTAGAAAATATTTGAATTTTGATTGCAACTGCTGCAGCTGTGAGGCAGATCGCGATTGCAAAACGGTTGCATTGGCGGATGGTATTAGGTTTTTTTTCTGTTTGGTTGCCAAATTCTTTTGTTCTTCTTTTGCTCCTCTTTGACGTAGGCTGTCAAGTTCGTTTCCTAAGATATTCGTTTTCTGCGCATATCAAGGAGGTCAAAACTAATTGCTTTCCAGAAAAGTTAATTAATTTGAGCATTTATCTAACCACCTTACCTAATAGACTTCCATTTGCCTATCTTCGTCTTAATCTACCTTTTAACGATTTCAGTCTTGGGAATTACGAAAATCCACACGAGACAACAGCTTCCCATGCCGCCCATTTTGATGCAAATGTTTTGGGGAATCTTTCAAAATGGTTTTTAAGCCATTTTGCTGGGCGTCTGCATATTAAAGACACACACAGTCATGTAATCAAAGACAAATCAATAGGTAATAAACCGTAGACGCTAAATCAAATAAAATGCTGCCATCGCAGACCTTTCACTCATGTCGTGCTTTTGCTTATTTACATGCTAAATGGATGTTCATTTTACTTTTGTTATTATGTATAATCCAAGTCAACATTTGCATATGTTGTATGTATTTAAGTCGAGTGCGATCGGTTGCAGTTTTCAGTTTGCAGTGTAGAATGGAAAATATGGCTTTGCTTACTTGTGTAAGACTTTTAGCTCGTTTCGTGCTTTCGTCATTAGTCGCGGTTATATAACGCCCTGTTATTTTAGGAAAACATTTTTGGTTGCATTTTTTCTTCACAATTAAGATATTACCCACCAATCAAGAAATTTCAAGGAGCCTGAAAGCATCCACTATTGCTAGTATTATACTCTGACAGTGATTGTAAAAATTAAAGTCTTTAAAATATTTTATTTAAAATTTTCATGAATATTCACCAATAGCATCCCGTGTTAATGATGATGCTGTTTAACCTTCAATAAAGTCACAAATTTACAGTCTTCCCATCCGGCTAATGACAATGCTGTCTCTTGGTTGGGTCAAAGCCTCCACCCACGCCCTTGCCCCCGGGCTCCGGCCCCGGTGGCCTTTTGTGGCGCTTCAATAAACAGCAAAGTAAATAAATACTGGGTAAAGCAGTATAATTTTTGGCGCCTTTCCGCTGAATGCTACTAGACATCGAGTTGGCTTTGGTTTGGCTTGACTTTACGCGACATGGTTAAGGCAAACAATGCCAACTTCACCCACACAAATATTTAGAGCCACCGGACAAGTAGATAAACAACAAAAAACGGTTAGGCATCGAACAAGTTTGTGGTTTGGCGGCTGCAAGTTGCTTTCTGGGCCAAACCGCATAGCCAACTAATTGCACAAAAAAATGTGGCATGCCGCAGCCATAGAAACAGGCAGGCAGCTGCTGCAGCAAAATTTTCCAACTTAAAATTGGGAAAAGGCCATGCGAAAGAAAACAAAAACGCATTGCATAATTCGTTGCCCTTTTGCTTATATTACTATATTAATTTAATACAGCTAAAGAAACACAAAAAAAAAGACAAGAGTTGCCATCGCTATTTTTCTTAATTAGCGTCGAGGGGTGCGTGCAGTTGGGTTACTTGCAAATTTATTTAGCTGTCTTTTTCTTTCAATAAAAGCCGCCAAGACCTGTCTGGGATTTCAACCGCTTTTCAATGGCTTTTATTCATTTTTTTAGCTGTTGTATATAATTTATTTTTTTTTTTACGCTAAGCTTTTTGCTTGCATGCAACAAAGTTATCTAACATAATTTTTCGCTTTTGTTGATACTTCTGCGGATGTTGATGTTGCAGTGTCTGTGAATCATATTGCAAATAAAACATGTGCCAGGGCATTTGCCTTCGCATTCTACTGAATTTTAAGCCAATTTCCGGATGTTGTTAATGGCTTTTGGTGTGGGACTGGTCTGTGAGTGGCATGGTTTTTTATTACAAATATATTGGGAAATATGACTCTTTATTAGATATAATTAATAACTTTATTAATCTTTAAAAGGTTAAAACATAAAAGTTTATGCCAAAAATGCCACAAGCAGTCTTCACCCCAATTATACTAGCCTTAACACAGCCTCCACCTCAAATGCCAAGTTGTTTAACAAATTTCAATAAAAAAAAATGTAACAAGAGCAACTGTATATCTTGTGTTAGCTGGTCTATAATTACTTGACAATAACGGCAACCTTGCGCCTCGATCTCCATTTTCAAAAGCTGTAGAAGCGGTGGCAGGGGGTTGGGTGGTTGAGACACGAATAGACCTCACCTAAGACACCTCAAAAGCCCCAGACAGACTATATCTGGCTTGGATATGAATGAAAAGTCACACACGCACACCCAAGCCCACTGAATGCAAACGAGTTTAGAGAAATAAACGCAATCATGGTATTTGACAAAAATAACAGAAATCGGAATAGACTTAAACTTTATGTCAAATATTAGTTTGCTAATTAGAGAGTTCAGTGTAGTGTGAAGTTTAAACCTAAAATTAAATTTCTAAACACATCCAGCTGTTGTTTGGAATTTCCAAATTAATTTCTCTTGCTCGAAAGTCATCTTACACGAATACCATTTTCAATTAAAAGCAACGCATTAAAGTGAGCATGAACATTATTTATGGCACACACTGTGTTAACAAACTTTTAGCGGAGAGGGGATCAAGCAAGTGTATGCAAATTCTTTCGCTAGCTGCGGTTGGCAGACTTCTCGAGAAACTTTCTAAAACCGCATTCACTAAACGCGAAACGCCGCAGAAACACGTGCTTAGATCGCAGGCAAGGCGGAGGCTGAGTCATCTTGGCATAAATTTGCTAATCATTTATTTTTGTGTATGAGGTGTGAATGAGGCAGCCAGTTTTTATCGAGTCGAGGCCATAAACTTATCTTTCTTATAATTTTTCGACCGATCTAAGGTTGAAAATTACCGAAATCAAATGAAATCCAAATAATAATTCTTTTCCCTTATTTTTTCAGATTGGTAAACAAACTCTAGGCATAATTGGAAATTAAATCGGGCCAACATGAACCAACCAACGGCAGCCAATTTGCATTGGCTGGCCGCTTTGCTGTCGTCGTTACTGCTTTTTAATTTGCTGCACTCGATCGGAGCCGACGAGGCGTTTTCCTGTCCAAATGGTAAGTTAGCCAGCTAAGCCTGGCTTTTACCCTATATCTAACAATACCAAAGTTAAGTACAAATTCCAAATCGCATTCCAAGAAACACTAGCCACGCAGCGGACGCAGGTGTGGCAATCCCTTCGCTTCGGTGTGTCTCTGTTGGGTGTGCTTCTTCCATTGGCAATTACGTCTTTAAGAATGTTGTGTCTTGTATTTTATAAAAACATCTAATTACGTAATTGAATCTGTTCAAATTTGTTTTTTGAATTGTTACAAGCGTGGTATGTACAACGATTTCCGGTTGTTAAAGTTCCAAGAAAAATTAAAAAATTAAAATAAAGTTGACGAAACTTCTTATAGTCAAAATAATCTATTGATCCTTATGGTTATGGATAACTTAATGAGGAAAATTATAAAATGTTGACTAAAAGTTTTCAGAATTCGAATGATTTTCATAGCTCATTCAAGAAATTCTTTAAACCACTTTATATTGTATAAATCAAACGAAATTAATCATTCTTCAAAGATTAAAGCCACTTCTGTGCATCTATTATTATTATTTTGAGCTACAAACCCAAGAAGTATTCTAAAAATAATTTTTATCATTTACATGTCATTAGTATTTTTTTCCGTGTAGATCTATCCGTATTTGTGTCATAAATATATAAACATGATTTTGCGCCATAAAAATTCTTCAGCTAATGACAAAATCCACAAAAGTCGATAAACAACCTGCTAAACGAGTTAACACTCAAAGAAACCAAAAGAATTCCGAAAAGAATAACCATTTAGTGAGCTGAAAAGTTTGCAGAAAATGTATAGATGACGGAAGTTATGGCCAAGCTAATCAATCAATGTGTGTTAGTGTCTTTAGTAATGGATTGGGTGGTCGGGAGAGGGGCGCCTGGTGTACAACACATAATACAGCCTTTCACTTGGCTTTGCCACCTACAACACCTGGTGGAGTGAGATATAGATAACGGTTATTACATATGCCAAAACTTGTTTCTCTCTTAGCTGATTATCATGTTCTCTTCTTCTTCTATAGATTTCCATGGCAGCATATACATAGTAGAATGCTCCAAAAGAAGAATTCCAACTCTAGACCGCAAACAAGATTTCTTAACGGTTTTCCGCTGCCGCTTTTGCTGCCGCAGTTGTTTATTTTTTTTGTACTTTTTTTCACTTGGCCGACTGAGTGAGTGAGTGACTCCAACTGGCTTTGGCTCCTGGCATCTCTTAACTATCTGCAGCCTGCTTTACTGATTAACACTTGTGCATGCTTGCACACACAAAGCTAACAAAAGCACACACATGCATACTGTGCCACCACCAAACAAGTTCGTTGCCTAAGTCTTTTATTTTTTAATATTTTTTTTTCATCGCACTTAAGTTTTTTCCATATGCAGGTGTCTAGGTATCTGTGACTTGTCTTTAGGTGCAGTCAGTTGGCTCTGGTTACCGACACACATACAATGCGGCTCAAACTCTTACAAAAATAGGCCAAACTCTTGCCAGTTATTGCACTTTTCTCACCACACCATGTTGCATATTGATAGTTGCTAATAATCCGAAATCGACCAAGATATGGGCTAACAACTGATTTATTTTGATATTATGACTCAACTAATCGAATTATGCTCAGCCATTAGTTAGATTGTCAAATACGATTGCTATTTTTCGGGTGACAAATAGTGATGATGATTTGGCCAACGGAAATTTCATTATTTCTTCTGGAGTTTCTGGAGTCTTGAAAAAAATCAAATCTCCTGCGTGTCTTTGAGAATTCCCTAACTCATTTCTAAGACAAACAAAAGTCTAACACTGCCATCGGCCTTTGTCGGTCACTTTGGAATCACCCCTAACTGTAAAAGCCTCAAATCGATGATGACCAACCCGATTTAGCTGACAGACTGAAAAATAGAAAATAAAAAACATAGCTTACGGCAGTGCTGAGTCGATCGTGAATACTTAGAACAGCAACTTCCACATTTTTGGACACGCTTCATGTAACTCCGGCCGCCTGGCGTTTCGACAGTTTCAAGCCAGTTGAATGAGCATATTTTTGCTTCCCCGTCGTGCCTACACTGCCAGAAAATGATCTCGATTTTGCTTTTGATACAACATTTTCTAGGTCGTCGAGCACACAACAAATGATTTATGAAATAGCGACAATGTGTTACCACCCCATATTTAAAGCTTTGTTTTTTTGGTTCAGAGAATTATTTATTATATAGAGGTATTTTGTAAATCATAAAGCGTGAAATGCGCGTGTGCTTTGGTTAGATTAAACAAATTCTGTTTATTTTTCGGTGGCATATGTGCTTTTTGCCGGTTTGTTGGTTTGTTGGTTGGAAGTCAACGCTTTTTCACTTGACTGACTTCTGTGTGAACCAAAAAGGTGTGGATGTAATGTAAACACTATGAAACGCATACGGATAACACTGTTCTGAGATTAGTTAGAACTTCCCAAAATCTCTGGTTTAATTACCCTTAGTTTTCTACCAAGCTTTCTACGCACTTACGAAAATTGAGATCTCGTTTTCTTGCTTAGCTTCGTTTTTTTTTGTAGAGATTTAATGTGCAAGATACTGGGTATCTATGCCGGCAATGGGGTTAATGAAATGAGCCCAGAGAAGAAGATTTATTATTGCTAACCCCAATCAGGTTTTCACTTTTTCTTTTCCCTCAACCAAAAGAACAACTGACACTTCGAAATGAGTAGAAGACCAAAAAAAAGGGTATGGCATATTTATGTTTTCCAAAACTGGGAATAAACCTGCTTGGCCAAATCTGATGTGCTTATGAAATTACATGATTAGGGCACTAAAGCCTTATGAGCGAAATTAAACGGAAGAACTGGTTGGCTCTTGTGAAATTCAAAACAAACTCATTGAATTGCCACACTAACCTCACACTTGAGGTTCTCACATCTTGACATGATCCGAAAAATGCCAATTTGCTGCTGTTCACTAAACCATTAACTTTGGCAAAGTGAAAAATTGCGAAAGCCCTAATACGCGAGGGAAAAATAGTTTGTATATTGCGCTTAATACACTCAAGAAATAAATTTATAAGTGTTGGTAAATAAGTAGATGATTTTTACGTAAGAAATTCCCACATTATTAATTTTGTATTGTTACAAGATCTTTCCTATTCTGCCATCACTGAGCTTGCTCTGCACATTATATGTCCACATATATGTAGATTTATATGTACATATATAGACAATGATCGGGTATAGTCAAACACAACCATGGATTACCAAGGCGGAGATTGAGAGAGAAGGCGAAACCCTTGGTGAAGTCACGCAGTAAGCATTTGCATAAGTAATGGAGCAAAAAGCAGGAGAAACAAAGCTCCCTGCCAAGAATTTAAAATATCTGGCACACAATTGAATAAAACGAAAAAAACACCACTTGGCTAATCCAAAAGCCAAGGCACATTCGCGGATGGAGTCCACAACAAAAAAAAAACCGGCTAACCTTGTCCAGTTTCTCGGGCTGCACCCTAGTGGTCGAAGACTAAAAGAATTTCCGAAGCCAATTGGCAGTTACGTGGCTTTAATTGCTCCTCGCAGAACGTAGCACTTCGTCGAAGTTCTCGGCTGGCATGTCATGGTGACATGGCCCGAAGGTGCAGAAATAAGCACACAAAAGCGCAGAAAAGTATCTTGGCCGTAAAGATGTGTGAGATACCGTAGAATGAATTTGCAGCCATTAAAAAAAATTACGTGAGGCTTCTGCGCTGATTTAGATTTCAATTGAAGCGTGTTAGGTAACCCAGAAAAAAAACCACTATTCCCCCCAAAAATGAAGTCCAGAAATATCCATAGTCTTCCGTCTTCGCATCTGCCGGCGCCTCCGCCACCGAAATTTCTCTTCCTCCACTTTTAAGTGGAACACCTTACAGTTAAGTGTGGTTATTTTAGCATTGAAGAATGGCTAACACAAAAATTGGTAGTGGTAAATGGGCAGACAAATAAATTCGATCAAATTGTGTGGCAAAAGCGGTTTACTCGACCAGTTAGCTAAACAAATAAGCCGCAGAAAGGACGTTGACTAACTGTAAATTGGGTGGAGCTGATTATATAAATTGGTAAAATCTATGAAATTTAGAAACATTGATAAGGTGATTGAAAAAAGAATTCTTTGGAGGTACAATGTTATATGATAAATGGAAAAATATAAATATAAATGATAAAATATATTGGATTATATTTTTAAGTAAATTGAAGACTTAATTGAGTAAAAATACAAACTGCTAGTGGGCTTGCCTTATCGATATGAAATGCTTGTTTCTTTGGAAAGTCCGCCTTTCATTCGAAATCGTCACGGAATCGTGAAAGTCCTCTGAAATGATGTGCGGTTTTTGGCACCCATACGTATCAGAGTGCCCCGAGATAAAGCGGCTTTTCTGAAAAATCTGTAACAACTCACAGAAAAGCCACAGAAAATACCAAATATGCACAGCTCCTTTGGCAAAGACAACACTTTCCGGCGACCACTGCTACTTTTAAATGCTAGCGCGTGCTTGTGCACATAAAAACCACAAATTGCTTAAATACTTTTGCTTTTTGTTTTGGTTCGCTTTGAAGCATATATATTTGTCGATTTGATTTTAAATGAAAGCTGTCAATCAAGTTGACTCCGAGGCGGGCCGTGTCCACGACTAGTGTGCAACTTTCCCATTTTTTGTTGGTTTTGGTAGGAAAAATCCTATAAATTTCGTAGGAAAAGGAAAGCGACAGCTCATGGCCCAAACAGTTAACAGTGTCAATTAATCAAATCTTGGAGATCATAGCGTCTCTACTAGATAGTTGATTGATTCTTATTCTCATCGAAAAGCTTGAATGAAATTCAAAACAAGTTTAAACACCGATTGGGGACACCAATCTTTCTCTTTCTCCAGTGATATATAATGATTAAATGAATTTTATTTAATTTCCATAAACTCTCTTGGGTCTGAAAGCGGTTTCTGATTAATATAAGATACAAGTTTAAGTGTTTCCAGGAACTGAAATTCTTATAATAGGGGAAAAGCCTTAAAATCTAAGAATATTATTTTAAAATACTTGACTAATTTGAGAATATGTTTTTCCTTATTTTTTTCAGGCTGGGAACTGCGCGGCCTAAATTGTTATAAATATTTCAATATTAAACATTCGTGGGAGAAAAGCGCCGAACTGTGTCGAAGGTGAGTGGAATCACAACCATAACTATATGATAGTTTCTGTAGCCAAGTGAGATGATGATAATATTTTTGGAGAGGAAGTGAACAGAGGGGCAGTATTGCCTCCAACTTCTCTTCCGCTCTTAGCCAACAATCGAATCAGAGAATAAGGCAGCAAAAGCAATCAAGTTTGCTTTTTTTTCTCCATCCACGCTTGAACAAATGCGCTACCTGTTGTTCTTGATGGATAGAGATGGCTTGATCGATGGTTGGTTGCTCAGATATAGATTTATATATGTACTTGTTCCAGCAATTGCCGTTACAGCACCGCATTGCATTTCCGTTGCCGACAGTTAACTGTCAATGCCAAAGTGGGCAGCAGTCAGAGCCAAAAAAAAATTGAAAATAAAAGGAGAAAGAAGAGAAACAAGTCTTTGGCGGCTATGCTGACCAAGTTAGCAATTGCTTTTCTGCCCGACTGGGCAGACAGGGCCATCAATATGCCAAATCGATACTCAGGTGATTCATAATTTTGTTTTCCTTCGCTGGCAACTCCCTCTTCATTCTTCGATCCAAAAAGAAAGTCGATGGAATGCTTCCGACAACTTGTTCCAAGCTTATATTTTTTTTTTCGTTGTTAACTGCTGACCCAAATATTTGTGGAGTGTGGTTGGTCCACCTGACAAAGAACCTCCCAACCCTCCGGAGTGGCCTCTGGAAATTGAGAGTGTTTTGATAAGAGAGCTTGAGATTTCTGGTTGCGGCTTAATGAACGTGAGAATCGGGATCTGACCCTCAGGGTAATAAGTGTGTAGGGTGAAAGTTTGGCTCTCCGGTTTTTTGGTAGTCGGCCTGGTGGGTTTGGTCCGCCATAGAAGGAAAATATAAATAAAGCTGTTGGCGTTTGGATGATTAACCCCCGGCGAATGTCAATGCCCTACGCCATTTCTCGCCACCAGCAACGGCGTTAAATGCCACTTAACTATGCTCGGCACATCGTGTCTCCTAAGATACCACTCTCAACCGACTTTGCTGCTCGAAGACCACTGCTCCCAATGTAATTTACATGCCATAGACCTCGCCTCGTCCACTGTGTTTTGTGTTCATTTGAATGCCAGCAACGTGGCCACTTGGGTTCAACAAACGTTAGCTAGCCGCCAATTGTTAGCTCTGTTTCTTCAAATGGTCGACTTGCCAAAATGTTAAGTGTAAGGTTTGGCGAACACACAAATATGGCCAAAATTATTCTGTTTATCAGCGATGGGCGATTGCGTTGACAGGTGTCGTTGGCCAGTCCACCTGTAAAATATTTGTGTCTTTTACTTTTGAACTTTTTTGGTGAAATTTCTTTTAGACGTGCTTAGCATGAAAAATACAGTAGAATCTTTCAGCCGTTGACAAGGCGTTAACATTTCCAGTTAACCAAGTTGAAAAATAAAATTTTTTTTTAAATGATATTTCTTTTAAACAAAATTTAGCATTAGGGCATTTTTGTAAATTTTTTTTAACAATGATTTTAAAATCTAAATCAAAATTTAAATCAAAACTTTCTTAAAAAGAATTTAAAAAGTAAATACAAATTTTCGCTAATTGAGAAATTTCTTTTTGTCAAAAATTGTAGATCCTCCCAAGTTGATAAATGGTAATTTAAACAAACCCAAACCATTTTGGCTAACTTTTTAATCACACCCACACCCATATATGTATGTATGTATGTACACATAAAAATCGAAAAGAAATATTGTTGACTTATGAGGCCTCGACTGAGGTTTTCACTCTTGTGAGACATGAAACGATTAATTGATAGCAAGGGAGTGTCTGACTGAGTTTTGAGTTTTTTAAGATTTCTTTTGGCACGCCACAACTGCAGCGAATAGCCAATTGCAACCACGTCCCACGTGGCGTAATGTCGCAATGGGCTTCGGATTGAAAACTCGTTTTTCATTCGATGGTCTTGCGCAGAACTTGAAGTTATGAGATGGAAATCAAAGAGAGTTTTGCGATTGGAAATGAAAGTTTTTCTTGGCGTAGTGTTCATTGTACAGTGTACTGTTTAGAGTGTGTGCTGGATTTCCCCTGATCCACATGGGGCACTCTAATTGAGATAGAAACCGAAAATAGAAAGTAAAGCGCAGCTGCATAATTGACGTTGCATTACGCCCCGCAGCGGAAGCTTGATCAATACCAGCTTACTAATCGTTTGCATCCTATTTCTTGGCACAAACATAATGAAAATAATATTATAGAGAAGAATATAATTTTCCAATAGTTAAGCAAAAATATTTTACAATATATATATGTATGAAATATGTACCGCAAATTTTTTAAAAATGTTTGTTTATTTATCAGATACGGCGCAGAGCTAGTGGCCATCGATAATTATGCGGAGAATAACGAGACCTTGTCTATTGCCCGGGCTAGTGATCCGAACCAAAGGGCTTCGGACAAGTACTGGCTGGGTCTGGCCTCCCTTGACGATCTCCGTACCAACACCTTGGAGTCCGCCTCCGGGGCTTTGATCTCCCAGTACTCTGGCTACTGGTCGCTGAATCAACCGAATGCCGATTCCGGCGAATGTGTGGCCGCAGGATTTGCTGGAAAATCACAGAGCTGGGACCTGGGAACCTGCGAGTCCCTGCTTCCCTTTATGTGCCGCGCCCAGGCGTGTCCTCAGGGAGCCCTGCACTGCGCAAACGGAAAGTGCATCAACCAGGCATTTAAATGTGATGGCAGTGACGATTGTGGGGATGGAACGGATGAGCTTGACTGCCCAGCACAGTGCCACTTCCACATGCAGTCTGGAGGAGATGTAATTGAAACACCCAACTACCCGCACAAGTACGGAGCTCTGAGCAAATGTAAGTGGACTCTGGAGGGACCTCTAGGCAGCAACATTATACTGCAGTTCCAGGACTTCGAAACGGAAAAGACCTTCGATACTGTGCAGATCCTCGTAGGCGGTCGCACCGAAGACAAGTCCGTGTCGTTGGCCACTCTGAGTGGCAAGCAGGACTTAACCACCCAGCCTTTTGTCTCGGCTTCCAACTTCATGATTGTGAAGTTCACTACTGACGGCAGCGTGGAAAGAAAGGGTTTCCGAGCCACATGGAAAACAGAGGCTAAGAACTGCGGCGGCACTCTAAAAGCCACTCTGCAGCGGCAGATCCTAACCAGCTCTAATTATCCGAAACAATATCCCGGTGGCTTGGAGTGTCTCTACGTGATCAAGGCCCAGCCTGGTCGCATCATTTCCATTGAAGTGGACGACCTGGATGTCGCCGAAGGGCGTGACTACCTGCTAATTCGCGATGGAGAGTCGCCTATGAGCCGCACCATTGCCAAGCTGACTGGAAAGACGTCCCAGAATGAACGCGTCATTATCTCCACTGGAAATTCCTTGTATCTATATTTCAAGTCCAGCTTAGGAGAGGCCGGCAAAGGGTTTAGCCTGCGATATATCCAAGGCTGCAAGGCCACGATCACCGCCAGAAACGGCACTGTCACCTCACCTGCCTTTGGATTGGCCGACTATCCCAAGAACCAGGAGTGCTACTTCACCATCCGCAACAATGCTCGAGCTCCCCTTTCACTTAAGTTTGACAAGTTTACGGTTCACAAGAGCGACAATGTCCAAGTGTTCGACGGATCCTCTACTTCCGGATTGCGTCTCCACTCAGGAAATGGTTTTACGGGCACTGCAGCACCCAAACTTACCCTGACTGCCTCTTCTGGTGAAATGCTTATCAAGTTTACCTCGGATGCTCTTCACAATGCAGCTGGGTAAGATCTGTAGATCCGATATTAAAAAGCTCTTCCTAATTAGTTGTTCTTGGCTTTTAGATGGTCCGCCACCTTCTCAGCAGATTGCCCAGAGCTACAGCCTGGAATCGGAGCTTTGGCCTCCAGTCGCGACACCGCTTTCGGTACGCTGGTCAGCTTTACATGTCCCATTGGACAGGAGTTTGCCACCGGCAAGACGCGTCTGGTTACGGAATGTTTGCGCGGTGGCAACTGGAGTGTCTCCTACATACCCAAGTGTCAGGGTGAGTCTCGAATGTTTCATTTTCTGGCCAATGATAGCTCTAAATATAATTTTTTATCCTGAAACAGAGGTCTACTGCGGTCCTGTGCCACAAATCGACAACGGCTTCTCCATTGGCTCTTCGAACGTGACCTACCGCGGGATCGCCATGTACCAATGTTATGCCGGATTCGCTTTCGCCTCTGGTACTCCTATTGAGAAGATTTCATGTCTGCCGGACGGTCGGTGGGAGAGGCAGCCTAACTGCATGGCCTCCCAGTGCGCTCCGCTGCCTGAGGTGGCACATGCCAATGTGACGCTTCTAAACGGAGGCGGTCGCAGCTACGGAACCATTGTTCAGTACGAATGCGAATCGGGATACGAGCGGAACGGACATCCGGTGCTGACCTGTATGTCGAATGGCACCTGGAGCGGCGATGTGCCCAGGTGTTCCCGTAAGCGTTGTTACGAGTTCCCCAACATTGACAACGGATTCGTGGTGGACTCAACCAGGGAGTACCTTTTCGGAGACGAGGCCAGGGTCCAGTGCTACAAGGGGTACAAGCTTATTGGTAGCAACATCATGCGCTGCAGTGAGGTCCAGAAGTTCGAGCAGCCGCCTATCTGCGAGGACATCAACGAATGCAGCTCCTCGCAGTGCGATCTGACCACCACTGAGTGCCAGAACACGAACGGATCCTTCCACTGCCAATGCCGGGCCGGATTCACTGCCACCACCGAATGCCGACCAGTCGCAGACTTGGGACTAGGCAATGGAGGCATTCCGGATGACAGTATTAGCACTTCTGTGAGTGAGCCAGGATACAGCAAGACACAATTGCGGTTAAACACCAATGGCTGGTGCGGTGGATCCTCGGAGCCAGGTGCCAATTGGATTCTGATCGACCTAAAGGCCCCGACCATACTGCGCGGCTTCCGCACCATGTCTGTGCAACGACCGGACGGCAATGTAGCCTTTAGCTCCGCGGTACGTCTGCAGTACACCAACGATCTGACTGATGTTTTTAAGGATTACGCCAATCCCGATGGTACTGCAGTGGAGTTTAGGATTCTAGAGCCCACATTATCCATTCTGAACCTGCCCTTGCCAATTGAGGCTCGTTATATCCGCTTCCGCATCCAGGACTACGTGGGTGCCCCTTGCATCCGTATGGAGCTGATGGGGTGCACCCGCTTGGACTGTGTAGACATCAACGAGTGCAGCAAAAACAATGGTGGTTGCGACCAGAAGTGCATCAACTCTCCCGGAGGATATGCCTGTGGCTGCAACACTGGCTACCAGCTGTACACCTCCAACGGAACAGCCGGCTTCCACCTGGAACGCTCGGAGTCGGGTGAACGCGACGGAGACACCTACCAGCGCAACAAAACCTGTGTGCCCATCATGTGTCCAGAGCTAGACGCCCCCGAAAATGGTCAACTTTTGAGTGACAAGAACGATTACCATTTCGGCGATGTGGTGCGCTTCCAGTGCCACTTCGGTTACATCATGAGCGGAAGCTCGGCGGCTTTGTGTCTCTCCAGCGGTCAGTGGAACGCCAGCGTACCAGAGTGCAATTGTAAGAATTTTTCTACGAGTCTACCTTTACGGTCCATTAAATTTCAAACTAATTGGTCTTTTTTTCAGATGCCAAGTGCGTATCCTTGCCTGATGACAAGCTGGAGGGTCTTACCGTAGCCCGTCCCGATCCTGAATCCGTGCTCGTTCCTTTCCGTGACAACGTGACTATTACCTGCGGCTCCGCTGGTCGTCAATTGCGTGCCACTGCCTCTTCCGGCTTCCGTCAATGCGTCTACGATCCTAAGCCCGGTCTGCCAGATTACTGGTTGTCGGGAATGCAGCCTTCCTGCCCCAGGGTGGACTGCTATGCTCCCATGCCCACTCCCGGAGCAGAATACGGGCAGTTTGTGGACACACGCTTCCAGAGCAGCTTCTTCTTCGGCTGTCAGAACACCTTCAAGTTGGCTGGACAGACCGGACGTAATGACAACGTGGTGCGATGTGGTGCCGATGGCATTTGGGACTTTGGCGATCTGCGCTGTGAAGGACCCGTTTGTGAGGATCCTGGGCGTCCAGCCGATGGTCGCCAGATTGCTCGCAGCTACGAACAAAGTTCGGAAGTTTACTTCGGCTGTAATCGTCCTGGATACATTCTGATCAACCCGCGGCCCATTACCTGTATCCGTGAACCAGAGTGCAAGGTCATCAAGCCCCTGGGTCTGAGCTCTGGAAGGATTCCCGACTCCGCCATTAATGCCACTTCAGAGCGACCCAACTACGAGGCTAAGAACATCCGTCTGAACTCGGCCACTGGATGGTGTGGCAAACAGGAAGCCTTCACCTACGTGAGCGTGGATCTGGGTCAGATCTATCGTGTCAAGGCTATTCTAGTCAAGGGTGTAGTTACTAACGATATTGTTGGTCGTCCCACAGAGATTCGATTTTTCTACAAGCAGGCCGAGAGCGAGAACTATGTGGTGTACTTCCCTAACTTTAACCTAACCATGCGCGATCCTGGCAACTACGGAGAACTGGCCATGATCACCCTGCCCAAGTATGTGCAGGCGCGATTCGTAATCCTGGGCATTGTGAGCTACATGGACAACGCCTGTCTGAAGTTCGAGCTGATGGGATGCGAGGAGCCTAAGCATGAGCCTCTTTTGGGATACGACTACGGTTACTCCCCATGCGTGGACAACGAACCGCCAATCTTCCAGAACTGCCCTCAGCAGCCAATTGTGGTACGTCGGGATGAAAACGGTGGAGTGCTGCCTGTTAACTTTACCGAACCCACGGCTGTGGACAATTCCGGATCGATTGCCCGTCTGGAGATCAAGCCACAAAACTTCCGAACCCCCAGCTATGTATTCAAGGACACCGTGGTCAAGTACGTGGCCTTCGATTACGATGGAAATGTGGCCATTTGCGAGATCAACATTACGGTGCCTGATGTCACTCCTCCGCTGCTGCAATGCCCTCAGAGCTATGTGATCGAGCTAGTGGATCGCCAGGAGAGCTACGACGTTAATTTCAATGATACACGCAAGAGAATTAAGACCTCCGATGATACGGGAGAGGTAAGGCTGCAGTTTAGTCCGGAGAGAGCCACTATTAAGATTGGAAACTTTGAGAATGTGACTGTAACGGCCACGGACAAGTACAACAACCGGGCCTCGTGCCACTTTCAGGTGGCTTTGAAGGCTTCGCCGTGTGTGGATTGGGAACTGCAGCCGCCAGCCAATGGAGCCATCAACTGCCTGCCTGGAGATCGAGGAATCGAATGCATTGCTACCTGCAAGCCCGGGTTCCGTTTCACGGATGGCGAGCCCCTAAAAACATTCTCATGCGAGACATCGCGACTGTGGCGTCCCACCTCTGTGGTGCCTGACTGTGTCTCCGAAAATACGGAGCAAGCTGCCTACCATGTCACCGCCACCATCACTTACCGTGCTAATGGAGCAGTAGCTCAATCCTGTCTTGGCCAGTACCAGGACGTCTTGGCCCAGCACTACACTGGACTCAACCAGCTGCTTTCCCAGCGCTGTTCGGCGGTTAATGTGAACATGAACGTGACGTTCGTCAAGTCTGTGCCCATGCTTCTGGAGGAGAATGTGGTCAAAATGGACTTCATTCTGTCCATTCTGCCGGCTGTCCGACAGCCGCAGCTTTACGACCTTTGCGGATCTACTCTGAACCTGATATTTGACCTGAGTGTTCCCTATGCCAGTGCCGTGATCGATGACCTCCTTAACATTGCCAACATTGGCAACCAGTGCCCACCTCTGCGAGCTTTGAAGTCACAGATCTCTCGAGGTTTCAGCTGTAATGTGGGTGAGGTGCTTAACATGGACACTAGCGATGTGCCTAGGTGTCTTCATTGCCCAGCGGGCACCTATGTGTCCGAGGGTCAGAACAGCTGTACGTACTGTCCGCGAGGCTATTACCAGAACCGGGATCGTCAGGGCACGTGCGTTCGCTGTCCCGCCGGAACTTACACCAAGGAGGAGGGCTCTAAGGCACAGGCCGATTGTATTCCGGTTTGCGGTTACGGAACCTACTCTCCCACTGGTCTGGTGCCTTGTCTGGAGTGTCCACGCAACTCTTTCTCTGCCGAACCCCCAACAGGAGGATTTAAGGACTGCCAGGCTTGTCCTGCACAGACCTTCACCTACCAGCCCGCTGCCTCGAATAGGGACTTATGTCGCGCCAAGTGTGCTCCGGGAACATATTCTGCAACGGGACTGGCACCCTGCTCGCCTTGTCCCCTGCACCACTACCAAGGATCTGCAGGATCTCAGAGTTGCAACGAATGTCCCAGCAATATGAGAACTGACACAGCCGGCTCCAAGGGTCGTGAACAGTGCAAGGCTGTAGTCTGCGGAGAGGGAGCCTGCCACCACGGGGGATTGTGCGTACCCATGGGCCATGACATTCAATGCTTCTGTCCGGCTGGATTCTCCGGACGGCGTTGCGAACAGGACATTGACGAGTGCGCTTCCCAGCCGTGCTACAACGGCGGCCAGTGCAAGGATCTGCCCCAGGGCTACCGCTGCGATTGCCAGCCAGGATATTCCGGCATCAATTGCCAGGAGGAGACCAGTGACTGTGGAAACGATACCTGCCCCACACGAGCCATGTGCAAGAACGAGCCTGGATTCAAGAACGTAACATGTTTGTGCCGCAGCGGCTATACTGGAGACCAGTGTGACGTGACCATCGATCCATGCACGGCCAATGGCAATCCTTGCGGAAACGGAGCCAGTTGTCAGGCCCTGCAACAGGGTCGCTACAAGTGTGAGTGTTTGCCAGGATGGGAGGGCATCCACTGCGAACTGAACATCAACGATTGCTCCGAGAATCCTTGCCTGTTGGGTGCCAACTGTACCGATCTCGTCAACGACTTCCAGTGCGCCTGCCCACCAGGATTTACGGGAAAACGTTGCGAACAAAAGATTGATCTCTGCCTATCAGAACCTTGCAAACATGGCACCTGCGTGGATCGGCTCTTCGATCACGAATGCGTCTGCCATCCGGGTTGGAAAGGAGCCGCCTGCGACGTTAACATCGACGACTGCGAAATCAGACCCTGTGCCAACGAGGGCACCTGCGTGGACCTGGTTGATGGCTATAGTTGCAATTGCGAGCCTGGATACACCGGAAAGAATTGTCAGCACACCATCGATGACTGCGCCTCCAATCCTTGCCAGCACGGAGCCACTTGCTTGGACCAACTGGATGGTTTTAGCTGCAAATGCCGACCCGGATATGTGGGCCTGTCTTGCGAGGCTGAAATCGACGAGTGCCTGAGCGATCCATGCAACCCCGTTGGAACTGAGCGCTGCCTAGACAAGGATAATAAGTTTGAGTGCGTGTGCCGTGATGGGTTCAAAGGGCAGCTTTGCGAGACAGACATCGACGATTGCGAGGCTCAGCCTTGTTTGAACAATGGCTTGTGCAGGGACCGAGTGGGTGGCTTCGAGTGCGGCTGCGAACCAGGGTGGAGCGGCATGCGCTGCGAGCAGCAGGTGACTACTTGCAACCTGCAGGCTCCTTGCCAGAATGACGCGCGCTGCATCGACCTTTTCCAGGACTACTTCTGCGTCTGTCCCAGCGGCACCGATGGAAAGAACTGTGAAACCGCTCCGGAACGATGCATTGGAGATCCGTGCATGCACGGTGGTAAGTGCCAAGACTTTGGATCGGGCCTGAACTGCAGCTGCCCAGCCGACTACTCGGGCATTGGTTGCCAGTATGAGTACGATGCTTGCGAGGAAAAGGTCTGCCAGAATGGAGCTATCTGCGTTGATAATGGCGCTGGATACAGCTGTCAGTGCCCGCCCGGATTTACTGGACGCAATTGCGAGCAGGATATTGTTGACTGCAAGGACAACTCCTGCCCGCCCGGAGCCAGCTGCGTGGATCTTACCAACGGGTTCTACTGCCAGTGCCCTTTCAACATGACCGGTGACGATTGTCGCAAGGCCATTCAGGTGGACTACGACTTATACTTCAGTGATCCGTCGCGATCCACCGCCGCCCAGGTTGTGCCCTTCGCCACGGGCGCGGCCAACAGTCTGACGGTGGCCATGTGGGTGCAGTTTGCTCAGAAGGACGACCCAGGCATCTTTTTCACGCTTTATGGTGTGGAATCCGCCCGCATGACTCAGCGTCGACGCATGTTGCTCCAGGCCCACTCTAGTGGAGTCCAGATTTCGTTGTTTGAGGATCAATCCGATGCCTTCCTAAGTTTCGGGGAATACACATCCGTGAATGATGGCCAGTGGCATCATGTTGCAGTGGTCTGGGACGGCATCTCCGGCCAGTTGCAGCTAATTACTGAAGGATTAATCGCTAGCAAGATGGAGTACGGAGCTGGAGGATCTCTGCCTGGCTACTTTTGGGCAGTGTTGGGTCGCCCGCAACCATATGGACTCACCAACGAACTAGCCTATTCTGATGCCGGATTCCAGGGCACCATCACGAAAGCTCAGGTGTGGGCCCGTGCCCTCGACATTACCTCTGAGATCCAAAAGCAGGTACGCGACTGCCGCTCGGAGCCGGTCCTGTATCCTGGTCTAATCCTCAACTGGGCTGGGTATGAGGTTACTTCTGGCGGAGTGGAGCGCAATGTGCCATCTCTATGCGGACAGCGCAAATGTCCTGTGGGCTACACCGGCCCCAATTGTCAACAATTGGTCGTGGACAAGGAGCCACCAGTAGTGGAGCACTGCCCTGGAGATCTGTGGGTGATTGCCAAGAACGGTTCAGCCGTGGTTACCTGGGATGAGCCTCATTTCAGCGACAACATCGGTGTGACGAAAATATATGAGCGTAATGGTCACCGCTCTGGAACTACTCTGCTCTGGGGCTCTTATGATATCACCTACATAGCCTCCGATGCTGCCGGTAATACTGCTTCCTGCAGCTTCAAGGTTTCCCTGCTGAGTGCGTATAAATATGATCAAAATTATATGTGAATACTAATCACTTGCTTACAGCCGACTTCTGTCCGTCACTGGCCGATCCCGTGGGTGGATCGCAAGTTTGCAAAGACTGGGGAGCAGGCGGACAGTTCAAAGTCTGCGAGATTGCCTGTAACACTGGTTTGCGGTTCTCGGAGCCGGTTCCAGAGTTCTATACCTGCGGTGCCGAAGGGTTCTGGCGCCCCACTCGTGAACCCTCGATGCCACTGGTCTACCCCTCTTGCTCGCCGTCGAAGCCCGCCCAGCGTGTGTTCCGCATCAAGATGCTGTTCCCCTCGGACGTTCTGTGCAATAAGGCTGGTCAGGCTGTGCTCCGCCAGAAGGTTACCAACTCGGTGAATGGCTTAAACAGGGACTGGAACTTCTGCTCCTATGCCGTTGAAGGCACAAGGTATGTTCTACAATCCATATCCCCTTTATTTATTAATGGTCTTTATTTAAACAGGGAGTGCAAAGACATCCAGATTGATGTCAAGTGCGATCACTATCGAGCGGCCCAAAACAATCGTGTCCGTCGCCAGGCCAAGGATGGTGGTGTCTATGTGATGGAAGCTGAACTGCCAGTGGTTAAGTAAGTATTACATGAAACAGACAGGTGACCCTCTAGGGGTCAAGCATGTCTCCTGTTTATGTATTGTTGTGTGTGTACTCTGTGTATTGTATATGTTACATGTTACATGTTTGTATGTTCGTTAACACAATTTGCAGCGAGGATGATGACGATGTGACATTGACGGGTCGCCAGGGCCGCCAACAAACTGGCGGCGATACGTATACCCTGGAGATAGCCTTCCCGGCTGTAAAGTATGTCTAGCACTTGTTCGTTCGTTCAGCCTACGAATAACACAAAATCCTCGACCAATTGCACCCGTTCCGCCAAGCATCAATTCTGCACCTAGTACTACCAACTACCAGCAACAGTCTCAGTCTAATCCAAAGCCCATAAAAACAAAACACCAAACCAAACTAAATCTAATGCTTAGCTAACCTCACATTACATGTCTTTCGTTTTAACCAAGTTTGTTCCTCAATACTCTGTCCAAACGCTTCAAACAACTAATTCTCCCACAATCATTCCTCCAGTGATCCAGTGATCCACACATCGACGGGCGAGCGCTCTAGCGTGAAGCAACTTCTGGAGAAACTTATTCTCGAAGACGACCAGTTCGCCGTGCAGGATATCCTTCCCAACACAGTCCCAGATCCCGCCTCGCTTGAACTAGGCTCGGAGTATGCCTGTCCCGTGGGTCAGGTGGTCATGATTCCCGACTGCGTGCCCTGTGCCATCGGTACCTTCTACGACAGTGCCAATAAAACGTGCATTCCTTGCGCCCGTGGAACCTACCAGTCGGAAGCTGGACAGCAGCAATGCAGCAAGTGTCCGGTGATTGCCGGACGACCGGGAGTCACGGCCGGACCTGGAGCCCGTTCGGCGGCAGACTGCAAGGAGCGCTGCCCTGCCGGCAAGTACTTCGATGCAGAGACCGGACTGTGTCGGTCTTGCGGCCATGGATTCTACCAGCCCAACGAGGGTGCCTTCGGATGCGAACTGTGCGGCCTGGGCCAGACTACTCGCTCCACGGAGGCCACCTCCAGGAAGGAGTGCCGCGACGAGTGCAGTTCCGGCCAACAGCTCGGCGCTGATGGTCGCTGCGAACCCTGCCCACGAGGAACTTACCGCCTGCAGGGCGTTCAGCCGTCATGTGCCGCCTGTCCTCTGGGCAGGACCACACCTAAGGTTGGCGCCTCCTCGGTGGAGGAGTGCACACTGCCGGTATGCTCGCCAGGAACGTATCTGAACGCCACGCTGAACATGTGTATCGAGTGCAGGAAGGGCTTCTACCAGTCAGAGTCACAGCAGACCTCCTGCCTGCAGTGCCCACCGAACCACAGCACCAAGATCACCGGTGCCACCTCGAAGAGCGAGTGCACCAATCCGTGTGAGCACATTGCCGAGGGCAAGCCGCACTGCGACGTAAATGCCTACTGCATCATGGTGCCGGAGACCTCGGACTTTAAGTGCGAATGCAAGCCCGGATTCAATGGCACTGGCATGGCCTGCACGGACATGTGCGACGGCTACTGTGAGAACTCGGGCACTTGTGTCAAAGACCTGAAGGGCACTCCCTCTTGTCGCTGCGTTGGTTCCTTCACCGGACCCCACTGCGCCGAACGATCCGAGTTCGCATATATCGCCGGCGGCATCGCCGGTGCCGTGATCTTTATCATCATCATTGTTCTGCTGATTTGGATGATCTGCGTTCGCTCCACCAAACGTCGTGACCCCAAAAAGATGCTGACCCCGGCCATCGATCAAACAGGTTCCCAAGTGAACTTTTACTATGGCGCCCACACACCCTATGCCGAGTCCATTGCACCCTCGCACCACAGCACCTACGCCCACTACTATGACGACGAGGAGGATGGATGGGAGATGCCAAACTTCTATAACGAAACGTACATGAAGGATGGTGAGTGCTTCTTGATACATGGTTTTTTTTGTCTAAGTTTTAAAGTATATTATATCTAATTCCAGGACTTCATGGGGGCAAGATGAGCACGTTGGCCAGGTCCAATGCCTCGCTCTATGGAACTAAAGAAGACTTATACGATCGACTGAAACGTCACGCCTACACAGGCAAGAAGGGTGAGTTTACTTCAAAGCCCTAATGTTGTCAAAATTATATTATTATAATCCTGTATCCGCTTTTAGAAAAGAGTGATAGTGATAGCGAAGTGCAGTAAAGAACAAAATGCGCCTATTAGCAATGATAAACTACGGATAACCTTGCTGCTTTAATGTAATATTTGGTCATAATCAATAAAATGGAGGAAAAGTAAAGATGGCAGCTAGCACAGCACTGTCCATATAAGCCGTGTTCCACAAAAAAAGACGGCGCTCACAAATACTCACTAAAAAGAGCCTTTCATTGAATCAACGTAATAGCTGTGACGGCTCTATTTCGGTCCGAACTTCAGTCCCAATCTCGATTATTACGTGGCTTAATGTAAGGCTTTGGGAGCTGCTTGAAAAAATAAATTTAAAGACAGTAGAAAGACCTAAAGGAACCTTTAATTAGTAACACCAACATGTGCTCTTTAGGTATGCAAGCTAAATGAAATTAAGTCGAACTTATGGATAATGTAATGAATGAAATATTGTTTTAATCTTAAGTATTATTTACCTATACAAGATTATCAAAATTTCCCTGCCTTACAGGGTACCAAATTGCAATAAATATATGCTTATGTTTACTTATAGTAATAGATTTTCGAACCACTTCCATTTTGTCAAAACTTGTTGAACAAATTCGCGAGTGCTGTAAAAAGCAAATCAAATATAGTCGTTATTTTATAATTTAATAAAAAAAATTTAATTATTATGTATGACACTTAATTTTAAAAATTCTCTTGTATAAAATAAAATAAAAAACAAACGAATCTAATTAAACAGAAAATGTTTAGTTTGAAACTCGGATGGGATTTGAAACTGGAATCTGTTCTCCGACGCGTTTCCAAGGCTATATTTTTATTTCCAGATATAGAACTATCAACTGGGATACTTTAAAAGAATCTGGAAACCGTTCTCCATCGACCCCCCATCAGCATCCTTGCCGCCAAGGTTTCAATAAATTTCTTGGCCGCATTCAAAAGTTTTTAAATATAGTTTTCTAAGGATTTGTATTATCCTATATAAGGAAATATTTTAATAAACTATAAATTGGGATACCTTATCAGATAAATTATTTATAAAAAAGGTAGAGTTAATACTAAACAAGAATGGAAAGCTAACTTCGGACGGAGCCGAAGGTGATATATCCTTGCAGATATGTGGCAGCTTATATGATGAGATATATATCGGATCTTATTTAGTCGGCCGATCCATATGACATTTAGCAGATCGAATTAATTCCAATTAAAGTGGAATGCATATAAAGTCCCATCCTTCTATCTTAAAAAACAACAAAGTTATGGAATTTCCGATCAATCAGTTATATGAAAGCTATAGGATGTAACCGGCCGATCCTTATGAAACTTGGCAGATCGAATAAGTTTGCCAAAAGTAGAATCCATAGCAAGTCCCATCTAGCAAGTTATAGCTTAATGAACAACAAATTAATGGCTTTTCCGATCAATCAGTTATATAGCAGCTATAGGATATAGTTGACCGATCCCGGCCGTTCCGACTTACATACTGCCTGCAAAGGAAAGAAGGATGTGTGCAAAGTTTGAAGTCGATAGCTTTAAAACTGAGAAACTAGTTTGTGTAGAAACAGACAGACAGACGGAGAGACGGCCATGCTTATATATAAATGTTGAATGGGCCCCTCAGAAAATTTCACAAAAAATCTTTAATATATTTTGTTTCTAGATTTTAATGCAGAATGATGGAGAATTTATCTACAAATCGTTTAAGGTATTCCGCTCAAGAATCGGATGAAAATTGGCCAAGATATAGCCATCGCTGGGGGCCAAATTGTCCTCCCAAGCCTTTTTCAGAATTTTGAAGGGGACCCCAGAAAATTTCACTAAAAATCTTAAAAATATGATATTCCTAGATTTTAATGCAGAGTGATGGTGAATCTATCTACAAATCGTTTAAGGTATTCCGCTCAAGAATCGGATGCAAATTGGCCAAGATATAGCCATCGCTGGGGGCCATATTGTCCTCCCAAGCCTTTTTCAGAATTTTAAAGGCCACCCCCGGAAAATTTCACAATAAATCATGATAATATTTCGTTTCCAATTTTTAATGCAGAATGATGGAAAATCTATCTACAAGTCGTTTAAGGTATTCCGCTCAAGAATCGGATGAAAATTGGCCAAGATATAGCCATCGCTGGGGGCCATATTGTCCTCCAATGCCTTTTTCAGAATTTTGAAGGGACCCCCTAGAAAATTTCACTAAAAATCTTAAAAATATGATATTCCTAGATTTTAATGCAGAGTGATGGTGAATCTATCTACAAATCGTTTAAGGTATTCCGCTCAAGAATCGGATGAAAATTGGCCAAGATATAGCCATCGCTGGGGGCCATATTGTCCTCCCAAGCCTTTTTCAGAATTTTGAAGGCGACCCCCAGAAAATTTCACAAAAAATCATGAAAATATTTCGTTTCCAATTTTTAATGCAGAATGATGGAGAATTTATCTACAAATCGTTTAAGGTATTCCGCTCAAGAATCGGATGAAAATTGGCCAAGATATAGCCATCGCTGGGGGCCATATTGTCCTCCCAAGCCTTTTTCAGAATTTTGAAGGCCACCCCCGGAAAATTTCACAATAAATCATGATAATATTTCGTTTCCAATTTTTAATGCAGAATGATGGAGAATCTATCTACAAGTCGTTTAAGGTATTCCGCTCAAGAATCGGATGAAAATTGGCCAAGATATAGCCATCGCTGGGGGCCATATTGTCCTCCAATGCCTTTTTCAGAATTTTGACGGGACCCCCTAGAAAATTTCACTAAAAATCTTAAAAATATGATATTCCTAGATTTTAATGCAGAGTGATGGTGAATCTATCTACAAATCGTTTAAGGTATTCCGCTCAAGAATCGGATGAAAATTGGCCAAGATATAGCCATCGCTGGGGGCCATATTGTCCTCCCAAGCCTTTTTCAGAATTTTGAAGGCGACCCCCAGAAAATTTCACAATAAATCATGAAAATATTTCGTTTCCAATTTTTAATGCAGAATGATGGAGAATTTATCTACAAATCGTTTAAGGTATTCCGCTCAAGAATCGGATGAAAATTGGCCAAGATATAGCCATCGCTGGGGGCCATATTGTCCTCCCAAGCCTTTTTCAGAATTTTGAAGGCCACCCCCGGAAAATTTCACAATAAATCATGATAATATTTCGTTTCCAATTTTTAATACAGAATGATGGAGAATCTATCTACAAGTCGTTTAAGGTATTCCGCTCAAGAATCGGATGAAAATTGGCCAAGATATAGCCATCGCTGGGGGCCATATTGTCCTCCAATGCCTTTTTCAGAATTTTGAAGGGACCACCTAGAAAATTTCACTAAAAATCTTAAAAATATGATATTCCTAGATTTTAATGCAGAATGATGGAGAATCTATCTACAAATCGTTTAAGGTATTCCGCTCAAGAATCGGATGAAAATTGGCCAAGATATAGCCATCGCTGGGGGCCATATTGTCCTCCAATGCCTTTTTCAGAATTTTGAAGGCGACCCCCAGAAAATTTCACAAAAAATCATGATAATATTTCGTTTCCAATTTTTAATGCAGAGTGATGGAGAATCTATCTACAAGTCATTTAAGGTATTCCCCTCAAGAATCGGATGAAAATTGGCCAAGATATAGCCATCGCTGGGGGCCATATTGTCCTCCCAAGCCTTTTTCAGAATTTTGAAGGCCACCCCCGGAAAATTTCACAATAAATCATGATAATATTTCGTTTCCAATTTTTAATGCAGAATGATGGAGAATCTATCTACAAGTCGTTTAAGGTATTCCGCTCAAGAATCGGATGAAAATTGGCCAAGATATAGCCATCGCTGGGGGCCATATTGTCCTCCAATGCCTTTTTCAGAATTTTGAAGGGACCCCCTAGAAAATTTCACTAAAAATCTTAAAAATATGATATTCCTAGATTTTAATGCAGAGTGATGGTGAATCTATCTACAAATCGTTTAAGGTATTCCGCTCAAGAATCGGATGAAAATTGGCCAAGATATAGCCATCGCTGGGGGCCATATTGTCCTCCCAAGCCTTTTTCAGAATTTTGAAGGCGACCCCCAGAAAATTTCACAAAAAATCATGAAAATATTTCGTTTCCAATTTTTAATGCAGAATGATGGAGAATTTATCTACAAATCGTTTAAGGTATTCCGCTCAAGAATCGGATGAAAATTGGCCAAGATATAGCCATCGCTGGGGGCCATATTGTCCTCCCAAGCCTTTTTCAGAATTTTGAAGGCCACCCCCGGAAAATTTCACAATAAATCATGATAATATTTCGTTTCCAATTTTTAATGCAGAATGATGGAGAATCTATCTACAAGTCGTTTAAGGTATTCCGCTCAAGAATCGGATGAAAATTGGCCAAGATATAGCCATCGCTGGGGGCCATATTGTCCTCCAATGCCTTTTTCAGAATTTTGAAGGGACCACCTAGAAAATTTCACTAAAAATCTTAAAAATATGATATTCCTAGATTTTAATGCAGAATGATGGAGAATCTATCTAAAAGTCGTTTAAGGTATTCCGCTCAAGAATCGGATGAAAATTGGCCAAGATATAGCCATCGCTGGGGGCCATATTGTCCTCCAATGCCTTTTTCAGAATTTTGAAGGGACCACCTAGAAAATTTCACTAAAAATCTTAAAAATATGATATTCCTAGATTTTAATGCAGAATGATGGAGAATCTATCTACAAATCGTTTAAGGTATTTCGCTCAAGAATCGGATGAAAATTGGCCAAGATATAGCCATCGCTGGGGGCCATATTGTCCTCCAATGCCTTTTTCAGAATTTTGAAGGGACCCCCTAGAAAATTTCACTAAAAATCTTAAAAATATGATATTCCTAGATTTTAATGCAGAGTGATGGTGAATCTATCTACAAATCGTTTAAGGTATTCCGCTCAAGAATCGGATGAAAATTGGCCAAGATATAGCCATCGCTGGGGGCCATATTGTCCTCCCAAGCCTTTTTCAGAATTTTGAAGGCGACCCCCAGAAAATTTCACAAAAAATCATGAAAATATTTCGTTTCCAATTTTTAATGCAGAATGATGGAGAATTTATCTACAAATCGTTTAAGGTATTCCGCTCAAGAATCGGATGAAAATTGGCCAAGATATAGCCATCGCTGGGGGCCATATTGTCCTCCCAAGCCTTTTTCAGAATTTTGAAGGCCACCCCCGGAAAATTTCACAATAAATCATGATAATATTTCGTTTCCAATTTTTAATGCAGAATGATGGAGAATCTATCTACAAGTCGTTTAAGGTATTCCGCTCAAGAATCGGATGAAAATTGGCCAAGATATAGCCATCGCTGGGGGCCATATTGTCCTCCAATGCCTTTTTCAGAATTTTGAAGGGACCACCTAGAAAATTTCACTAAAAATCTTAAAAATATGATATTCCTAGATTTTAATGCAGAATGATGGAGAATCTATCTAAAAGTCGTTTAAGGTATTCCGCTCAAGAATCGGATGAAAATTGGCCAAGATATAGCCATCGCTGGGGGCCATATTGTCCTCCAATGCCTTTTTCAGAATTTTGAAGGGACCACCTAGAAAATTTCACTAAAAATCTTAAAAATATGATATTCCTAGATTTTAATGCAGAATGATGGAGAATCTATCTACAAATCGTTTAAGGTATTTCGCTCAAGAATCGGATGAAAATTGGCCAAGATATAGCCATCGCTGGGGGCCATATTGTCCTCCAATGCCTTTTTCAGAATTTTGAAGGGACCCCCTAGAAAATTTCACTAAAAATCTTAAAAATATGATATTCCTAGATTTTAATGCAGAGTGATGGTGAATCTATCTACAAATCGTTTAAGGTATTCCGCTCAAGAATCGGATGAAAATTGGCCAAGATATAGCCATCGCTGGGGGCCATATTGTCCTCCCAAGCCTTTTTCAGAATTTTGAAGGCGACCCCCAGAAAATTTCACAAAAAATCATGAAAATATTTCGTTTCCAATTTTTAATGCAGAATGATGGAGAATTTATCTACAAATCGTTTAAGGTATTCCGCTCAAGAATCGGATGAAAATTGGCCAAGATATAGCCATCGCTGGGGGCCATATTGTCCTCCCAAGCCTTTTTCAGAATTTTGAAGGCCACCCCCGGAAAATTTCACAATAAATCATGATAATATTTCGTTTCCAATTTTTAATGCAGAATGATGGAGAATCTATCTACAAGTCGTTTAAGGTATTCCGCTCAAGAATCGGATGAAAATTGGCCAAGATATAGCCATCGCTGGGGGCCATATTGTCCTCCAATGCCTTTTTCAGAATTTTGAAGGGACCACCTAGAAAATTTCACTAAAAATCTTAAAAATATGATATTCCTAGATTTTAATGCAGAATGATGGAGAATCTATCTACAAATCGTTTAAGGTATTCCGCTCAAGAATCGGATGAAAATTGGCCAAGATATAGCCATCGCTGGGGGCCATATTGTCCTCCAATGCCTTTTTCAGAATTTTGAAGGGACCACCTAGAAAATTTCACTAAAAATCTTAAAAATATGATATTCCTAGATTTTAATGCAGAATGATGGAGAATCTATCTACAAATCGTTTAAGGTATTCCGCTCAAGAATCGGATGAAAATTGGCCAAGATATAGCCATCGCTGGGGGCCATATTGTCCTCCAATGCCTTTTTCAGAATTTTGAAGGGACCACCTAGAAAATTTCACTAAAAATCTTAAAAATATGATATTCCTAGATTTTAATGCAGAATGATGGAGAATCTATCTACAAATCGTTTAAGGTATTCCGCTCAAGAATCGGATGAAAATTGGCCAAGATATAGCCATCGCTGGGGGCCATATTGTCCTCCAATGCCTTTTTCAGAATTTTGAAGGCGACCCCCAGAAAATTTCACAAAAAATCATGATAATATTTCGTTTCCAATTTTTAATGCAGAGTGATGGAGAATCTATCTACAAGTCGTTTAAGGTATTCCCCTCAAGAATCGGATGAAAATTGGCCAAGATATAGCCATCGCTGGGGGCCATATTGTCCTCCAATGCCTTTTTCAGAATTTTGAAGGGACCCCCTAGAAAATTTCACTAAAAATCTTGAAAATATGATATTCCTAGATTTTAATGCAGAATGATGGAGAATTTATCTACAAATCGTTTAAGGTATTCCGCTCAAGAATCGGATGGAAGTTGGCCAAGATATAGCCATCGCTGGGGGCCATATTGTCCTCCAATGCCTTTTTCAGAATTTTGAAGGGACCCCTTAGAAAATTTCACTAAAAATCTTAAAAATATGATGTTCCTAGATTTTAATGCAGAGTGATGGTGAATCTAACTATTAATCGTTTAAGGTATTCCGCTCAAGAATCGGATGAAAATTGGCCAAGATATAGCCATCGCTGGGGGCCATATTGTCCTCCAATGCCTTTTTCAGAATTTTGAAGGGACCCCCTAGAAAATTTCACGGAAAATCTTAAAAATATGATATTCCTAGATTTTAATGCAGAATGATGGAGAATTTATCTACAAATCGTTTAAGGTATTCCGCTTAAGATTCGGATGGAAGTTGGCCAAGATATAGCCAACGCTGGGGGCCAAATTGTCCTCCCAAGCCTTTTTCAGAATTTTGAAGGGGACCCCAGAAAATTTCACTAAAAATCTTAAAAATATGATATTCATAGATTTTGATGCAGAATGATGGAGAATTTATCTACAAATCGTTTAAGGTATTCCGCTTAAGAATCGGATGAAAATTGGCCAAGATATAGCCAACGCTGGGGGCCATATTGTCCTCCAATGCCTTTTTCAGAATTTCGGAGGGACCCCCTAGAAAATTTCACTAAAAATCTTAATAATATGATATTTCTAGATTTTAATGCAGAATGATGGAGAATTTATCTACAAATCGTTTAAGGTATTCCGCTTAGATATAGCTATAGCTATCGCTGGGGGCCATATTGTCCTTCCCAAGCATTTTTCAAAACTTTCAAGAAAAGTTCACAAAAAATATGAACAAAAATTTGTTTATAGGTTTTAATAGAAATTGATAGAGAATTAATCTACAAATCGTTTAAGGTATTCCGCTCAAGAATCGGATGGTTTTTGGGCAAAATCATAGACTTCCCTAGGGGCGATATTGCCCTCCCGAAGCATTTTTCAAAACTTTGAAGGGAGCCCCTAGAAAACTTCACAAAAAATATGAACAAAAATTTTTTTGTAGGTTTTGATGGAAATTGATAGAGAAATTAATTTACAAATCGCATGTGTTTTGGAAAAATTATAGACTTCCCTGGGGGCGACATTTTCCTCACCAAGCATTTTTCAAAACTTTGAAGGAACAAAATTTCACCAAAAAATATGAAGACAAATTTGTTTGTAGGTTTTGATGGAAATTGATAGAGAATCGACCTACAGATCGTTTGAGGCATTCCGCTCAATAATCAGATGGTGTTTGGCAAAGTTATAAACTTCACTGGGGGCGATACTCCTCACGCCTTGTTCAAAATTTTGAAGTGGAGTCTCTAGAAAATGTCACAAAAAATGTGAAACAAAATTTGTGTGTAGGTTTTGGTGGAAATTGATAGAGAATCGATCTAAAAATTGTTTAATGTATTCCGCTCAAGAATCCGATGGTTTTTGGCAAAGTTATAAACTTCACTTGGGGCGATACTCCTCACGCCTTGTTCAAAATTTTGAAGTGGTCTCTAGAAAATGTCACAAAAAATGTGAACCAAAATTTGTTTGTAGGTTTTGTTGGAAATTGATAGAGAATCGATCTACAAATCGTTTAAGGCATTCCGCTCAATAATCAGATGGTGTTTGGAAAAGTTATTACCTGTGTAGTGGGCACAGTATTATTATAGTAATATAGTATTTTGTCCCCTTGCGTTTTACAACAATTAGAATGGACGCCAGAAAATTAGACAGAAAATAGAAAAAAAATCTTGTTATGTTTCGATATAAATTGTATACGTCTTCTGCGACGCATATAAGGCATGAGGAATTTCACAGATACGTTTGGATTTCGTTTGGATTTTTATTTAAAAAATAGATCTAATTTAGAGCAACTCAATGCCAATGGGTTCTTACGATTTTGAAGTGCTCGATTGGTGCGTATTAAGTGCGGAACTGAAGAATGGCAGGTCGCGCTTTCGTCCGTTTCCTTTTCCGATGGTGGTCTAAACCTTGCGCGAGAGATAGATCAAACTGAAAGCCAGGCCGCAAAATAGCAAGGGGTAGCTGATTTGGGCCATCTTATTCCCTGCGAGACGCTGCACCATGTCGAAGAGGAAGCTCGATGGCTTTCCAGATTCGGATGTAGCCTGCAGCATTGCCTCCTCCCTGTCTTCGGAAGCCTCCTCGTCCCCGTTTTCGTTTATAATTTCATTTTCGTTTTCGTCCTCGTCGTCGTCCTCTTCCTCTGCTTTGGAATCCGTCTCTTCGCTGCCCGCCTCCGTGTCGGTAACCATATCGGATGCCGCATCATCTACATCGGCTCCACCCTGAAGTAACTGACGCAGCAGCTCCACATTACGTTCGGCATCGAGCAGCTCCTCCAGGCGCACCATCCGGCGGTCACTGCCCACTGATCCATCCATATGGCTGACCTGCGATGGGCGCCCTATCAAGGCCACCTCCGAGGTCGCGGAGAGGTCCTCATTCGCGATCTCTATCGATGCCGTTGTCGCCACTTCTGTTGCTGCATCTGCCTGCACCTGGTGAGAAAACTTCTGGCCCAGGAATCCCGCTGGGCTTTCCGGATCAAACTTTTCCATATTTTCACGTCTGAACTTCTCCTCGTCGGTTTCAGATGCCGCCCGCATAGCTACTTGCAGTTCTGCCAGTAGCTGTTTCGCCCGCTCCAGGCAGGGATCCACTATTGACTCCTCCACCGACTTTTGCAACTGCTCCTCGATAAAGGATTTTGAAACTGCTCCTCCTCCAGAGGTCGTTGGTTTCTCGCTTGAAGTTTCAGAGTCCAACTGCTCAAACAAGTCCTGCGTTGGCTTGAACTCCTCCAACTTCAATGATTCCTCGGCTGTTCCAGGATCTGGCTCGTGCAGCGACTTGAGCTCAGCATATCCCAATGTGTTCTTGAAAACTTCCTGGTGGACCTCTTCCACTGCCGGTTCCACATCTGGAAGTACCTCGAAGATTGGTTCTCCATCCGAATGTGATTGCTGCATATCCTCCTTATCGTCCAGGGCCACTTCGGCCTCCATTTCCGCGACCACACGTTGAAGTTCCTTTAGAGTTTGCTGCTCGGCCTGCTCTAGTTCCAGTTCACTGGTGGTAGTCGGAATTGCTTCTAGAATCGTCTGCAGTATGGGACCGCTTTCCCTGGAGCACGACGGCTCCACGTCACTCATTGAAAACTCCATATTTATGCCGGAATCATCGGTGGTGTTCTGGCCGCCACTAGTGCTGTGATCCTGATCGTGTTCTAGATCTTTTGCACTTGCAACCGAGGTATGGCTCTTGGCAAGGCGCAGGACGCTGCTATAGTGACGTCTGGTAGTTTGGATAAAACTTCCGCTGGGACCCGGCAGAACCGGACCCGGAATTTTGGTCATTTTCGCGGCAGAACTGTCGGATCGCACTTCACCCTCCGACGTGGGCGACGGATCCGTTTCAATGGCCACCGCTGCAGCCAAAGCCACAGCTGCAGTCATTTCATCTTGGGAACTGACTTTGGCTTGATCACGTTCCTCCGAATTTTTAACATTCTTGATTGTTTCTTTTTGCTTTAACTCCTCCTGGGAGGGAGTAGACTGCACGTCGCAGCTGGCCATCGTTTCTAACTGGACGCTCCAATGGACTCAACTTAATTTGGAACAACACTCTCCCGCTGTAGGGCTCTGTTCTTACTTACCCTTAACAATTTGTAGCGAGACTGACCGAATTTTATTTGGTTAACGGGTTGACTGCTATGTGTAAGGTGTTTTCGCTAAAAGTCTGTTTGCCTTTATTTCATAAATCAAAAAAAAATTCCCTAGCTGAGGTGTCTGTTCCTATGAATATTGAGACTGGCTATATTGGCATTGACAGTAAATTTTTCTACACTCTTCTTCCAGTCCCATGGCCTACTCTGAAAATTTATGAATTGTTTTATCGGATAAAATTTATCCACACAAGGGTATCTCAATTCTCAAGTAAAATCTAAATGAATAAATAAAAAAAATCCGCCTAATTTTTGGGCAGTAACACATTTTTTACTTAGTTCATTATTTAGTTTAAGGTTAATAGCAATTTGGTTAAAAATGATGGCAAGTGAGGCTCTCGCCCCTGAAGGCATCTTCAGTTCTGCAACTCAACTTTCAGCTTGGAATGATCGGGCAGATCGTTGTAGATAAAAGAGTCCACATGATCTGTTTTTAAAGTATGAAAGGGAGTAAAAATGTCAATCTACAGGGCAACAGACTGCTCTACTCACTGTTGCATTTGTAGTTCAGATTCGACCATATGATATTCTCTTGGGAGAAACAGAATACGCCCAGTCGTCCGCCTTTCAACGTGGAATCGTAGACATTGCCTGAGTCGACGATTAGTCGATGGCCCTCGAACATTCTATGGGAGATGTAAAGTGAGTACCATGGAAACCTGTCAAAAAATATGTCATAACTCACTGCAGGCGAATGAGGCCGATGGCCGGACGATGCACCAAGGACCAACGGTAGGGAGTGCGCTCTTTCCAACCGACATGCCGCTGCTCGTTCCACAACAATCGCGCCTCGCCAGGTGTATCCCCTTCGTGCCACAGGCTATTTCGCATCCTGGGACCCGGACCCGTGAGGCTATCCACTAGCTTAATCTGAATGCCAGGTGATGCGGACGCAATAAAGGGCTCCGCCTCCCAGTACGTCTGGGCAACCTTCTTCCACTGAACCACGTAAAATTTGTGGTTGCTTTGATAACTAAACACAAATCCAGCATAGTCATCATCCGTGTCATCGTTCACGTAGAAGGTGCCTTCGAAGTCCACACCACCGAAGGCATCGCGGCCCACCGCCACCCCTGGATCCGAGTTGAGGGTCTGCACGATCTCAGTGCCATTGGCATGGACCACCCAGTTGGGATCTTGCTGCGAATCGCCATGCGGATCCAAGTCGATCGTGCGGAGGGATCGGAAATCAGTGTGATGGATCATCGAGTTATTGGGGCAATTGTCTATGATATTTGGCACGCCGTCATCATCCTCGTCCTCCTGGCACAGATCGCCCTTGCCATTACGATCAAAGTCCAGCTGCTTGGGGTTCTTCACCAGCGGGCAGTTGTCCCTGTAATTTGGAATACCGTCGCCGTCCATGTCATCGTCGCAGGCGTCGCCCTTGCCATCCTCATCGGTGTCCAGCTGGTCGGAGTTGCTTACCATTGGACAATTGTCCTCCGAGTCTTGAATGCCATCGTCGTCGCCATCGATGCCACTGTCACAGGCATTGCCCACGAAATCCAAATCACGATCTTCCTGTGTGGGATTGGGAATCGTTGGGCAGTTATCGCAGCCATCACCTACACCGTCATTGTCCACATCCGCTTGGTTGGGATTGGTCACCAATGGGCAGTTGTCTTCGCTGTTGGGTATCGAGTCGTTATCTGCGTCTTCGTCGCACTCGTTGCCCCGCCCATCACCGTCGGCATCCTCCTGGCGGGGATTTTTCCAGTGCACGCAGTTGTCGCACACATCGCCCACTCCATCCCTGTCCGTGTCCACCTGCTCGGTGTTGTACATCAGTGGGCAGTTGTCCTTGTTGTTCAGCACCAGGTCCCCGTCGGCATCTTCGTCACAGCCATCGCCGAAGCCGTCCAGATCGGCGTCCTCCTGCCCTGAGTTGGGGAGATCTGGGCAATTATCCCGCCGACAGTGGAGCTCCGGACAGGAGAGTGACTGATCTGGCCAGCCGTCCAGATCGCGATCCCTTCCACACACCAGTCCGTTGCCGGCCCAACCTACACTACAGTGGCACTTAAAGCGCTGGTTGTCCAATAGAATGCACTGGGCATTCCGGTCGCATATGTTGCCATCCGGACAGATAGCCACGGAGGATCTGTCCAGGCAGCTGTAAGTGCCGTTCTTCACAAAGCCTTCATGGCATTGGCACCTATAGGAACCCTTTGGAAATAGCAATAAAATATGATTTATTAAACTCTGGATTTTTTTTTCAATTAAAACTTACAAGTTCGTTAATGCATGTGGAATATTCAGGACATCGAAAGAATCCCGATTGGCATTCATTCACGTCCTGGCAGGTTTGTTTATGATAGTCCACCGAAAGATGCTCGGCATAGTACCCATGGACATGGATTCCATCGTAGCCGGGAGGGCAAGGACCACATTGGAAGCCTGGATTAAGGTTAGTACAGGTTGTGCGCTCGTCGCAGGGATTATACAGATGGCACTCGTCTACATCTCGGCAGCTGGTACCATTGATCTCCTGGCCTTTTTGGCAGGATAGGCATTGGAAGTGAGGCGGGAAACCCACCTGAAGACACTGAGCACCTTCATAAAACATGGTAAATTAAATTTAAAAACGTTTTCTCATCTAGATTAATTTCATTCGTTGTAAAAGATCGAGAATATAATCCGAATTCTTTGCGATTAAATCGAATACTCCTAATAATCCAAGATTTTTGTATTACAAAATATGAAATATATTAAATGTACCTAAATTCCATAGTCAGTATTTTCATTTCCTACAAGACAAACATATACTATAACCACTGTAACACCCCTGTTTATAATAGAGAATGAAATGTACTAATCCCATTCACTTACCCTGATCTTTGTGTCTTTGAAGGCATGACCAGAAAATGCTAGTTTATAAACATGATGTGATAAATAGCAGTGAGGGAAAATGATTTCAGAATAAAAAAAACAAATTTTTTTGTAGCCAATGGTTGGGTTTATTTATTAATTCCAAAGAATAACAGCATACACGTTTTCATATATTTTATTTTTTATTACAATAGTTCGGAGATTTCGGGCCAAGGGGGAACAAATTTCGT
This sequence comes from Drosophila monieri, assembly GCA_035047585.1. Taxonomy (NCBI): domain Eukaryota; kingdom Metazoa; phylum Arthropoda; class Insecta; order Diptera; family Drosophilidae; genus Drosophila; species Drosophila monieri. The sequence goes on along the minus strand of JAWNPJ010000079.1, from coordinate 91,439 downwards.
TACACGTTTATAGACTCCACTTTCTGGGCATTGAATTTGCAATTTGTAATGCATCTCTATTCTATAATCAATTTCCAGAATGTATATGTTTTTAATATCGGTTAAATAGCAAAATGATTAATTATTTATTTATTTTTTTCGTGGATTGCTAATACTTTGATTTCCGCTGTTTGCCAATCGTAGAGCTTACAACTTATGACTATTTTATATAGGTAGTTATTCAGTATGTGCACTTCTGGATTCTTCTGTTTTTAATATATTTATAGAATATATCTTAATCGATTCGGTGTTCTCGCTTCTCCCGCTGTCGATTAGTTTGCTACGACCGAGTATTTGCGGGCCGTGTACTGGCTCTGCCTCTGATAGTGTTGAACATTATGCGAGGGCACGAGAATGTTGCCTAATACAAATAAGAATTGTATATTAGTAATCATATAATTTATTTTTGCTGTGCCCCATATGAGTGCGCCGACTCACTCCGCCTACTGGCACGATGCCCTTTGTGCTTCTGCCGCAAATCAATTAGCCAACTTAACATATAAGGTCCCAACATTCCTGCACGCCTTAACCATTGATGGCTCTCTGGGTCTGCAACCTATCCTACTGGGCTGCGAGCTGTGATTAGTCATTTTGATTCACACATCCGCGGAAAGCCAGAAATTATCAACGGGTACCATATAATTTTCAAGCGTATTTTATTCATTCAAAGGGTTTATTGGCCGGCTACTCAGAGCCGGAGCCCAATTACTCAGAGCACCAAATTTACCCATGGTTGCCTTTAATAAATCAAATAGCCGTGTGAATTGAGTACACTACGTTGAATTGAATCGGGTATTCTTTGGATTGTTTACGGTATTTTTAATAATATTTGAATATAATTCAGAATATATTCAGCTCTTCTTTGGCCAAAGTTCCAAAAACAAAAGAATAACACTTTAGATGTGACATTTTTTTTTAAATTTTGTTTTGTGTTAAATCAATGAAAACCTAAAATTAAGAAAATCCCCTATCCCTGTTTTCTTATTCAATTACCATTTTTTTTAGATAACTAAATAAAACTTCTAACCAAATTATGTTGGGAATTTGGCTCCTATATAATTCTATGTCTGGTAATCAGCCCACTCAAAAACGAGTTTATGGGACGACAAACCCAAATTAGCCATAAAATCAATATGTACCCGAAAAAATAAACATCGCTTGGCTAGACTGAAATGGGATAAAGTCCGGGCTCAAAACAAACCCAAAAGAGACCACTCCAAACCAATTGATTGAAGGAACTTACCTGTGGGGCATGGGGTGTCCAGGCAAGGATTTCGTAGGGAACATGTGCGTCCATCACCTTCGTAGCCAACCGGACAGGAGTCACACTGCGCCCCATTCAACGTATCACGACACTGAACGCCTCTGCAAAGGAAAAGACAACATATATTGCGGTTAATGCCATCGAGTATGGGAGGATCTGTGCTGGGTATATTGTTTATTGTTATTAATACCGACAGGCAGGAACAAGCAGGAACAAACAGCAACAAAAGGCTGTTAATGTTGGGACACGGTCTCGAGCACACAAAGGCATATTTATTAATGATGTTTAGTCGAAACGGTTACACAAAAGCCAGTAAGCGGTGAAAAGGTTATAATCGCCGGGGGATCGCAAGGGTGGGAGGGATCTGGGCTGTCAGGGGTACCCTGGCGAGGGTCTCAAAACACCGACAAAGCAACAAGACATGAGGGATTCTCCGACCCCGAGTCCACCTCAGGTGAATTTTGGTACAGGAAGACAACAGAAGATTCCAAAAAGAAAACAAATTACAATTACAAGAAAATCTTATTAAAAGCCAGCGAAACACAAATAAATAAAGGAATACCAGAGGAGACGGACTGGCCGTATGTGTAGGCCGGATAGCCGATGGCCAAAACAACAGCATGTAAATTTCTCCATAGCCGTTCCTTATTTATGCTACAGAGTGTGGGAGTGCTTATGGCTTGCAAAATATTTACATATCATGACATGGTCATTAGTGCGCTACGGTTTGCAAGGGTTACAGTTACTGGTCGCCTTTGGTTTGCACTAACCGAGCACTTGGTCGATTTTCGCCCCATCTGTATCCAAGTCCGTCTGCAGTTCGGAGTTCTGAAGTTTACTTTGTCAGGACATTACTCATAACAGACCAATTTTCTCAGAAAATCACACATCTGCAAGAACTACCGTGCCCAACTGACCCAGAAGCCATAGTTTGCAATATTTTATGACTAAGCACACAGAGAACCCAATCCTGCCGGAAGTTTAAGTTGTAAGAGGTCTTTGGACCTGGCCCAAAACAACACAAACAATTAGCGCTACACAAAAGCATTTCGGGAAGACCTTAAGATAATTTCATTCAAATAAATACTTGAAGTCTATTCACTACTCTTTTTATTAATTTTTATACACACGTTTTTAATTTAAGTTCTTGACGTTTATATTTAAAAAATTTATATTTGACGTTTATAAAGAATTTGGACGAAAAATTAATCTCTGCTGCCAAAGAACCAAAATGACTTATAAGAAGTATTCAAGCTTCAACACTTCTTTGGTATTCTAAAAACTATTCTATAAATATTATAGTTACGATTAGAAACCCGTTTTGCAATTGAAAGATCTGAATTCAGAGTATTGGGGATTTTTGTGAACTTCTGCGACAAGCAAGTCGCAGAAAATTTCAAGTTATGTTTTTGTTATTTTTAGGAGCTGTCAGTCGTTGCGATTCATCAGCTTTAGTCTCTTGACTGCAAGCCCACCAATATGCCCTCCGGTGGCCAACCGTGAACACTTGTCAAGATCCACTCGGAGTTCTTGGGTGGAAGCATTTTTGGGCTGCCTCCAACTGGTAAGGCGCAATTAGCAAAAAGTGTTAAGTACTTAAGTGGCAAGCATTCGGTTGCGAGTCGAGGCGGAGTACCTGGACATCATCCGAAGTTGCGTAGGGGTTTTCGCTTTCCGGCTCCGTTCTCAGGCGTCTCAAGCTCCTTCTCCACCGCATCTATTGGCCCTCCTCCCGCCGGCCTGCGCAGCTGGCCATCACTTTGCACTTTTCTGCTTTGTTTCAGTTCATTCGACCATATTGTCTGGGTCTGCCGCGTTGTGGTATTTCGGCATCGTTTGAGTGCTGGGAAAATATCCAGTCAAGCGCACCAAAGAACGCATTAGCATTTCAGCCACTGACTCTCCTCCTACCTCGCTGGCATGATGGACATAGCCCTGCCTTGACTGCCGTTCTCTCGGGACGTTCGTTTTATTAACCACGCATTCATAATTCATAATTCCAATTTGCTGATCCTTCGGACCTCAGAACCTTCAAGTCCAAACCTAAGTCCAGTTCAAACAGCGGACTTAAGAACCTTACAAGGAGGGTAGGGCCCTGCTGCAACCGACATGGAGCACCGTCTGACTAATGTGTGAACATGGTAGTGAAGCATGCAAAGGTTTTTAGGCGTCGTACAAACCAGTGCTGGTAGGCTGGGGTTACAGTGGTTAAAAAATAATAATATATAATATAACCTTACGATGCAATATTATTTTAGGCCAATATACTAAGCTGGATTAGTACCTTTTGGGATAGTTTTATGCTTAATTAACCACTCGACTCTCTGAAATTTCGCTCTTCAGCCATTAACCTCTTCCAAATGGCTTCTAATGGTACCGCATCCCATGCAAATGCCCACCAACAAAAGAGCTAGCAAACACTTGGCTACCACTCCAACGAGCTCCCTTTTTTCATTTCGACGCACAAGGAGGGCGAAGAGGGGCCGGGAAAAAGCAATACCACCATCCTCAATCTTCGACAATCCTCGAATATGGCGCACGCTTTGGACAAACTGCAGCTAACTGCCATAAAGCGGCGTTTATTTTGCTCCAGGCCACTTATCTATGCGGTTGGGGCATCAACTCCGACTCCATCTCCATCTGCAGCTCCAACTCCAGCTCAAGATCTTAGCCTGACTTTGGTTCCCTTTGGCTCGGGCCTGATCTCGACTTGGCCTGTGCCTGAGCATGGGCTTGTTTTTGTTTCCATTGCTGCGCCTGCGCTTTGCCAAGGCAACTGGCGTGGCAACAGCACTGAACCAACATAAAACGTTTATACGGCATTGCAACATTAAAGAATTGCAACGTGGAACGCACACTAAGAAACCCCATCAGGGCAATAACTTAATGGATGTAGTTAAATCAGGCGTATGAAAATATCATTTAATTAATTAATTTCTAAATAAATCATTAGGGTTTTAATTCGACCAGTTACTAACTAAATATTGTGGCTGTCCATTAGGCCAAATGTACGACCTTGGCCTTAGAAAACTTTTTATATCAACTTATCGTAAACTCTCCTCATGTATAAACATAGCCCGAGCTCGATTCGCTGCCAGTCAACTATTAATTTGAATTCAAGCCGTCCAACGCGAAGTCAACAGCCATGGCTACAAAAACTAGCGGACAACAAAAAAAAAAAACAAAAAAACAACATATCCAGCGAGACGGCTTGGAATCAATGGATCCACTTTTTCCAATGCGTAGGCGAACTTGATTCACACTGAGATATATGCGTTCCACCGAACTTTGATGTTTCGAAGCTGTGAACCAGCTCTCCGATGCTTCTTTTCATTCGGTTTTCCGCTTTTAAGCGTTTTGTTTGGGCCAACAACCGCCGCATATGTCCAGGGGTAAAGTGGGGACGGGTCTTAGAAAATTGTGGAGAAGAAAATTGAGATTCTGTGGGAAAGTTTCGACAATCGAATGGTATTCTGTCGCTGCATGAAACTCTGTGTCCAACATGCCCGAACACATGTTGCAGCTGCCAAGGGTCTAGGAATCACACTCCCAATCGATATCTCCCATCTTAAGATGGTAATATAATCTCTCTTTTGGTCCGCAGTCTGAAGCTTGATTGCATTGCTGATTATTTCATCACATGCATAACTTAAATTAAACAAAAAAAGTGTGCGGAGTGAAAACTTTCTGGGCGGAGGCGCACCAACTGTCATCAGCCTGGGGCCAAGATATGATTGGCTTTTTAGGTGGTCGATTAGGCCAGACTCACGTGAGTCATGGCTCTTGAAAATGGAAAGTAGTGTACGAATGCAAAACGCCAATTCTTGTAGATGGTTTAAGCTACACAAAGGTATACGACGAGGTGTATCTGAACTTTACCGAATTTTACGACCTTTTATCAAAAGAAATTTTAAAGACTTTAAGAAGTGAAGCACGTATTTACCAACAATTTATTATTACAAAAGTTTTTAAGAAATCATGGATATCACTTCATAGATTTAGGCTTTAAAGGTATCAATTTGCTTATTAATAAGCAATAAATGTCTATGGGGTTCATAGAAACGGAAGCTCATAAAAGTAAGCAATCGTATCGTGTATCTCATAGTCACCGTAACCACTTCCTCAAAAAAAGTCTCTCCTCTTCCTCAAAAAGTAACCTATTCACTGTTTTTGATGATATATTTTTCCAGGAAAATAACTTTTAAAGAACATTTTCTTTCAATTTAGAACGCTACCAAAACCCTTTTAAGAAATATGATTTCAAATATCACAATAGAACCCGTAAACGGCAAGCCCTACAATCAAAGGAATATTTTAGACCTGAACCAGTGGATACCCCCATAAAAAACACACAATATCTGCCACAACAAAGGATCAACAGGTGTGCATGTCATTAGTGCAAGTTTTACGACCTTTTAATAGAATCGATCGAGTTCCAGGGTCTCGAAAAAATAGAACTCGAAGTCGAACTAAAAAGACAAAGTGCTGGCCATATTAGCCCATGACGCCGCATTTGATTCAGATGACATTTGGTGGGTTCTAAATTAAAATTATTGGAATGGAGTTTCTTTTTGGGCGTACCACACACATCGGGATACATTTCATCGATAATGAAAGATGACAGTAACGAGTCGGCGTCGGCGAGCGACGTCGTGACAACATTTAAAACAATTTTATGCAAATTAAAATACGGTCAGCCACGGGCGCACCTTGCCAACAAACAGAGAGGCAGCCCAGACAAACCAATCCAAAAGCAAACAAACCTCAGTGGGGCCATCCGATCCCTAGACACCTACAATATACCCGGTTCTATAGGTTCTTATTGGTCGGTCCGGGGGCTCTTTTCAATAATTTACACAAATTTATGGTCGAATGCTTCCTATGCGCGTGGCCAGGAGAGCTTGCTTCTCGCATTTCCCCGGGTTCCTGGTGGTCAGGGACAAAAAAAAAACAGAAATCACTTTAAGTGTTTTGACACAATGAAGTCAGTCAGCCCTCAGAACCGGAGAGTCGGAGTGTTGAAACTTCGTAGTATCGGGGTTCCACCGAAATGGGTGCGGGTTTTTTTATTCCGGATCACATTTAACTAATTTATGCGGTTTTTTCAAGTGCCATTTGTGGTACAGACCTCACAGCTTCTCGTTCTGTATTGCCAAAGGTTTTGTTGCATTTTGTAGAACAATATCCGCCGCGGTCTCTGTAGCTCCGTTACATCGCATAACTTGTTATAGTTTTGTTTAACATATTTATGACATTTTCGTTAGCGCAGGCTGTGAGCTGGGGAAGTCCCAGATATAATGTTTTTATTAGGGTCCGCCGGGTTATATTTTGACAATGCGGGTCGCCACAATATTGCCAGCTTTCTAAAATCCAAAAATGTCTTAGCAGCTATTCTGGAGGCTGAGGATGCCAAAAAAATCTACTCAGAGCTTTCCTTAACGAGTAGGTTTCCAGTAATTCAAACACAATGAATTTGTTTCAATATAGATACAATATGTATAAGTAAGGTATACTATATGTATAAGTTAGGTTTCATCTATGGATAAATTGGGTAATAACTTGGTAAACTTTAACACAAGTTTGGTATTAGGAAAATAATAATTTAATACTTTATTCGTTTCCGACTGCGACAGACTCTTCCGGTCTGAAATCGACCACTTGATTTGATTTTGTGGGTGTTCAGTAAAGTTATTATTAACCATGAAAGGGTTTCCTTGTGAGGCATAGTTTTGATGTTAATTTATATTAGCAGTAATGAACGGATTATGAATCTAAATTGGTTTGACCAAATTTCCACCTACTTAATTATCTTATACACATCAAAGAGATCATTTGACAGATAAGACCCCCTTCTAAGAGATCATTTGAATATTTATCTTTCAACTTCATTGCTCTAAACAATCTTAGCCCGCTTTGATAAAAAACAAAATGTGTATAAAAAGGAAAACTTTCAATGTGACAAGGGATTAGGAAGTTGAATTGACATATCTAAAATCTCCAAGAGTTTTATCGAAGGAAGAGAGGGGAGAAAACTGGTTTCAGAATATCTTTCATGATTCACTGCCATTAAGCCCAATCCGCATACTCGGTTCTGGATAACTAGCTTAAGGCCATGGCTCCTTGTTCCAATTTATTCGTAGAAATAACTTAGCAAATAAAGGCCCAAATGTGTCTTCCGAATATGACCATCACGTGCTTATCAATTACAGATAAAATATGCTATGACTGAGGAAAGCCTCTGCGACTTTGAGGTGCCTGTCAAGGAGTTGCAGCAGGGCCGTTGTTTGGCTAGATCATCAAACCATAAACAACATCAAACTGCCATTAAGGCCAAATGCAAATAATTGCACAGTCAGACAGTGAAGAATCCCTTCGGACGGCGGCGTCTTTCAAGCCCTCGAAGTCGCAGCATGACAAATACAATTAACATTGATGCGATGCCACGCCCTTGACGCCATTAAAGAACTCCACAAGCTGCGTTAATTTTCGAAAAAGTTTCGCAAAAGCGCATGCCCATCAGTATGGGTGTAAGTATATTAGGATGCAGGTAAGACTTACGGATAGCACACCAATTGGGCGCAGGTGACACCCGGCTTGCAGGTTTTGCCATCGCCAATGAACCCAATGGGACAATGGCCACATCTAGGCCCAGACACAGAGTCCAAGCACTCCACTCCTAGAAGGAAATAGTGAAGATTTGTAGATATTGTCTTAAATAAAAGAATAAACTAGAAGTAATGTAAAAGTAAATATAATCATTTTTTTATTAAGGCATAACCTTTTCCGACGCATTGAATTATAATTTCTATTTGGAAAAATGTATCTTACCTGGATAACAAGGATTCGCACTGCGGCAGTCTTCGATACGCAATTGGTTATCAGGAGTCAGGGGATTCTTGCAGCCGGCACAGTTCTCCAAGAGCATCCGTAGGTAGGCTATCTCCTGGCGCTGGTGGGCGACGTCCTCACGGAGGAGCTTAACCAATGCCAGTAAATCGCTCAGCGAGCGTGCGAGGGCGTCTGTTTGGAACAATGAGCCCAACGTACAGTTTAGCATTAAGATGGATTCGAGTTATAAGGGGATTGGGGTCCTCAGATGCTAGGGACTTTAAATAAAGCAACAATAATTCACCAACACTCTCCAAGCCCTCCCCGAATAAGCGAGTGGCATACGGCATATGGCGAATGTGTGTGGGAAGCGTTCGAGCGTCTGACAAGATTAAGGTCTAACCCATGCGAAAACAACAAACGAGATCGCGCTTGGAGATAGGATAGTGTGTAGTTTGGAACCTCTGATTGCAACCTAATCCGCTTTGTCGCTCCAATGGACTCCTGCCTCCGGACTCTGGGATTCGAACAGCTGCTAATGCGTTTGGCGTTTAAGTGCAGCTTAATGCAATGAGACAACAAAGCGTGACTTTCGATACGATTTTGCGGCTCTCTTTTAGAAACCTAAAAAGGGTTTCCTATGCCAATAGATCGAGGGTTGTGCGATTATTTAGGATATGTATTATTTACTTGGTCCGTGGGTTAATTTTTTGCTAAGCTGAAAACCAGGTTTTGAGCTGAATGGGTTACCTACATGGTTACAGTATTCATTGCATATAATTTTTGATAATTAATTATCGGACGGACCTATTTTCTATCAACTCTACTCCCCCTTAAGATGTACAATACCATGTGAGACACATGGTAACAACGAAACTAGTGCAGCTTCATGATCGGTTCCATAAGCACATCTGTCTGATTTTGTCGCTCTGGCCAGGGCCCTGAGTGCCTGAATGAGTTTTGTCAACATTGAAAATGCCGCCGCCGCCTTAACGCCCAAACGCATCCGTTCCGAGTCAGATCTGGGGCCTCTAGATCGTTCCTCGCCCTCCCGTCCCCATCCCCGAGGCCTGGGTTTAGAATGCTCCAATCTCGTTTTGGTTACATTTGACAACCTTCGCTCGTATCTGTATCTGGTTGGTCGGTCGTCGGCGTAGCCACGTAATTCATTCATTACGTTTTGCCGTTGCCATTGCCTTTTCGTTTGCGATTTATATGCCGCACCGTACTCGAATCATATGCACTTGAAATACTCGTACACTCATAATATTATAAATACAATTTTAACATAATCCTTGAGCCCAAAGCCATGTTAAAAGGCTCTTTTATCTATAATTTTTGTAATAATTAAATAATAAATAATATTTTACTTGCCGGATATCTTAACCTCAATATTATTAGTTCCATTATATTCTTTCAAGTGCATAGTCGAGTTTCTTATTATGCATATTTGCAGATTGTGTGGGTACAGATCGGAACGCGCTACCAATTTGGTGTCTTTGCTCTGAGCCAGATAAATAATAATTATGCCGGCTCAACAACAGGCTCAAAGCCTCAAACGAATGCACAGCCTAACATTCATGCTGTATAAAGGGGCTTTGATGTACCTCGGTGTTCATTAGTGTTATCGCACCGTGGGCGCCTCCTTCTCCAACCCCCACACACTCTCCCTCATCCATCCACCGAGCACTTAGCGGCGACTTATTTGGCCAGAAAGTGACTTCAATGATAGTATTTATGGCTATATCTCCCTCAAACCAAGGGTGCGTATTCGTCGTTATTAATTTCGTGCCAGATTTATAAGGCATTAGCGGGCTAAGAAAAGATATGTTATTGCAGCCTAATGAAGACTGTAATGCTCGAGGACTGGCACAAATTGGTAATGGCAACAGCGGGTTACAAGGGTGTCAGCCCGGATGCTGGCAGTACGTATAAGGAGCTTCATGATACTTAACGCCAAATATTCTGGTTATACGTATTTAAAGCCTGTATTTTTTTGCTGGTTTGAATTTTAGCCAGCCCACATATTGGCAAGTTTATTACTTAGATTTAAATATACTCGATCAAAGTAAACAAAAAGGTATTTTTATTGATAGGGAAGTAGAAGGGAAGTAGAAAAAAACGATTTCAAGGCCTCGTTTATTCACTTGCACATGTCAGTTTTAGGCCCCCGCTCTGTGCAACAATCCCCCGATTATTTAGTTCTCCAACCTACATGCGCACTCCGTTCTGATTCAGGTTGCTCCACAACATTTGCCTAATTGAATTATGTTCCTCGAGTGACATAAACGCCAACTGACAAAAGCCAAATAATTTCATCAAAGCCAACACCATCGGCCCAACCCGCGTTTTGGTGGGAAGCCACCGTTTTGGTAGTGCCACGCCTTTGGGACAAGATCCGTTGACTGGCCCGGGACTACCGACTGTCAGCCGATAATAAACCGACTGACTGTGGGTAGGGTGATGGGTGGCTGTCTGTCTACGTGGTTGGAAAATGCGCTGGGCAACCTACCTTCACAGTCGCCATGCAGAACAGGGATGTCACCACGCTCCACTTCAGTCGGCACCTCCTGATGTCTGTGATCCTCCCGGACTCTGTCCCCGGCGATCGTTGGCTCATTCCAGTAACGTACATCACGCTTCTTGTTTTTCTCTGTAATGAACGGGGTATAGGGAAAAAGTAAAAGTTTTTGAGGTGAGATACTTCTTCAATTGAAGTTAATATTTTTCTCTCGTCATATGCCGAAGGTGGGTTGCAACTTACCACGTTCGGTAATCTTGTTGCGGAGCATTCGACGATTGCCGCGCCGATGCAGACCCTTCTGGCAATTGGCCCGTTGCAGAGAATGCTCCATGTCTCCGTCAAAAAGCAGGGGATACTTGCGCTCACGAAACTGTCAATATAGAAGGTTTTTTCGCTGTCTTAGCTTATCCAATCCCACCTGGCTCTTGACTCACCAGCTTAATCACCGGATCGTCCATTTGGGTGTATAACTTAGCCAGGTTCATGTCAATGTCGTGATGCGTGCTCGCCTTGCAGTCCACATAAAGGGTAATGCGATTCTTGGAGAACTGCAAAGCCAGGGACCTGATGGTGCTGGTCTCGTTGATGTTGGGTATCTCGAAGTTGCGCGACTCGGTGGCGCCATTGGCACTGATGTCCAGGGTGACACGCTGCTGCTTGCGGTCCAGGAAGAAGGACATCTTGTGCTTCAACATGGGGAAATCAATCATAAAGAGGGCCTCTATAGAGATGTGCAGCTTACGTCGAGGTCTAAAAAATGATTATGGTTAAAACCCTTCATAAATTTGTCTTTGATTTTGGGGATCTTTGAACTTCGTACCGTATATGACGTGTTGAAATAACCACATCTCCTTTTCGTATAAACTGTTCCAGTTCGGCTGAGGCAACTGGTGATCAAAATAATTTAAGTAATTAAGTGTATTTTATATATTTTCTTTATCTTATCAACTGTCAAGCTTAAAAATTCCCATTCGTGTCTTATCTTTGTTCCAATTCGGTGATCAGTGGAATCCCTTATTCGAACTGTTAAGAACAACTTCCGTTTTACCGAAACTAAACATATTGTATTACCAAATCAATACAAATATAGATAAAGATTACGAAGAGCAACATTGCTCTTCATGTAATCATTGGTCATGTTTGTCAATCTCCACCGGGCTTAGCCACTTGCTCTATTTATCCACAAACATTGGCAATCGGTCACCACACTTCGGCCACGAAACATGGAACTATTTATTTTGGTCACCCCGAGAGATCGACCCTAATGCCGCGAGTCGTGTTGACCCAAATAAATACAAGCAGTATTTGCACAATCCAACAAGGTCTAGGAATCCAACCAGCCTGCTCTATTTAGAATTTCACGCATTTATGCAGTTATTTGTCATTCTGTCTTCGGCCTACATTTGACAGGCTCATGCCAGGTGACCTTCCCCACATGAATATGGCTTTGGATATGTGGCTTTAGGACACGGGCATAAAAATTGCAATCGTGATCGGACACCAGCAGCGCCATTTATGGCATAGGGAGGTCGCCAAGTCAATGACTAGTGACCCAAGCTGTCGGGACGACGACGTTTGCATTGGGATTTTAGTTCGAGATTTACATAAATCGCCAAGTTGGTAACCAAAAGTTTGGCTTTCGCGCGTTTCTCGGCAAATATTGACGTTTGGAGCCTCGTGCGATCGTTCGTATTCGCATTTTTACCCATAAAAGCAGTACAAATGTACATATGCTTACATATACTGAGAGAAATTTTGATAAAGCCAGTTTTAGCAAAAATTCTTATAAAATATACATATGACTAGAAGGTTATGCCATAAGATACCCAGTACTTCTGGCAATCATGTAACAGCATCGTATGTAAGAATTAGGTTTATACGCATTTAACTAATATACTAATCTCGTTAAAAATTAAAATGCAATTACTATGTTATTAATACTATTAAAAAAAAATTTGAATGTAAGCCTCAAAGTGTCTCCTGAAACTTTGCTTTTTTTTTAGTGCTTGGACCTACAATCATGTCGAGAGAAAGGGGTTAGCGGATTGTAGGTATGGAAAGGCGGCTGTTTTGGAGTCATGCACTCATGTTAAGATATATGTATTTATGTATGTATGCACCTGGATCAAGGGAGAGTGATGAAACCTCCACGAACGTCAGCGCCAAGGCGGTCAACCCGATTAGCAGCACGCGCATCCAAATCATCGCTGGTCGTTTCTTTCGACGTTTTCTCCGGGGAGGTGTGGGGTGCCCGAGTGGGACAGCCTGGCTCTTTAGTCCAATGTTTTTCCGTCCACTGCAATATAAATAAAAAAGAATGAAACGACAAAGTAAAAAATAAGATCCGTCCCGCAGCCAGAGGTTGTTTATTTACGTTTAAAAATAAATCTCCTAGCTAAAGACATTGTGTGGAGCGCAGCGGAAATCAACATAAAATCGCATAAAATAATAAATAAAATTCAAATTAAAAGGCTAGAAGGAGGAATGAAATTAGTTAAGACAGCATAGACCGATCGATAAATATTTGGCAGCATTTTTAGAATATCCAACATGAAGATCCACAAGTTCCCCTTTTTATTTGTCGGTCCCCTCCACGCCGGAAGTACTTGGTCGGGTATCACCTAGGTATATCTATATAAATATACATATTTCCATGGACCTTCTCCGCCATATCTCTCATCTCCTTGGCCATCTGTGGGCGTCATGATAATAAAGCATTTCGGAGCTTAAGTTTTATATTTCTTCTTGTAATTTTCTTGTGTTCCCAATGTGGAATCTTTGAGCTGCCAAAGATTTATGTTGGATTTTTGCAATCATTCTTTCTGGCCTGTCTCGATTTAACTTAAATAAATGTTTATTTAATGTGTGCGTTCAGTTTTATTTTCGCCTGCTCTGTATTTTCAGGTGCTTTCCAAGCGGAAGTTCCGTGATGGACTCTACGATTTTGGGAATTAACAAAGGAAAATTTTATATTTTTCGTACATTTCCTAAAAGGTAATACGACTATCCGACAAAATATAATTATTCTGATTTAGGAGCATGCTTACAAATTTTTCTGGTTATGTTCTTTCCCCAGACAGAGTTTTATTTCAAGCAGAAAAGAAACTCACATCGCTTTAAGTAATCCTCAATTCGGTTTAATACCCAGATTTAACGATCAATGAAATAAAATAAAATGTAGTAAGATCTGGCTCGTATAATTAAGTACTCACTGATTGGTATTAAACAAGCGGCGATCGTAAAATGGGTTGAGTATTCCGCCCCCCGCCTCATGCAATAAGAGAACCCGGTCGCAATTAGGCATTTGGCTCATCACTAGAGCAGCCACAAAGCCGTCAATAAGTGTTATAAACTGCATAACAAACAAATCCAATCGAGAGAGTGTTCTCGGCCAGGTCCGATCCTATCCTGCAACCTGCAGCCATTACACAACTTTCATGATAAAGTAAACACAAGAAATGTGGCCAAGATGCTGAGGCTGCTGCCACTTGGCTTTGGCTTTGACTCAAAAGGTGTCTTAGGAATGTTGCAACGGTCGCCAATGCTTTAGGCAGCCACATTGGAAGTTACTGTCCAAGTCGAAGTCACAACCAAAAGTAAACGTCGTTATGGCCATACAAGACGCGACTACCACTCTTCCGATACTGGTTCAAAATGTTGACTGACAGTTATGGATTTATAGTGGCAGTTGTTATTGCTGTCGAGTTTTCGTTCTTTTGGCTACAATGTCACCGAGTTGGATCAGTCCCATTCCATTTATGGGTGTAATCGCAATTACCAGAACCCCAAAAGCCCAGCACTAAAAGTAGGAATGGTTGTCTTATCCATAATAATTTGAAAATATAATATATCAGAGCCAGAGCCTTTAAACCTGAGTACTTTCTTGTAAGTCTAATTGTCTTAAACTTTTAGTATTATTTCAACATTAATCCAAAAGATTTTATTGATCCATTTCCAAATCCATGAAAGGTTACCAAAAACTTAACCCAAGCATAATGCCCAAAGATCTGTGCCAAGTGGTATTTGAAACGTTTATTAATAGCCAGTTAAGATGGTCCATCGGATACTGATCCCAGAACATTTCCCACAAAATGTCATTCAAAGTAATCCCCTCAAGATATAAAAATCAGAAGTGGAACCACCTTCCCAATGTACACCTAAAACTTTAATCCCATAGGCCTAAAATTTATTAAATACTTTTTTTACCATTGGCTTGGTATAGATCATGCCTAGACCAGGCATAAATGCATCTATCTTCCCTGTCCACCACCCACGTAACCCAAATAAAAAATCTCGCCTCGGAGACGCCAAAGCGACAACCGCACTCGTATCAGCCCCGTAAAGACGAGACCACATCAACTTAATAAAGCGGACAAATCAGAAACAAAGTCGGTTGCCCTAAAGCGATGAGTACAATGATTGACATTTAATTAAGCAAAGGCAAATACACACGGAAGCCGCAAAGCGATCAGCCGACAACAAACCTCAACGATGGACATGAAGGGGGATTAGAACAGATTGAATCCTCACCCACTAGTTGGGCTAGACCTGACCGACCCTTACTGATCTGAGCCGATTGAACAAGCTTGGCGTCACGGACAGAAAGACGACTGTCACTCTCCTCTCTGGTATATCATCAAAGGAAATTTGATGCTTATCGGAAAAGCCATTTTTATCAGATTGAATGGCCCGTCAGCCCGAAGTGGCGGGGCATGAAACCTTTCTGAGACCCTGGATAGCGAGGGTTGGAGGCCGATGGTGCTCTGTACCAACAATTTTTAAGCAAAGCTTTAAAAGTTATTTGTACTGGATCAATTTTAGCAAGAATTTGTTTTATTTTTGTATCAAATGCGGTATGACTCAATTACCTTAAAAATTTTTAACTTTTATGACTTACTAGATCATTCTTGTTCCGGCCCTCGGTAAGCATTAGAAATTTAAATATTTTGACTCTTTCCTTAACGTTGCACCAGCATGCAACCGCCGTGTTGCCGTCCCCCAGGGCGTTTTAAACGGCGCAAAAATAAAAACTAAAAGAAAAAAGCTTGGTAAGCTACTGCGCATGCGCCACTTTTTCTGATGCTAGTTGTTGGTGTTGCTGCTGTTACTGTTGGTATTGCTGTTGTTGCAGCTGAAGCCCGACTTAAGTCGCGTGTGGGCAGGACAAGTTTCGCGTCCACTGCCGCCCCAGGCGTCGTGTCACTGAAATCAAATCAGCCGCGCTTAAATGCTCAGCCGAAAACTTCGACTTCAGTTCGAGTCTCAGCTCGGAATTGCTGGCAAACCTGCTGTCAGTTGCTGGTCTGACATGAAAAAATCTATGACGGCGCCTACGCATCTCGAGTAGCGTGAATGAGTGAAAAAGAGGCAAGACGTGAGGCAAGCTTAAACAGACACAGAGAGAAAGATAGAGAGAAGGCAACGCATAGACCCAACTAAGCCACTTAGGGAAATTCTTCAGCGGATTTTCATTTGCAACAAACTTTCTTCAGCCTTTGTTCAATCTTTCTTCCAGGCACTCCATAATTGGAAGCAAAAATTGACTGAAACGCTCTGAACTGAATTGATTTTGTGCCGCCTGATAAATTGATTTCATCATAATAGACTTTGTATAACTTCCGGCGCAACCTGTATGCATTGAAAGGTGACAAGATTAGGATTTGATTCAAAACCGATTCCGATTCAAAATAGTTCGGAGCCGCACTTGACGTCCTCATTTTATTGATTTCTGTATCTCTATCGATCGATCTTTTTATCGGATTTCTCTCATTCACATTTTGATTTTTATTTTTTCATTAACACATAGTAGTTGACAGCTGATATGTTGACCATTCAGCTGCCTCATAGTGTCCAATTTCATAATAATGAAAGGTCTGTCAATTGCAAGGCGGATGATGGAGATGGGGATTCTGGTATATTAATTGCCACCTGCCAAGTTGCTCAATCTCAGCAACAAAGATGATAAAATTATAGAAATATAAAATGTAAAAAATAAGAAAACAATGATTGCAAACTGTCATACATAAATCACATATTCAACTAACAAGAACATTATATATTCATTTATGGTTTATACATTATGGTATAAAAAAAAAAACCTTAAATACGTCTTAATTTTAGCCAGCAGCTAGAATCTGTTTCAAATCATATGCCATAAACATACCACAAACAGCGGGCATACCCCCGCCATATAATTAAATGATTTTTTCGGGTGTTTGTAGGACTACACCTCGCCGATAGTCGTCTCAAACTCTGGGCTCTGGTTATAAAATAAATTTTTATGCCCAGTCAGGGTATACATATTGGCACACGGTTACTACTTTTTGTTAGCACTCTTGTCAAAACGTTTCAGATTGTATTTAATCTATCATTAGGCTAAAAACCGAAACCCCATTAACTTATGCTGATGAACCATTAAAACGAAGCCGTCTTCTCCATTTGGTCTGAATCAGTTTGGACGCCACCAGTCCAAACAACGAAAACAAAAAGTCCCAAGTTGTATTATGACTATATATTTGAATTGCAAATTTCGGCTCGAGTCAATACAAAACATTAAATTTGTAAGACCAATTCCGCCTATGAGGTGTCTGAATGACTTTCTACTGACGATGCGCTAATTTGCTGCTGCAACAATTTTCCACTTCATTTGCATTTGTTTATGAACTCATAACTCGCTGCCAAGCGGAAATTCCAATTCACGTGCCAATACCAATAGTATTTATGTTTTAATAATATCAAAGTCAATCTCCGTATATGGGCAATGCAGGGAGATTTATCAATAATAGTGAGGGGTTCAAGTAGGACAGAGGTGGCTTTCCCTAACTAAACATTAGAGAATAAGTGTTAACTGTCCCGAAAAAGGCACTCCCCTTTAAATTATATAACAAAAATATTAATTTTATTCTATAAATAACTCTGAAACCATTACCCCTTTCGGCCAAGACGCCACTGCCGGTGAGTAATATATTCAAATAATAAAATAACCGCAAGTCTTTGAGACATCTTGGGAAGGCAGTTATAAATTGTTATGGAGATCTTGGCTGTGGGCGTCTTTTAATTGAATTGCTTGGAATAGAGTAGTAGCGAAGATCACAGTCGAGAGCCCAGTAGAAACGGACTGCCCAATGGGGAAATCAAACCAAATAAAATGAAATATACTACCACAAAATTTATTTAACGTCTTTAGGGTAATCAGGCCATTTTTTGGTAAGAGCACTAAAAAAAAAACTTGGGCTGCTGCTTAGATGGGACATTCCAATGATTAACTTCGGACCTAATATGATTTCATTACTATAGTTCTCATGGAGGCAAAAACCTCAATCTGATCTTTTAAATATGTGTGGAAAGTCTAGTAATTAATAAATTATGACTAGCCGCTGGTATTTATGGCGCCTATGCAGATAAGACCCAGAGATCCCGCATAGATTAATGTTGTTCGGTGCCTGTGGATGCCACAGGCCGCTTCGACTGCGCGTTTGCGGCTGTATCGGGTGTGGCTAATTAATATGTATCGATAGTATTTGAGTTACAACAACAATTAGCATGATTTATCATCCGATACGAGAAGGCGGTAAAGTGTCTTGCTATCTTACGAGGCGCTTATGAAAAATATTCATAAATTGTCAACGATTATCGTGCAATAAATATAAAAAATGTAAATTGGAGCTCAATCACGCAATCTTGAAAACATTGCGATAGAAGTAGAATAATATAAATTTGTTCTTTAAAGACCTCCTCACTCTGTATGATTTGATTTTTAAAGATGTGACTCAAAGAGTTTAGTCACCCCTGTTATTCATTTGAAATGCAGTTCGCACCTGACTGCTTTTCAGTCTTAGCCTAGATTTTGGCCACACAAACATTACTTATTTATAGTACACTATTCAGCGCCCACAACATGAAGGTCTGGGTGGTAGCCTTAGCACTCACCTTTAAGTCAAGGACGCTGCTCGTGGCTCGAGAATCTCCCCCGGATGCTGGTGTTCCGGCGATCTAAGTGAATCACTCGCGTGGACAGACAGCTGGAGCTCCTTGGGCTCTGGATATGCCACTTGCCACTTGTGGCTGTCAACGCGCTATTTAGAATGGAAGCGGCGTGAGTTATTTTTATGAGTATTTCCACACTTTTCCGCTGCTTCACTTTTTTATTATCTATGTAGGTATTTTTCTTGGGCGAAGATCAAATAAATCGCACACTTGCGGGCTCTACTTCACACTAAAAGAATCGATAACGAAACGGACGCATTAGATAATTAAAACCCTTTTCAAAATCCACAAACTGACTAGGGAAGCGACGGCTTCGATCCAGGTGAGTTTAATGGATCCGCGTGGAAAGGGAACACACGCGACGGAACTGATTTTATTGGGCAAGATAGAGGCGGGGAGCACGCGATGCAATCCTCCGGCCACGGCAACTGCTCCTCAACTGAATCTCGTTCGTGCCAATAAAAATTAAAACACTCTGGGGCCATTAATGCAAACGCGACGCGATCTCGAACCAGGCAGGGATGCTGTTTGGGAAACGATTTCGAACATGGGAGATACTATGTTGCCAAAGGAATTATTTAAAAACTTAAGGAATTATTTAAATGTACACTCAAAATAAGAAATATATCACATTCCCCTGATGGAGGAATGAGCTATTTGTGTTGAGAATTTGTCACCTGAAAGGTGATCTCCGATATCTGATCACTTATAAATAATCTCTAAATACTGGAACCCGTACCACGTACCGTCTCGGTCAACGTGCCAACGAGCACTAAATGCCGCAAAGGGAGCTGCCGCGGCCATGGCACCAGTGGCGCAGCTCTGCTTGGCTGCGACGACGACGACTGCGGCAGCGACAACTTGTTGTTGCCTTTGCCGTGTTACCTGATTGCAGTTTGTTTTGTTCTCAGCTGTTGAGATGAGATGCTGTTGACTTGTTGCTCTGCTGCTGCCAACAAACTTGTTGTTGTTTCGGTTGTTTCTGAGAGAAACGCGGCAACGCGGCAGCATTTTGTCTTCGTTTCTGTTTCTTTTGACGCGTGAGTAAGCTGAGACGCCCACGTGCAAAATTTGCGTAAACATCGACAATATGACCAGGTAGGAAGCCACTTTACAAAGGTTTGGCCCCCAATAATTGAGGAAGAGGAAAGTCGGTAATGGGTTTTTCGCGATATCCAAACTTTCATGAGTGAGGATACATCTTTGATAACGGGTGATAGCCGCTAGGCTAAGCATGGTCAAATAAACAGTGAAATTATAGGAACAAATATTCCATATTGGTCGTATAAAAGATGCTGTGTAAATATGGCTAAGATCCACGTCCAATTTTATTAGAATTCGACTTATCATTAAAAGTATGTCACAAACGCGGCCCACGCTGCGTATACTAGATATTGTGCGATATGATATAGAGAAACAGTTTTAATTTATAAATCCAGCGTATGAAAAATATTTTATTTTTTAAATTATTATTAATTTATTTTAAGCCATCCCCTTAGGAGGGAGAATGTAATAGTCCAAATTGTTTTCAGCCATTAAACGGAAACTTTATTCCAAAATAATCTTACATTGTTGCTCTGTTTAAGGCCATTAAATCGAATTCATGTGAACCCTTTTTCTTTAATGCGTCCAGCGTTCTTTCCAGGGAACAACCTCCTTCCAGGCCTTAGTGTGATCCTGAAATCGGAAGGGAGATGTGCCCGCCACTCCGACAGTCGATAGCCGGCAGCCGGCTGACACTCTTCTGAAATGGGGATCGTAAATAAACAGCACGCTCTGAAGAAATTACAAGCAACCGAAATACTCGTAAAAACTAGACCCCAAAACGATATGCACATGGCACCTATTAATGGCTACTTATGCACTACAAGTGTCTCCGATTTTCGAAGCATCCGTCCCTTTTTTATATTTTGACACGAGACTGATGCGTAACACGACAGTAGCATTGCATTCCGTGGCTCTGTAGGCGGGGGCAACTCCCTCCCTCTTAGTTGGAGTTGAGGGAGTGCTGCCCCTGCCAGTGCCACGACCTGTTCATCATTAGAGACGCTATCCCCATCAACGCTACATATATTTGCTGCTTTTTTTTCGGACAGCGGCGACCACTTACTGAAATTTCATTATGGTCGTGATTTATAAATAAGCTTCACTGCCTCCGACTCCTCCGACCTGCACTCCATCATTCCGATCCTCCTCAAGCTCTCTTCAGATTTTTCCCAGCATCTTGAGTACGTGCACTGAAAATTCATTCTAAATGTAACATAAAGATTTTAATACAAAAAAACATCATAGATTCTTAAGCCTTTTAAAGAGTATCGGAAAAGAAGGGTTTCTGATTATTATTCTCAAAACTCAACCGTTTTTTCCTGTGCATAAGGTATAAACGGCCCACGCACATTTTGAATGCGTTGCAGCAAAAACAAAATATCAACATCCAAGAAAACAGCGATATCTTGCATGTTGGACGTCTGCTTCCCCTCCCAACGCACAGCCCCTGTCCCACTCTTTTTTTGGTTCCAGCTCATTTCGTATTAATCATAAAATTGTATTATTAACATGTTTATTTTTCGATCTTCAAGATTCAGTTACATGCAATCTTCCTGGCTGACTTCGATCTTAGAGTCAGTGCGTTGCTGAGTGTTTTCACAGGGAACGTGAATTTTTGGCACAGTGCAGTGTACGTATGGAAAGTGAGCCACTTTCCTACATGGGTTTTCAATTGCATTAAAAATATTGTCATTTTATGTCTATGTCGGCTAATTGGGTTAACTGGCTAATGACTGCGGACCAGATGTCTCCCACCTGGACTTTGTGGAGGCGTAGGTGGTATAACGGCTTAAAGGCAGTTAATTGGCCAACTGGCAGGAGCGTCGAGTAATTTCCTAGAAAAACCCGACCAAGACACAAAACCCGGCTTATAACGATTATTGTCAACCCATCATAATTAATAAAGATTACCAAGTGATCTCAACTCTATTATAACTTTAAGATTGTATATTAGGCGCCAATATAGAAACATAAAAGCTGTCAAAGGTCATTTCAGAGATAAAACTGGTAAACACCAATCCAGTCAAATGACAGTCAGACTGTGACTTACACGAGTGTAGAATTAATGTTTAGGACTTTGGCTATAAAGAAAATGATTAACGCCGTCTTAACAATAGATCCAACACAAATCAATAGACATTTAGGAAAAAAGAGAAGGGGGAGCTTTCGTTATTATTTCATTTTCCATACATTTTTATTCGATTTCCGTTTACTTTGACTATGTTGTTATGAATAAATTATGATAAATTAAGCAATAATCCAATAAACTAGAGTAATCTTATAGATAGCATTATTACGTCTTTGGCGTATTTCTGTTTTACAAATATTGGATGGCCTAGACCAAGACGATTTGGAATCGGAATTTTGACCTGTCCTGGGCCAAGTTAGTTGTCTTGACAACATTTTAATTTTTCGGTTAGCTTAATCAAATGCCAAAAGAATTTATGATGAAAATCCCAAAACAAAGCTGGTTAGCAAATTAAATGCTCTTTGTTCCAAGCCGACTTCTTTTCCAGATGAACAGTGGCAGATCGCTTAATTAATCCAGTTGCTCTCGCGGCTCTATTTGTTATTGTTTATTTAACCACACTAGTCATTTCGATGGAGTCGCCACAGCTGAAAATATATACAAAATCTAGTTAGACCTTGCTCTTGTGAAAATTTCGATGGGTTGACTTTGAAACGAGTGTGTTTGGTAATGGATCTTTTGTGACTCTATGATGTAAGACTGCATTAACCCAAATAAGTTAACGGTGCTTTCAAGATAGGATGGCCTGGTAATAGGGTCCAAAATAAATATTTGTTACACAATTACTATTCAATTTATCCGAAGAATTAATTAAACTTTAATGTCTACTAAAGGGTGCACCAAACTTAGTACTTAAAATATTTATAAGCTTATGGTATACACTATGATATAACCTTTAAAGTCTTATCTATACTAGCCATAAATTAAAACTTTTCCTTTGTCCACATTCCTGAAAATCAATTAAAATTGTAAGCATTTCGACCGCAACATAAATTGCTGAATTTTATGGCGACAACTGTGCGAAAATCGAAAATGGAACATCTTCTCGCGTTGTAAGTCGTTAAAAAATAGGATGCCCGGAGATGATCGGTGCTGAGAAGTAACGAAAGGTGTAGAGACCGAAATTACTTCTGGCATATCCTTGGCGGCTCCTGGCATCTAATGGTGACCACACTAAGGCTGGAGTCTTCGTTGGCTTCGCTGTCACTGGCCAGGGGAGCACTGAGATTGCCTGCCGTGAGGGGAGAGGGCGCAGTCAGAGTGGTGCCTTTCGGATTGGTGGTGCTCTTCAGACCCACAACATGGGCCAGCTTCGTTGTGGCAGCCACAGCGGCAGCCATCACCTGCCCATGTCCATTAGCCATCGAGGAGTTGTTGGGAGGTGGCTTCTGCACCAGCTGGTTGGAGGAGTCCAGGCGATTCGAAAGTGATGTGTGCCTGTTATTGACCGACTGTGAAGAGAAGATATTATAAATTAATATATCGAAATAAAATGCATTAATGAAGACATATTAGAAATGAAATCCCACCGCATTGTTGTTGTTATTCATGCGACCACGTATATTGTACAGTCCATAGACCAAAGGATTCATACAGGAGTTGGTGGAGGCAAATATGAAAAGTGCCTTCCTCACCAGGGAATTCACTTGCGAGACAGAGGACTTGTCCAGCGAGTACCATATGACGATGGTGTAATACGGGGTCCAGCAGATAATAAAGACAATAACAATCGTGATGGTCATCTTAAGAGTACGTTTCTTTGCCCTGCTCAGGACATCGTCGTTGGAGCGCCGGAAGCGCTCTGCAATTACGTCCTTCAGCACCCGCTGGCTCTTCCGGTAGATTTCTAAGTAGATGGATCCGTAGCAGTAGATGAAGACGATCAGGGGAAAAGCGTACATGGCGGACATCGAAGCGATCTGATAGAGCCTGTTGTCGAATTCGTTCCTCAGAGTATGGAAGGTGACGCACTGAAAGTAGCCTTTAACTACAGGATGCTCCTCCAAGTGGAAAAGAAAGGCCTGTCGAATGTGGATATAAATTTAGCCATCAGTTTTACACAGAAAATAATTAACACTTTAAAAAAGCTTCAAGTAAATTCTAATAATTTAAGTAAGCTGATTTATTTCACAGTGTATACCTGGAAAACTCACCTGGGGAATACTGCACACTATAGAGCCGAACCAGGCACAGGCCAACATGACGCGTCCCCGGTTGTAGGAGCGCTTCAACGGCTTCAGGATGGCATAGTATCTGGCGATTAGGAAAGCAGGGAGCAGGTGATGAGAAAGCTGGAAAGCCAGAAAGATGGCTGGCAGGCGTCAGCCTGGCATCGATTGACACATCGAGCCGCCTTATCTGGCTATCAATTTGGTCCATTAGCGACAGTCAACGGATGGACTCACCTGTCGAGAGATATGCAGACCATCACGTAACTGGACAGGTACAGACCGAAGACGCGAAAGAAGGTCATAAGGCGGCACATCAGATCCGTGGAGCGCCACTGCACCGTCCAAGCCCACACAATCTCCAGCGGCATCAGGAGGAACGTCACCATTAGATCGGCGATTGCCAGATGCATTAGCATGATATCAATCCTCAAGGGACCCCGCAGTCGTCGTTTGGTCAGCAGATATAGTACTGTGCTGTTTCCAATTGTTGAGACTACAAACAGTATGCTGCATCGCAGGAGAAGCCGTTTCACATTCAGCATAGAACACGGATGTGGAGGCGGTGGTGCAATGAGGTCCAAAGGTGCGGGAAAGGTTCAACAGCGATTAAATTGGTGAGTGGGAAATAAAAGAAGTTCTAGTGGCGGTGGACTGTGGGCTGTAGTTTATAAGCGTTCGTGTGGGTGCCACGTGATCGGTAAGTGTGTCAAGAAATGGAAGTTAGAAAACGTGAAATTAATTGGGCGCCAAAAGGCTCCTGGGCAGCCAACTCAGACATTCAGAGATATGTGTCAAAGAAATCGATCGGACAGCACTTCAACTAATTGTTAGTTTATGTGTTTTGGTATGTCTTGAATAGCTTGAGAAGTCTGTTAATCAATTAAGCAAATCTCAGCAATTTCAAATGGTGAACCCTATGATGAACCCCGAAAGATCAAATTCCAAGTAAAAATTTCTAAGTCTCAGACAGACAGCCAGACTGAGAGCTAAGGAGGCATCAGAAACGATGAGGTTAGCATGATTTATACGTATTTATAACAACATTTACAGCTACGTATATGTATATGGGGACACGAACACCTACACCTCCGCATCGATTGATAAGTTTATACAGATAGTAAAAGTCAAAGCTTATCATCAGCATTACTGAGTTGTGAGAATAATATTTTATAAATAATGTGGGAGGTGATCTCTAAGATTGGGCTATGGGATAGATAGGGTGTGTCACCCACCATCTGACTCACCTGTAGACGATGATGGAAAGGCGATGGCCATCATTGAAAACCATATCCTTGGACAGGTGCGTGGTTCCGTTCGTATTGTTGGTATTGAGATGGGACCAATCATTCAAAATGCGATGATCGTATTCGCTCACTTCACCGGATTGCGCCATTTTTGTTTGTATCAGTTTAATAAAACCACTTATTTAGGCTTTTAGTTTTTATTAATTCAAGTAAAGAAACCTGTACCCTGATAGTCTAAAAAAAATTATAAATTTAATTACTCAATTATTTTGATTCACTCATAAATATAATTTTGTGACAACGGAAATTAGAGGTCTTGATAGAGGGTATTCTGGTATAAACGCATTGTTTGGGGGCTTGTCAATTAATTGCCTAGTATGTATTTTGTTTAATGTCTATATGTTTACATTCTCGCCTCTAATCCCTCCTCGGGCTATATCTAGCGGCTTATTTCACTTATTTCAATAATGTACACTTGCGATTTATTTTGGTTTGTAAGGTTCAAGAACATGTTTATTATGATTTTGTTTTGTTTTTCGTTTTGTTTGCTGCACACGAGGATGACCTTGAGCTAATTACAATCGCACCGTTCTGGAATATTTTCATTTCCAGTTGATAATAAAAATTCCACTTATGCTGAGGCGTCGTCTACAACTCGGCATTACAATAGCACAGGAATTATTACACCAGAGAGCATCTCTCACTGGCTTATTAATCTTTTAATCGATTGTGCTCAATGGAGCAAGTGTTCACTCAATTGAAAGGCATTAGAAATAGAGTGAATCGGTGCCAAATGATTCTCCCATTAATCCTTGAGTTATAAATGAGTTTAGACGCTCCGCGTTTGATGCTCTTTGAACTTGGCATCTAAATGGGCGCAAAAGCAAACAATTATTGATGTTTTTAGTAAATAAAAAAAAACATTAACCAAATGGGGCTAAAATATATAAAATAGAGTCTTTTGGCGCCTCAAGCCAATTTTATAGCAATTCTGTAGATTAAAGATTACCTAGTATTTCAACTAATTCTCCTCCAGCTAATCGATTTTCTTTCGTATATATACTAATTGTAGGCGTAATCAATGATTAAGAATGCACGTACGTGCTATATAATTTCTTCATCGAATATGTTCAACTATATCTCTGGCTATATATAAACTTTTTCAATTTCCGTTTTGTTTTCTGTTTTCTAAACACGCGGGCACACCGTGCTTCCAGATTAAACTATAAACCCAGAAGATATTTTACGGAGCAATTTTTGAAGTATCCTCTGAGTTTTTACACACCTCACAGCATCAATAAGGGGTTGGGGGTGGTCGTGCACCACGCCCACACGCGATGATATCGAAATCGCATTAACGGTACACGAATCCAGTGGATCGAGCTAATTTATCGGACCAAACTGATCTAACGGTTCACACCGGGCGGCAAGCAGGAACTGACTGAATCCGACGTTGGGATAATACTAGGGAGGCTGCTGGTGCTGCCGTGAAATCTCCGACAACAACTGATAATCCAGCTGGAGGAATGGCAAAAAGTGCGACACGGGCGATAACAGCAGTTGACCTCAATTGTGTATCTGTGTGTTCGACTGTTTGAATGTCGTTGCAGGTCCCGCCCGCATAAATTTCACATTTATCAATGCGTGTGTGCGACTCAAAGTTCACAGGCTGAGCAACCAAAAGTCTGTGAGCACCAAGTATGGCCGATCCCTTATCACCGCGTGAGTCTCACCCAAAATCGCAATTAAATGGGCATTACTTATTAGCCTTATCGTAGTGTCTGCTTGACGACTTTGCATCCACTGTATTACTGTTGCAAACCTGATTCGGTGTTGATGTATCCTTTTCCGTATAGGCGAAGCCTCCGATCCGGTCGCAAGTCCACTGACTTCTGGCACTGGCCACGGCCAAGGTTGACATTTTAACCCCTGAATTCGAGTCTGTCATCACAATTCATTAAATTTAATGAGCAACAAGGAACAGAGTTCGACAAAAGGATTTCAAATTCACGTTTACCAACGAGCTTTTGTATGCCAGTAATGTGTGGGTCACCGGTGTCGTGTGTGCGCTCTTATCAAGATGCACCTGGCCCACCTGATAAGACGCCATTCAGTCAGTCGGTCGGCCCTAATGAGCGGTCATGTGGCATGTGCATTAGCAACTGCACACTGCAGATTTAATGGTAGTCTTTAAATTAATATTATAGCATATCAGCAACATTTAACAATTTGATAAGGAGTTGATTTGAAGAAAATATTTTATGTACATTTTTAAAATAATTAAAACAGCATCAAATTTGTAAAAGCTTTTTATTATTGTGTTCGAAATGTATGTTTTTTAAATACAATCACAAAAATGTTATTGTTAAAAATAATATGTGATCTAATTATAAAAATGTGTGGTTCTACAAAACTTTGGTAAGTAGAAAGCATTACCTTTAAAAGTAGTCAGCCCTATTCCTCTATATGAAAGTTCAGTTTTTAAAATTTGAATCCTTTTTACAGAAAATGTAAAAAAGTGTATTTTAATTTTACACTTTTCAATGTAGCGCCTCTTGCAGAACATAGAAACTATTATATTAGCGCCACCTCGCGGAAAGTTTATGAACCAAAAACAAGTGCAGTATTTTGTGGTATTTTTCATAAATTTATTTTGGAACTCATAAAACCTGGTTACATTAAAGTCCCATGTGGGTATAAGCTCCAATTCATTTTTTAATTTCTTAAATGAAACTATAAGACAATGCTGCGCAAATCAAAGAAACAACCCGAGACTGTGGCCGATAAAGTCAACAAGCTGCTCGCTCATCCAAACGAGAGCGACAGCGCCGAGGACTCGGACTTTGACGTGGCCACCGGTCCCAGGCTGGCCGATTTCGAAGGCGGCGAATATGACCTACCAGATGCACGGAGCACGTCGTTCCGAAAAAGAAATGTTAAGTTACTGTCGGAGGAAAGCAGTCGTTACAAAGGAAAGATCAGTAGTCGCAAAGAGCTGGAGGAGGAGGAAGAGTGCGAGGATGATACTGAAGACGACGAGCACATTGATAGCGAGGAAGAGGAGGATGAGTTACCCTATGAGGAAAGCGATGATGAAAAGGACGCCCTAGCTGCATTTAATAAGAAATTACAAGCCGAAAAAGTCACTGCTACAGCTGAGGAAGCAAATGGACACTCCGAAGAAGATCAGGAAGATGAAGATGACTCTGAAGAGGACAATTCCGATGAGGAATATAATGAAGAAAGTGAGGATGACGACGACTACAATCATAATGATGAGGGTGCTGAAGATGACACTATCAAACCCTCAGATGTCATGTCTAAAACGAACCACGAGGCAGAAATTCAAAAGGGGGTATGTGTTCAAAACCAACTTCGAATCTGGGAACGTCTCCTGGAGTTGCGGATCAACACCCAAAAGTTCACCAGCAAGGCTAATCAATTACCAGCACCAGAGACCCTGAAGACTCTTGCATCCGAAAACGAGGAACTTCAATCGGTTTTGGATGAGGCTCAGGACCGTTCCTCCAAACTTTTGCAGCAACTCTTGGCCCTCCAATCAGCCCTTTGTCAACAAAACTCGGAGATGAGAAAGTCGGTGAAACGTAAGCAACTCGAAGAGAATGAAAGTTCTCCGCCAAAACGGTTTGGTAGTGTTCTGCAGAGCAATTTCCAGCAGATAACTAGCTACCGAAATGATGTTCTGCTGAAATGGGACGACCGTACCAAACTTTTGACCCCTGGAGCTGGTGTAAAACGGAAGTCTGTCCAGGAGGACTACGACATCATCAAGAAAATCGACAGTGCCTTGGCAAACAGGGAATTGATCGTGGAAAAGTCACAGATCCCAAAGAGCAATCAACCTGAGCAGCAACAGGAGAACGCTCCGCCGCAACGGCTAACGCACATCTATGACGATACTGACTTCTATCACCAGCAATTGCGAGAACTGATTGAGTACAAAGCCAGCACCGCATCCAATATGAGCGAGATCACAAAGCAGTTCGTGGAGCTGCAGAAGCTGCGGCAAAAGATGAAAAAGAAGGTGGACACTAGGGCTAGTAAAGGTCGCAAGCTTCGGTAAGTGTGCTTCACACATTTCGGTGTGAGTATAATAATTCTCACTACATAAAATATGTTAATTTTTAGTTATGTGGTACACAAGA
The DNA here is from genome assembly GCA_035047585.1 of Drosophila monieri. Taxonomy (NCBI): domain Eukaryota; kingdom Metazoa; phylum Arthropoda; class Insecta; order Diptera; family Drosophilidae; genus Drosophila; species Drosophila monieri. The sequence continues at coordinate 62,141 of JAWNPJ010000079.1, read as the reverse complement.
AGCTCGTTAACTTTATGGCCCCAAATGAAGCAAGTGAGTGGACGGATAGCGCCAAATCGGAGTTGTATAAATCACTATTTGTTTAGAAAATTACTTAAATCTACGAATCAAAATAAATCTAGTTAATAAAACCAATATTATAATGAATAAAATAAAATTAATTCTGAATAACTACAATTCCTAAAATAAAACGTGTATGCCTTTATTCTTAACATGAAAACACAGTTTTCTTGAATTTGACTTTAAATTATATTATATATTTATTTATGTATATTTCATTTTTCGTTTACTTTTAACTGCTAAATTGTATTTTCAACATCTCATTTTTGTTATTAATTCTTATTTTTTTCAACTGGATAATTTATGCATCGAGTGCATAACAATATGGCTTGAATATAACCGCAAACGTTTGTAATTACCGCTTGATAACCTTTTCGTTTAGTTGGTGTGTGTTTTTGTGAGTGGGGTGAGTGGTAATTTAGCTGGCTTATTCTGAGTTACGTCTTTATTTTTCATTATTCGATATATATATATACGTATGCATATATACGAATTATAATATTTTTTAAGGTATTAAACTAGTTTTTCACTGATCCTCATACTTGACTCGTTTTTGTTTAATATTTACTTTGCTAGTGTTTTACTTGGGCTTAATTCAATTTATAATATTATTTTCAGTTGCTTTATATTTCATACTGCTCTAGTGTGTTCGTCGTCTTGTCATTGTTAGTTATGAAATGCGTTTATTTTATATTTATAAATATCATGTATAATTCTAGTAAATCAGTGCGTAACTGCAATAAAGGGAGATACTTTCAAATAGGGTTTTAAAAATTCAAGTGCGATACACCGGTCAAAATAAGATACAATAAATAATCACTAGAAATTTATGACTAAAATTTGGGGAATACAATAGCTTTCATATAAAAATACTATAAAAAATTCGAGCACGTTTGAAAGGTAATCAGCGTGTCAATTGTTCAATAGAAATGCTTGGATTATTCTTTGGGAAATGATATTTTGTCAAGTCCTTTAAAAATTAATTAACAAGTAGCTGAAAGTGAATAGAGCACATAATATCATTCATATATTATAGGTAAATATGTATTGCACTTTAATGCGCACAAGAATCGATCGACTAAAGCCTACAAAAGTGCCACGACAAGGACATTGAGGAAATACTGGGCGTTGGTTTAATCTATTTTCGAATTGAAGTTACTAAAAGACGTTACAACACACAAATGACGATTATACGCTTGCAATCAGTGAGGGAAATTGGAGTGCGTGGGGTTATTCATTGCCCTGTCCTTCTTTACAAACTACCAATATAAAGATTACAAAAATGCCGGTGACTAATTTGTCGCACTCTTTGATTTTTCCCTAATTGTTAATGGAGTTCTTCAGCAACAGAGGCAGCCCAGTTTTGGTTTTTGATTTAGAAACGAGTATGGTGGCAGTTTTTGCACCTCCCGAACCGGTGGCAGCAGCTGCATCAGCGGCAACGACGGCTGCACTGCGTCTGGGAGCCGCCTGCCGGTGATGCAGCTCCTGCAACAGGGCGGAGTGCTTGTCTAGGGCCTTTAGCTGGGCTGTGTTCTGGGTCTCGTAAAGCGACGACTGGAGTTGAGTGTGGATAGAAGTAACGTTGGAGAGGGTGCTCTCGGCTTCGGCTATTGGGTAGTTGCTTAAATATCGTTTACTAGTCGTGGTTGCTGAAATTGCCGATGATGTCGTTGTAGTGTTTGTCATTGTAGACTGTTCCTGCGCTGAAACCTGTAACGAAATCCATTAATATGATCATTATAAAAAGCGGAGTGATCACACCTTTCCCATAACAGCAATCTCTGTGTCTCAAGTGCACTTAGCAGGATGAATAACGTTCTCCATATCCTTCTGCACAGCATAAAGTTCCGAAAGCTGCTTGGCAAATTTGACGTTCAATTCGCTCAACTTGGCCAACTGAAAAAGGCACAATTTATTAAGTACTTTAAGTAAAAAAAAAAAACCAATTAAGGAACGTATTCCTAAAAATGTATTCATTCCTACTATCATGAACATGTTTTTACCGTTCAGATTACAAAATAAAGAGACACTATTGAAGTCAATTAATGTTTGCGTACCGTTTGATCATTACATTTTTCGCGTAAACTAATATTGGCAGATTTAAGCTCAATTTCCTGTTGTAGCAATTCTGTTTGCAGTTGCTCTGTTCGCGCCTTCAATGTGGCCACCTCGCGTCGCAGCTCGTCCTCCGTTGCGCCACCGCTGCCGGAAGCGACACCCACTCCACCTCCGCCTACTCGAAGCAAGTCCATCTCTCGCTTAAGACGAATATTTTCCTCCTTGTACGTGTGTAATTGGCGCTTCCATTCGTCTACGTTGGCCGTAGATTCCTAAAATAATGGTAATGATAATATAACGTTATTATTTATTTTCCAGTGAAAGTTAAAACAGAGACAGAGTTATTAGACTTATGCAGTAAACGACTTATGCAATAAAAATTAAACAAATATTCGATTAGGTGCGTAAATCCATGTTGAATGTCGACATAAAAATGATGAATTAAAAAAAACAATAAAGGAAAGTTGATTACAGGCGAAGAGCCGATGTTGCTATAACCTTTACAGTTAGGTGGCAGCATATATTATAAGATACATATATAAAAAAAAATCAAATATATTGAATTGATCCTTATCAAAGTAAAGATACCAGCCTTCGCTGGGGGCCATAAAGTCCTTCATGCATTTTTCACAGATTTTACAAGAATTGGCCAAGATATAGCCATCGTTGGTCCCATATTGTCCCTCTATGCATTTTCCACAAGATGTTCAGGGGATCCCGCTGAAAATTTCACAATAAATCTAAAAAATATTTTGCTTCTAAACTTTGATGCAGGATGATGGAGAATCGGTCCACAAATCGTTTAAGGTATAACGCTTTAGAATCAAATGAAAACTGTTCAAGATACAGCCATCGCTGGGGGCCATATCGTGTGTCCATATAGTTTCAAAAGGGATCCTGCAGAAAATTTCACAACAAATCTAAAAAATATTTTGCTTCTAGATTTTGATGCAGGATGATGGGGAATCGATCATCAAATCGTATAAGGTATTCCTTTTCAAAATCGAATGAAAACTGTTCAAGATACAGCCATCGCTGGGGGCCATATCGAGTGTCCATATATTTTCAAAGGGGATCCCGCAGAAAATTTCACAACAAATCTAAAAAATATTTTGCTTCTAGACTTTGATGCAGGATGATGGAGAGCCGATCCACAAATCGTTTAAGGTATACCGCTTAAAAATCGTATGAAAATAGGCTAAGATATAGCTATCGTTGGGGCGCATATTGTCCTTTCATGCATTTTTCACAAGTTGTACAGGGGATCCCCAGAAAATTTCACAATAAATCTTAAAAATATTTTGTTTTTCGATTTTAATGCAGCACGATGGAGAATCAATCGTCAAATCATTTAAGGTATTCCGCTTAAGAATCGAATGAAAACTGTTCAAGATACAGACATCGCTGGGGGCCATATCGTGCGTCCATACATTTTCAAAGGGGATCCCGCAGAAAATTTAACAACAAATCTAAAAAATATTTTGCTTCTAGATTTTGATGCAGGATGGTGGAGAATCGATCCACAAATCGTATAAGGTATACCGTTTAGAAATCGAATGGAAATAGGCAAAGATATAGCTATTGTTGGGGCACATATTGTCCTTTCATGCATTTTTCACAAGTTGTATAGGAAAATTGTACAGAAAATTTCACAATAAATCTTAAAAATATTTTGTTTTTCGATTTTAATGCAGCACGATGGAAAATCTATCTACAAATCGTTTAAGGTATTCCGCTCAAGGATCGGATGGAAATTGGCCAAGATATAGCCATCGCTGGAAGCCATATTGTCCTCCAATGCCTTTTTCAGAATTTTGAAGGGGACCCCGTAGAAATTTCACTAAAAATCTTAAAAATATGATATTCCTAGATCTTAATGCAGAATAATGGAGAATTTATCTACAAATCGTTTAAGGTATTCCGCTTAAGAATCGGATGGAAGTTGGCCAAGATATAGCCATCGCTGGGGGCCATATTGTCCTCCAATGCCTGTTCACACTTTCTGAAGGGGATACCCAGAAAATTTCACAATAAATCTTAAAAATATTTGGTTTTTCGATTTTTATGCAGCACGATGGAGAATCAATCATCAAATCGTTTAAGGTATTCCTCTTCAGAATCGAATGAAAACTGTTCAAGATACAGCCATCGCTGGGGGCCATATCGTGTGTACATATATTTTCAAAGGGATCCCGCAGAAAATTTCACAACAAATCTAAAAAATATTTTGCTTCTAGACTTTGATGCAGGATGATGGAGAATCGATCCACAAATCGTTTAAGGTATACCGCTTAAAAATCGTATGAAAATAGGCTAAGATATAGCTATCGTTGGGGCGCATATTGTCCTTCCATGCATTTTTCACAAGTTGTACAGGGGATCCCCAGAAAATTTCACAATAAATCTTAAAAATATTTTGTTTTTCGATTTTAATGCAGCACGATGGAGAATCAATCATCAAATCGTTTAAGGTATTCCGCTTAAGAATCGAATGAAAACTGTTCAAGATACAGACATCGCTGGGGGCCATATCGTGCGTCCATACATTTTCAAAGGGGATCCCGCAGAAAATTTAACAACAAATCTAAAAAATATTTTGCTTCTAGACTTTGATGCAGGATGATGGAGAATCGATCCACAAATCGTTTAAGGTATACCGCTTAAAAATCGAATGGAAATAGGCAAAGATATAGCTATCGTTGGGGCACATATTGTCCTTCCATGCATTTTCACAAGTTGTACAAGAAAATTGTACAGAAAATGTCACAATAAATCTAAAAATATTTTGTTTTTCGATTTTGATGCAGCACGATGGAAAATCTATCTACAAATCGTTTAAGGTATTCCGCTCAAGGATCGGATGGAAATTGGCCAAGATATAGCTATCGCTGGGGGCCATATTGTCCTCCAATGCCTGTTCACACTTTCTGAAGGGGATACCCAGAAAATTTCACAATAAATCTTCAAAATATTTGGTTTTTCGATTTTTATGCAGCACGATGGAGAATCAATCATCAAATCGTTTAAGGTATTCCTCTTCAGAATCGAATGAAAACTGTTCAAGATACAGCCATCGCTGGGGGCCATATCGTGTGTCTATATATTTTCAAAGGGATCCCGCAGAAAATTTAACAACAAATCTAAAAAATATTTTGCTTCTAGACTTTGATGCAGGATGATGGAGAATCGATCCACAAATCGTTTAAGGTATACCGCTTAAAAATCGAATGGAAATAGGCAAAGATATAGCTATCGTTGGGGCACATATTGTCCTTCCATGCATTTTCACAAGTTGTACAAGAAAATTGTACAGAAAATGTCACAATAAATCTAAAAATATTTTGTTTTTCGATTTTGATGCAGCACGATGGAAAATCTATCTACAAATCGTTTAAGGTATTCCGCTCAAGGATCGGATGGAAATTGGCCAAGATATAGCCATCGCTGGGAGCCATATTGTCCTCCAATGCCTTTTTCAGAATTTTGAAGGGGACCCCGTAGAAATTTCACTAAAAATCTTAAAAATATGATATTCCTAGATCTTAATGCAGGATGATGGAGAATTTATCTACAAATCGTTTAAGGTATTCCGCTCAAGGATCGGATGGAAATTGGCCAAGATATAGCTATCGCTGGGGGCCATATTGTCCTCCAATGCCTGTTCACACTTTCTGAAGGGGATACCCAGAAAATTTCACAATAAATCTTAAAAATATTTGGTTTTTCGATTTTTATGCAGCACGATGGAGAATCAATCATCAAATCGTTTAAGGTATTCCTCTTCAGAATCGAATGAAAACTGTTCAAGATACAGCCATCGCTGGGGGCCATATCGTGTGTCCATATATTTTCAAAGGGATCCCGCAGAAAATTTCACAACAAATCTAAAAAATATTTTGCTTCTAGACTTTGATGCAGGATGATGGAAAATCGATCCACAAATCGTTTAAGGTATACCGCTTAAAAATCGAATGGAAATAGGCAAAGATATAGCTATCGTTGGGGCACATATTGTCCTTCCATGCATTTTCACAAGTTGTACAAGAAAATTGTACAGAAAATGTCACAATAAATCTAAAAATATTTTGTTTTTCGATTTTGATGCAGCACGATGGAAAATCTATCTACAAATCGTTTAAGGTATTCCGCTCAAGGATCGGATGGAAATTGGCCAAGATATAGCTATCGCTGGGGGCCATATTGTCCTCCAATGCCTGTTCACACTTTCTGAAGGGGATACCCAGAAAATTTCACAATAAATCTTAAAAATATTTGGTTTTTCGATTTTGATGCAGCACGATGGAGAATCAATCATCAAATCGTTTAAGGTATTCCTCTTCAGAATCGAATGAAAACTGTTCAAGATACAGCCATCGCTGAGGGCCATATCGTGTGTCCATATATTTTCAAAGGGGATCACGCAGAAAATTTCACAACAAATCTAAAAAAATATTTTGCTTCTAGATTTTGATGCAGGACGGTGGAGAATCATCCACAAATCGTTTAAAGTATACCGCTTAGAAATCGAATGGAAATAGGCAAAGATATAGCTATTGTTGGGGTACTTATTGTCCTTCCATGCATTTTTCACAAGTTGTATAGGAAAATTGTACAGAAAATTTCACAATAAATCTTAAAAATGTTTTGTTTTTCGATTTTGATGCAGCACGATGGAGAATCGATCATCAAATCGTTTAAGGTATTCCGCTTATGAATCGAACGAAAACAGTTGAAGATACAGCCATCGCTGGGGGCCATATTGTTCTTCCAAACATTTTCGAAGAATGATGGAGAGAAATTGACAAAAATACAGCCATCGCTGGGGCCCATATTGTTCGGAAAAGTTGCGTCATTTGCGATCGTTCCTTTATATGGCAGCTATAAGATATATTGCTTATCAAATTGTATAAATAGGATCAGTTTCCCAGTAATTTTAGCCAGTCTTTAAACTTAAAACAAACAAAGCTTATGGCATTTACGATCAATCAGTTATATGGAAAAATTAAGTGTGCAAGGTTCAAAGTCGATACATTTTAAACAGAGAGACTAGTTGCACACTTTTGACCATAATTATGATACCCTCAGCAAGGGTATAAATTTACTTCTATGAAGAGTGGGTTCCGTAATTGTGGGGTTTACCACAATAAACATTTTTTTAATGTGATTTATAAAATAAAATTAATTATGTAGAACTAAGCCTCACTGAAGTCCCAACCTAAAAGATGGGACAATAGTCAAATAAATTCACCTGGAGCGCGCTGGTGAGACGTATGTTGTTGTTCTTCAAGGTTGCTAACTCGATTTCCCACTTCTTGGCGTTGGCGCAGCTGAAAATAAACATAAAACCATGAAAAGACTTTAATCAATAAAAGGAATGTTTTTAATCCTTACCTTTGCGCCAGGGCCATTTTCAGACGCTCGTTTTCGTACTTAAGTTGCTGTTCAGCAGTGGCACCCGCTCCCGGACCCGTGTGCATGCCAACAATGCTGCCACCAGAGGAGATGGTGACGCCTCCGCCAGTTCCAACGGTGGGCTGAGGCGACGGCGTAGCCGATCCAATTTCCGATTTCACATCATTGGTGTTCAGCAACTTGTGGGAGGGGCTATCGGGATTGGCGTTCTGGGAATTGGTGTTGCTCAAGTTAGGCGGCTCCACGGTATGGGGATCGATGGCCGTGTTGTCATTCTGCATGGCACCAACCGCCCGTCCTGAAATGGGCGACGTATTGGCCGATGTGGTGGGCGTGACGGCGTTTGAGCCGTTAGCTGATTTCATTGCGTTTTTTGTGGCCTCTTTGACTTCCTGGAACTTTTCCACAAACTGCAAGGGTAGAAGGATTGGGTAACCAGCTTCATAGGTGAAACTTTTTCAATCCTACCTTAGTTAGCTCCGCCTCGGAGGCGAATCCCAGGCCATATACCGTGTTCGCCCTAACATCACTCCACTGGCCGAACTTCTGGGATGTCTGTGTGAATGTCATGTTGGGGGTGATAGTGGAATTTATAACCGCCTTGGAGCCCTCGACACTGATGATGCGGTACAGATTCCGGGAGTTATCGTAGAAAAAGCTCACGTTGACAGCCTTCATGCTGGCCGTGATCCAAGTTCGCTTCGTCTTCGGATCGATGTGGAAGACGTGCGCCTGGCAGGTGAAAATTGGTTGCTCGCTGTGTGTCATAAAGGGATTACATGCGGGACCAGTTGTGATTAATTAAAAATTCCATTTCGGAAAGGTAGTTTAAAGCAGCGACTTGTGCTTGTGTGGGTGCTTATCTATTACCTATCCGCCGACATGGCCCCTGTCTCCGACACTACTCGTTCTTAGTTCTTCCTGTTTTCGCTGGCGACTGCCTACCGCTGACTAAATTGCATTATGTGCTTAAACCTTTTTAGAGGCCTTGCTTTTGATTTTGTCTAACACACAAGCACACACCCAAATAATTGGCCTACCCACGCATGGGGCAGGGACTGGCATATATGTATTCACGCCGCCCGCTACACACAGAACGCCAACAAAAACAAAAACAACAAGCAAAAATTTGGCTAGTACGGCGTCGATTTTTCCCACACAATTTTCACTTTTCGCACCGCTATTAAACTTCATATTGGCCCTTACCCCATCGTTTTCGTTGGCTTCGGCGCTTTAATGAGTGGTATCGCAACGGGTTTACCGTTTATAGGTGTTTATACTGCTAAAAAAAATAAAACTGCCTCAGTGCTGTAAAAAACTCATTTTTAATTTCAGTGCTGTAAATGCTCTTATTGAATAAATGTCTGGTAGCACTCCTGTACTCTAAGTAGCCATACAGTTTCGAAATAACAACACGGTCCATCACAAATTTCACGCACTCATTCCCATCTCTAGTTTCTTTACATTAGTAAATTTTGGGGAAAAAAATCCAGAATTTATATTTGCCGTGATTAAACTAAACCACCTCGATACATATGCAAAGGCCAGTCAGCAGCAAGAGTTGTTGTTGCTGCTGCTGCCCTGTCGCCGTACGATCGATCGCTGGGGTACGTGAAAATAGCCGATTGGAGGGGGAGTTTTTCTCACAGGTTTTTTTCGCACAAAAGCCGTCCCTCAAAATTATTGTAAAGGTGAAAAATGCGTCTAAGAGCAGCGAAAAACGCATTGAACTCGCACCTGCCAAGCTATTGGCTTGCTTTTATACATTTGTTGTTACAAAATGCGCCAGCGACACACCTAGAGCATTAAAAATATGTCAGTTATGCGAAAGAGAAAAAGTGCTGGGTCTGTGTGGATGTATGTGTGTGTGTGCTAGTATTTGTGTAGAAAACTTGTTATCAATGCGGCGCCTATGATAAAAGTCTCATTAGACATGTTTCTCCCACTATGCTGGCCATTCCAATTGGAGTCGGTGTGAGACGGTGTATGTGTGTGTATCTAACGATTTCTCCCCCTCTTTATCTCTCTCCCCTCGGGCAGTCTTGGATGCCAGTGTATGTGTGGTGGCGTGCTCTAGCGGCCCCAAACTAAATAATGTGGAACATGATGTGCGACGTAATGCCCACTATTTCGGAGGACAGCATCTCGCAGCGGTCCTCGCAGTTCAGCGGTGAGGATGCCAACTTCGAGCAGCTTATGGTGTCCATGCTGGACGAGCGGGACAAGCTGATGGACAGCTTGCGGGAGGCACAGGAACGGCTTGGCGAGACGGAGTCCAAGTTGCACGACGTTGAAAAGGAGCGGGATAGCTTGCAGCGCCAGATAAACGCCAACCTGCCGCAGGTAATACTTTTATTGTCAAATTTTACGCGTGAAATTCACTAAAGGTGTGTGTATTTACAGGAGTTTGCTACACTCACCAAGGAGCTAACTCAGGCCCGGGAGACACTTCTGGAGCGAGATGAGGAAATTGGCGAGTTAAAAGCGGAGCGGAATAATACCAGGGTAACTATTTGAAAGGGCACTATTAAAAAAGCGTCGCAAAGTTATTTAGACAGTGTTTTAACTTGAACCCCAACTTCTTTTGATTAAGTACAATTGATCAAAATAAATATAAAATTGTTGGTGCAATATTGTAATTACCTTGATTAAACATTTTAACAAGCTTTTGTTTCTTGTTTCAGTTACTTTTAGAGCATTTGGAGTGCCTGGTGTCCCGCCATGAACGCTCGCTACGAATGACCGTGGTTAAGCGACAGGCTGCGGCCCAAAGCGGAGTCTCCAGCGAGGTGGAAGTATTGAAGGCCCTCAAATCTCTGTTCGAGCACCACAAGGCCCTGGACGAGAAGGTCCGTGAGCGTCTGCGTCTCTCCATTGAGAAGAACAATGTTATGGAAGAAGAGCTAAATGCCGCCAAGGAGGAGCTGGCCCAGTACAAGGCGGGTGTTTTGTCACAGGGTGCGGGAAGTGGCACGGGGGCTGGAAGTGCCACAACAGCGGCCGGAGGCACTGAAAACGGGCTCAAAGAAAAGGTAGCGCACCCCTTGAAAAAATTTTTCAACCATGACGGTGAATAAATGTATTTTTGGTCGACTTTAGATGACCGGCGTGGGCGGAGGCGGTGGCGTCAATGGCGATGCGAATGAGCTGAACGATTACGCAGCCAAGACCCATGAGCTGCAGACGATCATCGAAAAACAGGTGAGACCCAGGGAGACATCTCCAAAATAACATCCGTGAAACATTTGTGTAACGCTTATATTCCCACTCCCTTGTTTAGACCGCTGAACTATCGCAATGGCAGCGTCGTGTCTCGGATCTAAATAACAAAATCAGCGAACTAGAGGAGAATATGTCGCGGGTTCAGAAAGATCACTGCAAGGCCCAAGACACGTGCTCCAAATTGCAGCGAGATCTGCGCGAAAATGTGGCCCAAAAAGAAGATCAAGTTAGTTGATTGTAGTGTGTGTTATTCTACGGTATTTAATTAATCATTTTGCCCGTCAGGAGGAGCGCATTGCTACGCTGGAGAAACGCTATTTGAATGCTCAAAGGGAGTCTACCTCGCTGCATGACCTAAACGAGAAACTGGAACAAGAACTGCGACACAAAGAAGCGCAACTTAAGGTGAGTAAATCTAAATGTGCAGACTGGGCGTTTGAAACAGGCAGGACGAAAGATCCAAACTATTTATAGATATTAGATTAATATATTCAAGGGGCGGACTTTATTACCCTGCAATCAATTTTATTTGGCATGCAATAATAAATATCCGCCCCAAGGAAATTATGTATAAATGAGTCTGCCCAACAAGCTCTCTAATCGTGCCTAAGCCTTCTCACTCATTAAGCTCCTTCAAAGCGTGACTAATAAATTGCATTTACATACTCCTCACCAATCCCTGACAACTAATCGAACCCACCCGCCTCAACCACGTACCTTGAACGAACTTTGTCAAACGGCCAATTCAGCTGCATGAGGAGAAGATCGGGGCCATCGAGGAGAAGCTGGAGCTATCCGAGCAGAAGCTTGCCCAGCACGCCAAACTTCAGCCGGACATGGAGGAACAGCTGAAGGCGCGCATGGAGGCATTGACAAAGGTAGGAAACAAGGTATGCACTCGAACTAATATGCGCGCCGGACAGGTTCCATATGACAAGTATCTCAATTTTGTCCTTACAATTATATATTTTTTTATGTAACGCTCTCTTTTTTTTTTTACGTACTTTCCACCACAAAAAACAACTAACAAACTACAAGTCTCTTTTGTCCTCTATTTCTTCAACTGTACTGCACCGAACTTTCTACTCTGCAGCACCCGAAATCACAACAAAATCAGACCAAACAAAACCCTCTGCCGATTACAGTATAAATATTGTTAAAGGATATTTCAAATCATTATTTAACCCAAAATATTTTTAATAATATTAAAGGAAGGAAAGAAAATGGTATCTGGCTATTTATTGAATTATTTTGAATGTTATTTATTATTTTCTATCCTAAGTAGAAATGCAATTCTTGTCCAGATCCCAATTTCGAAGGTATATTTATTTTTATATTTCCACTCAATTCTCTGAAAGATTGACTTTTTCGTAGTTTTTTCTTCAAATCCTTAAACAACTCCTGTATTTGGTACACAGTGGTTTAATTCACCATTAGCTTTCATTACTAAAACCTTTATTACCTTTATTCATGTTAAAAATTAAATTGAAAGAGCAAACTTAATAATCTGGCTGGCCCAACCAAATTTCAGGCTCAAGAAAGACACGGTTCAGCCGAGGATCGCATCCGGGGACTTGAAACTAACCTGGACGAAAAGACTGCTGAGGTGGTAAGACTGAACCAGCGTCTCAAGATGAACGAAGAGCACAACCTTCGGCTATCCTCCACTGTGGACAAGCTACTCTCAGAGTCAAACGAGCGATTGCAGGTGCATTTAAAGGAGCGCATGCACGCGTTAGACGAAAAGAACGCACTTACTCAGGAGCTGGAAAAGGCGCGTAAAGTGGCGGAGGAACTGCACCATGAGAAGAGTGAAATAATGAAGGAGCTATCAAAGACGCGACTGGAGATAGAGAACTTCAAGCGCCAGCTGCTACAGCAGGAAATTGCCTATAATATCCAACAGACTGAGGCACTAACCCGTAGCCTCTCGCCCAGCAGTGTGGTAGATCCCAGCGGCGCGTTCTCTCGGAGTGCTTCGCACGCCAGCTTTGAGACGCACTCGCTGCGTCGCCAAAGCAAGCAGCGACTCTCCGAGGAGAACGCCCTGGCTCGCTCCATGGCAGAGCAGGAGTGGGAAAAGCTACAACAGGCCGCACACGCCCAGCAACAGGCATACGAGTTAGTAGCGGCTGCTGCCGACTGCGACGACTCCGATGCCCTGTACGCAGCGGCCACGGCTGATATGATGTCTCCATCGGGCCATACGGACGCCCAGACGCTTGCCATGATGCTGCAGGAGCAGTTGGATGCCATTAATAATGAGATACGCTTGATTCAGGAAGAGAAGCAGTCAACAGAAGCGAGGGCTGAGGAGCTAGAATCGCGGGTGGGCAGTCTGGAGCACGTCAACTTGTTGGCCAGAGGTCGTTCTATGGATAGGCAGAGTCCTCCAATGAGTGGCCGCAGTACGCCCAATAGTCCGCAGAGGGATTTTATGCAGAAGTACCACACGGTGAGTTGATGAGTACCGTGTGTCAAGCCGGTCCTATAAAACAAACATCGGTTATTTTTTTTTTTTTTATTTATTTTTAGCTTAACTTGCCAGTAATGTCTAGTGATGCTTCGAGAGAGGAGCTTCACGGAGGCATGTCTACTACCGGTGACTCGAGCTCGGGAGGAGCAGCGTCACCACTGACCGCCCGTTCTATGCGATTGGAGCGTGTGGCTCAGGCTCTGGCCCACAGCCAAGAAGAACTGAGACGTCGCTCTATCGGATTAAATCCCAATGCCCCCAATCAAATGCCGCCCAACCACAGCGGCGGACATATGCCAATGAGCAGCCACAGCTATGGACTTTCGCCGCTTAGCTCACGTTACGGTAGTCAGGAGTCACTGCGTCACTACAATACCATGGGCTCCATGTCCATGCTACAGACGCCGACCTCCGGAGTTTCACGCGATGCGGCCGCGGCAGCTGTCCAGAAGAAAAAGGGCATTAAGTCCTCACTGGGGCGATTCTTTAGCAAAAAGGAAAAAGTTAAGGGCGTGAAGGACACACTACCCGACGGTTCGCCCAGCATGATGTCTATTGGCAACTTGTCTATTGGATTAAGTGAGGTTGACTCAAACTACGATGCCATGAGCATGACCGGCGGAATGATGCCCCGCATTGCCAGTTCTCAGGGATCCAAAATAAGCAGCGTGGACTATGGCCGACAAAAGAAGTAAGTTCTACGGCTTTGGCTAACCTAAGATATTATTAACTGATTTTTTTTTCCGTTTAAAGAGAGCACGATTACCGCAACGATTTGTTGGGCGAAGCCATGAAGGCCGGTACCCCCTTTGCCCTCTGGAATGGCCCCACCATTGTTGCCTGGCTGGAACTGTGGGTTGGAATGCCAGCTTGGTATGTAGCCGCCTGTCGTGCAAACGTCAAGTCGGGAGCCATCATGAGCGCGCTAAGCGATACGGAAATTCAGCGGGAGATTGGTAAGTATCGTTATTATAATATTATTTTATCGCAGACTAAGTTGTCTATCTTTCGTTGCAACAGGAATTAGCAATCCCCTTCATAGGCTCAAATTGCGTTTAGCCATACAGGAGATGGTTTCACTCACTTCTCCCTCGGCGCCCCAAACCTCACGTACCACACTGGCGTTCGGTAATACTTTTTGTTAATAATACATTATGTTCTTATTAAAATATGAATATTTTTATGCAGGCGATATGAACCATGAATGGATTGGCAACTACTGGTTACCCGGCCTTGGCCTGCCGCAATATCGCACAACCTTTATGGAGTGTTTGGTGGACGCCCGTATGTTGGACCACCTTACCAAGAAGGACCTTCGTGGTCAGCTCAAAATGGTGGACAGTTTTCATCGCACTAGCCTGCAGTTCGGCATATCTATGCTCAAGCGTCTTAACTATGATCGCACGGAGTTGGAACATAGGCGTAAAATGAGTGAAAACGGATTATGCGATGTGCTCGTTTGGAGCAATGAACGGGTTATTCGCTGGGTGGGAAGCATAGGACTAAAGGTACGTCTAAGCTCTACTTCAATTTGACTAGGAAAATAAATATTAATAATACTCATATTGTATTCAAAGGAATACGCCAACAACTTGCTCGAATCTGGGGTACATGGGGCTCTGATGGCTCTGGATGAAGGCTTCGATGCCAATGCCATGGGTTTGGCTCTTCAAATACCCACACAAAATGCTCAGGTTACATTTAAATTATTAACACTTAAATAGTTTCTAATTAACCAAACTTTTCTAATTATTTAGGCTCGCCAAATACTCGACACCGAGTTCAATAACCTGCTGCAAATCGCCACAGATCGCAGGCCGGAGAACGAGCTGCGTAGTGCTTCCTGATGCAGCTATAGTCCTCCCACTACGCCGGTGGATCAGTAAACTCTAGAAACCTGAGAAGGAGGATCGACAACTTAAACAACCTAAAACAATAAGACCGAAAAGACCAGGGGCAAAGTTTCCTAAGCAGCAACTAAAGAAGATAGGTAAAAGTTAGCAGCAAATAAAAAACAAAAAATTCTAACAAGAAGACGCAACGCAAGAGACTCCCCAGCATGATGCACGTCTAATCCACATATTTAACATATATATAAACACAAATAGTCACATAATCCATAACAAGACAATGTATACAAGACATAGCACATACTTTTCATAGGACATTTGTAGTTGCAATGCCGCCAAGTCGCTGCCGCTGCCAGGCGTGTACAAGTTTTAGAAGCTAATCAGATTTCGATTGTATAATTATTATTGTACTATTTTTAGTGTAATTGGGCCTGCAATAGACTAACAGTATTTTGTTTTAGATGATGCAGAGGTGGACAGAGATGACAGCTTGCTTCGAACCAAATTTGTGACCAAACTTGTTTGTTATATAATTTTTATGGCATTTTGTACAGATTTTATTTTTATCAAACATTTTTTTTTTTTTTTAATTTTGATATATAAAAGTAACATACGCTTTACATATGACATTATCGTGTTTCTGTTTAGGTTTTCGGAGAGGGCAGAGACGGCGTTTCAATTGAGTTTATGAAATGAACAACATGCACAACAATCAGCATACATATATATTACCAGCTGCATATATACGATCTATATATTAAAATAAATCTAATTATAAAGGATTATCAAGCATATGTGTAACTAACAAAATAAAGTATTAGAAGTGAATTGAGGGAAAGAAGAGTTCAAGAAGTCGCAAGCGCCCACTAAAATCAACTATTTACATACATAAAAATACGAAATCATTTATTAATCGAAAAGCTTTAAGGGGAATTAAACGTAAACCTAGACTCAAATCGTAGCCCTTGCTTTAGTCATTAATAAAGGAATTCTTTACTCATTGTCTGAAAGAGAGGGACTTCCGTTTTCAATACCGAATAAACTGTTTGACTTTAAAACTATTCATAAAATGTAAAAGCATATCCATTGTTTTTCAAAACAAAAGAATCGTCATAATTTCCCACTCCTGTTATGTTGCTCATTAAGATTGGTTGCATGCACGGCAAAGAAATGTACTCAACTATGTTCTTGCTTTTGTTAAAATCCTTCCGAACTAGTAATTTTATTTTAATACGGATGTACTTATTTGTTTTTAAATACGCAAAAGCACTAAAACTGCCACTAAGCATATTCACATTTAATCAAACATCTTCACATCCACAGCATCTTACAATGTTAGTTTTTTGGGTCTTATGTGCATAATTTTTAAGATTTTAATTATTTAAAAAAAAAACCAAAATCGCAACTAACGCTTGTCTCTAAGTTGGAATAAATATAAAGACGAAAACGTAAAAAAATCTAAAAGAGTATATAAATCTAATTAATTTATACAACTAAAATATATATTATAACATATACTAACAAGAAAATACTTAATGAAATTATTTCAACTGTATTAGCAAAATTAAAACAAATTAAATGCGTAAACAAACTTACCAACTCTAAACAGAAACTTATTTATGTATGTAACTGTAGCATTATCTAAGTAAATCCAAGATTAAAGCAAATATTTATGATATGTAACCTAAATTTACTAAACACTAACGCAAATTATTTAAGTTAATTTCAACAAGGGATTGGTTTAATTGTTGACTTTTGTTGAAAATTCCACAAAAATAAGTTGGAGAACGAACATACCTAAACTATGCATACAATAACGTAAAATTGATTTTGCCCTTACACATACATATGTAAATATATTTATAAAATATTGTGAAAATGAAAATGAAGAAACATAAAAGTTGAATACAATACCAACATCTTAGGTAAAAATTCCGTTTAGGAATTTTTTTATATGTACCATATATATTTGAAAAAAGCAAACCACAAAAATAAAATGAAACAAATATAATTACAAATTAAAATTTATTTAAAAAACTATTTATGCATTTCTAGAACTTTGAAATTAGTTGGTTTTTTTTCTCAAATTTTATAAGGCAACTCCTTTAAAAGTTTGTACAATGCATGGGGCAATGGTCACAACTGCCAAAAATTACACGAGTCTCAAGCGGTACATCAATTAATTCGTATTGCATTATTATGTCTTATAATTATCCGTTTAGGAATAGGGGCAATAGGGGCAATGGTCACAACTGCCAAAAATTACACGAGTCTCAAGAGGTACATCAATTAATTCGTATTGCATTATTATGTCTTATAAATATCTAAAAAATAGCGATACATCAATAGGAAATGGTGCTAAGAAAGGGACCGCATATGTGGATGTGCGAGCAATTCTATACCTGTCCTTTTTACTCATGTGCTCAATTGCGATTGGTCCGGACAATGTGCGATATCAAACGCAAATGCGGGTATGAGAGGACCTTTTTGGAGGCGGAGTACGGCTGAAATAAGTAGATATAAAAACAAAAATAACTGCCTTAGTATTTGCACACATACACAAATTTTTGAAACGAAATAAAATTTTAGCTTTGGTTGCTACTATTGTTCTATATTGCGATTGCTACGAACCAAGCGAGATAGCAATAGCGATCGCGGCTAACAAAGACAGCAGCTTCTGGAGGCGGAGCAAAGCCCAGCGATGCTAAATCGCAATGGCGATTGTGAGAACGGCGCAAAATGACAGTAGCCAATAGAAACGTAAGAGGTCAATTTTAAAGAGGCGGTATTTTACATACATACACACATTTTTTTAAAGGATATAACGGTATATCTGTAGTTGCTACTATTCTTTTAAATTGCGATGCTATTGGTGCGAACCAAGCGAGATAGCAATAGCGATCGTGTCTAAGAAAGAGAGCACCTTCTAAAGGCGGAGCAACGTCTTACGATGCTAAATCGCAATGGCGATAGTGAGAACGACGCAAAACTTCAATGGCCAATAGAAATGCAAGAGGCAAATTATGAAAAGGCGGGATGGCTGCTAAGGCAGAAGTTATTTCTGTTGTTTTTAATCTTTATTTGTGTTTTAATGTTTTGGACCGCTTTACTTGTAGAAAATTATTATTATAAAAAAAAAAAGAATGTTGCACAAGGGTAAGAGACTTTAAAATCATGATTGTTTAGACGAATTTAGGAAGAAGCTTTTGTAGCGTCTAGAATAGGCTGGGAGCAAATATTTAAGTGTAGTGTTGTATTAAGTCCTAGAAAGCACAGAAAACACTGCTGGTTGCAGACAAAATTAACTATGAACGCAGTAGATAGTTCCTCGAATTGGCGGATTTTCCCAGCAGAAAGAGGAAGATTCTATCATTATTCCGCAACTTCGACAGCTACCTTTGGGCAGCCATCATAAAAGAGGGGGACCAATGCTAAAACCTAGACTTTTTCAACATATTTTTAAAAACGATTTTAATATAATGTCAAGAAAATAGTTTTTACAATACAGTTTTAATATTTGTTTAACAATATATTTAGCACAATGCATTTTAAACTATAGTCCATAGAAAAATATTTTATCATTTTTTACAAGAAAAGAAGGAATTTTAATTTTACAACACGAAAAGAAGGAATTTTAATAATATACGGAAGGGAGAGGAGACGCTGCTCCCGCCGTGCTTTCACCAATACTGCATATGGAGGGAAAGCATTTCATATATTTCCCTACTCCAGGGAGAAAAGTCGGGAGAGGAAAAATCCCCGAGGTATTACCCGGATGGGCAACTTTTATCCCGGGATATTCCCTACGTCGGCAAAAAAGAGAGAGAATATTAAAAACAGCGTCGGCACAATACATTAACATGCCATGTTTCAGATTTTAACATTGTTTACAAGAAAAGAAGGAATTTTAATTTTACAACACGAAAAGAAGGAATTTTAATAATATACGGAAGGGAGAGGAGACGCTGCTCCCGCCGTGCTTTCACCAATACTGCATATGGAGGGAAAGCATTTCATATATTTCCCTACTCCAGGGAGAAAAGTCGGGAGAGGAAAAATCCCCGAGGTATTACCCGGATGGGCAACTTTTATCCCGGGATATTCCCTACGTCGGCAAAAAAGAGAGAGAATATTAAAAACAGCGTCGGCACAATACATTAACATGCCATGTTTCAGATTTTAACATTGTTTACAAGAAAAGAAGGAATTTTAATTTTACAACACGAAAAGAAGGAATTTTAATAATATACGGAAGGGAGAGGAGACGCTGCTCCCGCCGTGCTTTCACCAATACTGCATATGGAGGGAAAGCATTTCATATATTTCCCTACTCCAGGGAGAAAAGTCGGGAGAGGAAAAATCCCCGAGGTATTACCCGGATGGGCAACTTTTATCCCGGGATATTCCCTACGTCGGCAAAAAAGAGAGAGAATATTAAAAACAGCGTCGGCACAATACATTAACATGCCATGTTTCAGATTTTAACATTGTTTACAAGAAAAGAAGGAATTTTAATTTTACAACACGAAAAGAAGGAATTTTAATAATATACGGAAGGGAGAGGAGACGCTGCTCCCGCCGTGCTTTCACCAATACTGCATATGGAGGGAAAGCATTTCATATATTTCCCTACTCCAGGGAGAAAAGTCGGGAGAGGAAAAATCCCCGAGGTATTACCCGGATGGGCAACTTTTATCCCGGGATATTCCCTACGTCGGCAAAAAAGAGAGAGAATATTAAAAACAGCGTCGGCACAATACATTAACATGCCATGTTTCAGATTTTAACATTGTTTACAAGAAAAGAAGGAATTTTAATTTTACAACACGAAAAGAAGGAATTTTAATAATATACGGAAGGGAGAGGAGACGCTGCTCCCGCCGTGCTTTCACCAATACTGCATATGGAGGGAAAGCATTTCATATATTTCCCTACTCCAGGGAGAAAAGTCGCCCCCCCGAAAAACACGCGCCACCCATCATTTTCATTTACAAAAATTTTTTACCCAGATAATATATGGGGGGGGGCTCCCTCCCCATCTGCGGGGAAAGCATTTCATATATTTCCCTACTCCAGGGAGAAAAGTCGGGAGAGGAAAAATCCCCGAGGTATTACCCGGATGGGCAACTTTTATCCCGGGATATTCCCTACGTCGGCAAAAAAGAGAGAATATTAAAAACAGCGTCGGCACAATACATTAACATGCCATGTTTCAGATTTTAACATTGTTTACAAGAAAAGAAGGAATTTTAATTTTACAACACGAAAAGAAGGAATTTTAATAATATACGGAAGGGAGAGGAGACGCTGCTCCCGCCGTGCTTTCACCAATACTGCATATGGAGGGAAAGCATTTCATATATTTCCCTACTCCAGGGAGAAAAGTCGGGAGAGGAAAAATCCCCGAGGTATTACCCGGATGGGCAACTTTTATCCCGGGATATTCCCTACGTCGGCAAAAAAGAGAGAGAATATTAAAAACAGCGTCGGCACAATACATTAACATGCCATGTTTCAGATTTTAACATTGTTTACAAGAAAAGAAGGAATTTTAATTTTACAACACGAAAAGAAGGAATTTTAATAATATACGGAAGGGAGAGGAGACGCTGCTCCCGCCGTGCTTTCACCAATACTGCATATGGAGGGAAAGCATTTCATATATTTCCCTACTCCAGGGAGAAAAGTCGGGAGAGGAAAAATCCCCGAGGTATTACCCGGATGGGCAACTTTTATCCCGGGATATTCCCTACGTCGGCAAAAAAGAGAGAGAATATTAAAAACAGCGTCGGCACAATACATTAACATGCCATGTTTCAGATTTTAACATTGTTTACAAGAAAAGAAGGAATTTTAATTTTACAACACGAAAAGAAGGAATTTTAATAATATACGGAAGGGAGAGGAGACGCTGCTCCCGCCGTGCTTTCACCAATACTGCATATGGAGGGAAAGCATTTCATATATTTCCCTACTCCAGGGAGAAAAGTCGGGAGAGGAAAAATCCCCGAGGTATTACCCGGATGGGCAACTTTTATCCCGGGATATTCCCTACGTCGGCAAAAAAGAGAGAGAATATTAAAAACAGCGTCGGCACAATACATTAACATGCCATGTTTCAGATTTTAACATTGTTTACAAGAAAAGAAGGAATTTTAATTTTACAACACGAAAAGAAGGAATTTTAATAATATACGGAAGGGAGAGGAGACGCTGCTCCCGCCGTGCTTTCACCAATACTGCATATGGAGGGAAAGCATTTCATATATTTCCCTACTCCAGGGAGAAAAGTCGGGAGAGGAAAAATCCCCGAGGTATTACCCGGATGGGCAACTTTTATCCCGGGATATTCCCTACGTCGGCAAAAAAGAGAGAGAATATTAAAAACAGCGTCGGCACAATACATTAACATGCCATGTTTCAGATTTTAACATTGTTTACAAGAAAAGAAGGAATTTTAATTTTACAACACGAAAAGAAGGAATTTTAATAATATACGGAAGGGAGAGGAGACGCTGCTCCCGCCGTGCTTTCACCAATACTGCATATGGAGGGAAAGCATTTCATATATTTCCCTACTCCAGGGAGAAAAGTCGGGAGAGGAAAAATCCCCGAGGTATTACCCGGATGGGCAACTTTTATCCCGGGATATTCCCTACGTCGGCAAAAAAGAGAGAGAATATTAAAAACAGCGTCGGCACAATACATTAACATGCCATGTTTCAGATTTTAACATTGTTTACAAGAAAAGAAGGAATTTTAATTTTACAACACGAAAAGAAGGAATTTTAATAATATACGGAAGGGAGAGGAGACGCTGCTCCCGCCGTGCTTTCACCAATACTGCATATGGAGGGAAAGCATTTCATATATTTCCCTACTCCAGGGAGAAAAGTCGGGAGAGGAAAAATCCCCGAGGTATTACCCGGATGGGCAACTTTTATCCCGGGATATTCCCTACGTCGGCAAAAAAGAGAGAGAATATTAAAAACAGCGTCGGCACAATACATTAACATGCCATGTTTCAGATTTTAACATTGTTTACAAGAAAAGAAGGAATTTTAATTTTACAACACGAAAAGAAGGAATTTTAATAATATACGGAAGGGAGAGGAGACGCTGCTCCCGCCGTGCTTTCACCAATACTGCATATGGAGGGAAAGCATTTCATATATTTCCCTACTCCAGGGAGAAAAGTCGGGAGAGGAAAAATCCCCGAGGTATTACCCGGATGGGCAACTTTTATCCCGGGATATTCCCTACGTCGGCAAAAAAGAGAGAGAATATTAAAAACAGCGTCGGCACAATACATTAACATGCCATGTTTCAGATTTTAACATTGTTTACAAGAAAAGAAGGAATTTTAATTTTACAACACGAAAAGAAGGAATTTTAATAATATACGGAAGGGAGAGGAGACGCTGCTCCCGCCGTGCTTTCACCAATACTGCATATGGAGGGAAAGCATTTCATATATTTCCCTACTCCAGGGAGAAAAGTCGGGAGAGGAAAAATCCCCGAGGTATTACCCGGATGGGCAACTTTTATCCCGGGATATTCCCTACGTCGGCAAAAAGAGAGAGAATATTAAAAACAGCGTCGGCACAATACATTAACATGCCATGTTTCAGATTTTAACATTGTTTACAAGAAAAGAAGGAATTTTAATTTTACAACACGAAAAGAAGGAATTTTAATAATATACGGAAGGGAGAGGAGACGCTGCTCCCGCCGTGCTTTCACCAATACTGCATATGGAGGGAAAGCATTTCATATATTTCCCTACTCCAGGGAGAAAAGTCGGGAGAGGAAAAATCCCCGAGGTATTACCCGGATGGGCAACTTTTATCCCGGGATATTCCCTACGTCGGCAAAAAAGAGAGAGAATATTAAAAACAGCGTCGGCACAATACATTAACATGCCATGTTTCAGATTTTAACATTGTTTACAAGAAAAGAAGGAATTTTAATTTTACAACACGAAAAGAAGGAATTTTAATAATATACGGAAGGGAGAGGAGACGCTGCTCCCGCCGTGCTTTCACCAATACTGCATATGGAGGGAAAGCATTTCATATATTTCCCTACTCCAGGGAGAAAAGTCGGGAGAGGAAAAATCCCCGAGGTATTACCCGGATGGGCAACTTTTATCCCGGGATATTCCCTACGTCGGCAAAAAAGAGAGAGAATATTAAAAACAGCGTCGGCACAATACATTAACATGCCATGTTTCAGATTTTAACATTGTTTACAAGAAAAGAAGGAATTTTAATTTTACAACACGAAAAGAAGGAATTTTAATAATATACGGAAGGGAGAGGAGACGCTGCTCCCGCCGTGCTTTCACCAATACTGCATATGGAGGGAAAGCATTTCATATATTTCCCTACTCCAGGGAGAAAAGTCGGGAGAGGAAAAATCCCCGAGGTATTACCCGGATGGGCAACTTTTATCCCGGGATATTCCCTACGTCGGCAAAAAAGAGAGAGAATATTAAAAACAGCGTCGGCACAATACATTAACATGCCATGTTTCAGATTTTAACATTGTTTACAAGAAAAGAAGGAATTTTAATTTTACAACACGAAAAGAAGGAATTTTAATAATATACGGAAGGGAGAGGAGACGCTGCTCCCGCCGTGCTTTCACCAATACTGCATATGGAGGGAAAGCATTTCATATATTTCCCTACTCCAGGGAGAAAAGTCGGGAGAGGAAAAATCCCCGAGGTATTACCCGGATGGGCAACTTTTATCCCGGGATATTCCCTACGTCGGCAAAAAGAGAGAGAATATTAAAAACAGCGTCGGCACAATACATTAACATGCCATGTTTCAGATTTTAACATTGTTTACAAGAAAAGAAGGAATTTTAATTTTACAACACGAAAAGAAGGAATTTTAATAATATACGGAAGGGAGAGGAGACGCTGCTCCCGCCGTGCTTTCACCAATACTGCATATGGAGGGAAAGCATTTCATATATTTCCCTACTCCAGGGAGAAAAGTCGGGAGAGGAAAAATCCCCGAGGTATTACCCGGATGGGCAACTTTTATCCCGGGATATTCCCTACGTCGGCAAAAAAGAGAGAGAATATTAAAAACAGCGTCGGCACAATACATTAACATGCCATGTTTCAGATTTTAACATTGTTTACAAGAAAAGAAGGAATTTTAATTTTACAACACGAAAAGAAGGAATTTTAATAATATACGGAAGGGAGAGGAGACGCTGCTCCCGCCGTGCTTTCACCAATACTGCATATGGAGGGAAAGCATTTCATATATTTCCCTACTCCAGGGAGAAAAGTCGGGAGAGGAAAAATCCCCGAGGTATTACCCGGATGGGCAACTTTTATCCCGGGATATTCCCTACGTCGGCAAAAAAGAGAGAGAATATTAAAAACAGCGTCGGCACAATACATTAACATGCCATGTTTCAGATTTTAACATTGTTTACAAGAAAAGAAGGAATTTTAATTTTACAACACGAAAAGAAGGAATTTTAATAATATACGGAAGGGAGAGGAGACGCTGCTCCCGCCGTGCTTTCACCAATACTGCATATGGAGGGAAAGCATTTCATATATTTCCCTACTCCAGGGAGAAAAGTCGGGAGAGGAAAAATCCCCGAGGTATTACCCGGATGGGCAACTTTTATCCCGGGATATTCCCTACGTCGGCAAAAAAGAGAGAGAATATTAAAAACAGCGTCGGCACAATACATTAACATGCCATGTTTCAGATTTTAACATTGTTTACAAGAAAAGAAGGAATTTTAATTTTACAACACGAAAAGAAGGAATTTTAATAATATACGGAAGGGAGAGGAGACGCTGCTCCCGCCGTGCTTTCACCAATACTGCATATGGAGGGAAAGCATTTCATATATTTCCCTACTCCAGGGAGAAAAGTCGGGAGAGGAAAAATCCCCGAGGTATTACCCGGATGGGCAACTTTTATCCCGGGATATTCCCTACGTCGGCAAAAAAGAGAGAGAATATTAAAAACAGCGTCGGCACAATACATTAACATGCCATGTTTCAGATTTTAACATTGTTTACAAGAAAAGAAGGAATTTTAATTTTACAACACGAAAAGAAGGAATTTTAATAATATACGGAAGGGAGAGGAGACGCTGCTCCCGCCGTGCTTTCACCAATACTGCATATGGAGGGAAAGCATTTCATATATTTCCCTACTCCAGGGAGAAAAGTCGGGAGAGGAAAAATCCCCGAGGTATTACCCGGATGGGCAACTTTTATCCCGGGATATTCCCTACGTCGGCAAAAAAGAGAGAGAATATTAAAAACAGCGTCGGCACAATACATTAACATGCCATGTTTCAGATTTTAACATTGTTTACAAGAAAAGAAGGAATTTTAATTTTACAACACGAAAAGAAGGAATTTTAATAATATACGGAAGGGAGAGGAGACGCTGCTCCCGCCGTGCTTTCACCAATACTGCATATGGAGGGAAAGCATTTCATATATTTCCCTACTCCAGGGAGAAAAGTCGGGAGAGGAAAAATCCCCGAGGTATTACCCGGATGGGCAACTTTTATCCCGGGATATTCCCTACGTCGGCAAAAAAGAGAGAGAATATTAAAAACAGCGTCGGCACAATACATTAACATGCCATGTTTCAGATTTTAACATTGTTTACAAGAAAAGAAGGAATTTTAATTTTACAACACGAAAAGAAGGAATTTTAATAATATACGGAAGGGAGAGGAGACGCTGCTCCCGCCGTGCTTTCACCAATACTGCATATGGAGGGAAAGCATTTCATATATTTCCCTACTCCAGGGAGAAAAGTCGGGAGAGGAAAAATCCCCGAGGTATTACCCGGATGGGCAACTTTTATCCCGGGATATTCCCTACGTCGGCAAAAAAGAGAGAGAATATTAAAAACAGCGTCGGCACAATACATTAACATGCCATGTTTCAGATTTTAACATTGTTTACAAGAAAAGAAGGAATTTTAATTTTACAACACGAAAAGAAGGAATTTTAATAATATACGGAAGGGAGAGGAGACGCTGCTCCCGCCGTGCTTTCACCAATACTGCATATGGAGGGAAAGCATTTCATATATTTCCCTACTCCAGGGAGAAAAGTCGGGAGAGGAAAAATCCCCGAGGTATTACCCGGATGGGCAACTTTTATCCCGGGATATTCCCTACGTCGGCAAAAAAGAGAGAATATTAAAAACAGCGTCGGCACAATACATTAACATGCCATGTTTCAGATTTTAACATTGTTTACAAGAAAAGAAGGAATTTTAATTTTACAACACGAAAAGAAGGAATTTTAATAATATACGGAAGGGAGAGGAGACGCTGCTCCCGCCGTGCTTTCACCAATACTGCATATGGAGGGAAAGCATTTCATATATTTCCCTACTCCAGGGAGAAAAGTCGGGAGAGGAAAAATCCCCGAGGTATTACCCGGATGGGCAACTTTTATCCCGGGATATTCCCTACGTCGGCAAAAAAGAGAGAGAATATTAAAAACAGCGTCGGCACAATACATTAACATGCCATGTTTCAGATTTTAACATTGTTTACAAGAAAAGAAGGAATTTTAATTTTACAACACGAAAAGAAGGAATTTTAATAATATACGGAAGGGAGAGGAGACGCTGCTCCCGCCGTGCTTTCACCAATACTGCATATGGAGGGAAAGCATTTCATATATTTCCCTACTCCAGGGAGAAAAGTCGGGAGAGGAAAAATCCCCGAGGTATTACCCGGATGGGCAACTTTTATCCCGGGATATTCCCTACGTCGGCAAAAAAGAGAGAGAATATTAAAAACAGCGTCGGCACAATACATTAACATGCCATGTTTCAGATTTTAACATTGTTTACAAGAAAAGAAGGAATTTTAATTTTACAACACGAAAAGAAGGAATTTTAATAATATACGGAAGGGAGAGGAGACGCTGCTCCCGCCGTGCTTTCACCAATACTGCATATGGAGGGAAAGCATTTCATATATTTCCCTACTCCAGGGAGAAAAGTCGGGAGAGGAAAAATCCCCGAGGTATTACCCGGATGGGCAACTTTTATCCCGGGATATTCCCTACGTCGGCAAAAAAGAGAGAGAATATTAAAAACAGCGTCGGCACAATACATTAACATGCCATGTTTCAGATTTTAACATTGTTTACAAGAAAAGAAGGAATTTTAATTTTACAACACGAAAAGAAGGAATTTTAATAATATACGGAAGGGAGAGGAGACGCTGCTCCCGCCGTGCTTTCACCAATACTGCATATGGAGGGAAAGCATTTCATATATTTCCCTACTCCAGGGAGAAAAGTCGGGAGAGGAAAAATCCCCGAGGTATTACCCGGATGGGCAACTTTTATCCCGGGATATTCCCTACGTCGGCAAAAAAGAGAGAGAATATTAAAAACAGCGTCGGCACAATACATTAACATGCCATGTTTCAGATTTTAACATTGTTTACAAGAAAAGAAGGAATTTTAATTTTACAACACGAAAAGAAGGAATTTTAATAATATACGGAAGGGAGAGGAGACGCTGCTCCCGCCGTGCTTTCACCAATACTGCATATGGAGGGAAAGCATTTCATATATTTCCCTACTCCAGGGAGAAAAGTCGGGAGAGGAAAAATCCCCGAGGTATTACCCGGATGGGCAACTTTTATCCCGGGATATTCCCTACGTCGGCAAAAAAGAGAGAGAATATTAAAAACAGCGTCGGCACAATACATTAACATGCCATGTTTCAGATTTTAACATTGTTTACAAGAAAAGAAGGAATTTTAATTTTACAACACGAAAAGAAGGAATTTTAATAATATACGGAAGGGAGAGGAGACGCTGCTCCCGCCGTGCTTTCACCAATACTGCATATGGAGGGAAAGCATTTCATATATTTCCCTACTCCAGGGAGAAAAGTCGGGAGAGGAAAAATCCCCGAGGTATTACCCGGATGGGCAACTTTTATCCCGGGATATTCCCTACGTCGGCAAAAAAGAGAGAGAATATTAAAAACAGCGTCGGCACAATACATTAACATGCCATGTTTCAGATTTTAACATTGTTTACAAGAAAAGAAGGAATTTTAATTTTACAACACGAAAAGAAGGAATTTTAATAATATACGGAAGGGAGAGGAGACGCTGCTCCCGCCGTGCTTTCACCAATACTGCATATGGAGGGAAAGCATTTCATATATTTCCCTACTCCAGGGAGAAAAGTCGGGAGAGGAAAAATCCCCGAGGTATTACCCGGATGGGCAACTTTTATCCCGGGATATTCCCTACGTCGGCAAAAAGAGAGAGAATATTAAAAACAGCGTCGGCACAATACATTAACATGCCATGTTTCAGATTTTAACATTGTTTACAAGAAAAGAAGGAATTTTAATTTTACAACACGAAAAGAAGGAATTTTAATAATATACGGAAGGGAGAGGAGACGCTGCTCCCGCCGTGCTTTCACCAATACTGCATATGGAGGGAAAGCATTTCATATATTTCCCTACTCCAGGGAGAAAAGTCGGGAGAGGAAAAATCCCCGAGGTATTACCCGGATGGGCAACTTTTATCCCGGGATATTCCCTACGTCGGCAAAAAGAGAGAGAATATTAAAAACAGCGTCGGCACAATACATTAACATGCCATGTTTCAGATTTTAACATTGTTTACAAGAAAAGAAGGAATTTTAATTTTACAACACGAAAAGAAGGAATTTTAATAATATACGGAAGGGAGAGGAGACGCTGCTCCCGCCGTGCTTTCACCAATACTGCATATGGAGGGAAAGCATTTCATATATTTCCCTACTCCAGGGAGAAAAGTCGGGAGAGGAAAAATCCCCGAGGTATTACCCGGATGGGCAACTTTTATCCCGGGATATTCCCTACGTCGGCAAAAAGAGAGAGAATATTAAAAACAGCGTCGGCACAATACATTAACATGCCATGTTTCAGATTTTAACATTGTTTACAAGAAAAGAAGGAATTTTAATTTTACAACACGAAAAGAAGGAATTTTAATAATATACGGAAGGGAGAGGAGACGCTGCTCCCGCCGTGCTTTCACCAATACTGCATATGGAGGGAAAGCATTTCATATATTTCCCTACTCCAGGGAGAAAAGTCGGGAGAGGAAAAATCCCCGAGGTATTACCCGGATGGGCAACTTTTATCCCGGGATATTCCCTACGTCGGCAAAAAAGAGAGAGAATATTAAAAACAGCGTCGGCACAATACATTAACATGCCATGTTTCAGATTTTAACATTGTTTACAAGAAAAGAAGGAATTTTAATTTTACAACACGAAAAGAAGGAATTTTAATAATATACGGAAGGGAGAGGAGACGCTGCTCCCGCCGTGCTTTCACCAATACTGCATATGGAGGGAAAGCATTTCATATATTTCCCTACTCCAGGGAGAAAAGTCGGGAGAGGAAAAATCCCCGAGGTATTACCCGGATGGGCAACTTTTATCCCGGGATATTCCCTACGTCGGCAAAAAAGAGAGAGAATATTAAAAACAGCGTCGGCACAATACATTAACATGCCATGTTTCAGATTTTAACATTGTTTACAAGAAAAGAAGGAATTTTAATTTTACAACACGAAAAGAAGGAATTTTAATAATATACGGAAGGGAGAGGAGACGCTGCTCCCGCCGTGCTTTCACCAATACTGCATATGGAGGGAAAGCATTTCATATATTTCCCTACTCCAGGGAGAAAAGTCGGGAGAGGAAAAATCCCCGAGGTATTACCCGGATGGGCAACTTTTATCCCGGGATATTCCCTACGTCGGCAAAAAAGAGAGAGAATATTAAAAACAGCGTCGGCACAATACATTAACATGCCATGTTTCAGATTTTAACATTGTTTACAAGAAAAGAAGGAATTTTAATTTTACAACACGAAAAGAAGGAATTTTAATAATATACGGAAGGGAGAGGAGACGCTGCTCCCGCCGTGCTTTCACCAATACTGCATATGGAGGGAAAGCATTTCATATATTTCCCTACTCCAGGGAGAAAAGTCGGGAGAGGAAAAATCCCCGAGGTATTACCCGGATGGGCAACTTTTATCCCGGGATATTCCCTACGTCGGCAAAAAGAGAGAGAATATTAAAAACAGCGTCGGCACAATACATTAACATGCCATGTTTCAGATTTTAACATTGTTTACAAGAAAAGAAGGAATTTTAATTTTACAACACGAAAAGAAGGAATTTTAATAATATACGGAAGGGAGAGGAGACGCTGCTCCCGCCGTGCTTTCACCAATACTGCATATGGAGGGAAAGCATTTCATATATTTCCCTACTCCAGGGAGAAAAGTCGGG
The DNA here is from genome assembly GCA_035047585.1 of Drosophila monieri. Classification (NCBI taxonomy): domain Eukaryota; kingdom Metazoa; phylum Arthropoda; class Insecta; order Diptera; family Drosophilidae; genus Drosophila; species Drosophila monieri. The sequence goes on along the minus strand of JAWNPJ010000079.1, from coordinate 31,712 downwards.
AGAGGAAAAATCCCCGAGGTATTACCCGGATGGGCAACTTTTATCCCGGGATATTCCCTACGTCGGCAAAAAAGAGAGAGAATATTAAAAACAGCGTCGGCACAATACATTAACATGCCATGTTTCAGATTTTAACATTGTTTACAAGAAAAGAAGGAATTTTAATTTTACAACACGAAAAGAAGGAATTTTAATAATATACGGAAGGGAGAGGAGACGCTGCTCCCGCCGTGCTTTCACCAATACTGCATATGGAGGGAAAGCATTTCATATATTTCCCTACTCCAGGGAGAAAAGTCGGGAGAGGAAAAATCCCCGAGGTATTACCCGGATGGGCAACTTTTATCCCGGGATATTCCCTACGTCGGCAAAAAAGAGAGAGAATATTAAAAACAGCGTCGGCACAATACATTAACATGCCATGTTTCAGATTTTAACATTGTTTACAAGAAAAGAAGGAATTTTAATTTTACAACACGAAAAGAAGGAATTTTAATAATATACGGAAGGGAGAGGAGACGCTGCTCCCGCCGTGCTTTCACCAATACTGCATATGGAGGGAAAGCATTTCATATATTTCCCTACTCCAGGGAGAAAAGTCGGGAGAGGAAAAATCCCCGAGGTATTACCCGGATGGGCAACTTTTATCCCGGGATATTCCCTACGTCGGCAAAAAAGAGAGAGAATATTAAAAACAGCGTCGGCACAATACATTAACATGCCATGTTTCAGATTTTAACATTGTTTACAAGAAAAGAAGGAATTTTAATTTTACAACACGAAAAGAAGGAATTTTAATAATATACGGAAGGGAGAGGAGACGCTGCTCCCGCCGTGCTTTCACCAATACTGCATATGGAGGGAAAGCATTTCATATATTTCCCTACTCCAGGGAGAAAAGTCGGGAGAGGAAAAATCCCCGAGGTATTACCCGGATGGGCAACTTTTATCCCGGGATATTCCCTACGTCGGCAAAAAAGAGAGAGAATATTAAAAACAGCGTCGGCACAATACATTAACATGCCATGTTTCAGATTTTAACATTGTTTACAAGAAAAGAAGGAATTTTAATTTTACAACACGAAAAGAAGGAATTTTAATAATATACGGAAGGGAGAGGAGACGCTGCTCCCGCCGTGCTTTCACCAATACTGCATATGGAGGGAAAGCATTTCATATATTTCCCTACTCCAGGGAGAAAAGTCGGGAGAGGAAAAATCCCCGAGGTATTACCCGGATGGGCAACTTTTATCCCGGGATATTCCCTACGTCGGCAAAAAAGAGAGAGAATATTAAAAACAGCGTCGGCACAATACATTAACATGCCATGTTTCAGATTTTAACATTGTTTACAAGAAAAGAAGGAATTTTAATTTTACAACACGAAAAGAAGGAATTTTAATAATATACGGAAGGGAGAGGAGACGCTGCTCCCGCCGTGCTTTCACCAATACTGCATATGGAGGGAAAGCATTTCATATATTTCCCTACTCCAGGGAGAAAAGTCGGGAGAGGAAAAATCCCCGAGGTATTACCCGGATGGGCAACTTTTATCCCGGGATATTCCCTACGTCGGCAAAAAAGAGAGAGAATATTAAAAACAGCGTCGGCACAATACATTAACATGCCATGTTTCAGATTTTAACATTGTTTACAAGAAAAGAAGGAATTTTAATTTTACAACACGAAAAGAAGGAATTTTAATAATATACGGAAGGGAGAGGAGACGCTGCTCCCGCCGTGCTTTCACCAATACTGCATATGGAGGGAAAGCATTTCATATATTTCCCTACTCCAGGGAGAAAAGTCGGGAGAGGAAAAATCCCCGAGGTATTACCCGGATGGGCAACTTTTATCCCGGGATATTCCCTACGTCGGCAAAAAAGAGAGAGAATATTAAAAACAGCGTCGGCACAATACATTAACATGCCATGTTTCAGATTTTAACATTGTTTACAAGAAAAGAAGGAATTTTAATTTTACAACACGAAAAGAAGGAATTTTAATAATATACGGAAGGGAGAGGAGACGCTGCTCCCGCCGTGCTTTCACCAATACTGCATATGGAGGGAAAGCATTTCATATATTTCCCTACTCCAGGGAGAAAAGTCGGGAGAGGAAAAATCCCCGAGGTATTACCCGGATGGGCAACTTTTATCCCGGGATATTCCCTACGTCGGCAAAAAAGAGAGAGAATATTAAAAACAGCGTCGGCACAATACATTAACATGCCATGTTTCAGATTTTAACATTGTTTACAAGAAAAGAAGGAATTTTAATTTTACAACACGAAAAGAAGGAATTTTAATAATATACGGAAGGGAGAGGAGACGCTGCTCCCGCCGTGCTTTCACCAATACTGCATATGGAGGGAAAGCATTTCATATATTTCCCTACTCCAGGGAGAAAAGTCGGGAGAGGAAAAATCCCCGAGGTATTACCCGGATGGGCAACTTTTATCCCGGGATATTCCCTACGTCGGCAAAAAAGAGAGAGAATATTAAAAACAGCGTCGGCACAATACATTAACATGCCATGTTTCAGATTTTAACATTGTTTACAAGAAAAGAAGGAATTTTAATTTTACAACACGAAAAGAAGGAATTTTAATAATATACGGAAGGGAGAGGAGACGCTGCTCCCGCCGTGCTTTCACCAATACTGCATATGGAGGGAAAGCATTTCATATATTTCCCTACTCCAGGGAGAAAAGTCGGGAGAGGAAAAATCCCCGAGGTATTACCCGGATGGGCAACTTTTATCCCGGGATATTCCCTACGTCGGCAAAAAAGAGAGAGAATATTAAAAACAGCGTCGGCACAATACATTAACATGCCATGTTTCAGATTTTAACATTGTTTACAAGAAAAGAAGGAATTTTAATTTTACAACACGAAAAGAAGGAATTTTAATAATATACGGAAGGGAGAGGAGACGCTGCTCCCGCCGTGCTTTCACCAATACTGCATATGGAGGGAAAGCATTTCATATATTTCCCTACTCCAGGGAGAAAAGTCGGGAGAGGAAAAATCCCCGAGGTATTACCCGGATGGGCAACTTTTATCCCGGGATATTCCCTACGTCGGCAAAAAAGAGAGAGAATATTAAAAACAGCGTCGGCACAATACATTAACATGCCATGTTTCAGATTTTAACATTGTTTACAAGAAAAGAAGGAATTTTAATTTTACAACACGAAAAGAAGGAATTTTAATAATATACGGAAGGGAGAGGAGACGCTGCTCCCGCCGTGCTTTCACCAATACTGCATATGGAGGGAAAGCATTTCATATATTTCCCTACTCCAGGGAGAAAAGTCGGGAGAGGAAAAATCCCCGAGGTATTACCCGGATGGGCAACTTTTATCCCGGGATATTCCCTACGTCGGCAAAAAAGAGAGAGAATATTAAAAACAGCGTCGGCACAATACATTAACATGCCATGTTTCAGATTTTAACATTGTTTACAAGAAAAGAAGGAATTTTAATTTTACAACACGAAAAGAAGGAATTTTAATAATATACGGAAGGGAGAGGAGACGCTGCTCCCGCCGTGCTTTCACCAATACTGCATATGGAGGGAAAGCATTTCATATATTTCCCTACTCCAGGGAGAAAAGTCGGGAGAGGAAAAATCCCCGAGGTATTACCCGGATGGGCAACTTTTATCCCGGGATATTCCCTACGTCGGCAAAAAAGAGAGAGAATATTAAAAACAGCGTCGGCACAATACATTAACATGCCATGTTTCAGATTTTAACATTGTTTACAAGAAAAGAAGGAATTTTAATTTTACAACACGAAAAGAAGGAATTTTAATAATATACGGAAGGGAGAGGAGACGCTGCTCCCGCCGTGCTTTCACCAATACTGCATATGGAGGGAAAGCATTTCATATATTTCCCTACTCCAGGGAGAAAAGTCGGGAGAGGAAAAATCCCCGAGGTATTACCCGGATGGGCAACTTTTATCCCGGGATATTCCCTACGTCGGCAAAAAGAGAGAGAATATTAAAAACAGCGTCGGCACAATACATTAACATGCCATGTTTCAGATTTTAACATTGTTTACAAGAAAAGAAGGAATTTTAATTTTACAACACGAAAAGAAGGAATTTTAATAATATACGGAAGGGAGAGGAGACGCTGCTCCCGCCGTGCTTTCACCAATACTGCATATGGAGGGAAAGCATTTCATATATTTCCCTACTCCAGGGAGAAAAGTCGGGAGAGGAAAAATCCCCGAGGTATTACCCGGATGGGCAACTTTTATCCCGGGATATTCCCTACGTCGGCAAAAAGAGAGAGAATATTAAAAACAGCGTCGGCACAATACATTAACATGCCATGTTTCAGATTTTAACATTGTTTACAAGAAAAGAAGGAATTTTAATTTTACAACACGAAAAGAAGGAATTTTAATAATATACGGAAGGGAGAGGAGACGCTGCTCCCGCCGTGCTTTCACCAATACTGCATATGGAGGGAAAGCATTTCATATATTTCCCTACTCCAGGGAGAAAAGTCGGGAGAGGAAAAATCCCCGAGGTATTACCCGGATGGGCAACTTTTATCCCGGGATATTCCCTACGTCGGCAAAAAGAGAGAGAATATTAAAAACAGCGTCGGCACAATACATTAACATGCCATGTTTCAGATTTTAACATTGTTTACAAGAAAAGAAGGAATTTTAATTTTACAACACGAAAAGAAGGAATTTTAATAATATACGGAAGGGAGAGGAGACGCTGCTCCCGCCGTGCTTTCACCAATACTGCATATGGAGGGAAAGCATTTCATATATTTCCCTACTCCAGGGAGAAAAGTCGGGAGAGGAAAAATCCCCGAGGTATTACCCGGATGGGCAACTTTTATCCCGGGATATTCCCTACGTCGGCAAAAAAGAGAGAGAATATTAAAAACAGCGTCGGCACAATACATTAACATGCCATGTTTCAGATTTTAACATTGTTTACAAGAAAAGAAGGAATTTTAATTTTACAACACGAAAAGAAGGAATTTTAATAATATACGGAAGGGAGAGGAGACGCTGCTCCCGCCGTGCTTTCACCAATACTGCATATGGAGGGAAAGCATTTCATATATTTCCCTACTCCAGGGAGAAAAGTCGGGAGAGGAAAAATCCCCGAGGTATTACCCGGATGGGCAACTTTTATCCCGGGATATTCCCTACGTCGGCAAAAAAGAGAGAGAATATTAAAAACAGCGTCGGCACAATACATTAACATGCCATGTTTCAGATTTTAACATTGTTTACAAGAAAAGAAGGAATTTTAATTTTACAACACGAAAAGAAGGAATTTTAATAATATACGGAAGGGAGAGGAGACGCTGCTCCCGCCGTGCTTTCACCAATACTGCATATGGAGGGAAAGCATTTCATATATTTCCCTACTCCAGGGAGAAAAGTCGGGAGAGGAAAAATCCCCGAGGTATTACCCGGATGGGCAACTTTTATCCCGGGATATTCCCTACGTCGGCAAAAAGAGAGAGAATATTAAAAACAGCGTCGGCACAATACATTAACATGCCATGTTTCAGATTTTAACATTGTTTACAAGAAAAGAAGGAATTTTAATTTTACAACACGAAAAGAAGGAATTTTAATAATATACGGAAGGGAGAGGAGACGCTGCTCCCGCCGTGCTTTCACCAATACTGCATATGGAGGGAAAGCATTTCATATATTTCCCTACTCCAGGGAGAAAAGTCGGGAGAGGAAAAATCCCCGAGGTATTACCCGGATGGGCAACTTTTATCCCGGGATATTCCCTACGTCGGCAAAAAAGAGAGAGAATATTAAAAACAGCGTCGGCACAATACATTAACATGCCATGTTTCAGATTTTAACATTGTTTACAAGAAAAGAAGGAATTTTAATTTTACAACACGAAAAGAAGGAATTTTAATAATATACGGAAGGGAGAGGAGACGCTGCTCCCGCCGTGCTTTCACCAATACTGCATATGGAGGGAAAGCATTTCATATATTTCCCTACTCCAGGGAGAAAAGTCGGGAGAGGAAAAATCCCCGAGGTATTACCCGGATGGGCAACTTTTATCCCGGGATATTCCCTACGTCGGCAAAAAAGAGAGAGAATATTAAAAACAGCGTCGGCACAATACATTAACATGCCATGTTTCAGATTTTAACATTGTTTACAAGAAAAGAAGGAATTTTAATTTTACACGATTTAAATTTGGGAAGGGGGGGGGGGGTCGCCGTGCTTTCCCTATCTGCATGTGGGGGGGGCTTTCGTATTTTTCCCTCTCCGGGGAAGCGGGGGGGGGAAAATCCCCGAGGTATTACCCGGATGGGCAACTTTTATCCCGGATATTCCCTACGTCGGCAAAAAAGAGAGAATATTAAAAACAGCGTCGGCACAATACATTAACATGCCATGTTTCAGATTTTAACATTGTTTACAAGAAAAGAAGGAATTTTAATTTTACAACACGAAAAGAAGGAATTTTAATAATATACGGAAGGGAGAGGAGACGCTGCTCCCGCCGTGCTTTCACCAATACTGCATATGGAGGGAAAGCATTTCATATATTTCCCTACTCCAGGGAGAAAAGTCGGGAGAGGAAAAATCCCCGAGGTATTACCCGGATGGGCAACTTTTATCCCGGGATATTCCCTACGTCGGCAAAAAAGAGAGAGAATATTAAAAACAGCGTCGGCACAATACATTAACATGCCATGTTTCAGATTTTAACATTGTTTACAAGAAAAGAAGGAATTTTAATTTTACAACACGAAAAGAAGGAATTTTAATAATATACGGAAGGGAGAGGAGACGCTGCTCCCGCCGTGCTTTCACCAATACTGCATATGGAGGGAAAGCATTTCATATATTTCCCTACTCCAGGGAGAAAAGTCGGGAGAGGAAAAATCCCCGAGGTATTACCCGGATGGGCAACTTTTATCCCGGGATATTCCCTACGTCGGCAAAAAGAGAGAGAATATTAAAAACAGCGTCGGCACAATACATTAACATGCCATGTTTCAGATTTTAACATTGTTTACAAGAAAAGAAGGAATTTTAATTTTACAACACGAAAAGAAGGAATTTTAATAATATACGGAAGGGAGAGGAGACGCTGCTCCCGCCGTGCTTTCACCAATACTGCATATGGAGGGAAAGCATTTCATATATTTCCCTACTCCAGGGAGAAAAGTCGGGAGAGGAAAAATCCCCGAGGTATTACCCGGATGGGCAACTTTTATCCCGGGATATTCCCTACGTCGGCAAAAAAGAGAGAGAATATTAAAAACAGCGTCGGCACAATACATTAACATGCCATGTTTCAGATTTTAACATTGTTTACAAGAAAAGAAGGAATTTTAATTTTACAACACGAAAAGAAGGAATTTTAATAATATACGGAAGGGAGAGGAGACGCTGCTCCCGCCGTGCTTTCACCAATACTGCATATGGAGGGAAAGCATTTCATATATTTCCCTACTCCAGGGAGAAAAGTCGGGAGAGGAAAAATCCCCGAGGTATTACCCGGATGGGCAACTTTTATCCCGGGATATTCCCTACGTCGGCAAAAAAGAGAGAGAATATTAAAAACAGCGTCGGCACAATACATTAACATGCCATGTTTCAGATTTTAACATTGTTTACAAGAAAAGAAGGAATTTTAATTTTACAACACGAAAAGAAGGAATTTTAATAATATACGGAAGGGAGAGGAGACGCTGCTCCCGCCGTGCTTTCACCAATACTGCATATGGAGGGAAAGCATTTCATATATTTCCCTACTCCAGGGAGAAAAGTCGGGAGAGGAAAAATCCCCGAGGTATTACCCGGATGGGCAACTTTTATCCCGGGATATTCCCTACGTCGGCAAAAAAGAGAGAGAATATTAAAAACAGCGTCGGCACAATACATTAACATGCCATGTTTCAGATTTTAACATTGTTTACAAGAAAAGAAGGAATTTTAATTTTACAACACGAAAAGAAGGAATTTTAATAATATACGGAAGGGAGAGGAGACGCTGCTCCCGCCGTGCTTTCACCAATACTGCATATGGAGGGAAAGCATTTCATATATTTCCCTACTCCAGGGAGAAAAGTCGGGAGAGGAAAAATCCCCGAGGTATTACCCGGATGGGCAACTTTTATCCCGGGATATTCCCTACGTCGGCAAAAAAGAGAGAGAATATTAAAAACAGCGTCGGCACAATACATTAACATGCCATGTTTCAGATTTTAACATTGTTTACAAGAAAAGAAGGAATTTTAATTTTACAACACGAAAAGAAGGAATTTTAATAATATACGGAAGGGAGAGGAGACGCTGCTCCCGCCGTGCTTTCACCAATACTGCATATGGAGGGAAAGCATTTCATATATTTCCCTACTCCAGGGAGAAAAGTCGGGAGAGGAAAAATCCCCGAGGTATTACCCGGATGGGCAACTTTTATCCCGGGATATTCCCTACGTCGGCAAAAAAGAGAGAGAATATTAAAAACAGCGTCGGCACAATACATTAACATGCCATGTTTCAGATTTTAACATTGTTTACAAGAAAAGAAGGAATTTTAATTTTACAACACGAAAAGAAGGAATTTTAATAATATACGGAAGGGAGAGGAGACGCTGCTCCCGCCGTGCTTTCACCAATACTGCATATGGAGGGAAAGCATTTCATATATTTCCCTACTCCAGGGAGAAAAGTCGGGAGAGGAAAAATCCCCGAGGTATTACCCGGATGGGCAACTTTTATCCCGGGATATTCCCTACGTCGGCAAAAAAGAGAGAGAATATTAAAAACAGCGTCGGCACAATACATTAACATGCCATGTTTCAGATTTTAACATTGTTTACAAGAAAAGAAGGAATTTTAATTTTACAACACGAAAAGAAGGAATTTTAATAATATACGGAAGGGAGAGGAGACGCTGCTCCCGCCGTGCTTTCACCAATACTGCATATGGAGGGAAAGCATTTCATATATTTCCCTACTCCAGGGAGAAAAGTCGGGAGAGGAAAAATCCCCGAGGTATTACCCGGATGGGCAACTTTTATCCCGGGATATTCCCTACGTCGGCAAAAAAGAGAGAGAATATTAAAAACAGCGTCGGCACAATACATTAACATGCCATGTTTCAGATTTTAACATTGTTTACAAGAAAAGAAGGAATTTTAATTTTACAACACGAAAAGAAGGAATTTTAATAATATACGGAAGGGAGAGGAGACGCTGCTCCCGCCGTGCTTTCACCAATACTGCATATGGAGGGAAAGCATTTCATATATTTCCCTACTCCAGGGAGAAAAGTCGGGAGAGGAAAAATCCCCGAGGTATTACCCGGATGGGCAACTTTTATCCCGGGATATTCCCTACGTCGGCAAAAAGAGAGAGAATATTAAAAACAGCGTCGGCACAATACATTAACATGCCATGTTTCAGATTTTAACATTGTTTACAAGAAAAGAAGGAATTTTAATTTTACAACACGAAAAGAAGGAATTTTAATAATATACGGAAGGGAGAGGAGACGCTGCTCCCGCCGTGCTTTCACCAATACTGCATATGGAGGGAAAGCATTTCATATATTTCCCTACTCCAGGGAGAAAAGTCGGGAGAGGAAAAATCCCCGAGGTATTACCCGGATGGGCAACTTTTATCCCGGGATATTCCCTACGTCGGCAAAAAAGAGAGAGAATATTAAAAACAGCGTCGGCACAATACATTAACATGCCATGTTTCAGATTTTAACATTGTTTACAAGAAAAGAAGGAATTTTAATTTTACAACACGAAAAGAAGGAATTTTAATAATATACGGAAGGGAGAGGAGACGCTGCTCCCGCCGTGCTTTCACCAATACTGCATATGGAGGGAAAGCATTTCATATATTTCCCTACTCCAGGGAGAAAAGTCGGGAGAGGAAAAATCCCCGAGGTATTACCCGGATGGGCAACTTTTATCCCGGGATATTCCCTACGTCGGCAAAAAAGAGAGAATATTAAAAACAGCGTCGGCACAATACATTAACATGCCATGTTTCAGATTTTAACATTGTTTACAAGAAAAGAAGGAATTTTAATTTTACAACACGAAAAGAAGGAATTTTAATAATATACGGAAGGGAGAGGAGACGCTGCTCCCGCCGTGCTTTCACCAATACTGCATATGGAGGGAAAGCATTTCATATATTTCCCTACTCCAGGGAGAAAAGTCGGGAGAGGAAAAATCCCCGAGGTATTACCCGGATGGGCAACTTTTATCCCGGGATATTCCCTACGTCGGCAAAAAGAGAGAGAATATTAAAAACAGCGTCGGCACAATACATTAACATGCCATGTTTCAGATTTTAACATTGTTTACAAGAAAAGAAGGAATTTTAATTTTACAACACGAAAAGAAGGAATTTTAATAATATACGGAAGGGAGAGGAGACGCTGCTCCCGCCGTGCTTTCACCAATACTGCATATGGAGGGAAAGCATTTCATATATTTCCCTACTCCAGGGAGAAAAGTCGGGAGAGGAAAAATCCCCGAGGTATTACCCGGATGGGCAACTTTTATCCCGGGATATTCCCTACGTCGGCAAAAAAAGAGAGAGAATATTAAAAACAGCGTCGGCACAATACATTAACATGCCATGTTTCAGATTTTAACATTGTTTACAAGAAAAGAAGGAATTTTAATTTTACAACACGAAAAGAAGGAATTTTAATAATATACGGAAGGGAGAGGAGACGCTGCTCCCGCCGTGCTTTCACCAATACTGCATATGGAGGGAAAGCATTTCATATATTTCCCTACTCCAGGGAGAAAAGTCGGGAGAGGAAAAATCCCCGAGGTATTACCCGGATGGGCAACTTTTATCCCGGGATATTCCCTACGTCGGCAAAAAAGAGAGAGAATATTAAAAACAGCGTCGGCACAATACATTAACATGCCATGTTTCAGATTTTAACATTGTTTACAAGAAAAGAAGGAATTTTAATTTTACAACACGAAAAGAAGGAATTTTAATAATATACGGAAGGGAGAGGAGACGCTGCTCCCGCCGTGCTTTCACCAATACTGCATATGGAGGGAAAGCATTTCATATATTTCCCTACTCCAGGGAGAAAAGTCGGGAGAGGAAAAATCCCCGAGGTATTACCCGGATGGGCAACTTTTATCCCGGGATATTCCCTACGTCGGCAAAAAAGAGAGAGAATATTAAAAACAGCGTCGGCACAATACATTAACATGCCATGTTTCAGATTTTAACATTGTTTACAAGAAAAGAAGGAATTTTAATTTTACAACACGAAAAGAAGGAATTTTAATAATATACGGAAGGGAGAGGAGACGCTGCTCCCGCCGTGCTTTCACCAATACTGCATATGGAGGGAAAGCATTTCATATATTTCCCTACTCCAGGGAGAAAAGTCGGGAGAGGAAAAATCCCCGAGGTATTACCCGGATGGGCAACTTTTATCCCGGGATATTCCCTACGTCGGCAAAAAAGAGAGAGAATATTAAAAACAGCGTCGGCACAATACATTAACATGCCATGTTTCAGATTTTAACATTGTTTACAAGAAAAGAAGGAATTTTAATTTTACAACACGAAAAGAAGGAATTTTAATAATATACGGAAGGGAGAGGAGACGCTGCTCCCGCCGTGCTTTCACCAATACTGCATATGGAGGGAAAGCATTTCATATATTTCCCTACTCCAGGGAGAAAAGTCGGGAGAGGAAAAATCCCCGAGGTATTACCCGGATGGGCAACTTTTATCCCGGGATATTCCCTACGTCGGCAAAAAAGAGAGAGAATATTAAAAACAGCGTCGGCACAATACATTAACATGCCATGTTTCAGATTTTAACATTGTTTACAAGAAAAGAAGGAATTTTAATTTTACAACACGAAAAGAAGGAATTTTAATAATATACGGAAGGGAGAGGAGACGCTGCTCCCGCCGTGCTTTCACCAATACTGCATATGGAGGGAAAGCATTTCATATATTTCCCTACTCCAGGGAGAAAAGTCGGGAGAGGAAAAATCCCCGAGGTATTACCCGGATGGGCAACTTTTATCCCGGGATATTCCCTACGTCGGCAAAAAGAGAGAGAATATTAAAAACAGCGTCGGCACAATACATTAACATGCCATGTTTCAGATTTTAACATTGTTTACAAGAAAAGAAGGAATTTTAATTTTACAACACGAAAAGAAGGAATTTTAATAATATACGGAAGGGAGAGGAGACGCTGCTCCCGCCGTGCTTTCACCAATACTGCATATGGAGGGAAAGCATTTCATATATTTCCCTACTCCAGGGAGAAAAGTCGGGAGAGGAAAAATCCCCGAGGTATTACCCGGATGGGCAACTTTTATCCCGGGATATTCCCTACGTCGGCAAAAAAGAGAGAGAATATTAAAAACAGCGTCGGCACAATACATTAACATGCCATGTTTCAGATTTTAACATTGTTTACAAGAAAAGAAGGAATTTTAATTTTACAACACGAAAAGAAGGAATTTTAATAATATACGGAAGGGAGAGGAGACGCTGCTCCCGCCGTGCTTTCACCAATACTGCATATGGAGGGAAAGCATTTCATATATTTCCCTACTCCAGGGAGAAAAGTCGGGAGAGGAAAAATCCCCGAGGTATTACCCGGATGGGCAACTTTTATCCCGGGATATTCCCTACGTCGGCAAAAAGAGAGAGAATATTAAAAACAGCGTCGGCACAATACATTAACATGCCATGTTTCAGATTTTAACATTGTTTACAAGAAAAGAAGGAATTTTAATTTTACAACACGAAAAGAAGGAATTTTAATAATATACGGAAGGGAGAGGAGACGCTGCTCCCGCCGTGCTTTCACCAATACTGCATATGGAGGGAAAGCATTTCATATATTTCCCTACTCCAGGGAGAAAAGTCGGGAGAGGAAAAATCCCCGAGGTATTACCCGGATGGGCAACTTTTATCCCGGGATATTCCCTACGTCGGCAAAAAAGAGAGAGAATATTAAAAACAGCGTCGGCACAATACATTAACATGCCATGTTTCAGATTTTAACATTGTTTACAAGAAAAGAAGGAATTTTAATTTTACAACACGAAAAGAAGGAATTTTAATAATATACGGAAGGGAGAGGAGACGCTGCTCCCGCCGTGCTTTCACCAATACTGCATATGGAGGGAAAGCATTTCATATATTTCCCTACTCCAGGGAGAAAAGTCGGGAGAGGAAAAATCCCCGAGGTATTACCCGGATGGGCAACTTTTATCCCGGGATATTCCCTACGTCGGCAAAAAAGAGAGAAATATTAAAAACAGCGTCGGCACAATACATTAACATGCCATGTTTCAGATTTTAACATTGTTTACAAGAAAAGAAGGAATTTTAATTTTACAACACGAAAAGAAGGAATTTTAATAATATACGGAAGGGAGAGGAGACGCTGCTCCCGCCGTGCTTTCACCAATACTGCATATGGAGGGAAAGCATTTCATATATTTCCCTACTCCAGGGAGAAAAGTCGGGAGAGGAAAAATCCCCGAGGTATTACCCGGATGGGCAACTTTTATCCCGGGATATTCCCTACGTCGGCAAAAAAGAGAGAGAATATTAAAAACAGCGTCGGCACAATACATTAACATGCCATGTTTCAGATTTTAACATTGTTTACAAGAAAAGAAGGAATTTTAATTTTACAACACGAAAAGAAGGAATTTTAATAATATACGGAAGGGAGAGGAGACGCTGCTCCCGCCGTGCTTTCACCAATACTGCATATGGAGGGAAAGCATTTCATATATTTCCCTACTCCAGGGAGAAAAGTCGGGAGAGGAAAAATCCCCGAGGTATTACCCGGATGGGCAACTTTTATCCCGGGATATTCCCTACGTCGGCAAAAAAGAGAGAGAATATTAAAAACAGCGTCGGCACAATACATTAACATGCCATGTTTCAGATTTTAACATTGTTTACAAGAAAAGAAGGAATTTTAATTTTACAACACGAAAAGAAGGAATTTTAATAATATACGGAAGGGAGAGGAGACGCTGCTCCCGCCGTGCTTTCACCAATACTGCATATGGAGGGAAAGCATTTCATATATTTCCCTACTCCAGGGAGAAAAGTCGGGAGAGGAAAAATCCCCGAGGTATTACCCGGATGGGCAACTTTTATCCCGGGATATTCCCTACGTCGGCAAAAAAGAGAGAGAATATTAAAAACAGCGTCGGCACAATACATTAACATGCCATGTTTCAGATTTTAACATTGTTTACAAGAAAAGAAGGAATTTTAATTTTACAACACGAAAAGAAGGAATTTTAATAATATACGGAAGGGAGAGGAGACGCTGCTCCCGCCGTGCTTTCACCAATACTGCATATGGAGGGAAAGCATTTCATATATTTCCCTACTCCAGGGAGAAAAGTCGGGAGAGGAAAAATCCCCGAGGTATTACCCGGATGGGCAACTTTTATCCCGGGATATTCCCTACGTCGGCAAAAAAGAGAGAGAATATTAAAAACAGCGTCGGCACAATACATTAACATGCCATGTTTCAGATTTTAACATTGTTTACAAGAAAAGAAGGAATTTTAATTTTACAACACGAAAAGAAGGAATTTTAATAATATACGGAAGGGAGAGGAGACGCTGCTCCCGCCGTGCTTTCACCAATACTGCATATGGAGGGAAAGCATTTCATATATTTCCCTACTCCAGGGAGAAAAGTCGGGAGAGGAAAAATCCCCGAGGTATTACCCGGATGGGCAACTTTTATCCCGGGATATTCCCTACGTCGGCAAAAAAGAGAGAGAATATTAAAAACAGCGTCGGCACAATACATTAACATGCCATGTTTCAGATTTTAACATTGTTTACAAGAAAAGAAGGAATTTTAATTTTACAACACGAAAAGAAGGAATTTTAATAATATACGGAAGGGAGAGGAGACGCTGCTCCCGCCGTGCTTTCACCAATACTGCATATGGAGGGAAAGCATTTCATATATTTCCCTACTCCAGGGAGAAAAGTCGGGAGAGGAAAAATCCCCGAGGTATTACCCGGATGGGCAACTTTTATCCCGGGATATTCCCTACGTCGGCAAAAAGAGAGAGAATATTAAAAACAGCGTCGGCACAATACATTAACATGCCATGTTTCAGATTTTAACATTGTTTACAAGAAAAGAAGGAATTTTAATTTTACAACACGAAAAGAAGGAATTTTAATAATATACGGAAGGGAGAGGAGACGCTGCTCCCGCCGTGCTTTCACCAATACTGCATATGGAGGGAAAGCATTTCATATATTTCCCTACTCCAGGGAGAAAAGTCGGGAGAGGAAAAATCCCCGAGGTATTACCCGGATGGGCAACTTTTATCCCGGGATATTCCCTACGTCGGCAAAAAAGAGAGAATATTAAAAACAGCGTCGGCACAATACATTAACATGCCATGTTTCAGATTTTAACATTGTTTACAAGAAAAGAAGGAATTTTAATTTTACAACACGAAAAGAAGGAATTTTAATAATATACGGAAGGGAGAGGAGACGCTGCTCCCGCCGTGCTTTCACCAATACTGCATATGGAGGGAAAGCATTTCATATATTTCCCTACTCCAGGGAGAAAAGTCGGGAGAGGAAAAATCCCCGAGGTATTACCCGGATGGGCAACTTTTATCCCGGGATATTCCCTACGTCGGCAAAAAGAGAGAGAATATTAAAAACAGCGTCGGCACAATACATTAACATGCCATGTTTCAGATTTTAACATTGTTTACAAGAAAAGAAGGAATTTTAATTTTACAACACGAAAAGAAGGAATTTTAATAATATACGGAAGGGAGAGGAGACGCTGCTCCCGCCGTGCTTTCACCAATACTGCATATGGAGGGAAAGCATTTCATATATTTCCCTACTCCAGGGAGAAAAGTCGGGAGAGGAAAAATCCCCGAGGTATTACCCGGATGGGCAACTTTTATCCCGGGATATTCCCTACGTCGGCAAAAAAGAGAGAGAATATTAAAAACAGCGTCGGCACAATACATTAACATGCCATGTTTCAGATTTTAACATTGTTTACAAGAAAAGAAGGAATTTTAATTTTACAACACGAAAAGAAGGAATTTTAATAATATACGGAAGGGAGAGGAGACGCTGCTCCCGCCGTGCTTTCACCAATACTGCATATGGAGGGAAAGCATTTCATATATTTCCCTACTCCAGGGAGAAAAGTCGGGAGAGGAAAAATCCCCGAGGTATTACCCGGATGGGCAACTTTTATCCCGGGATATTCCCTACGTCGGCAAAAAAGAGAGAGAATATTAAAAACAGCGTCGGCACAATACATTAACATGCCATGTTTCAGATTTTAACATTGTTTACAAGAAAAGAAGGAATTTTAATTTTACAACACGAAAAGAAGGAATTTTAATAATATACGGAAGGGAGAGGAGACGCTGCTCCCGCCGTGCTTTCACCAATACTGCATATGGAGGGAAAGCATTTCATATATTTCCCTACTCCAGGGAGAAAAGTCGGGAGAGGAAAAATCCCCGAGGTATTACCCGGATGGGCAACTTTTATCCCGGGATATTCCCTACGTCGGCAAAAAAGAGAGAGAATATTAAAAACAGCGTCGGCACAATACATTAACATGCCATGTTTCAGATTTTAACATTGTTTACAAGAAAAGAAGGAATTTTAATTTTACAACACGAAAAGAAGGAATTTTAATAATATACGGAAGGGAGAGGAGACGCTGCTCCCGCCGTGCTTTCACCAATACTGCATATGGAGGGAAAGCATTTCATATATTTCCCTACTCCAGGGAGAAAAGTCGGGAGAGGAAAAATCCCCGAGGTATTACCCGGATGGGCAACTTTTATCCCGGGATATTCCCTACGTCGGCAAAAAAGAGAGAGAATATTAAAAACAGCGTCGGCACAATACATTAACATGCCATGTTTCAGATTTTAACATTGTTTACAAGAAAAGAAGGAATTTTAATTTTACAACACGAAAAGAAGGAATTTTAATAATATACGGAAGGGAGAGGAGACGCTGCTCCCGCCGTGCTTTCACCAATACTGCATATGGAGGGAAAGCATTTCATATATTTCCCTACTCCAGGGAGAAAAGTCGGGAGAGGAAAAATCCCCGAGGTATTACCCGGATGGGCAACTTTTATCCCGGGATATTCCCTACGTCGGCAAAAAAGAGAGAGAATATTAAAAACAGCGTCGGCACAATACATTAACATGCCATGTTTCAGATTTTAACATTGTTTACAAGAAAAGAAGGAATTTTAATTTTACAACACGAAAAGAAGGAATTTTAATAATATACGGAAGGGAGAGGAGACGCTGCTCCCGCCGTGCTTTCACCAATACTGCATATGGAGGGAAAGCATTTCATATATTTCCCTACTCCAGGGAGAAAAGTCGGGAGAGGAAAAATCCCCGAGGTATTACCCGGATGGGCAACTTTTATCCCGGGATATTCCCTACGTCGGCAAAAAAGAGAGAGAATATTAAAAACAGCGTCGGCACAATACATTAACATGCCATGTTTCAGATTTTAACATTGTTTACAAGAAAAGAAGGAATTTTAATTTTACAACACGAAAAGAAGGAATTTTAATAATATACGGAAGGGAGAGGAGACGCTGCTCCCGCCGTGCTTTCACCAATACTGCATATGGAGGGAAAGCATTTCATATATTTCCCTACTCCAGGGAGAAAAGTCGGGAGAGGAAAAATCCCCGAGGTATTACCCGGATGGGCAACTTTTATCCCGGGATATTCCCTACGTCGGCAAAAAAGAGAGAGAATATTAAAAACAGCGTCGGCACAATACATTAACATGCCATGTTTCAGATTTTAACATTGTTTACAAGAAAAGAAGGAATTTTAATTTTACAACACGAAAAGAAGGAATTTTAATAATATACGGAAGGGAGAGGAGACGCTGCTCCCGCCGTGCTTTCACCAATACTGCATATGGAGGGAAAGCATTTCATATATTTCCCTACTCCAGGGAGAAAAGTCGGGAGAGGAAAAATCCCCGAGGTATTACCCGGATGGGCAACTTTTATCCCGGGATATTCCCTACGTCGGCAAAAAGAGAGAGAATATTAAAAACAGCGTCGGCACAATACATTAACATGCCATGTTTCAGATTTTAACATTGTTTACAAGAAAAGAAGGAATTTTAATTTTACAACACGAAAAGAAGGAATTTTAATAATATACGGAAGGGAGAGGAGACGCTGCTCCCGCCGTGCTTTCACCAATACTGCATATGGAGGGAAAGCATTTCATATATTTCCCTACTCCAGGGAGAAAAGTCGGGAGAGGAAAAATCCCCGAGGTATTACCCGGATGGGCAACTTTTATCCCGGGATATTCCCTACGTCGGCAAAAAAGAGAGAGAATATTAAAAACAGCGTCGGCACAATACATTAACATGCCATGTTTCAGATTTTAACATTGTTTACAAGAAAAGAAGGAATTTTAATTTTACAACACGAAAAGAAGGAATTTTAATAATATACGGAAGGGAGAGGAGACGCTGCTCCCGCCGTGCTTTCACCAATACTGCATATGGAGGGAAAGCATTTCATATATTTCCCTACTCAGGGAGAAAAGTCGGGAGAGGAAAAATCCCCGAGGTATTACCCGGATGGGCAACTTTTATCCCGGGATATTCCCTACGTCGGCAAAAAGAGAGAGAATATTAAAAACAGCGTCGGCACAATACATTAACATGCCATGTTTCAGATTTTAACATTGTTTACAAGAAAAGAAGGAATTTTAATTTTACAACACGAAAAGAAGGAATTTTAATAATATACGGAAGGGAGAGGAGACGCTGCTCCCGCCGTGCTTTCACCAATACTGCATATGGAGGGAAAGCATTTCATATATTTCCCTACTCCAGGGAGAAAAGTCGGGAGAGGAAAAATCCCCGAGGTATTACCCGGATGGGCAACTTTTATCCCGGGATATTCCCTACGTCGGCAAAAAGAGAGAGAATATTAAAAACAGCGTCGGCACAATACATTAACATGCCATGTTTCAGATTTTAACATTGTTTACAAGAAAAGAAGGAATTTTAATTTTACAACACGAAAAGAAGGAATTTTAATAATATACGGAAGGGAGAGGAGACGCTGCTCCCGCCGTGCTTTCACCAATACTGCATATGGAGGGAAAGCATTTCATATATTTCCCTACTCCAGGGAGAAAAGTCGGGAGAGGAAAAATCCCCGAGGTATTACCCGGATGGGCAACTTTTATCCCGGGATATTCCCTACGTCGGCAAAAAGAGAGAGAATATTAAAAACAGCGTCGGCACAATACATTAACATGCCATGTTTCAGATTTTAACATTGTTTACAAGAAAAGAAGGAATTTTAATTTTACAACACGAAAAGAAGGAATTTTAATAATATACGGAAGGGAGAGGAGACGCTGCTCCCGCCGTGCTTTCACCAATACTGCATATGGAGGGAAAGCATTTCATATATTTCCCTACTCCAGGGAGAAAAGTCGGGAGAGGAAAAATCCCCGAGGTATTACCCGGATGGGCAACTTTTATCCCGGGATATTCCCTACGTCGGCAAAAAGAGAGAGAATATTAAAAACAGCGTCGGCACAATACATTAACATGCCATGTTTCAGATTTTAACATTGTTTACAAGAAAAGAAGGAATTTTAATTTTACAACACGAAAAGAAGGAATTTTAATAATATACGGAAGGGAGAGGAGACGCTGCTCCCGCCGTGCTTTCACCAATACTGCATATGGAGGGAAAGCATTTCATATATTTCCCTACTCCAGGGAGAAAAGTCGGGAGAGGAAAAATCCCCGAGGTATTACCCGGATGGGCAACTTTTATCCCGGGATATTCCCTACGTCGGCAAAAAAGAGAGAATATTAAAAACAGCGTCGGCACAATACATTAACATGCCATGTTTCAGATTTTAACATTGTTTACAAGAAAAGAAGGAATTTTAATTTTACAACACGAAAAGAAGGAATTTTAATAATATACGGAAGGGAGAGGAGACGCTGCTCCCGCCGTGCTTTCACCAATACTGCATATGGAGGGAAAGCATTTCATATATTTCCCTACTCCAGGGAGAAAAGTCGGGAGAGGAAAAATCCCCGAGGTATTACCCGGATGGGCAACTTTTATCCCGGGATATTCCCTACGTCGGCAAAAAAGAGAGAGAATATTAAAAACAGCGTCGGCACAATACATTAACATGCCATGTTTCAGATTTTAACATTGTTTACAAGAAAAGAAGGAATTTTAATTTTACAACACGAAAAGAAGGAATTTTAATAATATACGGAAGGGAGAGGAGACGCTGCTCCCGCCGTGCTTTCACCAATACTGCATATGGAGGGAAAGCATTTCATATATTTCCCTACTCCAGGGAGAAAAGTCGGGAGAGGAAAAATCCCCGAGGTATTACCCGGATGGGCAACTTTTATCCCGGGATATTCCCTACGTCGGCAAAAAAGAGAGAATATTAAAAACAGCGTCGGCACAATACATTAACATGCCATGTTTCAGATTTTAACATTGTTTACAAGAAAAGAAGGAATTTTAATTTTACAACACGAAAAGAAGGAATTTTAATAATATACGGAAGGGAGAGGAGACGCTGCTCCCGCCGTGCTTTCACCAATACTGCATATGGAGGGAAAGCATTTCATATATTTCCCTACTCCAGGGAGAAAAGTCGGGAGAGGAAAAATCCCCGAGGTATTACCCGGATGGGCAACTTTTATCCCGGGATATTCCCTACGTCGGCAAAAAAGAGAGAGAATATTAAAAACAGCGTCGGCACAATACATTAACATGCCATGTTTCAGATTTTAACATTGTTTACAAGAAAAGAAGGAATTTTAATTTTACAACACGAAAAGAAGGAATTTTAATAATATACGGAAGGGAGAGGAGACGCTGCTCCCGCCGTGCTTTCACCAATACTGCATATGGAGGGAAAGCATTTCATATATTTCCCTACTCCAGGGAGAAAAGTCGGGAGAGGAAAAATCCCCGAGGTATTACCCGGATGGGCAACTTTTATCCCGGGATATTCCCTACGTCGGCAAAAAGAGAGAGAATATTAAAAACAGCGTCGGCACAATACATTAACATGCCATGTTTCAGATTTTAACATTGTTTACAAGAAAAGAAGGAATTTTAATTTTACAACACGAAAAGAAGGAATTTTAATAATATACGGAAGGGAGAGGAGACGCTGCTCCCGCCGTGCTTTCACCAATACTGCATATGGAGGGAAAGCATTTCATATATTTCCCTACTCCAGGGAGAAAAGTCGGGAGAGGAAAAATCCCCGAGGTATTACCCGGATGGGCAACTTTTATCCCGGGATATTCCCTACGTCGGCAAAAAAGAGAGAGAATATTAAAAACAGCGTCGGCACAATACATTAACATGCCATGTTTCAGATTTTAACATTGTTTACAAGAAAAGAAGGAATTTTAATTTTACAACACGAAAAGAAGGAATTTTAATAATATACGGAAGGGAGAGGAGACGCTGCTCCCGCCGTGCTTTCACCAATACTGCATATGGAGGGAAAGCATTTCATATATTTCCCTACTCCAGGGAGAAAAGTCGGGAGAGGAAAAATCCCCGAGGTATTACCCGGATGGGCAACTTTTATCCCGGGATATTCCCTACGTCGGCAAAAAAGAGAGAGAATATTAAAAACAGCGTCGGCACAATACATTAACATGCCATGTTTCAGATTTTAACATTGTTTACAAGAAAAGAAGGAATTTTAATTTTACAACACGAAAAGAAGGAATTTTAATAATATACGGAAGGGAGAGGAGACGCTGCTCCCGCCGTGCTTTCACCAATACTGCATATGGAGGGAAAGCATTTCATATATTTCCCTACTCCAGGGAGAAAAGTCGGGAGAGGAAAAATCCCCGAGGTATTACCCGGATGGGCAACTTTTATCCCGGGATATTCCCTACGTCGGCAAAAAAGAGAGAGAATATTAAAAACAGCGTCGGCACAATACATTAACATGCCATGTTTCAGATTTTAACATTGTTTACAAGAAAAGAAGGAATTTTAATTTTACAACACGAAAAGAAGGAATTTTAATAATATACGGAAGGGAGAGGAGACGCTGCTCCCGCCGTGCTTTCACCAATACTGCATATGGAGGGAAAGCATTTCATATATTTCCCTACTCCAGGGAGAAAAGTCGGGAGAGGAAAAATCCCCGAGGTATTACCCGGATGGGCAACTTTTATCCCGGGATATTCCCTACGTCGGCAAAAAAGAGAGAATATTAAAAACAGCGTCGGCACAATACATTAACATGCCATGTTTCAGATTTTAACATTGTTTACAAGAAAAGAAGGAATTTTAATTTTACAACACGAAAAGAAGGAATTTTAATAATATACGGAAGGGAGAGGAGACGCTGCTCCCGCCGTGCTTTCACCAATACTGCATATGGAGGGAAAGCATTTCATATATTTCCCTACTCCAGGGAGAAAAGTCGGGAGAGGAAAAATCCCCGAGGTATTACCCGGATGGGCAACTTTTATCCCGGGATATTCCCTACGTCGGCAAAAAGAGAGAGAATATTAAAAACAGCGTCGGCACAATACATTAACATGCCATGTTTCAGATTTTAACATTGTTTACAAGAAAAGAAGGAATTTTAATTTTACAACACGAAAAGAAGGAATTTTAATAATATACGGAAGGGAGAGGAGACGCTGCTCCCGCCGTGCTTTCACCAATACTGCATATGGAGGGAAAGCATTTCATATATTTCCCTACTCCAGGGAGAAAAGTCGGGAGAGGAAAAATCCCCGAGGTATTACCCGGATGGGCAACTTTTATCCCGGGATATTCCCTACGTCGGCAAAAAAGAGAGAGAATATTAAAAACAGCGTCGGCACAATACATTAACATGCCATGTTTCAGATTTTAACATTGTTTACAAGAAAAGAAGGAATTTTAATTTTACAACACGAAAAGAAGGAATTTTAATAATATACGGAAGGGAGAGGAGACGCTGCTCCCGCCGTGCTTTCACCAATACTGCATATGGAGGGAAAGCATTTCATATATTTCCCTACTCCAGGGAGAAAAGTCGGGAGAGGAAAAATCCCCGAGGTATTACCCGGATGGGCAACTTTTATCCCGGGATATTCCCTACGTCGGCAAAAAAGAGAGAGAATATTAAAAACAGCGTCGGCACAATACATTAACATGCCATGTTTCAGATTTTAACATTGTTTACAAGAAAAGAAGGAATTTTAATTTTACAACACGAAAAGAAGGAATTTTAATAATATACGGAAGGGAGAGGAGACGCTGCTCCCGCCGTGCTTTCACCAATACTGCATATGGAGGGAAAGCATTTCATATATTTCCCTACTCCAGGGAGAAAAAGTCGGGAGAGGAAAAATCCCCGAGGTATTACCCGGATGGGCAACTTTTATCCCGGGATATTCCCTACGTCGGCAAAAAAGAGAGAGAATATTAAAAACAGCGTCGGCACAATACATTAACATGCCATGTTTCAGATTTTAACATTGTTTACAAGAAAAGAAGGAATTTTAATTTTACAACACGAAAAGAAGGAATTTTAATAATATACGGAAGGGAGAGGAGACGCTGCTCCCGCCGTGCTTTCACCAATACTGCATATGGAGGGAAAGCATTTCATATATTTCCCTACTCCAGGGAGAAAAGTCGGGAGAGGAAAAATCCCCGAGGTATTACCCGGATGGGCAACTTTTATCCCGGGATATTCCCTACGTCGGCAAAAAAGAGAGAGAATATTAAAAACAGCGTCGGCACAATACATTAACATGCCATGTTTCAGATTTTAACATTGTTTACAAGAAAAGAAGGAATTTTAATTTTACAACACGAAAAGAAGGAATTTTAATAATATACGGAAGGGAGAGGAGACGCTGCTCCCGCCGTGCTTTCACCAATACTGCATATGGAGGGAAAGCATTTCATATATTTCCCTACTCCAGGGAGAAAAGTCGGGAGAGGAAAAATCCCCGAGGTATTACCCGGATGGGCAACTTTTATCCCGGGATATTCCCTACGTCGGCAAAAAAGAGAGAATATTAAAAACAGCGTCGGCACAATACATTAACATGCCATGTTTCAGATTTTAACATTGTTTACAAGAAAAGAAGGAATTTTAATTTTACAACACGAAAAGAAGGAATTTTAATAATATACGGAAGGGAGAGGAGACGCTGCTCCCGCCGTGCTTTCACCAATACTGCATATGGAGGGAAAGCATTTCATATATTTCCCTACTCCAGGGAGAAAAGTCGGGAGAGGAAAAATCCCCGAGGTATTACCCGGATGGGCAACTTTTATCCCGGGATATTCCCTACGTCGGCAAAAAAAGAGAGAATATTAAAAACAGCGTCGGCACAATACATTAACATGCCATGTTTCAGATTTTAACATTGTTTACAAGAAAAGAAGGAATTTTAATTTTACAACACGAAAAGAAGGAATTTTAATAATATACGGAAGGGAGAGGAGACGCTGCTCCCGCCGTGCTTTCACCAATACTGCATATGGAGGGAAAGCATTTCATATATTTCCCTACTCCAGGGAGAAAAGTCGGGAGAGGAAAAATCCCCGAGGTATTACCCGGATGGGCAACTTTTATCCCGGGATATTCCCTACGTCGGCAAAAAAGAGAGAGAATATTAAAAACAGCGTCGGCACAATACATTAACATGCCATGTTTCAGATTTTAACATTGTTTACAAGAAAAGAAGGAATTTTAATTTTACAACACGAAAAGAAGGAATTTTAATAATATACGGAAGGGAGAGGAGACGCTGCTCCCGCCGTGCTTTCACCAATACTGCATATGGAGGGAAAGCATTTCATATATTTCCCTACTCCAGGGAGAAAAGTCGGGAGAGGAAAAATCCCCGAGGTATTACCCGGATGGGCAACTTTTATCCCGGGATATTCCCTACGTCGGCAAAAAGAGAGAGAATATTAAAAACAGCGTCGGCACAATACATTAACATGCCATGTTTCAGATTTTAACATTGTTTACAAGAAAAGAAGGAATTTTAATTTTACAACACGAAAAGAAGGAATTTTAATAATATACGGAAGGGAGAGGAGACGCTGCTCCCGCCGTGCTTTCACCAATACTGCATATGGAGGGAAAGCATTTCATATATTTCCCTACTCCAGGGAGAAAAGTCGGGAGAGGAAAAATCCCCGAGGTATTACCCGGATGGGCAACTTTTATCCCGGGATATTCCCTACGTCGGCAAAAAGAGAGAGAATATTAAAAACAGCGTCGGCACAATACATTAACATGCCATGTTTCAGATTTTAACATTGTTTACAAGAAAAGAAGGAATTTTAATTTTACAACACGAAAAGAAGGAATTTTAATAATATACGGAAGGGAGAGGAGACGCTGCTCCCGCCGTGCTTTCACCAATACTGCATATGGAGGGAAAGCATTTCATATATTTCCCTACTCCAGGGAGAAAAGTCGGGAGAGGAAAAATCCCCGAGGTATTACCCGGATGGGCAACTTTTATCCCGGGATATTCCCTACGTCGGCAAAAAGAGAGAGAATATTAAAAACAGCGTCGGCACAATACATTAACATGCCATGTTTCAGATTTTAACATTGTTTACAAGAAAAGAAGGAATTTTAATTTTACAACACGAAAAGAAGGAATTTTAATAATATACGGAAGGGAGAGGAGACGCTGCTCCCGCCGTGCTTTCACCAATACTGCATATGGAGGGAAAGCATTTCATATATTTCCCTACTCCAGGGAGAAAAGTCGGGAGAGGAAAAATCCCCGAGGTATTACCCGGATGGGCAACTTTTATCCCGGGATATTCCCTACGTCGGCAAAAAAGAGAGAGAATATTAAAAACAGCGTCGGCACAATACATTAACATGCCATGTTTCAGATTTTAACATTGTTTACAAGAAAAGAAGGAATTTTAATTTTACAACACGAAAAGAAGGAATTTTAATAATATACGGAAGGGAGAGGAGACGCTGCTCCCGCCGTGCTTTCACCAATACTGCATATGGAGGGAAAGCATTTCATATATTTCCCTACTCCAGGGAGAAAAGTCGGGAGAGGAAAAATCCCCGAGGTATTACCCGGATGGGCAACTTTTATCCCGGGATATTCCCTACGTCGGCAAAAAAGAGAGAGAATATTAAAAACAGCGTCGGCACAATACATTAACATGCCATGTTTCAGATTTTAACATTGTTTACAAGAAAAGAAGGAATTTTAATTTTACAACACGAAAAGAAGGAATTTTAATAATATACGGAAGGGAGAGGAGACGCTGCTCCCGCCGTGCTTTCACCAATACTGCATATGGAGGAAAGCATTTCATATATTTCCCTACTCCAGGGAGAAAAGTCGGGAGAGGAAAAATCCCCGAGGTATTACCCGGATGGGCAACTTTTATCCCGGGATATTCCCTACGTCGGCAAAAAGAGAGAGAATATTAAAAACAGCGTCGGCACAATACATTAACATGCCATGTTTCAGATTTTAACATTGTTTACAAGAAAAGAAGGAATTTTAATTTTACAACACGAAAAGAAGGAATTTTAATAATATACGGAAGGGAGAGGAGACGCTGCTCCCGCCGTGCTTTCACCAATACTGCATATGGAGGGAAAGCATTTCATATATTTCCCTACTCCAGGGAGAAAAGTCGGGAGAGGAAAAATCCCCGAGGTATTACCCGGATGGGCAACTTTTATCCCGGGATATTCCCTACGTCGGCAAAAAAGAGAGAGAATATTAAAAACAGCGTCGGCACAATACATTAACATGCCATGTTTCAGATTTTAACATTGTTTACAAGAAAAGAAGGAATTTTAATTTTACAACACGAAAAGAAGGAATTTTAATAATATACGGAAGGGAGAGGAGACGCTGCTCCCGCCGTGCTTTCACCAATACTGCATATGGAGGGAAAGCATTTCATATATTTCCCTACTCCAGGGAGAAAAGTCGGGAGAGGAAAAATCCCCGAGGTATTACCCGGATGGGCAACTTTTATCCCGGGATATTCCCTACGTCGGCAAAAAAGAGAGAGAATATTAAAAACAGCGTCGGCACAATACATTAACATGCCATGTTTCAGATTTTAACATTGTTTACAAGAAAAGAAGGAATTTTAATTTTACAACACGAAAAGAAGGAATTTTAATAATATACGGAAGGGAGAGGAGACGCTGCTCCCGCCGTGCTTTCACCAATACTGCATATGGAGGGAAAGCATTTCATATATTTCCCTACTCCAGGGAGAAAAGTCGGGAGAGGAAAAATCCCCGAGGTATTACCCGGATGGGCAACTTTTATCCCGGGATATTCCCTACGTCGGCAAAAAAGAGAGAGAATATTAAAAACAGCGTCGGCACAATACATTAACATGCCATGTTTCAGATTTTAACATTGTTTACAAGAAAAGAAGGAATTTTAATTTTACAACACGAAAAGAAGGAATTTTAATAATATACGGAAGGGAGAGGAGACGCTGCTCCCGCCGTGCTTTCACCAATACTGCATATGGAGGGAAAGCATTTCATATATTTCCCTACTCCAGGGAGAAAAGTCGGGAGAGGAAAAATCCCCGAGGTATTACCCGGATGGGCAACTTTTATCCCGGGATATTCCCTACGTCGGCCAAAAAGAGAGAGAATATTAAAAACAGCGTCGGCACAATACATTAACATGCCATGTTTCAGATTTTAACATTGTTTACAAGAAAAGAAGGAATTTTAATTTTACAACACGAAAAGAAGGAATTTTAATAATATACGGAAGGGAGAGGAGACGCTGCTCCCGCCGTGCTTTCACCAATACTGCATATGGAGGGAAAGCATTTCATATATTTCCCTACTCCAGGGAGAAAAGTCGGGAGAGGAAAAATCCCCGAGGTATTACCCGGATGGGCAACTTTTATCCCGGGATATTCCCTACGTCGGCAAAAAGAGAGAGAATATTAAAAACAGCGTCGGCACAATACATTAACATGCCATGTTTCAGATTTTAACATTGTTTACAAGAAAAGAAGGAATTTTAATTTTACAACACGAAAAGAAGGAATTTTAATAATATACGGAAGGGAGAGGAGACGCTGCTCCCGCCGTGCTTTCACCAATACTGCATATGGAGGGAAAGCATTTCATATATTTCCCTACTCCAGGGAGAAAAGTCGGGAGAGGAAAAATCCCCGAGGTATTACCCGGATGGGCAACTTTTATCCCGGGATATTCCCTACGTCGGCAAAAAGAGAGAGAATATTAAAAACAGCGTCGGCACAATACATTAACATGCCATGTTTCAGATTTTAACATTGTTTACAAGAAAAGAAGGAATTTTAATTTTACAACACGAAAAGAAGGAATTTTAATAATATACGGAAGGGAGAGGAGACGCTGCTCCCGCCGTGCTTTCACCAATACTGCATATGGAGGGAAAGCATTTCATATATTTCCCTACTCCAGGGAGAAAAGTCGGGAGAGGAAAAATCCCCGAGGTATTACCCGGATGGGCAACTTTTATCCCGGGATATTCCCTACGTCGGCAAAAAGAGAGAGAATATTAAAAACAGCGTCGGCACAATACATTAACATGCCATGTTTCAGATTTTAACATTGTTTACAAGAAAAGAAGGAATTTTAATTTTACAACACGAAAAGAAGGAATTTTAATAATATACGGAAGGGAGAGGAGACGCTGCTCCCGCCGTGCTTTCACCAATACTGCATATGGAGGGAAAGCATTTCATATATTTCCCTACTCCAGGGAGAAAAGTCGGGAGAGGAAAAATCCCCGAGGTATTACCCGGATGGGCAACTTTTATCCCGGGATATTCCCTACGTCGGCAAAAAAGAGAGAGAATATTAAAAACAGCGTCGGCACAATACATTAACATGCCATGTTTCAGATTTTAACATTGTTTACAAGAAAAGAAGGAATTTTAATTTTTACAACACGAAAAGAAGGAATTTTAATAATATACGGAAGGGAGAGGAGACGCTGCTCCCGCCGTGCTTTCACCAATACTGCATATGGAGGAAAGCATTTCATATATTTCCCTACTCCAGGGAGAAAAGTCGGGAGAGGAAAAATCCCCGAGGTATTACCCGGATGGGCAACTTTTATCCCGGGATATTCCCTACGTCGGCAAAAAAGAGAGAATATTAAAAACAGCGTCGGCACAATACATTAACATGCCATGTTTCAGATTTTAACATTGTTTACAAGAAAAGAAGGAATTTTAATTTTACAACACGAAAAGAAGGAATTTTAATAATATACGGAAGGGAGAGGAGACGCTGCTCCCGCCGTGCTTTCACCAATACTGCATATGGAGGGAAAGCATTTCATATATTTCCCTACTCCAGGGAGAAAAGTCGGGAGAGGAAAAATCCCCGAGGTATTACCCGGATGGGCAACTTTTATCCCGGGATATTCCCTACGTCGGCAAAAAAGAGAGAGAATATTAAAAACAGCGTCGGCACAATACATTAACATGCCATGTTTCAGATTTTAACATTGTTTACAAGAAAAGAAGGAATTTTAATTTTACAACACGAAAAGAAGGAATTTTAATAATATACGGAAGGGAGAGGAGACGCTGCTCCCGCCGTGCTTTCACCAATACTGCATATGGAGGGAAAGCATTTCATATATTTCCCTACTCCAGGGAGAAAAGTCGGGAGAGGAAAAATCCCCGAGGTATTACCCGGATGGGCAACTTTTATCCCGGGATATTCCCTACGTCGGCAAAAGAGAGAGAATATTAAAAACAGCGTCGGCACAATACATTAACATGCCATGTTTCAGATTTTAACATTGTTTACAAGAAAAGAAGGAATTTTAATTTTACAACACGAAAAGAAGGAATTTTAATAATATACGGAAGGGAGAGGAGACGCTGCTCCCGCCGTGCTTTCACCAATACTGCATATGGAGGGAAAGCATTTCATATATTTCCCTACTCCAGGGGAGAAAAGTCGGGAGAGGAAAAATCCCCGAGGTATTACCCGGATGGGCAACTTTTATCCCGGGATATTCCCTACGTCGGCAAAAAAGAGAGAGAATATTAAAAACAGCGTCGGCACAATACATTAACATGCCATGTTTCAGATTTTAACATTGTTTACAAGAAAAGAAGGAATTTTAATTTTACAACACGAAAAGAAGGAATTTTAATAATATACGGAAGGGAGAGGAGACGCTGCTCCCGCCGTGCTTTCACCAATACTGCATATGGAGGGAAAGCATTTCATATATTTCCCTACTCCAGGGAGAAAAGTCGGGAGAGGAAAAATCCCCGAGGTATTACCCGGATGGGCAACTTTTATCCCGGGATATTCCCTACGTCGGCAAAAAAGAGAGAGAATATTAAAAACAGCGTCGGCACAATACATTAACATGCCATGTTTCAGATTTTAACATTGTTTACAAGAAAAGAAGGAATTTTAATTTTACAACACGAAAAGAAGGAATTTTAATAATATACGGAAGGGAGAGGAGACGCTGCTCCCGCCGTGCTTTCACCAATACTGCATATGGAGGGAAAGCATTTCATATATTTCCCTACTCCAGGGAGAAAAGTCGGGAGAGGAAAAATCCCCGAGGTATTACCCGGATGGGCAACTTTTATCCCGGGATATTCCCTACGTCGGCAAAAAAGAGAGAGAATATTAAAAACAGCGTCGGCACAATACATTAACATGCCATGTTTCAGATTTTAACATTGTTTACAAGAAAAGAAGGAATTTTAATTTTACAACACGAAAAGAAGGAATTTTAATAATATACGGAAGGGAGAGGAGACGCTGCTCCCGCCGTGCTTTCACCAATACTGCATATGGAGGGAAAGCATTTCATATATTTCCCTACTCCAGGGAGAAAAGTCGGGAGAGGAAAAATCCCCGAGGTATTACCCGGATGGGCAACTTTTATCCCGGGATATTCCCTACGTCGGCAAAAAAGAGAGAATATTAAAAACAGCGTCGGCACAATACATTAACATGCCATGTTTCAGATTTTAACATTGTTTACAAGAAAAGAAGGAATTTTAATTTTACAACACGAAAAGAAGGAATTTTAATAATATACGGAAGGGAGAGGAGACGCTGCTCCCGCCGTGCTTTCACCAATACTGCATATGGAGGGAAAGCATTTCATATATTTCCCTACTCCAGGGAGAAAAGTCGGGAGAGGAAAAATCCCCGAGGTATTACCCGGATGGGCAACTTTTATCCCGGGATATTCCCTACGTCGGCAAAAAAGAGAGAGAATATTAAAAACAGCGTCGGCACAATACATTAACATGCCATGTTTCAGATTTTAACATTGTTTACAAGAAAAGAAGGAATTTTAATTTTACAACACGAAAAGAAGGAATTTTAATAATATACGGAAGGGAGAGGAGACGCTGCTCCCGCCGTGCTTTCACCAATACTGCATATGGAGGGAAAGCATTTCATATATTTCCCTACTCCAGGGAGAAAAGTCGGGAGAGGAAAAATCCCCGAGGTATTACCCGGATGGGCAACTTTTATCCGGGATATTCCCTACGTCGGCAAAAAAGAGAGAGAATAT